>OU426916.1:12955624-15911248 GCA_911387795.2 Apamea monoglypha
TGATTTAATCAGATTTAAGTATACTAGTCAAGCTTTCTTGATAAAACAGTTAACACCAAACAAGTTATTTCTCGCCTACTTTTTGTTGATTGAGATGTGTAGGTATAAATAGTTAACCAGTTTTTCCTCACACGAAAAGGTCACTACGGAATGCTTACTGAGTGGAATGTTAAGAACGCGAGACGAACTTCGTAACCAATTAGATAATCTATCTACTTATCTTCGTGTAGTTTATGCTCTAGTTGAACTTTAAAAGATAAGAGCGTGGTGTGCCATAGTTATTGATTAATAACGTGCTTCTAATCAGCAGATAGCACAAAGATGAAGTTGACACAGCCAGGAACGCAAATATTTAATTTATTATTGTGCATGCGCGATGCTAAGTAATTACATGTTTTAAAACTTGTTTCTTCGTAAATGATACGTTGTTGACGTAATCCCCACCTCCAAGTAAATACAATGACTTTGAACCGCTGTTAATAAATAAATATATTTTAACCAACAAGTGATGTACGAGCGTGTATGCGCAAGTAAACCTAACGGTACACTGCTCACCTTTTCGCCGTCGAAACTGGAAGACCTTTCGGTGGCAGTGGGCCCGAGCCGCACCATCTCTATCCATTTAACAGTCTGCATCGAGTACACACGTTTTTACGAACTAAACAAAACCTCGAGCGCATCAACGCTCAGATTTGTACACACAAGCGATGCACCACAAAAAACACGTCCTCCACATCACAATTGCCAGCGCTTAATTTAGAAATCACCCACGCGATTACAAGGTTTCATAACTAAACACTGAACACTAGCGTCGCGGGCTTCTGCTTATAAACAAATGTGGTTTGTATTCGTTTGTAAGTGCCAGCCGGCTACAATGAGCGTGTATTAATCGCGGAAACACTCCGAATGTGCAGTTGACGGCCTGTCGTACTGACGCCGTAATTAATGCACGAACACTTGGATCAAAGTATTTCAAAGAGTGCGGTGCGCGACGCGTGCACGATGAAGCGATGTCGCTTGGAAACTAGAGTCTAAAAGAAAGGAGCGCAAAATGCGGCCGCCGACGACCCCACCGCACGGCGCGCGACAAATATGCGCTGCTCCGAGACCGAACACCAGCACCATACGCGCGGAAACGACTATAAACAACCAATTAGCTGTAAACTGAAGACAGCACTGAATACACCAGACTGACGCTTGTTTACGATACTAACAACGCAACTCTGGGAGTCTGGCCAGAACTTGAGATCATTATGACTCTATTGCTAATGAATAATGAAGCATATACGGTATTTTTTGTTAGTTATCAGGTATCAAAATTGTGATAAAGTTAGCGTTACAGATGTAATGGACATTAATAATAATAGTTACAATGAATCAACTGTTACAGAAGTAGGGATGTTAACCTTGGAAGTAATGTCAATGCTTTGGCTCGACCCGCGGTTGAAGGTAACGATACTGTGCCCCGTGTATACGAACGAGGTTCCAACAAACTGATGAATTATCTAATTATTAAAAACACTAAGATACTCAACTTGTCCCAAGTCATAAACAAAATATGGCGGAAGCACAAGAGAACGAAGGAAACTTTTAAAGAAAAGGTGACACAGCCTTCTGTAAGGACCAACACAAGGCCTTGATTATATATGTATATCCTACATTACGGATTTCATTATTATAATGATGTGAGCTTTCAAGAATGTTGTCACATAACCTGTCTTTGTCATACTGATGTGATAATCTGGTGTGACTACGAGTCGGCAAGGGTCGTATTAGCTCGGTAATGTGACCTATTGCACATTGTCAAAATTACGCAAGGAATGAGACAATTATAAATGCACGCCCAATTTAAAACAAAATAATGATTTCAAAATAAGCTAAGAGATATTATGAGTCCATTACCTGTTACTTTGGAAGGTCTTACGTACAAAAGTAGACAGCGATCTTGGATCAGGATATATTCGTTAAAACAAAATCACTGTACAAAATTGTCAGCTACACAAACATTCACTATTTCTTTAATTATAAACCTGTTAATGGATGCAAGGCTCGTTCACATTGTGGCCCGGCCGGCCGGGCGCCGCGTGTGTTGAGTATGCGATGCGAGAGTTATTATGGTCTCATAGTTCGAAAGAAGTGCAACATAGTGCGTGCATGCACAGCAGCTTGTGGCTCACTGAGCTCTATCGTTATAAAATATCTCGTGTGACAGGCTGCGTTGCATAAATCACCAGATATATATGCACGTCGGCCAACAACAAGCTTACAATTAGTCGCGATTAACATCTTGGCTAAACGCGGCGATTACGACGATGACAACTGGGACGCGTTTAATTGAAATGTCTCACACAGAGCTACATGCAAATTAATGAACGCATCATAAAATATATTGTATGACATAACTCTGAGTGTCACACCTATTAACTTTATGACATTTCTTATGAGGTGAAATCGACACCAGCTATATTAAGAGTAATCTCCTGGCATGCCTGTGATGTGTTGCTTAATCTATTTGATGCATATATTAATAAGACCTCTCAGCTTAACGTTTTTGTCAGGAAGTTTCTAGCTCCGTTGAATATAAAAAAAACTTGTTTATAATACATACTTGTAATGCTAGGCGCCAGTTTTATGATAATTATAAACTAGACTATACAAGATCTTAAGAATATGATACCAGTTCCAATTGAGACAATTATGTAACTAAATACTTCCAATTTGGTAACCTTCGCATTTATGCTAAAATAATACTCGAAATATTTGATTGAACAGAACAGATAACCTCTAAGATAATTTTCTGAAGTTACTTTTATGGCAAAGATACAGTACGCATAAAATCAAGAGTTGACCAAAATATTGACACACTTGTTTGAGACACAATACAAGTATCTATTCTTTATGCCCCGTTCGCAATGCCGGCCGATGCCGTTAACTGCAATTCTATAGAAATGCTGTCATTTAAATCACCGCTGCGTGGTTTCCTTTGTCATAGAAGAATGTCAACAACAGCTGGAAAAATATTATGAACTCTCTCAAAGCCAATGCAACATTGCTTGTAAGAAAATTAATTCTTTAGAAAAATACTGGTATTGAAGTATGTCTGGCGTATTTGCAATAGCAGAACAGTATGATGGGATTGTTAGTGCATCCATCAATCTAATATTTATAACAGGTGATTTCTAATAGCCTTGCTTAGCATATGGCTCCTAATTTTAAAACTGTTATTGAGCCGCAAGCATAATTAGCGTACAACGATCCCACTGGTGGGAGACTGGCCTCCTCTCTGTGATCCAGCACGCGGGGCCAGTGCGGATTGGAAGATGTCACTTGTCTTCGAATTTTTAGTTCTAGGACTTGCCAGTTACCTCACGATGTTTTACTTTACCGTTCTGAGAGAGGTGATGAAATAAATTACCCAAAGTAAAGTGCCTTCCTGGGTTAGAAGTTAGAACTTACGACCTACAACTCGTAAGTCGGGGCCGTTGCCACTGGCCACCACTGACTTCAAGGTAGGGGTTTCTTAAATTAGGAGATGACCTGCCTGAGCGTGGCAGGATTGAATATTTTGAAAGCTGGCTGATACCATTAATTTAATTCAGAGTGTTCAAGGCAAGCAGGTATTACGCTTTTGTCATCGCGGAATTTTGCCAATTTAGTGGCGGAAGCGTCTGCCATAACAGAATGTGTTACAGTTTCAGTACGATACGGATCAGCGTCAAATTAAATTGTCTGTTTATTGTTATTACGCACGCGATCGAAATAAGAGCACGCTGTAGCCACGATCATTATCATTTTGTGTACAATGTGATGAATCGTTACAATTTACGAATTGTCGTGTATTCGCATCAAAATGGATTAATATCGTTCCGGTTCCCCAGCCTTAAGTAATTACTTGGTTACAATTGAGTCTTTATATGCGATTGTGGAATATCTCTGCACTATCCATCACAAGTACAGCGGTGGACACAATTGGATAATCTCGTTGGTACTGGGTTACGTACTACGAGTAGCTATCAGACAAGGTTCACCTTTAATTCGATTTATTTGCTATACACAATTATATGTGTATCTAAACTTATTGTATACGAGGCTTTTTGTAGGTTTTTTGTTACGCTTCCAGGTTAAAACAGCTGAACGGATTTGGATGAAATTTAGCACATGGGTGGACCAGGTGGACCTGGATTAGGACATAGGATATTTTATTTTATATTTTTATCCCAATATTCCCACGCGATCGGGACTAATGCGGGTGAAACCGCGGGATGCAGCTAGTTTGTAAATATTTATACTACTACACTTGCAAATTATCTGGGTCCTGTATATCATTGCACCTCTTATCTTGCTTATTTGCTTAACTTGTTGTTTTCGTAAAATTTGCCGATTACTAAACAAGAGCCAGGCTCATTATTAACTCGTTAAGATACGATTACGGAACGGCCTATATTATTATTCAAAATAACATCGAAAAATTCCATTATGGCAGATTTGTAATTCCAATAATATGTTTCTATTATCGTGGTTTAGTTTAAAATTGAGGAAATCGTATGCATTGGCCTTTTTAAAAGGTTGTAGGTTGTAAAGTTGTCTAGAATAACAAAATATTGGCACGTGAATTTGGATACATTCTGCCAGGGTCGCGGGTTGTTCGAAGCAGGTACCGTGGCCCCTGGCAAAGGCAACTGAAGGAACACGGGTGGGTTTTAGCCAGTAAACGTCTGAGATGCCCTCGCGCTCCGCCCAGAGCGGGAGAAGTTACTTGAATATTTCCAACCCAAAAAAAAAGTGGATACAATGTATATCTTTATGATACTGATTTTCACAATCAGGGTGAAGGTTTGGGTCGTTTATCATACATTTACAATGCTCATATCACGTTTTTTGTAAATTATGCGATATCGATGTCTATACGACCAAACAATCGTATTAAACAACTATTTATTATTATTTATGGCTCATTGATTTAAAGACAAGTTTCTTATTATCATACTTAGATAGAGCCCGGCGCACCTACGGCAGTTACCCCTGCTACCACTCATCCAACTGGCAAAAATTGTACCATGGCATGAGCTGGGGAAACCGACCAAGGCCCTTGTACATGGCACGGTTTCACTACGTTACAGCGTATAAACCGCACCGTAGAAAAAACGTGTGTGTGTCAACAAGCTTCCATAGTGATCCAGACAACACTGACCCATGCCTACACACGGCGGATAAACCGTAGTTTTTCACGGTAAGAAAAACGTATGTGTAAGGGCCTAACCCCACTTTTAATATAATTAAGACATACGAAAATTTTATCAAACTAAGGTAATTTAGGAATACTTCGTAGCGGTACAGGAGAAGATTATAATTCGTTTGAAGCTTACGTTTAGCTCCATTGCGGGTTTTTTTAATTCTTCTCCTTCTACTTTCACTGACATTTTGAATTTAATGAAAAATGTTTTGATTGCCACTTGACAAGCACCATAGAGTATTTTATACTTAGGTTTTTAAAGCTTGCCTTTTTAACTTTGAACTCGAACTTCTTTATGATTTTCAATAGCGCTCTACTATACAAGGCTTCGACTTCTACTATTTATTCAAGTTTTTGAGAAATAATTTCATATCTCAATTATGTTGAACCATCAAGAACAACTTGGTGACTGAACATTTATTAAACTATACAGGGTGGCAGGAACACGTGGACATTAGTCGGGTATCAAAAAAAAAAAAATCTGCTGTTTCATAGAAAAGTGCAATACGCGGTCAAAATGTATGGAATACCATTTATTTTGTTTGTTTCAGAATCATATATTGAATCCATGGTAACAGGTTACGCGTTGATGTCCCGCCACACTGCATACGTGACAAAAAAATCCTGTCCTATTTGATAGTCATTGGAAATAATGTCAAAATCACTAGACACAATAACTAATTAGATATGTATGAAGCTGTATGCCGGTTATGAATAATGTAACATCAGGCAGGCGGGCAGCGTGTGTCGGTCTGTGGTAGTGCTAACCACGTAGTTTGTAACGCAGTGGACAAACGCCGCGTCAACAATAATATACCAGCGACGGTATTGGAACGCGCCGTGACGCACTACAATGTAAATGACGCTTTCCACTAAACTCTTTTCTATAACTCGATGCAAGAAACTTGTGTACCTTTGTTGTCTGTTGTTTAACATTTTAGCAATTTTTCTTTTCACGCTTGAAAACAATGGCCGATTGACTCATAACACCATCCGGTATGACTAAAGAATTTTCGTTGACATGTTTTAATAGAAAAATACACCTAAATCTTGAGATGATTGATTTTTTCTTGAAAACTAACTTTTAACAGCGGCTTCGCCCTCGTGGAGGTCGGAAATTTTCCCACAGGAACATACTACCGAGATAAATAGTCCTGTACAGGTTATAAACTATATGTGTGTCAAATTTCATTCAAATCCGTTCAGCCGTTTTGCGTCATTGAGTAACAAACATACAAACTTTTACATTTATAATATTAGTAGGATCATACATCAATGCCTAAAACAATGAAAACTAGACAAATGCAGGCGCAATTTCACGAGCAGTTCTAGAATAAGTAATGAACTACAATTTTTCAAATAAACTACATGAACGAGAAGGTTGCACATCGTCCGGTCGTGCGGGCATTGTTCGCAATCCATTGTAATGTAACGATAACCATAGCTGGTGTTCTAACATAATGTGTTATGTACTAACACTAATAACTGACCCAGTGTTTGTACCTAATAATGAAAAAAATGTAAACCCTTTTATCGGTTTTAATAACATCACATTTACATGCGAGTGGACATGCGCTTTACTTTAATATCGATACTATGAACATAATTATATTATTTTACCGCCAGCAGTGTAGCTAATCAGGCATTTCTCTTCAGAGATGTAAAAACAAAACTATACCTTGAGTATTCTTAGACACAAGTTTATGTACACAAAATTGTTTTATGTTTAACAAATAGTGCATTTTCCTAATAAACATTCTATAAACAAGAACGTATACAGCTAATGTGCGTACTAAAACCCCGTATTTATGGTAAACAGTAGCTGCAGAACATTGTTTTACGCAACACTAGCAACATGTTTTAGCAACATAAAAACATTTTACTGCAACAATGTTGTGCAACTTTTGTTTTTCATGAATAAGGTTTAACATCAACATTTCTAGCCTAAAACATTTCGTATAACGAAAACATTCTGAACATTGCAGGTTGCTACATAGTTTCGGATGCAATCTAAGGCCAGTGCGGTCAACATTTCACTAATATGTGCTTTACAATCGCACTACGAGGTATTTACATAGGCTGAATATGACTTTGTGAGTTTATCTCAACTCCCATTATAGAAAAATGACACCTGTTTAAAATAGTTAGTGACTTATGCTTATTATATTGTTCTCGAACAAGGTAATCATGGTCGGTCAATGTAGCATGCACAATGGAGACAAATTAGGAAATTCTAGCAGTTTCCTGTCATTCAAAATTACCGAAATATGGAATCGACTTGTGACGTAGGTAGTCTGTCTAAAGACGGACTCACAATCGATTCTCATCTTTATTACTATTGCAATTGATATTTATTTTTATCAAGGGTTATATTGATTTGATGAGAATCTTTACTGCTTTTGATTATTTTATATTTTTAGACATTTGACTGTGTAAGGTGTGCAGAAGTTCAAGTACTAAGATAACATAAGAAACAAGGTCATATTCGGCCTGTGTAGTCATCGTGGTACCTCCGGGCGCGGCTCTTCGCCGAGCGAGTCGCCCAGCGCCTCTGCCTGGCTCTTCATTATCGAATATATTTTCACGTAGGGCGCCTTCAGCAGCTACGCGTAACCGTGCATTAGTTCTTATATGTATGTTTGTAGCTTAGTATTGTATGCCGTCGTGTTTTGCCTTTTGTGTTAAAAAAAACAAACGTGGGAATTCCCAGATCTACATGAACCTATGTTAAGTATTAATACCTAGGCGTGAATATAACACATCACACTATTGAAAGAGACTTGTCGCACAGGGAGTACAGGAGATGACCCTCTAAAAATTAAACTTATCCATAAACTTGATATGCTATATTTACGGCCAGGTACCCTACGCTACTAATTGTGAAAAATAATTGTATAGACTATTTAACATGTTTTAGTGGACGGTGGTCTTAATAATAATAAAAAAACGTTTAAAGAATTCAGAAGTGCCGAAAAGATAAGTTATCGAATATTGCATCCGTTATCTTGAATAAATTGTAGGTACAGACTTGATTAAACGGTGCCAAAACGTCAAAGTTACCCTTTCTCATCCGCCACATAAAGAAATAGATAAGAAAATAAAAACAAACAACTTGTCTGTTTATCTGCCATACTGTGACGGATAAGTAAGTCGAAGTACAGTACCCGGGCGTAAATATAACACATATTTTTATCTCACGAAGCGACGCACGCTTTACTCGTGGTTACCAAGTGTTCAAACATGCTGTGAATGTATGTGTGAAGACGAGTAGCGTCATACACACACACTTCAGACTTCGCCATTGTCTCAGACTGTAGGTACCGAGAGCTCCTACGCTTACACACACAGTCACAGCGTGTGTGTACACTTGGTAACCAAGAGTAAAACGCGCGTCGCTTATTGTTACATAAAAATACTATACAGTAAGTAAGCTAGTACGCACCGCGGGTACACTTATCTTGGCAGTGACGGGCAAACATGTCACAAGTGTTATATCTTGCATGACCAACCTTGAACAGTTCACAACTGTGGCACTAAAGTTTCAGTTATAAGATACTGATGGTAATTTGGCAATCGCACCGCAAGACTATTCGGTACCTTTATAGGCACAAAACCATTAGTCTGCCTACGTCATAAGCTGCATTTATGTTATGATTAGTAACAGTTATCGCTCCTGCAGCGTCATGACAGCCTGGTAGTATCAATGTATTTTACGTCTACTTAAAAGGAGAACCATAAATATTCTGTTTGTCTCGTCCTAATGCGGCTAAACGAAGTCTATATGATAATTAAATCCATAAAGATAATAATTGACGGTGCCAAAAAAGGATTTGAATAAAAGTACATTTGTAATATAAAAACATCCATGTTCAATGTGTACTGTAATGTGGGATGTGGGATGCATTGTCTTTGATATAACAGTGTGTTAAAAAAAGCGTTTGTTAGTTTATAAAAGGTGTTTAATGTTATGTAAATAAAGACTGTTTTTGTATAAATGTGAGGACTTACCTCCCAGGATTCGCGGGTAAGGTCTGACACGTCGCCGGTGCTGCCAGTCCGCTCGTCCTACGAGTAATTCGTCATTAATTATTTTAGTTAAGAAATCAACACAAAATATAATCATAAAATGTGCTCGGAAAATTCTTATCTTAATGAGTGATGACAGGAGACGAGATAAATCTTTGTTTAAAAGTTGACATAGAATGGTTATAAATTCAGAGGCATTTTGGTGCCGACGGCATAATGTATTCTAATGTAATGGCGCAATTACACTTGGTCGTTCAACCTAGATTCATTAATATAAATGTATCTTTTTGTAGGAACGTGTTTCCACGATAAATAAGCTTATGTTTCTTTCTCAGATATAACTATTATGTACTGCGACATGCGCCCGAATTCGAGTTAATACATTTGGATACTTGAATGAGGGCTAACGGCCAAGTGTAATTATACCTTTTTTTTCCAGATGGGAAATCATCAAATGACCCCTCCCGCTCTGGGTGGAGCGGAAGGGAGTGGTCAGACTCTTACTGACTAAAACCCACCCATGTTCCTTCCTTCGCCCTTTATGTTCCGGGGTAGCGGTAACCCTTTCGGACAATCCCGTTGAAGTGTAATTACACCTTTAGACAGATATCAATCTGTCTATCCAAAAGGCTACCGTTATACTGTTACCGAGATAAAGCGAGGTAACTGTTACCAGTATAAACTGGAAGCCGACTCCAACATAGTTGGGTCTTATCAACTATGTTAGGGTCGGTTTCCAGTATAATCGGATGCAGCAGAATACCAGTATTTTACATGGAGCGACTGCCTATCCGACCTCCCCAACCCACTTACTGAGTACCCCTTGGTAAGACTGGTTGTCTGACTTTTGGGCTTTTGACTAACATAACGACTGTCAAAAATCAAAGAATGACAGCCTGGATCAACGACTTAATGTGATTTTGTTAAAATATGAAATTACTACTCACTTTTAGTCCAGGTTTAGCCTCATCGTCGTCCCACTCGGTGTCGCTGTCGATGAGCTCGTAGCCGTTCACACTGACGTCGCCCAGAGGACCATATTGGTCGGGCACCCAGTGCGTTAGGAACTTGAATAGGTCGTCCACCCTATAACAAATACAAAACAGTTACTTAGTGAAGATCTTATATTTATACTAATAATAAAGCTGAAGAGTTTGTTTGTTTGAACGCGGTAATCTCTGAAACTACCAGTCGGATGTTTTAAATTCTTTTTGCATTTGATAGCCTAATTCTTGAGCAAGGCTATAGGTTATTTAACATCACGCTAGGAACTTTAGGAGCCGAGCAAAAAGAAAAAAAGTCAGAAACCGAAAACGAAGTAATAGCGACGGGGATATTTATAAAAATGCGGATTTAGTTTAGGCATGTGATTGTGAGTTTGATTACGCGAACGAAATCGCGGGCAGAAGCTAGTTAAGAAAAAAAGTGGTTTGTAGACCAAGGCTGAATTATTTTCTGCTAAATATAGCGGTTGTGTGAGTTGGTATGACTACATTAGATATTATTAGCGGCATGCTCATATCCGCTAATTAGGATTCGGACGACACAGAACAATCATATGTAGCTGAATATGACATTCGGCTGATTCTAATTGTAGAGACAGCTGCATTAATTGAGTAATCCTCGTGTATTAAATGCCTTAAAAAGGGCCTATTAAGCACGAATGCCTAGGTACCATGCTATAAAATGCCTTAAATTAAGGTCTAAAAGCTTAAAACACAGGCCTCTATGGTGGTGCAACGACTGCGCGATTCTCTCGAAAATTCGTAGGATGCAGGCAGTTCAAGCCACGCATTGTGGCCATGCTTGTGGGGGGAGGTCATACCTTTGGGCTGATATGATAATGTAACGATTATACAGACATTCAGATGTTTATCAGATAGTATATGCTTTCATAAGGGCAAGCCCCAAAATACCCATCTTCAAAAGTGTACTTGCCTGTTCCTGGGCACTCCGAACCAGTACTCGGGCTTCATCCGCTTGCGTCCGTAGGACATGAGCGGGGTGGTACGCGGCAGAGGGCGACCGATAGGCTTGCCCATGCGCAGGCGCAGGTACAGCGGCGGGTCGTCGCTCGGCCTTGCTGGTCGTGGGATCAGCTCTGATAGGGGAAAAAAATATTTTGTTGAGATTGATCCGAGATATAAATTATCCCAGATTACGTTGCTTAGAGGGTGTAGAAGTAGATAGAAGTATTTCCATTATAGGGTCCACATTGGACCCTATAGTGGATTTGAATGGATTGGACCTTCCAATCAAAACCCTGGGCGTAAAACTCCAATATCAAATTGTTCGACGCGAGGTTTGAACCCAGAACTTTACACACAGCAGTCGCGCTTCCGTACACAACACCAACGAGACAATCTTTTGAATCTATAGGCGCCAGATCAATCGTAGGTTGTCGTTTCTTTTGTGTCATCAACATTATTCGGGGCACAAGGTTAATCAGGCTTTATATTGTTGGCATTGCTATTAACTGTTTTATTGCTGGGGATTAAGAGCTAATGATAAAGCAACAATGATTATGTCAG
This sequence comes from Apamea monoglypha, assembly GCA_911387795.2. Taxonomy (NCBI): domain Eukaryota; kingdom Metazoa; phylum Arthropoda; class Insecta; order Lepidoptera; family Noctuidae; genus Apamea; species Apamea monoglypha. The sequence continues at coordinate 12,967,415 of OU426916.1, forward strand.
AACGACCTAATAAAATTGTAGTACAAAAAGTTAGGTCAATACACCAGACTATGTTAGGTTAACGAACTACTTTTGCCCTTCAGTTTGATTGGTGCTATCGTACGATGGCGTAAGCGCCAGAGTAGCCCGCGAAGTTCAGAATTTCTTACGTTTTTTTGCAAGTTGTAGGTCAGTGGTAGGTTGTATGTTAAACAAATATGATTCGCGATAGTAACATGTAAACTGATATTCGTTATCGTCGCGAATCATATTTTAATCAACATACAACCTGACACTGACCTGCACATTCTTTCCTTTCTTTTTTTACTTTCAAAAAAAAAAACGTTGCCCCACACTAGGAATTACTCCTGTATCGTGGGTGCGTTTACAAACATTTAAACTCACATACACAAACAGCCAGATCCGGAACAACTACCTGTAGGCAATACAAATATTTGTTCCGTGCGGGAATCGAACCCGTGACACGCAGCGCAGCAGTCGATCGCTCAGCCACTGCGCTAACCGTGTTGTCGTTGTCATTGCAGCAAAACTAAGAAAATTTGCATTTCCCGGACTACCTTAGCGCATCCCCCTTTAACGTTGACTGCCAGACAACAGACACAATAGGAAATATATTGTTGGCGGACACCGTGTGACCGCGGCGGCAGTCAATGACTTAAAAATAGTTCAGAAGTAAAGTTATTTATCAAGAAGCTCTTTCAGGGAAAAATACTACCATAACGATTTCTACCGCAAAATAGTCTTGCTGTATTCCAGCTATGTTATTACTGCTTCATAATACATTTCAACTTTGTCTCTGGTATCGCAAAGGCTGTGACGGACACTTACCCATCAGGTGGGTCATTCAACAACAACAATAAAATAATACAAGGCTTCGAAGATATTTTGGCTCTTCATAATCAGCCTATTATGTTCCCACTGCTGGGACACAGGCCTCCACTCATCGAGAGGGAGTGGGCTGTAATCTACCACGCGTATTGGCGCTTAAATGACATTAATAATATTAGTCTTCCAGATGGGTTATTCGCACTTCGTCCCATTCGCACTTCGTACCGCGTTCGCACTTGGTCCCATTCGCACTTGGTCCCATTCGCACTTGGTCCCATTCGCACTAGGTCCCATTCGCACTTAGTCCCATTGGGCGGTCAATCTCAGCGGAGACTAGCCATCGACGCGAGAGATATTATAGAGCACAAGTGTATGCGCACTGCGTATACCTGCACTCACTCTTTCCTCGCTCTCATAGTTTTATGGGACTGAATGACATTGACAGTGGGGCGTTATCGAAATTGCATTGGAAAACAAAATGGCGACGTTAGTGACGATTGTTGCCAGGCGCCAAATGATCCTTGTATAGTTAGTTAGTAGGTATACTCACTATCAAAAGACGCGAACAGATCCGGCATGTCATCCACAGACACCATGCTGCGGTAGTCGAGGCGCGGGGGCGGAGCGCTGCCACTGCTCGAAGTCGACTTGGTGTGCGAGCGACCGAACCCGCCCAGCGAGCTGCGTCTATATCAAACAGTGTTGTTTAGACAATAGCTTGGATAGTGGTCACATAGCACAGGCCACAACGCAAGTCAAGTTACTTTAGCTTTATTCACTTGCAATATTTAATCTTAACTCGTTTGTTTAAAGTGCAGATTCCAACGGCCAAATTCAATTAAATAACTTAGCCTAATTAAATAAATAACTTAGCTTATAGCTTACGTGACCGTTGAAATTTGCACTTTAAACTAAGGTGTTATGTTTTAAAATTGTAAATTAATAAAGCTCAACTCGCGGTGTGGCCTGACCTTATAGCTCGAGTACATTGCAGGCAGGCAAAAGTTGAACTTTTTAATTAAAAAAGAAGTTAAATTCGTGTCCGCCGCTCATGTGCTTCAGCTATATGTGTATAGCGTTGATTTACGAACAGTATACAACTAACTAGACACCAAACCATCTCAATAAGTTTAACACTATACAACATATAAATAAAGATAAATTACGGGTAATAGACAAGGTAGACTTCACAAAATTCCTCATACTTAATTTTTGATTTACGATTAAGTACTTAAAAAAAATGGAAACGATAATAATTCCTGCACCTGCAAAAATCAAAACTCAAGATCATTAATCCAAAGACTTTTTAAAATTAATCTGTCAGCAAATGGAAGAAACACGCAAGGCACGTCTTATTAAGACGTCTTAAGCTAAACATGCTAAAACAGTAAATAATACATATCAAAAAGTGCCGGTAAGAAAGAAATGGGCGTGTTAGTGATCCTAGAACATCATATTCCTAGTAATGGAGGTGACATGATTCAGATTGTAAGACTATAAGGTTCTATCTTGGAAAATGATGACTAAGTTCCTCCTAACACATATACATCATGCTCTTTAGCTTTAATTGAGAACAAATGTGGACTTTGAGGTTGTAGAGTGAAACAGCCAATCGAATTACATGTAAAATAACTGAAGACCAATTCCCGTAATTAAAAACGATCAAAATTTGGTCGCAAACTCATCTTAACGACAATCAATAGGTATCAAAAAGTGTCAAAGATTTTGGAAAATTTGAGGTATTTGGACAGATAGAGTTTGAGACTGAGATCAGACTGTGAACGTTCAAAAAATTATGAGAATGGTCCCTGTGATTTATCTATCAATGTTTGTTTACATTTTATAATAAGAAATATGCCGTAAAATAGTTGGCTGTTTAACCCTAAATGAACTTCAAAAATCCGCCTGACAAGACGTAAATAAAAAACAAACACATTTATGCCGGTGGAAATGCCTAGAAGAGTGATAACGAATAAAAGGCCAGACAGTGAGACCACGGCGTCATAACAAACACCTTAACACTTTGACTCACGACTAGCACCGGGAAGTCAATACATTCATCATACGTTATCTATATAAGACGATGCATTGACATTTATACTCCATAAGCGGTTTAAAAGGCATTGAAAACAACAAATGATGTTTATCACACGATAACTTATCGTAACATAAACATATTTACTGCGTTATAGTTACAGAATATTCTCCGCGCTTCATAGGTACTAAAATTTGTTTATCATCAATCATAAGTAAATACAACAAACAAACGCGAGAACATTCTATTTTAGAATAGAAAGCAGTTTTTGTGTTCATAGTGCAAGAGAGTCAAAATATTAAAGCTAGCATAAATACGAGTATATACGGCGCTGTGGTCTAATTGGTCAAAGGCAACACATTACAATTGGGCACATCGACACTTGCAGCGGAACGTGGCATCACGTACCCCGAAGTAGTAAACACGTCCTGGGGCGCCTCTTCAGAAGGGGTCTTACTCAGGAACAACCCAGTACCGAACTCCACTAGGTTCATTGGAGAACTATCAATGAATTTAGCGGAGTTGTGTAATGTCGGTACGTCCCGGTAAGCATCCACGGTAGCAAAGGAAAAATTCACGATTGCAATATTAATTGTTTTAGTTCCAGCATGTGTATATGTGTGTCGAATGTTAGTGGCATCGGTTTATAGTAGTCAGTAGCGACTAGTGTCTGTGCAAACATCGTAAAGATAGAACAACACACACAGATGAGCGCGAAGCTCGTAAAATACTCAGTACATCACAATAAAAGGGTTATTTGCCAAGATTAGAATATACTGTTCGTGACTAATGTCAAATACATCTTATATTACGTGTGTTCATGCCAATTAACTTGATTTCGATCGAAGTATGAATAACTCAGTGAACTGTTTTGTAAACAACGTGAAGTGTTTACAATCAATGGGTATTATAGCGTAGTGAATGTCGCTTATAAACTGTAGCTGTAGAAATGTAAACATAATAAATGCTGTCATGACAAATATTTGCGTATGCTGTGATACAATTTTTATAACTAAATACTGTGTAGATGGGACCTTTTTATGTCGCTGCGTATCCACTCAAGGGGAGAGGAAACGAGATATGCAGGAAGATACATAATAGATACCAATCAGATTACTTAAAATCCATATCACCTATTCACTAATTTAACTGATTGGTACACTTGTGCAGGTCTCTTTTCTTCTATGCTTTAGTAAAAACGCAGCATAATAGTCCTATCATCTGTGTTATTTAGGTTTTTTCATAGTAGTTTTACTCAAGCTGCGTATTGAGCGTTTGAGTTTTGTTATAGCCTAGTTAACTAACATTAAATCAAGAAATACATAGGAAAAACTGGAGGTTCCAGTTCCTATTTAAAAAGTCCTTGACAATTTTGCTTGCACACGACTGTATATCCTTCTCTTTCTACATAAAGAATTTAACTAGGGTCATCCCTTTCTAAATTCACTCAAAGTGACACGAAAGAGTCTGACCCTATTGATATTGTTCACCTTCAGTTAGATATTAAATGCGAAAGTAAAGGCTTTCACAATTCCGCACTACGCATCTAATGGTAGATGTAGCGGGTTGTAACTCAACTTGGCTGATAACAAGTTCTGATTTACTGAGTGCATAAGCAATTCCGATGTAAGTATTTTGACCATCCTAACCTTATACGTTTCAAGCATAAAGGTTCTTACTTAAAAGATTCACAACAAGTTTTTGTGTTTTGCTTGTAACATGTTGCTGGCAACATTGCATAAAATCATCATATTTTGCCTAGCTTCCAGTCTATCCGGATACAGGTGGATATCATTATTCTCAACCCAGTTACCGGGTAATACGATGCCCCTTGGTAAGACTAGTTATCATAAAGTAATATATGTGTTTGTGTTGCCAGCAGTAGTTTTCCAATAAGCCCACTGCTAGGTCTACCGATGGTACTATCTACGTGTGCTATGAGTACGTACCTATTGAACACCTTGGAGAACACGCTGGTGTTGTGGCTGTCGGCGGAGGTGGGCAGCGAGTCGCTCTGAGAGACCGGCGCGGCGGCTTCGCCTGTGAACCCTTCCACCCAGGACAGCGGGTACGAGAGGCGCTTCAGCATCTGTTCGATGTCATCATTATTATAATATTTTATAACTAAATATAAGGTAGACTATGAGAACTAGATAACTACTTGTCAAGCGATGTCTTAACTGGTAAGTTGGCTAAGCGCAGTAGTTCCAGTTGACTGACGAGTTTGAATCGAATTTGTTCTTTGTGAAGGAATTACTACATCCTAGCCATAAGCAAACATAATTCAACTTTATGTGTGAGTATCAAGATTGTAATTTACCTGCCGCTCAGCAGCCTTAACACAGACCAAAAAAAAGGATTACTGTGCGCAATAAATAAGTAAAAATCTCATGTTCTTTCTTGACAAAAATTATAATTTTGTTTGGAATTTTGTAGTTTAAAATAATTAGCTGTTAGGTACTTTATTGTCGTTCGGGTCGTAATGAAGATAATTTAGTAGCGAAAAGGAAAGTGTCCAATAATGAAGGAGTCCCGACCTTGTTCTTCTTGTCCGGCTTGGGGTCGTCCTTGCCGGCCGCGTTGTCGAGGGAGAAGGACACGGCGTGCGGCTTGCGCGCGCGCTCGGCGTCGGAGTGCGGCGGCGCCGACAGCGGCGGCTCTGCGCGCGCCAGGCACACGGGCGGCACCCAGTCCGCGGACAGCACGATGTCCGCGTCGCTGTACACCTGCCGGCCCACACACTGACTCTTAAATCCGATGTTGTTGTTAACACTGCTCTAATCAATGTATTAGGGGTAAAGGTTATCTGTATTAGAGTTTAAGGGGACATTAAAGGAAAAGCCGAAAGGATTTCAATGAAAAGAGTTTGCCAACATTTTCTTTATGTATTGGAAGGTGTATTCGCAGAGTCGCAGCAGTAGCGTTTGCGACCACTAAACTAACGAGGCACAATAATCAAACAATCTGATTTCATTTACGAGAAATAACAATTTTTTCAGCATTTTCTCGCTTATTACGTTATTTTAATTGTTGTGACTATGAATATTGTCTGAAGAAATGAATTGAAAATATTGATTTGCAGGTTTTTATTTTTTTTTTCGGCTAAAAACGAAAATTGCCGAAAACAGAAAATAAAATTCGGTCGGACTCTTTATTATGCCCACATTTATGCGCACAATTTTTGACGTATACGTAAACAAATAGAAACATCATAAAAATATTTAAAAAAAAAGATTTTCAACCACCGAAGAAATAAACAATGTGCAATGGAAGAAGAAGGGCAGAAACGGAAGAAAAAGACAACAACGGAAGACCATCCATTCGGAAATCACAGTGAACCATCGACACAGACACCAGAACTCCAGAAGTACTCCGAGAGATTCGACGTCACGACGAAGAATCCAAGAGATGACGTCACTGTCTTGAAGACACATAGACCATCACGTCACCACATCTCACCTCGTCGCACGACGAATAAACAGAATCAGATCGTGCGTCTGCGTTCCTATGCAAGACTACGAAACACTGCAGCGCCTGCGCCTTGTCCCGGTGCCAATTGTGGCCGACCTCCAGCTCGCTCATCTCGTATATCGTATCGATTTCGTGATAGTAATCGCAATCACTATCTATGAGGGAGTCCTAGAAAATCATGCGGGTTAGTAGTGTGAGTGTAGTGGTGCTAGAACAAATGTTTGTTAGTACGTGTTAGTGGGACAGTTGAACTCCAAAGTGACGATGTTTGGTTCTGAATAAACTGTAAAGCTAGGCTGGAAATGTCATTTCCCAAAGGTATTTCTTGTACATAACGCTTGTGGCGTGAATCTTCTTTGCATTCAAACTATTTTACGTTTTCGTAAAAACTAGTATACACATGCACGGCGTAATATGACATATCACGCAAGGTCCCTTTCTTTCTCCACACAAATATCAGAGACGACACTTCACATAGCTACGGGGTAATTGCGTAACGCGTTATCAGAAGCCATGGCTTTCTTTTTGACAGTTCAACAACATTCATTGCGTTATTTTTGCTGTTGAGCAGACAAAATTTTTCAAACATATGAAGCAATGGATTAGCAATATCCTTCAAAATTAATTAGATTGTATTTGAAAATGTGTTGCGCAATTAGGGTGCTGATTTATCTTCTAAAACTTGATGAGATATATTTACGGCGGGGTACTGTAATTTCATGTAACACTAACTTTCTTGGAATTAGCAGGAGTCACATGCAGCAGCGGGTCGCGGATATCGATGCCGGAGTCGTGGTAGGAGAGCTTGACGAGGTGCTGCGCGTCATCGTCGGGCGCTTCGCCCTCCGAGCCGTCGGCGACCGCGCCGGCGCCCGGGTCTACGTCACCGCCCACAGACTCGTCTTTGCCAGCGTCTGCGCTCGATGATACCTGGCAATGTAATAAAATGAACTAAACTTCAATTCAGAATCTCGGACAGTTATCGAGTTTTGGAAAAACAAACTCAATGTAGTACAAGACAACATCCAAAATTCATTGCAACAAATTTTAATTATTAGTTAAAAATTGTTACTCAAAAGTCTACTTATGACTATAACTATAAAGTACATAGTTAAGTTGGGAATTGGCGTTCTGAATTGAAATTGAATGTGACCACGGCTAATGATTGGATTTCTAGATCTTTCTGGTCACGGGCAGTGCCATGGATAGAGAGGATAATAAAAGATACCAACTACTACTAATCTAAGAGAGAGAGAAAGTTTCGAGCATTCCAAAGAACTGGGTTTAATATACAGGGTGACAGGGACATCGACGTCCTACCTGTTACCATGGATTAATTATATTATTCTGAAGCTCCAGAGTTGAAATATTTCATCGGTTATTAAAAAAAAAATTGCTGTTCCATACATTTTGAACGCGTAGGTATGAAACAGCAGATTTTCAGTTTGCGCGTGGATGTCCTTCCCACCCTGTATTCATTTCTAATGGTATCCTTACCTCACTTCCTTGGTCAATAGACATCCTGTCCTTGCTCGGTATAGCCCAGTGTTGGTCCAGTAGCGATTTTCGCCTGTCCTCAGTCGATTGTTGCTATAAAGAACAAAAAACAAGGATTTAAGAATACTGTGTGTACTGTATGTAGTAGTAGCTTTTAAAAGAGTATATTTTTGTTAAGCATGATTATATGTATACACAAAAATTCCTTGAGGGATAAGAAAATTCACTTATTTTTACGCGAGCTGGTGACAATAATAATAATAATACTTTATTGATGCAAGTCCTTACAATTATGCTTAATATCTAGCTAAAGTTCACAATGTAGCTACGATTGACGTAACATGGTCTTTATGTTGGTAAAAAAAAACTTTGTCATGATGTTTGTTGTTCCAAAACTTGAATGCTATCTGATATTTTAAATTGAAGTATAGCATGATGTAAGCTCAGAAGTTAGAACTGTGTTTACCTGCAGATTAGTGGGCGTGACGAGCTCCCTATCGAAAGCCTTAGGGAAAGCGGCACCTCCGCGGTCCTCGGCCTCGTCTCCCGGACGCGCGTCCGCGGCCGACTCGCCCTCAGCACCCTCACCCGTCGCCGCCTGCAGCTCGGGGAATGTTTCATCCTGGAACGTTGAATTATTATTAAAAACCGAATTTGGCACACGCTTAGAGAGTTGCGTCTTTGCGGTGCAAGTGGGCCTTCGCTTGCACTACAAATTGATTAATAAATTTACCACTAAACGTATTAAAAATATCACTCTGTTTCTGCCAATCGTTTGCAGATGATAGAGACAGAGTGATGTTTTAGATATGTTAAGCGGTAAACGCATTACTGATCTGTGGTACCAGCGGGCTTTAGACCCAACTACCGTGCAAGCGTATTATTGAAGTGAAGTACGGAGATTGCCTAGTTTTCAAAATAGGCGTCATGGATTATTTTGACAATTATACAGGGTGGTAAGAACATCGACGCACAACCTGTTTTCGTGAATTCAATACATGATTCTGGACCACCCAGCGTTGAATTTTTTCAACGGTTATTAAAAATAAATTGCTGTAACATACATTTTGGCCGCTGATTTTTGTACTGCTGATTTTTTTTTCCCAGAATCATTTACTGAATCCATGGTAACAGGTTAGACGTCGATTACCCTACCAGTCTGTATGTCTCACATATTTTTTTTTTTGCCTTTCATTCAGAATATGAACTCTTAAATATCTTACTTTGACTAGAAGTGAATCCTTTCCGGGTGAAAGTTCCGACTTACTCATGTAGTAGATCTCAGCCGTTTCGGCTCTGAAAACAATATACACAAACAAATTAATTGATTATTCATTTCTTAATACTAATGTTAAGGTATTGAAGAAATTATAAAACAATGAAACTGTTACGTAACCGTGGAAATTACTTTGGTTTCAGTTACAGTTACCTACACAATATCGTGTTGGAAATCTGTTAACCTTTATTTCATTTTAGCCATGCGCCCATGGCAAAGATTAACAACAAATGAATTATTCTTATTTGCATGTAGGTATATAGTTCGGTCAAACATTATAGCGGGTCTGAAGTACGCTGCTCGCTGCGCTGTACCTCTCACCCCCGCTGACAGGTGAATTTGTTACGGCGCAGCGACTCGCCTCATGTTCCGAGCCGCCATAATCGGACTGTATAATATCACTATTTTATTTATAAACATACAAACCGAGAGAGATTGAACAGGAAAAGTTTTACAAAAAATCCTAATTCATAATTAGCACCACACATTGTATTATCAGCGCTGTTTAGTTCAATATAACAACAGGAAAGTGACGATACCATGATAATATACACTATACACAACATATATGTACTAATATATTTAGCTAAATTCTATATACAGCTGATTTCGGAGTTTCGTAAACTCGCAAATTATTCAAGGAAGTCGCTCTATAGTACAAACCTCGTACAGCCCGATTCAAATTTTATGGCGGCTCGGAACATGAGGCGAGTCGTTGCGCAGTAACCAATTCACGTGTCAGCGGGGGTGAGGGGTGAGGTACTGCGCAGCGAGTAGCGCACTTCAGAGCCGCCACAAAGTTTGACGCGAACTATACTTAATCGGTTGAATGCCACCATTACACAAACAATTAAAAAGCTATTGTGTCTCGCGTGGATCTACGTTCCCACATACGAAGGGTTAATCTTGCAATCACCGGCATCAGTCTATAGCAGTTCACTACTGACCTCACGAACAGAACCGAAATCGATCTTCGGCTTTTCTCACCCAGCTGCTTCTTCACTCACCGCGAAGATTTTCAATCCATCACTCCACCTAACCTGAGGACCTATCCCACGCTACCTTGAAAAATTAGTTGATGTAGCTACGTACTTGTGCGTATTATGGTCAGGTCCGTGCGTGCGCATGTGCGCGATGTCGTAGAAGATGGCGGCGTTGACGACGTACTCCATCGGTGCGATAACGCCGTACGACTCGGGCCCGTGCTCCATCACTAGCGTGTCCGACACGTTCGGGTCGAACATCACCGCGTTCGGCGTCACGAGCAGGACGCCGGATACCACGCCCTGAAACAAAAATGAATAATTTGGTAAATAATAGATGATATTTGAAGATGACATGTGACATTTACCAACTCGAAAGGAATGAAAGGAATCTGATTACTGAACTTGGAGCCACTTCTGTCAAATTATTAACTTCTTAATTATAGCCATCTGCGAATCCATTTATCTTCGTGAATGTACGACAATAACTCTTAATTTTGTATAAAAAACTGGATGATCTAGAATATTCTGTCAGTTTGAAGGACCGGTTGTGTTGGCACAACTGGACTATTACGTAATGGCATTGTTGAGTATACTTGCACTTGAGACTGCATAAATATACTTGACCGACATCCTGGCATACGGCAAATAAAGAAAGACATTGTTTATTCTATTTATTTGACCAACTTGTTTATGAAGGACTAGCTGCGCCCCGCGGTTTCACCAGCATAAGTTTCGATCCCGTGGGAATATCCTACCCATGTGCCAAATTTCATATAAATCCGTTCAACCGTTTTATCGTGAAAGCGTAATAAACACATACAAAAAATCGAATCTTTTCTATTTATAATATTAGTTTAAATAAATACAGTTTTTAAATTATAAAAGGAACCTTTGGTAAAGACAACCACAAAAAGATGTAAACATCGACAAGAATTGATTTGATTGTTTACAATTTATGTTTCATAATACTGTATCGATGTGTAGCTACAATTAATACAATATTATGGAACAAAGATTGAAGACAATTAAATGAGTTCTTGACGATGTTTTACATCTTGAGGCTGACTTTACCAAATACCAAACAATGGCGCCGATTCCCTTGTTCACCAACTAAGCTAAATTTAAGTTCAGTGTATCTGCTTCTTTCTGTTTGATTAAGAAAAGGACAGAAGATAAATATTAGTTTAGTCCTGTCAAATTAGTCAGCGCCTGACGTAAATTGACGTATTTTTAGTAGTCATGTTTCTAATGACGTCTAAACTGTCTATGGAGTATCTTAATTTCTTTTTAAGACTAAACTAATATATATTCTGTCCTTTTCTTAATGAAATAGAAAGAAACAGATGCACTGAACTTAAATTTAGTTTAGTTTGTGAACAAGGGAATCGGCGCCACTGATAGTTAAAAATAGAATGCTTGGCTCTGTTAAAATATTTACCTCATAACAACTAACTACGAACAAATATTTGGAATTCATATTATAACTTCATGCTATAGCCATTATTTTTCCAATCATTAATTAGTTTTTACACAACATTACTCAGTAGTAATGTGCCAATTTTAAAAGCATTATCAGCGAAACGCTACGAAAATGATAACGAAAAAAGTGTGTTATAAAAATAATCTGTGCACAATAATATGACAACCAACAATTGGAATGTACAAATATTTGCACTGGCATCACTTCCTATATATACCTACAGTTTTCAGTATACCACAAACGGCAGTTCATCGACATTGATATGGACAGACCATTGCCATGTTCACAGGGTCGCCACAAAATAAAATCATACGTCAATCGACATAATTAATAATAATTTAACATTACTGTCGAAACGACAGAAGGTCATTATATTCAAAATATTATATGCTACTCCAAATATGGTATTCGAAGAGGAACTATGTAAAGTTTATTTTAAAAAACTGGGCCCGATCTCGGCCTCGATCTCGCCTGGTGGAAAGCGATGGATGAGGTCTATGATGGTGCATCCGTACCCAGATGCCTATTCACTCTTGCTTTATAAGATTGACAAGTTTGAAAGTCCCTAAACCACACGCCTGCTTTATAAAATCGTTAATATTTTCCTTTGGTCCAGTGGTCCCAGTACTATGCCGTAGTAAATGTATGTCTATGCCGTGGTATATTCAGTGATACAGACCTGTCCATCGGTGATGTGTCTCACGTTGATCTTGAGGAAGCGCTGCGGTGCGTTGCTGCTGTTTGTGTTGCTGCTTGCCTCAGGCGACCCTGGCCGTAAGCTGTCCAGGATCTCTGCAAAAACAACACAAGCCAATGTTTAACTACTACAAGACACGTGTAGACGAAAGCTTTACTCCACACACAATGGTTATCCGAAAATCGGCTGTAAAATCCCAATTTACATCTTGTGAACCATTCTAACCCCAACCCAATCATAGAAATAGACATGAGACACCAGCAGTTTAATTCGAATTGCAATTTAGTTAATTGGCTCAGAAAAACCTAGGGTTATCTCGAGCATTTTGTTATTATTCAATCAAAGACGGTTGAGTAACCGTAGACCTACACTTCTACTATCTACAGCTGTTTTTACAATCGAAGGATCTAGTCAAATGACGTCATAGTAGCGCATGTCTACAGATTTTCCGCATTGTTCGAAATACTAAACAGCTGCAATATGTTATCTAGAGCAGGACTAATACCTATTTCTCCTTTGTTTCTATTAAGGACACATACAACGTACGAATACCTCAGGTCTTTGAACTCACATAATTCTCGAGTCATGTTTCGCATTTTATTACATTTAACCATGAGAAGGCTGACCATAAACAGCTGAGGTAGTGTACTTTTTAGTCTAATTTGTTGGAGGTATTATTTGATGAGAAACGTAATTAGGACACGACTGTGGTCCGCGAGCCCGAGGTAAATCATGTGTCATGGCCGTGCCTCCGGTGCATTTATCTTTTCATCATCACTCATTGAGAGTGACACTGACAGACCGCCTTCATTGAATACATAACCTATATAGATTAACCGTGTTGTATGTTATTGTCTGCCCCGAGGATTTCAAGACAAACTGTGTCATAGTGTATGTTTGTTTTGTATTAACTTGAACAATGTTCTATGCTCCTCTCGTGGGAAATTTACAAAACCACAAGTGATTGTGGAATATTTTTAACGATGTTGTTCTTTAAGCATCATTGAAGACTGAACTCGTTGAGAGTGCTTTTCGGGTGATTAATTAGTTAATGTGCTATCGCCACCACTATAAACTTTACTGCTTGAATTGTTATTGCGCAAGTTAACATAAAATCAGTGTAATATTGTAAGTGTTTATTGCAATCATCCTTATTATTGAATAAGTTTTAGTTTTTACTATATCAAACTTATTCGATGAATAGATAGGTACATACTTCATTCGTTATAACCATAAAATCCGCAAGGCCTATTCTAGCATAACACCATAAAAGTTTAAATGATTTATGGAGCATTCCAGTGTTGTGCAGTGTTGTGCGTCGTTAAAAATATTGCAAACACTTGTTAGCGCTCGATAACGAGTCGGCTTTAACGTGATCTGATAACAGATCGCTATATGTTGGCTGTTTCATAATTCATTCATTGTAGGCATTCAATATTTACCTAAAGCAGAATAATTTATCGATTTTCTATAGGTTTCTGTCTTCATTAATGACATTGTTTTCATACCTTTTTCGTTAGCGGGCTCGCTCGGGGGGCCCTGTGTTGATTCAGATGTGTTATCGCCGCTCTCCGACGGACCATCAGAGTCTTTATCGCCATCTGGAAACCGACACACCACTTGTTATTTACACCTGTTTGTTTACTTACACGTCACACGAGCCGTTCGCGGTGACGTTCCAGAATATTATAATGAGAGAAATAGCACGAATACACACCGTGATACCACCGCTTCAGGAATTCAAAACTGAACATTGTCGAGCTGAATCGACACTAGGTCCATATCGGCACATTTATCGGTTGTGATAAACCAAATCCATTATTATCTTGGCGCCTATAGTTGAGTCGAGAAGCTGAGTGGCCACAGAATTGATTCCAAAGTGGCGTAATTACAAATGTAGGACGAAACGTAATTTAGTGACAAATTAAAATAGAATGACTGAGCGCAATGCGTTCGCTCAGTGTGGCGGCCGCGGCAGTACTCCAGCGCGGCTAATGTTGTAACTTTTGTTTGCCGTGCAAATAGGAGAAAAATTTGTTCCATGTCTACGTCATGCATGAATGAATAACACCAAGGCTGAATGTTATTGTTTTGTTTCACGCCTTGACAATGCAGCATCTTGTACACACAGTGTGTAGGCTTGAGATGCTGGTATTGCTATGTGCTGTGCCACTTACGACACACACAACTCTACATTTATTATCATGTCTGTATCTAAATATAAACTGTGAATTGAAAAAGTAGGATCCACATGCTTCAATTCAAATGTAATAGATAAACGTAGGAAATGTCCATGTGTAGTTTGAGCAACAATAGGAGCATGTGACGAGCGTGGAAAAATCTGAATTACAGGCAACGTCAAGAGGTTATTGAAAATAAATAGCGGCATTAGTTATTCAGAATTCAGATTACCGTCTGCATACATAAACTACTCGATATTTCCAGAACACGATGTCGATATACGAACGTCGTGGTTAGAGCTAATGTTTATTACATGTCTAAAACACATAAAACGAAGATAGTTCTTAGTTATAAGGATTTTGGCATCAACTACATCGAAGCTATAACGACGTAGGTAACCTACCTTCAAAGATATAAGTTCTGATTTCTGTAAGCGCCATAAATATTATATTTTACATTAAAGTTTGATTTAATACATAAGCTCCTTCAATCACAGATTAAACTCCAAGATAAACACTCGAGTGAAAATTATTCGTTCTTAACCGAAGATAGTTCTTAGTTATAAGGATTTTGGCATCAACTACATCGAAGCTATAACGACGTAGGTAACCTACCTTCAAAGATATAAGTTCTGATTTCTGTAAGCGCCATAAATATTATATTTTACATTAAAGTTTGATTTAATACATAAGCTCCTTCAATCACAGATTAAACTCCAAGATAAACACTCGAGTGAAAATTCGTTAGCACATTATGACGCGAGATTTGTATCGCATATTCAATTTGATTAAACCATGTCCTTGTATTATTTAGATAAATTGAAGATAAAACTCAATTACTTTAAATGTGATAGTACCTACAACTTATTTGTATGTTGAATTTGGTATTAAAACTGCTGTAATGTCGTTTTAAATATTACCAATAATAACACAATACGAGTCACAGTTTGAAACTAACTAAATAAGGAACGAGAAGCAATACTTTCAGTTCTGGTACAGTCGCTTGGCAACATTATCTGACCCACCCTAAAAACAAACGAATTTGGACCCTCTGCCTGTAACATTAAGGTTTATTCAATTTATATGAGCTTATCAGACAAGTGCACGAAGACTCAACCAAGAATTACAATAATAACACAGACATGCAAATTTGATCTTTATAACGTTACCATTAGGTTATATGTTAAAACTACTTGTTATAATATAATTAGTGTAATAGCTTATTTTAATAATTGCGTTCAAGTAATTCTGGTCTCGTGGTCTGTGTATAAGACTGAGAAAAACAACTTGCGAGATCAAATCCTGCGACGAAGATATTATTTTGCTTTCAATTTAGAATGTATTCCAAAACTATTTAATATATTATTGTAAAGAACTATAGACGGATGATCTTCATACATAAACTTTCTAAAATGGTAATATTTTCGCATAACTTGTAATAAGTGGGTAGTTGAAAAATAAATAGTCGTATTCATTATAAAACTGGTAGGTATTCAAAAGCAACTAAGGGTATGCAGTGACTACGCGCAAACATGTTTTACCTTGCCTTACTAAATTGCAAAAACAACATCTCTTTACAATTTTTTATTTTCTATTTTATAGGTAGTTTTTTTTATTATCATGTCTCAATGGAGTGATTATTTAAAATACAAAATAATCTATTTGCACCAGGAGAAGGTTGGCTGCTTGTGCTGTGCAAGAATAAACTTTATGAAGTATACTATATGGTTCAAATTCTTTAGAATATGCGTCTAGCATTACAACTAAGATCAAATTTCAAAGCGCCTTATAAGAGTTAAGTTGGTCTTGTGGTCACTCACTATGGTAGTGCGGTATTTATCGTTGTCTACGTTCGAAACCAAGTTTAACCTAAATATATCTTTTTGCTCAGCTGTTTTTTTTTTAATTATTTTATTACACTAAAGAAATGTAAAAAACATTTCTTTAATGGACGACGTAGGGTCTTGTCTTTTTACACGGGTAGGTTGTATAGGAATAAAAGTAAACAATTGCAAGTTTAAAATGTTTATTATTTCATTAAAACACTTAGGTAAGATAAAGTATGTAAATGCTCATATATATCCAAATTAATAGACATTTTATATTAGTATGCCATAATCAAATCTAACCATTTATAAACATTAAAAAAGGCGTGCTTATGCTTAAAAGTTTGTCATCGAGAAAATGAATTCATCTGTGAAATGCTTTACAGATTTATAGCTGCCTATATGTAGTGAATAAACATGATATTTAAATAGAAAAAATCTATTTATAACAATAACATCACCACATAATCTGCAACATTTTAATGGTTTAACAATCAATCCATTGAGCATTTACTTACATGGTGTGTTTAAAAATACCTACTAGATTACATAATTAGTAGTCCCCTGCTATAACTTGCTGTAAGCGGCTACGCATAACGCGCACCATATTCCAACACAAATCTTTGCCATTTAAATATTCCTGGGCAAAACGAACCCTTTCTTCGCGATGAGCAGGTGTCAATGTAATTTTCTGTGCTGGTTTATAATTCCTTATCTCAGCAGCGTATAAATGCCTTCTCACTGTTTCCTCTGAAATATTGTGGTTTATTGCGGAATGGGAAAAAATGGATTTTCAACATGCCTTGAAACAATGACCCGGTGGCCTTCGAATTCGGGACTATACTTAATGGCTTTTGCTCCTGGACGAATACGCTGAATATCTCCATTGTCTCCATAACGTTTTAGCCAAAGTCTGACCGTATTTCTCTAAAACAAAAAAAAAAAAACATTTTTGGAACCGTGTATGTAACTTGTAAGGAGTGAATGTAGTGGTAAAATAGCCAACTACGCATTCATTAATCACAATCAATAAAATAAAATAGGTATAAAAACACTTACTGCTATATTAAGTCGACGACCAATCTCTCTAATTCCAATATTCTGCTCATGTAAAAATATGATTTTTTGTTTGGTATAAGTAGTCATTAAGTTGCGACATGCTTTTTTACACCAAATTGCTTAAAAATACTTAACGAGTTATGTGAAACGATTTACAAATGTGTGTGCGCAGTCACTGCTATTAGGCGTAGTTTAACTTTTGTCACATAAATGAATTTATTATCTACCTCACGAAGCAAATATATGTTTTACTTCGTATCCAACCATTCTTGGTAGGTAAATATAAATTCTGTGAACTTAAAGTTTTTTAATTTACCCACCTGTTTACAAGATAAATTATTAGGCGTAAATCATAATATTGTAGAAATGAAAACAAATTAAAAAAGAAACTGATTAAAGGTGGACCGTGTTTTCGAACCCACATGTTGTTCGTCGCCAATCCAGCATCAAACCGTTAAGCCACAAGAACTTGTCAGGAATACGCGAAATTAAAGATTGGGTTCTAATTATGTAGTGTGATTTAAAAGCTTTTCAACTTTAATGTCAACGAGATAATGATTAAAATAGCTTAACAAAATGATATATGTATAATGCCGGTGGCTCCGACAACGTTGCACGAGCGCCGTCTGATAAGCTCATATAAATTGAATAAACCTTAATGTTACAGGCAGAGGGTCCAAATTCGTTTGTTTTTAGGGTGGGTCAGATAATGCTGCCAAGCGACTGTACTTGCTAAATAACTGTACAATATCGAAGGTCGCGTTTCGTCAGATGCATTTTCTCATTAAAATGATCCGTCGGTATTGCATCGATGACTTAGTGCTGTCTATTTTGTCAAAGTGCAACCTTAATTTTGTCGTTGCTTGTGGCAATAATGAATGAAAGTATGTAAGCAGCTGGTGTTACCATTTGCAAAAATTGCGAATCTAGGGTACTCTACCTCTCTACGGCAATTGTAGAATGTAGACCAAGTATTCACATCATAAATGGGAAAATAAAGTTAAATTGACGGTTCGGTTGATAATGTTAAAACTTTATTGTTTAGAGTTCGCGCAGCGTCTGTGCGATATCTACGTGACTGTTACGCGAGGCCTTCGCGTGTACTACACACGCCTACGCGTTTGCTATACGGCGCCAACGCATTTGCTACGCGACGACTAAGCGTAAGCTACGGGACACCTACGCGTTTGCTACGCGACGTCATTGCTACCTCAACGAAGGAGACGACACGTCTCTAAGATTTATGCTAAAAGTATTACATGCAACATGACATGTCTGACACAATACGTCAACTGGTTATTGGTCTTAGCTTACAACACACTATTATTTGTAAACATGAAACCGGTTGTTATTCCTAGGTGTTTCTTAGCACTTGACTTTAGCTTGATATAAATCAAACATGGCTGCTCTAGTTCTAAAATTTAATTCATACTAATATTATGAATTCGAAAGTAACTCTGTCCGTATGTTTTTACGCCTAAACCACTGAACGGATTTCGATAAAATTTGGAAGGGAGTTAGATGGCATCCTGGGGAAGGTCATAGGCATACTTTTTGTCCAGGTAACACGTTCCCGTGAGATAATTTTCGACATACATACACGCGGGCGATGCCGTGGGCGAAAGCTGGTAGTTCATAAATTAAAGATAAAGTTTACGAGGCACACCATTAGCCAGATTTCTTTTATATCGATAAAGCTGTTATTCTGGATTATTTTTATTTCTCTCTCTCTCTCTCTCACTTATCTTTCGTCAAAATGATACATAATTCCAAATGTTTATTTAACATTCGCATATAAATAGTGCTTTAAACTTATATGTTTTGTTTTCAAATATACAATTTAAAAAGCAATGCTGAAAAACTGCAACTTTATCTAATGTAATTGTTTAATTCAAGAAAAACATTATCTACATTTCTTGTTGGCTAAACATCAAATATTTAAGCTTCAGACTGCCAACAATTTACGAGACATTCGTGCGCGCTGCATTGCGTCGCCATTGCATTTTTAATCCAAAATGTTTCTTTACCGACATAAATATTTTTGTGGTTGTTGAATGATAATGTGTTTCATGCAAACAAATGTCTGTGACCTTCGCACGACCTTTCCCTGCCCGTAGCTGAGAAATTTAACGGTTTTTTCACGTTACAACGTTACCCGATAGGTAACGTACTACATGTAAATTATATTCATTTTATTAAGGGCTGATTTTTCCAACGCCAGATAATTTTGTCCGAGGAATAATTTTGATATGATATGTGGAAAACTCAGTAAGTTTGCTTATGCTCTATGACGTATATTTAACCTAACAAGTAGACAAGGCACACTACAGGCTTAACGAGCATATGTTGGTTCAATACTGCGTTATGGTATACTGGTATGTGGGAACTCGGTGCATCTCGGAAGAGCTTTCGTCGCAGAAAAGAGGTGTATACGTGCGATTTGTAATGTAGACCCACTCACATCCTGTAAGCCACTGCTCAAGGAACTTAGAATACTTACATTAACTGATATTTATATTGAGGAAATATGTAAATTTACCAAATCTCACCCTGAGATGTTTGAAAAACTGGGAGATAAATGTAAGTTCAAAACTAGATTCCTGGAACGAAAACGGAACTATATAGACGAAGTTGCCACCCTATGTGACATGTGTGCTCAGATCTATAACAAGATTCCTAACCAAATTAAAGAACTTCCAATGGTCCTCTTCAGAAGGGCTTTACACAGGTGGCTAATTGAGAATCCCTTCTATACTGTTAAAGAATTCCTTCAGTTTAAATCTAAATGATCTAATTGTACCTATACCAGAAGATTTGCATGTCATTATGTTATGATTGAATATGCTAAGCTACTATTATACTACCATTGTAAGAACTTTTGTAACCATACTTATCTGCAAATAAATCTTTGACTTTGACAGTTCTTCGATACATAATCTGTCAGACGTCAATTTTTTTATACGAATAAAAATTATCTGTCTGTTGAAAAATCAGTCCTAAACCTTCCTACTTCCTACGAATATTATAAACGGGAAAGTTTGTGAGGATGGAATGATGGATGGATGGATGTATGTTTGTTACTCTTTCACAAAAAATTACTGCAAAACTTATGCGGGTGAAACCGGGGGCCGCTGCTAGTTATGCATAAGTAAAAAATATACTGCATAAATGAAATGAAATTGTTTATTCTGTAAATAGGATATCGGAATCACTTTTACACGTAAATAATAAATAAGCTAGATGAGGTCGGCGTTTCCTATCAACTACTCTGAGAAGAAAGGCCGAAACAAACACAGAGGTCACAGTCTCTTTTATAGTCCAGACATAATCTAGGTCAGATAATGTGCAGACCATGTAGATTGAATGCCTGAAATGGTCTTATGAGGAAAGTACCACACAGGTTTGGGTGGACCAGTCTAGTCAGTGCAACCATTTGTCAGTAATCGTGTAGCTCTACCCAGAACTTGAGGAGCTAAAGGCGGACTTAATTCCAGTGGCAATTTATACCAATCAACTTTATGCTATAATGATATTCATTAATCATGTGCACAGGAGCACGAATATTAATTCATTGTTTTGCTTCTGCATAGTATGTTAATTGATAACTGTTGAGTGTTTACATAGAAGCCCGTTTGTTTTGATAATAACGATCACTTATGGCTTATAGTAGTCGGTCGTCAATATGACACACAAATCATACAAAAACTTCGTCTAAGAATAAGACATTATTTGTGTAGTATTAATGAAGCATACTTATCTATGAAGGTGTAAGCATTTGAAATTCCTACATGGCACAATTATACAAGAGTCAATCGCATTTTATGATAATTCAATGTGTAATTGCATATCAGTGTGAACTGCCATTTTTAATTAGTTTATGAAAGGTATATTTTGTTGTATTTCGGCCAGGTACTGCAAAGGTTCTGCTTTGTTGGAAATTAACCATATTTTTGCCGAGAAATAAAAACTTTTACATCACGAAATTCATATAAGAGGGAAACACAAGTATAGATTGAACCCACATACACACTAATAACTCTACATATACATAAATATACAGGGTGGCAGGGACATCGACGCGCAACCTGTTGCCATGGATTCAGTAAATGATTCTGAACACCCCTGCGGTGAAATTTTTTGTCGGTTATTTAAAAAAAAATCTTAGCTAGGGGGGGTCTAGAATCATGTGCTGCTTTCATGGTTCCAGTTTGCGCGTTGAGGGTCCTGCCAAGGGTGGCAGGGCCCTCAACCCGCAAACTACCTAGAAACCAAAACACGTGTTATACAGGGGTATAACACGTGTTTTGGTTTCTAGGTGCTCGTTTTAAAAGGATTAAACTTCTTCCAGTATACCCTAATAAAATAAGGCTAACGATAAACTGTTTAATATTAGAACTTTAAAAGTCTATGAAATGGAAACTTTTGAAATAGCCGAGACATTATTTACGTTAACTTTATAAATAAACAACACTCCTTTCTATTTTGGTTTGAGGGCGTGTATGTGATATTTTCGAACTTCAGACTACAGACAGCCTCGTTGACTCAACTGCTGTGCATTATAAGTAAAGCCGAAACACACTTGGCTCGACCTGGAGACCAGACCCAGGATCTTATGCTTACAAGTCGCGCATGCTTGGATTAATTCACTCCCTATTAAGTGATTTCCATCTAATCTAGCCTAGTGTCCTACATATGTAACGTATGTAGCTTTTTGTGAAAATAGAAAGCGGGCATGGCACAGCACTAACGTGTAACAGTGTTGCTATCCGAAAACTAGAGGCAACAAAAAACTTTCGCTTTTCAAAATATGCAGGACAGGAGAGGTCGATATTTGTAGACATGAGAGGTGAACAGAGATGTCTATCAATTCTACAAAACAATATGTGTCTGGTTTCTTTTGGATATCACTCCAAAATATGACAATCTGTTTGTAACTGTCAGGTAGCTAAATGACGCCAGTCACGTGTGGTATACGCTAAGCAGTAGACTGCGAATTTAATTATCTATTTATTGATAGTCCAGTTTACAGTTATTTAGGCTTCTCTAGCTCTTCAACACTCTATAGTATGTATATAACTACGGCTTTAATAGACTATAGTGCAGCTCAAGCTAGTCATCTTGTTCTTAAGGGGAATTACATGGCGAAGATGCCTCACTGCGATACCTCGCGATCGCGGTTCGCTTGCTACCTCCATGTAAAAGATATGCTAATACACACGCACGCACATGCGAAAGGATACCTCACTGCGATACATCGCGGGCTGCTTGGGGGTTTACCTAGATGCCTGGCATATGCGTGTGTGTTTATTAGTAAGCATTTGCTTTACATGGCGGTGACATCAAGGTCATCGGCATCTTCGGCATGTAATTACCCTTAGGAACGAGACATAGGTAGACTACTCAAGGAAAGCTATCAACAATACTTATCAGGAATACTTAGTACAAGGATGCCTCCACCTCTCGATTTTATTGTCATAGGAACTGAGGTTCCTATGACAATAAAGTCGAGAGATATCCCAGTTGTAACGAAGTTTCGATCGCTTTGACTGTTGTTACGTAACAAAATGTCGTGACGTCACATTTACAGTTTTTTCATGCTAGCTCTCATTCGCCAAGTGTGCAGAGTATAACCTCGTTCCAAAACCTGAGGCTCGCCTAGCGATCCTTCTATCAGGTATGCAACCGAACTTAGTACCTTTTGGACGAAGGGCAGAAGTTTCGTTGTTAATTCTCACCTTTCCGTTTATCGGGCACTAAGAGCGTCTGCCCCGGGAAGATGAACTGCGTGGCGAGCCTGTTCAGCTTGGTGAGCTCCGAAGGGGTGGTGTCGAACCGGGCCGCTAGCGATGTCAGGGTATCGCGGTCGCGTACCTGTGCAAAGTAAAATAATTATGCTTGTAATCTTCTATACATTTACCAAAAGCGTTTGGATCAGGAGATAATTAGATCTATTTACTTATGCTAACTTATTAACCAGCATAGGTTCTTTTCTGTTCCTAACCATACCTAACAATCCTCTAGATTCCGCCTTTGTTAGATGTTGGAAACCGATTTCTGTCCATGCAATTCCATTATTTATAAACTACAAAACAACACATGTAAAAAATAACTGGACGCCCCCGCTTTGAAAGCCAGAAAGGTCGCTACAATTCTCTTGGGGCAAACGTAATAGTATTCTGGAATACATGACACTCTATTACCCTACATTTTCCCAGGAGAGCTTAGGATATAATACTGTAGGTTTTTGAAAAGGTACGGCATTTTTATGTAAACAAAACATTAAAAAACCTGATTTAAACCTTTACTTATTATAAAATACGACTATTAAATGTTTTGATTCTTATATTATTTTCTCGGCCAGATACCTTTAAATACAAGCTGGAGACGAAAATAAATTAAAACTGCGTATATCTCATGCCGTCCCCAGACTGCATACGAAAATCCAATCGAATATATCCAATAGTTTAATTACTATAGCTAGTCAAAGATTGGATAGTCAGCCCATCACTGTTATTTAGTTTATTTGTAAAACTCACTTTTGTAATATGATCGTTCTTCAGCTGCATCCGGTTAGACTGGAATCCGACCCCAACATAGTTGGGAAAAGGCTAGGCAGATGATGATTTAGTTCCAAAATACTCTTATGCATTAGTCTTGTCAGTGTTTTCATTTATTTTCTTATTGTTGTCTCCACATTGTATATTAATCCTAACGAGATAATCTAAGTATTTTCACATTTTGCTTATCGGGTTAATGCACGGCGGTGACCTACTGGCCATTCAGCCGTGGGAACTGGATTACATTACATTACAAGTGGCCGAAAGTGAAGGTATCTAGTAAACCAGTCACCATTGTGTAGCTAGCAAGATGAACTATAATATTGATATACAAGGTGTAACAGGACAAAAAGTAGTTTGTTCATAATTGACTACTCAATGGATTTCAGTAACTTTTCATATATTTAGGTTTTTTTTTTCAAAAATTGTGTATTTTGCCATACTGACCGCCGATTGGCCAAAGAAATTAAATCTTATTTCAAGGCGATAAGACTCAATTTTAAATGCATAAAGTAATGCTAGAGTCAACACGATTTTGTAAATAATAACAGTTAGCTTTGAAAAAAAAATAGCTTTTGTCATAGTATTGTGCTTTTAGGTCAACACTGTAATTGGTGTATGAGATCTTATGTTTATTATGTTACATATTGTATATCTAGACTCGTTCCGTTAAAATATAAAGAAATAAAAAAATATAGTGTTTATAGAAATTACCGTAAAAGTCATTGTTTTAATCGGTGGAGGAGGTGGTAGTCTCTTGGCGTGGTCGTCTTCATCTGCAACAAATAAAAATATAGTAAATACACGTCATGTCATTGATTACAATGATTACGCAATGTATACACCTGAGCGTGTTCCAAAAACGCCTTACAAAATAGTATTGATGTCAGTTCTCAACACGCAAATTGCTCTGCGCGCAATGGTCGGCGTTGCGATGGTCAATAATAAATTTATGCAAAAGATTTATGATAATCGTAAAGGTTTCGATAACAGAACGATTCATAATGTTGCGTAAGTTATTGCAGTGTTCGATTCTCAGTAGTTTTGTTACGAAGTGGAAGACTATTATAGATCGCTGCAGTCATTTACTGAAACCGAATACCGGAAAGCCCTTTACATAATTTAGCATTTATCGATTCGGTAATCATGGAAGTAGGTACAGTTTCATAAAGCATAACTACAATAACTAGTCATAAATTCCAATTAAGGTTGAAAACGATTAAACTCATAAATTACTGAACGGACTTGAACAAGCAAGACAGCAAGTAAATAAATGATTTGCGAGTCAAAAATGATTACAAAGATCATGGCTGAAGGCAAATAGCAGCCCTTTTTAATCAATCAACAGTCCGAACCTGAACGAATATTTTTTTAAACAAATAAAGCACAAAGCACACCATAATCGTTAAACCATTGATTATCATAAATCAACTGTCAAAAGTCGATATACTCCGCTAAAATTCTCGTCCGTTCATCAGAATTTTAATAAGCTTATTTAGTTCAAAGCAAATGTTACAGTCATCGGCGTATAAAAAGATTGCACGTGAAGATTTATCTCTAGTTACGAAACCATAATTCAACATTATGATAGAATAAAAATGTACCAATAGAATCGTAAACAGACAGTGCAGTGTTTTCACCGAATTGACTGGTTTAATTATGTGTTTTGAAAGCCGGATGTTTGTTTATAATCCGGCTGTTTATTTTCAAAATATGTCTCGATGCCAAGGAATGATTCGCGACAAGCGGGGATGACGTGACTCCGAGAGATCGTTCTTTATCGTGCATTACGTCTCTCACTGCGTATGCGGTGCCTGCAGCCGCTGCAGCTCGTCATACTACTTTTATTATTACAAGTAAACATTACGGTTTCTTACATCAAGTTGATACACGTCATAACTATCAGAACTAATTCAATAAAGTCAAGTTCATATCAAATAGTTTTTCATTTGAATGTTTTTTTTTTAAGTCTACAGAATATTATTTATTTATGTTGAAAATGATGGCTATTCCGCACGAGAACTTTGAATTCTGTTTATTGCTGAGTCAGCGGATACATCCGTATCAGCCTAACCTACATTATTTTTAAATAACTGATATATATTTTTAAATGAGACAGCTATTTAATCCATTTTAATCGTCTTACTGTCTCCGGCTGTCTGGTCTACAGAACGTGAATGAAATCCTCGGAGGTCACAGCCTCAGAGCTACAGCTTAGTGCAAGTTTTGTCCGTAGGTCGATTGACCAGTGCGATAACCGAGGCAGGTAACTTGCTGCACGAATATTTCGAATTCCTTATTGCCGTTAATGTCAATAGTTACTTAGTTATTTATTATTAAAATATATAAGTCTTTGAATGCATTGAGATAAAGCTGGCAAGTGTTGAAATAATTTATTACATGAGCGTAGAGTTTAATAGCTTATCAGATATTTTTCAAAACGTGTTCTTTGAAACAGTTCTACAACGCTATTTACGTAATTGAAGATTATGACGACAACATTTCCTAAGTGCGTTTGCTCCTGGGCCCGTCATCCGCCTTTAAACATAATCGCCAGTTTGTAATGTGAGTTAATGAAAGGGTTTTAAGTTTTAACATGGTTTTAATTTCGTCACAACACGACAAATTAATGTTGGTTTAAGTAGGGGTTGCGCAACGAATGGACAATAAAACCGCTCCGTGCCGCCGTACAAATGGACACAGCTCTAATGTTATTCTCTATTTGTTGTTACAACTCGTGGGAATATGTGCAGTTGTATTGAAAACAATTATTTAATTAACATATAATGAGGTAAACTATCTAATTATCTGAGTTTCTAAAAACAATAACTAAAATTCTAGTTTTTGTGGTGCCATCGTTTTCAGAATAGGAAATCAAGTTTTTTGTAATAATTGTAACGCTTGTAACAAGACAAGAATGCACTTAATTCTATTTCACTTTATTTGCATTTCAGAGTGAAATGTGTTTGATTATTTGGCATGTTCTTAATACTGAGTTACACAGCAATAAGTAAGTGCATATTGATTATTCAGCAAGTACATTATTAAATTAATCATACTCGTATATGACGTGTGCATTAATAACATGTTTCCGGAATGCGCATATTCGAATCAGTCACTATTTATTTCGGTACAGAAGGACTTATTCAGGCTATTTCTGAGTTTCTCCAGATAATACAAACTAAAGTTTTGTTTACCTTTGTGTACAGCATCAAATCTGCCTTCGACCTTCGAGCGGAGCGCTTCCAAGTCGAAGGGCGGCGAGAACCCATGGTCAACCGAACGACTTTTCGACCTGTAACATAAGAAATATGTATTAGCAAAGCATCCTTGGTTTCAGTGCGTCATTTTCATAGCTTCAGCTTGCCTGAAAATAAAGCTCATTTTCATGAATTTGCGGGACTGATCTTACAGTCATTGGGTATTTTTAAAATGATCCCAGTTCTTCCCAAGCATTCTGTTTATCATTGAAGCATGCGCAGAGTGCGTAAGCACATGGGTCAACGTACGTATAATTGTCCACACTCCCAAAAGCTGTCGTCCCAAATAACTGTCGTAAGACTGATACAAATAGAATGAGCCGAGGCCTGTGCGACTCACCTACATACGATGCCGGTGAGGGGTAGGTAGGCGAAATGCGCCCATATATGCACAAATAATGCGATAGATACTGGTAGATATGTACTCAGGTGTTTACTATGTAAATGGACGGAACTGGACGTTGAATATTTACTAGAAATTACACGCCTTGAATAAGTCGTCGTATAAGCGACTACAGTGTCATAATCTAGAAGATAGATAGAATACTCTTTATTATGAACACCATAAATATTACAGATATAAATGTAGACATTTTACAAGGGGATACAAAATGGTCGGTCTTATCGATAAAAGCAATCTTGTAAAGACAACCTTTGGAAGTTTCCTTTTCTCCAGTTTACTTGAACAAAACTTGAGCATACCTTGACGAAACATAATGTCACACGTATGATAGGAAGTGCCATTATCTTTCATAGCCTGAGGTGGTCACGACTGTATGAATTTCTTTGGCACTGGCTTATGCCAGCTCGCATTTCTGCATTAATTATTTGAATAACATTACTTAAGGTCAATCTCGTGTCTCCTGTGAAGGCCGATAACTTGCTATTAATTCACCGTATGGTATGACTCATGAATCATAGCGAGATAGTTTGTTGTGCTGCTCCAATGTATATATGCTCGATGGGATCACATAATCAGGCCAATGTTTATCTGCCGAATCGAACGGTTCACTGACGAAATATTTTGTGGAGACAGGCGATGATATACAGATATTAAGATAACCCAAAATAGTTCTTACGAGTAGTAACAAAAATCATAATCGTGTATTGACGTAGACATTAGTAAAGTATTTATTGTACCTCCTGCTGGTTATTGGCAATGCCATTTACTTAATTAAACCTATCTGATTACAACTATATTTACAACCTGATGTAAATATGTGCTTATTACCAGTAGGTACTAATGATTTCACAATTTAAGCAAAACACAAAATAACAATAAAGTACTAGGTGTGTAAAAAACCCGAGCAGGTTAAAGATGCATTTAATTACTGCTTAAAGGATATCTAGGTGCCAAATCTGTCGGTAAGTCCATAAGATAACATTGCTGTCATGTCTGCTTTAATCGACTTATTGGTACTAATGGTTTAAAAGATGTAAGCGATAAGACTAACTAAGTACTTTCAGTCGTGATTTATTTTATAGGTTTACCAATAGATTAGGTGCGAAATAATGTAATGTGCAAAATGTGAATACCTCTTGAAAGACTGGTCGATGCTCTCTGCGCTCCTGGACAGCTGCTGCGAAGCTCGCCTAGACCTGCATGCAACAGAGACCACGCTAGACACAGGCATACGCATGCAACATCAAAACCATCCAGACAACTCTAAGCTGTTTCTTTTACAGTCAAAACCGATCGAATAAGTAGCTGTTGACTAGGTTCTTATGGTATGAATTATTAGAACTGTCTGGACATTTATCAAATTAATAAGTTTCCACTTTGATTTATCAAAAGAAAATCTTTAAAAACGAGTAGGTACGATGTAATTTTATCGTTCTAAAAATAAACGTACATCAGAGTGGAAACTTACATAAAATTAACAGTGCGGTTGGCAAACAAAAATATTTACGTAAAAATTTTATACACCAGAAAATAAAAAGTAAACCATAAAAATGCCACATCGATCCATGCGATGGGTCGTTTGCGAATCATGCAATGTGTAAATAATGACACGTAGTGAATAATGTATGTGACACTGACATTACAAATATTTGTGCGAACAGTTTTTTTATTAATTGTGACTTTAATTACGACTGGAAATCACTTGACCTCATAACTTTGAAGATACATATATCGTCGGGTGACAACATCTCTCAGCGCTGCCGATATTGAACATACATCCTCGCAATGACTCCCGCGACGAAAACAGTCGTACCAACAATTTATTAGGTATCATATCAAAATTAGAAACCACAAGGTACTGAATTTATATAAAATATTGTGGTTCTATACTTGAATGCTGTAGCACCTTGTGAAATTTAATTTGTTCCTACGTAATTATTGTCAAAGGCTTTGATAAATTAATTGAAGTCCTCAGCGGCAGGAATAGGGTTAGTGGAGGCCGCGCCGATCAAATTAACGGCACGGTTAATAGGATCGATACCCATCGATTATGGGCACCGATAAATGTTATAGTTACGTGATCGTAACTATTTATTATCTAACAAATTCGAACGGCTCTAAGTACACGTGTATTTTAGGATATTTCAAACTTTGGGGCAGAATTGACTAAAAAATAAATCAATGTTATGTTCGTGAGTTGTTCAGGAAGAAATGTTTCCATATTTTCCAACACAAGACAGAAAATAAGAGAAAATAATCTAATAATTGTTGGGCATTTTAGCTTAGGTTTTCGGTTCATCGATTTACTAAAATGTGACTTGTACGTAATTTATCCCTGTTTTCGAAAACTATATGTTTTGTTCAAATAAAATTTTGAAAGGTAATCAAAAATGCGTTCACAAGCCTGGGAAAGCAACATGAGAATCAAATTACACCATGTTTCTTAATTACTAGGCTCACAGTAATCCGCTGCTAGGAGCTAATTACTTAAATAATTAGTGTTAATTTAAAGAAGAAGTTAGAGTGTTAATTTAAAGGAGAAGTTTAAGCTTATATAAAGGCAATGCAAGCAGAGCGCGGCCCGCGGCCCCGCCCGGGAGTTTGCCGGGGAGGTTCACTGGTCCTATATAGTATATATAGGCTACGGCCGCTTGTGGATGAGCTCCTACGTTTCATTTTTCCGTGCTCGTGTTTGCGGGTATCGAACAATGTAGTGGTTCTTCTTACATTGGCTGTTTCTCGGGCCGTGACAGCGAAACGAATGCGGGGAGTGAGCGCCGCCCTTGACACTGGGTGGGCGCCAAGCGACTCGCATATTTACCAACATCCGTGTCTGCCTGTCAGATTTTTCGCAGTACTATTTCCATAAATTATGTTCTTGACACACCAACGTACCATTGCTCAGTTTATTAAATTCTTTTCTAATACGAGGGATCATTAATTAATGATATGAAACTGCAATCAATCTTGAGCGACCCCGTTCGCGACATGATAATTAGGTACCTTCGAATTTAATCCGCTCCATTACGTTTAAATTTATTTATTATTTTGTTTATAACCAAAGCAATAGTGTGAAAGATTCACAAATGTTAATTTACATGAGAGTCTGAGCCAAATTTTTGTCAAAAATATACAGTAATACTTGCAAATAGTGCGCCGTAGTATGTTTTCGTCGCAAACGTCGCTATTCAACAGTGTCATGCTCACACAAGGCACTAGGTAGTTAGCGGTGTCTGTAACAAGATCTACATCATCGGATACTGTGACAACCTTTTATGTAGAAGCCTTCGATGTGTGTAGCAATGCGTTGATTATATTACAGAAATCCTTGTTGTTTATGATGCAAAGTGAGAATATTTTTCTCTATTTAACGATTATGGCTTTTCCGTACTTATAAGGTAAGACATAAATGCGAAGTTTATGGAAAGGAGAGGTAGATGACGTAGAAGGAAAGTTTCTTAGGGATGGTCTGCCAGTTTTGCTCAAAATATTCTGATATACCATTATCTAAAAAGAGGAAACAGTCGTGAAGAAAGTATTGAGTATAAATGTCGATGGCTATAAGAGTAGGAGAAGACCAAAGAAACGATGGATGGACTGTGTGAATGATGATATGGTTAGAAAGGGGGTGACAGTCGAGATGACGACTAATAGAGAAGTATGGAAGAAAAAGACATATTGGGCCGACCCCAAATAAATTGGGATAAAAGCAGGATAATGATGATCCTACATTATTCAACACCTTAACTAGGTCACGATTTAAATTAATATCGATGCCCCAGAATACTTTTGATACTTAAATAAATATGATATTTATGAATTTGTTTGATCCCGCCTAAGAATATACCGCCCACTCATCTCAGGGCTGTCATAAGGGAAAATTAACGTTTTTAACGGATGATTGAACAATAACACCTCGTCTATGTCGATGACATCATTGCCCAATTCTCCCACCCAGCGAACTGATCGAAACATTATTTTTCCAAGAGAATTATCCTGACGACTTGTGATGCCAACGTCGTATATAGCTTCCAGATAGATTTCAGCTGGACAAGGTCATGTAATGCGTATGAAATAATCATAATTTTCCTACGAATCATGTTCAGCGTAAGCAAGGAATTTTTTTAAAAAGATCAATATTTGATCTACAGATTTTTCGAAGAAGAAACAATACTTTTATTTTATTTATTTTACCATTTATGTACACCATTTATATAAACAGACAAGAAAAACAGAACAGAAAAAAATAGGTACAGAGGTGATGCTTATTTCACAAGAAATCTCTTCCAGCACACCCGAGACAGGACAATAGATACAGAGATGTAGACAGCGTGTGAAATAGTAAAGTTTTCCTTTTTTTCCTTTCTTTCTAGTTTTCCAGTACTTAAATAATTTAAAAAAGAAATATTTTCCAAGTTACCTCCAAGAACTCCTTGAACTTATCTTGTTCTTCCTATTGCATTACTCTAAGTAATACTAGTACTGTGTATGCAAATACTTTGATTATAATTAAAGCCAAAGCGGAACGAAACTTGGGCCGGAAATAATTTTGTTACAAATAGCCGCACAATTACAATGCACGAACTAAATAAAACATAAATGTACCCATGTAATCCTATTGCATTCGAATTAGCATTTTTAATAAAATGTAGCTAATTATGTACATTATCTACTAGACCAAAATGCAATTAATATGCAAGAACAACCAGTTTCTAATACGCATTAGAAATAGCCGTCACCGCTACTCAACATCTCAGTAAGAAAGATGTGAGGTTCTATTCCAGTCTTCGCCTTTGTGTTCTATCAATAAATGCAAAAAAAAAACAATGACTTAAGTTTTTATAGCTTAAAGTCACGCTTACAAATCTATAATGACATTTTCCGGCGGCTACGGATTGGATTACACGTTCAAATAGTACGTCACTCTAATCCAACTTTTCCTTTATGCGTCAACGACTTTTCCTAAAGACGTAGAGGCAGTTAAAGACTGTCGAACCATCCATAATTACAGTTACCTATTGTTATAAAAGTTTACTAGCGACCAGCGAGGAAGTAGCAGTAATCTAGTAACCTATTCCGTGGCGAGGTCATTGTACTGTTGCTGTGGTTTTGAAATGTGAACGAATATACGCGCGCAGACATACGTACCAAGTACCAGTCAACGAACGCACATCACCTATTGCAACAGTGATAGAAATATATGACAATTGCAACCATATCTATATCGCCTTATCAGAGTCGGAAAAACAAGCGAGATTTAGAATTACATAGTCAGTACAGTCATCCAGTTGAAGTGCCTAACAGTTAAAGTGAGTCATTATTCAGTGAAAGGTTTATCGCCATGAGAATTTAAAGTTACGGATTTATTATTGTTGTTGTATAAACCAACTCGATTCAACGTTAAAAGATTAATTTTGCAGATTTATTTATTGTTTATCTTACTGTATGAAATAAAGTGCAGTGATATATTGCGAAACTATTTTAATTCTGAATTCCCAGGTGCTGGATTTCAGTGGCGTGGAAATTTAGAAGATACACCTATAAAGCTTCTAACAGATCGGAGAATTCTCGAGATCTTTTGCGGAGGCGCATACATCTTGAACTAAAATCCCTTTAGTTACCTTACGTATAGTATTCGCACATAGGTATACCTGCACACAGATCGATGTGGTTTGAGACAGGGCGGCGACAGCGATACCTTTTTGTTGGCACTACGTCAGCAGTGGGTGTGGCGTGCGCATGAGTTGCACAAGCGCGACCGTGATATGATACTACTGCACGTGTATTGTATGCAGTGTACCTACAATACACACAATACAACTTTTTTTAATCTCATAATAACAAAAACTCTTTCTTTAGGTTTTTTTTTTTTTTCTGGGTGGGAAATCATCATAATTATGACTTCTCCCGCTCTGGGCGGAGCAGGAGGGCGTGTCAGACTTTTACTTACTAAAACCCACCCGTGTTCCTTCAGTTGCCTATGCCAGGGACCACAGTATCTCTTTCGAACAACCCGCGGCCCTGGCAGGCATCGGCCCTAGCGGACCCCGTCACTTCGTGCTGACATCTCTTTGAGGCGCGCGTGGAACGCACCGTCGACTCGGGCCTGGTCCTTGCCGGGCGGCGAGCTGCCCATTGCTCGCCGCCCGCAAGCCCGCGCCTACGGTGGCCGCAAGTCGGCTGGTGACTCCCGACGTCCAGGGCGTCTCCTGCGGCGACTAGGGGCGTGAGGGCGCAGAGATTGCCACTCCCTCACGCGCTCCGCCTCCTCCTTTGCGAGCATTACTGCTTCGCAGAAGGAGGTGACGGCTTCCCATGCACTCTCGCTCCGTACCATGGCCTGGACCAGGGCCGGACGCGAGAGACCGCCGCCGCCGATCGCCACCACGAGGACACGGCGGTGCTCCGCCCAAGCCGGGCAGACCTCTACCGTATGCTCCAACGTGTCCTCCGGACGATCCACACAGTGGTGACACCCTGACGTTTCCTCCCGCCTTATCCTGAACAGGAACCTCCCGAAACAACCGTGTCCAGTGAGGACCTGCGTCAGGCGGAAGGTGATGGCGCCGTGGCGCCTCTCCAGCCACTCCTCAAAGAGGGGACTTATCGCCGCAATTGTGGCGTGCCCATTTCTTTAGGTTCACACGCGTATTTAATTTACTATTTATAAATTATTACATTATAATGTTAACAATTACGTTAAATCCTGCTAAGTAATCTTTATTTTATGATTAGTAGTTTGTTCCTGACTGCAATGTTTCTAAAATGATAAAATGTTATACAAGTTTTATCTATGACAAAAAAGTAATATGATAACTATGATAGCTATCAAACCCGTGTCATGTTGTGTCATCTCCAGGTGATTTCTTAATAATTTGATAAGTGAAGATGTTTATTATCTGACACAGGAGCCTCCGGATGGATCGTTAGATAGTTATCTTGAGTAGTCTAAACGTGTATGACACAATTTGTTCTAAAATCACCGAAGCACGCAAGCATCGCGTACCAAGTGGAGTATGTTTGGCCAACAGAGTATGACGAATTATACCTACACAATTATAAAACACTTAAAATGTGTTTGCGTTGCAGATTCGCAATATTAAATTACATTCATTATGAAAGAACATGAAGCGATTATAATACACACATCTAGGTATTGTAAGACAAAATAATGAATCAGATTTAAGGTTACTTTGGCAACAAGTACAGCGGTGCCATTCTATAAAATACAAGTATGACCGTGAAAACTTAGGTGAAGAGAGCTTAGTGAGCTATCATTCTACCTAATGCTAGAGATCGATACTATGACAGCTCACTTCAGGCTTACTTCACCAGTTTTGACGCTGAGATTTTTACAGAATAGATCGTCTGGTACAGCTGTGCACTGCTCAATTTGTGCTAGGGTCGACCAGCTTAGGCGTCAGAAACATGCACTGTTTTTTATGCCACATAAAAGTACAGAATAAAGACAGAAACACTACGAACATGTCCGTTCGTATTTAATATTGAAATATATGAAATTATAAACTCAAACCCAATTTCACTCAAGGTGCCAATCATGTGTTTATTTGATAGCGTGAATTATTGAAAACATATTAATAGACATCCGATCAAAAAAAAAAATAATTTCAAATTCATTTCATGGAAGCCCGAATTTCTTGGAAGCCTCAACATTTTGAAACTTCAGTAACATTTTTAACAGACTTCAAAAAAAGGAGGAGGGTCTCAGTTCGTCGGAATATACCTATATATTTTTTTATGTATGTTCCCCGATTACTCGAAGACGGCTGGACCGGATTGGAAAATTATTTTTTTGTTTGGCAGGGTATACTTCCAACGTGATCCCATTATCATCAGGTCAGGATCCTGGAGAACTCGAGGTATGTCTGCAAATATTATGAAGTGAAAGATATTTTTCACATTGTAGTGTTTTTTGAGAAGTCGGTTGTTTTTTTTTTTTCGTAAAACGTTTTACGTATCTAGGTACGTTTAGTTTCCCACGTAGAAGGTAACTCCATATCGTTGGCGGTCGGTGTTAAAAGTTAGATGCTAGTTGACCCTAATGACTACAATGGCCTTCTGACGCTACACATAATATACGTACGAGAAACGGAACAACACCGTATTGAAAGACCGCGCTACTCATGAGCGAGCACGTACATTTAATATTGTCATATCATATTAGGTAGCAGTCTAGCACACAATGCACTCAATACACGATTTAAATTAATATGCTCCTCTCTTCTCATTACAGACAAACTGAAATTAATTACAGTATAGATGATCATGAATAGATTTCAACAATCCGTTGCTAATTAATTATGCTTGCTATTCGTAAATGTCGCTCTTAGGAATCAGCGGGATGACTTCATCAGATAACATGAGATTTCAGAACAATGAATAATTACTATGTGTAATGAATTTTAAACGCTATTCAGGCTAAGTGAATAAGATGCTAATGGGCCTTGTCCACTATAAGGAAAAGCCGGAGTTGTCATCTAAGACTTCAAATGATTCATGTCATGGCATTTATATGAACTTGTTAGTATTGTAAAAATGCGTTCTATTAATAACGTCATCAGTTTCATCAGCAAGCGTTTGTTTGGTCGCGAAAACGTCAGACCGTCATCAAAGGATGAGCCGGCCCACCTGGACGGACCAGACGGAGTCCGTCACAGTGGACATGTCAACTCCCAGGCTCTAAAGGCCGTGTTTATTTTCAGTGTGTTTATGCCAGGGGATCATTAGCAAAATACTAAATTAGCTTAACAAATGAAATATTTTCTACTTTCACTTGAAGTATTAGTCATGTTCATTCATGAATGCTATTTTGCCAATCGTTTCTTGGCTTGACCAAGGTAACAATTTTATGACACAGGTCCAGTTTCCGCTTGAATTTAATGTTCATATGCGATGTAGGTACGTTCGCGTCGTGAGGTGCGCAGTCGCCCATCAGACTCGTTCGTTAATTGCGGAGCTTACAATTAGTTGAGTGCCATCCGCAAACGAGCGCAATTGGCGCAATGGGGAGGAAATGGACATCCATCCTCGAACACCTATATTATAGCACATAAACACTCATATGAAGTGGCAGCAGCACAAACAACTACAGTTTTGAGTACTCCTTTATTAATGTTAGACTAGCTTCTAGCTTCCTTTTCCTTAAGTGTTTCTACTCGAAACGAATAACAAATAACTTTGATCAGCTTTATGGAATCTATCGTCAATCGTGTGGCCACAGGAAATCACAATCGTGCATATTATGTTAGCAACGTCTTCATACAAACCATTTTGTTGTTATTATTTATTCAAATAGATATGTATTAGAATAAATACTTAAATCACAAGGTCACAAGGGTTTCACAAGGTCTGACTCGAAACCAATTCAAATACGGTATTACGTAGCCATTCCTTGAGAAATGTACCTATAAAGTACATTTGGGACGTATTCATAGGTTTCATAGTGAGTTCACACAGTTTCAACGCTGCAAAAAGCTCGTATAAAATATCGATTAACAGATAAGTTATCATGTATGGATTTAAATGAAACGATAATCAGTCGTTCATGACTCATTAAAATTAATTGTATCACTTGTCGCCTGAGCCAGTC
Organism: Apamea monoglypha; assembly: GCA_911387795.2. Taxonomy (NCBI): domain Eukaryota; kingdom Metazoa; phylum Arthropoda; class Insecta; order Lepidoptera; family Noctuidae; genus Apamea; species Apamea monoglypha. The sequence continues at coordinate 13,004,580 of OU426916.1, forward strand.
TAAAAATGGTATGTTGTAGTCCGTGCACTAAACGGTTGGAGATATAATGAAAACGTGACCGACGACGATGATGGCCACGGGGCACTGGGATCGTTCAGAATTCTTCTGCGCACTGATATTAAATAGTTTAATGTTTTTATGTACACCGGTATAAGTCTCAGATCAAACAAAACTATAGTTACTTATTCGTTCGAGCTAACCAAATTCGTATTCTAAGAGCGTAAAGACGAAGCACTAGCAAGTGGTGCTAGTGAAAGTGTAAAGAAAGGTAGCCAATATTCGGTAACATAGACGTAAATGAAACACAACGAGTCGGCAGTGGAGCCATGAACAAGTGTTAATCACCATCTGCCTAGCCTTTTCCCAACTATGTTGGGGTCGGCTTCCAGTCTAACCGGATGCAGCGAATACCAGTATTTTATATGGAGCGACTGCCGATCTGACCTCCACAACCCAGTTACTGGGTAATACGATACCCCTTGGTATGACTGGTTGTCAGACTTTGAGGCTTCTGGCGACCCGTAACAACTGTCAAAAATCTTCGAATGACAGCCGGGACCAACGGGTTAAAGTGCTTTCCGAGGCACAGAGGTCTTGGTATGTAAATATGGTTACCAATCCACGAACCAATCGCGGCAAGCGTCGCTTAACCTGATCGATCGACCCGCGCGGCTGTTATTACTTAGTCACAAGCGTTAATGTGCAATAAAATAAACACGAGCGCCACACATCTCGGCAAGCAGTGTATGAATGTGGCCGTCCTTGCACAAGACGACATTGTCATGGCACCGACTGGCCGCACTACGCATACATCTGGGTCAGGTCTCTTTCCGCACCTCATTCGGAAGTGAGCATTTATAGATAACTAGAAACATTGAAATTGACACTCATCTGATAGTATCTACGGTCAGGTGTGTAGAAAACGAGGTAAACGTGCAGCCGGAATTAACGACTACATGTTCCTACTCCGGTTTACTCTAACTTGATAAATAAAATAACTAAAAGTTAAATTGCTAACAGATTAAGACTACTTCTCCTTACACACAAATTGGTTTGTTTGTGTAGTAGGTACCTATTTCTCAATAACCGGACAGCGCCGGTACTCGCGAATAATCGACTAGATGAATTTTCAGCTGTTTTCATTATGTTGTAGCTACAAAACGTTACGTTAAGCTTTATGTGGGCGAGCTAATACTACCGCTATTTGTGTTCATATATAAACAACTTTGTCTGATGACCCTGTTACACAGTAGATACAGGGAGCGGGCTCACAGTGCATCAGCTGATACAATGGTGGGATTGATGTGAATGGCACTTACACCGGATTTATTGTGCCGATTTTTATTATACGCTTTCAATGTTCCTGATGCTATTTTATTGATAACTGGCAACCCGCCCGGTCCCGCACGGGCGCAATGGCGACATGTCACAACATCTAGATTTCTGTCCTGTCTTAGTTCTATATTCATGAATTATACACATAATCCTTCCGGAATAAATACTCCAGAGGATGGTGAAAACCGCATTATCGGGCACACCTAAGCAGTCACACAGACAGGAACGGTCGAAAGCACGAAAAGCGACTTTGTTTTATACTATGTATAAATATTCTATAAGCGTTTTACGTTTTTAACCTACTCATCATTCTCTTGCCCTTATCCCAATTTATTTGGGATCGGCGCAACACGTCTTTTTCTTCCATACTTCTCTATTAGTCGTCATCTCTGTAGCCCCCTATCTAATCATATAACAATTCACACAGCCCATCTGTCGTTTCTTTTTGTCTTCCCTATACTCTTATAGCCATAGACATTCAAACTCATACATTTTTAACCTACCATGTTTTGGAATTTTAGACGACACGTGTAAGCAATGTAAGTTTTAGTAGGACTAGACATGAGACATCAAAGACAGGCGATAATGGGATATCGACCAGTATTACGTGATGCCAACACATACGGTTCACGATAAGCAAATTGTTAGGATATTTATTTGAGAGAATTTCGCGGAATACATCGTTTGAGACGTAAATCAATGCCAAGGAGAATTGCACGTGGACGCTAAAAGCTCTTCAGCATATTCATGAAGATAGACGCGTATAATTTGAATGCTGACACATGGCGTGCTGTATTTATCCGAGGTACGCGATTTACTACGTCTTACATTATGTACAGCTTTGGATAGTTTGCATTTGCTTAAAACGAAGCATAGCTTCGATGATATTAGATTTATTGGATACTATTGTATGGTTAATGTTTGATATAATGATGTTTTCAATTTATCAAAGGGAGTTAAATGCTAAAGCAATAACCTGATATTTAAGTGTAAGTTAAAACGATTCAAGATTGGGGGTAGCAATTTCAGCAAACCTAGTTCTATTCTATGAAGAACTAGCTACTCGTACAACTATCAAGTGGCATGTCTTATAAGTTAAGATCGGCAGTATTGTATAATAGGTGAATCGTATAGAAAATATAAAATTAATGGGTTCCTTCTATTTGGCAGAATCTTGATACTCCGATTTTTATTTGGCATAACTCACATGGCATAATCTTATTTAATCGAATATTTTTGAGGCATAAAAATTATTTAGCATAACTTTTGTTTGGCAGAATATTTACGTGTCCGAATTTACAATGGCATACTTTTATCTTGGCAGAATTTTGTTTCGCATAATTTCCATTGCCATAATTAATATTATGCATAATTTTGTTTAGCATAACATTTATTTAGAGATACGATTATTTGGTATGGGTGCATATTTGAACATCAAAAATTAAAATAGATGTATCTTCTTGTAAAAATTAGTGTTCAAAACATCAAAAACTTATAATATATGGAATAAAACTGATAATTTAAATAAAGTAAATTTATGCTGTCGAATGGTTAGATAACCTACGTGCAATGTATTTAAAATCGAATGGTCTGCAAAAGTGACATAGAATGTTCTAAATATAGCATGTATTGGTAGCATTTTCAATATTAAATTAAATTTGTGTCATAAAAAGTCAATACGTTGTGCTTCAAAATTTTGTGACAGAAACGAATCGCTGCGAAACCGACTTTACGCAGTCTTGTCTGCCCTACCCCTAGAGTGTAATTTAAACCCGCGTAGGCGCGGAGGGGTAGGGCGGCCCGCGAGCTGAGGAGCAGGTGGTTTGAAGGCCCGCCACCGCGGCTGAGGCTGGCCGGCGAAGCCGGCCAGCAAGCCGAAGCTGCGGTGGTGAGCGTTAAAACCATCTGTGACGATAAGCTCGCGTGGCGCCGCCCAAACCCCGCAGCGCCGGAGCCGTGACAGAAACAATGCTTGCTGCATGTTGCATGCCTGCTTGCATGCTGCATGCCTGCTGCATGTTGCATGCCTGCTTGCATGCTGCATGCATGCTGCATGTTGCATGCCTGCTTGCATGCTACATGCATGCTGCATGCATGCTTTCACAATCAACTGTTTTATATTAAAAAAATCAGTTCTGCCTTTTAATGACTATCGATATAAAATGTATGCCAAAAGACGATTCTGACTGTGAATTTTCTGCGATATGATGGTTCTGCTTTTTAATTATTATGGATATAAACATTATGCCTAAAGATGATTCTGACTAACAAAATTATGAGTTTTGAATGTATGACAACTGAGTGTATGCGAAATGATTTTCTGCGAAATGAAGTTTATGCTATCCGTTGTTATGCAAAACAATATTATGACGTAAAAAGTTCTGCTATAAAAGGTAGACCCAAAATTAATATGGCATGAATAAAATCAGAGTGGCGTGAACACGAGTGGAAATAAGGATACGGCAGGGAGCGAAAAATCTCTGAAAGCAATAAGGCGGAGACAATTTTGGTATGTGCACAGAACTAAGGCAGGATATTGCCATTGTTTAATAGCTTTTGATCCTAAGGGCCGTACTCGCATATTTTTATAACCCCCTCGAGGACAACTACTTACCGACAGCCTATGATACGATGGCAATGAAACTATGATTAATAAAATCCAGTCAGAATTTTCAGAACTATTTGAGCGGTGGTTCTAGACAAGAATGCCTGGAAGAAGGCTAAGAAGGCTTTGCTAACAAGTAGGACAGTGTAGACTAACTAAAAAAAAAATGGGGCGGTACATATCTACCGGATCGGATATCAATATTAATATGTATAACATAAGCCAATGGGTATAATAAATAAAGCTGGTTTGAATTTGCTAAACATGTTTTTGTGTGACCACGTCTGCTGCCAAAGTCACAGTGGGCGTGGTCATTACGTCAGTCAACTAGTCTGCAGATTATTGCTTCTGATACACCTTAAAACAAATATTTGCTTCTATGCATTACCATTTTTTTTCTTTAAGAGGTATAAAAAGAAATAGTTCAATGTTCATGTTGGAAATAGTGCTATAACAGTTACATCACATATTTTACAGTTTAGTATATTGCCTTTTTATTTACCACAAGCAATGTAATGTGTACTAAAAGTTTCCATTTTAGTAGTCTTTGCGTTGACTCGTAGATTTTTACGTGACTTTAACATAGGAAGATGTCGTGTGCCGTCATCATCGGTTTTCCATCTCGTCAATTTTCAAAACAAGAACGCTTTACGTGTTTACTGGCTGGTCATAAAATCGAACGAAACTCATTACAATTTTCTTTATTTTTTTTATCGTCTAAATATAATGTGCACATAAGATGTTTGTTTTTCACGATTGGCCGATGTACTATTTGCATAATGTTACAAAAAGTCTATGAGTCTATGAGTTTATTTTGTCATATTTTTCAATAAAAAATATTAGAATACAAAAGTTTCTATTAGTTCACAACGATTGTCAGCGATATGTAAATAAACTAGTAAGAAGAACACATAACAAAAAAAATAATTTTAAGCAAATAAGTTCTGTACCTAATGTATTGTGTATATAATGGCATCACAGCAGGGTAATAATTGTGTAACACACTATCAGTAGCAATGGGTTTCATTCTGACAGTTCAATAACATTCATTGCGTTATTTACGTTTTTGAGCAGACACATTTTTTGAACATATGGAGCAATGTATTAGCAATATGCTTCAAAATGATTCAAATTGAGAGTATAGTATGTTACGCAATTAGGGTGCTGTGCTAGTTTACACTGTAGCATTATCTTTAAAGAATTAATTAAGTGGCTCATAAATCTAATGAACAAACGAATCGAATACATATTGCCTATCAATTGGAGTATTGGACTGTTCAAATAAGTCTTGTTCAGGCGATAGTTGACGTTTTAATCTGGCGTTATTTTATAAACATCCTTTGAAATTAATCATCTAATATTCCCATATCTGTTTTAAAAGAAGTAAAATTGAGTGCAGTGATATGACAAGAAGATTGTGCAACAATGGGCGGCGGGGCGCGTGGTGTGCAAATGTGCGGGAGGGACGAGACAGTTGTCAGACGCTCATGTTTTTGTCTCGGAATAGTTTTTAATAACAACACGATGTAGTGGAGGCGACGCGACCGCGTGTACTTCTGGCCGCTAGCCAGCCTTGAGATGTAAATCAAAAAGATTTTCAAGGTTTTGCTATTCAAAAAAAAATATTAACAAATTTGCAATCTTAATCCAGCGCACTGCGCGAATCGAGTCAAGTTAACAACCTTAAGAAAACGCGTTTTTATTACAAGTTATGAGAATTAAAACAAACTAAATTAATAGGCAACTGCACATCAATATTGTTATTTCCTGTCATAGAATTGAACTTGTAAATATACTTATTAAGAATTAAGGAAAATTATTAACCACCTAACTATTGTTTGTTTATGAATAGTCGTTATAGAAATAGACGTTGCTTTATCCTGTTAATTCAATTCTTAACAGGTTAATGCACAGAACTATGCGCATGCGACGATGTGACCGTCCTCACTTCCTCAGGTTTACGGTTACGAGAGATTGCTTAGAAAACGGCGACCCACTCCGAATTTCATGGAGTCTTTTGTTAGCCATTGAAACCGATCTTGCCAATGAATATGTATTAGTTAAATCATCATTACAATCACTCCTGGCCTTATTAACCAAGCCCCAGTGACTTGGTCGGCAGTAGTTAAATATGTCTTATTCTTCCAAACACAGTCAGGCCATCATTTTTCGCAGTCCTACCGTTTCTTTTGGTCTTTCCCTACTCTTGTAGCCATCTGCATCATATTCTCAAAGCTTTCCTCAGGGCAAGGATCTCATTCCTGCACATCACACAATTAATAGGTAGGTAGTTTCTCCTAGTCTCCGCCAGTTCCAATTTTGGGGATATTTCAACAACTGTCGGGTGACACTTGAAGAAGACGTTGGGCGTCATCTGGGGAAAACCCTTGGCCATCCAAGGCTTTGATGGTTGAAGAGGAGATTTGGAGAATCCAACAATTCTGTGGTCAACCGGTTAGTTAAGTAGGTAAAGATATTGACTAAGTTTTTTTAATCAATACATTATAATAATCAGTTCTAATGTCGTAGTCGTTATTTCTTGAACTTGTACCTATAAAATTACATTAGCATAATATTAAGTAACAAACTTCTTCAAAATTTTGGTTGTGCGTCCAAATTAATTTTATTCAATATTTGAATAAAATAATAACTGGGTCTTACGAAAAAGCTAAAGCAAAAATAAACTGATTAGCTTATTGACATCATTTCTTATTTAAGTTTTGATCAGTAATTATTTCGTAATGTTCTCTGGGCACATCATCGTCATTATGTTCATTTGTTTACTCAGGAGAAAATTGGCATATTTCCAAAATTCCTCAATATGCACCAAGATAATACGGACACACGAATAATTTACATTATAGTGCTAAGAAGCTTATTATTATTATACAATAAAGGCAAGTTAATGTTGAATTCGTAAGTTTAATAATATAGGTATTAAAATATAAATAAACGTATGGTATTTAGGACTATGTTATTGTGTACATACTGTACATAAAATATCCCGTTTGACCGTCGTGGTTTTTCGTGACATAAATTTAATTCATAATTCTTAAGGCTCCTGCGGACAGCCGCGTCGCAACTCTAGTAGAACAATTCTATGAAAACTTCATGGAAATTGTTCTACCAGAAGCACGTCGCACCGGGAGCTTTTAATAAATCCCTATGAAATATTAAAATAAGAATATTTTGACGGAGACATTAATCATTGCCTTTATGCTCCATAAACACTTGCGAGAATTATGATCTAATTATAATTTTGCATTCGCAAATACATTAAATGTTAATAAGCCATGTGTTGAGAATATCAAGTAGAGGACAAGACATATTTACTGCCTGCCCGTTTCCGGTAATATGCGAAACGTCGGTTGTGACTTGTATCTACTAAGGTCATACGCATAACTGTAAATCAAATTTAGCACCATTTGCATATGAGAACTCAATTTGTTTTAACTTATTTTTCCATATACTACGGAAGGTTAAAAAGATACATGGGAAAACAAAGGGTTTTGACTTTTGACAGACAAAGGTGAACGTACGATCGCGGAAGCTGCGCGGACGCTGTATGACGAGCATGATGAAACCTTGCTCCATGACGTGTAGCGGTGCCTACGACGACTACGACGTGTATAAAATGTTATTATTCTTATAATTTAATACAGATTTCCGCATGACTAAGACTAAACGAGTAGGTAATACAACGCCCACCCCACAACCTTTTACTTCTGTTTATCATCAAACTGTCCACTGTTGGTAAATGGGTGTTCGCGGAACATATTTCACGAGTAGGTAGATATTAGAGGTCGCCACAGAGTAGCAATTATGAATTTGATCGGATCGTTTGTATAATTTTATAATTTGTAACGTTATTGAAAATATTCGGAAGTTCCTAATTTCCTTCTGTTTATTTTCATAATTATTAGTTATTTAATATTGTACAAAGCAAACATATCGACATACAATTTGATCGGGACATAATATTTGGGAAAGACCATCTGACGCATGCAAATAAAAAATCGCAAGCGCTTAAACTACGTAATGTCCATGATGAAGTTTCAGTTATAATACTAGAGAAACATAACATAACATCAAGCGTGTAATCCCCGAAGGATCAGCCACATTTCGCCAGTTATGTTTAAGTCCCATGTAATAGGGGAACCCATGGAGGTCCCATGTAATATTAGAGAAACTTATTAATATTTTGAACAAACTATGTTTAATATTGTAGACGAAGGAAAGTCGGGTACGGGTAATTAGACATCAATGTGATGTGACGATGAATTTTAAACCTTCCTAGAAAAAATATAATGAGTATTGATGATGAAAACCACATCAATATACACAAAGTAGTTTCAAAGACTCAAGGAAATAAAGATAGGTATATATCTGATCGGGAGATTTCATTCTGCTAAAGATGTACGTAAATACATATATCAAGAATACATAGATGTAAAATACCGAGAAGTCCAGGTAACTTATCTTACCTTACTGCAAAAAAAAATTACAAGTTGTAAGTACGTCCGGGCAAATTCTACACAATATATCTGGTGATGTAAAGAGATCGTGAGTCGATATTGGCGCTAATGGAATGATTAAACTATCGACAGACCGTGAGGCAACATAAAATGGTTAAAATTTACAGAGCAGTCATCGGACAAGTGTTAAGTTTGTGTAAATGGTAAGTGAACCGAAAATATCAGTGCAGTATACAATATTTCAAATGAATACGATTAACTTCAAATGAAACTAACCTCGGTTGCTAAAAGTCTCATTTACGCTGCTGCCGAAAATTTCATGTAAGTTGGTGACCAATAAGTAACAGCAGCCAATCATAATAATCATGATATGACAAATGACTACGGAAATAAAAACGAAATCAGGAGGTCATAAATAACAAACATATTAAATTCCAAGATATTTGGCAGAAGACAAAGAATGTGCAAATTCAGAAATACTGAAACAGCTTTTAATGCTCCTCTGGTAGAACAATTTCTATGAAAATTTCATAGGAATTGTTCTACCAAAAAAACGTCGTACTGTCGCGGGAGCCTTTAATACCTACGTACCTAATTAATACCAAAGAGAGTCTTGTCATAAATAACGAGACATGAATCGGTATTAAACTTAGCAAATACGGGAAACTGATAAATAGAGCAAACAAACAATATTTTCAAACAATATCTTTTTAGAGGGATTATGGAAATATATAGTACTACTTGATATTCGTAGACGACGATACGAGCAAATTGTGGGATGTTTCTTGTTAAAAACGAAGTAATGAAGAATTTATTCAACCCTTTTATTACTACTACTGGTTACTGCCTACTGTTAATTAATGTTGTATTATTTCTAGGTAAATATCTTCATAATGTGCGCTTTATAATTTTTAACCTGGTGATATTATCGTAGACTTCCACGTCTACGTTATAACGTGCGCCCCCATACATTTTATGGCTAAAATTTATGGGGGCGCACGTTATAACGTTATTGTGGACGGGAATTTAAAAGTGTCTTTATTATATATATTTATACATTTTACTTCCCTGTGTTATCGTGATGCCGTGGACGTCCACAATAATATCGTCACGTAAGAAATTATAAAAGCACACATTCATTCATTTCTTGAATGTCAGTCTCTGATATACTTCGGGATATGTGTTGTGGGAAAACTAAATCGTAAGTGGTTGACTTTTTTAATGGATTCTTTCACAGCAACTGTCAACTCGTAACAGTCGTAACGTGACAGATCTATTGATGTTTTCGGAGCTTACAAGTATAACATTTTATTATGACGCGAGTTACCTCACCATATTTCTCTAAGCAATTTGAACCTTTTTATACATTGTATACATATTATTATTTGAAATATGTAACGAAACATTCAGACATGATTTCCATGACGTTTCTCACGCACAATTTAAGATCTGTATTGTAAATTTTCATATGTTAGATATTTTTGATCGACAAATACCTCGTTGATATCAAAAATATCTATCTAACATTCTTCTGAATTTAACAGAGTAGGCAGATATTTATAACGCAAGACATGTCCGATATTATTGCATTCTAAGAGGCTCTCTCATCTTATTGAAGCCGATGCAGCATCCTATATTTTGGCGTCACTTTTCGCGTCAGATAGTTATGGTGGTTCTGCGATGTTATTTGTGCTGCCACTTGTACACCTTCCACCACAAATGATCACATATAGCTCATTTTGACGATTCTTGAGATATTATTGGATGAATCATGAAATCAGATATTACTGCCGAGCTGTCCATCTTCATAGTAACATATTTATAAAGCTCGTGACTATACAGCCATATATTACTTAATTTTTCAGACTATATCAGCACGTAAAGCGATAAAATCTACATTATTTTTCGATATTGCGAGTTTACTTGTTTAAACGATAATGTGTAAGCGGCTGCTACTATAACTTATGAATTAATAAAATAATTAAAGATTAAGAAATTGATTGATGAAATATTATGTATGCACGTTCATGCGTCTCGATGACGTACCTAGTACGTATAACAGTAGGTTCACGTGAACGTATACCTATATCTATGGTGGAATAAGCGCCGTGATATCAGGTGATACAAAACAAACTGAACAGGCTTCAGCGGTGTTAACGTTAATGATACTAAGTGTTATAAATTCAACAAATATTTGGGTAATATTGTAGGTAAAAATATTGTTTCTGATAAAAGTAATATACACGTAAATCTAGATAGTGTTTGTTACTGATTTATCAAAACGAAATACTTATAAATTTGTCACCTCCCCTGTGTACATAATTCTACGTAGATAATGGAATTTTTCGGTGTTAAATAATAAACTATTGTTTACGGCATAAGAAACTCATTCGTACCTATACTACGCACACGCACGAAGAGATTAACCTTGAGAAATAACGTTACAATATTTCTTTGGTAAACTAAAGACGGGGAATTTAGAAATAATTTTACTGATATACGACCACACGTATATACATAAATGAATTGATGATGATGGCTAATGCATATAAATACAATTATTTCGTAGTACCACCCGCAATGTCGAGTAACCATGAGAGTTGCACACTTAGTTCACAAACAAACAATCGGACTCCAAGCATTAGGTCAAGGAAATCATGTGCCCTAGCCCCCACAACTACCTATACACATTCTAATCCCGTAAAAGGAATACGAACATTATATCACATTGCATAGATTAGCTTCGGTTATTTCAAATCAATGAGTTCTTTCTAAGGGTTGATGTTGAACCAAAGAAGTTAGTAGCTTGTGAATGGTTCAAAACAAAACGGGTAAGTTTATTTGACAACGATACCTGTTCTTCAGCATGTTATCTGGCACGAACACATTCCACCAGGAGGGTCGTTTTTGCCGGACGTATGTCGGAGTGTCGCTTTCTTCGTCGGTGTCGTTCCCTCCCGACTTCCTTCTTTTTTTGCGTTCTAACTGCAGTCTGGCGGCCCACGAGCGCCGCCGACCTTTATCGTTAGGAGCAAAACCTTCCGCGCCCACTGGCACAGCCAGGGAGGCACGTCGCTGTCCTTCGGGCAGAGGACCATCAAAATCGGTCAATTGTCTGTATCGTTCGGCGAAATTAGCTTCGGACGACCTACGTCCGTTGGACGTGGATAGAGTAGGTTCCTCTGATACTACATCATCAGCGAAAGCCTCGTCATCGTCCGTGTCGACGGCAGCGAATGGTTCCCCACTGTATCGTCTTGGACTCTCGTCGGCAGACTCCTGCAAGCTGGCGAGAGTCAGGCTGGGGCGGTGCGTGCGCAGGCCACGCGGCTGTCGCCCGGGCCGCGTCTGCAGTCGCGACAGTGCCAGCGGCACCGGCGACTCGGTCAATGTCGGTTCAACACTCATTTTGCAAAACACTTAGAACTCGTAAACTGTCACACTTTGTTTTTACTTTACGAAAGCCAACATGACAATCACGGCTCCTTCATTTTCGGACCCATTTCATCGAAAATTTGTAAAATCAGATCACTATTCAATCAGTCGTTGTATTACTTATTATATTTGTTATTAACTTATTGCTCACCAACACTGTAATTTCATAAAGGAAACCAGTTTTAAAATCAATCCCAATTCACGTGACACCTAGATAATATGTATCCCGAATAATCGAGTTCGCGAATCGACTGGCCACCGAACAATCTAAAAACGGGATGACCTACGTATTTGTTGCACGATCTAACTGTCTTGGAATCGGCAATGAAAAATACGAGCAAAAACAAGCGTAAAATGCAATGTAATGGCAAGCCACAGACCAACTAAATGTGCGCACCGAGGGTTCCGTACAAATTTGTAGACAGTTAACTAAATGTAATTATAATTACATGTTACTTAACTACAGTAACCAAACTACATTAAGTAGTTGTTAATTTGATTGCTGCAATCTAGTAGTTATAATTACTGATTATCTAAGTTTTATGAATTTTGCAATGAAATAAACATGTAATGTGTAGTAATATATGTTTAAAATAAGGCTGCATAAAAAAAAATCAGTTTATTGCACGCACATATCCTTCATACCTATGTTTATTTTCATGAATAATCAAATGCAAGGATTAAAGTCGTAGATATTATGTACCTATATTTACCAGATCTTAATTACTTTTTATTGACATGTAATAAAAAATAAAAAAAATATTCAGCAAACATCAACTTAATTCAAATTATTTGCGAATCAAATAAATACAACAAAAAATGTTGATTGGGTTAATCATTTAAATTAGCTTTTAGTACTACACGTTTTTCGAACATTTCATCCAATAGCCTGTGGGATTTGGGATGGTTTATCATAGTTGCGTATGAAAACAGTCTTTCCACTGCAGCCGAGCTCTAAGGCGATTATCACACTGCCACGCATCACGCTGCGTGTTGCGTGTCAACGCACTGAATGAACAGGCGTGGGTGCAATTTCTGTGTGTTGGACTGTGCGTGTTTTCTATACAAATGGAGATACTTACAAGTAACGTTAAAACACGCATTCACGCGCTACGCACTTGACAGACGGACAACGAAGTCTTCTTATAAGGGTTTCGTATTTTTGAGGACTAGGACAAATCCGGGGAAACCCGGACGGATGGCAACCCTAAATGCAACCAAAGTTGATTGTGTGACAAAATGAAGAGCATTTACTGTAAATTCATCGAATGAGATTAATGCTCGACATGAAGACGGATCTGTAGAACATTACGTGACACTACTTGGCATAAACAATAAATGTAGCCGTAGTAATCTAAATATAAAATTTTCCTTATTTTGAAAATAATATGCCATTTATAGAACGTGTAGCGAAAACAACAGGCCGTGGTATAAATAGCTAGTGGTCCTTTACTAGTAAGCAACCTTAGCGACAAGTGTCGGCGCTATGCCATATAAGCAGGTGATTGCAGCTTTCGTAACAGCGCGGTGTCCGTCATCAACTCACGCGCACACAAGCACCGCGGAGCGCGGGGAAAGTTGCCACCGTCTTGCATAAATACGTATTGACTATCTCATATAATCCATCAACCATCGATTTCATTATCATTTTGATTTGATCTTATAAAGTTTATACGTATAAAAACTTGGAATGTAGCCAAAATTTCGAATCCGTTTTGGATTTTACGATTAACCAGTGCCATCGCATTACTCATAAACTTTATAAATTATATATTCGCAGACACATTTATACATATACTAAAGCTGTTTTTACCTTGAATAGACAATAAATATTTACCCTATGTATTTTGATTATGCTTCACCTACCGAATGCTACAATGTCCTGCTGACATGATGAAAGAAATATAAACCACATCATGGGACTTCCGGCATGCACTGTCAGTCAAGGTTGCATTGCAATGAACAACAAACAACATTAAATCTAATAAACCATAATGTTTAAATTAGCTAGAGTGAACGTACGTTATACGACATAGGTAGGTAGTATAGTAAGTAAACAGTGCACAGGAAATCAAATCCACCATTTCGCAACCTGGTATGTAGGTCAAGTAAGTGCGTATTAATGAGACTCGGAATATTAGTCTAGGACGCGAGCAGTTGTATATGATGAAGCAAAAACATTTGATTTTAATAAAGTATTACCAATTAGTATAAATATGGCCTCAAGTGTATCAAAGTCAACCCACTAACGTCAATCAAGCGGCGAAATGTTAGCTCAATGTCGACGAGGAGATTAACCTCTCACGAGAGGGCTCGACATCCGACCCCTGCATATCACAATTTCTAATCAAAACTATTCGACCCGTACGTACTAGTTCAAAACAAGGATACTAGGTAATGATGAACTCGATCCAACCATTACGAATTGACTAATTGAGGCATGACTCTCTATCACGAGATAATATGGTCATCCCATAAAACACATTGCTACTTGTTGACGTATACAAATCATTGTTGTTTATAAAAGAGATGTAAACCGCAAAAACAAGTTATAAAACCATGCCGTTTCCACTTGTCGTAATTCATCTAAAGCTTTGATGTTTGATGATCGTCCACACTTCCTTTGAAGAGCCCATATCTGATGAAATGACTTGGTTATTTGAATTCACCAATCAGAACGTCGAATGAGATCAAGAAAGTTGAAAGTTGGTGATAAAATTGATCATCATAAATAGATTTAGGGCAAATTTTCTCATGGCTCATTTTCTCATTTTCTTTTTTTTTTCATGACTGCCGTGGCTGCATAATTATTTACCAACATTTATAAATAACCTTTTTGTAATAAGCAGACGAGGTGAAAGATAGCAGAAATCACATTCAATAAGAGAGAGATATGATATTATCTTTCACAATTAAAACAATAAACACGTGACTACACATTACAGATACTCAACATTAAATATATCTTACAGATAGGGTGGGACTAATAGAAAAGCCTTGAAAACAGCACATAGTCTCACTCGCAGTGGAAAATGTCTGGCTAAATCATTACGCGGTTTATGTTAATAACGTAAAGGGTGATAAAGCACGCACAAACGCTCATAAATGTGTTGGCACCATTACTGTTCTAGCTACTTCGTAGTTATCTCACGTCGTGTTCTAGAGACCTTCTTCTGTATCAGCGTTGAGAAAATAATATTCATAACAGGTTCTAACCTTAAGACAATCAATGTAACTACCATTGCTATGGGTTCCAATAATGATGATAACAGTGTTTGAGTCAAACTAGATAGCTGCTTGGTTTTTGAAAGATTCTTGTAGTACATCAAAAGTAACGACTTGCAAGTACGTTTTCATGTTGGTTGGTAAATCATTGAAAACAACAAAGGAATCGATGCAGATACGATCGAACACGTCGATGGGTCACGACGACGCGAAAGCATGCACGATCTCAAAGTCAAAACGTCGGGTAAACAAAGGGGTCAGCGCACGCGGCGACGCCAGATTTTATATCAGACACAATGCAACTAATGCAATGTACTGAAATGAAAGCTCTCAAAGATATGTTTAGCAAACTTTATAAAATAGATTTGTAAATTTTGAAGTTTAAGCAAAAATATTGTAGAATCTGGTTGCATTATTTTTAGATCTATTTAATTGTATATATTATTAAATATACCAATTATAAAAAATACAGGATGTAAATTGCCATTTTGGTAGTATACGCTCGCGTGAATTTCTACAGCACGATTACCGAGACAAACAATTCGTTTAGATATGCTTAAGATTTCTTCACATAAATTATCATGATGTCTCTTTAAACTTAGAATAAATGTGAATATAAGTGGCGAGAGCGCACAGTCAACAGGACATTTAGGGAGATAAGTAAATGGCCATTTTGCAATAGTATTTTAACTAATTTGTCCTTCTAAGCTTATCCAATCACGTGTTTTACTAAATTTCAAGAAAACAATGGAATCAAGCAAGAAGTACAAGCTGTAGAAGATAAAAAACAAAGTAGAAATGGGATAATTAGGAACTGTTAGTGTAGATATATACCGAATGGTAAAACAAAAGAAGGTTCTCTTTAAATATATGCAGATTTATCTTTACACAAACATTCAAGGAGAATAGATAAGTCCGTGTCATGGGTCATTAGTTTCAATGTAACAAGAATGCATTTACGAGAGCTGGATACGACAACATGTACACAAACAATGATAATTAAAACGTAGAACAAACGTCGCATGTATAATAAGATGGTAGCAAGAAGCAAACGCACTGAATACAGATTAATTGGTAACAATAAATAAATCTACAGACAAAGAAAATACAGAGTTCATTAATACAGACGTTGTGAACAAAGATTCCGGTTTAAAACTGACTGGTTATGTTTTTGAGATAACTAATTGGCCTTTGATAGTTCGTAGACCCCATGGTTAAGTTTATGGGTGTTATAAAGATGTCACATGAATAATCATACTACCTACTACATACTCATAGCAAATATTATAATAAGTTATATTTTTATTAGAAAAAAATATTAAAAACGATAATCTAATGCGTAGCTAAAAAATTATGGCAAATCCAAAACGTTTTAGCACTGGGACGTTGAAGTTCGGCACTGCGGCGGCGGCATCGATACTGCGTACGTGACGAGAAATATTCATTTACAAAATTATCGGATATTCTAGACTGACAACTATTCCATGAATGACTAATGAGCTAGAACCAACAAATACATTTGAGATTATATGACTCGAGCGTTAATTTGATGGATATAAACAAAACAGCAAATGGAAACGTTCAGGACCGCCACATGTGCAACCGTTAGGAGGAAACTATTATCTAACACCACCGGAATGTCTTAAATCAAAACCAATTACATTCAATTAAAAGCTTATATTACCTACCATGAATGATTTGGTAATTTATAAATTGTGTAATTGATATTAAAAAAATAAATATATATAACTGTAGTAGGTCTTTTTTGAGCTAGAGTTGTAAATGTTTCTGATGTCACGCAAAAGCTGCGGTAAATACATTTAGGTAGAGGTAATTACTAAAAACTAACATTGACCAACCATGTCACTAATTGACACTAATAACACACCGCTGTTGTTTTCAATTTTAATATAATTTTATGAGTCGTGTGTTGATATTACTAACAAGGGGGTCTAGTGGTATCGGCCGAATGTTCGGCCGTTTCCTGCTACGAAGTTTCTATTTGGTTCGGTCAGTCCCGATCCTCTACACTCTTTCGAATATTGACTATGGTCCCGACCCAACTGAGCCGATCCGAACTTTTTTCGCATTTTTCAATAGTATTCGGTTCGGCCATGTGTTGGTCCGATCCGATCATTCGCACTTTGCACTTCGTAGTAGACCCCTGGTATTATTGAAATGGTTCCGCGACATTAACAGAGATAATGTACACGGCACGCCAGGATTTAACCAAACATTTATGCAACACATTGTTTAAATCATTACTGGTATTTAATTTGAATATCATAGCAAGAATGCGGAATAAGTTCTTGCAAAAACGAATATGTAAAGCAGAGGACAGGTAACGCCAGCAATGCCCCGGTTTCATTGGCCGGTGTAGTCAAACCCTTTGAAACAATTGACGTTGAACACAAAAACGTAGAATGCATTGCAAATTAAATAAGCAGAGATATTTTAATTCTCGTTTAACCTGAGAACTGATTAATGATCTTCGGTATGCTAATTCCTTTAGAAAATAATTAACTGACACAGATGGATTCTCTCGACAAAAAAAGAAACAATTACAAATGATAAATTTTGTAGTATTTAGTTATTAATTAGTTAGTTTAGTAGTATTTTAACGCTTCACGTTACAGCTAATTTTAGAATTATTTCAGGAAACATATTCAAAAATATGAAAATCTTACGATTACTCGAGAACACTTTGTGAGCTGTTAGTATCTTATATTATGCAGTTGAGCACCAGTACCAAGTGATACTTATTATAATAATGTTTGAAGATTTCTTACTCGAATTCTGTTCCTCTAACCTTAGGGTTATCAATTTTATGTTCAATACATCAAGCTTTGGGTAACCGCTAAAGGTGATTTAAAGAAATATATTCGTCTTTCATTGCTGTCGCGTTTGCATCCGCAGTGACCCAATTCTGAATTAAGAATGGAATATTATTATAGTAATCGATCTATATATAATATAGTAGTCGATCTTTAGATACACGGTAGAGTGCTTGATTAGATACTTAAAGAAAATATGTGGATTACTTCCTCAAATCAACTTCACACTAAACTTAGTGTTAACATTACCAAAGATGTTTTGGAACTTAAGGAAAACGAGACTTGAATCCGAGCACGAGGAGACCACATTCCTAAACTTGATATACTATACTTGAGAGTAAAAGATGCTACGTGCGCGAAATAACAACATAGACTAAATTGTGAGGAATGTATCAGCTCTGGCACCTTGCAAGTTGCAGCCGAGAGCGGTGCTGTGCATAACACAATACTCAAGTTACGTCTATTGCTGAGAAAAATGTAGGTCATGTCCGATTTCAAAGCGCAGCAGGACTTGCACAACTTAGTTCTAACTGCCAATGGCAAATCAACAACAAACTTTCGATATTTCTAGTGTTTTGTATATTTCACGCTTCACCGATTTATTGTAGGTACACATCGGCGATTAGATAAAACATAGAATCTGACTTCGATTGAATCACTGCATGAGTTATCTCATATGATGGCTTTGAATTGATATACGAATTCATGGTCAAGAAAGTAATTAATTTAAATCTCACTACGAGTAACATCCGGATCACGGGCATATATAGCAACTGGTAATCATTATGCACGGAAGTTATAACCTTAGCTAAAAATATTTTGTTACGGTAAATAATTTGTTTTTAGACCATTTATGGACATCGGAAGACATTTATTATGATTTTATGCTATCATAAGCCCAAACAAGCAGGTATTTGCCTAAAAAAGGGGATCTACTGAATGGTAAATAAACAAATTTCGGTTTTATCCGGAGAGGCATCCACTGGCTATGGTTTACTAATTAATGTTATTTTTTTCTAGTGAAACATTAATTATTATGTATAAAGTATTGTATCTTTTTGTAATGCTCTCATGTTTTAAGCAGTGATAGAATTAAAAAATAACAATTAAAAATCCAATAAACAAAAAGAAAAAAAAAAACATTAATTGTAGCTAGTAAGAATTCATTCGTTGGTCAATATGTATTATGAAAGAATAAATCTTAATGAAAAGGTGCGTAATGTGGGAAAGGCGTAAGAGGTCACGGACGTGTACTCGGTTCTCGTTTTCACTTGCAGTTGTCTGTGGGTGCAACTTGAGGCAGCCCACCACCGTCTAACTGACGCCTACCGACAACTGCTAACTTCTCGCCGCTTGTTGTTTCTCCACAACATCGCCGTCCAAGACAGTCGTTCAAGTTTCCACAAGAACAAGCCGCAAGTTCTACTAAGTATCTACGTACTACGAGATGTCTACGAGCTCGTAGTATTTACGTTTTCATAACTTGTCTTCAATTATTTATCTTTGTTGTGACCGTTCAGTGCTCTCTTCAAGTCCAACTTAAGAAAGTTTAGAACTTTAGAAGGTAATTTGAAAATACTTTTGCAAAATAAAGGTATCAATTTTAAAATAACATTGAAAATATTTTTGTAAATTTTTAGACAAACGTATTCAAAATGTACGTAAACAAAACTTAGAAATAGTTTTACAAAGGGTAAATAAGAGTAAAAATTGTAAAGTGTCACACAAACATGGGGTCGATTTAAAACTTCAGTATCACAAATCACGGTAGTGTTACGGGCTTCGGACAAGCACCGACCTCCTTTCCCTGTTGCACTGGCGCAACGAACAAACAGAATAACTAGACGAAGATGTCGGCGTACGAAATCGTAGCGGAACTTGCGCTCGCGACTTTCACTACCGTACGTATACGCGTGCTCGTGCGCAGCGTGCGAATCGCGCGCCGCCGTGAATGCTACTGATGACAAACGCCGGCCGCCACTCGCGCCGATGGTGGGGCAGCTGGATGTCTATCGTCAACATCTGATAATAAACATACCTACTGAAACCTACCCCTTGCTACTGTCAGCGTTATCTGTTTTCAAAGCCTAGATATTCGTTTCGCTCATATGTGCCAATTTCTTTATCGTTGATGTCACTCGTGCCCCACATTTTGACTCATCAGTAAGAAATGTGTCGCAAGTACAGGGTGGGCAAATAAGTGGTATACACTTTATTTTTAAAATTTTATTCTATGAAATATAAAAAATATTAAGTATTTTTATTTAAATATATGTAGCATTTAGGGCCGGCAATTCAGTATGGAAAATAATATCAGACAAATGTCCACCTCTAGCAGCATGGCAGATGTGAACCCTTTTCTCTGCGTTTTTCATGACATTTTCGCACATTTCCTGCGTTATTTCAGTGACTGTGTCTCAGATATTTTGTTTTAATTCTTGAAGGTTCATTGTCCTGTTAGCATAGCCCCACAAAAAGTCAGAAGCTGTTAAATGCGGGGATCTTGGGGGCCAATCAATGTCACCGTTTCTCGGAATTAATCGACTCGGAAACGTTCTTTTCAATGTCTCGATTGTGGCTCGTACCGTATGACATGTGGCCCCGTCTTGTGGAACCACATGTTTCCTAAGCCCAACTTGATGTAAGAAAATTGCTTTATCTCTTACAATGCTATAAATGTCGTTGCTTTGCAAATGCCATTGCTGCTCAAATTTAATCACTAAACGAGTTATTGTTAGCAGCGAAGGTAAGTGATTTCTACCAAAAATCGGCCGCAATTTTCTTAGAATTTCCGCAATACATGATTAGGTTGAGTAGACTGTTTTAATAACTAAAACACGTTGTTCAGTCGTAAGACGCTCCATAACAAATTTGCCGTATCTACACTACGCCAAAACAAAATGGCGGTAAAAAAAAGTTGTATACCTCCAAGTTGCCCACCCTGTATAAGTATAAATACCTAGTATAAGTAATAGTATAAGTATGAATATGTAAATAATTTTTGGACCAAATTTTTATTAAGCATCAAAACAAAGTAATTAATTTATTTGTGGCAAGCGAAGCACACGTTTTTAAGTTAAAATAGTATAATAATTCAGTATATCTTAATTATATCACGTTAAACCGTAATAACATAAGGTTTTATGAATATGACAACCCACACAAGTGAATTGCGGTTATTGTATTCAAATTACAGCGGCTCCTATTTTGCTCAAGTGGGCAGACTGGGCCACGTCGTTGGGTGCCTACCTTTGCATTATTAAATAATATTGTTTATAATGTTCGACGGCCTGCACTGCAATCAAACAGAAGGAAATATTGATTTTCTAACTAAATTATGAACACTGCTGGTTACCAGGTCAGTTTCTTGTACAGCAAACACTCTTGTTAAAATAATACTTTTATCTGTTTCACCGATTCTATTTGAAGCCAGAACTCTAATGGAATGTGTACTCATGATAATAAAGCTTTCGGTACAGAGTAGCACTCGTTAGTCCGACATTAAATTTAAGACATCCGCAGACTACTATTGTCATTTATAATGTATGCATTTTCCTGCACAACATTTCTAATTGCTATCATTTTTATTTTTACTGATTCAACGTGATAAATGGAATAATAGCACAAAAACAGTAAAGTAGAAATTAGATGACCGAAACGCAGGCATTCATGATTATATACGCATCTACCAAACAAGACCAGTGAATCATGAAATAGGAAGGATAAAAGGAGGTAATATATTGTTTATCCTCAGGTGCACTACAGGCAATACGGTCGATGGTATTAGAGTACGTTCAGGAGCCTTTCAATCAGGCGACGACTCGTCTAAGCGATAATGCGCACTTAGTTGACATGTTGGCAATATCGAATGTATGATAATATAAGTGAGTAGATTTACAGTTTCAGGAAGTTTTGAAATCATATACAATTGTAGGTTAATTTTGTCCTGAAATTCACATTTTTATTTACAATGGCAAAAAGTTTTGGAATCTTCGGTTTTAAAACACCTTCAAAATAAAGTCCGGAGCAGTTGCATCGCTATAATCACCAATTTCCATATATATTTTATGACCGCATTTAATAAATATATCTCATAAATTAATCATTCAGTACGGTTAATCTGATCTGAATAATTTTGGCACGTAACACGGCATGCATAAAGGACTCCATCCATTGCGTGTTTACTGATAAATAGTCGATAAACATTAACGAAAAAGCCATAAAACGTAATGGATATAAAAACACAAAATTTGCGCATCATAATTTTAAGTAGACCCTGGTTAAACTGGCATATTGCGCAATCCTTGCCCTTTCATCTGACTTTGACATATTACAGTGATGCAAGCCTTCCATAATTAAGTTTCTTATACATGCTCCAACTGCACAGTAAATTACAAAACTTTACTTTAATTCCATAATTTCTAAATAACGTGACATGATACGCGTAAGCTACTGAAACCAGCGCATAAACACTAGTCACAATGTGGTTCTCCGGTGAACAAAAAGCATTACGTAAATAATGGCACAAAGACTAATTTGCCTAATCGAGACTAGTGCCACGTCACGGATGAATAACGGTGTATTTGTGGTCTGCGCTGCTTCCAATTGAAAGTGTTTGCAACGGTACTTCCGATTGTAACAAAACTTTGAACTAATGGGGCCGTCACAGACCATAGAACTTTAATATTGGTAACATATCTATTCAATAATAGCGCCAATCAAATGACCTACCATCTCATGAAGAAGCAATTTAAATTATTTATATTTAAATGACTGATGCCTGGGGGCGAGGAGACAAAAACTAAGTACATCCTAAGTTCAGACTTAGTTCCGCAAACCATTAAAGAAAGAAAGAAAGAACAATGTTTATTTGGACACAGTTCGTGAAGCCCTTAAACACAAATAACAACATAAACAGTGAAAATAATATTTTAACAACAATAATGTGTACCTCTCGGCTGACTAACACAACCACGGCATTACCAATAACCACATCGACATCAGGAAGTTTAGCAGAAAAATTGTCAATGCCAACCCTAAATAACGATACCTTCGTGCATCATAGGTAAAACACCAGAATTAGTATTTATGTAAATTGACAAGGAAAAAAATCCCGCAATAGCCATTCGTATTGACCAGCAGCAAAACTAGGATACAAAGTAAAATGAAATGGACAAATTACAGTATATCCATATTCATTACTACACATTATTATAATGTACAAATGCATAAGCCAAGTCATGTTTCAGAGAAACTTAGTGACTACGACATCGCGGCGACGTGTAGCCTGTCAGGTCATAAGCTTTGTATATTTATGATAATGAATAGTATGATTATAATAAATTAATAATGGCAACAATAATAAGTAAGATAGGTATATAACAAGATGCAACTGAGAAAGGAAAGTAGTTTTAACACTTGATATATTTTCTGCTTCAGAAAATATTATGCGCACTAAGCATGTTTACTTTGCCCTACTGTAAACATACACAGTGACAGTAAAATACATACATGACCATAATGCATAATGGCGTTCCAACTGTAAGATTAAACACGTTTAGCAGGAAACAGTATTTTTATGAGCAGTTTCTAAGTGCACCGAAGTAATTAGAAAACGCACAATTACATTGCTTGCATACGTCACTATATTGTGTGCATATATCGTATAGGCGCAGTGCTAGCCTTCCACTTAAGTACGGCTTCCA
Organism: Apamea monoglypha; assembly: GCA_911387795.2. Lineage (NCBI taxonomy): Eukaryota > Metazoa > Arthropoda > Insecta > Lepidoptera > Noctuidae > Apamea > Apamea monoglypha. Next base: position 13,028,194 of record OU426916.1, read on the forward strand.
ACAAGGGCTTCTGGTGTTGAATCAAAGATAAATCTATTTCACACGCGGTATAATGTTTCATTGCATTATCGCGGTTTCGCGTGACGCCATTACGAGTATCAGGAAATTTTATATGGAAAATCGAAAAGATGAGTCATTTGTATTTTCACTACATGGAAATATGCTTCAATGAGTTTTTATGTGACTCTAGCCTTTGTGCTTATTTATTTGGGTCGGAGAAACATGTCTTCATACTTCTATCAACCGTCAGGTCATCGTAATCGTCTCCCTTTTTATTAGCCATTAATGTCCAACTACTGGGCAAAGGCTTCCCTACTCTTTTTCCACCTCACTCTAACCAGAGCTGCCAAGAACCAATCTTTATTAAAGGAGTCTATCTCATCCCGCCATTAACGTCTGTGCCTGCCGCGATGTCGTTTGCCATTAAGCGGGACCCAGTGGGTCGTAAGTTTGGCCCTGACTTTCGTCTGACATGCGGCAGATGTGTCCAGTCCAGTTCCATTTAAGCGTAGCCGCTTTCCGAGTGACATGTTATTTTAGTGATAGAACGGATTGTTGTATTCTTAACACGATCCACAATTTTATTCCCAGAATACTTCGTTCCATAGCTCTCTGGCAAACCTCGAGCGTGAACTTCTGCTGAATTGTCCAAGACCCACATGTGGATGAGAATAATACGCATGTCGACGAGTATTCTCTTGAGAGATAAAGGAAGATTGCCCTTCATTAGATGTTACATGACCCAATAGCTCTTCCAGGCATTTTCGCTGTGTCTTGCAGCTTCTTTGTTTTATCTTGCCTGGAAAGAGACTATTTGACCAAGATAGAGATACTCATCGTCATATTCAATCTTTTTAATATTTCCCTAAAAATAACGAACGAATATTATTTCCACTTGTACCGAAAATTCGTGTTCAGATAATATTGTAAGTTTACTAATTGCGAGTCGGAGTACGTCGACGTTCCTCATCAAAACTTGCGACGTTTTGGCTAAGCTCCAAAAAGTTAAATCATCGACAGTTGCTTTTATTATGAAACTAGCGACCAAGCCCGGTTTCACGGCACGGCTTTCACGACTTGACAAAACATCAAGATTTTTTTATATTTAAGTTTAATATGAATGTATACATATAAACTTTCCGGAATAAATTCTCTAAATCATGGTGGAAACCGCATCAAAGTCTACTGTTTTGTTTAGAAGGACTAAGCGGACGCTCAGACAGACGAGAAGAGCGACTTTATCAATACTATTTATAACGGAACGTAGGTAGGTACAGACGCCAGCAGGTCAAGCTACCCGAAACTGTCAAATTTTTCCAATCAACCTTGAATCTTAATGCTTTAGCGATAAAGTTGAAAATCTATTAAAGAAATTTGACAGATTGTAGTAGCTTGATGTGCTGGCGTCTGTACCTTTTGTAGTATAGGTACAAGTGACACTGATAATGGTGAATTGGTAATTCGTGTAAGTAAATAATTGTAAAAACTGATTTTTAGATAAAAAAAATGTGTAACTACTATCACAGTAATAGAAAACATCGTGGTGAGAACGGTATAACTACTTTGGTCTGAAATACGAAATCGGCTTTTGTCCTGCAAATAGCCTTAGGATAATATTAATTTAGTGGCGAGTATAATTACAATTAATTAACGATTGCTAAACATTACTAGTGGGTCGTGGCTAAATAATAAGTCGCACGGGTTGACCATAACGGTTAAGCATCGCTTGTCGAAGTCGGTCCATGGATGGGTGACCATCCATTAGATATCGAGAGTCCTCTGTGCCTCGGAAAGCACTATCCGTTGGTGTCGGCTGTCATTCGTAGATCTTTAACAGTCGTTACGGATAGTCAGAAACCCAAGTCTGTCACATAATAAATCACCTACAATGTCAGTAATTGACAAAAATATGGTCAATATGAACCTGTGAAGTCTAGACTAATGAGGCACAATTAATTATCTTTTGTGACGTTACTGCCGGGAGACACGTGCGAATATAGATTAAACAATAATTCTTACTAAGAACTATATTCTAATTGGAAAATTATGCACGAGTCCTTCTTCTGGTTACTTTGCTTTGAGCGTTTGTACACCGTAGACGCGAGATGGGTAGAAATAGCTTGGACGTCTCTTAGATTCTCGTAGCCGTCTCTTTGAGGTGTCGTAGCCGTGTCGTAGGAGCCTCATAGGCATCTCGTAGAGGCATCAAGCCATGTCGTAAAGGTCTCATAGTCAAGGCGTAGAGTTCTCGTAGTAGTATCGTAGAGGTCTCGTAGCTTCGTCATAAAGGTCTCGTAGTCATGGCGTAGACGTCTCGTAGTCGTGGCGTAGAGGTCTCATAGCCGTGTCGTAAAGGTCTCATAGTCATGGCGTAGCGAGACCTCGTAGTCGTGGCGTAGAGGTATCGTAGCTGTGTCGTAAATGGCTCGTAGTCATGGCGTAAAGGTCTCGTAGTCATGGCGTAGAGTCTCGTAGCCGCGGTGTTGACATTGGTGTGACAATACCTTTCTTGTAATAGCAGAATTATTGAAAATAGGGCTAAAAGGCAGCTCGTAGCCATATCGTAGCGTTCTCGTAGGACCATCGTAGACGTGTCCTACGCGCCTGATCCAGACGTCTCGTAGCCGTCTCGTAGAGGCCTAATAGACCCATCGTAGACGTCTCGTAGGCGCCTGATCCAGACGTCTCGTAACCGAATAGTAGGCCCATAGAAGACATCTCGTAGAAGTCTCGTAGGCGTCTCATCCAGACGTCTAGTTAAGGTCTCGTAGCTGCCTCGTAGAGGTTTCGTAACCGTCACAAGCTCATAACGTAAACGAAGGGAGAGAGTCAAAAACTATGACTTACTTATGTTTTGTATTTTTTCCCCTAAAATTACGAAAACGTGGCGTAGCCGGCGTCTGCGCGATGTTGTGGGTACAGTCGCAGGTCGCAGCGATTGCGTGGAGTCTGCGGTGGACCAACGCCCAATGCGAAGGCGCCCTTACACTTTTACTACTTGAATGTTTTCCTTATTTCGCTACTGCGCAACATTTCTAGATAATGCGACGTGTTGACAATGTTAATCATTCATATCACTGCTCTCATCACACACACGTTGTAAAGGGTGCGTAAATAACGAAAGGCAATTGTTACTGATCAGGAAGAACGACTGAATTGTTTATTAAACAGACTCCAACTGCGAGTCATCTGTGCGACTGCAACACATTTGTTTACTTTCGTCTACTGTAAACCATCCTGAAACAACTACTGTCGCGACGCACTCAACTGACGACTCAAATACACGTACATGAACGTACACATTCACATCTCGCAGATATTCAGGTGAAAAATTCTTACATCAGAAAACGTTACTTATACCAACTGATAGAAAAAATGGGAACTTCGATGGTACAATGTGTTCAAATCTAATATTATCGGTGAAAATCACCTCACATCTGGAGACAAGCGCCTCGTGAATTTTGTTTTATTCACTTGTCTTTGTGAATTATATTTGTCGCTTACCTATTTGCTCGGCAAGCTCGAGTTGATGATATGAATATTCATGACAATGTGGCAGTAAAGCAAACATACGCTATGCTAGAGGAGCGACGGAGCCATGCTGGTGACGGCGTGGGCGTCGTCGGCGGCGACAGAGTTACATAGCTGAAATTTTAACAAACTTGGATTTCATTGCGATCTGAAGAAAAGAAGAAGACCACTCGCTCGCTCCCGAATAAAATGAGATTGATGACATGAAATGTATTTGAATACCACGAAGTGAACGCAAAACATATACAAAGAAGAGAGGAGATATCTCGGTTGATGGAAAAGTGGCTTGCAAACACGTCCACATGACATGTGAGCGATGAGCTCGGCAAGAGTTCGTTGATTTTGATAAGGATTCCGGTCAGAGGCCCGAGGAAGGGCTTCACAATGAGTACCAAACAAAAAACAATTCAGTACGCGTTTACCGTGCCATATAACTTCGGCTGTGTAACAATAAAAAAAATATGATAATCATATTTTCCTTAGAGATCTTCATGACATGACTAAAATAAAGATGCGGTACCCAGCAGCCGAACAATAGCAGCGGTATGTACAAACATACAGTTTTATCTTGACAGGTTTACCTACTTCAATGTGATAAATAAGTTTCTAAGAAACATGCGTTAGTCTATTATCAAAATTAAACTGATATAATGTTAATTATAATTATCTGATAATCGGAAGAAGGTCACATGTTATTATTGACAATGAATGCAATTGAAAGTCAGATTGGGGATGCCAGCGAGTGGTTTCTGTGTTATGATAATGCGATCGAGTACTCACTCGATCTCGGCACTCCACAGTTGGTCCTCGTCGTCTTCGATAATTTGCATTTTAATAATTAACAAAGTATTTTATATGCTTCTATCTTCGCGCCTGGAATAAACGCTACACCTGAAAATAGGTATGCCGATGCTATCTTTATTTATCAATTTTCAATTATCAGTTTCTCGTCTTCATACAATTTTGCCGTTTAAATCGAGAAAGTTCTATGGAGTAACATTTCAGGAGGTTTTCGCAGTGGCGTGGCATGCCTATTGGAATCTTTTAACAAGCATGACTCTTCAATAACCTACTAAAGGTCTGAGTGCCGTAGTTCTTTATCGTTCAACTGGCAGCGTGAAATTAACATCAGTCTGCAGCAAGTCGTATCAAAGGTTAGCTAAGCCAAGCTTTAATAAATCAAAGTGAGGAAAAGCGATTTCACATTTCAATCAAGCACTCCCTTTGGAGTTTAACATACTACAATGGTTCAGTTCAAGTTCTGCATGCGTGATGATGTCATCAATTAATATTCATTGGGTTTAAGCACACGCTCATACTTAAGTACCTATATGAATATCCACTTCTGCCAAAAGAATGACTCCCGCGACTGACTGAACATAATGGATAAATAACTTCCCAACCAAAATTGGTATTCTTGAAAGATGATGAGTGTTATAACGCATCTTCAACAATGGAACATTTAATTGGCTCAATAACTCATGTTTGCGATGGTCGTGACGTAAAAAGGTTCATTCAACGTGAACAGCGGACAGCGCAATTTGTTTTAAATCTTCTGTGACTATACGAATAATTCAGAATTGAGTTCTCATTAAAAACGTGAACGTGACATATTATCGCTTTACAATGGTTCCTCATTAACAATGATATATTTAATACCTTATGTTATCAGATAAAACTTCAGAATATTATACAAACTAAGATATTTTAAGCGTTGCCTGTTCAATAAAATTATATTACTAGAACATACGCAGTTATAAGAAAAATGTAGTACATACCTGGTAATGAAATCAAAAAAACTCATTGAAAACGAGTGCACTTCTCGATGTTAACCGACACAACAATTTAGGTCACTGAAACTGTGGAATTAGACTCGAAAACTTGAAAAACTGAAACAATAGTGTATCAGCAAAGCATTGCTATCAACTGCCGCACTAGTATCGAAGGAACCAACACTTATCATGGAAACATTACCAATACGAAATTAGTAATGATAACAAAAGTTGATTAATTGTACCGATATTTGCTCTTTCGTTAAATATCAATAGCATATGCTATCTTAAAACGTCTACAACTGAAATGAAACGAATGAAATTGTAGTTATTGTAACAGAATCATAGAAAATAGTAATTATCTTAGTTTGCATTATAAATGCTTAAATTAAAAATCTGAAATCAAAGGTCGACGTTTACAGAATTTTCATAGCAACGAAAGTAAACTGATACAGCAGTACTTGCTTACAGTACCTTCAGTGTGCGGTCTAAATTAAAAAAAAAACACGTTTCTTGTATGGAGACCCCTTAATTTTTTACTAACTTTATTTCATTTTTATTATTTCTTGTTATAGTGGCAATAGAAATACACACTGTGAAAATGTCAACTGCCTACCTATTATGTTTTATGAAATACAGCTCGCTGACAGACAGACAGACAGACAGACAGGCGGACGGACGAATGGATGGACGAACGGACGGACGGACGGATGGACGAACGGACGGACGGACGGAGAGCGGAGGCTTAGTAATAAGGTCCCGTTGGCACCCTTTAAGTACGGAACCCTAAAAAAATAACAAGCTAAAGTGGAAAATGCTGAAAAATTCCATACATCTCTCAGTCGGACATCCTCCGTATAATGTACAAGGTAAAACGGGATGTACTCGAGTCGCGGCTAACAATGTGATTATAAGCATTACTGTCGGATGCAGCTCTGTGCAGCATCATACATCGTCAAGTGTCCAGCTGGCGCCGCCGCCAATCATTCAATTACATGCAGAGCATAAACGATTCAATTGCGGAATTCGCTTCAACAATGTTAAAACTGTACTAATAAACGCCCGTGCGTCTGAAGCGATCATTTGTACGGTTACGTCACTTCATTAAGTGCATCCGTCAAGGTGCGTAGAGGCTAATTCGGTCAATGAAGGCAAATTATTTCGCTAAAGCCAGTAAACAGATCCAGGCGAATAAACGAAACAGTAAAAGCTAGCTGGAAAACAAACTTTGAAAACAGGAAACAGTTTCCATCAATTGACTCAAGACAAATGCCAAGACATTAGTTCCCCTCTTTGTTAACTTCTTCGAAAGTATTCTAGAATTTTCAACGATGCTCAAGCACGACCCTCGATTTAAAACAGACAGATTTTATACTAATCTATCTATACTCAGTTCCAGATACATTATTGAGCTGCGTTTTAGAATACGAACCGTAGCGTGGACATTAAAATGCAATAAAACGTTTTTGCGCACATTTAGCGTCACATAAACACTATTAAATAGTATTGTGCCAGTATATACTTTTATCTGAAAACCTAAATATACTCGAACTAACTAACATTGAAAGTAAAATAAAAAAACGAATTACTTCCTGTTAAATAGCTAAGTTATATATATCTCATGATAAAAAATTTACCAGTAAATCGCTTCTCGTAAATATTTGTATAATATAGTCACAAAAGCGACAGATGACAGTAAGTACAGAATTTAGGAAGATAGTTGTTAACAAAACAAACTTATCTCGTCCTTTTCACTTGAAATAGCAAAACAGAAACTTGATGGGACAAACAAAAAGCGGGTGCTCGACTATTATCTAACTATACGACAATCTGTCTGTTATCTATCTCTCTGCACTGCGCAGTTCCTCAAATTATCAATAAACAATTCAATTGAATTACTTAATATAAACAGTAAAAGCGAAACCAAACAGGAAATCTGTAAGAAATTCTATGTATAAGGAATATGTTTTATCAAGTAATATTAAATCGAAATCATTTGTATTATATTTTATCAGTTTCCTGTCATATTCCGAGAACATTTCACACATCTCAAGAGAGTGACTCTTGACGAAATTACATGAGTGTCGGATTAGATATAATGATAAATGCTATCATATAAAAAAACAAGAAAAAGAAAAGAAAGAAAGAAAAGGTACCAGTCTAAGCTCTTACAGTAGTGGGTATCTGTATAGTTGACACAGACGCCTTATAAGTATCCCGGAATACATAAATAACCTGATAATTATCGGACACCAAACTAGATCATCTAAGTTAGTGTTTTTAGTTGTTATAACTATGCATTTCATGTGAAGAAATGAATTGAAACTATTGCTTTCATCAACTTGTTCTTTTTCGGCCACTGCCGAAAGCACAAAAATTACACCCAAAAACGGACATTGCCGAAAACGAAATTAGGTCGGACTCTAACATTAACCAGTACCTCTTGCCGACCTCATTGAAAACACTGTGATAAGAGTAATAAATAGAGACTAATAAATGCGACGGATGTACTATATCAAGTGTAAGCATTCAACCTGAAAGCTGCCAAATCCGCCAGCTGCGAGAACAAGGAGTACTTAATCAACATGATGAGACAATAGTTGCCATCCTATAAACCCACATTGAGATGCTAATAAGAAAAGGGAAAATAGATACGTTTGTAGCCAGAAAACGTTCGGCTGTGAAATTGATTTGTACGCGCTAATGCGACGACAAAGCGATGCGTTGTGTGTGTCGCGGGCGACGCGTGATAGCACGGTTACGCGTACAATATCACATGGCCTCGTGCACCCATCGCCGTCACGATCCGAGCCTGTAAACACTATAGTACTGTACTACTGCCTGTCCACACACACAATACTCCAATGAAACCAAGTACATTGTCAAGACGTCTCACATTAATAGCCGTTTAATCATTGAAGAACGCTCGCACAACGGAAAATGCAAGAAAATGAAACTGGATGAGTAACCTCTGCATATTGGAAAAACAATCATTGTTGTTAAAAATGCAAATTGCTGGGAGCTCTCAGCCAGAAAGGTCTTTGAAAATAAATAATTTAATAAAGAGGAAAAAAAGAGGCCAAACAATAATAAAACACATTTGCATTTTATTTGTTCTTTCTTCGTGTGGAACAAAGAAAGTATAAAAAGATTACTGAAGGAGGAACTGTATGATCTTATAGCTTTTTCAAATTTGCATACGTTCATATTATATTTTCACGTTACGTAATATTGGTGAATCCACTGATATGCGTTCCAGACTGGCTTCAACTCTTATAATAATCAAATAATCGGCGGTATATCCATCGAAATAAAAGCTACCAAAAACCCGAGATTAGCAACTACTAGTAAAGGATCCGAACCGAAATCAATACCGTTGTGCAATCAAAAACTCAAGACACAAGTGGAAGCGCCTATCGTAACCGTAAGTAACAAGAGCCAGACATCCTATACTAAGAGGCTATAGCTAACCGCAAACATGCTCCGCCGGCGGTTTAGAATAGATAGCACAAAAGGAAACAATGACGGGGTGATCCGGCCTGGCGCCCCCGGTCCACCCTCACCCACACTGCGATGGTGTTGTCGCCTAAACGTTTTATATCGGCCAAGGACGGCCTGCGACATGCACACCGGAACTGAGCACTGCAACGATTCCACCAGCTCACCAAATATGCGAGACTGACGAGAATGAATTAGCTCGCCGAAACTGGGTCGACGAAGCCTAGCCACTCAGATTGTGATTCACGATGAAATAATTTTATTAGTCGACTGTGTTATATTGTTCCAATGTTCTACACTCGTCGAGTGTCGGCTTATTTTTCTTTCTGCCTTTCTGATTATCAGCCTGTTTATATTGTTGTTGATTTTGCTTATGTTTTGCAGATCGAAAATGAGAAAGAAATCTTTAAACAACGTATGAAAGACAGGCTGGAAACTTTATCAAATAACTGATTAGTTGATTACTTTGTCATTAAATGTGCGTGTATGCCCACTGATATCTTTACTTGCGTAGCAAATTACGTCAAACACGGAAAGCAAAAATGTACAAAGTCATATGATATGACATTAAAGTGCACTTAAGAGATAGGCAGCGAGACGTGGGCAACACGGTGCAATTTCTCAGTTTACGGCGCGGCGCGTGGCGCAAGCTTTTTAATTAAATGACGTTATAAAGGGGCGCGGTAAACAAGCGAGATTTAGTTTGGAAGGCCAGCGCTACAGTCGGAGGCTGCTCGAGTGGAGATAAGGAGCCAGTAGGTGGAGGTAATGTACACACCTGAGATAGAGAATGTTGCACAAGGCAAATATTTGCGCCCCGACCGTCGGTCGGCTACCGCTCAACGTGTGTACTGACAGACATGTTATTAATTAAAGAAATGCTCGTTTCAGGCTAAATGACACTACACTCGGCTATTAAACAAACCATTATTTTCGAGACCCCCATGCAAAAATCTTCCCCGATGTTTAGCGATCAATGCAATAAAATAATTATACAATGATTCATCTACACATAACCACTAAGCAGCCACCACAAGTAATAGTTACTCTATGTCACATCACAAGACTCGAAAATATATCAACCTTATGTTTTCATAACATATTAGGTGTAACATAAGATTATCGACGAAGGATACAAATACAACCGGCTGAAAATATTACTGTGTTTATTGCTACAATATGATTAATTAACGAGACGACCATGTATCACATTTCTTTATCGTAGTTAGATATTAATTAGGTAAATAAATGGCGAGTGAAAAGCGCCGGCGCCGCGACCTTTTGATAAATATGCCGAGTGGAATAATTCCACGAGGGAAAGAGCAAAAATAACGTTAACGTAAGGCAACAAGCGGCTAATCCGTGATGCATTCGCACAAATTGCGCATCCCAGCTGGGAACAAATTGGATTCCCGGTGACGAGACGCCAGAGCCGCTCTAGTGCGGGGCGAAACCGCCCGAGGACCAATCTACGTCTAGCAAATTGAATACCGTGCGCCCACGACTATATTTTTTTTAGTTTCCCTCTTCAGCAACCGTTTTGTAGCGGTACTGCAAAATCTTATTCAAACAATTTCCTTAATAAAATTCCTCTCAATCAAGTTAAATCAAATGTTCCAATACTGCGCCACGTTCCACTAGAGCTACAAGCTCAGTGGTTGTTTTCACAAATCCGAAGTACCTGTCTTACGCATACGCAGGCTGTTTTGCTTTCCACACATTGAAAATAGCAAAACGTTTGCGTATATGGTTACGGTCCTATACCGCATCATAGATTAAGTATCACAACGTTTCCATTATCTTCCTGCCCTTATTATGCCCAATTTATTTTCCTTCCATCGTCGGTACTTTTCCTCGAATACATCTCTATCAGTCCTCATCTCAGTGTTCACTTACTTCCTAGCCGTATCATCTTTCGCACAATCTAACCATCTTAAATATTTTCATTTAGATTTCATATTTATTCAAAAATACCGTTTACAATGCCTTGCCTACAGGGCTACAGCGTTCAAGACCCTAATTGCGTAACAGTTTCAATCAAAATGCGAGAGTTTTGGACGAAGGACTTTTCTATCCATTGCTTCATAGGTCTAAATCAATCATTTTAAAGTTTGCAAGTGATGTCGGGAGCCCACGACAGTGAGAGTGTTCAACGTATACGTTGTTTAAGTTTTCCTGTTTCGCTTCGTCCGATAAAAACACATGTCTTCCGGTTGCAACTTGACAACTTCCATTGTTCGCAGAGACAAAAAGTTAATAGTTTTCTTTGATTTTACATTTCCTTGCAATAATACGTCGTTGTTTATTATTTGACCCGTTGTTTATTTTATAAAAGTATAAAATGGTTCAATCACAGTAACTGATAGTTCATGTACTCTGGCGACCTCAATGATGCTGCGAGCAATGTCCACGTCCTGTCATGACTTTGCAGTAACTATATTTTGCCCATCACCATGTATCAATTCATGTAGTTTTTAATCAGATCATTCTAGTGATCGAATAGTAAAAATTTATAAAAGATATTAAAGTATAGAAATTATTTAAAGTTTGTATGGTGCTATTTAAAATGGTTAACTATAGCAGACCAATGGAAGGTTTTGCTGTAAAAGGTGTATTTGTGTTCTACAGCACCTTTCATCCCGGGTTTTAATCTATTTATCCTACTAATATGATAGTGAAAGTTTGCACTGGATATTTGATTGAGTAACAAACATCCAAAATGTTTGTTCCTCAATCACGCAGAAACGACTGAATGAATTTGGGTGAAATTTGGCACACAGGAAAAACAAGCCAAACAAGCCCCTGCAAAAGCAAGTGTTATCATAAAAGGACGCTTACACATAGCCGGATTCATGGCTAATCTTCAGCCCATAATGTTCCCCCTGATGGGACACAGACCTCCTCTATGAGAGGTAGTGTGCCATAATCCACTACGCGGGCCCAGTGCGTGTTGGTGGATATCATACGCCATCGATTATTTTTTTCTAAAACAGCCGGACCTGGCGGTTGGTCTCCTCACGATGTTTTAACTCTTTAGGTATTTAACGTCAATTCACCACACGGATATAATACGCCAATCTAGTCTATAATAATTACCGATAAGTGTTCGTGCACGCCTTCTACAACTCTATGAAAATTGGTCGCGCCACTGAATCTCACGTCATACCACTTTATACCAGATCGTGGCTTTATGACAAATGTATAATATATATAAATCATAGTTTCTCAACCTTATTTTGCCCACCGCCCCCTACTTTGAGAATATATTTTTTCTAGAGCCCCCCAATTTTTTTTACTTACAACCCATTTTTTTTTTATTTAAACGTTTACACGTTTAAATATAATCGTGGCAATAGCAGTTTATATATATTATATAATCGCGCAATAGGAGAGGCGCATGTCCAGCAGTGGATTGCTATAGGCTGATGATGATGAAGATAGGATACCTATATAATTTTCTCTAGGTCTTCTACTACCCCTCTTGAAAGTTTCAAATCCCCACGAGGGGGCGTTATCGCCCACGTTGAGAACCTATGTTATAGATGAACTAAAAGGATGTGTTAACAAATGGCAAAGCAGGGGGAAACGTGAAGGAAACGAGCACTGCGTCTATTTAACTGAGGTTTTCCTTTCCATAAAGCAACCTGATATCTATTCTTTCAGGAAATTGAAAACTCACAGCGAGACAGCGCGGTAGCTCATTTGTCATTAAACGACCTATCAAGATGTAATTTTATAGATACAGACTTAGTGGCTGCTTCTGTATCAATTTTGTGTAATTTAAGGTCAGAAACGACCACCATCACCATAAATTACGGTGATACAATCTAAAAGGCAATTCTACATTTTTAAAGTTTACGTTTGACATTGACCTTTAATGGCTAATTTTCTTATCTTCGGCACTGAACGACTGCTTTACCTACAATCACGGGGAATTTATAAATCTACCACTTCGATAAAACGGGTGTTATTAGGCAAGTTTAAAATGATGAAACTTCACAAAATTGATGGCAAGGTAAGTTAAAAAGTCAACCTTTCGTGAAATTATCAGATTCAGATCCACCCTGTCCCTTGCTGCCCTCTCCCAGCGATGTCCTAAGTCGAAGTCCGTACCCCACAGGGGGTGCCCTTAGCGTGTAGTCGCTTAGTTTTTAAGTTTTTTAAGCCTTGGCTGGAGGCCTTAATTTATTGAGGCATCCACAGGCAAGCCCGGTTAAGCAGACGACATTCAATCAAGCAATCTCATAGGTCGAACTACGAGATGCCATTCCCAAAAAAACAAAAATATCATCAGTTTTAGAGATCAAGCGTAGCCCGCAAGCCGCACGTAACAATACACTGCCTGTTCAAAATGTACGCCAATTATGTCGCACACAAATATATCAGTGAAATCCAATCACGGTATAATAAAGCTAATTACATTTTGCAAGTGGCGTGCTCGCAAGCTGCAGCCTGCAGGTAACGAGTACCTAGCTGACACGATGGAAACATTGACTTGCCAACAAGTTAGGCGCTGAGAAAACGATGGACAATTTGTCTGCGACGATAGAACGTATGGAAATTGATCGACGATTGATCTTATGGAAATCTATGCAATAACGCACACGGAGGACAAAATGACCGCTGGCTGCCACGACAGCTGACGTTTTATCCGCGAATGACCACGAGAGAGCTCATCCGGTAAGCATCGCGGCCCGGTCAATTTGTCCGCCGTGTGCGTTATTGCATAGATTTCCCTGAGATCAATCGTCGCGGACACATTGTCCATCGTCCGCTTAGCGCCTAAATTTACATTCGGCAGATTACGACCTTTGTAGCTGTTATACTTGCAAGCAAGCTACTTGCACAGTGGAAACGCGACTTCGATGTCATAAATACTGTGTTGTTACCCAAAAATGATAAAAAGCATGCAATATTTTCGAAATAAGCTACAATTAAATTACATTATTTAATAAACAGCCAGCCGAAGACGCGAAGACCTGGAATATTTTTGAAAGGAAATTAAAAGAAGCACTCACTGCCAGTGGAAGGGTCCTGTAATGCCTTCTCTAAGGCGATCCTTCAAGGAGCGTTGCCTTGCAGGGCCTGGTCCAGGAGGCAACATGCCCGCGCCGGCCGGCACCGGCACCGGCACCGGCGGCGGGGGCGCGCGCGCCGGCGACGACATCACTATGAAACACGGCGCACGCGCACTAACACCGCGCCCTCAACATCACACCACTGCACTACTAACGCGAGCTGCAACAAAGCAAAAACAACCAAAGCCACATAAATAAAGCAAAGCGATACAATGAGCGCAAAATATAATTTGCAAAATTAAATTTTCACATAAATAAAATTGTAGTAGGTACATCGCGCATAGGTGGAAAATATGGGAAGGTACAGTAGGCCACACGTCAGTGGCAATAAAACCAGTATAAGCTGGCCTTTTAGGGCCGTCGCCCACTAGCGGCACGGCATGGCAATGGGTTTTTAAGCGACAAATAGAAATATAACTTTAATACGTATGACAATAAAATGGAAATTTCAATGATGACGCCAAAGGACGTTGCGGCATGCCTAAGGATACCGCGGCATCGTTGCCGTTAAAATTTAAATTTTAATGTCATACTTTTAAATTATATTTTCAATTATTTTTTGGGCGTCGGACATTATTCTATTGAGACTCTCTACTACGGTAAGCCAGCTCAATGTCAAAAGTGTTACTACAGACGTGCGGTCGACTGTACATCGCGCAAAGGTGGAAAATATGGGTAGGTACTGAACAGCGTGTCAATAAAAAAACATCATTTGTACAAAAGTGAATACAGAAAATAGGATTTATTTCTATCTAGATCTTCCTGGCTATTTCCACTACAGCTTTCAAAATAACTTCTAAGAAAGTATAAGTACTTTTTTATTAGGTCATTTTGAAATCTGTAAATAAATGTAATTAGAACTATTGAAATTGAAAGCAATGGAATTTAACGCTTTAATAGTAGAAGCTGAATAGAATAGTAAAATAAAAGCGGGTGCAATTTTCTTGTGCGCCTATTACTTTTATAAAAGCAACGAGTAGATGGGAGTTTGTAATAATATTTTCATCAGGCGTTCATATAACAAATCTGCTCAAAGCAAACACAAACATATCGTGTTGCGTTCATATCAGTAGTTATTATTATTGTATTCCGCGGTAGCTTTGTGCGTTTCATATACAAACCAAAGAGATACGTATACACATCTCATAACGCCCTTGGCACAGTACTTACACTGTAGTTCTGTGTATACCTACGGTTTATGACAAGTTCATGAAGATACACGAACTTATGAAGAACGGTAGGGACTCGTTAATAAACTATTAAGTAGTAGATGCGCAAATATTGTTCTTACAATGTATGTCGTTAACAAGAAAAAGTTAGTGTACCATTACATATCGTTTCTTGATAGCAAGTCAATAGCTAATACCTAGTGTCACTGACAATAATTATCATCCTAAACACTATGCAATAAGATTACATGCTTCTTCATAATTTCTAGTGAAAAAAGTTTCGGATAAATGTATGTCTGTCACCGTATAATTATGAAAATCGTTAGTTTATAATTTATCTCGCGAGATTATCAACTATCGAAAAATTGCAAACTGCAACAAACCATTTACAATTTAATGCATTATTTTTCGATCGTTTGTAATCTATCCATGGCAAACCGACAACTTGTGAACCTGGTATTAAACTTGCATGCGACGGATCGCACCTTGCGCTAATACTTAGGCCCGTATTACAGAACATCACTCAGAACTCAAACATTACATAAAACTCGTTTAAAGCCATTTGATTGGTTGAAACTAGTTTTATAAGTAATTAATACTTGAGTCTTGAGTAAGCTGTAATACGGCCCTAAATAGCCAAGTAACTGCAACCAACATGGAGGTAGCGCTCGCCAGCCGCTACCGCGGCACAGCTCGCTTTACTCGCTCGGCTCGCGCGTGGCTGGTCATAACTCTAACCCAACCTAACCCATTTGGTCAGGGTGCCCTGACTTAGTTACTTCGACCAATTCGGGTACCGACAAATTTGGGACTATCACAATTTTACGGGTTCAGAATCGGACAGATAGTGAACCTTTTCGGTAAGTGCAGGTTCGTACAAACAATTTGACGGTTTGACATGGTTAGATTATAAACTATCGAAAATTAATACGTTATATTGTAAGCAGTATGGTACAATTCACAATTTATCGACAGTTTACAATCTCGCGAGATAGATTATAAACGAACGGTTTTCACAATCACACGGTGATATGTCCATAATGTGGAAATATGTGTAGAAACAACTACATAACTATGCTTTTCCTATACTTTGTTGCTATTTGAAATTCATGATATGCAAGAAATGAGTAACGTCTCGGTCTCGTGACACAACCGAGTTCCGTAGTATCAGGCGACAGGCATACCGCATGCGCCTGTCATAGCAGCTGTTTAAACAACATCGTCCTTAATCCAAAAAGTGGTTTTACGGTAGTCTTAGTTAATCTTAAAAGAGTATTTCTTAAGGTTTATATTATGGAATAATCCTCCAAGATGAAATCCGATCTATATGTATAGTATTAATAAATTATGAAATCTGTAAAGTTTTGAATCGATATTCATGCTGGAGCATCGTTCTAGAATTGGGTTTAAGTGAGAACTGAAGACCAACGATATATTTATCGATATCGCTTTATGCAATATCAAATCCAAGTGTGTCGAGTACGATCGGAAGCAAAACGGATCTACTGCCTAACAACTCAATAACCAGTGGTTTTAAGAGCAGTTTTATACCATTAAATAAATAAATACGCCAAAGTTACTATTTATATTTCACAGTCAGTTTATTTAGATTACAGTAGAGATTAGATTTTAGAAGAAACAGCGATAAATCAGTTTTGGATATGCGAGACGTTTACTCACTACAAGGAGGAAAAGCTCAGGAAGAGTTCCCAAAATTCTAGAGTATGTATTTAGGGTTACAGATCAAGACCCCTAAGTGCAGCCCAGCTTATAAGAACTTCCGCTTCGGCATGCACAGCAAGATAAAACTCAGAAACAGTTAAAAGGATATTCAGTCTTATTAAATGTTGGAAAGCGGGGTAGCTGTGCCTGTTACGATCCCATTTGCATAGACTTATTTATATATCTTATAGTTGGCAATCAAAGCTTCAGGGTTAACTTTCCAGCACACAGATATCATTTCCTTGCTTCAGTTCTGTGACAGCGACAACATAAAAAATAAAAATATGAATGGGTAAATGGAAATTCATTTTACCTTGACCTAATTTGATTCAGTTCAAATTGAGTCAATAGATGATCAATAGAACACTCTTTCTGGCGAAATTCTCTGTTAACAGGAAGCCAATAACAGGAAACTGGGAAATTACTTTAAGACGTAAAAAAGTACCTATAGTATTTTTATTTACCAATCTCAATTGTACAGAAAACATGTATTTTTTGGGTTGAAGAACTTTCGGGTTACTAGTTAAGATCCTTCTGAACAGTAAAAATTTTGTTGAGAATACACTGAAACGGGCAGGGCGATAGCAAGGGGAGAAAGCGGCTATCGATCGGCCCTAACCTCTCCCCGCGCGAACCCCGCGCCTCCCCGTCGTCCCAGCTCACCTTACGTAAGTCCAGCTGATCGCACCCACCCTGTAACCTTGGCAACGAGCCTTATGCACGCATTTCTGTACATAGTTTGTTATACACTAACAATGCATTATTTGATTGACCATAATGCCGCATTTTATTGTCACGACATTGACTGATATGTCGTATCTGCCGTCACGTGAGGAACTAAGTCTTATACCCTAAAACATTCTGTCAAACATGTTATACGTGGGCAATCTAAAAGTTTATTGATTGCCATTTTATTAAATACAGTAACACGGTTGTCGGAGAATTGTCTCCTCGGGAAATATCCCGAGGGGACAATTCTCCGACAACCGTGTCCCATATTCTTGAATGGCACGTAGACATGTTAATTTCCTGCAACTAAGTGACCCTTCCAATATGCTACATAGATACATGTGTGACAATTCTATAGGCTACCTATTTCGTTATTTGTTTCCAATCTCAAAATCGATTCAGTCTTCAGCTTTGCAAAATATCATTTTTTCCAACACCTTCAATGCAAGAGGACGATGAATAAAAATAATTTGAGCACTTTAAAAGTAATATAAACAAAAGTGACGTAGAAATACCGAGTTTTCTAATGCACAGCATAAACAACAAAAGGAATCTAAAAACAAAACACCTTAAACAAAGTTATAGCCATAACATCGTATTTCGAACCCAGTGCTGGTGAGTATTCCAAAAGTTTATTATATTTTTCTTAAGAGACTGAAACACATGACTGTAGCCAAAGGAAAATTAAGATTGCGGTCATAAACATGACTGAGCACAATTCAAGTCAGTTCCTAATGACCAAATGGAAAACAAGATGGAATATGGATTCATTTATTCTTGACGTGATAGTCTTTTTATTTTCGACACGTAAATTGCAGGATAAAGCTTTTTGTCTCGTGATACTTCTTTTGTGCGAGACGAAGCAGTTAGCCGAGATTTATTTCATGAACATAGAGCGCAGGAAGTATGCATCGGACATATAGGAAGCAAGGAAGAGAAATAACAATTCAACAAAAGTATGTACCCTTTTTGTCTGTATCATGAAAGTACACCTGCTACCAACACAGCGAATACTCTAGAAAAAGGTCGAGATCGAGGGAGGCCATACAAATAAGGACAGTTCTAAGGGTTCCGTAAATTTGACTGTAGGGAAGTGATGGGTCGGACGCGTACGGTTCGTTAAATATTTGACCGGTACCGCTCAATACGAACGACCTTGCGACCGCGAGGCGTCGCGCTTGCTCGCTACCGAATAGCTACCAACGTGGCCCTAGCGATCAGCTGTTACTACTTTTTGTCAACAATTAGCTATGGCACTAGATAACATTACTTATATGGTTCTATTTTATCCAGAGATGATATAGGTACTATGAGGTTCTCGTTTAATTACTATCTTAAAAACACAGGAAAATGAGTTTCCAAATCAACATCACAAATGTACAATTAATTATGGCACTCGCAGTTTCTAAATATCGTTAATTCTTCAAATTAAGTTACACTCAAATTGTTTAAACAGACATCTATAGTATTTATAAAATCTAGCTTTTACATGTGAGACTAATTACACCTACACAGCAATAGTACAACAGCGTTTCAATTAATTTATCGAAATAAATGATTTACGACACACAATGAACAATTCTATAACTTTCGTGATAGCAAATTATGAATCTAGAAACCCTAAATAAGAGTGAAATTATAATGAAAACAGTTGATGATAATTTCATTGCGACTAATGAATGAATAGTGCACGTAAGCGTCTAAGAGTGGCCCATGCATATATGCAACGAACCGAGGAAGAAGTACGAAATTCATGTGAAGAAGCGCTGACGGAAGATTGGATGACATAACGCGCACGCGGTTAACTCCGAAGGCTGAAAGCGTGCAACTGAACCAACGCTAGGCGGGGGGAAGTGGGGGCGGGAGCGGAGCGGGGCGTAGTGAGTTGGCGCCCAACACGGGCCCGGCTTACCCCTACGACACCTTCATATAATCACAGGACAATTTCTGTACACCTCCGTAGCGATATATAGGAAGGTAGAGTTTTAGTGTGTATTCTTTCTGTGTGAGAAATCAAAATGAGCCACTTTAACCATTTTCAGGAATAATAATAATATAACGTTCGAAGCTAGTTTCAGAAATACAAGCGCATAATGGAGTCTTTCTTTTCTTAACGAAAAAGAAATACTTTTATCAGTATTTTCAAATACAATCCTTCGTACATCGCATTAAATGTGAAATACGTTCTACGTATACTACGCAGTGGTCTGTTGTGATCAATAAATCGCATATACAGTGTATCGAAAATCCGGCACAGTTAATGGGTTCTAGGAATTGTGCGTGATTAACGGGAACTGGGAAATGCCGACTTAGCGTGTCGGCACTATATGTATGTTCGCCGGGCTTAATTCACTAACGAAAAAAAATTTAAAAAAATCAGAGTTATAGTAACAAATATTAGTTTCAAACAAGTAAATTTTCTTCACTTCGTTATCGATTAGAAAATAGCAGTAAATTGCACTGAGTGATTCACCACGCTAGTTCAACTAAGTTCAATATATTTTTTATTTCTTTCGCGGTAACTAGGTTAGCAGAGTAAGAAAAGCAATAGAAAGGCGTGCAATCGAGGACGCCATAATTAATAGGAATGCTACAGGTCATGTTATAATAATCTAAACGAGGATATGCACTTTCCAGAATTCCAGATTGAAGTTTTGTAGTAGGAAGCGGGCTAGACAACCACCGGCAGGGTATAAATATAGCTGGAATTCACCACATGATGTGTGTGAATGTGAAGTAATGAGTCACTATCTATGCACACCTAGTTGGTAACACTAGCAGCCAATTCCTTCTAGCAGAGACAATATAGAGATAAAATATGAATAAAACGAAGAATTCAGATTTACTCTACTCTATTAAAATGTAAAGCATTAATGTTCAAGGAGTCGAAAATACCGAAATTTCATGTTTCTATGAGCGCGAAGGTATACAAGAGGCCTAACTGGTTTTGTAAATAGAACATTGTATTCCGTGAGGTGGCCTTAAGGCAGCCCTCGAAATACTTGCCAGAAACAAAACATCCCCAGAGAATTACTCTCATGAAGTTTCAAGTACATCATTCCAAAAAGGATTACTATATAAATTGTTTAACTTACCTACTAGATCATATTTTGAGCTTTCAAAGTTGAATAATAATACAAAATTAAATATATTTGCCTTTTTTAGTCAAATATTTAATTATTCGTTAACTTTTTAACGAACAAAAGTTTACAAAACATGCAATGGCAGTAAGAAGGGTAAAATACTACATTTTACCCCAGTAAAATGCACGAGACGTGACAAAACAACAGACAAAACGGAACTATGAAACAATTGCCCGGAATTTTGTAATAAAAATATATTTTATCACAAGATTTGAGTTAACGCCAGTTATTGCTTGCAAGGGTTCAATGGCCAGTGAAGGTTGCTTTTATTTTCAAAACAGGATCCTGCACTGCCCGTGAGTCAACGTCCAGACCATGCAGCACGATACTGACTACAGTATCTTGTTTCATTTTCCCTTGCTAAAAAGGAAATTAGATTTATGCTACATTATAAACAACAATACGTCAATAAAAATATTTATAATTAATATTTACATCGTTTTTTTCTTTTTTAGATAGTAATATGTCTTTCTTATCTAAACTTTTACTAAGCCTCGTCACGAGCAAAAGAGAAATAATGATAGCGGTTATCACCCAAATGCTTACCCCACCACGACAGATCTTGGTAGCAAGTGTTGCCTATGTTTTAGCAGCCTATAATATATACGGTAAACCACTCGTGACCTCTTGGTCACGAGTGGTTTTTGTAGCGTTCATTTAGCGGATTATGGCAATTGAGGTGTCGCTTGATCCCAATTGAATTATACACGAGTCGTACATGTCACAGACTCTACATAATACCTACAAAATATTAATTTATTCAAGTTGTAAAAATATATGCTGTTCATAGAGCGCAGCAGAACCGCATGTCATAATTCCGGTTATGTTGATGATGACGGTAGATTTGATCTCATCGTTGTTTTCAACTCAATATTTTTTCCATTATTTTTTTAGACTCAATATTTTATCCATTATGTTTGTCTAGTTTGGAAACTAGGTGCTAATACGCGCCATTTTGTACACCTGCCTTCGTAGGATTAAATGATTAACTGAACTAGCCATGTACCTATTTGCCGATGTTTAGGGAACTAGGATCGGTCGTGCAGACAGGGCACGATCAAACAGTGGAAATCTCAAGAATGCATCAATGCAAGCAATTCTCAAAGAAGAGGACGACACAATTAATGGACGAGATTACATGACAAAGTGGCAAGTAACACCTAGAAGAGAGACGCACAAAACCGTGGAGACTGGCAGACATGCAAGGAGACCTGTGTCCAGCAGTGGGTGATTCCTCGTAAAGATGATGACTAAATTAGCGCTAACATGAATGAAACGATTAATTTTATAATACTATTTCAATATAATGAATAATTTGAGTGTGCCACACAATCACTAACATGTTTATCAAGGCATGTGTTAGCCCGGACGGTGTCTGCAGTTTGGCTCTCGTTTATGTTATTATGTTTATGTTTGCGCACCGCCTGTCTGGCAACAAGTCTGTCTAGGTTTTCACATTTTGAATACCTAACCAATTCATCTGACACTAATTGACACCACAGACACATTTGGAGTATTTTCATAAAATTCGTGTTAAATTCTCATGATGTTAAGGCTAAGATTTGTCCTTGCAGATTTTAAACGTTTAGTTATTGATTGACATGCC
Source organism: Apamea monoglypha (assembly GCA_911387795.2). Classification (NCBI taxonomy): domain Eukaryota; kingdom Metazoa; phylum Arthropoda; class Insecta; order Lepidoptera; family Noctuidae; genus Apamea; species Apamea monoglypha. The sequence goes on from OU426916.1 coordinate 13,050,442, forward strand.
GTGCCTTTTTGTATATAGCACACTAATAACTGATTATGTTTAAATAGCGTGTGGTGATCTGGTATGCAGCTACTCCTAGTGCAGACACCAGTCTCTCACAAACTAGTGTCACATAGTTTCTAAGTTTGTCTAAATAAATAAGATGCCATTGTTCGTCATACTACATTAAATAGGTCAATCAATTTGCCTAGCCTTTTCCCAACTATGTTGGGGTCGGCTTCCAGTCTAACTGGATGCAGCTGAATACTACATTAAATAGGTACTAAGCACATAATTCAAAAGATTACTTACTCGCTATTTTTGGCTTACTGCCAAGGTAATGGTCAACAGCAATGACTCCAATAAATCAATAAATTGAGCAAGCGTTTATTTTTGCACTCGGGGAACTTGATCGGTTGAAGTGTGAACCGCACAGGTGTATCTTTGAAATATCACTAAAATGTATTACAATAAACTGTCAGGCTGTCAGTAACGAAGAGAAAACAAGTACTGATAAGTTATTTTAGTAGATAACCCTTTATTTATGCCGAGATAAGGCCAAAATCTGTCCATGATGTCAATGTTTGTTTTGAATACGACTAACTGTCATAAAACTACGAATGTTGAATTTATAAATAACTCCATTCACTGTAATCTTTACACTGACCTTTTACAATACCTATATGACAAAGACCACTACACAAAATGTACTTTTTAATACAGAATCCTTTTGTCCGCCTGCACTAACAAAGAACCCAGAAGAGGTACCTGAATAAAAATTAAGAGGGCCGGACCCAATAAAAACAAAGGAAATTACTGTTCGGTTTTTGTTCAGCTAGAAAGTAAAGGAGATCAACAAAAAGTAACTTTTAACCTTTTCGACTAAGGTCGTGTGGAAAAGCCTTTTTTGTCCGTGGTAAAACTGACCTTTTAGTTACTTTAGTTTAGATATACCTTTACGTTTACACCTGTCATCTATGTCAAGATTAGTATAAATGATCTAAAAAGCTACGAATGAATAAATTGATAACATAATATCTAAATAAATCTGTACATTGTCCTTGAGGCACACCTGATGGTCCGCAACGCAATGGATTCTTTTTAAACCCGCATCTTGATAATCATATTTGTTTATCAAAATTTGGATTTGTGGCCTTTCTGAGTTAACCACAACGCGTTTTAGCTATTTTTTACAAGTACCCACAACAGTAATATCGCGTTGTGGACTTTTTGTCGCTCCATGACAGTTTTGAACTTTGACCCTTACGTTTTAATAGTTTTTGTATATTTTGTTTGTGCTATAGGTATATGACGACACCTCACATGCATAAACTGTTTTGGCTCCATATTATACACATTGCATGTACCACTACTGCCCACTCGGTGGTCCGACGACCTGGAGAAGGTTGCGGTCAACTAGATGTAGGAAGCGCAAGAACAGTCTTTGTCGCATACGGCCAATAATAGACGATTGTTGATTATGAAAATTATCTACGGAGCCCTCGGCGAGAGTCTACCCTCCACTTGTCTTACACAATTTTATTATTGGCAGAAGTACTTAACACAATGTATCGATTCAACAAAATCAACATGCACAGATATAGGTAGATGATGTGATATTGTGATATCACAACAGAATAGGATAATGCTTTAATGTTATGTTTAACATTCTTCACACCACACTTGGTTACATACAGTTGTTGTTAAGGCTTTGAATACAAGATGCTGCTTTGAATAGTGATGATGTTTAATTTTTATAGGATATGTTAACCAGCTAAGCATAACATGTCACATGTTTCATGTATACTTCATCAGACTGATATAAAATACAAAATTAACAACTTGTTGTGACAAAACCACTTACAAACTTAGATACTCTGATCACAATACCAATTTTGTTTCAAGAAACACAGGGTTTTTAGCTGAACAAAGGAAAGAGTAAATCTTACTAAAATATGAAGTGATGATAAAAGATGCGAAAAGATCAAAGAAGTTTTTACCTTGTTTTTACTGAAGCAGAAATAGCCATCAATAGCCAGAGGGTTAAGAGGTCCCTTGTGGGGTTAACAGGAACAAAAGAAGAAGTCTTCTGTCTTCTTAGATTTAATGTCTCTTCTTTGTTTTATTCTTTTTAGATTTTATGTTGTAGATCCTAACTAATATTATAAATGTGAAAGTAAGTTTGTTACACTTTCACGCTAAAACGGGTGAAATTTGGATGAAATTTGGCACATGGGTAGACCATGACCTGAAGAAGGACATAGGCTACTTTTCATCCTGGATCCCAGACAAAGTAGTGGGCAATAGCTAGTAATTTATAAATGAATATATAAATTATTTATAACAACATTCCTTCATTCAGTTTTAATGCTACAATAACAACATAAAATTAAAGACATGAGATGTTCAGATTTAAGAAATAAAACTGTTTATGGGTGCTGAGACTGTTTATGGGTTGTTAACAATATGAACAAGAATGATGACCAATAAATACCTGTAAGACAATAGCTTAGGTTTAAAAACAGCTATTGTTAGTCCTCGCAGGAAACTCATAAACACATGTGCATGACAAAATCTAATAACTTTAGAAATGGCATCACTTTTTCATAATAATTATTGTATGGTCATGTTTCAAAGCTCATAAGCGCAGGGGGTCTACTCCGAAGTGGTATCAGCCGAATGTTCAGCTGTTTCCTGCTACGAAGTTACCATTTGGTTCGGTAGGTCCCGGTCCTACACACCTACACCCTTTCGAATATTGACTATGGTCCTGAGCCAACTGAGCCGATCCAAACTTTTTTCAATCCGATCATTCGCACTTTGCACTTCATAGTAGGCCCCCAGGATTTAAACAACTTGATAACTTTATGCTGAGACTGATGTATAGTTTTGCAATGCAGTTGCCACCTAAAGTGGGCTGGTTCTGCTTGGCTTAATATTTTCTTGCTCAATCAATCAAACAAAAATCAAGTCATTTATTCGTAATAGCCTGAGAATTAGCACTTTTTGAACGTCAACATTACATGAGAGTCCCCCAAAACGCCCGCCCTTGACCACTTCCTAGTGCTTTAGCTGGTAAGAGGAGTGGCACAACAAACTCCACAGCAGCTCCCCAACACAATTTAAAGGATGTCAAATTTTACTTCTCTACTGCACTCAATATGGAATGAAATGCTGAATGGTTAAAGTATTTAGATATGAAACAAGAGTATGCAGGTATGACATATAGGTAGGTACAGGCTGCAAAGGACTTTTAAGAAAATATTAAGATACAATTGAGATTTAAGACAGTTACTTAGCAGTATTTTTTTTATTATATAGGCTTTATCTAGATATCTGTACACCTATTTCTGTGTAGGCAATATTAGTATGTTGCAAGGCAGCACATAGTGATGCCATATTTGTTATAACACCATGTAGTATGTACCACAATTTTATACCTATGCCACAAATTCATAAATTTTATTTTAAACAATATCTAGCTTATCTTTAGACACAGTAAACTAAATAGTCTATAATTTTGGCTAAGATTCTCAAGGTAATAATAAATATATTATTTATCTGTTCTTTAGCTATGTAGAACCAGCAAGCACGTACATACAATAAATACTTATTTTCAATATGAATTAGACTAAATACATTGAAATTTATAAAACAAGTTTTTTTTTTTGACGGTTTTGTGTTCTTGGTACAATAATAAAATTCTAATTGCACAGTTGGTAGAAATCTTATACAATTTGTTAAATATACATACCCTGGTTTGTGGTGAATACAGTTGGGTATGCAGGTGGGCATGCCACTCGCTTAGAAGATACATAGTACAAATGAATACTCACATTATGAAGAATTTTCCTCGCCTTATTCAGGAGCAATATGCCGGAAACTTTATGTGTACAGTCAATTTATTTATTTATTGTGACGCCGCAAGTCACAATAACAACTTACGTCTCAGACAATGCAATTTATCTGGTAGAGCATACAATGTTTTTTACAGATTTCAAGTAATCGACGGCACTAAAAACCAAACAGAATTTTCAATCAATAATAATCTTATCTTTAAAACTATACCGATACAATCGAGCAAAGTCAGTCCCGAGCGCAGCGATGTATAAACCAATATATGTTACGCACTTCAATTATTACGAAAGAAATTGAACATATATTTTATAAATAAGTCAATAAACATTATGAATTACTATTATTTTTATAGAAAAGTTGATTAGAAGTTGAAAGACTACGAGGCGTTTCGGTGGTGCGCGCATCTGTCAACTTTTTCTGCGCTTCAAATCAAACTCGATCAAAATCAAAACAATGCCATGAGAGTCATCTAGTGAGACATATCTGAAATAATAGGCCGAACCCGACCCGGCGACACCCGACTACAAAAATGTTCTAGTTCCTAGGGGTTGGTACTACCAACCCCTAGGAACTAGAACATTTACCAACTTGGTACCCAGTACCCACGTAGCGATCGGTATATTTTGGTAAGCGGCAAAACATCGAACAAAACTATTTGTCGCTGCATGGAACTTACAACATACCAAGCAATCTGTATCAATATTCCGAAAAAAATAATTAAAGAGAAATGGATGAGGATTATTTGTTAGATTGTTATTATTTTGAAAAATAATAGATTTGCAGTGCTAATCAGAATTATACCGAGAAACCCAAAAAAAATAGGTTTGTAGTAATTATATTTTTAAATGTTTCCTGTTTTATCTTAAAGTTGTTGTAACTTAACTATAATCTTTCGCAACTATTAGTAGGTATGTAGAACGTTTGTATATACTTTCGAACGTGCTTATAACGTGCTTGTGCGTGAAATAATTCAAGCGATAACATTTTTTTTAAATAACTATAACTATTTCAGTAATTTATCATTGATGGTGTAATATGTATCCGCAAATAACATCGTTTATACAGGTATAAAAGCAAAACAATACAGAAAATTTTAATTCATTCATCAAACACTTTTAATAGGGACTTCTGTGTTCTCGTGTTCTCTGCTCACGCGGTGCCGTTAGTATCGACGAAATGTCGACGAAAGTTTTAATTCTTCTCTCAATTTTATTGACACTATACGTAAGTAGATCAAGCTTATTTGACAACAGCATACGTTTAACGTCATCATTTGTCTAGCCTTTTCCAAAATACGTTGGAGTCGGCTTCCAGTCTAACCGAATGCAGCTGAATCCCAGTATTTAATATTTAACATAATAACAAAGATCCCAACCCTGGGTTTCTGTTCCTCTGCCCAACACTTCCGACTTCAGAGGATGCAAGTGTGATGTTATTTAATGTAATAATAAAATAAGTATGACCCCTGTCTTGCTTCGCAAGGTTCTCCTATGTAGGATTTAGGCTTTGCGATCGTTGTGCTGTTAGTCGATATAGCCACTGACCAAACGGCATAATATCTGAAGCTGTGGCCAAACTGAAGTGAATCCCGCGCGCCCGCCCCCTGTTACATGAGACTGGGTGTACTATAGGTACCTACACCTCTGCCTAACCCTTCGAGGATTACAAGCGTGATGCTATGTTTGTGTGTAATCCAAAAATTGGTCCCTTAATAAATATCTTACAACTGGTTATAAGAATGAGTTTTGCTGTTGTTTTTGCATTTACATTAACTTCTTGTATACAGTTCATCAAATCCCTCTTACTTTAACTTTCATAATAAAATGCTTGCCTTATGTATATTTTTACAGGTCACCGTGATCAGTTCCTACCCTAGCTACGATAATGGAATAGCGCCACCGTGTTATCCCGGACCTCCCATAGTAATTAAAGATCGCGGCAACGATCGTAGTAGAGATATTTTGTATCCTTTGCTAATATTGATGCTATTAGGAGATTTTTAAACATAAAAGTGATAAAAGCTATAATAATAATGATGGAAACAATATCTTGGATCCCATAGAACGTTTGAATTAATTATTTTACACATAAATACTGCCCGCACTGTTAAATAGGCTTACAATAATACAATATATTTAATTTTAAGAGTTTTATAATATAATCGATTCAATAAAATAATCGACTACGTGCTATAGTGCTATCAGATTCGGTGAAAAAAAAAAAGAAAAACGCGAATGCTCCAATACACCATTCAAATAACGATTTTTAGCATGTTACTTTGTGACAGCAGAACAGCATGACATAGATTTATACAAGAGTAAAAGTGATAACAGTAACCAGATGTCAAAAAATTAAATTTTTGTCCTGATTATTGGAACAGAACCTAAAAACGATGATGGACACATTACTTTTCGTAAAAGAAAGAAAATAATAATTTTGTTTAGTGTACAAATGAGTAAATATTATGGTTTCAAAAATAAGTTTATTACAAAACTAATTAGGAAATTATTCAATACAGTAAAGAACCGTCAAAATATGAAGCTGTTTTCTTATCGTCTTGATTAGATTATAATCAAAATTGTTTCCACTTCAAGTTCCTATAAAATTAGTTATCAATGAGAGTAATGAATTAGAAACAACCGTGTGTGCGAGATGTCTATTTCTAACTGTAGCGAAGAAGACGATGGGTTTCCACTCCACGAGTGTATATTTATTGGTGATGTTCGCAAGCTCTCGTCGTTACTAAGAAATCATGATGTGGCTCGAAAAGACAAACACGGCAACACGGCTCTGCACCTTGCCGTCATGCTGGGCCGAAAGGAGTGCGTGCAGCTGCTGCTCGCGCACGGCGCGCCTGTCAAAGTTAAGAACCTCGCAGGCTGGTCGCCACTGGCTGAAGCCATCAGTTATGGAGATCGTCAGACCATATCATCACTAGTGCGCAAATTGAAGTCGCAAGCACGGGAACAGATGGAACGTCGTAGACCTGATCTTATTCGAGCTCTAGCTCAAATACAAGATTTCTATATGGAACTAAAATGGGATTTCCACTCATGGGTACCTCTAGTCTCCAGAATATTACCATCAGACGTATGCAAGATTTACAAATCGGGTTCTGGAATCAGATTGGACACCACTTTAGTAGATTTCACGGACATGAAATGGGAAAGAGGAGACATATCTTTTATTTTTCAGGGAGAGAAAACTCCTAGTGAGTCACTAACTGTTTTAGATAACAAAGCTAAAGTGTACCAAAGAGTCCGTTATGAAGAAACAGAAAATGAAATAGAAGATGAGGTAGATATTCTCATGTCAAGTGATATACTCGCTGCTCAGATGTCAACCAAAGGGATTTCATTTACAAGGGCTCAGTCTGGCTGGATATTCCGAGAAGATCGTAAAGAAACTGTTGCAGGAATATACAGGAGCGATATTTATACCATCACTGGTCTTGTATTAGAGTCACGTAAAAGACGAGAACATTTATCAACTGATGACCTCCAAAAGAATAAGGCTATCATTGAAAGCCTTACTAAAGGAAATACACAAAATTTGGATACAAATGGGGAGCCTACCCGGCGTGCATCACTGAACCCCCCTCCTGACAACAATATTGATTGGAATTCATACATATCATCTCCCCCTGGGTATTTCCCTAGCCTGGGAAGGGACCTTGTCTACAAGGAGTCGTCAAGGAACTTCCGAGCCACTATTGCCATGAGTGATGATTTCCCACTAAGTGTTGACATGCTGTTGAATGTGCTGGAAGTGATTGCACCCTTCAAGCATTTTGCTAAGCTACGAGAATTCGTAGCAATGAAATTACCAAGGGGGTTTCCTGTAAAAATTGATATACCAATTCTGCCAACTGTGACAGCGAAAATAACATTTCAAAAATTTGATTTCCGTAATGATATTGCACCTGATTTATTTGTGATACCGGATGACTTTATAGAAGACCCACTGCGGTTCCCTGACTTATGACGCTTTGATATTCTAACACTGTTTGCGGTTGATGAAAGGCCTAATTGGCGATGTGAGGTAAGGCGATGTATAGTGAAGCGAAAGCCACGACACAGGCCCATGAGGAATAGCCTACTCTCAATTGAATTCCCAATACCGATAGGTCTGGGCAGCTACTATTCCAGCCATTGTGTCCTTTTCGTCGAATAGCTAAATTTCAATGTAGGAATGTTAAATTTGTGGTGAATTGTCCTGTGTATGTAGTATTTTTGGTCAACAGTGTTAGAATGAAAATGTGTAATATTATTCCTTTATTGTTTTTAGTTATGGAAAGAAATGGCTCATGTTTTGATTATTAAATTATAGATTGTTTTTAATTTATTTTTTACTTTTATATATTTATATAAAACAACTTCGTGATTTTATTTCAGACAGAATACCTTGTGTCACCTTTAAGTAATTTCCATTATGTTATGTCTTATGTCACCTTTAAGTAATTTCCATTATGTTATATTATTTTCTTATTATTATGTATTGCGTATGATGTTGAGATTCATTGTAAACTTGAAATATGTGTATATTATTTATTCAGAATTTTATTATATCTTAAATAATGTAAAAAGCACTCCGAAAACTGGCCTTCAAGAGTATAATACGTTTTTTGGGCCTCGGTATTAGCACATATTCTGTAGTCCATGGCCTACACACAACCTAAGGTACACTTATTATCACTTATGTACTAATTTAGCTGTATTAGAGTTGCAGACTGGAGCTTTCCAAGTAGGTACCTACCAAATGTTTTGGAACATGACAATGCTCATTTATAGATTGGAGCTTGTGTGGTGGTTTTATAAATTAGTAATGCTATATAATATTACATAAAGTAGATCATCATAAAGTAATTTCACAGTGATAATATTTCATGTAGAATACCATACTTATCTGTGTCTATACATTAGTAAATGAGGTTTTAAAGGCTACGAACTGACATTTCATTTATAATTACCTCGTGCCTTCAGCATTTGGTAACTTTTTAAATATGTACTTGTGTTAAAATATTGTTTAATTCAATGGTTCCTTCTTGTTGTCCTATATTTGTGTAAAAAAAAATGTTTTGTTTAATGTATCATGTTTAAAATAACTTGGTCAATTGCCACATAAATTATCACGATATTTATGTGTATTACCACAGGTGTTCCTTTGTAAATATCAAAATTAATAAATGTATTTGAACTCTTTAGACTTATTGAAGTTTGAAAGCACAGCATGTACTTATTTTTACTGAATTTAGCACATAGTATAAAGTAGAAGCCAGATGCTTGTGTAGTGACTTGCGCAATAGTTTCCTTATGGTAATTAGTATTTCGACAATAACTTTAAAATGACAATCCCACCAAAAATTAAAAATTTTGTTTAATGTATGAAAGAAGGATTTCTTGCCAATAGTGTTTGTTAAGTCAAAATATAAAGACAAGGGTATGTGTGACGAGCAACCTGTAAAACTGAAATATGAAAAAATGAAAATGTTGTAATAAAATTGAAAGTAATATTTGCAGTTTTCCATTCACATAACATCTCCTTGTACTACTTGAAGGGATAGGCAGAAGAGGTGCACCTGGCGCACATCTGGCGAGGTGTAGCGCGGTTGTCAATGCCAAACAAATATCGAATATGCGTCAGTTGAAATAAATAAACTTCTATTAGTCCAAGAGCCCATCAAAGCGGGAGGAGGCACGTATCTCAGGTTAGAGTCAGGTTATTTTCAACACTGTTTTAAGGAATGCAATGTTCATATTTGTTTGGTAATGGCGCTGCGCTGCGTCTATCCAGATGTGAGCCGGCTCTGAAGTGATTGTGCTCAAGTAACAAATGACAGTTAAACTTTTTGGAGGTCCAGGAGTTTCCGCTAGTGGAGTCGTAAGTGGTATCAAAGGTGTTTAGTGAATGTCTGAATCCATTTTATATAGGGTTACCACCCATTCGAATTATGAAAAGTTCTTACAAAAAGCCGGACATTGCCAGAACGGGCATTTTACTTTTTAATGTTTTTCAGTAGTTACTCATTTAATAGTTGTTTTCTAAAATATCCCCTAGTCACAAGTCCGGACGGGGGACCAAAAACCCAGACATGTCCGGACAAATCAGGATGGATGGAAATCCTGGATGTGTAGATAATACTTAGGTATCACTGCTGTTGGCACCCAACTCGAAGTCATTTACCAGTCTTATCTGTGTTCAGTGGCTCTTCACTCACTTAGCCGCTGCTGTTAGCAGATACTGATGTAGTCAGCGACAAAATTATCGGGATGATCAAAATAATTTGAACATATGAGAAAATTATAGGCCACTAATATACTACATACGCCAACCCGTCTTGAGCAGGCGTGGTGATTAACGCTCATGCTTTTTTTGTATGAGAAGAGGCCTTTGCCCTGCAGTGGGACAGTAATAAGCTGGTATTATATACCTAAGTATATATAAATTATTAATCGGATCAAAGATGTCAGAATGCAAGTTGTTATGTATTGTGCCGTGTTCAGTCTGAAACAAACCTTGTGTCATTGAGATACAGTTTAATTTTCTGTTTCACTGTAAGTTTTGATTAATTATAACATTATGTTCATCCCGATATGTTCTATGTTACGGGTTAGGTTTCCGCACTTACAGCAGGTGGACCATTGTACACTCGGCTTCAGAGTAAAGGTACCCCCTTTGTTAATTAATGACATCAAACCGTTTAAGTTTTTTGTAGTATATCGTAAATGGCGCGTTGGTCTAGTCACTAGACTCTATTGGTTAAGACTGCGGCTTAGCAATGCGATGGTCACGAGTTCAGATCCGCGAATGAGATGATTTACTTTTTTCCTATTTTTAAGTTCTTTAATGAGGTATTTTTTTTTTTATGTGATTATGTGATTTTCGTTAATTATTATTCAATAAATCAAATGTTAAATTAGGAATGAGGTTTGTAAGAAAAGCTAGGCATGTTGCATAAACAATATTCATTTATTTCTCTAATTACATTTCTAGGACTCCATGGAATCCACTTCCTGGTTGAGTACCTATACAGTTTTCTATCTGTGTTAAATTGGGGTTATTTACTTAGAATATTAACTAAACACAAAATAGATATACCCTGGGTGAGGTATAACGGTTCGTTTATAGATATTTCTAGAAACATAACTACAATATTTATTTATTTAAAGTTGTGAAAACATAAATTTTTTATACTCTGTATGATATTAGGGGACAAAAACCCTTGTTAAAAAAATGAAATGTTGTCATTCGTGCCAGTGAATTACAGAGGAAGAACCAACATGCTAAACTATACAGTATAGCAATATACATCTTTCTCTTTTATCACATTTTCTGATAACCCTTTTAACACAACATTAGAAAAATATGTGAGGTCAGATGGTGCATCGTTATCACATTATAAGACTACTTGTAAACAGGAGTAACTGGATTAATATTAATAAAGGTTGTTTATTTTTGATTAACTACTCATGATCCCACAAATGTTGGGAATTATTAACACTTGATCATGTTCCAATGAAATTTTATCAGATAAGTTACACAACGAATCTGCTGAGTAAAATGCCTATTAATAACGAAGAGGATGACCGTCACTGTCTATCACTTCTTGAAGTCGATTTTTCATCGAAATCATATTGATAGATAGATAGATAGATAAAACGTTTATTCAGTGCAACAAAAGACACAATACAAGTATTAAAAAAAAAAAAAAAAGTTGAAGAAAAAAAAAAAACAAAGATTAAAAAGATAAATTGACCCATAGACATCTCGTATAAGTAAATCTATAACAGTCGATCACTACTGGGCGGTATGTGTCTTATGGTTGCACCAAATGGGAGTCCAGCTCAGCATATGCCAGGTACAATACCTGACGCTGGTATTCTGCTGCATCCCGTTAGTGACACACGGATGTCGAGAAGACACATCTGAGTTTCTACGAAATGGTACAGACGCAAACACATCAAGCTACTACAATCTGTCAAATTTCTTTAATAGATTTTCAACTTTATTGATAAACCATTAAGGTTCAAGGTTGATTAGGAAAATTTGACAGTTTCGGGTAGCTTGACCTGCTGGCGTCCGTACATACATAGTGCGGCGCGTAGGTATATTATAATTCGGTAAGTACCCACATCTTACTTGATTTAATTTTAAAACCGGCAGAAAGAAAGATTTTGAAATTTTAAACTTATTAAATACTTGTGTAGTGTCTACTGGAATACTTGATTATCACAGTTATTATATGTTATGTAATGAATGACTAGTTTGTTTTTAGGCGTGTATGTGTACGAGTTTACATGTTGGTGTATAATATGTTATGGTTTTTTATTAATAATTATATACATTGAGTACCTATAGCGTAAATTGCTTATATATTTTCTATTAAATCTATGATATATGCGTTTCGGTTTACACAATTGCCTCAATCTTTGTCTACAGGATGACGCGTAGACAAACATGTCGTGTGGAATAGAGCCCCAGCTATCTGCTATATTATGGACGTGTTTGTGACGGTCAAGCCCAGTTTTTTCTGAGAGTCGATCAGATACTGCCGCAGTCGACTTCTAAAGGTACCAAGTGTTTTTAGATTCCTTATCGGCGGGGGTATGTTGTTCCAGCATTTGGATGCAGCATACCTGAAACTGCCTCTGAAGGCGGCCGTCTTGTGCAATTCTGTAGAGAGTTGCTGGGGGCACTGTCTGATCGTGCATTCTCTCCTACTAGCAATCCAGCTCAGTTTTTTGTACAGATAAGCTGGCTCTTTATGCTTAATAACCCCAAATATCAGACAACACGCTAAGTGTAACTTGCGACGTGATTTCATTTTAAGGATGGAGTGCTTATTTAAAAAAGGTGTTATTTGGCTTCTAGGCGGAACAGAAAAGCAAAATCGTGCGCAGGCGTTTTGTACTCTCTGAATCAGTCGCTCAGTTCTTGCCAGCAGTCTGGGACCGAAAACGGTATCTGCGTAGTTTAAATTAGAGAGTACTAGAGATTCAACCAGTCGAATACGCAGCTCCTCCTCCAGCTCCGCAGAGCCTGTAAAAGCAGCTGCGCACTGACTCTGCCACGTGACCCTCGTACCTCAGCTCAGCGTCCATGTACAGACCCAGATTTCGTGCCTCACTGACTCGACTGACCAGATCACCCAGTAAAGTAACATTGAGCTTTGCAGGCACAGCACTTATTTGGTGCTTGGTTCCAAGTAGCATGTATTTGGTTTTGATAGGATTAAGTACTAAACCATTATTTTCTGCCCAGCATGCTATCCTATCAAGGTCCTCGTTTAGTTCTTTCAAAGCTCTCTCATGTTCGTCAGGCTTGAACGAGATATACACTTGTACATCATCAGCGTAAATATGGTATCTACAACGTTGTACAGTTTTTATTATGTCCGCGCAATATAAAATAAAGATTATGGGCCCCAGTATGGAGCCTTGCGGGATACCCCTATTCACAGAAACTAGTGAGGAGACAAGGGTTGTGCCATCACTCAGACGTATTTCGACACGTTGTTCGCGGTTATTGAGGTAGCTGTGAAACCATGTGGTCACATCCGTAGTACTTCAGCTTGGCTAGGATCAGATCAACGTTTATGCAGTCAAAAGCCCGCGAAAAATCAAGCAGAACTAGAAGCGTGCACCGGCCTTTGTCCTGTGCAGCAAGAATATTGTCTGTTACATCCAACAGAGCCGTACAAGTGCCACGCTGCTTACGGAACCCTGACTGAAGTTCCGGTAGAATATTATTATTTTCTAGGTAATGAGATACCTGCTGACATACTGCTTTTTTCACATATTTTTGATAGGCAAGGTAGAAGACTTACTGGTCTGAGGTCTTTTAATTCAGTAGGGTTACTTATTTTTGGGATTGGCCGGACAATTGCTACTTTCCAGATGTCGGGAAACGTTGAAGACACAATTGAGTAGTTCACCATGTCCGTGATGGCTTTTAGTGTTTGCAGCACTATTTCGCATTAGCTCCCAAGTTTTATTTACCTCTTTATCCAAATTATTTTTTGACTATTTCACTGGAGTCCCTGTTCAAAACCATCTTACTCCACAAGTTTTCTATAGGATTTACGTCCGGGCTTTTAGCCGGCCACTCAAACACCGTTATGTCTTCTTGGGCCTTCAGCCAGTCTTGCACGATTCGGGACCGATGCACCGAAGAATTATCCTGAACCAGGTAAATTTGGCCCTCTGGATATGCGACCCGCACTGACGGCAGCATTACGTCCTTCAACACTTCAAGGTATCGCTCACTGTTCATGCGGCCGCCTATTTCCACAAGCTCGGCTGGGCCCATTGACGACATCCATCCCAGTAACCTAAATCAGTCAACCTTTTTAAAATCTGTTGCAATTTGTAATCCAAGTAAATGTCAACAAAAATACGTCACGTGACGCGCCTGCCGTCGCTCGGGCGATAATCTTAAAGATTATCGCTGTTGGGGTGGTACCTTTACTATGACGCCGACTGTACGTGGGCCATGGCGGCCGTCGGTGGTTATTCCAACCAGCCCACCTCCCTCCAGAAGCTCCTGGTCTGTTGAGAACATCTGTGTAAGATCTGGGTGTCCCGAGGGTTTCCGACCTAATCTGGGTGACGCCTGTGCACTCAAAGAGCACATGCGCGACGGTTTCATCAGCCTCAATGCAGGCTCTGCATAGTGAGCAGTGCCCCGTGATGGTCCCCGTCATCAGGCGCAGGCCTTTCCTATCCAGGCGTAGCAATCTTTTCGTTAGTTTGCCATCTAGTGATGGCATGGCCTCCTTGGACTGCCTGCAGCCCGGTGACGAGGACCACCAGTTCTCTGCTTGTGTGTAGGTGTGCTCCTATAGCCACCTGCGTAGTTGATTGAAGGGGATGGGTTCCGGTCCATAGACTGACATGCTGGATGCCCTTCTGGCCAGCTCGTCAGCCGCGTCGTTACCTAGTGATTCACTGTGTCCTTTTATCTATTGTAGTGTCACTGTATTGCGGTACGATACAGTTACCTGTACAAGCACCTCGTGACATTCTAGTATTAGATGTGATGTGATGCATCCCTTCTTCAGGGATTGGAGGACTGAGGCGCTGTCAGAGTTCCGCAGTCGGTCTTTGATCCATCAGTGTAAACTCTCAGCTCTCTCGGGCCCGAGTAGTCGCGCTGCTCCTCTTCAAGCACTATGTTGTAATGCTTTTGGAAGCAGTATTGCTTAGGGGCTTTGTCGCAAGGTGCTGCCATCATTGGCTGTCGTTTGATCGCCTCATCCTTTTGGCGTATGTGTTTGATCCTCGAGTCTTTGTTCAGAGTTCCTGATAAATGGAGTCTGAAGGCAGACAGGGCCGCCTCCTCCTGCACGATAAGGTGTAGGGGAGGCAGTCCAAGTATAGCCTGTAGGGCAGCGGTGGGTACAGTTCTCATGCAGCTAGTGATTGCCACACAAGCACATCGCTACAGCTTTTCGAGGTCACTTTGGGCTGTGCTCAGGTCTGTTCTGGGCCACCAGACTAGTGAGCCGTATGTGATATTTGGTCGGATGACTGTGGTGTAAAGCCAGTAGGTGATCTTGGGGCTAATGCCCCAGTTTTTACCAAGCATTTTCTTGCATTGCCACAGGGATATACTGGCCTTCGTGGTGATGTAGTTGATGTGCTTTGCCCAATTCAGCTGTTTGTCCAAAAAGATGCCCAGGTATTTGGTTTCAGTTGATAGGCTTAGGGTAGTGCCAAAGAATCTTGGAAGTTGTAGTGTAGTAAGTTTCCTCTTTTTTGTGAAGAGGATCAATTCGGTTTTTGTTGGGTTCACTGATAGTTGGTGTGTACTACACCAGTTCTCTACTATTTTCAGGGCCTGGTGCATTAGGTTGCACAGGAAGTTTTCGTGGGTGCTATTTATTATTATGGTTAGATCATCGGCGTAGCCTACGGTAAAGTAGCCTTTATCGTTTAGTGCCTTTATCAGGTTGTCTACAACCAGATTCCATAGAAGTGGCGAAAGGACGCCCCCTTGCGGGCAGCCCTTTGCCACTATGGCCCTTGTGGTGTCGTTTACGGCCACTTGTACGGCTTTCTGTTCGAGCATATTGGTAATCCAGCCGCTCAGAGACGGATCTATACCGTGTCTGTCTAAGGTCAATGTCAATGAAGGCGGCCAGTACTGAGCATTTGTGGTCCACTGCGCATTCAGTCTTGGATATCACGCTGTGCAGCGTGGATTCTGTTGATTTGCCTGTGGAGTACGCATGCTGTTGTTTGTAGAGTGGTTTTACCCTAAGGGGACCGTCTCGGATGTGTCGATCGCATAGTCTCTCCAAGGTCTTTAGTAGAAAGGATGTGAGGCTTATGGGTCTGTACGCCTTGGGTTGCGTGTAGTCGGCCTTACCAGGTTTGGGTATGAAGATGACTTTCACTTCGCGCCAGGCTAGGGGTATGTGTCTGAGTGCTATGCAGGCCCGATAGATCTCTACCAGGCATGGTGTAATATATTCGAGCCCCCATTGTAGTAAGGCTGGGAATATGCCATCCAGTTCAGCGGACTTGGTATGGCTGAAAGGTATTGATAGCCCATTTTATCCGGTCTTCTGTTACTAACCTGTGGGCGCAGGTCCAGTCCCGTTCCATCGGGGTTCAATCTGGTGCGTCCTCCCAGGTCCTGTCCTCTAGGAGTTTGCAGTCTGGGAAGTGTGTGGTTGAGAAAGACCTTGAAGTGCGCCAAGGGTCCGGTCCTGGTCGGTTGATAGGATCTTCCTTACCCTAGCGGCTTCATTATTAGTTTCTATGGATTCGCAGAATTTCCGCATACCGAAATTTTCAACACTGTGCGAGTGCAACGTCAAGATAAGGGATTTAAAAGGGTTGAATCTTAAATAAAACGAAAATAATATTGAAATAATGTTTATTTTATTCATTCAGGGCAGGTAAAAACTACATGTTATTTGCAAGGCAGACGTTACAAGCAAGCAATTAATGTTTAGCAAAAAATCGCAATTTAAGTAAGTATCCACGACGACATATCAAGCTATAAATTTTTAGTACTTATAAGCTGACTTCTCATTGTATGAAAAGCCTACACAATGTAAGGTCAGCTAAAACTGGAAAAGTATAGCCTGATATACCGCTTTGTGTAGTAAGTAGTAGCATTTGTCAAAACTAGCAATCTCGAAGGTCAATCATTCAGTGATACCTAGTCATTGCATTTTACAAGCGAGCGTCGATTATAGTAATTTTTACCTACAAGAACTCATGCCCAATTGCCCACAAATAATACCAACTATTACATGTTATTTTAATGTAATTACTAAAAAAAATTACAAACATAAAAATGCAATAAAAAGCTAATACAAACTAAGATTAGTTAGTATGGTCATTAGTTAGTTGGTATAGTCCTTCCGCTAAAATTCTGGCGCCCCCTTTGAAAACTACCGAGAGGCGCGTGAAACCCAACATACGGCCACTGACGTATGTAAGTAACAAAGAGGTAGATATTGTCATTAGATATTTTTGTTTTTACACATACTTAATATAAATATTTTTATTACATAAATTTCCTGCACGACGTTCGGGTGAATCGCCACAATAAGAGTGGATAGACTATATATATAAAGGTCCCCTTCCACAATCAGTTACATACAAAATCAAAATACAAACAATACCTTTTCATAAGTACAGTAAAAATGGTAAGTAAAAGCTAGTCAACCTGGTCACTTCATCACAAAACCCTTGCGTGTGGCTGTGCGGGGCTTGTTATCAGGCAGCATCAGTCCACCAGACTCCAGCCCCATGGTAACGACGTGCAGCGAGACGGTAGAGCGCCGTGCTAGAGAACAGAAGATTCAGTCAACACTGTGACATAACAGGAGCCCACTATAATCATTTACAGGTTAATGCCATCATGATTTCACTCCGAAAAAGGGATGGTGCTATCGGTCATTTATAGCTCCGTCTCTCTCTCGCACTGGAATCATGATGGCATTACAACGTCATAATACGTCACCAGTCCGGTCGTCGAGAGAATGCGTTCTTGACACTTGGTAGGGCGACAATTCTAGTAGCTAATAAAGATCAAATTCACAAAACACATTCTTTTGTATGAAACTGACAGGTGTCATAAACGCATTCTCTCGTCGACCAAACTGTAGGGCAGGTGATATGCACACCCGTAAACACCCAGAAAATTGGGTGTTTACCAAAGCACCGGGTTTAAACCCGGTGGATTGCCCATCTCTATACACGGCACGACTCTACTTTTCGTCTACTGTTATATGAGTGTTTTGTAAGCACTAGGGGCTTACCCGGGTCTCGGAATTATTCCAAATAAGTCAACACATTAGGTACATAGACGAAACCTGTGTCCCAGCAGTGGGAACGTTGTAGGCTGGTTTTCCAACACAATAACTACATTTACTTATTTGATGTTAACTTAATTAGTTGTTAGTTTAGGTTACGTTTATGATAGGAATGTTATAAATACCTTCTTGGCGAATTTCGTCAACCAACTGGAATAGAAAGAAAAATGTTTGTAAATTCGATGACAAAATAATTCCTGTTAAAGAATCATTGGAGATGTTGATACAGTCAAGACCTACGAGTATATTTGTAATTTTCGGTTCGGCAATAATATCTGATTGCATCATGACAAGACAAGACATGTGCGATATTTATGCATTATGAGAGATGACAACATCTTTTTGAAGCCGATGGGGTATCCTATATTTTGACGTTGCGTGTCTAGTCAGATACGTTTTGGTGTTTCTTCGATGTCACATATATTTGCGGACTTCTTGAGAACAGATTAATGAATGAAGCATGAAATCAGATATTATTGCTGAACTGTCCATAGCACATTTTTTAAATTTAAATAGTAAATATATAATCATGAAAATGGCACGATGCCATGTAAGTCCTTCATCATTATCATTCACAGCCCGACTTCACCCATTGCTAGGCATCTGGGTCTTGTAGTTGGCTACAAGTATTTTATTAGACTTCTTTCAGTCTGACTTAATGATAATTACATTATATAACCGCCCAATAGCGTAGTGTGCTAAATCCACACCCTACTACAAGTTTTACTCCTCGCATTGAACGCACAACGACATACCAAGCTATAAATTTTCAGTATAAGTTGACATCTCATTGTACGGAAAGTCTTTACAATGCGAGGTCAGCTAAAACTGGAAATGTATAGCTTGATATGTCATCGTGTGTACTAGGTAGAGTTGCGTTTACGCCACAATAAACGAGTCGTGTTGATCGAAAAAATCGTGTGACATCACTTACAAAAAGCTATTCAGAAGTAGGGTATCTAAAAAAAAAATATACAAAATCTTTGTAGTTTCTATAATCTATATAATGTAGTTTCCAACAGTCATGATATTGTTGGAAATCATTAATCAATAAATCGTCTGGTGGCGTCAGGTTGGCCGCTTCAGGTATAATCTTATCAAATAGGGACACTTCGACAACGCTAATTGCGACTGTATTATTACGACGTAGACGATGCCTCACCTATTGACTGTCCATCGACCGCTGGACATTTTTTTCTGGCACAATAATTATGATCTATCCACACGACGAAGAAGAACTCGAACGCATACAGAAAAAGAAACTGTTAGGACTGGCGCAGACCTGGCGACTCGCAGCACAGTGCGGTTTTCCCTAACTAACACAAACTTGGCGTCTCTTAACAAAAGTCGAAATAAATAACCTAGTTTAAATAAAGTTGCATGAATAAACAGCAAAGCAGACGGAGGTGTTTGATGTTTATTTATTTTCAACTATACAAGGCAGGGCAGAGACATCGACGCGCAAACTGTAACCATGAATTCAGCACATGATTCTAGACCCCCTAGAGAAAAAAAAACCGTAGGTTATCAAAAAAAAAAAAAAAATCTGCTGTTTCATAGAAAAGTGTCTACGCGGTCAAAATGTATGAAACAGATTTTTTATGTAACCTCCGGAAAATTTCAATGCAGGGGGATTAAAAATCATACTGTACTGAATCCATAGTAACAGGTTACGCGTCGATGGCCCTGCCACCCTGTATTTTGTCTAGTAATAATAGTAATAGTAAATGAATAAATATTACGTACAGCATCCTCCTGTACTTTGGGTGCCAGTTGTCTGCGGAAGCCGAGGAGCCGCCTGGTGTAGCCGCTGGCGACGCTCACGCCGCTCTGGGAAGACGACGACAGGGACGGTAAGACCGACTCTGTGCACAAAAGATAAAGGGGTTAGCAAAACGTGATAGTGCAGCAAGCCTATCTGGCACTGTGGCTTATAACTACCCAAGCCTATAAAATATCATCATCTGCCTAGCCTTTTCCCCAACTATGTTGGGGGTCGGCTTCCAGTCTAACCGGGTGTAGCTAAGTAAAAGTATTTTACATGGAGCGACTGCCTATCTGGCCTCCACAACCCAGTTACTGGGTAATATACCCGCTTGGTAAGTCACTATAAAATATTTATTTTTTGTATTTTGGCGTTTGCTGAGCTGACACAATATGGCGAATAATTTATTTTGTCTCGTAATGTTAATTACTTACCATTGTATAGAATCAAGTTCTTCTAACTGAACAGACAGCTGTGCTGCTGGGGAGTTTGTTGCGCCACTTTTTCCCAGCTAAAGCACTGGGAAGTGGTGAAGGGCGGGCGTTTTGGGGGACTGTCTTATGTAATTTTGACGTTCAAAAAGTGCTGATTTTCGGCCAAGTTTGAATAAATGACTTGGATTTTGACAAGGATCTGTCTTTTTTTGCGACAGGACCTCCTTCACCAAGCTAGATTATGCTTGCTGCATTTTATACTTATACTTTTCCAGTAATATGTATTGCCGGTATCATGTAACAGGGGGCGAGCTTATTGCTATGAACCAGTATTACAGGCTGCTACAGAGAAATTCCGAATGGAATATTCCAACCGACCCAGCCGACCTAGGTATTGGACTGAGGATCCACTGCACATCCAATGAGGCAGTAAATACTCCCTTCAACAAGTTCATAATAATGTTATATCAGGTGTGTTAGTCGCTGAAGGAACGGTCTAGTGGGCATCGTTTCATATAAAAATGTTACATATGTGCCGATACGGTGAAGGTCATAGTGTACGCATTCACGTCGATATATCACTCTATACATACCTACATAAAATCACGCTTTCTTCCCATGGGGGTATGCATAAACTACAACACGCCAACTGCTATGATCCTTACATATTACTTTTGCTTAGTTTACGTTCATAAACCAGAGCGTTTAAGAACGTTCACAGTCTGGTCTCAGTCTCAACCTGTGAAGAATAGCTCTAATTTCCCTACATTTTGACAAGTTTTTGACATTTGTTTGTCACCGAGATGAGACTGCGACTAGATTTTGAAGGTTTTAAATTACGAGAATTGGCCTTCTGATCTTTCCGAAGAGCATCACAAATAAGGTCACTATATTATGTCTTCCTACGGCATCCTCTCCTGGCGTTTTCACTCCCGGTCACATCTACTTTTCATTCACCATCGCAATATGACTAAACCAACAAAGCATACTCTTTTCAACTTTTCTCACTACATCTTATTTTAAACCGCAACATTGCCTTATCTCATAATTCCCCGCATTCATATTTCCAGTATAAGCTGACCTATCATCGTATGGAAAGCCTATAGAACGCGAGGTCAGCTTGTGTAACATTAAAACATTCTACACATCTTACCATCAACGTCTAAGCTGTATTCCTTCTTGTTGTCAACGTCTGCACCTGTCACGATCCTGCAAAAGAAGGTTTGATAAGTTACTGTCATGTCAAATTGCATGTCAGCTACTGTGATTGGTTGGTCGAGAAAACGACTGCAACAATCAACAAGAAAAAAGGTAAATTCAAGTCGAATTTGCGAACTAGCTTTTGCCCGCGGCTCTGCCCGCGTGGTTGTCGGAAATTATCCCACCGGAACTTAGTACTGTATTAATCCAGGTTATAAACTAACTGTGTACCAAATTTCATCCAAATCCGTTTGGATGAAATTTGATACACGTGATTATTTTGTATGTGATTATTTTTCTAAATCGTTGCTAATGTTCTGTGGATGTGTTTTAGGCAGTGATAATTCAATGAGTTATCGTAAGTTTCTGAAACAGGGGGGCGGAACCCGGAATCCGATATCAACAGTCCGGTTGATATACGATGATAACACTTTCGTACGTAACAATTTCTACATCAATGTTGTGTATTGACATCGACTAAACTACATTTTGATAAATTTCACGTTGATCAGATGTTTTACAGCAGAAAGTCCCATCAAAATCGGTCTAGCCGTTCTCAAGGAATGCGCTAATCAACAAACAGCATTTTATTTTTATTTATACAAAGTGGCAGGGACATCGATGCACAACCTTTTACCACACATGGTTACCTGTTAACAGGTTGTGCATCGATGTTCCTGCCACTCTGTATAAATACTGAATCCATATTCAGTACATGACTCTGGACCCCCCTGCGTTGAAATCTCTGGTCGGTTATCTTTGGTAGTTTAATCATGTACTGAATCCATGGTAACAGATAGTGCGTCGATGTCCCTGCCACCCTGTATAGATTACATAGATAGATAACAAGGGTGCCAATGATGATGATGAATGCTACTAACTTTTTCAGAAGTGTGTGCAGCCGGCGCATGTTGTTGGGCACGAGCTGCTTCACGTCGGACGCGGACACGAGCACGGCCAGGCGCACGCCCAGCTCGGGCGCCTGCGCCGCCGCCTCGCTCAGCGCCGTTATTGCCTTCAACGCTGCTTCCCCGAAGTCGCGGGTCCAAAGTGCCACCTGTCATAGCCATTTCAATCAACCAATCTACTCAGCCTATCGCAGTTCACTGCTGGACATAGGCCTCTCCCAGGCTGCGCCACAACAACCTGTCCTCCGCCTTCCGCATCCAGTCCGTCCCAGCAACCTTCTTAAGGTCGTCCGTCCAACTAGCGGGGGGGCGTCCCACACTACGCTTGCCGATACGCGGTCTCCACTCCAGGACTCGTCTGCTCCACCGGCCATCGGTCCTTCGAAAAACATGGCCAGCCCATGGCATAGCCATTTATTGGTAAGGAATTCTAACAACTCATCACAATAAACATTTATTTATTTAAATTACGGGACGCCAAGAGCATATGAAGAAAAAAAAGAGTGAAAAAATAAACATGTCAATTATTATGTCACACATCACGCTACTTAGTATAGGCATAGGGAGACAGAATTCAAAAGTTTTTTCTTTCAAATAACATATCGGTCAAAAAAAAAAATTGAAAAAAAGAAACCCGACTGCATCAATTATTTATTTATTTCTTGGATCGCCATCAGAGGCTACACAATTACATGCACGTTAACATAAACAGGGACAGATACAAGTGTACGCCAGTAGTTAGTGTGTAACTAGTTGGTGGACTGGCAGTTATTTTAAACTGCTTGGAAAGTGTTTTTTTTTTATCTTTTTAGTGGCAACTGTCAATTGCTAATTGTCAACCATTTCGTGTTATAATTTTCGATTGGTCTCTTCAAGCTGTGGAACTAGAAATAGTTTTTGACGACTTCTGTTAATAGCAGCTACTATCCGTCATGCTGATTTTTATTCCAAATCCTTAATACAGGGAAAAGAAATATCTAGTGCGCAAGTTTGCGCACTGGTTGTTTTTTTTTCCTGTATAGACAGTGTCACTTACGACATCAATACGAATGCAATGATACCTCATTTGTTAAAACCCGTACGCTCGTTTTGCCTCTAGGAAACACAAGAGCCAGACAAACATACGTAACTGTTCATCATAATTCTCCTGCCCTTATCCTAATCTATTTGGGGTCGGCGCAACATGTCTTTTTTTCCATACCTCTCATACATAACTACCAAAAAAAAACATTAAACTCCCTTTGAGCTCCGCCATAGTGGGGTAATTAAATTGGTCAGCAAGTAAATGCGGCGTAGTCGTGACTGACCTGGAACAGTCGCCACTCGTCGTCTCCCTCCACCAGTTTCTGCGCGCGCTTGGCGTTGGTCGCGACGACCTCGCGCGCGTGATGTAGGTGCACCTGCTGCCGCTCCATGCGCTCACGAGACGTCTCCAACTCTTGCTCCGTTTCATTTCTGGAGATATAACATTTTTTTTATGCACACCATATACTAACAAAGTACAGTTACTGGCCGTAAACTTGTCACGAAAAAATAACATGTAGTTTCCATTTTTCTTCATAGGAAACACTAAATAGAAACATGGAAAAACCAACTTTAATTTAGAATAATTACTAGCTGCGCCCCGCGGTTTCACCCGCATAAGTTTCGATCCAGTGGAAATATCGGGATAAAAAGTATCCTATATGTTAATCCTGGTTATAAACCATGTGTGTGCCAAATTTCATCTAAATCCGTTCAGAAGTTTTTGCGTAAAAGAGTAACAAACAAACATACATCCATCCATCCATCCATCCATACAAACTTTCACGTTTATAATATTAGTAAGAAGTAGGATAAATTAAAGTCGCTTTTCGTGTCTGTCTATGTGTACGTATGTATAGATGCTACGAGTTAACCAAAAATAAAATGTTCACAAACTTCCTCGCATCGAGCTGCTTGTTCTTCTCGGCGATGAGCGTGAGGCGCGCGTCGGCGTCGCGGTTGTACTCCTCCAGGCGCGCAATGTTCGCCTGCAGCGCTTGCAGCTCCGTGCGCATCTCAAAGTACTGGTTCCTTAAACTGTTCAACTCTTCTATTTCAGGCGCTAAATATATCAAAAAAATGCTGTATGTTATTTCATATTTCCTTGGAGAAACTAACGCTCCATTCGCAGCTGTTTTTTCAAGGAGTGAATCCAGCCTGTACAATTCCATTGTTTACTAATGATGTTTATTTCTGCAAGTAGATCTTTTAAAATACTTTTACAAGTCCATTTTTTGTCAATATTTTAAAACTAGTTGGCGCTAGCATTTCCTAGTTAGCTGATCCCTGTGAAGAAATACCGATACAAACTCAGAGATCGTTGTCTCTTTTATAGTCAGGACGTTAGAATGTATAAACAGTTAGCATACAATGTTCGCTGAGCGGCGAGATGTGGTGTATGAAGTGCTGGTGCGCGGCGTGCACGACGCGCAGCGTGGCCTCCAGCGCCGACACGTCGCGCTCGCGCCGCCCGATGTCCGCGTCCAGCGCCGCGCCGCGCTCGCGCAGCTCCGCGCGCTCGGCCGCGAACTGCACGTATGTGTATACGTACACTCCTTAGGCCGCGTCGACACCGAACTTAAAACTTGTCACCATCAGCAGTCAGTCGGCGGCTGACGTTATTTTTTCATACATTTTGAACTTAACGCTCACAGTCGGCGGCTGACTTCACGTTTGGTGTGAACGCGGCCTTATTAGTAAGGCAATATTTGACGTGGAGGCATGTCCGTGGCCTCGGTTCCGTAAGATACGCTAGCGGAGTTGGTGCTTGCTCGTAAAAATCGGCTCGACACAGAGCGACTCATTATTTCACGCGCCGTGAAAAGCGAGCTTTACATGTTATGTTATTAATGGAACTTTGAAATAGCAAATATAAGTTCACCTGCAAAATACATATAATACAGTCTTCAAGAGAGAAATGTATAATGTTACTAATAGGATTCAGTACCTTGATTTTGAAGAAAGTCACCGTGAGCTGCTGCCCAGAATCATCTTTACCCAGCGAGTCAATGAATATTTCGTATCTGAAACATGGATTAGAAATATTAAATACTAAATACTGCAGTTTTAGATGAAATAAAGAATGGAGAAAGGCGGTTATCAAGCTGCCGGAAGATTAATTGTTATATATTGTAATTGTTATTATATGGGGGCGTTTAGTGTCCCGTAGTCCCGAAATGTTAATAAAACTTGGCATGCGGGCTGCTCAGTATCTGCATTATTTCATCACAAAACATGTTATAGTAGTGGTCGCAAGCGCTACTGTTGAGCATGAGGTTCCGGGCGGCTCGGGCACAGTATTATTAGGTTTTGCCACCTGGAATGTATTCCGGCACCTTTTGACAAGTTGATCGATGCGTTGCTCCCGCTCCCGCACCTCGGAGCGCAGTTTGCCGCAGTCCTCCAGCAGCGCGCGCTTCTGTACGGTGAACATGTCGCGCCGCATGCCTATCTCCACTATGCGCTCGTTCATCGCCTAGTGACGACAAAAATATAGCATTTAGTATGAAGGAAGAAAGGGAAAAGGGATTTCGAAATCAAAACTGCATCAAGTTGAAGTCGAATCTACGTTTTTACTAAATGTACCTTGTGGGGACGCCAGTGACTTGACGGACCTGGACGACTTCGGGTACAATTAAGAGATCACATTTTCGAGTGACTACCGCTAAATGAACCTTACCAAGACACCACTACTCGGGTATATTTAGTAGCACCAGTTTAAAATGAATCATTACTAAATACACCCTTTTTCAATAGAATAACTTGCTTGACAAATGGCGGGATCGGTGCATAGTGCGAGTATTTAGGGTGGGGAAGATCACGTGGCGGGTCTAAGTTGGTTTACAAGCAATAATAATAAGTCGTAGTCGACGGAGCTCCGCTTCGCGGGGCCTACTTCTGTCTACAGGGTTTAAAGGAACCTAACACGAAGGAGATGACGGGGGCCCGTTCGCTCGCTTTGCTCGCTCGTTTGAGCCCCCGTCACCCCCTTCGAACCTAACCTGTCCGAGTCCGGGTGCCCCAAGTCCCGAGCTCGCTTCGCTCGCTCTTGGATTGACATTTTTTTTTTCCGGATGGGAAATCATTAAATGACCCCTCCCGCTCTGGGTGGAGCGGAAGGGAGTGTCAGACTCTTACTGACTAAAACTTACCCATGTTCCTTCCTTTTCCCTTTATGTTCCGGGGTAGCGGTAACCCTTTCGGACAATCCCGCTGACCCGGCAGGCTTCGGCCCTAAGGGGCCCCTCAAATTATGCTGACAACTCTTTGAGGCGCGCGTGGAACACTTACGCGCCGTCCGGCACGGGCCTGGTCCTGATCGGGCGGTGAGCTGCCCATTGCTCTCCGCCTGCAGGCCCGCGCCTACGGTGGCCGGGATTCGTCACGAGGCTCCCGACTTGGACTGACACTTACAAGCATAAAGCGGTCCAGCACAAAGTATGGGTGTCTGTTGTAATATACAGTCTGGCATTACGCGGCCGGGTATATTTAGTAAGTAGTACGTAATCACGCAATGCTAGGTCCTAAATATACCCCGTTGTGATACTCCAACTTGGGTATATTTAGTAGTTAGAAATTTCGAAAGCCTCATGCTAACTATACCCGACCAAAACCCTATGGGTAGTTTCCACAAGGTACATTTAGTAAAAAAACGTCGAATCAAGCTTACTTTACATTTGGTGGCACTTGACAGTTGTTTTAGTTCAGTCTCAACCAGGACCAACTGCATCAGAGTGCTTGAGAAGTGCATTGCATTTCTCAGAAGCAGCTCGAAGTATATATTTGGGTGTATATCTGGTGAAATGTGGGTGTACTGTACATTTCAGCCCAACCCCTGTGGAAAAACAGACGTGACGTTTATATTATATTTTTTAAAGATACGTACGGCATCGATCTGCAGGCGCTGCTCGTCCAGGCCGAAGGCGGCGTCGTCCAGGCGGCTCACCGCGCGCACCGCGTGCGCCACGCGCAGGCGCATGAGCGCCTCCTCCACGCGCATGCGCCGCCACTGCGTGCGCGAGCCCGCCAGCTCCTTGTCGCCGCCCTCCACGTTCAGCATCGCGGTTTTTAGACGACTTTGCTGTGATATGATAATAATGTTAAGTTATGTTTGCTCAAGTGAACGGTTAGGTAGTGTATAAAAGCCTTATAAATACGAGTCATGTTTTTACGGAAAAAGCATGAATTTTTAAAGACTCCGATGCTGTCTTGTTATGGTCTTTCAAACACCGGTGCCGTCATTTACATGACGGCCGTGTGTCCGTTATGCAACTTGCCGTTACATAACGGACAGTTGACTTATTAAACCCAAGCTATAGCGAGTAAGTATTGGAATTTATTTCATCACCACTGCTCTCAAAACAACGTGAGGAAACCGGCATGTCCTAGAACAAAAATTCGAAGAAATCTACCAATCCGCACTGGCGATTACGGCCCACTCCTTCTCCCCGAGAGAAGGCCTGTGTCCCAGCAGTGGGAACATAACAGGCTGTTTATGCTTATGTGCACATTATAGGCTATAGGGTACAGTAGCTAGTGACCAGGTTGCTGTGCAGCAGGCTGCGCGCCTCCACGTCGCGCGCCAGGCGCCGCATGTCGTCGTGCAGCTTGGCCGAGTGGCGCTCCAGCAGCGACACGCGCGCCGCGTGGCGCCCGCACACGGCCTTCATCCTGCGCACAGTACACAGAGCACGCTACATCGATAAACGTTACTTGTAGCTCACTTCAAACTTTGTGGCGGCTCTGAAGTGCACTCCTCGCTGCGCAGTACCTCAGTGAATTGGTTACTGCGCAACGACTTGCTTCTTGTTCCGAGCCGCGATAAAGTTTGAATGGAGCTGTGCGGGGCACGGAATCTCTGTACCGGCAGCGTCTACAAACGGCAGTACTAATAAAATTCGTGGCCCCGAAAGTGTGTTGATTTTCATAGATTTTCGAGGATGCCGATATCGAAAACCCTCTATAATTTCTATTCTAAATTCAAGATAGAAGCTAAGAAAATAATTTTCATTGTTTTAGTTAGAGGAGGTCGAAAATCCTGTTACACTGAAAGCCGACAAACACATAGTAGCCAAGTTCTAGGCACAAGATGAGGATGTCGAAAATGAGGTCGATTCTCATTTCCAAGACGTACAATAAAAATGCGAGTTTATCTACATGTGCACACGGATCACACTGACGGAATATCCTTACATTACCTGTCCTCTTTCTCTGCGAGCTCGGCCGAGCACTCCCGCTCAGACTGTGCGCCTTCCATGTGCGCCACCCGCGCGCCGATCGTCTCCACTTGGTAACACTACGACATAGATACCTCGATCAACAAATAGGCTTTAGTGCACATCAAAATGATAACAAACCTAGACAGGGTGGCAGGGACATCGACGGGCAAACCGTAACCATGAATTCAACGCATGATTCTAGAACCACCAGCGCAGAAATTTTTCGTCATTTATAAATAAATAAATAATAAATAAATCCCTGGACATTTCACACAGCACCATTTGTCCCAAGCTAAGCAACCTAATGCTTGTGTTATGGTAACAAGATGGCTGATAAACTACTTATATACAATTTTTTTTTTGTAAATACATACATATTATAGATAGAACAACACCCAGACTCGGAACAAATACATGTAGGTCATACAAATATTTGTTCCGTGCGGGAATCGAACCCGCGACACGCAGCGCAGCATTCAATCGCTTAACCACTGCGCCAACCGTGCCGTCACGTCACGTCGTATTTATAAAATAGAAAACTGTTTTTCATAGAAAATTGCAACACCTACGCGGTCAAAATGGAACAGCAATTTTTTTTAATTACCTACGAAAAATTTCAACGTAGGGAAGTTCAGAATCATGTACCTGGTAACAGGTTGCGTGTCGATGACCCTGCCACCCCGTATTTGATTAGTTATCAACAGCGATTGGCGTCGTCAGTGGCAGCGCAGAGGTCACTTTGACTGCATTTTTTGGGACACAGAGGGCAGGATAGCAGGTGGAGCATGGTTTGCGTTGCCGTTCCGTCAAGGTAGCCCCACTTTACCAGGAAGTGGCAAAGTTTTGGGCCAAAAAAATTTAAAATTCAGTCGTGCCATCGACACGAAGAAGAAGAAGAACACCGCTGGGTATCGATATCCAAATGATGACGTATGTGAAGTGTCCCCTGGTAATTTAGTTTGACCCAGTATTATGTATACCTGTTTCAGTCTCCGAAGACGCACAGTACCTACTAGATAAATTAAAAATATCAATTGAAGCCCAAAAACTTTTTAAAGGCTCATTAATTTTAAAAAAAGCGTACATCATTAAAAGGTCAATAAGTGTATAGAGGATCAATTAAACATTTCCCCTTTTTTATTATTCTATTATATTTTGAGGAGTATTAGTAGTAAAATTCTGAACAAGGTATGGTAAACTATGCTATAAAATCTCACTTACAATGATATAGAGAGATTCTTTCTGAGACTGCGCCATTCTTTGTATGCCTTTCTGTTTGTATTCCAGCTTACTACACACCGCCTTGGAGGCTGTGGAACAAAACTTGTACTTTACTAACTATACTTTGTTATTTTTATTTAATTTCTTCAAAAAACTTACAGCTAAGATAGTGAACCATTAGTGCATAAACAGCCTATAATGTTCCCACTGCTGGGACACAGGCCTCTTCTCGGTGAGAGGGAGTGGGCCATAATCCACCACGCGGGCCCAGTGCGGGTTGGTAGACGTCACATGTCTTCGAATTTTGGTTCTAGGACATGCCGGTTTCCTTTCCTTGCTATGTTTTCCTTCACCTTTTCGAGAGTAGTGGTGATAAAATAAGTTACACAGAGTAAAGCTCCTGTCTGGGTTCGAACCTACGACCTACAACTCGTAATAGTCGCGGAAGTTACCATTGGGCCAGAACTGCTTTAACTCTTTGATTGTAGTAATTAGAGACACAATAGAAAGACAATTGCTTATGTCGGACTGTGTAACATAAGACATTCGAGAGGTTAACCATTAATGAAGGAAAGCCAATAAAATGTTTTCAAATCGAGCAACCGTGCATATTTACATGTAGGTATAAACCATCAAAATAATATTATAAGACCAAAAGAGTTTTTCATTTTCGCTATTAAATAATATTGTACCTTTGAGTTGCATATGAAACAATTTCTCTTCGTTCTGCAGCGCCAGTAGTTTCTGCTGTTCTTTGAAGGAGCAGTGCATCGCGCGCTGTTGATTCGTCGTGATCTGATTGGCGTAGCGCTCTTCTTCCTGATTATTACATTAAAATTATGAATTATTAACATCAAGAGCTCTTTGGTAGACACTGTCAGAGACAAGTAAATAACAAGTTATAAGTACGTGATAAGTTCGTGATCGAAAGAATCATACGCTCTGTGCACATTGCATTAGAAACACAGAGGCTCTGTGTTTCTAATGCACCAGAACCTGTTGGCTCTGTCACAGAGCCTTGTTCTCGCGGTTAAAAACGGAAAAAAAGTAATGGAAATCCTAGGATCACCAACAAACACGACAAAAAAAATAAAGAAGGTCATTATTCAGCCGAGTGCGTGCTGATGAGGTTTTGGTGGAAATGGGCTACTTACACACTTCACTTTTCATATATCACTATTAGTAGTGATATATGTGTAAGTAAAGTGAGGACGGTGCTCAAATACACCGACGCGTCGGCGGCTGCAGTTGCCCGAGTCGTCGACGCGAGTCGCTCGTGTGTATGCATGTACAGTTATGGCTATAGACTCGCCCCCTATTACATGGGACTAAAAAATGACTGGCAAAATGTGGGTATACTATACCTCTGCCTAATCCTGCGGGGAATACCGGCGTAATAATACGTTATGTAAATTTTATACATTTTTTTTTGTCTACACTACTAAACTGACTGTTGTCTAAATAAATGTATAATTAAGTAAGTAATGAATCTTACATTCAGCATATCTTCAAGTTCCTTAGCCCTCTTCTCCGATGATTTTGATTTGTCCAAGGAGTCCGCCAGTTTTTCTTTATGTTCCTTAATCTGAAAGTTTTTAAGAATTAGAGAAAGAATTTATTACTGAATAATAATGTAGATCAGAGAGCAGTGGTGGCCCCGACTAAGTTGTAGGTCGTGGGTTCGAACCCAGACAGGAGCTTTACTCTATGTAAATAATTTCATTAACACTGCTTTCAAAACGGTAAAGGAAAACATCATGAGGAAACCGGCATGTCCTAGAACCAAGAATTCGAAGACATGTGACATCTACCGAGCCGCACTGGGCCCGCGTGGTGGATTACAGTCCACTTCCTCTCGAAAAGAGCCGGGAAGGGAAATATTCCACTTAGTTTGTTTCGGTATTTCTGCTCAGAATAGTCAGTTATGTAACACCGAACTCATCTAGTTTTAAAACATAATTTAATTTTGCCGTGTACAAGTGTTGAAAAAGAAAACAATTTGTTTTTTTTTTTTACCAATTTACAGAAATAAATATCATTTAAAACTTGCATACCCTCTTCGTTCTGCGGCTGTACAAAGACGATTATCAGAATACTGGTGGAAGTAGTAGTCTATACAAGAGTGATATTGAGCAAGCTACCTTGTTTTCAGTAGCGCGCAGCACCGTGTCTTTGCGGAACTGCTCGTCCATGATGGAGCGGTTCTCGCAGTGCAGCCTCTCCAGGAGATTGCGCATGTTACTCAGCTCTCGCTGATAACTTTGAGCCTGGAACACAACACCGTATTACTATTATGTGACATTCGCACAATCCGACAAGTTGTTTTTACTCTCGATGTTAGTCAGTTTGATATTATTTTTGGAACGAAGTTCCTTAAAACGCCTTTTGGTAGGAGTTGACTGGTTGAAATCGTAATAAGAAAAAAGCGTTATACCACCTCCATGCGACTTTCTCTCTACAATCCACTAATACGAGTAATAGTTAAAGTTTGTGCAAAGGCATTCAGTACAAAATATGTGGGGTTATACGAATGGATAGAATAAGAAATGAGTATATAAGAGGAAATCTGAAAGTGGCACCGGTAACTGAAAAGTTGTGTGGAAATCGGTTGTCATGGTATGGGCATGTGATACGGAGGAATGACGAAAATGTCGTGAAGAGAGTTTCGAGTATGAATGTCGATGGGTGTAAGAGTAGGGGAAAACCAAATAAACGATGGATGGACTGTGTAAATGATGATATGGTTAGAAAGGGGGTGACTACCGAGATGACGACTAATCGAGAAGTATGGAAGAAAAAAGACATGTTGCGCCGACCCCAAATACATTGGCATATAAGGGCAGGATAATGATGCTGATGATGGGTAGTAATAAGGTGAGGTGCCCACCTCGCTGTCAAGCGAAGTATTATTATCCACCAGTCGTTGGTAAGACATGCGGATCTGACCGAGCCGATTGGCGAGCGCCATGTTCTCCAGTGAAGCGTCGTTGTTGTTCCCGCGCTGTTGGTCGCAGAACGCTTGTTGCTCGCGACACTTCTCCGCGAGGTTGTTTGATTCTCTCTCTAGTACTGCATAGTCCTGTAACATAGTATACATTCTTTTAAACTATACATAAATATCAATTGCCGTTCGTTAGTCTCGCAAAAATTCGAAAATAACTCGAACATTTTGTTTTTTTTTCTGGTTCTTATCGACCAGTACGGAAGCGATAAAAAAAAAAACAAAAGTTTGTAAAAAGATAATTTGGAAAACCCCAAAGGAACAGCTAAAAAATCGAAATGTTGTCTCACGTGGTACGAAGCCGCGGGTCATCTAGTAGAAAATAATATGGATGGCAGGTTAGTTGGTAAAATGTCACTGAAACTTATTTGCACATCTGCAGTAACGATGCTGCTAAAATGTTTACGTGCCTGTAATTACACCGGCAGCCCCTAAACCCGGTACCCGGCTACGTTGCTTGGCAGTAGTTCAAATTCATAAATGATTTATAGAAGGTCTTTCGTTGTTAGTTGGACCTTTTCTTCTAGTTTGGGGTCGTCCCGGTCCCACACATTACCGATTAGCACTCTCCACTCAAGGCCTCGTCTGTTCCAGCCATCATCAGTCAGGTAATGATGATTATTTACCTCTCGAATGTGCCTGATGTCTTTGTCGCGCTGCCTCAAGTTCTCAACTGCGGATGTCCACATGGTCATGATTTGTTTCCTCTCCTCCATGCCTTGGACCACCTGGTGACACCCACATTCAATTATCGTAACTTTGGAAATAAAGAGAAGTGTTCAAAGGAATTATGCCTTTTTTTTTTAAGTCAAGACTCAAGACATCATCATCATCATCATCATCTCATCTGCATTCAAGACTTATTTGCTAAAAATGTAAACAAATATGAGTTTATGGAAAAATAACTTTAATTCCTACACTATAAAGTTCAATTGACGCTACAACTTCAGACACTTTTATAACTTTTTCAATAGTGCTAGTCACTCTGAAATCAGCTTAATTACTTTTAAAATAAAGTTGATATTTGTATGACTTGAAATAACATTAATTTGAAACATTACTTTGAATAGACTTTAGATAAGTTAGGTAAGTATAGAATTTTTTTTTTTTAGGAAATTATATCCTTTATTATTTGTACCCAACGTGTTGCAGGAAGGAAGAGTACAAAACAATCAATAAATCAAATCAATATACATATATTTTTGCAATATTCCTTCATTTTAGGACAAGGACAAGGTGAAATTGACGGTAATAAAAACACTATCGACTTTTTATATAAATGTGAAAAGGGCAGGCAGAAGGAGTGGTGTTGGATAGGATAAGTCGTATTGTTGATAAGGTAGGTAGTGGCATACTATCGAATAGAATCAAGTTCTTCTAACTGAACAGACAGCTATGCTGCTGGGGAGTTTGTTGCGCCACTTCTTCTTCCCAGCGAAAGCACTGGGAAGTAGTGATGGGCGGTTGTTTTAGGGGAATGTCTTATATAATTTTGATGTTCAAAAAGTGCCAATTCTCAGTCTAATTTGAGTAAAAGACTTTTGATTTGATCGATTTGAGTTTGGTGGTGGTACCTGAACGGAGATCCTGTCGCAGGCGCGCTCCTCGGCGCTGAGGTTAGAGACCAGCTGCACCAGCCGGTCGTGCATGCGGTCATGTTCCAGCTTCAGCTTCTGTCTCTTTGTCTCTAATGCCTATAAAACAGTTTAACATATTAGTTTTATTGTTTTAATCTGCCCGTAAAATAATTCAAATTTACAAGCTGCTGCGCTTTATGAATTTCACGGAAGCACTCGCCCACATCATAAGCGAATTTACACACTATACTATAAAGTTCGAAATAGCAAGTCGCGTGACTCGAAAACTGGTAACGCACATGGATCTTAAATTTTGATCTATACATGGATATTGTAGAAAGTGCATATTTTTGCAAACTCATCCGTAAAATCATGCAGTTTGGGAAGCCACCTTGAAACCGTGCAGTGTACAAAGGGCCCTCCTTTGTACACAGCACGGTTTCGGCGTATAAATGGTGCCGTAGAAAAACAGAGTCCGTCAACAAGCTTCCATAGTGATCCATACAACACTGACGAACCGTGCCTAAACACGGCGTACAGACCGTAGTTTTTCACGACACGAAAATCGTGTGTGTACAAAAGGCCTAAGATCTTGTCTCAATATACGTTTATCAATCACAGACATTTTTATTATTAATAAAAATCAACAAATTAATGTAAAGTGTGATTATGACTAAGCAAATAACACTAGACTGTTTCTAATTTCAACCAATAATTACTTTTGCTTTGGAAAGATCTTGTTTTGTAAACTGTTCAATAGCCGAGATGTCGCAAGCATATCTCTCGAGGGCCGCTCGCCATTCTGCTAGGGCTCCTCGCTCACCACACACCTCAGCCTTCATAGAATCAGCCTTTTTCAAGAGGTTAGAGATCAGTTCTGAAATAGTTAAATTGTTATTTTAATTTATTTTTAAGGTAATTTTTTGAAGGTATGTTTTAGATTCTAAAAG
This sequence comes from Apamea monoglypha, assembly GCA_911387795.2. Classification (NCBI taxonomy): domain Eukaryota; kingdom Metazoa; phylum Arthropoda; class Insecta; order Lepidoptera; family Noctuidae; genus Apamea; species Apamea monoglypha. The sequence goes on from OU426916.1 coordinate 13,085,909, forward strand.
GTAGCCATGTTACATGTAAAGTTATTAGTCATTCCTCTTATATTTTTTTTGTGGAAATACTAGTAGGTATGAGAATTAGCCTCTGTCCTTTTCCAGGTGAAAAAGGACAGAGGCTAATGAGGGAACCTGGTTGTAATTGTACCTGTATCGAGCCTGAGACCTCCCAGGCTACCTATCCATCAAATTAAATAACAATTGGTTCAGTGGGTTAGGGAGGGTGCGGTGAACAAAAAATTAACAAATACAGTTATTTTTGCAACTATTAAGTATGGATTTTTTATAAATGATTCCCCACTATTAGGCATATTCTGTATCATCAGTCTGATCAGAATGCCAATAGAAATAAGGTCACATGCACACTATACAGTGGCAGGACTGGCAGGGACTAAGGACATGTGAGTACATGATTCTGAAACCCCTGCACTGAAATTTATCATTGGTTATTTAAAAAATTGCTGTTCCATACATTTTGACTGCATAGGTATTGCACTTTTCTATGAACTCATATCTATCACTCCATGACTTGAGAACAACTTGAACGATTTCATCCATCTTCTTTTTAAGTTTTAAGTAAAGACGAAGTCATGGACAGAAACTTGTATATGTATAAACTATCATTTCAACCTGCTACTTTATAAATAAATACCAAATCTATGCTGTACTTTTAATTCAAAACCAAAAAATAATTAATGAAAACGAACAAAGTAAACCAAACTAAAGAGAGTGGTAACAGTGACTAATTGACTTAGCAATCAGGCATTACTTTGAAACCTGTCAATCCTAGTGTCGATGTCCCTGGTCTGTTTGGAAGTCTCAATTACATCCCGGTCAAGTACGTCCGCCTCATTGACACTTAACTGCCGCAGTTTTACTTCCTGCTCCATCTGCTGCTTGTGCGCAAACAGTAAACGCTAAAAAAAAACATTTATGGCTTTTTATTAACTATTCAGAAAATATTATTTTATGCATTTGTGCCACAATGAATATCTGTCACTTAAAAATAGAATTGATTTCTGGAATCTAAGTCAACACTTACAGTATTCTCCTGATATTCTGTAAGGACATGGTTCTTGTAGTTGTTGAGGTCATCAGTTTTCTTTTTTTGCAAACTTAAAGCCTCTTTCAGGCGCTGTAACTCTGTTTGTCTGAAATAATGATGTACAAAGATGATAAAAATGATGAAAACTGCTATATACTTTCATTTTAATGCCATAGTATACCTGTCAATTAGTTGAGTTTCTAGTTCCTGGTTCGCTGAATGTGCTAAAGGAATTCGGGTTCCTTGATTCCATCCTAAAGCATCTAAAAGTTGGGCCATATAGCCAGGAGGCTTTGCTCCTTCAGACATTTTTGCAAAAAAATGTAAATTAAAGTTGTACACAAAATATATTAGCAGCCAGCCAAAACCGAATTAACAAAGTTATACGATATTGTTAAATCGATATTATAAAATGTATTGTATATCACTAGGCATCATCACCAATAACAATAACAAACAAATTCACCGCCATTTTTCAAACAATAACAAATGACATCGGCCAGATTTTTTAAGTGATAAAAAGAAATGTAAGAAACCGTAAAATTCCGATAAATAATTTAAGTACGTTAAAAAATTACCTCTACGGGTCACGACCCCACGAATGCTTCTGTTTTTTTTTCTAGCCTATTCTCAGTTCTGTGTCACAACTAGGAAAAGGCTTCTTTTCATACTTTAATTTTTGATATTTGTAATTTTATTCCTTTCCACTCCTCAAGCACCTCAGGCTATATTACCTCTTTGTCGCTACGACAGTTTTTGAGGACCTCTTATTGAGTGTGCAAGTCACCCCCTGCTATTTTATCCTTTTAACAACATACATAAAAAACATTGATTAGTCAGGGGCCATAGTTCTTCCATAGTTGTAGGTCACCAGTCCACTTTAACTTCCCAAACCCATTGTCCAATCTCTATGTTTCCATATCCTGCAATAGTCTTGCTCCAACGGGGGGTCCTTGCATAGTGCGTACAGGGACAATCGTTGGTTGGAGTCATATTTAATTAAAAGCTTCTAACGGGTCTCTGGGAGTTAATTACAGCCCCTCGTATGGCTTCCAAAGGTACGGATTTCCAAAGTACCGAGAAAAGTCAGAAACGTAAAAATAAAAATATTTTACAGGGTTCAGTATAAAAGGAACATTATATTTTGAAAAATATAAACATTTTGTAGCTACTTATTTGCCCAGCGGTGGGTCGTTACGGACCAAATACATATATAGATAGAGATTTCATGAGCAAAATATACATAATATTGGTCCATTATTAATGAACTAAAAGTCCATTTGAAAACATTTTCTTTTCATTGACAAAACAAGATAAGTATCTGCACAAAATCAAATCAATCAAATCACAGCTTCACAAAATTAATAAATTTGCTTTATAAAATATCTTGAAAGCCCGCCAAAAGATTAGGTACGTAGCATCCATGGCAGCATCCAAAAATAACTCATCAGAGCTTTAGTTTCGCGCTATCGTGCTCGCATGTGGCGTGCTAACACTGTTTAGTTTTTAATAACATCATAATTGAGGAAGTCTCCTTTTTGGTTATTAAAATGAGTGCTAATGCAGCTTCTTTACCCTGTCCAATTTGTGCGCATATTGGTGTTTTCGAATCAGTGCAGTCATTAAGAGACAGATTAATACATGTGTCAACAAATAAAATGCTGTGTCCAGTATGTCAGGAAGAAGTATTTGGTTTAGACAAACTTACGATACACTTGTTTAGCCATGTGAAACTATTGACCACAAAAGGAAGCAAAGAAAAAGAAAGGTTAAAGGGTTTGAATGAAAAAAGTAATACGGAAAATCCGGAAAATCAATCCACAGCGCAGCAGAAGAAACCGAAAACGTCGGTGGTTAAAAATAAAACTCCGTCATCTGCAACAAATGCTCCAGTTAAATTTGTGAAAATTTATCCGAAATTACCAGTGGTATCGGTAAACGCAGTCCCTGTTTTAGACATATCAAGAAGTAAAGAATGTGTTCAAGGCATTGAACCAATGTTTGTAAAAACGGAAGCAACATTAGTACAAACAAACACTACTTGCAACATCTGCGGCTTACAGTTTATCGATGCCAACATTCTGAGAATGCACAGGTGCTTAATTCACAATATTGACGAAAATTCAAATCAAACTTTTACCCGCTATCACTGTCATTTGTGCCCAAAAAACTTTAGAATGAGAGGTTCTTTAATGGTTCATTTAAGGGTAGCACACTTTGGATTTTTGTCTGGAAATTCAAATTCTGATGCTAATGTTGACGAAACTACTGGAGGAAACCCAGATCAACAAGATGAAAAATTGTCTCAATTGGAAAGAAATGATAATAAACAATGGCAATGCGAAGTATGCCGTAAATGTTTTACGACTAAATATTTCCTGAAGAAACATAAACGTCTTCATACAGGTTAAAATAATAATTGGTGTTAGTTTTTGAGGTAATTCGTACTAACAGAATAACTTAAAATTTATTTAGGAAGCAGGATATATTTTAATGACTTCTAAGGGCCTGCGCTCCTTGGCGGAACGGCATGGCAAGGGATTTTTATGCGATGAATAGGAATATAACTTAATAGAATGATAATCAAATTGAAATTCCAATATAATTCCAAAAGAACGTCGCGACACTAAGGATACCGCATTGCAGTTAGTATGAGCTTGCATGTAGTGATGCCGAAGGATCTCCTGCCGTGCCACGCCGCCAGTAGACGCAAGCCCTAAGCCATTATCGCTAAATAAGGTATAGTTGACCTCGTAATTGCTTAACCACCCTATGGACTAAAACGAAAAAACCTATTCCGTCGTTAAGCCGATATGACAGTAGTTTCATTCAACCTTACTGAAGTTACAAATTACGGGAAATTGTTGTCATAAGTGGTACAGCAATAATAATTATGATGTCTACTATTATATTTTTGGTTAAATAACTATTCACATTGGCTAACTAATGATAACGATCAATTCATTCCGATAATTATTATTATTTTGCTTTTTTTAGCTTTCGAAATATCACCACCATAAAGTCTAGTTTAAAAATAAACTTAGGTTAAGAAAACTGTTTTTTTTTATTTTTTATTTTTTTTATTACAGGTGAAACTCCATACGCATGTGCACAATGTAACAAAACGTTTACATTTCAGCAGTCGTATCATAAGCATCTATTGTATCACAACGATGAGAAACCTCACACATGTACCTACTGTGGGCGCGCTTTTAAAGAGTTATCAACGCTTCACAATCATCAACGTATCCATACAGGAGAAAAACCCTTCTCTTGCGAAACCTGTGGTAATAACCAATAATATCCACTGACTGAGAATTATGAAAAGTTAAAATTCAGTTGCTTATAAGAAGTCTTGTGTATATTTTGCAGGTAAATGTTTTCGTCAACGGGTTTCTTATCTCGTGCACAGGCGCATTCATACAGGTGTTATGCCATACAAATGTACGTCTTGCCAAAAAAGTTTTCGGTACAAAGTATGTATTATTATAACTAAAGTTGTTATGTAAAACGTAAACACGGCGACATAACAAGCTATACATTTCCAGTTTTAGCTGACCTCGCATTGTTTAAGGTTTTCGTACAATGAGAAGTCAGCTTATACTGGAAATGTATAACTTGATATGTCGTCGTGCGTATCTACCTGAATATAGTAACATATTGCTACCGTTTCTTATTTCAGGTATCACAGAGAACTCACAAATGCCAAGCGCAACCACCTGGGACAGTAGTAAGACAAACAGGGGAACTTGTGGAAAAACTTAAACAGAAACATAGTGAACCAGACACAAAGTCATCCGATAAACAGATTTCAATGACAGAAAATTTAAATTATAACGATGTGTCTGAAGCAAACGCTGAGTTAGTTCGCACCGGAGCTAAGTTGTCATTGGAGGACATGGAATCCGAACACTTTTCGTTGATTGCTGAATCTTTTAATGAAAATGGAGTCTGTAATAATAAGTCTCCTACTTCAGGAAATATACATACTGCTATATCGGACAAAAGTGATGACGGCATGTTCAATCAAAATATAGAAGAATTAATAGACTCCATACCAATACAGGATAAAAGCATGCCATCACCTTCAGAAATTCTTAAAAACTTGTGCCTATCTAAAGAAGACGACTACATCGGAATTCTTCAGCAAACAGATGAAGAGAAAAACTACGAAATGTGCAAAGACTTCAATGTATTTCTTTGAATTATGCGAATTTAAATTAAATACATAAATGATAAAATGCTATTTATTATTATGTTTCCTCATAATTTCCGCATAAGTAGCTACATACGTACAGACGCCAGCACATCAAGCTACTACAATCTGTCAAATTTCTTTAATAGATTTTCAACTTTATCGCTAAAACATTAAGGTTCAAGGTTGATTGGGAAAATTTGACAGTTTCGGGTAGCTTGACCTGCTGGCGTCTGTACATAGGTACAGATTTTTTATTCATTGGCAATCATCAACCAACAGTGCTATCAGGCTATCATGTGGGTGTTCTTCTTCTTTTCGTGGCGATTTTGACTCAAACTCATCACGGGTGATGCTCATGGTTCACCTTACTTGATGTCTTATTTGCTGTTGAGTGTTGGGCTAGTTGGGCAAAAAGAACGGATAATACGTTTCTGCCTTTTACACAAACAGAAAGCCTAGAATATCATCACATCATCATCATCATTTCAGCCAAAAGACGTCCATTGCTGGAAATAGGCCTCCACAAGCACCTCCAACTATAACTTTTATCCAGCCAGAATATATCTGCCAGAATATAACTTTTTATTACTATCCGACTTCAATAAAGGAGAGTTGTAGGCACGTGTACACGTGGCTAAATAAAAACAGCCGCATTAGTCGATCGAAGGTAAAGCTACGTTTGTCACGGTCGGCTCGTGGATGGGTGACCATCCATTACGTATCGGGACCCTTCGTACCTCGGAAAGCACGTAAAGCTGTTGGTCCTGGCTGTCACTCGTAGATCTTTAACAGCAGTAAGATAGTCAGAAGCCTAAAATCTCACAACCAGGCTTGCCAAGGGGTATCGTGTTACCCAGTAACTGGGTTGTGGAGGTCAGTTAGGCAGTAAAATACTGGTAGGTATTCAGCTGCATCCGGTGAGACTGGAAGCCGACCCCAACATAGCGCTCCATGTAAAATACTAGTATTCAGCTGCATCCGGAGCGATTGGAAGCCAACCCCAACTTAGTTGGAATAATGCATTATTCCAACTAAGTTGGGGTTGGCTTGTTGGTTGGATTGACAAAAGACATTAAAACTTTTTTTTTTTTTAATATAACAGAAGTGGCATGTTTTTTAATTTTCGACTAATGTAAGAAATATAAATTATAATGGAAAACCAATGAAACCGAAAATATTTTTATTTTTACCGTATAATTTCCGGTTCTAATCGGTTTTTTAACGTAAAAAGGCATCCTATACACTATGCTTCGCTGTATGTGGCTGTGTGGCAGAAAAAAACATAAATGAGGAACCAGCTGTTTTTGTTCTCCAAACGCTTGAAAATCGGTGAAAATCAGTATGAATCAAAATTAAATAGTGTCATTTCATCCCAAGTCAGTGACATTTTGTGAACTGAATGTGAAATTATTAACATTCTTGTAAATTCATGTAGTGTAAAAAAATTAATCGATTTGAAGTTTTGTCAAACATCACTCGCGATAAATGGACTGCGTTAGTGATTTTATTCTGCGTCTTACTTGAAGTACATTACAATGTGTTGATTTAGGCCATCAGGCTAAGTTTTTGTGTCCATTTCACTGCTGTAACGGGACTTCATGAAAACGTAAGTAATCCGATTATCGTAAGGGAGATTGAAAACTTAGTTATTGATTTCATTTCCATAAAATTGTACTAGTACCTACGTTTGTTTCGTGGTGAATACTTATTATTGGAAGGTCATGATAAATCTCGTGGCTTCAAATGACTTCCTCGTTAATGTGTAGAGAATTATTTTGAGACTTTACTCGATTTTATTATGTGCCTACCTACCTTTATGTAGGTACACACTGCATCTATCTTCTTGCAACATGGAGAATATTGTACTTGAACAAAATGGAAAACGTTTTAGACAAAAGATTTTGCTTTTCGACCAGCACAATAATGAAGATTTCAACATAATTTGTTTGATAGGACAATGGGAATAGTAAAATATAACAAATACTTGTTTGCTAAAGGTAATCCTTTGTTTTGTTTTTATTGAATTAATTTGACTGAATCTATCAATGTAGATGTATGTAATATTACATTTTCTTTGAAGCACTAAGTATTTTTGAATTATGAACATATTCTCTTAGATAGTTATGTGGAAATGCTTTTATTGATAGTTAATAATACTTATTCATGAAATGAAGAATTGACTTTCTTGTATTGCATTCAAAATAAGGTTTGAACTCTGAAAATTATGATATTCATGATGATCAGATAAGTTGACACATTAGGTAAGTTATATTATATGCTGACTCATAGAAGTGAAGTCAGTATGGTTCTGGTCAAGGCCAGGCCTATTCTTAAAATATTGTTCTCCATTGTGTATGCTACACAATAATAGTTAATGCCATGGTAACAAGATTACCAGCAGATTGGTTGATGGGCGGATACTCAGGTTAAGTACTGCTACTTCATGATCAATTAAGCAATATAGATACTTGTGGACACTTTTAATGCACCCATTCTCATAATGACTGAAGTGTGAGTGTCCCAGCCACGTGAATCGGCAGTACCACATGTGGTATGCTGGGAGTTTGCGGTATTAGCGATCAAGTGTTCCTCCGGTGGTACACCCCGGGGTTTTAAAACTTAAAGCCCACTCCATCTCGGAGAGAGGAGGCCTGTGTCCCAGCAGTGGTGGGAACATTATAGGCTGATTATGCTGTGTTTATGCCTTTCAATTATCTTAAACTGGACATTTCTGAATTTATTGGAAATCTATCAGTTTCTGCCATTTAGCAATTTGACAAAAATAATTTTACTGTAATTTGGTTTATGGTTAGTTCCACAAGTACCTGAAGAAAGCGTAAACAAACCCTGTTCGGGTTAAATTCTTACACAATCACTAAAACAAATAAGTAACATCTGTATTCATCTGTATTTGGAAGGTTTCAACTTTATATCTCACAACTTTTGTGAAAAATTATTGTTTGTTTGTATTAAATTGTAATTAAAAAGTCATCAACCAAAATTCTAAGTTATAAAATTAACCTATGAAAAACATCTTTATTCAAATAATTTAAATCAAAGCACTCAATTTGTAAGTGGCACTACAAAGTGGCATCCACAGGCACATTTCCTGGTCCATTTGTATACATTTTCATCAGTAATAACGGCTGCACGAGTTGATCGATCAGGTTAAGCTACGTTGCCGCGGTTGGTCCGTGGATGGGTGACCATTTTTTGCTCAATTTTTTTGTTGTGGTACCTACTCCTATACCTATCCCTACCCTACTTACCAATATTTGCTCTGTAAACAACAGTGACAGAAAGTTTTATTACATCATCAACACACACCAAGTGGATTAAATACTGAAGCCAACTCTGGTTTATGTCTGTAATTTACCCACAAAATTTTGATTTTTGTTTCACATGAATCTTTTGCTGCTATGTTCAATGTCTTGTTATGTACGTTAATTATTGTTGTCTTCTTTGAATATTTGTGCGTGTCTTAATAGCTCTGCTCATGAATGTCATCATTATTCATCATCTTTGCCTTGCCTTTTCCCAACTATGTTAGGGTCGGCCTCCAGTCTAACCGAATGCAGCTGAATACCAGTATATTATATAATAAGGTCATCATTATTATATAGTTAAAATATTTCTCATTAAGTGAAATTTGTAGTAAATTTATTTTGAGTAAATAAGGATTCTTTAACCACAACTCAAAAACTACCAAGCAAAGGAGATGGAAAACGGTGGCCCCAAATGTAATAAGTTGAGACATGATCTAAAAAATTAGTCATATTTTTTCATCTTTGAATATGAAAAATCACTTCAATCCTCAATGTGGAAGCGGAGAAATATGAGAAAGATAGATTTCTTGAGATTATCGATTGAGTAATTGATTACACTGTTACGAAAGTAAAACCTCTGTACTAAATAATTAACTCAAAGTAATTAAATGTACTATATATAATTATATGCAATATAGTGCATATAATAACAGTCATATTAATAAATAAAATATCAATCAATTACTGAAAAACCAATATTAATGATCATCGATTTCATATCGATAAAAAAAAAACAGTCTCCTATTTTTAGTCTATTTCATCTATTATCCGAATTTCCGATGCGTTTTGAGTGCTTTCCTGATTATTCTTCATTTTTCACGACCACTGCTTTGTATTTTACGGATACCGACCCTGCCTACCTTGTATGACCCTTGCGTTCACACAGGACACCGAAGATCGCTCACACGTTTGACTTGGAATTGTTATTTTGGATTTTACCACCGGCTTGTGGATTGGATATTATTGTTCAAACTATAGATCGCTGTGTGCATTGTGGGATAGCAACTGGTCACTGCAATACTGGGCCGACGACCCTTTCACGATGATCCAATACCTCCCGGGCTCTGTTTAATAAAGCTGACAATTCGACATATATTATGTCAAAAAATTACAAAATTGTAGAATTGTCACGCCTAGGCTGTTTAATAAAAGTGACAAATATGTCAAAAATCGACAGATGAAATCTTGACATATTTGGCTTTTAACAACGACAAAAAACCATATGTCAAATTATTTCTGACAATTGTCGGATTGTCGTGACAATTATGTCGACTTTTGACAATAATTAATAATAATATTTCAAATATTAACAAAGTAAAAGAATGAATCAATCATGACTGCAACTTCGATTGTTTGTTTTGATTGCGTGTAAAATGGAAATCCACAAAAACATACCATTTGATTTTTTGTATGACCTACAAGTAGCTGTTCCGGGTCTGGCTGTTTGTGTATGTAACCACGATACAGGAGAAATTCCTAGTGTGGGGCAACGCTTTTTAAAAAAACAAAAAAATATTTGGGCCTTATGAAAATAGAAATATGTATAATCTTTGGGAAGTTTAGTGACCAATTGACCCACAATATAAAAAAATGGAAGGAAATAGCCGAACAATTAACAGCATTAGGTATTTTCAATAAATACTGGAAAAACCTTTTCCGTTTATTTTAACTAGTTTATCCGTTACCAGTTCGTATTTTTTTAGACCGTTAACCAACTTATATAGTATAGTATATAGGCATAGGTATGTCTGAAATGACAAAATCTGCAGAATTTTCAGTGAAAGGTTGATAATATACAGGGTGGCAGGGACATCGACGCGCAACTGCTTACCATGGATTCAGTACATGATTCTGGACCCCCTGCGTTGAAATTTTTCGTCGACTTTTTCTTAATTTTTATGTTTTTTTCTGCAATTTTTTTTTTTACTGTAGACTGTATAAAATCATTTTTTCTATCAAACCCTATTATATTTTTAATAAAAAAAATAGTAAATTCACTTGTTTCACTTAAAATAGCAATGTAAATAAAACTCGAAAGGGCAGCGCGCGGTATCGCGGTAGGTAGCGCGTGCGAGCGCGCCATCCGCGGAACGTTTTGATCGCGTTGTTTGCAATACATTGCGCTCTCAAAAATGACAATTTTGTAACCGGTCATTTCCTAGATGAATGACTTTCGTAATTTTATTTATGGCATCAGGTGTAACCTTTTCACGACGTTTGCGCGTCGATGTCCCTGCCACCCTGTATAAGCTATTAATTGACACCACTTTCATCTTTTTACACCCAGGCCCAAGATTGTATGTAATCTTTTCAGCCTCCTTTAATAAAATTTTAATGGGACCACAGCGCAAGCTTTGTCTTCCAAACGATAAAAAAAACACTTTCAAAATCGGTCCTCAATCGGATAGATTGAGGACCGATTTTGAATCAATCCTCAATAGAATTTTATGTTCACATACATAAAATAAAATACATACAGAGTTACCAACAAACAGAGAAACTCTTCCTCTTTTAATCCGGTTAAACATGTCAAATATGGGCAATTTGTTGTAGAGAACTGCCCATAATTGACGTCATACATAACACAGTATTTACCTCTCCCAAATAGCAATACAAACAAGGCCCAGGGCTCAGCCTCACCCTTCTACTATAAGTTTACTGCAGCTATCAAGCAGCCCAGGGGGGTGACCACCATACACCAGAATTATTTTAATCTTACTTCAGTGTGAACAAAATGGAGCTCTACGGAACATATCGCTGCATCTCTTTCAGACACTGAAGTGAGATTAAAATAATACTGCTGTAAGATGTGGCCCCCAAATCAAGTCATAAATCCAATGAGTTGCAGGCCATATAAGTTCAAATAATAACCTTCAAACCATTTTTTTTTCATGTCTATAGGATTAATCATAGTTTTGCTGATATGCATGTTTTTAAAAAATACAGGGTGGCAGGGACAACGACGCGCAACCTGTTACCATTCAGTACATGATTCTGAAACTACCTGGGCTGAAATTTTACGTCTGTGATAAAAAAAAAAGTAGCTGTACCATACATTTTGTCCGCGTATACTGCGTAGGTTTTGCACTTTTCTACGAAATAGCTGATTTTTTCTTTGATAACTGACGAAACATTTCAACGCAGTGGGGTTCAGAATCATGTATGGTTGCGCGTCGATGTCTCTGCCACCCTGTAAAGTAAATTGTATATTATGTATTTTTATTTGCACATGACGACCATCTAGCTGCGTCATTATATTAAGTAGCCGACTAAGTGATGAGTACCAATTTTAGTTGCATTGCTAACCGATAAATATTTCATCGCATCGCGAACTTTCAGCATTGCTGAGGGTTGAGTTATTTTCGTAATGTCGTTATTGGTTCTTAAGTCGCAATAAATACTTTTTCTTTCTTTCTTTCTAAGAATGCCTTTACAGAATTCTTTAGCCCTATATGTCTCCTGAACCGTATGTCAGACGTTTCTCGAAAAGTGAGATACAGTTGAAACAGACTCTTCTTTGCAGTTTATTCTCCAAAAAGTGGCCATTCTGTGTCACTAAAAGTAAACCCATTGACATGTCTATCTGCTTTTACCGACGTATCTGTGGTGTTCATATTAAATTGGTCTTTACCGAGTCTCAGAAATCCAAAGTCATAGTTGCACAGGGCCATGCACCGTATGATATTAAAAATAAAGCAGACCGGATTTGTAAAGAGACTTCGAGACCGGTATCGCCGATCGATGTAGGCAACAAGTCTGCCAGGCTAAAATGGAAGCTTGCGAGCCATATTTGCAGAATACATCCAGAAAAGTATAAGTCATCGGTACAGAACTGTGGATCCGGATCGCGAAAAAGAATATTGTCGAGACTACTTGGACACTTTTTTTCGTTTACAGTAGTTGGCCAGAAAAAGCAATTTAAAGTGAAGTAGAATGCACAGGGGGAAGATATTTGCCATCCTAGCATCTCGTACGTCGCCGTCGCTTTCCTTGTCGAGGGCAAGATGTCTTTTGTATTGCCAAAAATCCTTCTACTAAGTTTGGTAACCGTTGAAAATGTTGGCAATTTGCTGACCTGGATTCCGTACCGGCTGTGCTGTAGCTTTTGTCTGTTAGTATTACCTAGTTATTGCTAAAAAGATTGCAAAGGGTTTCCATTTGCCCCAAACTAGGCAGGCCTGAATCTTGAGCAATGCGCTCGACGGATTTGTGTAAAATTGCTGTTTTCGTTACTGAATTTTTATTGCCAGCGTTGAATATTTGCGAACTGGAGTACTCCACCGTTGTCATCGAATGATTGACAAGACTCATTTCGCCAGTATGCGCCCACATCCCATTCAGCGTTACGCTCGCCGACGTATCTCGACACATTAAACGAAGCGATAACTTATCGTCAGCGGTGCAGCCATTTTGTTTACCTCTGCCGAGTGTGGACCGAATTTACAGAGGTATACCTATAAATACCCAGCGCCACGTTGCAACTGACTATCAACGTAAACCACGGTTTCATTACATTTAAGTATCTTATGTCAGCATTAATTATGCTAAGTGCAGTGCAGTTCTTACGCATCTCGTTTGTGTTTAACGACAGGCCCCTCGAGATAATAATGATTAATATTAAAAACAAGTTGACAAGTCCAATATTGTTATTGCGGTGTCGGGTAGTTCTGAATGAAATATGCCAATGTCTACCAATATTCCTATTTGTTTAACTTTTTATTTATGTGTATCAAACGTAATTCGACAATTATTCGCCTTTAGTATACAGTTTTGATCGTCTGTCTGGAGCTGAGCGGGGTCTGGTGAATTGGCAGGGGTACAAGGTGGCAGGGCAGCGGCGGTAGCAGCCGCGTCCGTATCGATCCGGCGGCGGCGGGGCGGTCCGGACGCGGCTCACCCGACACCTCTCATTACCTACTGTTACAATGCAGCAGTGCCATTTACATGCATTATACAATTCTTTCATTTGAATAAGTATTCTTGTTATTGTGGACGTCTAACCCACTGACATTGATATCGAATATAGGTAAGATTGGAGTCCTTATCGTTCACGCACATTCTGCATATCACGTTAGCTGGCAAACGTTATTTGTTTTGGATATTACGATTACCTTGAAAAGATTAGATTTCATTATAGAGACATAAACAAACGTTTCTGAAAATGTAAATATCCATTAGGGGCGTCGTTTTGTCGTTTATAGGTCAATCCTGCCTGCAACTGCGTAGGCACTTTTCCTTTGTTACAAAATGAAATGTGTGATAAAAAGTTTGGGAAACCCCATTTTGGATGGTTTGGTTGCCTAGTCTTGGGGTTTGCAAAACTTCTACATGCAATCAGTACTGCATAGTGCAATGCAATGGTTGTAAGAATATTAAAAAAAGTGCTCAACAATCGATACGTGTAAATGAGGACAAGGTTATAACTCATAACACTTGTTTGATTTAGCGGTTAATACATAATGGGCTATTTTGATGATCGCAGCAAAGTGGCTTGAACAAACAACATTAGTGTCCAGACCGCAAGTAACTTGAACAATTTGTTGCAACATTTGAAACTATATCTGTACGTGAGTTTGCTTTGTTAATCGTGCCGCTGGACATTTCTCCACTACCTTACTCATAAAGGCTTAGTAACTGAATATTTCGAAAGAGCTAGAGGCATCAAAACGTAGTTTATAGCACCCATCCTTGAATTCGTCAGTCTTTCATTGACAACGACGTGATACGTAAAGGACAAAGGAAAAAAAGACTTACTCAGTTGAGGGTTGACCTATAATAAACGACAAAAGGACGACCCCCCCTATTTAATATTTATATTTTCAAACAGCTAAGACGATCGAAAAAGACCTACCTATGTGGGCTCGATTTTATCAAAGAAACTGGTCACTGATCAATTTCATCATATCTTAGCATATTAATATTGTATAGAAACCGGAAAGCTAGTTTTCTAGTTTCCATGCATTCAGAATTTTATTGGCTACCCAACTGAACGATGCGATACTCGTAACGCTCAATCTTGCAATGTTGGACCATCTCAAAATTCAAAACATAACACAGTGACACAGATTTAAATAAATTAATAATATTATGGAAATAAAATAAACACCATATCTGTGTTATTTACACACGGTTCATTGGTTTGTTGTGTGGACGCAGCACGTGGCAGTACTTATGTAACATCATACCGCTACAGAAATAGGCGCCCAACACCTGTCTGCTACTGACATGACATCCGACATGCAGGAATACGTCCGCATTCTATGTCTGAATGTAACAAAATACTATCTGTCTTCATAATGACGTACTTATCTGTGGGACGAATCTTACCTTCAGGAATGCTCGGTGATAACAAATTATTCACCTTTGGCGAGGAGCTTCAGCTTCAACGGCCAGATGTCAATAATTGCAAAATTAGTAAAATTTTTCAAAATGCCATTTAACCATTTTCAATACTTTGAATAGGCAAAGAATGTAAGGGTCTGTATAAAAAACAAACAAAAAGAAATCCATTACTTATTCACCATCATTTTGTAATGGTTGGAACTAGTTTGAAGAACGACATCCCATTTTTTGTGGCAATATTACAGAAACTGCAATATAATCTCGTCGCCCATGCTTGATTATATTGCATCGTGTGGCAAGTACCTCTGTGAGTATAAAGCCCACAGAATCAGATACAATATTGGCCCACTTGCGCGTGTTGCGTAAACGGCCGTAGACTTGAACTCATTCTTTTCGCTGACACACTTTTGTTCGTACGTCCTCAATATGTTTTCGGAAATTGGCATAAATACTGAAGTGATTATTATTTTAAGTAGATAATTAAATATTAAACTTCCTGGAAGTGTTGCTGTATCCTGAGGCTTAAACCGACAATGCAATGCTTTTATGTAAAAATTGGTTCAGTGAGAGCAGTCAATCTTTACTTTTTCCAACTGGAGAAATCGTTTACATTCGATGTTAAGCTCCGCAGAGGTTGATCGTGATCGTGGTGAACGCGGAAAATTATGCAAGAGGCACAGATTGTCGTCACGAAACCTTTTGGCTACACGTCGGCCGACACGGTTGCAACACCATAGCTTTCTCCGCTCATATCGAACCGAAAGCGATATTTATAGTTTTTCAGATACATTAACACACTACAGCCGTCATTCGCTTTATTTTCTGTGCTAGTGGAGAGCACAACATTTAACTTTGCTATAACTTATTTTGTTTTAGATTTCTAGCACCTAGTCCTACCCTGATCAATATTTTATTGACGATATGCCATGCCAGATGTTCAACAAAAGATCACGCTGCCTGTATGAAAACAATGTTTTTCCTTTGTTTAGACCCGCATTGCATTCTTAGTGCAACGTTTGCATTTCATAAGTGCGAGTTAATTGGGTCAAATGTGCAGTCTACGTTATAGTCCGTGATACACCGTTTCCATTTCTAACTATACACGGGTTATTTCAAATAAGAAAGTCTAATACAATGAAATATTAATATGTCCGTTGCAAATGTCCGAATGATTCGCTTGTAACAGAACTTTATGCACAAATCGATTTCATTGAGCGCAGTTTATTTCAGTCGCGCGTGGTATGGCAGTCGACGCTTACCGAGTTTCGTACCTCGCTTCGGCTCTAGCCCGTGTTCCTTCACTAATACCTTCACGCTTCATGTGCATTACATCGTCGCTTTATAACATGGCTCCATCTCGGTAAGACTGATGTTTGCGGACATGGATGGTCACAGTACTTGCGACACACATTCACACAAACTTGTTGGGCCCGCTCGACGACATGGCGAACGACGCCGTTTTATTTCTCGTATAGTGTGTCCGTGGCGGCTACTGGCTGTACAGAAATAGTCACAACTTTTTACATGCAACCGACCTACAGAATCTCACCTGGTTCTTCTAACATTTTACATCTTGCATTGTGCGTAAGCGCATTGTAAGCAAGGCCTCAAACATAAGCATACGCACAATGCTTACTTTCATCTACTCAAACAACGTTCGTTCCCCATAAACTGTTCCGTCTCCATGAAAACAAAGATCGCGTGTCTCCCCTGTGACTGCTACACTGGCTATAGCTATCCCACATGTCTAGTCTGTACATACCGTATTAAATAGGTAGACAGCTACATACCTGTCTGTCTATACCGCCTATCGATTGTTTATGAACGGGAGTTGATCTGTCTGGCTCGCTAAAGGTTTTACAGAGGGTTCGTTGAAGGGTCGTTGAACCGCTAGGGCTCCGGAGAAGTCGCGTATGTTTGGTCGCGGGGGCGCGGGCGCCACACTGGGTCGGTCGTTGACTCTCCGAGGGTGCACCGTGCACCCCAATTCAACAGCACATTAATTTAGTTGCACTCCCGCTAACTATTAAATGCCGTCAGCTATCAATTTCAACAAGGATTTTCCTCGTCTAATGCGCTCTCTGTGTAATATAGAATTAGAATCCTTTGCTCCTTACATTCATCTGGTTATTTATTTATTTATTGATATATCACTTCAACGACGAAATCACGAATAAACATTACATTAGTACAGTTTTTGGAATTGTGAATTCGTTACTTACAGAGGTCCATAAGTGGTACGTACAAGATTTATAGTTAGTCGAATTACATATATGTAGTTCATAAAATCAAATATGTAGAATAAAAAAATAGCTATGTTAGCAAATATTAAAAAAAAAAAACTACAAGAAAAGCTTGACAAACAAGGTATGTTGAAGATCTGTTGTTCCGTTGTCTAATTAATAATTACGTTTCTCGTTATTGATTCAGTCCCCTGTACCAGGCTCCCCTGCCTGTTTCCTGACAACAATAAACTTTGTGCGTAACTGCGTACTTAGCTGTTGTTAGAAACTTGCATTGTTAAGTTTTGCAAAACCCTCGTCTGTTTGAGTCATAGAAAGCACACAAGCTGCCTTTTTAAAAAAATCTACCGAATGTTT
This sequence comes from Apamea monoglypha, assembly GCA_911387795.2. Lineage (NCBI taxonomy): Eukaryota > Metazoa > Arthropoda > Insecta > Lepidoptera > Noctuidae > Apamea > Apamea monoglypha. The sequence continues at coordinate 13,103,414 of OU426916.1, forward strand.
TACCTGAACTGGCCACCAGGCTACCCCTATTTATTTTAAAACTGATCATAGAATTTTCTTCTAACACATAACCTTTGTTTTTCATTGAATTACAAAATGGAGACGTTTCAAAATAACATACATTGACAAGTTTGAAATGAAAAACCCAGAATAATTATGGGTTTTTTCATTTCTAACTCAAGTACGTAGGTATAAGTTTTAATTTAAAAATAATTGAAACTTTTACTATCTAATCTAAACTAACAAATCTTAAAACTATTTAAAAAAATCTTGTTTTGAATTGATTCAAAATTGAAACCTACAAATAGAAAATGAAATGAACTGTTATTTATTTATGTATATATACTTTATTGTACACCACAAAAATACATAGCATAAAAAATACACTAAACACTACAAAATATACAATGGGCGGCCTTATCGCATTACTGCGATCTCTACCAGGCAACCTTAGAATGTAAAAAAATACACTAAAATAGATACACAAATATATACATATCCAAAATTATAGATACATAAATACATACATACTACCTAGTCTTGCCATAAATATTGTCACGAAGAAAAAAAATTTTTTTTTATTGCAAATCATATTTATTACCTACTTTTACAGTGTGTTAGTTTAATACATAAATATAAAACAATTTTAAATATAAAAAGCTTATCCGAAGTGGTCTCCATTGGCTGCAATACAGTCCTTGAAACGTTGAGGCCAGTTATCAATAGAAGCACGCACTCTTTCCATGGGAAAATTCTTCACTGCCAATCGTATGGATTGTTTTAGGGACTCCAAATTATCATGGCGTTTAGAGCAAGCCGTACTCTCTAAAACTGACCATAAATCATAATCCAGCGAATTAAGATCGGGACTAGACGACGGCCAGTCTTCAGCTCTGGTGAAGTCTGAAACGTTCATTTCCAACCAAGACTGCGTGGACCGAGCTTTATGACCCGGCGCCGAGTCTTGTTGGAAGGACCATACTTGGTTATTGAACATGGTGTTGTTAAGGGGTTTAACTACCTTCTCAAGAATGGTATCTTGATACACTTGTGCCGATGTTTTGATACCTTTTTCACAAAAATATGGCTCAGTCACTCCTTCATAGCTAACACCCCACCAAACCATCACTGAAGTCGGATAATGCCCACGTTGCACTCTGTCGACTAATTGGGAAGCTTCCTTAGAGCTTTGAGCATAAATACGGTCATTTTGTTTGTTAAAATGTTGCTCAATTGTAAAGATTTTCTCATCCGTAAACAAAATTTTTCTGTGACCTCCCTTTGCGTACCGCTTCAGAAGTTGTTTCGATTTTACCACCCTATTATTTTTTAAATTATCAGTTAAAAAATGACCAGTGCGTTTCTTATAGGCTGCAAGTCCTAAGTCATCTTTTAAAATACGCGACATGGTTCTGGGTGCTATCTTCATCTCCCGAGATAAAATCTTTTGCTTTCGGACAGGATTTCTTCGAATTCTTTCCCTTACTGCTTTGACCACCTTTTTCGTACGAACACTACGTGAACGGCTAGATCTTTTTCTGTCACAAGCAGAGGAGGTCTCATTGTACCTATTAATAGCCCGGTACACAAACATTTGACTAATACCAAGCGTATGGAGAGTTTTAAAAATTTCATTTGGCTCCATACCAACTTTGTGTAATGCAATTACAGCGATTCGGTTCTCTTTATCACCCCACTCCATTTTAATATCGCAAAATATTGTACAATGTATTGGCGCCAAAATTAGAAAACTCAATGAACAATCGTATAAAAATGACAGATTCCAAATTCAAATGTAATATCTTTCTTATTTTTAATTGTAACAGTATTTATGGCCAGACTGTGTATATAACTGCAATCATTTACAGTTCTTTTATTTTTCGTTGCTTGTTACAAGCAACGAAAAATAAAAGAACTGTAGATGATTGCAGTTAGGACAACAAGATCACAACAATAAGTAGTGTTCCTTTAAGAGTCTTTTGAACACCTGTAACGACTGCGCGCGTTTTATTTCAACTGGTAATGCATTCCACAATCGAGCGGCCTGGACAGTAAAGGATTTATCAAGGAAAGTTGTGGAATGCATAGGCATTTTGAGCTTCAAGTTATCTGATGACCTTAACAATTTCGTGTGGGAGTCGCAAAGAAACTGAAAACGTTTCTAGAGATAGAGAGGGGTGGAAGGGGAAAAGAGCACATTAAACAGAAGGGAAAGAATATGAACTGTTGTCTATGCTTACCAAATTATATCATGGGTGTTGTGTTGCTCAGTTTCACAGTCCGCTGTCCCCAGGCTCCGCAGCGTTGTTGTCGAGGTGAGCTGGTTTCGCACGTGGCTGCAGCAACGCGGTTGTCGACCCGCGGCCTTGTAGCATAGCCCCTCGATACGCATCCGAAATCACACAAAAATAGGCCTTACCAAACCTCCACCAAAGCACATATTCGCATAACAACTCTTCAATCAATCAAAAACTGATTCAGAATAAAAATTCGCAAAACTAAATCGAAGTCGCGGTATCGAGTACCTACTCAGAATTAATTTCGTTTTAATAACACTGCCTAGTGCAGTGATTATTTCTTATCAACCGCACTGTGCCTAGTCTATATTTATATAAAACTGAATCCCTATTTCTCTTGGTCAACCCATAACTTGAGAACGACTTTACCGATTTCTTCCATTTTTTTTTAAAGTTTTCTAATACTGTGTAGAAGGTTCTTACGTAAAAAAAAAATTAAGAAAGTTGCTTTTCGCGGGCGAAGTCGCGGGCAGAAGCTAGTAACAAATAAACTACATAATATGGACCTACGCATCCAAACAATAAAATGTAACCATCCAGCCGTGACATTTACAGTAGGTATACGGAGCCGGAGTCAATGTTACGTTTTAAGACAATGAGCCGGTAACGTTTTTGTTAGCCGAGGAGAGGATAAACGTTCAGAGTCAAGGAAGGTCAGGTTGGAATAACAAATTAGTTACTGCGCCGAGTGGCGACGACGGCGATTTGCGTTGTTTTTTTATTTGGTCAACTCACGCGCAGTTTGTTATGGCGTCACATGACCAACTTCTCGAGTTGGGTGCATCCCGGAGTTCGTGTACCTGAGTGATGAACAACCTTACAAGTTCAAAAGAAGGTAAACTTATATTAATTGTTGTGTAGCTACCTGGCAATAGCACCTGGTGAGTGCTGGTTTTGTTTCGCCCCGCAGCAAGTTCCTTGAGATGCGATTGAATTATAACGACCTACATAGACAGGTTTATTTCGGACAAGTGCTGTTGTTGTTGCTTACTTAGAACTACTTTTACCGTTCTGATTGTGATTCTATATTGTTTTAAAATATATAATAAGTTTTAGCACCAACTACACTTCTAAGACCTACTTACCGATTAAAATATGTATTTGTGAGTCACAAAACATAAGTTTGTTCATTTTCCGGCGGGGACAGATTAATGGTCTCTACATTTTAACGTTCCTTATGTTTATTGGGCACGCGACTTGTTTTGTTTATTTCCTGTCTAGTTTAGTTGACTACCTAGCACATTGTCACATATTTAATGTCGCAGGGTTAGCTACCTTCATTATTTCCTTATCAAGTGTTGACTAGGCGTACACGACCAACTTTAGTGCATAGTACAGACCCGGCCCATCCATTTTATGGTTTCTTGTGCATTTTTTGACAAAACTAGAGATGAAAAACTGTTTTACTACATTTTTTGAAGTGGTTTACGAATCCAAAGAGTGGGAACAGCCAGGTTAGTCAGATTGAGAACCTAGAGGACCTTAAGGCCTCCGCTGAGTCCAAATCAAGTCCTACCTCAAGTTAGGGTGGAGTTAGAACTCGATTGCATTAAAATGTAAAAGCTTGACTATCAGATTTCACGCGAACTGTTTCTAGGAACAGTCAGCAAACTGCCACGGGCTGCTTGCATTGCAGTTCCGTACGCAGTTGATCACCAAAGTTCAGCCGCCACTAATCACCTACCGTTATAACAAAGACCGTACCGGTTCATTATGTATGACACGTCGCCGTAGTGCATCGGGTTTCCACATACATAATCATTTTCAAGCTTATTCCATATTAGCGAGGAGCGGCCGCGCCCGTCCGACCGGACGGCGGACACCGCGACAGCGCGGTCGTTCACCACTGGCCCTTTGCCCCGCCTACAGAACCGCGATAGCTCATATACTTACATCCTTACCCACTCACCTATAAAGCAAACTTAAAATGGTGAAAGTGACCATAAAAAACTATTCAAAGTGTTCGTGTTGTACCATTAATATTGTTGTCTACAAAGTATGACATAATAGGTATAGATAATTATGTAGATTTGGGTTGGAGACTATAAGGTCATGCGCCAGACAATGACGTCCTTGATCGCTTTAATTAAACACACCTTCAAACTGGTGTCGCCACTTGCGTTGCACGATTTGTGATGAGCACACGTCTGCCTTGTAGTTCTAGGAAGTTACCAATTAACATTTTATGGTATGAAAATAATAATAAAGGAAAACTCCTTTTGCGATTTTTCTAGTACTTTAACCTTAGTTGCTCTAGAAGAGTTTTTTAATTATGCTTCGTAACTTGCATGAATTGTCATCATAAAGATAAAAGGTGATACATTACGTTTTCCTAGGTGACTGTACCATTTTTCTAAAATCTGTGAATGCAGTTAGCAATTACTCAAAAGTTAAGGACAGTCTCCTAAAAACACTTTCTTGTAGTTACAACGGTTATTGGTTAAGGTAACTTGACCCGTCTCAAAAATCCACTCTGTTAGTAAACCTAGCAATAATTCTCGCCAGAAACAAATAGGTTTGAACTTCGTCCAGTTCCATCTGCATTTGCTAATGACCACTTATTCAAATCTAAATCAATCGTCGCCTCTGGCCTTGCTTGTTGCTAGAAAATCATAACATAATAGCAATAAACCTGCGCGATTGAGTGCAATAAATCATGCATGTGGAAGTACCTAGTGATTATTAGGTAACCTTTGTTTGCTATAGGTACTTTCCTGTTACCATCTGAAAAATCTGTTAGTACCAGGTACTTATTTACTTTAAATTTCTGCAACCAGTCCACATTTCAGAAGTTCTTCCGCTTGATAGAAATTCATCTCTCAGGGTGTTTTCTTACTCATGGCGATATGGAGAGTGCGATTGTCGCAACCCAGTGCTGGGCACGCCACAATTGCGGCGATAAGTCCCCTCTTTGAGGAGCGGCTGGAGAGGCGCCGCGGCGTTCTCACCTTCCGCCTGACGCAGGTCCTCACCTGAAACCGATTGTTTCGGGAGGTTCCTGTTTGGGATAAGGCGGGAGGAAACGTCAGGGTGTCCCCACTGTGTGGATCGCTTGCAGGACACGGTGGGGCATACGGTGGAGGTCTGCTCGGCTTGGGCGGAGCACCGCCGCGTCCTAGTGGCGGCGGCGATCTCTCGCCTCCGGCCCTGATCATGGCCATGGTACGGAGCGAGACTGCATAGGAAGCCGTAACCTCCTTCTGCGAAGCAGTAATGCTCGCAAAGGAGGAGGCGGAGCGCGTGAGGGAGAGGAAGGCAAAATGTAGGGAAATTAGAGGTATTTTTGACAGACTGAGGCTGAGATCAGCCTGAATGTTCTTAAAATTACGAGAATTGCCCCTCTGATGATTTCCCACCCTCACAAACAGGGTGTTTTCTTATAGCGTTATGTCCTAAAATAAAGCAATAGAAGGTGCGTGTTTTTTTTAAGATCTACGTTTGGTCCTAAGATACCTATGGATAAAGTGCACCATACCTGTAGATTATCTAATAGTTACAAATATCACTGTAATAAATATTTTTATTCGGTTGAAAAGTGTCAGCCCACGAACTGACTGAATACTTACCTACAAAGTCTAGCACATTGATATATTTCACGCGCACAGGGTGACATTGCCCCGCGCGATTCCCGCGAATCGATATTTTGTGAATACTACCAAGCCTGGTGATTTAATTTCCTCTTTCAGCCCATAGACGTGCAAACCATCCACCACGAAAGTGGGGCTAAGTAGAAGACTGCGAGACTTCGATTGCATTATTGCATAGCAAGATTCAAAGCGTTCCGGAGAACTCGAGTTGACTTCCTAAAAGTCAACCCGAGTTCTCCCGAACGTGGTCGCCGAGTGATTCTTTGTATAAATCGAGCTATTCAGTATTCATGTTGTGTATTGTCGGAACATCTGTCCCCTATCCCTATACAATAGACATCCTTATTTGGGTCATACTAGGTCATACACTAATCTTTACTAAGGTGGTGGTCCTTCCTATTTTAAAATCATTCGCCAAAACACAGATTACCTAATCGACGCTCACGCTAAAGTTGTTTTATGAACACGTTATATTAGCCATTTCATAAGGTAAACAAATATAACAATAAAAACTGTACCACTGTTTTGAATAATTCATGAGTAATATAATACAAATGCTTATTTAAACTCACACAGTAAGCGGAAGTTTTTTGGACTCAATTCCAATTCTACGGGCATTTTTAACAAACACCCGTATAAATAAATATGAAAATCTGTCTCCTTCGTTCGCTTTGTTATTGTTATCTCTCCTACTCACTCGCACTCACGCTCATAATTCCAATTACTACTAAAATGTTGCCGAGTTCAAAGTTTCTACTATGGTATTTTTTATTTTATTTCCCTAAATTCAAAGGATCAATAATGTAATTGAAGATATTTCGTGAAGTAAAAAACAGTTTTTATTTCACGAAATATGTTCAATTCCTCAATTAAAAAAAATAAAAGCGTGGTAAACGGTGCGCTTATCAATCAAAGTAAAAACAGAAGCGCAAGTTGTGAAAATGATGTTAGGGCAGTCTCGTATGCTCACACGAACGGTAAATTACGGAAAACAGTTTTGAAATGCATTTGCTTGTATTGTATGTATGTATCATTCGGACGATTATTATGAAACTGCGCAAGTTCGTACTCGCGCATCAATACAAACAAAAAAACACGATTGGGATGCCTTAGTTCTCGGTCTCTAGTTTTAGTAAAATGTAGGCCTCTTTATTGATTATTTTTTAATTCATAATTGAAATGTTCTATAATTATGCTGATGCTTAAAAATATTATAACAATATTTTTATATTCACTACTGAAAAGTTACCATAAAATTCTACCAAAGAAAAAATAAATGGTAGTAGTTCAGTTTTGTTTAATGGCAATACAGTACATGACAGCCAGCCAGCTGTGTAGAATGGATTGAAAAATAACTCGAAAATCGTAGCTCTGTCCTTGATGTGTCATCCATTACAATAATTTCTATAAAACGTGTTGCTTGAAAGTCTGGAAATTCTTAGTAATCATCGTGTTTATTTATCAGTCCGTTAGTGCCCGATTATTAGTTTGTTCAATTTGCCTGCTTCGGTGACAGGTAGTGGTAATTGTTAAAATGTTTATGTAACGCAGCATTGTTCGATCGCTGACTGTGTATTTCATCTTTTGTTCCAGATAGCTTCACGGTGTGTCATTAGTCGTGTGGTGATACGTGTTGAATACGGACAGCAAGTGCGAAGCAGACGGTGAGACTCGAGTGTGGACTGGTGATGTGGTAGTGAGTCAGTGTAGCGCAGTGGATGCGGAGACAGCGTCGTAGCGCTCGCCCTGGCATGGTGCCGGGCAGGTAGCGCGCGCGGGCGGCCTGCGCAGGCCCCACACAAGCAGCCGCGTGTGTCCCTCAGCGTCGTCTATGGCCGAGCAACACATCACACCGTCGTCGCACTCTGCACTCACGAGAGAGTCCAGCGGGTAACAGCTTTGACATTATATACTCCCGATTAGTTTAGCTATTTCTTCAATCAGTGGGTTGTTTTATCACTTACTGTACATGAAATACAGAAGTTCCCAACTGCGAGAATGGCACTGAACAGGAAATAAATTACAAAATAAACAATAATTAGAAGTACTCACTGTTAGGCATCATCAGCTGATTGTTTTTGGGAACACAACCTTGTGTTGCCTAATTCAGCGATATCAATACTCAATATTTATCTTATCAATGACATGATATACACACAAGCAACAATACTGCCCTAATTTTACATTGTGGTTTCCTGTGTTCAATAAATGACTTTGTACTTAATCAACTACGATGGACTATTTCAAAATTTTAGTTTATTCAGCTATTGAGATTGTTTGACATCTTTGAATAGGATATTTAACCTTTTTAATGTAACTACTATGAAATTTACTTGTGCTATTTTTAAAGTTTAGCCACTTTAAAAATACCATATGTAAATTTCATAGTAGAAAATTCTAGAATCACAATTGGTCATGTTCTAGAAAATTCACATATTAAAAAAAAATCTAGAATCACGATTGTTCATGTTTTGAACTATAGAAATAACAGCTTATCAAGACTACAATGAAGCATTAGCAATGTTGATTGTAACTGTTAAAAATGACAAATATTTGTCCTATTAAAAATTTATATACATCTCTCATTTGCTTGAACAAATGAAAACACATTTTTTTGTATAGACTTTATTAATAGACAGATGATGACAGCATCTTGTACCTGAATTTAAGAAAAACAATACAATGAACATAAAGCAATATCTGCACTTGATAAAAATCTAAACATATTTACTGAAGAGAATAAAAATACGAGGTGCATTCAATAAGTACCTAGCCTCATCGCCAGAGGGCGCTGTAGTTTCAAAAGAGTTTACCACAGTGTAGCACATTCTTTTTTAATTCTTTTTTCAAATTTTCATTCCAATCCCTTCTTTTCTTTTAATTTGACAACTTATGGAAGCGAACGTGTCGATCGGTTTTACAAAAATGAAAAAAGAGCAATATCATTCGGTGATTCAATTCCTATTTTTGGAAGGGAAAACGCGCATCGAAATCAAAGAGCGTTTGGATGCTGTGTACGGTGACTCTTTTCCATCGATGGCCACCGTCAAGAATTGGTTCAACGAGTTTGCACGTGGCCGTACGTCGGTTTTTGATGAACCACGTCCAGGTGCACCGAAAACAGCTGCTACGGAGGAAAACATTAAAAAAATCCATGATCTCGTATTGGCAGATCGCCGATTGAAGGTTCGGGAGCTAGCTGAGACTGTAGGCATTTCAGAAGGAACAGTGCATCATATTCTTCACGAGGAACTCGGCATGAGAAAGCTGTCGGCGCGATGGGTGCCGCGTTTACTCACACCAGAAAACAAGCGCAACCGTGAGACCACATCGGAGACGTGTTTGGCGCTGTTTAAGCGGAGTCCAGCGGAGTTTTTGCGTCGTTTTGTGACCGTCGATGAAACCTGGATCCACTGGTACACACCAGAGACCAAGGAGCAATCAAAACAATGGATCCAGACCGGGGAACATGCTCCAAAGAAGGCGAAAACTGTAAAATCGGCCGGAAAAGTTATGGCCACCGTTTTCTGGGATTCACAAGGTGTGATCTACATCGATTACCTCGAGAAGGGTAAAACAATTACAGGGCTTTACTATGCCGATTTATTGGGCCGATTCGACGCCGAATTAAAGAAAAAACGACCCCATCTGGCGAAGAAAAAAGTGCTGTATCACCACGACAACGCACCGGTTCACACGTCTGCCGTTGCCATGGCCAAATTGGTCGAATTACGCTACGAATTGCTGCCCCATCCACCGTATTCTCCAGATTTGGCCCCCCTTGTGACTTCTTTCTGTTTCCTAATCTGAAAAAATCACTCGCCGGGAATAGATATGGATCAAATGAGGAGGTCATCGCCGCCACGGAGGCCTATTTGCAGAGTTTGACAAAAATTATTTTTCGGACGGGTTAAAAAAGTTGGAGCATCGCTGGGCTAAGTGTATCGAACTAAAAAGGAGACTATGTTGAAAAATAAATTGCCACTTTTACTTTTTGTAGGCTAAGTATTTATTGAATGACCCTCGTAAAAACCCTTCTGATAATGATTTCAATATTATTATCATAGTGTAAAGATAACAGAATTGTATTATAATTATTATGAATCAGGTACCTATGTCAGAGTAAACAAAAACAATTATTCTCAGGAAAATAAATAACATGAGATAGCTTTAATCAATAATTATTAAAGAATATTTTTGTTAATGCATTGACATATCATCATAATATTAACATTTAATTGGTATTTTTAATGACTTTAATTGTGAATGCAAGCAACTCAGTGTTATAAAAGGATATTGGAGCCATATTGGCTTGTACCTATGTGTAATAAATTCTTTTATTACATACATAACACCTCTAATCCCCGAAGGGTTTGGCAGAGGCGTATGTTTCAGTCCCATCTAATTGCGGGCGAGCCTATTACTTCTATTAGTAGAGTATATAATATTTGACGGCACGGTTGGCGCAGTGGTTAAGCGATTGACTGCTGCGCTACGTGTCGCGGGTTCGATTCCCGCACGGAACAAATATTTGTATGACCTACATGTATTTGTTCCGAGTCTGGGTGTTTTTCTATCTATAATATGTATGTATTTACAAAAAAAAAAAAAAATTGTATATAAGTAGTTTATCAGCCATCTTGTTACCATAACACAAGCATTAGGTTGCTTAGCTTGGGACAAATGGTGCTGTGTGAAATGTCCAGGGATTTATTTATTATTTATTATAATACATACATGGCGGCAGGGACATTGATGCACAAATTCTAACCATGAATTCAGCACATGATTCGAGACGCCCCAGCATAGAAATTTCTCGTCGGTTATAAAAAAAATGTGCTGTTTCATAGAAAAGTGAAAAACCTTTCTGTCAAAATGTACGGAACAGCATTATTTTTAGGTTTAGGTTAGGGGCTTCAGAATCATGTACTGAATCCATGGTAACAGATTGTGTGTCAATATAATCTGACCATGTATAATCAGTCTGTATTGGCACATTGCAAGGCAAAAGCCTCCCTTATCTTCATCCATTCAATTTTATCATTTTTATTTCTTTTAGTAGGGTGGGTAGTTATTGGAAAATATTTGTTGCCAGAAGCAGTGTTGCCAATCAAAATGGTGGTCAGTTGACCACCATTTGCTAGCGTTTATGAAGATATCTTAACTTGCAGTAAAAAGCAGTTTTTATAAATAATATTTGTTATTATATTTTCAAACATAAAAACAATACCTACCAATGGAATTTTATTGTGGTTTGAGATGAAAATAAGTGCACTCACTAACAGACTATCAAAACTAGAGGGGCTTGTGGCTAAGTAATAACAGCCGCACGGGTCGATCGATCAGGTTAAACTACGCTTGCCGCGGTTGGTCCGTGGATGGGTGACCATCTTTACGTACCAAGACCCCTCGCTATGGGTCGTCAGAAGCCCGAAAGTCTGACAACTACACCTTCTTACCAAAGGGTATTGTATTACCCCGTAACTACACCCACATCAAAGCAGAGAGCTTGGTGGCCCTCGTCACCGGGCTGCAGCCATGCCATCATTAGATGGCAAGCTAACCAGGCGTTTATTGCGCCTTGACAGGAACGGCCTGCGCCTGGTGACGGGGACCATCACGGGACACCGCTCGTTAAACAAACACTTCGACACAATAGGCATAACGGACAGTCCCCCCTGTGCAGGGCCGGCATGGAAGCTGAGGAAACTGTTGCGCATGTACTCTTTAAGTGCACAGGCGTCACCCAGATTAGGTCAGAAACCCTCGGGACTCCGAGATCTTACACAGATGTTCTCAACAGGCCAGGAGACGTAATCAACTTCTGGAGGGAGGTGGGCTGGTTGGAATATCTACCGACGGCCGCCATGGCTCACGCACAATGGTCCACTGGAAGTACTAAGTGCGGCAACCAAACCATAACATTTACAAATTTTAAATAATAAACCACAAATTTTATATGGTTGTAACCATATAAAAGTTAGATCAAAGGACCTGTTGCTTTTTGAGGAGGTTAATCTATACTAATAATAAAGCTGGAAAGTTTATTTGAACGCACATTAGTCTCTAGAACTACTGTATAGTTGGATTTGAAAAATAATTACATAACGCTAGGGCACTTTTTTTTCTTTTTTTTTTCTGGGTGGGAAATCATCATATGACTTCTCCCGCTCTGGGCGGAGCGGGAGGGCGTGTCAGACTTTTACTGACTAAAACCCACCCGTGTTCTTTCAGTTGCCTATGCCATGGGCCACGGTATCTCTTTCGAACAACCCTCGGCCTCTCCCTCACGCGCTCCGCCTCCTCCTTTGCGAGCATTACTGCTTCGCAGACGGTGGAGGTGACGGCTTCCCATGCACTCTCGCTCCGTACCATGGCCTGGACCAGGACCGGACACGAGAGATCGCCGCCACGAGAACGCGGCGGTCCTCCGCCCAAGCCGGGCAGACCTCCACCGTATACTCCACCGTGTCCTCCGGGCGATCCACACAGTGGTGACACCCTGGCGTTTCCTCCCGCCTTATCCTGAACAGGAACCTCTCGAAACAACCGTGTCCGGTTAGGACCTGCGTCAGGTGGAAGGTGAGGGCGTCATGGCGCCTCTTCAGCCACTCCTCAAAGAGGGGACTTATCGCCGCAATTGTGGCGTGCCCAGCACTGGGTTGCGACAATCGCACTCTCCATGTCGCCATGAGATCCTGCCGAAGCTTTGTCCAGTGTAGCGTGATTTCTCGCGGCAGCGGACTTACGCCCCGGTGTTTTGTCTCCTCTCGTCACTCCCATATGTGGGCGAGGACTTTTGCCTCCAGTACCCATGGCGGCAATCCGGCAAGGAGGCTTGCCGCCTCAGCTGATCCGGCTGATCCGAAGATACCGCACGGTCTCCCGTGCGGTATCCTCGGATCAGCCGGATGGCCATGACCCTTTGGGACGCGTTCAACCGGCGAACTGGTCGCCGCCTCAAGGAGCGCGCCCACACCGGTGCCCCGTAAAGGGCCATGGGCCGCACGACCCTCGCATAGAGCCTCCAGCAGGAGGCGTTTGGACCCCCTAGATTGGGCAGGAGCCGCCTCAAGGCAGCCCCGGCCCGCTCCAATCTGTGAGCCAAACGTCGGTAATGCTCCACGAAGTTCCACCGGCGGTCGAGGACGAGTCCCAGGTACTTCATCGTCGACTCGACGCCGATGTGAACCCCTCCTACCGTTATTTGGGAACCCGACGGTGGCGCGTCCCGAGGACCATGAAAACACATGGCCTTGGACTTGTGCAGGGCCACCTGGAGTCCCAATTGCCGGATCCTCTCGACGATTGTCGCAACCCCGCGTGTCGCTATTTCGGCCGCTGCCTGGTGCGACCTCCCCTTCGCCAGGACCAGCGTGTCGTCAGCGTAGCAAACCACGCTGACGCCGCTAGGGAGGTTGGCGCGCAGCATCCATCGCTAGGGCCCTTAGGAGCAGATAAAAAAAAAGAAAAAGTAGTTGATGCTAAGCGAAAACTAAATAAAAGCGCGAGCGGGCGATGCGATGCGACGCGGTGGCTTGGGGTAACACCCTTGTATACCATGTTTTACGCAAATAAATATTCTATTCTATTCTATATTTCACGCGTACGAAGTCGCGGGCACAAGCTAGTAATTTATAAAAATCGAAGCCAGTCTCATTCATTACATTCTTGTCATCATTGGCCTAGCTTTTTCCCAACTATGTTGGGGTCGGCTTCCAGTCTAACCGGATGCAGATGAATGCAGTATTTCATTACAGTCTTGTATCTGCATAAATGCATCTAGTGGTAGACCATCAGATGCAACAATCAACATGTTGCAGCAAATGTGACAAACTGACTGTTTCCTGGCAAACAATAGTTCCCAGCACTAGATGTTGAAGGTGACTGAAATTTTGTACACCCAAAATAAGAGTAAAAAAGTAAGAGGTGTATAAGATGGGTGACAGTAGCAGAATACTGATTACATTGTCTGTATCTGTTTCACAGATAATAACTGCCAATATCCTAATGGTGGCCATTAGAGTTAAATATATGTATAGGGCAGTTTGGGCATGTGTTTTACTATGTCGATAAAAAGTCGTCTATGTAGGAGGTAACTATGTCCTTCCCCAGGGTTCAAAGTTTCGGAGATCAGCCAGAACAAACAGACAATTTTTTTCAATATTTTTTTTTTTTGTTTGTTATAAGTACTGTAACTATATGTATACTTTCATATGCCTTTAGTAAAAAGCTGTTATTTTGACATTACAAACAGACATCAATTTTATTTATTTGTAAAGATATGCTTATAATACCTGGGCATAACCCATAAGTAATGTTAGTTCGGTTAATTAGACTCCCATGACTATAGTAACAAGACCATTGTTTCAGTTTGCAGTCTCGTTTTTTTATTCTCCAAATCCAATCCAATTATCAGTCAGTATGGATGCATCCACCCTGTCACTGAGAGGAGGCCAGTGTCCCAGCAGTGGGAACATTATAGGCTGATTATTTTATGCTCATGCTATGGATGCATCAATGGAACAAATTCAGCTTGTCTTAGGGGCTGGAAGTAGTACTCTTGACTGGTGGGATTTGGTCAAGATCAAGTGGGTCCAGAAGATCATTAACAATGTTTTGTCTCCTTTTTTGGGGATGGTAGTTTCTGGTAACATTCAAATTCAAAATATTTTATTTCACATAGGAAACATGAGAATTTAGATGCTTATTACCATTTGGTAGTTTCCTATGGAGAAGCACCAGCAAGAAACTCCACAGTTACACTTTTTTTTTGTAAGGTTATGTCATAGAAGTAGGTACGTAATTAAAAAAAAAAATGATGATGTAGTAGGAACCATCCCGGGCTGAACGTGAGTTTAACTCACAATTGGCAGTCGCTATTTACAGGGTATTTTGGGACCTATTGCCTATGCTGCAGTTTAGCTTTTATAATTGTAAAACTATAATTTCAAAAACATAATAATCATCAGTGGGTGTTGGTACCTCTTAAACCTTCATGCTTCTTTTTTGCACAAGGCTTGTATGCAAATAGATTAAGAAAAATAATGCAGGTGTTCTTACTTTACTTTGGGGCTACTAGCTGTAACGTTATAGGGATTATCACCCCATATCAATTACAGTAATAATACAAATTATTATCTACATTAGAGTAGGTACCTACCCTTAAACAAAAAAAAAGCATTTATTGTTACTCGCACAGGAAGATCACAAACTAAACTAAACACAATCATAAACATATAGATAGCAAAATACACACACAAACGCACCCTCACATACATACATAATCAGCCTATATTGTTCCCACTGCAGGAACACAGGCCTCCTTTCTGTGAGAGGGAGTGGGCCACACCAACATACATTATAATTAATACATACCTTGACCTTGTAATTGTCAGTGTAACAAATGTTGATGGTTAAATTAGTATAATGGCGAAGTGTGTGTTGTGTGACAGGTCTTCTCCTAGCAGGGTGGTGGGCGGTCGGTGGTTGCGTCAGGTGCGTCGAGCGAGCCACAGCCGTCGGAGTAGACGCAACGTGACGTCACCCCTGCCGCGCTCCACCAGCCGACACTCCAGCAGCCGCGTGTCCGACGCCGAGCCCTACGCGCACGTCGAGCTGCGCCGGAGCTCGCGCCTCGTCAACACACTGCCCAGGTCGGACTACTCTATCACTGAGCGCTGGTCCTACGGCACAGACGTTTACGAGACACGCTGTGATACCACCGAATTCAAGGGCGGTGACGCCCACAAATCCAGCGTTCACCCAAAACGCGGGCGGACTTCCTCGCATGACAGGAAAAAACGCAAGACTATATCGAACAACAGTGCAGAGGAGTGCGTCGCATACTGCACACGCTCACGGACTGCTCTTAAATCCAGCGAGAGTGCTTGTGAGCAAATACCGAATAATTTAAAACCACAGACATTAACACAGTTGCCCCTGAATCAGAACGCCACAGCTACTTCCGCTCAAGCTACTCAGCCGGAGGGAGGACTACTGCCGCTTGACGAGAGAGACTTTGCTTACTCGCCGTACAGTTCGTCCACTGTCACAGAGTTACTGGACTCGGATTATTCTGTATACAGTCCGACAGCTAGTCGACGAAAAGGCAAGAAGAGAAAGCGATCAACACATCGCTCTCTATCGAGCAGGAAGAGCAGTTGTCTGCTCAACGTAGACGAGTGCCGAAAGAAATTTAAAATAGATTCTCACGCTAAAGACGAGACAGATACTAGCAGTACCGGAAGGTCATCCAAACACGAACTCGACAAAGTCGAACTCCCGTCGTCCACTCTCACTTCGTGCACATACCTGTTACGGAACAGGCACAGCCACCTTGGACCCCCAACCTCTACGGTCATTAGCGATCACTCAGGTAATTTATGCCTCTTTCTTTTTCATTAATTGCAGCCTTGGATATTTTGTTTACTTGTAATTTATTAGTTACTTAGTCCTATCTTATACATATCATACATATATGTCTTAGTCCATTAGCGACTTTGAGGTTTGCTTATATTTGAGAGCGATGAATTAATTATGTACTAGTCTATTCCAACGTATTAGAGCATATGTAGGTCTCGAGCCGTAGCTTATCAGGTGGTGTTATCACGTGTATCAAGCGCAGTCATTCATCGCAGATAATGCATATTGATATTGCAGACAACCCGCCCGACGACTCGGCACACAGTCAAACAGTAGCGGGCCGCATCAGTAGTGCCTCCGAGAGTCTCGGCAGTTCCCCAAGTACCCCCAGTACACCCCCTCTACCTGACAAAGATATCCAAGGTGATTATCGCTATCGATCATCATTACTAATCATGATTATTATTCACTCGTAATAATCATTTCATGTAATGCGTGCACGTTTTTGTTTACAGAGGCAAGTTCGTCCAAAGCACACAGCTCGGCGAGCAAATTATTAATAGTTCCGCGAGATCTTCCTTATTTGCGTCAAACTAACGCGCGAAGGGTAAACTTCTTTATTCTTACTTTATAATTTAGCTAATGACAATGAGGCAAATCTAAAAACCAATTAATGCCCTGATAACGTTCCTAAATATGTGGTAACTCGCATTTACTTAATGATTTTAAAACTTATTGTAGATTGATTTAATTAATTACCAAATATACCATGATTGTTTTTAACCGGAAACATAGAAATGTCGTTCAACCAATTTCATATAAATACATTGTATCGAATATCATTATCAGTGTTAGTCGTGCGATCACTCGGTCTTGACGTAGCGTCATAGCTGATATCTTCGCGAAAATAAAATATACCTGTTCATGATAGATTACATTATGAATAATTCATATGTGCATTGCTTAGTGGTAAATATGTGCGACGTGTTGTGTTCGTGTAAGTGAGAGTTGTGTTGTGTGCAGAGTATCGCTGCTGCGACGGGGGCGACCCTGGGTGCTTGCTTGACGAGGGGAGCCAACACTTCGCAGCGTCAGCGACAAGACACTGCGTCTAAAAGACAGGTAAACATATCGATAATGTTTCTTACTGTTCTTTAAAAGTGTAACCTTGCTGATCTTTAGGCCCACGCATACGATAGTAATAATGTAAATAAATTTAATTGCCTTTAGTATAATATTGCTTGTGTATATTTGGTTGATATTATAGTGCTACTGTCAGAGAGTAGGGAGGCCTTTGCCCTGCAGTGGGACATCACAGGCTTTTAATAATAATACATAATGTATTTTATTTTAGCTTCCATGTTTAACATGTTTCCGCAAGTTGAATTTCATAATAGGCTAATTGTTTTCCTGAATCAATACTTGACCCATTTTTTGTCGTTATTGTTGATAAATTTGTCCGAATTATTTGTAAACTAACTTAGCAACACTGTTCAATATAGTGATAAGTTCAAAATATAAATGCTAAGGTTACGCTTCGTAGATAAGAAAGTACTTCAATACAGTGGCTTTGCAGTTTGTTGTTTGTGAATACAAATAACATTTTATTAGCATGCTAATTGCACATTCGTACCTTTTTAAAAAGTCGTTTGAATACTGCTGCAGCAGTGGTCAGATTGAATAAAACATGATAGTGTTGGGTGTAATAAGACCAGCGAAAAGAAGGATGTATTGTGTGAAAGATAATATGGCGGCTGAGAGAGATGCATAGAAGAAGGCCTGATTCTGTGCCGGCCTAAAATATATTTCTATAAGGTTAGACTATGATGATGGTAGCCTACGTGGAGTCACGATCATCGTAGAGCGGCTAGTAGCAGCTGCATGATGAAATTATGTATTTTTTTTTATGAAACTTGGGTAGCAAATTACTTAAACATATAATTTCTGAAGTCTGCATTTCTTAACTGAATATATCTGACCGAAACCGACCGTCGCGCCAGTATGCAATCGACGAGACCATTTCTATGAAGTATGACGTTCACACCCGACTTGATTGATCGCACGACTATGTTATATTCATATAAAAGAGCGGGACGATCGAGTACTGCTTGACGATTGCTTTTGTTTGTGATGCTGAGAAGAAATACCGAAACAAACTTCGTCAATATCCAGCAGTGGACTGGTGAAGGCTGATGATGATTGAGGGCCAGTGTTGACAGCAGTGTTGTGTCGCCAGGTATCGGGCAGTGAAGGCGCAGGCAGCAGCGCGGCAGGCGGGCGGCGGGCGAGAGCTCGCGACATGCCGCAGCCGCAGCCAGCGTCCACGCGTCGAGACAAACGAGGTACCTATCATAAGCTGTCTCTTAGAGTCTCCTATTCCTTAGAGGGAATGTTGGCGGCTTTTAGTCCATATAAGTGTATTCCTTAGTTTCCCCCCTGGATGTTTGTTTTGATTTGATCCGTTAAAATTAATTACTATAAGAATAAAAACCTTTCTAAATGTATTAAAATTGTCCGGATCTACCTCCGTAATCGAGACACCTGTCAAACAAATTGGACGAATATAAAAACTAAAAGAAAAATGTACGCTGGCGTCAACTTCGAAAGAGTTTATTAACCTACAGAGTACATTTCAAAGAGACTACATCAGTATTAGGGCTTCCAATACCGGGATCCCAGACATTTTTTGTCATTTTTCAATACCGGTATTGAAATATTCAATCCCGGAATTTCGGTATTGAAATATTCAATGCCGGAATTCCGGTATTGGTGATTTTATTTTATTTTCAGTAGAAACTACAGTGACACAATTTCGTTCTATTGCAAATTATATTTCCAACCAATTTTTTGTCTGGTAAGTTTAAAAAACTGCGTGTTTTAATTATCTCGTGGTTTATTTAGACAGTTAGTTACATTTCACTACTACTTGCACAGGTAAAGAATGGGGTAAAAAAAAGGTTGGTCTTTGTATTTCGGTTTCGGGCAAGGCGAAAGGTATACATAGAACAATATTATGTACTATTCTGAGATACCTGAGGTGAGAAGAAAGGTGGGACAATGGCGGAGGAGATTCTCCCAGGCGCTAAAAGGTGCATCCTACGAAAAGTCACCCAATACATTTTTAAGCTATACCAGAGCGACTGCCATAGCTCTGTAGGTACAACAAAAAATCAGTACAGTGCGATTTTTTGCAACCAAACGCGTACGCGCGTTTTTGTGTCTACGTTGACTGGCCTATAATATAGTATATTTCTATTAAAAACGTGATTTTATATTTAAAAAACTATATTTTATTGTTTTGTGGTGCAACTTAGTAGCACTTTAAAAATAATTTTTGAAAAAAAATTGTTTCTGATCCCGGGATCCCGGTAGGTATTGGAAATTTTCTATGCGGTATTAATACCGGTATTGAAAAAGTCCAGTATTCGAAACCTCTAGTCAATATATTGCCTTTGCAATCATTTTGACGCAGCATACGGCAAGATGTGTATAACCGATTGCGTTGTAGGAAACCGTAGCCTGAAAACACTGACCACTTGTGGACTTTGTCACATTAAACTCGTTGCTTGTCAATTGATAGATGTTGCTGTGTTTATCACTATTACGTCGTTAAAGCGTCATTTTTGTCGTCGCCATTTGCATCGTATGATATGACAAGGTTTGCATAAGCCGTCTGTGCGCGCAATAACACGTAACAAAACATTCATATTTCATATTCATTCATATTTGCTTCCGAAGTAAAGGAGAAAGTGAAAAAATAGGCTTTTTATAAAGGATCGGCTATTGTCAAGTACCTATATTCTACGGCTGGATTGCAAATATTTGGATAGCATTTATGACCAGCCCTAGAAGTCTTAAGTTTTTTGTAATGTCTAATGTTTATTCAGCGGGCGATAGACCATGAAACTACGCATTACAATGATACATTATCTAACTGTAAATTCATATTAAATTGTGTTGTTATGACAGGTAAAAGCAGCCTGGGTTCGTGTGCCAGTACTGGAGGTGCGTCCAGCCGGTCTCACCCCCAGCCACTAACAACGGTAAATATTACATACATCATAGACTATAAAACCTAGAGATCACGTCTAATAAAAAAAACTTTTTTATCTATAGTGTGTTTTCCTCAACTTATCTTATTTGGTAAACACATGCGGTGAACTGGGATTTATTTTTTAAGGAAATTAATATGTTTAAAAGGTTAATACAGATAACAGGTTTTTATGTTATTCAAACTGTATGTTTCTTTTTACCATAGCTAAACGTTAATACCTAACTTAACATCTATGTTGATGTGAAAAGTCGTAATTTTCATATCGTGTTTGTTTACCAAAAACTATAAGTAAGGTAAAATACACAATAAAGAGCAGGATATTAAAGGTGAATATTGTTTGATAGGGTGCCGTGGCATCCACGTCGTCCACACCGCCGGCCTCAGCGTCCGCTTCAATGCCTGACAACGCAGCCAGCGATGCTAAGCCCAAGGGCAAAGGTAAGTGTACACCCGTTGAAAATCTTGATACATATAACTGTTTATGTAACAAAGCTTGATGTATTTCCGACCTCATTTACTCAAGTAGGTACTTCAAACTTCAATGATAATCTCTTGTTGAAGTCAACATTATTTTATTGCAAAGAAAGTCTGTTTCTATCATGAGATTTTTTATGTTGTGACTGACAATGCCAGTCGTTCTATGGCTAGATTCTTTCAAGGAACAAAACATATCCTTTATGCGGTTACTGAGCATCTGCAGAAGATAGAACGAATAGAACAAAGCGGCTCAATCAACAATATTCATTCACAGCGTCGTCATCGTCAGAAGAATGCGCGGGTGGCGGCGGCAGTGGCGTGGGCGGCAGTGGCTCGACGGGCGCCGGCGCCGAGGAGTCCTCCTCCGAGGAGGGCGAGGTCGGCAGGCTGCAGGCGCTGCTGGAGGCTAGAGGCTTGCCTCCGCATCTGCTCGGAGCCTTGGGACCGCGCATGCAGCATCTGCTCCATAGGACCGTTACTGCTAACTCGGGTGAGTCAAGGATTCTTCTGGTTCATTTAGTTATATTAAAACGTTCATTATACTAATTTAGCTAACCTGTACTGTCCCAATGTTGGACAAGGCGTCACGTCACGACGATGCTTCTAATTTTTGCCAATTCCGCGGCCTCGTCTCGCGGTTTTAGAGATCAATCCTGTGATTTACTGGCCCATAAAACAGACACGTTTTTTCAAAGGCGCGGTTTTAACGCCGTACTATAAAGAGACCGTGTCGTGTACAAAAGGCCTTGCTGTTCTTTGCACCCATCTCAAAATTCGTAAAGAATCGGAATCATTATAATAAAACAGTTTCGTTTATGAGACCATCCAACAACATCAATTCATCCATTCTTGTACATAAAACTGGTTGATGCAGTTGTTGCTCAAATAGTGTCAATAACAATATTCTCGTTCACAGCCGCATCAAAAGCCGCCCAACTGTTGGCCGGTCTACAAGCGACCGGTGACGAAGGGCAGCAGCTGCAGGCCGTCATCGAGATGTGCCAGCTGCTGGTGATGGGCAACGAGGACACACTGGCCGGCTTCCCCGTGCGCCAGGTCGTGCCCGCGCTCGTCAACCTGCTCGCGGCCGAGCATAACTTTGATATGGTTGGTGCTACTTACTTACCATGACAAATATAAAAATATTCTTTATTATTTCATAGTAGATGTAGCCACTGTTTCCTATCTTACTACAGATCCCGAGACGCTTTTCGTGTCTGTTTGTGTGACCGCATTGTTTTTCTAAACTACAGAACAGATTTCGATGCAGTTTTCACCATAATTTAGAGAACTTATTCAGAAGGTTTCTGTGTATAATACTTAAATAAAGAAGCTTACATGAAATAAAGCAATTTCTAAGTTTTGTCAAGTCGTAAAAACCGTGCGAAGCAAGGGT
Source organism: Apamea monoglypha (assembly GCA_911387795.2). Taxonomy (NCBI): domain Eukaryota; kingdom Metazoa; phylum Arthropoda; class Insecta; order Lepidoptera; family Noctuidae; genus Apamea; species Apamea monoglypha. The sequence continues at coordinate 13,125,590 of OU426916.1, forward strand.
GGGTCGCTAGTTTAGTAATAATGTATGAGACTATAACCTTTTTTTTCTCCCCTAGATGAACCACGCATGTCGTGCGCTCACATACATGCTGGAGGCGCTACCTCGCAGCAGTGGCGCCGTGGCGCTGGCCGTGCCCGCCTTCCTGGACAAGCTGCAGGCCATCACGTGCATGGACGTGGCCGAGCAGAGCCTCACCGCGCTCGACATGCTGTCGCGACGACACTCTAAGGCTATACTGCAAGCGGTAAGTACTGACGTAGCAAGTTACCAGCACGTTACATTTCAAGTAGGGTCCGATCGAATTTCGTGTTCGGTTATCAGCAATTTTCGGCGTAAATATCCATAAAATAATGTTGTTTTCAGCCATAGCCGTAAGAACATAAGTAGAGGCAAATCAATACTTTCAATTAATTTATTCAGAGAAATTCGATAGTTACAACAGCGCAATAATGAATGAATGAAATGCACCGATCCCAGCGTGGTTAAACCAGACTCGATTAATCGAATGAACCCCAAGATTCGCACTAGCTCCTGTAGCCTCATGTTCATGGTGCTACAGCGACCATTGCATATCAAGGAGTAGACCGGGGGGCGCGGTCATTGTAGGGAAGACGTGCCGACGACTTAAGAGCCTACCGGATATGCATCCTAGAGTATGCATTGGACTAGTGGAGAAATGGGTGATATTTGTCTATGGATGGGCGGGCATCTTTTAACGACGTCGCGGCCAGGTGCTTCAGGTCGAGCTTCACCTGTGAATCTTTTGGCGGGGTTTCAACTGCTTTCTCGGCTCTTTTCTATGTCCTTGCTCTGCTGTGTTAAATGTTGCTGTTTTCAATTACTTCGTCGTAGGTCTTGCTACTGTCAGCGTTTTACTGCCAGTGTTTTTGTAAATCTCACTAGCACGTTTCTTGATCTTATTTCTGTGTTCCGCCGTATCCCTCCAAAAATTGATTCCCTTGTCGAAGTATTTCATGTCCTATTTTAAGTTGTCGTTCCATGTGTAAATAGGTTGGCCGATCTTCTTGGATTTGGCCTTGTACTGCATTGCTGTATGCAGCAGGTGTAGTTCGCGGCGCCTATGAACATGTGCGAGTTAGCACATCCTGTCGGTCTTGATGCGTTTGGTTACTGTTTTTGCCCCTAAGATTTCATGCATTTCCTTTTGTCTTGATTTATTTCTAGCGTGGTTAATCAAGTCTCTTATGATAACTCGCTCATATAGCGAGTACATAAATTCTTTTACTTGCAAGCCGTTCTTCAACTAAGACCCTTTTAAGCGTAAAGATGTGGTCGTTGATCTATTGTTTAAAAAGGCAGCTTGATAGTTGCCCAACTCCGTTACTCATTCGCGTCTTTATGGTTATTGTTTTTCGGTATTGGTACCTGCTCCAGCCACGTGTCGGGCGTTTCGTTCTGTGTCCAGGCTTTGTCCATGTGTTTGATGCTCGTGACGGCTTCCTGTAATAAACGGGGTATCGCTTTTCTAAAGCTCAATTACCACTTGGTCAGTTCCGGGAGCTGTCCTGTTGCACATTTTATTAATGATTCCCACTACGTTTTTGTTGTTCATACTGTGTTAATGAGCTAGCCAATTGCGGGCTGTTTGTTTGAGACTCATTTCGGGGTTTCATGGATTGTCCTTGCTCTTCACGTGTGTTGTACTGGTTAACTAAAGGCTTAATATGTTGTGGTGTTTGACGTTGGTTGTTTCGTTCTTGCATTAGAACTATCGGTTTGCTGTTGTAATGTTCTTCGTCGGTCATGACCCAGCTATCATAATGCTGGTCCTTGTAGAGGATGAGTATGTTGCCGGGTACTGATATCTGTGTGCACATGCGCATTTAAATATAACTCGGATACGCGGTTAGGATATCCTCTCCTCCCCAGAACGTCATGTTAAACTGTGTGATTATGTATTTTGTTATCCTTTGTTCCTGGAAGAGATTGCTGTTAGGGAGAAATTCTTGTATATTATTTAGAAGTGCTAGGCGAATTCTGTCGTCATCTCGATGCTCCAAAACATATGAAGCGAGGTCATAACGGACAGACACGTGGTCGAAAGTTAAACCCATATTTAGTTACAACAGCGCAATAAATTTAAAAATACTTTTTCTTGATTGATTGCTTGTTATTATTAATAGTCCGAGAAAAGTATAAAGTTTCGTGTGATTTATTATTCTTTATTTTTATTCTTTTACAAAGGAAAAAATTGTCGCCAAACAAAAAAACATTTTATGCGTTTTTAGACCTGACCTAGATTGTGACCTCCAAGACCGGTAAAGATGCCTAACAACAACCTCTGGGCCACTGCCCTCCGGACATATCACCTGCCTGATCGCCGGACCATCTCTTTTCAATGGAGGAACTTTCATCACACTTTGTTCGTCCCACCTAGAAAACGTAATTTATCGACATATATAACGCTTTAAGTGTCGTGCTTCTCTGACGTCTCTCATATCTTTACAGCGGGGTGTATCAGCGTGCCTGACGTACCTAGACTTCTTCTCCATCAATGCTCAGCGCGCCGCGCTGTCAATCACGGCCAACTGCTGCCAGAACCTCACCCCGGACGAGTTCCATCTAGTGAGGGACTCGCTACAGCTACTTGCTAATAGGTAACTAACACATACCTTTCATTATTACGTTTTTATTGAAGTTTTATTCGTGTTTTTTTTTTGTTTACCCACTTAGTTTCGACCACTAAGAGAAGTCTTAGTCATGAGCTTATCACGAGGTGCACACTGTTAACACAGTCATATTTTACCTATAACTTGTTATGTGAATCAATCATGACAAGCAATGTTTGATAATTAAGTAATACATCCGCAAGATGTTCAATTTTTTGCTAAATAATTGCGCCATTTGCCTAGGACATCAAAGTATGAACTCGACACACCCGAAGGACAAGAATGGGGCAGGCAATAAACAAAAACAATGAAAAGTGTCAAATTATGTTTTAACAAGACACGAGATTTCCAATTAGGGTCACATAGACCAACAAAGGAATGTGATAGAATCTCTGTGTCCGACATGTTTCACTGATTTTATACTTTGTTTCAGACTTACCCAACAAGACAAGAAATCCGTGGAGTGCGTGTGTTTGGCGTTCTCGCGCCTCGTGGATAGTTTCCAACACGACCCGGCGCGCCTCCAGGAGATTGCTACACCGGAACTACTTACTAATCTGCAACAATTGGTGAGTGTTTGTCTCTTCTTGTGTATTTGTGTTACATGTTCTTATTGGTCATATAAACAACATATACATACTACGCCATGCCTTCTTTTCCTATCATGAAGCAGCAGGTAGCCAACAAGTTGCCACATTATAGAATTGCGTCATTTATGAATCCCAACGGAAGAGCTGAAGCATAAGTAGGCAAACCCAAAGACATGTTTGCATTTGGTTTAGTCGAGTGTCGATTAGTCAACCTAATTTGTTCATTTACAATAGGTCTGTTGGCCGAATTCAGGGCAGAGTCCATTTAGATTGCTATCGACACGCTAAGAAGACGAATGGGTCTTTTGCCGAATGCGTTGAATGCAATGGCAAGCAAACTAAGACGCAACTTAGGAAATGTAGGTGTACCGTATATTTCACCAGGGTAAAGAGGCGTAATATATTTTTTATTTATATAATTATAATTAGCAGTATATAAAATAATGATTTCTTTACAGCTGGTAGTCCAGCCGCCACTGATCTCGGGCGCCACGTTTATCACAGTGCTGCGCCTGCTGTGGGTCATGTGCGCGGCGTGCCCGCAGCTGGCGCTGGCGCTGCACCAGCGCTCCATCGCCGACACGCTGCTGTGTCTGCTCACAGGCTCCAGCCTGCACCAGGAGGTAAACAAATAGACAAAACTTGACAAATAACAGATCTAAATCGTGTACCAAACTGCAGTATCGCAGTTTGGTACTTCAGCTGCACCAACCGAACGGTTGCTCTACGGAAATGCTCGAATTGATCGTTCGTAAAGCCTACTAACATTTCTAGTGTCAACGCGAATTCTGAGAGTAAATTTTATTTTTATCATATCAGCGCTCTATGGCGCACGTTGATGAAATCTAATAAGCGTTTTTACTCCGTGTCCATTAATACTTTCTAACGCAAGCCATCTTTTACAGCTAGTGGAATTAATCCCTCGTCTCCCACAAGAGTTATACGAGATCACCTGCCTGATTGGCGAGCTGATGCCGCGCCTGCCGACTGACGGCATCTTCGCGGTCGACTCGCATCTCGACAGACCCTGGTCTGCCACCGCAGAACGTACTGCGCACTGGCAGTGGCGGGATGATAGAGGTGAGTTAAAAAACGTTACTGAAACTGTTGTATAACTGTGTGTCGAATTAGTTAGGTAGGTGTTCGAATAGCCTACACAGCAGCCAAGACTGAAGAAGCACACTGTTGGCAGTGGAGATCAAAGTGATTTTTACCAATCTAATGACCAAATATCTCGATAATATTTCGTATGTTAACTTTTGTATTGTGTTTCTCACGTATGTTCATATACATTTTGGTATTCTGAAATTATTGTAATTGGATTAACATAATGAAGAAAAAAAAAATCGGTTGATAAGATTTACGAATCAAATTTCTTTAATGATTATAATTTGGATGCTATACGCACTTATCATGTTTTGATATAACTATAAAAGTATATTATGTACTTAGGCGTATGGCGTTCGTACTCGTGGGCCGAGAGCCGCGCCCTGGAAGCCGGCGCGTCGGCCGGCGAGGAGGAGGTGTGCCTGACGACGCTGGGCCGCTCGTACACGGTGGACCTGACGGCCATGCAGCAGCTCAACGACCACACCGGCACGGCGCGGCCCGTGCAGCGCGTGGCGCCCGCGCCCGCGCCCTCCGACCAGCCCGCGTCCTCGCACGCGCCCGCGCCAGGTTAGTACAACACGCGATGTCAATATAAACGCATACAATATGAAGGGTTCAAAACTTTTTATAAATTAAGTCTGTTTAAATATCCATCACCTATGCGAAGTTTCGCTAACTAATTCAATTTGACTCTTTATATCGCGTACTATTCTTACTAACTCCGGTATTCTTTCCAGACCCTCGCATTGCCATGGTCCGCTCTCACCCCGGGTTGGCGCGCGCGCTACTCGCCGTACTACACGAGGTGTACTGGAGCTCGGCCGGGCCCGCCGTGCGTTCGCAGGCACTCAAGGCCATCCTGCGCGCTGTCTACTATGCTGACGCGCCTCTACTTAGACAAGTGCTAAAGATGCAGGTAAGAAACAACACTTTGTCCTTTCTCTTTATCGTCCTGACACACAAACTTTAAGACGCTAATTGCTTGTTTTATCATTTGTTAAGTTTCGGATAAAATATCTGGCAAATATATACCGACTCAAATATATTCTTTTTCTTTATTAATCTGGCTAATAACGCCTCTCCGTAATTTCTCAAATAGGCAATAGTTGACAAAATGCATTAGCAACTAGTAAATAACAATTCTTTATTTTTATAATATTTATGGAAACCCTGAATGCAAGAAGATAACTTGTGTACTCACCCCGTAAATGTCTAGTCCTTAGGTATTTATGAATAGCAAGCAATAATAACATGGACTTCCAGATGACAAATTTCTGTCATGATTCTTAAAACATCACAAATTTCTTGGTGCAGGTGATATCATCCCACATCGCGGGCATGATGGCGTCAAGCGACTTACGCATAGTCGTAGGATCTCTGCAACTGGCTGAGATCTTGATGCAGCGACTGCCGGATGAGATGGGCGTACAGTTCCGACGTGAAGGTGTGCTGCATCAGGTGGCACAGCTTGCTGAAAGGGTGCCACCCGCACAGCCGCCTAGGCATCATCCACTCAAGGTATGTTAAGGAATTAAACAATCATCACTTTGGAAAGTCAACGTCAACGTCAAAATATTGCTAAAATTATGGAGAAAATCATACACGTACAGCTTTCTTCTTCACTTAAATTAAGTTTCTCCAAACACCACCAACATGGATTTTTAAAAGGTCGCTCCACCACATCCAATCTCGTGGTATGTAGTGACTATTATCTTTCAGAGCATATTTGGAATCCAATTTACAATGTTTATATTAATCGCCTTGAAAGTATACAAAGCCGATTTTTAAGGTACACTCAATATCGTTCAAATACTTATCTTCCTAACTATACTAGTCGGTGTAAGAAATTTCATATTCTTCCTTTACACAAACGAAGAAAAATTGCAGGTCTTGCTTTCCTATTTAGTATTATGAACGGGTCTACTGATGTCCCTGAGCTGGTGGCCAAGGTTGGACTTCGTGTACTCTCTGTGTTTCTTCGGAGACCTCATCTCCTTCATGTACCTATTGTGAGAATTACACATAGGCAAAATAAATATATTTTAAGAGCATGTTGAATGTTCATTATGGTGTGCCAGGATGTTGAGCTTGATTTTTTCACAAATAGTGTCCAGAAATTAAAAAAAAAATGTTGAGTAACTTTGTCTTTGAAGTGTAACTTGTTGAGTGATGTATTTTATTTTTGTTTATTCTCTTCAGTTGTTCTGTGTTTAACTCTCACGCTGTTTATACCGTTTTGTCAATTTTATACATAAGTTTCTATAAATGAAACTTGCAATTGGCTTTCTTCTACATATACTTTGGACTACTCGAATGTATTAGCTGTAAATTTTCTTAAAATTAATAAAATAAAATTAAAATATGTAATAGGTACGAACTACAAACAGACTTAAAAATAATCTGAACAACTAAGAACATTTGGTAGGTTTAGACCAAACGCACATAGAACCAGAGCGAGATAGATCTCATACTACAACGGGCTACGCGACGGGGCACGGGAAACGGAGCCAAATGCGCGGATTATTGAATTTGTGTGTAGAAATCACGCGGGAGCGCGTGTCCCGCACACCGGAGCGTGTCGCGCGGTAGTTTGAGATCCGCCTAAAAGGAATGCAATTAGCATTCTTCACTTGATATTCTTGTACATTTTAGTATAGATAGACCAACGAAAGAATGATTTATCAGGAAATATCATTCTTTCGATCATTTTTACACGTAAAGAATTTGTTAGAGTAGGACTATAATGTGTACTACAGTGTTGACACGCCCTTTTTCACATCGCCGTTTGCCTTACATAATAAGACAAGATTCTCGGTTGTCGTTCATGACTGACGATGGACAAGGGATCACTGACAATAATGATAAGTATTGAAGAAATATCTTTGCATTGTTCCACAGTCTCCGGGCGGTGGCAGCGTGCGCTCTCCAGGCGGGTCTTCGCCACCCGCCTCCACATCGGCTACATCGCTAGAACATCAGAACAATCTATCTCTTGCGTTCTCCGCTTCGGGATCATTCGTTGCCAGTACTATGCGTAAGTAGTTGTTTTTTTTTTAATCAAAGTAAAATACATGTACGTATACATATGGTGACTTGTAATTTGACGTATGCCTTCCAGGACGTGATAGTGTGACCCGTTTGCAACAATTAAGCACCCCATAAAGCATAGGCGAAAGTTCATGGGATTCGAGAAAACTCAAATTTTATGTATTTTTGAAAATTTCCCAGAATTCGTCACTAAATATCAAATGTTCTAAAACATCAAACAGTTAAAAGCTAAAGGGAGAAGTTTACTAACCATTTCCAAAAATCATCTATGTAAATGAACTTTGACACCAGTTATCTCAAAATTTTACTAAAGCATTATGCGTACAAATTACGGGGAAGACATCTTTATTTAAACAGCTATCTAACGGTGAACAAATATTTAAAAAATATTCAGAGATGAGGTTTATGTTATCTTTTTACCTTTTCGTCACCTAGCAACTCTTCTTACGTAATGTAGCCAGGTCGTCGCGACCATTTTGCATGAGACGTTTTTCGAACATTTTGCAGTCGATGAGCTAATCACTGATCACTTGTCGCTTAGTTCCCATATCTATAAACTACTGTGCACGTACAAACTCTTAATTCTTTAATAAATTTTAAATTTTGAGGTTTTTGCAAAAGAAAATCACACTGTCACGTCCTAAAAGGAATACGACAATAGTCACCCTGTAGAAGGAAGGAAATTCATAAAAGCGGTGTTAACTGCATTAGGATTGCCCTGAGTCGGACGGCACGGCCGAGGATTATGAAGTTCAGAATAAATTTTTGTAATGACATCAGGGCGAATTATGAAATTGAGAAGTATGTCAAAAGGTTTATGAAAAACAAATAGTGTAAACTTCTAAAGTAAATCTTTAGGATTACAGTGGCAACGCTTCAAACTGCTATAAATTGTGTTATTTTTCTGTTACTAGCAACTGGTAGCGATGGAAGCGGCTCCGAGCCTGGACAAGCATCAGCGTCGACACACGCGCAGATGTCTGCTACGTCAGTACACAGGTAAGAGTAATGTTATGACGTGTAATAATGGTACCTTTATCGTACTTCATCATATGTACTAAAGAACTGACTGTCGGTTAATCAGCAAGTACACACGGCGACATTTCAAGCTATATATTTCCAGTTTTAGCTGATCTCGCATTGTCTGGCTTTTCGTACAATGAGAAGTCAGCTAATACTGAAAATGTATATATAGCTTGATATGTCGTCGTGCGTACAATACCTGTTAATAATGGCACTTAGTCTCTTAGAAAGAAACTGTCACACAGGTACGAGTGCGAGATGTCGCTCTACAAATTAAATATTTTTCTGAACCTCTATGCATACTGTAATTTTAAACCAAAGGGTCGTTCCTATTGTGCTATGGAAAATAGCGTCAGTCAAAATGTATGACTATAATGTCGAGTGTGTCAGGTCCGGTAGTCCCTTGCAACTGGCAGAGATGTTAAAACGCAAGCGCGCAGTGAAGCGCTCCGGCGGCGCCGGCACGCGCCACGCGCGCCGCCGCGACGAGCCCGCGCCCGCGCACGCGCCGCCGCACGCGCACCTCGCGCACCCCGCGCACGCGCAGCACGCCGCGCACGCGCAGCCACATGCGCAGCCACATGGTATGTACCTGTTATAAGATTGATACTCTCTGCTCTTTTTTGAGTCAAACATCAAGCTTTTGTTTTTTTTTTTTTAATTTAGTTTTTCTTTTTGTTTGATCGGTCAATACATTATTTATGTACTAGCTCTAGCCCGCGGCTTCGCTCGCGTGGATGTCGGGAAATATCACACATACATACACACATAAATGACTACCATTGTTTATGATGTGCAATAAGTTTGGTGGTACAAGCAGATCTTAAGCCCTATCTACACGGTGCGATTTAATTGCTTGTGGCAACCTTAAGTTAAAGCAACAATAAAAGTTGCATCATCTAAACAGTTAAGACGATGCAAGTAAGTCATTGGTTGCTTTAATTTAATTGTATGCCATAGAAAAGAAACTTGCATCGGGCTCTAGTTGATGAGTGACCCTACACTTGGCAGGTTCAGGCGTGACGGTAGCAGCGCGCTCGGCCACTCGCGTGGGCGGCGCGTCCAAGACGTCGTCGTTCCTGTCGTCGCTGAACCCGTCGCGCTGGGGCCGCTCGCCGCACGCGCACAAGGACAGCGGCCTGCTGGCCTCGCCGCACACCTCCGCCAATCTCACTGTGCAAAACAAGTAAGTGCCCACTAGAAAGTACGAAAGCAAATTATTTTATAGCATAAGTAACAATACAGGATGTAACCATGAATTCAACACATGATTTTTAGACCGCCGAGCGTAGAAATTTTTAGTCTGTTGTAAAAAAAAAATCGACTGTTTCAAGTGAAATACCTGCGCGGTCACAATGTATGGCAGAGCTAATTTTTTTTTTTAATAACCGACAAAAAATTTCAACGCAGGAGGGGCTTCGGAATCTTGTAATGAATCCATGGTTACAGTTTGCGAACTGGTTCAAAACTTATCCTGTATACAGCTCGGAAACTATTATCTTTATTTTTTATATAATATACTCATGCCTAAAGAGCCTTAGCTCAGCCGGTTCAACGTGTCTCTGATTTTCAGCTTCAGCCTACTAGTGCCATACACTCGATTACGTCATATGTAATGTGATATTTTGTTCACCCCTACCTCTTTTGAAATATAAAATGTAGGCAAAAAATTGAATTATCACAGTATCCAGACGTGAAAAATTAACAGAATACTGAAAAAACCTTGAACTATTTCTCGCGGAAAGCAAAAACTCGACTGAAAAACGTTTTTTTAGGAACTTAATACTACACGACACGACGACGACAAGAATATGCTGGCACTAAATGTAGATTTCAAACTCCATATTGTCATTGAAAACTTTGTATTATTTTTACATTTTTTTCTAATGCATACTAAATGCTTTTAATCTTTGTGACTTCGTGTAAGCAAATCTGCAATAGATATCAGATTCTGTCATGGATCAGAAGTCAGGTCATTTAGGTTATGTTGACCATCACAGTTTATGTTATGTAATAAACAAGGTACAAGACAGACATAACAAGTGATAACACGACCGTTATCTCTATCATAACGTAGATTATGTTATGATAGAGATTACGGTATATAATAAACCTGGCACGAGACAGTGCAACGCATGACTTTGATTATTTGTGCGATCTTGCCTTTCCTTTAATTTTAAGTGGGACCGACTAAAAATTGCGCTGCAGATTGTCTGTTGTTTCACATATTATACATGAAATGTATGTTCAAAGGAACGTACGGACGCCAGCAGGTCAAGCTACCCGAAACTGTCAAATTTTCCCAATCAACCTTGAACCTTAATGGTTTAGCAATAAAGTTGAAAATCTATTAAAGAAATTTGACAGATTGTAGTAGCTTGATGTGCTGGCGTCTGTACTATATAAATATATGCAACATGCAATGTAACAATCATTGAAACAAATTAGTTACGTTTCACATGTGTATACCCACCATCAGCTGCTGCACAAAAGACTTTATTCTTGAGAGATCAAAAATATTCTATGTATATTTTGCATGTCCCTTTTTACGCGCTGTATGCGATAGTTTATGCGATTTAGGAGTTCCGCTGAGTTGGCGGACTTCCGCGAAGGGTAGCCAGCGTGTGTCGTCTATTTCTGGAAAATCAAAGACCGTCGCTTTCATCGTGGTCGTCCGCCAAATGCAGTGGATGGCCTTGGGGTCATCCGTTTTTAATCGTGTTGACTCGAATAAATTGTCCATCGTCTCTTCAGAGCCTAAATAGTGTGTTAACTGTTTTGCCACTAAACGTGCATCTGTTATATGTACAGAGAGAAGGTGCGAGAGTGGATCCAATGGACGGCCTCCCGCGTGGTGCGCGAGTGGGGTGCGCTGGGCGGCTGCGGCGGCGCGCTGGAGCAGCTGGCCGCGCTGGCGGCCGCGCTGCCGCACCACCACCACCGCCGCGCCGCGCTGTACTCGCTGCGCAACACGCTGCTGCACCACGACGTGTCGCCCTTCGAGGTACGTACTGCCACACCCACTGTACATCTATACTGTCTGTCATCGAACACGTCTAGGCAGAGCACGCTCGTTCTGCGAGGGGAGTCGCGGAAGGAGCGTTGTTCTCTAGATACGACTGTGGTACAGGGCTAGTGCGCGAGAGAGAGGTATGGTGGCTCGCCTTTCGAGGTGTACTGTAATGTTTACATGGCATTTTCATGTAGACATACGAACTACGTAGCAAATGTGCTACTACAAGTTGCAGATGACAACATCACGTGACGTTAAAAAATCCTGCATCGCGCAATCAAGATAACCGCACATTACCAAACAATGGTATTATGACAATATCGACAGACTCAAAAAAACATCTTTTCATTAGCAACACTTACTCCTCAGGTGAACCACTCGGGCGTACTCGGCGCTCTGCTACAGTTCCTGACGGGCGTGGAGCCCGAGGGCGAGGGCGGCGAAGTGCGGGACGGCGACGGCGAAGGCCGCGACGACTACGTGGCCGCCGCTGAGGACAGGCTGAGGCTCTTCCTGCACGTCTTCGCTGACATGCCGCAAACTATCGAGTGAGTAAACTTTTTTAGTTTTTGTTATTGGTTACAAAGACTCGAACAAATTAACTAAATAACTTCTTATAAATTGAACATTTGTGTCTGTATTATGTTTGGCGAGAAATTGGAAGACTTAAAATTTATAGTCCTGTCCGAATCCGTATACGCTAATTTTAGCACCGACCATCATACTTACTTTGTTAGCTGGATGAGACTCTTTGCTCTTCATCAGATGGCGTTCAGTTTCAACGAGTCTCTTTTAGTTTCTTTTAGGCTTTATGGTAGTATTAGATAGTAAGAATGTTGTGGTTGCAGTGCGGAGTGGAGCTCTGCCGTGGGAGCACTGGGCGTTCTGGGCGCGGGCAGCAGCTCGGGCGGCACGGGCGGCGCGGCGCTGGCGGCGCTGGTGAGCAAGGTGAACGCGTGCGTGTCGCACCTGGAGCAGTTCCCCGTGCGCGTGCACGACCTGCCCGCGCGACCCGCCACCTCCGCGCTCAAGTTCTTCAACACGCATCAGCTTATGGTCAGTAAACCCTTGAGCATACCTCCCAGTTTTGACATACGACATGGCCCATGCTTGCTTTTTATTGACGTGACAACGTCTAATAAATCGATGAACGCCGGCTGCATGCACGAAAAAGGATGACTCATTGTCCCGTTACGCTCATTGTACGCTTGCGCCGCATCTATCTCTCTTCCACTCGATAAAAGTATGCAATTATTTCATCAATGTTTTGTTATGTAGTTGTCACGTTAAACTATCGTCCATAAACCAAGTTACAGACGACCTATTTTTTTTTTTATGATCTTTGCATTCGCTTCCTCAAAAAGCGTACGTATCCGTGAAATGGCGCACCGTAGACGTCCAGTTTAATAATTACTTCTTAGCTTCGTACGATAATAAATATGTACTAAACCAAGTATAGCCTCAGTAATAACTGAGTCTCTATTTGATTTAGGGATTCCAATGCTAGATAATTTTATCCGAGGAATAATTTAGAATTTTTGACAGTGCTTCCATACGAAATCTGTCAGACGTCAATTTTATTCCATAAATAAAAATTATCTGTCGGTTGAAAAATCAGCCCATAAGTATTAAAAAGGCAAACATTAATTTATAGCCCTTCAAATTTATTATAAAACTAAATAAACCTTTGGTGAACAAAGTGCTTCTCAGGATCTGTCGATCTACTTTACATACAATGGTAGTCAATTTTTTATTTGTTACAGTGTGATCTCAAACGTCACCCAAGTTGCTCAAATCTGAAGCAATGGAAGGGCGGCGTAGTGCGGATTGATCCGCTAGCTTTAGTGCAGGCCATTGAAAGGTAAGCTATGAAACAGCTTATAACTTTTACAATATTTTTATAAACTTTGAAAGTATTCATGAATAGTGTGTGGTGAATTAAATCCCAGATTTATGCAGGGTGCTTTAGTAAATATGAACAAAATAGGATGACAGTGATGAAAATATATCGTTTTCTGCATATTTTACTCTCAGCGACAATCAATATAAAAAATGTAGGGAAATTAGAGGTATTTTTGAAAGATTGAGTCTGAGATCAGACTGTGAACGTTCTTAAAATTAAGAGGACTGCCTCTCTGATGTATGAACGTAAAAAGAGTATTTTATCATTTATTAAGTGTGTCGATTGTGCCGCAGGTATTTAGCACAACGCGGCTACGCGAGCGGGCGCGCGCGCTCGGAGTCGCTGGGCGGGCCGCACTCGGACGACGACGGCGCCTCCGACGACGACGTGGACGACTCGCTCGCCACGCCACCGCTCCACCCCATTGAGTACGTAACACTGTGTAACTCTATAAAAGACATTTGCTGCTGGACATATAACTCAATAAACAATGAATAGGTACGCCTTAATCGTTCGCGGTTACCCATTCAAACGTTTTTCACGGAAGGCCGAAACCTTCCATTCTGCGAGCATATTGTCGCCTACTGTGACTTAAATTCAGTGATTGATTAGATAATGTTGGTTACCTTGGGTCTCTTACGAAGCTTATCATTTTTACGAATCTACGAACATAACAGTCCTTTTGATATGTTTGCGGATTTTGCTCCGTGATACCTTATTACCTTATAGTATAAGTCATATACAGGATGATTGAAAACTCGACTTATTCTAATTCCAACTTTATGTTACCACCCAAGCTGCTCAACTATTTTTTCCCTCTACAGATATAATGTTATAAGCATGCTTATCAAGGTACTAATCTTTTTCAGTTCTGACCACAAACTGGAGTTCCTGATCGGCGACACCGTGCTGCCGTACAACATGACTGTGTACCAGGCGGTCCGCCAGTTCGGCGAGCAGACTGACGCTGACACTGACACTGAGACACCACTAGGTAAGCAGCTATACAATACGTCCGTACAGTTCGTTCACAGTTATTTTACCTATGACAGCATCAACACAACAGCAACCTTATTCTGACCATAATAAAGTTCACAATGGTTTGACAGACTTGTCAGTGACAGCAACCTTATTAGAATGAGAATAAAGATCATGTGATCGAAAATAATACTTGCCTGTATTATTATAGTGAGCTTTGTGTTGTTGATGAGGAAGGAAAAAGACTGCAAAATAATGTGATGTCTCAGATAACAAACAAAATAAAAACTCAACCCAGGACAAGACTGTCGTTAAAATTTCTTGCTCGTTCTTCTCTATAGAGGTATTTGCTTTAGAATAACTAGCTTCAACTGTCTGACTAACTGACCAACTCCTTGGCAATTCTAAAGTGCCTGTAAATGGTTTAATTGGAATAAATGCTTTGAGTTCAAGTTAAAATTCGATATAATATTACTAAAAAACAATTATCCATCCACTGTAGTAGTGTAGTGAGCGACACTGTTATTGCTAAGGAAGAATGAATACTCGAAATAACGTGGTGTTTTAAATTACAAGAAAATGTATCGAGTTTAGTCCTATAAACTAGTAAATAAACCATATGTTCCTATGTTTCCAGCAAACGCGGGTATCTGGGTGCAGACGCACACGATCTATTACCGCGCCGTGGAGGCGGGCGAGCAGCCGCGCGCCGACACGACCGCGTCGCGCAAGGGCAAGGGGCAGCCCACCAAGCTGTCCTCGCGCCGGAAACCTGATCTCTTATGGAACGGTACGTTACAGTTGTACTTAGTTATTGCTGTATTATGAGTGTATCAACTATCAAAATCTTTCCTCGTTTCAGTTTCGAAGTCCAATAAATAACTCGTATATTTCTTACATTCCGGGATGAAACTGACATTATTGTCGTTTTGGGACTTCAGAGGGAGATATAATGCACTCTCTGATACTTTGAAGTTTAGGCAAATATACTCTATTCCGCTCTCTGGTTTCTTTTGTTGATTGTGATAAGTAATGAATTGTGTTGTTATTATTTGTTTACAGAGGGCATGGTCCCACTCCGCTCGTCCCCACTGGTGGGCATGGTGCGCGCGGCGGGGCTGGGCGCGGCGGGCGAGGTGCGCGACGCGTCGCTGCCGGCGCTGAGCCTGCTGCGCGCGCTGCACGCGCTGTGCCGGCACTGGCACACGCTGTACCGCGCCGCCTGCCTGCCCGACCTGCGCCCGCTCGTGCCCAACCAGGACTTCATCAATGCCAAGGTATCTTACATAATGTCAAACAAAAATCTTAATTTATAATAATGCATAACTCCCATTTATTAGCGCGTTTCCGCGAGCGAGCGTTTTATTTCAAAATTAAAAACAAATTTGCACACCTTTTATGGTTATAATACAGTGTACCTAATTCAATCTTTTGTAACACTTATAAACCTGTGTTATGCAAATAACTGGTTTTGAGAAATTATGTTTATCTAGCACAGACACAATAATTATTTCTAATATTGTTTACCTATACAAAATGTTATTTAATTGTAAATATTATTATGTGCGATAACCATAACAGCGCAATATAGGTCTGTTTCCTGACCAATGTTTCCTGACGCTGATTTTAAATTAGGCTTTAAATTGTATGGCGTTACGGATGTAAATTGCTTGCCGAGTGACCGTAACGTTCTACAACCGACTACACCTCCCAAGAATCTTGTTTTCTTTTAGCTAATCATTGAACCTTGTTTCAGCTTGCTGCCAAAGCCAACCGCCAACTTCAAGATCCGCTCGTCATAATGACCGGAAATCTCCCACCGTGGCTGAAAAAGATAGCTTACGCATGGTAAGTCATTATGTTTTGCAGACTGTTATTAACTGAGAATTTTTTTTGGTGATCAATGTGCCGGGGCATTTAGATGTAACAATATGTGATGTTCCAGCCCGTTCGTGCTGCCGTTCGAGTGCCGCCACCTGCTGTTCTACGTGGTGTCGTTCGACCGCGACCGCGCGCTGCAGCGCCTGCTGGAGGCGGGCGGCGAGCGCGGCGCGGGCGGCGCGGCCGGCGGGCCCGACGAGCGCGTGGCGCCGCGCCTGGACCGGCGCAAGCGCACCGTGCAGCGCCACAACGTGCTGCGCCAGGCCGAGCACGTCATGCACGAGTTCGCGCACTCCAAAGCGCTCCTCGAGATACAGTACGAGAATGAGGTCGGCACCGGCCTCGGGCCCACACTGGAGTTCTACGCGCTTGTGTCGCAAGAACTGCAGCGTGCCGATTTAGACCTGTGGCACGGCTCGGAGAACTTCAAACAGAAGCCGACTTCCTTCGGCGGAGAGATCGTGAAGAGTCAACCGCCGGTCGTGACCGACCGTTCATCGGACGCGGCGGCACGTCTCGCCTCCTCGGTTCGTGATGCTCTGAACCTCGACGAGGAACGCTCCCCAGAGCCGTCGGAGCTCGAGAAAGAGACGTCGATCCCGTCGCCGGCGCCCGACGCCACATATGTGTCATGGCCGTGCGGCTTATTCCCGCAAGCCGTGGGCCGCAACGCGCGCGCCTCCCACGTCTCAAGGGTCAAGGCAAAGTTTCGCTTCCTAGGGAAGTTCATGGCTAAAGCTGTTATGGATTCCAGAATGGTGAGTCTAATACTCTACTACACCTTGCCTAACAGCTTTTACAGTTCGAAAAATCTTGTCAATGTCCACAATTTCTGTCAATTTCAAATGTTGAAATATGTTGCATTGTTAAAATTGGAGGTATCACTGATTCCGATAGTACAGGTACACCATGTTTCCACTCAGGGGTTGAATTTCACAGTATCACAACTTGAATCTTGTAGTTATTTTATGTCCTACACTACATAAAATTATGTAACTCTCGGACACATCATTATTATAGCCGCGGAATACTAAAGTCATGCTCGTCTTTTAGGTGGATATCCCACTATCAGTTTCGATGTACCGCTGGCTAGTGAGCGAGGACAAGTGGCTGTCGCTGAGCGACGTGCGGCACGTGGCGCCCGAGCTGTGGCGCTCGCTGTGTCGCCTGCGCCGCGTGGCCGAGCGCGCGCGCCTGCTGGCGGCCGACACCAGGCACTCGCCCGAGCAGAAGACGCAGCTGGTACGTCATACACACATACAGTGCTACAGGGTTCTTGTGGCGCGTGCCCAAATTTTAACTAACGCCGCTACTGCACCCAACAAGCCTGAATTGAGTTATTTTGAAATAAAAACGAAATATTCTTATATAACATTATACTGTTATGGATTTCCATAAAATAATTGTAGTAATTTTATGGAAATCCATAAAACTACTACCACGACGACGACGACGACGACACCACGACACTACGACTACATAGCATAATATTCAATGTATGTAACAGATAAGCGCCCTGGAGCTGGACGGATGTCCCATCGAGGAGTTGGGCCTGGACTTCATCCTGCCGGGCGACGGCTGCACGGAGCTGCGGCGCGGCGGCCGCGACCTGCCCGTCACTGCGCACAACCTGCACAACTACATTGATCTCGTGACCCACTGGCTGCTTTATGAAGGTAAGATTCTACCTAATGGCTATGCTGGGGGCATAGCCATTCGACAAGCTGTCGTATGGACGTGACAAAAGCACCTATCATGAAAATTTGATAATTATGTCATTTTAATATTTCGCATAGTCAGTTATATTAGATAGGGCCCTGATGGCGCTCATGGTACAACTGAAATAAATTAATAAAGTCCATTATGCTAGGCTGGTATTTTGGCTCCTTTATGAATTGTTGAAATGAGCTGTCACAAATATTGTGATTGGCAAACGGAAAGTTTGAACAAATATTTGGTTACATGCCAGACCAAAATACATCGTAAAAGTGGATCTCATGACTTGATTTTACATTGCATTAGCAATATTGTAAGAAGGAAAAGGGCACAAATACTTAAGATGAATTCTGTTTCCCCACAGGTGTTACCAAACAAATGGAAGCATTCCGAGAGGGCTTTGAGTCAGTATTCCCACTAGCCAACCTCAAGATATTTTATCCGGAAGAATTGGAACAAGTGTTCTGTGGCAGTCCGTCCGGTAAGACATTTATTACTACTATACACACATACACGTCACACACACCTATACTTGACTTAAATTCTAATCCAAAATAAATGCTTTTTTGCATAGAAATTTAACTTCTTGTACTATCACATTAATTAATTAGGCTCTTTGTACACGGCACGGTTTCTTTACGGTACGGCGTTTAAACCGCGCCGTAGAAAAAATGTGTCTTGTCAACAAGCTTCCATAGTGATCTTTACTACACTGACGGCCTACATACGGTGAATAAACCGTAGTGTTTTACGGTAAGAAAAACGTGTACGTATCTTTAGGGCCGTATTAGTACTTCACGAGCATGCGTCATTACAATTTAAACTTTATGTCACGACATTAAAGTCACGTATCACACGCTCGTGATATGCAATGACTGAAAAAACAATATTTTAAAGCTATTGTCTGTTATAGGTGGCCGCGATCAACGCTGGGAGCCGCGCATGCTGACGGAGTGCATCCGCCCCGACCACGGCTACAACGCGGAGTCGCGCGCCATTCGCATGCTCATCGACATACTAGCCTCGTATAACCGCGAGGAGCAGCGTTTGTTCTTGCAGTTCGTGACTGGAAGCCCCAGGCTACCCACAGGAGGTAAATAAATTACTAAAAGAATAGCTTACAGTAATCTATCTGAGCAGTTTCATCATGATGGTATTTTCCACAGGCTTCAAGGCGCTGAACCCACCGCTGACGGTGGTGCGCAAGTCACTGGAGTCGTCGCTGGACCCGGACGAGTACCTGCCGTCCGTGATGACGTGCGTCAACTACCTGAAGCTGCCAGACTACACCAGCGCAGACGTCATGCGCGGCAAGCTGCGCCTCGCCGCCTCCGAGGGCCAGCACTCGTTCCACTTGTCGTGAACGCCCCACGTGTCCTCTCCCCACTACTGTGATTACGTATCGGCCCCTCAGAGTTGTTTGTATACACGTGTGAATGCGGTTAGTGAAACCTATAATATGTGTTATATTGACGGTGCGCACGCCCCGGACGACTGCTGTTTATGTGCAATCAAAGTGATTTTATTAACCTAAATGTGACAGACACTTAAAGTGCTGTGCGTTCTATAGTTTTGTTTTTCTTTGGATTCTTTTTAGATTACAGAAATATGTTTATATTATATTTTGTGTTAATTTAATGTGATAACTTGTATATTACTTTCTCTGTACATCAGAGATCTGCTGACTCTCAATATAAAGCTTATGGTAAATATGTAACATGGATGGATTTTGTTGGCTTCACTGTATGGAGACGAGACTGCACGAGTCGGTGTCACGCCGCTAGCCACGGGACTGACCATCCATGCTGCCAAGTCTGCTGAACCTACATAATAATAATAGAGTGCCCGTTCACTTTCACTTCGCGAGTTATTCCTTGAATACCACCTGCAGTTGATGAATTATTTCTGATTAGATTGACACGTTTATATTTAAGCTATTTGAAGGACCACTAAAACTTGTTTGAGAGTCCTATGAATTATAATAGCATTTATTACCAAACGGTGTATGTTTTAAGTATCATAAATGAGTAAAGAAAAAGTGCAAAATTTAATATGTAACAATTTCAATAAAACCATGTAAACAATATTGATCAACACTGGGTTTCATTTTTCACCTTTCTACTCTTGTATCCAACAGCTTATAACTCATAAAGGCAACAGTGTTAAGGATGCTACTAATAAATCCAGCCAACTTTCACTCTCCACCTGTTGAAGATATTGAAATTCATAACTTATTTAAAAATTAAACAAATTGCGTTATCTAACATGCCATTTGGCATTTTTACATTATTTAGAAATTATGTAGAAATGCCAAATTGTATGTCAGATAAAGCAATTTATTTCATATTGTTTTATGAATTATATATATAAAATAAAACACAACATATTTTGAACAATAATTAACCTTTATATTACTTTACACTGCCACCAAACTGTCCACAAAAATATGATAAATCCATAAACATTATGTAAAAAGTTGATTAAGTTGCTTTTCATTGAATCCATATATTTCATTTATATATACATATATATCATTACTTCATTTATATAATTACTCGAGACAAAGTTAAACATGAATAAAAGTGTATTGCCTGAATAAAAGTTGCCGCAACCAGGAAACGGTCTTAGGAGACTGTCCTTAACTTTTTAAAATAATATTTTGATAAGTATTCACAGATTTTGAAAATAATAACAGTCGGAAAAAGTGGGCAATTCTTATAATTATTAAATAACTCTAGATAATGTACTTTTAATCGACTTCTTAAAAAAAAAAAGGATTTTCTCAATTCGTCTGTATCTGTATCTGTATTCGTCTGTGTGTTCTGTATATACAACATTTTCCGGAATTAACGCACAATTACTAGTTTAATAATAATAAAATTTAATAATAAAACGTTGTTTAATTATTAAATTAGTTATACTGATTGCAGGAGAAAATTATGGTTACATTACAAATCTACGCACGCACACAGTTGCACACGTATAAGCTGTACAGCGGAAGTATGACTGTAATTTACGTAGTTTTAATTATCTTTGGTGTAAAAAATGACCTACATATTATTAACAATTACAGAAATCAATTCAGTAAACGATTCTGAACAAATACTTGCATAATGTGCAATAATTCAGTTACACATTGTATATATTCTATTTTTTATATTTGTTCATTGATATTATCGTCAATTGTGGAACGATTTTAAAAATTCTTTTTCATTTGGTAGAAGAAGCTTGCGCGGTAGTACTGTATTAACTTTGCTTGGGTAGTTTCTGAGTTAGCTTCAATAATACGTATTTATCCACTTAATATATGTTGATGATTTTATATAATAACTTCCTGTCACTGTTATTTACATAGCAAGTAGTGGTATACGAATTTGTGTGGGATAGGAACTAAAACTAAAAAGTAAAAAACAAAATTATTTTAATTTCGAAAGTCATATTTTGGTTTTGTAAAATGTTCGTTTTTTGCCACCGATTTTCGAAATGAAACTTATTTTTCACTTTGTACTGTTTTTTTTTTTGGAAGTCGTTGTCGATGTCGTGTTTTCTTTTTAAAAAGCTTTTAGTTTGAATTTATTTATACTTGCCGTCTAGTCTGTGCTAAAGAAATGTATTTTCTTTTTTTTCTTACGCCAGGATTAAGAGGATCCTTTGGTCGACACGATCTTGTTGTAGATAGTAGGTACGTACTTAGTATAATAAGTATCAAATTTCGGTTTGCTAGACAAGCGGTGAACGCAAAAAACGGCTTTCGTTTTGACACCACTGACACACAATGACGCAGTGACTTCACTTGATTTTCATGGAAACGCTACAAAATAATGAGTGAGCTCACTCTGCTCAGTATGGCCACTTTTTCGCGTGACCAAGTACGGTGCGCGGGGTTTAACTTTACGGTGTTAAAACGCTTTCTAGGATAACACACCAACTTATTTTCAAAACAACGTTTCAGTGACGTCATTCACCCGTACATTGCGACGCTTTGTGGGCAGTCACTGCTTTTCTCGGAAACCGTAGCTTTAGTGAGACGGGCTGGTGCCCGCAACTGCACGTCAAAGCGCATATTTTGCGCACGATACTTGTTTACTTTTTAGCACCAATAATTATATCATCTATAAATATTATCAGCATATTTCGGACTATATGTGGTGGATACAGGGGTCAAACTCAACACTGGAATTAGACATAATAAAATTCTAAATTTTAGTTCTAAAAATAGTTTATAGCAGTTAATAATAAAAGTAACTGTGCAATAGTCTAAAAAATAACCCTACACTAGAATGTACACTTGACCATCTATCAATATAAGAACATCTAGGAAATAGTCACAAGGATTTACAGCACCATTGCAACCCAACCGAGGATGAGACAGGAGCCACCAATGGGAGTGAGCCTGCGGAAGCAGCGGTCACCGGTGAAGGCGTGATAGTAGCATGTGCCACAAAATAGGCTCATCCCAGCAACAAAGAATGCACCAGCCTATAATAAAATGTGAAACAAAGATTATTATTGCACAACATATAATAAGTAAAGATTAGATTGCAGTTTTTATTCTAACTCATCTTATATTTCAATCGGAACTAAGCTAAGGATTGCAATGATCAAGAAATTCATTGTGATAACAATATCAGTATAATCTTTTTAAAGCAATATTATGACATTATTATGCTAATCAAATTCGTGACTTGTCATTCCCTCTGTAATTACTAATGACAAAGTTCAACGTCATAGTTAGCAAATTGTTAAAATCTAGTGAAATTAAGATCTATTTGACTTACAATAAACGGTCTCCGGCAAAGAGGAACTGTGACAAGTGCAAGGGTGTGTAAGAAATGGAATCTGTTGGCTGTGTCAAATATTTTTCTCAAGTCTTCTTTAGTTTCGGGCTCAGGGAAATTGCGGTGAGCGCCCATTGCTCCGAGCACTACAGCAGCAGCACCGCTCAGCCCAGCGAGGCGCACAAAGGGCCCCGCCTCCTGCGCTAGTTGCCACAGTGGCATTCTAACCATAACTTGTTGAACAGGTGGTGGAGACCCTTGTTGAGGCTTGAAAATACCCTGTGGTACGAAACAAAGAGATTAATTTTGACAGCAAACAATGAACCCTTTTATCGGATCTAAGGAAGAGCCTTCCACAGTACAAAGCTGAAGTTGGAACTTACAATTTGACGTAACAAATTCATAGCTCCGTCCGTCACCGTATTTATCATAAACGCGTCGGCCAAATTTACCATACCTTTACAGTTATTTTCTACTGTATAAAAAATATTCCCTGAAGAAATCCGCAAAACGACTTGTGCGACAAATATTGATAAAAATCTGTCAAACCAAATTTCAAACGTCAATACTAGAGATGTGAAATATCGTAAATAATAGTCGATTTTTTTTATAAATCGACTATTATGTGTGTTTCATTTCACACAGAAGTGGCCTATGCGGTAGCGAGCGCTGTGGCGGACAGTTGTAATGTACAGACGCCAGCACATCAAGCTACCCCAAACTGTCAAATTTTCCCAGTCAACCTTGAACCTTAATAATTTAGCAATAAAGTTGAAAATCTATTAAAGAGATTTGACAGATTGTAGTAGCTTGATGTGCTGGCGTCTGTACAGACGCCAGCACATCGAAGAAGCATTAAGGTTCAAGGTTGATTGGAAAAATTTGACAGTTTTGGGTAGCTTGACCTGCTGGCGTCCGTACATACGGCCCAGCGCAGCCATTAACGTTATCTAATAGATACGGTTCATTTTTCATAGTTCCATATTTTGTTCCTTGAAATGTTATAAGTAGAGAGAGTAGTAGAGAGACAGAGTATATTTTACAAGTTTTTAATGGAATACTACTCCCCTTCGATTCCACGAGGTACTTGTTTGCTTTACCCCGAGTGTTTTTAGACCCGGACGCGGGCAGCCTTCGCCCGCTGTAATGACGCTGCGTGCGCCTTATTACGCAAGGGCGAAGAGGCTGTACAACTTCCGAAGCACCGGCGGCGCCGAAGAAGATGCCTTAATTCTATACGCCTGCCTTTACGTACTTGACTTTCCTGAGGCAGTGCAGGGAATTTGCCTCCACTTGTTAGCGGAAGCGCGGTGAATGTCTCGTGTGAGCCGACAAAAGTGGGTGGCATCAGAATAAAGGTCTATCCACACATATCAGGGCCGTGTCTGGGACGTGGACGAACCGTGCTCCGTCAGGGGCTCAAAAAATATCGGTGTGTACATCTTATATGAACTCGTTCACACACGTCCGAGTCCGGGGCGGCGACGTAGGTTCAGTGCCTGCCTTGTGTGTGCCATGGCCCTGTCAAGTCCCGGACACGGCCCTGATATGTGTGGATAGACCTTTAAAGCTCTATCCACACATATCAAGGCCGTGTCCGGCCTTATCATATTATATCAAGCCCCTGACGGAGCACGGTCCGTCCACGTCCCAGACTTGGCCTTGATATGTGTGGATAGACCTTTCGGCGTTTTAAAACGATTTTGCGGTATTTGTACTCGCCCATGTACCATTTTAAACGCGGTTGGCTTCTGCAGGTGCAGCTCTAGCCACTGGCACTCAAATTCCAGGGGTCACTTCCTAGGTCAGTTGACCTTGACCTCAAGGTCCTTGTACAGCGGACATTGGAATGTACCTTGGACATTGAACTTCGTGATCATTGACCTTGACCTCAAGGTCGCCGACCCTAAGCAGTTTAACGTGGACATTGACCCGACACTGATGCTGAGATCAAGATCGGTGACCTAAGGAGTGCACCGCAGACATTGACCTTGCCCTCAAGGTCACTAGCCCTGAGGACAAGGTCAGTGACCATAGGAGAATCGCGGATCTTGACGTTGCCCTTGAGGTGCCCCGTGGTGTTCCTCTACCCTACTACCCTCATCCCACGCGCCCTTGGTGGTCACCAGTCTTAGGATACCCTCGCTTTAGAGCGCGAGTCCGACTCCCACTTGGCAGGTTTTTACGTAAAAACAAAAATAACGGCCTCCCTTGAGAACGTATAATTTATGGTTTGGAATATTACCTATTAAATCTCTGTACCTACTTATAATGATAATTACAATTCAAATTAATCACTGTAATTAATTAACAGGATCAAATAAATTAATAATAGTACTCGAATTAGAGACGGTTGGCATAAACTGGCGTAAGTAATATTTTTTAAGAGTATTTTCAGCTCTCCTTTAGCCAAAATGTTACCTTTAGCTAAAATGTTTTCGATTGGGAGATTTTCTGACCAACTTTTGGATGCAACCGCGGACCTAAAACTACCGGGAGTCGCTATTATATTAGTTTCTAATAAAAGAGATCTAATCCAATCTGCTATTACTGCTCACGAGGCTGGTTTCGCTTGACCTCTAATATTTATAAATAAATTATTGCATGAAGCCAAACTTCGCCTATTCTTGAGAATATCATTAGTTTGTTTTATCCAATATAGAGGGTCATGATTCTTGTTATCTGGGTTTTTTGTTAATTTCCGGTCCGATTGCCTATACAGGGTGACCGGAACATTGACGTCCAAAAATAAAATTTAGGTCCCTCGTATCGTGGGGTATCCGAATCACCCCCATGTATGTTCTGCGACTTTTCATAGTTTTCGAGTTACGAAAGTTATGAAAAAGTTGGTCTAAAGTGCTAATTTTTTTATGATTATGAAAGCTGAGAGTCTGGCGCATTCTTGAAGCCTACTTAGGAACCATGAAGTTTCCTGTTTAAATTTTTTATTTAAAGTTAAAATGCTAAGCCATAATTTACCGAACGTAATTTTTTCACTTTAGACCAACTTTTTCATAACTTTCATCACAGTTACGAAGCTGATTATTTTATGCATAAAAGTACTACTCACGAAGATTCAGTTGCAAAAAAAAAAATCTCGACAAAGCCATTTTTTAGATTGGTCAGGTCGATCATTCTCAAAAAATCAGAAAAAAATTCGTAACTCGAAAACTATGAAAAGTCGCGGAACATACATGGGGGTGATTCGGATACCCCACGATACGAGGGACCTAAATTTTATTTTTGGACGTCAATGTTCTGGCCACCCTGTATGTTGCAGAATCGGTCTCGGATCCAAAAACTGACCAAAAGACTACATATATTATCAGTACACATAATCAAATGTTCTGAATCAACACTGAGCAGAGTGAGGTCGTTTATTAGTCTACCAGAACAAAGAAGTAATAATGCTGCTGTATGTCTGGATGTAGCAAAAATATTGTCATCAATATTCCATATTGAGGGTCTGCTTGCTACCGGTTTTTTGAGAGCTATCGACTTACGAACATGCTTAACCAAGGTATGAGAACTTAAAAGACCAACTGCATCCGCATTACACAGTGTAGAAACTACAGACTTATGCAAAAGAATAGTTTTGAACGAAAGTTTGTCAATTAAAAATAAATCTGCCAAAAACCGTGCTACCACTGAGCCTTCTGGATTAACGGGGTTAATTCTATTCTCTCACGCCCTTTTAAGCCATCGTAACCAAGCAACTTTGTAGGTCTTACGAGTTGAGTTCCGCCAGGATGATTGTAATAAATTGATTTCTAATAGATTTTGATCCCACCCCCACATTTCCATACTTCTAGAGTTATATCTTGGACTTTGGCAGGTGGAAGGCCCGTTGACGTGTCCACTAGGGAATGACTGAGGTTCCGTGTGGTGAACGGAGCTGCTATTGCTCGTGCTTTCAGGTTTCCCCTCCAGAAAACTCGATCCCACCGAGGGACTACCAGGAGGAAAATTCCG
The DNA here is from genome assembly GCA_911387795.2 of Apamea monoglypha. NCBI lineage: Eukaryota > Metazoa > Arthropoda > Insecta > Lepidoptera > Noctuidae > Apamea > Apamea monoglypha. The sequence continues at coordinate 13,152,232 of OU426916.1, forward strand.
GAGGCTCGATTGAGAGATGCGCTAGTACTCTTGGCACGAGATAAGGTGGTGAGAATATCCAAGCTAATCGGAAATTCCAGTCCATTGAAAACGCGTTGTGATGAATTGCCTGTTTGTCGTTCATATCTAACGATACATAGTTGATGACAACGACATGTGCTGTTTCTGATGCAAAAAGGTCTATCCCAGGGAATTTCCTGAATATAATTTCTGTGCAATGAGCTACCAAGTGCCATTCCACAGCGTTTCGACGCCGAGATAGGCGATCGGCAAGAACAGTGAATCTGCCTGGTAAATGAAAAACTTTTAGAACGATGCAATGTTGGTCCAGAATTTTGAATACCTCTTTTGTAATGTTCATCAGAGGCTTTGATATCGTCCCCCCTCGTTGCGTAGGTAAGCAGCTACTATTTGGTTGTCGGACTGAACTAGGACTGCAGAGCACCGTAGGAGCTGACAATGGACTTTTAAGATGGCTAACATTTCTTTTTAGTTGCAATGCTTCCTGCTCGTTCCACGATCCTGATAGAGGACGATTGTCCAATTGTGCGCCACACGCTAGATCGGACGCGTCTGTTGTTAGGAAATGACTTGGTGGTACGGTATGTGAATCAGTGACGAGGCCTGGTAATTTTGTAGCCACCACTTCAGATTTGTCTGTGCTTCTGCTGGAACAGTATGTAGCTCCTTTGACGATTTTGGAATTGAATTTAGGAACTCCAGCAAACTCCGATGATTTAGTCTGCCTTTTGGGACTGTAAAACTGGCAAAATTTAGCAGGTCCACACTAGGCTTTGGAGTTTATTTAATCCCACTCTGTTGTCTTTCATAATTCGTAACACCTTGGTCAAAAGATTGTGATATTTTTCTAATGGAAGACGTTTTTGATTGAGCCAAGGATCCCAGTGAATAACTAGATATACTAGGTTCGTTTGAGGAGTAAGCTCGAACTTTGGGATGTTTACTTGCCAACCTAGGTACCTACTGTAGTTTTTCTATTACCAACTGAACTTGCGATCTGAGGATCTCCATATTCTTATGGGCAATCAAAAAAATCGTCCAAATACACAACAACGCGAATGCCTTCTTCTCGCAAGGTCTGAGCGATCCAATTGGTCAAGGATGCGAAAACCTTTGGAGCTGTGCTCAGTCCAAACGGCAGGCATGTCATTTGGAGTAACTCTCCGTCGTAAATAAATCGGAGAAAACGTCTTTGGGACTTGGTAATTGCCAAGTGAAAGTAGGTATGCCTGGGAAAGGTCTATTTTGCAAAGTCAATCCCGAGGTTGGAGAAAACCCGGTATCCGAAAGATGTTTATAAGTTTGAAAGGATCAGTGAGAACAAACTTGTATATGGCTTTCAAGTTGACAAATGGCCGAAAGGAACCTTTGCTTTTCGGAACCAAGAAAATTGTTGATAGAAAGCTTGGGGATAAATCTGCAATCTCTAGAACTCCCTGCATTTTCATTTGATTTACGAGAAACGTCATTTCTGTCGAAATGTGAATAGCTAAGGTACTCTTTTTCAAGTTTACGTTTAAGTACAATTAGCGGAGGCCTTTAAAGAAATGGTATTCGATAACCTTTTAAGGACTTTCGGAGCTCCCAAGTTCTCCCAATGATGGACAAACCAGGATAACTTTGAACTCGGTGCTCCTGTGACTCGGATCTTCGATTTTTTAAATTGTCATTTTTTGAGGCACCGGTGGGTGCGCTCTGATTTGTTGTGTTTTTGAAATGGCCATTGACAGACCGGTTTTGGTGTGCAGCTCTTGATCGAAAAGCACCCCTGGTATTGGATGTCCCCCGTCGATCCGAGTTGTTGTCACCTAGATATCCCTGAGGATATTGAGAATAGCTACCTCTCGGAGGAGCATTGTGTCTTGGATGTTTAGCTTGCGCATGACAGCATCCGAATTGTACGTAAGGTCGTTTCTATAAGAGGGTCTCGTATGAATTTCGTTATGTCGTCACGTCTCATCTGAATTATCTCGGATCTGTGTCCGCTTAATAATTGCAACAAATCGGATGACGATTTATGTACATAACCATTTTAAAATAACTCAATAATCTTTTCTATTCTTTTAATGTTGATCTTTTGCACGTTAAGAAACTTTTGATGGTTTCTTGGAAAGCTTTTCTAAATTTCAATAAACAGAAGGTTTGAGTAGCATATAATATGCCCTATCCACTTGAGCCAATTGTCGCGATGCCTCATAGGCTTTAATTTCGTCGTTAATTTCTAACTCTACGAAACCTGGAGAATGATTATAATTATATTTTTTTGTGTATCCGGCATAACGAACTTCACACCAGTGGCTATTATCAAAATGCTGAATACTGTTTATGGTAGTTAAAAAGTCATTAGGGGCTACATGAACTGATGGATCCTTCAATTTAGTCTGAATAGCAAACTCAAAAGACTGTTCTTTTGCAGCTTCACTAGAACAACCCACACTTTTTTTATTATCAAAAAATAATTCGCGGCTTCCATTCAAGTCTATACACGATTCATTACAAAAATCGACAGGAGCGGTAGGATTGCATGTATTATTATGTGCAAGTAGATCACGAAGCTGGTGAGCTTCGTGATGAAACGGGAAGTAGGTGTACTTCCCGTTTGGATTTTCTATGACGGGGGCGCCTTGCACGTCTTCGTTTGCAGCTCACCGAGTTATCTGTACTACTAGAGCTCGATGAGGTACTAGAACTACTCGTTGAACTGCTAGTCGATCTGCGGCGAGACGTTCTCGGAGCCACTGATGCTTTACCAGGATTGATTTCAGAAGGCACAGCCTGGTTATCCATCCTAGTACCAAATAATTCGAAAGGAATCCGCTATAGAAATAATTCGTCACTCAATCAGTTTTTTTTTTTGGGAATATAAAAATCTGAGGGTAGACAAACAAAATAAAAACTTATAATAAAATCATACAAAAGACAAATCAGCAATGATCGCCGATCGTTTGCTAGATTATATTATAATGTAGAAACGAACAGTATGTACTATAACTGTTAGGAAATAATAATTTAATAAACACTCACATTTATGACCGCTTTTCTGATACTGATTTAAAACTCAAATAAAATTCGGTTAGCAATAATAGTAATGCATTTAGATTATATTCTTTAGGAAAATATGTATTAAGGTTCGTGATCGAGACCTATGCAGCGGGAAACAGAACGCCAGTGAGCAAGAGACTCGATCGCTATTAGCGACGAGCCCCACCGGGTGGTGAAGAGAGGTGAAGGGTGGAGGATGTGCGAAAGAGAAGGATATATAGGGTAGGAGTAGGGAAATAAGCGGGACCACAGTGTTGCTATCTCAATTTAAATAATTAGGCTTCGAATTTACGGTCAAGTAAATATGAGATAATGTAGTAGTAGTTAATGTGGGAATTTCGCATAATAATAGAACTCTCCAATGAAAAATAATCTTATCTTTATTTAAGATTCAATTGTATAAAAACGAAAACTAGGTACATTTCACAACAGCAGGTCATGTTTAATTCTAATAATGGCACTATTGTAATAATCTAGCACCTTAAGTTTTCGGCAATTACGTTTTTTGCTCAAAACTAGTTTAAAACAACGTATTTTATTTATTACATAGTACCTATCTACGTCTAGTTAAAAGTAAGCTTTTAAAACTTGATACGTTTGCCACTGACAAATATCCATACTCTTTCGCTTGCTTCTAAACAGTCAGTTATTTTTTTGGCAGTTCATTACTTGCTCTTAGTAGGTACATCTATGTTCGATATATACAATATACGAAAACAATACATTTAACTGTATGCTTGTCATGCCTGTAATTACAAAAACTCAAAACAACACTTTATTGTCATGGTTTCCTTCTATCTATCTTATTAATTTATAACATCGTAGGTACTTATTAATGTGTTAAGTCGACTTTCTTCTGTGGGCAGCAGACTCCCGCATATCTGGAAGTAGAAATGACATTGGTTACGTAACAGCTATAGGACACGTAAATCTGTACATAAACTACATACAAATAAATAAAATTGAAGTGCCTGTTTTTAATGTTAAAATAACAGCTTTCTACTAAATGCATATGCAAGATATACGGTACTCATAACAAACAAAACATTTTTTTCCGTTTGTTCCGGCTAATCTCCGAAACGGCTGGACCGATTTTGATGATATTTGGTATGGGGATACTTTAAACCCTGGAGAAGAACATAGGTTAAGCTGGGGGCGGAAGCTAGTGTGACATATTTTATCAATCGTCGTTATTTCAAAGGTGGTTTTATATTGAATTTTAGATGTGCTGCATCTTAATTAATTAGTAGATAATGCATCGTTTCAACCCATAGAATATCTGTGTTTCAACCGGTGCTGTACCTCCCACATCCAGCGGATTTACACAGCTTTACCAGGTCGTCAGCCGACTTTGTGGGGCGTATTACCTACGCTGTAAGTTTCGAACTTTTCGTCCCAAACGGCCATCCAATATGAGAGCAACGTGCCGCGCCCACTATTATACTAAGTTAGGGAGTTCCTCGGGCTATATCGTTTACCTTGGCTCTCCAGCGCATCTCCACATTTCTTATTAGAAACCCATCGATTCGTACTAATGTGATAGCTGATAGCTGCATATAACGTACCCTTGGCTGACGCTGCAGTACGTCGTCCTGTAGACGTCCACAGTGATGTCCCGCGCGGCGCCGCACCGCGACAGGTACACGCACACGCCCGCGCCGCCCTCCACCGCGCTTGCGCACTCCGCGTCACCGCTTGCCTCTTTCGGGGCCTGAAATGATAAAAGATATCTTTGTAGTCGGTTTCTGGGCAGTAAGTATTATGAGAATAATATTAAATGGTATACCAACTTTTTATATTTCAAATATAGTATTTTCGAAGCCATTGCCTGTAAAAATATAGCTTCTTTGCGCTTTTTATTTTAATAATTCTTAGCTAGGTATTATTATATAATTACAAGGTTACAAAACATCTACCTACGTAATTCAGCTTATAAGAGATGAATACTGGCCCTACTGCGCTTATTTCGCCATGTTGTATTGAAATTAAATGATAGTAGGTTCGCCTACTACAATATTTTTTTTAATATTGTATTTAGGACTCTAATATGTAATACAGTAGTATTACATAGTAAGGTTGGCAACCCTAGTGGCACTACATTTTACATAGGGTTCACATTTACTTAAATACAAACACAAACATGTTAGAAAATGGCTACGGGATCGATGATTGTCTGTTACCTATCTCAATTGATACCGAATTTATCACCTATTTCCTTTTTAAATTGACATCCGTAGCGGCATGCCCATTTAACCCTTAAAAAGAAACTGGTTTATTAACCCTTTGTATTAAAACGTTATATTCCGGAACGTGGATCCACGCGAAACACAATGGCGTTTTATTTGTTTCTGTAATAACGGCATTCAACTGGTTAATACTTACAACAGACTCTTTGGCAAGTTTCAAGGTGACGGTCGTCTCATTGGTGGGCAGCACGATGTTGTCCGCACTGGCATCCAGCAGGGCCTCGACCCAGGTGAAGCCTTGTAGGTGCAGGTCGGCTAGGCTGGGTCGAGAGGAGGTCGACGCAGGTCGTGTCGTTGTCGGTACGTGTAAAAGGGTGAAGGGGACTGGTGTCGTCGGGTATGGCTCTATCGAACATACAGAATAATGTGTCAACTTCTGGGTATGTTTAAGTATATTGGTAGGTAATAGTTATAGCCCCATTTACATGGTGCAACTTTTGATGTAACTGAAGTTGAAAGTTATGGTGTGCTACTGGCAATTAAATAGCACCGTGTAATTTAGCGGGGTCATTGGGCTTTTATTTTGACTGTTCGACAACATTCATTGCGTTATTTACGTTGTTAAGAAACATTTTTTTTTCGAACATATGAAGCAATGGATTAGCAATATCCTTCAAAATGATTCAGATTCTGATTGACAGTGTGTTACGCAATTAGGGTGCAGGTTTTAAAATGATAAGAAAAATAGCCTATAGTAAGGTGCCAGCCCATTGCTATAAAAAATAATCTGGAAGAAAGAATCTGAAGAATCTGGGCTGCTAGTGCTACTGAGAAATTCCTAATGGAAAACCGCAATATCACTTTACCAGACGAAACCCAAGGTCCCAAGGCATGGCAGCTCAGATATCCACTAGACCATAAGAGGCCTTTTTACGTGGGACTTTGATACACCTTTGCTCATCCCTTCAGGAAATACAGGCGTGATGTATCCCTTTAATAATAAACGTTGCTTCAAGTTAAGAGACGTTTAAACGTCAGAAATGTATGGTAAAACAGTTGCTAATCAATACTTAACTTTAAATAACGTTTATAAATAAACCCCGTCATGTTTATGCGTTGAATTGTGCTCTACAATATTCATCTCAAGATATTAAATATACGACATCATATTTTATAAGATTTATAACATTTAAGTGTTCTTAAATTCCACAATCATATTTTTCGGTTCAATAAATACGGTTTTAACGGTTTGATAATGGCAACGATGAAATGAAAAATGATTTATTTCCTGTGAGCAGGTTTGTACAAACACTTTTACACGTCAATCATAGTTTTACGGTTCCGTAGTTCACGTCTCGGAACCCTTATAGTTTCGTCATGTCCGTCCTCGGCTTACCTTCCAAACGGTTAGTGCTAGAAAGATGAAACTTTGCATGGATATGTGTATTTACCACGTCGATAAAGTGCTAAAATAAAAACACAAAAAATATTTTTTTTCTCGCGTCTAGCCCATAGCGTGGGGTATCATTAGATAGGTCTTTTAAAAAAATTGAGAGGTTGCAAAGGCGATTTTTTGATTTGGGTATCCGTTTCCGGGATATTCAATTTTAAAGCGCATTTTTTCGTTAAAATAGGGCGTCTAAACGGCTAGCTCGAAAAATCTGAAAAAAATCGTGATCGTAGTCCATGTGATGAACTTTGAAGGAAAACTATAACGGCTCAGATAACTTTGTTAGTTCAGGAGTTATAGAGTTCTAACTTGTAAACTGCAATTATGGGTGACTATACGGAACCCTATTCGATGCGTGGCCTGGCACGCACTTGGCCGGTTTTTTTAAGAACGTGTACGGTCAGGCGCACCGCTCGCCCACAGTAGTAACAATTAACTTCGAAAACCAATCTGACGTCTACCTATGTCATTAAGGCGAAGGCGTATGGTAGCTCGCGAAATTCAAAGGGCTTTGAAGGTCCGCCATTTTGATTATCTTTCAAATGGCGGCCACGCATGAATCCTATATAAACCGATAGCTGACATCTCAGCAAACAGAAAACATAATAAGACCAAACCCCGTAAAGTTCCACGTTTCCGATACATATTGCGTCGCTAATCATATTTCGATCTAAAAACAACCTGACACTGACCTGGATATTGCAAAAAACGTAACAATATTTAAATTTCGCGGGTTACCTTCACGCATCCCCCTTAAAGCGCGCTCAAAGTCAAACTGTTACCGAGTACGTGTGCTTTATTGTACTTCTAAAAACTTACCAGCATGGACTGCTATCGGTTCGTCATTATCTGCGAATTTCGCGTCGTAGTTCGGAGCTGGGTAATACATGGGCTTCGATAACGCACTCTGCGTTTTTCCCCCAGAATAAGCACTGACGGGTCTCCTACTGATCAAGAATCTGTTTCCTGCTGCACTTCCAGAACCTAACACACATTGATAAAAGTTGTTATTTAAATGTGAAACTAAACCTTCATGTGGAATATCATCATCATCTGCCTAGCCTTTTCCCAACTATGTTGGGGTCGGCTTCCAGTCTAACCGGATGCAGCTGAGTACCAGTATTTTACATGGAGTGACTGCCTATCTGGCCTCCACAACTCAGTTGCTGGGTAATAAGAAACCCCTTGGTAAGACTGGTTGTCAGACTTTCGGGCTTCTGACGACCCGTAACGGCTTTCAAAGATCCACGAATGACAGCCATTCATGTGGAATATAAAGTAGGTTAGGTACCTATATTTCATTTCATTCATCACTTCGACAACTTTAACACAAAAAAAAATGTATAGCAATGTTTAGGTATTTTTGCCTTTGTGTTTATTATGTTGCAAGATGTAACCTCCCGCTTGCATGTTGGTCATGGACATCGTGAAATTAAACCAAACTTAAATACCTACATACAAGTTGAGGAACCTATTCATCCTAATATTATATTTCTACTACAGTAAGTACGCCGCGCCACCGCCGGAACAAAGTGTTAGTTTATCATACTGTGGCATGAAATGGGATGGATACTAGCTACTGTCACCAAAAGAGATGACTAACCAAGGTGGATATAGTTGAAGTTTAGTAATAAAACGATGGATGGACGTTTTCATATGAAATTTAATTTGATAATTGAACTGTTTGTTTTCTATTAATTAAATTAAATTAAACTTTATTCAAAAACATCCATCGGTATCTTACTAAACTTCAACTATATCCAGCGACCCTGATTACTTATCTCCTTTGGTGACCGTACAACCGCATGATTACAGCGGCATCTCTCATCTCTGGGTATGAGTGACGGCGACCGCCATGTAACAATCAGTTACAACAACCAATGGAGTAATGTGATGGATCAGCAACGACATAAGATTTTTTCGAAAAGTAACTGTTCATCTTCTACGCCGTTTGCTATCACATATATACCCTCTTTTAAATTTAGCTTCTAATACATTTATTGTTGTCTTCTTTTTAAATGTTTGATGTAAATTGATGGCCTGAAACATAGGTTTTTCATAAACCTAGATCGGGCAGGTCTACATTACAGTTAGAATTTAACTTTCCTCGATTGTAATTAATATAAATCATATTATTACTTGAATAAAAAAAATACTTTATTTATTTATTTATTTACATAAACTAGAGCTTGACTGCGATCCCGCCTGATGGAAAGCAGTGATGCAATCGTAGATGGTAAAGCGCACTAATTTATTATGAGCCTATTCACTCTAGCCTTGCCTTAACAAGCCTGTAAGACTCTCGTAGTTGAACTACAGTGGCAGCTTATACCATGCTGATGAAAATGATAGTTTATGCATGAATAAATGGGATTCACCTTACATTTTCTAACACATTTATAAAATTAACACGACCCTAAAGTTATACCGTATTTATTGAACCGAATAACTTGTCTGAACGATGATTTATTATAAAATATGTCCTGGTTAACAGTGACGAATATTCTGAGAGCACCATTCACCACATTTTCTGTTTTATGGACACAGATGATGGATGTCTCACCTTCGAGAGCGTAATCCTCTCCCGCTATTTCCGATTCCTCCATGAGGTCTAGAGGCAGCGACAAGCTATCCGGGCCTGGTGCATGACAGAACTTTCATTAAAAATACTCATTTCGACCGTATTTACATTGCACGAGTATCACCTGTCACCGTAGGCTTAGGTGACCACATACCATCAACTTTTGCCCTTGTAACTATAGATAGACTGTCACTAGCTTACAGAAATAGTGGGAAGTTAATGTTTTATGAAAATAAAGAAAATAAGTTAAGGTAAATATGGTAGAAAAATGCTAAAAAAAACACCTAACCGAGCAACTAGGAAAAAGTGTGAAAGAAAGAGAACTGAGTATAGTATTCTTGTCTCACAAAGCGACGCGCGCTTTGCTTGTGGTAACCAAGTGTACACGTTATAAATGTGTGCGTGAAGACGAGTAGCGTCACTATACATAACACACACACGCTCAACCACTTCCAACTACGCAATTGTGTCGGACGGTACCGAGAGCTCCTGCGCTTACACACATTCACAGCGTGTTTGTACTCTTGTTAACTACAAGTAAAGCGCGCGTCGCTTGGTGAGATGAAAATACTGTAGCAAGATTGAATGAGATCTAATGGTTTAATACGTAACAGCCGTAACTAAATGTAGGTCCATGGGACATGCAGATACCTCGATGAAAGATAGATTATGTTCGTACAGTCAGCAACGAAAATAGACTGTTATTTTTACATCATATCACAAAATTATTCTAAACACCTCTTTCCAGCATTTCATGTCACGGTCAAGGATTTGTTACCTTTTAATTTAAAAAGCTGGAGTGTTAATCGACTTTCGTTACTGACGGTACCAAATGAAATCAAACTCGATGAAACCAAATGGCGGTATTTTTAACCCTGTGACATATACGCCTTTAGCTCTGAAAGAGGCGCATGCTTGTTACTTGCAGCACTTACTGGCAAAGCCACCTCCTCCAAAAGCACCCGGGGGACCGGGAATGCCAGCGAACGCAGGAGCCGCGGCGTACGCGCCGCCTGAGTTGCTGAACGCTTGGCTAGCGTGGCTCGCCATTGGACGACCCGCTAGGCTCACCGATAGAGCTGCATAAAACATACACTGTTATGTTCTGCGTGCGGAATAATGATAATTATCTGAGGTTTTGAATTCAAATATAAATATTAATCTCGTCGTGTGCGGCGGCGGTGGGGCGGAGTGGTCTTTATTCTCATAATAATACGACACTGAATACGACTGGCCGCCGTGGCCGAAATACGGTCTGGAGGACTTTTATTTAATACGACTCTGAAATTAAAACCATTTCATAGCCTCTTGCAGATTTAAATAAGAATAATATAAATGTGTAACTTTAAATTAATGTACTTACGAATACTGCTGGGGAATCCGGCGCTGCCAGCTGTAAATTTAACGTCATTATTAATAAAATTACTTGATATTAGGTACATATACATCACCAGCACGCACTGGACCCGAGTTTATAGCCCACTCCAAAATGAAAATCAAAAGTCATTTATTCAAATTAGGCTGAGAATCAGCACTTTTCGAACGTCAAAATTACAAACTACAATCCCCCAAAAACGCCCACCCTTTACCACTTCCTAGTGCTATCGGTCCCTCTCACAGAGAGGAGGCCTGAGTCCGAGCATTGGGGACGTTGTAGCCTAAATATGCTACATACACATACCCAATAAGATCATCCCTTTTCCCATTTAAGTAAACAGAAATAACTATAAATAAGATGATCACCTGCTTTGTCTACAGACTCGGCGTTCACTGCGTTGGTAGCGTTTGGTTTCACCACCACCAGCGATGTCAGTGGCGTTACGAACTCGTACTGGAAATGTTCACATATTCATTTGAAAAACCATGAAGAAGAAACTGTTAGACGTCAATTTTATTTCACGAATAATAATTAAAAATGTAATATCTATGCTATCTACTAATAAAAAAGCTGAAGAGTGTGTTTGTTTGAACGCATTAATGTCTGGAACTAACAGTAGGATTTAAAAATTTATTTTTGCATTTGGTAGCCCAATTTTTGAAGAGGGCTATTAAAAATCACGCGAAGATTATTAGGATCCGATTCAAAATGATTAAAAAAAAAAGTAAGAAAGAACGAAGTAATAGCGCAGACAATCGATGCGATGCGACCGGGTAAGTCGGGGGAACAAGAAATTGACAGAGGAGAGTTGTTAGTAAATATTTTTGAAATCGCGTCGCGAAATTAAATAGAAAAATGGCGTCGTTATTTTTTGCTACGCGTTAAGAACTTGCTCTATGGTTATAATTTGGTTGCTATACCTTCAGTGCAAGGGCAAGAGCCTTCTTCTCTGGCGACTTCTCCTTGTCATCAGCGTCGCTGCCGTCTGCGGCGTCGCGTTCGTCCAGCAGCTGTTTGATGGTGAGGTACGACCACAGCCGCTCTAGGGGCAAGTAGCCCGCCTTCTTCTTCTCGACGGGAACCTTCGGGACTATCTCGTAGCGTTTCTGTAATTTGTTTTTAGTTGGAAGTTAGTTTATGATCTTGTAACCAGATAATGCAATTACCCCTCCGGATACAAGATAGGACAACTGTATTGTAATTGCAGTATCCGGAGGTAATTGCGTAATGCACTAATAGTAGGAATGGCTTTCATTTTGACAGTTCAACAACTGCATTCATTGCGCTATTTACGTTATCAACAACGTAAATAGCGCAATTAATGCAGAATGAATGAATGAACGAAAAATTTGAAGGCTCAAGCAGAATTTTTTTTCGAACATATGAAGCAATGGATATTCATAGTGTGGGCGCTGATAATGTTGTCCCGTCTTGTATCCGATGTATTCTTTTTTTGATAACGAGTCAAATCGATTATAAATCAAGAAAAATAATTGGGGTAGTTTCAATTGAATTACGGCAAATTCACAATAGATACGATTGTGGATATCTAATCAAAATTCAGGACGTCCAATCGCGCAATCCAGCTTGCGGTAAAGTATTTCAAATATTTGGTAAAGTTCACTCTAAAAACTATCTTATGTGATAGATCATATGGCTAAAAAGGGACTGACAAGAGCGATGGAAGGTAATAAAGATGAAAGAAGACACATCTCTCCTAATTTGGACCAACGGCTTAACGTGCTTTCCGAGGCACGGGGGTATCACAACGCCAACGTCCAAACAGACTGTTACCAAGTAATTCCTAATGGAAAACCCCATTAACACTTTGCCCGACCTGAGCAGGCCGTTGGTCCGGCGCCTGATCTCTCTCCGGTCGTGTTGGATTACATGCCGTCCCATCGGACTATGAGAGTGTAGGAAAAGGGAGTGCATCTGTGTCACACCCGCCTGCACTATAATATCTCCCGCGCCGAAGGCTAGCGTCCTGTGATATTGGCCGCCAAGACTGATATACGGTCTGGAGCACTACTACTGCTACTAAACTGGGTTAAGGACAGGAAGATGATGATACTTTAAAAAATAAACTAGAACTCCACTCACCCTGCCATATCCATCTCGTACTCCACAGAAGGCGTTCACGGTGGGCTCGAGTTCAATCACGTCGTCCTCAACCTGTCCCGCCACCACCAGCTCGGAGCCGGCGTAGTACGTGCGGAACGAGTGCTGCGTCAGTGAGTCTGATCGCACCTACGAAACACACAATGATGAGCACCTCTGTACTAGAAAACGTTACGCCCGCTTGCAACATAAATTAGACAATACGTTTAGCGCTGACAGAACGATATTTTAAATATAAATGTATATATTTTTTTTTTTATAAAAATTAATTGAATAAAAATGAATTATTCCTGTATCGTGGGTGCATTTACAAACATTTAAACTCACATACACGAACAGCCAGACCCGGAACAACTACCTGTAGGCAATATTTGTTCCGTGCGGGAATCGAACCCGCGACACGTGGCGCAGCAGTCGATCGTTCAGCCACTGCGCGAACTGTGTCGTCAATTATGTTTTGTTACAATTTATGTGATTGCGGAAAAACCACTTCACTGCCTTGGCATCAAGTTTAGTTTCCACTACAACGCCTACAACTTCCATTATTCTTATGACATTTTGGATAGTAGGTACTAGATATTCATTCTGATTTGTGTGTGTGTGTGTGAATGTCTAATTTATACTCCCACAAAAGTTCTTCAAATTTGATATTCGTTTAAGGGTAGATTTTTAAATAGGCCAAGAATTTTATCTGAGGAATATAGATATATGACGGTTTTACAGCTTTTGAATAGAAAAAATTGTCTAAACCCTGCATTTATGTTTCAGTAATTATTTAAGGATTTTCGACCGAATTCATTTGAACAATAAAATACCTGTCCTGCCGGGTATGTGAACTTGAGATCAGCCAGCAGCGGTGACGAGATCTGTCGGTAGAAGTCGCGCAGTTGCAGCGCAGCGTCCGCCGCCTCGTAGATGTGTCGCATGAAGCCGCCGTTGCGCAGGGACACCTTGCGCAGGAACTTGCGGTCTGCGTCCTCGCCTGCAAGCCACAGGTGCACAACCATTGATGGAATTTAGTTTTATGTTACAATAAAATCAAATAGCAACTTAGCAATTGTATCTTGTGACTTTTGTCTTTGGCATAAGACGGGCAAATAAAGAGAATAAGATCATTGTGATTTGGACAGTGATGCAAAGTCAGAGGTATAACAGCTGTAAATGGATTGTACCCACATTTTTGACACTGGTTGTCGTTGTAACTACATTTACATCTCAGTCTTAATGTGTCAACAGTGTCGGATTAAGACTACTTGATGCCCTAAGCAATCCACGCCTGTGAGCCCCCCTATCCACTAGTCACCTCGTATTTTCTCTAAAAAATTGTCTCTAGACTGACTTCCGGGTCTTGTAATATCTTGCTGACAAACAGCCTCGCCATTCATGTGCTAGCAAATATTTTTTCGGTGCTGTTAGTGGCAGGCGCGGTCGCAGCCCATTATTTGGGACCCCCGGTCACCATGGGTGTCAAGGAATATTTTTAGGGGATACCTCTACTCGATGGTCTAGTGATAAGGATAAGGCCAGATGCAAAAACTTAAGCTGCTGTTAAACGAGTTGAAGCTTTTCGTCATAACTCGACAAAGTAAGTTCTCTTTCTGTGTAATGGTTAAAAGAAAACAGGACCTATTCAAGGTAGGGTGCTAAAATTTCCAGGCTCTCGACAGCTTGAATGATTTTGGAGCGGGGTCATGACATGGGACCGCGCCTGGTTTACCTATAGTGCCCTTCGAGATGTGATGCTCTAAGCAATTGCTTAATTTGCTTAGGTTCTAATCCGGAACTGTGTGTCAATATAGTAGGTACAGTCCGTTCACAGTTATTTTACCTCTGAGAGCCTGAGAACCTTATTGTAACGAGAATAGATCACAATGATTTTGACAGACTTGTCAGTGGCAGCAACTCAACAGCAACCTTATCAGAATGAGAAGAAAGATCATTGTGATTTGGACAGTGGTGCAAGGTCAGAGGTAATAACAGCTGTAAATGGATTGTACCTACATTTTTGACACTGATTGTCGCTGAGATGAGATTGTGACTAAACATTTAACGTTTCTAATACGAGAATTGGCGTTCTAGTTTATATTGCAATGATGAAGCAACTAATCGCATGCAATTTTTATAATCAGTATTTTAAATGCACTGATCCTCTTTGGAATGGAAAGACTTGTCAAATAACTTTCAAGCACCAGTACGATACTTCAATGAACTGGTCATTGAAGTATCGTACTGGTGCTTAAAAGTCATCATCTGCCTAGCCTTTTCCCAACTATGTCGGGGTCGGCTTCCAGTCTAACCGGATGCAGCTGAAAACCAGCATTTTCTAAGGAGCGACTGCCTATCTGACCTCCACAACCCAGTCACTGGGTAATACGATACCCCTTGGTAAGACGATACCCCTTGGTAAGACTGGTTGTCAGACTTTCGGGCTTCTGATGACCCGTAACGACTGTCAAACATCCAAGAATGACAGCCGGGACCAACGGCTTAACGTGCTTTCCGAGGAACGGAGCAGTTTCGGTATGTAAAGATGGTCACCCATCCACGGGCCGACCGTGGCAAGCGTAGCTTAACCTGATCGATCGACCCGTGCGGCTGTTACTACTTAGCCACGAGCCCCTGTGGTGCTTAAAAGTAAAGGTCATATATTTTTTTTAAATAATAAATTCTATTTGCAATCGGTCGTCGGACTATAAGCGAATTCGTTCCATGTCAAATGGCGCTGTGGTGGAGCAGCTAGTGCTGCGCCTCCCAGTTACAGAAGATGGCTCCAACAAATATTTCTATTGAGCTAAAAATAGTCTCTCGAACTTACCAAAAGCAAGTGAGAAGATGGTGGCCTTGTTAGGTCCGGAGTTCCTTTCCTGCACGCGTGTGATGATGCGCTTGGGGTCCGTCTCACCGACGGTCGGGTCGCCGTCGGTCAGGAAGATGATGATCGGCTCCAGGTTCTTGGGTTCTGCAAGTACAAGTTGGTTAGTTAAAAGTTTTCCTTGGTAATACTGGTTGTCAGACTTTGGAGCTTCTGACGACCCGTAACGATTGTCAAAGATCCAAGAACGACAGCCGAGATCAACGGCTTAACGAGCTTTTCGAGGTACGGAGAGGTTTTGGTATGTAAAGATGGTCACCCATCCACGGACCAACTGCAGCAAGTGTAGCTTAAGCTGATCGATCGACCCATGCGTGAAAAACTATTAACTCTGAACGAAAATAAAACCACAAAAGATACTACATATACCTTTCTTGTCAGCAGCTTCAGTCTTTACAGCAGCTTCAGTCTTTACAGCAGGTTCAGTCTTTACAGCAGCTTCAGTCTTTACAGCAGCTTCAGTAGCGGCAGTAGTAGTTGCAGCAGTTACTTGAGTCGTGGCAGCAGTCGCCTCAGTACCGTTAGCGGTCACACCAGCCGCAGGTGGGGCAACCGTCCAGTCGACTCCCTTGTTGATCAATTCCACAGCTACGTCCAAGGCTTTGCCGATGTTCGTGCCTGGAATGTAAGAACAGTTTGTTAGCAACGGTAATGTTCCTTTATACTGAGAGACGCAGCAATAGTTGACCTAGTCAGGAAGGTTGGTAGCGGTAAACATTTATACTGTGTTCCAAAAGTAACTGTTGAAAGTCTAACTAAACCCTTTTCTGGTGCTGTCATAATGCCGGTGTAAGAAAGAGATGGTGCTATACATGACCGATAGCACCATCCCTTTTTCTTATGAATCATGATGGCATTAATACTTCGTAATACGGCCCCAGGTTAAAATCTTATGCTATCACTCCCTAAAGGAAATAACAACACACTGGCAGCGCCCCGCGGAAATCCCGTGGGAATATCGAGATAAAAAGTATCATTTATGTCTCAAACTCAAAGTATTTATTTCAATTAAACCAATTACAGGACTTTTGAATTGTCAAGGGGTCGGTCAGTCAGAGAAATGAAGCTAGTTGCCCATTCCAAAGCGTAGTAGGTACCTATGGAGAAGAACGGGCAAGAAACTCCATGGACACTCTTTTAAATCAAAATATGGTTACAAAGTATTAGTTACATCATTCATGTTAAAAATTATGCATGTGAGAACGATGCAGAACGTTAAAAGCGTCCGTAATGAATAGCCTAAAACAATCCAAGTATTAAATTAAATTAAAATAAGCCATGGCAGCAAAGAGATGACCAGTCCCCACTGACGGCGCCCGTTCACGAACATGACGCACGGATTAGCACCATTCAGCTCAACCATTTTGAAGGGAGCTAAATGATCCAACACATGTGCCACCATCAGCGAGACATTTGAGTGAGCATGACATACTCTCAGCCGCCAGGGCACATTCAAGTCAATGAAAGACGTACCCAGTAAATGGTAGCTTTATAGTATGTACCTACATAGTACTCACACATGAGCTATACAATTATACAATACTAGACGATTGAAGTTATATAATGCAAAAATAGTATTTTACAATCTTCAGCGGCTCCAACAGTACTTTCAAATGCTAATCAATTTATTTATGCGTCCTGTGGAGCAGGACCAGCGTTTAGCCAAGCATTTTTATCAGCGATGTAATCTCCCAATTTATAATATGCCTGGCTGCATAGTGTGCGTTTTATACAAGATTTAAATTTCGTTTCATTCTGTTCAATTATGTGGGGAGGTATTTTATTGTAACATTTTAAACAGTACCCCATGAAAGATGAGTCTACTTTAGCCAGCCTGAAACCTGGTTGAACTAATTGGTCCCTATTTCTAGTGATATCATTGTGTCTTTCACCTCTTTTACTAAAAATATGTAGATTTTTCCTTACGTACATAATGTTTTCATATATATATTGACAAGGTACCGTCATGATGTTAATATCTTTAAACAGTTCTCTTAGAGAGTCACGCCTGCGGAGGCTATATATGGCTCTGATGGCTCTTTTCTGCAGAATAAAAATAGACTCGATGTCTGCAACCCGTCCCCATAGTAAAATACCGTACGACATGATACTATGAAAGTAACTAAAATAGACCAGTCTCGCGGTATCGACATCAGTAAATTGACGGATTTTTCTCACAGCATACGCTGCTGAACTTAGTCGTCCTGCAAGGGATGTTAAATGAGGACCCCATTGAAGCCTTGAGTCGAGCGTGAACCCCAGGAAAACAGTTTCATCGACGAATTCTAGTTTCTCTTGATTCAATTTTATCTCACAATGACTACCTTTGACATTTTAAAGTATGTATTAATCCCAGTTATAAACTATCTGTGTGCCAAATTTCATCCAAATCTGTTCAGTAGTTTTTGCGTGAAAGAGTAACAAACATCCATCCGTCCAACCTCACAAACTTTCGAGTTTATAATATTGGTAGGATAGGATTCATCTGAATTTGCCAGTTTTCAACTTTAGGTAGGTATATACGAGTATCTCAACAATTTTTTCCACAATGACTGTTTGAGTCAATCAATCTGCCTAGCCTGTTCCCATCTATGTTGGGGTCGGCATCCAGTCTAACCGGATGCAGCTGAATACCAGTATTTTATATGGAGCGACTGCCTATCTGACCTCCACAACCCAGTTACTAGCTAATACGATACCCCTTGGTAAGGCTGGTTGTCAGACTTTTGGGCTTCTGATGACCCGTAACGACTGTCAAAGATCCAAGAATGACAGCCGGGACCAACAGCTTAACGTGCTTTCCGAGGCACGGAGCGGTTTCGGTATGTAAAGATGGTCACCCAACCACGGGCCGACCGTGGCAAGCGTAGCTTAACCTGATCGATCGACCCGTGCGGCTGTTATTACTTAGCCACGAACCCCTACGAGGCTATTACTTATCTACATATACATATATCAATACATATAATAAAATCAATCAATCATTACATATAATAAAATCGTAACTGGTGGCTGTCTGTACATGGAAAAGAAAAACTATTATAGGGGGCTTTATGAACGAAACAGAACCCAAAACAATGATTTTTAGAATTTTTGTCCGTTTGTCTGTACGTTTGTGCATGCTAATCTGAGAAACGGCTTAACCGATTTGAATGCGGTTTTCAATAATGCGTCTTGGTTTGCTCCGCTTAAAAAATTGTGTTTGTTTCATTTCAATCGGTTCATAAATAAACAAATTATATCATCTAAAGAATAACATACTTGTATAAAATGCTATAGAATAACCGATCCAGTTGAATTGGCTGAATCTTTACCTAATCATTGAAGTATATGTATAATAAGTGTAAGTATATGTGTCAATGAGGAATGAGTGAGAAGCTCGATGGCTTTGTGGTTGTAGCACTAACTCATATTAAACATCCCCGGTCGTGGTTCCAACTAGGATGGGTGACCACAACTGATACATCAACGCAAAGCCTAAACCACTGGTCCTGGAGACAAGAAATTTGGAGGGTGTGTTCTTCGTGAAGAGTGGGTATCCACTAAGAAAATGTTTTTCGAAATTCCACCCCTAAGAGGGTGAAATGGGGGGATTTTGTTTGTATGAAAAAATCTTATTCTTTGAGTTAATTAATTTGAAACTTGGTACGAATACTTATTCGTACTTGGTACGAGTACTTACTTACGTAAATGAAGATTGCCATTTTTTGTTTTTCTTAACTACCCCCTAAAAGGGCATCCCCTTTTTTTTCTTTGGGGGGTTTTAAAGTTTGTTTGAATGAATTTTAGCGCGCGATCCGATTTACTCGAAACTCAGTATTTATACCTAGGATCGAAAATAAAGAATAATGTGTATCAAAGTTTTTCGAAAATCTACTCATGACGGGCTGGCGTGGCTTGATTAACTCGAAAATTGGTATAAATAATCTTTGAGTCAAGTTATGAACACATCCCAAACGATTTTTCAAAATTCCACCCCTTCGGCGGTGAAAAGCGGGGATACAGTTTATATGAAAATTTTTATTCGTTAGGTTAATTCTTGAAATTTGGCAAGAATACTCTCCTAAGTAAGTAATAAAGTTTATCATTATAAGTTTTTCAAAACTACCTCTCAAAGCCCCATATAATCGGACCGCGGGTTCAAATTCTTCTACACAAACTTCAACACCCCTAAGTTTGTGTAGAAGAATTTCTCAGTATTAATACTTTCGACAGAAAATAATTAATAATAAGTATATAGGGTTTTTGAAAATTGACGCCTGCCGGGGTAAAAAGGGGTAATTTGATTTTTAAGTGGAGGATTTTAGTGCGTGTCTTGATTAACTCAAAAAAATGTTACAAATGAACTTGAAACTTGGCACAAATGCACACTTTGCCTTCCTCCTGGATTCGCGCTTGGTTCGCTTTATTATTTCCTTCTATCTTATTCCTAGAATATCATTATGGAAATTCTTAATCGCGCTTAATTATTAGAATTCATTGTCGTTATCAAGTGACCGTAGCTTCTAGCAGGTCATGTGAAGATATGCGACAACCTATTATATAACAAAAACCCCAGAATGTTTATTTCATATTACCTCACTTTTTTCAGATAATAAGGTCAAAGATTATAAACAGATTACATACATAATCGGGACACATTTAAGTACCTACCTGTGCCATTAAAATACAATTTAATTAGGTACGTGACATAATAATAAACTAAATATCACGCTTGTATTCCCCGATGGGATAGACAGATGTATACCTGTGTATCTATAGAGATCTCTAGTAAGTGCCGAAGTAGGTACACCCACATTTCGTCAGGTCAAAAGTCTCATGTATTAGAGGCGAGTCATTAAACTTAGACAAATCCAGACACACTGATAATAGCCTCCCGACCGATTTGGGTCACGGTGGCCAATCTTAACGGAGATGAGCCAGGTACGCAGGAGATATTATAGAGAAGTTCAGTAGTATCAGTTTGTAATGTAGTCTCTTCACATCATATTTTTGTTGTTTATGACAGAGATTGCCATAATCTTTGACGGCGGATTGGTGCGCCGCCTGTGGCGCGAACTTTGTGCCCATGTTAGAAATTGACAAATTATTCAAAACTGTGATATATTTGGCAGTTATACGCGACGTTGTCAACTTTCCGAATGCATCGTAGGTTGGTACCGTAGGTAAAGAGTTTCCGACTTACCTCCGGCAGCTTGAAGCCAGCTAACGATAGTTTTAGCTCTGGCGATGTTTTCCTTGGTGGCCTTGGACGGCGGCACCAGCGTCGCTCCCTTGTCGTGGTAGTCGAAGAACGAGTACGAGTACGTGCTCTTGGGGGGCTCGCCCTCCGCCTCTTTGAGATCGTGCACCTACATTAAAGAAGATTTCAGTAAAAGTAGGCGTGTTTTGAATGTCTTCGTAATTTTGGAGATAGCTACAGTCGGAATATTTGTCGGCGGATGACGCAGCGAATGTGTTTTTCACTTACAATTAATTATCGACATTGTGTATGTTGAAATAAAGTAAAAAATTACAACAAAAATCCCTTCAACCGCGTGTCTCTCTATTTTGATGCTCACGTGGACAAGTGATTATGATTTTTTTTTAAACATTGCCCCACACTCGGTATTACTCCTGTATCGTGGGTGCGTTTACAAACATTTAAACTCACATACACAAACAGCCAGACCGGAACAACTACCTGTAGGCAATACAAATATTTGTTCCGTGCGGGAATCGAACCCGCGACACGCAGCGGAGCAGTCGATCGCTCAGCCACTGCGCCAACCGTGTCGTCAAACTGTGTCGTTTAAAAGTTCTGAAGTTATTTCCCACTGTTCCAACTCTTACTACTTCTTAGCGATAAACGAGCAAGTATATCTTGATGAAATAACTGGTTTAAAAATGCTACGTGTATAAAAACAACAAGTAGGTAGGTACCTATGTCCAAAAAAAGTTCTTATTGGTATTTCGCCAAAATCTCTGAGCTACATACCGTGACGACAGACGCAAACTCGACGATGCTGAAGTAGTCCCCTTCGTTGAGTTCTCCGAGGATGGTCTGCATGGCTTCACGCAGCTGGATGATCTTGCGGTCCATCATGGAGCCGGAGGTGTCCAGAACGAAGACTACGAACTTGTTCAGAGGAGGCAGTTCCGTAGGCGCGAAGAAGTGCACGAAGTAGCCGTCGTTTACCTAAAACAATATAAATTACGCTTTGTCCATACCATACCCATATCAATGCGAAAGTAACTCTGTGTGTTGTTAGCACACAGGTAGACCATGACCCCGGTAGTGTGTTCACTTGAGATAATTACCATCCGCCACGCGGGAGAAGCAAATGCTAGTCGATAATATTTTTGGCAGCCTAATCGAGCGGAATCGTAACGGTTGACTCAAGAGGAAAACAAAAGAAAAGGATTGAGGGCAACATACAATATGGCTGGAAAGGGGCCGACTGCTACCTTGACTTCTAATGATGTATGGAAGAATACATACTGCTTCGACCCTAAATAAATTGTGCTAAGGGCAGGAGAGGATGACGATGATGTTGAAAGGAGACTCACCAGAATCTCGCCGTCTTTCGGGCGCGCGACATCGTACTGCACCACGAACTGTCCGAGCACTCCCTCGGTGGCCACCTCCGCGGGCTCGGAGTACGACCACGACGAGTAGGAGTGGGTGCTGGCGGCAGAATCTTTGGCCTTTTGCTGTAAATACATCATAAAGATTAATACAGGGTGGCAGGGACATCGTGGCCATGCTAGTGTATTCAATTTGAAGGTATTATATAGTATATATAAAAAGATTTTTCTAAATTCATATCACACAGGTTACTTACGGCGTATATTTGAATGAGTCTCTCTTGTTCCTGCGGGTCTGGTGAGAACGTGATGGTCGCCTCGCGGTCATCGTGGGATCGCACGATTGATGCCTTCAAGTTCTCTGCGAATTATCGTTTAGTTATGAATTTTGAAGACCCGATTGGCAAAATGAGACAAAAAGTGCAAGACCAATCGATATACCTAACGAAATTAATAATTTCGTTCGACAATTCTGTAAACACGATATCGGAATCACTTTTACGAGTACATGTCCTGTTAAAAAAAAGTCAAAATAAGCTGGGTGGAGTCGAAATTTCCTTTAGTTGATATTGGTCGCCTCAAAATATAATCGACTAGCTGCGCCCCGCGGTTTCACCCGCATAATTTTCTAACCCGTGGGAATATCGGGATAAAAAATAAAAACCAGCTCTGTGCCAAATGTCATCCAAATCCGTTCAGTTGTTTTTGCGTGAAAGAGTAACAAACATCCATCCATCCATCCATACAAACTTTCACATTTATAATATTAGTAGGATAGGATAGTAGGATAGGATGGTCAGTCGATGAATCGTCTGCCATGCACCACACGGAATTGATCGCCACAATCTATAGGTTTCTGCTTTATAAAAAAAGGTAAGAGTATATAAGCCCGAGCAATGGAGCACAGCATAATAGGAACAGATCGCGTTAGAAACACCACCCTGCGCTCCATAACACAAGTAGCAGATGTTGGAGAAAAAACAGCCAGGCTGAAGTGGGAGTCGGCTGGCCACGTCGCACGGAGAGATGGGCAAAGATCATCACTCACTGGACGCCTGAGGGAGGACATCGCCGTTGAATAAGACCGCGGCGAAGGTGGTGTGACGATGTTTGCGGGACCAACATGGCCAGATCGCACAAAAAAAGGTATGGAAGAAAAAGGGGAGGCCTTTGCCCAGTAGTGGGCAATAAAAAGTATATACTCACGAGCATCATCCTTAGTAGCATCAATTTCGTTTCCAGTCCTGATCTCAGGCACTCTCAGCTCCACAAGTTTCTCAGTCTCCTTGATGTTGACGGTGACGGTCAGCTTGGGCACCAGCGCGCCGGGGTGTAGGTTGATGGCATGGTTGTACACGCCGTTGCGACGTACCAACAACTCTTCGTAAGTCAGGTTGAAGACTGCGTTGGAGGAAGCTTCCACGTTCACGGAAACTGTGAAGTGGTTGGAGTCGCGCGCTCTGGAAGTTGAAGGAAATTTACAGTACCCGGCCGTAACTGACCCCACTGTTTTTTTTTTTTGTAAAATTTGGAGGAAAACCGTTTGAGGAACGTTGTACTCATACCGATGCCTAAGGTTGTCCGAATCTGCTGATAAGTCACTCTTTGTCAGTCTCTGTCATACGCCGCACAACACTGATGTTATCTTCAGTCGTCGCCGTAGAAGGCCGTCCCTCACGCAGATCATCGGTGAGATTAGTGCGACCACGTTTAAAAACAGTGGCATAAGATGGGGCTTCATCGTGAAAGGCCTATCGAGGTCTATCATAATCCACTATTTCTATCAACAATTTTCAATTTCCCGCCAAATCGTAAACAAATGACAAATTAATAAAATACATACACAGTGATATTGGCAAAGAGTTCCATTTTCAAAATTTGAACTTTATTTCTTGATTATATCGTTTACAAGTGGCCAGTTCTAAAAACTTTCAGTGTCGCCCTCGTATTGATTAGAAACAGTTGCGCATCAAATGATGTTGCGTTTTGTTTTACCATAAAAATTAAGTTTTTAAAATATGTTGTCCATGTCGCCAGCAACACGTTTCTCGCAACACAAATACATGTTGCTGAAACGATACGTATTGGTCATCTTTGTTTCCCCAGTGAGTACCTAGTACCTATAAGTATTGAAGCAAAACTGTTTTTTTTTTGTTAACTTTCAAGTCACGTCTGTTTAGAAGTCCAGTTGGAAAGTTTGTTCTTCCAAGATATACCTACTAAAAACCATAAAACTTTTCCCTATGAGTAAGCTGTTGACAAAAGCTATTTGTTTCTAAACAATGGCTACTTAAACATTGGCCCATGACGGCTCAGCTGTATACATATAACTACTTTACATATAATAGACAGTAGGCACAACACTTTCAATTTTGTGGCTTGTATGGCCGTGAATGACTCGTGCCATTTTCGGCAAGTATACGTTTGTCGCTACTTTTGTAGTACCTACATCAAGAAATGAAAAGTGTAAGTATTAGGACCCTAAAATATATGAAATTGGCGTTTGACAAACTGGCCACATTGTTCTCAAATATCTGAAGTTTGGTTAGGAATTAAAAATTCAAAATATCAATAACGGGCTTGTATAGTTGTTTCGAATTTAGAGATTCATTTGTTTTCGCGCCATTTGATTTTTCTTTGTCATCGTTCTGTTAAAAAACATCGCGTTATTTAAGAATATTTGGACACAAATGTAGCGTCGGTGCTATACTATATCGATTTCGAAAAAGTTCATGTGATGGATTTTTGGTGTAAGAAAATACCTGATCCATACTGTACTGTTCCTTAGCAGAGTAAAGATTAGAACGGAAGTACATTGTACTTACTTAACACTACGTGATTGATACGAAAGCTCGTGATTTTCCTACCGACCGTGGGTGGGTTTACCCTATTTAACATGTAGTAGGTAAGGGACAATGCACTGCATAGGCACGGAGTACAAAACCAGTTGTTTGCTCCGTGTGCATAGGTAAGTGTAGCTAAGTACTTACTTGGCAGAAATATGAGCAGCTCCAATTCCCTGGTTGACGGCATTCTGATAAATTTGTTTAGCCTCTTCCTTTTCCTTCACGTAAGCCTTGTACGATTTGCCATCGAGTGTCCTGTAAAGTTAGAGTATTTATGTAAATATTGGAATGGGGTACCTAACTTAATTGGTTTTAATCAGACATACCTATTTTGGTCATTAACAATTGAAACAAAACAGCACCCTAAATTGCGTAACTGTTCGTGTTCGTATTGTGTAACTCCACTATCATGTAATAGCAACAGCTGTTGGTTTGAAACGCTAAAGAGTGAACGGAAAATCGTAAAATGGAACAAAAATCGATCGAAACGAAACCAATTAATCTCAATCATTTGCCGAAAATGTGTTACACAATCAGGCTGCGGAATCATTTTGAAGGATATTGCTAATCCATAGGCTTCATAATTATGTTTGAAAAAAAAGTAAATTCATGTTGCTCAGCAGACATTTTTTGTAACACAACGAATTTTGTTGAACTGTCAAAATGAAAGCCATTGCTACTGTTAGTGTGTTGTTACCTTTACTGCAGTACTTGGCTTTCTGTGTTTTACGTGTATTGTGTGCCTTATACCTGTGTTAAATATTTTTTATATTCCTTCTCTTTCTTACATGACAAATCCGCTGATGAAGGCAGTCTCAGGCAGCAGTACCCGGAAGTTAGCTTCCTGCGCCTTCTTAGCGGGGTTGCGCACTTTAGCGACCACCGTCGTGTGCGCATACCGGAGCGACACATCGGACACCACGTCCATCTCCGTCAGTTTTATTGGTGGACTTGCCTCTTCTGTTGTTATGTCTGCTACGGACGGTGTAGGAGTCGGAATCTGTATGATATAAAACATTAGTTATAAGAAATATACGCGAAAATGATGTCATGAAAGCGTATTACGGCTCCCGAAGACATGCATTCGCAACGCGACGGCACGACGCGATTCTGGAAGAACAATTTCCACAAAGTTTTCATAGAAAGAAATTGTTCTATTAGTGTCGCATAGTGTTGTCGTGACTTTCTGCGGCAATACTTTTATCACCGTAAATATTTAAATTCATGTTCAATGTCATTCATTTTGCTTCGTTCTTTGACGTAGTAGTAGGTAGCCTTAGGTAACCTATTATTTACTGTCTGAAAGGTTGCATCACGGTTGTGACGTACGTACCATTCACGCACTGCTGAGTAGGTACTAGTAACTGGGTTGTGGATGTCAGATAGGCAATCGCTCCATGTAAAATACTGGTATTCAGCTGCATCCGGTTAAACTGAAAGCCGACCCCAACATAGTTGGGAAAAGGCTCGGCAGATGACGATGATGCTGATTGCTGAGTAGGTACCTATGTGAACCCTTTAGACTAGGAGATAGACTTTAACGCTGGCTTTCTACAAGAAATGTGCCATTTGCAGCCCTGGTTGAAAGTCAGCCCAGGGGGGAATGCAGAGTTTCGGGAGGTTCCTGCACATCATCAGGCGGGAGGAAACGCCCGGGTGTCACCATTGCCAGGATCGCCCAGAGGACACGGTGGAGCACACGGTGGAGGTCTGCCCCGCTTGGGCGGAGCACCGCCGTGTCCTCGTAGAGGCGATCGGCAGCGGCGGCGGCCTCTCGCTCCCGGCCCTGGTGCAAGCCATGGTCCGGAGCGAGAGGGAGTGGGAGGCAGTCGCCTCCTTCTGCGAAGCAGTCATGCTAGCGAAGGAGGTGGCGGGACGGATGAGGGAGAGAGCCTCCCGTCCAAGCCGCCGCGGGAGACGCCCCGGGCGTCGGGAGTCGAGAGACGACTACCGGCCACCGTAGGCGCGGGCCTGCGGGCGGAGAGCAATGGGTAGCTCACCGCCCGATCAGGACCAGGCCCGTGCCGGACGGCGCGTAAGTGTTCCACGCGCGCCTCAAAGAGATGTCAGCATCAGCAACGAGGGGCCCCTCAGGGTCGAAGCCTGCCGGGGCAGCGGGATTGTCCGGAAGGGTTACCGCTACCCCGGAACATAAAGGGCGAAGGAAGGAACATGGGTGGGTTTTAGTCAGTAAGAGTCTGACACTCCCTTCCGCTCCACCCAGAGCGGGAGGGGTCATTTGATGATTTCCCATCCCAAAAAAAAAAAAAAGGGGGAATGCAGGAAGGCCTACTCCAAATTCTTCATGGCCACCGCAGAATTAATGTGACCCGCAACAAATATTTTTCTCGTACACCATTATCCGGTAGAACATTGTGTCTGGCGTGGATCCACGTTTGAATACAGCATAGGAAGGGTTAAAAAAACAAGAGAGTACTTCATACCTAAAAATAAGATTCATAAAAACTTACAGTATCATCAGACTTGGCGACGACCATGGTGTCTTGCGTGGGCACCGCGGCCGAGTGCGCAAGCGCAGCCACTGCGCACAGGCACCCCAACACCGCTATCAAGCGGCTCATGATGCTTCCCTGCGGAACAAACGTACAAGATCAATATATCGTAGCATCAGACGTAAATTCAAATCTAATGTTAAAAGTAGTCGATGTTCGCAGTCAGAGACAACTAGGTAAACAAATAAAAACCTAAGAAGCTCCTTCGATAATAGTGTTACTCGGAAAAAAATATCAGTCATTAATTTACTAATGAATCAGTATACTGTAGGTAGGGTACCGAAAGGATTGACGTACGTATGATAATGATTAATTAGGTAGGTAGTTATTAGTTGGTAGAATATTATATGTAGGTAGGCACCCCCGTAATGAGTATTGTATTAATCTAATTAGCTGACTTACACAAACAATAACAGTTTATTTCTAAGTAAATGATGTGTTATGTATAGATAAAACGAAATGGTAAGTTTGTTTTCAAAGTTTTGCAACTCCTAATCAGTGCATTAGGAAACAAAACTGTTGTTTGCTTTCAGTTCTTGGTCTAAGTAATACAAGTAGGTATCACTAAGTTTATTTTCATCAAAATAACATTTAAAACAACACTTCTACGAAAGACAAACAGTTTTATTTGAGTACGATAGATAAAACTTTTATCTGTTCTATGGATAAAACCGTGTCTTGTCTAGTGTCACATGAACTCCTAACTAATGATAATAGCCAGTCGTGTGTGAAGGTCAAGTAAATATGGAATTCTATACAAAATTTGACAAACAGATGATACGAGTATATCAGGTAGACACAAACACTGTACCTAACACTGTAACTATTGTCAGCTGTTGTCATGAGAAGGAGAACAAAACAAACACAGAACAGATGATGACGCGTCTTTAAAATAATTGATCACGGTTTTCCCAAACATCGCAATAAAATTAGTAAATCGTGTCCATCAATATTCACAATGTCTGTGCTTAACTAAGTGTGAACAGGTTCCAAGATTTAAAATGTATTGTTTTCCTGTTATATAAAAACCGGCCAAGTGCGAGTCGGACTCGCGCACGAAGGGTTCCGTCCCATTATCTATAATAAAATCGTGTCCAATAGATAAGATTTTATTTTTAATATTTTACATGTTTAAGTAAACATGTACAATATTATAAAATAAAAATATTATATTGTTATTTTTGTACGAAGTTTTCCAAGTATGCGCATTTTACAAGTTAGGCCTTTATAACTCCTGAACTAACAAAGTTATCTAAGTCGTTATAGTTTTCCTTCAAAGTTGGACTACCATCATGATATTTTTCAGATTTTTAGAGCGAGTCGTTTAGCTTTTAGAGTGGGGGACGTATTTTAACAAAAAAATGCGCTTTACAGTTGAATACCTCGCAAACGGATACCTAAATCAAAAAAATCGTCTATATCTAGCAATCTCTCAATGTTTTTAAAAGACCTATCTAATGATACCCCACAATACGGGGTAGACGCGAGAAAAAAAATCATCCCTACTTTACGTGTAGGGCAGGTAAGTAGTCAGATACCCCAAAAAAAATATTTTTTGTGATTTTATTTTAGCACCTCGTCGACGTGGTAAATACACATATCCATATGCATTTTCATCTTTCTAGCACTAACCGTTTGAAAGGTAAGCCGAGGACGGACGGACGGACGGGCGGACGGACGGACATGAAGAAACTATAAGGGTTCCGAGACATGAACTACGGAACCCTAAAAACTAAGTATCTCTCAAGGCGACTGAAAGGATACCGAGGTAGGTAAATACTTATTTTAGTCATAAATGATGAATGATGTGGATATCATGACCACTGATTTGTTTATGTACAAAAAACAAACTAAAAAATCTTATTTAACTTTGCATGTCTGTCGCCCAAGAAATGACCAAGACAAGACACAACAATAAGCCTAGGAGTTGTTGTACTTCCACCAGAGCTAACTAGAAATCGTATGTACGAGTACACTTAAAAATCCAAGGTAAGTAGATACTTATTCAAAATGGTGGACTTTATAAAAATTCCACTCACATTCGGTTCCATAAAATGAGTTATGAACTCAACTGTCACTAATGAGACACAATTTACCTTTGGGGCTGTTCATTTATTACGTAAGACGATTTCAACCAATTTCTGACTCCCCCTCCCCACTACGTAAGAAAAAATAAGACTTGAATATGAACCCCCTCCCCCCCTTGGAATCTTACGTAAGATCAGTATCTACCAAAATTGCAAAGAAAAAATGGCAAAAAAAAATTAAACTTATAATTTTTGGTTACTTTTGTGATCTTACGAAAGAATAATCTAGACTCCTCTAACCCCCATGTAAGAAAAAATAAGACTTGCTCGGAACCCCTCCCCCCTCAAATCTTCTTACGTAATAAATGAACAGCCCCTTTTCTATTATTACCAAAGTGAATAAGCTTGCCTAATAGACGAGGGTTAAATTACTCGTATATGACAAATGCATATAATGCATTTTTGGTTTGCTAACAAATATGGGAAATCGTGGGAAATATTTGGATAATTGTGGCATGCACAATATGCACATAGAGCTAACGCCCGCTACCAGTTAAGCAGTTAGGCTCCTTACTGGTGGTAATAAATAGTCAAGTCACATTGGACGCAGTCGTTAAGCCTAACGGTACCTACTCCGGTTTTGAAAATAAATGTTATATTATGTAACAAATCAATATTAATAATATCCGATTGACATCTATAAAAATCAATGTTCCATCTAGAGATGAAGCAAGCAATAATAGCGATGATGAAAACAATCTGCAGACTGGTTTGGATACGGCTCATAGCAACTAACAAGATGAGCAAAACAAAAATATTGCTATTATCCTCTGGCCATAAATAACTTTTTGCAAGGCGGTAAAGCAAGGAGATCAAACATGGAACAGGTTCTAGACGAGCTACAGACAGGCGGGAACAGTGCGAAGGTGAGCTAACTCTAGAACATCTTTTGCTAGTCTATAATCAAAATACACTCATCTTGTGTTGATGTTGTTGCGATTAGGGAAAACGGACAATCCAATAGGTCGAGTGTCGAGACGTAGATAGAGATTAATGAACAGACGTACATTAGGCTCCGGATTACTCAGAGGCATTTATTTGCCTACTACCACAGGTCAATACGAGTTACCTACAAATACAAAAGGCATAGCGATACATGATTACATCACATGACATAGCGTCATCCTCGACCTTGACCTTGCATCCATCTCCAGTTGTTATTTTATCTCGAAGGAGAAATAAATAATTTTAAATAAGTAGGTAGATAAATTAAATCACTATCCGCAAAATGTTAGTATACCTACCTACAGACGAATGCAAAGACGATGTTATTGACACGGTTGAACAAAGTTAACCGACTCGAATTGCGTGAAATTCGGTAACTTGGGTGTTGTTACGACGCGCGGATACAAGACATGACTTAAATTCGTTATTGCTGCTGCATTAATAACTTTGCAATAGGCATAGCACATCGAAATTTGAAAGATACTTGTAAGTTGCTTGGGGCCCGAAGAAATAGGCAACTTTTGTCCTGGATGTTAGTATTTTAAAAAAATACACACAGTCGATGTAGTGGGCAACATAGCTGTTGCCCGCTACTTCGTCTGTTTGTATAATCACATTCAACGTCCGCTGCTAAAGCACAACTTCCACTAGACCAGTTGATACAATGTAAGCGGTGAATTTTGCCATAATAACAATGTTTGGCAAATATCCAGTGTAAAGGTCTACAACTACTTGTGACATAACCAAGCCATAAGTTTATATAGAAAATATTTTTGCCGGCATCAATTCCGTGCGGTATTCGCATCGCTGTGATTGAACCTCGAGGCAGTGCCAGTCAAAAGCCGACAAACGAAACGGTAGAAGATTTAGGTCGACATGGAGTTATCAATCATTCTATGCATTACTAAAACACATTCGTAACAATAACAATTTTAAGGATATCTTGCAAAACTAGCACCAATTCCGAGTTATGAAATCGATTGCAACACCTTAGGATAATTACAACGCGAAACTAAAGCGTTTCGTGCTCATAACGAGACCAATGAACAGAAATCGGTAAAAA
Source organism: Apamea monoglypha (assembly GCA_911387795.2). Classification (NCBI taxonomy): domain Eukaryota; kingdom Metazoa; phylum Arthropoda; class Insecta; order Lepidoptera; family Noctuidae; genus Apamea; species Apamea monoglypha. The sequence goes on from OU426916.1 coordinate 13,183,904, forward strand.
TTCATTGATGTTTGACATCCACTGGCTCCATAAGGATAGGAAATTTCTACAAAAATTCCGTGGTTTGGCTTCTTTCGACGCCCAACAACATCAAATTAAAAAGTTGCGCATCAAGCAGATATTTATTACATTCATCAGTTAAAATGTAACAGTGTGCTGGAGGCACCTAATTAATGGATTCTTATACAAATATAAATCGTGCTACCAACAATGCATATAAACCCGAAATGATTACCTATGCGTAGTCCATGTCAGGGACCGGTCCCCACTTGGACATTTATAAAACTGTTAATCGCGGAATCAATCGTTTACCTACATAAACTCACAAATAACATCAAAACAATGATATTTTCAAACACCGGCAGCTACTCAGCCGCTACGTTGTTACATAAAGGCAGACCATACTTACTCGTTTGTTTACGCTCAACGAGATGATTGCACCAATTGTCCCTCAAGCTCTGGCACGTTCCACGTTCACCCTCAGCAATGGGTCTATCGTCACTGGAGACTGGAGCGCGTGTGGCGTGCGTGCTCGTCGTCGTCCGCCGCGAAACTCGATAGGACGCCGCTCGCGAACGGCTTAAGTACACAACATATTGTGCACATATCTGTGTTGACCGCCGAGGCGCGGGCTTCCCGCGAGCCCGCGACGTATTCGTGAATCTTCGGGTCAATCGGACAACTATTCTCAAACTGTTTGCTTCAATTTCGATACCAAGTAATCGGCTAAAACAAACGGAAATAACTTTAATGGTCTTCTTATGAAACCCAACTTCATGCATAATAGGATCATACAACAACTGCAATAGAAAATATAGTTGAATCATTTATTATTCCTGCCTGGCCTTGACTGAGAATAGTCAACCGCATCACTTCCTGCGAACTGTGGATGTCATTTTAGAAGCGATTAAGGCAATCTCATGTAGTGGATTAGCAGTAACAGTTAGGACACATTAGAATGTGAACTAGAACTGTAAGTAAACGCTAACACGGAATAATGAGATGTTCTTACTTTTTGATTTGTCGAAAGCGTTTGACTTCAATCAAACCAAGACGCTATCAGAAAGTGAGCGTACCTACCCTACGTTTACGAGCTGATTACCTGACGTACAACCCATTGACTGCTAAGATCTAAATAACGGTGAGCTGGATATTCCTGGGGTGCTCGCGAAGAGGGATAATTGACCCTTCATAAGTTTGAACAAAACAATTTAGAAATGTCGCTATCACACATAATTATCATTCTTTGTTTGAAGGATAGAGGGCTGTCGGGCTTAGCCTTTGAGCCAAATCACTCCCCAAATCTTGGGCTGCCATTGCGCCTCACTAGGGCAAGTGGCAATCAAGCAGGAGGCCCTCGACCTGATATATATGTATGTAGTAAGATGGTCACCGCCACTCCATTGTAGCAGCAATTAGAAGATTTATTTTACAATAAATGTATACATAGTAGTTTCAACGACTTTAGGCATTGTAAAAAATATAAAACGAGCCAAGCTCGCATTTTAACATCATGTTTTTGAATAAAGTAATTAATAATAATTAATTAAACTACTTTTTTAAATGGACGACTGCCAGTTTTTTATATGTTTGCCGGTAAGCATCACGATCGTAACCGGCTATTATTTTATTACTTATTATTATTGATAATTTGAGATACATCTCCTTTACCCCGGAGCTGGGTTTTTTTTGAACATTCTCCTTAGACATGAACAAATTTTTACAACCTGTACTTTTTTTATATGGTTATGTAGTACCTACCTAGTAATTTTTGCAAAAAGAACTTTCGACACCTATTTTTTTAAAAGGCTTTCACGGGTTGAATAGTTAGGATTAAGTATAATAATTTGACCCCCTTTTTTTTATTTTCATGGTGGGAAATCATTATATGACTTCTCCCGCTCTGGGTGGAGCTCTTACTGACTAAAACCCACCCATGTTCCTTCCTTCGCCCTTTATGTTCCGGGGTAGCGGTAACCCTTTCGGACAATCCCGCTGACCCGGCAGGGTTCGGCCCTACGGGGCCCCTCGAATTATCCTGACATCTCTTTGAGGCGCGCGTGGAACACTTACGCGTCGTCCGGCATGGGCCTGGTCCTGATCGGGCGGTGAGCTACCTATTGCTCTCCACCCGCAGGCCCGCGCCTACGGTGGCCGGTAGTCGTCACGCGACTCCCGACGCCCGGAGCGTCTCCCGCGGCGGCTGGGACGGAAGGCTCTCTCCCTCATCCGTCCCGCCACCTCCTTCGCTAGCATGACTGCTTCGCAGAAGGAGGCGACTGCCTCCCACTCCCTCTCGCTCCGGACCATGGCTTGCACCAGGGCCGGGCGCGAGAGGCCGCCGCCGCTGCCGATCGCCTCTACGAGGACACGGCGGTGCTCCGCCCAAGCGGGGCAGACCTCCACCGTGTCCTCTGGGCGATCCTGGCAATGGTGACACCCGGGCGTTTCCTCCCGCCTAATGATGTGGAGGAACCTCCCGAAACTTCCGTGTCCGGTGAGGACCTGCGTCAGGCGGTAGGTGAGGGCGCCGTGGCGCCTCTCTAGCCACTCCTCAAAGAGGGGTCTTATCGCCGCTATCGCGCCGTGCCCTCACCCGTGTTCCTTCAGTTGCCTATGCCAGGGACCACGGTATCTCTTTCGAACAACCCACGGCCCTGGCAGGCATCGGCCCTAGCGGACCCCGTCAGTTTGTGCTGACATCTCTTTGAGGCGCGCGTGGAACACAACGCGCCGTCGACAAGGACCCGCGCGACGTCCAGGGCGTCTCCTGCGGCGACTAGGGGCGTGAGGGCGCAGAGATTGCCTCTCCGTCACGCGCTCCGCCTCCTCCTTTGCGAGCATTTGGCCCATAATTTGCCCCCCTTGGGCCAAAAAACCTAGATCCTGGCCAGGCAACAATAGGTACTTATCGGAAAAATAAGTATGGCGGCGGCACTTCCCCGGACGAGTTCCTTCTACCTGATGATACTTTAATAATATAATAATCCCCCTGACCGATTTCGGTCACGGTGGCCAATCTCAACGGAGATTAGCCAGGTACGCAGGAGATATTGTAGTGCATAAGTGTGTGCGTAAACACAGGTGCACTTTCTGTTCCTTTACTCTCATAGTCCGATGGGACGGCAATCCGACACGACCGGAGAGAGGAGATCAGGCGCAGGACCAACGGGTTTAAGAGCTTTCTGAGGCACGGGGAAGCACGGGGTTTGCTTCCAAACTCCGGGCTGCTACTGAGACATTCCTAATGGAAAAACCCAATAACACTTTGCCCGACCTGAGAATCCAACCCAGGACCCCATTGCATGCACAGCAGTCGCGCTTGCGACCACGAGACCAACCAGGCCGTTCGATACTTTAATATACCTACAACAAACATACCATCACGCCTGTATTTCCTGTCTACTCGAGGCTGAACCCAGAGGTGTATAGGATAGTATATATAATGCTTTAGCGATAAAGTTGAAAATCTATTAAAGAAATTTGACAGATTGTAACTTGATGTGCTGGCGTCCGTACAACGCCACATGCGAAAAACGCGTCATACTTACGTCACGCAAATCCTGCATCTCGCAAGCAGAGTTTACCGCGCAATTAGCATATATACAAACATCCCAGCATCAATCGTGGGGCAGTTCCCCGCCAGATACAACACCCATCTGGTCGGAGGATCCTCCCTTTTCTATGGAGGTTAAGTGAACTTTACACCCTGTTCTTCATACCTCTATACTGGTGACCCCGACGTGATGCTATAGTATCACCCACATTTCGTTGGCCATATTTAGGGTTCCGTACCCAAAGGGTGCCAACAGGACCCTAGTCCTAAGGCTCCACTGTCCGTTCGTCTGTCACAGGGCTGTATCTTTTGAATCCTATCTAATAGGTAGACACTGGAAATTTAAAATCTTACTACTATGGCTGCAATAACAACAAATAATAAAAATATGTGTGTTATACATATATTGTAAGGTGGTACAGAACCCTTCGTGTGCTGCTTTTTAAGTCCCAAACGGGCGAGCCTTTAGATTCCTTACTAGTGCTACTGAGAAATAATTAAAAATAAACCTAATGTAATTATGACAAATCCTATACTTTGCCTGACCTGTGGAGTGCGGATCGAACTCAGGTCCTCATGCTCAGCAGTTGCGCTGGACCATTACACCAACGAGGCGGTACCTAATAGCAAAAATGAATAAACGACTGATTATTTCTTACTTCTGGGTATCATAAATGTTTTGAACGTAATTCCCAGTATGAGGAAAAGTAAATAAACCGAACTGAAATAAATAAAAAATTTATGATAAGAAATCGCCAGAGCGAAAACAAAAAACCTGTTGTTTACGTACGTAAATGACGACCGTACAAAGCGCGGCCCCTGATTTTTATGCAGACTCCAAAGCGATTTTTAGGGTTCCGTAGTATGTCCGTCCGTCCGTCCGTCCTCGGCTTACTTCCCAAACGGTTAGTGCTAGAAAGATGAAACTTTGCATGGATATGTGTATTTACCACGACGACAAAGTGCTAAAATAAAAACAAGAAAAAAATTTTTTTTGGGGTACCTCCCCTATACGCAATGTGGGGATGATTTTTATTTCTCGCGTCTAACCCATAGTGTGGGGTATCATTAGATAGGTCTTTTGAAAACATTGATTGATTGATTTAGGTATCCGTTTGCGAGATATTCAACTTTATAAAGCTCATTTTTTTGTTAAAATAGGGCGTCCCCGTCCCCCCCTCTAAAAGCTAAACGGCTGGCTCGAAAAATCTGAAAAAATTCATGATGGCAGTCCATGTGTTGAACTTTGAAGGAAAACTATAACGGTTTAAATAAATTTGTTAGTTCAGGAGTTATAGAGGCCTAACTTGTAAAATGCGCTTACTTGGAAAACTTCGTACAAAAATAACGAAATAATAAGTAAACACGTAAAATATTAAAAATAAATAAAATCATAACAATTATCTATTGGACATGATTTTATTTCAATTTGAATCCTCTAAAGAGGATAAATAGAATTAGGGGCTTAAAAAAGTCTACAACGATACTCAATAGATGGCATTTATTCCAAATTTCTGAATCGCGATATGCTTTCTTTACAATACAGGCTATATAAGTAAAGTATAATTTTAATGGCAAACCTTGGCTACGGAACCCTTGGTCGGTTTTTAATCTAAGTATAGTTTTTGAGAAATAACATCGTTTATTAGTCCTTAGATAATCACAGTTTTTTTTCCATATTGATAAAGCTCTTTGTGGCTCGGGAAATTATAACCATTAGGAGATCATAACTATACGGCATTACTGCTATGCTGCTGATACTATTATCTGGTTTGAAGAGTGAGTATCCGTATGGGTGGCGTATTTACAAATGCTTCTTCATCCCAACACTTCCGCTTAGTGGGTAGTTTTTTTAATGATGGACACGGAATAGTCAACTTGTTATCACAAAACATGAATACCCTGCTTGTGGGTTATAACAAGCAGGGTATGTATATGTTTTGTAACCACCAACTTTACGCAGCGGGCGTAAAGCGCACTGCGCGTGCAGTACAACCACAGATTTATAAACTAAAGGGAGATATGGTGTGGCTGCCCAACTGTTCGAGTCCGGCTGTCGCCTTCTACATATGCACTACAATACGAACACGCGCTCACTCACACTATAACAGTCACCACACTCAACGCGAGCCAATCTCGTAACGCAGATGGCAACGTTGAGACACACAACTACATTGACAATTCTTATTGACAAATCAACGGCGCCCGCGTTTGTTTCTGTTTTGTGCATACATTGTTCGCACGCGCCACGCCCCCTTGGCATATCTCCCTTTAGTTTATAAATCTGTGAGTACAACAATGCTTTCAGGATAATGTTAGGGCTTCCGCGGTTTTGTAGTGCTTCGACTAGGCTTGCTGAGGCGCGGACGGATGATTTTTTCGCGATCATAAGGAAACGGAGCGCTTCATTATTATGTCGCCTACTATGCAGCTCGAACAGTCTCCTGAGGGTGTTGTCCGAGCGGTGCATAGGACCTGTCCCTGATACAGAGGTGGATGCAGCTTCATGTTAGCGCCTCTCCTGGTATTATTTGACATTGTGTGTATGTTTATATTGTATGTGTCTAATTTTGTAATTGATTATGTTTAAAGTGTACCTATTATTTATATTTGATTTAATTATGTTATTGTAGTCTTTGTCTAATTTTTGTTATTCGTGATTTATTTTAATGTTTTATTTGATTTTATTTTGTAATAGTTAAGAACTATGGACATTGTCTGAAATAAATGAATTGAATTGAATAAAAGAAAATAGATAACAGTCCCTTTAATCCAAGGAGTCCGGTGCAACCTTCCGCCTCGCTGTCAAAGACGACACAAAACCTGAAGTCGATCACGATTGATCTTATTTCAATGCCCGAAATTCAAAAATGGATATCAGCCATCGAACAGCACGTAGGTAAACGAAGTTTGCTCTATTGCCACGGATGGCAAACTCAACTTGGAGCAGAAAATGAAAATTTCTTCTTCCGTAAAGTAAAGTAGGATCTGAAACCTCACAAATGGCAGTCCTATATCAGTCGCTCAAGCAGAAAGCCATTCAGGCGTACGCGGTTAGGAAAAACGCGATCTGAAGGAACATATTTCGGAGCTCAAGCAGACGATAAAGGGCTCTGCGAGGTAATTGCGTAACACACTAACAGTCGCAATGGCTTTCTTTTTGACAGTTCAACAACATTCATTGCGTTATTTACGAGTTTGAGCAGACACATTTTTCAAACACATGAAACAATGCATTAGCATTATCCTTCAAAATGATTCAGATTGTGATTGACAGTCTGTTACGCAATTAAGGGTGCTGGTTCTGCAAGAAATGCCGTCTTTTGCCGATATGGTGAAAAAGGGATCGAATGATTTCGTTCGACCCAATAACCTAAGCTCTGTTGCCATTTATCCCTATGATAAATTTAAATCAAAGGACGAAACGAAAACCTTGTGCAATAAATCATACGGCCCGAGCAAATGAAGCTGCACGTTCGTGGTGTCCGGAAAACAAAAAATGGAAGCGTAATTGTCAGTACCTACTGAGACGAAACATGACGTTAATAAACTGAAGCACGCAGCCCAGCTCTCTTCATCTAGACTTATAGCCGACGATTCCGACGAACCCAGCAAGCGCAAACCTCGGAGCGTGGTTGTAGGACTGCCAACTTCCTTGTCTGAAAACCTTAGTGTTCAGGTGCATTTTTGAACAAAACGTAGCCGACAAGCCGACCAGCGATGTTCTTGGAATCCTTTTGACCTTGATTAAATCAAAATCAAAAGTCATTTATTCAAATTAGGCTGAGAATACAACCTTAGGCTACAACCTGTAACTACGTTGTTGAAGTTTCAGCGGATATACGTAAAGCCCCTATCCCCCAATCAAGGCTCTTTATATATTGGACCTCCTGTCCTGTCAGGGAGTTTAAATTGGTAACAAGTTGTTATAAATACAATGGCCATGCAGCAAAAACTTACCGAGAGATCATTACTAAGTGTGGTCACTTTGGTGACGCTGGCTATTCGATGTCCGAATGCGTGAGGAAAGCTGACATTCATCACAAAACAAGAGACGCTGAATGCCGCCCTGCTAGGAAAATAGCAGAATACAGCTCATATAATAGGTCCTTTCCTTACATATGAAATTGGCGTTTTGTCGAACTGGCCACTTTGATCGCAAATATTCGTTTCGTTAAGAATTCCAAATTTAAATTTATTTCAAATGTTGCATAAGTATTAGTGTATAGGTATTAGTGTTTCGAATTTAGTGAATCATTTGTTAAATCATAAATCATAGAGTTTATTTGTAAAACTTAGGTATACAATAGGGTCATACATATAAAATATGTATTATGTTGCTGCGCTATTTGATTTTTCTTTCACATCGTGGCCCAGCGCTGCAGAAACACCTCGAAGGATTAATGATGCACCTAGTGCGTCATACTCAAGGCCAGACTTCCGCGTCGCTAGTTGCTGACTCAACAATATACCTGACCAGTGACCACTGCGCAGTCCTATTTACCATCAATTTGCCGTTACAAGTGTTGGCATGAAAAAGCATTCGTAAACACGTTTACGTACAAACACAACTTCGCCTCAACACAGCTCGTATTTTTAATTTGTCTGCCCGAAAGCTTCTTTAGCACCATCCTGTGGGATGAAGAATTTAATTGTAAACACACGTATGGGTATCATACATGTGTTTACAAATGACATCTCAGATTTGTCCCTTGGATGGCAACACACCTGCAATGCCTCTGGTGTTTAGTTAGTGTCTTAGATGTCCACAGACGGCTTCATAGTTCATCATCATCATCGGTCTCCTGCCCGTAACCCAATTTATATGGGGTCGGCTTTTCTTTCATACTTCTCTATTAATTATTAGTCGTCATCTCGGTAGTCACACCCTCTCTAACCAGACGACGTCATATTTAGGGTTTTTATCAGAAACCCTAGCTAGAAAGGCGTAAAAAATCGCGTTTATGAGGTGTACTACAATTTAGAGCCTGGCGAGAATATGTATCAAGTTTAAAACTCACTGGTTGAACGTTTGTTAAGATTCGAACTTTAGGGGCGTTAGAAACACCCAATTTAGTTTCTATCTAGGCAATTAATCATTTTCTCAACGGAGACTACCCAAATAAGCAGGAGAAATCATAGTGCACAATCATGTGTCCCAACACAGGTGCACTCCCTCCCCTTACCCTCACTATTATAGTCCGATGGGAAGCCAATACCGCGCATAGGACCAACGGGCTTTACATGCTTTCGGAAGCACGAGGGTGTTACATCACATCCCCGACTTCCAACTCTGGGCTACCACTGAGAAATTGCTAATAAAAAAACTTAGTAACACCTTGCCCGACCTGGGAATCACTACCAGGACCCCACACTTAGCAGTTACGCTTGCCCAAAGGAGCAGTCTCGACCAAGAATGTGCCTACGAGCCAATTCTTCATCAGTGTGCACTGGAGCGCTTTTTTCACTCAAGATTTGTACCTAACCTTACGCGTCTTGTCTCCAGCAAAGGCTATCGAACTAGGATGGTCAAACTGAAGCAACGCAGATCTAAAAAGTGGTGAAGGGCGGGCGTTTTGGGGGACTAATTTATGTAATTTCTAAAATACTGATTCTCAGCCTAATTTGAATAAATGACTATTGATTTTTTGATTTTGAAGGAGGCCAGTGCTCTCGATCTTTACCAGCTTAACCCACAAAACAGCTGCCAGATAATATGTGACTATCAAACCAGGCGCGGTCGCAGCCCAAGATTTTGGGGGGGGTCCCAAATAGTAAATTAGTAACTTATTTATTTTTATTTATTTATTCAAATCTTACCTACAACTATGTACTTAAGTTAGTAAGGCAAGTAAATCATGTAGACTCGATAGCTGAAATGATTTTGGGGGGGTCATGACCATCGGACCGCGCCTGTATCAATCTTACCTAATCCTACCGAGCAGGAGCAACAAAATTGCGAAAACCAAGAAGAGGTAAACGAGAATGTGAAATATAGAAAAGTATACTGCACTTCCGGACTTCTAAATCAGGCCACAGTGCATTTCCATGTAAGGTATCAAGGCCAAAATAAAGTTGAGTAAAAGAGAAAAACAAATGCAATTTTGATGCATGCATTTTGGTGTCTACATTGCTACAAGGTCGAATTCAATACTATTAAAAAGTCATAGACCTTTATCATATTCATACCTTCGCATCTGTGAGGACTATGCGGTGGCTCACGGCCTCAGGTACAATGCGACCAAGAGCGAGCTACTGGTTTTCAAAGCGGGTAACAAATGTTATGATACTGTCCCACCAGTCACCTTGGGGGGCGCTCAGCTTTCCAGGGTCACGAAGTTCACCGATAGTCTGTCCGACGAAGTGGACGTGGAGAGGGAATGCAGAGCACTGGCAGTTCGATGTAACATGCTGGCTCGTAGGTTTGCACGTTGTACTAGGGAGGTGAAAATTACATTCTTTAGAACGTATTGCTAATCTATGTACACGTGTGCCCTATGGGTCAGTCAGTTATACAAAAAGCTCGTACAATGCTCTGCGAGTCCAATACAATAACGCCTTCAGAGTTATGTTGGGGCTGCCGCCCTTTTGCAGTGCATCGGGGATGTGCCAGATTTTTACGCACTGATGCGGACACGGATAGCATCCCTGATGCGGCGAATGCGTGACAGCTGCAACAGCTTGGTGGCTATAGTAGCCGATAGGATAGACAGTCCATTGATGTGGCAATGGATGACTACTCATCGTGCGTCATTCCAATATTTAAAATAAGTTGTTTAGTGTATTTTTTGTGTAGGTATGTGTTTTCAACTGTTTATGTATGTTTTGTGTATAAAATTGTAATGTGTGTTGTTTATGGACTTATGGTCTGAAATAAATTTATTATTATTATACTTATACAAAAAAATGCAGGAGTCCGGGAGTGTTTATTATACTTTTTATTAAAAGGGGAAGCGCCAGGTTAGCCTGCAAAATTCAAAATTGTTACGCTCGCGAATCAGAAATCAACATGACACAGATCTGCAAATTGCAAAAAACATAAGAACAATTGAATTTCGCGGCCTATCTAGCGCGTCCCCCTTATGGTGAGGTATAATCCTTGTTAATTCTGTTTTAACTGGATTGAGTTCTTGCTGAAAGGAAGATGTGTGGGATCTCAATAAATAGTTAGAATAGAGGAAAGCCAAGAGTGGAACCCCACAAACAAGCAAAAATAAACAAAAAGTTATAAAGTTTTATAATCAACAAGTTTCCTCAGGGAATATTATAAAATCAAATTCAATTTCATCGGAATCATTTTTATTGTAGTATTTTGATTAAATGACTATTATAATATTACGTAGTTCAATAATGTTTCTGTCTTAGAGCAAGCATGTGTTAACATCAGTTTTCCTTTTGCTCCTTTTTTTTACCCGACTGCCCCTGAGGGAGGGTACTGTTTTTAATAAATGCATCACTAAAATATTAAGTAATTTTAACAGATCTATCATAAAACTAACAAACCAAAAGAACCAGCTCTTCCAATTTTAAGTTGTACTTAATTGTAACAGAAGACAAGGGAAAGATTATTAACCGGCTGAATGCCGTAATATTACAGAAACAATTAAAAAGCCATTGTGTCTGGCGTTGACATTCCGACATACAAATGGTTAAATATCCAACCACAATAACTGATAAATGTTAATACTTCTGAAAAGGCATGAACCCACTGCAACTCTTAGCTTTACACAAACACTTAGTCAGATCAGCCTCAGTCACAGGATTACTGTTATCACCTGAACCATAATGAAATGTCACCTCCTCATTAGGTAAAATGTTACCACAGGCAAATATTGCCAACTTTGGGATAGGACTCCCACACCTGACTGGCAAAATTTGACAATTAGGCTCACAACTATGATTTATATATCTCCCAATATTACCAAACACGCTTGGATCAATAATAGTTACTACAGGGTGGCTGCCAGACAGTTCTCTTAGATAAAATATATAATTGTTTTTTCCCTGTTTCTTATTATTATTATGTCTTACAGAAGCTTGGTTTGGAGTTATTATTTCTCCAGCATATTCACATAAAAATGTCCCAGCAGGAATGGAACATGATGCAAAAAGACCAAATCCTTTGTCACAATGCCTGATCGCTAGCCCCTCCACAGGTCCTTTCTGCACAACTCTATTTCCACACTCAATTGAACAAGGACAGCAATCATTGCACTCCAAAATTGGATATGACTTTGATTTAGGTTGAAGTTTGTACTTCAACTGACCATCTTTCTGGTAGGCAATATAATTATCACCACAAGATTTCTGAAGGCACTTACATGTTGCTTGGGAACAAATTTCTTGGCAACTGCAATTTTCATCATAGGTAGAATTAAAATCATTCAGCAATTGTTCATATTCAGCACTCTGATCGCAAGGACCCATAATATTTTCAGTAACGTAAAATACATTGCTGTCTACATGTGTGTAATTATCATTCATTTTTAAGGAATATTTGTAACACACTTACAATAACTGCTACGACAGTACTATTTTTATTCTAATCTTACAAACTAAGAAACCTACAATAAATATTCAAAATACATTTTACAAAATTCCAATGTAAATAAATAAAACTACGTGACTGACACTTGTCAGATTTGACAGCTTCACAACAAGAAACCACAGAACACATAATACTCCTAGCGTAGACTTGAGTATTAAGTTCTTGGTTACTAATTAATAAGTAATATAGTAATTTCAGAAAAAAACATTCTAAAAAGTAGCTTGAATATTGAAGAATAAAATGTTTGGAAATTCAAAAATACATACCTTCAGCACTTACTTTTTATAAATTTTGGGTTATGGAGTATGAGCTAGGTAGGCCGCAAAATTCAGAGCCTCCTTGCCGGATTGCCGCCATGGGATCTGGAGGCAAAAGCCCTCGCCCACATATGGGAGTGGCGAGAGGAGGCAAAACGCCGGGGCGTAACTCCGCTGCCGCGAGAAATCACGGTACAGCGGACAGAGCTCCGGCGGGATCTCATGGCGACATGGAGAGTGCGATTGTCGCAACCCAGTGCTGGGCACGCCACAATTGCGGCGATAAGTCCCCTCTTTGAGGAGTGGCTGGAGAGGCGCCACGGCGCCCTCACCTTCCGCCTGACGCAGGTCCTCACCGGACACGGTTGTTTCGGGAGGTTCCTGTTCAGGATAAGGCGGGAGGAAACGCCAGGGTGTCACCACTGTGTGGATCGCCCGGAGGACACGGTGGAGCATACAGTGGAGGTCTGCCCGGCTTGGGCGGTGCACCGCCGCGTCCTCGTGGCGGCGATCGGCGGCGGCGATCTCTCGCGTCCGGCCCTGGTCCAGGCCATGGTACGGAGCGAGAGTGCATGGGAAGCCGTCACCTCCTTCTGCGAAGCAGTAATGCTCGCAAAGGAGGAGGCGGAGCGCGTGAGGGAGAGGCAATCTCTGCGCCCTCACGCCCCTAGTCGCCGCAGGAGACGCCCTGGACGTCGGGAGTCACCAGCCGACTCCCGGCCACCGTAGGCGCGGGCTTGCGGGCGGCGAGCAATGGGCAGCTCGCCGCCCGGCAAGGACCAGGCCCGAGTCGACGGCGCGTTGTGTTCCACGCGCGCCTCAAAGAGATGTCAGCACAAACTGACGGGGTCCGCTAGGGCCGATGCCTGCCAGGGCCGCGGGTTGTTCGAAAGAGATACCGTGGTCCCTGGCATAGGCAACTGAAGGAACACGGGTGGGTTTTAGTCAGTAAAAGTCTGACACGCCCTCCTGCTCCGCCCAGAGCGGGAGAAGTCATATGATGATTTCCCACCCACAAAAAAAAAAAAAAAAAAAAAAGGCCGCAAAATTCAACTTTTTTTTGCAGGTCAGTGTCATGCTGAATGTTGATTAACATAATGATTCGCGAGCGTAAACGTAAAAAAATGTGAATTTACAGAATTATAATTATTACTTCCTTTATTTAAATGTTAACATATAAATTCTATTTATTTTTAAATATTAGAATATAAAATATATAAAAACATTTAAAAATATAAAAAATAGTAGCCCACCGGTATCGGGAACAGGGTCCAAGCTACCTGCGGTCAGGGCTCCAGAGAGAGGAACCTCCTGACAATGCCAGCTGTGTCCAGAAGTACCGCTTTCTGAATCAAGCCCTTGATCCAGCTGCCCAACGAGAGCCTCCTCAGGTGTTGGTCGAGGCTCTTGGCTATTAAGCCATTGGCTGTCACGACTATTGGCACAATGATTGCTGAGTCCACATCCCACATGTCAACAACCTCGCGAGCCAAGTCAAGATACTTGATTTGTTTATCTTTCTCAGCTTTCACGAGGTTCTCATCATGCGGGACGGTTATGTCAACAGTCATTGCGCGCCGCTCTGATCGATCCACCAGCACTATATCAGGCTTATTGGCAACAATAGTCCTGTCAGTGATGATGGATCGATTCCAGTACAATGTGATATTTCCATTTTCGAGAACTGGGTCGGGCACATACCTGTAGTACGGTACCTCCGATTCCACAAAGTTGTATTGAAAGTTGTTGCTGATGGATTATCCTAGCTACAAGGTTGTGTCTATGCAAGTACTCTCCGTTAGCTAGACGAGAACACCCGGAGATAATATGCCTGATTGATTCCCCCGGCCGGTGGCATGCCCGACAGATGTCAACCGGGCCGTCTTTCACAATAAATCTCCGGTAATTGTTCGTCATCATAACTTCGTCCATAATTGCACAGACAAAACCTTCGGTTTCTCCAAAGAGGTCACCGAAACGCAGCCAGGCTACGGACGCTAGTAGATCTACATCAGGTCCATGTAGGACCCGGAAGAAGCGTCCGTGAAGCTCCTTACTCTGCCATACCTCCATGCGTTCATAGTGTCAAGCACTACTGGTTTGCGCCAGTTCTCTTTACCCAAGGAAAGCGGAGTGAGGCCCTTGTCCACCGCGACTACATCTCGATGCATCCCCACGTCGGTTTCTTAGGAAATATTCCCTGAGACTGCATATCTCGCGATTGTGGAGGTTCTTAGCGTTTAAAAAGCCTCGACCTCCACACTTTCGCGGGATATGCAGCCTCATTACCGATGACCGTGGGTGATGCATTCGATTTGTAGTCAGCAGCGTACGGACCCTCCTATCCAGGGCGTCGAGTTCGGTCTGAGTCCATTTGAGTATGCCGAAAAAGTACATCAAAACCGGCATGACCCAACGGTTGTAGGCGCGCACCTTGTTTCCGCCTGATAAAAGACTACTAACTATTAAGACTACTAATTATTATTATAAAATCATCATCATCATCTGCCTAGCCTTTTCCCAACTTTGTTGGGGTCGGCTTCCAGTCTAACCGGATTCAGCTGAATACCAGTATTATAAAATCATCAATACAACTAAATTCATATAATTCTATTGAATGACTATTTCATGAATCTGTCCTGCAAAATGCAAAAATCGTAAGAATTATTGAATTTCGTGAGCTCCCTAGCGCATCCCCCGTAAATACCAGAATCAGTAGATGGTAGACATTGTATAAACCCGCACGAAAAGCAAGTAAACATTTTGCTTGGTTCAGATCTAAAGTATAACAGAAAACACACGTTAGTAGGGTTGGCAACACTGCTGACAGCATGGCTGCCAGTAGAGATAATTTGGAAGGATCATGTAAGTAGTAAATCTAGTAGTACTTACTACTTCTATGGTAAGAAAGTATCACATAATATACAGACGCCAGCAGGTCAAGCTACCCGAACCTGTCAAATTTTCCCAATCAACCTCGCTTTCGCTTTTTTTTTTTTCGCTTTAGCGTAAAGTTGAAGATTGTAGTAGCTTGATGTGCTGGCGTCTGTACTTTCTTTTCTACTCGCTGGCGATTACAAAATCTACTAAAGTCTCCGCGTCTGTACCTAGCTTAAAATTGTGTACGCCCTTGTTTATTTTAATTTCTCGTTCTTTAAAGTTGCCATTTTATAAATCATCCTGAAATCTTTATAATCTATGCATCCCGTGCAGACGAGCGAGATATAAACATATTTCCTTCTCTCTCTCGAAATTAGGGACGAGAGCAGCGAACGAGGCGATGGTGTTCGAAGTTGGAACGAATTCACCCGTGGCCGCGCAGGCGCAACGTTGAACGTCTTGACGTGACGTAATTGCCCATTCATAGTTTTTATTCATTGAGAAATGAAGTTTTCAAAACATTTTCATGATCATGTTGTGTTGTACAGAATCAATTATTCGTAATGTGAGATAAGTGTTTATTAATAAAATTACATTGAAAACAAGAAAAGGACTATGAAGTTGGACTAAGTGCGTTCATTCATTGATAGAAGAGTGCTCAGTGCATGTATGTATTGAGCACATGCGCAATGCAAGCGTGAATTCATTCGGTTTACTGTGTGTAATAAATGTATATTCAAAACATCGTCGAAAATGTGGATTCTTAGAGTGAACTTTGTGTATGGATTTCAATTACCCAGCTAATTCGAAAACAGGCTCAAGTAGACCATTACGACACTCCGGAAGTGGCGGGACAAGCCGGCCGAACGGGCTCGTTCCGAAAGAGATAACAGCGGATGAAAGAGATAAACAGTTATGGATTTAACATGGCGGACGATATGCGTAAAGTGCGAGTTGAAGAAAGATTGAAAATAAAGATCGGTACGTATTGTTTTGCCAGCTTTCTTTACTGTTTACGTTTAGTAAGTGTTCTAAAATCATTTTATAATTAAATATTCTTTATCTAACGCCAGCCGTGTTGTAAGAAAAATATTGTTGTCATTGTGGTGAACAGGTGGTACCAAAGAACTCTTTACTTTTCTGAGCCAGATGTGAATGAATATCTCCACAGGAGTAAATTAGGTGATAGTTTCAAATGCACATCATGCGACGGATGTGATCTCTTTCACATTTATTCAGGAGTGTAGTTCTTTGTTATCGTCCTGTACTGTTTTGACAGTTCACGCAAACTTTATGAATGAATTTGATGAATTGCCGTGAATACAATGAATATCGTGCCTAGATCATATAAGATTAGATATTGCTGTGTACTCTCATAATTTAATTCATTATGAGATGAACTTGATACTGGAACTCCCCACCTGTTTGCTTTCTTTGGCGATAGATACTTGCACTTTTCAATAATTGTGTTGCAGTCAAGATTTTAGTATGGAGATTGTTTTACTACTTTGTACAATGAGAGTGTTTCTACAATACACATATTCATTCACATTATGTACTCATCCATTATGTATATAATGTTTTTGTTTTGCTTCTGTTTATTTTTCATTTTGATTACATTATCTGTTACTGACCAATACTTACAAAACTTGATTATGTATTTTATTTTTTAAAAGTCTCAATTCATCAGATATTTAGTCTAGATAACAGATTAGGTTATATCAGCTATGCTATGGTTATGTCCACTTCTGCACTCACTCTAAATTAAAGATCTGTTTTCTAGTTTTGGAGTGAAAGGAATATTATACTATGTTTTTGTTTAATTTTTAGTAATAGTAATGTGCATTAAGTCAGCCTTTGTATGTACCTTTTTTGTGTGCAGAAGTTTAAATAAATAATTGGGGTATTCATCCGGTTTAATATTATAAGGAAAACTAATCATCGTATTTGCCAAAGTTCATACCACTAGACTTTGCTTCAATTAATATAATTATTAACTTATCGAATATTAATAGTTTCTTAATGTAAAACTTTGTGATAGCCCCCGCTCATGTGTATTTGTATGCAGTAGTGAAAATACATGAAAGGAAAAAATTGGATAATTTGTTCTTGAGTACTTTAGTGCACTTCTTCTTTTTAGCATGCCGATGGCAAAAATAACATGAAAAATGTATATAGTTTTTTAAATTTTGTTTGGCCCAAAATTAAGCAAAGTTCACTGGTAGAGAGACATTTAACTACCTTCTGAAAGGAAAAGAACAATAAGTCCCTTGAAAAAGAAACAAATTTCAATTGTGAAGTAAACGGCCATGGGCGTAACAATTGTGATTTTGACACAGTGTATACGTAGGTGCCTTATGTACACTGCACAATCGGATGACGTGAGCTAAGTAATACATTTCCATAAATGTAGGTACAGAAATGTATGATATGATTGATTTGTGCCGGCGCGCGGTGGCGGCGCGGGCGCATAAATCTACGATAACACGAAGTGTGTCTGCCACGATAAGGGTGCAGTATGCCTTCCGGGGCGCGACCCGCCGACGCTTTCGCTTCTAACTATGTTGCTTTGTTATATTAATATTTTCGTATGTCTTGGTTTACTTATTTAAGTTCCAGAATTAATGTGCTGGGCCTGGTAGACATAGTAATTAAAAACTTTCCTATAATTTATTTGTATGCATTTATGAAGCAAATTTTAACACTTGGTTATTACATCATACTTTCTCAGTGTTTGGAACCACTGATTAAACCACCAGTATCAGTAAAGCTAAAATGAAAACTCCCTGAAACATCATCATTATAAAAGTTCTTATATTTTAGTCATATTCAATCGCTATCCATCAAAATATTTAAAAACACTTGAAAATTATTTTTAGGATAGATTAAAAATTATACAGCTTTAACTATCTAAAATAATTAGGTTATCGGAAAGTATCCCACGGGAACATACTATCGGGATTAAAAGTACTCTCTGTGTTAATCCAGTTTATAAATTATCTGTGTGCCAAATTTCATACAAGTTGTAGTAGTTTTTGCGGCATTCCGGAACATACACCTAGGCAAACAGAAAAAAAATCTAAAAAGTAAATTTTTGGCATCAGACTCGTTCCTACACCCTGTAGCAAATTACTTTTTATCAAAAATATTGAATGTACAGTTCTGACTTCGTTACTATTTTATTATTGAAAAATAATTAGGATTACTTTGTAAAGTGCAATACATTGGAAAGACAGAAAGTGCCAAGCAATAGAGACCTAAACTAAAAGCATACATTATTTTTCTATGAATCTATTTAAATATAGCCTTTATGGAATGTCTTAATTAGTTCTGTACTTAGTAGATTGCCTTGTCTATGGTCGTGGGCGATGGCGTCTCGTCTCGGCCCTCGGTCCTCACAGGCGCTCTCGTCTCGGCCCTCGGTCCTCACAGGCGCTCTCGTCTTGGCCCTCGGTCCTCACAGGCGCTCTCGTCTCGGCCCTCGGTCCTCACAGGCGCTCTCGTCTTGGCCCTCGGTCCTCATAGGCGCTCTCGTCTCGACCCTCGGTCCTCACAGGCGCTCTCGTCTCTGTAGTCTTAGAACAAGCGATAATGTGATCACCATAAACTATACCTTACTTATGGCAACTTCCGTTGCGCGTGCGCCTGCGCCTTATCTACTCGTACGCCATCGAACACCTTTGTTCATACCAACACTTAGCCGAACCC
Source organism: Apamea monoglypha (assembly GCA_911387795.2). Lineage (NCBI taxonomy): Eukaryota > Metazoa > Arthropoda > Insecta > Lepidoptera > Noctuidae > Apamea > Apamea monoglypha. The sequence goes on from OU426916.1 coordinate 13,202,853, forward strand.
GAAAGGGCAACTGTTAATTGAATCCTATTATTTATTTTATGTGTGGTATGACTCAGGAATCGGTTACCTGCGCCTTTTGAGGACTGTCGACATAAAGCATCGTTTTCACTCTTAGATGTTCTTGAGTCTCAGCGCGGGCGTCTCGGCTGTGTGTAATATAAACGTTGTTTTTGTACAACACTACATTAACATGTGAATGTGAGTCACGCACGTACCTAAGTACATACGTATCGTGTCTTATTTCTTGGGTAAACAGAGGTTTCTGATTAGCAGTGTATATTTCACTGTGCTGCCTGTCGCCTGCCCGACGGATGGACGAGTAGCAATTCTTCGGAGTTATGTTTATTTACAAGTGGCGATATCGTGTTGATACCTACTTGTGTAATAGAAGGCGTTAAATAATACAATTTGTTTGTAACAAACACGATAAGCACTGGCCGGTTGATGATACATACACCTAAACATATTTGACCGATAGTGATTGTTATTATTAGCTGCCCTTTGCAGCTAGCTCACAAATAGGTGTGATTGGTTGATTCGAGGCAATAGGAAATTTTAGGAACCCTCCCTCTTCATACTCTCCCTCGTCGTAAATTACCTAAATATTGCCGATTGAACTAATTACGCGAAATTACGTCGTTTTTCGTACCAACCGCGTTTACAAATCGTGGTTGCATTGTTTATAATGTATTTGTTCGGCATTAATTTTTTAATCTACTATGATTAGACAACGCAAATCTAAATTGAATTATCTAGCCGAACATACTGCTTAGTGTTTAAATTTTAACCCAATTCTGGGGGTCTACTACGAAGTGCAAAGTGCGAATGATCGGATCGGACCGACACATGGCCGAACCGAATATTATTGAGACATGCGAAAAAAGTTCGGATCGGCACAGTTGGGTCGGGACCATAATCAATATTAGAAAGACTGTAGGAGTGTTGGATCGGGACCGACCGAACCAAATGGTAACTTCGTAGCAGGAAACGGCTGAACATTCGGCCGATACCACTTCGGAGTAGACCCCCTGGTTCCATGTACAGGAAGCTAATCAATTTTTATGCTAGACAGCTATGGTTCAATAGATTAGTATCCAACGAATGGAGATCAGCATCAGCGTCGTATAAAATCATATTCGTAACGTAGCTAAGTTGTTTAGGCGAATAATCATTAGCAGGATTCTTACTAGAAACAAATGAGAGCGGCGCGACGCGATGGCGGCGGCGGCGGGCATCGAGCGTCGCGCCTTGTACATCGTACATAGTTATCTCGGACTCAACAACAACGCTAGTGAGGGGCGGGCGGCGGCGGCGCTCTGTGAATGGGGCAAACCAAGCGTTTTCCATTCAACGCACCCATTCATGGAAACTCGTCGATCCGTTAATGAAAAGCGCGCTCGTTTATCGTCACCGTTATCGCCGTCTCTGCGGAGTACTTACCACATGTGAGCCGCGCCACTTGCCAATATCATATTTTCATTCAATCAAACACATTCGTGCATCATAAATGCGAATTACCATTGATAAGATTGCTTATTTAATACGATAGTGAATGGTAATCGCTTTATTGCGTTGCAGATACCTGTAATTTTAGCAAGATTAAATATTGTGTTATCCATTCATTAATCAAGTAGGGATTTCAATAGAGATCGTTTCTACTTTTGTGTAACGGAAATTGGTGATTGGATTTTTTTTTAATTAGGGCTCTTGTGCTAAATTCTGACGCCTTATCAAAGTTTCATAAATTTTGAATGTAATATACAATCTATAATTGCAGTCAGGAGTAAATTTTTTTCGTACTTCTTCTTACTTGCCTTTACTCAAATGTTACTGAAAACAAACTTTAAAAACCTACATAACACTATTATAGTAAGCTTATCTTTTTTTTTCACTGCTCTTTTAAAATATTCATAAATACCTGTGTCGCCATTTTAGGTGTCGGGTGGACTATGTAATGGAGTAATCCGAGCCCTAATCACTACTCTTGCACCACTGCAAGGGTGATAATTTTTTCTAATAGACACAGGGCTGACACTGACATGTTGGATATTAAACTTGGGACTGGTGCACAGTATTACCTAATGGACCTAAAACATAGAAGAGGGATTTATAAAGAGCATCAGGACAGCAGGACGTTGCACCACCACGCTGCCGCTGGTTTAGTTGACGCTGTGCTCAGTAGGAAATCGTGTAATGTACATGCACCTACCTGCCACTAATAACATAACATCACGTCTTGTTGAAAGTCCTCTAAGTCTCTTAAGTGTTCGGCAGAGGTGTACCTATAACACCAGTGGTTTCGCCAGTTAAGTTTATGTCATAGGGGACGAGCTTATTGCTATCAACCAGGTACAATTACTCTGGACTGCTACTGAGAAATTTCACATAGAAAAAACCAATAACACTGCCCGACCAGGGAATCGAACCCAGGACCTCATGCTCAGCAGTAGCGCTTACGACCACTAGACCAACGAGGTATCTGATAACAATAGGAAAACCAGTATGAACGAAAATAGACACACAGCACCAAAGGTTGTGTGCGATTTCACACACATGGAGATGAGAAAGTAACCTACCGTTGTAATGACGGTACCTACACCTGCACACGCTCTGGTTGACTACAATGTAGATATCGTCTTTCACTTTTAACTTTCAAGATAAAAGAAAATCGTTTTTTCTCAAAGTCAAATTACGTACGTGTTCACTATGTGAAGTCAATTCACTGTTGCGAAATTCGTGGCTTGACTCGGATTTTGCGAAAAAGTGCGTTCCACTTCGCAACCCACCTGCACAGCGATTGTGTCCTATGTGGCGTGGGTGAACGTCTTGGGCCGCTGGATATTATACTACGAATCTTACGAACGTAGGTTTCCTCCCACGTCCTTATGGAGGTATCTACTTAATCGAGTTGATTAAAAAAAAATCTACATCAATATAATATTCATTCAACTTGTTTTAGACAAAGTCTTGGGTATAAGAATTGAACCTGCTACTGCTACTATGATGTGTAGTAGAAGTAAAACATTCATCAAACAAATTTAATCTTCTGAGAAAACACATCACCTCTAAAAAACTCATACAATAAGAACAACGGGGCTGTCGACCTGTGAGCGCATACGCAGAATTAAATAATTGCCCATGAGCTGTTTGTTCCCGGGAAACTTGAAAAAATCGTGAGAGCTGACACTTTGTCTCTTCCTCTACCGGAAATGTAACTCTAAAATTAAGGACGATTCGTGAGAAATGTTGGTCTAAAAACTACGTAACCAGTCATTTGATTCATAATAATATCCTCTGTAATTGTAGGTATAAATTTAGTATAAGATAATCAACCTATTATGTTCCCACTGCTGAACCACAGGCCTCATCTCTGTGAGAGGAAAACTCTAATATACATACAGGGTGGCAGGGACATCAACGCGCTAACTGTAACCATGAATTCAGCACATGATTCTATAACTCTCTGCCTTTTCATAAAAAGTGCAATATCTACGCGGTCGAAATGTACTGAACAGCAATTTTTTTTTAATAGCCGAAGAAATATTTCGACGCAGTGGGGTTCGGTATCATGTACTAAATCCATGATAACTTGCATCCATGGTTGTTGTGCGTCGATGTCCCTGCCACCGTGTATAGATAGTCAAAAGTTCATTTAAAAAATCTATCGTCTCGTTTTCCCTTCGCCATAGTAAACAATGTAATTAAGACTAGGAGAGAGACGCCAACATTATCAAGCAGTGTAAATGAGCGACATTTTCAACATCCGCCTCAAGAGAACGTTGACCTGCTAAGTTTGATTTGGACACTACTGAAGCCAAGGCATTTACTATCAACGGAAAAGCGAGGGACAGGTACCTACGCTGTGACCTTGTTATTTTCCGGTAATGCTTAAAACGGTATCGAAATCGATCACTTTGTTACTCAAACGGTTCCCATGCGCTCTGACGAGCTGAGGTAAAATACTCTCGATTTCGAAACAATTGCACTACGCATACGAGCGTGTGGAAATATCTTAATGATCGCCATTGTGGCTGTGGTGGCTAAATAGCTGGTGCGTATTCGTTTCCTCAACCGCTGATGGCGCTATTCAAAGGATCCCGTTTCTCTCCCACGATCCAGTTTAGTGGCGTGTGTTACTGTCATGTTGATGATGATGACGGTTGTTTTTGCATCAGCAATTATGTACAGTTTGTTGTGAGTTTCTCTAGCACTACAATTACGAATTTGTGAGAGTCGCAGGAAGGTCTTTCCTTTGTTTAACGGTCCTAACTATCGCAGCGTGCCTCAATTTACAACAATTACGTGCAACGTTTTAATTGACCAATTTGTTTAAGAAAAAATACATGAAAGTACTTTGAAACTTGAGTGACGTATCTATGTGCACCTAACAATAAACAATGATTATCAGTATTCTTATCGTTATAATGAGTGTTAAATAATAAGTGCAGTACCTATCACTGCGGTACAATATCAGTATCGGTCACGGCCATTACATCTATTGGTTATTTCCTCAAACCAGGAAATTGTTTTCAAAACATAATTCCCTATATTAGCATTGGCAAGCATTGCGTCATCTTTGTAAGAAGAACCACAGAATGTTAGCGACACGTCACATTATGGGTAGGCTTTACGTATTATGTACCTATTAGTAAATTAAACTTGAACAATAAATAAAGTTATAATAGGCTTAGATGAGTAGGCGCGCCGCGAGATCAGTTCCATTTAATTCGTCACGACTATTACGCCAGTCCATCATTAATCATCGCAATCCCTTTAACCGTGTGAGCTCCGTGGAAATTGCTTCGATTTTGACGTAATGTTTTGGAAAAATAATAGTTGTGGGATAGGGAGGTTAATGGACTAATTGAGGTTAGTGACTAATTGAGCATTCGCTTTGAAGTCAATCGTCTGTCCTGTTCGGTCTATAGTCGGTTACATTGTTTTATATATCAAACCTGGATTCGTTCCTGATTAGAAGAATAGCTTCGACACCACCTTAACCTTCTTCGAGAGCGCCTTCCGTTTCTTTCAGGAGTTCAGGACCCATGTCTGCCAGAGCCTAAAAGATACAGAATGTTTTAACACAGAAGTATTACAGAACTGCTTAATCTATCCAATTCAGAAACACTGTCGGTATAACTTATTCCAGTTTAGAACAAAACTTCACTGTATTTCCAGACTGTGAATCGTGAAATAGGTACGCCCGACAACATATCAATCTATACATTTCCAGTATAAGCTGACATCTCAATGTACGAAAAGCCAGTCAATGCGAGGTCAGCTAAAACTGGAAATGTAAAGCTTGATAAGTCGTCGTGTGTACAATTCGGTTGTAAATCTACCAAGAAAGGACTGCAGAATGAATAGCGTCAACCCGCCCATCGCTACTTTCCACGCAATTTCGCAAATCGACATCCATTAATGGGACTGGAGGTTTTAACCAAATTGTACTACGTCTTGACATTATTATTCTGACACAGTTTCTAGTCTATCTATTACATCTGTGTTTATATTAAAATCTACATAGAACTACATTTCGTCATGTTCTTCTTACAAACGGGCCATTCATGGTACTCTAATTGTATTGTCTATGCGGCTAAAGAAAACAGTGGGAACATCTTTCTTGTCATCTAGTATGCAATCGTGCAGCGCATGTATGAACGGAATTTTATAAAGTACTGGTATCACTATGTATCTATACATACAGGGGAAAACATTAACCAGTGCTCAAACTGTAACTACGAATTCAGCGTGTGATTCTAGACCGATGAAAGATTTCTAGGGTAGGGGGTCTAGAATCATATGAAAATTCATGGTCATACAAATAAATAAAATGGAAGTGTCTGTTTGTAATGTAAAAGTAACAGCTTTTTACTATATGCATATGAAAGTATATACCGTACATATAACAGAATACCAATTTTTAAAAATTTTGACTATCTGTTTGTTCCGGCTAAACTCCAAAACGGCTGAACCGATTTTGACGGGAATTTTCACTGGCAGATAGCTGACGTTATAAGGAGAAGAGAACTCGGACTACTTTTAGAAAAATAATTAGGGTTCCGCGCAAAAAAACACCCATGAAATCTTGATGATAGTCGCGGGCACGACTAGTCAATCATAAAGTCATTAATTAGGACATATAGTTGATAAGATATCACAAGAACCTAGAGTTAAGCAGAACATAAAAATGTCAAACGGGTTTTGTTTGCAGGTAAGCGTCAGGGCAGTAGTTACTTATGGGCCGATGGTCGCCTCACCTTGTGCCTCCGTATTTAGCGATAACTTACGAGGTCGCAACACGTTGCGCAACCAATGGGCTCGCCATCTTTAGTGTATCATTATTTCAGACTTTAATCCAAAAAAAGTAATGAATGACTAACGAGTGCTTTACCTTTATGCTCAAGCACAAATTAAATATCTTGGAGTTCAGCAAACTGCCTGAACAAGAAAAATACGCTTAACTTTTCACAAGTCTCCCTTTATACTTTGCTGAGAATCAGGCCTCTTCTCTTCGAGAGGGAGTGGGCTGTAATCTACCACGCGGGCCCCGTGCGGATTGGAAGATGTTATGTGTCTTTGAATATAATAATGTTCTAGGACATGCTGGTTTTCTCACGATGTTTTCCTTCGCCGTTTTGAAAACAGTGGTGATGAAATTATTTACACAAAGTAAAGCGCGGGTTCGAACCCACGTCCTACTACTCGTAAGTCGGGGCCGTTACCTGGCCTCCACTGCTCTCACCTAGCCCACCACTGCTATCATCTGGACCACTACTGCTTTTAACTCCTTATGATTACCCCTTTATTTAACTTTTCACGAGTCTCTTTTTCCGTAACTTTTTATTATGACCCTCCCTTTATTTAACGTTTGATCGATATGTTAATCAAAAACTTAAACTGTATTCAGTATTATTGAAGAATGTGAAGCAGACTCTAAGAAAACCTCGACGGCGTTGTTTACCTCATGTCGGGCTACTAATTTTACGGCATATTATATAGACTTCTTGAAACCTTACCCTAATCGCGAAAGTTTGTATGGATGGATGTTTGTTACTCTTTCACGCCAAAACTAATGAACGGATTTGGATGAAATTTGGCACACGGATAGTTTATAACCAGGATTAACACATAGTATAATTTTTATCCCGGTAGTACGTTCCCGTAGGACAATTTCCGACCTCCACGCGGGCGAAGCCACTGACAAAAGCTAGTCTATAATAAAAACCTTATGAACGTTTTGCAATCGACAGCACTGACTAATGAAATGGACTCAGGAACTCGGGATACAGCGCAATAAAAACGTACAGGATTCCACTGCTTTGTTGGTTGGGAAAAATGCTTGGTTCGGCCACGTTATGCAATACGCCATCTCATTGCAGAACATCTTAAAAAAAAAAAAAACTAGAAAGCCGCATTAACCGTCCATTGAAATGACAACCACTCAAGGTCTTACTTCGCAAGCTCTTAAAATAAGCAATAACATGCAAACTATGGGAAACTCACAGTAATTAGTAAACTTTAATGTCAACATTGATCATGTTGAACAAACCAAGATAAGAACGTTTGCACGAAGATGGCGATGGTAATTTGTGGGTGAACTGCGAGGTAATTGTGTAACACATTAACAATAGGAATGGCTTTCATTATGACAGTTCAACAAAATTCATTGCGTTATTCACGTTGTTGAGCAGACAAATGCTTCGAACATATGAAGCAATGGATTAGTAATATCTTCAAAATAATTCAAATTGAGATTGACAGTGTGTAGGGTGCTGATTAGTCAAAATGACACGTTTGTTATGTTGATGATAGACCAGAAACGATGCTATTGCTTAATGATATCTTAACTGTCTCATTATTTTTATCTTAAATACTGAAATGAATGAATATCATTCATGCTTAGACAGACTCTCTTGGGGATATAGACGAAGAAAAAATGAGACAGGGAGGAAATAATTTAAAATCTTAACTTTTTCCAACCTTGGCTGCATGGAAACAGGCGACCATTATTTTTCAAGTATCATTAAGTATCTGATTTTCATGTCATGTTCTTTATGTTGTTTCAGGTGAAGCAAAAAACTTGCCAGGTCGTAGCCATGGGGCGGCGTGCCACCGCGACATATACTGCGTGCTGTCGCTCGACCAAGAGGAGATATTTCGCACATCCACCATGGAGAGAACTCTCAAGTGAGTAAAGACCGTTTCTCATGAGGTTCCAACAAGACAGTTAAGCAGTTCATGTTTTACGTCATTGCAATGTAACTCTTATGTGATTTTTTTAAAGTATAAATTAGAATGATTGCCGTGAGTTTGATAAAAACTCTAGATAGTTCTATTTTTTACCTTACCTTACTGAGATACGAACCCGCACTGGGCCCGCGTGGTTGATTACAGCCCACTCCCTCGTACGTAGTACGTAGGAGGGCTATGCCCCAGCAGTGAGAACATTATAGGTGGATTATGTTTACCGAGATAAGAGCTACATTGCAATAACTTACTAATGGTTTTACGTCGATCGTGAATGTCCTACCTTAATCATTTCTCCAAGACTCGTCGCGCTTATTTTGGCGCTTTTCTGGTACTTGCATTGCAGATTATGAGTTAGAGGAGTTGTAATGGAATAGAGAGATCAAGGATCTGGTTAGCAGTTGTGATTGGTTGACCGAATGTTATCGGTTAGGTTAGCTCGCGTGCAGGTTTTTGTATGCTAGCTAAACTAATCTAACGGATCGAGGTTCTTTATCGAGTAATAAAAAACAATTCTGGTTCTGGTCGCAGTACTATCTAATATAATTATAATACATTTATCTTGTAAATACCGTAAGGACTATAAATTTAACAGCGAATGACTCATGAGCCATGACGACTTTATAGCATAATATCAGTATCAGCTAGAGCAGATTTTTATATGCCGTAATAACTTTATTCATATCATTTATCTAGTTTTCACATATTTTTGTGCCACATGTTTAGATTATGATTGTGGTTTAGCCGTTACTATTTCGAAGTTTCCTGTAGGGCCCTTCACGAATTCTACAAAACGGGAACGTTATTCGCTCCAGAATTGACATAATAATAACGGATCCATTGTCCGGTGTCCGGTGTCGCTTCCGCCCGATATCGTGTGGGAACCGCTTACCAACATTTAGGGAGAGCAAACAATTTAATAGGTCAAGGTTCCTCTACTTCATGAATGAAGTATTTTAAGTGGTAGATCATACGTTTAATTGAAGTAATTAATGCATGTTGTGCGTTGTACTACGGGCGTACACATATTTGTTTCCACATCGGTACCTGGAATATGAAGCTTATCGTGAAACATTTTTTTTTGGATTTTACAGAATGTATAGTTTTCTGTGTTTGTGTTTTCAAAATATTCTGTGTTAGTACAACAATTTAGTTACTAATTTCGTTTTTGATTAGTGAATTATTAACGAACAAATGTCGTAAAACTTCCAGTCATCACTCGATATAATAACACTAGTCTAATGCACTACGTGCGAATATACGATGTGTAACTTTCTTCGAAACATTAATGTGTCGTCACGAAAGTGTGCAGGCGCACACTCCTAATCTCTTGCATATGATATGTATTACTTCCGGCGCTTTCACGAGCATGTGTCACTCAGGAATAAAATAATCCAAGTTTCGGTCTCTACCCGTTTTGATGAGTGTACTTACTAGGAAATGAGTACCCAGCCTAGATATAGTTTACGTTAAATACGATAAATTTTCTGTTTCATATAAGTAGAAAGAATAAAAAGTATACCTACCCGAGATAAGACCTACAACATAACTAGGTCCTAACATGATTTCTTTGAAAAGAAAAAAAAAATACCATTCATCACGCTATGCGCAACGTTAAAATATAAACAAAGAAGTGTGGTTATATGCAAGTTCATGTATATCACAGAACATTCTATAACCTGTATAAAAACATTCTATTCAAAGCCACCTGCTCTGCCGCGCCTCGCGTGTTGAATGATTTGTCATCAATTAAACATTAGTCACAATTAATTCATGGTTGCGTTGCGGTGCGGCTTTTGATAGCGCGTACAATTCGGGGGAGGCGCTATTGTGCTGTAAGGGAGGGCGGCGCTGTGGCGCGCCACGTCCCGGACGCGCTTCCGGTGCGCGTGCGTCGACGCGGAACGTCCCTTCCGCTTCACCCCCTTTGCCATTCAGTTTTTAGAATGAATAAAAGACAGCCGCACCGCAGCGATGATTTTAATTACTGCCGCCGGTTATGGTTCCCCGGATTAGTTGTGGGAACGGCCCACGCCTCCACCACCTACACTCTTTTCATAACTGGTAAATTACGCACAATAATCCAAATGATTGAAAACCGACGCATCTGTAAAACGGGCGTGCTATGAATGTAGGTATTTATCCTGTTGATAATTTTTGCCGGTCCTCTTTGTTACCGAATACCACTTCATATATCGTTTTAAATAGAACTGGGAACTCCTAAAAGTAATAAAACAAAATCTGTAGTTTCCGTTATGATTACACCTCCGATGAAGAAGAGAACGTTCATACGTTTCATTGTTTATCTGTAATGATAGTCTGTTTTGCTTGTTAATGAACGGAAGCGATAATGATTTTGTGACCCAAGAGGTGAGGCCACAGTGGACTGGCGGATATCGAAGGAAATGTCACGTCACTCGGCGAGTTCATTTAATGGGTTCTTTGTCTCGCGATACCTTATCACTGCACTTACTATGTGCCTCTGTCCAAACTATCTGTGCCTCGCTAACTATGTACTGATAATGTACCTAGATATTAGTTGCTTGTGTATGCTTTGTGACTGGGCTCTCCTTGGAATAACGATCTCTGGTGTTGACAAAATTCTTGTAAGTGTGGCTAATTATCTAAATTCCTCAGGTGACTAATTTGATCTTAACGATGTTTAGCTTGTAAATCAAGAAATCCCCCTGTTTCAACTTACTTCAAAAAAATCCGACACGATTTTCAATCTAACGCATACAGTTTTTTAAATTAATTTAATTATAGTTATTCCATTTATATACACTCCATTTATTACATCAGAAAAATAACGGTTATAACCCTGTCGTTATTTCGATATAAACGTATACTAAGTTTCGTTATTTAATGATAAATATAAAGCAATGTAATCTATACATCGTTTACTTTTAAAAATAAGCTTTAAAATACAGTCATTTCTACAATATTACACAATAACTGTTGTTATTTGGCCGTTATTTTTCTAATGCTATAAGAAATGGAGCATAATAAAAAGTCATCACTACATTTAAACCCGTAAATAAAACTAAGAACAACTGAAATATACGAAGCGGGAATAGATCGGCAACCAAAAAAATATGACAAGTGAGACTTCGTCGGGAGACTCGTAAAAATCGCGTCAGTAGCTCTCCAACATTAAACGGAAGCTTTTAAGTGATAAATTGGTCCCGGAACTTCGTGGCACGTAAAATGATCATCGCCTGAGCCTGAGCAGTCCCCGGCCGGAGTGGCGGCAGTCTTAAGTGCATTGCTCTGGTTTCTAACATGTGCTATTTTGTGCTCCCGACCCGACAACATGTATACGAATAAAGGTGTTCCGGAGTTCATTCAAAAATGCGTCATCGTGAGTCGACCTACTAAGCGCTCTGTGCAAATTCAATCAATTGATTTAATTATAAGTTTTTATTGCGATTATGTAGTAGGTATGCATTATACCAGGACACAGATAACAAAGCACTGTCAGCCGTGGCCCATATTTCCGAGGATTAAGGCACATCACGAGGTGTAATAAATATAGTCAAGTCAATAGTACTATTGTTGGTTACGTATCCGGGTTATTGAATGAGTGGTCTCACTTAATCAATTCAACGTATTAAAATTAGAGGCGTGAAGTATGTGCAATGGCAAGTGAGCTTGGGCCGCCCCCGCTCAGCTGGTGCGGTTCCGCCTCCGGTTTATAAATACTGCGCCGGCGCCGGATGCGCCTGCGAGCCTGCCACCGACTCGATACACTGCGAGCTTCTTATACCTACGTACACTCCAAACGAGTCAATAAACCCCTTTATTGAGTTATTATCGTGTTTTACAAATAGCTACACGTAATGTTCGGTATGGAGGTATAGATATTGTTTATACATTAGGGTTGCCAGAGCTATTACAATTTGTGAAGTGACAACAGATCATCACCTTATCCAAAGATTTTTAAATCACATAAAACTATGAGTATCTTAAATCTGGCACAGGTGCGTGGAAAATGGCACAAGCAGAAGGCCTAATGCCCAGCAGTGGGTGAAGTCGGGCTGTGAATGACGATATCTTGAAACTTTTCATCCATTCTTTAATAAAAATGCCTGTCTGCTCAAAATAGAAAAAAAAAAGTTTCACAAAATTCCGTACTTTATTTTTTCTGTTCTCATTTTTCATAATTTAATTATAGCATTACAATAATACTTCCATTCTCATAAAGCATGCACTTTCAAGAGTAGGCACGTGCTTTATTATTAGGTTGTGAGATGAGATTTCATCGGGAATGTCAAACTTTCTCCTTTGTACAAGGCAATCCCACGCATACGTCACTGCAATGGTCTTACATCATGAAACCAGCGTTGTTTACATACTAGAAAATTGAATAAGTAACTACGTTTTGCCTCCTACTTTTAATACCCGCTTTTCCGGGATTGCATGTACGCTGTAAACCAGGAAATACACTGCTGCTGTTCCAATTTTACATTTATTCAGTTGTTACGAGCGTTTGGTACTCTGGTCATTGGATACTCGTGTTCAATAGTTGAAGACTATGGGCTGATGAAAGTCTTTGATTAGAAACATTGGAATGTATCAATAAATAGTATTATTAGGATAAAGCTTCTTGAATACTAATTCTATTTAATTGAACTGCTTGTGTTGCGTTTAAGGGCCAAGAGCAATCATGTCCAACATTTGAATGTTTTCCATTTAGACTTAATTCAACATAATATAAAGTTTTATAACCGTTTTCTTGGAGTCGTGAGGCGCCGCAGTTCATTAAATTGTTTTAGTGTTTCGTCTGACTATTTTGTGTTACTCGGATCTGCAAATTGGCAAATTAACCTTTACCTATACTTTCACAGTTTAACAACAAACCTATTTCTTCTTATACATTTAATTACCTATACAAAATTGATTTTTTCTGCTTGCAATACGATAAATTATACGTCATGATAACAAGCAAAACCCACCGCCTAATAAAAAAATAGCACCACCACCACTGTAACGAAATCTAATAAGGTTTAATAAAACATAAGTTCAGAAAATTATTCATTTAACTGTGGGTGGCAATACCGACACTCGTGTAAGACAGGCACCCCACGCGTCCGCAACGAGGCTGCAACCCGGCTATAAATTATCACGCAGTCGAAAACTTGATTACGACTGTCGTATGTAATATTCAACAAATATTAGTACTTCGAATAACTTATCTCAACACAAATCATACCTATGTGTATGAGTTAAACCAATAACTGTATTATTTTGTTGCAGTCCATTCTTCGGTGAGGAGTTCCAATTTGAGGTGCCGCGACGATTTCGATACCTTTCCATATACGTGTTCGATCGTGACAAGCATCTCAAACAGGACAAAGTGCTCGGTAAAGTGGCCATCAAACGAGAAGATCTGCACCGGTACAACAATAAAGACCACTGGTTTGCGTTGCGACCGGTCGACGCAGACTCAGAGGTCCAGGGAAAGGCATACATCGAACTCACTCTCGAAGACTCCAGAAAGAGATTACGAATGGAACCAAAGCCTCCCGACCCTGACCCTAGTACTGCAGCAGACAACTGCTCGACAAAATCAAAAGGAAATAACTTAGTAAGATTATCTGAATATTGTAAGGAGAGTATGAGGTTTGGTTCTTGTTCGAGTTCCACAAGCAAGAAACTGTTGAGTGCGGTCGCGACGGAGCCTGCTCTGTCGTTGTCGCGTTCGGAGAGTTTGAAGGATCGGGCACAGTGGGCGGCACGGACGAAGCCGCCCATGCATGCGATGCCAGAGTCAGACGCCTCGCCCACCCCCACCGCCGCTGACTACTGGTCAGACCCCGAGAGGCACTGCGCAGCGCGAGTAGGACACGACACCCTACGCCTCCGAGTGCTGGAATGCTCCGAGCTAACCACTAAGAACGGACAGTGTGACCCGTTTGCTCTCGTCACGTTATTGTATTCGAACGGACGAAGAGTTGAAAAACGTACGAAACCTAAAAAGAAGACTGTTAATCCACAATTTGATGAAATTTTTTGCTTTGATCTCGTTATGGACGCAGACCCGAAGGACAAAGATGGCTCACAAACGGTATGTCACTGACTTTCAGTTTCTTTTTGAAAGAATCTTTAGATTGATACTGATATTAATTGAATTTCGTTTAATAAACCAGGCGGGGGTGGCTTGCGAAGCCAGAGTGTCGGTGTGGCATGACGGTGCGACGCCGATCTTTCTCGGCGAGGTGCGGTTGCAACTGCGTCAACCTTCGCCGACACCTTTACGTGCATGGTAAGAGAATCTATAAGGAATTCTGCAACTAATTTCAATTTATAAATTGCATCACTTAACTGATGTGGTCTCGGAAGCAGTTTCCGCAACACTACCTACTATTCCTCATTTTCCGTGTTATGTTATATTATGGTACCGTCGACCATAATCGCCAACCTTTTTGTCAAGGGGATTATGATAACTAGTGGTTTTCTGTTTGAGCAACGACTAGCTCTGAATATTGGCTCAGTTCAACCACTTATGGCCAAGTTTGTGAGCTTAAACGCTTCTTTCATTACACTTACAGACTTTATAGATGTAAATTGGTATAATGTATCATTCATTCATCACCAGGTTCTTCCTAACATCTCGGGCGGGTGGAGCCCTGTCTCGGGGCGCGACGCCACCCGGCACGCGGTTGTCGGCCGCGGGCAGCGCCACGCTGGGCTCACTACGGTTACTGTTGCAATACACAGTGGACCACGTGTTCCCACTACAACACTATAGGACACTCGAGCAATTGTTTCTAAGGAGTGTTCATCAGAAGGTATGTTCAAGACACAAGAGAAAATGATGACGTACAAAAGTACTTACTTATTAATGTCAAAATTTACAAGATAATCGAATTGATTCCGAGTAGATATAGAGAAAGAGTATTCTATCTATGTTCATTCGTTGGAACTTTCAATACTCACGACAACATATCAAGCTATCCATTTCCAGTAAGCTGACTTCTCATTGTATGAAAAGCCTACACAATGCCAGGTCAGCTAAAACTGGAAATTTATGGCTTGATATGTCGTCGTGGTTACATATGCGAGCTATCTGCCAACGATCTTCAAGATAATTTTGTTGTTAAACTTGAAAAGTGAATTTTAAATGTTGATAAATGGATAGGGACCAAAAAATTATTAATGTGTTATGTGAAGGACGATAAAAATAAGATTAAAAAGGGAAGTGGATCTAATGCCCCAGATTGGAAAATTAAAAACATTTTGTGCTGATCCCAAGTGAATTAGGACAAGGGTAGGCAGAACAAGAGGTTGTAAACTAGTAATAATAATTATTTTTTTTTTTTTTCAGCCCATAACAGCATCGGCAGTGTACATACTGGGGGAGATAGTGTCAAGTAAGACGGACGCGGCACAACCCCTCGTAAGGCTATTTACTCACCATGATCTCATAGTACCCATCGTCAAGGAGCTAGCAGATGCTGAGATTTCTGCGCTTACGTGAGTACCTGCCTTTATAATGAAACAAGCTTCTGCCTGAACTTGATCCGCGTGAAATTTATTGTTCCCCTGGCGCACCCCGCCGCATTGCATCGTCTGCCCGCGGTATTACTTCGTTTTTGCTTACCGGTCTTTCTTACCCTTTTTCACAACTCCCTAAATGTTCTAGCGTGATATTAAATAGCCTATAGACTTCCCGGAGAAGTAGGCTATCAAATACAAAAAAAAAATCCAACTGGTAGTTCCAGAGATTCGCGCGTTCAAACAAACGAACTAACTCTTCAGATTTATTATTTGTATAGGTAGAGATATTACGCCTATAATTAATCTGCGAAGAGTTAGTTAGAAATGGTAAAGATAAAGATAAAGACACGCACACTATACTCACAGATTTCACCAGTTTTATGTACTTATTTTAATGCCATGTGTCCGCGACCCTGTTTTTTTATTGTCATTTAACTAGATATTTCTCTTTGGGACCCTATGTTCTGATTTGAGAGTGTAATCAACAGAACGAATATTTTCTATGTTGTTGTTTATGCTAATCTCCTATTCTCCAATAAGAGTGAGTCAACAAATATAATATATAATAATTAATATATATAATTCTTAATAAGGCTGTGCAAGTGAATAATTGCGTCCAGAATAGCTATGATACAAATAAATTTGGTACAAATACATAATTACGATTGAGGGCACACGTGAATTATGTTAAAATACAATCAGTTTGTGCCGTTCTAATCATAATAATTGATTGTAAACAGCGTCCGGTGCATGAGTAAGCCTCCACGTCATCTTTACTCTTATCTCTTATCATCTCAGCTGATTTACTCCCCAGTCTCCACTACCGGTCGATACCGTTATTATTCTGTAATTTATTGACCATTTTCTATTATTGGTTCTCTAAAACGATTTATTTTTTTACTTTGGCGCCACTGGTCATTAGGCCTTCCCAATGAACTGACTGTTATTATGTTCTGTGTTTACCCCGTATACGTCTACATTATATTTATGTAAGAACTCTGTTGATTGCATTAAAAGAAACGAAAACTTCGTTAAAGTGGCCCTAAACTAAGGCATACATGTTTTAAAGCCTAGAAGCCTAGTCTAAATACATTCTAGTAGTACATTCTAATTATTTATTAGTCTAGAAAAAATCATGTGTGTGGTCAGGGACCCTCGTTAGGAACGAGGTTCCTTACGCGATAGTCGCACGCACACACACTCGTATATAATAATAGAAAATGACAGAGAGAAAGAGAAAGTCGCATCGCATAACGCTTTTTCAGCGTGACGATTACTACAAGTCAACTTCTCCCGCAAGCCGCGTTAAGGAACTTCTTTCCAAAATATTGATTTTTTTCACCAAGTAGTAGTAATAACTTATTTATTTATTTATAAGTAGGAGAACCAACAGCTAAACCAAATTAATAACAATTGTATAAGCGATACAGAGCTAATTACAGGGTCTCACGAGTAGACACAATACAAGATATTTTTTTTTTCCAGTGACGCAACAACAATATTTAGAGGCAACACTCTTGTCTCAAAGATGATGGACGAAGCGATGCGACTGAGCGGCGCGTCGTACTTGCGGTCAGTGTTGCGGCCAACGTTGGCGGCAGTGTTGGCCGAGAGACGACCATGTGAGATTGACCCCGCTAGGGTCAAACCCACAGCTGCCGTTACTGCCAACCTCGCCAACCTAAAAGACTATGTTGAACGGGTCAGTCTATGTAGCCCTATTTACATATTTACTTTAGTTTACCCAAAGAAATATCCCAATGTCGTAATTTTCATGATAGCGGAGTGAGATACATAAACCCAACAATTATGTAGGGCTTCGTTAAAAAAGTAAAATTAGTGTTGTAGAACTTTATTGATACAAGAAACATTTGAACGTAAAAATACAGATTTTAAGTTGAGCCACAACACTTGGTTCTTGGCCTTCTCCATCTAGCCTATCCCTGTGTGTGTGACTATCAATGTCCGTGTCCATAACCATATGTTATGTCCATTTACCTGTTTGAGCAAGCATGCTCAATGTTTGTGTCTTCTCTGTATCAGACCTTTGCCCTGCAGTGGGACAATAATAGGCTAGTATTATAATTATTTCCCTATCAATCTAAAATTATGCCATTCTCAAAATCATTATTATCACCAGGTATTCGCAGCAATAACGTCATCTTACGCTACATGCCCCACGGCGATGTGTCGGCTCTTCGACGCGTTACGACAATGTGCAGCGCGACATTTCCCACGCAACGCCGAGGTGCGGTACTCTGTCGTGTCGGGTTTCATCTTCCTGAGGTTCTTCGCACCCGCCATACTTGGGCCCAGGCTCTTTGATCTCACTACGGAGCAAATTGTGAGTTTTATCATCGTCTTTACGTATAACTGAATAACTTAGATGATTTACATGTTTTGCTACTTAATCAACTATCTACTTTAGCTTTATGTAGTCTAGTTGATTTTTGATTGACCGTAATACTAAAAAAATCTTAAAATAATCGGTTGCAATGGAAATTAAACATACTGGCGGAATATGGATGTACTATAGGTACACCTCTGTCTAACCCTTCAGGAATTACAGGCGTGATGTTATTTTATATTTTGTAACTTGACAATTATCTAAGATCCTGATTTCAAATATTATTGTTTTAATTAATGCTGGCAGAAGAAGTATGATATTAAAATCTGATGATTTGTTTTTTGTAAAAACAGAAACGGTTTCATCTCTATTAGTGTATCGATAAATAATGTTGCTGATGCCCTAAAGGTCGGCAGACATATCAGCTCGACACCGGATCATCTCAACTCGAGCCGTGCATTCATTCTATGAAAATCCATACTGCAACGCATACTTACCAGCAACGTAAGGGGACATTGGGCACAAGCTAATGAGACGCAGTACCTTGTCCAGCTAGTACAATGTGTAATGCATCTTCCAGGACCCACAAACAAACCGGACGTTGACACTGATCTCTAAGACCATCCAGTCGCTGGGTAACCTCGTCAGCAGCCGGTCAGCGCAGCAGGTGTGCAAGGAGGAGTATATGGCCGAACTGTACCGCAGCTTCTGCACGCCAAGACATGTATGTAATACTTTCTTAACGTAAACTAAGGCTAGTAGTGTACATAACGCCCAAGTTCGTGGCATGCACTGTCATAAAATGTGAAAGAGAGAGACAACACGAGACACAGTATAGTGTTTTATAGATCTCATATTATGTTCCACGTTATGACCGACTGACCGTTTGTGTCGCAGGATGTCGCTTATATGCTCGGTTATCGCTCGATCGATTAAAATTGAATTATGTAAATTTAGAAAATAAGGTAAAAAAAATGCTACTGCATAGTGTGGCAGGGCTTAGCTAGTGTTTTATGATAAATATATCACGCACACACTTCAACTATTTTAACATTACAGGTGCAAGCAATTAAGCAGTTCCTCGAAATAATCTCCACGAGTACGGACACACAAAACAACAATATTCAAGAAACGCCCGTTCTGCTGAAAGAAGGGTGAGTTTTTATACCCTTTAATGGGCTTATTATATTTTGTACAGACACCAGCACATCAAGCTACACGAAACTGTCAAATTTTCCCAATCAACCTTGAACCTAATGCTTTAGTGATAAAGTTGAAATTCTATTAAAGAAATTTGACAGATTGTAGTGGCTTGATGTGCTGGCGTCTGTACTCATTGAAAATGGCGCCGAATCTGTCAGAATTAAGTGCCAAGAAAATCAGCACCAATGTCATTGCAACAAAGATTTAACATTACCTTGAACTGTTTTTGCATCCTTGGATTAGATTGGGGTATGTATAGTTTTAATCTGTGTACTTGTCAGAGTAATGTCGGCAAATTGCGCTCGTCAGCCAATTTTGTTGAGTCAACTGATTGTGTTTCATGAGGCGTGCTTCACTTTTTCGGGCAGCATGATTCGGTACAGCCGGCCCAAAAAATATGCATTCGATTTTGCCATCCGGCCTGTGCAGAATCATACCGACTCGAACATAGAGGAATGAAAAACTAACCAGTGCGGAAACTTTAACCATGAATTCAGCATAATTATGATTCTCGACCCCCTAGCGTAGAAATATTTCTTCGGTTATAAAGAAAATAATTAGTTCCTTACATTTTGACCGCGTAGGTATTGCAATTTTCTATGAAACAGCAGTATTTTTTCATTATAACCGACGAAAAATTTCTGCACTAGGGTCTAGAAAGTACTAGTCTAGAATCATTATGCTGAATTCAAGGTTACAGTTTGAACACTGGTTAAAAAAGTTCTGTATGTAGCACCCCTGAGGTTTAAATGACCTTTATGGCTAGTTTTAATGTACGCCATGTATAGAAAAACCATTTGTTTGAAAACTATTTGGTTGCTTGATGTGTAGTAAGCTTTCTTTATGCACCGCCAAAGCATAAGTCATTGGAAGATGTGGTATTAAAGGATGCTAATAGTAATCATGATGTTTCAGAACGATGATCAAGCGTTCGGAAGGAGTGCGAGCAGGCGCAGGATCGCCTCGCCGCCGCTGGACGCGCGCTGCTCAAGCGCATGCAAAGCGAAGACATTTTAGACTCACCAGGTAAGCACTTCTTACCTTTAGTGCTCAACAAACCCTGTTCAGGAAAATAACTACGTAATTATTATTACACTAAAGGGAATTAAGTAACACATTCATTTGTATTTAAAAGGTTTTAACTTTTATATCTCACCATTTTTTCCAGCAATTGTCGTTTGAATAACAATATTAAATTGATATTAAAAAATCATCAACGAAAATTGGGGTTATAAAACGATGTGTTAAATAGAGTGCAGACAAGTGGCAAACAATTGTTAGTGTACCACTCTGCAGTAACTGTTTTTCGATCATCTAAAACAATTGTTTCGTAATGACCTGTCCTTCCGAAGAACGAGGTCACCATCTTTCTTCCCACGCTTCGACCTCTCTTCACTTTAGTTGGCAACTCCTCGGAAGGAAACACCCAGACAGCAGACTGTCTCTTAGTTTCAGGATCATAACAATAAATCCAGCTTCATGTTCATCGTTTTTTCATGATAAACTACTAAACTCCTTTCTGCGTCTTGTACTACATACAGTAATGAACCTTTTTAAGTTTGTTTAACTACAATGAGCGTTGTGTTGTTGTTCCAGCGGCGAGTTGTCGTGGTCGCGCACGGGCGCGCGCGCGCACGCGCAGCGCCTGGCGCTGTCCGGCGTGCTGGCCGTGGCCGCCGTGGACGGGCCGCCCGCCGGCGCGCAGCTGGGCGCCAACAACATCTTCCAGATAGGTATGTGCACTATCACACTACTCACTGCATATACTTACTCGATTATCCAGATATTCTATCCATATTGTTCGAACTTCTGTTTATTGCTATTTTGAACTCGTAACACTCCCCAAAAGAAGTTCCCTTCATTAACGAATTATTTATAAAAACACTATAAACGAATGTCTTTTGCGATAATGAATCTTATTTTCATTGTAGATGGTTTATTTTATATTTTATTGTATCAAAAGCGTGTCCCTAAATAGACTTCGAACCCAATGGACGGCTCGGAACTCAAGTGTATATGCGGCGATTCTCCGCAGTGAATGTCCCACCTTTCTACGCCGCATGCCCTGTAGCTGTACACTTGAGTATCTTATGACTCCATTATTTTTTCTTTCTTATTTGCCATCGATTCGCTAAGAAGAAAGAGCGTGTAATAGCCCAGATGTATAATTAGAACATAATGTATTCCAGTGCACCGCGAGCGCGTGCTGTTCGTGCAGGCGTCGAACTGCGTGGAGCGCGCCGAGTGGATGCGTCTGCTGAGCGCGCTGTGCCGGCACTCGCCCGCCACGCCGCCGCACCGCGGGTACTACGCCGACTGCGAGTGGACCTGGTGAGATACACGATCATAGTTCAATAAAAAATGAAAATCTCAATAGAAAGATGTCACCACGTTATTTTTTTTTAAATATTTCAAAAAAATTGCACAATAATAGATTTTTTCATTTCGTCGTTTACAAAATACAACGCATAAGTGTTATATAAACGGCCACAGGAAGAACTCACCGGTGAGATGGGAAAAGTCGACCGGTTATCGTGCAAAATTATGAACTACCTTTTTTGTATCCGTAGTTGCGGTCGGACGGAAGCAGCGGCGGAAGGCTGCGGCGGACCGGACGGAGCCTACGAGCTCACCGAGTCGGGCGCGCGCGAGGTGCGGCGCGGCGGCGCGGCGCTGGCGCTGCGGCTGGACCCGGCGCGCGACCTGCAGCGGCTGCACGCGCTGCTGGTCAGCCACGCGCACCGCCTGGACGACCGCCTGCACCGCCCGCAAGGTACGCTCCGGCCTGCTTGCCAGTGCCTGGTGACTGTTATCGAGACCCCGGGTTCTCAGACGTAGTAATAACCTTGTTATGGAATTCTTTCTTCTGATTTCTAAATTAGAATTCTGTTGAATAACAGCCATAAATATTTTTTGTTCACAGAGGGCACAAGCGTAGAAGAGCGTGAGGCGGAAGCTGCGACTTTACGCGAACTGCAAGAGACTATGTTCGACCTCGAGCATCGACATCGCATATACCGGCGGTCGCTCGCCCGAGAGACCAAGTACGGCAGCAAGCAGGCGCCCATCGGCGACGACAACTACCTGCACCTGGCCGGCGCCGCGGGAGACGGCGGGCCCTTCCTGTGGCGCGCCTGGCGCGGCGACGCCTCGCCCAGCGTCGACCTCGACGGCAAGACGCTGCCGCTGCAGGCCTGCCTCGACATCGGCTCCAGCACCGAGTCGCTCAAGCTGGCGCGCCACGCCGACGAACGCTCCTCCGGCAAGTCCACCAAGTCCACCGGCAGCGGCTACCTCACCATGTCCTGCATCAAGCACGAGCCCTCCGAGGACAGCGACGCGTCCGCCGAGCGACCCGCGCGCCCGCCCAAACCTGCGCGTCTGTCGCCCGCGCGCGCGCACGTCGCGCCCGGCGCGCCCGTGTGCGAGTACGTGCACGTGGAGCCGCGCCCGCCCGAGCGCCGGCCGCGCCCCGAGACATCGCCGTCCGAGCACGATGTGGCCTACCGCTGCAAGGAGTACGAGCTGATGACCGACTTCATGAGCCACGCGCGCGACGAGAGCCCGCCCGCCGTGCCGCCGCGCGGCCACGCGGCGCGCGCGCGCCCGCCGCCGCGCCCGGCCGAGCACGACGCGCCGCCGCGCAGCGCCTCGGCCGTCAGCCTGCCGCCGCACGACGACTGCGCGCGCGTCGATACCATCTCCACCGACGACAGCCTGCTGGACGAGCTGCAGCGCGATGCCTACTGCGTGCTCAAGGTGTGCGAGGACGAGCCACCCGCGCCCGACGCGACCCTCGCGTCCCTGGCGCCCTCGCCGGACGCCGGACCCTTCTCCCGGGTCTGCGCCCAGCGCAAGTCCAATCCGATCAAAAGCCAGACGACCTCGACGCGACCGCTGAAGACTTCCAGCTCGACGTCGAACGTCCACGACGCGGGCTCGACGTCGTCGCGTCCGCTCGCCGAGCGCCTGACGCCCTTCTTTCTAAAGAGAAAGTCGAAACCGCCAGAGGAGGCGCAGACGGCGCCGCGATCCACACGGAAGGAGGAAAATCTCATTGGACGGCTGACGCCCCGCTTCGGTCAGTCCAGACTTTACGGGCGGGGACAGTCGCTCGAACTTGCGCCGCCGGAGGGCCGGACGAAACGGATCGAACGGTCGGCGACGACCGTGAACATCCCGACGAGGCCGATAAACTCGTCGATCGTGGCCAACCTTAAGTTCCTGAGCCTGCACCGGTACGGCGCGACGCCGGGCACGGACGGGCCGGACGGCGCGGCGCCGGAGCCGGACGCGGGGTGGCGCCGCACGTCGCTGCTGGCGGCCGCGTCCAGCGACATCAGACTGTAGCGCGCACTGCGAGGTTGCGACTAGACTCTCGTGCCGCGAGCCACGTGGTTCCGAGTTCCACGGAGACGCGCGGCGGGACTGTATATTTTTAGAATAAGGTTGTATTTATTTCTATATTTTTCGAGATCCTTTTCGTCGACCTGAAGTGTGTGCCTCCTCTAGATAGTAGTCTATTTCTGGAAGAAAGCCGGTACGTTTAAGTATATTATGATATGGTAGCGTTAATGCGTAAATACTCAAAAGGTGCCAAGTGTTGTGCGACTCTTACGTCGACGTCGAACGTACTCTCATTCCTGTAGCAAGATAATATTGTAAAACTCTAAACATTGACATGAAATTTTTTATTTGTTTTGTATGATCGGTGTCCTATCTAAACTTGAACCTAGCGATACGTTGTAGCGTATTTTTATATATATTTTTAAATCGTTTAGTATGGTACTAGTTGAAAAGTGCATGTATTTTCGCACAATTACATTTAATAAAAAATTACTTTAAAATAAAATATAATGTGTTCCGTTTGACATCCGATCCATCGTGACTCTGTGCATCATTTGTTTCCGTCAGCGCTCGCTTGGAACTGCAATAGCACATATCTATTTATGCACTTCATTACTGAAAACAGGCCGATGCATAAAAATTATTTACAAATCCTTGTATTATTTTCAAGGGTTCTGGATATGAACTTGTTGATCAACATCCACCTGCGTAGCAGTTGCTTTTCACAATCGAGATAAAAATCAGAAGCGGAACCGCTGTCGAAAACACCATTCTAAGCTTCTAAATTCCGTCATCTATTTAATGATCTAATTTTTTTTAAAGTGCTTCACGTTTGTATAGAAAACGTCGTTAAACCATGTAGATTTTCGTAGTTAAATATTCGTTAGTTAATGCTAATATAATATGCTGACGCGTCAATATTAGCATTAACTAACCAGAGTGAATGGTTCACTCGACTGAAGGTTCATTTTGGTTTCATTCAAAGGTCACACGAGACCGAATTTTTTTTACAGGAATGAGCTCCTTTAATTTCATTTTTCGATTAATTCTATAAGCAAGTGAAAGTGCCGAAATCCAACATCTTTGGATCGGGTCACTAATGAATTCATTTTCCACTTTTGATTCATTTATTGTGTTAAGACGTTTCAAATTTACGAAAAGTGAAGCGTCTGATATTGGCTGCACGGTAGATCATGGCGAATGGCATAAACTTAGCAAAATGTAACTAACAGACGATGTACTCTCTAATAATGGAGTCCCGATGTTGAACGGAACACATCATAACAATTTCAGGTTCTACGAGCAATTTTAATACTGTTACAAAGTAACTGTAAATATTTTCTCAAACAAAATCTGCACTGCTTCTTGACAAATTGTTACCTTTCCAATTTTAGCACCGTAATGTGTACTTAAGTTTGATATTACCGATATCAAAAACTTGTCAAGTAATTACTCATAAACCTGTTATTGTATTAACGATTTTAAATATTACCTATTATGTCAAATTATGGCCTTAGTGTTATTACGCCTACAGTAACGGCCTTCAGGTTAAACACCATTTACTTAAACTGTGATTCACTTTACAAACTCAGCTCATATGTTAAAATATCGTAATACTATTTTTAGTCTGTACATATTATATAATTAGTCAATTATAAAACAAAAACTGTATCGAATATTCGCACAGGACGTTACGATTAGTTTTATGATTATGTATGAATAAATTTTGTCAAACAATTTAATTTGCCGTTGTACTGCCAAACAAGTTACTATTGTGATATTTCTCGGAGGCACATAATGCGTGGGTTCAACCAGTGGGCGCCAGTCCCTGGAGGCCACAGCATGCCTTAGAAAGTTTTAGCTTAAGGTACGGTTTATTTTACGACTGCAGTTCTATTTTTAATTACATTTAACATTAATATATTATTTTATGGGTTTGGAGACAATACCATTCCTTAGAAAAACAATTCCAATGGTTTCATAATATTCTTGTGATTCATTTAAATTTATTTCAATTTGCTAATTTTCTTTAACTCACATAATAGTACCTAACTAAATTATAAATAGTAACTTATAAATTAAACTATGCTCTCCTGTTGGTGCTAAATACTTGTTGTAATTTAAATAAAACTAATTTACTTGTACTAAAATTATAAGTATATTTAAAACTAGAATATGTCAAGAGAAACAGTATTTCTTGGCAGTATAACGGCATTGCTACTCGTTTATAACTCAATTGGTATTTTACGTGCGTTATTGCCTTTTTTAGATGAATAATTTACATATAAGAAGAAATACATAATGTACAAATTAATACGACGTGAAAATATATAATGTTATTTATTTCCACCTATTTTCATTTTGTTAATAAACCACATAAGTTCAAATTATTTCAAGTGTTTCTGTCTCTGAAAAATACAAGTGAGTAACGAGTAACTTGCTCACAGAGTGTTCCGCACGACAAAAAAGGACCCCCGGCAGGAACGAAGTTCGAAATGAAAATCCAAGATAGCGGCTGTGGAAATGTCAAAATGACGAAAAATTAAATGTTTTACAGCCGCCATCTTGGATTTTTATTTTAAAATCGGCTTCAGCACCTACGAAAACCATGAAAATGTTTGCCAGCCATCATCATGGATTTTCATTCTGATTTCACTGTTGGCTTCAGCGCCCTCGAAAACCTTGAAAACGACAACCAAGATAAAAATTTTAAAAAAAAATTGCAGCCGCCATCTTGGATTTGTATTTTGACTTTATTATCTGCTTCAGCACCCTCAAAAACCTTGAGAACAACACCCATGCGAAAAATTTGAATTTTTTTCCAGCCGCCATCGTGGATTTTCATTTTGACAGTATTTGCTTCGGCCGATCTATTCTGTAAATATCTCACCGTGAAAGCTTAGGTGAAATGAGCGTGAAGTGAGCTATTAATAGTGGCAATCACTTACATTACGTGGAATGAAATCTCACTTCACCTAAGTTTTCACCGTGAGGTTTTCACAGAATATCAATGGCACCCTCGAAAACTATATCTCTCTCTCTCTCTTTGTCTCTTTCTATTATTATCATTCTCCTGCCCTTATCCCAATTTATTTGGGGTCGGCGCAACATGTCTTTTTCTTCCATACTCTATTAGCCGCCATCTCGACTGTCACCCCCTTTCTAACCATATCATCATTCACACAGTCCATCCATCGTTTCTTTGGTCTTCCCCTACTCTTATAGCCATCGACATTCATGCTCAAATTTTCCTCAAGACATTTTCCTCATTCCTCCGTAACACATGACGACCGGTTTCCACACAACTTTTCAGTTACACGTGCCACTTTCACACTTCCTCTTATATACTCATTTCTTATTCTATCCATTCGTGTAACATCACACATCCCTCTTAGCATTCAAATCTCAGCTGCATGCAATTACCTTTCATTCATCCCTTTTGTTGCCCAACATTCTGATCCATACAAGACACCAAACCATGGTTTTGTATATCTTCCCCTTAAGTTTAAGGGGAATGCGGGAGTCGCAGATTGTTCCCGTGACCTGCCGCCACTTCATCCATCCAGTGTTAATTCTGTGCTTAACCGTCCGATCTACTTTGCCATCGCTTTGCACGAGTGAACCGAGATACCGAAAGTCGGAGCAGACTGGGAGAAGCGCGCCATCAAGCGGCTCTAGAACTGGAGAGACCGCCGAAATCGCAGAACATATGTTCAGTTTTGGTTCTGCTGATTTTCAAGCCAACATCCTCCAGCTTCTGTTGCCATTTCTCCAATCTGCTCTGGATCTTAGATCCATCTTCACCGACAAGACCAATGTCATCGGCAAACAGCATGCACCAGGGTGCCTCCTCTTGTATGTCCGCCGTCAGGGCGTCCATAATCAACAGGAAGAGGTAAGGACTTAAAGCCGATCCCTGTTGCAAGCCTACAGCCACACTGAACTCGTCGGTATTGCCAGCAGCCGATCGGACGTAGGTACGAGATCGACTGTACGGACGCCAGCACATCAAGTTACTACAATCTGTCAAATTTCTTTAATAGATTTTCGACTTTATCGCCAAAGCATTAAAGTTCAAGGTTGATTGGGAAAATTTCACAGTTTCGGGTAGCTTGACCTGCTGGCGTCTGTACATAGCACGAATTAACTCTACATACTTTCCGGGCAAACCTTTCTCTTTCAAGGCCCACCACATCACATCCCGAAGTACCCTATCATACGCTTTCTCCAGATCAATGAAAACCATCTGTAAGTTCTTATGTGCACGTCTGTACTTCTCGCACAATTGGCGGAGTGCAAAAGTGGCGTCCATTGTCCCTCGACCTGGCATAAATTCAAACTAGTTTGGGGTAATCTCACTTTCCTCTCGCAGTCGTTTCTCTATTACTTTCTCCCATACTTTCATACTGTGTGACATGAGCTTTATCCCTCGATAGTTGTTGCAGTCCTGTACATCACCTTTATTCTTGAAGATGGGCACTAGCGAACTATTGCACCATTCTTGTGGGATCCCTCCTTCATGCAACAACTTATTGAAGAATAAAGTTAGCCTCATACACATAATAAAAACTCAAAAGAAAGAAAAATAGGTTTATTTGTCACAAAAACACGAGCATACAAAAAGATAATTTCTAATAATAAGGAAAAATAAAAACAAAATACATCTAGGTATAATCACGAGCACTAAGTAGAAATAGTCGACGGCTGCACGTCATGACTGTGACAACTGTGACAAGAAGGGTTCCACTCAGTATGCTGCTGTGCTATAGTGGGACCCACAGCACTGCGCTGATTTTCAGTGGTTACCCGACAAGGACATGCGAAAACCAAGTCCATCAAATCAAACAAACAGAAATAAAACAAACAGAAGTTCCTACGCTGGACTTCATACTATCGATGACAAAATGAAGACATTTGATTTTCGGCATTTTGGCGCTAACAGCAATTTGAGCGGCGGTAAGCGTCCGTAGATCCAATATTTTTGATAGCGAGTTTTACAAGACGCGCATACTCTCATGATAAAAATGTTTTCAATATCTCGTAGTTTACCAAGCCAGCGTTTACCAGCGTTGGTACTTTTTATTAGAGGTCAGTGGTTCCGAGATAATAAGATTCGCTGACTGCACAAAGCCATTGTCTGTCTGTTGGATCCTTGGACCCAGTCTATGGCTAACTTCTGTGGTCCTACAAAAAGTTCGCGTACGCGAAGGAGATAGAGACAATATATCCGTTTTATATATAGTCCGTTTTACAAAAGAAGTCTCGTAGACGCGGCGCCACTGTCGTAGGACGGAATCATAAATATTGATTTATTTATTTATCTCGACATCATATACGAGTAGCAGGCTTGATTGTTGGTTAATAAAATGCACATTCTTAAATAGAGAAAGGTGTCTGGGGTAGGAGAGTTGTTGTTGGAATGTTGCTAACTATATAATAATAATTAGTTCCACTTATTGCCGCGGGACTTCTTTCCGGAAACGGACTTTACGCCGGCTGTCGCTGAAAACCAGCGCTGCGGCTCTGTCTTAGCATTATGCTGAGCGATGACCGTTTTGCGTGAATGTGACGCATGTTTACCCCCAACTTGTTAGGTACTTTTTTTTGTGTGTTTATGTTCTTTTAGTGTCATGTTTGCCCTTCTTCTTCTTTCTTTCTATTTCTATCTCGTTTGCTCTTACTACTGGACCTAATAAGTGCTTCCTTGTCTCATTTTTTTTGTGACTTGTCTATAGGTATTCTCTTTTCTCTGTACGCTAACTGACTCGGACGCCAGGATCATCCCTACGATCATAGACAATGGAATCGAATCGAGTATTACGAAATGAATATTATCTGTGCATCATTTGGCATTGTATTTTTTGAAGTCTTGTCTGGTCTTGGTCTTGTCTTCATTTTCGTTTTTCATGCATATTGTAAATGCTAACCTATCATAATATAAAACTTCTTTATTTAGCCTATTCGAATACAGAAAACATCGAACTATAATATAAACAGTTTAACCATGGCGGATTCAGTTAATATGTCGTTAGGTAAGTAAATCACCACGTAATATTCGAACATACTGAATTACAGGTCTATTTTTGGATATTAGTAAAATTTCTGATGATTTGGATGCTATTATTTATATGTATGTCATTCTAAACAACTTATTTTGTCTATAATTAGTCAATCTTTTTAATATCTAATAAAAATAAGTAACTGAAAGCGCACCCGCCAACTCCATTAATTGTCAACAAGAAATATTTTTTATGATATTAAGAAAATTTCTTTGACATAATGATTACATTTCAGATGATATCATAAAACAAAACAGATCAAGTAGATCTCGTGGAAGAGGTGGCGGAAATATCCGCGGTCGAGGCGGTGGCAGGGGCCGAGGTGGCAGAGGTCGTGGGCGTGGAGGCGTTGCTCGCACTCGCTCACAAACGAGGCCAAACACGCCGTCGGGAGCCCGACGTGGCCGTTCACGTTCGCGAGGCCCCGGCGCAGGGCAAGGCGGCAGGTCTCAGTCACGGCCTCGCTCCCAGTCGCGCAACCGCTCTCGCTCTAGACAGCGGCGGTCCAACTCTCGCGCTAGGTCGGCCTCAAGATCTCGCTCTCAATTGAGAGGATTGACACCAAAAGGAAGAGCAGGATTGGAAGATCAATTGGTTATGCCCCATCTAGTGAGGGGTGGACGAATGAATAGAGGTAATTTTTTGTTTACTAACCATAGCACACCTGCGTCAAACATATACTTATGAAATTCTATCACCATTTGTTAAGAACTTACTCTTCATCAGTACTTCTATGTTCTATGTTATGGGATTGGTTTCCGAACTTAGTCCTTCAGGTGGACCATTGTACGTGGGCCATGGCGGCCATCGGTGGTTATTCCAACCAGCCCACCTCCCTCCAGAAGCTTATTAGGTCTCCTGGTCTGTTAAGAACATCTGTGTAAGGTCTGGGTGTCCCGAGGGTTTCCGACCTAATCTGGGTGATGCCTGTGCACATGCACGACGGTTTCATCAGCCTCCATGCAGGCTCTGCATAGGGGGCTGTCTGTTATACCTATCGTGTGAAAATGTTTGTTTAGTGAGCAGTGCCCCATGATGGTCCCCATCACCAGTAGCAGGCCTTTCCTATCCAGGCGTAGTAGTCTTTTTGTTAGTTTGCCATCTAGTAATGGCATGGCCTCCTTGGACTGTCTGCAGCCAGTTTTTCCGAATCATTTTCTTGCATTGCCACAAGGATATGCTGGCCTTCGTGGTGATGTAGTTGATGTGCTTTGCCCAATTCAGCTGTTTGTCCAAAAAGATGCCCAGGTATTTGGTTTCAGTTGATAGGCTTAGGGTAGTGCCAAAGAATCTTGGAAGTTGTAGTGTAGTAAGTTTCCTCTTTTTTGTGAAGAGGATCAATTCGGTTTTTGTTGGGTTCACTGATAGTTGGTGTGTACTACACCAGTTCTCTACTATTTTCAGGGCCTGGTGCATTAGGTTGCACAGGGTGTTTTCGTGGGTGCCATTTATTATTATGCCTATGGTAAAGTAGCCTTTTAAAGGCTACTCATCAGTACTTAATATTGCATTTGTTATAAAAAAGCTTGTAATGAATAAGGTGTCACACATAAAGATCGCCTTTGCGAGAGTTACATTTTATTGTTATACAGGCTATACATATTTATATAATTACATACATACTAGAAACATCTTGACCTTGCCTTGCTCACTATACTATTTATTTAGCTGTAAGTAAAGTGATGTATTAGACCTCATTAGGTACGTGGTTGCCTTTCAATTCTGAAATTAAAGGCTACTAGATATGTTAAAACTAAAATCCACTTTGCACAAATATGATTATATTTGAGACAATTTTTAATTAATTAAAGTCTCCTGTTCTTTAATGTATGCATATTCACATACTGTTGTTGTATTGTATAAAGCAATATGCGGATATGATACTGATTATGATTATGTCCTATTAGCAAAAATAAATAAGCATTCTTGCTTTAAATTGTATGTGAGGAATAATATTAATAATAATAAATTTATTGTAATTCATTGGTCAGGCAGGGGACATAGACCTTCCATAGTTCAAGGTAACAGATCCACTATAGCCACCCAAACCCATAGTCCGGTATATTTTGTTTCCATGTTCTGCAATAGTCCTGCACCAACCAGGGGTTGTCCTTGGGTGCACTTGCATGGTGCATACAGGGATAATCGTAGGTTGGTGCCTCCTCATCATTTAAGCAAATTGTGTAAAGGGCCTCTGCGAGTTGGCTTCGGGTACGCCTTCCAAAGGACCGGGACCCCATGGTCCTGAGATATGTTAAAACACAATTTATTGAACCAATGTTACAATTATTACCTTAAAATTAACCTAATTTAACATCGGTCTGTAACTGTTAGCGATAATCATTTGGATCTTTAAGGCGGTCCCCAAACTAGGCGGCGCCTGTATCTTGAGGACCAGGCTAAATTAATAATCTTCTATTATATATAAAAATCAATTGCTGTTCGTTTTGAAATGATTGTCATAGTTCAGGGAAGGTTTAAACGGTGAGGAAGTACGGAAAAATTGCGAGGAAGATAGTAAAAACAACAATTTCATTTTCCCATATAAACTGTCTACCTACTTTCCTGGTGTCCAGAAATGTTTGTTATTGTATTGACATATTTTGATGGTTTTCATTGTTTGGAATTCAAACAAATAAGTCTAAATCGGCCGAGCCATTCTCGAGCTTTAGCGAGACAAACAAACAGCAATCGATTTTTATATATAGAGATATGGTTCCCTCAATTATTTTCTACTTTTTATTGCCCGACTTAGCATATGAAAATGGCAATGCCTGACATTACCAATCAAAACTTTCAACCATTTTACCGAAGGGTGAGAAAATTTCAACCATTTTAGCGAAGGGAGAGTTTTAATGTTGTTAGGATAGGTAATACGAAGTCATCTAGTTCATAATAAAAATAGAAATGTGTGTATGTAATGTCAAAATAACTTTTTACTAAATTCGAATTCATTTATTGTTTGTGACAGGTGAAATAACAGTTCTTATGATTATTATAAAGGATCCCTGCATATGCATATGAAAGTATATACGCTATATACAACAAAAAAAAAAAAAAAAAAATTAAAATTTTTGTGTTTGTTCTGGCTAATTGGCTCCGGCTCTGAAACGGCTGGACCGACTGACAGGATTTTCACTGACAGATAGCCGATGTTATAAGGAGTAACTTGTTACTGCTGTTAAGGAGTATTTTAGAAAAATAATTAGGGTTTGTGCAAAAACATTAAAACCCACGAAATTTCCGACACCTATGCGGGCAAAGCTGCATTTGGAAACTGGTAATCCATAAAATCAATAGTGGGGCATTTATTCTAAGACAATTATTTCTATTTACAGGAGGCATGCGTGGCAGGATGCAGCGTGGTTATTCAAACACAAATCCTCAAAGCAGTGTTCATAGTAGACTTGGTGTTACAACACGAAGAGGAATGAACAACATCCGCCGACCTTTGGCTGTAGCCAAGAGGGGAATTTCTAAACGGGGACGAGGTTTGAGTACTGGCAATAGATATAGTGCAGTAGGTTTGAGATCAGACCAGATTTTAAAAGAGCAACATCAGAATATGATGCTACGGAACAATATAATAAAATCTCAAACATTCACACGCTCCAGGAATAACTCTTTCAGTAATTCACCTTCTCAATTAACTGTCAGTGTTGCCAATGATTTTGCAAAGAGGCGTCGGAACAGTGTTGGTAGCGCAGGCTATTTGAACAAAAAGAGCCTAGCACAGTTAAATAATCATTTTGGTGGCTACAACACAAGGCGAGGCCCTGGCAGTGTGAAATCCGTGGGCTCCAACAGGTCCAATCGGTCCAATCAGTCCAACAGATCCAACAGGTCTAATGCTAGTAGAGGATCTATGCGCTCGAGGGGCCGCGGCCGTGGGGGCAACCGCGGGGTTGGCCGGAAGTTTACGAATAAACATGTCCTGAATGCTAAACTACAAAAAGAAATAGCTGTTATTCAGGGTAAAACATATGGTACCACTGCAGTGACCAGTGAGGCCCCCCCTGGTATCAATTTTTCGCCGACCCCTGCAGCTACGGCACAGTCATTACATCAAAGATTTGCAACTTCTTAAATTGGGAGTTTTATAAAATAAATTGTGATTTGTTATCGTTAAGTACAGATTGAACTAAAAACTGTGTATGCTAATTAAAACTTTTGAAGATGACATGACAGCAAGTTGAAACATGAGTGAAATCCACAGTGATCTGGAGCTGCAATAAAATTCATTCAGGACAGGTTTAAATCATGTTAGTTTTAAGATAATATCCAATGTTGCTAATTTGGGTACCTAGCTACTGAAATGTAATTAGGATGTTAGCAAGCCATTCAGGGCCGTAATTCTCTAAGACACAATGAACGAATGCGCGCGAAATGAACGCGACATTGGCGGGATTAGCTAAGGAATTGTCGTGGTTTCGTTAAGGAATCGTTAAGTGGTCATAGTGAATTAGGGCCCAGCTAATATGGTTGTATGTTATTCAGCTTTCATAATTATTGCAATAAAAGAAGATATTTGCAATTTAATTTCAAAATCATATGAGTACATGCCTGAAACTTGCTTACTTTGTGGCAGTGTATTTGCGGGTTTACTTGTTTCATATAGTTGATCTATAATAGACAAGATATAATTTAATTTGAACTTTGTGGCTTGACTAAACCTATTGTTTTTTTTTTATATAATATTTGCGTTTTAATGGATTGCAAGTATGATGCAATAAAGTAACAGGTCTCGATTAGGTACACAATAAGCTATGACAGCAATTACCCCTTCGTATGGAACGTGGACCCACGCGAGACTAGTTTGGCCTTATTACAAAACAAGGTTTATCTTTAGACCCAGGTTTAAACATTAGCCATTTTTAAATTTCTAACTATAATCCGACAAAGTTATAGTTCTTATTACAAATTTGACTTTGAACCCGAGTCTTAAGTTGTCAATTTTGCATTAAGACCTTTACATTTGTCGAAATATAGTAACTGGATCCAAGGTAGGCTAGGTCTAAAGTAAGAAATCGTTTTGTAATAAGAGGAATTTTATTGTTTCTGTGATTACGGAATTCAACTGGTTAATTACACGTCACGTCAGCTTCCAGGATTGTTTTCAATCGCTGCAATGGTTTCTGAAGTCTGAGTCTGTCATTATTAATAAGCTAGTATACTTGTATTGTACAGATCCAACAAAAATAGTGTAAAATATTCTAAAATGATTTGGTATGTAGCTTCTTTATCTAGCTTTGGCTCGCGGCCGCGCCCTCCGGGGAGGTCGGAAATTAACCCACGGGAACGTACTACCGGGAAATTTTAAAAGTATCATACGAAATAATCCAGCAAACCGATTCACAACCATCAGACAGGCTATAGTTTCGAAAATGGCACATTTCAATAACCAGGGGGTCTACTCCGAAGTAGTATCGGCCGAATGTTCGGCCGTTTCCTGCTACGAAGTTACTATTTGGTTCGGTCGGTCCCGATTCTACACTCCTACACTCTTTTGAATATTGACTATGGTCCCGACCCAATTGAGCCGATCCGAACTTTTTTCGCATTTTTCAATAATGTTCGGTTCGGTTATGTGTCGGTCCGATCCGATCATTCGAACTTTGCACTTCGTAGTAGACCCCCTGATTTTCCTTGCCCCTGACAGCAGACAGCTGTCGGAAAAATAGCAGTCGTGCATTTGATTTAAACTGACATAAATTCGGATATTGGACTTGTGAACAGCGAGAGGACTCCTACGATAACATTGATTGATGTTCAATACGGTACGGAAGCGTATCGGGTGAGGTGTGGTAAGGCGTGAAAAGGTAGCAGAGTTACTTTCGCATTTATGTTGGTACGGATATCCCCAAGAAAAATATTCACTTTTTAGTCATCAACAATTCATGTAGGTACCACACCACTGCTTGTGTAACATAGTGGATTACCTATTATTGTAAAATAAAATAAAACGACTGAAAGTTGATAAAACTCTTTTCATATCTTTCGTTAATCTCTTAGAGTATTTTATGCTATTTATGTTAGACATTTACTGTTAATCAGGTACCTATAGAATAACTTAAGTGTAAATTTACCATGTCATTTCAGTAAAAAGTGTTAGTCTCTTTTTACACGAGGAACGCGCGTCCTAACCAAAAGCGATCGTCCCGCAATTGACGCGATTTACTTGTAAATTATGACGGATATCGCGCGAGTAGGTATGTCATCTATACTTACATATTATAAAAAGTCTGTCTGTGTGATCGCCTTGTCCTTCTAAACTAACGGATTTTTGATGCTGTTGTCACCATTAGAACCATTAGAGAATTTATTCCGGAAGGTTTATATGTATACAAATGTATATTAAACGTACATATAATAAAGGAATCTCGATGTTTTGTCAAGTCGTAAAAACCATGCGAAGCAGGGGCGGCACTAGTATTCACATCTTCTTCGGGTCGCTGGCACGACTGAATTTTAGATCTTGTTTTCCCAACACTTTTCCACGGCTTTGTCGGTGTTTAAACATAAAAGAGCGCGACAATCAACGCGATCGTTTGTATGAATTTTGTCGTACAGACGCCAGCAGGTCAAGCTACCCGAAACTGTCAAATTTTCCTAATCAACCTTGAACCTTAATGCTTTAGCGATAAAGTTGAAAATCTATTAAAGAAATTTGACAGATTGTAGTAACTTGATGTGCTGGCGTCCGTACAAACGCGACTTGATTGTTCGCGCAACGATCGGTTTTGGCTAGGACGCGGCCTCAGGCTGCTGGCGCTACTGTAGTGTATGAATAACTATGAGTATGCAAGCTTTCACATATGCTTGCAATTTCACAGTTTAGGATACAGCGTGGCGCCGGTTGATTGGCAGCCTGAATGTACCGTGATTATAAGATCTTCCTCATTATGATTATTAAAATATATAAGATTGTTTCAATGTCATCAGGAACATTTTTTTTTTTTTGACATGTAATAAAACTAGTTTCAATTTTTCATTTATATTTAACAAAGTTGTTAATTTTACTTCGGTATTTTTGTTACTTAGACATGTAAGATATTCTTCTTCGTTTCGTTTCCACGGCATTTTGTATTAATATGTACTGTTTGGGTCCCGGTCGTTACCAAAGCGATCGTCTCACGAGTATGCGACTGTCGCGTTCATTTTGTTCGGCGAACCCGAATGCGTGGACGCCCCTTCCAGTTTTCCGAACAAATAAGTGACATATCAACCGTGACAATCGCGTATTTGCGCGAACGATTTTTTTGGTTAGGACGCAGCAATTTGGCCCAGACAGTATAATAAAGATGTGCAAGTGTGGCTACGTTTATTGCAAGTAAGAGATTAAAATAAAATAAGTGATTCATAAATATGTCTTTTAATATATTTTAACCTTACAATGTTTTTTTAACTTCTAATAGTAACATTGGAAATCCACAAATGGATAAAGATAACAGTCATTTACAATACTTACAGGCCAGCATACATTCTCTCTTCAATAAAAACGTGACCTTACTAAATATAAATTACATTTTATACATGTTCGGCATCATTATAAGAGAGTCAGTAACTGAAAAAGATAAACCATGATAAGTATTTCAATCAAAGAGGATTCATATAATGAATTCTCAACATAATATTACTTACAATTTTCACCAAGAATGTTTTTCAAGATCAGTCCATGAAAAGTTTTAATTTTCTCACTAGTTTGCTTTTCTGCATTTCCGTCTGACGTCTCGAATGTCCAACCTAGATGTTGACCGCAGTGTTTACAAGCGCAGATCCGCCAGCTGTACCCAGGAAACCACGAGTCTGCACCCTGGTTCTAAAATGATTGCAATGTTAACTTACAAATGTAATAGTATTGAACAAACACCTCACCATTTACTTACAGGTCCTATGTTATCACATCTCGCTTTCTCTGCAGTGACCACCTCGAAATTGATGCCAAATGGATTCACTAAAGTTTGCACAGTTACATTCTGTTGTCCAAATATATTTTGTTTTTCAGTTTTACGTGCTCCTGGGCTTGGTTTACTGAACAAGTAATAGGAGTCTGCCACGTCAGCGCCGCATTTACGACAGAGAAGTAATTCTAGAATTAACAAATTAATTAGTAACCTTCCTGGCTTCCTAGTTATGTAAACAAGTGATAAGATAAACTTCTAGAAATATTCTAGAATCTGTACATACCTTGCCCATTTCTATCAGATCTTGGGTATTTTTCAGCGAGAGTATAAATATTACGTGTACAATATGAAAGTAATATAAAATGTAAGAGATAAAACATGCCTTTTTAGTACTTTTTTAACTGAAAGTCTATAATCGGTTCCAGAAAACAGATATTGTAAATAAAGTAATTTACTGGTTACTAGTGTTCTTCTAACTAAACAGTAAAAAAATAACAAAAGGAATTAAAATAATCTGCTCCAATTTGAATGTATACATAAATACACTACAAATTCTACGGAATAACTACCTCGATGAAAACTGAGATTCTGTCAATGCAGACAAATGACAAATAAAATGACACGGCCGAGCCGGCTACAGAGCGGACTGACACTGACAGCAATTTGGTTTATCTTCGAGAGTTTACACTTTTTCTTGGCATTTGTAACCCAGCTTTTGGCATCATCAATCATAATCTGGATCCAGTGATTATGTATAAGTAAAGCCACGTTGCACTCAAAAAAAAGTGCGGTGCAGCCTGTGCCAGTGATGAATGAGAATTTTTGTAAAGAGCTTATTACGCTATGCTAAATATCGGGCCCGATATTTAGGATAGGTGTAATAAGCTCTTAATGCGTTACAATGCGGCACAGCCTGCCCAGTCTGCTGTAGCCTCAAAACGCCACCGCCACTCTTTGAACAAAGCATCAAGTCAATATAAAAGTTAAATCGACTAAATGGCCTAGTGAAGTTCTTTGGGATATTTTTAAACTGTCAAAAGAAGCAGCCAGCAAAGTGACAAGCTTTTTCTGAACGTGATTTCGTAGCAAAAATATCAAGGCAGCAAACAAGTTGATAGTGATGGTTTTTTTGCGATAAGATTACAAGAAAATGTAGCTTTTATTTACGTGTATCGCTAAAAAACGAAAGGAAAGACATAACATTTGTGTTTACATTCACAGTGATAGCTAAAGTGACAACTACTGAGTGACGTTTACGATTTATGAATTATACATTTTTGTTGAAGTCTGTGTTTGTTGACGATTATCTGGAAACATGTAAATGGCAGTAATTGTGATCGGGAACAAGATAATGTAGTTTTGTTTGAATATCAAGACTATCTGACATTAGGGATACATCGTAATATTACAATCATGTCTTTCTTCAAGAACGTCGCCTCGGGATTTACAGTCCGAAGTCGGGATTCTATGTTAAAAGAAGCACTAATAAACAATTTGTCTGAAAGTGTAAAAGACATACAATACAGCAATCAATTCGAAGAAAACTTCCACAGCGTGTTAGGTTCGACAGACTCCACAAACACTTTGTGTATGGCCCTGGAGGCAGTATTTCTTCATGGCTTGAAAGACACATTCTTAAGAAAGGCCAAAAATGCACTAAAGGGAGAGTCTGACCAGCAGCCACAGCCGAACTTTTGGCCCCTCATTCTTGTGCTATCTCATAGACAAAACATTGACCAAATATCATCCCTGCCACAGATCAATACAGAAATAGGTCAGTGTCGAGCATGGCTCCGTATTGCTTTGAATGAGTGCCTCTTGTCCTCCTATATGTCTACCCTCCTCAAGAACATATCTGCTGTGAAACCTTTCTACAATAGGACAGCATTTGTATGTGATTCTGAAATATTAGAGGTGGCCCAAAAACTTGTTGAAGGTATAGAAACATGCATTCAGTTTAATTTACCCATTAATTCAAGCTTGCTGAACTACTGGCCAGAGCAGGTCCTGATGCTAGCTGGTATATGGGTGCCTAAGATAAGACAAGCTCCAATCAGTGCTGCTCTGGATGTGGCTAGCACTATTACTGATGAGGAAGTGAAACCAAAATTGGCATCTACACCCATACATACCTCAAACATCACTGGACTGGGTCGGATGCTGGCTTTGAATGAAGATGAGGCTTTGGATTTCATTCTCTCAAAAGATATTAAAGATATCACCAGTCAAAACTTTGAACCAGAGGTAACGGAAGAGCAGAAATCACCGAAACACAAGACAGAAACAAAGAACGAAAGGATTGACTCCAAATATAAATTGAGTCCATTACAAATAGACAAGCCATCCACCA
Source organism: Apamea monoglypha (assembly GCA_911387795.2). Lineage (NCBI taxonomy): Eukaryota > Metazoa > Arthropoda > Insecta > Lepidoptera > Noctuidae > Apamea > Apamea monoglypha. The sequence goes on from OU426916.1 coordinate 13,242,813, forward strand.
GCCAGGAGCTGAAAGATGTAGCTTCCATGTCACCCTCCTCTGTGAATTCAGAGGACTTTGTGGCTCCCGCTGATGTCATTGTCACAGGAAACTCCTTGTGTGGAAAGGGATGGTCCACAGACAACAACGATGATATGAATGCCTCTATCAATTCCAATTCATCTCACGGTAGCAGCATGATAAAAACACCTGAGCTCAAGAGTTTGTCATCATTAGTTGACAATTCAAATAACTTTGGGGAAACTGATACTGCCACTCCTAATTTAAGAGATATTATGAAGGATATTCATAAAGAGCTAAAGCTAAATACAGAAGATACTGAAATTTGTGATTTGAAAGCAGAAATGGTAACCCCAGAAGACCCAATGTTGCAAGGTTTAGATTTTGAAGTAGTTCCCACTACTTTGTCGACATCTTTTACAGTCCAAGAATTACAGAAGATGATATTGCAGTTGGGTACATTGTCAAGGGAACAGGGGCTTGATCATCAGAATTATCAATGTAAAGGGTGCCAGGATTTAATGGGCAGCACAATCTCGAAAGCAAAAGTATGTGCTTACACTGGAGAGTACTACTGTTGTAACTGCATGGACCCCAATGTGTTTATCATTCCAGCGCGAGTCATACATAACTGGGACTTTAAAAGATACCCAGTCTCTAAAAAGTCTGCTCTCTTTTTGTTGGAATTTCAACATCACCCCTGGATAGACATGAAAAAGCTTAACCCAAAGATCTACAGTGGTGTTTCAGACATGGCACATTTACAGGAATTAAGGATACAACTGAATTTCCTGAGAGCTTACATATTTACTTGTAGAGAACCAGTCATTGAGGAGTTACAAAAACGTGTCTGGCCACGGGAGTACCTGTATGAACATCTTCACTTGTATACAATATCAGACTTAGCGCTTATACCCAATGGTTCCTTAGCATTGCAGCTAGAGAAAGTGGTAAACTTTGCTAAGACTCATGTCTTGGAATGTTGGCTATGCAGTCAGAAGGGCTTTATTTGCGAAGTATGCCGTGATCCTAAAATACTCTATCCTTTCGAGACAAGCACAACTTACCGCTGTGATGAGTGCTCAAGTGTGTTTCATGCTAAATGTCTCAATGCCAATGTACCTTGTCCCAAATGTAAAAGAAGGCAGGAACGTACAAACGAGGCATCTTTAATCCAAGCTGTACACTCTCACCTCATTAAATAGACTTTGGCACATTCTGTTCCCTGTTCTGTACAAAACTTGCATTTGATTATTTGATCATTAGAAACTCATTAACAAACATCATATTTAACAGAGACATGCAGGATTATATCTCTTATAAATAAATTACTATTTGTTTAACAATGTACAAATAAAGTGTTGGAAATAGCAACTTCTTATTACAAATGATTTTTTTAAGTACTGCACAAGTACATACCTATATTATAACCAAATATAATTTTAAGATATAATATTATGTAATATATTTAGGAATGTTTTATACATAAATATCATTATATTTATACAGATGATTATGAATAGGTACTCTTATGACACCTTGTATAAATAAAATTTTGGCTTCTATATTATAAAAATGGTTAGTAAAATGTGATATGATATACTAACTAGATGGACCTATTTTATATTTATAAGTTGCATCATTGTAGATTATATTTTTATAAATTATATAACACCCAGCCTTGCTACGCACAGGTGCATTGGCGACATGTCAAAATATCGAGATTTTTGTGCTATACCTAAGTTAAATATAAAAATGTACTAAGTTAATTACACACATAAAACTTCCGTATTAATTCCCTAAATGATGGTGAAAACTGCATCAAAATTCATCGTGTAGTTCAGAAGATTGGGCGGTCGCACAGACAGATACGAAAAGCGACTGTTTGACCCCATTCATAGATAAAAACATTTGTCATACAACAGTTTGGACTGCATGTAAACAAGCGAGGTCGCTTGTTTACATGCAGTCCAAAGTGTTGTTAAATGACAAATGTTTTAAATTTTTCAGTTTTATTCTACTACCGTGGCACCTGCCACGGTAGTAGAATGAGACTGAAAAATTTATGGCAACTAATATCAGCAGGTATGATCAAGTACATATATTAAAGAAATTCGGGATGTCTTGAAATCACCCCCGAACTAATGTTTAATTGGGATCTTCTGTTAAGCGTGCAATGGCACAACTTCGGAACCATACTGTGCAAGTTCGACTCAAACTTGGCTAATACTATATGCCTACTATATTTCAAGTGAAAAGTCCGCGCCTAAGCAGGGCAATTAGCCCAGCTGGTAAAATTGTGATTTGTTCACTAGCCTTCTAGGGTTAGTATCCATTGAACTACTTACATAATAACTATTACCTAGATAACTAATAGACCAATTGCTAAAGAAGTGGGTCTTAGTGAAATAACGCTACAATTAAGAATGTTTATGTTAATACCTATTGACATTATATTATAAATACAAAACATCATAAATAGACATATTTTTTATGATAGTCTTTTTGCAATAAGCAAATAATGTTATATCTTCTTACTTCGGTAGCTGATGATGCGATAGTTTCTTATGAATTTAAACTATGTTATGCTGCTACTATAGAATAATAAAAAAAGGGTATTCTTGGTACTACAGTTGCTATTGAGTGTGCTGGCAAAAACCGGAGACAATTTTAAATGTAATGTATTAAAAAATATATAACTCCAATTTTACCTAGGTAGTTCTTTGGTAACGGTTCTTTCAGACTATTGTAATGTTAATTATTGATGTGTTATTAATATTATATATATTGTAAGACGGCTATCTGATTCGCTTATACGTCGCTGCCGTCCTGTAACAAAAATCTGTTTGTTTTCCTTTGTAATAAAATTCTCATAATAATAGTTGTTATCATATCATTATTGGTGATACGATAGACAGTAGCGCACAGCTCGTCATTAAAATAAATAACTTTACATATTTGTATTATTTCTAAATTCCTCTCCCTTCCGCTGTGGAATACACGAGAATGAACGATAGGACTAGAGGACAAGTCCCGTCGGGTACCAATGAAGTTCAGCAAATTAATACAAGAGTTGATTTACCCTGCAATCAAACTAGCGATGTAATTGCATTATCACAACGCGTCTTGCGAGATTCAGAAAGAATTTCTGCTTTATCCTGAGAGAACCATTCGATGTTGGTCGAGAATACACACAAGGCTGGTTTTGTTAGTAGTCGATTGGAAATTATATTTGCCATCGTGAAAGGATTAGCCAATTGACAGAAGTCTATTGCCCAGGGTGCGCCGGACGTAGCAAAAGGTCGGAGGGTACGTTCATCGGGCTCCTTTCATGCGCCCCAGAAACACACTAGAAACAACTAAATCCATCGCCAATGACTGGCTTCGAGCCTCCAAAAATTCGCAGGACTGTAGCCAGCCGCATCGAGAGGGCGAAGCTACAGGATGACCCACGCCACTCTATGTACAACTTTAATTCAGTATCATAAGGCTTAAGCCGCAAAAAAATTCTTGTGCGGGAGTCCAGCCAAAAGCTCCACGGAAAGATGTGACCTTTGGAAAGAACTGCTGAAACCTCTTGATCACTTTTTTAAACCATCAGTCATCCGGGCTAAATTTACCGTGGCCTACTTGGAAAACTGTAAATAGTTTTCGTGCCCAAGTAGGCCGCAGAAAGGACAACCTCCACAAGTGGGGGTTCATGGAAGGCTCGGACCTCCGGTGTGTATGCGGTGTCTCTCCACAGACAATGGCTCACCTCATGCCCTCTACACACGTGATGACATCATGGCTACGTCAGCTTTTTCGTGCTATTTTTGCCATCGACATGCTGAGAAGAATTTGGATTGCATTATTTCTTTTCTTATAGGTAGGCACAGGAATTCTTTTTTGTAATTTAGGCGTACTACCATACTACTACGCGCCACGCCTCGGTGCGCGCGCGTGATTCTTTCTACCTACAAATTCAATAAAAACGCGTTTCCGCGCGGAGCATTTGCCTCCGTTTCCCACGCCCCGTCGCGTGGCGCGTTGCAATGTGAGATCCGCTTTAGATGGAGAGTACAGCCCGATTTAAACTATATGTCGGCTCGGAACCTGAGGCGAGTCTCTGCGCAGTAACAAATTCACGTGTCAGTAGGGGGTGAGGGGTGAGGTATTGCACACCGATTAGCGCACTTCAGAGCCGCCATAAAGTTTGAATCGAGCTGTAGGTATACTCGATCTTTGTCTAGTTTAATTTAAGTATTAGTAAAAATCCTCAACGTTATGGTATAGGTACTTTTGTAGAGGGACAATCAATAAAAGATTCTCATCCAGTAATCAGTTCATATACTTAAATAAATATTTTATTTACATTTTGTAAAGGAATGAACGTTATCCTTAAATACTATCTATTTGAATTCAAAATATCGCTTAAATAACTATTATTCTGGTCTTTGTGACGGGTATTTTGTGATTTTCTTGAGAAATCTCCGCGTGGTTTTTTATCTTCGAAGTCGTCACTATAATTAGCGTCGTCGACTGAGTATTCTTTAAAGCATTGGTTTAATAGTTTATCAGGCTCATCTGTTTTACTTTTGCTTTTCTTCTTGGCTTGGTAGCTGAGCGCGTCTTTGTCGAAGTCGAGGGGTACAATGCCTAGCTCGCCGCTGTAACGGTTTTTGGCAACTTGTAAGTACTTTTTGCCGCGGACTGCTGTTAGTCGTTTGTCCTGTAAACAAAATTACAAACTCTTAACATTAACACCACGCTGCGTTCCAAAACGGGTATAATAGACGTAGGCAGATGGGGCGGGTCACCACATCAGCGGCATGCACGATGACCGCTGGGCGAAAGTCCACACAATGAGTGCCTGAAGATGGACGGCGCACGGTGGGCTGAAAATCGGCTTTCATAGACTTAGGGATTCCAATTTGCAAGTGCTTGTTTTTATGTCGGATATCGCTTCTATTAGTCATTACTATGTACAAAAATGACACCCGAGTTAATTCTGCCCAAAAACGAAGGAAATAAATTTTTTTTACGAAAAATTTGTATGAAGCTAGTATGAAAAATCGAATTATCTCCTAAACGGCATGTTTAACCGTAATATCCTTGGAGGTGGTCATAGTGCTAATTATTTATGATTTTTTGGTTGGCGATCGGACGAAAAATTTAACGCCGTTTTTTTTTTTAAAAATCGTCAAAATATTTTTATTTATTTTTACATGTAAAACGATCCCTTTTAGTGTCCAAGTTAAAAAGTTCGATATGTTATTAACCCAAATATTAAGAACACACGAATCAAGAAAAATGAAATAAAAAAATTGCTGTTTTTGACACATTTATATTAATTTAAATAAAAAAAGAATATCAAATTATTATTAAAGTAACATATAAAGTTATATTATATACAAAATAATTTAATTTAAGGAATTAACACTAGGTACGCATTTGTAAAATAAAGTAAAATAAATAAAAAAAAAAAATATCATTAAATATTACAAAAAAACCCAAACACACTCAAATACAAATTTACAAATATGTACATATATATTTTTTTTACAAATTTTCCTTATCACTCTCGTTGTCAGACTCCAATTCTGAGTCAGCATCCAGATTGGATATATCCAAAAACTCGAACTCAGTTTCCTGAAATTGAATTAAGTCGAGAGTTTCAGCAAAAAAGCTCTGCTTTTTCTTGGCATCTAACTTAGGCCTTTGTGCACTTAGCAAAGGATCCGAAGAAACAACAAGCATATTTAAAATGTCTTGATTAGAATCCTGCCTGCTTCTTTTCCGCGAATGATGTTCTCGAAACCTCCTAAAATCTTTGTTTCGAGACTCTGAGGCTTCTTCCGAGAGAGTCCCAATCGGCACAATATTATTTTTCTCGATTATGTCAGCCCCATGGATTAATAACTTATGAACGGTTGACGACATGTAGTACCAGTCGTATAATAATACGTACTTTTCTGCTGTTTTGCGAGCATAATCTCTAAATTTTATTATATCGACCTGCTCTCCAGATGTAATTGCTTGTAAAATTACAGCAAATCTTTTGATGAGGTCTTCATCCAAACCGGTTATAGCTGCGGTTTTATTCGGAAACTCAAAGAATTTTCTTGCAGTATTCCCGTCATTGGTGGTTCCCGAGCCTTGTTTCACTATATCAATCAACAGATTGAGCTCATCTTTGAATTTATTTTGAATTATTTTCTTCATTTCTTTGTGCTCATCACTTCTCGCTGCCCACCGTTTGAAGTCGAGCCGGTATGCAATGTGTAACAGACATTCCATACAATTTATACGGGCGTGTAGGGATGACAAGCCAAACTCATACAGGTCCGAACATACAATTTTTGATGTTACAGCATCTAAGCGGTTTATTTCTGTAGGCTTTGCTAAGCACAGGTAGCACCACAGAAATCTTAATAAAGATTTCTGTGGGTAGCACGATGCATTTGATCTAGCTTCAGAAAGGTAAGTGCAGACTTTAGCGTCGATCATCGTCATCATTAGTTGATGAGTCACCTTATTATTATTATTGCACTCTGTGGGGATAAGGGCCTCAATTTCTTCATCAATTTGTTTTTTCAGCTCAAGGACAACTGCTTCACTCTCCTTTACAAAAGTAAACTGAACTGGACGACAATACAAAACTGAGCATGGTTTTGGGTTCGTCCATAAAATGTTGTCTCCATCTATGAGTTTTAGTGGCACCAAGGAGGTCATGAAAATGCTCGAGTCATCTTCCTCACCCTCAATTTTCTGCTTGTATCGGCTTTGGTTAGAAGCACCATCAAATCCCCACTTGGATATCAGCTTCAACTGCTTGTTATGCTCTTCGTTAGAAAGGCTTTGAAGGATTCTTGTAACCGTGATATCAAGTAAAGCTTGAAGTGTAATCCTAGCCGATGTAACTGTCACTGATTGCTTCGGAGGGTAGCAATCAAGCTTAGTTTGTTGCACTTTATAGTAAGATGGATAAATATCCTTAGCACCTTCCCGAATGGCAGCCTCACGCAACGTAATATATTGCCACTTTGAGAGTTTTAGCGAAAGAAGCAATCCAAGTGCCTTTTCTGGTGTAAATATGATTGTTTTCGCTGGGTCTTAAGCGTTTCATTTAATTTAGCGGCTACTTCAGGATTTTTCATCATGTATTCGATGACAGAGGCGATATCTCCATGCCCTGATTCTTTTCAACTGTGCTGCAGCTGCATATGCCAATTCACTGGAATCTTCGCCTGTGTGTTCATCAGATCTTCTCTTTTTTTGTTTACTTCCCAGATCTTCGAATGGTTTACGGGATCTTTTCGTCATTGTTCCAATGGACGTTGATGTCGACGGTTCTGGAGAGACTGAGGGCGCTCTTGGTGCCTTATCAACACTTGGTTCTTGATTAACTAAAGTTTGCACAAAACTCGGCCAATCAATATTTGCTCCCAACCAATTCTCGTACTTTCTCCTGAAATTATCAAGGAATCGGTTGGATTTCTGCCACCTTTGTAAAGCGGCTCGCGTAAATCTCCGACAAAATTCTTTGAGAACAACACGATCTTCGTCAGACAGGCAATCGCCTATGCGGGATACAACTGCACTGAACAATACTTCATGATCAAATGAAGTACTCTCACTTCGTAGAAGAACAAACAAGTCTAAATTGGTGATTAAACTTTCCATTCTAAGATTTTATAGTCGCTGATTTAGTGTTAGCAGTTACACAGTTGTGAACAAATTAAATTATAAAACAAAACTTTAGCCCTTTTATTGCAAAACGCCAATAATTATTTAACTACCCTCATTAGTTATCTCCTCATTAGCTAATGAAAATCTATAATTGTCACTAACTATTCTTAGAACTCATAGCACTGCTAATTAACAAATTAGCTTACTTATCAGGAAATGTTGAATGTAATCCATAGTTGGCATTGTCGTGAGATATTGAAAATCATTAAATCACCTATTAAGACTCATTAGAAGACCTAATCAGTGCAGTTACTTAATTACTTCTTTTTGGACTCATTAGAAGAGTAAACAATTGGTCATTTGGTTGTATGAAAAGTTTTAAAACTCATTTTGTGTTGATAATTATCTAGCTCAAACATAGTTGTCTACGTGTGGGTGTACTATAAACCTCTGCCAACTCCTTCGAAAATATAGGAGTGATGCTATTTTATGTTATGTGTAGTTAAAAGTCCGTGTTCTTCAACATAAACACCAAAAGGAATCGTTTCATACGTAAAAACAAATAAAAATATTTTGACGATTTTTAAAAAAAAAACGGCATTAAATTTTTCGTCAGATCGCCAACCAAAAAATCATAAATAATTAGCACTATGACCACCTCCAAGGATATTACGGTTAAACATGCCGTTTAGGAGATAATTCGATTTTTCATACTAGCTTCATACAAATTTTTCGTAAAAAAATTATATTTCCTTCGTTTTTGGGCAGAATTAACTCGGGTGTCATTTTTGTACATAGTAATGACTAATAGAAGCGATATCCGACATAAAAACAAGCACTTGCAAATTGAAATCCCTAAGTCTATGAAAGCCGATTTTCAGCCCACCGTGCGGCGCCGCCGAGGTCGGCCCAGAAAGCGGTGGCGAAATGACCTGGACGCGTACCGCGTGGTCTGGTTCGAGGAGGCTCGAGAAAAGAGTTCCTGGGAGAAGCCTTTGCCCAGTAATGGGACAGTAAGAAAGGAAACAAATATACTACTTGCACAAGCGATAGAATTTATAATTAAACAATTTATGAGGGTTTGCTTGGTTCGCATGATAGGCACCATAAGGTCCAACCTTTTCGTTCATGAATTTTACCTGTATTATGAGAACGTTATCAGCTTCCTGCGAAGCTTTCGCGCTGCCAAATATAGAGCTCGTTGACAAGTCCTCTGACTCACGTTCCTGTGAATAACACGACATATTGTTTATTGTTGGGCTTGAGGTTTGTGGTTATTGCTATAATCACCAAACTTGATGGACAAATAAAAAAATTGTCACTAAAATGATATTCACTTATTACCTACATGACATTGAATTATAGATTTTATAATCAATGTGTTAAAGCGCACAATCGAGAGCTCTCGTGGGTACCTAAGGAGCTTTCTGACATCTGTGCAAATTTTCGTAGAACTTTGCACTTTATAGCAGTTCAAATAAAGTTTATTATTCAATGACTGGCTGACTGTACAGCTGTACTGACCTTTCTAGGATGCATAACGAGCGTGACGTGGCAGTGTCGCGCGGTCGCGAATGTTCGGAACGCGGCGATGACGCCGTCTTGTCGGTGGTAGCGGTCGCCGTCGCGGTCTTCGCCAAGTCCTAGCATGAACTGCACGTTATCCACTACAACGTGCGAGATGTCGTGCATGTACCGCGCGTGCTCCACTGCCTACACAATTTAGAAAAGGTGATCAAATTATTTTATAGTTGTTGCAAATCAGGTAGCTTTTACTAACATCGACATAAGGTTTAAATTAGCAAGACCGCTGGGCGGACCATGTGACCGCCCTCACTGGACTCTCTGTTACGACCGCCCTGAGAAAAGCCGAGAACCGAACGAAGTGGAAGAAAATCATACATAAAGCCACGAAGGCCTTTCAGGGACACGACGTTCAGTTTTCAAGTACGCGACCAAGAAGGTTTAAATTACAATAATTGTTGCGCGTTCGTGAATTATAATTATGATCAAACTTCAGTTACAAGTAAGTCATTAATTATCTTTCTTTCACGCCCTACCTCCATAACAACTTTGATGGGCTGCTGCCCATGGAAGGCCAGGTAGTAGATGGGTAGTTTCTGGAAGTCGTCGGCATATTTGTTGAAGTCCTGCAGGTTCTGCTCCAGAGGTACTCCGGCGTACTGCTGCAGCATCGTCCGCGCTAAGCGGGAGTTACGGATCTCGAAGCTACCCCATAAGGTGTTCACCTGGTTTTATAAAAAAAAAAATATGAGTGGTTTTTTTTTATATTTTCCATCTACTGGCAGGGGGCATGACGCTCGCTTATGCATCATGCTCCATCTCTTTTCAATGTTTCACATCTGCCGGGAGTCTCGCGCCGGCAATATTAAAAAAAAATATCTTAAGATGAAAGAAGAAACGTTAGTATTAGAATATACTATTGTCAATTGATATCATCATTTTAACGGACGTCCACTGCTGGAAATGGTCGCCCATAAACATAACGCTGTTGCTGGACATACATCTAGGGGCGTAGGAACTCTTGATGCACCTTCGATGGTATGATGATGATGAATAGGATGAGTTTGATGACCATTAGAAGTAAAAAAAAAACATTGTTACAGAACTCTATAAAAAAAAAAAATGGTTACAGAACTCTATAAAAAAAAATGGTTACAGAACTCTATAAAAAAATGGTTACAGAACTCTATAAAAAAAAATGGTTACAGAACTCTATAAAAAAAAAAAATGGTTACAGAACTCTATAAAAAAAAAATGGTTACAGAACTCTATAAAAAAACATGGTTACAGAGCTCTAGGTATAAAAAAAACTTTTCTCACCCCTTGCTGAGCCAAGTCCAAGGAAATTTCCGCACATAGTGTGGTCTTTCCGCAGCCGGTGGGTCCGGTTAGCACGGTCAACTCTCCGCGCCGGTGACCGCCCAACAGACGAGTCAGCGCGGGAAAACGACGCCATTTTATACCACGTACCTGATAGAAACAATTACGATAGGAGTTCCGGTTTTCGAATTTGTAATAAGTAGTGTTTGTTGCAACTTCCGCTATGTGGTTTTCTTAGTATTTTTAGGCTTTAGGGTTCCACTAGGTCAACCTCGGAATGAGAGATAATAAGCTGGAAACTCGTATACACCTTCATTTTGGAGTTCTAAAAGTTGTGTCATTAGTCTCATATTCCAGTCAGGACTATCAGTCTCCCTTTTCTACGCAAACCTGCGAAATCAGTTCCTTGCTAATGCAAGCTTGTCCTTTCGGTAAGAGTCATTTTATGATTTCAATTTCGTCCCGCCATATTAGTCTGGTCTGCCGCTATGTCACATAAAGTCTATTAAAAACCGTGTTGTCAAATTGATGTCAGTTTCAGCTAAACCAATATCAACTTTATCCTAGTGTATATTAAGTTGATTTCAGAATCAGTAGTACTGCTGAAAAGTCGTACAAATATTTGAAGTTGTAGCGCAAACTGAACTTTATTTATTTATTTATTTTACCATTTATGTACACACACATATATAAACAGACAAGAAAAACAGAACAGAAAAAATAGGTACAGAGGTGATGCTTATTGCTTTTATGTATGCGTATTAAAGTATTTTTTCCAAAAAAATATGTTTACAAATTTTGATGTTTCGAAACCGCAGTATAGCGTTCTATGGGAACCACTCGGGGAGACGATGAGGCGGTAAGTTATTTACGGTGAATTTCTGACGTACCCTATCAACATTGGTGACTTCAAAGTATACGTCATCTCGTAGGGCTGCGAACGTTGTGATAGAACGGTGAGCTGCGGGCTTCGCCTCAGATACCAGCGTCTTCAGCGATAGGTTTGCGTCCGCAGCCTCCGATGCGGTCACTAAGCCGTCTGTAGGTCTAGGGACACACACTATGTTATGTTTTTTCATGATATAAGAGATTACTATAGACCAATCAGTTATCATCGTCATTATTATTTAGCCGAACGACATTCCTCAAGCATTGCCACAAACACCGATCCTGCGCTTTCCGCATCCAGCGGATTCCAGTGACATTTACCGGGCAGTCGGACCACCTTTTGGAGGACCAACCCGTGCTGCACCGTCGTCACTCCACGCCGATTTCTCTTTCTCGTTGTGTTAAGACACAAATCTGATTACAATCACCTTGCTTGTCTTCTTTGTAACTTAAATTATGTTTAAGTATCTTCTTTAATGTTTGATAAAAGAAAAAAAGAAAATAGGGACCATCGACCCGCATTGAAGATGTACCTGACAAATCGGCATCTGTCCTCGCCTAGTTTTTCTGCTACGGCGCGCATGTTGTCCCAATCGCCCCACAGACATAGTTTTTGATACGCTTCGAGAGTTGGCAACACTATGGGCGGCAAGCTGCAGTTGCTCAGCCAGATCAGTGTTCCTAAAATAATTTAATTGTTAAATGTGCTCTAAAAAACAAATTGTTATTATTTGTAGAGATAATTAATAAATCTACTCAGCCTGTTCCAGTCCACTGCTGGACATAAACCTCTCACAAGTTGCGCTAGAAGCATCAAGCCTAACCCAGGCGCATTATTATGGTCGTCGGTCCATCTAAATGGGAACAGTTTTGCATCAGCACTTCCTGTGCACCTGTTTTTAAATATGACTCTTGTAACAATTTCCTCACTAAGAACCGTAGTCTTAGTGAGCACGGATGTAAAAAAATACCGCGCGGTGGATTTTCAACTCTCGGTGTTGAGCCGAGCATTGAGAATCAAACAGAGCGCATCCTAGCGCGTTAAAAAAACACACTTTTGGATTTTCTATTATCGGCGCTAAGCAGTGCGTTGAAAATCTAGCGCGCGAAAAACGCGTCTATGCGAACCTGCGGGGTAATTGTGAAACACACCATCAGTTGGAATGGCTTTCATTTTGACAGTTGTTGAGCAGACGAATTTTTCGAGTTTATGAAGCAATGGATTAGCAATATCCTTCAAAATGATTCAAATTGTGATAGATAGTGTGTTACGCAATTAGGCTGCTGGGCTTACAGAACAAGCCCAGGTCATCCCTAGAATTTCGAAAGCAAAATTTTCCAAATATATTTACCAGGAATTTTCTGAGCAGCTAAATGTAATACATCTTGTATGGTTGGTACGAGTACAGCTTGATCACTACGGCTAACCTTCGGCACCCTGCAAGAGAACAGGCCTGCGGTGTGAAGCCCGTGCGTTTCAGCCTCCTCCTCTCTCCCTGCTTGTACTTTACGGTAACCTACCACTTTGTCTAGTGAGTTTTTTAGAGGGAAGTATAATACTGTGTGGTCAGGTGAGACTCTTACTTCTGATAATATTTTGTTAGCTTCAGGATGAAACTGGAATAAATAAAGATATTATTAATTGTTTTGATTGAAATGAAATATATATTTCTTTATGTAGATCATATATGACACTTAAACACGTAAATTTCTTTGTCAATATTATAAAACAAGATGGCACTAGCATTTCCTAGCTGACTGATACCTGAGAAGAAATGCTGCAACCAACTCAGAGCTCATGTTCTCTTTTAAAGGTCAAACATAATATTATTAAGATACTATGTGAGTCCAACAATACAGGGCCATTGGTTTTGGCACACACCTTTTTAGTAAGGTTTTTTGTTTAGCCGTTTCTGTCCCACCGCTGGGCAAAGGCCTCCCCAAATCCTTCCAGGAACTCTTTTCCCGCGCCACATCGAACCAGCCCTCGCGGTACGCGTCCAGATCGTCTCGCCATCTCTTTCTGGGGCGGCCTCGGCGGCGCCGCCCATCTTCAGGCACCCATTGTGTGGAGGCTTTTGCCCAGCAGTGAAGTAAGTTAGTAAGGTTAGGAATGTTATTTTCTTATCTGCTATTCATTAGCATTTAATAATTTAATTCTTTTAGATTAGATTGTAAAAGTAGGTGAGTAGACAATGCAATGTGTATGAATAATCTTTTGTGTAAATCAACATGTACAGATTAACCCTTAACAACCCAGTAAGCTTTTCAAACGTAACTGACCAGAAGTGTCCAACGGACACCATGTATGAAGCTTAGAGTACTTCTGGGGAAAAAATACGAGGCGTACCATAATTATACTTTAATGTGGTTTTAAACATTTATATGTATTTATTTACTTACATATAACTTTTAAAAATTATATACTTATTTATTTACAAACATTACAAATGATTTTTTTTACTGAGTGTTCAGAGCCATACATTACGGTTGCATTTATCGCAGCACTGTTTAGATGTTGTGGATATTTTTGCAGGAAAAATGTGACAGCGTTTTTTTTTGTAGCAGGTTCAGAAGATTGAGCTGCTTCTTGATTGAATCCTACTACATCTTCAATAGCTGCTAAATGATAACTTGTCAGGCCCTTCCTGTTACGTCTCCTTATGTGCGGTGTAGCTAACTCAGTTACAACTTTACGCAAAAATACTTTCCTTGGTACACACTTCTTCCGTTGGTTCCAAGTAGGATATAATTTTTTACATATAATTAGCGATGCGATGCCAACCACATCTATAATATTTTGGAAAAATGCAACAGGGCATCTGTTTGTTTTACGTCGAACTGTGTACTCATGGACCATCTGATCAAGCGTGTCAACACCCCCCTTGGTGGAGTTGTAATACAAATTTATTTCAGATTTGTTCTTGCTCACATTTACTTCATTACTATGGTGCAGCGTAGACAACAAAATAACAGCACGGTTCTTTTTTGGCACATAAGACACCAACGTCATATTTTTTGAAAAACCGAAGATATTTGATTCCACGTCACGGTTTCTGTGAGGTTGAAAATTTGAAGGAATACAAGTTTTATTTTTCTCATTGTTCCAACTATTGTAAGTCCATTTTCAGCCAAGGTTTAGCAACTTCAATGCTCGTACAATAATTGTCGAAAGTAATGTTTCTGTTTGTTCGAAAATATGGTTCACATAACTGGTTGACAACATTGTACGCCAAATGTTCCGCTCTGTTACCTCCTTCTTTTCCAAGATATATTCTGGTATGCCATATAGTGGGTACCTAGCTAGTTTTGCTGTTATAATTCTGAGTAGAATGTAAACAAACAGTCTACCTTCATACTCGAGTGCAACAAAAAGTTTCCTAATGTGTAATCGGACACTTGTGGGTCGATAAGTTACTATTTTAGTTTATTGTTAATAAATGCTATATGATTCATGTTATAAACATTATTATTAGAGATTTAGAATCTTGAAACCTTGCAGATAGAATAGATAAAGTGGTTTTTCGTAGAAATAAATACTTAACTTTTTATGAGTAAATGGACAAAAAATTGTGTCCGCGAGACACTTGTGGGTCGATAAGTTACTATTTTAGTTTATTGTTAATAAATGCTATACGATTCATGTTATAAACATTATTATTAGAGATTTAGAATCTTGAAACCTTGCAGATAGAATAGATAAAGTGGTTTTTCGTAGAAATAAATACTTAACTTTTTATGAGTAAATGAACAAAAAATTGTGTCCGCGAGACACTTGTGGGTTGTTAAGGGTTAAAATATAGTTTAGTAGCACATTGATGATTATGATATAATTTCATGAACAAAAGATAAAATACTTACTGGAAATTCAAATAACCTAAATAGATCTAACAGTTGAGTTTCATTCAATTGCGTGAATGATGTCGTGTCTTCAACTATTTTTTGCCAATCTTTCTGAAATTCTTCTGATTGCTTTTGGCATTTTTCAATAAAATCTTTAATGGTTGCTTCAACTTTAGCTTTTTTGACTAGTCTCTCTAATATATTCCAATCTCCATGTACATTGCATTTGGGACAAAGAAAGTATCCTGAAATACAAAAAATTGGGTTGAAATATTTTCTGGTTACATCAGTTACCCACTGCTGTTGCTGCTATTGTTCCCACTGCTGGGACACAGGCCTCCTCTCTGTGAGACGGAGTGGGCCGTAGATGGCACATGTCTTCGAATTTTTGGTCCTAGGACTGTATGCCGGTTTCGTCATGCTGTTTTTCTTCACCATTTTGAGAGCAGTGGTGATGAAATTATTTACACAAAGTATAGCACTTGGCTGGGTTCGAACCCACGACCCGTAATTCGTGGCCGTTACCACTGGGCCACCGCCCTTCTATCATGCCATATGGCAAAAGATGTTTTTCTAACTTTTCATTGCTTTGCCCATACAGAGAGAGAATAGGACAAAACAATATATTTTAGTAACAAAAACAAAACAATATTATATCAGCTGATCAGGAAGATAAGACTACAACTAATAATCTAGTCTAACAACAACAAAGTTTGCCAAATAAGGCAATGTTTCCTGAAAATCATTGAAATAATTTGGTGCTCCTGAACTTTTAGGACACCCATCTTACTCTGTAGCTGTACAGCTGTACTGGAAGATTATGAGAACTTAACTTCATTTAAATTAAGGGTTATTTCGGAGCCGAGTAGGTTATGTTTACAATATTTTTATCATACTAACCTGTCGTTTTGTTCACATATACTTTACTATCTGCACATTTCTGGTCTCCAGAGCATATGGAACACTTTGTAGTAAGTGCCGTGAACCCGTCCTGTACAGCTAAGCCTTTTTGTCGTAATAACTTTCGAATATCGGTGGTTGTTATCTTCGGTATATCATTGAGTCCTACATTGTGTATTTTTCTATGAATACACCCACAACTGTGCCCATTTATGAAAGATTTTATGGCACTATGTCTAGAAATTTTAATATAATTAAGCATTTTATCAAAATTTTTGTAAAACTCACTGCACTATAATCATAACATAACCTAAAATAAAAATGAGTTTTTGACAGCTGACAGATAAACAAAACAAAACAACGCTACGTTCTAAGCATTAATGTTAGATTACCAGCGTCCGCAGCTTTCAGCATTTTCAACGTCTCGTTTTTTTTTTTAATTTTAAGCACGCTCATGTTATTGGTTTCAGGGGGATTACCATCAGCTCTTATAGCAGGGCAGAAGTTGAACTGCACTGCTTTTTTGTACTTAGTCATAGAACAAACAAACAGTGCAGTTCAACTTCTGCCCTGCTATAAGAGTTGGTGGTAAGCCCCCAGGTATATTTACTAACTCAGTGCGCATTATCTTTACGACACTAAGCATACGGGTTATAATGGAATCTAGAAGTTAAGATCATTAATCAAGTTCTTCGTCCTAGCACAGTGGGCTGTGCTGGAGCGGCTGCTGCTGGTGCAGAAAATCTCAAACGGCGAAAATATTTCAACCCGATTGGGAGTTATATGTTCGAGCCGTTTGGGGTTGAAACACTAGGGCCATGGGGTCCGAGTGCCCACTTGGTTTTTCGAGATATCGCCAAGCGGTTATTCGACTCTTAATGTGACCAGAGGGGATTGTCCGAAAGGGTTACCGCTACCCCGGAACATAAAGGGCGAAGGAAGGAACATGGGCCCACCCATGTTCCTTCCTTTTAGTCAGTAAGAGTCTGACACTCCCTTCCGCTCCACCCAGAGCGGGAGGGGTCATTTGATGATTTCCCACCAGAAAAAAAAGGGGCTGGCCTGTTTCTTGGCCAAAGAATTAGCATCGCCATACAACGTTACAATGGTACCAGCCTTTTGGGCACACCTCCTGTTGACAGCGATGCGGACGAATTTTTTGATGCCCTATGATTATTTTGCTTATTTTTCCACATGTACAGACGCCAGAACATCAAGCTACTACAATCTGTCAAATTTCTTTATTAAATTTTCAACTTTATCGCTATAGCATTAGGTTCAAGGTTCATTGGGAAAATTTTATAGTTTCGAGTAGCTTGACCTGCTGGCGTCTGTACATAACAGTATTTTAAATGTTAGCTTATATGTATAATATAAATATCAAGTTTCAGAAGTGATTATTATAAGTATGAACTGCATTTGAAAAAAAAAAAAAAGAAGTTTATTAAATACCCTAAAGAAAAGTCCAAAGTGCATTATGCGATATGTATAAAGTATTCCCTATTTCCATGATTTTAAATAATCATAAACTCTTTTAAGATCATGATGTCTGTCGCCAAGGGTAGGTTACTTATCGAAGTAAGATTTTTTCAATCAATAAAACAACAATAATCTTCTAAATTCTCCTTATAATAAACATAAATGACAAACTATTTACAATTAACTTAAAACTAGTGGTTGTGAGTTCGTCTAATTGTACTAGAGTAATAATAAAATAGATACATCCAACTTGTTTTGTTGATTTATTAACATTTTATGATCACGGGATAGTAGGTCTAAAGTCGTTCCGTGATAAAAGCCTCGTATTCTTGGTAAATAAAAGTTTCAGAACATATTGCACGCAAACTGTGTGTAGTGTTGCTAGCAGCGTGTTTCTTCCAGCAACACCAAAATATATCACTGTGACAATATTGCGCAGCTTCCTTTCACCATGGACATACGTCCCAAGTACGGAACTGCTAAATTAATATCGACTACGATGGGCACAAAACAAACTATAGAACTCACAAAATAAGATCTGTCTACTAAATAAAAATAAATACAATCGTAATTTCCCTACAATTCGATTATTACAATGCGTGGATCAAATTACGCACTAAAAATACGCAGTAAAATCAAAGTAACTGCTGATAAAATATCTTCAATTTGTCATCACACTCATATATGTGTTGTCTATGAAAATAGGTAATTTTTTTATGCTAGGACAACATCATAGAATTCTCAAAACAATGCATTTCCACACCGAGTAAATGTAAAAATATATATTATTGGTTTCGGGTACCTTATTTCAAACATTCCGATGTTCGCATGTGCGATGAGAAAACTATAATGTAGTTCTATTTTTAATAACACCCCTATTTCTGAAAACCTGTTCAATTTAATCTGTTGTCAAATCTAACATAACAGCTATAACGGTACAGTATTTTTATCTCACGAAGCAACGCGCGCTTTTTTGTGGTTACCAAGTGCACAAACACGTCGTGAATGTGTGTGTAAACGCAGGTCCCCTTGGTGCCGTCCAAGACGATGGCGAAGTCGGAAGTGCGTCTGTACGTGAGTTATTTGCTGACGCTACCCGACTACACTTGGTTACCACAAGTAAAGCGCGTGTCGCTTCGAAAGATAAAATTACTATGCAAGGATCGTTTGGAGAGTGGCCGAAATCGGAACTGACACCGCCTTCTTCTTTTTCCAATATAATTTTTGAAAATATCATTCAGGCGGCCAAAAAATCTTATATCACTCTTACTTTTGATTTGTTAATAGATTAATTGATGAAAAACCTGGCCAGGGGGCTTACCAACAGCTCGTATAGCAGGGCAGAAATTGAATTGCACTGCTTTTTTGTACTAAGTCATAGAACAAAAAAGCAGTGCAGTTCAACCTCTGCCCTGCTATAAGAGCTGGTGGTAAGCCCCCTGCCTTTCAGAAACGGGGTGTTAGCCTAAAAATATTCTTAAATAAGTAGCCGTTTGTGTTATCGTGTATGGACGGCATATCACATTTTAATGGTGTTATATTGGATTTAGCAGTCGTGTCTGCACTGACTGAGGTTATCTCACAAAATATACCTTCAGAATTTTCGCGAAGGGTATCGAGAAGTATTATGGCAAAGAGATATAAGTGAATACCGTTCCGATTAAGAATCAAAAGAGAAGAGAACATACAGACTTAAAAATACACAACAAAC
Source organism: Apamea monoglypha (assembly GCA_911387795.2). Taxonomy (NCBI): domain Eukaryota; kingdom Metazoa; phylum Arthropoda; class Insecta; order Lepidoptera; family Noctuidae; genus Apamea; species Apamea monoglypha. The sequence goes on from OU426916.1 coordinate 13,262,149, forward strand.
AATGTGCATTTCAGTCAATGTAAACACGACATAAAAAGTATCTCTTTGTTTTTGGTCCATTATTGAGGCACCCTTCGCGACTAGCGTAGGCGTTTGTCGAACGTAAGCGCTTCGCAAAAGCGACAGTAATGCAGCGTCAACTCGTATTTTGCGTCACGTAGAAGGCGTTACTACAATACCTAAATGACAGTGTCACTTCAAGGTGCTCACTAGGCAGCACTTCGCGGCATGGCACGGCAAAGCCTTACCCATTTGTATGCTGAAACCTTCCGCAGCATACATCAGGTTTTCGCGGAATACTCAAGTCCCCTTGTGACGAAATCAACGAAATGTGAGTGCTAAGAGTATGGAAATAAGATTCAAAATAATTTCCGCTTATGAAAACCCTTTGCGACGCCATGCCGCGCCGTGCCGCCGGCTTTTATGTTCAACGAACGCCTTCACTCAGTGCGAAGACTCTCTTATTCGTAATGTGACGAGTGTCAGGAGTAAGCCGGCAGCGTGTCGACGACTCATCAACATTATTGTATGACGTTAATTACTTCTAATATGGCGGTTGGTACTGTTGCCTCTGTAAGTGTTGTACAAGCGGCCCCTGCTGTTGTTGTTGTTGCATGGCGAGCATCTGTTGTCGCATGCGTTGTTGGTTCATCTGTTGTTGGTATTGTGAGCTCTGCTGGTTTTGCATGCCGCGAGGGTACGGTGGTGCTGGGCCGCCCATGCCGCCCATTGTGACGTTTGGTGCTTGCTGTAAGAAAAATATTTTTGAGACGATAGTTATTAAGATTTGGGATTGGAGTGATTAATGGATTAATTTTAAAGTGGAGACAAAGCAAGTTTTTGTTTTAACGAAGTTCCCCAAAGCTTCTTGTGCTTGGAGTTGACTGGTAGGAAAAAGCGTTATGCCCCCTCCCATGCAACTTTCTCTCTCTCTCTCTCTCTCTCTCTCTGTGTGTGTCTGTATCTTTCTATTAAATACGAGTGTATGTGTGTGTGCAAGTATCGCGTAAGGTATTTCTTCCCTGACCGGGGTCCTCTGACGTTTTTTACTTCATTAGCATCACTGTTGCGCTACTGTTGGGCGATACTGTTATTTGAAAATAAAACCTTAATACATGATGAGTAAAGCCGATTTTCTTTTGCAATATTAATTCAACGGGACATCAGTAACCATAAATCATTATTATTTTCTGTACTAACCTGCATGTACGGCGGTCGAGCAGCGTTCTGTCTCTGCTGCGCTAGATACGCTTCTTGGCTTGCGCGACTACCCATCATGTTCTAAAGAGAACCACAATACATTAGAATCTTTATCACAATCACGATAAAAAAATACAGATTACATAATATGGGTTAAAATGAACTCATTGGCATCTTTCCAGGGCAAGAATTACATTTTTGTACGAAAGATTTATTTTCGGAATTATTTAATCCTATATTGTACGGACGTCAGCAGGTCAAGCTACCCGAAACTGTCGAATTTTCCCAATCGACCTTGAACCTTAATGCTTTAGCGATAAAGTTGAAAACCTACTAAAGAGATTTGACAGATTGTAGTAGCTTGATGTGCTGGCGTCTGTACATATTCATAAGTACTTTCACCTCCTGGAAAGATTTATATTAAGTTCAAAGTAAGCCGGTAACTTTTAAATACCTGTTGGAATGTCTGTTGTCCAGGGAACCCTCCCATGGAGTTACCACCCTGCGGACCCATAGAAGCGGCTTGGCTGCTCATGGCGGACATACCACCACCTTGCCCCATCTGGGCCATCTGTCCCATACCCTGGCCCATCTGTCCCATACCCTGGCTCATCTGTCCCATTGACTGCGGCATCTGAGACGGCTGACCGACGCCCTGGCTCATTTGACCTACGCTCTGACCGATGGAGTTGACGCCTTGGCTCATTGGGTTGACTTGCTGGCCCATTTGGTTGACGCTCTGGCCCATTCCCTAGAAGATGGGCACGAATGACTTGTTAAATAGACGTGGCGTAACATAGAGCTTGGAGTGCCACTGAAGAGAAGGAACGAGCAGCTTAGTAAACATTCTCTTTCAGTGTATTTTGTTTTGTGTGTGTATTTGAGGCCTTTGCGAGACAAACGGCAATGTCAACAATGTGGCTCATGTGGTAAAGATTTGGTCTAGCATAGACAAACACGATGAAGAAGAAAGATTGGGATAATATAATTTAATATTATAACTCGCTCCATTAAAGACACCTATTGAAAATGGCGGACAAACAACTGAGCTTATTATGCTCTTTCACTTGCACAGTATGATGTGAGAGTAAAAAATAGATGGTTTGGGTAGCTATTTTTAATTCGTTTTTTAATGACACGGGTTATACGTCTTTATAAAAAAAAGAGATAATCATACCTGGTTCATCATCTGTTGCTGGCCGCCCTGCATCATCTGCTGCCCATAGCCTCCATACCCTTGCTGCATGCCAGCGTACTGTCCTCCAAACATCTGCCCGCCCATGCCGCCCATCTGACTACCGGCCATCTGACTTGCGCCCATTTGCCCAGCGCTCATCTGGCTGGCAGCCATCTGACCGCCGCCCATCTGACCGGGCATTTGCACTCCGCCCATTTGACCCATCGGGCCCATACCGCCCATTCCACCCATTGGGTTCATTTGTCTGAATAATTAGATGAATAAGTAATAATTTGTGGAAATAACAAAAATATCTTAATTTTATGATCATCATATTGAAAACAATAACCAAATACAATTAGTTGTGAAGTGTGATTTAAGTTTTCTACATGTAAAATCTTAGCCTTGTAAAATGTCGAGGCATAAGAACTAAATAAACTATGTGGATAAAGTCAGAAAAATGCGAGTGTGCCCACTGCAGGCTCTGCTCGAGTCTCGGAGGACGATGCGCGCAGACTGTAGGTCAAGTTTCCACAGAATCTTATTAACTTCTTTAGGGCTGATTTTTCAATCGACAGATAATTTTTATTCGTGGAATAAAATTGACGTCGGATAGTCTTTGTGTGGAAGAACTGTCAAACATTCAAAATTATTCCTCCGATAAAATTATCTGGCGTTGGAAAAATCAGCCCTTTATGACATAAGATGGTTTAAAGGGAAGTCTACACGTTTCTTCTAATACAAATGATCGTAACCCATAGATTCAAATTCAGTCTGTAATAAAGGGTAAGCTACTTACGCGGTCTGCATAGCGCCCATCTGGTTGGGCTGCATCTGTCGCATGGCCTGCCGCGGGAAGGGCGCGCGGCTGTGTGGCGCGCCCGGGTAGCCGCCGCTCTGCTGCGAGTTGGAATACAAATGGTTCATTTTTGTAAGTACTTTAATGAGCGTAAACATAATTCGGCGATATCGACCTTTGGAGCTAGATCTGAGGGGCAATAGATAATCAGCCTTTAATGTTCCCACTGCTGGAACACGGGCTTCCTCTCGGTGAGAGGGAATGGGCCGTAATCCACCACGCGGGCCCAGTGCGGGTTGGCAGATGTCACGTCTTCGAATTTTTGGTTCTAGGACATGCCGGTTTCCTCACGATTGATTGTCGCTAAGATGAGATTGCGACTAGATTTTGAACGATTTTAATTACGGGAATTGGCCTTCTGCTAATAACATGAATCAAAATAAAGATGATTTGTATGTATCTGGTGTATGGCGTGTCTTTTAATGTGAGCTAATTAATTTTTTATTTTTTCTTTCAAAAGGTAAATAGTTTTTTCAAAATACGTCTTTTGGTCTTATTTACTCTGGCGCGCAGTCACCCTGAAGTCCGATCATAAAATTACCTTGTTTAATTAGGACTTTATAAGATAAGTGGCCTCAGTCAAAATACGCTAACATTGTGTGGGGGAAATGTAAGGACATGGAAACATTTTAGTAATAACAATATGTAGTACATACATTGACCTGCATCTGCGTCATCTGGTTGAAGGGTACTCGCTGTCGCAGCATGTTGCTGAGCGCCTGCTTGGACTGGTTGTTGGAGGGCGGCGCCGCGGCCACGCTGCGGGGACTCACGCCGGCTGCGCAACCATCATCGTCATTTACAACTATACGGGTATAAGTCACATCGACGCACAAATTGATACCATGAATTCAATACATGGTTCTAGTCCCAACAGCGTAGAAATTTTGCGTCGGTTATAAAATTGTTATCTACTAGCTTCCGCCCGCGGCTTCACCTGCGTGGTATGTCGATAAAAAGTACACAGCACAGAGCAAATTTCTTTACGACAGCGTGTACTCACCAGGCGGGTTGTAGTAGTTCTGCCCGGGCGGCGGGAACCACTGCTGCTGCTGCTGCATGAACTGCGGCTGCTGCGCCGGCTGCGGCGGCATGCCGCCCGCGCCCACGGCACCCGGCGTCGGGACGCCGTTCGTCTGTGTAAAAGGAGGTTATAGTTCGTCTATACTGGCTGTATAGTTACCGAAAGGGTAAAATACAAATTGTAATTTTGAGAAAAGATCTATTTCATAATAGTATGGTTCCGATAGTACTATGTTCGAAACACAAAAAAAAAAAACAATATTTTAGGGTTCTCTTTTGAATCTTGCGTAAATGTAAGGTATTTATGCTCTTGACTGTACAGTCGACCATTGAAAACCTTTAGTCCTTAGAATCTTGTTGTTGACCTAGAAAAAACTGTCAGACAATTAGTTTTTAAAAGAACTGTCAGAACAATTACAAAATAAACAGTTCTAGATCTGCGCATGGTCGAATGCGATGCAAATATTGATGTCAACAAAGTACAAAATTCCGCTCCTAAATTCAGACCCTGTTCGTTTTTGTGCTTGATGTAATAAGAATAAATAAAAGTCCAAAAGTGGTCAACTTTTTCTTTTTATGTCTGTAAGAGTTACACAGCTGTATAGTTACGGGTGTGGTCGGCTTAGATTTCTTGATATTCTTGCATGGAGCGTTGCGTGATCTTGTTTTCCCGGCGCCTGTCGGGCTTGAATCCAAACTCCCATTGTCCTAAACCAAATAATCATAATATTACAACTTCTCTCTAAATATATTTCATTTCCTTCCACAGGACTATTTACGTTTCGGACATAGTCAAAAATAAGTCTTTCCATGGGGCATCGTATTACCAAGTTATTAGGTTGTGGAGATCAGATAAGCAGTAGCTCCATGTAAAATACTGGTATTCAGCTGCATCCGGTTAGACTGGAAGCCGAACCCAACTTACATAGGAAAAGGCTAGGCAGATACAGATTGACCTGGTTAAAAATAAGTCGATCCAAGGGACATCGTATTACGCAGTTATTGGGTTGTGGAGATCAGATAGGCAGTCATTCCAAGTAAAATACTGGTATTTAGCCGCATCCGGTTAGACTGGAAGCCGAACCCAACTTAGATAGGAAAAGGCTAGGGAGATTGACATGGTTAAAAATAAATAAAATAATGCATTTTGTCTGTTTTATTGACTAACCTGTTTACTGTCATTAGTTTCAAGATCTTCAGGTGGTAGTGGCAGCGGTTCTAGATAGTAACTCAGCGGCTTCACAAGACTGTGTGTGTGGTATTTTAGCAGCCTGAAACAAAATAAACATTATTATAGTTTTTCTATAATTTTTATTACGTGCTCTGGCATTCAGTCCAGAAACATGGCAAGTGTTTCCGTAGGTAAACACTTAACAACCATGATTATTTGCGGTACAGGATCTCATTCTGGAAATAATGCTGACATGTTTCATGTGTCTGTAATTACTATAGTAGCACTATAGCACTTTTGCTGGGCGACGAAAGTAAGGTGGTAATATTTCTAATCTTATTCACAAGCAACTATACTAACCGTACCTTCGCGTTTGTAACATTAGAATGACTGAGTGTTACCTGTGAGCATTCTCATAAGTAAGCGGTTTCCTCTCGATCTTGGTGGCGGCGAACCAGGCCCAGGACAGCGGCGCAGGGTTGCGCCCCCCCTCCACCAGCTCCCAGCTCGACACGCGCTGCTTGTCCGTTAGCCGGAGACCCTGAGGACAACGACATCAACTTTGTTTTATTATACGATGTAAATGGCGATGTCAAAATTGACACATAACGTCTCGCCTGTAATCCTGGAAGGGTAAGGCAGCGTTACACCCACTTTTCCTTAGTCGTGTTTAAGTACTATGTAATAGGGGGAGATCCTATTGCCATCAACCGGGCACAACGAGATCAATGTTTTTAGTTATTGCCCACTAGGTGCACCCGCGGTTTTACCTGCATAAGTCTTGATCCCGTGGGAATATCGGGATGAAAAGTATCCTATGTCCTAATCCAGGTGATGGTCTACCCATTTCGAAATTTCACCCAAATCCGTTCAGCCGTTTTAGCGTGAAAGCATAACAAAAAAATATACAAAAAACCAAATCAATTTTTTTGATACAACGGATACCCAGTTAATATCCGTTCTATGTTATTAGTATCTGGTTTTCGGGCAGATACTTAAAACTTAGCTAACAAAACAAATACTCCCAGAATTACAAGGGATAAAGGGTATGCCTGCTTGTTACAAATGAGGTAATGTAATGACGACTTACCTGTTTCTTATCACTATCGAATCCAGTGATCTTGTTCCCTTTTTGGTCCACGAGACATCCGATGGGTTCGCAGGCGATGACCTGCAGAACATTGATATTTACAGCACACGAATAAAACACACGAGTATGGACATGTTCAATGTAAGGATTAGTTCGGCGAGGCATTAGCTTCGATATTAATGGGATATGTGATAGTTTAGACACACTTTAGATTCTATGAAAACGCATACGAATGAATTATTATAATGGTAAAGAAATACTATGGATGCGAAACTAATACTTCTGTATGTGCATGTTCAGATAAGGCGGTTTACGCGCGAAATACTGGGAGCAGTTCCCAGAAAATCTGGCTTCACGCGTACTTACGCGAGTGAAACCTGTAAGTCCAGGTTTGTACGGGCGAGTTTTTCCCTCAACGATTTAAATTCGCGTACTGGATTTTCAACGCCCTGCTTAGCGCCGAGGGTTGCAAATCCAACAGTTTTTTGACGCGCTGGAATGCTCTCTGCGGGATTCTCAATGCTCGGCTCAACACCGAGAGTTGAAAATCCAGTACACGATAAAATCCCGTCGTGATATTTTTACGGCCGTGGGCTTATGTGAACGGGATGCACTTAGTATAACGGCTAAGCGAGTATTTGTATGTGCGTACCTACACACACGTAAAACGTCTTATTTTGCAAGCACCAGGACATACTTTATAAGTGATATGATGTAATTAACACAGCAGTCCTACTTTATAACTCGAGCTTTCTTTTGAGTATAAATATCTCGTCCTTTTCTTATAAATATTCCGAAACGAGACAAAATGTCAGACAAATATAATAGACAATAAACTTACCTCAATAATAGTATTCTTGGACAACGGCAGCAGTTGCCTGACACACTGCACAGACGGACCGTGTCTCTCCCCGATCTCCTTCTTCAATTTCTTCATGAGATTCTGGTAATGTTTCCGGTTGTTGTCGTCACCGCCGTCAGCCAGGGTCGAGTGGATCAGAGTGGCAAGCATGTCGATCAGAGTGGAGAAGAGGTTGCTGCGAGACAAACTATATTAATTTATTGTAGGTACACTGTCTGTCAGGTCATTTTTGTTGCCGACGAATCTGTTGGAGGAAGTGCTACTGCGATATAGTGATACGAGAACTCAGGCCTTTCTAGAAAGATGCTGATTTTTGATATCTCTCCAGATATCAGACAGGTGACAGTGGAAGGCACTGGAACTGGGGCCCACAATCTTCCCAGAAAAGGAGAAATGGACGGGGGATAGTTAACCCTCGAAAATCTATTTCTCGTACAAGAATATGACGTGTGAGCCTGCAGTCTTCACGATGCACGTGATACAGGACATTCACCCTTCTTAAAATACTTTAAGAACACCGATAGTATCTTACATTCATCAGCAAATAATGAGTGACAATAGCTACCAGAGTTAGCAAGCTGAAGTGGCAGTGAGCAGTTCGTGTCTGTCGATGGACTGAAATTGTGAAGTGCTGAAGTGGAGACCGAGAATCGGTAAGCGTAGCGTATGGCACATACCTCAGTGAGAGGGACCGATAACCTCAAAAAGGCGACTGGGACAGCCTGGACGAGTAACGCGGGGAACCGGGTGTTTTAGTGTAACTTGGGAGAGTAACAAGTCCAGTGCGGACTAAGGTACTGGGGGTCTACTACGAAGTGCAAAGTGCGAATGTTCGGATCGGACCGACACATGGCCGAACCGAATATTATTGAAAAATGCGAAAAAAGTTCGGATCGGCTCAGTTGGGTCGGGACCATAGTCAATATTCGAAAGAGTGTAGGAGTGTAGGATCGGGACCGACCGAACCAAATAGTAACTTCGTAGCAGGAAACAGCCGAACATTCGGCCGATATCACTTTGGAGTAGACCCCCTGGATAGGGTTAGATTGTTACAGTAGGTGAATGGGAGCAAGTAGCTGGTAGAACATTAGTAAGTAATCGGTGATACTAGTACAGATGTGACTACAGCTACCTGTTATTGTATGCGTCGATCAGCTGATGCGCGACGAGCTGCGTGAGTAGAACTGCCCAATCAGCGGTCAGCTGGTAGGAGCGGCGGATGGCGTCAAACATGCCGCCAGCCAATGAGAAGCGCAGCAGTAGTGCGTCTGGCGCGGCGTCGTCTTGCCAGCTGTCTGCGCACGCGGCGCGGTCGTGTTCCCGCGCGTGAGTGAGGTAGTGTTGGAGCTGTGCGTGGATCGAGCTTAGGAGGCTCTCCTGTTGGGTAAAAATGTTAGGTTTACATAATTTGGGATTCTGAACCTTTCTTCTTTTTTCGTTTCTTTCTCCTTATTTTTAATTTTTATTGTGATATTAAAATTTATATTGACCATGTCGACTGTTATTTTAACTTTAATACCTTAAAAATAATTTTATTTAATTTTGTCACAAATTAACTCATAATTATTACTAATGTAATATGAGTACTACAGGTGCTGTACCTACAGGTTGAGCAAAGTAAATTTTACTTACTCCCTTAAAGGGGGTGACTACTGAGATGACGACTAATAGAGTCAATATAATCAATACAATCAATTTTCTAACTGAGCTGTGCTGCTGGGGAGTTTGTTGCGCCACTTCTTCTTCCCAGCGATAGCACTAGGAAGTGGTGAAGGGTGGGCGTATTTGGGAACTGTCTTTTGTAATTTTGACGTTCGAAAAGTGCTGATTCTCAGCCTAATTTGAATAAATGACTTTTGAAAATTGCCAGATGTAATAAAAAATGATACAATTAAAAACTTTAAAAATAAATTAGTGACCTTCCTAATAGAAAGATGTTATTATTCGATTAATGATTTTTTAACGGACAAATTTTTTTAATCAGCAATGTGTAATAAATATAATTAATATTATTTTGAACATATGCACCTAATATGCGTTTATTTTTAATTTTATTTTAATATATGAACAATTGTAATAATTCTAACTGTGACATTTTAATTTGTAATTTTATTTTTAGATACCTACTTAGCTTTTTAACAATTTTTATAGATTTTGCGTGCCTATTTCCAAGCAGAATGTACATGGCTCACTGCTATCTACTCCACCTGTATTTTAATGTAACCTACATTCGTTGCAAATAAATTATTTGATTTGATTGATTTTGAGAGAAGTATGGAAGAAGATATGTTGTGCCGACCCCAAATAGATTGGGATAAGGGCAGGAGAATGATGATGATGATTTTTTTTTTTCTTTTATTTCTTTTAAGTTAGAGTCCAGTTTCGATTGACATTAATTTCACAATACCTTCTGATCGTCCTGATGCCTTAGACACGTCAGTACTAGCGACAGTAGCGGCTCGTTGGCGAGGCGCACGGAGTTGCCGCCGCCGCACGCGCAGCCGCCACCGCAGCCTCCACTACTGACCCCACGTTTGCCTCCACTACCTCCACCCGAAGAACTGGTAAAGGATACACAGCTTAGTCATAATTTTATTATACCCGTAATTAATATGTATAATATACCAAATTTTAAATAGTAGAATTATAAAACGTCATTCCAAATTCATATAATATACAGCCGCTCAAGAAAAGTGGCTCTCTCATACATCATTTTGTAGGATCAATGCTAAGCCTACAGTTTTCAAAAGCCCCTGCTTCAAGTTTTAAAAACCACAGGCTAAGACAAAAAAAAAAAAAAAATGTTTGCATTATGCCAAACAACAGTTTTTTTTCCTGACTGATCGGTTTACATGAATACGAAGAGATTTTAGTTACACTAAGTTAGCTGGAAGGCTTTTTTCTAACGCAACTTACCCTTTATAACTAGGACTCTGATGGCTCTTGCAGTCTCTGTGGGAGCTGCCGCCTCCGCCGCCGCCGCTAGAACAGTTGCCACTGCAGCCTGCGCCCCAACCGCTTTCTAGTATCTGATAAGATATACAAAGAAAATAAAGTAAGCATCAGAATACCAGTTTAATTCTATTGTCTTACATGAACAGTTAATATTATTTTGGAATGCTTGTACGGAACCGTACTCTTAGTATTCACCTTTACCTATACTTTGTACCTAATATTGCAAATAATATTTAAATTATACAGGTTAAATTAAATTAGCTAGCGAAACTCAGCAGACGGGATAAGTACCTAAACACGATGAAATAAAAATAAAAGAGATTTGATGGTTTTTTCATCGACCAGTGGTAGTGTTGTTACTTGAAGTAAGAGTTGAGAAAATATATTTTACCATGTTTATACATATTCTGACACCTATCACGTCCGCGGAGTATCGCTAGCTAATTTAATTTGTACCTGTATATTCCAATAAATGAATGTTTAACGAGCATTTAGTTTTATTTCATCATCCTAATAGAATCCGTTTCATATCAAAGTGTACAATGCTTATAAATGTTTTTTTTTTAATGTTTTGTCTGTGACATAAAAATACATATGTCAGTAGTACGTATTTGAGAAAACGTGAAGTGAACAGATGTATTGACCTGTCCTGCCTGTTTGAGCACTCGACCCTGCACGGCGGCGGGTAGCTTGGCGACCAGTGGCGCGACGAGCCACACTGACTCCGACCACTTGCTGGTACTAACCACGCCGCGGTCTGTCCCAGTCCTGAAACCATCATAAAGGTCATCAAATCATTATTATCAGAGCCCTATTTTATATAACTGACAATGCAATATATTTGTCAAAATATTACTGATATTCCTTTAAATAAAGGACTAAAACCATAAAAGAAACCTAATTCTCCAATTTTAGTTAGTTGCGAACTAAAATTGTCGATTTGTCACTTTTTGCCGGTCGGTTTTATTAGATAAACCCCAGGATACACTATTGGTTTTTATTAACACAAATACTGAAGACCTGAAGCCTAGGCGTTTATTGCACTGATCATTATGAACAACTTTTTACTATGGAACCAATTATTTTTGAACAGGATTTTGATAACACAATATAGTCTACCTGTCTTTATCAGGCGGCGGCGGCGCAGGCTGTTGGAACACGTTGATAACGGCGCGTGCGACGGTGTCAAGCCACGCGCTTAACTCTGATGAACCGTTCGGAAACTGCTTGAACATCAGCTGTAAGTCCAACCAGGACATACGCAGCGACCATTGTTCTAGATTCTGTTAACAAAAGCATGGCTTTGTGACTTTTATCCACATTGATATAAGGTTTAAGTTAGTTAAATTAAAGTATATGTTACCTCTAAAAGTCGTGTGATCATTGTCTTCTGATCGAGATCCGGGTGAGTGTGACTCGCTGACTCAGGGTAGCAGATCATATGGAGCAATCTGTGTGAGAATAGCATGTATGTTCGTGTTAATGCAATCTAAAATATGTTCTAACAAAAAGCAATTAGGTACATACTACTTTTATTTTGTAAATCTTGACGACTATCAATACAAATAATACAAATATTTCTGTTTCATTTGCAGATCATACAATAAAGAGACTGGTTGAAAATAGAGCTATGAAGCTAGATACAACACAAAATAGTTTGTAAATTCTATTAATATTCATTTCACTAACCTTTGAGCCTGTCTCGGTGTCAACATAGGATCCAGAAGCATATCTGGCTGATACAACTCATCAGGGTTCTGCAGGCATTTCTGCAGCACCCACTCCTCAGAGCATATGTCGGCTAGAACTCTTCTGGCCAATGAAGAAAGCGACTGCGAAGAATCCAGCAGGGTGGAACCCACGCCACCGCTACCCCTGTAACCATTGCCGGCTCTCCATTGACGAGGATATTGTGATAGGTTCATATAAGGCTAGCGCACATTTGGGTAGGCCGCGCCACGACGCAATGCATTGCAAAAAGGCATGTTATCCAATCCCAAGTGATTCCCATTTTGACTTCCTAAAAATACGAATCAATACGCTAATACAGAGTGGCAGGGACATCGACGCGCAACCAGTTACCATGGATTCAGTATATGATTCTGAACCCCTACGCGTTGAATTTTCGCCGGTTATTATAAAAAAAAATTGCTGTTCCAAACATTATGACCGCGTAGGTTTTTACTTTTTTTCACTCTTCTATGAAACAGCAGATTATTTTTTTTTAATAACAGGCGAAAAATGTCTTCTCTAGGGTTCTAGAATCATGTGCTGAATTCATGGTTTCAATTTGCGCGTCGATGTCCCTGCCACCTTGTATACTCACTGATCGTCTTTTTGTGATGAGTAGCCTAACTACCAAGACCTGATGTAGCAAGTTGGTCACATTTCTAATCTAATTCAACCCATATGATCGGGGTGCCCGAGCTTAGTTTCAGCGATCAACTTGAACGATACAGATAGTTCTTTAAAAGATCAGAAAGTTAAAAGAAGATCACTGAGTAAAAAAACCGATCATAATCAGAAGATCAAAAAGGTTTTTAGAGGATCAATTCAATATTTCCCTTGCTAAAATTTTATCATTTTCGTATATTTCGTAGGAACAATTGCTCACTACTGGGTTTTTATGTTTTAGAATGTAATGCGCTTGCGCTGCCGCCCGATGCGGCTGTAATATGCGCTAGCCTTAACAGACATGTAACCCATGTATGCCAAAGTTAACCCATTAGTTATTTATGTTGTGCGTTTTAGTTTATTGACATGAAGAAGCTTGACACCCAATTTAAAGGCAATTTTAAGGACAATTTTAAATTAAGGATGTGTACTGACCAAGTGATATGTCTGACAGTAAATGACGCATCGTTTTCTATACATTAACTCACTAAATTATGTATAGAACACGATACTATGATGTATAACGCTGACTGACAGTATTGGCTTGGTGTGAACACACCTTAATTGATAGGCTCACTTTGAACTCATTGGCTATCTTTCAGGGCGCGAAACTCCTCATGTATTTGAACAACTCTTGTCATAGTGAATAATAAAAATATCTTTCATACATTTTGTTTTGGCAGGTACAGTATATTTGTATTATACAGCAGAGATATTTCAAAGTCAAAATTGTTAATATTCATGAGTACTTTTAATCCCTGAAATAGCAAATGAGTTCAATATCAACCTGTAAAGGGAGGCTATTAGCTAGATTGTTGACTACAAACTAAATACAAAGATAACAGATGAGGAATTAGTCAAAGAGTCGCTGTGAAGACCTGTAGAGTGTAGACATTAAGAGGTGAAACACAGAGTCGATTGTTAACACATGACGTTACCTGTGGACGACACAACCGATGGGGATATGAACTCTTTGCTTAGAAATATTGTGAGTTCTTATTTACAGTTTGTACGGCAAATATATTTTATTATTGATGTTGAACATTACAAAAAATTCATACGTTTTACCACTTAAAATAAGGGGCCGTGTCCACGAGCGAGAGAATCGCGGCGATATTATCGTCGTGCCACGTATTTCTATACATTCTTCGAACGTGTCTCAACACGGCGAGAATTTGATGGCACGGCGAGACCATCGCCACGATTCTCTCGCCAGTGGAGATGGCGCCTTAGGGTTGGCAGAGGTGGATAGTACAACCAATAGATGTTTTGCTAATTACGTTATTACACCATGTAATAGGAAAGCTAATTGCCTTTGAAGGACACATACCCGAAGTCCAAACTATGTCAGTTTGGACTTCGGATATGTGTTCGCCTGATATAACAAATTGAATGTTCAGTCACCAAAGGAGATAAGTAACCAGGGTCAACGGATATAGTTGAAGTTTAATAAGAAACCGATTGATGTTTTCGAATGAAATTTAATTTGATAAATGAATGGTTTGTTTTCTATTAATTATATATATAATAATATTTAATTTAATTTTATTCGAAAACATCTATCGGTTTCTTATTAAACTTCAACTATATCCGTTAACCCTGGTTACTTATCTCCTTTGGTGACTGTACATTGAATTTGTTATGTCAAGCATGTCAGTTTGGACTCCGGATTTGTGTCCTTCAACAGCAATTAGTACTAAAGCAAGTATCACCGTAAATTTATTTAAATGCTAGATATTTCTAAGTAAAGAGTTGAATTAGTAAGGGCAACGTTACAACCATAGGGTGTCCTCTATTCACAGACAAAGGGATGAAGCAACTACACATCGAGACGTCCCTTGCACAGAGAGCATGATGGGCAGGAGCAAAAATATGAAGAGAAGCGAAGCGAGTGAGCATTGGCGTAGCTAAGTTAATAGTGACAGAGAACTTAGATCTTTGAACAAGAAATCTATTTTTTATTTATTTATTTTATCAAGTACCTGGTACTTGTCGACAGGCCTACGCTGTCCTCCCATACCTACTGTAATTTGAAAACATTGTAAAAGCCAATTATTTTTAAAAGAGCAACCGTGGAGTTTCTTGCCGTCTCTTCTCCATAAGAAACAATCAATTGGAACCGTGCACCTAGCTTGGGACGTTTCATAAGTTTATGTGAAATAAAATATTTTGATTTTATAATCGCGGTAGGGCCTTTGCAGGTGAAGACTTTTGCACACATTAAAATTGTTGCAAACGCAATATAGGCATTAGCATACCTCCGCCGCGAAAATGATCGAAAACCGCAAAATGAATTCCGCTAAGAAACATTACTCATTTATGTTGCGAGGGTGGGTCCCGATACCTATAATTACAAGATATTAAGTTATCTTAGCTTAGGTATTGGCTGCAACTCTAACATACAACTACCTGAGGCCAATTTTTACTGTAAGCCATATTTTTTTAAATTGAAGGTGCAATTAAACTATATTTTTTCATTTGTGTATCGGAATATCACGAGAGTCAGTTGAGTTATAGCAGTCGCAGCAAAATGTCGTCGCTTTTGACGAAGTAACTACATTATAGGTCTACTTCGGATCTCTTAGATTTGTTTTTCCGTAATTTTAACACACATTTAAAAAAAAAAAAACAAGTTTCGCTTTATAAACTTGTCGATTTCCACAGATACGTGCAAAACAAACGCGGCACCGCAACAAAATAGCGGGCTGAGTGTGAGGTATAACTGCCCACCGAGCAGATCGACGAGATCACGCGGGAAAGAGATAGAATCATAATCAAATCTGAGTTAGAACAGGCAGTTTCTCTTGTCGTACAACGGACAAGTCATGGCGGAACTACTGCGGTTTCGCTGCTATGGATTCGCGGCGGAGATGTGATACCTGCAGCGCTGTTGATGCACAATGACCGCGAGTGAAACAGTCGTTGTATGAAAAGGCCTAAACGCGATAAGGTGGTTATCTAGCATCTATGTATCGTACTTGCGTAGGAAAGTGAAAACAGAATCCCGAAGGTTAATCAAATGTTAATCATTTGTTGTATTTTTATTTTTCAGGATTTTGTATAAACGTGTTAGAATAACTACATCAACACTTGATTGAAACGAAATATAAATTCAATATTTTCCTGTAGCATTGGTGGATGGACGGGGAGAGGGAAACCAAACAAAAGGATTATATTGTGATCGATTATATGAATGATGAGTGAATTAATGATACGTTGACAGTTGACGGGAGAGAATGGAAGAGAAACGCATTTTGCGTCAACCTGAGGGATGTGGGACCAGCACTCTAATTACGTAACACACTTTGAATCACAATCTGAATCATTTTGAAGGATATTGCTAATCCATTGCTTCATATGTTCGAAAAATTTGTCTGCAGTAACGTAAATAACGCAATGCATGCTGTTGAACTGTCAAAATGAAAGCCATTGCTACTGTTAGTGTGTTACGCAACTACCCCGCAGGACAGGCAGAATAAGGATGCAGTGTTGGTGACGTCACTTTATTCTAGTTTCTTCCCTAGCTACGCCAATGATAAACATCATGTCAGAATGATACGAGTATATGTACAACAGTACACAGTGAAGCCAAGTCCGTGGTCGTAGGATGTGCAACCGTGTAACTCAATATCAAAAAAACAAACCTAGGAGTTCTATGGCCCCCACTCATCTCTGAATCTACCATCCTAAGGATAAAAAAAAACATCGCGAGTCAATAAATAATATGTATCATGATTTTTATTTGGCATGATCCTTGATTGCTTTTAAAATTAACTTATTCGAACCTCAACTTGAAATATTCCATCTCGAACGAAAAGAAATTAGGTATAACTTTTATTTCAGAGATTAAGAATTCCCATCACGGGAAACCATCATCAATGGTCTCTCTCTCTATTCCCATATTTTATTAACAATTTTTTTTTTAAATTAAAATACTTTTCAAGGACCATGTTGAGATGTAAATGGTAACAAAACTACTATGCCTAGTAAGTATTCTACATAGTAAACAAGCAATATCTTTGACACAACACTTTAGGGATACAAAGGCTTATGTCAGAATTTATTGACTAAAACAGTGTTCCACCAATTTTATTTTGGCATCTGCCAAGCAATTATACACCTAAAATCGAATGACTTAATTCGCCTTATTGCTTGGCAGCACTTACACAGTTTGTTTACTAAACAGGACACATATCAAGGCATGGATTATACTTGTATCGAAACTTATTTATTTGTCTAAAAGATGTTTACTTACGACATGAGATCCAGTTGCGCGTCAGTAGGTACTGTGTCACTCGTTCCTAGTATATGTGACAGTTCACACGACTTCTTGCCTCCTGCCTTGCCGCCGTCTCTGGCCGTTGAATCGCCCACCACTAGGGAGAAATGTATTAGATTCTATTGTACCTATTGAAGATGAAAAACAGTGCACGAATATTGTTCCAAATTGAGCTTATTTCAGAAGAATTACGAATGAACAACTAGACAGTGGAACCTTATAGGAAAAACTAACATAAGAGGGAGTAAACGTCTAATAATAATGTTGATATTCGTATAAAACGCTTCATCACAATCGCTTTGCACATAAATTACTTACACTTTACTTATCTTTAGTAAAGTCAACGTTCGTTCAATCGATCACAGCCTTGCCGCCGTTCGCGGCGGGATTTTGTCGCGTATTGCCATTTCAATTTTTGCTTAGCGCCGAGAGTTGAAAATCCAACAGTGTGGTTTTCTAACGCGCTCTGTTGGATTTTCAATACTTAGCTCAACACCAAGAGTTCAAAATCCAGTGTGCGATATTTTTACGTCCGCACGAACGTCCGCTTAGTTACGAGGTCGTTTTATATTTTTAAACGGTCCCAGAACTGCGAACTGGTAACTAAAGGGTTCAGTATTGATATTACTGACACTGTACTGTCGAAAAAACAAGGCAGCAGGGTTTCGGCACCAACAATATTTTTCTTCCAAATAAAAATGTTTACACATACTGAGTATAGCCTTCAGTGTAGCCAGTACAGGCCCAACGCCGATGTTCTTGTGCGCGGCCGCCAGCAAGTGACGGTCGCACGACAGGCGCACGCCCGCCGCCGCGCCGCCCGGACCCGGAGATGTTGATACTGAGTATAGACCTGGGAAGGGACAAGGGTTATTGCAGACGCATTATCCATAACATCAGGCCAGTAGTCTTCGAAGAAGTAGGCAGAGATTTTTAGTAAAGTCGGCCTCGTAATTACCTTATCACTTTTGACAATAATTCCCAGTAAATTGAAACTTTACTAAGGTTGTTTTATCGAACCGTCACGTGGACAAATACACATTATTCTAGCGACATTCAACGTAAGGATGATAAGCAATTACGAGGTCGATTGTGGATACATTCACATTTCGACAATTAAATTGAAATTCCATGTAGGGTCTAGCTTATTGACATTAACTTGACTATGGGGTGGTAAATACATGAAAAACCTAATAACACTATCGACCCGGGGATAGAATCTAACAAACCCACGCTCAGCAGTCGCGCTTGCGACCTATCAACCAGGCATTCAATTACGATCAAGATTTTACCTCGGAATTATAAAGATTTCTATAATAATAATCATTCAGACTTTACTATCCAGCCAAAAAAAAATCCATTATAATACTATAAATACATTTCACTTACCAGGCTGTGGCGTGTCGACAGTTTTAAAAAGCCTCAGTAACAAATGACAAGTCAACCTAGCGCCGGTATCCGGCGAAGGTGCATTCGGCGCATGGCCCGAACTGCCGCCTCCGCCACAGGCTTTCAGTAGCGATGGTAGGGCTGCGTGGCGTACAAAGTCTTCTAGGGAAAAGCAGTGGCGCGCTGGAACAAGGTGTTTTTAATTAACATACAGTATTATTAGAGTACTTAATGGGATCGCCCGATAATTTGCGGAAATGCTCGATATTTAAGCCTAAAATAAATAAATAATAAATAATAAATAAATCCCTGGACATTTCACACAGCACCATTTGTCCCAAGCTAAGCAACCTAATGCTTGTGTTATGGTAACAAGATGGCTGATAAACTACTTATATACAATTTTTTTTTTTTTTGTAAATACATACATATTATAGATAGAAAAACACCCAGACTCGGAACAAATACATGTAGGTCATACAAATATTTGTTCCGTGCGGGAATCGAACCCGCGACACGCAGCGCAGCAGTCAATCGCTTAACCACTGCGCCAACCGTGCCGTCAATAAAATGGCACGAGCATGCATATTTTGGAGCAGGGGTGGCCGTAAGCGAGTTGTAGGTTCGAACCCAGACAGGCGCTTTACTTTGTGTAAATTATTTCATCACCACTGCTCTCAAAATGCTGAGAGAAAACATAGTGAGGATTCCGGCATGTCCTAGAACCAAATTTCGAAGAAATGTGAAATCTACCCGCACTGGGCCCGCGTGTTGTGGATTAAGGCGTACTCCCTCCCACCGAGAGGAGGCCTGTGTCTCAGTAGTGGGAACATTACAGGCTGATTATGTTATGCACATTTTAACAGTGACTTAATACCGTATAACTAACTTACATAGTCCGAAGAATATGTAAACTTAAGAGACAATGAGCGGGGCATATGTACAGACTCCAGCACATCAAGCTACTACAATCTGTCAAATTTCTTTAATAGATTTTCAACTTTATCGCTAAAGAATTAAGTTCATGGTTGATTGGGAAAATTGACAGTTTCGGGTAGCTTGACCTGCTGGCGTCTGTACATACATTACTTGCAGAACGGATGGCTGATAGGGCCTGAAAGTTTCTGAGTGGGGATTGTGACCATTGTGAAAGGTCGACGACTGAGTGAGGTCGTGTGGTGTAGTCGGTCGTAGGAATCCGTTGGATGCGACTAGCATACGACCGCTCGTAGTGGTGGCTGTGAGGACATGTTCAGTAGCCGTGATGATATCGGTCCTCACCAACGAGTATGCAGGTGAAGACGGCGAGCGCGTCGTGCGCGGCGGCGTCGTGCAGGTCCCGCTGCAGCAGCAGGTCGGGGTACAGCGGCGGCGGCGCGGCGTGCGCGGGCGCCGGGTAGTGCTGCGCGCCGCACAGCGCCACCAGCGCGCCCAGCCACTCGGCCGCCAGCCCGCTGCACCACGCCGTCATCTCCGCGCACACCACGCCCAGCTCGTTCACTCTGGACGTACAAATGTTATCATACGATTATGCGCACGTCAAGTAACACACACATTAACACTCGAACCACGAAAACCTCTGTGCTTCTATTTGTGAAAACGCAAAAAGATATCGACGCAAAATTTTAACGCTGGTGGTTCTTGTGTGCAACACTATGTGTAAAGACGTTTTTACACCAAAATGCCATTATTTTTCTATGACGAAAAGCTACAATACAGGGTGGCTGGGACACAAAATGTAACCATGAATTCAGCACATGATTCTAGCGTAGAAATGTATTGTTTGTAATAAAAAAAAAAACAAAAAACGCTGTTTCATAGAAAATGAACTACCTATGCGGTTAAAATATACAGGGTGGCAGGGACATCAACACGCAAAAGCTTACCAATGATTCAGTACACGATTCTGGACACCCCTGCATTGAAATTTTTCGTCGGCTTTTTCTTAATTTTTACGTTTTATTTTGCAATTTTTTTTTACTGTAAACTGTATGAAATCGTTATTTCTATCTAACCCAATGAGATTTTTAATTAAAAAATAGTAAATTCACTTGTTTCACTTCAAACAGCAATGTAAATAAAACTCGAAAGGGCAGCGCACGGTATCGCGGTAAGTAGCGCGCGCGCCATCAGCGGAACGTTTTGATCGTGTTGTTTGTAATACATTGCGCACTCTTAAATAACAATTTTTTTAACCGGACATTTCCGAGATGAATGACTTTCGTAATTTTATTTATGGGAACAGGTGTAACCTTTTCACGGCGTTTGCGCGTCGATGTCCCTGCCACCGCGTATTGAACAGCATTTTTTTTTTAATAATCATCAGAATCATGTATTGAATTTATGGTAACAGGTCGTGCGTCCATGTCGCTGCCACTCTGTATTGAACAGCATTTTTTTTTAAATAATCATCAGAATCATGAATTGAATTTATGGTAACAGGTCGTGCGTCCATGTCGCTGCCACCCTGTATTGAACAGCATTTTTTTTTTAATAATCATCAGAATCATGTATTGAATTTATGGTAACAGGTCGTGCGTCCATGTCGCTGCCACCCTGTATTGAACAGCATTTTTTTTTTAATAATCATCAGAATCATGTATTGAATTTATGGTAACAGGTCGTGCGTCCATGTCGCTGCCACCCTGTATTGAACAGCATTTTTTTTTAATAATCATCAGAATCATGTATTGAATTTATGGTAACAGGTCGTGCGTCCATGTCGCTGCCACCCTGTATTGAACAGCATTTTTTTTTTAATAATCATCAGAATCATGTATTGAATTTATGGTAACAGGTCGTGCGTCCATGTCGCTGCCACCCTGTATTGAACAGCATTTTTTTTTTTAATAATCATCAGAATCATGTATTGAATTTATGGTAACAGGTCGTGCGTCCATGTCGCTGCCACCCTGTATTGAACAGCATTTTTTTTTTAATAATCATCAGAATCATGTATTGAATTTATGGTAACAGGTCGCGCGTCGATGTCGCTACCACCCTGTATTGAACAGCATTTTTTTTTTAATAATCATCAGAATCATGTATTGAATTTATGGTAACAGGTCGTGCGTCCATGTATGTCGCTGCCACCCTGTATTGAACAGCATTTTTTTTTTAATAATCATCAGAATCATGTATTGAATTTATGGTAACAGGTCGCGCGTCGATGTCGCTGCCACCCTGTATTGAACAGCATTTTTTTTTTTAATAATCATCAGAATCATGTATTGAATTTATGGTAACAGGTCGTGCGTCCATGTCGCTGCCACCCTGTATTGAACAGCATTTTTTTTTTAATAATCATCAGAATCATGTATTGAATTTATGGTAACAGGTCGCGCGTCGATGTCGCTGCCACCCTGTATTGAACAGCATTTTTTTTTTAATAATCAATCGAATCATGTATTGAATTTATGGTAACAGGTCGCGCGTCGATGTCGCTGCCACCCTGTATTGAACAGCATTTTTTTTTTAATAATCATCAGAATCATGTATTGAATTTATGGTAACAGGTCGCGCGTCGATGTCGCTGCCACCCTGTATTGAACAGCATTTTTTTTTTAATAATCATCAGAATCATGTATTGAATTTATGGTAACAGGTCGCGCGTCGATGTCGCTGCCACCCTGTATTGAACAGCATTTTTTTTTTAATAATCATCAGAATCATGTATTGAATTTATGGTAACAGGTCGCGCGTCGATGTCGCTGCCACCCTGTATTGAACAGCATTTTTTTTTAATAATCATCAGAATCATGTATTGAATTTATGGTAACAGGTCGCGCGTCGATGTCGCTGCCACCCTGTATTGAACAGCATTTTTTTTTTAATAATCATCAGAATCATGTATTGAATTTATGGTAACAGGTCGCGCGTCGATGTCGCTGCCACCCTGTATTGAACAGCATTTTTTTTTTAATAATCATCAGAATCATGTATTGAATTTATGGTAACAGGTCGCGCGTCGATGTCGCTGCCACCCTGTATTGAACAGCATTTTTTTTTTAATAATCATCAGAATCATGTATTGAATTTATGGTAACAGGTCGCGCGTCGATGTCGCTGCCACCCTGTATTGAACAGCATTTTTTTTTTAATAATCATCAGAATCATGTATTGAATTTATGGTAACAGGTCGCGCGTCGATGTCGCTGCCACACTGTATTGAACGGCATTTTTTTTTAAATAATCTTCAGAATTATGTATTGAATTTATGGTAACAGGTCGTGCGTCGATGTCGCTGCTACCCTGAATAATTATTAAAATAAGATCAATTTATTGTTCGCCTTACCGATCATTGTCCACTTCCCGACACACTGCGAGCATTGCCGAACACACGAAGCTGCATCTATTCGCCGGAGACTCGGCCACCTGGCGCGCCCACGCTATTTCTATTTTACCTATAATTTTAGCAACGATTAGTCTACATAATAGACGTAACTGCTTATTACGCAGAATAAAGTTGCACGACACTAAAATTCGAAAAAAATCTGGGTAATCTGAAATAAATAAATGAGGAGCAAGATTACAACCAGAACACTAACGAGGGCTATCGCGTATGAATTCGCCGCTAGAGGCGCTAGTGTAGCGTGAGGTCTCTGAAATGTCAAATGTCCCTGTTTGTGGGTGGACTACGCGGGAAAATACAACAAAAATGGTAGCCATCATTGCGTAACACACTATCAATCAAAATCTGAATCATTTTGAAGGATATTGCTAATCCATTGCTTCATATCTTTGAATAAAATAGTCTGTCCAACAACGTAAATAACGTAATGTATGTTGTTGAACTGTCAAAATGAAAGCCGTTGCTACTGATAGTGTGTTACGCAGTTACCCATCAATATGGTTGTAACCTTATTCCTCGTTTATTTTTAAGCGGGAATGTGTATAAAAATTAATAATTTCATTGTAAAATCAGTACCTTTTCGTGGATTAGTGAAGAACTCGCTCAAAAACTGAGGATTATACGGATAGTTGGATGGAGTCGGCTGCAGTGGAGAATACAGTGCTTGTCTGGAAAACAATATCATCATTTTATAATGTCATAATGAGAATGGCCAAGATCGAAACTATGCTTATTTATTACACAGTTCTCATGAATGTAAACTACTTTTACTAAGATATCAGCACCCTAACTGCGAAAGTGAGTTCGGTTGTTTGAACGCACAAATTTCTCGTTCTAGTCGGATTAGAAAAAATATTTTTGTATTTGATAACCCAATTTTTAAGGAAGGTTATAGGCATTAACATCACGCTACGACTCTTAGGAGCCGAGCAAAAATAAATAAAAAACAGAAAGATCGCTAAGCGAAAACAAGCGTGGCAGGAAATGTGGCTGTTATTTTAGTATAATGTGGTGTCTTACGATTTCACATGTAGGGCAGAAAATAGTTTCATATTAAATCAATACGCTATAGTTGTCGACATAGCTCACAGAATAAGTAAGCTGAAGTGGCAATGGGCCAGCCTTATTAGCCGTAGACCCAATGACCGTTGGGGTAGACATGTTCTTGAGTGGAGACCGCGAATCGGTAAACGTAAGGTGGGACGCCCTCCGGCTAGGTGGAGCGACGATCTTCGCAGGATGGCTGGTAGCAGCTGGATGAGAGTTGCCGAAAATCGAGTTAAATGGCGTGCAATAGCAGAGGCCTCTGTCCAGCAGTGGACTGCTATAGGCTGATGATGAACAATACGCTATTATTATTATCACAATAAATTGAAATAAGTAAATAACTTTTGGTTTCTTAGTAAAAGATGTTCATATCTGTTCAAAGTTTGTCGAGATATTTTGCTATGGAACTAATATTATACGAACTTGATCTTAGGGTAGGCATTCGCGAAGGTGTCTGCGTGCGGCGCGTGACACAGGTGCGCGGCCGCCTTGTACAGGTCGTGCAGCTGCGCCAGCACGCAGCGCTCGGCCGAGCCGCAGTCGCCCGGGTTCACCACGCACTTCACGAGGCGGCACAGTTGCTCGAATACTGCTGATGTTTGTTCGACGCATACTGGAGGAAAGTACAATATTAGGAATGGTGTTGATGATGTAGTGTGTTTCTATTGTTGTTATAACAACAAATAAAATAAAATAAAGGCTTTATTTATTTATACAATTATATACACAATTATATATATATTTTTTTGTTTTTGCGTTTTTTGCCTTATGGTACGGAGCCCTTTGTGTGCAAGTACGTTTTGCACTTGGGCGATTTTTTCTTTATGGGGTACCGTAATGAAGTATCAAGTGTGTCATGCTTTGTTTGTTTTATTATCACTTGGTAATGAAGCGTGAGTATAGTTTCTACGGTCAAAGCGCGCCAAACTATTGTTGCAAATGAATGCAGCCAGCTAGTGCGCTAGCGTTCGCTTGTAAATCAACATCGTATACTAATGACCTCTTGGCTAAGTAATAAGAGTCGAACGGTTCGATCGATCAGGTTAAGCTACACTTGCCGCGGTTGGTCCGTGGATGGGTGACCATCTTTACATACAAAGACCCCTCTATACCTCGGAAAGCACGTTAAGCCGTTGCTCCCGGCTGTCATTCGTGGACCTTTCACAGTCGTTACCGGTGGTCAGAAGCCCGAAACTCTAATATCCAGTCTTACCAAGGGGTATCGTATTACCCAGCCGCTGTTGTGGAGGTTATAATCCGGTTAGGCTGGAAGCCGATCCCAACATAGTTGGGAAAAGGCTAGGCAGATGACTAATGACCATTCTGATATCTGTTTAACTTACATAGCAAGGAGGAGTGGTATTTCCTTAGCGCACCGACGGTATACAGCGCTAGCGCAGAGGTGTAGGCGCGTGGCGCGGCCAGACCACTACTCGGCGCGCCGCGAGAGATCAGCGCACTTTCGACCTCCGACAACTCCTTCAGTATCTGTTAATTTTTGGAAAATTATAAATACATGATTTGCCTTTACACAAGTCGAATTTTACTTGTGATTAGAAATAAGAGAATAAGCATACAAAATTGAGAAATGAGAGATGTTTGAATGAGTTGTAATGTATAATTTGAACCGACAACTGAAAGTTAGCTCTGTGGGTTGGTCATAGGGAGTGTACCCAACTCTCGCTGACATTACTATAGGCCGGCCGCTTAACTTTGACGACACGGTTGGCGCAGTGGCTGAGCGATCGACTGCTGCGCTGCATGTCGCGGGTTCGATTCCCGCACGGAACAAATATTTGTATTGCCTACAGGTAGTTGTTCCGGGTCTGACTGTTTGTGTATGTGAGTTTAAATGTTTGTAAACGCACCTACGATACAGGAGTAATTCCTAATGTGGGGCAAAGTTTAAAAAAAAAAGCTGAGACGTTGCCTGAGGTAGCTGCGCGGTGCGGGAGGGGTGATAGTCGTCACAAGTTGACGAATGACTGAGCTGTCGCATCACGTCACCACACCCCTCCCGCACCGCGCTACTACCTCAGGAAACGTCTCAGTTAAGCGGTTGGCCTATAGATCTTCTGTTATTTTATATATCCTGCCTACCTACCTATATATATCCTGCCAGAATGCATGAGCATTTCTCCACGTTAAAAAAAAAAAAAAAAAGGTAGCTGCGCGGTGCGGGAAGGGTGATAATTGTCACAAGTTGACGAATCACTGAGCTCTCTCACCATGTCACCACACCCCTCCCGCACCGCGGTACTACCTCATCATCAGACATCTTATATCAGATGTGAAGCTCCCTCTCCGAACGCCATCAACAACATCGAACTATTAGCTTTCAACTTTGAGGCGTATGATTCGCCAAGCTTTTGTTTTTTTGTCTACTTTATCATTATCATTCATACCTGTATACAAGTTTCAATAAGTCCGTGCACGTTGAGCGCGATCTCCATGAGGTCTAGCGCGAAGGCGACATGCTCGGCCTGCGGTAGATACGTGGTGGCCCCGGCCGCGTAAGCCGCTAGGGCTTCGCACACCGCACTGCCGACTGCCCAGGAAACTGCGCCTTGTTCGTACATGGACATTGCCTGTAAAAGGAATTTGTAAGAGTTATGTTAACTTATATTTTAGGCGTTGTGTTAGATTTTAAACGAGACTACTAATTAAATGTGATGACGTTATTGCTTCCATAGCACGTCCTTCAGCTTTCCCCGTCGATGATTCACATCTACCGGAGGTTCCACAATTTTTATAGTGAAATATGATCTGAGGGGCAATTCTCGTAATTTTAAGAACGTTCACAGTCTGATCTCAGTCTTAATCTGTCAAAATACCTCTAATTGCCCTACATTTTGACAAATTTTTGACGTTTCTTTGTCGTCGAGATGAGACTGCGACTAGATTTTGAACGTTTTAAATTACGAGAATTGGCCTTCAGGTTGCCTCCTGTGAATATATCCCTAATACTATGTGTACAGGGTTGACATCTACCCACAACCTATTACCATGGATTCAGTACATTATTAACGTTACATTACTTATACTAGATTTTGAACGTTTTAAATTACGAGAATTGGCCTTCTTCTGACAAAAAAATATGTTAGACTAGCTGCGCCCCGCTTTGTCACCCGCATAAGTTTCGATCCCTTGAAAATAACGGGATAAAAAATATCCTATGTGTTAATCCTGGTTATAAACTATCTGCGTACCAAATTTCCACCAAATCCGTTCAGTAGTTGTGGCGTGAAAGAGTAACAAACAAACATCCATCCATCCATCCATCCATACAAACTTTCGCATTACAATATTCGCATTTGTAATATTAGTGGGAAGTGGAATTATGAAAATATTATTGTGACAATACCTGGAACTTTTGCGTAACTGCTTCAAAGTTGAATTCGCTACGGGAGTGCTTCTTTATTTTTCCACCTTCAGCTACGTCGATTGAGAACTTCTTGGAGAATAATTTACATATTTCTGAAACAAAAACCGTTTTCTATAAAATAAGGTTTAATTACTTTACATTGAACTTGACCCTAAAAGTTGTTGGTATGCGTGACGTCATTAGCTAAAAAGCATTTGTCGAAAAAAATCATAAGTTATAGGAAGTTAGCTTGTTAGTCACAGGCGAGCTAGAATGATGTTTTTAAATAATAAGTTTAGCGCTAATTGTATTTTGACGGCACGGTTGGCGCAGTGGTTAAGCGATTGACTGCTGCTCTGCGTGTCGCGGGTTCGATTCTCGCACGGAAAAAATATTTGTATGACCTACAAGTAGTTGTTCCGGGTCTGGCTGTTTGTGTATGTGAGGTTAAATATTTGTAAACGCACCCACGATACAGGAGAAATTCCTAGAGTGGGGAAACGTTTTTTTTTTTTTTTAATATTTCCTAGCAGCGAGTCTAAGTGCACGAAAACTTGCTTTTACGCTAAACCAAGTTATACCTTTGGTCATCTTCTTGACAACATGCTTGGCCTCATCTCTCGCCCTCCCGACGCCGTACAGCAGTATATGTCTCTGATTGGCGTCGTGCGGGGTGTGCTCGGGCTCGGTGGGCGGCAGCGGGAAGTGCAGCGTGTAGTGGTAGTGTCGCGACACTGTGCCGGACGTCACGCCGCCGCAGCCGCTTGAAGGACCCGAGCTTGTTGTGCGGATACCTGGGAAAACAGGTAAAAATTCTATAAATTCTATAAAAAAGAACAATAAAAAAACTGACTATGAAATTTTTAACCGTGAATAGTGACTTCTCACTGAGCGTATGTCCAACGTAGTGACGTAGCGTTGAGGTAGCATAGACGCTGGGTAAAAACAAACGCTAGCGTCGCGTGCTTGTATACAAGGTGGCAGGGAAATCAACGCAAAAACTCTTACCATTGATTCAGGACATGATTCACGTCCTAGTTTTTTTCTTCTTCTAATAACCGCTGTTATCTACAAAAGTGCTATACCTACGCCGTCAAAATGTATGTAAAAACAATTTTTTTAATAACCGGCGAAGAATTTCGACTGGGGTCCAGAACCATGTACTGAATCCATGGTAACAGGTTGCACGTCGATGTCCCTGCCATCCTGTATAAAATAACGTCACGTATACGTTCGACGAATACCGTCACGTGATCAACGCTCTTAGCTCTCAAAACGAATTCTTTACCGCTTTATCATGTGAATGGGTAACGTACCTGGTACAGACATTGGCCCCATGCTCATAGACGGCATGCCCGGGATACTCATGCCGCTTGGACCCATCATTGGCGAGTTTACGCTGTAACAAGAACTAAATTAAAATTTTAATAGCTATGAACAAAAATGAATACAAAACTAGTCTTTTACACTTTCACCGATCAGTAAAAAAAGGACACAAGAGCCAAACATCGAATGATGTCGATGGATGGAAGACGGAAACGAATGTGTCTGATTATCAGTTTTTATAGGATTTTTACACGTTCCGGCTACTGGGTGCTGGGGAAAAACAGTTAGAGACACAATATATCTCAAATGTACCCGAAAATTGCAATTATTACTGTATCACCCACCTATGTGAAGGCTCTCCAGGGTCTTTCGGACTATCAGGTGCGTCCATAGAATTCTGTTGGTCTTCTTTGATGTGCTGGAGCAACTTGTCAAGGTCATCGTCAATCTTTGAGTCGTCTAAATCCATTCGAACGTTCTCCTATAAACAAAGGTTGCTATTAAAGAATGGACAAAAGTTGCAAATGACAAAAGCGAACTGAATTCGTGAATATTTGCATTAAGAATTGGTGATAATTTTCAATTTATGTAACAACAAACTGAATGTCATACTTAACAAAGTTCAAATTCCATTGCAATCAAAAAGTTATTAGGACCTTTTTGTTACAAATGGTCACTCAAAAATCAACTTAGAATGCATCTCACTCTCTCTCTTCGACTCTTATGTCATTACAATTTGACATAAGGTTTAAAATGCAATGATTGACGCGCACTCCTGTAACGCAATCACTATAACCACAAACATGTTGGCACGCGTCCGTTTCGCCACATCTCTGTTCGGGACTGCGAAAAAAAATATTTGTAAATTAGACTTGAATTTGTGACGTACTCACCTCCATCTTAGGCTTGAGGTCGATGCCAGCAAAGATGTCGTCATCCATGTTGTGGTTAGTGCCGGTGCTGTTGGCAGGTGGCGCCACCGTGTGTCCGCTGCTGCCACTCGACGATGTAGGCTCCGTCGGAGATATTAGATCACCTGTATTTAAACAACCCGTCAAATTGGATTCTTTGGGAGAGCATGTTCGCATGTTGTTGTGAGCTGACATTAAGGAATCTTTCGCTCATAAGTCATAATGGATTTTCATGGTAATTAACATTTGTTCAATGTTTTCCTTAACTCTTTACCAGTGGTGGTGAAACAAGTTGCATAAAGGACGCTGCTACACCTAGTAATTTTGGAATGAGAGTACTAATGAAATAAATTATTTCATTCGTTCTCGTAATATTAGATCTTAGGCTCAATTTATGTTGCCGTGGAACGGAATAGAAGCGATTGTTTTTGTACAAATCATAATGAACTTTATGTCAAAATTGTAACGCAAAAATTAGATACACACAGGTCGCGCATCTTCTGGAGAATTATCGCGCATTTTCGGGAGTTCCGGCAGTAATAAGCTTGCATCTAGTTTGTACGTTAGACCATTGACATAAAGTTCATTTTGGTATGTACGAAAACTCCATTCCGTTCCATTCCGCGGCAATGTCAATTGACCCTTAGAGCCATCATTTTTGTTTTATTTTTAGTTAGTGACGATACGTACCTCTCGAAATAAGCGTGCACATGTAAGCGTCGTGCGAGAACACGTCGCGTCGAATCAGTTCGCCGAACAAGTGCACCAGGTTGGCGAACTGCTGTCTGTTGCCCGGCGGGGAGTTGGGGCTCTCGTCTAGAATTAAAAGAAAGAAATACTTATTGGTGCCAGAAAGAAGAGAGCAACAA
Organism: Apamea monoglypha; assembly: GCA_911387795.2. NCBI lineage: Eukaryota > Metazoa > Arthropoda > Insecta > Lepidoptera > Noctuidae > Apamea > Apamea monoglypha. The sequence goes on from OU426916.1 coordinate 13,292,416, forward strand.
ATATATCGTGGTATCTTTCAATAGCCTCAGGGTCTACTCCGAAGTAGTATCGGCCGAATGCTCGGCCGTTTCCTGCTACGAAGTTACTATTTGGTTCGGTCGGTCCCGATCCTACACTCCTACACTCTTTCGAACATTGACTATGGTCCCGACCCAATTGAGCCGATCCAAACTTTTTTCGCATTTTTCAATAATATTCAGTTCGGCCATGTGTCGGTGAGATCCGATCATTCGCACTTTGCACTTCGTAGTGGACCCCCAGAGTTTTCTAATAGAATAATTAACTTAGCCGACCTGGGGACTCACCCCACCGAAGCTTTCGAGGCACATTTTCCCTCTTATTAATAAACGAAATCTAATTTTAGTTCTAGTCTAAACCTTTGATCCAGTAGTTGTATTTCGAACTTTATTTCGATTTAGGTAAAGTTCTTAATACTAAAATGACAACATAGCACCGAACTAAGGTGTCATTTTTGTATAAAGAACTGCATTTCTATAACAGTTAGGTTCTTAATTCAATAACTGGCTCGGTGGTTTAAACCCGATCTAAAGAAAAGCCTTGTTTTGTATTATGGGGGTTTGTGATTTTATGTCGCAACTTAGTATTTTGATAATCCAGTTAAGACTCGAATCGAAGTGTCTGAATGACAGCTACAGACTACATAGTTCACTTACCTAAAACCGGGGCGTCGTTGTCAAGAAAGCGTAAAAGAAGGTTCTGGAAAATGGGCGGTCCGTTGTAAAGACCTGTGCCGGAGCTCACGGATTCTTTGTCATCGGATCCTGTAACAAAATCAATCCCTTGCTAGTCGGTAGTCCCAAACTACTGCGTTAGCAAAAACCTTATAAACCATCGTCGACACCAAATGACACCGAACTTGTCTAGTTCGAAAGGATTAAGGGGGTTAGGTAGGGGGCTAGGTCAGTGTAAGGTTGTATGTTGAAGAAAATATGATTTGCGAGCGTAACTAGAATGTATTTACAGAATTATGATTATTAAAATCATCAAAGTTCATATAATCCTGTTGATTTACATTTCATATTGAATGACTATCATTCAATAGGATTACTGACGGCAAATTGCAAAAAAAAAACCTAAGAAAATTAATATTGTGCCGAAAATCATGGTTTTGGAGAAATAAATACGTCTGTATTTGTTTATATTTATTATTCTGAGTATGTGTGATGTAGTGGAAGAGACACTTTGAAAAAACGCTATAAATAAATGTATGATGTGGTATACAGTTACCTGTAGCATGATGATCGTGGTGGTGGTGCGTGGTGTGGTGCTGACGTCGGTCTAGTAACGCGGCCGCGGCCTGCGCTCGGTGCTCGCCCCAGCGCGCGCCGCACACTGCCCACTCGCAGATCACACGTACTACTGAGTAGGGACATGCCCATTCCTGGATATGGAACATTGCAAGTTAGACTGGGAGATGACGCAGTTCGACTTCTACACCCAACTTACTCAAATATCAACTTTATATCATAGTGTTCAAAGTTCAATTGAAAATAGAGTCATCATCATCTTCGCTGCAGGTTCGGTTCAGTTCACCCTACGTGAAGGATTGGTCTCAGATCGCAATAAGTGGGACAATTGAAACGAGGGAAAGGAGGCTTTTGCCCTGAATTCGGTTGCTGTAGACAAAAAATAATAGTAAATATCGAAAATACTATAAATAAAAACTTAATGGAAACTGGGGGTCTACTCCGAAGTGGTATCGGCCTTTTCCTGCTACGAAGTTGCTATTTGGTTCGGTCGGTCCCGATCCTACACTCCTACACTCTTTCGAATAATGACTATGGTCCCGACCCAACTGAGCCGATCCGAACTTTTTTCGCAATTTTCAATAATATTCGGTTCGGCCATGTGTCGGTCCGTTCCGAACATTCGCACTTTGCACTTCGTAGTAGACCCCCTGAACTACATCTATAGTTACTAATAATAAAGCTGAAGTTTTTTTTGTTTCTTTCATCGCGGTAATCTCTGAACTACCAGTCGGATGAAAAAAAAATCTTATTTCATTTGATACCCCAATTCTTGAGGAAAGGCTATAGGCTATTCAACATCACGCTACGACCCTTAGGAGCCGAGCAAAAAGAAAATTTTCAGAAAGAACGCTAAGGGAAAACCGTGCGACGGGGTGGGTCGGGAACAAGAATTTTAGTACTAGATATTAGGTCCACAATGACACACTCACCGGATCTTTGGTATCACTGTTATCCTTCGAAGGTGGCGGGCAGTTGGCAAACACTTCTTTATACAGCGTGTCCAGATTATTGTTAGGGTCTACCCGGTCGAAGCAGTGCCTGTCTAGAGCCTCTAGCACTGCTAGTATTCGCGCTGGAAAAAAGACTTTAGCTATAATGATTTACATATCCTCATCACTATCATCTGCCTAGCCTTTTCCCAACTATGTTGGGGTCGGCTTCCAGTCTAACCGGATTCAGCTGAATACCAGTATTTTACATGGAGCGACTGCCTATCTGACCTGCACAACCCAGTCACTGGGTAATACGATACCTCTTGGTCAGACTTTCGGGCTTCTGACTACCCGTAACTACTGTCAAAAATCTACGAATGACAGTGATTAACATATATTTGAATTAATTCGTTTCTTAGTTTCGTTTCTGGGTTGAAAAACTTATGAATATAAACCACTTTTATTACTCAAAAATCAAAAAAATCTACTGTTTCCTACAATAACGCAATAAGAACTTCATTGAAAAGGTAATAACCGTTTGTTTGGCTAACCTGAATAAATTATCGTGACGATCGCAAGTGCACGCGACAATAGCCTTCTAGAAAGCCAAAATTACATTACGAAATTAGTGACATAAAATTATAAGGCAACTTTTGTCGTACAAGTGTGCGGGCGGCTGGTGCGTCAGTCGCTCGCCCGTGTGAACCATGGGACTCACCAATGAAAAGGTCGCTCTATAATTTTATGTCATTTCATGCCACTAATTTCGTTCTGTACATTTGGCTTTGGGACAGTCTGTAAGACTTATCGAGAAATAATTTAAAATATTTTAAGAATAACTTTTATTATGGATAAATAGGTTTATTATGAATAAAAGCATTTACAAATATAGTATACCTTGAGAGCTACTCTGCCACTTATCCGTGCACCATTTACTTTCAGCCTTTTTACTTCTCGCCGAGATTTCTTGTTCAGCCTCATACACCTAGCATAAAATAATATAAATCAATTTAAAAGCAAGGTTACAGTTCCTGTTGTTCATAAAGGTCAGGTGCGTAGAACTCGCAACCGGCGTGCGTGTATGTACGTCATTATATCATAATCAGCCTATAATATTCCCACTGCTGGGACACAGGCCTCCTCTCGGTGAGAGGGAATGGGCCATAATCTAACACGCGGGCCCAGTGCGGGTTGGTAGATGTCATATGAATGTTTGGTTCTAGGACATGCCGGTTTCCTCACGATGTTTTCCTTCACCGTTTTGAGAGCAGTGGTGATGAAATTAAATACACAAAGTGCCTGCCTGGGTTCGAACTCACGCCCTAAAACTCGTAAGTCGGGGCCGATACCACTGCTCTGTGTGTGTATGAACGTAAACGAGGCGAAAGGAGTATGTAAAGATCGTAGCAGGTGGCTTTCTGTAGTTTCTGCCTACCCCCATCAGAAGAAGGCGTGAGTTTATGTATGTATAAAAAGCAAGACAACATCACTACTTATACTAATTTTCCTAAGATTTGACTATGTGACATCCGTGGTCATAAAACGCGGGAGAGAGACGACCAGAGCCTCAGTATGATTTTTAGAAACCCCGTACTAATCTCTCACGGTCGTACTCTAACATTTTATGACCGCCACTGTCACGAGTCTTTACGTTTAGTATAGTAGTATCTCTGTCATATTACATTTAGAAAAGATATTTTTATAAAAAATAAATAAATCTATATCTTAAAAAAAAAAAAAAAAAATTTTTTTTTTATACTTTTCTCTACACTTGAAATTGCTCCTGTATCGTGGGTGCGTTTACAAACATTTAAACACACATACACAAACAGCCAGACCCAGAACAACTACATACCTGTAGGCAATACAAATATTTGTTCCGTGCGGGAATCGAACCCGCGACACGCAGCGCGGCAGTCGATCGCCAACCACTGCGCCAACTGTGTCGTAGTTATAATATGAAACCCCTAAGTCCAAGAAGAACTATAAATATTGATACATACCAATTTCCTATGCTCCTCTGTAATGGCGGTGTCCATGTGAGGCATAGGCAAGGCGGATGGCGGTAACGGTAGCAGATCAAGCGGCGATCCTTGTAATGACGAACCGCAACCCGACCATACCATGGCCGTTGGACACTCGATGCAAATTATCTGTTGAGAAAATAGTTTAGATTTGAAAACCTCCTTCGATATGAAGATGGGTAACCATAGAGAACCATAAAATGACGTGACTGTTGTATTGCCCTAAACTCCCGTGCAGCGCTAAACATGTGAAAACGTAAAAAACGTACAGCGAAGAGCTTATTGCGTCGCTTGACTGACTTGATATTTGGTTCAGTTATAAAAATCCGGTTATCGATTTTTTTTATTGAACTGTGATGTGCGGATAATAAGGTTCAATATTAGTAAATCTTTTTATTGCCCTTTAATCTCAGAATGTAGATAAAGTCTGTAAGTTTAAAATGATAGATGGCAGAAGAACTTTTAATCCTCGTCTTTAAAAATAATAATTATGTAAAGATTGAGCAGAATCTCAGTATCAGGTATTTTTATAAAGTTTAATCGATTTCTTACCTGCAGAACCGTAGCCAGTTGTATAATAACATCTCTATGGTAGGAACAATTGAGTATCTCTCCGAAACCAACTTGAACCGGATTCATGGCCGCAGCCACCACAGTCGTCAGCGTAGCCTTCGTATCTCTGACAGGAGAGGCCCTTTCCTCCTTCACTTGGACGTCCATTGGCTGTGGGGGATTTGGGGTGCCGAGGGAGTGATTAGGGTTCGGAGTTCCCAAGGAATGGGTCGGGTTTGGCGTGCCTAAGGAGTGGTTGGGGTTTGGAGTCCCCTGGCTTTCTACCGGAGTAGGTTCCCGTTTGATTTGAGATATGTTCGGCTTGACATCCGCGTTGGATTCGGGTGCTGGTGACATCGGGGCGCCGTTTGGTTCTGGATAGGAAAGTTTATTGTTTACTTTTTTGTAGATAGAAGATTTAATCATCATGTTAATAAACTGTTCATAAACCCCTGTATTCATAAACGTTGCATAAAGTTAAGTAGTGATTCGCGACAGTTAAACCATACATTTTTGACGTTTAAACGTCACTTAACTTTGATCATCGTTTATAAATAAACCCCATCGTGTTCAAAAAACAGTACGTGAGTCTATTGACGAATGATTTGAATAATCAATTCTGCAAAAAGTTGCAGGTAAAACGCAACCACGATAATGGAGAAATTCCTTGAATGGGGCGTTTACTCTGCTCTAATACTGTTAAAAGAAATCAAAATGATTGGCAATCTCTAAGTTAACAAGCAAAAGATCATTCTAATCTCACCTGCATTCCGATCAACAGTTTTAGCAAAAACAGCAGGCTGGTTGAGAGTCCTGAGCGTAGTATCTGACAGTACCGAGCAAATGGCCGCGGCCTTTTTAGCACAGGAGGTGGCAAGTCTTCGAGATAGGTTTTCACAGCATATAAACTCACACATGTGCTGTAACGCTAGTGGGAGGAATAACCTGGGGAAAACGGGGTATTTTAATAATGATGGAGTTCAGACAACAAAAGGTTCATCCAGAATTCCGGATGTGTCATAATCCTAGCTTTTAATGTTCCAACTGCTGGGACACAGGCCTCCTCTCTGTGAGAGGGAGTGGGGCGTAATCCACCACGCGGGTGATAGATGTCACATATCTTCGAATTTTTGGTTCTAGGACATGCCGGTTTCCTCACGATGTTTTCATTCCCGTTATATATCTTAATATCTATAATTCTTCCGTACGTGTGTTTGTCACCTAACTCCTCCTAAACGGCTGGAGCGATTTGGATGAAATTTTGTATGTATATTTCAATGGATTCCTGTATGGTTTAAAAACACAATTGGACCCGGTAGGTGGCGCTGCTTTCCGGGCAGGACTATGTCTGCCGGGTCATAAAAGGCAACTAAAAGGGGTTCAATCCTTGGAAGTATTACAGCCAAGGTCTAAACTGTAACCATTTTAAGACATAACTCATGATTGCAACTCATTGTAATTTAAACTTTATGTCAATGAAATAAAAAGACTACCTATAGGATTTTTTAAATCTAAAGTACGTAATATGAGAAGAGTGATGTTTTAGGGGAAAATTCTCAGAAAATTTATCAAATTACCTTAACAGTCCATCATCAGGAGCCCTCTTATCGAGCAGTTCAATGATCCAGGTTAGAAAGTCATGCCTGTCGAGCAGACCTTCGTCCAGCAGGTACTTAGCGAGGCGGCAGCAGTAGTTCCAGAGCTTGAGGGCTTGTCGCCAGTCTGTGCTTTCGCTTCCACCAGGAGTTAGTGAGCCAAGAGCTGAAGAAAATATATCATTTGTATTATCAAAACAGTATTTTTCAAAGAGTTAGCAGGGAGTACAGTAAGTGCATCTACATTCACCAGATGTTCACAAGCCTATTGCCATTGCCTTAATTCAAGACTATTATTTTCTAACAACAAGGCATAAGCTTCATCTCAAATAGCGAAGGCACGCCAGTTTTATAATCACATTTAAAAAGATATAAATAGTGATACTGTATTCATTGACAATTTAACACATTTTTCTAAAAATCGGCCAAGTGCGAGTTAGACTCGCCGCCGAAAGAAAACACATTTCTTGTATGCGGGTCTCCCTTTAATTATTATTAACTTAATTTATTTTTATTATTTGGTGTAATAAAGACAATAGAAATACGCTCTATCAACTGTCTACCTATTACCGTTCATGAGATACAGCTCGCTGATAGTACAGAACCCTAAAAAGTGTATGTTGCAAATACATATCTTATAACAGGGCTACACTTTTTTTGTGGTATAAAGGGGTATACTTACTACTGGAATTCCCTGGAGAATGCATGGAGTTCGGCACAGTAGAATTGGGTGTGGAACTCCCTGGTGGATTGCCAGATGAGTTGTGGCTAGGAGTTCCCTGGCCTGACTGAGACGGAGGTGTTTTATCGGACACATTGCCCGGAACTGCGCTCTGGTAGTGTTCAGCCAACTTGGGTATTTGATCCTTGAGAAACTTGATCAATGTTGTGGTCCATTCTACAAGAAAGGAGATAATGTTATGATTACTCTATAATGGACAAAATATATGATTAATTATGAGCAAGTATAATATTGGATAACATTACAATACTTTGGTAGATTGTATTTTAATGCATCTTGTTTTTTTAACCACTTGTTTAGAGCGTTTTAGAGGATATCAAAATCATAGACAACATAACCTGCAGCTTAATTGCGTAACACATTTTCGGCAAATGATTGAGATTAATTGGTTTCGTTTCGATCGCTTTTTGTTTCATTTTACGATTTTCTTAAGCACATATCGTTCACTCTTTAGCGTTTCAAACCAACAGCTGTTGCTATTACATGATAGTGGAGTTACGCAATACGAAAATCGTAAAATGAAACAAAAAGCAATCGAAACGAAACCAATTAATCTCAATCATTTGCCGAAAATGTGTTACGCAATTAGGCTGCTGATTGAGAAGTTTTTATGCATACAACAAGTATATCACTTTTTGCAATGAAGTTCGTTAACACGGCTTGTGGTAGGAGATGAGTGGTAGAAATCGGCAAATAAAAAAAAGTGTTATGCACCCTTCATGCGATTTTCTGTTCTCTTCCTATTCAAACTCACAAAATTTATTTCAAATAACCCAATTACAGGCACTTTTGAATTGTCAAGGTATTATATGTACGATGCATGTAATGTAATGCAACTTCGTTCCTGACGGGTTGTTTATTGGCACCTTGTCTTTTCTTATTGTTCATGTAATTTGTTATCATTTAAATTGATTTTGTGTGTTGTGCTATGTCTGTTGCATGTACTACATGGTTTATCTATGTAACTATCTACTTCCTATTTTCAAATGGATGCTGATACTACATATAATATTATAATCGACCCACACTTACCAGTGGTAGGATCAGGCAACTGTCTCTTTTTGATCTTAGCCTCAGACACAGCCACAGTATAAGCAGAGCTAAGTTTGATGAACCAGGCAGCTCTGGGCATAGAGACCTGGTACTCTGTCAGTGTTATAAATATCTCTTCCTTTTTGTTAAAGTTTGGCGCTTTTTTTGCTAGTTGGGACAGCGGTTTGCTTCCTGTGAATGATAATAACATGTTATGTGAAAAATAAAATAGAATATTCTTCTCTCTTCATTAAATACACCATACAAATGACAGATATCATCATCTCTAGCCTTTTCCCAACTATATTGGGGCCAGCTTTCAGTTTAACCGGATGCTGAGTACCAGTATTTTACAAAGAGTTGGCAAGAGAGTACAGTAAGTAAATCCAGTATTTTACAAATTATAGATATAAATGTAAAAAAAAATGATGTATTTAATGATCTTTTTAGTGTTTGAAGTTAATAACTTTTAGTAACACACATGGAATTATTGTGGTTTACAGACAATAATAACTTTAATGCAATAGAAAAAATATTAACAGGTTCCGGCACGATAAAAGAAAAACAATAGAAGTTTTATTGTTATGACGGCTACAACCATATAGTGCCCTTGACAGTGTTAATGAATCTTTAAAAATAAGATATTTCACAATTTTCCTATTGGATATTAATAATATATAATATAAATCATATTGAAGACATCAATTTTAACACATTGGAAGTAAGGTAAGTCCACTCATATTGCACAGGATCATCATCTGCCTAGCCTTTTCCCAACTATGTTAGGGTCAGCTTGCAGTCTAACCGGATGCAGTTGAATACCAGTATTTTACATAGAGCATCTGCCTATTTGCATATTGCATAGGTTGCATAGGATATGTAATGATAATGTGTTTTAAGATTAAGTGCTCCTTTAGTCCTTTCTAATAGGTTTTATTGAAGAAAATCTTCCAACAAAAAAAACATTGATAAGTAAGGTATAAGCAGGTATTCGGGAGGTTCAGGTTAAGGCGGGAGGAAACGCCAGGGTGTCACCACTGTGTGGATGCCCGACGCCCAAGCAGAGCAGACCTCCACTGTGTCCTCCGGGCAGACACAGTGGTCTGCTCGGCTTGGGCGGAGCACCGCCGCGTCTTCGTGGCGGCGATCTCTCGCGTCCGGCCCTGGTCCGAGCCATGGTACGGAGCGAGAGTGCATGGGAAGCCGTCACCTTCTTCTGCGAAGCAGTAATGCCCGCAAAGGAGGAGGCGGAGCGCGTGAGGGAGAGGCAATCTCTGCGCCCTCACGCCCCTAGTCGCCGCAGGAGACGCCCTGGACGTCGGGAGTCCCCCGACTCCCGACCACCGTAGGCGCGGGCTTGCGGGCGGCGAACAATGGGCAGCTCGCTGCCCGGCAAGGACCAGACCCGAGTCGACGGCGCGTTGTGTTCCACGCGCGCCTCAAAGAGATGTCAGCACAAACTGACGGGGTCCGCTAGGGCCAATGCCTGCCAGGGCTGCGGAAAGTTCGCGGTTGTTCGAAAGAGATACCGTGGTCTCTGGCATAGGCAACTGAAGGAACACGGGTGTGTTTTAGTCAGTAAAAGTCTGACACACCCTCCTGCTCCGTCCAGAGCGGGAGAAGTCATATGATGATTTGACAAACCAGAAAAAAAAAAAGGTATAAGCAGGTATAGGCAGCGCTTAGTTTTACTAATTGTAAGAAATAATAAATAAAGTAATGAGTTAGTGAGTAATGAGTAAATGACTCAGCCATCAAAATACCAGCATCGCCTAGTTTGGGAATCGCTGTTCATTGAATTATGTTAATAATACAACTTGTAACTGTTACCCCTTAATTTTAAGTATGGTAAAAAAAATGCCTGCAACAATGGTTTACTACATTTATTCTTATTACCTGCCAAATCCTTGAACCAAGCTTCTATCTGTGCTTTAGTGCGGGCAGTAGCTGGCCAGAAATTGTCCTTAGGATTCACTTGCTGCCTCTTCCTTCCACAATCAGGCAGAGTATTCAACTCTTCTTTCTTAGAAAGTATACTAGAAAAGAACTGTCCTATCTGCAAAGAAAAATGTGAAATATGTTGACAAACAATTTCTGATGTTGATATCTCCCATTCCTTCAAAAAGGTCTGTTCATTTATAATTCAAACAGGAATTGGAACAGAGGAAGGCTTATTTGAATAAATTGTAACATCATTGTCAATGTAAAAAAGAATATAACCTTCTCAGGTTGTTTTTATAATGTGATAAACATACAAGGCCTGTTGACCTATTTACAAAGGTAACATATTGCATACTAATGTAGGGTAAAGAAGAAATACATGACTGTATTTGGAGCACTGTATTTTCTTACCTTGGATGCTGAATAATTAAAATTCCTTGCGGTACCGAACTCATCGCTGGACTGTGGTGTTGTGGAAAAGCCATGTTTTACGTTTGTAGATGTTAGCTCATCCTCCTTCTGGCGGGGCTCCTGAGGGTACACATCCGGAGGCCCGAGCCGTGGCCTCTTCAGAGGACGCTTTTCGTACATAATCCCCATGGTTATTGGGTGTATTGTATGTATTTCGCAACACGACTAATAAATATACAAGGGTAATGTACACGACGGCAATTTCATATTTTTCGTATCAGGCCGATTAGATTGACTATTTATTTAAAAACTACACAAAATACACATGATTTTAGTCTCACGAGGAACCAAATAGGTAAATCTAACGTATATATAAATTCATGTAGAAAAGAAAACAAAATATTACTTTGAGCTAAACAAAAACCATTTCTTGAATGAGAAATTTTGGATCAGTTCAGTCAGTTCAATGAATGATGAAAGAATGATTTTGAATGAAATATTTAGGTTGATACAGATAAAAAAAATAACTCCCAAGCAAATAGTCATTTTTTTCCGGAAGTTTACGGTTATTCATCTACCGTTGACACTATAAAATTCCAACATTGTTGTTTTGCTGGTTCAATTTTCTAGTTATACTCACGCCTGGTACCTCGGCTATAAAATGGTTGATGAAACCACAAAAAAATCAAGAAACAAACGATATAGTTATTGTATCATTAAAAAAAACCAAACGCCATTCAAAAAAATGTTTAGTCTGGTAACATTTAGTTAAAATAACCTCACTTTTCCTAAACAGCTGATAGCATTTTACTGTTTATGTTTTAGTACGAAAAAAAAGTAAGAAGTAATAAGTATATTACTGAAGAAAAGAACATGCCACCTAAAAAGCAACCTGAAAAGGGTAAAGCCGGTGGAGCAGCTAAATCCGGCGCGGGAAAATCTAGCGGCGACGCGAAAGGTTTGTTTACATTTTGTGTTGCGTGAGTTTTCGTGAAGATTATCCCTAGAAATATTGACAAACCTATAAACATTCTTTCTTTTAAATTTAGAATCTGCAGCAAAAGAGAAAAAAGGCGGGTCAGCTGTCAAGGTACGTCATATTTTATGTGAGAAACAGTCAAGATGTTTGGAGGCTTTGGAAAAATTGAAATCCGGTCAAAAATTCCCGGATGTAGCTGCCGCATATAGTGAAGACAAAGCGCGGCAAGGCGGGGACCTTGGCTGGCAGATACGTGGTTCAATGGTGGGCCCTTTCCAGGATGCGGCATTTGCCTTGCCCATATCTACAGTCGCGAGTCCCGTATACACAGACCCCCCTATAAAAACCAAGTTTGGTTATCATATAATAATGGTAGAAGGTAAAAAATGACAGACATGGTGTTTGAATTTGAATATTTCTGGGCGATACTTTTGCTGTTTATTATGGAACGGATATGCTGCCTTCAGGAGCAGTTCGATAAGGACTACTGCATACTACCAGACAATCAGAGGTCCAATGAGTCTATAGACATTAATATGGAGGACTTTGCTAATAGAGAGTAAGTTAATGTAACTTTTACTTATTCAAATACCCTCTATATCCAAAATACGAAATGTACATTTAGTTATAAGAGCAAACAACTCCTTGGTAAAAGCACCTACAAACAGGGTGAATAGGGATGCAGGGGTGTATTGGGGCGAAACTTTAAAATGGATTTTAATGTTGAAATAATATAGTTTATTGCCAACAAGGGTACTTAATCGTTAATAATAATTATAATACAGTAAGGATCTTTTTTGGCAACAACTTAAGTTTCGCCCCTGCATCCCTGTTCACCCTGTGTGACGTTAACTGGTGCTTTGGTAATAGATTCCACACCTTTAGTTTGTATTCTAAAATGCACACTTCCTATTAGATTCTTGTAGTCAAATAAATACACTACTATTTAATTATTTAAGGCTATAAAACTAAGTTAAACTACACTATCTCATATAAATAATGATTTTGTAATGTAAAAGTAATCCTTTTGTGTTATTTTCAGTTTTGGTTTAAAAATGAGCTTCCTCCGTCTGTGTCGTTTAATGCATGTCACGATGCTCCTGACTCTTTTATATTTCTGCAATATCTGCCTCTGGTTCATAATGACCAAGAAACCATCGCCCAAGTCATCTCTCAGATACAGGTTCAAAATCGCAATGCCTTCCTTATGACAATGTAATGAAACTCTGAAAATAAAATAAATAAAATAGCTGCTGTTACTAAGTCCATAATATAGACAACATAGGGAAAGTTACTTCAAATTATTTCTTACTAATAATACTTGCATTGTCATTTGTAGAATGTGGGTATTAAGAAGAATTAGTATTTTCGAATAAAATTTTATATTTACCAAATTATGACATAATAACGAACTTCTAACTATATTCTATATTAACTATATACTATATTCTATAACTATCTAAATCTGTTAGGTACCTATGTTTAAAAAAAAATGGCAATATAATTTCATAAAATAAAATTTAATTTGTAAGTGCAGTGCTGAAATAAATGCATATGTTGTCTCAATTTCTGTTTTTCTAATTGGGTGCTGTAATATTTTACGAATGTTTTCTACAGTAATAAAATAATTTAATAGTATTTCGCCTTTTCTTCGACTTTAAAACAACTCAAGTTGATGAGAACGCACCACAAAACCTACTTGATGTTAATGTAGTTTTGTACAAAATAAATCGAAGATCACCAAACGTACTTTATTGTACACCGATCGGCGCCACATACTTAGGCCCGGTTTTTTGATCCGTAGTTAAACTCAACCAATTGAAACCGGCCCTTAGCGCCTGATCAGGAAATAAAAATACGCCGATCGGTGCAGCAGCGAATGGGTTAACACAACGCTGCAGGCACACACATCATCCAAAAAGTTTACGCTTCTCATGGACAAGACCATGCCACGCCACGGACCTTCAAGTATTTTGGCAAGAATAAATTATTTTTATTAGGTATTTATTTATTAGAGTTTACAATTTATAAAGAGTTTACAATTTGGTCTTCGTCAATTGTATCATCATACAATGTTAGCAACATTGTATGGTGATAAAATAGCTAGCTAGAAACTTAGAGCTAAGAAACTTAAACTTAGAGCTATAAACTTAACGTTAGGTAGACGCAGGTTTAGCCGGGCGTAATCAGCTTACCTACCAGTCCATAAAGAGTAGACGTCTGTGGTAGCACCTTGACCTTGAGCTGGCGTAGGGTAGCACGGAGTTTCACTAGAATGCGATATACCAGCTTGTGTGTGGTCTACTGTACCCACCACCACCGACTGCAGTTTCCTATCAACTGATTAGTCTTCTCAAGTCATAGATTTTTATTTCGGTAGCTGGCGAGCGCTGTCTTGGAAACGAAAGCTATACATCGCCACCCATGGTTGATCCCAACTAGAAAGAGAACCTAGCACGGACGCGCGATGTAAGCGTAAGGAACGATTTTTTAATCTAAAATAACCTTTAGCATTTTGGTTTTTTATGCGGTAAGTACAGTTAGTATTAGTATCACCCAGATATGAATAAATGTAGGTAGTCTTAAAACTAAGTAAAAATTATGTGCGTAAGAAGTATTTTCAAATTGAAAATAGATCGGATTTACGTTACGTTTACCTACCCCGCCCGTTCGTGCTAGTACCACAGAATAGAAATATCAGTGGTCAAGGTCATGGTGATCACAGTTTTAAGGTTCTCATTTTATTAATTCGTGCAGGATTTGCGATTTCAATTGCCTTTATCTTTTCATAAGGCGCGTTTCTGCCACGCCACGCAAACCGCAATCCTTGTTTATGAGAATCGTGTATATGTCGCAGGGATATGATAAAAACAGGGATTAACATCCTCCGTGATTTGATCAAATCCCTTATGGAATTGACCAAATCCCTGTTTTTATCATATCCCTGCTACATATACAATATTCTGGGTTAACGGCATTTAGGAGAAAGTAGATAATGAAACAAAACATAAAAAATTAAAACAGTCTTTATTGACAGATCTTAAATATTTATTATTAAACTCGACTGCAACAGTTACGTGACTAAAGTAATGTACAATACTGCAATAAATATTTATGTAATGAGGTATTTAAAGCTAGAATCGGATCCTTCATTTTGGATATCGAAAATCGTGATTTTAGCAGTTTTTGCAGCTTTTACGATAATATTTGGTTGTATGGTTACTACCTCATGATTTTAAATGTAAGCACGAACATTTACATGGAGAATTGTTTCGTTAAATATAAATAATTGGTTCGAGTCGAGGATAGTCCATGCTTACTGCTTATAAAATACTTTTTTAACTTCTAATTTATTCTTGTGACAGCGTGAGGGAATCAGATCAAACTCTGAGGTTAGGGTTGGTGTATCGCACGTATTTCAGGAGGGCATCGTTTTCCTCGCAGACGAAAGGCTTGCGGTGGTGGCAGGCCACGTCGTGCCAGTGAACGCCATCGTTGTAGAAGTTGTTCAGGATGGCCACGCAGTGTTCAGCAGCGCCGCCTTGATGCAGCTCCTGTTAATAGAAAGATTATGGTCAGATAGTGTATTTTACCTAACCTTTGATTTGACAGCTTCACGCATTGACTCTCGGTAGGGGTCTCTAAAAGGTAGGCAGAACTTCCTTTATCCAATTTAAAGATACCTACCGGTATTTCTTAGGACACTTACACGTACACTTGACTGTCTGAAAATAGAGTCTGACCCTGACTCACAGCAAGCGCACTTTAGCTAAGTAGGTACGTCCAACTCCCGAAGGTCCCTTAACTGTCTGGGAAGAATAGGATTCCGAATGAATGTAAATGGCGAAGTTTTGTTTAAGATTAACTCCGTTACATCAATCGGTCGGTTGCGTACAATAACCGCATAATGCGCGAGGCCTTGAACGCCGTACAACAACGGATGCGGAGGATGCGCGTGCGACCGCAAAGGGTTACGTATTGTTTGTTCCGCAGCGTAGGCGCGAGTGCAGGCCGCGGGTACGCGCGACTCGCGGGGAAAGTGACGCGCAAACAACGCGACGACGCGCGCCGAATAACGATGAGCTTTTGTTGTACAGCTTGCGGTCGCTGTTTGTAGAAAGTGGCCGCGACATGCGGGTACGCCCTTCGGCGAATATTTCGCAGGCCCATAAATATTCACGTGTCGCTTTCGTTTTCATTGCGTTATATCCGCTGTACGGATGCATTAACGGGTTCGGCGGGTGCGTATGACAAACGTTACTCAACTGATCGCGGAGTTGGCTCCTTATGTTGCGTCATGAGTATGACCAATTTCGTAATGTCATGCTTTCTTACGCACCCATTGTATACACCGCGGAACGATTCTTTAATTTGGTAACAGTTTTCTAGACGAGGAAATGAGTGCATAACTTACCCTGTTGTCGGGTTGAGGTTTGCCGATGCCGCCGCCCTCGGACCAGTCGTTCTGCTGACGGTTCGTGGTGGGAGCCAACTTCTGCAGCTCAGCGGTCCAGAACCAGCCGTTGATCTCGTTGGGAATCAGGTCAGGACGGTTGCATCCTTTGAAATCGCAGAGGCGGCCCGATGTCCATATGTATTTTTGCTACAGGAAACACATTAGCATAAGAATGGTAATTTTCTACGATTACCGACGTTAGATGTGACTTTGTCGTTACATTATGGATGTAGGTACCTTGACACAAAACCTCTGGGTATTTGTATGAACACGTAAGACAAATAATTACCTATTCGTCTGCTGGCTACTTGATTCTATCTGTTGGGTACGAAGAAAAAAAATAACAATGGCAAAACGGCCATTAAAAAAGAAGTCTATTAGATAAGCGAATAAGGCGAAACAATTTGATGATTCTTAACAATACCGTGGAGATACAACAATGATTACGACAATTTGTCACAATTATCGAGGATCGTTGTGCACTCAGCGTTAGATTGTAAGAACGTACCTAATGAACGCGCTACTTCGTTAGCATAACAATACCTACAGTGTCAATAGAGCAATGGCCAGTTTGGCAACGGGACAATCGGATCATTTGGCATTAATATCTGTGCTGAACAAATTGTCAGTCTGCAGTGCGGCGAACAATGGCAACAGAAAGTTACGGGCCCGGTTGAATCTAAGTAGGACCTACAACCTACCTACGCTAGATAAGGTTCTACCATTACTAGTTTCACCGGTTGGTCATAGTTCAAGCCCAACAACATCTCGTCTTCCGTCTACAAAAGTTTTACTTGCAGATTTCTACGTCGAAAAAACAAGTGCTAATTATTCCCGAGTATTGATATTCTCGGGAGGAACAGACAATGCAACAAAACATTGTATTTCTCACGTAGCGCGAAACACATTCCGTAGCAATAGTGAAACTCGTTTAGGAAAAATCGACGCCGCCATTGTTGCGTTCCTGTAACGATTATTTTCTTTATTTCGAACTAAGAAGTGAAGTCAACGTAAAATTTAGTCACAAGTGACGCGGTCCATTAGTTAAATAACTCCTTCACGCAACAGATAGAGATTTTCGAAGACTCAAAGCATTACGAAAAGAGGTAACAATATGCATTCTTTTAAAGATTCCGTGTTGAATACGAATACCACACTTTCTATTTAGCTTTGAAAAAGTGATATGTTTTCGCGTCACGGTCACGATCGTTTTCCTCGTGTTTTGAACTCGGGACACGCGTGGACATTTTCTACAGTCTTTGGCAACAGTCGTGAAGTCATTTGCTTTACATAAGGACATCCCAAAGCAAGGACTGTTCTAGAATCTTCTCTAATAGTAAGATACCATTTTCCTTCGCACTTAAAATACCGCTGTGTTTATTTAATCATTCAAAACTTGATCCGTTGCATGTTGCATCAGAGTCGTTAATGAACTTCGAATAGAGGAAATGGGAACTTGATTATGTTTTACTGCCGAGTTCCGTAAGACGGGACTCGGCAGTAAAACATAAACATAATCATCACTGTTTAAGACTTCATCTAATCACAGATATACATTAAATTGTGCAACGATTTAACGATTTTGTAGAGAGTTAGGTAGTAAAGCTCACCTGAATGTATCTTTAAAAGTTAGGATTGGAAGATTCAAACGATTACGAATTTATCAAGACGCAGCAATTTCCACCAAAAAATCACTGATTTTTGTTTTACTGTAGATTTCCTATTAGCGTCAATAAGGTTTGTTGGTAACTGACGCTACTGCTGTATCTCTTTAATTCTGAAGATCTGAACCAAGCTTCTAAAAAAATACCTTTGTTATTTTCTTACCTTGTCCTGCACGATGCGTGCTTTAACCCACTCATTCTCGTCGCTGGTCTCCAACGACACGAGGTCCATGCACCGCTGACGGCAATAGTTCCTGGCACTCAGCCAGTCTTCCTCCACACCACGGAGCGCAGGGTCTCTCCATGAGAAGAAGTAGCCTTTGTCTGAAATGATAACAGAATTTAAGATATTGCTTTAAGAAGTACTACGCTATGAACAGACCATCGTATAGCCTGCGAGGTAATTGCGTAACACGCTAACAGTAGCATTTTGACAGTTCAACAACATTCATTGCGTTATTTTACGTTGTTGAGTAGACAAATTTTTCTAACATTTGAACCAATGGATTAGCAATATCCTTCAAACTGATTCAGATTTACACACTTAGGGTGCTGGGAACATCGAGAAACTAAACTAAATAACATTCATTTAGATCCGGAATATGATTACGATTGAACGTGTACCCTTCCTGCCTTTACTTTTAGTACTTAGTCTGCCTATATCAAGGGTTATACAACCTAACCTCTGAACTTACTTTCGAAGTACCTAACAGGTTACCTTATTTACAACCTGGTTCATATAACAGTTAACAATGTTTACATTATGTAATGATGTTTATTAGGCTACGGGCTGTTTCTAATAACTTACCATCTACCAATCGATAGGAGTTTACTGAAAACCCTTTCTAAAAATGTTAAACCGATACGTCATTGTCAGGATGCGTTCGATTGTTTATGATAAATGTTTGGAAAGTGACGGGTCACAGAAAAGGACGTCGAAACAATAGTATTTCTCACGAAAAACAAAGTTTCACCGGGTATTGGCTATCTTCTTGTTTTCGAGTCGATGGCAAATGTAAAAATATTTTACTATGTTAGAGGAGTTGGGCCCGGTAGGTGACCACGCCAATCGTAGTATCATTGGCGTTTTTTAGATCCTCAGAAGTACAGGTGTAGACACTCCAACATAGGTATGGGAAATGGTAAATTCGAGGTGAACTTTTCCATCATTTCCAAGTCTGCTATCCGCGTAATTTGACCGAAGTGAGACTAATATCCGGAAGACTTAGAAGGGAATTACCCTACACCTCTTACGATTGGATATTTTCATCTCTTCCGCGAGTAACAACAACGCAGAATAGGTAGCATGCGTACTTTGTGACTTTACTAGACATAGACCATCTCGTGGGAACTGACGGCGGATAGAAAATCTTCGCTTTCGATGTTCCGATGAAAGGAATGGAGGTAGATATGGTTTCTATAGCGTTTAGATTAAATGTTACACTTGGATCGAGGTATTATGTAAGTACCTATAGTCATGAAAGCTGAAACTATGTCGTTTTTGATTCAGCTTTCATGACTTTTTTCGATCCATCTGTAATTTCGGCTAATAGGCGCAAGACTATCTATATACTAGCTGCACCCCGCGGTTTTACCCGCATAAGTTTCGATCCCGTGGGAATATCGGGATTAAAAGTATCCTACAAGTTAGTCCTGGTTATAAACCATCTGTGTGCCAAATTTCATCCAAATCCGTTCTGAAGTTTTTTGCGTGAAAGAGTAAAAACATCCATCCATCCATCCCTCCATCCATCCATACAAACTTTCACGTTTATAATATTATTATAGTAGGATAGGATCTACTTTGTAGGATCTAAGTAAAAGAAACGAGGTCCAGGTAGGATTTGGGGGAGGCTTTTGCCCAGCAGTGGGATAGTATAGGTTAACAAAAAAAAAGGACCTAAGTATAGAGAAACGGTGAACATCTCTCTCATCAACGGTGAAGAAATGAGAATATATACCATGACACAGCGATACATGATTTTTAAGACCACTAGGTAGGTAGGCAGGATATATAAATTAACAGAAGATCTATAGGCCAACCGCTTAACTGAGACGTTTCCTGAGGTAGTAGCGCGGTGCGGGAGGGGTGTGGTGACGTGATGCGACAGCTCAGTCATTCGTCAACTTGTGACGACTATCACCCCTCCCGCACCGCGCAGCTACCTCTGGCAACGTCTCAGTTATAACAAGGTGAACACTGATTCAAATCTATCACACTTAACACAACCAGACTTGTTTCCAAAACAGAATTATCTATGCTAGTGCGTCGCAACATTTGAAATAGATATATGCCCTCATTATACAAATCCACTAAAACAAACTACATAAACAACAATAATATATTAACAAAACTAGTCGAAAACTTCTGACATATACATCTGCTTCGCGCTTTGCACGCGGAAGTCCCGAAGTGTTTACTGATATCATAAGAATTTCTGTATTTGTCGTTGCGCTGGCGCATGCTGGCATGGCGGACCGGTTTCCCCTTATCTCACTGAGATAAGCGAACAACTTGTACCTTTTGATGAGGTCCTATGATAGTAGTCACAGCTTTCTAATGATAAGCTTGGAATCGTTAGTTACAGACAGATAAAGTGCTGTTTTTGCGAAGTTATTTTCTATACCTAGCCATCATTCTTATGCTTTAATTAATTTATTTTTAATGTCCCACTGCTGGGAAAAGGTCTCCCTACTCTCTTTCCACCTATCTTTATCCAGAGCTGTCAAGGACCAATCTTTTATCAAAGGAGTCCAGCTCATCCCACCATCTCCGTCTGGGCCTGCCTTATGCTTATATCCATATTTATTTGTAGTTGATCGAATTTCTTCGACAGAACTTCATCTTCTAAGTCCAATATCGTCTACCTTTATTTGATTTACAAACAGAGCATACCATAACGCCTATATTCCTCAAAGGGTTAGGCAGAGGTGTACCTATAGTTCACTCACATTTGGCCAGCTATGTGTAAGTCCCATGCATGGGCGAGACTATTGGCATCAACCGGGCACAAATCCAGACTCCGGGCTTCTGAGAAATTCCAGATGGAAAAACCAATAACACTTTACCCGACCCGAAACTCGAACACAGGACCTCATGCTCAGCAGTAGTGCTTGCGACACATCACCGAGGCAGTCAAAGTCAAATCAAGTCAGTATTTGTTATTTGGTAGGTATTTATACTTTCTATCTAGATCAAAGTATCTAGTATGTGGGTAGGTCTGTAAGTAAGCTAGTCCAATCTCCAACAAGTGCCCGCAGATTCGAACCATAAATGTTACTAATGTCTAAGTTAAAAATGTTAACGTCCTTGGATTCATCTCGGTAAGCACCGGTTTTAAGCCAGATTCGAACACGTAACCGTAGGTATAGGTACTACTAAGACCTATTGCAAAGCAGATGATAGTATTAATAAGAACATGAACTCGGATGAGGTTGTCGTACTTATAGGCACGGTTGGCGCAGTGGTTAAGCGATTGACTGCTGCGCTGCGTGTCGCGGGTTCGATTCCCGCACGGTACAAATATTTCTATGACCTACAAGTAGTTGTTCCGGGTGTTTGTGTATGTGAGTTTAAATGTTTGTAAACGCACCCACTATACAGGAGACATTTCTTGTGTGGGGCAAAGTTTAAAAAAAAAAAAAAAGTTTTAGTCAATTATACATATAATTAGGGTGTATAATTGTGTTATAATTGTAGCTATGGCAGGGATTTTGAATGAATGAATGAATTCAGTACATGATTCTGGACGCCCTGCGTTGAAATTTTCGTCGGTTTTTTTTAAATGAATCTATGGTAACAGGTTGAGCGTCGATCTCCCCTGCCACCCTGTATAGGTGTTGTGCCTGTGCCTACCGGTGACCATAAAGTGACAGTGACGGTGACAGAAGGTTTATAATATCTCACATTTTGTAAGTAAGTAGGTATACCTACCTACTGAAAAAACGGCTTGCAAGCCCGGTTAAGTAGACAACAATTTAACCTCATAGGTCGAAATGCGAGATCCATTCCCAAAAATAAAAAACTGTAAAAAGGGGTCATTGTACGAACTTTTGTTGATAACTTATTACCCATTATGGAGAAGACGAGTTAATTTTTATCGGAATTTCCATAAATAATCACAAAAAATGTCCTTCATTAAAACATTATTATCATACGTGAAGTTTTCCGGAATCCTCTTGTGCGGTAATTGCATAGCTCATTACTCATTACCTAGGTAGGTAATCTTCGCCGGTAAAATAACTTCGGGCAACTTGACAATAATATGGTTCATAAATTCCTCTTGCCAAATATGGAGACAATAATCGTTTAACAAGACCTTGATGTTTTATGATGCACCGAAAATTTTAAAAAGCCTGGGGGTCTAAACCAAAGTGGTAAATGCATCGTATCAGCCGAATGTTCGGCCGTATCCTGCTACGAAGTTACTATTTGGTTCGGTCGGTCCCGATCCTACACTCCTACACTCTTTCGATATTGACTATGGTCCCGACCCAACTGAGCCGATCCGAACTTTTTTCGCATTTTTCAATAATATTCGGTTCGGTCATACGATACATTTACCACTTCGGCGTAGACCCCCTATTTTTTATCTAGGTAGGAAAAGAGCCTACCCTAGTACGGAAAGAGGTACCAAAAGAAGGTTTGTGTAGCTAAAATAACTACACAAACATGTTCTATAGTATAACATAACATAACATCACGCGTGTAATACCTGAAGGGATAGGCACAGGTGTATCTATATTACACCCACGTTTCGCCAGTTATGATTAAGTCTTATTTAATAAAGGGCGAGCCTATTGCCAACCGGGCACAAATCCAGACTCCGGGCTGGTACTAATGGAAAATCTCAATAACACTTTGCCTGCCCTGAGAATCGAACCCAGGACCTCATGCTCAGTAGTAGTGGTTACGACCACTAGACCACCGATTCAGTCACTATAATATACTGCCTTCGACATAATCATCACATAAATGTTCTTTAGTCAAGTCAAACACCGTTGCCCGAGGTTTGATCTTACTACCATCTTACAGTTAATATAATTCCGATTTTTCATATCATTTTCTACTTCCCCTTCTACTTCTCAGCCTACAATGTTCCCACTGCTGGGACACAGGTCTCATCTACGTGGGGGGGTCGGCCATAATACACCACGTGGGCCCCGTGCGGGTTGGTAGATGTCACATGTCTTCGAATTTTTGGTTCTAGGAGATGCCGGTTTCCTCACGATGTTTTCCTTCACCGTTTTGAGAGCAGCTCCCTCATGATACACAGCCTAATCAAACGACTTTAAAATACTTACTGTCAGCGTATCTCTCGTGGATGGTCCTCTGGCCACATAGCGAGGGTATTGGGGGCTCCAGGATCCGACCGTTCTGGAACTGCGCGTGCGCAACCACCGCGAAAAGGGCTAAAAACACCAACTGTTTCATTTTCTGCAACAAAGAGTAAAATCGTCACTTCACTTAGAACATCATACTTGTCTTTTCAAGCTTTCCTAAGAAAAAATCCAGAAGCAAGAGTAATGTGAGGCCGGAATTGATTGCAAAAATATTTATAGGCTCAAATATACATATTTGGTTTCGAATAAATAAAGATTTCGCGTATTATAATCTGCCAGTTATTTTGAATATGTTAACTCATTACAGTTTACATAGTCGTAAAATATTTAACTATGTTCATTATCAACTTTATGAAAGTGTAAACGCGTAACTTTACATAAGTTTACCGTGGCACCTACTAAGTAAGAAGTATTTAGCGGGTACCAGCCGATCGATTCTGTAAAAATCTCACCGTGAAAAGTTAGGTGAAGTGAGCATAGAATGAGCTGTCAATAGTGTCAATCCCTAGCATTAGTTGGGAATGACAGCTCACTCCACAATAACTTCACCTAAGTTTTCACAGTGAGATGGTTACAGAATCGCACTGCAGGTTGCCTCCTGTGAATATATCCCTAACACTATGTATATAGGGTTGATATCGACCCACAACCTGTTACCATGGATTCAGTACATGATTTTGAACCCCCCAAGTGTTGAAATTTCTCATCGGTTATTAAAAAAAAATGCTGCACTTTTCTATGAAACAGCAGACTGCAGATATATATTTTTTTATAACTATCCAGTTTCTACGCCAGGAAATTGCTGAATTCATGGTTACAATTTGCGCGTTGATGTCTCGCCACGGTTGACCGCCTTACCTATTGGGGTTACATTTTAAATTCGGTATCATTACTTAGTAGAGGTAAAAGCTTTAGATTTCCGATAGCTACCTATTTTTACTTTTGCGATGAATCAGTAGTTCGCTATAAAGGTCTATGTCTATCTAAGTATATCTGTGGCTTCATAGGTAAGAAAAACAAACGACTTCCACTGTCATGGATAGGTAAAAATGCTGTCCTAAATGTCTATTAGCCAGTTTTTGCCGAGAAACTAGTTTTTTTTATTGTTAAATCTACAGCAAGCCACAAAATTAAAATAAATTACACAATTCTGAGTAGGTATAGCCAGAAAAGGTCACGGACTTTCGGGTAAATAAAAAAGAAAAACCCGGAACTTTCTTGAAAAACTTAAATCTTTGATTATATCTACCTCATTATGTTATGGCGGTCCAGGTTCAATCACAACTTCAACATATTTTAAGTAGTAGGGGACCACAGATTATATATAGAATAGTCCGTGATAGGGACAAATATTTCTTAAAATATTTTTATCTTATGTTCTAAGGCCGTTATCCCGTAGGACAAAACAGGCATCGTCATCACCTCAGGTCTCAGGAATTCTATTGTGTTCGTTCTTGTTGTGCTTTGTCCGACGATCATGTCTGATTAAATGTTGGATATTTAGACAACAGTTAACGCATAGCAACTTAAATTAATTAGAGGAGACTTTTAGAAATCGGTACTACCTGCTAGGTAAGAAAAAAGGTAAGTTACTACTATCGACAATTTATTGCAAAATAAGAAGCTTTAGCTTAGGCCATGATTCCTAGTCAAAATGGCTGATGCTGCTGGGCTGGCATGATTCTAGGTCCTGGCCCGAACTCTCATTCGATCTTTATTAAGTCCGTTATACCGCTAAATCTACGAAGCGTTGTAAAATAACAATCTTCTTAAAAAAAATGCAAAAATAAGAAATCGAGAATTTAAAAGTACGACAAAAATCTTTTATTATGTTAAACCTAACTATTTCAGACAATGTCCTGTTTTACTAAGCAATAATTTGTGACAAATTATTTGTATCTTTGTCACGTTCAAGTCGTCGAAAATTTTCATTTTTAACTTTTACTTAGGCATATACATAATGTTAACTCAAGTGTATACTTAAGCACGTGCAATAAAACTAATTAGGCTGCTTGCCTTATAATCTATTCAAAATAGAAAAAAAAACTCGAAGTATTTGGGCACAGGGACACAAATACAGACTCCTAAGCATACTATATGAGATGAGGAATTGTTTACAAACACAACCCGGGATGATGGCGCAAGATCCCGGGATTACAGACCGGTCCTATGTTAGAAAGCGACCTTGTCCGGGGACAAAAAGAAGTTCATTCCACTCGACACTCCCGAGGCCGTTTAGGCCTATCATTACAAAATTCCGATAAATTAATCGATTCCTACTGGATTATAACTTTTTATTACTTTGATTCGTGTGAAGCTTGCGACTAGTTGCGACATAAATTATGATAATATTTCGGCGAGTTTACTAAATCACCATTCATTCATGTTTATCATTTATTTTTAAGCTATGTAAGTATTTAAATTTTAAATTTAAAAATATACATCACTAATACACATTATTTTTAAGGGTTTTAGTAAAACACTTAATTTTTCACTGGTTTTTCCAAATAAAAATTCGATAACTAACTCGACAAAGCACTGACTAATTAGGGGGAACATCGAACAATAGAAAAAACAAAATTCCACTCACCGTGTGTAGTGTGTGTCTGAGGAGGCCGTCACAAACTGATGCGTTTGCACCGAGCGATCGTTTTATATGGAGGAAGTTGGCGCTCGGATGATCTGACGCACGCGCACCCTTGCCACGGGGTGGTGTCAGCAAGTCACCTGGGTCACATGACTTAATTCTTCGGTTCTGCTACCAGCTAGTGGTTTGAAGACTGTAACCAATTAAATACAAGGCAATTTGATGACTTGATCGAATTGGGTCTAATTCGGCAACAATGGCAACAATTAAATCTTCAATTCCCTTTTTTTAAATGTGCCTTTTGCATTTAAAGAACTATTAGCTAGGGATATTATACAAGGTAATTACGTTGTATAACCTGCCAGAACTTTTTATCTTGAGAATAAATTCGTTGAAAGTTTTAACTTAACAGACCTGCTTATCTATATATTTGTGTATACGTTTGCATTTGAGTTCTGGGCAGGCTCCAACGATGGATCAAGACAGCAGATCAAGGTCATAATAAAAATAGGCTTGGGTCATCATTATCGTTAGCTACGTCAAAGAGCCACCTATCAGGCTACCAACCTCCTGGATCGAACGCTATGTACTCCATTAATATTTACAAAATGTTGCTGGCTGACTACTATTTAGGAAATGGAATCCAAAATCACTTATATCTAAACTTGTAAAACTAATATTATTAAGAGCAGCAACATTTTTTGTTTGCTTGAAAGAGGTAATCTCTGGAAGTACAGGGTCGGATTATAAAAATTCTTTCACTGATAGTACCCAAGTTATGCACCATTGCCGAGTGCCATAATATAGGATCTTTTTCTTCCACGTGGAAGAATTCGCGGGCAGAAGCTGCCCAGCAACATTTTGAATTGATCCTACTAGTTCCAATCATCATTTGACTACCGAATGAGCGTTAAATTGTGAACAGTACAAGTGGGAATAGCCATAGCATATTAAACAGTAGGTATATTAGGTAGGTACAGACGCCAGCACATCAAGCTACTACAACCTGTCAAATTTCTTTAAAGGATTTTCAACTTTATCGTTAAAGCATTAAGGTTCAAGGTTGATTGGGAAAATTTGACAGTTTCGGGTAGCTTGACCTGCTGGCGTCTGTACATAGTGAGTAGATATTAATGGCAGACAGATTGTCACTGATCATTGTTATAATGGTAGGTATTGTTTTACATTGCTTTATCACTGTTTTACATTTTTTGTAGTCATTTAATCACCTTTGTCCGACAAAGAAGTAGCTCGACGCACAGAAAATGCCTGGAAGAACTATTGGTTGATGAAACATACCATGAAAGGACCTCTCCCGCTTTCACTAAAACGAAAGCTCTTCCCACCCTCACCTACGGAGCGCAAACATGGTCTCTTACAAAGCGTCAAAAGTCTGCACTTAGAGTCTGCCAACGGGCTATGGAAAGAAGTATACAGCGTGGCGCTTTAATGGCGATATTAATTTAACACACGTATACGGTTTCGCGTCTTAGTTGTATGAATATATTTTAATTCGATTAAACATTAATATTTATTTATTTATTAACAATTTTCTAAAATAGCATCTTAGAGCAACCTGACTTAAAGAACTGTAGCGCAGGGGTCATTTGCCGGGGTCACGGATCATAACATCGCATCAATGTAATTAAAACAAATAACATGCCAATAAAAGGCGAATTGAAGGAAAGAGAGAGAGCCCTATGGCGGCGAGCGGCGCAGGTGGAAGTTTTCAAGTTAGGTTTTTTTATGTTGTTATAACTGTTATGATTACCGACCACTAGCCCTACCCGTGTGTAAAATTAATGTCGCCATTGTAGCGGCACGTTGTATACTAGGTGTCAAACTCACAGACCGCATTAAGAACTCTTTAATTCGTACCAAAACACAAATAGCGGACGCTGGCCGCACAGCTGCTGGGCTAAAGTGGAACTGGGCTGGCCATATCTGTCACATGTCGGAGCAGCAATATGCAAAAGCCACCACTCAATGGATTCCAAATGGCAGGAAACGACAGCGTGGCAGGCCCAGAAAGAAATGGCGGGATGAGCTGGACTCCTTCTCAAAGGATTGGTCCACAATCGCAGTAGACCTGGAAAAGTGGAAGGAGGGCCCGGCCTTTGCCCTGCAGTGGGACAACACAGGTTATAATAATATAATAATAATGTCACCTTCTATATAATAATAATAATAATAATAATAAGTTTATTGACCATAAGTTTAGGTTACAGTACACCAGTATATCCACGTGTTTTATTTCATACAATCCTTACGATGCAATTCTCCTAATCCATAGTATTAAACTGTATCCTAAATATTTGAAAGCATACATTTAGCAAATATACATTTCTTAAACGTATATTTTTATTGGCACAGTCTTGTGGATTCATTTACTATTTACTATGTTTTCCGTTTGTTCGATGTTGATATCATTGATAGTTTACAAATAGTTATCTGTGCTACAATAGTTCCTAGTATTCATTTGTAGACATTCTTTTGTTTCTACGTATTATCATGATTTTCCGACGGTAGGGTTGACTGCAGCTACCAGGGTTATATCTATGGTCATATTCTGTCCATATCAATTTGTTAGATCTGGAATATATGGATAGGGAACAACTACTTTTCCAAACCCCCAGGAGTATTTCTTACAGATAACTCATAATGTCTTAACGGGGCACCGAGCTGTTTATACACAAAAACGCGCTTTTATAACGGTTGTTTGAAGTAGTAAACAATTAAATTAAAATCTCAGGAAATAAATTGGTATTATTGGCCATATATACTAGGCAGTATACAGGATGGAAACACGATTTGATAAAGTTGGCTCGATAGAATAAATTCACAAAGTTATCTCTAAAAAACACAACAAACGCTTAGTACGCCGTGAATACTTCGCGGAAGGTCATCAGTTTTTTAATAATAACAAAACTACATGTTTTATACAACGTATACGATTTACATTTTCAAAATGTGTATTTGTTTAACAATAAGAAGGAAATACCTAAATTCGCGCGAGTTTTGCCCATCATAAGCAGAGCCGCCGCGCCGCCCTCTTATCCGCTTTAGTCCGCCGTCGGCCATCGGACGGGGAGCTTGTGTCGCTTGCGCTTACGCACGGATTTAATAACGTAACGAAGAAAATTGTGTGAAAACTAATTGTAGCGTATTTGAAATTTATTTATTTATTTATTTTTATTTGAAATGGGGAACAAAGTAAAGAAATCAAGACAGAAGGGGTTGGCGAAAAACCAATGCTAAACGCTTGCATGAAGAAATGAAGTAAGTAAAATTCGTATACTTACCTACTTATTTACTAATTGCCTTACCAAGTGGTGTTATTTTTTTTATGGGGTATTTTAAAAAGAATTGAATTTATCTTTTAGAGCAAGAAAAGTACAGGCTGAGAATGTTGAAGACAGAAAGAATACTCCTGTTGCTTCGTAAGTATAAGTACAGTACCTACCTACTTTCTAGTATCTGGTGACACTAATTCATGCAGCCAAATGCATACTGAAGACTCGGTAAGTGCTCAGTATCAAGGTTCGATGACCGTCTTTGTGAATTTCGTAATTTTTTTTCTATTAATTTCGAAATTTGGAAAATATGTTGTCGATCCGTGATTATGCACGGATCGACAACATATTTTCCAAATCACGGATTAAATCTACTATGATTTGAATCATTCTGTATTATTTTTTTCTATTTATAGAGTAAATGTATCTCACTGCAAAATAAACTTGAACCATCTGATGCCGAGAGAGAAAGACAACTACAGATAGAAAATTTTGAGGATAAACAGAATACTGTGGCTTCGTAAGTATAATCTTCCTACCTACTTATTATACTCAGTTAATAAAAGTAAGTACATAGTTGTCACTTATCTATCTATTTACGATATTTTAAGAAATAGTTACGCTGGAAAATTCTTTATCTTTTTCTGTTTATAGGGTAAATGTACCAGTTGTTGGCACCTCACTACAAAACAAAGAGTCGTCTGATGAACTGGTGAGGTAAGCGCAAAAATAATAGGATGTGTCTAAGAAAACATTATAATAAATTAAGTACCACATTATCTTTATAACTTTCAATTTTCAGGGTAAATTTCATGGAAGCCACCGATTCCAAAATTTATCAAACTCTGGAATTGTAAGTTCAGAAACTAATTATTTTTATGAAATAAGTCTTACTTTCATCCCAAAACGGATTTGTTGATAATTCTAGAAATTATAATTAAATCAAATGAATCAATTCTTTTTTTATTATAGGATGCCAATTACACCGGAACAAAATTGTTGTCTTCCAGTGGAAGGAGAAATAGACAGTGACATGACTTACTCACACAGAGAAAATATTGCCATGAAGCAAGTCCGATATTGATTATTATTGTTGCTTGTGTCCTCATATTTTTTTATATGCGTGTGTACACATTGTTACAAATCAAGTTATACTACTCCAGTATAAGCTGATCTCGCATTGTATAGGATTTCTGTACAATGAGAGGTCAGCTTATACTGGAAATTTATAGGTTGATATGTAGCCGTGTGTACATTGTGCATAATATTTAGGTATACTGGGCAATATTTTTATCACTAGTACCCTAATTTTAACAGGTTGCTGTTCCCACAGTTGGGACACAGGCCTCCTCTCAGTGACAGGGCTAGAGGGTCGTAAATTACGACTCTCTAGCCCTGTCACGCAACGCGGGCCGCAATCCACTACGCGGGCCCAGTGCGTTGCGTGCGTTGGTGGATGTCATATGTCTACTAATTTTTTGTTCTAAGACGTGCCGGTTTCGTCACGATGTTTCCTTCACCGTTTTTGACAGCAGTGGTGATGAAATAATTTACACCTGTCTGGGCTCGAAGCTACGACCTGCAATTCTTAAGTCGCAGCCGTGACCTCTGGGCTACCACTGCTCCCTCCTCACAGGGCGCCCTCTATTATATTTTATAAATCCTTACAAAAATATTGATTGCTAACATAAATCTTCTTTTTTTTTTCATTTTAGTTTTCCGTTTGATGAAATACAGAAATTACAGACGCGTGCTGCTGCAACTAGGACGCAAGACAATCCCAATGTAAGTAGTATTAGGTATGAATTTATCAACGTATCCTGAACCTATTGAGAAAAATAGGATATTTGTTTATTTGATTTAATATCATAATTTTTTCACCTTTTAGCATTCTACACATCATTCGCCAGCTGATTCAGATTCAGAAGAAGATTATTACACAATAGAACCAGAAGAAAAATTGGAAGAGATCAAAATAAGTGGAAATAGAGTTGTAGATTTTATGTATTTATTAGAACAGTTGCAAGAAATTTCACACACATTGGACATCGTACGAACAACATGTGCATAGAAACTGCCGCGTTCCGTATCGTTGAGTTGTGTAGGTACCTACAGTGTGTGATTCGCTAGTTTGACTGACTTGTTCGTGAATTGCAATCTGATTTAAACTGCAAACCGTTTTACTATTGCGCTATAACCAACACTACCCTTAGTACGCCCACTCAGTAATTAAAATATGCCTGATGCTAACGAGAGACAGACACACCTTCTCCGACAAGTACATTTGTGAAGTTCATTGAATATAGTTTATTCTTACACCCACTCAAATAGCTGTTTTTTTATTCAAATCTGTCAAATTAACCATCAAGTCACTAAATGGAATTAAAAGTCGAACCTTACGTACTAACGAAAGTAGTTTACTGAATCTACTTTGAAAATAAATAATTTGAAATTGAAAATAAAAGGTCGACAACTGGGATTTTTACCTTACTTATTTAGCTGATAAGTTATTTTACGTTATTGAAATCACTTTTAAGTTTCTCTTGTACTTAGAAATTAGAATATTATCATAAAAGGTAACTAATTGAGTATTATTAGACTAAATACCTAATATTATTTTTTTATTGATCTGATCATAGATACTCATCTAACGACGGTAAATTATAAATTTTAAAAATTGTATATTTCCAATAAAAGTATTTGAAATCGTTTTTTTTTTGTTTAATTTTGTTTAATTTTGTAAATATTGGTAGCACCTCGCGAGTCGATCGGCGCACGGCTCGGCGCGAGCGGCGCGCGGTCGGCACAGTGCTCTTATCTGTCTAGCCGTTCGCTCTCTTGCCGGTGTGCCTCACGCACACATACACGGAGCGCATAGAATACCTAAAATCGATTAGCGCTAGAAGCTCGGTGTGCCCTTAATACTTGACCTTGCAGTTAAATCGAAGCTATCACCATATCAAGACCTAAGTACTCTTCGAAGGACTCCACTACGCCAAGACAATATAAAAATGGCGCAAGACCGACAGGGAGAAAATGATTCCGAGGGGAAATCACTACCTCTCGAAAAGCTTCATTTAGAACACGACGCGAGAAGTAGGGGTAGGTCTAACCCTAGAGGGATAAAATAGAATAGAATTACATAGTACACGAGTGAGAGTATCTCTCTTGGTCGTCAATGTCTCAGTTTCAAAAATAAGTATATCTAAATGGGACAAAGGCTTCTCCCAAACTGTGCCACAAGGGCCATAACACCCAGTCCTCCGACTTCCCTCCTCTTTTAAGCATATGTATAAAATTGGACTGCGATAGGCTGAGTTGAATGATTGATGGATACGTGGACGGACCTCCATCCTATAAGCATAAATTCTTCCATAGATCTTCTGTAAACAACGACCAGGATTTTTTTTTTAAGAACAGTGCGGCTGACAATAGTTTACGCTATGCTCAGTAGTGTCGCGAAATAACAGCACAGTGCGTACCGGGGCCACACATAGCGTACTATACATACGAATACATAGTCTCTATACATTAACATAATGTATAAATTGACATTTACGTGGTGGTCGGCACGCGTGTCAAAAAGAAAGTATATGGCCCTGTTGTAGGCATGAAACAGCTTGATGATTAAACACTGATTAATTGGCTGATAACAAATGTCGATATGAGTGAAATACGAGCAATTTATAATACGGATTTGGGATTATTACAAAAAGCATATAATTAACGTAGGTATCAAAATCAACTTGTTCAGTTCAAATGAACAGTTACCGCCCTTTCGGGTTGGGGATATCTGAGTAGGTAGGTATGCTTGTTGGTAGTAGCCTCGGCTGGTAAGTGATTACGAAAAACCTTACCAAATGGGAAGTCACCGAATCTAAAGTGAAGAAACCCGGAAGTAAAGAGATAGGGAGAACCGCGTCGCTTCCCATCGCACCCGACCGCTCTATTACTTGGTTTTCGCTTAACGTTCTTACTGGCATTTATCTCATCTCCTAGCGTTATGTTAAATAGCTTATAACCTTCCTCAATAATAAGGTTATCAAATGCAAAAGTTTTTTTTTTTAAATACGACTGGAAGTTCCAGAGATTTCAAACAACCAAACTCTTCAGCTTTATTATTCCCAACGGCTCCATAAGTATCACAATCTGTTAAAAATACCTCTAATTTCCATACATTTTGTACAAGTCAATTGATTGTCGCTGAAATGAGTTTGCTACTAGATTTTGAACGTTTTTAATTACGGGAATTGGCCTGCAGGTAAGCAGATAGCTTTCTTCACTAAACTAATAGAATATCGCTGTCCATTTTCTTGACAGCAACTTACTCCTTAGTAGGAAGGGCCGAAGGGGTGATATAAATGATCGCGTGTTCGGATGATGTGAATTCTTACATTACTTGAATCCCGGTAGGTAGTACCTATGGGAAACGTAAACAGTGGGTATGACACACATAAAATGATGAGTACGACAATACAATGCTGTTATTTGTAACTCGCGACGTGTCGACTTGGAAAATACACTGTCTAACGAAATTTCCGGCTAATATGTGGCGTTTGGATGAGAGTCAGTCTCCTCTAGTAAACAAGAGATTTATTAGGTCGGAGACGTAACCGGTACTTTGTCTGGTAGATACGTTTTTTTAGGAATTTACTTGGCTACTTATAGAATGTCCTGTGAACCGGGATATGTGCCTATGATTGTAGGGTGATTCCGGAAACCTTGCGAGCCCGGAATCGGTTGTTTGGACCTCTTAATTTCATAACTGCCCATGACATAATAATTTCATAGAAAAGTAGATAAGCGCTTGGCCACCGTAGAATTGTATTGGTAGTTGTGATCATAATAATTTTATGTATAGATAGTAATCTGAATGCCTTAGCTTACATGTGATTTTGTAGTAACACCTGCGTAAGTTGCCTATTAAAAATATTCTCGTCAGTCTTGTGCGTAGGTACGCAGGTAGGGTTCGGCTCTCTACAAGTCGACGGTTACCTACCTTTACTAATCGCTCATAACTTGTAACAGGATCTATTTTTTCATAACCGGTCCCGATTTGGAGATAAGTATTAAACAAATATTCATTGTATTAAAATTATAATCAGAACTTGTTCTTTTTGATGGTAGTTATGTGCCTGTTGATGATGTGTTACGGAATTTCCGCATAATGTTAATAACTATCACACTTTAGACAAGTTTATATATGTGATTATGTATGTATATCTTTGGCAACCAACTCTAGGCTTTAGTTTCTATGTTATTGTTTGTTAAAAATACTAAGAAGTTAAAGGTGAAGGTATAATGATATGCGGGATAGGTACCTAAAAAAAACTAAGTTTTATGGCTGCTAAAACTTGGTTTCAAAAATATAAAATTGGTAAATTATTGGAAGATAATCTAATAGGCACATTTTTGTTGCATCACTGACTAGAATACGAATATTTAATTGTCTATTAAACCCATTTATTTAATTAAGCTGGCATTCTTAGTTTGCGAGTCTTTCAGGTATCTTTATGTGACCCTAATTTATTGCTCTCGAGTATTTGTACATTTTGACCGCGTAGGTACTTGTATTAATTACACTTTTTTTTTTATAAAACAGCCGATTTTTTTTTGTAACTGACAATATCTTTCTCTACGATAGTCTACTCTAGAATCATGTGCTGATTTCATTGTTACATTTTGCGCGTCGATGTCCCTGCCACCCTAAATTTACATAAAAAAATGTAAAAAGCCAGAAGGTTCCATGGTTTTGTTTTTTATCTATCAACAAAAAAGTGTTCGAGCCTTGCAGGAATTTTCTTATCTTCTAGTTTATTGTAATAAAAGGGAGCATTGAAGAATTCTCCTTAACCGTATCTACATGATAATCTTATGGCTTTAAAATCTTTGAGGCTAAACAAATTGTCCTAACGAACTTTACCTGCTTAATGATGGAAAAGTGGGCAAATATTACACAACGTTCAAATACCCAGAACGTGCCGACATTACTCGAAAGCGAAAACTACATTAACTTAAGCTACATGGGTACCTACTTTGGTGTTAATTATTTAATTTATTTTTGGGTTATGATCACCAATTAGTTAATTTGAAACGTATGACTTGCTAACAAGACCTTAAAAGATATCATAACCTATCCAAAGGCGTTTTAATAGGCATGATGAAAGAGCTCCTTAAGTTTTCAGTTGAGCTGCGCGATTTCTGACAAATGACTGTACTGACTAGACAAGTCCACTCAGTGATCAGGTTCTTTCCTCAAAAGACCATCTCAGAGATCGCTCTACATGGTCTTCACATGATCTGACCAACATTATGTCTGGATTTTAAGAGACTGTGACCTCTGAGATTGTTTCGGCCTTTCTTTTCAAAGTAGTCAGATAGGAAACGTCGACCTCATCTAGTTTTAAAAATGATTGACGTGTAAAAGTGTTTGTGCAAACCTACTTACAGAAAATAAATCATTTATCATAGCAAGAGCTGCCAAAGACAAGCTTCTTTAGGGGTCACCCGGTCTAACTTTGGTACTTCTA
This sequence comes from Apamea monoglypha, assembly GCA_911387795.2. Lineage (NCBI taxonomy): Eukaryota > Metazoa > Arthropoda > Insecta > Lepidoptera > Noctuidae > Apamea > Apamea monoglypha. The sequence continues at coordinate 13,327,769 of OU426916.1, forward strand.
CTTAAGTACTTCTGGCAGTCGCTTCATGTAAAATTCTGTTGCGTCCGGATAGACTGGAAGCCGACCTAAACATAGTTGGAAAAAGGCTAGGCAGGTGATGACCATGACTTAGGTACTTCTAACTTTGGTAGAATATAATCCAGTCACAATTAACGTTTAAAGTTTAAACAAACTGGCGAATTAGAACAGGAATCCTTGTTCAAATTCGGCAGTTTGTTAAAAATAAACATGGCTGTGTGTATCCAGTTTGTTTAGACAAATAATTGAGCAGTGAATCATAAGTTCTTAATACGATCTCTTTCTCATTATCACCTGACTGATGGTGACTATTTTGCGGATAAACTGACCTGCGTTACGTAATGCATGAAATCATTCTAACACCTTCCTGGCTTACTGCCAAGGTTCGCTCAGCTATGGCTCTGACCGTGCGCTCAATATCAGGTTCGTTCTCTAAAGCTGCGTTTAGGAGAAGAACAATACAGCATGCCGAATATACCTTCTCGCACCCTCAACTTGCTTTGGTTAAAATGACATGATAAATAAATAGTGCCTACGTTAGTACACCTTAGTTCGGTAAATGGTTTAAAGGCACGACTTTCTTTCTATTTTTTTCTGTTTTTTCTGGTCTGGATTCGTGCCTTGTTGATGCCAATAGACTCGCCCCCAATTAACTACTTCAACGTAAAAGACGAAATGTGGTCAAAAAGGGCAAAATTAAATTAGCTAGCGAAACTTTGAAGGCGTGACGATATCTAAACACGATAAAATAATAATAAAATACCTTTGATGATTTTTTAGGGGTCAACGACCGCTGGTAAAAATAGTGTTGTTACTTGAAGAATGAGTTAAGAAAATATGTTTAAATAATATGTTTAGACATCGATATAGGTACCAACCACGTCTATGAAGTTTACATTAAAAAAACTGATTTTTTAAACAGATATTTCAAATAACACACTAATAGCGGTCGACGACCCCACAAAAAGTAATCAAATTTATTTATTTTTTATATCTTTAGATATCGATCATCTTTAGACTCATCACGATTGCGGAGTTTCGCTAGCTAATTTAATTTGACCCTATAGATACACCTTTATGCAGATCTACAGGTGTTTAAGATATCTAAAAATCAGTTATGTAGCTACTAATAATCCAATCAGTTTAACTACATAAGTACGTACCTACCTACTGAATAAAATAAATCTTTCCCATTATAAGTACCCAGGCTTAACAATTTAACATCAACTACTGATCGCAGCTTAGGTGCCCTTAAAAATATTAGCGAAGTAACTGAGTGCCAGACATGTGCCAGATAAGGCGAAGAGGGCACCGATTTGAGTTAACGTCGTCATGGTATGACATCATCCCGTCATTTCCAGCTGTGCGATTCTCTAACCATCTCACCGTGAAAACTTAGGTGAAGTGAGCGTGGAGTGAGCTGTCATTCCAAATAATGCTAGGGATTGACACTACTGACAACTCACATCAAGCTCACTTCACTTGAGTTTTCACGGTGAGATTTTTACAGAATCGACCGGCTGCTTTCTTGTGGCAGGCTCAGGTGCAAAACACGTCACTAATGTGCCCTGAGGACAAACTTTCACAAATTCTTCCAAAAGAAGAAATTCTTGGGTATGAGGGTTACCTACCAAACTATTTGCGATAGGGGCGATAATTGAATAGGTAACTAAACCCACTATTACTTTCGTATGGGGTTAGAGCAAGATCTTCCATGTAAAATCGAATTGTCTTATTGTCAAAATTCTCGTTAACCCAGGTATTGCGAGCACCGTTTATTTAAAATCCGATCGCAATTTCAAGGTAAATTTTATTAGTCTTGCATAATATCATAATTATATCGATCAATATTGGATGGATCAATACAAATATGACTTGTTTGAACTATTAGCGCGAATCAATATTTGCATCTAATTGGGCGAAAAATGGTTGTCTTTGGCCTAGATTGAGTGAGAACGCGTGACTGATTGACTCATGATTATTTTTTATAATTTATTTAGAGTAAGTACACAATTAAAGTGACTAAGCAGTGGTGGCCCAGTGGTATTAACATCAACTTAAAAGTGGTAAGTCGTGTATTCGAACCCAGGCTTGAAGCAGGCACTACTTTGTTTAATTTATTTCATCACCACTGCTCTCAAAACGGTGAAGGACAACATCATGAGGAAACCGTCTAAGAACTAAAAATTCGAAGCCATAGTGACAACCACTAAACCCACACTCGGCCCGAGCGGTGGATTACGGCGGCCCATTCCAGAAGGAGTGGACCGGAGTGTTCCTTCTGTGAGAGCACAGAGAGGCAGAGGAGGCCTGTGTCCCAACAGTACGAACGAGGCTGACTATGCTAAAAAATTAAAGGTAAAAGCTAATACTCGCGCGAGATTATTGGTAAAGAGTTTAAGGAAACACGTTGTGTACATAATTATAAAAAAGTAAAGTGTCGTGGGTTCCGGTATAGTCTGGCATAGGCTTCCGGCATTTACGCTGTTTACACACTGACGCTGCGGCCTAGCGATTACAGAACAATATGTATGAAAAAGTACCGCGTTTCGCAGCGGAACCGCAAAGGAGCATAGAGGTGAGAATAAACCGTATTTAAAAAAAACCGATAATCTTTCAAATAATATGTATCGTGGAAAGGGGTCTTAAGCATGACAGTGTCATGGCAACAGCAACAAGGCAACTGTCAGATAAGTGTCAAAAGAAAATGACGTAAATTGTAGTACAACAAAAATAATTTTAATCTAATAAAATTGTATTGATTATTGTAAAAGGTTTTAGTGAATAAGTTAAACATGTTTTGCTGTCTGAAAAGTTGTATGAATGGCTTCACGCTCACACCCAGTGTACCGATACGAATTAAGGAAAATCCAGTTCAATTAGATACCTTACACATGGGTTTGTATACTTGATTTTTAATTACATCCTGTTGAATAGAAGAACACAAACAATGTTTACTAAATAAACATTTGACAAAGCAACTGTACTTGGCTGACTTTGGCTAGAAACTTCGTAGCAGCGAACATTGTTGCGCGCATCGATTTTGCGTGGGCTGTTCGTTGGTCCCTGATTTATGTTAGAGCAGAGAGTTGGTTAAGCAATCTCTATAGTTGATTGCATACATACTATAGATTTAATTATCTATCATAATAGATCCGCCCCTAAGACGACCCACTGGCCGATTTAAGAGCAGTGTCAGATGTTAACCCTTTATCTTTAGTATGGCATGAATACTCAAGCCTTTTTATTTCATAATTAATCACAAATTAAACCTTGTAGGGTTTTCGAAATCCCTCAGACAAGTAACAACTGTTTTCACACCTAACTCAAGGCTAAGTTAATAAGTAGGCAATAATAAATTTATGCCTTAGCTACAATAAGCGTTTTGTTAACTAAGATAAAAAAAGAATCAATAAAAGCACATACTTATTGGGTTTATTACTGTTTATCAGATCATTATGAATTTAATGTTGAGTTACGGAAAGTCAGTTATTTTTCAATAAATAGTATGGCGTCAGAATAAACACATTCCTTTCCTCAAACAACAAGAACTAAATAAATAAAGGAAAACATATTGTTATAAATACTACCTAAATAATCAGCCTATAATGTTCCGACTGCTGGGACACAGGCCTCCTCTCCATGAGAGGGAGTCATCGAACATGCGGGCCCAGTGCGGGTTGGTAGATGTCACATGTCTTCGAATTTTTTGTTCTAAGACACGCTGGTTTCCTCACAAATTTTTTCCTTCACCGTTTTGAGAGCAATGGTGATGAAATAATTAACACAAAGTAAGGTGCCTGTCTGGGTTTGAACGCTATTGTAGTAGCAATGTTAACTGCCAAGAATGATCCAGACACAAGTATCATTACTGGTGGAGGCTATAGTGATTACTGTCAAATACATGCATTGACTAGACAGGTCCACTCAAATCTGTATGGTTCTTTTCTCAAAATACCATCTCAGACAATAATCTGCATGGTCCTCATATGGTGTGACCAAGATTATTAATTTCTGGACTTTAAAGGAGACTGTGACCTCTAAGTTTGTTTTATTTATTTGAACTTTTTGTACATAAAAAAGGTACTAAAGCGGACTTAGGTATAGGTCTTAGGGATTCTCTACCTTTCTTGTTTTGGTCTTTCTTTTCAGAGTAGTCAGTATATACCAAATTACCAAATTCATCAAGTTTTATAGGTATACACCAAATTCATCAAGTTTTAAAACATAAGTTATTTTTGATGTGTATAAGTGTTATCGAAACACTATACTACAGAATACTGAAATAAATATAGTAGCCCGCTAAATTGCAAAAAACTTAAGGAAATTTTAATATTGCGGGCTGGAAATTTCCTTACCTAGACCAAATGAAATTATTGATGAGGACTGTTACTTTATTAACTAAGACTTTATTTGGTTTTGCAGGCCATGAAATGGTGATAATAAAAGCTGGACAGCGAGTGTGTGGGTCCGGCTGTGCGCTGGGGAATGCTCCACTAGTGCAGAACAAATCGTACTTTGAAGTGAAGTTGCAGCAGGGAGGCGTGTGGGCTGTCGGAGTGGCTACCAGGGAGACAGACCTTAACAGAGTTCATGGTAAAATAATGTTTTGAAATATTTGACCATTTATTTTTTACTATTTTATACTAATAATAAAGCTGAAGAGTTTGAACATGCTAATCTCTGGAACTACCAGTCCGATTTGAAAAAATATTTTTGCATTTGGTAGTCTAATTCTCGAGGTATGCTACTTACCATCATGCTAGGACCAATAGGAGCCGAGCAAAAAGGAAAAAAGTCAGATAGAATGCTTAGCAAAAACGAGATAACAGCGACTAGGAGTTTAAAAATATGTGGTATTTATTTTAGTATAGGCATTGTGTATCTTCCACGCGAACGAAGTCACGTGCAGAAACTAGTTCTATAATAAATGTGTCATAACAAAAATGATGTTGGAGCCCGATTACTTCATTGTAATGAAAAGACAAATAGTATTTACAAAGTGGATATGAATAGTTTTAATGAGTTACGAAGATACAAATTATTTCTTTTTATTTTATTTTTTTAAAAAACGTTGCCTCTCACTAGCAATTTCTCCTGTATCGTGGGTGCGTTTACAAACATTTAAACTCGCATACACAAACAGCCAGACCCGGAACAACTACTTGTAGGTCATAGAAATATTTGTTCCGTGCGGGAATCGAACCCACGACACACCGCAGCAGTCAATCCCTTAACCACTGCGCCAGCCGTGCCGTCTATTAATTATTACCAGAAAAAATGTGTACTTCTCTGTAAAATTAATTACAAGGTGAAACATGTACTAAGTAACAGTTAAAGCAATATCATCAAAAAACTTAATTAGCATATTGTTGCATAATGTTGACACTTACTAATTTCACACCTTCAGAATAATAAAGAAAGTGAGAAGCATATTTTCCAACAATTCTATAGACTGTTTACGTTCAACAGAAAATATGTAGGTTACAGGACAGAAAGTGACATGAAATTCTACTTTGTTGAGTAATTGACAGCGTTTTGTCATAAAATATATTGTAATATGTTTCTACAGAAAACTGTTCTTTAGACAAAGTAAATGGTTGAAATATGAGTAATATCTTATTCATTCAGTAACTTGGTATTCAGTTCAGAGTTTCCGAGTCCAAGTTTCGTCAACAGTCACTAGTTGGTGTAATGTGTCCTTCAATATATTACTATGCACGCTTTGTATTTCTGTTGCCAAAATTAATATTTAGGTCATTGTAACTTGTTGCATCAGGTGCTGAAATGAAGGTGTTCTTCATTAGCTAATAGAGTTAAATTTTGCCCATAAAACATGAGGTTTTTCTATTTAGTTTAAACTCGCAAAATACTTTCTTTCGTATCACAGTGTAGTTGTCCTAGATATTATGCGACTTGCGACTGCGATAGCTCTGCGACTATACGCAACGACAGGCTGCAAATAATTTACATACATATATTATGTTCAAAGGTCAGCATAGTTGTTGTCGAGGGCTAGGGGAGTCGTACGCTCTTGCTACTTGTCGCAGCGTCTATCTATATAGATGTACGGTGCTTGCGTACCGATGACAGTCGCATGCGACAGGTCAGCGTCCTGTCCTCAAGCTGTCGCAGACGCATGTCGCATGGTGTGCGAAGTGGTATAATGTCCAGAATAAAAGTCACACTACTTGGTTGACAAATTTGCTAACAAACAGTAAACTCATCATTATCAACCACAGCTCGACTTCACCCATTGCCGAGCACAGCCCTCTCTTTTCATGTGCCAATTCACGTTCCTGTGCCAGCCTCATCCAGGTTCTACCCGCGATGGTAATAATGTCGTCCGCCCGTCTCGTCGCCGGACGACATCCAGTACACTAGTTAGTAATTAATAATGAATGTAAATCAATTATATCATTCACATTATTCCCAATTTAATTACAGGTGGCATGGACAAAGAATCGTGGTGTCTCAACAGCGACGGTACAGTTCGCCATTCGAATATCGAACTATACCATCTCGCGCACGCGCCTAGAGAATCACCCACGGCCGATCTACTTGTATCAACAGAATCGCCAACCCACACGGAGAATGAAAAGCCAGAGAGTGAGAAGGAAGCTAACACGGCGGCTATAATGCCGGTAGAGGGCGACACCATCGGCGTGGCTTATGACCATGTAGATCTAAACTTCTTCTTGAATGGAAAGACTATGGAGATTCCTGTTAGTAGTATTAGGGGGACGGTGTATCCTGCGCTTTATGGTGAGTTTTGAAATCAATTTTTTCTAACTGTTCAGTTTAACTCGCTTGGGTTGGGTGTTTCGTACTGCTTAAAATATTGCAAATCAAAACTTGCTCTTGACTGGCCTTTGATCACAAGCTATATCATTAGCTGCCCCGTTGGTCTCGTGGTCGCTCGCAAGCGTGACTGCGGTCTTGGGTTCGATTCCCAGGTCGGGCAAAGTGTTTTTGGGTTATTCCATTAGGAATTTCTAAATAACAGCCCGGAGTTTGGAAGTTGGCGGTGTGTTACACCCATGCCTCGGAAAGCACGTTAAGCCGCTGGTCCTGCGCCTCTGATCTCTCTCCGGTCGTGTCGGATTGACGTCCCATCGGATTATAAGAATGAGGGAAGTGAGAGTGTTCCTGTCTGCGCGTACACTTGTGCACTATAATATTTCCCGCGCCGAAGGCTAGTCTCTATTGAGATTGGCCGCCAAGGCTGAAATACGGCCTGGAGGACTATATATACCATAAGTTTTATTAAAACCTATGTTGGTTAACACGTAATATAAGTTATATTCAATGCCCTCTTGCACAATAAAGTTTTATTACTTAAGATAATATTGAACCAATACACAAGCTTGTTAAACCTTTATAAATAAATGATCACATGTCAAGGTCGCACATCGATCACTAGTCGGGCAATCCTGAAACATGCACATTGAATTGATTTTATTCGTTTCCGTTCTACTGTAAAAGTATATAATAACATGACATAACATCACGCCTGTATTTCCCGAAGGGTTAGGCAGGAGGTGTACTTATAGTACACCCACATTTCGCCAGTTATGTCTAAGTCCCAAGTAATAGGGGGCCCAAATCCAGATTTCGAGTTGCTATTGAGAAATTCCAGATGGATTAACCCAATAACACGTTGCAGGACGCAGGAATCGAACCCAAGACCTCATACTCAGCAGTAGCATTAGCAGAGAAAGTCACTATAAAATAACTATGCGTATTTTAACTACCCTACCCAAACACGATATTTTATTTTGCAGTTGACGACGGCGCCATCTTGGATGTTATCTTCGAAAATTTCCTCTACCCGCCTCCACAAGGATTTGAAAAGATAATGGTGGAACAGTCCCTGCTTTAACAAAGGAATCGGAACGATCGGCTGTATATAGGAATCTTGATGTTCGGGCAGAATGGGCAGAGTGCTAACGTGAATATTGCTTAAGACTTATATCTGAGACTGTCTAGTGTGGATGAGAAATATATTTTTAAATACTGAATCTTATATCTTGATGTTTGTTAAGACTCGCAGGCTTCGTAAACATATTTTTTTATAACATCACATTAACATTATGAAAATATTTGCCTTGTATGGTCTGTTACAAAATTATCTGACGGAAATGAAAACAAATGGATCAGAAAACGTACCTGTGGATGCTAATTTATAGTACCACTGACAAATTGGACAAATTTAGTGCTTTAGTTTGATTATTTGAATATTTAAACCCGGATTTCTTACTATAAATCATCTGTTTTTCGTTTGACAATTGACGTTAATTTTGTTATCTTCAATTTTCGTTGATGACTATTTCATTTTGATAATCAGTTGGTAAAAATGGTGTGACATAAAGTTGAAACCGTCTTAATACTAATGAATGTGTTACTAATTCCCTAGCGAGTGATTCCGTAAGAAATTAACTTAAACTGGGTTTGTATACACATTTATCAGATACTTTTGGAACAACCAGACAGGCAGACGGCGACCGATTTTTGATTAGGGTTTTTGAGTCCTAGGAAATTAAAGTTAAGTCACAGGGGCACAAATACAAATTAAGATAAACTAGCTGGCTTAGGAAGTCAACCAATAGTTTTCATCACAAAAACGATCTAGTTCTTTGTTCTAGTTCATGGCCAAATATCGATTTTTTTTTGCCCTGCCTTAGGTTAATAAAACTCAGATACTAGTTAGTCGCTTTATTTAATACATTTTGATATGCATTGCTTTTCTTTCGACTGCCATGCTAGCTCAACATAGTTGGGAGTCACTGGTTTTATAATCATTTTTGAAAATAAGGCTGTGTTTCCAATTAAGAAGAGACTTAACAAAAAGCCGGATTGTACGTCCTAACAAAAAGCCAGATTGTTCCGGCTGCTGCCGCTGTGTAGTTTTTCTTTATAGGCTTCAAATATTGGACATTTACTGGTACAAATCTGTTGTATTTTAATTTACAAGTTCTGATAATTTCTGAATTGATATAAATCTGATGAGAAAATGAGCGACGTCTGCGATGCGATGGTGGGACGACGACTGGCGCCTCTGGCGGCGCAAAGTGGAGGCGCGGGCGTGGCCAGCCTCATAGCATGGTCACGCAGGCACGGCGGTAGTAAGTCCTGCCGTGCGCCATCTGGCGGCGGCGGGGCCGTAACAAGGGTTTTCATTTTTTAATCTTTCTTTTTTCTATAATCATACAAAATTTAAAAAAAAATATATATGTAAACTCCAAATGACAAGGCCGGGCAAAGTCCGGACGGGTGCCAACACCAATAAAATTCCGCAATTTAGTTTTCAAAAAGTCAGTGGAAACACAGCTTTAGTTTTTTCATTTATTGGCCTGCGAGTCTTAACAGTGCATAGATCTACGAATATCTATCTATATCATGACTTACTTATATCACTGTATAGTATTACATTGTGATCGAAGGAAACTCCATATATTTATGTAGTCATAAGTAGATTTGCTTTTGTGGTCTATGTAAAGCGCATAGATGTATGAAGTACTCTTTTAACTGTTTTTAACGCCATCTAAGCAATGTATCGTGCACAATGGTGTTTTCGAATATTATGTTTACAATTTCACATGTAAATACGTAGATTGAATGCAGTGCAAAAAAAATTGATGCACCGACGAATTATATTGAATTACAAGCCACATAATATATTCCATAGCCAGTAAATTCACTGCAAACATTTAAAAAACTAGGTTATGGAATTAGATGTTTTCTATCTTATTAATTTTGGTAACAATGCAAACGTTAGTCTTGTATAACCCTTCAGATATCGTGAAGACAGTTCTATTATAATGTCCAAAAATCTTACTTCACAAAGAAATTTTCTTGCAATGGCAACACTTTTTCAAGTTTTTGTTGTTGCCATACACATGATTAACACATTCCAAGTTCAAAAATGTATACCATGTCATTGTATCTGAGGCAAAATTATGATCTCCATATGAAATGTAACTGTATTATGTTATTTGTAAAAGTACGGAAGCCAGCACATCAAGCTACTACAGTATGTCAAATTTCTTTAATAGATTTTCAACTTTAACGCTACAGCTTTAAGGTTCAAGGTTGATTGGGAAAATTTGACAGTTTCGGGTAGCTGATGTGCTGGCGTCTGTACTTATATTTATTGGATAGTGATAAGAGTGATAACTAAAAGATAATAGATGTTGCTTGTTGTCTTCGCCAAATATTGGAATGAATTTAAAGTACATACTAAACTTGTAAACGCTGCTTTGGTGTTTCTTCGATGTTTTAAGAGCTACGGCTGTGGATATTTTGCATTATTCAGAAGTTCCTTCCAAACATGAGATGAACTGCTGACTAAATGCGGAATGCCTTCAATAAGATGAATGCTCTAGGTAGCCCGCGAAATTCAAATTTTCTTACGCTCGCGGTGGTGACGACCGTGATTTACGAGTTGTAGGTCCTAAGTTCAAACCCTGACAGGCGTCCCTACTTTGTGTAACTGGTTTCATCACCACTGCTCTCAAAACGGTGAAGGAAAACGGTGGTCGTAGGTTCGAACCCAGGCAGGCGCTTTACTTTGTGTAACTGGTTTCATGACCACTGCTTTCAAAATAGTGAAGGAAAACATCGTGAGGAAACCGGCATGTCGTAGAATCAAAAATTCAAAGACGTGACATCCACGAACCCGCACTGGGCTCGCGTGGTGGATTATGGCCCACTCCCTCTCACAGAGAGTGGGAACATTATAGGCTGATTATGCGAATCAAATTTTGTTCAATGTTTAACATACAAAGAGGCAATTCTCGTAATTTTAAGAACCTTCACAGTCTGATCTCAGTCTCAATCTGTCAAAAATACCTGTAATTTCCCTACATTTTGACAAGTTTTTGACATTTCTTTGTCGCTGAGACGAGACTGCAACTAGATTTTGAACGTTTGAGATTTTGAACGAGAATTGACCTTCTGATACCGTCCTGCAAATTGCAAAAAAAACGTAAGAAAATGTGAATTTTGCGAGCTACATTGGCGCTTCCTCCTTCAACATCAAAGGTGCGGTTAAATAGGAAAATGCTCACGCGCCTTTCCAAACGTACATAAATATGCTACTTTTGTGGTTGTCTCCAAAACTGCCGTCCAGTTACATGGCAGTCCTTCTATAAAACGCTCAAAAATGTAATAAGTATTTGGCGAATATTCAGTTGAAAAGTAAAGAAAATAGGCGAAATCGATTGGACAATTATTAATGCAACCCTCACTTTTAAGATACCTAGAAGCAGTGGCGTAGCTCATCCTAAAGGGGCCCTGTATCAAATTTTTTTGGGGGCCCTTGTTACCCGACTGTAGTGGTGAAGAGAGTAGTAGTGCCCAGTCGTAATGGCCGCGACTTACTACATAGTGGTTGGTCGTAGGTTCGAACCCAGCTAGGCGCTTGACTCTGTGTAAATAATTTTAACTGTTCTCAAAACGGTGAAGGAGAACATCGTGAGGAAACCGGCATGTCCTAGAATAAAAAATGTGTGTTGGATTACGGCTCACTCCCTCTCACAGAGAGGCTTGTGTCCCAACGGCAATGTCCCAAAGGCATGTTCCCACTGAACATGCTAATTATATATCAATACACTTTTACTTTTCTGTTATTTTCTTCATCTCCGTTTTTCAATTTAAATATCTATGCCCGTTTATACATGTACAAACATATATAAACGGGCATAGATATTTAAATAAATAAATAAGGATTTCAGGTTTTAATTTAAATATTTTTTAATTAAGTATATGTTTAAATATTATTTTTAAAATTTTTGCTTAAATACGTCGTGGGCCCCTGTAGCTCAGGGGCACACGACGCTGATACAGCGGTAGCTACGCCCCTGCCTAGAAGATACATTCGTAAAATAGATCAAACGTTGCTTAGCAAAATAATGCAAGTAGATTTTTAATAATTTTTTTTTGAGTGCTGTTTGTCCGACGTTTATTGCGTAACACGCTTCCAATCATAGTCCGAATCATTTTGAAGGATATTGCTAATCCATTGCTTCATATGTTCGAAAAAATTGTCTGCTCAATAACGTAAATAAAAGCTATTGCTTATATTAGCGTGTTACGCAATTACCCCGTTGGTGAGAATGAATGAACTGCGAACTATTTATTCATATCATGTCTGCGTTGACTGATATTTATTATGTAACTGTCAACTTGGTAAATAAAATAATTTTTCATCGGAGTGGCGGGGATGAGACCAAAATAAAAATATTTTTGTGTTATCCCCCCTTTTTTTGAACCTTAGTTATTGGTCATAGGGACGTCGGTTACAAAGACGAGGGCCTGCCTCGTCTTTTTAACCGACTTCAGAACAGAGGGGACTATTCATTCGAGGTGTTCTTTCAAGTACATAATAGGTACAGATTTTAGTACACCGATTTTCCTGCCACTGTTTTGGCATATATTGAGAGTCGTAGGAATATTCCGTTTTCCCAGTTTCACTTAGTAAATAGATGTTACCGGATAAGAATAATTTATCGACTAGCCGAATATTATGAAATAATTTATCAATAGTGCAGATTCTGTGGAGCATCATCATCGATAAAACTAAATTAAAAATATAGTTGTCTTTTATTGGCAGACGATAAAAGAAAGAGACGCAAGACGTTAAGAACTACAGATGATGTGACGTCAGTCCTCGTTGACTACTAAGTTTCTTTAAAGAGTAATAAGTCCTGTTTTATTATGGCAATATTTTTAGCTTACGGTAATCTGTGCTCTGCAGAATTGATATCAATAATCCCATATTATATACATTAATACAGCTCCCGCTGTATTAATGTATATTAAAACGTATGGTCAAAGTGATCGTTTTCAAATTCGTATGATCCGTTTTCAATTTCTCAAATATTGAATTACACTTAGATGTACCGGTCGATATACACCCAGAATCAGATAGGCTTGGCCTATTGTACAACGAGCTTCAGTGGTAAAGTGGTGGTAAGACGCATTACCTGAACAGTAATGGGTATGGGCCCAACTTCGAATACCGACCTTATCGCTGCGCTTAGTTAATGAATCATAATCTCGGGCTGTGTCCAAACCGAAAGCGACTGTCGCGAGAATATGCGATCGCGGTTTTTCCTTTTATCCACCCTAAGGTGGATATTCGGAAACGCATGTCCGAAAATCCACCCTAAGCCTATACATTCCGTGTATCCAATTAGACTTAGGGTGGATTCTTGGAGATGCGTTTCCGCGTATCCACTGGTGGATTTTGTGGGGTGGATAAACGAAATAACCCCACGATCGTCGCCATTTTATATCGATACACTTTAGCACTTCGCCGGCGACGTCCATGTGTATTTCGTAGTTACTGTCCCATTCGAAATCCAACACCCCTCCACCTCTTTAAAGATTAGTTTCAGAAAATTAATCATTGCGAGGATCGCAATTATTAATTATTCTAGCTTATTTTTTTATAATGTTACTTGTATAAGTGATTCCGATATCATAATAACAGAATAAACGATTTCATTTAATTTCATTTCGTTCGACAATCGCTTTTGGTTAGGATACGGGGTCAGGGTGTCCAGTAGGGTATGTTTTCGTATGAGGCAAAGCAGGGAAATATGAAGAGTATTAGGTATTGACATTTTGTGATGGATTGCACCCTAAAAGATTATGGTTCATTAACAGTTCTTTGTGTGGCCCTTATACTATAATATTTTCTAATCTTTAATAATTGTATTAATATTATAATGTATGTATAATATACAAATTATAAGAACAAGTGTGTATGTTTATTTATTATAACATTGTGATAAGAAAGCAAGAATAAATATGGATGCCAACTTTTTATGTTTTATTTACTACGTACTAGACGACTAAGTTAATTAGAAAACTGTCAGTCGTGACGTCATCTGCAAATATGCGAAGGATTTGAATGGTGCTAAGATGAACGTGGAACCTGAGGTGCTACTAAGCTCATGTCGTTAGTCTGCAGGGTATGTAAATATAGCAATAGCCCATCTCTGAGAGTCAATCTTGCACTGATTTTTTTTAAAGACGTCTTTTTTATATGGAAGTTTAACATAGCCGTTAACTCGCCGGGCGTTGGCTTTGGCTTTCTCAAAATTGATTTTCATGAGGTTTTCAAAGGTGAGGATTGTGGTGAAGGACAAATTCCCAGGTAAATTCCGGTAAATATCGGGTATTTACCTGGGTAAATTTCCAGATGATGGGTATTTATTTTTTTAGGAACGAAGTTATTTTAATAAGATCGAATGGGTCTATACCATGTCCATACTAATCACAACTATGCTATGCTACGCATGCTGTGGTATGCGTGCTATGCTATGAAATTCAGAAAGACGGACCATTGTGTTACCTTATGTAAAATTTCTACATTTATTTATATGGATAAAGAGTATTTCTATTCTATTCGACCTATTCTATAGGCAGCACGGAAGCGTCGTGAAAGTCACATTCGACGAGCTGAAATTATGCAAACTCGTATACCGCATCTAGAGACACTCGTTCACTTTTACGAGTGCTGGATACGCGCTATTAACATCACATATTACGAGCCAAGACAAAGAATTTTTTAACCCCGCAAAGAGCTTTTATTACGAACATATTATGGCGAACGACCTTTATCTAACAATACTGTTCATATTTCATGCAGAAAACCCACTTCCACGATCAACATTGCTCAGCCATTGTTGGAAAGTCGATTTAAAGTAAACAATGACATGGGATATCGCGATAATGCCGGGAAATTTCACTAGCGAGAGGGTCACCATTGTTACTCGGGATAATAAACGTATCATGTAAAATAAGATGAACCTACGGTACTTATGTGTGGAAGGATATTATTTTGGAGGAGTTATCTATGTGAAAAACATGAAGCTTTTCCGTTTCAGCCGAAAGACGTCCACTGCTGGACATAGGGTCCCCAAGCACAGGCACTTCGACCGGTTCTGCACTTCTCGCATCCGGCGGATTCCTGCGGCCTTCATGAGGTCATGGTTCACTTCGTGGGAGGCTTTCCAACGCTACGTCTTCCTGTACGCGGTCGCCACTCCAGAATCTTCTGGCCGCATCTGCCATCTGTTCTGCGAGCAATTTTCTGCTCTATGCCACTTAAGTTTACTACGGCCACCTAGGTAGGTACTTGATTAATTAAAATAGGGACATGCAGGCACATTTTGTCATGTTTTTGGGAGGCAAATATGTAAACGGACGGTCCACCTGATGGAGCTTATGGTAATCGACGCCTAAAGATCTGTACTAATATTATAAAGAGGTAAAATTTAGAATTTGTGCCCAGTTTATGGCAAAAGTCTCGCCCTATTACCTACATGGGACTTTTACATAACAGTATATTCAGTTAGTAGGTACACCCAATCGCCTGTTGTGCTAACGGCTTACTCGAAGATGTTATGTTGATAGATAAGTACTATTGACTTTCTAATAACCCTGCCTAAGCCACGCGGGGTTACAGGTATGATGTTATTTTATTCTAACTTTTAACATACCTACGCTGGTATTTTCTAATGTAAAGGTATTAATTTTGCGCGCCAGTAAGACGGTAACATTATAAAGTACTCTGTGACGGTAACTGTCGATCTGCTTAGTGCGAACCGGGATAGGGTATCTATCCACCAATCAATTCTTCTTGGAGTCGAGTCGTCTTTAGGCGTGTGTACCTAATTTAACATAGATAAGTAGGTACAGTTAATTATATCACTCTCATAATGTAACATAGGTTCTCAAAGTGCGCGAAAACGCCCCCTCGTGGGCGTTTGAGACTTTCAGGGGGGCAGTAAAGACCCAGAGAAAATTATATATCATATCTTACGACTATAATAACAATACACATTTAAATACAATCGTGGCAATAGCTGTTTCAGATTCGCGACAGATGTTAAGTAAAAATAATTGGGGGGCTAAAATATTTTCAAAGTGGGCGGTGTGCAAAATAAGGTTGAGAACCTATGGTGTTATGTCAGGGAGATTAATTGTTTAGCTAATTGCCTACCGACTCAAATTCTCCATATATTCAAATCACTACTGTCACTCTTTGACATTTAAATTAAATGGCGGCAAGTTGACGTAGTGTGTCAATTTTATAAACAGTTTATTGCCATGTAAGTAATGTAGTTAGTATTGAGCAATCCATCTATTCAAGAACCTACGCGAGCCGAATGGGTACTCGTTATTCGGCATTTAAAGCGTTAAAAAAAACCGTTTAGTAAACGCCGAAATTGCAATATCGGACACATGGTTGTGGTGTCAGGGAATTGGTGCGCTTTTTATGCTCTGGCTCGCCGGAGCTATTCACATTGAATATGCTTAGCTTTTTGGAACCGAAGCTTGTACAGACGCATACAGCTGACACAAGCAAATAAATGGAAAGCTAAAATGGAAATCGTTCTACGTTCACTTTTTTTTATCACGAGAACAGCGTGCATTCGCTTTATTAGCATTTATGTTAATAACTGTACGGCTACCCCATATCAAAACTCAGTAAGGGACAAATAAAATAAATATATTTCTCACTTATTCTTTACTTTCGTCCCATCAAATTGTAAAACAACCGTACCGGCTAACTTTTTTACCATCTGGACTACCAAAAAATCCCGGAAAATGGAAAAACTGAAGGTAGCAGAGGATTTTTGTTTTAACTATTGTCGAGTTAGCTAGTAGGACACTTAGGTCAATTCCAAACCTTAGTTATTTAGAACTTACTAGGATTTGTACTGGTGAATTGGCCTATTAATGTAACGCACATGAACAAGAAAATTAACAATTAAAAAAACTTAATACTAAAGTGCGTTTTTTAATCCCTGATAAATGTCAGATTAGTAATCTGACATTTAAGTCTTTTGACCTTGTGTTTTTTAGTATAGAAATTTGACATTACACCTGTCAAATTAGTATCTGAGTTTAAAAAAACGAACTTTAGTTAGCTGTTTTTGCGCCTGGAAAATTTAGTTTGAAGGACTTACTGGGTTTTGGTATGGGGCAGCCGTGTACCAAGTACCATGTATCAAGTAGGCGCTGAAACAATATTTTCGTGACGGGAACTACTTAGTTACATTTTAAAAGTTTTTGTATATGTAATTAGTGAATATTAGCATTTTCATAAATTGTTTTTCGTTAACCGGCACGGATGGTAGACAAGAAACTGAAATTAATACGTTTTTGCTTTGTTAGAGCGCGTCGGCAATATACCTACTGCTTTATTAATTTTCTAACTTAATCGTGTACAAAGCACGTTACGCAATTAGGGTGCAGATCGCACCCTCATTGCGTAACACACTATCAATCTCAATCTGAATCATTTTGAAGGATTGTGCTAATTCATTGCCTCATATGTTTGAAAATGGATCTGCTCACAAACGTAAATAACGCAATGAATGTTGTTGAACTGTCAAAATGAAACTACGAACTTTTTCTAGGATTTCTTCGGAAACCACATCTTTCAGGCGGCCTGGCCTCTCTACATCAAAAACAGATGTACGACCACGTTTGAATTAATTTAACTGGGTAGCCCATCCAAACTTGCGTATTGAGTGAAATACAATGTATAAATACGCTGATTTACGTATTTTTTTTACATCCTTTACCTATCTGACTTAAATCCTTTAAATACAAGTCATTAAGGGTGCTTGTACACGGTGCATGTAGCTTGCGCATGTTGAGGCACTTGCGCGGGTTATATGCATCGTAAACACATCGTTGATGACAATTATTGAAAAAAATGTCAATCAAAATAATAAATAAAATTTTAAAATTTAATTTAATTAAAAGGTTTATTAAAATCATTATCAAAATCATTGTCAGTGCCTCAACATGCGCAAGCTACATGCACCGTGTACAAGCACCCTAAGGATAAGTAGTCATTCAGTTCAGTACAATGACTGATAATAATTTATCAAACGAAAAACAGAAGATACAAAATAGAAGCAAAGCTAAAACATGCCTACCTATACTTACATATTGAATCGTTGGAATTAAATATAGGTACCTCCTATACAACGTGGTGACAACTATACGACAATAAATGCAAAAACCGACAAGACTAATTAAAATAAAAATCTTCTAAAAAAGCGTGTTAGTATTACAGTACTTACAAACTATGTTAGCATAATCAGTATATTGCTCCCACTGCTGGGACACAGGCCTCCTCTCTTCGAGAGGGTTTGGGCTATTATCTGCAGCGCGGGCCCAGTGCGGGTTGGTAGATGTCACATGTCTTCCGATTTTTGGTTCTAGGGTTTCCTCGCGATGTTTTCCTTCACCGTTTTGAAAGCAGTGGTGATGAAATAATTTACACAAAGTAAAGCGCCTGTCTAGGTTCGAACCTACGACCTACAACTCAACTCGTAAGTCGCGGCCGTTAACACTGGGCCACCACTGCTCTCAAGACGACTGGCAAGACCAACAAAAAATAAAAATCTTTTATTGGCCTATAGCGTGTTAATACTTAAAACTATGTTAGTAGCAGGTAACAATTAACAAATTAGGCATATAACTACAATATTTAAACATTTAAAAAACAAAATACAAAGAATCCAATTAAGTACAGGAAGGTTTATCAAGCCCCATGTCTGACATGTAGCTTGATAAACCTATCCATTGTAGGCCCTTCTAACCTTTCAGAAAAAACCTTCAAAAAAGCTTAACAACTTTGCATTCTTAATGAAAAAATG
The DNA here is from genome assembly GCA_911387795.2 of Apamea monoglypha. Lineage (NCBI taxonomy): Eukaryota > Metazoa > Arthropoda > Insecta > Lepidoptera > Noctuidae > Apamea > Apamea monoglypha. The sequence goes on from OU426916.1 coordinate 13,346,479, forward strand.
TGCTTCCCCTAACTGTGAGGAATGTGACAAGGTGGAAGATGTTGTTCATCTCTTAACGGAATGTGGACGGTATCAGGCTGAGAGAGATATATTAATTAATTTTTTGGGCTTAATTAAAAACAATATAGGTTTATTATCTGCTCCTTTATCTGATGCGGCCAAAAAGTTGTATAGCTTTGCAGGTCTTCGTTTCGTTAAATAGATATTAAGATTATATTTGTTACATTTAGTGTATAAGTTTAAGATATAAGGTACAGACGCCAGCACATCAAGCTACTACAATCTGTCAAATTTCTTCAATAGATTTTCAACTTTATCACTATAGCATTAAGGTTCAAGGTTGATTGGGAAAATTTGACAGTTTCGGGTAGCTTGACCTGCTGGCGTTCGTACAATGGGACTGCCATGTATTTTTGTACAAAAGTTCCTAATTAAATAAAGAGAAAAAAAAACCTTCAGAATACTATTGTCACTTCTAACGGTAATGCATAAGAGTATTTTGGAACTATCAAGTAAATCATAACATCGCAATTAAAAAAGTATTTTTTTCAAACAAACTAAATACATAGTAGTGATGGTCTGACTATAGGTTTTGCTAAACTGTGACTAGCAATAGTGACTAAACTCATCATCTGCCTAGCCTTTTCCCAACTATGTTGTGGTCGGCTTCCAGTCTAGCCGGATTCAGCTGAATACTTTTCATGGAGCGACTGCCTATCTGACCTCAACAACCCAGTTCCTGGATAATATGATACCCCTTGGTAATACTGGTTGTCAGACTTTCGGGCTACTGACGACCCACCTTAAATATTATGTTGATAGTAGCTAGATAGTACACACGGCTACACATCAAGCTATGCATTTCCAGTTTTAGCTGACCTCGCATTGTATAGGTTTTTCGTACAATCAGAAGGCAGCTTATACTGGTTTTGTATAGCTTGATGTGTAGCCGTGCGTACCTACTAATCTGTGTGACTAGGTAATTAATCGATTATTTTATACAGATAAGTAATCAGCTTACGGAATTATATCAGAATTCATAATCTTTTTATTTAACGTATTTTAAAATATACACGCTAAGTACTTATATAAAAAACATATTTTTAAATTTTTGTTTGTCTGTTTGTTACGGCTAATCTTCGAAACGGCTGGACCGGTTCTGACGGGACTTTCAGTGGCAGATAGCTGATGTTATGGAGTAACATAGATTTAATTATTTAAACTTTTTGCATACAAAAAAGGTACAATGGCTGACTTAATGCCTTAATAGGCTGTATAGGCTACTTTTTGTTTCGGTAGCATGTTCCCGTGGCATAATTTCCTACATCCACGCGGGCGAAGCCGCGGGCAGAAGCTAGTACCTAAATATGTTGAGTTTATACGGCTGGAACAGGTCTAGGGGTGAGGAGCCACACCTAGAGAGATAAAGAAATCCGCAGCATGTTGCAGTGGCTGTGTTGGGCAGTAGCGACCCCACGGAGTCCTATCTCCTGGGAGTAGTCTTGTTAAACTTGTCAAAATGTAAATAGAAACCTTACAAAACCTCAGTAGGTTATCCGGATGTTGAAACACTTTTGAGCAATCTAACTCTAGGTACCTACTAACTAAATATCCTACCATGAAGTGCTCATCTATATAAATAAAAATGAATCACCAAATGTACGAGAGTGTACGCGCATAACTTCCGATCATCTGCACCAAATTGGATAATTCTTTTTTTTTTGGGTTTGTTATTGTCAGGACAAGGTTTGTATAGAAGAAAATTAAAAGAAAAACAAATATGGCGGTACGAGATTCGCTAAATTGAAAATATTATTAAAAGAATTTTCATTAATTTTCAGCACTTCAAAACACTATAATTTCGATTTGCTCGAAACCCTTCCTATTAAATTCTTTGTTTAAAATTTTATCACACCTTCAGTTTGGAACATGTTCCACGACTAGGCTTGCCCTCGGCACACCTATTTACGTACCTACGTAATTTTTACGAAAAATATCACGTTTTTTTTACTTAATTAAATTTTGTTCTGTACCTACCCAATTACTCGATTGTTGATCAGCCCGCGCGCAAACGCGTGTTTTGACACTACTCACGCGTGTCTATAAAAACACTATAATTAAGTAATCCTCAAAGAACACTATCTCTTTCCCTCATCATACCGCCTGTATTCATATCTTACGAGATAGAGCGAGACAAACAGAACTTATGATGATACACACTGCATTTTCCACAGCCACTTTAGAAGAGCCTATATCTGTCCCAGGTGGGCGCCAGTATGTGCCTGAACAGACGCCGGCAATCTTTGCCACATGGATACACACTTTGTACATTATCTGACAATTAGGTCACCTGTGTTCTGCACTGGCGGTAAGAACTGCGGGCTATCGATTCTGAGCTATAACGTAAGGGGACAAAGACGGAAATAGATTGAGGCGGTGATTACATAATTGTGAATTAACAGGGAAAAGTAGTACTTGGTTATTTGAAGGAAGACCTAATTAAAAAAGTATTACTTCTTCATTGCAATTGCAAAGTTTATAATCATTCAAAGGAATCTGTTACTACGTTCTTGGAGGGAAGCCGAAGAAGTTACAATTCAAGTAATCGAAAAAAAAAATACAGCGAAATTGTAGATCGCTTTTATAAGCATAAAGCAAGCTCACAAACTAAAATAAATATTTTCTATTGCGAAAACTAAACGAATAGCGACAGTAATAGCACTTTTCCGTGTTGAAAACAACGGGCATTGTTTCAAAGGTCGTTTATAACGCCAATCCCTTATTGGTCCAGCGATGAAACCCGTGATGAATGCACCGGACACGCGGAAAATTGGAAAAAGCGACGGTCACTTGCAGAGGGCGCTGCGGGCGGGTGATCGCGGTCATGTAATGGACTCGGCGAATACGCTTTTTGGATCACAATATTGTTAAGATAGGTCGTGTGGAAATGAATTTATATGGAGTGGCGACTAGGTTATTACATTAAGGGCTGATTTATCAATAATAATAATAATATTTATTCACAAAATTTAGCAATCATTTAAGGTTACAGAGAGGTATGCAAACATACACATTTATAGATTTTACAGAGGTTGGATACAAAAGTGGCGTCAAAAGTCCTATAAGAATAAAGTCCCCTGCCCCCCAAACTAGGAAAATCCTGTATCTTGGTCAGATAACTTTTAACTGAAGAATATTTTTTTAGGAATGAATAGGTTTGACAGTTTTTGTATAGAAAATCTGTCCGACTGTCATAATTATTCTTCGGATAAAAGTTATCTGAGTATTGAATAATCAGCCCTAAATTAGTACAGCGATTACTACAAGTTGTTATCAGTCTGTTAAAACAATAAAATATACAACTTTACTAAACATAGAATGCTGATTTTTTTAAACAAAATGAATAGCGTAAAAATTGGCATGAAATAAACCACCCTTGATAATAAGGCCCTAGACTCGCGCGGGGCGGCGATGGTTTCAATAATTCATCACAATTTTTTTTTGGGGTTGTGACCGAATAAGCACAAATTAGGTTTAATGTTGTTTAATACTAATTGTTATTATATTAGTAGATAAGAACTATTTTGATTGTGTATGTTTAAAATATATAATAGTAACGTAAAATACCTACGTGTGATAGCATAATCGCCACACTGTAGGTATAAGTAAGCGGATATGATTGAATCATGAAAAGATAAAGAATTTATATTACCACACGTTTCTTTTGTCATATTTTTTTATATATACACACGGCTACACATCAAGCTATACACGGCCAGTATAAGCTGACTTCTGACAGTACGAAAAACTTATACAATGCGAGGTCGGCAAACACTGGAAAGGTATACCTAGCTTGACGTGTAACCGTATGTGCGTACACAGGCGACGGCGATGGTTTAAGTAAGTTATACCTTCATATACCTATAGCTAAGTTACTGAACGACTTTTCTAAAGGTTCCTACCTAAATTGAATACCCAAGTCAAAAAATCGACTCCCCATAGTTTTCATACGTTTGCCGTAAAAATTATCATGATCTGATCAGACAGCACTATAGTAACAGGCCTGTGTGTACCTAGTTATTATTTTATTAATTAATTTGACATGGATTTCATTATCAATAGTAATTTCGCTATTGATATTTTCTCCATGAGTATCGCTTCATATAGACGTTTCCTATTTAGACAGTGTGAACAGTGCACGTCTATGTAGCTCAAATTGGTTTGTTTTGTAGTGTTCTAGATTTAGGTGTACTAGACACACTTATTTTTATTTAAGTAAGTAAGTAGTAGTACCTAAGTGACAGTGCTGTTGGTGTGCTTATTCTAAATAAATAAATAAGAAAGTTTTTCAGTGAGTAGGTACAGACGCCAGCACATCAAGCTACTACAATCTGTCAAATTTATTTAATAGATTTTCAACATTATCGCTAATGCATTAAGGTTCAACGTTAATTGGGTTTTGACAGTTTCGGGTAGCTTGACCTGCTGGCGTCTGTACTTAAATTTTTGGAACACCACTTAAACGGTTGCACGTGCTTAAATTCAGAGCCTGAAGTGTACGTATAGTGACAGTTGATTGATCGACGTTAATGGAAAAATGTTTGAGCTCACTTTAGTTCCGATAAATCTATAATTACTTTAATTACACTGGCATATCTCCTGATTATCACGCGGAATTATCAATTAAGTACTCCACGATATCAAGATCAAAATCGCAAAGCGAGCGTCTTCATCCTGGTTGCATATATAAGGGTAATTACATGCCGAGGATGCGTCATTGCGATACCCCGCGGTCGCGGTTTACCTCGCTACCCCGATGTCACCTCCATGTACAACAAATGCATGCTAATAATCACGCACGCACATGCCAGGCATCGAGGAAACTCCCAAGCATCCCGCGATGTACTGCAGTGAGGTACGGTATCCTTCGGTACGTGCGTTCGAGACTTCGAGTCTCTTAGCATGCATTTGTATTTGCACGGAGGTAGCGAGGTAAACTGCTATTGCAGTGAGGCATCTTCGGCATGTAATTTACCCTAACACATTCCTTATGAAAATTGTTAGCATTTTTTGTAGGTACTTGTATTTTTGTAGATATTAATATTTATCATCATTTTTATTAAGTACATTTACTTTCATATTCAATGTGTGTGTTCACGTGATCTAGATGGTGTATTGACTAATCTGTCATTCACTTCGACACTTCACTCTGACGTTCGTTCGTTCACTTGTTTTTGTACTTGAAAGTGCAAAAAAAGAACAAAGTCAATAAACTTGCTTATACTGAAGAACTGTGTTCTCATTTCCTGACCTTTAAACTAGATGTTCTCAGTTCAAAAATAATAGCACCGTAGCTACCTATCCATTACTTTAAAATCTGTGTTAACGATAACCATCTCAATGCTATGGAATAATGGACGATGCTGTACTGTCCAAATAAAAGCGATTTTCCTAGTTATGTTACGCAATCACAATTTGAATCATTTTGAAGGATATTAGTAATCCATTACTTCATAATTATGTTCGAAACATTTGTCTGCTCAACAACGTAAATAACGCAATTAATGTTGTTGAACTGTCAAAATGAAAGCCATTGTTACTGATAGTGTGTTACGCAACTATCCCGCTGGTTCTACTGGAACAAACATAGCTATTTATTTGAACCGTATTTGTCGATTCTAGTCGGCCCATATATCACAGCATCTGATCTAAGTTTCTCTGTTCGAGTAATCCTCGAGACGCTTTTCGGATCCAAACACTAAGTTCTACGCTCGAAGAGGTTTACCGGTAAACGAACTCGCCTCGTTCCGCAGAAGTATCGGCTCCTACCATTTAGCTGTAAGCTTGCGGTAGCGTTCAGAAAACTTTGTCATAACTCGCTAAGCTTTGTTCACTCAGCATTTTGCTATCTTCCTTTTAGTTAAGCGATAGGTGATTCTTTAAGTACAATTTTGACGACTGACATATTTATATGGTAATCTAATTTTCATTTGTTTTTCTTCGAAAATGGATCTACAGGGTTTATTTTCAAAGACCAGTCAAATTTAAACCATCACTGAACAACTTTCTCCATGGGACCAATATCGTAATCGCGAAAAATTTATCAAGTGTCCCATAGAAAACTTCAATAACTACTCTACCTAAACGTAAGGGATGGCTGAATTTTTATTCGCGATTACGACGTTCGTCCCATGGAGAAAATGGTTCAGTCTGATGGTCTGTACCACACCCTCAAATTTGGCTGGTCTTTGAAAACTAACCCTGTATAGCAGTGTTCATAATCTTAGATAATTTATATTCCATCGCCAGTTAATCAGTTATCTACTTTAGTGGAATGTATTCTAAGTTGATTTTTGAGTGACCATTTGTAACAAAAAGGTCCGAATAAGTTATTGGTTGCAATGGAATTTGAACTTTGTTTAGTTTGACATCGAGTTTATTGTTCGAAAACTCAATAATTATCTAAGATTCTGAATTCAAATATAGATGGTGTCTAGATTTCTAGAAACTGCCGAGGGCTGTTTCGAAAACAAACTCATTTGAAATTACCTTTTCTTTTAAACAGACTTCAAAAAAGGAGAAGCTTCTATGTTCGTCTGTATGTATCTTTTATTTATATTTATAAAATTCTTTTTTCATTTGGAAGGGAAGCTCGCGCGGTGGTATCTTATGGTTTTTGAGTTAGTAAAATACTTAATACGTATTTAATCCACTTTGTGTATGTTGATGAAGTTATACGACAGCATAAAAGTGAATCATATAGAAACTTTTAACAACAAAAAAAAATACAGCCGACTTCCAAAAAAAAAAAACACTACAAAAAGTCGGTGCCAATAAAAAACGAAAATACATGGCCGAAGACACCGCCTTCCGAAATGAAAGTTATTTTTCTCGTTGCAGTGTTTTTTTTGGTAGTCGGTTGTATTATTTTTTTAGTTTTTGAAGTACTAAGTACCCTTCGTCATTTGTTTTACTTTCCCTTTTCATTTTCCGGTGAATGATTCGCACCTCGAATTTCACAGCGATGGATCGTGATAATCTACGACTAATAAATCCAATTAAAACAAGCTAAGAGGCCAAGCATTGCCATAAAACGTGGTAATGCCGCCAGTCCCTTGGACACAGACGCCAGCACATCAAGCTACTACAATCTGTAAAATTTCTGTAATAGATTTTCAACTTTATCGCTAGAGCATTAAGGTTCTAGGTTGATTGGGAAAATTTGACAGTTTCGGGTAGGTTGACCTGCTGGCGTCTGTACATTACCAGTCGACAGCGATGCAGATGAATTTTTCGACGCTATATTTTAGTTTGTAAATAGTTTTAGTTAAGTTAGGATATAATTTTGTTATTTTAGTGTAAGCTTGTAAATTGTAATTGTTGTGTCTTTGTGAATAAATATATTTAAAAAAAAAACCAAGAAACAAACATGCAATGTTGTAAAACCATTGGAAGACCATGGTAGTATTTAACCCCTTGATCCGGCAATAAAACGTACCATCCTAACACGGGGTAGCTCTGTACACAATAAACTTTGAACCTCTACTTCAAAGGGATGTTTATCGAACAGCTTCCTACGCATGCAGTGACTGAGCCATGGATACGGTTTACGATTCACTTACGCAGCACAAATATCTGGGGTTAATTTGAAATTTAAGCTGTTGTTAAGCAAACACATTAAGTAAGGTAGCTAGTCTAGTGCGTAAGAGCGCCCAAGACAACTTAGTTGCCTAGTAGTCTCCTCGCCGAGATTTGGACGATGCGAACGCCACGGCAACGGCTAAAATTTTGAAAAAAAGAAATGTCGACGGGGTTGGTTTACAACTTGCCATATATTTGTACCGCATACTTTCTACGAAACTATGAAACTTACTTGACTATGAACTATGACTTTTCTATGAAATAGCTGATTTGTTTTTAATAACCGACGTACAATTTCTACGCTAGGGGATCTAGAATCATGTGCTGAATTCATGGTTGCAGTTTGCGTGTCGATGTCGCTGCCACCCTGTCTGTTGGTCTTGGTATAATGCCTTCTTGGGGATTTCTACGGCCTTAATATTTAGTCATCCTCATTCATACTTTTAATATCGTTTTTTCATCAATCAGCATTGATGTTCGGGATCAATTTAATATCTAAAAAATCGACCTTAAAAATAATACCTAAATTATTTTAATTTTGTGCCCTGGTGCTGGTGAGGTAAATAGTTAGGTATTTAGATAAGTAAACGATAGTGCTCCTTGCAAATCACAATGAAAACAACTTACGTACTTGAAGAATATTGTTCAATGGACTCTAAAAGCAGTTCGACACAAGGAGTTTTCGGATGCCGAATTTAAGACGCGAAGTATTTGAAAGTAATTTTTCAGATCATTGCACAATTCATGTAGTTACAGCCTTAAGCCTTTCAAGATTTTATCACTGAATAAACTTTGGGGGAATTTCCACGGTAGGTTTATTGCAAAATTTCTCACCGGGCGAAGTGCCATCAGGAGTGCTTTAGCGTTTGCTTTCCATGCCATTTCGCGCCATAAATCCGAATTTTGTGCTAAAAACTGCACTGTGGAGACTTCACTCCACCAAGGAAGATGCTGGGACTTTTAGAATTTATGAATTCTATTTTACAATAGTGGAAATACGTTGTCGGTGTGACATTTATAATATTTAAATGATTTATGTAGGTACAGTAAAGACAAAAATGTTGCCTCGTACCCTGCTGGTGAATTTCACCACTGGGGCACCACGTGCTCAATATTACTTGCTTGCCATCAAATACAATTATGGTTGACACTTTGATTCACATGGCTTGACATTTTTACCACTTAAAGACCTAGGTATATGTACAAAACCACGAGATAAAAGAAACCTAAATCGGTGATTTTCCAAAAAAAAATATGAATGAAGATGTGATGATTCAATTTGCTCCATGTGTGAAAAAAGATATCGGTCAAGAAAGAGTCGTTATGGATACTCCTTTAAATGTTATGAGACTAGGTAACTATACAAAGGTACCTTTACTGTATGGATTCACGAATATGGAAGGCGCAATGAGATTGCTCTATTTCGATACCTGGAAAGTCAAGATGACTTATGACGGCTGAATTGCATTTTAATAGCGAGGCTATCAAAGAGGAGGTTGCTCAGAAAGTCAAACAGTTTTACTTTGGTAATGACCCTGTGAGTGAAACCAATATGGTATCATACTTACTGTATTTTATTGGTGTTTTATTTGCATATCCAATGCAGAGATCTCTACCAGCTCGTGTGGCTCTTGGTGACACGGTCTATCTATTTGACTATTCATTTGTGGATGAAGATTCACAAAACTTTCCGCATACTGATGTCCGTGGAGCCGAACACTGCTTTCAATCTCGAGCAGTCCGGGATCAAGACCTTTCTGGTAGAACTGAAGAGTAGGTACAACCGTATGGTACAAGTCTTGAGAGAGTATACGCTCAATTTTATTTTCACTGGGTAAGGCAGTTTTCAATTGTTATTGTCTTTTTTAACCCAGTTTCTGTTTTATATTCATTCCATCTCTCTGTTGTTTTAGCTCTCCAACGCCAAGCGGCTCAAAATTGCTGCAATGGCCACCTGCAAATGCGCAAAGGTCTCCTCACATGTCTTGCAGGCATAGAGCTGAAGGATAACATTCTGGAGAACAAAGCGGCATTCTGTGACACTATCTATGAGGAATACTACGGGGGACCTGTGGCCCTCTACTACTACTACGACTACTCCTGCTCCGACTACTCCCACTCCTGAACCAGGAGCTGATGGCGCTGTATCATTTACTATTTCAAATTTTAGTTCATGGCAGTTTTATCAGCATTTTATTTATCTTTGTAATAACTAGTCTTCTGCGATAGCTATGCTATGTTATCGACCAAAAATTTTCCCTCAACATGAATCATAAGCTCATAATATACAGGGTGTCCCAGAACTCAACGTCAAGCCAAAACGGGGCGACAGGATTGATTGTAAACATCATGAGAAAAATCAGAAAAAAAAATTATCCCATGCAGTCCACTATCCATCTCTCTCATCATTTTGGCGTAAAATTAAGAACCTACCAAGAGCTTGTGCGAATAAAAAACATTTTAACTGAGTAAAATGGGTTAGCAAAAATCGGGTTACTTGAGGTTTTTATTTTTTTACTCATTTTAAACTAACAAGTATTGGACCATTTTACAATCCTGATTAAATGCGCCAACTTTTAATGGCACTTGCCAAGGCACTCTAGTACATTTTTTTTTTAAATGAACAAAAATAATAAAAATTAACCACAATAACCGAAAAATGGTTACAAATTGACCAAATTTTTAGGATTTTCTTAAATGCCCATAATTTTCAAACTGCATGGGATAGATTTTTTTTCTGACTTTTCTCATGATGTTTACAATCAATCCTGTCGCCCTGTTTCGGCTTTTTTTTTTTTTTTTTTTCTGGTGGCAACTCTTCAAATGACCCCTCCCGCTCTGGGTGGAGCGGAAGGGAGTGTCGGACTCTTACTGACTAAAACCCACCCATGTTCCTTCCTTCGCCCTTTATGTTCCGGGGTAGCGGTAACCCTTTCGGACAATCCCGCTGACCCGGCAGGCTTCGGCCCTAAGGGTCCCCTCAAATTATGCTGACATCTCTTTGAGGCGCGCGTGGAACACTAACGCGCCGTCCGGCACGGGCCTGGTCCTGATCGGGCGGTGATCTACCCATTGTTCTCCGCTCGCAGGCGCCCCGTTTCGGCTTGACGTTGAGTTCTGGGACACCCTGTATATTGTAATGTTTTTACATCAGCAATAAATTTATGCTTGCCATACACATTATTATACTACTCTATGTCATGACATTAATTTCACCATTTATATGAATCATACTAGGTATTATGATTGCTCATACTAGGTATTATTGTGATACAAATACAAATATAGCTTTTACATAAATTAAGATATTGTTAACTGTCATGTAAAGCTGTTTAACTTACAATCTAGCTTGAACTTAGAAGAAAAAACTCAGTAACAAAAATTATATAATAACGATCAAGAACATTCTGGTTTTGTTTAATACCAATTTAGTAAATGACTGTGATAATGTATCACCACGAATCATTTTCAAATATATTTAACGATGTCTCCGCAACTGGCCTTGTTTGATGTCAAGCAGACGATGCGAAATGCAATGAACGCCCACGCTAAAAGCGGAGGGTGCCCAAAACAACAACGATCGATACTTTTCGACTTTATCTTTCTTGATTAGCGATAGGCGTAATGGATATATAGTATATATATATAATCATTACATTCATTATACTTATCTGTTCAATCGAGATGTGGAAGTGTGTGGTGTTCTTATTGTGTACTTTTGCGATTTTGGTGCAAAGTGAAGATGGCCGGCTGACTGTGAATATAGCTCAGGGTACCGTGGTAGGCCACATGGTCCCTGAAGGCGGCCTCTACGTTTTTTATAATATTCCGTATGCCACTGCACCAACAGGGACTAACAGGTTTAAGGTAAATAAGTATTTTCGGTTTAAAACAAAAAAAAAAGGGATGTAGTCCCACTATAGCCTATCTTTACTGGTGCTGACTTGCAGGGTCCACCGTTATGCATAAGATCTTTGATGGCAGCCTATCTAACTAGACTAAAAGGTTTTCAATAAATAAACACAGATATAAATTATTTTTAAAATTTTATAAATACTAATCCGGCAATAATTATTTGTATTATTTTATAGTATTTATAATAATTTATACTAATAATTAATATTAATCTAAACTAAGACAGGCAGTCGCTCCATTTAAAATACTGGTATTCAGCTGCATCCGGTTAGACTGAAAGCTGACCCAACATAGTTGGGAAAAGTTAAGCAGATGATGATGACTAATCTAAACTAAAATACTTATACCGCCTGACTTTTTATCGTCTGGACAAAAACAGGGTATAAATGGTGAATGGAACGGAAAAAAAGAGATATCTATGCCATAGGCTTTTTTTTGGGAATGGCATCTCGCAGTTCAAACTATGAGGTTGTTGTCTGGTTAACCGGGCTTGCATTGCCGTTTAAGAATATTTTATTTTATTTTATCTACATTATGTTTTAAAGCAGTGTATTAAGTATTTTTTCTTATTTTCACCCAGGCTCCCCTCCCTGCACCGGTATTTCTGTCACCGTTTGTTGCCGTAGACAGAAGTATCGCATGTCCTCAGCCCAGTAATCCGATGGGTCAGTTGAATATACTAGAAGACTGTCTGGTAGCCAACGTTTATGTCCCTGATAAAGATGCGACCAATCTACCTGTTTTGGTTGTCGTCCACGGAGGAGCGTACCAGTATGGATACGGAGAACAAGAAAATTTTAGAGAATTAGCAAAGACCAAGAGAGTCATTGTAGTCACATTTAACTACAGACTTGGTGTGCATGGTTTTCTATGTCTTGGTACTGAAGGTGCTCCTGGCAATGCAGGACTAAAAGATCAGGTGGCGTTACTTCGTTGGGTAAACACCAACATTGCTAGCTTTGGAGGTAACCCTGAAGATGTAACATTAGCGGGCTGTAGTGCCGGGTCTGGTTCAATCGACTTTCTAACACTTTCTTCTATTACAAAAGGACTGTTTAAAAAAGCTATAATGGAGAGCGGTGTTAGTACTGGCGGTGTCGGAGTACAAATTGATTCAATTGAAAATGCTAAAGACTATGCTAAGTTACTTGGTTTTAGTAATGGGTATGATTTAAGCAGTTTGGAAGACTTCTACACAACTTCTTCATTTCAAACATTAATGTCACATCACGGTGCAATAACAAATCAAAAGGATGTTACTATTTTATTCGGTCCATGTGTGGAAAGTGATATCGGACAAGAAAGAGTGGTTTCTGATGCTCCGTTTAGTATAATACAACAAGGAAACTATACCAAGATACCTTTAATGTATGGATTTACTAACATGGATGGTGCGATGAGACTCCAGGTCTTTGGCACCTGGAAAGATAAGATGAATGAGAAATTCTCAGATTTTTTACCATCTGAATTGCATTTTGATAGCGAAATTGTTAAAGAGGAGATTGCACAAAAGGTCAAAGCTTTTTATTTTGAAGATAAACCCGTGGGTGAAGATAATATTCGGGCATATATTACGTACTTTACCGATGTTTTATTTGGATATCCTATGTTGAGGTCTCTATCAACTCGGGTGGAAGCTCTCGATGACACAATATTCCTCTTTGAATACTCCTTTGTGGATAAGAATACCTCACCTTTTCCAAACACCGACATAACAGGGGCGGGTCACTGTCACCAATTTGTAGCCGTCATGGATGAAGATGTAACTGGCAAAACAGATGAGTACAAGAAAATGAAAGAAACGCTGAGAGAATACTGGCACACTTTTATTTTGAATGGGTAACTGAATTTTATTCTTACTAATATTGCAGATCTCTTTGGCAAGAGACCTGATATGCAAACGTTAAATAATTCTACTAATGTTTGTTTGTGTTGTTGTCATCATGATTGGCAAAGGGATTGGTGATAGCAATATGTTGCTTGTGGCCCTTTTATATCATATAGTAGAATCACTGGAACAAATTGTCTTCCTATTTCCTCGCCATCCGTTATTTATTATTTGGGGTAGTAGGTAAATTATCATTTCTTGTTTCAGTTCGCCGACATCTACTGACACAAATCTGCCGAAGTGGCAACCTGCTGACGCTAAAGGATCTCCTCACATGTCGTTGGGTCCAGTCACAGAGCTAAAGGATAACATTCTGGGGGACAGAGCCGCTTTCTGGGACACTATCTATGAGGAGCACTACCGAGGTCCTGTAATACCAGTTACTTCGACTCCTACACCGGCTACAACTGAAGCTACTACAACTGAAGCTACTACAACTGAAGCTACTACAACTGAAGCTAGTACAACTGAAGCTACTATAACTGAAGCTGCTACAACTGAAGCTACTATAACTGAAGCTTCTACAAGTGAAGCGCCTGCTGCTGATACGACTCCTGCTGATTCGACTACTGCTGATTCGACTACTGCTGCTCCGACTACGCCTGAAACTGGATCTGGCAGCGCCGTCTCGATCTCAAAGTTTATGATTGTGGTTGTTTCACTGTCATTTTATTTTACTTCATACTAATCGGTAACTACAGTTTTGAGTAAAGTAGGTAAGTAATTTATTGATAGTACAGTCACGACCAAAAGTATGTATACTCGGCTTTATTCAAAAGCGATTACTCCTTTATTTTTTAATGAAATTTTATGTTGTTACGAACATAGCATTTCCGAATCCATAGCTTTATATAATGTGCCGTATTTCAACATTGCATTCGTCATTTCACGAAAAAATCGCAATTGAAAGTTGCCAAGTGTTGACATATTGGTGCTCGTGACTGTACACCACCATTGCTTTTAATTACGTATTCATCGCTAATCACGGATAATTAATTACGCTTTAATCTACATATTTGTTATATATCTATATCTTGAGATTATTAATGTATAAATTGATTGATTTCTTGTTTTGTTAAAAATCATAAAATCGGTGATAAAAATTGTATCTGACCAAATTGTATTTATTCTTTTTATTATAAAAAAAATATGAAATATTTTGGCTGTTTTTTGTTTTGGTAGTACCTAACATAATGTTACCTCAATAGGGATTATCACTAAAATGTTCATTGAGATAACCGCGATATGAGATATATGCGCGAGATATGAGATAGGCAATATATTACAAAAATATATTAAAGAGATAACTTTTGTAAAAGCTATAGCCATATCAAAATCGATTGTTAGGTACACCTCTATGGAATTTGATAACTGTCACGTACTGATTAATAAAACACATTTTTAGGTGCCTACTACTATAATACTAATATAATATTATCTATTCAGTAGTAAATCACAGACGTAGTTGTTATACAATCTATTAATTCTATTGCCTAGTTCAGGGCTGTCCAAATCAAACCAGGGCCGTAATTCTCTATGACATAATGAACGAAACCGCGCGAAATCCACGTGAATTTGGCGGGATTAGCTAAGGAAGGCCCGTGGCTAAATAATAACAGCCGCACAGGTCGATCGATCAGGTTAAGCTACGCTTGCCGCGGTTGGTCTGTGGATGGGTGACTATCTTTACATACCGAGGACCCCTCCGTGCTTCGGAAAGCACGTAAAATCGTTGGTCCCGTCTGTCATTCGTGGATCTTTGACAGTCAGTCAGTAGTCAAAAGCCCGAAAGTCTGACAACCAGTCTTACCAAGGGTATCGTATTACCCAGTAACTGGGTTGTGGAGGTCAGGAAGGCAGTCGCTGCATGTAAAATACTGGTTAGAATGGAAGCCGATCCCAACATAGTTGGGAAAAGGCTAGGCAGATAATGACTGCGTAAGGAACTTTATTCCAACCGGGTGTCGTACGACACCACTTGACTGTTTAAATTCTTTTTTACCGGTGACCTGCTAAAAAGCAATCATAGCGCGAATACACGATGGTCGCGATCTAAGCCATCATTTGTTAGGGTTTTCCGAACAAAATTATTACGACTCTTTTTTTATCTGCACGGTGTTTTTTTATCTACATTTTTGTCTAAAAAAATATGTCTGCCATGCCGGTAATAATTGATGGACTGTATCGTGTTTGGTGTCATGATTTCAAGACTAGTCACCGCCTTTTTATCGGACGAGTGCGGAACGAAAACGGTAAGGGGGAGGTGCGGTAACTACCATCGAAGAATATCAGGTTAGTACGTAGGTGCCGCCAGATAATAGTGGACCGCGCCAAGCCATCAAGCTCACATAGATAAATATAGTGTTATTTTATGTAGCTAGAGTTATTTTTAGCAATGTTGTGGTTGTTAACAGTTTTGTTGGTGGTAGCATTGAGTAACTGTGATGATGGTGAATGGCGACAAGTGCGCACGTCCCAGGGAGACGTGCGCGGGCGCAAGGACCCTGACGGTGGACTGTACACCTTCTACAATATACCATACGCCTCCGTGCCTCTCGGAACTGACAGGTTTAAGGTACGTTTCTTGTGTTTTTGTTAAGCATATATATATATATACACCTTGTTTACTTGAAATATTACCGGTATCGCTGACTAAGTAGAAACGCTCAATCTATGATAAGATAGTGGTAATTTACGCTCATGCTACTTTATTTTAATTTCCAGGCGCCTTTGCAAGCACCGGTGTGGTTACAACCACTAGAAGCAGTTGACAAAGGCATCATATGTCCGCAGAGTCCCACACCATACATAGATGTTACATCTAAAACAATGAAGGAAGACTGTCTCATTGCCAATATTTATGTCCCCGATACTAAGGATAAAAACCTTCCAGTAATAGTAAACATTCATGGTGGAGTATTTGAAATTGGATATGGAGAAATAGTACAACCTAAATATTTAGTAAAGAGCCAGAAAGTTATTGTAGTCAACTTCAATTATCGACTCGGAGTACACGGGTTCCTGTGTCTTGGCTCGGAGGACGCTCCAGGTAACGCTGGGTTGAAGGACCAGGTGGCACTACTCCGCTGGGTGAAGAAAAATATTGCTAACTTCGGAGGCAACCCTGATGACGTCACGCTTACAGGTGGCAGTGCTGGTTCCATTAGTACACATTTGTTGATGTTGTCGAAATCCGCGGAAGGACTGTTTACCAAAGTAATTCCGGAAAGTGGAGCTAATGTAGGTTCAGTTTCCGTCCAGACTGATCCACTTGAAAACGCTAAGGTCTACGCAAAAATGTTAAACTTCACTGATGTTGATGACTTTTACAAATTGGAAGAGTTTTATAAAAATGCTCCACTAGAGTCACTACTTATGAGCACATTTGCAGCTAGAAAAGATTCGGCTTTGTTGTTTGCGCCGTGTGTGGAACGAAAAACAGGTGAACAACAGATTCTTGACGACTCGCCAGTCAACATAATAAAGAACGGTAAATACAAAAAAGTTCCTATTTTGATAGGCACCAGCAACATGGAAGGATTAAACCAAATACCAAATCTGGAAACCTGGAAAGGCGGTATGAACGAAAAGTTTTCAGATTTCCTACCAGCTGATTTGCAATTTGAAAATGAAGAAAAAAAAGAAGAAATTGGTAAAAAAGTGAAAGAATTTTATTTCGGTGATCAGCCTGTAGGAGAAGGGACAGTACTGTCGTTTGTTGAGTACTTCGGCGATGTTGTTTATGGATATCCAACTTACAGATCGGTCAAGCTACACGTACAATCTGGACACGACCAAATATATTTATATGAATACTCTTTCGTGGATGACAGTACTCCTGTGGTTCCTCACACGAACGTGCGCGGGGCAACACATTGTGCTCAGACGAGCGCCATACTTGACGGAGTTCCTTTCGTGACCAATGATGAGAGCGACTTGTCGGAAGAATACAAACAAATGAAATCTACCATGAGGGAAATGTGGTATAACTTCGTAGCACACGGGTGAGTTGTATACAACAGTCATGTTAGGACTAGGCTATGATATATTTCAAATACATTAATTTCATAAGCCTCCTAACGACAGTCATTGCAGAAATTTCTGTTATCAATAGGATTGGTCATTCGGCACCCTAATTGCGTCACACACTATAAATCTAAATCTCGTTATTAGAATCATTTTGAAGGATATTGCCATTGCTTCATAATTATGTTCAAAAAATTTGTCTGGGCAACAACGTAAATAACGCAATGAATGTTGTTGAACTGACAAAATTAAAACACACTATCAGTAACATTTACTGATAGTGTGTTAAGCAACTACCCCGCAGATCTGTACCTCAAAAATTTTGAAGTACTAAAAACCATGTTACTCTTTTAGCTAAATAAATACCAGAGTGAAAGTTATACTAACTTAAAAGTTAACTTAACTTTAGAAGTAGATATTTTATTACATATAAGTAAGTTGTAAGTAGATATTTTTATTTTATATCGTCGTATTAAAATATTTTGAAATTAAATGTTTCAGTGAGCCTGTACCTGAGGGATCGTCTTTGCCCGCTTGGCCGGCATCAGGCGCGGATGGGAGTCCGTATATGTCACTGGGACAAGCAGTGAAGCTGGGTGGAGCATATCTAGAGAAAAGAGCTCGATTCTGGGACGACATCTACGAGATATACTACCGGGCACCAGTGCCGCCGCCAAAGCCTCCACAAAAAAACGCAGATTTATAAGATCACAGTGTGATATTATACACCTCATTAATAGGTTAGAACTAGTGCCGCTACGTCGGTCGTGGGTGACGGTAAAAAAAAAACTTTGTACAGAAGCACATCAAGCTGTGTCAAATGTCTTTAATTGATTTTCAACCGTATCGCTAAGGCATTAGGTTCAAGGTTGATTGGGAAAATTTGACAGTTTCGGGTAGCTTGATGTGCTGGCGTTTGTACTGTTAAGACGAAAGCGTCAGTGCAGTCTGCGAAATTCAAATTTTCTTACGTGTTTTGCATTTTGTAGGTCAGTACGAGGTTGTATTTTGTATTGTTGATCTAAATATGATTCGCGGCCGTAACAAATATTTATAGAATGAAAATCATGAAAATCTTAAATACAACTCTCTAAGTTCATATTACCCTATTGAATGACTATTTCATGAAATCATGACATTTAAGACCATTCTAACTCAAGGAGTTGTATTGCTGATTATAATTCCGTAAAGTCGTAGTTGTTACTGTCGCGAATCATATTCTAATCAACATACAACCTGACACTAACCTGCAATATGCAAAAAACGTAAGTAAATTTGAATTTCGCTGGCTGCCTTAGCGCAATTTAAATGTTGGTAAATTGGAACTATATATAACTGACGAAGGGTGGGTGTACTATAGGTTCACCTCTGCCTAACCCTTCGTGGATTACAGCCGTGTTGTTTTTTTTTAAATACTCCTTTGAACAAAGCTACTTAAATGTTCAGCTGCCCCACGTCAATTAATAGAATAAAGAAATTTTTATTTTTATTAATTTAAATGCTTTTCAATCTGCTAATTCAGAATCACGAGTCTATACACGAATATCGAATTATATTTCGAAGTGAAGATGGGAGTGTTGAGGCACAACTTGGGAAAAGCTTATTATATCATGCAAGGAAGAAGGAAGATAAAGAATTTATGCACGAGATAGTTAAAGTACGAGAACTAACGCTTCATCTTGTTTTTCCCTGTCAAAACATTCAAGGTGGTTTGATAATTTTAGTGCTGAATACTATATGAATTAAGGATTTTTTACTGATCAGAGTTATATAAACCTAAGGTAAAAACACATTTGTTTTGTACTCATCTCTTTTAAAAGTTATTGTAAATTACATCGATTGTAAAAAAAAGAAAAAGAAAAAAAAGGGAGAATATTATAATTATAAAAACAAATCTGTTGGAAATGCTTATGAGCATGTTTGTAACCTTTTGATAATTATTATTTAACCTACATTTATGTAAACAAGTAGATATGAAATTAACCGTTAAATATTGAAAAAAATATGAAAAAACTTGCCGCGCGCCTTTGACAGATTGCTTTAGTTACCTTGCGTCTACAAACTTTTCACAGTTATTTACCTCTGATTTTGCATCACTGTCCAAATCACAGTGATCTTTATTTTCATTCAAATAAGGTTGCTGTTAGGTTGCTGCTACTGACGAATCTGTCAAAATCATTATAATAATAACCTCATCGCCGTATCTCTACGTTGGCGTCGTGGTGGGGCTTGCGCGCTCTAAACTCTAGGTCTGTGACGGAAGAGTTTACTTTGCCGGATCAGGTCTAGGGTGAGGAGCCAGACCAAGAGAGATACAGGAACCCGCAGGGCAGCATGTGGCGAGCTGTTGGGCAGTAGCGACCCCACGGACCCTATCTTCCGGGAGAAGTCTTGTTCCTCACCTCTGGCTTACCTTTATTGGCCGCCTGGAGTGAACACTGACGAGGAACAGAGCTCCTACCTCATTCTTGCCTTTATTGGCTGGCTTGAGTGGAGATTCGCAAGAGCAAACGTGCTCGGAGGAAGGAAGTATTCCAGTAAGATGCTGGTAGGGATCTTGACCGTACTTCCGGGATTGTCCTGATAGCCGTGGAATACCTCTCCACTCCTCACAAGCACCTCAGTGCATGTTGCCCCCCTGTTGCTACGACACTGTGTGCTAGCGACCGGTTTCGGGGGCCCATTATTGAGTGTGCAAGTCACCCTCTGCCATTTCATCTGTGAATATTATATTTCATTGGTTAGGCAGGGGACATAGTCCTTCCATAGTTCAAGGTAACCGATCCACTATAGCCACCCAAACCCATAGCCCGGTATATTTTGTTTCCATGTTCTGCAATAGTCCTGCACCAACCGGGGGTTGTCCTTGGGTGCACTTGTATGGTGCATATAGGGATAATCTTAATTATTTATATTTATTATTTATTTATTATTCTTGCTGTTTGGTTGCTGCTGTGAGCGGTAAAATAACTGTGAATGGACTGTAGGTGGCGCCCTCTATATCAGCTTTTCACACACACACTTCAGTCATATTTTGATAGACTTTGGCACGGAACGGACCACGGAACCAAGTATAGGCTGAGACCCTAATGGCATACTTGTGCAGTTAATGGAGTCAACCCCAATTTATTTTACTACGCCAATCTTCCATTAATCATTCAGTCTTTTTCAGTTTTTTTTTATCTAAGGACATAAGTACAGACGCCAGCAGGTCAAGCTACCCGAAACTGTCAAATTTTCCCAGTTAACCTTGAACCTTAATACTTTAGAGATAAAGTTGAAAATCTATTAAAGAAATTTGACAGATTGTAGTAGCTTGATGTGCTGGCGTCTGTACATAATAAGTAGGTACAGATGTACCTACTTATTCTGTACTTATGTTGTGTTGCTCTTGACTGAAATAATAGCGTAATTTGATAATTACGCTATTTTCAAGAGCAATGGTGGCCCAGAGCTAACGGTCCCGACTCACGAATCGTAGGTCGCAGATTCCAACCCAGACAGGCGCTTAAATTCGTGTAAATAATTTCATCGCCACTGCTCTCAAAACGGTGAAGGAAAACATCTTGATGAAACCGGCATGTGCTTGAACCAAAATTTCGAAGACCACCAACCCGTACTGAGCCCGCGTGGTAGATTACAGCCCACTCCCACTCGAAGAGAGGAGGCAGTGGCAGAGCAGTGGGAACATTATAGGCTGATAATGCTATTTGCTCCGACTACGCCTATTGTGAAATAATTGCTAAATATGTGTAAAAATTGTAAAACAAGAGTTAAGTGTTGCTAAATATAAGTTCGTAAAAAAGATACTCAACGCTAACCACAAATAATTTGTTATTTTTATACAGATGAGTCTGCAGTCGTTACGGCGCCATCTAGTTTTGAAATATTGACCAACAATATATTGACGTGTAAAAGTTACACAAGTAAATAATCATTTCATTTTATTTCATTAGAAAAGTAATACGGATATATATCCCATGATTTGTTTTGTTTTTTTTTTTTTTTTTTTTTTTAATAACGTTGCCCCACACTAGGAATTTCTCCTGTATCGTGGGTGCGTTTACAAACATTTAAACTCACATACACAAACAGCCAGACCCGGAACAACTACTTATTGGTCATACAAGTATTTGTTCCGCGCGGGAATCGAACCCGCAACACCCAGCGCAGCAGTCAATCGCTTAACCACTGCGCCAACCGTGCCGTCGTATTTGAATGAATCTATGCACAATTTCCTGTACTTAGGTATGTACTATGAATTACAGAGTTCATGCACCACCGGTCGGCGACCGGGATAATAAGTGCGCCAACAGATAACCTTGGGAAGTTGGGACGTGTATACAAGCGAATGAGGTCCTTACATAATTATGAAATTGGAGGTTTATATGGAAAAAGCAAAACGATTTTTTTAAATGAAGTTATATTTAGTCAATCAAAGTACCTATGTAGGCAGTCGCTGCATGTAACATATTGGTTAGACTGGAAGCCGATCGCAACATAGTTGGGAAAAGGCTAGGCAGATGATGACTTCGAAAGGAACTTTATTCCAACCGGGTGCCGTAAGACACCACTCGACTGTTTAAATTCTTTTTTACCGGTGTCCTGCTAAAAACAATCATAGCGCGAATACACGATGGTCGCGATCTAAGCCATCATTTGTTTGGGTTTTCCGAACAAAATTATTACGACTCTTTTTTTATCCGCGCGGGGTTTTTTATTTACCTTTTTGTCTATCTATCTTAAAGACGCTAGGTACCGTAAAAATATCTAAAAAAAAATATGTCTGCCATGCCGGTAATAATTGGTGTACTGCATCGTGTTTGGCGTCATGATTTCACGACTAATCACCGCCTTTTTATCGGACGAGTGCGGAACGAAAACGGTAAGGGGGAGGTGCGGTAACTACCATCGAAGAATATCAGGTTATTACGTAGGTGCCGCCAGATAATAGTGGACCGTGCCAAGCCATCAAGCTCACTTAGATAAATATAGTGTTATTTTATGTAGCTAGAGTTATTTTTAGCAATGTTGTGGTTGTTAACAGTTTTGTTGGTGGTAGCATTGAGTAACTGTGATGATGGTGAATGGCGACAAGTGCGCACGTCGCAGGGAGACGTGCGCGGGCGCAAGGACCCTGACGGTGGATTGTACACCTTCTACAATATACCGTACGCCTCCGTGCCTCTCGGAACTGACAGGTTTAAGGTACGTTTCTTGTGTTTTTGTTAAGCATATATATATACATATATATACATATCTTGTTTACTTGAAATATTACCGGTATCGCTGACTAAGTAGAAACGCTCAATCTATGATAAAATAGTGGAAAATTACGCTCATGTTACTTTATTTTAATTTCCAGGCGCCTCTGCAAGCACCGGTGTGGTTACAACCACTAGAAGCAGTTGACAAAGGCATCATATGTCCGCAGAGTCCCAAACCATACATAGATGTTACATCTAAAACAATGAAGGAAGACTGTCTCATTGCCAATATTTATGTCCCCGATACTAAGGATAAAAACCTTCCAGTAATAGTAAACATTCATGGTGGAGGATTTGAAATTGGATATGGAGAAATAGTACAACCTAAATATTTAGTAAAGAGCAAGAAAGTTATTGTAGTCAACTTCAATTATCGACTCGGAGTGTACGGGTTCCTGTGTCTGGGCTCGGAGGACGCTCCAGGTAACGCCGGGCTGAAGGACCAGGTAGCACTACTCCGCTGGGTGAAGAAAAACATCGCTAACTTCGGAGGCAACCCTGATGACGTCACGCTTACAGGTGGCAGTGCTGGTTCCATTTGTACACATTTGTTGATGTTGTCGAAATCCGCGGAAGGACTGTTTACCAAAGTTATTCCGGAAAGTGGAGCTAATGTAGGTTCAGTTTCCGTCCAGACTGATCCACTTGAAAACGCTAAGGTCTACGCAAAAATGTTAAACTTCACTGATGTTGATGACTTTTACAAATTGGAAGAGTTTTATAAAAATGCTCCGCTAGAGTCACTACTTATGAGCACATTTGCAGATAGAAAAGATTCGACTTTGCTGTTTGCGCCGTGTGTGGAACGAAAAACAGGTGAACAACAGATTCTCGACGACTCGCCAGTCAACACAATAAAGAACGGTAAATACAAAAAAGTTCCTGTTTTGATAGGCACCAGCAACATGGAAGGATTAAACCAAATACCAAATCTGGAAACCTGGAAGGGCGGTATGAACGAGAAGTTTTCAGATTTCCTACCAGCTGATTTACAGTTTGAAAATGAAGAAGAAAAAGAAGAAATTGGTAAAAAAGTGAAAGAATTTTATTTCGGTGATCAGCCTGTAGGAGAAGGGACAGTACTGTCGTTTGTTGAGTACTTCGGCGATGTTGTTTTTGGATATCCAACTTACAGATCGGTCAAGCTACACGTACAGTCTGGACACGACCAAATATATTTGTATGAATACTCTTTCGTGGATGACAGTACTCCTGTGGTTCCTCACACGAACGTGCGCGGGGCAACACATTGTGCTCAGACGAGCGCCATACTTGACGGAGTTCCTTTCGTGACCAATGATGAGAGCGACTTGTCGGAAGAATACAAACAAATGAAATCTACCATGAGGGAAATGTGGTATAACTTCGTAGCACACGGGTGAGTTGTATACAACAGTCATGTTAGGACTAGGCTATGATATATTTCAAATACATTAATTTCATAAGCCTCCTAACGACAGTTATTGCAGAAATTTCTGTTATCAATAGGATTGGTCATTCGGCACCCTAATTGCGTCACACACTATAAATCTAAATCTCGTTATTAGAATCATTTTGAAGGATATTGCCATTGCTTCATAATTATGTTCAAAAAATTTGTCTGGGCAACAACGTAAACAACGCAATGAATGTTGTTGAACTGACAAAATTAAAACACACTATCAGTAACATTTACTGATAGTGTGTTAAGCAATTACCCCGCAGGTCTGTACCTCAAAAATTTTGAAGTACTAAAAACCATGTTACTCTTTTAGCTAAATAAATATCAGAGTGAAAGTTATACTAACTTAAAAGTTAACTTAACTTTACAAGTAGATATTTTATTACATATAAGTAAGTTTTAAGTAGATATTTTTATTTTAAATCATCGTATTAAAATATTTTGAAATTAAATGTTTCAGTGAGCCTGTACCTGAGGGATCGTCTTTGCCCGCTTGGCCGGCATCAGGCACGGATGGGAGTCCGTATATGTCACTGGGACAAGCAGTGAAGCTGGGTGGAGCATATTTAGAGAAAAGAGCTCGATTCTGGGACGACATCTACGAGATATACTACCGGGCACCAGTGCCGCCGCCAAAGCCTCCACAAAAAAACGCAGATATAAATAATTAGGTGTATAAGATCACATTGTGATATTATACGCCTCATTAAATAGGTTAGAACTAGTGCCGCTACGTCGGTCGTGGGTGACGGTAAAAAACAAACTTTGTACAGACGCCAGCACATCAAGCTACTACATCTGTCAAATGTCTTTAATTGATTTCAACTATATCGCTAAAGCATTAGGTTCAAGGTTGATTGGGAAAATTTGACAGTTTCGGGTAGCTTGATGTGCTGGCGTTTGTACTGTTAAGACGAAAGCGTCAGTGCAGTCTGCGAAATTCAAATTTTCTTACGTGTTTTGCATTTTGTAGGTCAGTATCAGGTTGTATTTTGTATTGTTGATTTAAATATGATTCGCGGCCGTAACAAATATTTATAGAATGAAAATCATGGAAATCTTAAATACAACTCTCTAAGTTCATATTACCCTATTGAATGACTATTTCATGAAATCATGACATTTAAGACCAATTCTAACTCAAGGAGTTGTATTGCTGATTATAATTCCGTAAAGTCGTAGTTGTTACTGTCGCGAATCATATTCTAATCAACATACAACCTGACACTAACCTGCAATATGCAAAAAACGTAAGTAAATTTGAATTTCGCTGGCTGCCTTAGCGCAATTTAAATGTTGGTAAATTGGAACTATATATAACTGACGAAGGGTGGGTGTACTATAGGTACACCTCTGCCTAACCCTTCGTGGATTACAGCCGTGTTGTTTTTTTTAAATACTCCTTTGAACAAATCTACTTAAATGTTCAGCTGCCCCACGTCAATTAATAGAATAAAGAAATTCTTATTTTTATTAATTTAAATGCTTTTCAATCTGCTAATTCAGAATCACGAGTCTATACACGAATATCGAATTATATTTCGAAGTGAAGATGGGAGTGTTGAGGCACAACTTGGGAAAGGCTTATTATATCATGCAAGGAAGAAGGAAGATAAAGAATTTATGCACGAGATAGTTAAAGTACGAGAACTAACGCTTCATCTTGTTTTTCCCTGTCAAAACATTCAAGGTGGATTGATAATTTTAGTGCTGAATACTATATGAATTAAGGATTTTTTACTGATCAGAGTTATATAAACCTAAGGTAAAAACACATTTGTTTTGTACTCATCTCTTTTAAAAGTTATTGTAAATTACATCGATTGTAAAAAAAAAAAAAGAAAAAAAGGAGAACATTATAATTATAAAAACAAATCTGTTGGAAATGCTTATGAGCATGTTTGTAACCTTTTGATAATTAGTATTTAACCTACATTTATGTTAACAAGTAGATATGAAATTGAACCGTTAAATATTGAAAAAAATATGAAAAAACTTGCCGCGCGCCTTTGACAGATTGCTTTAGTTACCTTGCGTCTACAGACTTTTCACAGTTATTTACCTCTGATTTTTCATCACTGTCCAAATCACAGTGATCTTTATTTTCATTCAAATAAGGTTGCTGTTGGGTTGCTGCTACTGACG
This sequence comes from Apamea monoglypha, assembly GCA_911387795.2. Lineage (NCBI taxonomy): Eukaryota > Metazoa > Arthropoda > Insecta > Lepidoptera > Noctuidae > Apamea > Apamea monoglypha. The sequence continues at coordinate 13,372,802 of OU426916.1, forward strand.
AATCTGTCAAAATCATTGTGATCTTTATTCTCGTTACATTATTCTTGCTGTTTGGTTGCTGCTGTCAGCGGTAAAATAACTGTGAATGGACTGTAGGTGGCGCCCTCTATCTCAGCTTTTCACACACACACTTCAGTCATATTTTGATAGACTTTGGCACGGAACGGACCACGGAACCAAGTATAGGCTGAGACCCTAATGGCATACTTGTGCAGTTAATGGAGTCAACCCCAATTTATTTTACTACGCCAATCTTCCATTAATCATTCAGTCTTTTTCAGTTTTTTTATCTGAGGATATAAGTAGGTACAGATGTACCTACTACATGACTACTACTAGATGGACATAAGTACATGAGTGTGTTGCTCTTGACTGAAGTAATAGCGTAATTTGCTATTATTTTCAAGAGCAATGGTGGCGCAGTGCTAACGGTCCCGACTCACGAATCGTAGGTCGCGGATTCCAACCCAGACAGGCGCTTAAATTCGTGTAAATAATTTCATCGTCACTGCTCTCAAAACGGTGAAGGAAAACATCTTGATGAAACCGGCATGTCCTAGAACCAAAATTTCGAAGACATTACACATTTACCAACCCGTACTGAGCCCGCGTGGTAGATTACAGCCCACTCCCACTCGAAGAGAGGAGGCAGTGGCAGAGCAGTGGGAACAGTATAGGCTGATTTTCCTATTTGCCTCGACTACATCTATTGTAAAATAATTGCTAAAATGTGTTAAATATGTAAAACAAGTGTAGCTAAATATAAGTTCGCAAAAAAGATACTCAACGCTAACCACAAATAATTTGTTACTTTTACACAGATGAGTCTCAATACTCAATATACTCAATACTCAATATCTTTATTGCTTTATCATAATGTGTACTTAGGTGGTATACATATAATTTAGATCATTATGAACCCTGTAAGGCACAGCAAAAGGATAGAAGAGAGGAAGCCCTGTTTTAGGAAATAACTAAGTTGCTTTTGTGGGAGCAAGTTTTAGTTCACATAATAAATATAATCAAAGTCAGGAGATTGCGAATTGAATCCTAACATTTCGCCTATCTATAGTTTATGTATTGTTTTTTCCTGCTAAATATACCTAAGTTTTTTATTATATATTATAATTCTGTTTATTTATTTATATACATTGTTATTCTTTGGATAATTCTTATAGCTAAATTATTAAATTTAGTATTATTGCGTTTTTATTTAATTATTATTTTTAAATTATATTATTTATTCATTATTACCCTGTCATTAACATATTTTAAACATTTCTATAAATTGCGTGGTTAATTATTATTAATTATAATACTTTTATTGTTCCTATTATTTATATTTATCATTTAAATATTCATCTAAGGAGTAATAGCATTTGTTAATAAGTAATTTTTCAAGTTTTCTTATGAATATATTCAATTTATCTTCTTTCTTTATTGTGTCAGGGAGTTTAATGTAAATTTTTATAGACATTACGTAGGGACTCGTAGAAAGCATTTTTAGCTTGGATGTTGGTATGTTTAGTCTAGATAGTCACTTTTCAACAGTCGTTACGGCGCCATCTAGTTTTGAAATATTGACCAACAATATATTGACGTGTAAAAGTGACATAAGTAAATAAATATTTCATTTTATTTAATTAGAAAAGTAATACGGAAATAAATCCCATGATTTGAATGAATCTATGCACAATTTCCAGTACTTAGGTATCTACTATGAATTACAGAGTTCATGCACCACCGGTCGGCGACCGGGATAATAAGTGCGCCACCAGATAAACTTGGGAAGTTGAAAGTTTATATGGAAAGACCTTGGAAAGTTTATATGGAAAAAACAAAACGATTTTTTTAAATGAAGTTATATTTAGTCAATCAAAGTATGTAGGCAGTCGCTGCATGTAACATACTGGTTAGACTGGAAGCCGATCGCAACATAGTTGGGAAAAGGCTAGGCAGATGATGACTTCGAAAGGAACTTTATTCCGACCGGGTGCCCTACGACACCACTCGACTGTTTAAATTCTTTTTTACCGGTGTCCTGCTAAAAAGCAATCATAGCGCGAATACACGATGGTCGCGATCTAAGCCATCGTTTGTTTGGGTTTTCCGAACAAAATTATTACGACTTCTTTTTTATCTGCGCGGGGTTTTTTATTTACCTTTTTGTCTATCTATCTTAAAGACGCTAGGTACTGTAAAAAATATCTAAAAAAAAATATGTCTGCCATGCCGGTAATAATTGGTGGACTGTATCGTGTTTGGCGTCATGATTTCACGACTAATCACCGCCTTTTTATCGGTCGAGTGCGGAACGAAAACGGTAAGGGGGAGGTGCGGTAACTACGATCGAAGAATATCAGGTTATTACGTAGGTGCCGCCAGATAATAGTGGACCGCGCCAAGCCATCAAGCTCACATAGATAAATATAGTCTTATTTTATGTAGCTAGAGTTATTTTTAGCAATGTTGTGGTTGTTACCAGTTTTGTTGGTGGTAGCATTGAGTAACTGTGATGATGGTGAATGGCGACAAGTGCGCACGTCGCAGGGAGACGTGCGCGGGCGCAAGGACCCTGACGGTGGATTGTACACCTTCTACAATATACCGTACGCCTCCGTGCCTCTCGGAACTGACAGGTTTAAGGTACGTTTCTTGTGTTTTTGTTAAGCATATATATATATATATACATATCTTGTTTACTTGAAATATTACCGGTATCGCTGACTAAGTAGAAACGCTCAATCTATGATAAAATAGTGGAAAATTACGCTCATGTTACTTTATTTTAATTTCCAGGCGCCTCTGCAAGCACCGATGTGGTTACAACCACTAGAAGCAGTTGACAAAGGCATCATATGTCCGCAGAGTCCCACACCATACATAGATGTTACATCTAAAACAATGAAGGAAGACTGTCTCATTGCCAATATTTATGTCCCCGATACTAAGGATAAAAACCTTCCAGTAATAGTAAACATTCATGGTGGAGGATTTGAAATTGGATATGGAGAAATAGTCCAACCTAAATATTTAGTAAAGAGCAAGAAAGTTATTGTAGTCAACTTCAATTATCGACTCGGAGTACACGGGTTCCTGTGTCTTGGCTCGGAGGACGCTCCAGGTAACGCTGGGTTGAAGGACCAGGTGGCACTACTCCGCTGGGTGAAGAAAAATATTGCTAACTTCGGAGGCAACCCTGATGACGTCACGCTTACAGGTGGCAGTGCTGGTTCCATTAGTACACATTTGTTGATGTTGTCGAAATCCGCGGAAGGACTGTTTATCAAAGTTATTCCGGAAAGTGGAGCTAATGTAGGTTCAGTTTCCGTCCAGACTGATCCACTTGAAAACGCTAAGGTCTACGCAAAGATGTTAAACTTCACTGATGTTGATGACTTTTACAAATTGGAAGAGTTTTATAAAAATGCTCCACTAGAGTCACTACTTATGAGCACATTTGCAGCTAGAAAAGATTCGGCTTTGCTGTTTGCGCCGTGTGTAGAACGAAAAACAGGTGAACAACAGATTCTCGACGACTCGCCAGTCAACACAATAAAGAACGGTAAATACAAAAAAGTTCCTATTTTAATAGGCACCAGCAACATGGAAGGATTAATCCAAATACCAAATCTGGAAACCTGGAAAGGCGGTATGAACGAGAAGTTTTCAGATTTCCTACCAGCTGATTTGCAATTTGAAAATGAAGAAGAAAAAGAAGAAATTGGTAAAAAAGTGAAAGAATTTTATTTCGGTGATCAGCCTGTAGGAGAAGGGACAGTACTGTCGTTTGTTGAGTACTTCGGCGATGTTGTTTTTGGATATCCAACTTACAGATCGGTCAAGCTACACGTACAATCTGGACACGACCAAATATATTTGTATGAATACTCTTTCGTGGATGACAGTACTCCTGTGGTTCCTCACACGAACGTGCGCGGGGCAACACATTGTGCTCAGACAAGCGCCATACTTGACGGAGTTCCTTTCGTGACCAATGATGAGAGCGACTTGTCGGAAGAATACAAACAAATGAAATCTACCATGAGGGAAATGTGGTATAACTTCGTAGCACACGGGTGAGTTGCATACAACAGTCATGTTAGGACTACGCTATGATATATTTCAAATACTTTAATTTCACAAGCCTCCTAACGACAGTCATTGCAGAAATTTCTGTTATCAATAGGATTGGTCATTCGGCACCCTATTTGAGTCACACACTATAAATCTTAATCTCATCATTAGAATCATTTTGAAGGATATTGCAAATCCATCGCTTCATATGTTCCAAAAAATTGTCTGGGCAACAACGTAAATAAAGCAATGAATGTTGTTGAACTGTCAAAATTAAAACCATTGTTACTGATAGTGTGTTAAGCAACTACCCCGCAGGTCTGTACCTCAAAAATTATGAAGTATGTACTAAAAACCATGTTACTCTTTTAGCTAAATAAATATCAGAGTGAAAGTTATACTAACTTAAAAGTTAACTTAACTTTACAAGTAGATATTTTAACACATATAAGTAAGTTGTAAGTAGATATTTTTATTTTATATCGCCGTATTAAAATATTTTAAATTAAATGTTTCAGTGAGCCTGTACCTGAGGGATCGTCTTTGCCCGCTTGGCCGGCATCAGGCGCGGATGGGAGTCCGTATATGTCACTGGGACAAGCAGTGAAGCTGGGTGGAGCATATCTAGAGAAAAGAGCTCGATTCTGGGACGACATCTACGAGATATACTACCGGGCACCAGTGCCGCCGCCAAAGCCTCCACAAAAAAACGCAGATTTATAAGATCACAGTGTGATATTATACACCTCATTAATAGGTTAGAACTAGTGCCGCTACGTCGGTCGTGGGTGACGGTAAAAAAATAACTTGGTACAGGTGCCAGCACATCAAGCTACTGCATCTGTCAAATGCCTTTAATTGATTTTCAACTGTATCGCTAAAGTATTAGGTTCAAGGTTGATTCGGAAAATTTGACAGTTTCGGGTAGCTTGATGTGCTGGCGTAAGTACTGTTAAGGTGAAAGCGTCAGTGCAGCCTGCGAAATTCAAATTTTCTTACTTTTTTTGCATTTTGTAGGTCAGTATCAGAGGGGCAATTCTCGTAATTTTAAGAACGTTCACAGTCTGATCTCAGTCTCAATTTGTCAAAAAATACTTCTAATTTCCCTACATTTTGACAAGTTTTTGACATTAGTTTGTGGCTGAGATGAGACTGCGTCTAGATTTTGAACGTTTTAAATTACGCGAATTGGGCTTCTGGTTGTATTTTGTATTTTTGATCTAAATATGATTCGCGGCCGTAACACATATTTATAGAATGAAAATCATAAAAGTCTTAAATACAACTCTCTAAGTTCGTATTACCCTATTAGGACCGCCCATTGTGTCACCATTTGTAAAAATTTTGTATATTTATGTTTTATAATTTGTATGGTGTACAATAAAGAGTATTCTATTCTATTGAATGACTATTTCATGAAATCATGACATTTAAGACCAATTCTAACTCAGGGAGTTGTATTGCTGATTCTAATGATTATAATTCCGTAAAGTCGTAGTTGTTACTGTTGCGAATCATATTCTAATCAACATAAAACCTGACACTGACCTGCAATATGCAAAAAACGTAAGTAAATTTGAATTTCGCGGGCTACATTAGTGCAACTTAAATATTGGTAAAATGAAACTATATATTATGTATAACTGGCGAAGGGTGGGTGTACTATATGTACACCTCTGCCTAAACCTTCGTGGATTCCAGCCGAGTCGTTTTTTTAAAATACTCCTTTGAACAAACCTTCTTAAATGTTCAGCTGCGCCACGTCAACTAATAGAATAAAGAAATTCTTATTTTGCTTATTTTAAATGCTTTTCAATCTGTTAATTCAGAACCATGAGTGTATACACGAATATCGAATTATATGTCGAAGTGAAGATGGGAGTGTTGAGGCACAACTTGGGAAAGGCTTATTATATCATGCAAGGAAGAAGGAAGATAAAGATTTTTTGCACGAGATAGTTAAAGTACGAGAACTAACGCTTCATCTTGTTTTTTTAATACAATTTCACAAAATTGTTTATCAAGAACGCCCCTTGTCAAAACATTCAATTCAAAGTGGTTTGATAATTTTAGTGCTGAATACTATATGAATTAAGGATTTTTTACTGATCAGAGTTATATAAAAGGTAAATACACATTTGTTTTGTACTCATCTCTTATAAAAGTTATCGTAAATTACATCGATCGTAAAAAAAAGAAAAAGAAAAAAAGGGAGAATATTTTAATTATAAAAACAAATCTGTTGGAAATGCTTATGAGCATGTTTGTAACCTTTTGGTAATTATTATTTAACCTAAATTTATGTTAATAAGTAGATATGAAATTAAAACGTTAAATATTGAAAAAAATATGAAAAAACTTGCCGCGCGCCTTTGACAGATTGCTTTAGTAACCTACAGACTTTTTACAGTTATTTACCTCTGATTTTGCATCACTGTCCAAATCACAGTGAACTTTATTCTCATTCTAATAAGGTTACTGTTGGGTTGCTGCCACTGACGAATCTGTCAAAATCATTGTGATCTTTATTCTCGTTACATTATTCTTGTTGTTTGGTTGCTGCTGTCAGCGGTAAAATAACTGTGGACGGATTGTAGGTGGCGCCGTCTGACTCAGCTTTTCGTAAGATTCCTTATTGGAACATCACAAGACTTAGCAGCATCCGCGACACTTCAGTCATATTTTGATAGACTTTGGCACGGGACGGACCACGGAACCAAGTATAGGCTGAGACACTAATGACATACTTGTGGAGTTAATGGAGTCAACCCCAAATTATTTTGGTTTACTAATGATAAGCATAAAATATATTAACATAATTTACATTGGCATAACGAAATTTAGCATAATGATCATTACGCATAATATTATTAGGCATAAATGTTTTGCCATAATGCTTGTTGCCATAAATACTGCTAGCATAATAATAATGAAGCATAATTTTATAAAGCATAATGTTAAAAACGCATTCTAACCCAAACCACAACACCAACAATAGAGGGGATCAGGGGGTCTACTACGAAGTGCAAAGTGCGAATGATCGGATCGGACCGACACATGGCCAAACCGAATATTATTGAAAAATGCGAAAAAAGTTCGGATCTGCTCAGTTGGGTCGGGACCATAGTCAATATTCGAAAGAGTGTAGGAGTGTAGGATCGGGACCGACCGAACCAAATAATAACTTTGTAGCAGGAAACGGCCGAACATTCGGCCGATACAAGTTCGGAATAGACCCCCTGGTCCGTTAATGGTCACTGTCCTTTTTTTTTTTTTTTTTTTTTTTCCCGGGGTGGAAAATCCTCATGGATGTCCGCCGCCCTGGGGCGGGCGACGGGGTCTGTCAGACTCTTACTGACTAAAAAACACCCCAGTGTTCCATCTCACACCTACGCCGGGGGTCGCGGGAACGTAAGATCCTTCCGCAACCCCCGACTGGTGCCGGCCCGCCACCGCCTCCGCCCTCCGCCGACGCCCGATGCGCCTGCTGCGGGCCGGGTGAGAGGACGAGATCTCCCTCTCCCTTTCCGCAGCCTCCTGCGAGACGACCATTTCGCAGAAGGAAACCACCGCGTCCCAGGACTCTCCGCTGCCGACCATCGACTCGACCACGGCCGGCAGCGACAGGTCACTGCCTACTTCTGAGATGAGGGCACGGCGCGGCTCCTCCCAGGCGGCACACTCTGCCAGCGTATGCCGCGCCGTGTCCTCCCGGCAGTCGACGCAGTGGTGACACCGGGCGTCCGGCTCCCTGTTTATGCGACACAGGTACTTCCCGAAGCAACCATGCCCCGAGAGCACCTGCGTCAGCCGAAACGACAGGGAGCCGTGCCTCCTCCCGAGCCAGCGCTCGAGCACCTGCCGGAAGCGCTCGAGCACCGGCCGCAATGGTCACTGTTCTAACCTAACCTAACCCATATGATTCAATAACAGTAGTAAATATCAGGAAACATCATACCTAATAATTGTATGCCTATTATGCTAAATGCCTTTAAAATTTAAGCAACTCTAACTTAAGCCAAAACATATTCGACTAAATGATACTTATGCTAACCTTTGCATTATGCCAAAGTATTATTATGCAGCAGTATTATTATGCTATTAAAAGTTATGCGAAAACGTTATGCCAAACTATATTATGCCTTAAAATTTTATGCCAACAGGGGTATTACCAATTATTTTACCACGCCAATCTTCCATTAATCATTCAGTCTTTTTCAGTTTTTTTATCTAAGGACATAAGTACATAATAAGTAGGTACAGATGTACCTACTGGACATAAATACACAATCAGTAAGTGCAGATGTACCTACTTATTATGTATTGCTCTTATGTTGTGTTGCTCTTGACTGAAATAATAGCGTAATTTAATAATTACGCTATTTTCAAGAGCAATGGTGGCCCAGAGCTAACGGTCCCGACTCACGAATCGTAGGTCGCAGATTCCAACCCAGACAGGCGCTTAAATTCGTGTAAATAATTTCATCGCCACTGCTCTCAAAACGGTGAAGGAAAACATCTTGATGAAACCGGCATGTCCTAGAACCAAAATTTAGAAGACATTACACATTTGCCAACCCGTACTGAGCCCGCGTGGTAGATTACAGCCCAATCCCACTTGAAGAGAGGAGGCAGTGGCAGAGCAGTGGGAACATTATAGGCTGATAATGCTATTTGCTCCGACTACGCCTATTGTGAAATAATTGCTAAATATGTGTAAACATTGTAAAACAAGAGTTAAGTGTAGCTAAATATAAGTTCGCAAAAAAGATACTCAACGCTAACCACAAATAATTTGTTATTTTTACACAGATGATGTCGTTACGTGCAGTAGGTATAGGAAAAATACAATTGAGCTACACGATGACTGATTCATGCATACCGTCTGTTGGGACAGGCCAACTCAAAGCTGCAATGGCTCTTTCTTCAGACATAAAATCCTAATAATATAATGTTTAAGACCTCTCATTTTCTTTTCAGGGATCAGCTAGGAAATCGCGGCGCCATCTAGTTTTAAAATATTGACCAACAATATATTGACGTGTAAAAGTGACCTAAGTAAATAAATATTTCATTTTATTTCATTAGAAAAGTAATACGGAAATAAATCCCATGATTTGAATGAATCTATGCACAATTTCCTGTACTTAGGTATCTACTATGAATTACAGAATTCATGCACCGGTCGGCCTGTGACCAGGATAATAAGTGCGCCACCAGATCACCTTGGGAAGTTGGGACGTGTATACAAGCGAATGAGGTCCTTACATAAATATGAAATTGGCGATTTATATGGAAAAAGCAAAACTATTTTTTTAAATGAAGTTATTTTTAGTCAATCAAAGTATGTAGGCAGTCGCTGCATGTAAAATACTGGTTAAACTGGAAGCCGATCCCAACATAGTTGGGAAAAGGCTAGGCAGATAATGACTCCGAAAGGAACTTTATTCCAACATGGTGTCCTACGACACCACTCGACTTTTTAAATTCTTTTTTACCGGTGTCCTGCTAAAAAGCAATCATAGCGCGAATACACGATGGTCGCGATCTAAGCCATCATTTGTTTGCGTTTTCCGAACAAAATGATTACAACTCTTTTTTTTATCTGCGCGGGGTTTTTTATTTACCTTTTTGCCTATCTACGAGTATCTTAAAGACTGTCGGTACCTGGGTACCGTAAAAAATATTTAAAAACAATATCTCTGCCATGCCGCTAATAGTTGATGGACTGTGTTTGTCGTCATGACGACTGCGGAACGAAAACGGTGAAGGGGGAGGTGCGGTAACCACCATCGAAGGACATCAGGTTATTACGTAGGTGCTGCCAGATAATAGTGGACCGTGCCAAGCCATCAAGCTCACATAGATAAATATAGTGTTATTTTATGTAGCTAGAGTTATTTTTAGCAATGTTGTGGTTGTTAACAGTTTTGTTGGTGGTAGCATTGAGTAACTGTGATGATGGTGAATGGCGACAAGTGCGCACGTCGCAGGGAGACGTGCGCGGGCGCAAGGACCCTGACGGTGGACTGTACACCTTCTACAATATACCGTACGCCTCCGTGCCTCTCGGAACTGACAGGTTTAAGGTAAGGTTTCTTGTGTTTTTGTTAAGCATATGTATACAGGGTGATTGGTAACTCAACGTATTCCTTCCAGGGCGTGATAGTGTGACCAATTTGCAATAATTAAGCACCCCATAAAGTCTAGGCGAAAATTCATGGAATCCGAGAAAAACCGATTTTCATGTTTTTTTTTACAATTTCCCAGAATTCGTCAAAATATCGCTTATATCTAAATTTAAAGTTAAAGTAAGAAGTTTATTCAGCGGGATTGTCCGAAAGGGTTACCGCTACCCCGGAACATAAAGGGCGAAGGAAGGAACATGGGTGGGTTTTAGTCAGTAAGAGTCTGACACTCCCTTCCGCTCCACCCAGAGCGGGAGGGGTCATTTGATGATTTCCCGCCAGAAAAAAAAAAAATGTAAGAAGTTTATTAACTATTTTCAAAAATTATCTCCGTACACGAACTTTGACATCAGTTATCTCAAAATTTTACCAAAACACTAAGCCTACAAATTACGGGGAAGACATCTTCATTTAATCAGCTATGCAACGAGGTACAAAAGTTTAATAAATGTTTAAAGGTACCGATGAAACAGTCGATAATGTTGGCAAAGGTCGAATTTGCAAATTCTTGAAATATTTTAAAATGCTATGATAATCGAATTAATTAACTGGTTTATGTTATCCCTTTACCTCCTCACCACCCAGCAGTCATTTCTACGTCATGAAGCTAGATCGTCGCAACCAGGTGGCTAGCTGAGACGCCACATTCGAGTGGTTAGTATTACTCGTAGTTGATGAGCTAATCACTGATCACTTGTCGCTTGGTTCGCGTGTGATTAAGCTGTTGTGCACTTACAAACTCTCAATTCTATAATAAACATAAACTTCGAAACTTCTGTAAAATCAATAACTGTTTACTAAAACGTGCACTGGCAGTACCAGACGAGTTAAGATGCTCTAAGTAACCAACAACAACCACATTCATAATTTCTTAAGAGGATTGTGAAGTACATCAATTTATGTCATGCAAGTAGCTCGGGAGAGATCAAGGTCCAGCTGGGAATTGCGATAGATTACATGATACATAAAAGATTATTTCTTCGATTAGTTGTTTAAAAATCAGGGTAAAAATACGCGAACTAAGCGACAACTGATCGGTGATTAGCTCATCGACTACGAGTAATACTTACCACTCACTCGAAAGTGTGGTCTTAACTTGCTAGTTGGTGCGTAGGTAAAGGGATAACATATACCAGTTAATTAATTCGATTATCACGTCATTTTAAAATATTTCAACAATTTGCAAATTCGACCTTTGGCAACATTATCGACTGTTTCATCGGCACCTTTAAACATTTATGAAACTTTTGTACCTCATTGCATAGCTGATTAAATGAAGATATTTTGCCCGTAATTTGTACGCTTAGTGTTTTAGTAAAATTTTAAGATAACTGGTGTCAAAGTTCGTGTACGTAGATGATTTTTGAAAGTAGTTAATAAACTTCTTACTTTGACTTTTAACTGTTTGATATTTTAGATAATTTGGTTACATCAATAGGTGTGTTAAAGTATTAGGTAGCCAATGGAATAGCTATGAAAGCCACTCAATTAGAGAATTTAGAGATAAGCGATATTTAGTGACGAATTCTGGGAAATTTTCAAAAAAAAATATGAAAATCGATTTTTCTCGGATTCCATGAATTTTCGCCTAGGCTTTATGGGGTGCTTAATTATTGAAAATTGGTCACACTATCACGCCCTGGAAGGAATACGTCGAGTTACCAGTCGCCCTTTATATTACTATAATATATAGATACATCAACAGAATCTAGGAATACTAGGAATACCTTAATCCTAAATTATTAACGAATTTATAGTTTAAAATCTTTTTAGTTTTCATAAAAAGTTTATATACAGATTGAAACCTCTTATTCTGTATTCAAAATTTAAAAATGTAAATAAAAAAAAAGAAGAAAAAACAAAATACGGCGGCAAAATTGTAAGTACTTTGTTACGTTAAGGAAAATTAAAATTGTTTTATTAATATTAATTAATGAAAAGGGATTAGATTGTTTTTATTTTTTTTAACGTACCGTGTGAGCTTTAAGAGTCATGTCACGTCGTCATTTGAGTCGAAATGAAATGTTACGAGCCGTGGGCATGTTAGAAAATGGTGCTATTCAAAGCGTTGTTCCTGAGGCCCTACACACTAGCCAAAACGTGATATCAAGGTTGTGGTCACACTTCAGCGGGATTGTCCGAAAGGGTTACCGCTACCCCGGACCATAAAGGGCGAAGGAAGGAACATGGGTGGGTTTTAGTCAGTAAGAGTCTGACACTCCCTTCCGCTCCACCCAGAGCGGGATTGATGATTTCCCAACAGAAAAAAAAAAAAAAGGTTGTAGTCACGTTATCGCAGTACTGGGGATGTACCTGAACGGCACACGGGTAGATTTCGTGTTACTACGCAGAGACAGAATCGATTTCTCCAAATGACCGCTAGAAGACAACCCAACAGAGAGTTTTATAATTACATAGAGAAAAATAGTATACTTTGCGACGAACAAAAAGGATTCCGACGGCACAAAACCATTAATTTAGCAATTTATGACTTTTTGTATAATATTATCAGAAATATGGATAAACGATCCCCTATATGTGCAATATTTTGCGATATGACCCAGGCGTTTGATTATGTACATTACAATACACTGTTAAATAAATTAGAGGTATACGGCATAAGAGGTAACATGCTTGATCTTATAAAATCCTATTTAGAAAATAGAACACAAATAACCGAAGTTAGCCGCATTAATGTACTTGATAAACATGAAGAGGTAGCAAGGTCGCGAGAACGTAAAATCTCATACGGTGTACCACAAGGAACCGTTATGGGCCCATTTTTGTTTATATTATATGTCAATGACATGCCCATGTCCCTTCAACAACCTATAACAATGTTTGCAGACGATAGCACAATAACCATCCCTTGTAATAACGCAATTACATATGAAAATGATATTAATAACTCCCTTGACACATTAATTAAATGGCTTGACAAGAATAATTTAGTTATTAATTTAAATAAGACAAAGATAATTCATTTCAGACAGCGTACTCCCGGTTTAACTAATCTTCACATACACCACAATAATAATAATATTCAAGAAGCAGCAGATACGAAATTTTTAGGTTTACAAATAGATAATAGTTTAAATTGGAAAGCACATATAGATATGTTATGTAAAAGACTGAGTTCATCTGCTTATGTTTTATATAGATTATCCTCCATAGTAGATACAAAAGCACTTCTAACTGCTTACTACGGCATAGCTGAATCGCACCTACGCTACGGCGTCATTTTTTGGGGGAATTCAACGGATAAAGACACAGCATTTAAGGCCCAAAAACGATGTCTCCGATCAATGTTTAAACTTAAAACTATAGACAGTTGCAAGCCCTATTTTAAACAATACAAAATCCTTACACTTCCTTGTATATATATATTCGAGGTAGCTATGTTTGTGAAGCAAAATCCGAGTCGTTTTAAACGCCTATCTGATGTGTTCCCAAGGAATAGGCGTGACAATAGCCAACTGTGTCAGGTATCATCTCAAACCGCTTTGATGCGCAACAGTATATATTGCATGGCGCCAATTATATACAATAAATTACCAAGTGGTTGGAAAGATTTAAATACAGTAATGTTTAAGAATAGACTACGTAAATATTTGTTAGAAAAAACATACTACAGTGTAACTGAGTTTTTAACAGAAAAATACATATATTTAGGATAATGATTATTTAATAGCAATGTTATTTTTTATTGATAATTTAATAATATACTTTAATTTGAATAATAATGTGATATAATTGATAATTAACGTTAATTTTAATAATAATGTTATATAATTGATAATTTAATGGTATTGTTAATTTTGTAAATATTTGCATGCCGAATGGTAAAATATGGCTGAACTGATTTTGTTTTATAACAACTATTGTGTACCCATATTTGCAAATAAACGTTTATTCTATTCTATTCTATTCTATTCAATATCACAGCGATGCAACTAGTACAAAGGCTGCAGGAGGACCACAAGCTGCTGGTAAGCGACCAAACCGTGTGAAGGAGGTTGCATGAAGTTGGTCCTCATGCTCGAAGACCGCTACGTGTTCCAGTATTGCGACGTGGCAATCGCGATCGGCAGCTTTTGTTGGCTCGGGAGCATTTACCATGGAGTGACAAACAATGGTCTTTGGTGCTGTTCACCCATGAGTCCCGATTTGGGTTTCATCCGGATTCACGAAGAACACACGATTGGAGAACTCAATCCAAGGCGGGACAATCATGGTGTGGGCACGAATTCGTCTTGACGGACGAACCTAGCTCGTTTGAATCCAAGGCAGCATGACTGCACAAAAATACTACGAGGAGGTAGTAGAACCTGTTATTGTCCCACACAGAATCCAAATGGGCCAGGAATTTCTACTCATGCACGATAATGCTCCTTCCCATACGGCGCGGCTGGTGTCGGCCGCTCTCCGAGACCACGATATTAAAGTTTTGGATTGGCCTGCACAGTCGCCCGACTTAAATCCTATCGAGTATGCCAGGGACATGTTACAACGAAAAGCTTTGAGAGATTTCCCGCCAAATTTGACGACGGAACAACAACTTTACGAACACTTGCAAAGAACATGGGACCTCATACCACAGCAAGACATTGACCATTTAATTTTAAGCATGTACAATCGATGTCGATGTGTAATTAATGTAACAGGTGGCAACACTGATTATAATTAATTAGATTTTATAAGATTTTTTCAATTTTAATTAAAATTAATAGTTTTATAAGAAGAAATTACGTTTTTTTTCATACCAATTATCTACGGTGATTTAAAAAAAAATAACATTTATTTTTAAAACAAAAAAGTCACGAAATGCTTTTACTTTTGATTAAAGACCTTAAAATAACCTATTATTCTTCTCATTTACTATATCAGAAAATTCTTCATAGATTTTTAGATATTTGATGAAATATAAAATATCCCTAGATTCTGTTGATGTGCGATATACCTTGTTTACCTGTATTACCGGTATCGCTGACTAAGTAGAAACACTCAATCTATGATAAGATAATGGTAAATTACGCTCATGCTACTTTATTTTAATTACCAGGCGCCTCTGCAAGCACCGGTGTGGTTACAACCACTAGAAGCAGTTGACAAAGGCATCATATGTCCACAGATTTCCACACCATTTATAGATGTTACATCTAAAACAATGAAGGAAGACTGTCTCATTGCCAATATTTATGTCCCCGATACTAAGGATAAAAACCTTCCAGTAATAGTAAACATTCACGGTGGAGGATTTGTAATTGGATATGGAGAAATAGTACAACCTAAATATTTAGTAAAGAGCAAGAAAGTTATTGTAGTCAACTTCAATTATCGACTCGGAGTGTACGGGTTCCTGTGTCTGGGCTCGGAGGACGCTCCAGGTAACGCCGGGCTGAAGGACCAGGTGGCACTACTCCGCTGGGTGAAGAAAAACATCGCTAACTTCGGAGGCAACCCTGATGACGTCACGCTTACAGGTAGTAGTTCTGGCTCCATTAGTACACATTTGTTGATGTTGTCGAAGTCCGCGGAAGGACTGTTTACCAAAGTTATTCCGGAAAGTGGAGCTAATGTAGGTCCAGTTTCCGTCCAGACTGATCCACTTGAAAACGCTAAGGTCTACGCAAAAATGTTAAACTTCACTGATGTTGATGACTTTTACAAATTGGAAGAGTTTTATAAAAATGCTCCGCTAGAGTCACTACTTATGAGCACATTTGCAGATAGAAAAGATTCGGCTTTGCTGTTTGCGCCGTGTGTAGAACGAAAAACAGGTGAACAACAGATTCTCGACGACTCGCCAGTCAACACAATAAAGAACGGTAAATACAAAAAAGTTCCTATTTTAATAGGCACCAGTAACATGGAAGGATTAATCCAAATACCAACCCTGGAAACCTGGAAAGGCGGTATGAACGAGAAGTTTTCAGATTTCCTACCAGCTGATTTGCAATTTGAAAATGAAGAAGAAAAAGAAGAAATTGGTAAAAAAGTGAAAGAATTTTATTTCGGTGATGAGCCTGTAGGAGAAGGGACAGTACTGTCGTTTGTTGAGTACTTCGGCGATGTTGTTTTTGGATATCCAACTTACAGATCGGTCAAGCTACACGTACAGTCTGGACATGACCAAATATATTTGTATGAATACTCTTTCGTGGATGACAGTACTCCTGTGGTTCCTCACACGAACGTGCGCGGGGCAACACATTGTGCTCAGACGAGCGCCATACTTGACGGAATTCCTTTCGAGACCAATGATGAGAGCGAGTTGTCGGAAGAATACAAACAAATGAAATCTACCATGAGGGAAATGTGGTATAACTTCGTAGCACACGGGTGAGTTACATACAGTTACATACTGTTGCATACAACAGTCAAAGTTAAGATTATGTTATGGCGTATTTTAAATACTATAATTTCATAATCCCCTAACGACAGTCATTGCAGAAATTGCTGTTATCAATACGATTTGTTATACTGTAATAATAACAGACCGATTTTATATTAGCTGTTAAGTCATTCGGCACCCTACTTGCGTAACACACTATCAATCTCAATCTGAATTGCATCATATGTTAGATTTTTTTCTGCTCAACAACATAAATAACGCAATGAATGTTGTTGAACTGTCAAAATGAAAGCCGTAACATACTCTCAGTAGAGAGTGTGTTACGCAAATACCCCGCCAGTCTGCACCTCAAAGATTTAGAAGTACTAAAAACAATGATAGCAATGTTAACTTTAGTGAAAGTTATGATGGATACCAGTATAGTATTATCGTCGTATTAAAATATTTTGAAATTAAATGTTTCAGTGAACCTGTACCGGAGGGATCGTCTTTGCCCGCTTGGCCTGCAGCAGGCACGGACGGGAGTCCTTATATGTCACTGGGACAAGCAGTGAAGCTGGGTGGAGCATATCTAGAGAAAAGAGCAGAATTCTGGGATGCCATCTACGAGAGATACTACCGGGCACCAGTGCCGCCGCCACAGCCACCACAAAAATACGTAGAGTTATAAGATCACAGTGTGATATTATACACCTAATTATATAGGCTAGAGCTAGAACTAGAACTAGTACTGCCCTACGTCAATTAATAATAAAGACATTCTTATTTTGATTATTTTAAATGCATTTCAATCTGTTAATTCAGAACCACGAGCCTATACACGAATATCGAATTATATTTCGAAGTGAAGATTCCCGAGTGTTGAGGCACAACTTGGAAAGGTTTATTATATCATGCAAGGAAGTAGGAAGGTAAGGAATGTTTGCACGAGATAGTTAAAGTACGAGAATTTACGCTTCATCTTGTTTTTTTAATACAATTTCACAAAATTGTTTATCAAGAACGCCCCCTGTCAAAACATTCAAGGTAGTTTGATAATTTTAGTGCTGAATACTATATGAATTAAGGATTTTTTACTGATCAGAGTTATATAAACCTAAGGTAAAAACACATTTGTTTTGTACTCATCTCTTTTAAAAGTTATTGTAAATTACATCGATTGTAAAAAAAGAAAAAGAAAAAAAAGGGAGAATATTATAATTAAAAAAACAAATCTGTTGAAAATGCTTATGAGCATGTTTGTAACCTTTTGGTAATTATTATTTAACCTACATTTATGTTAACAAGTAGATATGAAATTAAGCCGTTAAATATTGAAAAATATATGAAAAAACTTGCCGCACGCCTTTGAGAGATTGCTTTAGTTACCTTGCGTCTACAGACTTTTCACAGTTATTTATTTACCTCTGATTTTGCATCACTATGCAAATCACAGTGATCTTTATTCTTATTCTAATAAGGTTGCTGTTGGGTTGCTGCCACTGACGAGTTTTATTTATTTATTTATTTAAGGACAACCAACAAAGCATACACCATAATACAGCTAAAGATTCCATATTTTTTTACATTTTATAGTGTAGCCTTAATTAACGGCTGCCACTGCATGCACAAAACATAGAAGGAGAAAATGCAGTAACAAAACAGATTTTACTTATAAGCTAGATAGATTGATTGTTAAATAAATGCAGATACAGGATACTTTCAATAAAATCTTTGTTCGACGTTGTGCCAACTGATAATAGACTATAACACACCAAGTTTTCCAAATCTTTATGGAAATGAAAAAGACTAAAGAAATTAAAAAAAAAAATTTTCTCTTTTGTGATAATGCCCTATGCAAGACAGACCTGACTTGACGCAAAGAGTAAGATATATCAATATTTTCACTGGGTGAGCGTGACAGGCGACTAAATTGAACCTGCAGTCTGTGAACGGTGGAAATATGAACCAGATTCGTTTTAAAGCCCTTAGCGCAAAGCAACTACATACGAGCAAGTTCAAAAGGCATATTTATATTAATCTGAGTGAGTAACCGCAGACAATCAACGTGAGTGTTTATTATTTTGTATAGGAAAAGATGATCTAGGATCATACGGCGATTTTCTAGACTCAAAAGTATTTCGTAGAATGGAGTCCAAACTATGCTGCATTATTCTAAGCCTGACCTGACTATTGAGTTAAAGATTGAAATTTTAGTTGAGGCGCATTTAATTTTTTTACTGTTACGCAGAAAGAAGCACAACATTTTAAACCCTTTAGTTGTGATTTTATCGACGTGAATATTAAACCGGAGCTTATAGCTTATAAACACCCAGATCACAAATTACTTCTTTCTCGCAAATAATTTGGGTATTTATTTTGTGATTACGAAAATAAGGTCCTTTTTTCCTAGAAAAATGTACGTGATTGCATTTGTCAGCATTAAGTGACATGTTATTGTCCAAACACCACTGGGACAAACGGTCCAAGTCCTCATGGAGTTTATATGGATCTTGATTGCACTCTATTCGATTTATAATTTTTAGATCATCCGCGTATAAATATATCTTTGAGTGTACAAAACAAGACGCCACGTCGTTTATAAATATATTGAAGAACAAGGGTCCTAGATGGGAGCCTTGGGGTACGCCTGAGGGTGTCACAGACAGGTTCGACGAATAACCGCTGAACACAACTTTAGATGTGCGTCTAACAAGGTAAGACTCACACCACTGCAATAAGTTTCCTGCAATTCCGATTGTATGTAATTTGCTAACTAAGATGTTGTGATCCACCTTGTCAAACGCTTTGCTAAAATCTGTGTAGATTACATCTACAGGTGATCCACGGTCTACGGTGTCGACCAAATCTGATATAAAGCACGTTAGATTAGTTCTAGTAGAACGGCGTTTCGTGAAACCATATCGTTCATGCATCAATGTTTGTTTCACATGCCATGAAAGTATAGGGTATACCAAAGCTTCGAACACCTTGCCAAAAATAGACAAAATAGATACTGGTCTATAGTTATTCGCGTCGGACTTGTCAACAGACTTATAAATCGGCACTACTCTTGCTTCTTTCCAAGTCTTCGGAAAACAATCAGTGCTCAATGATTTATTGTGAATCATAGAGAGTGGTTCCCCCAAAAAGTCAAAACATTTTATTACAAAAATGGAAGGCAATCCGTCAGGCCCTGGCCCTTTATTAGGTATGTCTAGTCTTTTTAAAGCTTTAATAACAGACTCCGAGGTTAATGTCAATTGGGTCAGAAAGTCGGTATGCTGATATTGCGCAGTCCCGTACTTAGCCATATAGTCAACAATATTGCTAATAGAAGGGTTATAAACGGATGAAAAACACGAGGCAAATATGTTGCAATTATCTGCTCCATTACTACCTTTGACATCGCCTTTACTCGCTCGCTTTGACTTTACCTTTGTCACTCCGTTACATTTTTAAAATCATTGTGATCTTTATTCTCGTTACAATAAGCTTGTTGTTTGGTTGCTGCTGTCAGAGGTAAAATATGTAACTGTGAACGGACTGTAGGTGGCGCCATCTGTCTGAGCTTTTCGTAAGATTCCTTATTGGAATATCACAATAATTAGCAGCATCCGCGACGCTTCATTCATATTTTGATAGACTTTGTCACGAAACGGACCACGGAACCATGTATAGCTCAGAGACTAATGACATATTTGTGGAGTTAATGGAGTTAACCCCAATTTATTTTACTTACCTATTACTTCATACCACGCCAATCTTCCATTAATCATTCAGTCTTTTTATTTTTTTTTCATCTAAGGACATTAGTACATAATAAGTAGGTACATTTGTACCTACTGTTGATGTTGTGATGCTCTTGACTGAAATAATATCGTAATTAGACAATTACGCTATT
The DNA here is from genome assembly GCA_911387795.2 of Apamea monoglypha. Lineage (NCBI taxonomy): Eukaryota > Metazoa > Arthropoda > Insecta > Lepidoptera > Noctuidae > Apamea > Apamea monoglypha. The sequence goes on from OU426916.1 coordinate 13,393,305, forward strand.
ATTTCAGTCAGCAATGGTGGCCCAGTGGTAACCGACCCACGAGTTTTAGGTCGTGGGTTCCAACCCAGACAGGCGCTTCACTTAGCCGCGTGACGACTCCCGACTCCCGGCCACCTTAGGCGCGGGCCTGCGGGCGGAGAGCAATGGGTAGCTCCCCGCCCGATCAGGACCAGGCCCGTGCCGGATGGCGCGTAAGTGTTCCACGCGCGCCTCAAAGAGTTTTCAGCATAATTTGAGGGGCCCCTTAGGACCGAAGCCTGCCGGGTCAGCGGGATCGTCCGAAAGGGTTACCGCTACCCCGGAACATAAAGGGCAAAGGAAGGAACATGGGTGGGTTTTAGTCAATAAGAATCTGACACTCCCTTCCGCTCCACCCAGAGCGGGAGGGTCATTTGATGATTTCACATCCGGAAAAAAAAAGGCGCTTCACTTCGTGTTAACAATTTCATCGCCATTGCTATCAAAACGGTGAAGGAAAACATCTGATGAAACCGGCATGTCCTAGAACCAAAATTTCGAAGTCATTACACATTTGCCAACCCGTACTGAGCCCGCGTGGTAGATTACAGCCCACTCCCACTCGAAGAGAGGTGGCAGAGCAGTGGGAACATTATAGGCTGATTATGCTATTTGCTCCGACTACGCCTATTGTGAAATAATGACTAAATATGTGTAAACATTGTAAAACAAGAGTTAAGTCTAGCTAAATATAAGTTCGTAAAAAAGATACTCAACGCTAACCACAATTATTTAGTTATTTTTACACAGATGAAGTCGTTACGTGCAGTAGGTATAGGGAAAATACAATTGAGCTACACGATGACTGATTCATGCATGCCGTCTGTTTGGGACAAGCCAACTCAAAGCTGCAATGGCTTTTTCTTCAGACATAAAATCACATAAAATCCTAAAAATATAATGTTTGTACTTTAAAAGAGACCATGGACCTCTGAGTTTGTTTCGGCATTTCTTCTCAGGGATCAGCCAGCCAGGAAATGCTGGCGCCATTTAGTTTTAAAATATAGACCAACAAAACATTGACTTGTAAACGTGTCTTAAAAGATCAAATTACGTTTCATTTTATTTCATTATGTGACTGTTCCTAAATTACCCTAGGCTGATAAAATTTTCGTTTTTCCTAATTATGTGGAAATTACAGGAAAAAGGGGTAGGTCCCCCTTGCGGGGGAGAACAGTACCCCGCCTCCGTACTGTTCTGTAGGGCTCGGCTCCTGACTGGACACCCTTCCACCGATATAGATTAAATGAATTCCAAATATGAAGAAGTCCAGTGCCTTGTCTCATCAATAGAACAAGGAAAGGATTGAAGGAAATGTTAAACAAAACTTAGGAATTCATAGTTATGAACATAGATTGAATGTGGTTTTAGAAAACTAGTAATAATAGAGGGATGCAAAGTATATTATTATTATTAAATTGTGAGTATCCCATACGCTAGCGTAATAGGTATTTGATCAGTCATTACTCACACGATACCTCACATCTACACTCGGAGTACTCAGGGCAACACTTCCATATAGTGACGCAAGCGGCTTTTCAGCGGCATTGTGACGTCATCATGCTCTTTTGGAGACATGGTCCCTAGCAGTTCTTTCGAACTGATAAACGTGACGAAGCGGCTTTCCCTGCAGCAACCAAGCGACCGTCCTTGTCTGACTATGGAGCGGCTAGTTCCAGCGGCATTACGTCGTCATCATGCTCTTAAGGAGACATGGTCCCTACCAGTCCTTGGACTGGATATAAGATAGATTTGGTCACCCCAACCCCTGGAAGTTCACCCTTTACACAACAAGCATATCTGCAAGACACGTGTTCATGTCAGTCTGACCGAATTATTGGTCTGAGATAAATTCAATTCATCATTCAAGAATTACTAGACAATAGAGTTGAGATTCGAAACTCGAAACTAATCATATAACAGAGTTTTGAATAATCTCTCTTAAGGCACTATTATTGGCCGGAGGCAAAGAACACAGCGTTCAAGAATAGTAGTATAGTATAGTACTAGGATTTACTAGATAATAGAGCAGAGTCAAAAATTAAGAATTATTAATTAATGGAGTCGTGGATCAACTCTCTTGAAGGTCTACAGACAGCCCCAAAGCTCCCATCCTTCACCACTTCCTAGTGTTTTGGGCTGGAGAGAAGAAGTGGCGCAACAAACTCTCCAGCAACACTTCTCTGTCTGATTAATTATAAGAACTTTAATAACCCTATCTGCCCGGGATAATTATTATGATGAAGGACTCACCCAATCACACCAACAAACACACACACACACACCACTTTAAATACTAGATTAGCTTATCTGGGCTCCAACCCAACTATATTAATGTACTCGCTATTTCGCGACAGCCCACTCGGACATAGCCTCTTGATATTCCCTAAATCTCCTAACTTAACTGGCCTGGACTAGGAAGTCCGTCTCCTCTCGTGGTTCTAAATCGAGTGTCTCTCACAATCACCACGTTCCGGCGCTCAGCGCTCGTATCCTTTTTTTTGTCGGAACAAATTCTGAATTGTTTCAAGGGTCCTTTCTCACGCCTCTGGACGCATTTTATCCTAAACAGATGTGTGGCTAGCATTGTACAAGGGTCTAAACGTTCTTAGAATTCATACAAAATATTGCATCTCTAGCGACGTAAAATATTGCTTTCTATTGATGACTGTCTATAATTGCCGGGCCTGTTTCCCATAAAACATAAATGAAATGGGTTTGTGAGGGTTTCAATGTTGTTTTACAATTTTAAAGAAACAGGATATTTTATTCTTTATTAGGGTGACGTGTCAAACTGTCAGGCCATAAAATTGAGATTTAATGCGTTTCTAAGAGGGCCCATATCATGGAAGAATGTTAAAATAAGAATCCAAAATAAACCATATTGTTATTAAATAGGAACAAGTGACAGACAGTCACGATTACAAAAGTAATACGGAAATAAATCATGGTTGAATCTATGCATAATAAGTGCGCCACCAGATAACCTTGGGACGTGTCATGTACAGTTGAACAAGCCAGTTTGTATACAAGCAAATAATTATAATCCTTTACTTTCCTTACATATGAAATTATCGTTTTAATGGAAAAAGCAAAACGATTTAAAAAAATCGGTCAAGTGCGAGTCGGACTCGCGCACCGAGGTTTCCATACAAATTTGTAGGTATGTACAAATTTACGATTTTCGAATGTTTTCCTTTACTTGTGCTACATGACATTGCTTCATGCCCAATTTCATGATTCTAGGTCAACGGGAAGTACCCTATAGGATTTGAATCCGCTTCGTTTTTGCCGCATATTTTGCGAGTGTCAAAATATGCGGCAAAAACGAAGCATAAAAGGGTGTATCGACTTAGAAGTTTGATTTTTTCAATGCTGCAAGGGACTACAGACCTGAGTATTTAATATTAATTTCAACTTTATACCTCCACACGTCCCTGAGAAAACGGTCTTGACAGACGGGCGGACAGACAGACGTACAACGAAGTGATCATATAAAGGTTCCGTTTTTGGTACGGAATACAGAACCCTAAAAATGAAATTATATATTTAACCAATCAAATCTACGCGCTTTCGCCATTTTATAGGTAATTCATTGATTACTTTGCTGAAAAAATTGTGGGAACGAGAGTAAATAAAATCTTTGTTTCTGGCGGTTTTGACTGCCTCATCTCATTGATATTTTTCATCGTAAGAAATTTTCCAAATTCTGGGGAGTATGATGGGTGTCGGAGATATTCCAACCGCAACTCCAAGGTAAGTAACCGTCTGTTGTGCAGTGTGTGGTCTAGCGTTGTCCTGAAACAGCAGTGGGCTAGAGTAATTGATCAGTCTCGGTTGTTTAACGGTTAGGTTAGGTTAGGTTTTGCATCATTGCCTGCGTACTGGCTGGATCCCCGCCCTAGGACCTCGAGGCGAAAGTACTCGCGTCACTGTATCGGTGGCGCGAGGAAGCGAGGGCGCGGGGCGAGCGACCGATGCAGCGACACATGGAGCTGCGTCGGTCTCAGCTTACGATTTTACGTTCCCGCGACCCCCGGCGTAGGTGTGAGATGGAACACTGGGGTGGTTTTTAGTCAGTAAAAGTCTGACAGACCCCGTCGCCCGCCCCAGGGCGGCGGACATCCATGAGAATTTTCCAACACGGGAAAAAAAAAAAGAAAAGAAAAAAAAAAAAAAGGTTTTGCATCATGGTTTGCAATACAGATCTGCCATAATTGTCTAGCCAGATCTTAGGAAGCTGTAGTGTATGACACCATGACCACCATGTGTGTGTGTGTGTGTGTGTGCGGCATGGCATCTTGATGATGGATGACTTGGCTAACTTCGGCGGTAACCCCGATGACGTCACCATTGCAGGTTACAGTGCGGGTTCCGCATCAGTAGATCTCTTAATGCTATCAAAGTTAGCTCAAGGTCTGTTCCACAGACTCATACCAGAAAGTGGTGGTTACCTTGCTGCATTTACAGTTCAGAGGGATCCTGTAGAGATTGCCAAAACGTTTGCCAGAAAATTCAATTTTACTAACGTAGACGATATTTATGCACTTGAAGAGTTTTACAAAACAGCTGCATTGAAGCTGTTGACTTCAGATCCATTTTCCGATAGAACTAATTCTAATTTTGTGTTTTCACCATGTGTGGAGCGTGATACAGGAGACGAAGCATTCCTGACAGAATCTCCTCTGAGTTTACTAAAGAAAGGTAACTACAGAAAGTTACATCTGTTGTATGGATTCGCTAAAATGGAAGGACTATTTCGGATTGATTTCTTTGATTTTTGAAGGTACAATGTGAACGAACTTTTCTGATTTCTTGCCAGCAGACTTGAAGTTTGAATCTGAAGGAGAACGAGAAGAAGTAGCCAACAAGATCAAGGAGTTTTACTTTGGTGTCAAGCCAGTTAACGAAGATAACATTTTACGATATGTTGACTTTTTTACCGATGTCATATTTACGTATCCCATGCTTTGGGCTACAACATTGCAAGTGGAGGCTGGCAACAATCAAATATATTTGTATGAATATTCATTTGCAGAGAGGGGCTTGTGGCTAAGTAATAACCGCCGCACGGGTCGACCGATCAGGTTAAGCTACGCTTGCCGCGGTTGGTCCGTGGATGGGTGACCATCTTCACATATCAAGACCCCTCCGTGCCTCGAAAAGCACGTTAAGCCGTTGGTCCCGGCTGTCATTCGTGGATCCTTGACAGTCGTTACGGGTCGTCAGAAGCCCGAAAGTCTGACAACCAGTCTTACCAAGGGGTATCGTATTACCCAGTAACTGGGTTGTGGAGGTCAGATAGGCAGTCGCTCCATGTAAAATACTGGTATTCAGCTGCATCCGGTTAGACTGGAAGCCGACCCCAACATAGTTGGGAAAAGGCTAGGCAGATGATGATTAATTTGCAGACGAGAATGTTCCCTTGGTGCCACACAATAACATACGAGGTGTTACCCACTGCGCTCAAACCATGGCCGTGACGGATGGTTTCGGTACAAACTCAGCGACCCCAGAGTTCCAGAATATGAAACAGATAGTCCGTGACATTTGGCACAACTTCATTAAAACCGGGTAAGTAAAATAAGTTGCAGCGAGAACCGTCTAAAGCGTGTGGGTCCAATCGACTCCCAAGTTCATCAGAGTTCACAGATATGGTGACTTTGGTTGTAGCAATTTATTTTATTTGGTAACTTTTAGGAAGCCCGTGCCTGAAGGGTCGTCACTGCCAGCGTGGCCGGCAGCAGGCGCGGACAAATCACCACACATGGTGCTGGATGAGAAGGTGGAACTACGTGGAGTACTCTTAGAAGAACGCACTCGCTTCTAGGATGATCTATCAGAGATACTACCGGGATGCAGTATCGCCACCAAAACCACCATCACGCGTTGAATTATAAATTAAATTCCTGATATTTTAGTATGACTCTCAAATAAGGTCCACGCCAATTGTGTTTGTATATTACTGTGTAACTATTACTGTTTTTCTTGGATGATAAATAAACACTCATTAATTAAAGGCATGTATGTCATAACTGATATTCATACAACCGACCTTTTGTTTCGTTAGCATTTCGCCTCTTTTTGACTTCGTAGTACTTGCCAAAATTTGGCACGAATCATTCAAATACAAAATTGTCATGAAGGCCAATTTTCTAAACGGAAAGAATTATAATCAACTGAGTTACGGCAAATCATCTTCCGCCTAGCCTTTTCCCAACTAAGTATGTTGGGGTCGGCTTCCAGTCTCACCGAATTTTGCGTGTGGACGGAACTACGAGCATTACATGTATCGCTCGCGCTGATCTATTGATCGTAGTACCCGCAGTAGTACACGCAGAATACGCGTCTGTACACGGCTTTACACCCGTCTGGATCCGGTTTCTGTTAATACCTAATGACAATTTATGCACCGTCACTCTTATTAGGTAAAAATATTAACTTAAAAACAGAAATAACTCAGTCCAGATAAGGCGATGATTTTATCGTCTTTAGATTTTCCGATGAGAAACTAACTTACAAATGAAAGATAAAATATGTTTATTTCTGTAAATTGGTAAAATATCAGAGAGTCCCAGTCTCTTTTAAAGTTTATAATCTTCGGCAGGGCCTTATTAGGACCATTCAGAATAATATCTGAGATGGTCTTTTGAAAGAAAGAACCATAGATTTGAGTAGACCTGTCCAGACAATGTCTCTTTTTCCCGTACTTTTGCTGACATCGAGGTACTCATTCAAAACCAGCACACGACAATGTTTTTTAGCGAAGCGAAAAACTTAGCAAGCGATGGGAAGTTACTACTGAAGGTTGTGTGTGGGTGTCGACCTCAGGACGAGCTGCTTCTCACACGGACAACTGTACGTCGCTTGCCAGTCCTGACTTTCTTCATATTTTGGCTGCTGAGACTAAAACTACAAATGTTCTATAGGTACCTGGAAAGTTTTATAAAATGTGGCTGTTATTTTAGTATATTGTGGTGTCTTACGACTTCCACGTGAGTATAAGCTATGTAGAATAAATCTTTTTTATCTCGGTGTTAACGCAGGGTTAGATTAACAGTTATGGTGGTCGAATCGATCGCTGGTGACAGTTCTATTGGTGAAACACTGAAAAGTGAATCATTTTGTCGGCGAACCGTTCATCGGAGAAACGAATGTCGAAGAACTGTTTCAGGATCAAGTATTTGATAATGACATCATAGGCATATCAATCAACGCAACCTTTCGCAGTCTATTACTGGACATAGGCTTCTCCCAGGCTGAGCCACAACACCTTGTCCTCCGCCTTCAGCATCCAGTCCGTCCTAGCCACCTTCTTAAAATCGTCGGTCCATCTAGCTGGGACACACTACGCTTGCCGATATGCGGTTTCCAGTCTAGAACTCGTCTGTTCCACCGACCATTGGTCCTTCGACAAACATGGCCAGCCCACTGCCACTTCAGCATAGGCATAATAAAGCTAATATATTCGAAAACCTCTACATTGTCTAAATAATGCATTATCATACGTATTTATAACACAACAATTTTAATACCTACCACTGCCTACCACTTACTACGGAGATAAGACGCCACTTTTTATTGAGTCAATCATCCAATTATGAATCAGTTTGCAAACGTCGCGATGGAGTGGCGGACGTGTGTGGTGCTTTTGTGCGTGACGGCTGTTTTGGCTGATGAAGAATGGCGGGAAGTGAAGACTGCGCAAGGGCCGGTGCGCGGGCGCAAGCACCCCGGGGAGGATCTATACGTCTTCTACAACATACCCTACGCCACAGCGCCTGTGGGCTTAGACAAATATAAGGTTTGTTTACTCAGCTCTACTCGCATGCGTTTGTCATTGATAAACAAAAACATAGAGATGCTCTATAAATAATAGTTTATATTATTTTAATGTATTATTATGTTATGCTCATTTGCCATTAAATATTTTTTTTTTAATGTCAAAAACTTGCTATTTTTTAAAGTCCATTTTAATTTTAAAAAAATCAGAAATATTGAATTGTAAAATATTTCGTATTGTTTTTAATTTAAATAAGTAATTACCTACTAAGAAAAATTACATAATTAATATGAAATAATAATAAATAATTGATATTCATGGACGTGAATGTTGATGATAAACGTAACCAACATACCTTAACGAAAAGCAAATCCTAAATTCACTTACTTTTTTTAAACACAACCACTTTCTATTTCACAGTCAGTTAGCATAATTTACATCATCATTAGCTGAACAATGTAGGTAAAAGAGTTAGAAGTACGAATTTCTGCTAATCATGTTTTCCGTAGCCTGAAACATGACCGCGTTATCATATCGCACGATATTGTAGATAGTATGGACAGTAACAAAAAAAAAGAGGACGATTGTGATTACATTTAGTTGCTTCGGTGGACTAGTGAACACAAGCGCCACTGCTGAGCGTGAAGTTTTGGGTTCAATCCCCAAGTCGTGTAAAAAGATATGACAAATTTATCAGTAGCAGCCCTGAGTCTGAATTTGGTCCCGGTTGGCAATAGGCTCGCATACAGGAACATAAAGATACCTGGCGAAATGTAGGTACACTACGTACCAACTCTGTGTAACCTTTGGGGTAATTAGGAGTGATATTGTGTATGTTATGTTCAATATACATACACATCATTTAGTTAGTTATTTTAGGTTATTAGTTTCATGAATAGTTTTCCGTTATGTAACAATATATAAACTGTATGGTAGCCACGTAACCAAGATCGGAAACAAACTTAATACGCCATGCCAGGCTTCGTCAATGAAGTGTGTTAATTGGCCACATTTGATCTCTTTATGGTACCTGTCCCACCACCGACGAGGAAAACACTAGCTTTAGACTATGTCCTCCCTCAAGCAACGTACAGAAAACAGTCGGTCCCGTGTCAGTAAAAGAGATACTAAACGAAAAGTTGACATTTTATAAAAAGTCTACAACAAAAAGCTCCTATGCAACGAGTACTTAGGTCATTTACACCAAGTTTCTAGAAAGCTGAAACTGGTGCCAAAAGCCTTACGGACTACGACTAGGATATTAATTCAGGTCTTTTTTTTCAGGCACCTCTGCCACCACCGGTTTGGTTTGAACCATTTGACGCTGTCGAGAAGGAAGTAATATGTCCACAAGCGACGTTACCAGGCCTCGCCTGGTCACAAACAAAGGCATCAGAAAATTGTCTAATTGCAAACGTGTACGTGCCAAACACAAAACAGAAAAACCTGTCAGTCGTAGTGTATGTCCATGGAGGAGCGTTTGTGCTTGGCTATGGCGAATTGTTAAAATATACACAACTTATGAAAACAAAAGATATAATCATCGTTACATTCAACTACCGCCTGGGCGTTCATGGGTTCCTTTGTCTCGGCACCGAGGACGCACCAGGCAATGCTGGCATGAAGGACCAGGTGGCGCTGCTGCGCTGGGTACAAAAGAACATTGCTAGCTTCGGCGGTAACCCTGATGATGTCACTATTGCTGGTTACAGTGCTGGTTCCGCATCAGTAGATCTCTTAATGCTATCAAAGTCAGCTCAAGGACTGTTCCACAGAGTCATACCAGAAAGTGGTGGAAACCTTGCCGCATTTACAGTTCAGAGGGATCCTGTAGAGATTGCCAAAACGTTTGCCAGGAAACTTAATTTCACTAACTTAGACGATATTTATGCACTTGAAGAGTTCTACAAAACAGCTCCATTGAAGCTGTTGACTTCAGATCCATTTTTGGATAGAACTGATTCTACCTTCATGTTTTCACCATGTGTGGAGCGTGATACAGGAGACGGAGCATTCTTGACAGAATCTCCTCTGAGTATACTAAAGAAAGGCAAATATAGAAAGTTACCTGTGTTGTATGGTTTTACTAATATGGAAGGACTCATGCGCATTGAGTACTTCGAAATTTGGAAAAATATGATGAATGAAAATTTTTCTGATTTCATACCGGCTGACCTAAAGTTTGACTCTGATGCAGAACGAGAAGAAGTAGCCAACAAGATCAAGGAGTTTTACTTTGGCGACAAGCCAGTTAACGAAGATAACATTTTAGGATATGCTGACTTTTTTACCGATATCATATTTACGTATCCCATGCTTTGGGCTACAAAATTGCAAGTGGAGGCTGGCAACAATCAAATATATTTGTATGAATATTCCTTTGTGGATGAGGATGTTCCCGTTGTGCGTCACACTAACATACGAGGTGCTAACCATTGCGCTCAAACGTTCGCTGTGATGGATGGTATAAACATGACATACTTTGATGAGACTCATGTGACTCCAGAGTTCAAGAACATGAAGAAGATAGTTCGTAAAATTTGGCACAACTTCATCAAAACAGGGTAGGTGAATCCATATACCTTCTTTTAAGTCATATAATCATTCTAACAATATTATTTCACTGCTCGGTCTAAGGCCTCCTCTCTGTGAGAGTGAGTGGGTCACAAAACAGGTCACAATGCACCATTCGACCACAATTATTAACGAATATAAAACATTTGTCTAACTCATAGATTCTCAATCATATTTTGCCCACATAGAAAAAAAAAAACGCACGTTGAGAATATTTATTTTCTAGAGCCCCCAATTTTTTTTACTTACCATTTAAAGTGACAGTGGTGGTGGGAGTGGTGAGTGAGTGTTCTAACAATATTATTTCACTGCTCGGTCTAAGGCCTCCTCTCTGTGAGAGTGAGTGGGTCACAAAACAGGTCACAATGCACCATTCGACCACAATTATTAACGAATATAAAACATTTGTCTAACTCATAGATTCTCAATCATATTTTGCCCACATAGAAAAAAAAAAACGCACGTTGAGAATATTTATTTTCTAGAGCCCCCAATTTTTTTTACTTACCATTTAAAGTGTGTGTGTTTGTGTGTGTTATAGTTGATATTATATTGATTAATATTATATTCTCACTGAGAGGAGGCCTGTGTCCCAGCAGTGGGAACGTTATAGGCTGATTATATATGTATGTATGTATGTTGCACTTTTCAGGAAACCTGTGCCTGAAGGATCGTCGCTGCCTGCGTGGCCGGCAGTAGGCGCGGACAGATCACCACACATGGTACTGGATGAGAAGCTGGAACTACGTGGAGTGCTCTTGCAAGAACGCACTCGCTTCTGGGATGACATCTACCAGCGATATTACCGGGATGCAGTACCACCACCTACACCGCCACCCAAAACACGCGTTGAATTGTAAAACATGTTCATGTACAATTTGCATATTGTAATTAATTTTTTGTCGATGTTTTTGTGCTAGTAGAGAAATCAGTAATTGTAGACTGTTTTTTCGCTTCTGGGATGACATTTATAAGAGGTACTACCGGGATGCAGTACCACCACCTAAATCACATATTGAATTATAAGTCAAGTTTATATTTGTTTTTTTCTTTAAATGTTTTGAATGTATTTATATTGACCTGTGTGCATGTTTAACAAAAGAAGATAGTCATTATTTATTTTTTTATGTACTAGTAATCAGATTTCGGTTGATTTCTTGGATGTACTAAAAATTGTTGTCATAATGATTATAGGCATGTATTTAATCGAACCGCAAATAATACCTATTTTGCTTTCCTAAAAATATTATAGAACACTCAGGGGACCAACAGAAGTTAATCGTAATAACAATTTTTTGATTTTGATAAAAACACAATTTAAAAGCATTTACGAATTTTTTAGCTTCGAAGATGAACAATTATAGTGTACACACAAAGATGGCAATGCAGCATGCATCTTTGAAATGGTTATGAAAGCTTACATGGGCCATTATGAATATTCATATTCTCAAGTAACTTATCCCACTGGTTACCACACAGGTTAAGAACCTAGCAGACTTATAGTCCAGTAAAAGTATAACATTCCGTTGTAAAAAAGCTTGCTTCTAGGATGACCTCTATTAGAGATCAACGCCACCCAGCACACGCGATGAATCGTAAAACATCATTGTTTACCGGCATGTAAATTAACTATTGCCGGTGTTCTTGTTTTTATGAATACACAAAAAAAACACTAACAGTATAATTACCGACTACACTATTGAGGAGCCAGTAATTGTTTTAGTGAGTTTGTACAAGAGGTTGAAGGTCATATCTAGGATGGTAAATAAACATTTAAATTGAGCCGATGATTGTTTTATTTTCAGATTTCAATCTAAGCTACTTATTCATCTACCGGTCGCAGTAAGATGGTTAAAGCAGTGATATAGTTATTTCCTCTTTTATCTGTTCTGTGGTTATGGTTATTTCCTTGGGCATATATTTATATACTTTAATATAGTTATATGAAAGCGGTTCATTACTGTATTATCTATCTATACTTATAATAAATCTGTAGAAGTGAAAATACTGTAATTGAAAAAAATTGTGATTAAAAATTTTTTTGTCTGTCTGTCTGTCTGTCTGTTTGTTCAGGCATCACGCAAAAACTACCGGTTCGATTACGATGAAACTTGGTATAATTATTCTTTAATATCCTGGGCACCACACTGGGTAGGTACTTTTTATCCCGGAAAAGTATATACAATAAAAACAAACTTAATTTTGCGGTTCGATCCCTAGACCCGATTACAGTACCAACCGCAAATAATAAGTTTGTCGTAGGTTACCTCACCCGCAGTGGAGTTCACTAAGGGGCGCAATATAATATAATACAATTCAATGGACTATCACACACGACGAGTATAATAAATAATATTTCATATTTTCGTATCTTAAGATGAATTTGTATGGCGAGCGATATTGTATCTGAAGATAAAATATTATAGTATCTTAGTCGTGTGCAGCGCCCCTTAGTTATGCTGTAAATGTAGAGCTGAAAGTTGAATTTGGCTTGCACCGTTCGCAGCACACGCGTGGCGCACGGCCGGCCGCCACGGATCGCTACCGTATATAAGGACGGAGTCTGAGCGCGCGCATCATACATTTTTTGAACTTTGATTTGAACGGACGTGTCGAGTGGCGAGCGTTCGTTCTTATTAGCATTCTATAAATTGTATGTTTTAATTGCTACTTGCAATAAAATTCTAAACCATGCTTTTCAGTGCGACCTTTTTATTCCTTTTAGTTTTTACTAAGTACAGTTTAAGGTAGAGTTATTTTTAATTTGAGGGGCCCCTTAGGGCCGATGCCTGCCGGGTCAGCGGGATTGTCCGAAAGGGTTACCGCTACCCCGGAACATAAAGGGCAAAGGAAGGAACATGGGTGGGTTTTAGTCAGTAAGAGTCTGAGACTCCCTTCCGCTCCAACCAGAACGGGAGCGGTCATTTGATGATTTCCAATACGAAAAAAAAAGGTAGAGATGATTATTATTATTGTAATTATTATTTATTTATATATAAGTACTATATTTATTTATATACATATAAGTACTTTATTGCACGATAATGCAGTACGATGCGGCTATGATGATATGATATTGTTATTGGTATTTTTAGTACTTAATATAATTTATTACTTACTATTTACTAACTTCCTTAGGTACTAATGTAACATTGACTTTGAAAGCTGTAAACAAGCTTCTATATCTGCGATGGAATATTAAATAGCAGTTATAAATAATACGTAAACTTCCTAAGTTTCCATAACTAACATTCCAAATTGGTTGAGAACCCTTATTTTTTATGTAAATTTTATTATAGAGAAAATACGTAACAAAAATACAATTATCACTACAAAACATACAATGGACGACCTTATCGCTTTTTACGATCTTTTCCAGACAACCTTGGCATGGACATGGGCGTAGCGAGGTACGGTACAGCTGCCCCACTAGCTACCACTGCCTACCACTTACTACGGAGATAAGACGCCAGTTTTATTGAGTCAATCATCCAATTATGAATCAGTTTGCAAACGTCGCGATGGAGTGGCGGACGTGTGTGGTGCTTTTGTGTGTGACGGCTGGTTTGGCTGATGAAAAATGGCGGGAAGTGAAGACTGCGCAAGGGCCGGTGCGCGGGCGCAAGCACCCCAGGGAGGATCTATACGCCTTCTACAACATACCCTACGCCACAGCGCCTGTGGGCTTAGACAAATATAAGGTTTGTTTACTCAGCTCTACTCGCATGCGTTTGTCATTCATAAACAAAAACATAGAGGGGCTCTATAAATAATAGTTTATATTATTTTGATGTATTATTATGTTATGCTCGTTTGCCATTAAATATTTTTTTTTCTAATGTCAAAACTTGCTATTTTTTAAAGTCCATTTTAATTTAAAAAAATTAGAAATATTGAATTGTAAAATATTTCGTATTGTTTTTAATTTAAATAAGTAAGTACCTACTAAGAAAAATTACATAATTAATATGAAATAATAATAAATAATTGATATTCATGGACGTGAATGTTGATGATAAACGTAACCAACATACCTTAACGAAAAGCAAATCCTAAATTCACTTACTTTTTTTAAACACAACCACTTTCTATTTCACAGTCAGTTAGCATAATTTACATCATCATTAGCTGAACAATGTAGGTAAAAGAGTTGGAAGTACGAATTTCTGCTAATCATGTTTTCCGTAGCCTGAAACATGACCGCGTTATCATATCGCACGATATTGTAGATAGTATGGACAGTAACAAAAGAAAAGAAGACGATTGTGATTACATATATTTGCTTCGGTGGACTAGTGAACACAAGCGCCACTGCTGAGCGTGAAGTTTTGGGTTCAATCACCAAGTCGTGTAAAAAGATATGACAAATTTATCAGTAGCAGCCCTGAATTTGGTCCCGGTTGGCAATAGGCTCGCATACAGGGACATAAAGATACCTGGCAAAATGTAGGTACACTATGTACCAACTCTGTGTAACCTTTGGGGTAATTAGGAGTGATATTGTGTATGTTATGTTCAATATACACATCAGTTAGTTAGTTATTTTAGGTTATTAGTTTCAAGAATAGTTTTCTGTTATGTAACAATATATTAACTGTATGGTAGCCACGTACCCAAGATCGGAAACAAACTTAATACGCCATGCCAGGCTTCGTCAATGAAGTGTGCTAATTGGCCACATTTGATCTCTTTATGGTACCTGTCCCACCACCGACGAGAAAAACACTAGCTTTAGACTATGTCCTCCCTCAAGCAACGTACAGAAGACAAGGTCCCGTGTCAGTAAAAGAGATACTAAACGGACTTTAACACTAATATTAACGAAATTCGGAAAAAACGATAAATTTTATCAGCCTAGTGTGTGTACAAACGATGGGACACTTAATATCATGTCCTAGGTGTTCTCTCTGAACTGATGGACGCTAGTGGTGGCGCCAAACACTTAGCCGAATTCTGGGCCAAGTCCATTTAGATTGCCATCGAAACGCCAAGAAGAAGCCTAAGGTAGTTTAGGAACAGTGCTCATAGTTGATCCCTGACTGTTCACACCATCAGCGAGTACTCTGTCAAAGCAACAACTCATTTTATTTGCGAGCTCTACTCACATCTCACTAATGACTGGCAAGTGAGTAAGCCACGAATCGTCAATAATTGACTAACACGCGTGGAGCGGTGTCGCTGTGTGTCGCGGCCTAGGTCAACACAATGTATAACGAATGATTGCGTAACTTATATTTACTATTCCAGTCCTCTCGGCGGCTACTGATCTATATACAAGCCATGTATAAGCCAAGCAAGTAGATAAAAAGATACCTAACTTAAGATAATATGAAGATTGCACAGATTTAATTGCGTTGATACATAACAGGCGATACGCCATAAGTTTTTAATTGCCGTAAGATGTAATCATATGGTTCAGGTTTTCTTTTCTTTCACCAATATATGTAGTAGTAGAACTGAAAAGTTTAAAATATGTTAAAGGACCTTAAATAAATACAAGGTGGCAGGGACATTGACTCGCAAACTGTAACCATGAAGTCAGAACATCGCAGCACAGCACTAACTATTCCAAGGAGAACATAGCGACACGTGCCACAGATCTTTTAAGGTTAACTATCTTCGTTCGTACTTACACGACCAACAATTGGTAGTTGTACCAAGGGTAAGAGTGCAAGTGCTTCTACTCTTGGTACAACTACCAATTGTTGGTCGTGTATCCGACATCATCATCATTATGCGTCATTAGATCCGACTCAAAGTACCAACTGTAATGGTCTTAAATGAATCGAAGCTCAAGAAAATGACGGATCTAAAACGTAAACAAATTAACAAACTTTAATAATAAAAATAACAGAAAATATCTATGGGTTTTCATCGACGGTTAAAAGAAAACAAAAAGTACGAGTAGTTAGGCCATTTACACCAAGTTTCTAGAAAGCTAAAACTGGTGCCAAAAGCCTTAGGGACTACGACTAGGATATTAATTCAGGTCTTTTTTTTGCAGGCACCTCTGCCACCACCGGTTTGGTTTGAACCATTTGACGCTGTCGACAAGGAAGTAATATGTCCACAAGTGTCGTTTCCAGGCTTTAATGCCTGGCCACAAGCAAAGGCATTAGAAAATTGTCTAATTGCAAACGTGTACGTGCCAAACACAAAACAGAAAAACCTGTCAGTCGTAGTGTATGTCCATGGAGGAGCGTTTGTGCTTGGCTATGGCGAATTGTTAAAATATACACAACTAATGAAAACAAAAGATATAATAATCGTTACATTCAACTACCGCCTGGGCGTTCATGGGTTCCTTTGTCTCGGCACCGAGGACGCACCAGGCAATGCTGGCATGAAGGACCAGGTGGCGCTGCTGCGCTGGGTACAAAAGAACATAGCTAGCTTCGGCGGTAACCCTGATGATGTCACTATTGCAGGTTACAGTGCTGGTTCCGCATCAGTAGATCTCTTAATGCTATCAAAGTCAGCTCAAGGACTGTTCCACAGAGTCATACCAGAAAGTGGTGGAAACCTTGCCGCATTTACAGTTCAGAGGGATCCTGTAGAGATTGCCAAAACGTTTGCCAAAAAACTTAATTTCACTAATGTAGACGATATTTATGCACTTGAAGAGTTTTACAAAACAGCTCCAATGAAGCTGTTGACTTCAGATCCATTTTTTGATAGAACTGATTCTACTTTCATGTTTTCACCATGTGTGGAGCGTGATATAGGAGACGGAGCATTCCTGACAGAATCTCCTCTGAGTATACTAAAGAAAAGCAACTACAGAAAGTTACCTGTGTTGTATGGATTCGCTAAAATGGAAGGACTATTTCGGATTGATTTCTTTGATTTTTGGAGGCACAAGATGAACGAAAACTTTTCTGATTTCTTGCCAGCAGACTTGAAGTTTGAATCTGAAGGAGAACGAGAAGAAGTAGCCAACAAGATCAAGACGTTTTACTTTGGCGACAAGCCAGTTAACGAAGATAACATTTTAGGATATGCTGACTTTTTTACCGATGTCATATTTTCGTATCCCATGCTTTGGGCTACAAAATTGCAAGTGGAGGCTGGCAACAATCAAATATATTTGTATGAATATTCCTTTGTGGATGAGGATGTTCCCGTTGTGCGTCACACTAACATACGAGGTGCTAACCATTGCGCTCAAACGATGGCTGTGATGGATGGTAAAAACATGACATACTTTGATGAGACTCATGTGACTCCAGAGTTCAAGAACATGAAGAAGATAGTTCGTGAAATTTGGCACAACTTCATCAAAACAGGGTAGGTGGATCCATATACCTTCTTTTAAGTCATATAATCATTCTAACAATATTATTTCACTGCTCGGTCTAAGGCCTCCTCTCTGTGAGAGTGAGTGGGCCACAAAACAGGTCACAATTCACCATTCGACCACAGTTATTAACGAATATAAAACATTTGTCTAACTCATAGATTCTCAATCTAATTTTGCCCACATAGAAAAAAAAAACGCACACTGAGAATATTTATTTTCTAGAGCCCCCAATTTTTTTTACTTACCGTTTAAAGTGTAATATTATAGTTGATATTATATTGATTAATATTATATTCTCACTGAGAGGAGGCCTGTGTCCCAGCAGTGGGAACGTTATAGGCTGATTATGTATGTATGTATGTATGTTGCACCTTTCAGGAAACCTGTGCCTGAAGGATCGTCGCTGCCTGCGTGGCCGGCAGTAGGCGCGGACAGATCACCACACATGGTACTGGATGAGAAGCTGGAACTACGTGGAGTGCTCTTGGAAGAACGCACTCGCTTCTGGGATGACATCTACCAGCGATACTACCGGGATGCGGTACCACCACCTACACCGCCACCCAAAACACGCGTTGAATTGTAAAACATGTTCATATACAATTTGCATATTGTAATTAGTTTTTTGTCGATGTTTTTGTGCTAGTAGAGAAATCAGTAATTGTAGACTGTTTTTTCGCTTCTGGGATGACATTTATAAGAGGTACTACCGGGATGCAGTACCACCACCTAAATCACATATTGAATTATAAGTCAAGTTTATATTTGTTTTTTTCTTTAAATGGTTTGAATGTATTTATATTGACCTGTGTGCATGTTTAACAAAAGAAGATAGTAATTATTTATTTTTTTATGTACTAGTAATCAGATTTCGGTTGATTTCTTGGATGTACTAAAAATTGTTGTCTTAATGATTATAGGCATGTATTTAATCGAACCGCAAATAATACCTATTTTGCTTTCCTAAAAATGTTATAGAACACTCAGGGGACCAACAGAAGTTAATCGTAATAACAATTTTTTGATTTTGATAAAAACACAAAAGCATTTACGAATTTTTTAGCTTCGAAGATGGACAATTATAGTGTACAAACAAAGATGGCAATGCAGCATGCATCTTTGAAATGGTTATGAAAGCTGACATGGGCCATTATGAATATTCATATTCTCAAGTAACTTATCCCACTGGTTACCACACAGGTTAAGAACCTAGCAGACTTATAGTCCAGTAAAAGTATAACATTCCGTTGTAAAAAAGCTTGCTTCTAGGATGACCTCTATCAGAGATCAACGCCACCCAGCACACGCGATGAATCGTAAAACATCATTGTTTACCGGCATGTAAATTAACTATTGTCGGTGTTCTTGTTTTTATGAATACACAAAAAAAACACTAACAGTATAATTACCGACTACACTATTGAGGAGCCAGTAATTGTTTTAGTGAGTTTGTACAAGAGGTTGAAGGTCATATCTAGGATGGTAAATAAACATTTAAATTGAGCCGATGATTGTTTTATTTTCAGATTTCAATCTAAGCTACTTATTCATCTATCGGTCGCAGTAAGATGGTTAAAGCAGTGATATAGTTATTTCCTCTTTTATCTGTTCTGTGGTTATGGTTATTTCCCTGGGCATATATTTATATACTTTAATATATTTATATGAAAGCGGTTCATTACTAATAAATCTGTAGAAGTGAAAATTCTGTAATTGAAAAAAATTGTGATTAAAAAATTTTTTGTCTGTCTGTCTGTCTGTCTGTTTGTTCAGGCATCACGCAAAAACTACCGGTTCGATTACGATGAAACTTGGTATAATTATTCTTTAATATCCTGGACACCACACTGGGTACTTTTTATCCCGGAAAAGTATATACAATAAAAACAAACTTAATTTTGCGGTTCGATCCCTAGACCCGATTACAGTACCAACCGCAAATAATAAGTTTGTCGTAGGTTACCTCACCCGCAGTGGAGTTCACTAAGGGGCGCAATATAATATAATACAATTCAATGGACTATCACACACGACGAGTATAATAAATAATATTTCATATTTTCGTATCTTAAGACGCCACGGATTGCTACCGTATATAAGGACGGAGTCTGAGAGCGCGCATCATACATTTTTTGAACTTTGATTTGAACGGACGTGTCGAGTGGCGAGCGTTCGTTCTTATTAGCATTCTATAAATTGTATGTTTTAATTGCTACTTGCAATTCTAAACCATGCTTTTCAGTGCGACTTTTTTATTCCTTTTAGTTTTTACTAAGTACAGTTTAAGGTAGAGTTATTTTTAATTTGGCCCTTAGGGCCGAAGCCTGCCGGGTCAGCGGGATTGTCCGAAAGGGTTACCGCTACCCCGGAACATAAAGGGCAAAGGAAGGAACATGGGTGGGTTTTAGTCAGTAAGAGTCTGAGACTCCCTTCCGCTCCAACCAGAACGGGAGGGGTCATTTGATGATTTCCAATACGAAAAAAAAAAGGTAGAGTTATTTAGGTTTATTCTTATAATTCGTAGGGATAGATTTTAATTTTAAAGTACAGGTAGTATATTTGATAGTGTACGTAGTGATCGTAGGTTATTTTATAATACTGTTAGGTAGGATTAGTCATTCATATGGATATTAGTTATCATCAGAAATAGGTTTATTTAGGTAGGTAGGTATTTTTTTTATAATAACAGATAAAAAAATACCTACCTACCGTTTTTTTTTTTTTAATTAGGTAGGTACCTACTTAGGTTTACTTTTATAAGGCGTAGACCGTATAGATTTTAATTTCAAGTATAGGTAGGGGCCCGCGCCGGGACTGAAGTATTAATACCGGTATGCTCGATAGATAACGTTCTACACAAATAGCACTTTACACAAAACCTCATTGATAAGTTTCGTCATACACGCGAACGAAGTCGCGGGCACAGCTAGTTTTTATATCCCTATACATACTATCACGGCTTCAAGCATCTTACGTTCGTTTCGTATCGTTCATATAATTATCTCCTGATAAGTATTTTCTTCTTTGAAGTCCATACCACAGAGAAACACTTATTATGCATCGGAACCGCCACAAAGAGAGATAGCGAATTTTGTGAGTGTGTAATGCAGTTTGTGGACGGTGATCTCCGGAATCACATCTCTTATTTGAATTTTTCACTATTTCAAAGGTAAATTATTTCAGATGGACATACATAGCTGTATATTATGTAAATATATACAAAAAAGTATTTATTAATATTAATGAAATACTATCTTGAATTCATGCAAGACTTTTTGTTAGGTTACTGCTCAAAACTTGTGCACAACGTGTCGTGAACAGAATACCGTCTTCACTTGTAAATTGCACAGGGGCGGGTCGCTAAATACTTAATAAAGTATGGATAATGCGAATCCAATTTAATCTACGAAGCGTAGATTCTACGCTTTCGTTGCTGGGAGAGATATTAACAACTGCTGCGTTGCTATCATTCAATATTATACGTCAGTTCGCAAACGTCGCGATGGAGTGGCGGACGTGTGTGCTGCTTTTGAACGTGACGGCTGTTTTGGCTGACGACGAATGGCGGGAAGTGAAAACTGCGCAAGGACCGGTGCGCGGGCGCAAGCACCCTAAGGCGGATCTATACGCCTTCTACAATATACCCTACGCCACAGCGCCAATGGGCGTAGACAAATTTAAGGTATTTATATCCGGTATACTATATTATATACGTTAATAATTATGATGCTTCACATTGTCTTTTTCATATCTATGATAACTCATAAAAGTAGACTTGTACTCAACACAGACTGTAAACAATTTATGAAGCACT
This sequence comes from Apamea monoglypha, assembly GCA_911387795.2. NCBI lineage: Eukaryota > Metazoa > Arthropoda > Insecta > Lepidoptera > Noctuidae > Apamea > Apamea monoglypha. The sequence continues at coordinate 13,414,794 of OU426916.1, forward strand.
AGATTAGGCACACGGCTTCGTCCGCGTGGAGGTCTAAAATATCTCACGGGAAACTTCTAGTGAGACAAAAAGTTTCCTATGTCCTAACAAAGGCCTACCCGTGTGTCAAAATGTATCCAAATCTGTTCAGCCGTTGGGCTTCCTGTACATGACGCCGGAGCCTTACGGTGTAAAAAGGTAACAGACACAGGAGTTACTTTGACATTTATGATATTAGTATTGACATAACGCTGATTAACAACATAATCAGCGTTATGTTATCATGCGATGATACCGGCAGCAATTGTGTAATTATTATTTATTTATATATAAGTACTATATTTATTTATATACATATAAGTACTTTATTGCACGATAATGCAGTACGATGCGGCTATTAAGATGATAAGATATTGTTATTGGTATTTTTAGTAATATAATTTATTACTTACTATTTACTAACTTCCTTAGGTACTAATGTAACATTGACTTTGAAAGCTGTAAACAAGCTTCTATATCTGCGATGGAATATTAAATAGCAGTTATAAATAATACGTAAACTTCCTAAGTTTCCATAACTAACATTCCAAATTGGTTGAGAACCCTTATTATTTATGTAAATTTTATTATAGAGAAAATACGTAACAAAAATACAATTATCACTGCAAAACTTACAATGGACGACCTTATCGCCTTTTGCGATCTCTTCCAGACAACCTTGGAGTTGGAATGGACATGGGCGTAGCGAGGTACGGGCAAGGACGGGCAGAGAAGAGCGGTCGTTCGCTGGTAAACTGTAATTGTGATGAGCTTCATAGCTTGCGACGCTTCTTATAGGACCTAAAAAACATCATATAGTTCTAAATATAGTCAAACCAAACCAGGAGTACCCCAAGGACATACTTGGACCATTACTTTTCCTCATTTACATTAATGATTTACCTACAGCTTTACAACAACAGTGCATACTTTTTGCTGACGACATATCAGTAATTGTAACAAATGATAGTAAATCAGAAAGCAGTCATGAAAAAAACCTTATGGAAACAGTAAACCAAGTGTTAAAATGTCTCGAAAACAACTATCTCTGTGCAAATCTAAATAAAACCAAATACATAAATTTTCAAAATTACTATTCAAAACCAAAATCATTTAAAGTTAATTGTCAAGGACAACAAATTGACGAAGTTAGTGAGTAAAAATTTCTTGGACTTATCCTAGACCAGCATTGTAACTGGAAATTACATATAGAGCACATCTGCAAGAAAATAAACCAGTTTCTATTTGCTCTTAAACGTTTGAGACGTACCACGAGTGAAGCAGTTGCACTTACTGCTTACCACGGATATGTTTCCTCTTTTCTCAGATATGGACTCCTACTCTGGGGGAACTCGACGAACGTAAATGAAGCTTTTCTAGTGCAGAAAAAATGCCTAAGAGCAATCTGCAGTATCAGTCCATTAACATCCTGCAGACCTCTATTTAAAAATTAAAACTTTTAACACTAACAGGTCTTCTAATAATGCAAGCTGGTGTATTTGTAAAAGAGCATTCAACATTTTTTATAGCATGCAACATTTTTTATAGCTTGCAACTTGCATTCGAAATATACTCGTCGAGACCCAACACGGTTAAGAATTCCGTCACATCAAAGCACATTGTGCCATAAAAATAGCTTTAGCACAGCAATTAAAATATTTAACAATATTAAAAAAAAATAAGGGAACAAATGGCTTATTGGTAATTGTTTTTATAGTATGAAAGAATTTATTGTTAAAAAAGTAACAGATAAATATGGTTACTAATTTTAATTTTAATTATTACCTGCTTTTTGTAAATACGAGTACCTATTATTGTTAAGAATTCACTAAAGTTATTAGACATGTTGAACATGTTGGAATAATGTATCCTTTTAATATTTTACATGTAACGTGTTTAAATATTTGTACATATGTCAGTCCTTGGCGAAACATGTAAGATCATAATTCTATTTATAAGACCATAATGTACCATGTTTTAAAGCAAATAAATATATTCTTATTCTTAACTAACAGCCTTGAAGGCTGGCTTGTGAAATACGGGATGTGATCTCTAATATAATTTTTTTTTTACATCATTTCTTACTCTAAAAAATGCCAAATAAAACGACAAGACGTTAGTCGAAGTAGTTTTTTTGTTATAGATAAACGTTTAGTGAAATTCCAATAGAACTTTAAATTTTTATATATTTTTTAATTACTACCTCCACATTCCTGCTCATGTGAAACTCATATGTTAAAAACAACGTTCAAAACAATATAATCTAGGATTTTCTTTGTCTGCCCCCCCCCCCCTATATACAATCCTGGCTACGCCCTTGGGAATGGATAGTGATTACATAATCAGCCTTTAGTGTTTCCACTGCTGGGACACAGGCCTCCTTTCGGTGAGAGGGAGTGGGCCGTAATTCACCACGCCGGTCCAGTGCCTGTTAGTAGATGTCACATTTCCTCGAATTTTTCCTCACGATGTTTTCCTTCACCGTTTTGAGAGCATGGTGATGAAATATACACAAAGTAAAGCGTCTTTTGGGGGATCGAACCCCGATAGTGATTGCGTAGACATAAAAGTGGGGTTGTCATTTAGTAAGCAATCAAACACTACCTAATGATGTTTTATTTATTTTTTCTAACTATTCTAAGATCTTCTATAGTAGAGACTGAGACATACCAAACGTAACGAAGTGGAGTGTGTAGTATGGATAGATTAAGAAAGATAGTTATAGATAGTATATTTTGTACAAACCGATGTTTCAAATTATACGACATAAAAAAAAATTGCAGCGTCAATGTAATTAATATCCTGTGTTATTATAATCACTTGAGCAATGAATCAGAAAAAGTCAATGCCCTGCAGCAGGACAATAATAACAGGTCATTCAATATGTTAATTTATAGTAACCATTTATAATATTTACGATTTCTTGTATTCATGTCTTTGATTTGCATATACAAGACATGTAGTGATAACAACAGCAATATATCTACATTTTAAATTCAATGTAAATATTGATAGGTTAAAAATAGACTGATTTACATAAATAAACCTTAACTAAACAGTCCAAAATTATGGAATCAAACAGGTTAATTATTTTATATTATTATTTATTTTACGTACAAAAAACGTAAAGGCTATGTTAGTGTGTTATACAATATTATAATTACTAAGCTCACAGAAAAAAAACATTAAATTCACACAGACACCCGGTGTAATGAATCAATCCTGCCTAATCAACACCTGCATGAAGCGATTCATTATCGGTGAGTTTTTGTTGCCTAACATCTTTAGAACTAGACCGCGTTCTCTCTAATGTAAGTTTTTCAATGTCATGGAAATACTTTATATGTTAAGCCCTGAATTACATAAACTAACATTAACCATACTACACTAAATACAACTCTTAAAATACTTTCTCTCTCTGAATATTTGATAGGTTCCCTCTGATTAACAGGAAAGCGACGTATCGTAAGGAAACAGTGAATAATCAACCGTATCCAAATTATAAGCGTAACCCTTTTTAGAAGAAGAACTAAAGTGTGTTTTCAACTTATTAAAATACGATTATTCAATATGTGTTAGGATCAGATTGTTTTCTTATACCGCAAGTTTCTCGCCCATTGATTTCGAAATAGAACCCTAGTGCTTAGAAAACATAAATCTTCGATCAACTATGACGCTAGTTTAATACTGAACTTTCTTTTCAGGCACCTCTTCCTCCGCCGGTATGGATGGAACCATTTGACGCTACCAACAAGGAAGTAATATGTCCACAACCTGTGTTTCCATACCTAGATCTCATGCCAAAAACCATCGTTCAACTTGAAAATTGTCTGATTGCTAATGTTTTTGTGCCAAACACGAATAAGAAAAACCTCTCGGTCCTTGTATATGTTCATGGAGGAGCTTTTATAATGGGCTATGGCGATATGATGAAAGCAACGCAATATATGATGAAGACTAAAGATTTCATCATAGTCAATTTTAACTACCGCTTGGGCGTTCACGGTTTCCTTTGTCTCGGCACCGAGGACGCACCAGGAAATGCTGGCATGAAGGACCAGGTGGCGCTGCTGCGCTGGGTAAAAAAGAACATAGCTAGCTTCGGCGGTAACCCTGACGATGTCACTCTTAAAGGTGGCAGTGCAGGTTCTGCAGCAGTGGACCTAATAATGCTTTCTAAGTCAGCCGAAGGATTGTTCCAAAGAGTGGTTCCAGAAAGCGGTGGGAACCTTGCCGCATTTACAGTTCAGAGGGATCCTGTAGAGATTGCCAAAAAGTATGCCAGAGAACTAAACTTTACTAACGTAGACGATATTTATGCGCTAGAAGAGTTCTACAAGACAGCACCTTTGAAATTGTTGACTTCAGATCCATTTTTCGATAGAACTGATTCTACTTTCATGTTTTCACCGTGTGTGGAGCGTGATACGGGAGACGGAGCATTCCTGACAGAATCTCCTCTGAGTATACTAAAGAAAGGTAACTACAAAAAGTTACCAATGTTGTATGGATTCGCTAACATGGAAGGACAATTGCGTGTAATGCTTTATGATTATTGGAAACCAAAGATGAATGAAAAGTTTTCTGATTTCTTGCCAGCTGACTTAAAGTTTGAATCTGATGAAGAAAGAGAAAAAGTAGCTAATAAGATAAAGAAATATTATTTCGGTGACAAGCCTATCGGTGATGACAACATTTTAGCATACGTTGATTTCTTTTCGGATGTCATATTTACATACCCCATGCTTTGGGCTACAAAATTGCAAGTGGAAGCTGGTAACAATCAAATTTATTTGTATGAATATACCTTTGTGGAAGACGACGATCCTGTGGTACCACACACAAACGTACGTGGTGCTAACCATTGCGCTCAATCGATGGCTGTGATGGATGGCAAAAATATGACACACGCAGATGATATTTTTGCGTCCCCTAAGTATCTAAAAATGAAGAATCTTGTCCGTGAAATTTGGCATAACTTTCTTAAGACTGGGTGAGTATCTGGCGTTAAAAAAAAATAAGAAGTATCTACTATGTTATTGATCCTTAGCAAACTTTAATTAGAACTACTTCAGTTGGGTCTGTCCGCGTTTATTCGACTCCCAAGTCAATTCAATTTCACTTTATGAGTTGTCATCGTAGTTGAAGCAGTACTACTTATAACAATAATCGCAATGATCTTTGTTTTCTAAATTCTTTTAGAAAACAAAGATCAAATCAGATCAGATTGATTTTATTTTATTGATTTGCGATTTATTTATTGGTTTTAAGGTTGTTATTCTTAACAACCTTAAAACCAATAAATAAATCTATACATAAACAGCCTATAATGTTCCCACTGCTGGGACACAGGCCTCCTCTCTGTGAGAGGTAGTGGGCCATAATCCACCACGCGGGCCCAGTGCGGGTTGGTGGATGTCACATAATATCTTCGAATTTGTGGTTCTAGCACATGCCGGTTTCCTCACGATGTTTTCCGTCACCGTTTCACCGTATTAATACATCTATGAATTTGAAAAATATGGCACAAAACTGCCACGCTAAAATAGAATTGGGCTGAACACATCTGCCGCATGTCAAACGACCAATGGGCCAAACTTACAACCCCATTGGGTTGTCCCTCTTAATGGCAAGCGACATCGCGGCAGGCCCAGTGATGGTGGGATGAGTTGGACTCCTTCAACAAGAACTGGTCTTTAGTAGCTTTAAACAGAGAGAAGTGGAAAGAGAGTAGGGGGCCAAAGGGCTCCCTGCTCTCTTTCCCACTCAACCGTTTTTTTTTTTTTTTTTTTTTTTTTTCCCTGAGAAATGCTTTATGCATGCCCGCTCGCTCGGGGGACGAGACGGGGTATGTGGGACTCCTGTCGAAACCGCACCGACAGTATACCCACTAAAACTCAGCGGTGTTCCGCATCGCCGTGATGGGAGGGCCGTGGGAAACCGGCTCAGCCTTTACTTCCACAGCCCTCCCGGCGCGTGCCCGCCTAGCTGGCGGGCCCCGCATGCCCCCCTGGATGGGGGGCTACGGGAATGGCCGGGAACACCTGGCCATTCCCGTCCGACACTGGTGGAGGCCTGTGCAATACAGGCAAGGGTGCCCCCGCACCCGTTGCCTGCTGGCCTCCACCTGGGAGGAGTCGGAGATGACCGTCAAACTGACGTCTTCTTCGACCCCTCCTCCGCCTTCGGAGCGCCGCCGCGTGAGGGTCGTCCTCTCGCGCGCGCTCCGCCGCCTCCTTCTGCGACATGACGTGTTCGCAGAAGGAGGCGACTGCCGCCCAGGACCCCTCATCCCCCAGCATGGCGTTAACCAGACCGGGGAGTGAGAGGTCCTGTCCGATCACCGCAATGAGACTGCGGCGCGGCTCGGACCACGACGGGCACACCTCGAGGGTGTGCTGCGCCGAGTCCTCCGCCGCGCCACAGTCGTGGCACGACGGCGTCTCCTCCCGTCCGATCCGGTGCAGGTACGATCCGAAACAACCGTGTCCGGACAGCACCTGCACCAGACGGAACGAGAGGAACCCATGCGACCGCTCGAGCCAGTCTCGCAGGACCGGCGCAAGCGCGTCGATGGTTCGGTTCCCACTCAACCCAACCCAACCAACCCCAACCCCCAACCTAACCCCCAAACCAACCCCAACCCCCAACCCCAACCCACCCCAACCTATGATGTCGGCAAAGGCCCAACAGTGGGACATCATAAGTTAAAAAAAAAAAATAGTGATCAGTTACTACTCAAAGTTACTACTGAATTTATTACTGTGCACTGATGAGTGCATCAGTGCAGAGTACAAAGAGTGTGTACGAGTGTATTAAATTCAGGTTGTTACGAAACCGATTCACCCTGACCCCTGTACTAGACAAAACTGTCAGGTACTGTTTTTCTAGTTCTTTGTTTACTTATGATTCCAATATTTTCTTTAATGTGGTCTTTCAGGAAACCTGTGCCTGAAGGATCGTCGTTGCCTGCGTGGCCGGCAGTAGGCGCGGACAGATCACCACACATGGTGCTGGATGAGAAGCTGGAACTACGTGGAGTGCTCTTGGAAGAACGCACTCGCTTCTGGGATGACATCTACCAGAGATACTACCGGGATGCAGTACCACCACCTACACCGCCACCTAAAACACGCGTTGAATTGTAAAACATGTTCATTATACAATATGCATATGGTAATTAATTTTTTGTCGATGTTTTTGTGCTTATAGAGAAGTCAGTAATTGTAGATTGCTGTTTTTTAAGTGAGTACAAGGGGTTCAAGGTGATATTTTGGATGCTAAATAAACAATCTTACTGAGTCGATGACTGTTTTATTTACTGATCTAAGTTAGGTATATTGTATCTAAGTTAGGTACTTACCTATAACCGCTTGCCTCTCCAAATAAGTCTTCTCTTCTTTTTGACGATACCAGAGAGAAACACCAGTATGATTTCAATGTAGGTGATTTGTTCGTTCATAATTTAGTTCCGTTTGCGGAACAGCACCACATCTACACTCCAAGGCGGAGTGCTGTTCCGCAAACGATGGGACACTTAATATCGTGTCCTGCGTGTCCTGTCAGCTGCACGTTACAGGAACTGATGGACGCTGGTGATGGCGCCAAACAAAGTGACCGAATTCTGGGCCGAGTCCACTTAGATTGCTATCGACACGCTAAGAAGAAAATAATTTAGAGTTAATTAAATTGTTATGTAAGCAAATTGGTATAAGTGGTGCAATTTCACGATGCCTCTATAATTATTATTATCAGAATTGCGTTATTTCTGTTGAAGGTCAGCAATCAAATATCATTATCATCAGTAATTATATCTTTCGGATCATTACTCGTTGGTTTAAATTGGGGTTACCATAGGGCACGATACTAGGACCTGTTCTGTTCATCAATGACATCTGTCTTGATTGCTGAATCAAGCTCGGGTCTGCCTGTAGCGAATTCCGTGTGTGATGCGGCATAAAATTCGCTCGAGCCATTGCTGAATTAAGCTGGGGCCAGCCTGTAGCGAATTCCGCGTATGATGCAGGACGAAACTCGCTCGCGCCATTGCTGGAATAAGCTGGGGCCTGCCTGTAGCGTATTCCGTGTGTGATGCAGGATGAAATTCGCTTTCTGATCATTAAAATAACACAAACTGACCGCTGTGTAGCCAGAGCTTACATAATTGCATCTATACAATGTTATCACGTGAGAAATAAAAAAATGCTGCAAATCCAGGTTCACGTAGTTACATAAAAACACGGTGTAGTAATTGGATAGCGTGGTAACGACAAAAAGATTACAATCATATTTCATACAACCTACCAACCTTATCCATCAGGTACATTCAAGGTTAATTATGTTACTCTTGTTAACAACTAGCGACTAGCCCCTGCAGGGTAATTGCGTAACGCACTACTAGTAGCAATGACTCCACTTTTGAGTTTACAGCGTGTGTTGAGAGTGACACTGCTGGAGAGGAAGTATTTCTAGACGATTCTCCAATAAATATCTTCAAGAAGGGTTGATTTGAAAAGGTGCCAATGTTATATGGATTTGCTAATATGGAGGGATTGTTACGGATAACAAACTTTGATATTTGGAGCATCGAAATGAATGATAGGTTTTCAGACTTCTTGCCTGCTGATTTGATATTCGATAGCGATAAACAAAAACAAGCAGTCGCTAAGCAGGTCAAGGATATTATTTTCATGGAAAGCCATGATACTGTATTAGGATATGTTGAATATTTTACAGACATTATGTTTATCTTTCCCGCGTTAAGATCGGTCAAACTGAACTTAGATGCAGGAAACACTCAAATATATTTATATGAGTACTCTTTTGTGGATGAAGATACGCCGTTTGTGCCACATACTAAAATAAAAGGTGCTTCTCACTGTGCCCAAACGCTGGCAGTTCTAGATGGAGTCACAATATCAAATTCGGACGAGCGGAATGCCTCTCTCGAGCTGAAGAATATGAAGAAAGTTATAAGAGAAATGTGGCATAATTTCATAACAACTGAGTAAGCCACGCCTTTTTGTTTATATTTTTTTCAGCTTCTATTTTTGGTGACTTGGGAACTATCTTGGAAATAATATTATATTTCACTCGTACCCTAATCACGCACACTATCAATCTGAATCATTTTGAAGGATATTGTTAAACCATTGCTTCATATGTTCGAAAAAATTGTTTGCTCAACAACGTAAATAACGCAATGAATGTGGTTGAACTATCAAAATGAAAGCCATTCCTATTGACGCATGTTACGCAATTACCCCGAAGCACTATCTTCTAACCCGCACTGAGCCCGCGTGGTTGATTACGGAATACTTCCTCTCAACGTGAGGAGGTCTGTCGTCGCAGCATTGAGAACGAAGACTGATTATGCTATATTTCATCTCACTCGTAATTATTTATTGACAGATTGCCGTGACCAGGAACAACTTAACATGTCCTCTTCAAAAGTAAGGAGAGAGGGAGCTCTTTCTCAAGTTAAGTTTCAATTCTTATACTCTGTTAACGCATAATTATTTATTTATTTGGGGACAACAATTTATGGATGTATAACTATATTCTCTTCAATCATTTCAGAAAGCCTGTGCCAGAAAGATCGTCGCTGCCTTCGTGGCCTGCTCTGGGTGTCAACAGGTCTTCGTATATGTCTTTGGGGCAGATGCTGGAACTACGTGATGCTCTATTATCAGACCGTGCTAGATTTTGGGGCAGCATCTATGAGAAATACTACAGAGAGCCTATACCTCCACCACCACTACTGACATCTTTGAATACAATGCCTACCTATATATAGTTCTACAATTATTGCCGTGATATTTTTATAATTATGCAATTGCTAAAGATGACAAGAGGTTAGCTTGTGATTTCCTGAACAGTATGTTTTACCCCCAGATAGCTGTTTGTGATTGTAAAAAATCCCAGTTTTTGAAGAAGTCATAGCAGTTTGTACAAGTATCAGATAGGATATATGAGGTATGACCATCAAACTGGACAACTTTATATAAGGGGCTAACATCTCAAATGCGAAAAAAAAACTTCAATACCTACTCACGAAATGTATGGGACCGCTGATTATTTTATATAACCCTGTAGCGGTATCTACAACGCCACACGCGAACAACGCGTCATACTGACGTCACGCAAATCCAGCATCTCGCAAGCAGAGTTTACCGCGCAATTAGTATAGATACAATTTTCCAACATCAATCGTTGGGCAATTGCCCACCAGACACAACACCCGTCTGGTCGGAGGATCCTCCCTTTTCTATGGAGGATGAGTGAACTTTACACCCTGTTCCTCATACCTTCTAAAACCCAATATTTCAATCATTTTGAAGGATATTGCTAATCCATTGCTTCGTATGTTCGAAAAATATGTCTGTCCAACAACGTAAATAACGAAATGAATGTTGTTGAACTGTCAAAATGAAACCCATTGCTAGTGTATTACGCAATTACACCCGCAGAATATTCCTAGTTTGAATAATAAACGATTCGGTAATCTATGCTAAATGTGGTTTCCTGTACCTACTATTAATAACAGAGTTCATGTCTAGGTCATTCTATGACATTGTGGCTCATTAGACGACCTTGGAAGGGGTTTATAGTTCCTAAACTAGTTTTTCAATTGATACTGATCTTATGCTCGTGGTGGCCGAAATAGATGATTACATTCGTGTTTCTATGCTACCCAAATAAGCATTGTCACTTAACGTAGACAAAAAAGACTTGCGTCAATTGTGAGACAGGTTGTTGAGGATTAAAACTTTAAATAGACATATTCATATGTTTATTTGCATTCCATAATGTTGTAGAAGTGTTACAATGGCTTAAAGCAAAGGTACAATTATGGACCCTGTAGGGCACAGCAACAAGTATAACATTAATGATTAAAATAAAAATAAATTTGGGACACAAATTAACAATAAGCAATTTTTAAAATAATGTTTTTAACATTTTTTTATAGGTAAATATAACATTTTATTTTATTGAGATCAGGCTGTAATAGGTGGTACACATAATAATGATTTGGAAGGTCAATTAAACATATATCTATCATATCATCTATGTATCTATACGACTAACTAGTGTCTGTTTGTGTTCAATAGATTTTTTTGTCATGTATTCGTTTATCGTGATTAACACAATAAACGAATACAAACATGACAAAAAAATCTTTCTCGGGTTTACTTATTAAACGATTAGATATATTAAATTGCATCATCTTATATTGTTAATAATACACTTTTAAAATGGCGTTATTACTGGATTAAACTGATTGCGATATTTATTCACGAGGGAACATAATCTCTTCAGATTATGTTTCCGCATGAATAAATAAATTGAATGAATGAATAAATACCCATTGTGACAATAAGGTGATTATAAAATTGCTTCCTTGTCTTAAATGAAATAAGTGGTAATTTTGAGTTATTCCGCAGGGTTTACAGGATGAGTACATTGAACGTTTTCCCGGGCACAGCCGGAACTGACTGGCCTAGTCAGCCACCTTGCTGATTGGGTAAGATTTTTACCATAGTTTTTCATCAGTATTCTCGTATAGCTCGTGCCGATATGAGAGAGGATGAAACTTAATATTCTTTGTAACCTTCAAAGTCACTTTTATATGAGTGTTTGCGTGTTTGGTACCAATTAATTTGAAAAACATAAACAAAGCGATGGAATAAAGTGTTTGTTTTCTTTATTTTTATTCTCCTAGTTGTCTGATTTGTTAAACAAATATTAGGTACGTGAAAATAAATGTTTTTGCATGGTAAATTAGAAGCTGGTTTCGACGTACAGTCACCAAAGGAGATAAGTAACCAGGGTCGTCTGATATATGTAGTTGAAGTTTATTAAGAAACCAATGCATGTTTTCGAATAAAATTTAATTTAATTGATAGAAAACAAACAGGTCATTTATCAAATTAAATTACATTCGAATACATTTCTTGGTGTCTTACTAAACTTCAACTTTATCTGACGACCCTGGTTACTTAGATAAGTAACCAGTGTCGGTACGGTCACCAAAGGAGATCCTTTGGTGACCATACCTGGGTTATTTATCTATACCGTAGGTCTGTATGTGTCCCATACAAAGAACTTGAGTGTGCAAGAGCTTATAAAACTTTAGGTGATTGATGCGACAATTCTTAAATTTAGTAATGTTTACCAAATTAACATTAGTTATAGTTGCCTGTTGTTATATATTTATGTGGAAATTAAGTTTTTACTTAGATATGTAAAATTGCAACTCTTATTTACACAACAACGTTACCGAGCCAAATCCAATTCATTAAAAGTTACCATTAAAAGTTCTATGAGATTACAACAATAGGACTGACCTTACCCAAAGATATGACTGTTATAAGTTACCAATCTGCATGTTTTATTTTGTTGTAAAACATTTTAAAAGAGTAGACAACTAAGTTTTGGTAATGAGTTCCTTGTCCGTTCTTCTCCATACGAAACTACAAGAGACAACTAGAATTAATTCTATTTTATTGTAAACTAGCTTCTGCCCGCGACTTCGCCCGCGTGAAATGCCTTGTTCTACCGACCCGCCCCGTCCGCGTCGCATCGTATCGCCCGCCCGCGTTATTCCTTCGTTTTCGCTAAGCGTTCTTTCTTACTTTTTTCTTTTTGCTCGGCTCCTAAGAGAGCTAGCGTAATGATAAATAGCATAATTATAGACTTTCTCAAAATTGGGCTATGAAATGCAAAAAGAATGTAATAATGGGTACAACTCTAGACAGAAACACAAACACACAAACAACTATAGTCTGCATTCGCGATTTATTTGCCAAAAATGTAAACAAATATGAGTTTATAGAAAAATAACTTTAATTCCTACACAATAAAGTTCAGTTTACGCTACAACTTCAAACATTTTTATAACTTTTTCAATAGTACTAGTCACTCTGAAATCAACATAAATTATGTTAAAATAAAGTTGATATTTGTTTAACTTCAAATAACATCAATTTGAAACATTAGTTTGAATAGACGTAGATACAACTCTCAATAGAAAAAAAATAACATAACTACTAAAAAACAAAATGTAAGAGTGACTAGACAAAAATACAAGGAAGTACATAGTTATGATAATGGCGCAATCCTTGTTTTGTTCAGTACAGGGAAAATATAGCTTTTTATGTAGGTCATCAGTATTGTTTATGCCTTTAGATACGGATACCAAATCAGCTGACAAGAATGACAGGCTAAATTTATTTATTTATTTAAATTATATTGTGTCATACATAGAAATGTACTATCCTATATCTATGGTGTAATACTAACATTGAAATTGTTGTTATTGAGCAACAATTTTTATGTTAGTAATATTATCTAATCGTTTGTCAAACAATTAGGTAGATAATATCAATATTATAGTACAGTCAGTAGCCTTGCGCATTGTCAGATTATTATTAACTAACTTTAAAAACAGTAGCGATAAGATTGAAAACAAGTGTGCTATTTTTTGTTTAGATTATACAAGGTGTTATTGAAGTAACTGAAAACCTGAAAAGGATTCATTGAATTCGTCATCACGAACGCAAACATTCAGCTGCTCCATACGTCATGTACGGTCACCAAAGAAGTTAAGTCAGGGTCGTCGGGTAGCCTGGAGGTGGCCCTCAGCAAGTCGGAGGCCATGGTGTTTCATGGCCCCCGGCGGGCGCCGCCGCCCGGCTCACACATCGTGGTCGGGGGGGCTCGGATCGCTGTCGAGTCTACCATGAAGTACCTGGGATTGGTGCTCGACAGCCGGTGGGATTTTGGCCCCCACTTCCGGCGGCTGGCGCCCAAGTTGTTGGGCGCGGCTGGGGCGCTGTCAACGCTGCTTCCCAATCTGGGGGGCCCGAGCGCCGCCTGTAGGCGGCTCTACGTGGGGGTCGTGCGATCGATGGCCCTGTATGGGGCCCCGGTGTGGGCCTCTGACCTGACGGCCGGCAGTATCGCGGTACTGCGGAAACCGCAGAGAGCGATGGCCGTCAGAGTCATCAGAGGATATCGCACGATCTCCTACGAGGCAGCTTGCGCACTGGCTGGATCCCCGCCCTGGGACCTCGAGGCGAAAGTACTCGCGTCACTGTATCGATGGCGCGAGGAAGCGAGGGCGCGGGGCGAGCGACCGATGCAGCGACACATGGAGCTGCGTCGGTCTCAGCTTCGCGGGGTCCTGGTGGCGGAATGGCGGGACAGGCTCACACGCCCTACCGCTGGCCTCGTCACCATCGAGGCGGTCCGGCCGGTGCTCGAGCGCTGGCTCGGGAGGAGGCACGGCTCCCTGTCGTTCCGGGCGACGCAGGTGCTCTCGGGGCATGGTTGCTTCGGGAAGTACCTGTGTCGCATAAACAGGGAGCCGGACGCCCGGTGTCACCACTGCGTCGACTGCCGGGAGGACACGGCGTGGCATACGCTGGCAGAGTGTGCCGCTTGGGAGGAGCCACGCCGTGCCCTCATCTCAGAAGTAGGCAGTGACCTGTCGCTGCCGGCCGTGGTCGAGTCGATGGTCGGCAGCGAAGAGTCCTGGGACGCGGTGGTTTCCTTCTGCGAAACGGTCGTCTCGCAGAAGGAGGCTGCGGAAAGGGAGAGGGAGATCTCGTCCTCTCACCCGGCCCGCAGCAGGCGCACCGGGCGTCGGCGGAGGGCGGATAACGCCCTCTTCCAGCCCCCCTAAATGGGTCCAGGGGCGACGGACTTGGGGACGTCCGTCGCCCCCCACACCCGACCGAGGACCCGAGATGGCGGCGCGTAGTGTTCCACGCGCGCCTCTCTTAGACGTCGCGGGGGGAGTCAAACACCTCATTCTCACACCTCCCCCCCCTGACCCGAGGAGGCCCGCGGTGGCGGGCCGGCACCAGTCGGGGGTTGCGGAAGGATCTTACGTTCCCGCGACCCCCGGCGTAGGTGAGAGATGGAACACTGGGGTGGTTTTTAGTCAGTAAGAGTCTGACAGACCCCGTCGCCCGCCCCAGGGCGGCGGACATCCATGAGGATTTTCCACCCCGGTAACAAAAAAAAAAAAAAGGGTCGTCGGGTACCCCCCCGGTGGGTTCCCGCATTGTCGAGGCGGGGGGGCTCAGTAGCCGTGGCTTGGACAACCACGGTGAAGCTAAGAGGAACCCGAGGAGGGGCCGCTCGTCAGGGCTTTGCCTGTAAGCCGACGACGTAGCGGCCAACAAGTAGGTTGCGGTGCCGCTTGGGCGACATCGCAACTGAGGCGGGCCGTGATGTGGTATGGGAGGCATCACGGCTGAGGGTTGGAGGCCGCGGCGGGGGAGGAGTGTCGGTATTGCGGTGCGCCGCTCTCCCTACCTTCCGCGGTCTTGACGGGGTCGCCACCGTCTGATGGCGAACGCGGTGGGGCCGCAGGGGAAGAGGAGTGTTGGTATGACGTTGGCCGCTCTCCCTATCCTCTGCGGCCGAAAATTGGCAGGCGGCGGGGCCAATGACCTGACCCGTCGCAGGGGGACCAAGGGTGCCCAGACACGGGGTCTTCTGGCGCCCATGTGCTGGTTTGGTCCCTGGGGTGGTCACGGCGTGCCATGTGTTCTGGTGCGCCGGTGATGGGGAGTAATCCCCAGAGGAGTAATTCACGGATGAGTGCTAAGGCGTGCCCGTGTTCCCGCCGTAAGCGGCAGAGGAGGACACCGTGGAGTTTTAGTGGGTTAGAGTTAGAGTCCCACATAACTGCACTACCTCCCCGTGGTAGTGCAGAATGCATGAGCATTTCTCCACGTTAAAAAAAAAAAAAAAAAGGGTCGTCGGGTATCGCAGTCTGCTGGCCAGCTACCTGGAGGATCGGGCGATCCTCCTGGTAAATAGGGCTTGCCAAGTCCGGCGGTACGCCGTCGCCGCGTTGCACCCGATGGCGATGAGATGAATGCCGCCGTCCTTCTTGCGCAAGGCAGATAGGTTGGCCCCGTACAAGACATCGACGAAGGCACCGTTCACACCGCCGTTGAGCATGACGTTAATCAGGGCAGCAAGCTCCTTCTAAAGCGACTCACCAGCTCCCCGGCGACTGAACTCAAAATCGGAACCGGAAATCGAACCTAGGACCCCACGCTCAGAGCAGTCGCGGTTGCGACCACGACACCAACGGGGCATACCTATCATTCGAACTCGCTATTTTACTGATATCGTATGAATAATAAATAAGGACATGTACGTAAAAATATTATAATACAATATTAATTGGCGTATAATGTTTATTAAACTTTGAACGGCCAGCAGTCTTGCTGGTGAGATATGGCTCATATGATAGAGCTCATATCACGATATTGAAGTTTATTCTTATAACTACTAGCTTCTGCCCGCGACTTCGACTTCGAACCCATTCCGTCGCACCGCATCACCTGCCCGCGCTATAACTTCGTTTTCGCTCAGTGTTCTGGTTTTTGCTCCGTCTCCTGAGACTCCTACCGTGATGTTAAGTAGCGTATAGCCTTCCTCAAGATTTGGGCTACCAAATGCATGCATATTTTTTCAAACCTCACTGGTAGTTTCAGAGATTAGCGCGTTCAAACAAACAAACTCTTTAGCTTTATTATTACTACTATAGATATAGATAGATATTTAGATATAGATTAAAATGTAGGTACTTAATATCGGATTGCAGAAAATTACTTAAATTATTGCTGTGGTGGCTGGTAGCACCTGCATGAGAGTAGCCGAGATAGGCATGCTATTCCAGTAGTTCACTGCTGTAGGCTGCTGATGATGGTGATGACTAAAGTATTATATGACGTAATAAGCTTCGGGAAAAATGCGGTGGAGGTGATACGGCATTGCGGAAGTACATCTTATACAATATATCCCAAAAGCGATAGATTCTTTTCAGTAATGATCCTTTTAGTTTGACGTTCAATCCAAGCGACATGTACGGTGACCTGTTTACGCCAACTGGCGGCCACGCAGGCAATGGCGACCCTGGAGGCACAGGGTTCCTGTACAAAAATTATTTATTAAGGTAAGGGCTGATTTTTCCATCGCCAGATAACTTTTATTCGAGGACTTAACTGTCAAAATTTCAAAATTATTCCTCGAATAAAGTTATCAGATGATTGCAAAATCAGCCCTAAACCAACTAAGCCAATACTAACTAAGCCGCGTACCAGAAGACGTAGCGTTTAATTAGTAGAATTTTGGCAATGGCATCCAATCTCAGCGGGGACTAGCCATCGGCGCGGGAGATGTTACATATCGAGGGCTTCATAACAAATCGGCGTACACGCTATAGTAGCATTTTTCGATTTTTACTGGAATAGGTAGTACAAAACGAGGTCCATAACACAGTTAGTCTTATATTTTTCTGTTTTTTTTTAGATATTTATAGGCCATTAAAAGGTGAGACAAAGGGACGTAATTTCCCCGAAATTGAGGCATAATGACCATATTTCAAAAACTTCGTGTGCGAAAACTTGAAAAGTCCTACCAGCATACGTATTTTACTAAGAAAGATACTTGTGTAAATGTATTTCTTTCTTTTCTTTTTCTTTTGACCCAAGGACCAGCCTGTGAGCCTGTTATATGAACTAGTTTTAATTTTATTCACATTTTTGTCCCTCCTGTAAAATTGCACTTTTGTCTATACATTGGTTATGAAGCTCGATAAACATATTAAGTACACCAACATAAAAAAGATGAAATGTTGTAGTGATAGTACCCGGTCGTAAATATGGCACATTTGGTATAAGAAAAACTTCGGCTTTGTAAAACGACGCCTATCGGTCGCTCATCAGGAATGAGCGCTACATACATTGAACTATAAAACCCGATGTGTCGCATTAACTCCCACTGGAGGCCTACTTCCTAAGCTTGATGTCCGTAATTCTG
Source organism: Apamea monoglypha (assembly GCA_911387795.2). Taxonomy (NCBI): domain Eukaryota; kingdom Metazoa; phylum Arthropoda; class Insecta; order Lepidoptera; family Noctuidae; genus Apamea; species Apamea monoglypha. Next base: position 13,432,659 of record OU426916.1, read on the forward strand.
GCCGACGTCGTAATGGTCGTACCATTTCAAGATTACTTCGGGGCCCGAATAATAGGAATGAATGACAACACGATTTGACAGTTGTCCCTACACCCAATGTGTTTTAGCCCGTCCGAAAAATTGAATTTGACACCTTGTTTTGACAGTTCAATTACTTTAGGACGGGCCCATGTCTTTGTTGAAGGACTTAGAGAGTAGACCCCTGGATGCTATATACAACTCGGTTACATAATCTCTGCACCTCGATGCCCCACTACCCGTTCACCTGCCCGCGCTCGCCTCACACCGAACCAGAGCGCCGATATTACGTGATCGACGTCAGGTGCAGAGGTTATGTGACCAAGTTGAAGTTTAAGTTGACAACTTAATGCTTACCCAGTCTTAATAAAGTTGTGCCATATTTCTCTCACTACCGTCCTCATATTCTGATAGGTTGGACTCTCAAGACTTTCATTTTTATCATCCACGTTATCCAGCCAAGCCTTCGACTGAGCGCAGTGGCCACTGCTTCGTATGTCAGTGTGTGGTATCAGGTCTTCGCTCAAAAATGAATACTGGTACAAATAAATTTCCTTGTGGCCAGCCTCCGCGTGCAGCTGCACAGCTCGCAGCATAGGGAAAGCAACCAGGACATCCGAAAAGTAGTCAAGGTATCTCAAAACGCTCTTATCTTCAATCGAATTCTTGCCAAAATAAAATTCTTTGATTAACTGGGCTACTTCTTGTCTTTCCTTTTCTGACTCAAATTCTAGGTCAGCTGGCAAGAAATCAGAAAAGTCGTAATTCATCATATGCTTCCAAATATCAAAGTGACCAACACGCAACATACCTTCCGTGCTGGTAAAACCATACAACATCGGTAACTTTTTGTAATTGCCTTGCTTCAGTATCTTATAAGGTGATTCTGTCAGGAATGGTTCGTGTCCCGTTTTGCTCTCCACACACGGTGAAAATAAGAAAGTAAAATCCTTTCTATCGAATAGTGATACTGAAGTCAACAATTCCAATGGTATTTTCTTGTAGAAAGTTTCTAATGCACTAATATCGTCGAAATCAGAAAAATTTAAATACATGGCATAATATTTGGCAATCCTCACAGGATCCCTCTGAACTGCAAATGCGGCAAGGTTTCCACCACTTTCTGGTATGACTCTATGGAACAATCCTTCGGCTGACTTCGAGAGCATTATTAGGTCTACTGATGCAGAACCCGAACTGCTACCTGCAAGAGTGACGTCATCAGGGTTACCACCGAAGCGGGCGATATTCTTTTGTACCCAGCGCAGTAGCTCCACCTGGTCTTTCATGCCCGCATTGCCTGGTATATCCTCGGTGCCTAGACAAAGGAACCCGTGAACTCCGAGACGGTAGTTAAACGTGACCATGATGAAATCTTTCTTCTTCATTAACTGTGTTCCTTTATTCCTATTACTGTAACCTATTACAAAGCCTCGTCCGTGGACATACACAAGGACTGACAGGTTCTCATCATGTGTGTCGGGCACAAATATATTAGCAGTTAGACAATCTTCTTCCATCATGATCGTGGATCCTTCTGGCAAGAGCTGTTTGATAACTTGACTGTTTTGCGGACATACGAAGTTCATCTCGACGGCATCAAATGGTTTCGACCATATTGGCGGCGGCAGAGGTGGCTGGAGAGCAAAATTAATATTTGATTTTTGTTTGTTAATCATAGATGAAGGTATATATTAACTTGGACTATTTAAATAGTGAACGTATAGTTAGTTTTATCGATTTAATATAATTTAAGTTATAGCAAAGCCAACATTAAATTAATTTAGACAAAAACATACTTAAGACAGTATCAAAACTATTAACAAAATCTAAACAATCACGAAAAATTTACAATATCAACACCCTAATTTACATAAAAAAATACTTAGGATAGTATAGTGAAGCTGAGATTAGGCGCCAACTTCTTAAAATTAAGACGTGTTATGTAAAGTGAAGTGTATAAAATATTATTTTTTACTTCGTGTTTCTTGAAGCCGGTTTATTTTCTTTGAAAAAAAAAAGGATATTTTTCATATCCTTTTTTCCATTTTTTTTTGTTTGTTTTCTTTTTTCATACATATTTTTAGCGCTTCAACGCCCAAAACATCAAAATTAAAAAAAAAAACCCACATGTTTCAAGACGTAAGTTTTATTTCTAACCAAATACTTTTAAATTACCCCTTTAGGATTATTTTGAGACAAAAAATATTATCAAAATTCGTTCAGTGATTTAATCATGAAAAGGTAACATCCGGATAGAAAAAACAAATTAAGTACAGACGCCAGCAGGTCAAGCTACCCGAAACTGTCAAATTTTCCAAATCAACCTTGTACCTTAATGCTTTAACGATAAAGTTGAAAATCTATTAAATAAATTTGACAGATTTTAGTAGTTTGATGTGCTGGCATAATTATATGCAATAAGAATAATAATGAATGAAAGCACCTTGTACTTGTTAACGCCCGTAGGCGCTTTGGCGTAGGGTATGTTGTAGAACTCGTATAGATCCCCGCTGGGGTGCATGAGCCCGCGCACCGGTCCTTGCAAAGTTTGTACTTCTAGCCATTCATCTTGAGTTAAAACAGCCGTCACGTACAGAAGAATCACACACGACCGTAACTTCATTGTTTCTGTTATAGACTAGATCACAATGAAACAATTGGATGTTATACAAGTTATTGAATACAATTGTGATCTTGTCTATAATAGCTATATTGTTGAAATAATATTATCTGACACGATCATTTCTGTCTCTAAAGGTGTATTCACATGTAACCGTGTTAGTATCTATATGTATATGTAGGGATCCACTGGAGGAAAATACATAAATAGCACTTTTGGACGTCAAATTTACAAAAAATAAAATTGATTCTAGTCGCCCCTTCCAAAAGGCAGTTTCGTATGGAGAAGAATGGGCAAGAAACTCCACCGTTACTCTTTGTTAATGTTTTAGAATATTTTGTATACATTCAATATATAATTATTCTAGCTGCGCCCGCGGTTTCACCCGCATAAGTTTCGATCCCGTGGGAATATCGGGATAAAAAGTATCCTATATGTTAATCCTGGTTATAAACAATATGTGTGCCAAATTTTATCCAAATCCGTTCAGAAGTTTTTGCGTGAAAGAGTAACAAACATTCATCCATATAAACTTTCACGTTTATAATATTAGTAGGATGTGAAGACACACCTAGAATAAATGATGAAGAATTTGTAAATTTTCGTAGCCGCCATCTTGGATTTTCATTTTGACTTTATTATCCTGACTCTCGAAAACCATGAAAACGACACCCATGACGAAACAATCGCATATTGGGTTTTCATTTTTACCTCACTATCGGCGACCTCATTATCCTCATTTTTGGTTGTGATTTATCGAGGTAGGCACTGCTTTTAATGCCTTTATGGAATGCACGCCACTGCCTTGTGCCTGGTCATTATCATTGGACTCTTCACCTAAAACATCCCAACATAGGAAAATCAACACAGCATCCTGAAAGCATAACTCGGAGCTACTCATTGCAATGAAACTACAAGCGTTTTACCACAACTTCAAGCAATAACATCAAAACGGGTAGCAGATAGGTTATCGTTACACCAATGAAAGAATTCCGGAAGACCGGACCTCAATCATTACTGAAACAATAACAAAATCACCTGGCAACCACTATCGGGGTTCCAGTAGTCAGAATCACCTGGCAACCACTATCTGGGTTCCAGTGACCAAAATCACCTGGCAACCACTAGCTGGGTTCAAGTAACCACTGCCACTTGGCCTTGAGTAAAAAGCTGCCACGATGCTGCTTTTACTCACCACCACCGAGATGATCGAAGAATACTTCGCAAGCATCCGGGGTCCACTCACCTGTTCTGCGGCGGTCTGGGTTTTCTTGCCGTACGACCCAGCAAGCAGCGCGAGCTCGTACCGGTGATGTGGGAGCGCTCGTATCGTACCACCTTGTACGAGCCACGCATCCCGTAGTCCAGCTTCCCCGTGCTCTGCGAGCTCTTGCTCACGAACATGAAGCTGCCGACGGTAATTGTACGACGCTGACGGCGACGCTCGTTGACGTACTCATCCTGCCGCTGCTGATTTTCGGCAAGCAACTCAGACGCCCTCTGTCTTCTCAGCGTCAGAAGAGCTTCTCTTCTGAGTAGTCCCTTCAACGCCAGTCAACAGCTGCAGAGGCGAGGTGAGGGTCGTGGGTTGCCTCGTTATGTTCAAGGTGAGCTGCACCTTCCACAACGCATCGGACCACTGCGCACCCTTGTTGTTCACCTCTATCCGCAACACGTTGAGGACCGTCCTGCAATAACGCTCGACCTGCCCGTTTTCACGGTGCATTTCAGGCGTGATAGAATGTATGTTACAGCGTAACTCAGCAACCCAGTTTTGAAAGGATGCACTTTCGAACATTCTGTCATGGTCACACACAAAATTGTTGACGGAGTACGAACAGTGCAATGGTATTGAAAAATACGTGTTTTAACTCTGCGGTAACTTGTCTGTACAAGGCGTACTTAGTAAAAGTATCTACCATGAGGAGTATGTATCGGAAACCGTTTGACTCCGTTAGGGGACCAAGGACGTCAGTGTGAACCACTAAAAAGGGTACCTCTGGCTTCGTCCAAGATTCTATAGGTTGCCTAGGAGCGTTTTCTTATGTGACAGACAAACAATACAATGACCAACATATTTCTTAATAAAAGCCCTTAACCCTGGAAACCAAAAATGACGCAATATGAGTTCGGTAGTTTTGTCTATTCCTATATGATCATGATCATCGTGAAGCACCCTTAACAAACTAAGCATATGCCCTTTAGGGATAAAACATTGGAGACGAGAGTCTTCACCAGTTGGTAAATACTTGTAGTATAACAAATCGCACCTTATGAAAGATAGAGTAGGATCCAATTCACCATCTCTCAGCTTTTGCATCAGCAGCTTTGAGTTTCAGAATCAGCCGTCTGAGCAATCTTCGCCCAATTTCGCGGATTTCGAATTTGGAGAACATTAGCGGGCTGTCGGCTTAAAAATTCTGCGTGTTGCCTAAGACAACCTTTTCGATACTCAATTGTGAACTGAAAATCTTGCATGTAAACCCACCAACGGGCCACACGAGGCAACAAGTCCTCTTTACGCTCAGTCAATTTCAATGTAAAATATACAATCTGACGTTTCATTTCACACTGTTTTACAAAACCTCTGATGGATGCTCTCTGTAAGCGCATCAATCTTGTTTCGTATTTTGAGACATCATTCAATTCGTCATCGAGATCTTTTTCTTTCCAGTCACTTGAGCTCAGTAAGAGTTACACGTATACTATTAAAAACTTTTTAAATTAATTACTGTATTCTGCATCATCTACATAAGTAGAGCTGTGCTAATTTAGGTACGTGCGCATACGCGTTATGCATTTTCCTTGTTATGTTTACTGCGAGACTACAATCACGTCATACTTTGTGGTTATGGATCAAAGTATTTTTGGGTACCTAACAATTTATGAGATCATCATTCATTAACTAATATCAATATGCACTGGGCGGACTTGTAATTCGGTATAAATTACAAGATGAAGTTGTTCAGCATAACGTTGATACTATGAGTATTTTATTCTTTTATTTCTACAGGTAAGTTTCTAGTTTAAACTGAGTGCTCATATACATGACCAGTACGTTGGCGACGGCAGCTGCCGACCCTTGCCGACGGCTGCAGTTGCCTATGCCGTTGACGTGAGCGGCGTGCCGCTCGTGTGTATGCACATTATGTAATCTTGATAGTCTAGCCAATATATTTTAAATGACTATTTAGTTTGTAATAAATAATATTATATTTTAACATTTATTTCTGTATATTGGTTTAAATAAACACTTTTACACATTAAATATTAAATTATGTTTTTAAAACTAGCTATGTGCTCGGTGATCCCTAACTGACTGCTCTGAGAAGAAAGACCGAAGCAAACTCAGAAGTCACAGTCTCTTTTAAAGTCCAGACATAATTTTGGTCAGATCATGTGAAGACCATGTAGATTGATGTCTGAAATGGTCTTTTGAGAAAAGTACCACACAGATTTCAGTGGACCAGTCCAGTCAGTGCAAGCATTTGTCAGTGATCGTGTAGCTCAACTCAAAACTTGAGGAGCTCAATGAATCGATGAACAATACCAAAGAAAGGACATTTGGATAGGCCGCATAAAGTACTCAAAACTGCAAGACCAACTTTAAAACTAACATAGACAAAAAAAGAATGATCCACATAGTTCTCACATTAACAATAATCAAAGTAAAATAATACTTTACAAAGTGAATATTCATGTCATATAAGTATCTAATTAGTAATCTTTAAGACATTATTATTATTAAATGATGGACAAGCAGCAGGCTTGCAATATGGTATCTAACACAGCATTGGTATTCAATTATAATGCATCGTAAAATTATGTAAAAAAAAATATAAATTTTACTCAATTAACTTTTCAATTCTGAAGGTAGTGTTCGATTTAGAAAACCGTTTGAAATCGTCTGTGTCGTACCTTCATTTGGCCCAATTGTTATCATTCTTTGGCTTGGCGCTGGTGGCGGTACCGCATCCCGGTAGTATCTCTGGTAGATGTCATCCCAGAAGAGAGTGCGTTCTTCCAAGAGCACTCCTCGTAGTTCCAGCTTTTCTCCAAGGTTCATGTGTGGTGACCTATCAATACCCGCTGCCGGCCATGTTGGCAGCGACGAACCTTCAGGTACGGGCTTCCTTTACGACATTAGAAAAATGAAATTAGAAGCCGACGAGGGTCCAAATAAAAACATATGAAATTACATAACAACAACATCATGCCTGCAAGTCCGCAAGGTTGAGGCAGAAGTGTACACACGAATATCGCCAGCTTTGTTTAAGGCCCATGTAATAGGTGCAAGTATATTGCCATCAACCAGGCAAAAATCCAGACTGCAGGCAGAAATTTCTGATCCGAATAACCCAATAACACTATGTCTGGCCCAGGAATCGAACCCAGGACCTTATGCTCAGCCAGCAGTAGCGCTTGCAACCACTAGACCAACGAGGCAGTAAAATATAAAACTAATATAAACAAATAACGGATGACAACAGGAAGGAAAATGTCGTGTAGCGACAAGAAAATCCTTAAAGAAAATTAAAAAAAAGGTAAGTTGAAATCAATTAAAGATATATTTACATATAAAGATGGAGATGGACTGGCAGTGGTGTACAGAATGTGTAGGTGGAGTAAGGATGAAGATGCGTGATAGGTGGAGAGGGGGTAACGGAAAATGTCGTGGCCGAAGAGAGGCAGGTAGAATCGACGGGCACGTGGAGGGTACCCGTGGAGGGTATAGCTACTTACCCAGTCTTTATAAAGTTGTGCCATATTTCTCGTACTATGTTTCTCATCTTCTGGTATTTTCCAGCTGCACTACTCTCTGTTTTATTGTCCAAGTTATCCAGCCAAGCCATGGACTGAGCACAGTGGTCTGCTCCTCGTATCTTAGGCGGTTGCTCGGAGTCGTTGGTTAAAAAGGAATATACATACAAATAAACTTCACTGTTGCCACCCTTCGCGTACAGCTGCATAGACCGGAGAATAGGATAGGTAATCATGACATCCGAAAAGAATTTGACGAATGCCAAAACGTTGTCGTCGTCAATTGACTTGCCACCAAAATAAAATATTTTAATGTTATCGGCTACTTCTTCCCTTTCCTTTTCTGATTGAAACTTTAGGTCAGCTGGTAAAAAATCAGAAAACTTCTCATTCATCTTATGCTTCCAAATATCAAAGTAATCAATACGTAACAAACCTTCCATGCTGGTAAATCCATACAACATGGGTACCTTTACGTAATTGCCTTTCTTTAGTATAGTCAGAGGGGATTCTGTCAGGAAAGCTCCGTCCGTATCACGCTCCACACATGGGGAAAACAAGAAAGTAGAATCTGTTCTATCGAAATATGAATATGAAGTTAACAGGTCCCATGGAGCAGTCTTGTAGAACTCTTCTAATGCATTAATATCGTGGACGTTGGTGAAATTCAGTTTCCTCGCATGATATTTGGCAATCTCCAAAGGATCCCTCTGAATTGCAAATGCGGCAAGGTTTCCACCGCTTTCTGGTATTACTCGATGGAACAATCCTTCAGCTGACTTAGAGAGCATTAAGAGATCCACTGATGCAGAACCCGCACTGCTACCTGCAATGGTGACTTGTTTAGGGTTACCGCCAAAGCCGGCGATGTTCTCTTGTACCCAGCGCAGCAGCGCCACCTGGTCCTTCATGCCAGCATTGCCTGGAATGTACTCGGTGCCGAGACAAAGGAACCCGTGAACACCCAGACGGTAGTTAAACGTGATCATGATGAAATCTTTTGTCTTCATTAACTGTGTTCCTTTATTCATATCACCGTAACCTATTGAAAAGGCTCCTCCGTGAACATACACAAGGACTGATAGGTTTTCATGACGTGTTCTGGGTACAAATACATTAGCAGTAAGACAATTAATATCATTCATCTCTAGCTTTTCTTTCAGTAACTGATTGACTACTTCGTTTTGCGGACAGACCAAGTTCTTCATTTGGGTTACATACGGTTCTGACCATTTTGACGGCGGGAGGGGTGCCTGGTGAATAAAAGTAATATTTGAATTAGTTTGTTATTTAAGGACAAAGTTTTGAAAGTCAAGGTAGATTAGACTGCAAATAAATTAAAATATATGTTGGCCTGCATCTGCCATAGCGTCGTAAAATCAATAAACATTTGGAATTAATCAGCTCACCTTGAACTTATGAATGCCCAGAGGCGCTGTGGCGTAGGGTATGTTGTAGAAAGCGTATAGATCCTCTCGTGGCTGCAGACGCCCGCGCACCGTGCCATGCGCAGTTTTCACTTCCAGCCATTTTTCATCAGCTAAAACAACTGTGACACACAGAAAAACGGTATACGTCCGTGACTTCATTGTTAAATGAATAGACTGGGCCACAATGAAATGTTTTACAAGATTATTAAACACATTCAATTGTGGTCTAGTCAGGTACTTATATTATTTTAGTACTTACTAATGAACCGCCCCTGCTTCACACGGGTGCAAGCTAATGATGCGGAGACATATCAAAACATCGAGATGGCTGTGATATAATTAATGTATTAGTTATACACGTAATAAACCTTCCTATAGAACAGCAGATTTTTTCTACGCTAGGCCTAGAATCATGTGCTGAATACATGTTTACGGTTTGCGCCCTGGTTAAAAAATTATCCTGTAGTGTGAGGCTAGCAAGAATGCCTATTTGTTTGAATTTTTCTCGAAATATGTAAGATCATAATTCTATTAATTATGTTCTTAAGCTAATAAAATAAGCTAAGCTGTTCCCATCACAGATACTTGTTACAAAATATTATGTTTATGTAAATTTATTTTTCCTTTGCAAGTGTGTTGAAAATCGTTGTCGTTCTTCTTAGCTACAATTTTAAACGCCGACCAAAATAACTTTTATAAGTAATTCATTTATTTATTTATTAAAATAACATGGGAGACTTACAGCTAAAATAGACAGATCAAGAACAGTACGTTAGTCTGAAAGCCAATTACAGGTCTCCACTTATAAAATACAGAGAAGAAAAAAAATGTAAATTCTAAGGAAACTCACAGCAAGTTATATACTACAGCATAGTTACTATTTTGCTCGCACTGCATAACAACCATCATAACAAAATGAACTAGAATAACTGCTAATGAACTAGTAATAATAATAATATAAACTCAAATATATGTGGTATAAAAATGGCAATTATTTGATAAACATCGCATAGGTGACCATGCGGGCCCCCTCAAAGTGCCCTCTGTTGGAGCGAGAACGCGTTCCGGCGACGATCGCACATTCGCGCGACGATCGCTTTTGATTAAGACGCTTGTTTAAAACACGATTATATTAATACCAGCCTGATTTTGTACCACTGCATGGCAAACGCCTCTTTTCATATAAAGAAGGCACGAGCATTGATCACCACACTTGCTCAATATTTCAGACGAATATTATCTACCTATATATGTCTAGGTTTCCTCAGGATTTTTCCTTCACAGATGTCAGCACTGTCCAAGAAACTGAGAAAGTACATATGAATTAAAAAAGTCACACTGGCAGGTACTTGCCCGCGTATTTGAACTCACAACCTTGTGCATGAGAGGCAAGTCCTTAAGCCGTCCATCCTTGGGCCATCACGACATACTAAAAACACGATTAAAGTGGCAAAAAGTACAAAAAAATGGAAAATGTTTCTGAGAGATATTTAGGTTAGGTTTAAGAACAACTTTATTTCTCACTAGCTGTGCCAGCGACTTGTTCGCGTGGATGACGACACTTATCAATGAGTTTTTTTGTGTAAAGTGGTATTTGTGTAGAACGTTATCTATCGAGCATACCGGTATTAATACTTCTGTCCCGACGCGGGCCCCTACCTATACTTGAAATTAAAATCTATACGGCCTACGCCTTATAAAAGTAAACCTAAGTATCTACCTACTTAAAAAATAAATAAACTCAATAACAGAAAATAAAATACCTACCTAACTAAATAAACCTATTACTGATGATAACTAATCTAAACTCAATAAATAAGCAAAATCCCTAAAAACTAATATCTATTCGAATGACTAATCCTACCTAACAGTATTATAAAATAACCTACGGTCACTAAGTACAGACGCCAGCAGGTCAAGCTACCCGAAACTGTCAAATTTTCCCAATCAACCTTGAACCTTAATGCTTTAGTGATAAATTTGAAAATCTATTAAAGAAATTTGACAGATTGTAATAGCTTGATGTGCTGGCGTCTGTACCATATCAAATACAGGGTTACTGGTAATTCGACGTATATCCATCAGGGGCTGATAAGGGGGCCAAAATGCAACAAATTGAACCCCCCATATGTATGGCCGAAATTCAATAGTTTTCGAGATATTTGAATTTTAAGGGTTTTTCGATATTTACCCAAAATTTGACATTTAATTCCAAATAAAAAAAAAACTACATATTTGAATGGGTACCATTAAAAATGATGTTGTAGCTAGCACTTCAATTAAGCTATGGACATAATTAAAACTACTTAATTAAACAAAATAATTAAAATAATGAGCGATATGAGAATAATATCTTACCAATATTTTCATTTTACGCTTCAAAAATGTTGTCTCGTCACAAAAATTTCTATGACATTAATCGTACAAATAACTAAAACAACTTGCCTATTCTGTAAGCTTTCCAAAAAGGTATAAAAGTCAATTTTAAAATACATAATTCGTGGCATGGCATGTGTTTGAACCGGCGCGGGGAGAGAAATCATCTGTGTTTTTAGTTTATGATCCTCGATAAAACAACCGATTTTACTGGCGAAATTCTTGTTGTTGTTCTTGTGGCGGGGTGTGCGGGCGGGGGACTACACGGCGCCTGCTGCGCTCGCGTCGCCTTCCTAATCTTTAGTAAGTTTCGACTCTACGCCGCGCAAGCACGTGTGTTGTTATCTTGCTATTAACCAATCTCTCATCGCGTTAAATTGTTATCGATCATTATTGTTAATTCTTGTTTCTCTTGTTATTCTTTTTGTTATCATTGTATTGTTTTTCATTGTTGATAATGGTATGGGTGTCTACCTGATAGATGAACTACCGACCACACTTTCCACTGGGACATACTGAGCAGTCTTGCAACAATGTTCGTTGAGATATTTGGGTCATCAATAAAACACTGAAGAATGGTGTCCTCTTCGTCAACCGTGTACCGTCGAGGTCTGCCAGCGTTGAATAGTGCTCTCTGAACACTGCCAGTTTCAGACAATCGTCGGTAGGTGCTCCCGAAAACAGTAACGTGGGGAAGTCGGCGATCGGGAAAGCGGCGTTGGTATTCTCGCCGAGCCGCAGCCGCGTTTCCATCGGCAAAACCATAACAAAACATTATGTCTGCGTATTCGTTATTAGAATACGAAGCCATGTTATCCGAAATAACAATGATAACAAAAAGAATAACAAGAGAAACAAGAATTAACAATAATGATCGATAACAATTTAACGCGATGAGAGATTGGTTAATAGCAAGATAACAACACACGTGCTTGCGCGGCGTAGAGTCGAAACTTACTAAAGATTAGGAAGGCGACGCGAGCGCAGCAGGCGCCGTGTAGTCCCCCGCCCGCACACCCCGCCTCAAGAACAACAACAAGAATTTCGCCAGTAAAATCGGTTGTTTTATCGAGGATCATAAACTAAAAACACAGATGATTTCTCTCCCCGCGCCGGTTCAAACACATGCCATGCCACGAATTATGTATTTTAAAATTGACTTTTATACCTTTTTGGAAAGCTTACAGAATAGGCAAGTTGTTTTAGTTATTTGTACGATTAATGTCATAGAAATTTTTGTGACGAGACAACATTTTTGAAGCGTAAAATGAAAATATTGGTAAGATATTATTCTCATATCGCTCATTATTTTAATTATTTTGTTTAATTAAGTAGTTTTAATTATGTCCATAGCTTAATTGAAGTGCCAGCTACAACATCATTTTTAATGGTACCCATTCAAATATGTAGTTTTTTTTTATTTGGAATTAAATGTCAAATTTTGGGTAAATATCGAAAAACCCTTAAAATTCAAATATCTCGAAAACTATTGAATTTCGGCCATACATATGGGGGGTTCAATTTGTTGCATTTTGGCCCCCTTATCAGCCCCTGACGGATATACGTCGAATTACCAGTAACCCTGTATACTACCTATACTTTAAAATTAAAATCTATACCTACGACTTATAAAAATAAACCTAAATAACTCTACCTTAAACTGTACTTAGTAAAAACTAAAAGGAATAAAAAGGTCGCACTGAAAAGCACGGTTTAGAATTGCAAGTAGCAGTTAAAACATACAATTTATAGAATGCTAATAAGAACGAACGCTCGCCACTCGACACGTCCGTTCAAATCAAAGTTCAAAAAATGTATGATGCGCGCGCTCAGACTCCGTCCTTATAATATACGGTAGCGATCCGTGGCGGACGCGCGCCGGCGCGCCACGCGTGTGCTGCGAACGGTGCAAGCCAAATTCAACCTTCAGCACTACATTTACAGCATAACTTAGGGGCGCTGCACACGGCTAGATACTATAATATTTTATCTTATGATACAATATCGCTCGCCATACAAATTCATCTTAAGATACGAAAATATGAAATATTATTTATTATCTTCATCGTGTGTGATAGTCCATTGAATTGTATGGCGAGCGATATTGTATCTTAAGATAAAATATTATAGTATCTTAGCCGTGTGCAGCACCCCTTAGTGAACTACACTGCGGGTGACGTAACCTACGACAAACATATTATTTGCGGTTGATACAGTAATCGGGTCTAGGGATCGAACTGCAAAATTAAGTTTGTTTTTTATTGTATATACTTTTCCGGGATAAAAAGTATCCAGTGTGGTGCCCAGGATATTAAAGAATAATTATACCAAGTTTCATCGTAATCGAACCGGTAGTTTTTGCGTGATACCTGAACAAACAGACAGACAGACAGACAAAAATTTTTTTAATCACATTTTTGGGTTCGGTGCCGGTCTAGTAACACCCCCTGCCATTTATTTTTTTGATATTTTCAATGTACAGAATTTTCACTTCTACAGATTTATTATAAGTATAGATAAGAATTGCATACATAATTCACTTACTGAGAAACAATATCTAAAATTAAGATTAATAATTGGAGCGCACATATGTACGTATATAAAATAACAAAAAATAAAACAATAAATGAGGGTAAACAGATGTGTAACATAAACTCGATCGTAAGTTAACCAAGCACCGGCCTCTCGCGCCCGGCCCTGGTGCAAGCCATGGTCCGGGGCGAGAGGGAGTGGGAGGCAGTCGCCTCCTTCTGCGAAGCAGTCATGCTAGCGAAGGAGGTGGCGGGACGAATGAGGGAGAGAGCCTCCCGTCCCAGCCGCCGCGGGAGACGCTCCGGGCGTCGGGAGCCGCGTGACGACTCCCGGCCACCGTAGGCGCGGGCCTGCGGGCGGAGAGCAATGGGTAGGTCACCGTCCGATCAGGACCAGGCTCGTGCTGGACGGCGCGTAAGTGTTCCACGCGCGCCTCAAAAAGTTGTCAGCATAATTTGAGGGGCCCCTTAGGGCCGAAGCCTGCCGGGTCAGCGGGATTGTCCGAAAGGGTTACCGCTACCCCGGAACATAAAGGGCAAAGGAAGGAACATGGGTGGGTTTTAGTCAGTAAGAGTCTGACACTCCATTCTGCTCCACTCAGAGCGGGAGGGGTCATTTGATGATTTACGATCTGGAAAAAAAAAGCACAACATGGATTTATGAATTTGATTTTTAGTAGATGTAGCATTGATGGCATAGTCTGTTACAATTAGCAAGTTTGTTATTATAAGACTATTCCATTTTAAGTTTATTGTTCCATTTATATATTTTGGGTACATACATGATTTATAAAACATTTTGAATATTGGACTTTATTTGTTTTTGTTTAATTTAAGTAATTACTAATGTATTCTTTTAATTTAGAGGTATATAGTTAATCTATATAATGTGTGTAATTTTATTTATGTAATATATTTATTTAAAATCAGTTTTTATTATTTTTTTTCTTCACTTATTTATGTGTATTAATTGTGTGAGTTTTTAGTAGCTTTTTGAACCGGGCATAACTTTGTTCTTCTTTTATTATTGATGGTAATTTATTATAAATTGTAACACCCTCAAACTCCAAATTTCTTCTTCCATAGTTAGTTTTAGGAGGGCGGGTCACTAAATAGCTAGCACGTCTTAAGTTGATCTTTCGTGTTTGTTGTTTTGTTACGAATCTTATATTGGAATGGTTTCCTTATTTAATATTTTACGTTTAATATTAGTATACATGTGTGTAGTATATGTAAGTTTGTTTTGTATTCATTATTTTTGTTTCCTCGTATATCTTTTCAGTTGGTGTCCGAAATTTATAGTTAAATAAAATTTTAATTAATCTATTATGAACACGTTGGATTCGATCTATATTAGTATTCGCGGCAGTACTCCAGATTTCAATGAGATAGTCGATATGAGGCTTAACCAGAGAATTATAGATAAGATATCGCACTTTTCGAGGGAGATAATTTGTTATATTGCGTAGTGCTCCCGTGAGTGGACTTAGTTTAAGTTTAATTTTTTCTAAGTGTGGTTTCCAGGTTAGGTTACTATCTAAGATAAGTCTGAGATATTTTTCTTTAGGTTTTCGTTCAAGTAGTTGGCCGTCTATTCTAAGTTCGAAATCATCATTTATTTTTTTGCTGCAAACATTACATAATTTGTTTTTGTAAAATTAATAGTTAAAAGATTTGTCTGAAACCACTGATTCAACAGATTAAGATCACTTTGAGCGTCGGCTATTATAGCTTCGACTGAGTGTCCAAAGTAAAAGAGACTTGTGTTGTCTGCATAAAGGGAGATGTCTCCTTTGACACCCAATTCACTGATACTGTTAATATAAATAAGGAACATGAGGGGGCCCAATATTGATCCCTGGGGGACGCCAAAATTCAGGACACAGGAGTTGCTTTCATATTTACCTATTTTTATTATCTGTTTATGGTTCTCTATATATGATTTAAAAAATTTCGGGTGCTTTGCCTGTAACACCGGTGAGTTCCAGTTTTTGTAATAATTTGTCATGACTGATGATGTCAAAGGCTTTTTTAAGATCAATAAATATACCTAAGGCAACCTGTTTTTTATCAATTTTATTTTCAATTTTAGTTACGAGGTCAATTGTAGCAGCGAGAGTATTTGATTGAGGTCTAAATCCATACTGTTTACGGTAAAAGAAACCTTTTGAATTAAGGAATGACTCTAATCGGTTTTAAAGAATCTTCTCAAAAACTTTAGAAATCACCGGGAGAACTGATATAGGGCGGTAATTGCACGGGTCAAATTTACTCCCGGATTTATAAATTGGTACAACTTTTGCAACTTTTAACTCGTTGGGAAAAATACCTCTTGCCATATGATAATTAATGCAGACTGTTAGTTCCGTGGCGACAATGTCTTTTACGAATTTAATTGATTTTGTACTAATACCATCAACGCCAAGTGCAGTATTACAGTCCAAATTTTTAATTATGGTAATCACTGCCTTCGTAGTTGCTGGTTTCAGAAACTGCAATTCTGTTTTATCAGTTAGTCTACACTCTTCCAAAATTTGGCTTACTTTTGATGTTTTTAAAATCATAATTGCTAGGGTTGAGCCAATAGTCGAAAAATATGAGTTAAAACATATTTTTCACATATTTTTTTTGGTCCGTAATAGCCAGCCAGCCAGCCAACCACCAGCCACCACCACCAGCCCACCAGCCCACCACCAGCTGCCATTACAAATTTGTCTGATCCAGTTCTGTCATGCAGTTTGTTTTCCGATAAATTGTTTATAAGTTGCCACATTTTTCGTGGTTTACTTGAATTTTCTTCAAACCTCTTTAGGTAATAATCATTTTTGGCTTTTCTTTTGCTGTGTGATACTCTGGCTTTTATATGTTATTTTTTATGATATTTAGATGAATAATCAGCGAAGTAAATAAGTAAATCGTTTATTTTGCGAAACTAATAGACAAAACATTGAATGTTCTTGAGGCAGAATTTCAAGAAATAAAACTAATCAAATGAATGAAATAGACATACTTTACCTGCAATAATGTTCTTTCTAATAATCAATTTGGTTTCAGAAGGAACAAATCAACAATAGATGCGGTTGAACATCTAGTTACCAACGTAGCTAGTAATCTCGACCACAAGAATAAATGTGTTGGTGTTTTTCTGGATTTGGCCAAAGCCTTTGATACTGTCTCAATCCCTCTGCTAATTTGCAAGTTGGAGGCTATAGGTATTCGAGGTGTACCACTTGATCTTTTTAAAAACTATCTTAGTAATAGAACTCAGGCTGTAAAAATTGGTAATAGCTCAAAGCGTAGTGTTGGTTTCGGTGTTCCGCAAGGATCAGTACTTGGACCAACATTATTCTTGATCTATGTTAATAATCTTTGTAACATTGAATTACCCGGTTCTAAAGTGATCACTTTTGCTGACGATACTGTAATCTTATTTCAACAAAAAACATGGAGTGATGTCAAATCGTCAGCCGAGATTGGTCTTAAAAATATAATTGAATGGCTTGATTACAGTCTGCTTACATTGAATCTTTCTAAAACAAAACTTATAACATTTAGTATAAGGAATAATTTACAACCTACCGACTTTAATTTAAAAGCTCATTCCTCTAATTGTTCTTCTGCAAGTATCTGCGGGTGCCCTGTCTTATCTCCTAGTAAAAGTATTAAATACCTTGGAGTTGATATCGATGAAAATTTAAATTGGAAACAACATATTAATAATCTAAAATCTCGTATTCGTAAACTGATACCGATTTTTAAAAAAATAAGAAACTTAAAAGACAAAGCTACGAACAAAACCGTTTATTTTGCACTGTGCCAATCGATTGTAATTTATGGTATCTCTGCCTGGGGTGGTGCTAGAAAAAGTACTCTTATGAAAATAGAAAGGGCTCATAGATGTATTCTAAAAGTGATTAATTTTAAAAAATTTAGATATCCTACAACTGCGTTGTACAAAGTTCTAGTTTTAGAAACACCTTTTTTTTATTTTATTTTTAACACGTTTGTCTTATTACAAATTTTGAACAAATATTGTTATTGTGAAAACACTTTGTTTATATTGAAATAACGTTAGTAGTTGCATTGTCTGATTTCTTTGCATATACTACTTGTTTACGCTAAACTTGTAATTCGTTTCGTCAACTATGATTCATAGCAAAACATATGTAATTGGTAAAAAGTGTCTTAACGTGTTTACTTTATGACTATTATTCCATGTGCGAGAATCTTACCTTGCCGTAACACAGTCTTTGACTAGCACGGGAGGTAAAGAACTTTTCTCTGTATACCGTCATTGGGCATTTATAAATTTTATCAAATATGTGAACCATTGCTTTACTTGTGATAACATTATTATAATTTTTTTCTTCTTCTACCCCCCTTGGTACTTGTTATAGATAAGTTCTAACTTAGTGTAGTTGAACGTAAGTGAGTGTGCCCTATACTATGTAATTATGTATCACCGGTGTACTGTAACCTAAACTAATGGTCAATAAACTTATAATTATTATATTATTATGTCCTTTATTTCATTTAAATACCTACAAATTACATTTTTAAATATTTTTATAAACAAAAAGATAAAAAAAACATTTAAAAATATAAAAAATAGTAGCCCACCGGTATCGGGAACAGGGTCCAAGCTACCGGCGGTCAGGGCTCCAGAGAGAGGAACCTCCTGACAATGCGAGCCGTGTCCAGAAGTACCGCTTTCTGAATCAAGCCCTTGATCCAGCTACCCAACGAGAGCCTCCTCAGGTGTTGGTCGAGGCTCTTGGCTATTAAGCCATTGGCTGTCACGACTATCGGCACAATGATTGCTGAGTCCACATGCCACATGTCGACAACCTCGCGAGCCAAGTCAAGATCTTGATATTATTATTATTATTAATTATTTTATTTAAGATGACGAAATATATAAATAATTTATTGCAGACTTACAATAAATTTTATTAATGTTCCTAATTTCAGTATCTATTGGGTGTACTAAAAACAATGGGTTTATGTGTTGGGTTCTGTACATTTTACAATCTTATGATGGTCTCTATTCTAATATTATCGTTTTAGCAAGATATATAACAAAAATAAATTAAATATATTCTTCGGTGCCGTACTACCTGCACCACTGCGTGGTGGCACTGCATCCAGGTAGTGTTTCTGGTAGATGTCATCCCAGAAACGAGTGCGTTCTTCCAAGAGGACTTCACGTAGTTTCAGTGTCTCATTCAGTACCATGTGTGGTGAATTGTCCACACCTGCAGCCGGCCATGCTGGCAACGACGACCCTTCAGGCACGGGCTTCCTGAAATGTTAAAACGATATTAGACGACTTAATTATTTAGTAATCTAGTAAGTAGTAGGTAGAGTGTTTACCAACAGTTTATTTCGTTCAAACCTAATTAAAGAACGTACAGTCGCCAGGTCAAGCTACCCCCGGGTGGCGAGCAATGGGCAGTTCGCCGCCCGGCAAGGACCAGGCCCGAGTCGACGGCGCGTAGTGTTCCACGCGTGCCTCAAAGAGATGTCAGCACGAAGCGACGGGGTCCGCTAGGGCCGATGCCTGCCAGGGCCGCGGGTTGTTCGAAAGAGATACCGTGGTCCCTGGCATAGGCAACTGAAGGAACACGGGTGGGTTGTAGTCAGTAAAAGTCTGACACGTCCTCCTGCTCCGCCCAGAGCGGGAGAAGTCATACAATGATTTCCCACCCAGAGAAAAACAAAAAAGTCAAGTTACCCGAAACTCAAATTTTCCCAATCAGCCTTGAACCTTACTTAATGCTTTAGTGATAAAGTTGAAAATCTATTAAAGAAATTTGACAGATTGTAGTAACTTGATGTGCATCACACTCGTCCAATTATCAATTAAACGTAATAAAATTAAACGTAGATACTGCTATGCTTACCCAGTTTTCATGAAGTTGTGCCAAATTTCACGCACTACCGTTCTCATCTTCTGATATTCAGGAGTCTCGAGGCTCTCATCGGTACCAGCTACGTTATCCAACCAAGCATATGTCTGAGCGCAGTGATGAGCTCCTCGTTCGTCAGTGTGAGGCACCACGGGAACGTTTTCGTCCACAAAGGAATATTCGTACAAATATACTTGATCGTTGCCAGTTTCGGCATACAGCTTCGCAGCCCGAAGCATAGGATAAGTGAACAAGACATCCGAGAAGAAGTCAACGTATTTTAGAATGTTGTCATTGCCAACAGAAGTAGCGCCAAAATAAAATCTCTTGATTTATTTGCTACTTCTTCTCGTTCTGCATCAGAGTCAAACTTTAGGTCAGCCGGTATGAAATCAGAAAATTTTTCATTCATCATATTTTTCCAAATTTCGAAGTACTCAATACGCATGAGTCCTTCCATATTACTAAAACCATACAAAACAGGTAACTTACTGTAGTCGCCTTTCTTTAGTATACTCAGAGGAGATTCTGTCAGGAATGCTCCGTCTGTATCACGCTCCACACAAGGGGAAAACAAGAATGTAGAATCGGTCCTGTTGAAAAACGTATCTATTAAGGCCAACTTGTCCATTGAAACAGTCTTATAGAACTGTTGTAAAGCGTTTATGTCGTCAACCATAACGAGATTGCTTAGTTCTCTGGCGTGCGTTTTAGCAATCTGTAGAGGATCCCTCTGGATTGCAAATGCGGCAAGGTTCCCACCGCTTTCAGGTATGACTCGGTGGAATAATCCTTCAGCTGATTTAGAGAGCATAAGTAGATCCACTGATGTAGAACCTGCACTGCCGCCTTGAAGAGTGACATCATCTGGGTTACCGCCGAAGCTGGCGATGTTCTCTTGTACCCAGCGTAGCAGCGCCACCTGGTCCTTCATGCCAGCATTGCCTGGAATGTCCTCGGTGCCGAGACAAAGGAACCCGTGAACTCCGAGACGGTAGTTAAACGTGACCATGATGAAATCTTTCTTCTTCATTAACTGTGTTCCTTTAAACATATTCCCAAACCCATGGAAATAACCACCCCCGTGAACAGACACGAGAACTGAAAGGTTTTTCTCGATTGTGTCGGGTACAAATATATTAGCAATTAGACAATCTTCTTTTATCTCTATGTTTGGCAGAAGGTAAAACACATAGTCGTCCTGAGGACATGCGACAATCTTGTCATCGGTTGCATTAAACGGTTCCGACCATGTTGGTGGAGGAAGAGGTGCCTGAAACGTAAAAGTAATGATTACATTTGTTAGTTATCGTTAACGAGTCAGTAAAATAATTTTACATAAGTCAATGTTGATACAAAAAAAGACAGAAAAGATAAAGACAAAAGAAAAAAAAATCAATCGATCAATCAATCTTTGTCAACAGACTAAATTATCCCATTTTTGGGCCTTTGCTCAGGCTCGTGTGGCCATTACAGGCGGCACGAGATATTGCTGGCATATCAAAGAGTGAGCCAGACTAGCCTATAACCTCGGCACAGCAGATGATGTTAAATAAACAATTTTTAAAATTAATTAAAGCACCTTGAATTTGTTTTCTCCCACAGGCCCTGTGGCGTAGGGAATGTTGTAGAAGCCATATAGATCCCCGCTGGTGTCTAAGCGCCCGCGCACCGTCCCTTGCGCAATTGTCACTTCCAGCCATTCTTCGTTAGCCAGAACTGCCGTTACGCACAAAAGAACCACACACGTCCGCCACTCCATCGTTGCGACTATAGATTATTTATCTACGAGTATTTTATCTTGTCATGATTTTTGATTGAAAGTCTAATTATCTACCATATGGATTAAAATAATCCATAATTTGTGTGTGTGCTCCAGATTAATACCAAAGTCGTAGACAGGATGCATTTTGGGGGTTTATTTATTTATTTAATCTTTTCGCACAAAAAGGTACAAAGGCGGACTTAATGCCTTAGGCATTCTCTACCAGTCAACCAAGGGTGGTGAAGAGATTGGATGGCAGGTGCTTTGGTTGAGAGGGACAATGATAAAAAAAAAACTCTTAAAACTAGGTAAACCAATACATAAATAGGTTATATACACATACATACCATTACTATAATATATACTTATAATATATATATATATATGCAAAATCAAGGGAGAGAGGTGTTGAGATGACTCTACGCTATTTGTTTTGAAAATAACTCTGCAATTTCCGCTTAGATGCAAACGGACTGGGGGTTCAAACCCAAATGAGTGAATCTTGGAGACCCAAGGTTAAATAGCTTGCACCAACTTGTTCATCGATATATAAGTCGAGATCAAAATTTACTGAAGGTCCGCACAAAAAAGATCGGCGGTCATTTCGTCGTCGGCGTCATTTCCTGACTCCTGTGCTGCTGCCATTGTCATAGTCTAGTTAAGATACTGGATTACTGTCATCGTAGTCATCATCTCTCACACACAGCCCTCATCCAGCGGATTCCCACCATCTTCATCAGGTCGGTGGTCTACCTGGCTCTGCGCCCTCTGAAGGCCAATTTCCGTAATTAAATCGTTCAAAATTCTTTACTCGCAATCGTTCCACCAACAATCGTCTTCTACGAATGATGTCCTTCTCACCGCTCTGGTTTTATTCAGTCTTCTTTCTTTGTACAAGCGGTATTTCTTTGGAATGCGCTCCCTTTGAATATCAGGATAGCAACCAGTTAATCATTCAAAGTGAAGGTATATGAACATATCCGCAAGAAGTTCGTAGAATCATCCCAGCGCTGATTACGATTCGTTTTCTCCTCAACCTACCGTTATTTCTCCGGACAAATTTTATTATGTTTATATGTCTCTATGTATTAGTTTTTATTCTTTTTGAGTTATTTATCCCTTATATTTCACCTGCCATGTTTTGTGTCTACATCACCCTAAAGTTGACTGGTAGAAAATGCCTCACTAACTATGATTTAGGAATGTACCAATTTTATTAGTTTCATTTATTTAATTCATTTAATCAATAATTTTGCATGGTAGTTTTTGCGAATGGTTTTTAGACTGTTTTTTAAAAAAACTCGACCATCTGTAATGTACACACGGCTACACATCAAGCTACACATTTCCAGTTTTAGCTGACCTCGCATTGTATAGGTTTTTCTTACAATCAGAAGTCAGCTTATACTGGTTATGTATAGCTTGATGTGTAGCCGTGCGTACTACAATTCTTGCAAATAAATTTCATTTCATTTCAGGTATTAAGTCCGCCTTTGTAAAGTAGGTATTTTTTTACTTATGCATAAAGTTTTAATAAACAAATATTAATAATTATACCAA
The DNA here is from genome assembly GCA_911387795.2 of Apamea monoglypha. Classification (NCBI taxonomy): domain Eukaryota; kingdom Metazoa; phylum Arthropoda; class Insecta; order Lepidoptera; family Noctuidae; genus Apamea; species Apamea monoglypha. The sequence goes on from OU426916.1 coordinate 13,455,632, forward strand.
AAGACGAAGTGGTAAATAGAATACGTGCCGAAATGATGTAAAAGCAGACGATGTGTCCGAACAGACAGCTCTCTCGCCGTGACGTTAATTAAGCGATGCAATTATTATTCCTCTGAGACGATGTTGAAGCCGGTCCAGACAAACTAGACACGTTGACACACGACTTTAGAGACGAAATAACTACGGACTACTGAAAAATTATTCCAGATGAACCTTTTCAGCTGCTAATATCTGGCTGGCAATTCTCGTAATTTTAAGAACGTTCATAGTCTGATCTCAGTCTCAATCTGTCAAAAATAGCTCTAATTTCCCTACATTTTTGACAAGTTTTTGACATCGCTGAGATGAGATTCAGAACGTTTTTAATTACGGGAATCGGCCTTCTGATATTCGTGGTGTCTTCTACGTTAGTCATCGACTGTCGGCGTTGCGCGTATCATTGCGCATACACTTTGTCAAGGCGTTAAAGTAATCGAAAACGCGACTTTGTCACGTTTCGTGTGTAAGCCCTCCAGCGTTTAATTAATGTGACAAACTGACGAGATGACAGTTCAACATATTCCCCTTTTTCCTTTTTCCGGCCAAAAATTAAAAGTGGGCAGAGCGGCGCCACAATTAAGTTTAAATCCCCAGGGACTTCCGTTTTCCGTGCCTCAGGACATCGCGACGCCGCACTATGGGCCAGAACCGTGCGTACCGTCTCAAAAATAGGTTTTCGTAATGTTCTATATTGAATATTTTGTTAATGCACATGTCTAACTGAATGTCCAATGCATAGGTATTATATAGCGGTTAAAATATACTATTTCTCATTTTTACTATTAGACTAAGGCTTGCAAGTTGACGCTCAAAATTATGTCAATTATGTAGAGCACAATTCCAACAGATTACATGGTCATATTTTCATTATTTTCACAGCAAATTTGTAAGTGTCATGTATGGTTAGAATGAATATGAAGTACTCTATTTAAAAATAATTTAAGTGGACCATTATGTGAAAACTGGGGAGGTATAGAATTTTTATTTTAGGACCTAATATTCTATCCTTATTAGAAACTTCACATAGACTTTTGACCACAGAACAGATAAACTTTTATCTGTTCTGTGCTTTTGACAGTTAGCAGTGTCTGCCAATGTCGTAATTTTGATAGCATCACTTATAGCAGCTAATATATATATCAAGGCAAAAAAAAAAGGCTGAATCGGCCCCCCTTGAAATGAAACGAAAAATGCCTGATGGGGGGAAAATACAAAATATATCAAAAATTATTAGTTGTGATTGATGAGATTTTTGGATATTTAGATTACTTTTGACCTTTTTTTCTTAAATCATATTATCTATAGCTTCTGCCTGCGACTTCGTCCGCGTGAAATTCTTATTCCCCCGCCCCACCCCGTCGCATCGCATCGCTCGCTTCTCGTTTTCGCTTAGTTCTCTTTCTGAGTGTATTCATTTTGACCTAGCGTGATGTTGAACCGATCAGAACGTTATCATACCTATTTTGTTGCGGAGTTATTTTAAAATTATGACATCTCCTAAGATGTTGATTGACATCAAGTGATGGCAATTTTGTTCATAATTAAATACTTGTGATGAATAACTTCTTTATTTGGATAAAGATTAATATCATGTTGATAAAACACCTTCGCAAATAATGCATTAATTTCCAACAAATTTGATTATCATAAAAAAGGCTATAGTGAGTCAATCTTAAAAGATGATATGCTGTCGCGGACTTTTTTTTAACTTTTAAAGAGGAACAATTCCTTCAATTATGATTTTACCGTTTACGCAGCGCACGCAACGGAAGCTCAAAAAAAGGAATCACTTTTCCCGTTTTTGCAACATTGCCCATTGATGCTCCGCTCCTATTGGTCGCAGAGTGATGTTATATAGTCTAAAGCCTTCCTCGATAAATGGACTATCCAACACAAAAATAATTTTTCATTTCGAACCAGTAGTTCCGTGTGCAGCGCCCCTTAGTGAACTCCACTGCGGGTGACGTAACCTACGACAAACGTATTATTTGCGGTTGGTGCAGTAATCGGGTCTAGGGATCGAACCGCAAAATTAAGTTTGTTTTTTATTGTATATACTTTTCCGGGATAAAAAGTACCCAGTGTGGTGCCCAGGATATTAAAGAATAATTATACCAAGTTTCATCGTAATCGAACCGGTAGTTTTTGCGTGATGCCTGAACAAACAGACAGACAGACAGACAGACAAAAAATTTTTTAATCACATTTTTGGGTTCGGTGTCGGTCTAGTAACACCCCTGCCATTTATTTTTTTGATATTTTCAATGTACAGAATTTTCACTTCTACGGATTTATTATAAGTATAGATTTACTTAATCTTTAGGTAAGGTGGGAGTATTGGGTAACGTATTAATTTTTTTTTTATCGTTCGATCTGATGTGGTTAATGTTTTGTTATCACTGTGTGAATTACATGTTTCTCAAGTAGTTTATGTATTTCTCTATAGCGGTGAAAGAAAAGGGAGGAAATGGTAGATAAAGTTGTTATCAGTACTACTAACCACCGTCATAGTGGTTAGGAACGTGATAATGACACTAGATAATAATATTTTTTCACACGAAATTTCAGTATAAAAGTTATTGATTTACGTTGTCATTTACCAGTACTTACTTTAGTGTGCTTTGACATAAATAGTCTTCACCAACCTCGGTAAAAAAGTAGTAGTTAGAAGTAAAAACAAAATGAGTGATTTTTTCGTGCCTCGACGAGTATTATGCGAATGTTTCATTGAGCATGGAACAAAATCAGAAGATATTCAAAAATACTTAGAAGAACACCACCATTTGTCGTCTGAAAAAGGTTAATTAAACGTATTCAAAAATGGCTTATGGCTTAAAATGGCGTTTAACGATCGGTGGACCAAATCTATCCGAACTAAAGAATATTTCTTTAATAAAAATACATACGTTACACGGTGAACTTAAGGTGCAATTCGAAGAAGCACCGATGGATATTACACCTACAACATCTGGAGAATGTGGACGTCCGCCAAAGTCTTATGAAGATCTATCAGAGAAATCGAAAAAAAGGAAAAATATATGGAGTTGGTACAAGAATATGGACTCGAGTAGTTTTTTCTTTCTTTCTTTCTGTTCTGCCCATTGGTCATCTGAGGATGCTCAAGAATCTCGTAATAAAGATTACATAAAATTCAGATAGCATCACGCTAGAAAATGCTCTAGATCCGCAACGAATCAAGACGTATTTCATGGTCTTCTATTTACGTCAGATCCTTATATATCAAGTATCAGAAAACCATCAGTCACTATTTCCAAGAAATTATTAGACAAAGCTAAGAACCTAGATATTTAAAATATCATAAAATAGGTTTAATACCATAAAAGTGTAAAATTATAATTCAATAAGTTAAACAAACTAAGGTTTAATATTAAAAGAATACATTTTTATTTTTGTTTTATTTTTTAAATATTATAAATTAAACATTTGACAATAAATATATCATTATTGGATTGTATATACTCTGGAGATACTACGTGCCAAATTTCAGGTATTTACTTCAATCAACAAAAAAATTACAGATTTTTGAGACGGTACGCACGGTTCTGTCCCATAGTGCATGTGCATAGTGTGGTGGAAACTAGTATATTTTTACTGCTCAACAGTCGTTTCGTATTAGTCGTTCACAACATAAATTAATTACAAACGAGACAAACAACTTTGGTAGCAACTCGCCAGCAGCGCACCAATATGAGATTGGAAGCAGAGTCGAAACAATGGGCTAACAGCCAAGATAAGTCAGTAACTTAATTAACTCTCGAAGGCTTTGGCATAATTAACTTCGAAGCTTTTGGGTGAGGGGAAAACAGGAGTGTGCGTGTATCAGCAGAGAGCGGTAAAGGGTAGGGGGGCTAATTTATAACTGGTGTAAATGAAAGTATGAAGCGGACGCGGACGTCCCCGGGTCGACCGTTTTTGTGAATTTTGTGATGTTATCTTAGGATTCACAACAATTTGCTGAGCGTGGCGCGAGGCGGCGTGGGCCCGCGTGCGACGTGACCAGAGTAGCGTTATATATACTATTTAGCTGAGTAGTTTTAGTCCCCGACACGTTTATTGTGTCGTAAATTTTCTCTTATTGCTTAAAACGATTCAAAAGTTAGAACTACTGCGCTGCAGTAGCATGTCTTTGCTATAGTGTTATTTATGGCATTCCTTGTTTTCCTACGTGCTGAATGGTCCCCGAGATGAGGCCATGGGAATGCAATGGAGATCCATTAGACTCAGAACTTACTCCGGTGCAGCTCATCCCTGTAAGAATACCTTAATAATCAGCCTATATTGTTCCCACTGCTGGGACACAGGCCACCTCTCTGAGAGAGAGAGTGGGCTATAATCCGCCACACGTGCCCAGTGCAGTTTGGCGGATGTCACATGTCTTCGAATTTTTGGTTTCAGAACATGCCGGTTTCCTGACGGCGTTTTCCTTCACAGTTTTAAGAGTAGTGATGATGAAATAATTTACACAAAGTAAAGTGCCTGCTTGGGTCCGAACCCACGACCTACATCTCGTAAGTTGCGGCGGTTACCACTGGGCAACCACTGCTCAGAATACCTTAATTGCGCTTTTTTAAAAATCAATTCCGTTAATTTCTATAGCCAAGTTGTTAGTGCGCTGTCAATGGTCAAAACTCTGTGTCTTAGACGGATTCAATTCCCGAACGAAACACTTTTTTGTATGACCCAAAAATTATTGCAAGTCGGGCTAATCTAGGACAGTAAAATTATCAACGACAGGTACAGGAGAAATGGCACACGAAGAGACGACTGTAAAAAAAAAAATGACGCCACATAAAATTATACGAGTAGTCATAAACATGTACCAAAAACTCATTACAGCACCTACCCGCTAACAAACATACCATCCCACATACCTCCATAAAATTTGGCAAATTACGACTACTGCCTTATTATTTATCGATTAAACATTTTAAACAACAAGGGTATCGTAAAAGCTACAACTTGGTTGTAAATTCACAGAGGTAATAATAACTTACATGGTTTGGCAGGTACAGTGGCAGAATCAAAAGGTTTAGCAGCTTTCAAAGACATATTCAAAGTGTCAAGTGTCTTCATAATAGCATAATCAGTCTATAATGTCCCCACTGCTGGGACACAGGCCTCCTCTCTGTGAGAGGTAGGCCGTAATCCACACGCGGGCCGAGTGCGTGTTGGCAGATGTCACATGTCTTCGAATTTTTGGTTCTAGGACATGCCGGTTTCCTCACGATGTTTTCCTTCACCGTTTTGAGAGCAGTGGTGATGAAATAATTTGAACAAAGTAAAGCGCCTGTTTTTTCAGGGCGGGAAATCATTATATGACTTCTCCCGCTCTAGGCGGAGCAGGAGGGCATGTCAGACTTTTACTGACTAAAAGCCACCAGTGTTCCTTCAATTGCCTATGGCACGGGCCGCGGTATCTCTTTCGAACAACCCGCGGCCCTGGCAGACATCGGCCCTAGCGGACCCCGTCAGTTCGTGCTGACATCTCTTCGAGGCGCGCATGGAATACAACGCGCCGTAGACCCGGGCCTAGTCCTTGCCGGGTGGCGAGCTGCCCATTGCTCGCCGCCCGCAAGCCCGCGCCTACGATGGCCGGGAGTCGGCTGGTGACTCCCGACGTCCAGGGCGTCTCCTGCGGCGACTAGGGGCGTGAGGGCGCAGAGATTGCCTCTCCCTCACTCGCTCCGCCTCCTCCTTTGCGAGCATTACTGCTTCGCAGAAGGAGGTGACGGCTTCTCATGCACTCTCGCTCCATACCATGGCCTGGACCAGGGCCGGACGACGAGGACGAGGCGGTACTCCGCCCAAGCCGGGCAGACCTCCACCATGTCCTCCGGGCGATCCACACAGTGGTGACACCCTGGCGTTTCCTCCCGCCTTATTCTGAACAGGCAGAACTGAAAGGAACCTCCCGAAACAACCCTGTCCGGTGAGGACCTACGTCAGGCGGAAGGTGAGGGCGCCGTGCGCCTCTCCAGCCACTCCTCAAAGAGGGGACTTATTGCCGCAATTGTGGCGTGCCCAGTCGTTGACCCCTAAGAAGATCTTTTTGTTTTATAGTGTTTAGGTATCGATACCCATCACGTCTGCAGTTTCGCTAGCTAATTTAATTTGACCTTGTATAATAAAAATGAAAACTTGATCGTTGGGAAGCGCATTACTTGAGAACGGCTGGACAGATTTGGCTTTGTCGATTATTTTTATTTTTAAAATGTGCGTAATACTCCGAATCAGGTTTTTATGGAAATAAAAATTGGAAAAGATATCCGGAAAATCTTCAAATTCGGGAAAAGCTGAAAGTCCTTTTTTGTATGAATTATTGAAATTTGGACAGGACTACGTCGTCTGGCGGGTCAGCTAGCATAATCAGCCTATAATGTCCCCAGTGCTGGACACAGCCCTCCTCTCTGTTAGAGGGCCTGGGCCGTGATCCACCACGCGGGCCCAGTGCGGATTAATGGTGTAACTAAATCTTGACCTAAACGTGCTAGACCACAGCTTTCCACGACAGTACTATCGCCTAAATCTATATTGAACACCACCGTAAGGACTATTCCTGCTTACAGCGCATATTATTAGTCGACCTAGAAACAGGATCCTCGTTTGTTTTACTTACGGACGCAGCTGTGGTTATCATGTGCACGGGATTTTGTTTTCAAAATGATCAGATATATGTTTTGGCGATAGTACATATACCACATACCTTTAGATAAAGAGCGTACATTTTATGGCCTTCGAGATACTTTTGCCAGTGTATCGGGTGTCAAATAAATAACAACTCACAGGAGTTACTTCCCAAAATATATATTTATTTTAAAATCGCGAACATAAAACATAACGGGCTACTGGGGAACATGATAAAACAATGTTTTATGGAAATTGCAGAAGTCTGTCAGAGGGACGAGTTGAGTTGTCAGTCAGTGTTGAAGTTCAACTGGGGTGACCTAAAAGGGTCAGACGACTTCTCAGTAGGTCAAGTTGTCGCATTTTTGACAGATTGATCGATTATTATTAAACTAGTTTCTGTACGCGACTTCGTCCGCGTGTAATTTCGGGGCCCGACCCACCGAGTCGCAACCCCGCCTGCGCTATTATATTACTTCGTTTTCGCTCTGACTTTTTTTCTCTTTGCTCGGCTCCTAGGGGTCGTAGCGTGATGTTAAAGTTAATCTATAACCTTCCTTAAGAATTGGTCTATCAAATGCAAAAAAAAAAAAATATCCGACTGGTAGTTCCAGAGATTAGCGCATTCAAACAAAACATCAAACTCTTTAGCTTTATTATTAATATAGATTATTTTTTAGTATAAATTGATTAACTGCGACTGGACTTTTAATTTTAGTGAGTGTTGTAATAGATTCATGCATAGATTATTTACCCTTTTCTGTATTTCTCACCAGTCCTTAAACACCCACCCCAAAGGTTAGGTCTGATCATCCAGTTAACCTTTTCCTAATTATGATGTGAATAAATAAGTATCCACTTAACAATATTTAACATGAAGCAAGCCGTGGAGGCCTCAATTTAGCCTTGAAAGGTCTGAATTTTTATTAATAAATATCTGTATATGAACATTATCAATCAGACAGTCATTTAGCCAATTCAGCCAATCAAGCCATCAAATCAGTCAATTTATTGTTACTAAATCTTTTTAAATAGGTTGATACATTTAATTTGTCAATCGTAACTAACATTATAAATGCGAAAATGGGTTTGTTTGTTCGTTAAACTTTCACGTCGTAATGGCTGGACAGATTTCGATTTGGCACACAGGTAGTCCATGACCTGGGTTAGGACATAGGACTTTTTATCATAGTTCATAGGATAAACGTTTTCCGAACGCCACGCGAGCGAAGCCGAGGGCATAAAGCTAGTTATTATTATGTCAAAATCACTTTAGATGACTTTTACACCTATTTTTTTTTTGTTATGAAAATTTCAGAAGGAACCCGCACTTCGGGGATAAGACCTGGGAGTGGAGGGTTTTTACCTCACTAAAACCACCCCAGTGGTCACCATCTGCACATGGAAGGGGCACCGTTACCTAAAAAAGATAGAAAATGCGTTTATTTGCGGTAAACATGAAGCAGAGAAAGAACTCAAACACAAAAAGTAATTTGAGGGAAAATATGCGGCCTATCCCCCGAAACGATCATTGCTCAACATAATGCTACGAGCCTATGCGAGACAGAACCCCAGCGCCGGTTTTCAGCGACAACCAGTGACGTCCCTAGATATAAATATTATTATTATTATCAGCCTGTGATGTCCCACTGCTGGGCAAAGGCCCCCCTACTCTGTTTCCACTTCTCTCTTTTCAAAGCTGCTAGGGACCAGTTCTTACTGAATGAGAGGAGGAGCAGATGTCACTTGGAAAGCTGCCACGCTAAAATGGAACTGGGCTGGATACATCTGCCGCATGTCAGACGACCAATGGGCCAAACTTACCACCCAATGGGTCTTAATGGCAAACGACATCGCGGCAGGCCCAGACGAAGATGGTGGGATGAGCTGGCCTCGTTCAATAAGAACAAAAAATAAAAATACCTAGCACAGCCCTAACTCTGCTTTCTTGGCTTTGATAAAGGGGAGGATGCACTTACAAGTACCTATCACTATTCACTTCGATACATATCTAAATGACACCGGAAATATAGATATTAATCCAATCACCCAATAGAGATTGATTGAAGCAGATCCAGCTGTCAATCATCATTGTTTTGGATTGCTTCGCAACCGTTCCTATCCTAAACATGCCATTATCTAATATGGATCTAAATAATGTCTCCTATTTACGATAAGTAAAACTAGCGACTCGCCCCTGCTTGGCACGGTTTAGTGACTTGCCAAAACCGAGATTTCTTTATTATGAATTAGTTTAATATTAATATATTGTACTAGCCTCGCGCCCCGCGGTTTCACCCGCATAAGTTTCGATCCCGTGGGAATATCGGGATTAAAAGTATCCTATATGTTAATCCTGGTTATAAACCATCTGTGTGCCAAATTTCATCCAAATCCATTCAGTAGTTTTTGCGTGAAAGAGTAACAAACATCCATCCATACAAACTTTCACGTTTATAATATTAGTAGGATATTCTCAACGTGATGGTGAAAATCACATCAATATCCGTTGCGTGGTAAAAGAAAAACGCGGTCACACAGACAGACACGAACAGCGTCTTAAATTTATAATATGTATAGATATACATTTATACAAGGACTCAATGCACAGGGTAACTTAGACGGCGATTTTAATCATAAAGGAGGTGGAGTGGAGAAATCAGATTAAGATTAATTAAAACTAAAGCAGCTGTCTCAGCCGAAAGGCATTAGCCAACCAACCCATACTACAAAATCGGCACTTTAGCATAATTATACAAAGTACCATTGATCTATCTTCAAATATTTTGTTGCATTTTAGGAGTGTGCATTGTAAATAAGTAGAGATAATTGACCATTGTAACTTAATTACTGCTTAATCATTACTTTGAGCCCTCAAAAATAATAAGGTGTGAAAGAAAAAAAAAAGCGAAATTTTGTATGTTTGGATGTTTGTTACAAGTTAGTCACGCAAAAATGGCTGAACTACTTTTTATCCCGGTAATGGGTTTCCGTGGGATAATTTCCAACATCAGTGCGGGCGAAGCCGCTGGCAAAAGCTAGTATTACCAGTACCAGTTCCAGACGGGTACCGGTACTTCAAGTAAGAAATACCGGTACCAAATTCAGGTAGGTATACGCGGTGTACCACGATTATCGTATATTGTACCTTGAAGTTATTTTTCTAATACCTAAGTATTAACTATCCTTTTTACTTACTATATCTGGATTTATCACTAAGTTACGGAAATATTACCAATAGTACAGTGTACAGGTACTACGTCTGGTACCGGTATTTCAACCCTAACTGCTGGACATAGGCCTCCCTCAAGCATCCCCACGACGACCACTCCCGGCGCCCTCATCAAGCGAGAGCTTGTCATCGGTTAAACCAGTCATAAAATGAAATGGCGTATGGCAGGAAGTATCGATCATTTATCACGCGTACAATTTAAAATCATTAATGTTAATAAAAACATAATATGTCCGTTTTCTCGTGGGAATGCCGCGTAGCTGATCCATAGATCATTTAATATTTTAATATACAGTGGATGAGTGGTGTGGCAACATTCGCCCTGAACATAGAAATATAAAATTTCTTCTATCTATGGTCCTGACACTGGTCCTGCGATACACATGTGCAAGTGCGTTACTTTGAAAGGGCACTCTTATTTATTCGTACGATATTCTTTTATTCAATTCTGTAGGTATCTATTTAGTAGGTTCTGTAGGTGGTGGTTCTCTGTGGAATTATGCTTGCACTAGTGGGAGGCGGTGCAATCAGAAAGTTGGCAACGTTGCAAATAGCTGTCAAATATTCACCTGTTTTAATTAATTTGTCAATATTACTGAATGTAATTATAGGGGATTATTTATATACGATGTTTAAACAGTCGCTAATCACTACTTAACTTTAAGTAAAGTTTATGAAAAAAAAGGGGATAGTGTTTATCTCATAATCAAGCCATCGACTAACAAAATACACTAAAATAAGGCTAAAATCTCTACAGTACTTGCTACTATAACCCAACTTCTAAGTTATAAAAAATGAAAGTAACTTTGAATGTAAACAATCCCAATGATGTTAACTTATAATAATAGTCTCCCAAATTATCTGGAGCACATTCAAGAGTCCATCCAAATTCCTTTGACGTCTAGATAAAAGGCTATTCTTTTACAAAGTTGAATGGAAGTCAAGCAAAATATATTCTAAAAACTTTTCAATTCGATTCAATGAGTACTTTTGAAGAAAGAAAAATATAGGGTGGATTGAGACGGGACTGTCAGGGTAGGTACTGTCACCAAAGGAGATAAGTAACCAGGTCGTTGGATATAGTTGAAGTTTAGTAAGAAACCGATGGATGTTTTCGAATACAATTTAATTTAATGAATAGGAAACAGACAGTTCTTTTCTCAAATTAAATTTTATCGAAAACATCCATTGGTTCCTTACCAAACTTCAACTATATCCGACGAACCTGGTTAATTATCTCTTTTGGTGACTGTACCTTAATAATTGTACCTACAGGAAAACGGTCTTAGGAGACTGTCCGTAACGTTTTGAGAAACTTTGATATATATCAAAGTTTCTTTCAGAAAAAAATATATAGTTAACAAGAAAATGGGCAATTTTTGACAATATGCCAACCGATAATGATTCTTATAATGATCAAACTACTCTATGGGATGAACTCATAATCAGCCTATAATATTCCCACTGCTGGGACACAGGTCTGCTCTCTTCGAGAGGGAGTGGGCTATACCTATCTACCACGCGAGTCCAGTGCGCAGTGTCACATGTCTTCGATTTTTGGTTCTAGGACATGCCGTTTCCTAAAGATGTTTTCCTTCACCGTTTTGAGACCAGTGGTGATGAAATAATTTACACAAAGTAAAGCGCCTGTTTGGGTTCAAACCACAACTCGTACAACACGTAAGTAAGTAAGTAACACCTACAACTCGTAAGTCGCGGCCGTTACCACTGGGCCACCACTGCTCGTGCGACAACTTTGACTTTGACTTTGACGAACTGAGGTTAGAGTAGTAGAAAAGTCAGAAATTGCAAAAAACATTGCCAATAAATGCTATGAAATGACACTCCAGCTTTTTTTTATGATGACTGGCCGCTTACTCTAGGGAAATAGTGAGGGACCCTAAAATTGGTTGCAATCCCCAACATGCAGTAACTGCAGTTTGCAAGCGTGATAATAAACGCACGATCCTTCTCTCTGAGAGAGGCCTTTGTTCTGCAGCAGAACACTGGAGGAATACCGCATCCCTCATTCTGGTATTGTTATGTAGGTAATATTAATATAATGTCTGCGTGTAAGCCAGTGAACTTCATAATAATAAATTACTCGTATAACATTACCTACCTATTACATATGCACCACCATGGAAGTTATCCTCAGTAGGTTACCAAAAATATGAATTGCAACTGACATTCAATTTTTTGTGTGGTATAATAGATGTTACCTCGTTGTAGTCAGAAGCCCGAAACTCTGACAACCATTCTTGCCAAGGGGTATCGTGTGACCCAGCTCTGTTGCACTGGGTTGTGGAGGTCAGATAGGGTAGATCCATGTAGAACACTCAGCTTTCTATTCTTCAGGTTAGACTGGAAACAGACCTCAACATAGTTTGGAAAAGGTTAGGCATATGATTATAAAGATAGCTACGTCTACGCAACATTCAAAAAGGGCAAAAGAAGATATACATATAGTTGTACAGAAATGTAGAAAAATGTCTTTCAAAAATACTTGTAAGGGTTTTAAAATCATAAAGAGATCAGCGAAACACACACAATCCCTGTTAAACTGAGAACTGACGAGCTGTAAGTTATAGGAACCAGCACCCTAATTGCGTAACACACTATAAATCTATATCTGAATCACTTTGAAGGATATTTCTAAATCGTTTGAAAAATTCGTCTGCTCAACAACGTAAATAACGCAATGAATGTTGTTGAACTGTCAAAATGAAACCCATTGCTGCTGATGGTGTGTTACGCAATTACTCCGCAGATATATCTGCTCAGAAAAGAAGAAAAAGTTTGATAGATATTGTACAAAATACAAAAAATACAAAAATGTTTTATTTCTGTACCAAGATGTTTCAACGTTATTTTGTGATTGGAGCCTCCTTTTAAGCAAATAATGCCTGTGTTAGGAAGCTCCGCTCTTCCATGACTTAAAATTATTTTAACAATGATACAGACATATTAATAATATTCTATAATAACAATAATGTGGATAAACGGTGTGTCGCTGTGTGCATGAGTGCGGTGCGTGCGTGTGTGTGGGGTGAGTGAGGGTGTGGGGGTGTGTGTGTGTGTCTATGAGTGTGAGTGAGTGGGGGTGGGGGGGAAATTGTAAAGATAAACTTCTGTGGTTACCTTGCAATACTGCGTAGTGAGGTCGAAATGACTTCACAGCGTTATGTGGCTTCCTACTTGCGAATATACAGGGCGGCAGGAACATCGAGGTGCAAACTGTAACCATGAATTCAGCACATGATAGAGCGTAGACATTTTTCGATATCCCTGCCGTCCTACATAAGGTCATTGCAAGCAGAAAGCCACATAACGCTGTGAAGTCATTAAAATTATATAAATTTTTTGTCGGTTCAGAATCAAAGTCAAAGCATATATTTCAATTAGGCATGTAAAAGGTCAAGTCATATTGGGTAGAGTAATATATATTGAAATGGCGCTTAAATTGTACAACTTCTGTATTTCTATCAAATTATAAAATTTTTTGCATTGACAACAAAAAAGAGGCGATCGCAGCGCCACAAACGCGCCACCATTTTGGATCGACGGTCTCTTTTTTGTTGTCAATGCAAAAAAATAGTGTAATTTGATAGAAATACGGAAGTGGTACAATTTAAGCGCCGGCGCGCCGGTTCAATACGAGTATAGGTTACTCTCCTCTACTTAATCTATGGTAACAGGTTGCGCGTCGATGTCCCTACCACCCTGTATACAGTCATGTAAATATAAACCAGAATATATTTAACAAGGGCACAAACACGAACAATTAAACGCAGACGAAGAAAATAACGACTAACTCCAGTTTACGACTGCGCGTTAAATATTAATTCAACGATTTGACACAGAATGACCCGCATTTGCATGGGCCAGTCGTAAATGGCCATTGCTGAATATAGGACACCACGCAGATGGCCATAGGGATGATGACATAATCGCTAATTGATAGCAATGTCCATAGCACGGGCTGGACACAAGCAATAACGTTTTCTATTGTTGGTACAATAAATAAAGTCCTCCAGACCGTATTTCTGCCACGGCAGCCAATCTCAACAAAGACTAGCCTTTGGCGAGGGAGATATTATAGTGCACAACACACACACACACTTTTCCTGCTAATTTCTTACATCGGACTTCACGCTTTTTATTTAATCTTTTATTGTATTTTATTTTTATTTTTTATTTTGTGTGTTTACTTGATGTATGTATCTGGTGTATTGTGTGTCTTTTAGTTTGTGCCAAATAAATGCATTTTCTTTCTTCTTTCTTTCTTTTCTTTCAAGTGTGCGCGCAGACACGGGTGCCACTCCGTCTTCCCTGACTATCATAGTCCGATGGGACGGCAATCCGACGCGACCGGAGAGATCAGGCGCAGGACCAACAGCTTAACGTGCTTTCCAAGCCACGGGGGTATCACATCGCTAATTTCCAAACTCTGGGCTGTTACTAAGAAATTCCTAATGGAAAAACTCAATAACACTTTGCCCGACCCGGGAACCGAACCCAGGACCCCCACGCTCAGCAGTCGCGCTTGCGACCACGAGACAGACGGGGCAGTTATACGGCCAACGACCAACGGGGTAGGTACAATGAAAAGGATGCAACAAAGAATCAGAAAGTACAGTCACCAAAAGAGATAAGTAACCGGCCGTCAGATATAGTTGAAGTTTAGTAAGAAACCGATGGATGTTTTCGAATAAAATTAAATTTAATTAATAGAAAACAAACAGTTCATTTGCTTTTTTTTATGGTACCTTTTTTTTGCTGTTGCGCGGTGGAAATCCTCATGGATTCCTTCATCATGGGAGTGACAGAGGGGTATGCCGGACTCTTAACGGCGGTACCTACTAATAAAAAAAATATTTAACACTTTCAGGGGCACTAGCCATCGGTACGGCTACACAAATACCTACAATAAAACTTCTATCGTTCTCGCTGACCGCGCCGGAACCCGTTAAACAGCATTTCCTTAGGATTGGAAAATTCCATTAATTTATCGGTAGGATTCTTTTGTTTTATTTAATACCTTTACAAACTCTTCACTGTGTGCTGCAAACTGAAACGACTAGTTGCGCGAGAATTTCAGCATCTTCAGCATAGCCAACCCGCAAGAGTTAACTTGAGACTTCGCTCGTATGACCTAAGCACGCGGTACTGAGGCGTCGAAGGCGAGACCGGTAACAACGCGGGGGTCAGTAGAGCTATAATGTTATAACTGCTGGAAAACAGGGCTCCTCTCTTCTTTCTAAGAGGGAATGAGCCGTAATCCACCACACGGGCCCAGTGCGAGTTGGTAGAAGTCACATGTCTTCATGGTTCTAGGACATGTCGGTTTTCCTACGATGTTTTCCTTAATACCGTTTTGAGAGCAGTGGTGATGAAATAAATTACAAAAAGTAATGCGCCTGACTGGGTTCGAACCCATGACCCACAATTCGTAAGTCGCGGCTGTCACCACTGGGCCACCACTGCTCTCACTGAGTTACCGAGTCTCTTACTCGAGTCTCGTGTTAACTCTTACGGGATATAGGTACATACCTGGAAAACCCGATCACTGAATATATAAAAGAAAGATGGCTGCTGTTCCCATTCTCATGAAATAATTTATTTATTCTTGAGGCTCTTTTATAATATCAACAAGAAGGGAGACGATGTTCTCCTGACATCTCACGCAACAGTAGCAGCACAATGAAAATTACACATTGGTTTCTTTCGCGTAGCATAAATCAGCGGGATAATTGCGTAACACTCTACAGTAGCAACGGGTTTCATGTTGACAATTCAACAACATTCATTGCGTTATTTACGTTGTTGAGCAGACACATGTTTCGAACATTTATAAAGCAATGGATTAGCAATATGCGTCAAACTGATTCACATTGTAATTGAGAGTGTGTTACGCAATTAGGGTGCAATTAGGGTGTATTCCCCGAATTAGAATAGAATATAATAGATTTTATTTTTCTTACCACCAATTACAGCTTAAAGCTAAATTAGTCTACTTTTTTTTTTTTTTTTTAATTCTTTATTTCATTTAGGGATTTTTATATAAAATACATGTCAGTCCCATCGCACCTTTTCACAAACATTCTTACACACACAAAAAAATAACAAAACAAACTTAAACTAATTACTCATAAATCGAAGGCAAACAAATCTAAACAAACTTTTAGCACCGTCGGATATTGGTGTAGACAAAATTTCATGAAACAATCCAATATTATGTTTATTTAACTGTAAACTATTCATTAATACTTCTCTCTCAGCTCGAAACCGGTCGCATTCAGTCAACAAATGCACAACATCTTCCACTGTACCACATACCTCGCAGTTTGAGGAGCTACACTTTTTCATAAGAAAACCGAAATTGTTGAGTGGCATGTGACCAGATCTCAACCTGAGAGCCATTACCAATAATTGTCTACTCATCTTAGCATTATTGAACCAGGGAATACGAGGAGGTTCGGCAACTATTGTTTTATACCAGATGCCTTTTGTCCTGGACCTCAAATTAAAGTATTCCACCCAAAGTTGGTAACACAGATCTCTATATTTGGGTAATACTTCTGAAAAGGCCGGTTTTACATCTAAATCTATTCCTTCAGACGCCGCTTTCTTAGCCAATTCATCAGCCTCCTCGTTGCCCCTTAAGCCCACGTGTGAGGGAACCCATTGCAATCTCAGATCAATGCCGCTATTTGATAAAATGTCTATCTTAGAAATAAAAATTAGTCTACTTAATTTGTGGAAGACTGGTGCCTAAACTAAGTTTTTTACAAAACCTGTAAATCAGGTCACCATGCCCCCTTAACAATTTATATATTTCAAGTATTGTACTGAAGACGTTTTGTTTGAAATCACAGTAGTATTAAATCATTAAAAATTATATCATTTATTAAAAATTATTTAATTTATTAATAGAAATAAAGCAAATAAGATTTTCAGTTATTTTTTTATGTAGGAAACATGCAAAGGATGTATGAGAGTGTAGGGTGTATGATGTGTATGTGGGAGTGAGAATTGGTAACTAGAGGACTGTTAGTAGACCCACAATTGACCAATTCACCAGTTCTCCAAGCGTTCCTTTTAGTAACCTTATAAGGAATATTATCATATTTGTTTATTTCGGTACAGTCTTCGGTCCACATTCAGAGGTGTCAGTGAAGCGTGGCGTTACAGCTCGTTTGTTGTCGGGTCGAGCGAGCTCAATGCGAGCGGAACACCCGGAACTGCCAGAATTATTAGCTCAGTAGACAGACTCGTGCAGAAGATCTATTTCTTACAAAATGTTTTTCTCAGACCACAAACTTTTGGTCCTAGAGATACATGGGAAGTTAAAGGAAAAGGCTTTAAGTAGAATAGATTTAAGGTTATTATAGTAGGAAAATAATCAATAATACACTTAGGGCTGATTTTTCAATCATCTGATAACTTTATTCGAGGAATAATTTTGAAATTTTGACAGCTATTTCATACAAAAACTGTCAAACGTCAATTTTATTCTACAAATAAAAATTAGCTGTCGATTGAGAAATCAGCCCTTAGCGTAGTTAACTAAGGGCTGATTTTTCCATCGCCAGATAAGTTTTATTCAAAATTAAATCTCTGATAAAGTTATCTGGCGTTTGAAAAATCAGCCCTTAAAATGATAAAAAACCGCTATAAGAATGTCTTTGATTTTATTCAGAATTGTAACTGAACACAGAGATAACATAAACTCAGAGAAATACGATTAAATTATCTTCGGGATAAATGCAACCGATGTAAATCCAAAAGTACCCTTACGCCATTTTTTCAACGAAGTTCAGGGATGTCGAAACCTTTATAACACTATGGAGGTATAAGGAACAGGGTGTAAGTTCACTCATCCACCATAGAAAAGGGAGGATCCTCCGACCAGACGGGTGTTGTGTCTGGCGGGCAATTGCCCAACGTTTTGATGTTGGGAAATTGTATCTATGCTAACTGCGCGGTAAACTCTGCTTGCGCGATGCAGGATTTGCGTGACGTCAGTATGACGCGTTGTTCGCATGTGGCGTTGTAGATACCGCTACATCACTCCCCTCCGGAGACCGGAGGTCGATAGTGGGCTAAGTCTTGTATCTTGCGATGCTTGCCAGGCCAGCTGAGGTTCCAGTGAGTCGGAACCGGTTGCCGCATAGTTCGTCGTTCGTCGTTCGTTCATTGTCGTTCGTTCGTTCGTCGTTCGTCGTCGTCGTTCGTTCGTCGTTCGTCGTTGTTCGTTCGTTCGTCGTTCGTCGTCGTTCGTCGTGGATGCTGGCTGGCTGGGTGACTCGCCGCTAAAGCTTGCGAGAGTGATGATTATGACGTCACGCTGAAGTAGGTGCACGAAGGCTGCGCTGACGTTCATGTTCGGGGTCACCAGTATGGAGGCATGTGGAACAGGGTGTAAAGTTCACTCATCCTCCATAGAAAAGGGAGGATCCTCCGACCAGACGGTTGTTGTGTCTGGCGGGCAATTGCCCAACGTTTGATGTTGGGAAATTGTATCTATGCTAACTGCGCGGTAAACTCTGCTTGCGCGATGCAGGATTTGCGTGACGTCAGTATGACGCGTTGTTCGCATGTGGCGTTGTAGATACCGCTACAACACCTTTAGGGATATTAACCTCAGGACAACAGAACACACACACACACACACACACACACAAAAACACACACACAAACGCACACTTGCAAACTTCGAACCGTATTCTCTAGTCGCAGGTCACCACTGCAGGTTCTTGACTTAAGCTTCTTCTAATTCAACCTTCTGTATCACTCCCATCAACATGAGCACATACGTATTACTTAAAGTTTACGAGACAGTAGCACTCGCCAGCGGCTGTAAACAAGCGTTTAATTACGTGTGATGACGCTAAAGCGGCCATGCGCCTGCGCCGGTCGGCGGCCGCAACGATACGCATAGCTGCGATCAACGACTGCAGCCCCAGCATGAACTTTTAGCATAAATGTGGTCACTGTTATGATCCCTATCCTATCGTCATTCATATAATATGGTATCACTAAAACTATATGGTCAAGTGTTTACTCATAAGAGGGTGCAACCTAAAGTTGCAAATAATCAATATTAAAAAATACGATCTGTCAATTATTTCGCAGATTTGATTAATTTTTATTCAATATCACCTATTAAATGCATTAATAAAATATCGGTCTGTAGTTCACTAAAATATTGACGATAAATTGCAATAATAACAATGGAATTAGGGGTTGTAAGTGTAACTATATTTAGGTACACCAACAACTAAATATTCAATGTTTGCAATTGATTATCAATATTTTAGTGAACTAAAGAGCGACATTTCATCGTTTCATTCAGTAATATTGACAAATGAATCAAAACATCTAAACATTTGACAGCTATATGCTAATGAACGATGATTAAAGTTAAGTGACATTTAAACGTCAAAAATGTAAATTGAAATAAATAAATAAAATTGTTATGATTCGGTATGTATTCTGTTCTATTGCAAAATTATCAAGCTATGAAAGAGCGGAGTCTCCTAATATAAGCTTTTTCTTTGCTTATAAGGAGGCTCCAATCATCACCATGTTCTGTTTTGGTTATGAAATAAATGATTTATGATTTTTTATTTAACCGTCAAAAATGTATTGTTAAACAGTAGCTAATCACTACTTCACAATGAGCAACGTTTATGAATAAAGGGGTTAATGTTTAGAAAGAAGTATAAAAATATGACATGGCCTATGTTTCCCGAGAGCTAGACGATTAACGAGAAGCGAGTAGAGCTAGCAACGAAAAACAGTGGATGAAACAAACTATGGTTGACCTCACCATTGCTTACCATCAGGTGAATAAATGGTGAAATCGATTACAAAAGAAAAATTAAAAACTCTTTTGGCACTAGTTGCAATAAGATCGTGCTAGGTACCTAAGTATAACTCAAAGAAAAATTACTATTAATTCTAATCCTGTCATAGCTGAAATTAGCAACTTTCTATGCCCATTCATTTGTTTCTAATTACACAAGTGTACCGCTTGTATAGGAACAGAAGGGTAATTGCGTAACACACTAACAGGAGAAATGGCTTTCATTTTGACAGTTCGACAACATTTATTGCGTTATTTACGTTGTTGAGCAGACAAGTTTTTCAAACATATTAAGCAATGGATTACCAATATCTTTCAAAATAATTCAGATTGTGATAGATATTTTTACAAGCTAACACTAAAATAAAGAAAATGCAGGAGTTCATTGGGCATCAAAAAATTCGTCCGCATCGCTATCAATGGGATAAGTGCCCAAAAGGCTGGCAGCATTACCACGTTGGATGGCAATGCTGATTCTTTGGGCTAAAAATGGGCCTCTGGTCACGTGAAGAGTCAACCAAACGCTTGGCGATGTCACGAAAAATTCGATGAGCACTCGGACCCCAAGGCCCTAGTGTTTCAACCCCAAATGGCTCAAACACATAGCTCCCAATAAGGTTGTTATATTTGCGCCGTTTGAGGTTTTCTGCTCCTGCAGCAGCCGCCCCAGCACAGCCTACCGTGGAAGGAAGATGGGATGGCGCGAGAGTGTCGACACAGGTTGCATCCTACACCAAAGGCCTATCCAACTTCCTCTTGGAAGTTGGATAGGCTTTGGCTTTGGCTTTTCGTCATTATGGTCATTCCATCTGGCCTCTTTCCACCATCGCGTGCCAAGCCATTGGGTTCTAAAACAGCTGGCAACCTGGCGGAGACAAGAGTCCGACTGATGATGTCGTTAATGCTAGCGTGCCGTGCCATCCATCCAGCGCTCTTGCTGCAGGATAGGCCATGGTGTCCGAAGCAGTCGACTGCTTCACCGCATTGACAGCGATGTGGAACTCCGCAAGGAGCGCCCAGACGCAAACATGCAGCGAACCGGAATGTGGTGTCACCCAGCATAGTGCCTATATTGGGTGACGTTAGCACCTGAAGCCAGAGGCCCGACTCCCATTCACGCACAGCCAGCAGGCGGGCACGCTCAGCAGTATTGGTGGACGTATTAATATGTTTATTCCGTACCAACCTGCAGAGCGGCTCATCCCACTGTCTTTGGGAAGACGGGCTCTCGGGCTGAACCGTGTCGGGCAAGCCACTTTCCAGGCGTTCACCGGATCGGTCAAATACGGTACTTTAGAGTCAACCTGAGCAGGAACCAAGATTCGTGTGGTTAACTTTTCTGTGCTGTGAACCAAGGATACTAACGCCGGTGAAAACGATTGTGATTGATAATGTGTTACGCAATCGAGTGCAGATGGACGTTGGTTTGCCTTCGAAAGTTATCGGTCGAAGAGCTACGGACCGGACTCAAAAATATTCAAAACCCAGTAAAATCACTGAACAGGATAAACTTCAAATGGCGAATAGGGAAACCAATTATTCAAACGAGTAATTGACACTATATTGTTATCTTAGCAAATATGGATGAATGTTCACAAACCCACAAAGTTTCCATTTCATCGAGCGGAAAATACAATTCCTTACAAACATGAGACACAATATCAACCTGTCTATTTACACATTTCTATCTTCCATGGTTTAGAATAAGCGTTGATTTTCAGATAGTAACAGTTTTATACTTCGTTGACGTTATGTATAACTATATCTCTCTATTGAAAAAAGGCTCTTGAGATAACACGTGTATTATTTGTAAATCATAAACTAACTAATTACGAAGAGCAACCTGTGCAAATGTAAGATTGCTTGAAAATGAGATAGTAGATTAAATTTAAGTCATTACTCACTTCCTAATTATAAAGATATGCGTATTTATTACGTGAAACGTCCAATTCTGAACTATGTACTACTCTACAGTCGCGATGGAGTGGTGGAAGTGTGTGGTTCTTTTGTGTGTGACGGCTGTTTTGGCTGACGACGAATGGCTGGAAGTGACAATAGCGCAAGGGCAGGTGCGAGGGCGCAGGCATCCCAGCGGACATCTTTACACCTTCTACAACGTACCCTACGCCACAGGGCCTGTTGGTTTAAACAAATTCAAGGTACTTATTTTATCTGCTCTCTATCAGAACGCTCGTAAATTGCAGCACTGATGTTTTAGGAAACTCTAGCTTCAGGGTTTCCATTAGAAATGGTGTGTCTCACGCTAATAAAAGTAGAGTCAAATCAAAAATGTAGTTGAACCACTGCACACTGGCCTAGTCAAGTTAATCAAAATTATGTTCACGAAATAAAATCAATACTTTTGCTTTCCAGGCACCTCTGCCACCGCCAACATGGACGGATCCGTTTAATGCAACCGATGACAAGAATATCGTATGTCCACAAGCCAAATACATCATGGACTTTATGCCAGACAAAGTAGAAGCGAAAGAAGATTGTCTAATTGCTAATGTATTTGTTCCTGATACCACTGAGAAAGACCTTTCAGTTCTCGTGTATGTTCATGGGGGAGGTTTTGTATTAGGCTTCGGAAACTTATATCAAGGAACTGAGTTGATGAAGACCAAAGATTTTATCATGGTCACGTTTAACTACCGTCTCGGTATTCACGGGTTCCTTTGTCTCGGCACCGAGGACGCACCAGGCAATGCTGGCATGAAGGACCAAGTGGCGCTGCTGCGCTGGATTCAAGAGAACATCGCCAACTTTGGTGGCAACCCTGATGATGTTACCATTGCAGGTTGCAGTGCAGGTTCTGCATCAGTGGATCTTTTAATGCTTTCGAAGTCAGCCGAAGGATTATTCCACCGAGTCATACCTGAAAGTGGTGGAAATCTTGCCGCATTTACAATCCAAAGGGATCCTCTAGAGGTTGCCAAATCGCATGCCAGATACCTGAACGATCTCGCTATCGTAGATGATGTAAGCGCTTTAGAACAGTTCTATAAGACAGTTTCAATGGACTTGTTGACTGCAGATACGTTTGACAACAGGACTGATTCTACTTTCTTGTTTTCCCCGTGTGTGGAGCGTGATACAGACGGAGCATTCCTGACAGAATCTCCTCTGAGTATACTGAAGAAAGGCGACTACAAAAAGTTACCTGTTTTGTATGGTTTCACTAACATGGAAGGGCTGGTACGCATTGAACTCTTTGAAATTTGGAAATATAAGATGAATGAAAAATTTTCTGATTTCTTACCGGCTGACCTAAAGTTTGAATCTGATGCAGAAAGAGAAGAAGTAGCCAATACGGTCAAGAAATTTTATTTTGGCGACAATCCTGTTGGCAATGACAACATTTTGAAATATGTTGAGTTCTTTACGGATGTCATATTTACTCATCCCGTGCTTTGGGCTGCCAAGTTGCATGTGGATGCTGGAAACAATCAAGTATATTTGTATGAATATTCCTTTGTGGATGAGGATGTTCACGTTGTGCCTCACACTGATGTTCGAGGTGCCGGACACTGTGCTCAGTCTTGGGCTTGGTTGGACAACCTAGGTCAGAATGAGAGTCTCGCGACCCCAGAATATCAGGAAATGAGAAAGACAATACGTGAAATTTGGCACAACTTTATTAAAACTGGGTACACAAGCATGTTTTTTATACAGATACACTCACTCTCAACACACAATTTAGTCGATTCGATTTCCAGAAGTTAATTTGATATAAGTTGTTAAATAGCGAAGGATATATCTGCATGATTTGATTGTCTTCAAAGTTTATTTTATCCTTTCAGGAAGCCAGTGCCTGAAGGCTCGTCCTTGCCCGCGTGGCCGGCTGCAGGCGCGAACAGGTCACCATACATGGCAATGAATGAGACGCTGGAACTACGTGAGGTGCTCTTGGAAAAACGCACTCGCTTCTGGGAAGACATCTATGAGAAACACTACCTGGATGCAATACCACCACGCAGTGGTGCAAGCAGTACGGCGCAGAAGAAAGTACTTAATTTATTAACTTTAATTATCCTATTCTTTTGTACGAAAAGGATAATCGTAGAGTAGATTACGAAGTAAGATTTATTAACTTAAAACAATTATAATGAGTAACAAACAGTAAATAAAATTAAACAAAACAAACAATTAAGTAAACAAAAGTGAAGGGAGAGTGAGAGTGTGGGAGTGTGAGTGAGTGAGTGAGTGTGAGTGTGTGTTTAGTAACAAACGTGCAATGTTATATGCAAATAAATAAATCGTTTAAGTCATTCAGGTTTTTATTTATTCTTGTAAAACTAAGAAGTATATTTCATCTATTCCTTACTTCTGGCTTATAATATTTTGTAGTTTACCATTGGTAAGCATCTACACTGATTTTGACAGTGCCTTTGACAAGGTTTATCACCAATAGCTGATATAAAAGCTGGAACAATCGGTCTATTCTGTAAAAATCTCAACGTGAAAACTTAGGTGAAGTGACCTGTCGTTCCACCTGATGCTATCAGATTAAGGGCGGTATAAGGCCGCCCCTTACGTCAAAACTGGCGCTAACTATCGTCAAGTCAAAAAAAATCATCATTATCATCTGCCTAGCCTTTTCCCAACTATGTTGGAGTCGGCTTCCAATCTAACCGGATGCTGCTGAAAAAAAAAAAACAAGCCAAGCCAAAAAAAATCGTTGTTTCAAATTACAATCACATAATTATGAACTTGGCTTACGTCAAATAATTACGATTACGTACTTACTCGTCATTGTTTGCCGTACGTTTGTTACGTTAACCAACCCACGGTGGTACCGCCTTTTTTTTTATGGGTGGGGTATCATCATATGACTTCAAGAGGAGGGCGTGTCAGACTTTTACTGACTAAAACCCACCCGTGTTCCTTCAGTCGCCTATAAAAAATAATTATAAAAATTAAAATCGTTTATTATCAGGCGTCATCGGCCCATAGCGTGTTAGTTTTACCAAAACTTAAAAACTATGTTAGTAGACCACTTAGGCACACATAAGTACAAAAACAAAAAGAAAAACACAGCCACCAATTAGAGGAAGATTTATCACGTCCCATGTCTGACATGTAGCTTGATAAACCTATCCATGAAGAAGAAGGAATAGGAAGAAGTGAAATCACAATTAAAAGAAAAACATTATTTACTAACCTAAAAACTAATCACATGAATTCTATAAAAATAATTGTCAAACTTAACAAAATTACAATCAGAGGAACAAAATCATCACTATCTAATCAAATCAAAGAAATCAACAGCAGAATAATGAGATACAGAGATACCAGATTTAGCAGATTACACCGAACCACCGGCGGACAGCCCTTCTCTCTTCTCCCGTCTTTCAATCGTCTGTGTGCGCATCAGCGAACATCCCTGACGCACTACAGTACGGCGGAAGCCTCAGCAGCGCCCTGAAGGCATTGTTATATTGAACGCGCAGTGCGCTGTCTGCTTTTTGGATATGATTAGCCCACAGACCGCTGGTGTAAAATATTTGACAAAACGCCTTGAAAAGTTAAAAAGTGTTATTTTAACCGGTGCTGAGCAACCAGCAAACCTGCGTGCCAACATGTTTCCCCTCACAGCCAACGCCCTGCGCTCTCTCTCCATATCTAAGTCATCTCTAAGATCCTCCGTAACAATATGACCCAAATATTTAAATTGTGATACCCTCCGGGAGGGACATTTGAGGGACTTTTATTTCTTCCTCTAAACACCAACAGCTCACTCTTTGTCGGATTATATTTTAGGCCATGCTGCTCAGCGTATCTCTCACAAATGGTCAGTAATTTCCTAATTCCACCGATTGTGGGGCTTAGCAGCACCATATCGTCTGCGTAGCTTAAGTTATTTAAACTAACTCCGTCAATATGGCAACCGACATGAGTGCTGCTAAGCTCAACAAGCAAGTTGTTACCTCCTTGTCTCACACCACATTTGAGATTATACGGGTCCGACAATGCATTGGACCATTTTACAAAGTTCCTCTGCTTATCATACCAGAGAGATAATAATGAAACTAATGCCGCAGAAACTCCCGCATCCCGAAACTTCTCCCATAACACCTTATATGACACCAGGTCGAACGCTTTGGAAAGGTCCAGGAAACAAGCATATACGGGTGTTTTTCCGTCCGTATAGTACTTGATAGTGTGCTTCAACGCAAGTATTGCACTCTCAGTAGACAGCCCAGCACGAAAACCAAACTGTGTGTCGTGTAGTTTTGTATATCCACTGAGCCGCACATCAAGCACACCATCAAACACTTTAGCTATCACCGTTGCCAGTGAGATAGACCTATAATTCCCTTTGTCAGCTATGTCTCCTGTCCGATTCTTTACAATAGGTATAACTAATGTATCCAGCATCTCCTGTGGTCGGTAAGAATGCCCCCACACATAAATTAAAAAACATAGTCAATACTCTTGGCAAGTGCAAACCCGCATTTTGAAGATGCTCAATGCTGAGTCAGTCATGACTTTTCCCCGCTTCATACATTTAATGACATTTTTTATTTCTGTGCACGCAAAGCTAAGGGGTGTTCCTGATTGACTTGACTCAGCATCGTTCGCCCTCACCAGACAGACTCAAGAGGTGAGCTCACAATAAATTGTTCCCTAAATATATTAGCTATTCCAGTGTGGTCACTCTCACCCTCCACGCTAACTGGTAAGCTTGGAGAGATATTAAAATACTAATGAAATAGAAATGTTTCACATCGTTCTGGAAAGACACTAAAAAGCTTATTATTATTTCTTTAATTCATTTACTTACTTACAGATTATATTTTTAAATATTTTTATAATCAAAAAAATAAAAAAACATTTAAAAATATAAAAAATAGTAGCCCACCGGTATCGGGAACAGGGTCCAAGCTACCGGCGGTCAGGGCTCCAGAGAGAGGAACCTCCTGACAATGCGAGCCGTGTCCAGAAGTACCGCTTTCTGAATCAAGCCCTTGATCCAGCTGCCCAACGAGAGCTTCCTCAGGTGTTGGTCGAGGCTCTTGGCTATTAAGCCATTGGCTGTCACGACTATCGGCACAGTGATTGCTGAGTGTGCCACATGTCGACAACCTCGCGAGCCAAGTCAAGATACTTGATTTGTTTATCTTTCTCGGCTTTCACGAGGTTCTCATCATGCGGGACGGTTATGTCAACAATCATTGCGCGCCGCTCTGATCAATCCACCACCACTATATCAGGCTTATTGGCAACAATAGTCCTGTCAGTGATGATGGATCGATCCCAGTACAATGTGATTGTTTCGAAAGATGCAAGATCCTCCTGACCAATGACCCCATCCTACAGTATCCAGACTTTAGTAAGGAATTTAACCTGACGACAGACGCTTCGAATGTTGCCATCGGCGCTGTTTTATCCCAAGAACCCATAAATTCGGACAAACCTATCTGTTATGCATCCCGAACCTTAAACGAAAGCGAGATGAACTATAGTACTATAGAGAAGGAACTACTTGCTATAGTTTGGGCTACGAAATATTTCAGACCCTACCTATTCGGACGTAAATTTAGAATTTTCACTGACCATAAACCATTACAATGGATGATGAACATGAAAGAACCAAATTCTCGACTGACAAGGTGGAGACTTAGACTTAGTGAATACGACTTTTCAGTTATTTACAAAAAAGGGAAATCTAATACAAATGCTGACGCCCTTTCTCGCATTGGAATTCACACCAAAGAAGCCATGTCCTTATTAGAGGAAATTGATGAACTCAACTCCTTAATGGGCAATCCACCAGAAACCATTCTTGGCAAACCAAACTCCTCAATCGAAACAGCACATACAAGCGTTGAGGACCCCATCCTAGAAATTCCCATAACTGACGAGCCATTAAATAAGTATAACAGATAAATATGTTTCACCATTGTAAATGACGTTAAAAAATGACCTGTAGTTAACAGGCCATTTGACACCCATACACGTATAAGTATCCAGCTATCCGAATCTAACTTAGAGGAAGATGTGATCTGTGCCGTAAAAGAGTACGTTAACCCCAAGGTTAAGACAGCTATTTTAGTTAATCCACCTCTAGCCATGTATTCAATTATACCGATTATACAGGACAAATTCAAAAGTTCATCCTTAAATCTCGTTTTAGCTAAATCTGAATTAGAAAATGTCAAAGATTATCTTCGACAACAGGAGATAATACGACACTATCATGACGGTAAAACTAACCATCGTGGAATTACCGAGTGTCATTTAGCCTTATCTCGTAAATATTACTGGCCAAAGATGAAAGACCTGATAATTAAATTCATAAATGAATGTACGATTTGCGGTCAGGCCAAATACGATAGAAACCCTATAAGACCCCGATTTAACATTGTACCACCGGCTACCAAGCCCTTTGAGACAATCCACATGGATCTATTCACTGTACAGGGTGAAAAATACGTAACATTTATCAACGTATTTACAAAGTACGGTCAAGCTTATCACCTACGTGACGGAACAGCTATTAGCATATTACAAGCCCTTTTGCAGTACTGTACCCACCATGGCATCCCTATAACCATCATCACAGACAATGGGACTGAGTTCACAAACCAACTGTTCATGGAATTTACGAGGCTTCATAACATCAACCATCATAGAATACTGGCTCACTCACCTAACGACAACGGAAATATCGAACGACTACAGTCAACCCTTCTGGAACATCTTAGACTCCTTAATTTACAACTTAAGTTTCGATCCCGTGGGAACATCGGGATAAAAAGTATCCTATATGTTAATCCTGGTGTTAATCTGTGCCAAATTTCATCCAAATCCGTTCAATAGTTTTTGCGTGAAAGAGTAACAAACATCCATCCATCCATCCATCCATCCATCCATACAAACTTTCACGCATATAAAAGGATTATTAGTAGGATTAGTAGGTAGTGTGATGAATTACCGGTATTTATGTTAGTATTTAGGATGAAAAAGAATAATGAACGTGAAAGTGAAAATGTATCTTGAAAAGGGTTCTAATATATCTAGCACCTACCAAAAACGTTACGCAAAAGGAAGGGAGTGTAGATATATTCAGCACAGAGTGGAACAGGGTTGTCAGTGATGATGGTGATGATGCTTTCAAAGAGTACCTATTTGATTCATACAAACTTTGAAGTTGATTCATATAAACTTTTAATTTGACTTAAACGAAATGCATTAATTTTTAAAAAAATCACCTCATTCTTAAGATTGCACGTTTTATTAGTAGTAGTGAGTGCACCTGTGTCTGCAAACTTGTGCAATATAATATCTCGCGCACCGAAAGCTAGTCTCCGCTGAGATTGGTCGCCTTGGCCAAAATTTGGTCTGGAGGACTACACATAGTAACTATCTACATAAGTTAACATATAATCTGTCAAAAGTGATTTAGAATATGCGTTATACATATAACAGCACTTTAAGCATTAAAAAGTATCTTTGAAAATCAATATTCCATGAAATATCAAGTGCGTACCTAGTGAATCATCAAGCAATTATCGTTCTTAATCATAATCACATATTATATAAATATAAGCCTGTTTTGGAAGCAATAAGAATGATGAAATAATTCATTACTCACTCACAATCACAAATAATATACTTATAGATAAAGATCTATTGAAATAAAACATCAAAATGATAACATATGTAGTTTACAGCCATAGCTATGAAGTGGCGGACGTGTCTAGTTTTTTTGTGTGTGGGAGCTGTTCTTGCTGAAGACGAGTGGCTGGAAGTGACAATTGCGCAAGGGACGGTGCGCGGTCGCAAGCACCCCAGCGGGGATCTATACGCCTTCTACAACATACCCTACGCCACAGCGCCGGTAGGCGTATACAAATTCAAGGTAAAACTACGAGGGCGACACTGAAAGTTTTTAGAACTGGCCACTTGTAAACGATATAATAAAAAAATAAGTTCAATTTTTTTAAATGGAATTCTTTGCCAATATTATTGTGTATGTATTTTATTAAAGTGAAACTTTTATTAGATCGTCTCACACTTTTTCGTCTGTGTGATGCATGTCGCGTGACGGTCGGCCGCGGAGTAGGGATAATTTTACTTTCTCTATAGTGTATAGACTGTTACTTATTTGTGCCAGTGCTCCACGCTATTTTGTTTGTTTTTGTCAGTGTTTAATGTAATAGTTGTTAATTTTTTTTTGTTTTTTTTTTTTTTTGAAAAAAGATTCTCTTTTACCGTGGTTTCAAAACCACACAATCCTTTTTTCATTGGTCATTTGTTTACGATTTGGCGGCAAATTGAAAATTGTCTGCGTAATGTCAGCATGAATTTAACGCGAGAAAATTTTCGTACAGACGCCAGCAGGTCAAGCTACCCGAAACTGTCAAATTTTCCCAATTAACCTTGAACCTTAGTGCTTTACGGATAAAGTTGAAAATCTATTAAAGAAATTTGACAGATTAAATTACAATGTTTTTTTATGACTTTCGATGTCATTTAAGTCAACAAGAAAGTTATGATAGACTTCGATTGGCCTTTCACGATGAACCCCCATCTCGTGCCACTGTTTACAACTGGTTTAATTAGTTTAATGAGTTTAATCGTGGTCGCACTAATCTCACCGATGATCTGCGTGATGGATGGCCTTCTACGGCGACGACTGAAGATAACATCAGTGTTGTGCGGCGTATGATAGAGATTGACAAAAGAGTGACTTATCAGCAGATTCGGACAAGCTTAGTCATCGGTATGAGTCAAGTGCACAAAATCCTCCATGAACATTTAGCGGTCAGGAAGCTTTGTGCCCGGTAATTTGACAGAGGTCCAAAAGCTCCGTCGTGTTGATTGGTGTCGTGAAATGGTTCAAAGATTTAACGGAGGTGACTCAAATTCTGTGTTCGACATACTTACGGGTGACGAAAGCTGGATTTATTGTTATGATCCTGAAACTAAGAGACAGTCTGCTGTCTGGGTGTTTCCTTCCGAGGAGTTGCCAACTAAAGTGAAGAGAGGTCGAAGCGTGGGAAAAATGATGGTGGCTTCGTTCTTCGGAAGGACAGGTCATTACGCAACAATTGTTTTAGAGGATCGAAAAACAGTTACTACAGAGTGGTACACTAACAATTATTTGCCACTTGTCTTGGAAAAAGTTCGGGAGAAACGACCTCGCAGTAGGATCCTCCTTCACTACGACAACGCCTCGTCGCTCACCGCCAAGCAAACAATCGACTACTTGGCGACGTCTGACGTGGAATTACTCGGTCACCCGCCCTATAACCCCGACCCCCCGTTTTATGGACGCCGAGGAAGCAGTGGCTGTGTTTCAAAATGCCGTCGAAGAGACCCTTAGGGACGAGTGGGCAAAGTGCTTTGCTCAGTGGTTCCATCGGATGCAGCGATGTATTAATATAAATGGACACTATTTTGAAAAGATATAATAAAACTAAAAAAAAAGTTTCACTTTAAAACAAAAAATAAATAAATAAAATAAATAACAACATTTACATTAAACACTGACAAAAACAAACAAAATAACGTGGAGCACTGGCACAAATGAGTAATAGTCTATACACAAAAGTTTCACCGTAATAATTTACTAGTTTGTTCAGTTTTTGATTTTCTAAGAACTTTCAGTGTCACCATCGTAATAATGTTGTAAATATACAAAAGTTCAAGATTACAAATATTTTTAATTTCTTTTGCTTTGCAGGCACCTCTGCCACCACCAACATGGCCGGAACCGTTTGATGCAACTGGTGACAGGAGTATCGTATGTCCACAGAACAGTTATATGATTGACTTTATGCCAAACTCTTTAGAGGTCAGAGAAGATTGTCTAATTGCTAATGTATTTGTGCCCGACACCGCTGAGAAAAACCTTTCAGTCGTCGTTTATGTTCACGGGGGAGCTTATGTAACTGGCTTTGGTAACTTATATCAAGGAACACAGTTTATGAAGACGAAAGATTTTATCTTCGTCACGTTTAACTATCGTCTCGGCATTCACGGATTCCTTTGCCTGGGCACAGAGGATGTACCAGGCAATGCTGGCATGAAAGACCAGGTGGCGCTGCTGCACTGGGTACAAGAGAACATCGCCAGCTTCGGGGGTAACCCTGGTGATGTCACACTTGTTGGTAGTAGTGCAGGTTCTTCATCAGTCGACCTAATAATGCTCTCGAAGTTAGCCGAAAACTTGTTCCACCGAGTCATACCTGAAAGTGGTGGAAATCTTGCCGCATTTTCAGTCCAGAGGGATCCTCTAGAGATTGCCCAAGCATTCGCCAGAGATCAGAACATCACCAACGTAGACAATATAGACGCTTTAGAACAGTTCTATAAGGCAGCTCCAATGGACTTGTTGGTAGCAGATATGTTTGATGGTAGAACTGATTCTACTACCATGTTTTCCCCGTGCGTGGAGCGAGATACAGACGGAGCATTCTTAACAGAATCTCCTCTGAGTATTCTTAAGAAAGGAAACTACAAAAAGTTACCTTTGTTGTATGGATTTGCTAACATGGAAGGACTGTTGCGTATTGAGTTCTTTGAAATTTGGAAGAATAAGATGAATGAAAATTTTTCTGATTTCTTACCGGCTGACCTAAAGTTTGAATCTGATGAAGAACGAGAAGAAGTCGCCAATTCGGTCAAGAAATTTTATTTTGGTGACAATCCTGTCGGCAATGACAACATTCTAAACTTCGTCGACTTCATTTCGCATGTCATGTTTACTTTTCCTATGCTTTGGGCTGTAAAACTGCACGTGGAAGGTGGCCATGACCAAGTATATTTGTATCAATATTCATTTGTAGACGAGAATGATACTCCGGTGCCTCACACTGATGTAAGAGGTTCTAAACACTGTGCTCAGTCGTTTGCTTGGTTGGACGACCTGGCTGATAGAAATTCAAGTCTCGAGACTCCCGAATTTCTGAAAATGAGGACCACAGTTCGTGAAATTTGGCACAACTTTATGAAAATTGGGTAAGCATTCAGTTTTTAGCATTAACTTAAAACCATAGTGTAGTGAAACTGACTAATCAACGAAACTGGCGAATTAAATAAACTGAGGGAAAATGACCAGTGATACGCGGACTCCTATCAAGATTCTATAACTCAGTTTAACGTTCGTTTTAACTTTTCAGGACGCCAGTGCCTGCTGGTTCGTTGCTGCCACCGTGGCCGGCTGTAGGTGCGGACAGGTCACCACACATGGCACTGGATGAGCCTTTGGAACTACGTGGGATGCTCTTGGAAGAAAGCACTCGCTTCTGGGAAGGAATCTATCAGAAACATTACCGGGATGCAGTACCACCACGTAGTGCCGCTGGTAGTTCGGTGCCTAAGAATTTTTTATACTTATCTATGCTGTTTGTCTTGTCTCATTTTGCTACGAAGAGAAGATTATACTAGAGATCCATATAAAATCAGATGAATGTGTTAACATTTCACAAAAAACAAGCAAATAAATGTTAATATCTAAGGGCTGATTTTTCAATCGAAAGATATTTTTTATTCGTGGAATAAAATTGTCGTCTGACAGATTTTGTATGGAAGAACTGTCAAAAATACAAAATTATTCCTCGGACAAAATTATCTGGCGTTGGAAAAATCAGACCTAAATCAAATTGTGCTCATAAATGTTAAGAAAAAACAAAAGGATAGTTAGGTTAACATTTTTATTAGTCATGGTCTGTAGGAGTCAAGGGTTTTAATTTAAATACTTGTTGATAATGATAGTTTCGCAATGTGTAGGTATTTCATACAAGTAATAAAAGTATTTCTTCTTACAATAGAATACTCTTTATTATGTTCACTATATAAATAACAGACATAAATATAGAAATCTTACAAACGGTGACACAATGGGCGGTCTTATCGCTAAGAGCGATGTTCTTCTTTTTCATGTAAATATATTTTAATGATGGTTTTTTTTATGTTGTTTTTTTTTGTTGGAAATTTCTACTGAATTACTTCTTCATTGTTTCTACGAATTCGGTTACTGTCCCTTGAGCTTGAACGCATCTCGGACAAGTATATAAGATTTCCTTTTATCTGATTTGACATAGCCTCACTGTCTGCGTTTAGCCTGTGGGTCAATTTAGCTCAACGGACATTCAGCGACCTACGCGTTCTCGTAATGCACTGAGATTACTACTGCGGCTGCCGTGGCGTTGTAGTGCGTCGGAGATATTTTCGGATAATAATATTGATGGTTTTAACGCCATTATTAGAAAAAGACGTGTCCTGTCGTGTTCGCAGATCGGTGAGATTCCCCAATGTTGTGGAGGTGGATGCAGCTCCACGCTGAGTTTTAATTATTAGGCCCTTATCTATGAAATTGCCGATTTTTGATGCTAGCTAGCTATTGTGAATATCGATATCTTTCATTATATTTAGAATTCCAAATTCAAATTAATTTTATAATATAGCATGACATTTTGTTTTGCCAAACCACTCTGAGGGAAAGAGTGGTTGGCATGCCAGAGGTCAAATATATTTGCAAGTAAAACCGCGGGCAACAGCTAGATCTTAATAGAATCAAGTTTGAGATTGATAGTAACTCTGGGTACTCCGGAAGTAGTTAGTACAACAACGTAGAGGAACGTCAAGTAAAGTTCAATTGAAGTTCACGACTTAGCCGGAGTTAAGTCAACCGAGCCAAACTCCGGATCGAGTTGGACCAACTTTGACATTGTTATGAATGTATATTCTGCCATCTATTAAACTACATACAGTATATTCAGCCTATAAGACGTTCCCACTCAAAACTAAAATCAAAATATTTTATTTCACAAAAAATAAATCTACATGGACACTTATGAAACGTCAATTCTCAATTTTTTATTGCGTACCTTATTGTATACAGTTGGTAGGGAAATAATTATATTAGTCACAATTATGGACCCTGTCGGGCACAGCATAGATCCAGTAGGAGAGAGGAGAAAGAGCACTGGGTTTTTAATGTGATAAATTTTATTATTTGTTAAGTAATTAGCAGGTTATACAGTTTCATTAACACAGAATTTAATTTAATTAAGTTTTTTTAAATTATACATTTATTCACGTTTTATACGTCAGAAGCCAGGTGCACGGTTTCTATTCATCGTTTCCTATGGAGAAGAGCCAGCAAGAAACTCCACTGCTGGGGCTCAGGCGTCCTGGCTGTGAGATCCGTGGGCCACCACGTTGTTCGAGTGCGGAATGGTAGATATTTTAAAAATGTTGATTCTTGAATATGAAACATTATTAAACATTCTTGCACATTATTATAAAATCGTGAGGAAACGTGGACTTCTTTTTAGCAATCAATTTGCCTAGACTTTTCCCGACTATGTTGGGGTCGGCTTCCAGTCTAACTGGATACCAGTACTTTACATTGAGTAGTGCTTATCTGACCTCCACAACCCAGTTACTGGGTACACGATATGTCGATATCCTTTGGTAAGACTGGGTGACAGACTTTTGGGCTTCTGACTGCCCGTTACTACTGTCAAAGATCTATAATTGACAGCCAGGACCAACGGCTTAAAGTACTTTCCGAGGAACAGAGGAGTCTCGAAGGGGTCCCGGGTGTATAATGAATAGCTTGCCGAGGTGGATCCGTGGATGGGTGCACACCCATCCACGGATCCACCTCGGCAAGCGTAACTTAACCTTCTATCAACCCATGCGGCTGTGGTTATTTAGCTACGAGCCCCCTACGAGCTTTGACACGTCCTATTCCGCTTAATTTCTCAACTTTGTTACGTTTGTTTAAAACATTCTAAAATTGAGAGATAATAAAGCTGAAGAGTTTGTTTGTTTTTTTGTTTGAACGCGCTTATGTAAAAAGTTCTTTTTGCATTTGATAGCCCAATTCTTGAGGAAGGCTATAGGCTATAATATCACGCTAGGACCCTTAGGAGCCGAGCAAATATTATCTATTTGCTCGGCTAAGTTAGAAAGAACGGTAAGCGAAAACGAAGTAAAAGCGCGGGCAGACGATGCGATGTAACGGGGTGGGACGGGGGAACAAGACGTTAGACGCGGACGAAGTCGCGGGCAGACGATGCGATGTAATGGGGTGGGACGGGGGAACAAGACGTTAGACGCGGACGAAGTCGCGGGCAGACGATGCGATGTAACGGGGTGGGACGGGGGAACAAGACATTAGACGCGGACGAAGTCGCGGGCAGACGATGCGATGTAACGGGGTGGGACGGGAGAACATGACATTAGACGCGGACGAAGTCGCGGGCAGACGATGCGATGTAACGGGGTGGGACGGAACTTATATGTTCGGGCCGTTTGTGGTTGAAACACTAGGGCCATGGGGCCCGAGTACACACTTAGTATTTCGAGACATCGCCAAGCGGTTGGTCGACTCTTCACGTGACCAGAGGGCTGGCCTATTTTTTAGCCAAAGAATCAGCATTGCCATACAACGTGGCAATGCTGCCAGCCTTTTGGGCACGTTTCCTGATGACAGCGATGCGGACAAATTTTTTGATGCCTTTTGATAATATTTGTTTAGTTTTATTAAATGAATTGTTTATGATTTTATGTTTTTTTTTTTGTCGCCTTTACTCTTTCACACGCTGTCTACAACTCTCTATCTATTGTCCTATCGCAGGTATGCTGGCAGAGATTTCTTATGGAATAATAA
The DNA here is from genome assembly GCA_911387795.2 of Apamea monoglypha. NCBI lineage: Eukaryota > Metazoa > Arthropoda > Insecta > Lepidoptera > Noctuidae > Apamea > Apamea monoglypha. Next base: position 13,492,055 of record OU426916.1, read on the forward strand.
GCATCACCTTTGTGATTTCATGTTTCTGATTTTTTCTTGTCTGTTTATATAATTGTGTGTGCATAAATGGTAAAATAAATAAATAAAGAACGCTAAGCGAAAACAAAGTAACACCGCAGGCGGGGGATAATTTCACTCGGACGCAGCCGAGGGCAGAAGCTACTTTTTTAATAAATGGACATGATATAAATCACATTTTATGAATTAACATTCAATAAGAGTTAAGATATCGTTAATCATTTAACTTAAGTAAGTTATCTTCGCTTAACCTTCCTTGACCGTAAAAGCCAAAGCCATGGAAGGTAAGAAAGTTAGACCTCCTTGGTCTAACTTTTCTTTAACCGAGAGTTGAGGTTAAGGGTACTTATTTAAATAAGTACCCAAGGGCGTATACCAACTGACCGAAAAATTGTATACATAATCAGCCTATAATGTTCCCACTGCTGGGACACAGGCCTCCTCTCGGTGAGAGGGAATGGGCCGTAATCCACCACGCGGGCCCAGTGCGGGTTGGTTATGTCGGGATGTGTTAGAAAATACTTGATTGTATACAATAATAGGTATGTTAAGTAATTAACATTACAAGACACAGAACATTAAATGAAATTATTTGCCATATGTCAGCTAGCCACGCCAATATACCAACAAATATAATAAAAACTATATGTGCTCAAGCTAAAAAATAATTAATTAAAATTAAAATGTAAATAAAAACTTACTACCTAAATAAAAGCCTCCAGGCACAAAGGGCAGCTTACATATTTATGCACTGCTGGGTTCTGTTCACATAGCTGTCACTTGAAATCACAAATGATAAACTAGGACCATCGAAGTAAAATAAATTAATAAGTTAATACTAATAACAACAATAAAACCATGGTCAGCAAGACGACCAGTCACCACAAGCAGCACCCGTTCACGAGCATTACGCAAAGATCAGCCATTACCCCCCTCGCCATATTTGAGCGAAGGAGGCAACCCGACCCGCGACACTACCGCAAGCAGTGACATTTAAGGGAGCATGACGAACTTGCTGCCGGTTGTTCGGGCAAGAATAATATGATCAATCGTCGAGGTTAGTGACCTCGACGATTGATAACCACATATTGTAATCAACTCATTAAAAAACATTAAAATGAGTAGATTATGTCAATAATACATTAAAATTAAATTAAACTTAATTGACTTATACAACCTTTTTTACATACCAAGACTCTACGACCTTCGCCGTTGGTCCTGGCTGTCATTAGTGAATCTTTGACAGTCCTTACGGGTCGAAGCTCAAGTCTGGCAAACAGTATACCATCATACCGTATTACCCAGTAACTGGGTTGGAGGTCAGATGAGAGTCGCTTCATGTAAAATACTGGTTTTTAGCTGCACAATTTTTTTTTATAAATCCCAGAAGCATCATAGTGCTTTAGAGGTATGAGGAACAGGGTGTAAAGTTCACTCATACTCTATAGAAAAGGGAGGATCCTCCGACCAGACGGGTGTTGTGTCGGGTGGGCAATTGCCCAACGATTGATGTTGGGAAATTGTATCTATACTAATTGCGCGGTAAACTCTGCTTGCGAGATGCAGGATTTGCGTGACGTCAGTATGACGCGTCGTTCGCATGTGGCGTTGTAGATACCACTACAGTGCAATGCTAAATGTGGGAGACACTTCTTGAATTTATTTTATTTGAGGATTTTTCAGCCAGCTTAGGTACAATTATCTTATTTGTTTTCGATGAAACTGTATCGTAGATAACGTTAAAATTTCCAAGTATTTTTTTATAAAAATAAGATTAAATTATAAAATTATAAAGTACTGCCCATTCGTTTTCGCTTAGCATTTTTTCTAATTTTTTTGTTTTTGTTTTTTCTCAGCTCCTAAGGGGCGTAGTGTAATGTTAAATACCTTCCTCAAGAATTGGGCTTCAAGAGACTAGCGCATTCAAACAAGCAAACTCTTCAGCTTTACAATATTCATAATCAGCCCATATTGTTCCCACTGCTGGGACACAAGCCTCCTCTCGGTAAGAGGGAGTGGGCCGTAATCCACCACGCCGGCCCAGTGCGGGTTGGTAGATGTCACGTGTCTTCGAATTTTTAGTTCTAGGACATGCCGGTTTCCTCACGCTGTTTTCCTTCACCGTTTTGAGAGCAGTGGTGATGAAATAATTTACACAAAGTAAAGCGCGTGACGGGGTTCGAACCTACGACCTACAACTTGTAAGTCGCGGCCGTTACGACTGGGCCACCGCTGCTCTCATATTTACAATATTAGTATCGATAAAAATACTTCCGTATCTATTTATATAATTACTATTATATGATCATTATCAACGTTGTGGGAACATTAATAGTTTCCACATGACATATTAATATTGGTGGCAACCCTAACATTACGGAGACCATGCCAGCCATTATTATAGCCATAGCCGATTAAAACAAAATTGTATCGTGACAGTTTCCCATTCAAACACATACCTATTGGATTTCATTATACATCGACACGATAATTGAATTATATAAAATAGTTATGGAAATCGCTCCATGCAGAGACAATTCTTTCTGAATACATCGTAAGACCGTTCTGAAGATGTCTGATACGGAGAAAAAGAATATTTATTTAGAATTAAAATTAAATATCAACTCGCACCGGGCCCGCGTGGTGGATTACGGCCAGCACGCGGCCCCATCAGTGGGAACAATGTGGGCTGATTATGCTAATATATATATATATATATGGCACAGGTTATGCCGGCAGTCGACGCTGGAGTACAGGTAGACGCGGCGTACTTTGACTTTAAAAAAGCCTTTGACACCGTGGACAATGATGTCTTATTAAGAAAGCTGGCAGATGTAGGATGTACGCCGCACTTACTGCAGTTCTTTGTCAGCTATATGAGAGACCGTCAACAGTACGTTGACTACAATGGGTACGAGTCGAGGCCTTACTTCACCAGGTCCGGGGTAAGCCAGGGCAGCAATTTGGGGCCTCTTGAATTTATCATAATGATAAACAGCTTGCCGGAGGTCGTCAGACATGGCTCATGTTTGTTGTTCGCAGATGACCTCAAGTTGCTGCTCGAGGTAAGGGATGAGTCAGACTGTGAGCGACTCCAGGGTGACATTGATAGAGTGGTGAAATGGAGCCATGACAATAAGCTGTATTTCAACGTGTCCAAATGCTCGGTAATATCCTTTGGTCGTGCGCGCACCCCTGTCCGCTATGAGTACAAAGCAGAGGCGATACCTATGCAGCGAGTAACGCAAGTGCGGGATCTAGGGGTATATCTCACTCCAGATCTTACGTTTCGCGAGCATATCATTAAGATATGTAAGAAAGCGTACAGAAACCTCGGCTTTGTACTTAGGCAGTCACAGGGGTTCACTAATATTACGACTATAAGGGTATTATACGACGCTCTAGTCAGGAGTCACTTGGAGTATGGTGCTGTCATATGGGCTCCACATGAAGCAAAGTACTCTGTCATGCTGGAGCGCGTACAGAATAAGTTCACGCGTCACTTGTACTTCAGACTGTACGGGGTTTATCCATTGTACCCGCTGATGTACCCCACCCTGTTTGTACTGGGCATGGTCGGGTACAATGAGTTAAGGGTGCGACGACAGTTTACTTTTGTCGTCTATTTAATTAAATTACTCCGGGGTAAGGAACACAATCCGGGAGTGCTTCAGTGCTTGCGGTTTTCTGTTCCAGACCGCTACGTGTGGAGGCGGCGGCGCCCGCCACTGCTGGCTGTGCCAACTGCCCGAACCAACCTGCTGGCCAAAGCACCTCTCACGCGAGCAATTCGTACTGTTAACGAAGTTCAGAATAGGTTGGACATTTTTTCGTGTTACTTTAGTGAACTCGCAAGAGTAAGTTTATATATAATATGTTACGAGAGTAACAATTAGTGTAATTTTATGTTTATTGTATCTTTTATTGTTTATTGTATCTTTTATTTTTTTGTTATGTTAATTTTCTATGAAGATTACATTGTTATAATTATAAGGTTGTATGTATTGTTTTAGTTATAAGTAATTTGGTGTTAATGTATTGTGTAGTTATTTGTAATTGTTAGTAATATTGTAATTTAAAATAGTTATTATTATAAGTAGGCTTAGCTATCGCATTAGGTTTCTAAACCTGTAATGGTAGTATAAGAGTTTTAAATAAATAAATAAATAAATACCAACGGCACTTTGTATAATATGTATTAGCAAACTAAAATATGACGACGAAAATTTTTTTCCGTGTCTTCTGAATTTTTTTTTTTTTTTTTTTTTCTGCAGAAGTCAAAAATAAAAGTTACTTTGGATCCGGAAATGTATATAAAAACAGTTCTTGGGAAGTTTAGCATGTGTGACTGTAAATCTGTCACTACACCCCTTGAACGTAAACTATGTAGGTTACGAAGCATTAAATTCGTGTGATTTATCAAGTGCCCTTTGTAGAAATCTTATCGGGTCTTTGATGTATATCATGCTGATGCTGTGCACTCGACCTGACGTAAGTTTTTCTGTTAACATCTTGAAATGATAGGAAAACAAAAACAACCACTCATTATGAGGTCACACATAAAAAGGGTCTTGCGTTATTTAAAGGTAACAAATAAATCTCATGTTAACTTTTACACGTAATTATTACAAAAATATGTTCGGTGTTGAGGCTAATATATTGCTGATTCTAATATTTATAATTCTGTAAAGCCATATTTGTTACGGTCGCGAATCATATTTAAATCAGCAACCCAACCCGACACTGGCGCCGATTCCCTTGTTCACAAACTAAACTAAATTTAAGTTCAGTGCATATTTTTCTTTCTATTTCATTAAGAAAAGGACGAGATAAATATTAGTTTAGTCCTGTCAAATTAAGATACACCACAGACAAGTTTAAACGTGATTGTAAAAATTGGCTACTAGAATTACGTCAATTTACGTCAGGTGCTGACTAATTTGACAGGACTAAACTAATGTGTATCTTATGTCCAAGAAAAAAATGCACTGAACCAATTAGTTATTTTGTGACTGAACATAAAAGTTTAGTTTGTGAACAAGGGAATCGGTACCACTGACCTGCCAATTGCAAAAAACCTAAGAAAATAATTACCCTAATAAATTAACTACCTACCCTGACGCTTTCGGCCTTACGTTCCATGTTATAAAGGGTGAGCCTCTTGAACAGCACATATTTTTTTAAATGTATTATAATTAAAACCTATGCGCTGTTCCGACGTCGTCACACGCAACTACGAGCAAGTAATTAAATCAGCGATTAGCTACCCTAATAAAAAACCGATGGCGGGACCAACATATAATTAATTTTCAGTTGGGATTTCCCATGACTGGGGCTTGCATGCGGGGTGACGTGGGAAATCCTGAGAACGTACCATGAATATAACTTAAGGAGCTAAGGACGTGAGTGTTCTGCTTTACTCTACCGGAGTTGGTATAAAGCAGAATACTCACGGTAAAATTTAAATGATTTAGGGCTGATTTTTCCAACGCCAGATAATTTTATCCGAAGAATAATTTTGAATTTTTGACAGTTCTTCCATACAAAATCTGTCAGACGTCAATTATATTCCACGAATAAAAATTATCCGTCGATCGAAAAATCAGCCCTCAATAACAATTCAGTAAAGCAAATTAGTAAAAACAAGTTAGTGGTAACGGCCGCGACTTACGAGTTGTAGATCATAGGTTCGAACCCAAACAGGCGGTCTGGGTTCGAACCTACGATCTACAACTTTATCTTGTGTAAATTATTTTCATTACAGCGGTGGCTCTCTTAATGGTATGAATATGAATATGAATTGCACCATTCCCAGCGTGGTTTGACCAGACTCGATTAATTGAATGAACCCCAAGTTTCACACTAGCTCCTGTAGCCTCATGTTCATGGTGCTACAGCGACCATTGTATATCAAGAAGTAGACCGGGGGGCGCGGTTTTTGTAGGGAAGACGTGCCCGTAGGTAAGGTAGGATTTAAGAGTCTACCGGATATGCATCCTAGAGTAAGCATTGGACTAGTGGAGAGATGGGTGATATATGTCTATGGATGGGCACCTTTTAAAGACTTCGCGGCCAGGTGCTTCAGGTCGAGCTTCACCCATGACTCTTTTGGCCGGGTTCTACTGCTTTCTCGGTTCTTTTGTATGTAATTGCTCTGCTGTGTTATGTTGTGTTAGATGTTGATGTTTTCATTGTCATCGTTGGAGTTCTTGCTACTGTCCGTTTCCGGTTTTTTGTATATCTCACTAGCAGCAATCCTAATCTTATTTTTGTCTTCCGCCGTATCCATCCAAAAATCGAGTCCCTTGTCAAAGCACTTCCTGTAATATTTCGGGCAACGCTTTGTAAAGCTCGATTACTTCTTGGTCAGTTCCGGGAGCTGTCCCCGTTCCGTATTCTTTTTGATGATTGCCATTACGTCGTCTGCAGTGGGTCCATCACATTGGACTTCGGTTATCAGCTTTTTTATATTAACTATTGGTATAAGACGGCCCTCGGATTTTTTTAAAATTTGCTCCCATTTGGTCATCGGTACGTAAGTAGAACTTTTTCGACGTTTTGTTTGGAGTTTGTTTCTCCTGTAAAAAAAAGTACAGCATTTGCATGCGTTTTGCAGGGTGGTTTTTCCCCAGTCCGCTGAGGCAGGCTCTGCATGCTTTTTGTTCCTCCTGATATTTAACCCTTTGAAGTGTTGCCTGACATTCTTTTACGCGGTTATGCCTATTTGGATTATCTGGTTGCCTACTTTGTAAGAATTTAGCCTTTTGTAGGTTAGCAAGAGCTAGTCGATGATCTCTGGGGAGAACTGGCTGAAGAATTAGAGTTTCCTGGGCAGCCGCTTTTAATACTTCCTTTATGGTATTCCAGGGTATTTCGATGTTTTCGTCCGTTGAGTTGATTCCTACATTTTTTTGCTTTTTTGTTATGTAATCTTGGTATTTTGTTTTGGTGAACTTGCTATTGAGAGCGGCATAATAGCATTGTTTATAGTTGAAATCCTTGGCCACTATTGTTGTCTCCTTCACGGGTAGCTGTTGCCTTTGTGTATTACTGTGTTTGACAGACTGTTGTAGCTTGAAGTGCAGCTGGCGTCTGTACCAATGAGTATTCCTTGAGGGGACGGGCGTTGGTAGCTTTTCACAGGAAAAGTTAATTCATAAACGTTAAGAACTTTTCTTGTTCCAAATAAACAGTTTACATGTGTTACCAACACACGTAAAATATGATCGTGATGAAAAAGTCTGAATACAATATCGTACTGGTTGGTAATGTAGGTAGGTACGCCCACAGAACAGATAAAAGAGGTACGCCAGCAGGTCAAGCTACCCGAAACTGTCAAATTTTCCCAATCTACCTTGAAACTTAATGCTTTAGCGATAATGTTGAAAAGCTATTAAAGAAATTTGACAGATCGTAGTAACTTGGTGTGCTGGCGTCCGTAAGTACTAAGTTCTAAGATGTTCACCCATCAAAACGACGACACAAAATGGTAAAAAGTTAATCCTATTCTCAATTTCATCAGAAATATACCTAGCTGCTATAAACCGACATCATAATTTTATTTGTGGAAGTAGGTAAATACTTTTACACGTCAAAAATAAATTGTGTTTTAAAACTAAATGAGTTCGGTGTTTCATATCCGACTACTCTATGAATCAATCAATCAACTCAGCCTATCGTAGTCCACTGCTGGACATACGCCTCTCCCAGACTCTGAGAATAAACGAAACAAACTCACACACAGTTTACAGTGTCTTAAAGCCTAGACATAATCTTGGTCAGATCATGTGAGGACCATGTAGACTAATGTTTGTAATCGTGTAACTCAACTCAGAGCTTAAGGGGCTCAACGACTCGAGAAACAATAACACCCGGTATCTTATAGTACTCTTTGAACAATAACAAACAGAGGAAATTTGAGTAGGCCTCATTAAAAGTACATAAACTGCCAGACTATAATTAAAATTAAATGAGAAAGAAAAAAATACCCACATAGTTCACATTCGCAATAATCTATACTTATAATAAATCTGTAGAAGTGAAAATTCTGTACATTGAAAATATCAAAAAAATAAATGGCAGGGGGTGTTACTAGACCGACACCGAACCCAAAAATGTGATTAAAAAAAAGAACAATGGCAGCCACCCATACATTAATTTAGCTGAGATTTAATTCTTGCGTCTTTAAATGAAAAATATCTTGTTTAACTCGGCGTCAACTTCTGAATTAGTTTGTGCAAGAATTTTTGTTCGAGAAGTCCGAGAATAATAGAAATTCAGTCATGAACTTTTGTAGGTTATGTTTATGGTTAGCGTTGCCCGGATAAACCCGGACATAGGTAGGCTTTCTGATTGCGTGTCCAGCCAAAATAAACGGTGTCTGGCTTGTCCAGCTTTTTTTAGGCTTTTTATATTTCGCAAACGAGCGAGCGCCGATGACTGATTATGACAATAATCAAAAAAGCTTGATTTTACATACAATTTTTTTGTCGTACCTATTAATACTGAGACACAAAATCCTCAATAATGTAGGGTGTCCGGCCTTTCTACCCAAATGTCCGGCCAAACTCTGTCCGGCTATTAGGTTTGGCGACCTGGCAACCCCATTGAACAATCAACAGTTGTCAAACCAAGACTTTATATTTTTTTCGACTTGGGATAATAGTCTTTTTGCCAGTCATTAATTGAAAGTAATTAATTTATTTTTACACTACAATATTTTTACTTCCCTACAAAGAACACTTCCACTTATAAATAAACATTATTGTTAATTCATTTACTCCTTTTTGTTACAACAACAAACTAAAACTGATTTTATTACAATAATACTGTACTTACTGTCACTTGGCAGAATAAATACAAAATGGCATCACTAATTGTCAATGAAAAAATCAAATAACTTTTCATTTAAAATAATTTTTTTATCCGGAGTTAACCAGGTAATGTGATACTTTGAAAAAACGTAGAAAAATAATAGAACTGCCTTCGTATATAAGTCACTTTTAGACGCTCAAATTAAAGTCAGCTAAGCTTTCGCCATTGTTCTTTTGTCTGTGTGTCTGTCTGTCTGTCTGTTTGTTCAGGCATCACGCAAAAACTACCGGTTCGATTACGATGAAACTTGGTATAATTATTCTTTAATATCCTGGGCACCACACTGGGTACTTTTTAACCCGGAAAAGTGTATACAATAAAAAACAAACTTAATTTTGCGGTTCGATCCCTAGATCCGATTACAGTTCCAACCGCAAATAATAAGTTTGTCGTAGGTTACGTCACCCGCAGTGGAGTTCACTAAGGGGCGCTGCACACGGCTAAGACACTATAATATTTTATCTTAAGATACAATATCGCAAAATAAGCAAAATCCCTAAAAACTAAGATATTAGTTTTTAGGGATTTTGCTTATTTATTGAGTTTAGATTAGTTATCATCAGAAATAGGTTTATTTAGGTAGGTAGGTGTTATATTTTCTGTTATTGAGTTTATTTTTTTTTTAATTTGGTAGGTACTTAGGTTTACTTTTATAAGGCGTAGACGTAAATAATAAATAATGATTAAGATCTCATAATTCATTCATTTCTGAATTAATTATGAGATCTTCATCATTATTTTCAAAAACAACTACCTTTTGAAGAGTGAAGTGGGGTCTTAAAAAACAACAGATTTGACTAAATGCGTATGAAAATGAAAATATACACGCTAAGTACTTATATAAAAAACATTTTTTTTTTTTTGTTTGTCTGTTTGCTGCGGCTAATCTTCGAAACGGCTGGACCGGTTCCGACGGGACTTTCACTGGCAGATAGCTGATGTTATGGAGTAACATAGATTTGATTATTTAAACTTTGTTGCATACAAAAAAGGTACAAAGGCTGACTTAATGCCTTAATAGGCTGTATAGGCTACTTTTTTGTTTCGGTAGCATGTTCCCGTGGGATAATTTCCGATATCCACGCGGGCGAAGCCGCGGGCAGAAGCTAGTTAAAGTAATATAGTTTACCAGGACTTTACTTTTAACGCTAAAATAATTGACGGTTATGCCAGGCTGTCAGCTTGAGCGGATCCTTGGTCGCGGGGAGGATCCGCCGCCTAGGTCTAACGGTGGCGCTGCACAAGAACGAGGCCGTGTTCTTCCACGGACCTCGGCAGCGCCCCCCACCTGACGCCCACATATTCGTGGAGGGCGTCAGAATCGAGGTCAAGGCCCAGATGAAATATCTGGGCCTTGTATCGACAGCAGGTGGCGCTTCGGGCCGCATTTTAGCGGGCTGTCGGGCGCGCTGTCGTGGCTGCTTCCCAACTTGGGGGGGGCCCAGCGCACGATGCCGGCAACTCTACGCCGGCATCTTGAAGAGTATGGCCCTGTACGGGGCCCCTATCTGGGAGGACTCCCTCCAAAGGAGGGAGAACGCCGCTGCCTTGCGGGCACCCCAAAGGGCAATAGCTCAACGGGTGGCGCGGGCCTACCGCACGGTGGGCTCCGCGGCAGTCTGCGCTCTGGCCGGCACCCCGCCTTGGGAGCTCGAGGCGTGGGTGCTCGCCAGAGTGTACGAATGGACGGCGGGACGGAGGGCGAGAGGAGAACGCCCCGCCCCGGAAGAGCGGGAGGCCGTCCGGCGGGAGGCGAGGGATGCCATCGTCGTCCATTGGACGGCAGACCTCGCCACCGCAGCCTTCGGCCGCCGAACCATCGACGCGCTTGGGCCGGTCCTGCGAGACTGGCTCGAGCGGTCGCATGGGTTCCTCTCGTTCCGTCTGGTGCAGGTGCTGTCCGGACACGGTTGTTTCGGATCGTACCTGCACCGGATCGGACGGGAGGAGACGCCGTCGTGCCACGACTGTGGCGCGGCGGAGGACTCGGCGCAGCACACCCTCGAGGTGTGCCCGTCGTGGTCCGAGCCGCGCCGCAGTCTCATTGCGGTGATCGGACCGGACCTCTCACTCCCCGGTCTGGTTAACGCTGTGCTGGGGGATGAGGGGTCCTGGGCGGCAGTCGCCTCCTTCTGCGAACACGTCATGTCCCAGAAGGAGGCGGCGGAGCGCGCGCGGGAGGACGATCCTCACGCAGCGGCGCTCCGAAGGCGAAGGAGGGGTCGAAGAAGACGTCAGTTTGACAGTCATCTCCGACTCCTTAGGACAACAATTTTGTACGAGTTAATTTAAAAAATCCAACTACATCACTTTAGTACAGACGCCAGCAGGTCAAGCTACCCGAAACTGTCAAATTTTCCCAATCAACCTTCAACCTTAATGCTTTAGCGATAAAGTTGAAAAACTCTTAAAGAAATTTGACAGATTGTAGTAGCTTGATGTGCTGGCGTCTGTACATTTTCTATGAAGCATCGCACATTACATTACATTACATCGGACCACACCGCGCTTTTTTGTATGAAAATGCGATGCACTGTAAAGCACATAATACACATGCCTGTAACTTGCACGCCATTGACCCTTTTTTTTTAACGTGGAGAAATGCTCATGCATTCTGCACTACCACGGGGAGATAGTGCAGTTATGTGGGACTCTAACCCACTAAAACTCCACGGTGTCCTCCTCTGCCGCTTACGGCGGGAACACGGGCACGCCTTAGCACTCATCCGTGAACCCGCCGCGGCCGTCCGTCACCGGACCCTCCTCTGGGGATTACTCCCCATCACAGGCGCAAACACATGGCACGCCGTGACCACCCCAGGGACCAAACCAGCACATGGGCGCCAGACGACCCCGTGTCTGGGCACCCTTGGTCCCCCTGCGACGGGTCAGGTCATTGGCCCCGCCGCCTGCCAATTTTCGGCCGCAGAGGATAGGGAGAGCGGCCTACGTCATACCTACACTCCTCTTCCCCTGCGGCCCCACCGCGTTCGCCATCAGACGGTGGCGACCCCGTCAAGGCCGCGGAAGGTAGGGAGAGCGGCGCACCGCAATACCGACACTCCTCCCCCGCCGCGGCCTCCAACCCTCAGCCGTGATGCCTCCCATCCCACATCACGGCCCGCCTCAGTTGCGATGTCGCCCAAGCGGCACCGCAACCTACTTGTTGGCCGCTACGTCGTCGGCTTACAGGCAAAGCCCTGACGAGCGGCCCCTCCTCGGGTTCCTCTTAGCTTCATCGTGGTTGTCCAAGCCACGGCTACTGAGCCCCCCCGCCTCGACAATGCGGGAACCCACCGGGGGGGATGCCATTGACCCATAACAACTTCTGATTGGTGAATGTCACGGTAGCATGCTTCTTGCTTATTTTTGTGCTAGTTACAGGCATGTGTTGGCTTTATGTGTGCTTAGCATTTGTGTGTGGCAATTAAGCTTACGGCCCTCCTGGTGATAATTGGTTACCGTCCCATATGGACAAGGCAATCCCAGATTTAACGCAAGAACTAACACCGACCCAGAGACAAGGATGAAATTTATATGTAATCAGCCTGAATCAGCCGAACCGAAACATATTTCAGCAACGCTGCTTTGGCTCCAGAAATAGGTCATCATCTGCCTAGCCTTTTCCCAACTATGTTGGGGTCGGCTTCCAAGCTAACCGGATGCGGCAGAATACCAGCATTTTACATGGAGCGACTGCCTATCCTGACCTCCACAACCCAGTTACTGGGTAATACGATAACCCTTGACAAGTCTGACTCCAGAAATAGGTATGGCGGTAGTATTTACTATCTTTATAAAATGACAAGTGTTTAAATACCGAACGCCAGCTTGGGCCAATATGTACAGACCACGGCCATTACACATCCACGGAATACGTAACGACGCGACGTTCATTCATGAGCACAGGATGAGGCAACCGTTTGTAGGTAATGAGATGCATAAACTCGTATCAAATTAAATAGCTTTGCTCGCGGTTCCGTCCGCTTTGCATATTAAATCATGTGAGCCATTACTTCCTTCAGGTTTAAGGAAGAGAGACTAATTTTATAATTAAAACCATTATTTATAGGGTCGATTACGTGTAATAAAAGAAATCAGCTTTTTCAGGAAAAGATTATCTGCCATTTTGCTCTTTAAAAGCAATACACCCGGCTTATCAATCACTCATCTAGCAGGTCAGTATTATTCATTATCATGCAGACATCTTAATATAAAAAAATCACGTGTCACTATGTTCGTACACGCTAATCTCCGAGAGCACTCAACAGATTCCAATAAAATTGTGTGAATTTATATGGTTGGTTCCAACTTGAAAGTTGTCCCTATAGATGGCGCTCCGTGAGAAAAATAATAAAAATTAAAGTCGCTTTTTGTGTCAGTTTGTGTAACCGCGTTGTTATTCTAAACTACGCAACGGATTTTAACCGTCATTTAGAGAATTTATTCTGGAAGGTTTCTGTGAGTTATAAATTAATATTAATATTCCATAAATCGTACAAACGTAACTAATAAATTAATATTACCTTTAAAAGTGATAACGACCGTTCGCTCTTAGTCACACTCTAAACATGGAGGTTACAATCAAGCATAGTCTAAAATTTAACCAACACTCTTGCTCTTCCTTCCCTAAGCTGTTTACCGTCACCATATCGGTCACTCCCCAGTTCCCAAGTTCCCGACAACTCCACAGTTTACACATCATCCGATTTGTCGTGAAGTTTGCAGCGAGCTTTAGGCGAAGCCTCAAGACCACCACTAAAAGGTTTTCAGTGTAGTCTACTGCCTGGTTGATTGAATTTGAATAAGGAACTTGGAAACGTAACTGCCGGTAACCGGAACAAATATGGCGGAACTGCGAGGCTTCATAGATGTTAGCATGGAATTAGTAAGTACTAAGTAAACATGTAGATTTATTTCTAAGCTCTCTGGATGATAGTTAACAGCCTTGTGATGTTAGACGGAGGGTTATACATATTTAGTTTGGAGACCTTAAAGGTTTTTTTTTTTTATATCATGTTTTTGAAGTCTCAAGAATTTCCAAAATTTTAGCTTTTAGCACCTGTAACATTTCTAAGAAATCCGACGAAGGTGTCGCGCTTGTATCAGAAATAGGGGAGGCGTATTTTATCAAAATTTGTGATTATTAAAAAACACTAATAATAATGTTTTGTTTGTGTGGACTCAGCGATCATTATTCCGATAGTCGTGGCAGCTAATGATTTAATAACCAAAAGCCTCGACCAACACCTCAGAAGGCTCTCGTTGGGCAGCTAAATCAAGGGCTTGATTCAGACAGCGGTACTTCTGGACACGGCCCGCATTGTTAGGAGGTTCCTCTCTCTGGAGCCCTGACCCGTAGCTTGGACCCTGTTCCCGATACCACTACTATTTTTTTATATTTTTAAATGTTTTATATTTTTTGATATAAATACAAAAAAAAAAATATATAATTTAGATGCATTTAATGAAATAAAGGAAATAATAATGTTTTGTTTAATTTCATTCCATTTCCACGTAGCATACCGTTATAAAGACCAATAACTACAGAACTTTTTAAAAGTATTTGATCTCCTAGATCCCTCTTATATTATTTTATTTTCGTTGGTTAAAGTTGGGCTTACTGAGTTTTTTCTCGTTCCTTTTACTTTGAGAGCTCAGAACTAATTATTCAGTTCTTATTTGCATCTATCATTGTCTTTCCTAGACCAAGGATGCATCATACCCCAAAAACATAGAAAAATTATACTTCAAACCCATGTAAAAGAAATTTAACAGGTGCTAAAAGCTACCATTTTGGAAATTCTTAAAAAACTACAAAAATCATGTTTTTTTTTTTTACACTAAATACGTATTTGTAAATGTATTGGTTCTTCAAACTAAATATGTATTTCCTAAATACCTACATATTTAGTTTATTTTTATTTTTTTCATAGTTTTTTTTTTTTTTTAGTTGAAATCTACTAAAGAAATTTGACAGATTGTAGTAGCTTGATGTCCTGGGTCTGTACATTCTATGAGAAATACTTACTTCTTCTTAGCGTGGTGATGGCAAAAATATCGTTTATTTTCATTTGTTGGGCCCAAAATTCTGCAACGCGGATAGCATTCGCTGACGCAGCCATTTGGTCCTCACGTGTGCAGGTGACAGGGCATGTGGTGCAAGATGGGAGGACGGCCATTATCTGTGGAGAGACACCGCATACACACCGAGGTTTGAGCCTTCCACGAACCCTTTTGTTGAGGTTGTTCTTGCATGAGAAATACTGATTTTCAACCAGTCGCCTTATTGCATAACACATTTGTCAGTCTTGTTTTTGTCAGTTCATTCAAATAATATCCCTACTAATATTATAAATACGAAAGGAACACTGTCTGTCTATCTATTACCTTTTTACGCTTATACCACTGAACGAAACGTTATGAAATTTGACATTAAGGTAGCCTGTGATGTACGCTTATTTTCATCCTGAATATGTGTATAAAAAAATGATGTTGAAATAAAAAATACATGTTCATTTACGTGTAGGTATTTTGTATTTCATCATATTTTTTTTCGGGCAACAGTTATCCACACTAATATTATAAATGTGAATATTCTATAAACTATTAAAATTGAAATGTTGGAATGCCAAAATCGCCAAAAATAAAACATGATCAACCATCTGGGCATCAGCATCATCCTCTGCGTAGCCTTTTCCCAACTATGTTGGGGTCGGCTTCCAGTCTAACCGGATGCAGCTGAATACCAGTATTTTACATGGAGCGACTGCCTATCTGACCTCCACAACCCAGTTACTGGGTAATACGATACCTCTTGGTAAGACTGGTTGTCAGAATTTCGGGCCTGACTACCCGTAACGACTGTCAAAGATCCACGAATGACAGCCGGGACCAACGGCTTAACGTGCTTTCCGAGGCACGGAGGGGTCTCGGTATGTAAAGATGGTCACCCATCCACAGACCAACCGCGGCATGCGTAGCTTAACTTGATCGATCGACCTGTGCGGTGGGGCAAGAATGGTGAGACTGAAACCACGACCCAAATGAAGAAGAACGTGTGTGTGTATTGTGTATGAACATACGATAGAAGTGAAAACGTACGACTGGAGCGTATACTCTTATACGCGATTCAGCGTCACCGACCGACTGAAGCCGCCTAAAGAAGTTTTCACTTCAAAAACATTATCTTCTTCTTAGTGTGTTGATGGCAATATAAGTGGACTGAGCCCAGAATACGGCTATGTGTTTGGCGCCATTACTAGCGTCCATCAGTTCCTGTAACGTGCAGCTGACAGGACACGTAGGACATGATATTAAGTGTCCCATCGTTTGTGGAACAGCTCCACATTTACACTCCAAGGCGGAGTCGTCTATGAATCTCCACTGGAACAGGTTGTCCTTGCTTCGGCCAACCTGGGTCCGGAGTCTGTTTAAAGACTTCCAGGTTACCCAAGGCAACTTATGTCCTGGTTCCCAACACATTACATATTTCAACGCAACATCCCAATTTAAACAACATCTTTCAAATCTGCTTTACAACGCAATCGCATTTCGCTAAAAGCAAAATGATGAGAACCGCATCATCCAGATACATAAAACATAGCTTACACATAAATTGCTCTCCCATACATAAATGCATGTGATCAATCATTCTCATGATAATGAAGTTAGAGTAATATCTACATAGTACAGCTTCATATTGGCTACTTGTTCGCAAACACAACTTTCCTCTTTCACTTTTCGAGGTTAATTTGACTGAGGAAATTGACCTGAATCTTGTTACTACTCCTCAATATACTCTTCAATATTTATTTAGTAATATAATATACAGGTTGACAGGGACATCGACGTGCCACCTGTTACTTTGGACTCAATACATGATTCCGGACCCAGGACTCCAAAATAAATACCCATTTAAAGTGTTCCAAATTTCAAGTGTCTACATACGGTTCAAAAGATACACCCCCGTGACAGACAGACGGACAGACGGACAGCCCAGCCAGATAGGGTCCCATTGGCACCATTTCGGTAAAGAACCCTAAAAAGTAAATAAACAAGACATCTACAACTTTCGAATTTAGGTACATGAAAATAAACATCGCCCTACCCTCCTAATGCTTGTTATCTAATTAGCGAACACACATCACTTTCCACATTGTTTCCCTACATCTTGCCTACCTATATGCATATATGATAAGTCTTACAAAGAAGCCTCGTTACTTTGTAAGGCTGGTGCTTATAATCGCGGTACTGCTAGTAGGTACTAGTATCTTGTGTATTGCACGCCTAAGAGTCTTTGTGAGGCAAGGTAGCTATCACAAACAATTTACTGGTGGTTATAAGATGAAGTAAGTGCTTACCGTTTTCGATGGTACCTCTTCAGAACATGACTGTGGAGAAACTTCTAAAAATTCTTCCCAGGAAGAGGAGCTTGCTGTCATCCTCAGAACGTTCATAACAGTATGTGATTGCGCAATCGCGCATGTCATGTCAAAACAGATTTTTACCACATGTGAAAAAGTAAATTAAACGATTCTGAATTAAAAAGAACATTATTTGACCATCAATTGCTGCCGTTCTGCTAGAGTTGCAGACTGTTGATTTAATTAAAGCAAAAAAAGAAAGCTAAAACGAGACGGCTTTAATTTCTAAGTAAAATTCAAAATAATATTGGTTTTCGTATAGCCGGAGTCACACGTTAACTTTGTCAGGTAATTAAAAAGGAAAATTCCTACTGATAACGTGGGACTGGCCAAAGTTATTTTCATTTGTCAAAACACGAGCAGTTTACGAGTTACGATGGATCAAATGAACACGCATACGTATGTATCTATATAAAAGAGAGTTACTCTTTTTTGGCTTTGCCGTACTGAGGTAAAAACACAGGTTATATCGCATTTAGTACGGATGACTGCAGAAAAATCCTGACGCTTGTAGCTGTATAGTTTTTGCCTTTAAAATCGGGGAGAGGCTGCTACGTTCACTTTTCTTAGGACCATCATCACATTTTCCTAGCATGGCTACTATCAAGATTCTTTTGGAAAACCCAACCTTGGTCCGCTTTAGACTGCGTTTAAAAACGACCAATAAGCTATGGTGAGGTTACACGCATAAATGAATAAATCAGTAGCAGAGAAAGGTGTGGGACTGTGGGCCCTGTGGGTGATGTGGGTAACCGCCTCCGGGATGGGACCCTTATGGGGTAAGGACGCACGGAGCTATGGGTCTTACGGAAATGCCTCGCCAAAACCCTTCTTACCCAGTAATCCACTTTTCATTTTGGTTTTGATCCGGATCACTAAAAGAATATTTATTAAAAAAATAAAATTGTCCTCAATCAAAATACAGAAATATTTATTTAACTGAAAAAAATGTTTAATAACTCTGAAAAAATATCCTTCGTATACACTTTTTTTTTGGTATTGATGCCGACCACAAAAACAATTTTTATAACAAAAAAACTAAAAAAATAAATTGCCCCGTTACTCCAAGTTCAATAAAAACAGCATTTCTTACTTTTAAAAAAAAAGTAAAATTACTCAGAATTTTTTTTATTTTTCTTTTTTTTTTTCTTTTTTTTTTTTTGATTTCCATTGAATTTGAGCTCAATACCCTTTATTCATAAACATAAGTAGTAATTAGCGACTGTATACCTGACTATCAATTATTAACGTTTAAATAAACGTAGCTTAACTTCAATCATCGTTTATAGAATAGAACGTATAAACATGTAATATTTATGTACAGCATAAATATTACAGATATAAATGTAGAAATTTTACAAGGAGTGACACAATGATATTTCAAAGACAAGCTTTGGATGGATTTAGAGAGAAACACACACATACATAATCAGCCTATAATTTCCTACTGCTGGGACACAGGCCTCCTCTCCCTGAGAGGAAGAGAAAGCGAGACAAAAACTAAATACATCCAGAAATTGCATCACATCACACCATCCTCACTCTAATTCCAAATCCCAATGTTTAGTTTATGCCAGCAACTTTGTGTGCTAGGTAGCACAGCAACAAGTCACTGTACTGTAAACATTGCATTTGCACATACGAGTACGTCGTCTGTGTTCACTTGCACCCGCCATTCTGAATTTACGGCACGTACTTCTCACATTTCCATCTTTGTCGTCGATCAGATGTAAAAGAAACTAAAAGGTTCCATTCGTTATGATTTCATGATCTGAGGGGTAATTCCCGTAATTTTAAGACGGTTGACAGTCTCAATCTGTCAATATCTTTGTATATTTCCTCAAATTTACCTACATTTTTGACAAGTTTTCGACATTAATTTGGCTGAGATGACATTGCGACTACATTTTGAAAGTTTTTAATTACGGGAATTGGCCTTGATGAATGAATTGACGAGACAATCAGAATGAATAATAATGGAAAGTACTGCAAGAGGATTGTGATCATCTAAGTTGAATATTTTTATTCGTTTATGAACGCACTAGCTGCGCCCCACGGTTTCACCCACATTAGTCTCGATCCCGTGGGAATATCGGGATAAAAAGTATCCTATGTCCGTATCGTCATGGTCTACCCATGCGCCAAATTTCATCAAAATCCGTTCTGCCGCTTTAGCGTGACATTAGTTTAGATGCATGTACGGAACTGTGGATTGGTTTAGAGTAGTATGAGATAATAATTTGGTTATGTTTCATAATTCCAATCGTATGAAACGGTTATATTATTATAAATTTTTATTAACATAAAAGGTTATCTCCAAGAAGATCCTGATACAAAGACAAAAGCTCAATGTGTGAATATTTGAGGAGGGAAAAGCAATTCCGTTTTTTCTAATTTCCTGTAACAGCATTGCAATGAATTTTAATCAACCCTAAAAGCTTTCCATGTCTCTGAAAGAAAATGGTGTCATTATATTTTAATAATGTTACAACGTTGTTGCCCCTACATCAACATGAAGCACCTTTTCCCTCCATCTAAAAACAATATAATTTTTTAACGCCATCGTAAATCGCCGTCCTATCGACTTTTCGGGGACACAAATCGTGAGCAACGCATTAGGAACTAACGCTTGACATTTCGTAAAAGCATCGTCGGATTCAATTAATTCGCCGATAATAAAACAAAACTTTATCGTAGACAACGTTTTGTTTTGTTCCCAACGAACCGGTAAAAGTAAAGGCTTTTTATCTATCGAACTACGTAATAACAGTAACCATAAAGTAGATTATGAAGACGTCGAAATGTCTACAATAAAGCACGAACATCAATGACAACTTTGTATAGTCTAATGGGTGTTTTAATGGCTCCTTCTGAGTCCTAAACAGCAATTATAAGTTCATTATCAGCGCTCTTACTACTATTCTTCGTCACAACTGATAATAAGTCCTCAATCGTTAATTCTAACAGTTAGGGGCATTTAATGTCTCTTATCTTGGTGAGTATTTAAAACTTCGATGTCCGCGTGTCTGCTTGCAGGATATTGTAATGAACAATCAGGATTCCTTCCCTTATTGGACACAGAATGTTTTGTAGATAGGAGGTATCGTTAACTCACAATTTGTAATTCAAAATAAAAGTTTCCGTCTGTTACAACGAGTTTCTTTACTCAAAATGGACTGTAATAGGTAAACATATGGCTATCGCTGAAGAACGCAGCAATGCCTACACTGAAATAGCAATTATTTCTCCGCTACGGGAGTTGTCTAAAAAGTTCAGTAGGAGCACAAAATGCTTCGGAGTCAGTAATTTCACATTCCGTGTCACAGGCAACACGGTGTTTGTATTCCCTGCCAAATATGCGCATGCTTCGCTCCTCGCCCTCGCTCCCACGATGCAAAAATGCAAATGCGATGGAGTGCAAATGAGTGTCCCGTGCGCGGCGTGCCAACGACGGGGATCTGCCCGGACGCATCACTTTGTGCTGTCCATTGTCACCACTTGCTTTATGAGGGGTTGTCATCGTATTGTTAACTCATTTTAGTGAGCTTTATGCTCCATCCGTCCTCGATCTGTTCATTCATTCACGCGGCGTTCAACTGACGAAATAACTCAGTGCCGTATCTGTGACATGTTTCGAGATGACGATTAATTATTATGTTTGTTAAGTGGAGTCCGCGTTGCTAAGTCACAATATTGTGGTCGTTACGCCTCGCTTCCTGTTTGCTATTAACACATGGGTTGGTAATAGGTTCATATCTAATTCTGTCCATGTAGCTTGTTTTGTTATTGTGGGAATTTTTATTATTAAGTCTGATTCTACAAGGTCAGTCTGAACTGATTTTTTTTCGGAATTTTTAAGGAGTACTATATCTCTTTGGCATCGCGTGTTTTTTAGTGATTCTTATTATGGTCATGGCATGTATCGTCATGGCCATTTCATTTGGGGCTTGATCAGAATTTTAAGCGGCAAAAGATGCGTTGAACCCTCGATACGTTTTCGTCCATAAAGTAATTAGGAACTGTGGTTGCGATACCTACCCAACGCAGTTCGTTTCTTCAGAGGTCCGAAAAAGAAGAACAGAACTACATATTATAACGAGTCTTTGTTGTGAATGAGTCTGTGGTTTCAAATCTGTCCTTTTATAGTTTAGGTATCGACTTTCATGAACCACGCCACGCTTTTATAAGAGTTTGTGAACATGAACGGGACCCTATTACTAAGCCTCCGCTATCCGTCCGTCCGTCCATCTGTTTGTCCGCCCGTCTGTCTGTCAGAGGGCTATATTTCATGAGCCGTAACAGGTAGACAGTTGAAATTTTCAGTGTGAATTTCTATTGCCAATATAACAAGCAATAATAATAAAAATAAAATAATTGTACAGTGGACGGAACCCTTCATGTGCGAGTCCGACTGGAACTTGGCCGGTTTTTTTAAATAAAACTTTTACTTGATTAGTACTAGGTACCTACAGCTGGGTCATCAAATTATAACTTAACTGTCAACCGATGTTTAAGTCATGGGTTGTCAGTTACTCATAAAACGTGTCATGGTAATCAAATTAAAATAAAGCGTTGGATCGGTGATAAATATTTATTGAAAATCAGAAGTCAAAGTTCAAATGGACACTAACACAATGTTTACAATTTCAGCACTGACAACCCACGTGTAAAAGTTTTAAACCAAAATTTCAATTACGTACTAAAAACCTAAACTGTAACCCTGTGTTTATGTCGCAGTAAGTTGGTTGAAGCCGTAATATAATTATATCCCTAGGGATATAGCTATATACCGTAATATAGTCTTACGAAAGCGGTTCACAAGTGGATTACTAGGAATATAACTATGATACGAGCACGATCTGTAATATAACTATCTTAACCACCACAGCTTCAACTCTCTTACTGCGACATTTACAATTTACTTTTTTACTATTCGTAAAACGCAACTTGTTTGAGGGGTATGTGCAGCGCCTCTGGTGCAGCATATCTAGTCAGTGAGGTGAAAACATGGAATTATTAAGTAGGTACCTACTACTGAAAATAAATACATATTGCCACATTTGTCAGTGAAAAATCGATATAAAACGATGAATAAAAACTTAAAATAAAATCAAAATGCACAAATCTTGTAAAGCAATGTTTGTTGTTTAACCACTTTTTTTGTTATTGTTCGATTTCTTTTTCACCGTTTCTTATCCAACTCTATATTATGACGATACTTAACTATTATGTAACCTAAGCTAAGACCATAAAGGTTAAATTTTATTAAGATCACACCCAAACTGCTTTATGCAACAAATAATCAAACAGATCTCCCAAGAGTTATCACAGCCAAACAGGATATCTATTTCAGGAAAAAAAAACGCTATAATCGTACGTTAACATAATTATAAGTTCAATAACAGTCCTCAGTGCTACCCCTAAAGGCCAATTCACCCGCGTTTCCCCATAACGCAGCGGAGGTCAGATGGCAATCATTCGGTATAAAATAGAAACACGCCACACCAATCAGATAGGGTCACGAACATCAGAATATAAACAGTACACGAACTTGATAACTCTATTCGCTATATAAATAAAATTATACTGAAGGTCCTAAGAACGCCTAGTAAATACTACCACTTGGTCTCGATCACATCCTTCACGAGATTCCATTGTTAGGTTCTTAGTGGAATTTGTGTTTTTTATCGCGAGAATTCATAAACGAATGTGTGTTTGTATGTTTGTGTGTTTGTCATGTTATCAACCGCTGAACTGATTGTTATGAAGGTGGAGAGTTAGCTTGATATCGGAGGAACGGCATCTTCTTATTCAACTGGTGCCCAAGATACAGGCATGCCCAGTTTGGGGGGATTATTATTATTCCTTTTCACTTCGCTCTTGATAGAGAATTGTGTCCAATCGCAGCCGATCTACTTTGCAAAATCTCAAATTGATAACTTAGGTGAAGTGAGCTGTCAACAGTGTTAGTCCATAGCATCAGCTGGAATGACAGCTCACTTCACCTAAGTTTTCACGGTAAAGTTTTACAAAGTAGCACGCCTCGCGATCTCAATACTCAATACTTTTATTGCATTCCACATGCAGGTATTCTTAGGTGGTATCTCTCTCCAACTGGTTCTGTTAGATGGCAGTCTGGTGCATTCATTGACAAGGCCACCCACCGTGGATTTTATTTGATCGATCCACCTCATCGGTGACCTCTCGCGTGTCCTATTACTCTCCACTCTACTCGAGGAACAGGATGGGGCAGGCAGGTCATACGTATCCTTTTTTGTTCAATCTCTGAAACTTCGAAATGGGATGTTAAAGTTTGTGTAGAAAATCTTGGAATCCATGTGGACGAAGTCGTAGTAAAAAGCTAGTCCTTCATATTATTCAGAGTTCAGACGCATTCTTATTGTATTAGTATCAATGTACTAATGTATGTAGGTACGTGTCTGATGGTGGGACATCCGCCAATCTTGTCATTTCAGCTCATTCCTTGAAGCGGTGTTGATATACGTGAGAAGTGTTGGTGGGATAGGTAGCTAGGCGCGCATGTGACAAGACACGATGTCGCATGTCGCCATGTCGCTGATTTGTAACACATGTCGCGGCTAAATCGGATAGTTCGTGAAATCAGCTGTTGATTCGAAGAGAGGGACTTGGTAAGAGGTAGAGTCATTGTACCATCGTATTTAATTTAAGAGACAAGAAACATCTGACTGCCTCGTTGGTTTTTGGTAGCAAGCGCTACTGCTGAGCGTAAGGTTCTGGGTTCGATTCTCGGGTCGGGCAAAAGGTGTTTCCATCTGGAATTTCTCAGTAGCAGTCCGGACTCTAAATTTGTGCCTGGTTTATGGCAATAGGGGGCCCCAATTTGGAACTTAAACGTAACTGGCGAAACGTAGGTGTACTTAGATACACATCTGCCTTACCCTTCAGGGAATACAAGCGTGATGTTATGTGACAACAAACAACATTAACTAACTAACCCCTGAGACTTACATCTGATTTCGGAGTACCTACAGAATTTGAAGTAGAGCACTTGTCAAAGTCTGCTGAAGCCCTCGAGATTCATCTTTACAAAAAACGTAAGAAACTTTGGATATTCGATAGATAGGTAGTCTACGATTCTACGTTCCAAGTTTATCTTGGACATTACTGACATCGGTAAAGGAGACTTACTGAATACATAGTATCCTACTAATATTATAAACACGAAAGTTGATGTTTGTTACTCTTTCACGCCAAAACTACTGAACGGATTTGGATGAAATTTTGCACACAGATAGTTTATAACCAGTATTAACACATAGGATACTTTCGTAGATACTTTTTAGTATCTATGGCTTAGATATCATATTTAATCTAAGCTTTTACAGGTCATAACTCTAGGGTAAGGTCTGCCTGTAAGTGAAAATCTTTTTCCAAAGCTGAAAGTGATCGTATCAGAATGTTACACGGACCGTGACCCAGTTACTGGGCAATACCGATCCTAAGGAATGACCCGTTGCCAGTTTTACGGCTTCTCAACCCGTGACGTAATGACAATAGTCATTACGTCACGGGTTGAGAAGCCGAAAACTATAACCAACAGTCTCTGAACATGGACATATTCAAAACGTTCATTTTTCCTAGTAAAGGCTCCCGCAGACAGGCGCGACGCGGCAGCGCGACGAGGCTATAGTAGACCAATATCCATGAAGTTAACATAGAAATTGTTCTACTTTAAGAGAAATGGTTCTACTTTGATGCATTAAGGCTCCCGCAGACAGGCGCGACATCGCGACGCGCCTGTCTCCGGAAGCCTTAATGCATTGACAATATTGACTGTCACTCGAAATTAAGCCGATGAAATGACGCGTAACTTTCCGCTAACGTCATTTCACTCATCACTTCCTACATATACATACATAAACTCACGCCGTCTTCTCATTGGGGTAGACAAAACTACAGAAAACCACCTGCTACGATCCTCGATACAAACAACTGCACCCTAATTGCGTAACATATTTTCAATCACAAACTGAATCATTCTGAAGGATCCTGAAGGTGCTTCATATGTTCAAAAAACTTGTCTGCTCAACAGCGTAAAAAAATGAAAATTATTCTTACTGTTAGTGATATACGCAATTACCCAGCTGGTCATATTCGCACGCCGGTTCCGAGTACTACCCACCTGACCTTTCTGAAGAACACCATCAATAAGGTCACTATATGTCCTTCTATGGTGTCCCCTCCCGGCGCCACCGGTGGTGGCGAAGTACCAGCACCCTTATCAATTTCAATCTGAATCATTCTGAAGGATATTACTAATCCATTGCTTCATGTTCGAAAAATTTGTCTGTTGAACGAAGAAAATAACCAATGAATGTTGTTGAACTTTCAAAATGAAATCTATCGCTACTGATAGTGCGTGAGGCACACAATTACCTCGCAGTTCCTACTTCTATTATTGAGACTTTAAATCCGAATAATTACCAGGAAACTAAAGTGGGTCACCAAAGGAGATACGTAACCAGGGTCGTCGGATATAGTTGAAGTTTAGTAAGAAACCGATGGATGTTTCTGAATAAAATTTAATTTAAAAAATGAACTGTTTGTTTTCTATTAATTAAATTGAATATTCGAAAACATCCATCGGTGTCTTACTAAACTTCAACTATATCTGATGTCCCTGGACTCCCTGGTTACTTGTTTCCTTTGGTGACCGTACATTAACGTTCATTGCATGTGAAACCGTGACGCAACAATATTGATTTTAAACGTCCTCAGAAGCGAATCGCCGAGTCTTAATTAAAATAGATTCTGGCGCTAATCTCTTTGTGATAGCCTGTCTAATCTACTTACAGAGGTTTATGTAAAGGGTTTTAAGGATCGTGGGTTAATTATTACCGGAAAATAAAGCCGTTATTTTCTTAAAACGTAACGATTTTTTTGTAAAACAAGGCGATATTTCGTTTTTGTTAAAACGTAAAAGGGGTTTATTTATAAACGATGATCAAAGTTAAGTGACTTTTAAATGTCAAAAATGTACGGTTAAACAGTCACTAATCACTAACTTTAACCAATGTTTGAAAAAGGGTTAAGCGTCAGAAACAAGCATTGAAAACAAACTCCAATTGGAATCGGTCGAATTAAAACATCTAACCTACGATAATGTTAATGCACCTTTAATTGAATGTATGTAATCGATAAAAAATACAAATCACCTGAACACTCGATAGATAAAAATAATTATTCCCATCACTAGAAAATGAAACGGTAAAGACACGACACTCCAAGCCACCGTACTTATCTACAACTCGTCTATTAACTATTAATATAAAGTGCTGGACTTTCCACTTTTATTTCCGTTTAGGAGCTGTACTATCTCCGCTCATAAACACCTGCTTAAAATTTATTGTCCATATAGTGTGGAGCTTGTAATAAAAATAAATAAATATGCGCGCTGCGGTGCTACCTTCTACATTATCTTTATTATGTTGTGTAGCTCATCTAATCTTTTACAAACATATTATAGGTTTTATTGTTAGGGTTCCGTACCCAAAGGGTGCCAACGGGGCCCTTCGACTACGGAACCTTTGGGACGTATTATTAAGGCTCCGTCGTCCGTCCGTCTATCACAGGGCTGTATCTAATGAACCGTAATAGGTAGACACTTGAAATTTTGACAAAATGTGTACTGCTATGGCCTCTATAACAACAAATAATAAAAATTTAATAAAGTTAATAATTAAAGGGGGTCCCCCATACAAGATATGTTTTTTTTTTATCTTTTTTTATTAGCCATTAATGTCTCACTGCTGGACAAAGGCCTAGTACTCTTTCCACCTCTATCTGTCCAGAGCTGCCAAGGACCAATCTTTATTAAAAGAGTCCGGTTAATGTTTTTTTTTTTTTTTGTACGGTAGTATATAACTCTTCGTGTGCAAGTCCGACTCACTCTTGGCCGCTTTTTGTTTTGTTGCCAATGAGAATAGTGTCATTGATCGGAAATAAATAAATACCTACCGTTGCTTTCTTCAGATGTTAAAGGCAATAATGTTCGTAGATTCTGTGATAACGACTGCTCATAAAAGGCTGAGCATTTTAATGCATCGTTAGTTGCATTTTATAGCTCTGCTTGTTCTGTAAAATGTTGAATTATACGGAGAATGTGGTTTTCAAATACTAAAAACATTGTAGCTATGTTTGCAATGTGTGTGATATTCGCTGTTTATCTAATGATATCGAGTTTGCTAATTAGGTTAATTTGATCAACAATAATTAGTAGAAGCAATAAGCAGTATATTTTAGAATCAATAGATACGATTTTGCGTAGGTGTCCACGCCCCATACATACACACCTACCGCACGTAGATGTGGCGCCGATTCCCTTGTTCACAAACTAAACTTAATTTAAGTTCAGTGCATCTTTTTCTTTCTGTTTCATTAAGAAAAGGACAGAAGATAAATGTTAGTTTAGTCCTGTCAAATTAAGATACTCCATAGACATCTTAGTCGTGATTAAAAAAATAGCAACTAAAAATACGCCAATTTACGTCAGGCGCTGACTAATTTGACAGGACTAAACTAATATTTATCTTCTGTCCTTTTCTTAATGAAATAGAAAGAAAAAGATGCACTGAACTTAAATTAAGATTAGTTTGTGAACAAGGGAATCGGCGCCAGTATCTAATTCGTACACATATTTTGGTATTTTTTACGTAAGCTAAATAAAAATGGCATGTATTTAATCGAACTTCAAATAATTACCATTTTGTTTGCCTAAAAATATTATTGAACACTGATATAATGACTGCGCTTCTTTTTGTGAACCTCAAATAATTCCTATTTTGGAGACCTAAAAATACTAAATAGACAAGTACTGTACTTGACTGCGATGGATACAGCGCGCTCGCCAGCCGCTGTCACGGCACCGCTCGCTTCGCTCGCTCGACACGCACAGTTGATCACAGTTCTAACCTAGGGGTCTACTCCGAAGTGGTATCGGCCGACTGTTCGGCCGTTTCCTGCTACGAAGTTACTATTTGGTTCGGTCGGTCCCGATCCTACACTCCTACACTCTTTCGAATATTGACTATGATCCCGACCCAACTGAGCCGATCCAAACTTTTTTCGAATTTTTCAATAATATTCGGTTCGACCATGTGTCGGTCCGATCCGATCATTCGTACTTTGCGCTTCGTAGTTGACCCCCTAATCTAAACCATTTGGTCGGGCGGGGCCTTAGCTTCGTTACTGAAACCAATTTGGCTCAACCAATAGTTTAGTCTTTGGGGCCACCTGTGAGATAAAATCATAAAATAAAAAAACGGTTGAGCCTCTTTTCAATTTAATGATTTAACACAGAAAAAAAAAATTGCACCATAGCCCAAAAAGTTTTTTGGGGTTCATAAATTTAAAAAAGCGTCCTTTATTAGAAATTCAAATGTTTTTAGACCGTCAGTTAAATATTCCCCAATAAAAATCTGCAATTAATACGCCATAATAAGTAACAACATTTAGCGTAGGTACCTTTGTATACAAGTAAACGGCTCATTCTCTTCAATGCAACCAATAATGGTAAACACTGTAGACACGATTATGTAGCTCTCCCTGGATTACTGTGCTTACCCGGGTATCGTGATACAATGGATGGCACGGGAAACAGAATTAGTTTGAACGCCATGGCATATTAGCTAGGTATATACAGGTCAACAGAAGTAGATTAACACTTTTACTTTCACATTTGACAGTCACAATATGTAAAAGTAAAAGTAACAGTGTAAATCTTCTTCTGAAAAATTGTATGTCGAATAATTTTGGGCCTATTTAGGTCACAATTTTCTGAATTTTATATCTGAATTTAATATGTTTCAATATTTTTTTCATAGCTACCTAATGTGCTCGCAGCTTGTGCTCATAAATTATGTTTGAAAACACTGAAGTATTAATAATTAATTTTTGTTGCAGACAGTAGGTACTATAGAGAGGGCTTGAAGAGCCCTCTGAGGTAACGGGAGGAATCAAACAACTATAAGACTCCTTTAAGATTATATTGTAAGCACGTCTTTACATATTTCTTACTAAATTACCACAGACTGTTATAAACAAAAATTCTAATAGAAAAAATATGACATTAGCTTGAACGTTCGAATGTAACCCGCGCTAAATTATAACCGGCCTGCACTAGTGAGGTTGCCTTCGGCAGACAAACCTCTACAGTACCTACCTACTGAAGAAACGTTGAAAACTCTACCAATCTTGCCAAGGATACTTTTTTTCTAACACTCTATAGCGCGTCGTAGTTATAGATATGTATAAGGTTTACGTTGACGTGCTGCAGCCGTGTGTACTGTAACGGCTAAGGCTTTGCAGGTAGACTGCGCAGGCCGTTAACAAATTAGGTTAGGTAGTAAAAACACTTATGCAAGGTTCATATGCATGATGTTGCTCGCAGGTTACATAGAAAGGTGTCTTTCCGAGCACAAGCACCGTTGTAATTTTGGAAGGGTACCGTCCTTGGGTCTCCGGATGCAGAACTAGAACACCGGGAAGAAGGCTTGCCAGCCCGATTTCAGGAAGCCGGTCAGGCCTTTAGTAGGCCGCAAACCGCGGCACGTCAGCAGGAAGCCGGTTACGCGCGGATAGGTGTGCGCGCACAGTTATGCTCACGTGCCGTGCACAGTAGGTGAGCTTACCCTGACCTCAGCCTGGCCGTAGAATCTGGTACGTAGAACTGGTACGTAGAACCGGTAGGTAAAACCCCTAGATTTGGGGTATATAGTATATTTCGGGTCAGGGAATCACTCCTGCTAGGTAAGCAAGCGGATGTTAAATTGCCAGTGTTCTTAGTAAATTAGTGTTGTGCTATGATTCTAGTGATGTGACTTGCAACTTCCTAATTATCAGTCGACTATTTGCCGTTGAGACCCTCACAACGCTACAGTACCTACCTACTTAAAAGAATTGAATGCAAAATCAGCCTATAATGTTCGCACTGCTGGGTCACAGGTATATCGGAGAGAAATTATCTTTCAGGAAAATGTACCGACTTTGATGCAGTTTTTTTGAAATTTTTGTGTGAAGATTACTTACAAATTCACACATTATTGAATAAATTAAAAAGTAAATGCTCAATCAATAAAAAAACCATGGCACTAACTGGTAACCCTCCAACATGATGTACTTACGTATAAGCTTTTATAAATTATTGTGACTCGAAACCCATCCAAGTAGGTTCCTCTAGATACACAGCGTCATTAAATCAACCGTCACGCTCACGCTTCATAATTTAATGAATATTAAATAGTATATTTAGAATAAAATAATTTACTGTCGTCGTTTATATGGTAAAACAGTAAAAAACAATTTTCTGTAATAAATAATTAGGTAGGTAGATAGTTAGGTACTTAATCTGTAAGTTATTAGTAATTAATTAAATTAGATAAGCTACATATTAATTTCGTTTAAGCAACTATGTTTACAAATTCGTAATTAAAGATCTTATTTATTAATATAAGTTTTAATTAGAAGCCAGTTTAAAAGTAACTATATATTTTAGATTCGTACAGAGATACGTAGGTATCAGAAAGATAGTCAGATTTAGATATAAATTGTAATCAGCACTTCTTTCCAACCATGATACCGATCGCATACTTTCCAAGCTCATCGGAAGAAATACTAACTTATGCAGGCACGAGTATCCAATATGGAACATTTAATAGGCCAGCATTATTCTTACTGAAGTACAAAACTATGTTTTTCACTTCATATAGTTTAGGAATTGTTAATTAACGAATTATTTTTTCAAATACTCCGAGACGCGTCAACCCGCGTACCTCCGTGGGTGGGCTGTCATAACGTACTCTACTCCAGTCGAAGAATGTACCTAATTATGAATCACAGATCGTATCAACGACTATACCCGATGCAGGGAACAGTTCTAATCGTTCCCTCGGGCAGTGCTTACTGTTTCATTTCACATCGTAATTGAAATGGCTGGCTTTCTTCGTTTGTTTATGCCCGTGGGTTGTATGATAGCTCTCGAGATGAAAGAGCAATACTGCATCCGTTGAAATTACTGGGTAATGAAGAGCTGGATTGATTGGCTTCGATTTAATCTTGCTCTAGGCTCTTTTTTAACGGAGATTTATGATCGATGTTTCTAAGTGAGAGTTGGTGCAGTTCGCAACCATAGTTGGTAAGTATGCAAAGTTGCAGAAGAGATTCATTAACGAAAACTTACTATTAATACATGTAAAATGATTTTATTTCTGTAAGTAGGTTTGCACAAACACTTTTCCACGTCAATCATATTTTTAAAACTAGATGAGGTTTCCTATCTGACTAATCTGAGAAGAAAGGCCGAAACAAACTGAGAGGTCACAGTCTCTTTAAAGTCCAGACACAATCTTGGTCAGATCATGTGAGTACCGTGTAGATTGCCGTCTGAAATGGTATTTTAAGGAAAAAACTACACACTAATACAGATTGAATCTATGGAATGAATGGACCTGTCCAGTCAGTGCATGCATTTGTCAATAATCCTGCAGCTCAACTCAGAACTTAAGGAGCTCAACGATTCGACGAAACAATACTAAAGAAAGGACATTTGCGTAGGCCGTATTGATATCATTAACATAAAGTTTTTATATAAAATAGTGGGTAGGTACTTATATGCTGAAAATTAATTAGGTACCTAATTGATATGTTTACACAAAAGCGTGGAATATAATTAGGTATAAACGTTGCTCAAAGCTCAGAAATTATGATTAACGTATGCTTTTTGACGTTTAACAGGTTGAATGCCGTAATTACAGACACAATTATAAAGCCATTGTATCTCGCGTGTATTTAAAACGTCTTTCAACTTTAGGTTAGCAACGCTGTGCAGGATTAATTTCCCTTGATTTATTCTCGTGCGATTAATAGTAGAACACACCACCACCACCACCTGCGTTGAACACCTTTTCAATCGATTTGAATGATGAAAAAGTTCTGATATTTCCATTTTTCCGCTCTAATAGTTAGTACTTTTAGTTAATGTTAATTACGAACTATGAATCCGACCTACATAAGTACTCTAGAGCTTATACCTATTTGGAGCTTACATGCAGCCTCCGCGAGTCTGTTAAAAGTAAATGGCAACAAATACGAGACATACATTGATTTATATATTATAAACAAAAAAACAGTAGGAATCAGACAAGCTGACAAGCGAAGTCATGGCATAGAGAAATATATATCTTAAAAAGCATTGATTAAAAAGTAAAACCATTCCTAGGAATGATTATGGAAGTTATTCGTCAAACCCTCGTTCAATTTGTACATCCCTGGTACCGCGTACTCGTAAAGAGCTCCCAGTACCTACCACATTATATTTTCTAAAAGATCAACCCTTCCCGTGCGTCTGCATTTCCGTCGGGCTCCAAGTGCACGTCATGCCGGTATGGCGGGCTGCACTCACAGCCGCTAACTTTTCCCCTAATCTCCACGTGAGGGCACTCTGCCTGCCGTGACATCACGTCTCTCAGCCACTTCGCCATCTCAGAGGCTAATGACTCTACTTACCTCTGTTTAAAATTCTCAGTTGCAGTTCTGGAGTAACGGACGCAATGAGACTTCATGATTTTTGGTTGAAGGTGCATTTTCCGTGTTGTGGGGGTTCATTTTGTAATCTGAACAAACGCCAGTTGAAAATAGAACTCCTGTCAAATTTTACATGAAATACATTTTCTGTTCATACTTTCTCTTTCTATCTTCGCCAATATATATAATGCTTGGCATTGGAGACGCTTTCCTTTTTTTAATTAGCAGGAGAACGGAACCTACAGCTTTCCCAAATCCTACTAATATTATAAACGCGAAAGTTTGTGCAGATGGATGGATGGATGTTTGTTACTCTTTCACCCAAAAACTACTGAACGGATTTTAATGAAACTTTACAGTAATATACCTTATACATCAGAATAACACATAGGATACTTTTATCCCGATATTCCACAGGATCGACACTTATGCGGGTGAAACCGCGGGACGCTGTTAGTATCAACTAAATGAAAGAAGTACAGCTTGGCAAAAAAGTCGTGAAAATAATGGTGGCGCCACTATCGTGCATGTTGTAACCCTAAATAGTACGACTAAAACGGTTTTGATATTAGTTTTTTTTTTTTATTAATGTGAATATTGGCGGGTTTTATGAAAACAAGAAAAGCTCTGAAACGCTTGTTCAGCCACTGCCTAGAACGATAACATTTGCAGTTATTTAATTTAATGAATTAAAAATATAATTATGAGGTATTTCAAAATACTTTGATGTCAACTAATCCCACATTATGTGAGACAATTTTATGTTTCACAAGACCCCAGATCAATTTAATAGGGTTTAGATCCCAGTGACAAGTTAGAAGCTTTACTACTGTGTGACTGTGTCCCACAAATCCAAGTTCTCCTCTAACCACAGGCAAAATGTTCCATAATTGGTGTTCTAATCAAAAACTAAAATAATAATCAGAATAATTTTTTAAATCAGAATCAAAAATTTTAATTAGAATAAAAAATGTTTTCCTCAAAGTATTCCACGCCAGAAAACTCTTCATCCATGTCTTGGTGTGAGCTTTCACCAAAACTCTGCTGGCTATGTTCAGATGTGTCACTGTTGCTGCTTTCATCTTGTAGGTTTATGATATTTTTTTCAATGTCACTATACACAGTTTGCCCCCTTCGAAAATAACCTTTTTCTATTTTTATGACATGTTGACATGAATTTTTCCAGTCGTCAACTGATATGCTCTGAAACGCTTGTTCAGCCACTGCCTAGAACAATAAAATAAAAACAACTAAACATTTGCAATTACTTAATGTAATGAATTAAAAATATAGCCTTATAGTACTGATGGATTTACCTAAAAAATACTATAGTTATTTTTGTTCAGTGATTTATTTTATGCAATATTAACAAAAAGTATCAAAATTATACGAACGCGCTGCATTCCGAATGTGTTTTGTAAACATAACCTCAAATTCGTGAATGTACATTTCAATAATTGTATGAAAGGTTTATAATAGATATTGCACCTTGAAATACACACATTAGATCTGATTACATGTATAAAATATAATTTTACCTGTCATTTCAGCGGTTCTTTCATACACATCGTTGATTTCGGTTAAGATTTGTCCGGCCTCGAGTTCCGCCAAATATCTCACGTACACTTTATAAATTATTGCTCTTGCGGAGCTGCGAATAACAGATCTGTTCATTATGAACACAATGGGTCACCAGTATCACCACGTAAAGCAAATAAATAAATAATAACACGAGAAACAGTCACAGATTACAAGAAATGACAGAATATGTACCTTACTCGACGAGGCAGAGCGAGTGTTGCCAATGATTAAATATTTTAGTTCCGTTTCAGGACTTTCTTGCCAAGCTGTAGGTAAGTATAAGAAACCGTTTTTTGAACATAATTTAAAGTTTTTAAAACTAAAAGTTTTAAGTTCTACGACGACACAAAGTTATCTCCACAATCATGTTTACCACTTCCCTCACCAGCATTTTACTCAAAATGCACCGTCTACTTCACCTCTAACATCCATAAATTACATGCGCAGAACCCTGCAACCAGAGGCCTTGAATCCACTTCAATTGGACGGCGTGTGTACTAAAATACCTACAAATATAAAAGCATAGCCACCCCTCTGGGGTGGGGCGAGACTAAGTTTGCCTGCCATGCACCAAGCAAAGGGTTGCTGGGAAAATTATCAGCTGTTCGCGACGCGACGGCGACCGCCACGCCAGACGTTATTGCGAAGAATGAATTAATGATTGCTATATACTTATAGGTAGACCTTTTATGAGCGATGTCAGGTCAAATTATACACAGTCGTCCATTTCTTGGAATGCTTTAATCAATAGGCTACAACTTTTTCTTAGAATTATTTTTACAAGCTCTAGGCCTAACGTTAAAATTGATAATGGTTGCCGGCGCTGCTCATCTCCGACTATCTGAAAAAACAACAACTTACGAGTATTTCTACCCTCAATAACTTCTTTTTTTAAATGTGAAGATCGGTAACACTTTGTTGTTTTATAATCAACTTTTTCATTATAATTATTTTTTATAAGCCACGACGCTGTTTGTCTCTCCATTATAGTGTACTAGCAGCGCCCCGCGGTTCACCCGCATAAGTGTCGATCCTGTGGAATATCGGGATAAAAGTATCCTATGTGTTATTCTGATGTATAAGCTATAATACTGTAAAGTTTCATCAAAATCCGTTCAGTAGTTTTTGCGTGAAAGAGTAACGAACATCCATCCATCCATCCTCACAAACTTTCGTAGGATATAGGATAGGATAAGATAAGTACCTATGATTCGAGATCCACTTACCTAGGTATCTAAGTACGTGAATTATTTTGTACAAAATGTCTGTCGCGGCGAAGTTTTAATAAAGATCCGCGTCCAACCAAGTCCAAGACAGCGAAATAGCACAGCTTGTATTTATACAAAAAAAAAACGTGTGCGCTTAGGACCCCCGTCAGGAAAGAAGTTCCTTACGCGATACTCGTATGCACAAACACTCGTATATAGTAGAAAGGTCTCTTTCAACTATCTCTAGTTGAAAGAGACCTTTCTACTATATACGAGAGAGTTTGCGTGGAGGGTTCATAACGCTTTTCGTTACGTGACGATTTCTCCCAGTTTACTCCGAACGCAAGCCGTTTCCGATATAAGAAGTTGTTATAATAAAAACAGCAACTTCGATAAAATTAAGTTTAATAATACCTACACCATATTTCATCGTCAAGTTCGATCGCGTGGATTTTAAAGCACCATAACCATAAGTTTGTTCCATAATTTGTTTTAGAACTACAAATTGTTACTTTGCCTGGTACATAACAATTCTTTATGAAATGCAGCGAGTATTCCATAAAATTACACAAAGGTTGTTGGGGAGAAAATTGCTAATAGCGATAAAACCGTCTGCTGAACAATTTCTTTTCTCGCTTTTACTTATCTGTATTTTTACATTTCTTGTACATTTTCATGGTAAGTTCATAAAGATGTACGTACGATTTATGGTGTTTTTATGAGTTTTTATTTATGACTTTGTTCCTTCTTAATTATTCTGACAGTACTTTTCCATTAGCATTAACAGGTTAGTATTTTTGGGCATGGTTTCCAGAATTCACTCTAGCCGAATAATACCCGAATCTCACCTTTCTAGTATTGCAATCTTCATGGTTAGCTTTCATCTGCGGTAAAAGGAGGGGTTATACGTCATACTCCTACTTACCAAAAATTAAAAAATGGCCGCCCTCAGACATAGAGGTAAGCTCCAGGACCCAGTAGAAAACAGAAACAAAATCATTTCGTCCAACACTTTCGCAGGAACCTGTCCTAATCTGCGGTAGGAGAAGGGGTTGCATGTCATGCTCCTACTTACAATAAATTATAAAATAGCCGCCATCAGACATAGAGATAGAATCCAGGATCTCCAGCAGAAACAGAAACAACATTTCGCCCAACATTCTCGCATGAATATCAGGTTATCTAGTAAATGAATATGCTATATTTTGCTGTACAAGACACAATACAGTAACAATAATTGATAATAACATTTAGGCCTAACGTCCTGAGAGTAGTGATCTGTACTCAGCTGTCAGCTTCCCATGAAAATGTCGGTGCTCTTTGAATTGAGTCTCGAATCACTACCGGCTCGCGATTACGTTTGGGAGCAGGGGACACTGAGGTACAATCATTTACTGACCAATACATGTGTGTTACTTTGATGTCCAAACTCACGAACTGTCTTTTGTTTTCAAAGTCAAACTATTTATTTGTAAAATAGGTGGATGTTAATGAAATATGTATAAAATTCACTATGTTTTGCCGTTGATGGCATACAATTATCAATAAAGTAGGTACCTACCATCTACCTATCTAAAATAACACTTTAGCAGGCAACAGAAAGAGGAGCAGTGGTGGTCCAGTGGTAACACGACCCTGACTTGGTCATGGGTTCGAACCCAGGCAACCGCTTTACTTTGTTTAAATAATTTCATCACTCCACTGCTCTCAAAACGGTGAAACATCGGGAGGAAATCAGCATGTCATGAACTTAAAATTCGAAGACATGTGACATCTACCAACCCTCACTGGGCCCGCGTGGTAGATTACAGCCCACTCCCTCTTGAAGCGAGAAGGCCTGGGCTGTATCCCAGCCCGTGGGAACATTATAGATTATGCTAAGACAACAGAATAAAAATTACCAAAAAAATTTTTAAAATTAAATACTTAATATCTATTACGCCTATCCTAAAACAAAGTTAACAATATTGCTTACAAAGTTATGTACAGACGCAGCACATCTAGCTACTACAATCTGTCAAATTTCTTTAATAGATTTTCAACTTTATCTCTATAGATTTTCAACTTTATCTCAAATTTTCCCAATCAACCTTGAACCATAATGGTTCAAGGTTGATTGGGAAAATTTGTTACAGTTTCGGGTAGCTTGACCTGCTGGCGGCTGTACATGTTTTAATTATTAGAAAAACATATCATTTCCGCGACTTATTTATTGTGGTACTTTGAATATATAGCGGCTGATTTTGTATGGATTTTATTGGCAATCTTTCAGGAGGAGAAAGTAGGTATATGAAGTCAGGGAAATAAATCGTTAAGAAAAATTTACTAAAGTTGTCAAAATATAAAAGTCCCGTTTTGACATTTGTGAATGCGTTCTTGACACCTGTCAGTTTCATACAAACGAATACGTGCTTTGCGAATTTGATCTCTATTAACTACTAGAACTGTCAATGTCAAAACGGGCCTTTTATTTTTTGACAACTTTACCAACTTATATTATCCGTACATTCAATTAACAACTGTCATAATGGCTATGTCACGGCAAATTGACGTAGGGTATCAATTTACTCATCAAATAATTTGCGTAACTGTCCTATTCGTGAATATAAATAACTTTTAATAAAGGGACAATTCGGAAAATGCTAAAGAAAAGAGTGAGTTTCATTAATTTTGATTGGCAAAGCGCAAACATTTTTTTTAATGACACAGCAATTTTTTTTCAAGATCTCGTGAGTACTTTCATCCCCTGGAAGGATGCCAAAGATTTCAATTTCAAGCTGTATAAGAGGAGAAATAACTGTCTCACTATTTTTTTTTTTTGCAGGGAGAGTTGGTATATCTATCAGTACCTAGAACTCGTCATAGCGCCAAAGTGATCGATATCAAGACTGACTTGAATGGTGTCTACCTGTCTACCTACTCAATCTATTGTAAGCTCGAATATTACTGTTGCATTGCTGTATTCAATACCTGGAATTTGCCAAAGCGCCAAAGTGATAGAAATCAAGTGGTGTCTTCCTACTCAGTCCATTATAATAACAATCAAGAATTTAATTTAGATTGAACGCTTATTTTATTATTTTTTTCCTGACACAGTTTTATATTGTTGTCCATGTTATCACTCGAAGAATGGCCAATATTCAAGGAGCATGAAAAAGAGAAAAATAAACGAAAATATAAGTACTAAGAAGTGGTAGTTCTTAGGCACTTATTTAGGACTTACTTAGTGTTCTTAGCTAAGAACTAATTAGGGTAGACTAGGGACTCGGGATTTTTCGGGATAAACCCATAAATAATTCAGCTCATGAAAAGGTACCCTTAGTACTACCTACCTACTTACAGTATGAATTATGTAGATATCTGAGGAGAAAAAATATTTCTCAGGAATGTTCCTTACACTCAAATTTTTATGTAATAAAATTTACATATAAAAGATGTTATCGCTTTTCATTCATCATTTTATTACGTTATACCTACTTGCTCGTTTGAAACAGATACATAGGTAATCGCCATTATGAAACATTACCGATACTTTATGGGCAACATTGTTTTCACTTTTCGAATTGCCCCTCAAAGGTGTTGGGCAATGAAAGGAAGGAATTATTTATTTTAGTTGAACTAGAAACATAAAAGGTAAAGCTGAAAGTTAAACATGGCCTCCCAGCACAAACCGCAACAGCAAAAAGAAATGAACAAACTACAAGTGCGATAAATTGATATTGTAATTTTCACTCATATCTTTCCAGTAGCGAGTTGACGACACTATCTCTTTACTCAAATTCAAAGCATTTGCATCAATTATATCGTTTAAAGGCACTATTGAACTGTCAAGAAGTCGGTCAGTCAGAAAGTTGAAGCTCACTCTTAAACCCGAACCAGTATATTATCATTGCTAAACAACGAATGATTGTTACAACTAACAAAGGTAAGACGGCACTTTCACGCGCCATTGCATACCCATAAGCACCACTAAGTACAAACACTGTTTTATTACCCACCGATGGCCCTTCCTCAAACAATATCCCTTTGTTCGCCTCACCTCTTGTCGGTTTAATGAGACTCTGACCGTCCCGTCACCACTCATAAATTATTGAAAGGCTAATTTTATTTACGGTATACGGTAGCTGGTAGCGCCCCCGCCGCCCCAAGAACCTTTGAATGCGTTTACGATAAGGACACCTCTGCGAAAGCTTGTTGCCCTAGTACTTATGGCAGTTGATACTTGATAGCGTGGGTGGGGCAAAGGTGTAGCGAAATAAATGTGCTGTCTATGAGATATAAACTTATCTCGATCTCATAGATTCGTTCGCTATCCAGCATGGGCGTAGTGTTCGTTCCGGCTAGTTGTTGAAAATTATGAGATTCGGCAGGTTTTGTTCTCGTTTCGGGGCACGAGGTCCAAGAGAAAAGCTTATGCCGAAAGACGCAACCAAATATCCTTCAAGGTTGGTAACGGACTGTCTGGATCATCGCTCATTTGATGTATGTATGTATCCGCAGTAACCTACTTGAAATCGGTTGTCAAGGTGAGGGCATGCAGAACTCAAAACTTAAACTCAAATCATTTATTTCAACTAAACCAATTACAGGCACTTTTGAATTGTCAAAGGGTCGATCAGTTAGAAAGATGAAGCTAGTTGCCCATTCCAAAGCGTAGACCTATGGAGAAGAACGAGCAAGAAACTCCACGGACACTCTTTTAAATCATAAAATTGTTACAAAATATTTGATTGCATGATTCGTGTTGAAATTAACCATGTGAGAACGATGTAGAAAGACGTGCACGTAAAAAGCGTCTGTTATAGAAAACATAAAAAAAATTCAGAAATTAAAATAAGCCGTGGCAGCTAAGAGATGACCAGTCCCTACTGACGGCGCCCGTTCACGAACATGACGTATGGATCAGCACCATTCAGCTCAACCATTTTGAAGGGAACTTAATAATCCAACATACACGCCACCACCAGCGAGACATTAACCTTTTGAACGCCATTGTCACATATACGTGACAAACGAAATCTTACCCTGAACGCCAACGTCACAAATAGATGACAAAATACACGTCGCACCATATTATGAAATAAACTATTTAATCATTACTTTTGTGTGTTTTTATTTATATAATTTAAAAGTTTAAGCTTCCGTCTATATTGTATTGCATGAAACTAATATAAATAAACCACCAATATCGAGAAATTTGTTGTTTTAAAAGTAGATGTTAAACGCGTATAAAAGGAGTCCCCCACACGCCGTAGTCCGCTATATGTGACAGCTAGTGTTGTGACATATGATTGTAAAATCAATAAAAACTTAAGAAGATGAATATGAAATTTTGGTCCAGAGTATATTATTTGTGTATAAGTTGGTATCAGGAGAAATAAAACGTATTTTTAAAACTACTTAGCCTTATACTACCGTGCCTCTAGCTACACAATCAAAAATAAAATATGCAAATGTCTAATATCGACACTTGTTAAACTCATCTCTTGCGCATCCCTAGCGCAAACCAATATTATCAGTCCCTTGTACGCCATAGTCATAAATGTATGACACAGCGGTGACGTCGTAAGCGCAGGCGATTAAGTTTAGTGAAGTGCTTTAATTTTTTTTTTGTATTTATTTATTATTAAAATATCGTGTAAGTTAGTTATAGTATAAACCGCGATCATGAGTGTAATGACTACCGAAAAACTTCTTCGAATATTAGAAGGAATTTGAGATGGCGAAGAGTTCTCGGAAGCGGAATCAATACAAGAAGATGATTTAGAGGTGAATTATTTTAAAAACTATGATCAAAAATGTTATATCAACATTTTAATTTATTTATTAGGGACAAAAGCAGGTCAGTAATAAAAATAACTCATACTATTATAGAAGAACGATACAGGCTTTGATAAGCACCTGAAATATTTTCTCTTTTATTAGATTTTACTTATGATATGAATCAATCGTTGAAAATATTATCTGACCTTATTGTTCTTGTTTTTTTTTATATAACTCTTACGAATGAGTAAAATGTCGTACCTAGACCAGCGCACACTGTCTACATAGGTATTTATTTAGGTATGCATTAATAAAGGTAGTAATCATAGTATGCACCTAATATGTAAGCTAACCTAATAAAAAAATGATTAATTTTAAATATACTACTAAGACAGAACCAGTTAGTGTACTTATTATTATTCTACACACTTTACCGCTTTGGCTTAGACCGGAGTCGTGGCCAGGCCGATATGGCCGCTCCGAAGTATATAGGTACATAGATTGTCGTTTACAAACAGCGGACATAAAGTTTAGAACTATAATAACTTTTGCTTTCTGATAATAATTATAAGGAAAAATAAAAAGCTTTATAGAATTTTGTGATTTTAATTTTGAACCCAAAATAGATATTATTATTATTAGGTACTAAACTGATGTTCTTCCTAGTATATTATTAGGTACATTTTGTTAAAGATTTGTGATATTTTACTGTGACTGATTCGTAATAATAATTATTAGGTATATGTAACTGTTGATTTTTAAATTATTTCTGCGTATTTTTTACATGTAAAAAAAAACAATAATTAAAATACTGATTTCAATTTTTTTTATTACTACATTAAAATCCTTGCGTATTTTAGATATGGATAGGTATTATATTAGAAAAGAATACTTATTAGAATCGATAACCAACGTGTACACTGCTACATCCCTAATTCGATGCGAGAATTTCATAAAATTGACTGGCAAGCAACGCCATTGTCACAATACCATGACAAGTCATGTTGAATAGTGTTGTAACCATATTGTAATAAATATATTTTTTTAGTTTTCTAATATCTGCTTTTTCATTGATAGTCTCTGTTAAATGCTGTGTAAAGATTACTATATTGGAATATAGTGGCAGGTTAAATAAAATTTCAGTGTCGTGAGTACGGTTTATTAGAAAATTAAAGACGAAAATAAAAACTCAGTTGAATATCGATATAAGTTTTGGAATCCCTATTTTTTATGAAGGTCATTTGACAGAAAAGTGGCCTGGCGTCAGGGGTACGGCGATACGTTTATACTCTGGCGTTCAAAAGGTTAAAGTGAGCATGACATACTCTCAGCCGCCAGGGCACATTCAAGTCAATGAAAGACGTACCCAGTAAATGGTAGCTTTATAGAAAGTATATAGTGCTCACACGTGTGCTATGCAATTATACAATACTAAGAAATTGAATGTATACAGTGCAAAGATAGTTTTTTCCAATGTTCAGCAGCTCCAACAATGTTTTCGAATGCTAATTAGTTTGTGGAGAAGGACCACCATTGAGCCAAGCATTTTTGTCAGCGATGTAATCCCCTAAGTGGGGAGGAATTTTATTGTAACATTTTAAACAGTACCCCATGAAGGATGAGTCTACTTTAGCCAGTCTGAAACCTGTTTGAACTAATTGGTCCCTATTTCTATTCCTATAGTTGTGTCTTTCACTTCTTTTATTGAATAGATTTAATTTTCTTCTTACGTACATGATGTTTTCATAGATGTATTGACAAGGTACCGTCATTATGTTAATATCTTTAAACAGTTCCCTTGATGAATCGCGCCTGCGGAGGCTATATTTTTGCTCTGATGGCTCTTTTCTGCAGAATAAAAATGGACTCGATATCTGCAGCCCGTCCCCATAGTAAAATACCGTAAGACATGATACTATAAAAGTAACTGAAATAGACTAGCCTCGCGGTATCTACGTTAGTAAATTGACGGATTTTTCTTACAGCATAAGCTGCTGAACTTAGCCGTCCTGCAAGAGATGTTAAATGACCCCATTGCAGGCTTGAGTCGAGCGTGATCCCCAGGAAAACAGTTTTATCGACGAATTCTAGTTTCTCTTTGTTCAATACTACGTCACAATCACTACTTATAACATT
Source organism: Apamea monoglypha (assembly GCA_911387795.2). Classification (NCBI taxonomy): domain Eukaryota; kingdom Metazoa; phylum Arthropoda; class Insecta; order Lepidoptera; family Noctuidae; genus Apamea; species Apamea monoglypha. The sequence goes on from OU426916.1 coordinate 13,535,622, forward strand.
CGGTAAAGCAAATCTTATGCATTTAGTTTTATTCCCATTTAATTCCAAATTATTAGCAGTGAGCCAATTGTGTACCTGCAGTAGGACGTTATTTACGTCGTCAAGATTCGATGCACGTCTATTTATCTTAAAAATTAAGGAAGTATCGTCATTTGTGGTTGGTTCTTTAATAAATGGGATAGATCATTAATATATACTAAAAAGAGGAGAGGACCTAAAATCGAGCCTTGTGGAACACCCATTTTTTACTTTTACAGCAAGAGAATTGACATCATTTATTTGAACTTTTTGTTGTCTATCATTTAAATAAGATTTTACTAAACTGAGCGCAAGTTGACCTTGTCCGTAATGCTCAAGTTTAAAAAGTAAGGTTTCGAGATTGACGCAGTCAAATGCCTTGGAGAGGTCACAAAAGATTCCTATGGAATCTTGGGCCTCCCCCCATGCTGTAAATATGTACTTTAATAAGGTGACACCGGCGTCAGTCGTACAACGTTCTTTGGTGAAACCATATTGCTCATCATGTAAGATTTTGTTGATGTTAAAATGATTAAGCATTTGATTGAGCATTACCTTTTCGTACACCTTGCTGAATACGGGCAACACGAATACTGGTATATAATTGTTGGTGTCTTTGCTGTCCCCAGATTTAAAAAGCGGTATAACCTTACTGTATTTCATTAAATCCTAGAAGACTCCTTGATCTACACACAAATTAAATATCAAAGCTAAGTATGGTGCTATAGTCTTGATTATGGATGTACAAACTTTGATAGACATTCCCCATAAATCTTCGGTCAATTTGATTTTGATTTGCCGAAAAGCTTTTATAACTATCATTGGGTTTATATGTTTAAATTGAAATTCAACCGAGCAGCCTGGAACGTTAGCTCTTAATAGATTGATTGAGACAACGGGTGAGGAATTTAAAGCTTCCGTCGTTTTACATGGTATATTAGTAAATAAATTTACAAATTCCAGAGCTACTTCCAAGTTAGAGCTTATGGCACCACGTGAAGTCTCCAATGTGTAATCATTGTTTCGTATTTTATTCGCACTGGTTTCGTTATGTATAACTTTCCAAACTGTTTTTATTTTGTTTTCTGCTGTTTTGATCTTGTTACTAATAAACAGGGCTTTGGCTATTTTGCAGGTATTTCTAAAAGTTTTGGAATACATAGCAACATACTTGTTGAGAGTTTCAGTGTTGATATAAGGCTTAAGGCCATACAGCTCGAACAGTCTTTCCCTACTAATCCTAATACCTCTAGTTGCCCAGTCACTAAATATAAATTTAGGGCAAATATTTTTTTGTTTTCTTTTCAAAAGTTTTATTGAATTCAGTGGAATGAGGAAAGTTTTGTGTATGAATCTAATGACATATAAGGCTATAAGAGTAGGGACAAGACCAAAGAAACAATGGACGGACTGTTTGAGAAATTATGTGACTAGAAAGGGGGTCACGACCGGGATGACGATCGACGAGTAATAGAGAAGTATGGAAGAAAAACACATGTTGCGCCGACCCCAAATACATTGATATAAGGACAAGAGAATGATGATGATGATCCACAGTACCTACCTACAGGCTGGTTACTTCCACAATGGTTACTGTTACCCTGTGTTTCTCTATTTTAGAAGTCTCCCTACCTCTCAGCCCAAGGCACCCACTATGTTGTTGTATTCCGACATTCAACACTTTTGTACGTTTACGACCGATGAGAAACTAAAATAAATCAAACGTTTCTAAACCAAACTCGTAACCGAAGAAAACCATGTGCGTTTCTTCTTGCAGTGTCGGCAAAGGTCAAATGGGGGAAACACTATATTCTTGCGATGGGAATTTGTACCGTCAGAATCCTCCATCATGAGACTGGAAAAACTAGAAATAACAATATGGTTCTTGTCACGTTAGAAAACACTTACTGATTCATCAATATTATATTAATATTGACATAAAATGACTTGCCGGTGCTTCCCTAGCTTTTCCGGTATGTTTACTTTCTTAAGCGTCAAAAAGTTTAATATTTAGTGTAGTGGATTATTCTATATTATTAGTGCTTAGTGTCATAGACTAACGGATATTTTTTACAGAATAAACCAGTCGTCGAGTCTAAGATGCCGTTTCATTCAGACTCATACTACATATATAATATTATATATTTTATTTTGACATTATATATTGACGTCGTGGGTGGGGCTTGCGCGCTCTAAACTTTAGGTCTGTGACGGAAGAGTTTACTTTGCCGGATCAGGTCTAGGGTGAGGAGCCAGACCATGAGAGATACAGAAATCCGCAGGGCAGCATGTGGCGAGCTGTTGGGCAGTAGCGACCCCACGGACTCTATCTCCCGGGAGAAGTATGTATATAATAATTTATTTTGGCAAAAAGAAGAAATACAATGCATGTTACATTATTATGTTATTACAATTGTGCTCAATTTATGTGAATAATGACCCCGATGCTAGGAAAATCCTTCGTTATAGGGGCCATCCATTACTCCGTAAGATTATTTTACAAAATTCGGGAAGCTAAAACGTGTAACAACAGCAATAGTGTGTAAGTAAGTGCGTGTGCTGTGGTGTAATGGGGGAAGTGTAAGAGTGTGTGATGTGTGTGTGATGTGTGTATTGAGTGTGTGATGTGTGTCGTGTGTGTGTAGAGAGGGAAGGTGATTTGGGGTGTCTGTGGCTGTGTAAGTGTTCGTGATAATAATAATTATTTATTTGTATAGGGGTTTCATCAGTGCTTCTGTTTCATCATAATCTAGGGTGAGGAGGAATTCTTTAGTTATTTTTTTACATGTGTGAGTTTAGTGTATGTATTTTAAGTTTTTTATGTATTTTATTGTACATAAGGGCACTTAGGTAAGGGTAGTGACGTCTAGCAAATGTAGTTTTTGTTTGTATTGTGGGACAAGCCGATTTGTGTCTTCTTCTTACTGTCGGGCTGTTATTTACGTTGTAAGGAAGAGTCGCATGTTATCGCATGACTGCGCGTAGTATGTTGTCGAACCGTAACCGTAATATGGAGTCAGGTGTAATTAAAATGAGCTAGAAAAGTGTTGAGGATTAAACAATAATAGAGGAAAAGATATAAAAAATGTTTATGCGGCAATAAAACAGCCGGCAACGAAAACATAATGTTGAGCAAAATAAAAAAAGAGGGTTTAAACCTTTTCGCTTTATAAGGACACAAAAAATTACAACAACAAAGATATCTATTATGATATCAGAACAAACAAGTACGAACCTAATTTATAGTTTCGCACCCACAAACAAGATAATACCCCAAACTCTATTAATGTCAATACGTTCGATTCGCGAGTCGACCTGCTTAGCGTCCGATACCTTTAACAGCCCTTTATCAGGCCAAACAAAGGCGGACCCTAATAACCGGTGCCCTTAGGCCCGCCCGTATAATAACTATAAATTGGTGCCTAAACCCAGCAGATAACTGGTGGCCTGATAAGGACACAATGGCCGATCACAAGGAACACAACGTGAAGACAAAGAGTGCGAAGACTCCTACTTGTTGAGAAAGCTTTTTAGACGGTTCCCTCCTTTGTAGAACTTCTCTTAAACATTAAAGTGTCCCTGTGGAAACAACATCGTTCATTCGCACAGAAATAAAACCCTCTTTATCTTAATGCATTTCGTTCAATTTACTCAAAACAATGGTTTAACAAACCCGTATTGTGTTGTGTCTGAACTTTCAGCTTTGTTAGATTCTGCTTCTACTGCTGCATGTAGGTTTGGGGATTTTGCTACAGATTTGCTCTGGAAATATACACCTTCATCTTCAGATATTTTCTGAATTTTATAGCACTGATAAGTTGTGGTGTTCCGTCGCTTCCGCGGACAAGTACCACAGACCAGCACAAGAACAAGCTAGTATAGGAAGCTACAGTAAAAATAAATAAGATTATGTATGTTTAGATTAAGGTATTTATCTATGGGCCTTCGTCGCCTGAAATAAATAAATAAGACAGTTATGATGGCGTTAGCGTAAATGAAAACTGTTACATTAGTCCAGTCAATAAAAAAGTTGTAGAGTGCGAGGGCGATTTCTTCAGAAACTTGTTCAGGGTACTTAGGAAGTGAACATACTAAAAGTCCTGACGGAACTGAGCCAAGAGTGACCACACACACACTACTGCTAAGTTTCTGATGGAATCGCTTAGGTCCCTGCTCACGCACTTTACACCCCGGCTTCTGAGCCATTCGTTTACTGAACCACATTTACAAACGATAATTCCTTGACGATCAACGTAATCTGCATTCGCGATTTATTTGCCAATGATGTAAACAATTATGAGTTTATGGAAAAATAACTTTAATTCCTACACAATAAAGTTCAGTTTACGCTAGAACTTCAACCATGTTTATAACTTTTTCAATAGTGCTAGTCACTCTGAAATCTACTTAATTACCGTTGTAATAAAATTGATATTTGTGTAACTTGAAATAACATCAATTAAAAACATAAGTTTGATTATACTATAGAAACAAATTGATTCATCTCAAAGCAAAATACACTACGAGTACATATAACAAATAAACACATCAACCACCAAATAAACAAAATCATACAAAACTTAAAAAAAGCGACAAAGATTTCCATCGAACCCGTTAAAAAAAACTGGAATTATAAATTCGGGTGCTATTTCTAGTTTTCCAAGAAGCGTTCCAAATTGTTTCCTTAGAAAGCGTCGATGTAACCGGAGACTGTCGGGAAACGTCCCCGGTTGCATCTTAATGCACTGTAAGAGCCACCAAATACCACTTACTGGAAACGCGATCGTTTTATTATGCGTCTCGCGATCTTATCTGACGTATGGAGATGCATCGAATTTGATATCACCAGCCATTGATATCACGTGCCCATTTGTCTGTTGATTCTTTTACTTACAATGAAATGGTTTATTGCATTATTGACTCATATGTCTTTATCTTTTAACGATTAATTTGGAATTTGGGTTTTTAATATCATACAACAGAGCATGACCACAGATTACTAAATACCTAGTTACTTCGGCATGACCGCCTATACCCGCCGCCGACCGCGCCGATCGCCGTATATTGAAACCCAAATTCCAAATTATCGTTCCAGGAGTTTGACGTGTAACCTTCACTGTTCCTGAGGGGTAATTGCTTAACACACTATCAGTAGCAATGGGTTTTATTTTGACAGTTCAACAACATTCATTGCGTTATTTACGTTGTTGGGCAGACACATGTTTCGAACATATGAAGCAATGTATTAGCAATATCCTTCAAAATGATTCAGATTGAGGTTGATAGTGTGTTACGCAATTAAGGTGCTGGATCATGTCTTCAAATTATTACATTTTTATTTAATCGTGGATCTGCAATTGCTACGGGCTTGAATCAAGGCACTTTCCTTTGCTGCGACACCTGGCTGACCTAATGTAAGCGAAAATGGGTCGAAGAAGAATATGCTGATAGATCAGGTGTGGACATTAGAGGCGTATATTGCATGTTTAACTTAAGTTACTATATTACCTAACTCCATCACGTTCTGGTAGAGAAAGTACGAACGAACCCTACACATTCTAAAACACAGGTTTTTCATAAACCTTTACTTTTTCCTACTTTCCTCGATTGTAATTAATGTAAATCATATTTTTACTTTACCTTATACTTGAATAAAAAATGTATTTGTTTATTTATTTATTCTTCAGATATTTTATGAATATCATATACTTCTTCCAACCTCCTAATATTTTTCAGGCGAGTTAGTTCTTTTCTCAAATATCTCTGGGTCCAGTTTGAATGGTGGTGGGTCGTCGTAATTTATGCACTTCTCGCCACATTGCCCGACAAGGTTCCCCTAACTTACATCCCTGTCTACCCTTCAGGGACTACAGGTGTGACGAGGGCTCTGGAACTCGCAAATATTTTAATAAAAAGTTACTCAAACACTCCACATGTCCACACATGCCTGCATTATTTAAATTGATCGTAGCCTGCACACGATTGGTCGAGCACCCGCCTGACCTATATTCGCCAATAATTCTTTATTCAGTGATCTGTTTATGATGCAGGTTCGCCAATATCAATTTATTGATTATAAAGCTATATTAGGTATAATATTAGATATTGACGCCGATTCCCTTGCTCACAAACTAAACTAAATTTAAGTTCAGTGCATCATTTTCTTTCTATTTCATTAAGAAAAGGAAAGAAGATAAATATTAGTTTAGTCCTGTCAAATTAAGATACTCCTTAAACAGTTTAGACGTGATTAAAAACGTGGCGACTAAAAATACGTCAATTTACGTCAGGCGCTGACTAATTTGACAGGATTAAACTAATATTTATCTTCTGTCATTTCATAATGAAATAGAAAGAAAAAGATGCACTGAACTTTTAGTTTGTGAACAAGGGAATCGGCGACATTGTCAATTATGTCACTTTCAGAGATAGATAAAATTTTCCGCGAAGATGAGAGATTTCGAGAAATAAACAAGGATTAAACGCTCTTTTGTATATTAGAATAGCAGAGTGATTGTGTAGCTGTAGACATAACAAACAACATTATTCCCCAGTGGGGTGTATCGGTCGCCTGCGGGACGCCGCTCGCTCCCGGTCGCTCCGGTCGCCGGCGACGGATACAGCCTAATGACATAAATGCAAATTCGACCATTCGAACTTCCTGCACGTCGCAGCGCCGACTACTACACACATACCACTCTCTCCTTATACGGACATATTTAGAAAAATAAAGCTCACTCCAGATACAAGTTTTTGTACACAACCAAGCCTTAATTGGACTTTAGCGGCTCCAACTATTTCTTGAACATTTTTTCCGCGCGTTATTTAGTTAATTAAGAGCTTATCTGATATGACTGATGTTGTTTTCGTACATTCCTTCCTTGCAGTTGCATTAGACCTGCCTATAAATCTTACCACAACCGTTGCCGTCGTTAAGTTGACTTATGTGCTTAAAATAAAACCAAAGAGTAGTTTCGCTTGTTTTTATTACTCGGTGATCGTTAACACAATATAAAGTACTATATTTTGGTTCAGTCGGGAACTTAAAAAAACAACTAAACGCTAAATTTTGGTACTAGACAACGCGAACTGTACCGGTGGTGTGCTATAGGTACATTGTGATACATAACTATATAAGGTATCTAGTTTATTATCAAGTCACCACATGTTGACGTGCTCTATATGGCTAACTTATCTTATGGCTTATGCACCCATCGTTTATAAGATATCCACGTCATTTAGACCAATTTATACTTACAATAATGATTTTACTATATACACTCGTCAAGCATAAACAATATCAAGGCAACTTCTAAAACAAAATGCTTTTCATGAATTTCAAAAAAGGATATTACTGCAAAACACTGGGTGCAATCTTTTTTTATATCACAGGGCTTAGCGTTATTTTACACACAGAAAAATATACATACATTTATCGATACTTACTACTAATTCGATAAACTAATTATAAGAGTAACATCGATTCTGAGATAGCTCTCAAATTAATGAGATAAATAAAAGTGTACAGTCGACGACAGCGCGCTCTGTCGAAATATTGTTCACTCTTTTTTCACAGAACGATATTACAACAGACTCGATGTCATTGATCGTACTGCTAAATAAAGAAATTCGTAAAATGTCTTTTTATCTACGTATAAAGAAACAGCTCCATACACACTGGCTTGCATACAATTCAGTATAAAGGACTAAATTGAAGTGACCTACAAACGTTATTGTCAAGTAACGACATTTCAATCGCTCGTGTTAGAGCATCCACACACTCGCACTTCAATATGGCCGAGGAATCATGACCGGTCCGAACGTCGCGCAGAAGGCTGTGCAATAACATTTTTTTGGAACCAAATGGGGACATGAGGCAAGTGTGAGAGAGAGAGAGAACATGCGCAAATGTTCGAAGAGCCTATCTTCAGACCGGTCATGATTCTTTTTGGCTGTATTGCTATTGGAACTCGACTTCAGAACATATATGTATTACAAATTATATACACGACTACATACAATCCGCACCATTTTGTTATTATAGGGATGAGTAAAATTGGATACGTTTTATACAATTTTATTTATATTGTAGCCGTAATTACTAATAAATTATGTTACATTTGGATAGCTTTTCGTTAAATAAAAAAAAATGAAATGAAATGCATCGGTCATAATAACACTTAGTTAAAACAAATAAACTGTTCAATAAATGCAGTTTAAATGGAATATAAAAAAAAGAAATGTAAAATACTTTTACAAAAATTACAAATGTTCGGCGAAAAAATGTTTGCAAAGTCTGTCGTGACTTCGTACCGACCGTTTCAAATAGTTTAAAAACAAAATTCGCTTTGATATACAATTCCCTTATACTTTACAGAGATGAAAGTGCTGTCTTTACTTTGGACTTTGTTAGAGTAGTGTACAGTTCAAAATGGCGTGCAGAGGATGGAATACGAAATGCACTCGCCTAAGAATGAATGCAAACAGTCGGTATAGACTTGTTTGTTGCAGTTTACTTTCGCTATTACTGTTTGAATGGTATATTTCGATTTCAATACATTAGGTACATTGCCTTCGTGTAAAATAATAGAAAAGGTTATTCCTTTATTTTTCTGTCGCCAACTGAGTATTGAACATGGCATTGTGTTGGTGCTAGCATTCATTTCTTTTTGTTTGACACGAGCATTCTCAGATACTTTATACATAATCGAGTATTTTCACAACGATTTACTAAAGTTTTAAATAGAAAAAATATAAATCAAAACCATAGAGCAGGAGGTATCGGCTATAAAGTCTCTTTAGAGTTATTTTACCTCTAACAGCAGTAATCCAATAGCAATCGTATTGTAATAAAAACTCTATTCTTGTTACAATTGTTTTGTTTTTTTTTTATATATAAATGCAAGTAATTGTTTTGTTTTTTTTGAAGATTATATTTTATATTTGTGTGTTTTATGTCTTTTCACTTTAGGTACATAGTTTTTAATTTGTGGAAGCTTGTAAACAGCAACAGTAAGCGCTAATTGTACATTATTTATCTGGATACTGAGAGTGTAAGGTTTCTAAAGAATAAATAAATAAGGTTACTGTTAGATATCACTGTGATTTTGACAGACTTGTCAGTGGCAGCAACCTTATTGTAACAAGAATAAAGGTCACTATAATTTTGACACTGATGCAAAATCAGAGGGAAAATGACTATGAAAGGACTGTGGTGGGGTTTACATTTACCAAAAAAAAAACCTTCCACGCGAAACGTGACCAAGATAAAAAACATAAAGCTGACGAATTCAACAATCAGACTTTTTTTATCTAAATATAAAACAAAAAAAAAAGAAATTAGAATAAATATAAAAAATAAAATAAAAAAGATTGCCGAACTTCTCACGTTCGGACTGTATACAGAAAAGTTTGTTATACATTATGTATAAATCTAACTAATAATAAACAACACAGAGAACACAATTGTTTTATTTACAGCTGCATGGTTACAGAGTACTTTACATGCACTTAATGAGTGCATAGCCTTCTAATGAGGGCTTAGTTTAATTAAAAACAAAAAAATATTTCAATTTTTAACACAATCATGAAGTATTGCATCTAATTATTTATACATAGATTTTTTTTAGTTTACCGATTTTTTTTCAGTTTATTTTAACTTTTTTTTTATTTTAATTAAACTATTACCAAATTAAAGACTTCCTTAACTTAAAACTTAACCTCAAACTTAACTCATATGAGAACAAACATACAATACATAGCACTCATTTTTGTTCTTTGGTCAAATTTTTTATGAGAATTTTCTTGTTTACCAATTCATATAATATAAAAAAACGAGCAAAAAAAAGACCCGACTTAGCCCAGGTAGTACGGGCGTATTTTTATCGCGGCGATTTATTTCGCGCACTGTATTTTCAACGCTCTGCTCAGCGCCGAGAGTTTAAAATACAACAATGTGTTTTTTTGGAACGCTGGGATGTGCCGTTGGACTCTCAATGCTCGACTCAATACCGAGAGTTGAAAACCAAGTGTGCGAAAAAAATCGCTGCGATAAAAATACGTCTGTGCAAACCTGGACTAATAATGCACTTAGCAACAAATGCGTTTTACATTTGATTAGGTACAGACGCTCCACTATATATAGACGCACTACAAAATTGAGTGCACTTGAGATGCCATCCACCCTCAATAACGAAGAGATTAATATTTGCGGTGCATACAATTCCGTACCTTTGTCTTTTGAACTCGGCTGTACCACTACATTACGTATTAATAGTGGTATTCCCTTTGTTCGCTCACCGGGCGTCGGGACCGTTGGGGTTACACTAACGATATCGAACAGCGAACAGAAAGCAAAAATTAAATATTACTCGCGTTATCATCGAGAGCTCCGAGCCATTCTCACTCGGCGAATGGGAATACCTATTACAATATTGTTCGATCATTGAGTAGCAGCACAATTGTAGCAGAAAATAACTATTCATATAAATTATTCCACGCTTTTGAGGTATCCTGAGCCATTTTAAATTGATTCGATTACTTTTTTATTTTTATTTTGATACTAAGGTTTGGACTCCGAGGTAAACATAGTTGGGAAGCTGTCTGATGGGGACCCCATGCTTAAACTACAAAACTAGGGCTTTAAGAATTAATGTTAAGATCAGTGGCTATACTACCACTGGTACAGTATGCGATGCGCGTTTTACTTGTGATTACCAAGTGTACAAACACGCTGTGAGTTTGTGTGTTTGTGTGTGTGTATGCGCAGGAGCTCTCGGTACCGTCCGAGACAATGGCGAAGTCGGAATTTTGTCCGTGTGTGTTATGTGCTGACGCTACTCGTCTAAACGCACACATTCACAGCGTGTTAGTAAACTTGGTTACCACAAGTAAAGCGCGCGTCGCTTCTTGATATAAATATACTATAAATGAAACGTATCGTTTTCTAGTAAAGGAACAGGACAAAATTCTATTGAACAGTAATCACAATAAGCTGTTCGTTCACGTTCGCAAGAGCGATCGGGGTCACTCCCATTCTCGAATCTCCCACCACGGCGACACGATCAATCACCCGTTTCGATTCAATCACAAACAATCGCAATTGACCGCATCCTGTTCTTTATAAATGAGGAAAGCTGGTTGGGAAATAAATTCGTACGGGATCGTCCACGTCCGACTATAACCGCTTACCTCGGAGCCCCTTCACAAGTTTCACTGCGAATGTTTAATATCCATGATTGCGGATTCATTTTACTTTTCACGCTTTTCTGTATCACCAGTTGTAATAACCTGGTTGGTCTTGGGTTCGATTCCCAGGTCGGGCAAAGTGTTAATTGCGTTTTTCTTTAGAGTTCCGTTTCCCGGGGTCTGAATTTGTGCCCGGTTGATGGCAGAGATGTACTATAGGTACACCTCTACCCAACCCTTCGTTGTCTGTTTTAATAGGTCATGGCTCAGAATCTTGGTATTAAAACCTTCGCAGTCGAACCTCTTGACGTTTTTTACTGGAGATTACTAGTAACGATTACACTATGCTACACTTCGTTGGGTTCACCTAGATGCATTACCTACCCTGTATCTAACAAACGTCAACATTCATTCAACAATATAGAACAAGGTTACATACCCACTACAGATATATTTATAATATATTGTATGTAATTATGTATAGTTTTAACTATAAAGGATGGATTTAGAGCGCATTTTACAAATAAAAAATAAAATAATAATGTTGCCAAAGTAAATAATAATAAAAAAAATAGAACAAAAAAGTTCTAGGATTTTTAGAATATATATTTTTATAAATGCACGACGATTAATAAAATTAAATAAACTTATTTGTATAGTGCGATCGTAATCGGTTTCGTTTCGCACTATCGCTCTGAGTAATGTACTTAACGCGTTTCTAATAGTATTTACATGGTCCGAGGAGACCGATGAATAAAAAATAAATTCTTTATTCAATTTGTGTGGTTATCTATGACTAGTGTATGCACTAGGGTGGTGACGTCACTGGCCTGCGCGGCAGGCTACTTGCCTTTGGCCTTCTCGGTGGTGGCGTCCTCCAGGTTGCTATCCCAGTCAAACTCGGTGACGCCGCTGCGAGCCACCTCCCCCAAGTGACGCCACCGGTACTCGAAATCCGTATCTCGTTTCTTCAACGCTTCGAATCTGTAACAAGTAATTAGGTCAGACCTTTGTATGGCACAGGTGTTAATACTATGGAACACGTACGACGTTCCATGCTGGCGGGCTACATACTCTATGAGCAAATATAATTGCTCTGGCAATCAAAAGCATTACACAGCTCAATTAACAACACAAACATACCCTGAATACCTTAAATTGTACAAACATACGTAAACACTGCTAAAATTCTACCCGAGACAAGATTACTTTGACACAGTTATCCAACTTTTGCTCCGTTCGTAGTTTCAGAGCATAGTGAAGAAATAAAAGAAATTCTATCGAATCAAGCGTGGGTTCCACAAACGTGCGGTGTAAAGGGCACAGTTGATATCCCTTTAGATTAGAAACCCAATCTAAAGCGAGGTTTCTCAACTTATATCCTCGGGGTCACGGCGACATGTCGAGGTCGGCACATAAATATGTATCGTATGCGAACTAAATCTGGCCGAGCGTGATTCAGACGCCCAAATTGGACTGTAGAATAATGTTTAGGATTTAAATGTTAAACACCATTTTACTGCTGAGCAACGGTCGCCCAGTTGTAACAGTCGCGACTTACGACTTGTAGGTACTTTCGAACCCAGACATGTGCCTTACTTTGTGATAATTGTTTCATCACCGCTGTTCTCAAAACAGTGAAGGAAAACATGGTGACATGTGACATCTACCAAACCACACGGCCCGCGTGGTGGATAACAGCCTCTCACAGAGAGAGGCCTGTGTCCCACCAGTGGGAACATTATAGACTGATAATGATGTACAAATACAATAAACTGACGTGTAGTTAAAACTAATTGCACTTTACTACGTGCGAACAGATGTGCGCGTAGGCATCCCTAACAACAAAAGGGTTTTGTTATCACCCCCGATATGGAACCCTAAAACCTTTCACGTCGTTAAACCACATTATTAGTGAGCCGTGCGAGACGAAAACAGTCGATCTTTACTTGATAACATTTGGTTTGTGTAAATGTAAAAAATTCGGTCACGCATTCGAGACGCGGAGAGAGTCGGGTTTATAAAGAATTTCGTTTTATTCCATCGTCGGGTGTCGAACTACTAAAAACGTTAACAAATAACGATTTTTCTGCTATCAAATGCGATACAAATATACTAGGAGGGCGAGCTAAGTGTTATAGCGCTATCCTCTTTGAAATTGGATTGCGATTGCGATTGCTGAGCCGAGATTGGTGCCATGAAAATTTGGATTTTATGTAAAACTGGATCCTTGATTGGAAATCGCAAAGAAATTGCGGGTAGCACTCAGGACGGGAAAAATAGAATAGAGAGACTGGACTATTTACCTTAACATGACAATAGAATCCCGAAGTCGTAGAGTTGACCAAAGTAAATTGAGACACATTATTTGTTTTGTCCTTTACAAACTTTGTATGAAACCTTTGCTAATGAATGTCAACAAGTAAACATACCTTTTGAACATGAGGTTCTTGGCAAACTCGTAGAGCTCTAGGTCGAGGGAGTTGAGTCGCTTGATGTGTGCGATTTGAGAGGGCGACAATGCCGCGAGCGTAGCGCCCGACACGGTGGCGTTGTGTTGCGTGAACGGCACGGCGAACAGCAGGTTGAACGTCTCCTCGAACACGTATTGAGATATCTGTTACGAAAAAAATCAAATGAATAATTTCAAGGTTAGAAAAATTTGCACAATCACACATTTGACCTGCACCTTCAAATTACGAACAAACTAAAGAAAGAAAATAATAACATAACACAAAGAAAGAACACAAACAGAAAAAAGAACAAATTAGGGGAAAATATGCGTCACATCCACGCAAAATGACCATCGCTCAACATAATGCTAAACCAGCGCTGGGGCTCTGTCTCTCATATGGTCGTTATATGAGAGACAGAGCTCCAGCGCTGGTTTTCAGTGACAGCCGAAGCCGAAAACACCCGTAATCCCAATCAGTTTATATAGTCTAGCAGTCAAACAGACGAAAGCATGATGCAGCAATGGGTTTTGCTGGATTTACAAAATGAAAGTTATTGTGATAAAGAGCGTGTTACGGATCAAGGTATCTAGGGGATTTGACGCACCCCTTTTGTCGAATATACAAAAATTCTAACCAACCCCTTAGCTTCTGTCATAAAATATAATTCTCCTCATCGGAACACTAAAGCGAAGTATCTTGGGGGGGGTTCAAATTCGAACATGACAGAAAATCAGGCTAAGCATGATTCCTCATGACACTCTTGTGCTATCAGATATAAGATTTTTCTTACTTAAAATTTTCTTATATTTTTTGTCGTCTGTTACCACACTTGGGAAACGTAACTGTAGGTTCTATTAAGTAAACACGACCATGAGCGGTATTTATTTTGTCAAAATTAACCCTATTCATTGACTTCGAAAATTACACGGTGACTTAGGATAAAAGCGAAGTCAACTCCAATATTTTTTTATCGACATCAATTACCCTTTCCGTCTGCTTCACTTAGTTACAAAAGATGATAACATTTAATGCTCTTTACAAGAGAGAATTTCAATGTAAAATAATATTGGCAGCACGTCTGAATCATTTAAACAAATATTTGTATGTCAAATTGTCTGTCTATGCATAACTATGATCCACAGAGAGAATGTTATCGTTTCAAATAGGTATGTTATTTTAACGACGCCTGACACAATTGGTATCTACTGATCGTGTCTACCTTCTGTTTCTCTAAGGTAAGTCGATTAGCAGTCATTGCAATGGCTTTCTTATCTCGGTAAGATAAGGTACAAATTAGTATGGTTGCCGAGAGTTTTATCAAACTCGCAGGAATCATTATAATTTATACTTTATAACAATGAGATAAGAGTTACATTGCAATGACTTAATGGTTTTACGTCTTGAAAAGATCGTGAATGCGCTTAAGTTATCTAGCTTGAGATGACTAGTTACATGTTTGTCTTGAGATAAATACAACATGGCATCACACCAATATTCCCCGAAGGGGTTAGCAGAGGTACATACTATATAGAACAATTACATTTCACCATTCATCCGCCAGTAATTAGTAATAAGCAGCGAAAGCGTCTGCAATCAAACGGGCTCAAATCTAGATTCCAAGCTGTCGCACTTAGAAATTCCTGATGTTGAAACCAAATAAAATTTTGTCCAACCAGCGGGATAAACTATCAGTAGCAATGGCTTTCGTTTTGACAGTTCAACAACATTCATTGCGTTATTTACGTTGTTGAGCAGACATTTTTTTCGAACATATGACAAAATGGATTAGCAATATCCTTCAAAATAATTCATATCGTGATTGTAATTGTGTATAGGTTGCTGCAATATGTTTGTTTGTATTAAGAAAAATAACTACAATGATAGCAACATTCTTGTGCATTCAAAGTGTTGATAAATTAACCGAGAATTAGTCATACACGTCCTTATGCATAACTACTTTAATAGGTACATTAGAATTCAGCCTTCTTCTTAGTGTTGGGTCATATACAAGGTGGACATTTAAAATTCAAGCTGGAGTCTTTTCTCAAGATCCTGAGCGTTACCATACTACGAAATATTCATGAATAAGCAGCCGCAGTAGAGTATGATATTTTACGTTTATTCATAACAGCGTTGGTCCTATAACAGTAGCAATACTAGGTACGCACGGACGTCAAGCTATATATAACCAGTATAAGCTGACTTCTGATTGTACTAAAAGTCTATACAATGCAAGTTCAGCTGGAAAACTGGAAATTTATAACTTGATATGTTGCCGTGTGTATCTACTACTAGGTTGGTAGGATAAGTCTAGTAAAAAACAACAGGATCTAACAGGAATAGGGACTTAAAGTTATCACAAATAGCATAAAACCTTTTCATTTAAGACTCTTTTGAAAACTCGGAGGTACAGTCAGAGAATTGTTAAGCAAATTGACGTCAATTTCAATTGTCAAATAATAACAGAGGGGCAATTCTCGTTTTAAGAACGTTCAAAGTCTGTGGGGCAATTCTCGTAATTTTAAGAACGTTCACAGTCTGATCTCAGTCTCAATCTGTCAATAATACGTCTAATTTCCCTACATTTTGACATTTGTTTGTCGCCGAGATGACACTGCGACTAGATTCTGATCGTTTTAAATTACGAGAATAGGCCTGCAGTTCTCAGTCTCGATCTGTCAAAAATATCTCTAATTTCCCTACATTTTTGACAAGTTTTTGACATTGATTGTCGCTGAGATGAGATTGCAACTATCAAGATTTCTACACAGCGTATAAAGTACAGCTTAAATTCAACATCTGAATATTTGGAGCACCCTCTAAAGCAAATAGTTCATTGTTTGAACGAACCCTTACTACGAATGAGTAATAAACCTACCCCATGACAAGTACTAAAATAAATCTGTTAACATCATTTCCTCTTTCACTCTTGTCAGCTTGTACTCAAACCTGAACCCTTTCCATTACACAATCATTTTCTATACATATACAAATAAATAAAATTGAAGTGTCTGTTTGTAATGTCAAAATAACAGCGTTTTACTAAATGCATATGTATATACGGTACATATAACAAGCATTGATAGCTCACTTCACTTACATTTTCACGGTGAGAATTTTAAAGAATAGCTCATGCTTCAGCGATTACTGTTATTATCATGAAATATTGTATATATGTTGAGTTTGGATAACTACCCGCCTAAATCATAATAATCGTATTCGAACGTGGATCCACGCAAAACACAGTGGCTTTTTAATTGTTTCTGTAGTACAACCGGTTGAAGAAATTTTATGTATGTTTTTAAATTTAACGTTTCATTTTTAGAGTTATTCTCATAACAGTCGCCATAACATCGTGTTTCATTGTCCCGCTGGGAACGCATTTCTTTACAGCTCGTGACGTGTTTAAGATTGATTAGCTGCCATCCATTAACTTCTACCGTCGTCCACACAACAATACATAATGACGTTACCAATTAAATGTGGTTTAAAAATAAACTTTCACTATTATTTCTCCATTTTCATTACCCTTTTATAGTATATTGATCCAAAGTTCTTGATGAGCTGTTCATTTTATAAGGAACTAGCTTCCGCCCGCAACTTCGTTTGCGTGAAATTTGTTGTTCACCCCGTCGCATAGCATCGCCTACCCGCGCTATTACTTTGATTTCGCTAAGCGTTCTTCCTGACTTGTTTTTACTCGGCTCCTAAGCTTCCTAGCGTGATGTTATATAGCTTAGTCTTCCTCAAGAATTGGGCTATAAAAAGCAAAAATAATTTTTCAAATCCGACTGGTAGTTCCAGAGATTAGCGTGTTCAAACAATCAAACTCTTCAGCTTTATTATTATTACAGATTAGTACTTAAAGATGAGTCTCAATCTCCAAAGTTCTTAATCAGCTGCTTATAATATAAGAGCAGAACAAAAAATATACTTAGTCATCACTTAAACTGGTTGAGAAATGGCGGCCATATGCAATAATATATTATGCTGTAACATACTTAACAGCAAAATAAAGTCGAATAAAAACTTTTTAAAACTCACTTAAAAATGATAAACGGTTTACCATAAAAATTATCTCTGCGGCAATAATTTAAAGGACGTGGTTAAACGCTGCATGCACGTACAGGTACTTAGTAGCACCGTCACTTGTTAGTTACATTATGTACGGTTCACTACCGGCGCAACCTAGTTCCCTGAAACGCAGCGTTTAACATAACTCCTTGCCAACATAAACCATAGTCACGCCTCGGGGGACGCTACGTAAGTCCGTTCTCACCTTCAGTGGAAGCTCGTGGAGGTTATATGCAACAAAATGTCAGCTAACTACCTATTTCAGTTTCATGAATATCGACGAAAATATTTATAGACATGTAACCTTTGTGAGGGAGGGAGGTGGATGGAGTTTAAATTGAGTTTTCGTTGTTTGCCTATGAGTGTAGTGATGTTATAAATTCACTTATGGATCCGTTATTTTTTGTCATAAAAGCTCACTGCGCCAGGTCTGAGGTCCTCTACTAAAGAACCTAGGACCTAAAATAAATTATAATGAAGGAATATTGATGTAATCTCCATGGTTAGCAAACCTGTCGGTTTGCTAACCATGGAGATGCTGCACACTATACATCTCAGTCTGAATCATTTTGAAGGATATTGCTTATCCATTGGTTCATATGATCGAAAAAGTTATCTGCTCAACAACGTAAATAATGCAATGAATGCTGTTGATCTGTCGAAATGCGTCCAAAAGCCATTCCAAAGTACAAATACACAGCATGCTGTAAATAGTACACTACAAAGCACAGTGTATAGTTTAGACATCAATGGCATAGCGCACACGCCTACTTTTTTATGTCTACACTGTGCCTTTTGTCGTGCAATTTGCAGCATCGTCTAAATGAGGCTAATTTTCATGTTGTTCTAAACGCATAGAAGAATGCCTCCAATTGGAATATAGCAGACACTAGTTTAATATCGGAGATTAGAGAGCTAGAGAGCTATTTTGCCGACTTCATCAATACTGCATCACGTTTTGGCAACTCTGCGTTCTGTAACCGATCGCCCATTCTAAAAGTATTTGTCTGCTATGCCATTGCCCATAAGGATACGACAAAACGATTCATTTTACGACCCATGGTTAAAAGAAAAAGGTTAGTAACTTCACAAAAAAAAAGTCTAGTTAAACCATACTGTTTATAGATGAGCAATGAATATTCATTGAGACAAAGAACAGTGCGGGCTGTGGCCGGGGGCGGTGCGGCGACAAATGGCGTTGCAGATACGACAATGATTCAAGTGCAAATAATGGGCGAGCTTATCTCTGCGGGGTCACTGGACATAGAATAAGTAATACCAGTGGCATAACACGTGGGATTTGTGTTATGCATACGCCATACATGGCTGCGTATGCTCGTTTTTGTGAGACTATTTTACGTAGTCTGAGAAAAATCTGGCGATGAAAAAGTTGCATTGAAAAAAACGTGACACGGCCTCATTGCAGATTTGTTCTGATATTAAACAAGACAGCTTTGTGGTCGGATCTCTTTTGATTGTGATGCATGACGATAAGCTTCTCACCCATAGCATAAAATCTAATATAACAGATTTACTCCACAAATGGCGTTGCAGATACGAAAATGATTTAAGTGCAAATAATGGGCGAGCTTATCTCTGCGAGGTCACTGGACATAAAATAAGTAATACCGGTGGCATAACACGTGGGATTTCTGCGATGTCACTTGTGTGAGACTGTTTTTCGCAGTCTGTGGGAAAATCTGGCAATGAAAAATGGGACTGCAAAAAAGCAACTTGAAATTGCAGTTTTGTTATCATTGTAAGCTTGCTTAGCAAAAGGTTGGGGTTGGTTTGCTTTCAAGAAATATTAGGTAATGGTTCCACCAGATGCCCGATGCATAGCAAAAAGATCAAAGACGCTAGTGGTTATATGTACTGTTGACTACGACTCTACCTCTTCAAGGACTACAAAGGCGAATTCAACATTCACGAATCGAATTTTACTTCGCGGCGACATCACATTATGAAAAGCTTACTTCTCAGTCCCCAAGTATACTTTTCAGGCAAGACCACATACTGCACTCCGGATAGGTACATTAGTGTGAAAGTTTAGCATGTTACATACACATATAGTTCAGTGAAGCGAGGAACATTACGTCGCCGTACGACTATCATAAAGCCATAAGGAAGATGTGACTATTCGCCAGAAGCAAGATTAAAGTGAATATAACACTGAATTACCGTTTCAGAACGGAATAACCGTAAAAAAGGATTAATACTCATTTATATTCGCAAAGGAATTATAGATTTTATATCTTAGATAGTATTTTTGGCGAAGGAAGATAAGTGTTCCGAATAAATTCGTGTGGATTACTTTTAGCGATTGAGTTTTGGAAAAGGATGTCTCGACTTATTGGCTGGCCTTAGATGGCAAAATTTGTAGAGCTGATCTTAGATCCATATCGGAACCACATTAACATGTTCTTTTGTGGATAAATCGGAAATCAGACCCGTGCCTCGGAAAGCACGTTAAACCTTTGGTCCAGGCCTAACGTGCTTTCCAAGGCATTCGTATTCGTTGATCTTTAAGTCGTTACGGGTAGAAGAAGCCCAAAAGTATGAAAACCAGTCTTACCAAGGGGTATCGTGTGAGGTCGGATAAGCAGTCACTCCATGTAAAAATACTGGTATTCAGCTTAATCCGGTTAGACTGAAAACCGACCCCAACATGTATGGGACACGGCAAGGCAGATTGTTTTTTTTTTATCGATTAATCGGACTATGTCGCCGATAGTTTTATTTGCCCAAATTCTTTACAAGACGAGCATCGAATGCTGTAGATTTTGCCTGACAAAAAGGTGGCAACCGACTGTCGTTTATCTGTGACCAACCTAATCTTCGACTAACTAAATTATTGATCTAAGCATGAGTGGAATTTGTCGGAAATGTGAAGATAGACGCTTAGAACTACTAAGAGGCCTGAGTAAGTAAAGGTAAGTTAAATAATGAATGAGTTAAGTGCGGGCTCTCGTAACATGAGGTGGAAGCCTCAAGGAATACCAAATTGCAATTTTAAGCCTCCATCAGCTAAGTAGAGGGTGAACTAAAATCCAAGGTAGTAAGGCAAGGTAATAAATCGTAGGATAGATACAGGAGCATGGGGTACATCATCGTCAAAAGCGTGCGCCAAATTAAAAAAAAAACTTTTGTTGTGTTTATTAATAAACATAATGATTTCATTCGCAGATTTCTGAAAGTCGTTACCGGTAGTCAGAAGCCCAAAAGTCAGACAACCAGTCTCACTAAAGAGCATCGTGTTATGCAGTAACTGGGTTGTGGAGGTCAGATAGGCAGTCTCAAAATTTAAAATACTGGTATTCAGCTGCATCCGAATAGAATAGAAGCCGACATCTATAGTTGGGAAACGGCTAGGTAGATTGAATACCTACTTTATGGATTATATACTTCTAGTACCTATTCCAATAACAAGAATTATTCTCAAAACACTTTTTTTTATTATTTATTTTTTTCGTGTGGATACCCTCAGTCTGGGGAGAACAGAGGGTTATGTCGGACTCTTACCAGCTAAAACCCCACTGTTCCTTCTAGTACCATATGTCGTGGGCCCGGTAGATACATGTACATCCTCCGCACCCGCGACTGGATTCTCAAAACACTAAAATAACATTAACTTTTCCTGCTAAATGTAAATTACATCTGGGATTTTAAACAAAATGTTCCCGAATCTAATATCCTTGGAACGTTTCATTGCAGAGTAACTAAAGCTTTAAACGCTTTCAGAAGTGCTAAGCAAACATTGAACAAATCCTATTGGATTTATAGATTGGGATTATCGATACCCCGATATCTCGCTATGGGACCGAGCAGCACAAAATTTAGCAATTAGGTATCATTTGAACAATCGTATTGGCTGTAAATGTGATTGTATTTACTGATAAGTTCAACTTCGTGCGGTGTTATAATTAGTTCAGTGCGATTTGGTGGTTGTTCCATGTTTTGCTATGCTTTCTTAGGTATTAAACACATTATCCTGCATAGAAAATATATGTCAGGTAGGTTGGTCTGTGTGTATTATGTATCCACTAAATTTCGTGCGATAATGATGTGTCGATACTTGACTACGTACAGTGCATCCGGGGCAGTTAGCTCCCCTACCATCAGGCTGACTGGGTAACATTTCACATTTATATGTGATCGCAACGATACGATAAAAGTTCGTATCGCTACAACAAACTGTCACCATAATCAGGATCGTTTTCAGTTCTCAGGCAGCTGACTTACTGTCTTTACAATATTTTTATCTCAGGAAGCGACGCGCGCTTTACTTATGGTTACTAACTGTACAAAAACGCTGTGAATGTGTGTTTAAGTGCAGGGACGGTACGGTACGAGACTATAGCAAAATCGGAAGTGTGTGTGTTATGAGCTGACGCTACTTGTCTTCAGGCACACATTCACAGCGTCTTTTTACACTAGGTAACAACAAGTAAAGCGCGCGTCACGTTTTAAGATAAAAATACTCTACCATTCTCTGTCACCAGCCACCACCACTTACCGAGATTTTCAGAATAAAGCACATTAGATAATGATGAGGCTACTAACCTTCTGATACTCCGTAAGTCCGAAGTACGCCATAGCAGCAAGGTTCCTCTTAGCAGAGGCGAGGAGTACCCTGTCTGTCTCTGCAGTCCGATGTTTCAGAGTTCCGTTGTAGCACCCCACCAGGGCTAGGTCAGCTAACATGCGAGTTTGCCGATTGTTAGCCAGGTTCCAGGGGCAAGTCATGAACTCTTCGAGGGTCACCCCGCGCCAGGAGTCGCCGGAATAACATGCTGGTACCTCCGCACCTGTGGAGAGAAGAATCAATCAGGTTTTCTCGAAGTGCTCTAGATATTTCAGTTCAGAATCAATGTGCGCCATTGATTGCCAAGATGAGAGGGATCAAGTCGGGAGTGCAGTGCGTGTGCAAGTATCTCCCCGCCGCCGACTCAAAAAACCAGGTTTTAGTCGGTAAGAGTTCAACATAACCTTATGTTCTTCACAGGCGAAGGGTCTCCATGAAGATTTTCTCATACAAGAAAAATGATCGGAGGAAGCCGTTTGCCCAACAGCGGAATGATACAGGCTGAACATAACCAGTTCCCAAATAGGCATTGACTTATAGAGGAAACAAAAGTCTGTCATAGGCCAATCGTTATTTGTGACTTATTTCTAATTGGCTCCCGCCTTGGCGCCTGTCGGACATTATCACTTCATTCCTTATTACATCGTGGTTACTAATTAGCCATTAGTGTCTCCCGGTCATAATTAAAACACGCATAGTAAAGGTGAGGTGATCTATTCATGGACGGGCATCACACTATGAATATTATGATATCCGACTGTCTGGGTAATTATAAATGAAGTCTTCACTAATGAAATGTCCGTCTGAAGTGTTAGTTATGCAGCTTGCAAGCTATGCAAAGCAAGATTTGAAATATGTACACAGGGTCAAATTAAATTAGCTAGCGAAACTCCGCAGTCGTGATGGGTATCGATATCTTAACATGATAAAACGAAAAAGAAATTAATTTGAAATAAAAAATTGTAAACTCATTGACCGCAGTTAGTGTAGTCACTTAAAATATCAATTAAAAACATCAGGTTTTTTTTTTGTAAACTTCACAGACGTGATTGGTATCGGAAACCGATTTTTTTACTTCATACTTCAAGTAACAAAACTAGTCAGAGGGCGTTGACCCCCTAAAAAAACTTCAAATCTTTATTATTTTGTTTTTATCGTGTTCCGATATCGATACCTACCAATTTACCTTACCTAACCTAACCTAGCTAATTAAATTTGAGCCTGTATGACTATAAGTTGGGGCGAATTTTACAAAATGGACGCGATCAGCACATGTCATCTAAACCGCATTCAAGAGCTGTCAGTGTCCATTATCCACAGCAATGCTGACACTTTTTTTTTTGGTGAGTAATCATCAAATAACTTCTCTCGCTCTGGGCGGAGCGGAAGGGCAAGCGTCAGACTTTTACTGACTAAAACCCACCCGTGTTCCTTCAGTTGCCTGGCCACGCTATCTCTTTCGAACAACCCGCGACAGCAATGATGACACTGACAGCTCTTGAACGCGGTTTACCTACACGTGCTGATCCCGTTTAGTTTCATTGATGAAATTCGCCCTTATCAAATATAACTCTAGCTTGGCTGAGAGAGAGGAATTATTGGAAAAATTGGATCTGGAAAAATTGCAGGTCGGAATCATGAATTCTATACTTTCAAACCCTAACAGTGAAGGAGCTTGTCTTTTGTTTAAACTATTATCATCTTAATTTAAGCTAATGATATATAACTAGTGAATAAGATTAATCGGACTGACATATACATGTAGTATTAAAGTTCAAAAAAAAAATACAATAAAAAAAAAAACTAGTTTGGCTAATTTGAGTTTGTAAATTCGAAGACCTAACCTAATGAAAAATAAACTTTCAAAGATAAAGGCTTGAAGAACAACAGGTATTAAAAATATAGTATCCTATAAAAACTTCAGACATAAAAACTTAGTTGAAAGTTACCAACATCCACAACTGCTCGAAGAAACCGAATTTTAAGAAACCAAATTCCATTATCCGAAGTTAATGGAATCATTTTATATGAAAGGTTTCACGTACTAAATATGCAACATATAATAAAAAGTAATGAAGTCAAAACTGTACACAGATTTTTTTTTTTAAAGCAATTGCTACGAGGTGTGGGAATGAGTCTGATAGCGAAAATATAGTTTCAAGAATTTTTATCCGTAAGTCTGTTGGTTTGGATAATGTACTCGTATGTTCCCGAATCGCGCATAAACGGCTGAACGGATTTTGATGAAAGGACTTTAAAGGCCCGTGGCATACCTACATTTTGTTTTATTTATTTTTTTCAAAATGGCGCCACCCCTACAGGATAAATTTTTAACCAGTGCACAAACTGTAATCATGAATTCAGCACATGACCCTAGACCTAGCGTAGAAATTATTAGTCGGTTATCAAAAAATAAATCAACTGTTTCACAGAAAAGTGCAATACCGACGCGGTCAAAATATATGGCAGAGCAAATTTTTTTTTAATAACTGACGAAAAATTTCAACGCGATTCTGAACCCACCTGGGTTCAGAATCATGTACCTATGTTAGAAATGTTTCCTGTATAAATCGATAGCTGATATCAATGCAAACGGAAAATATAATAAGTAGGACCAAACCCCGTAAGGCGTCACGTTTCCGAGATATTAACGTTCAAAGTTGATCAAGTGACATCCATATTTTTTTGAAAACAAAATGGCGCGGCATTATGTCTGCCAGGCTCAATATAAAAATCTTCAATCCTCTTTGGCACACATATAGTTATAACCTGGATTAACACATAGGGTACTTTTAATCCGGTAGTACGTTCCCGCGGGATATTTTCCGACATACATGCGGGCGAGGCCGCAGCCAAAAGCTAGTTCTTACACAAGACGGGGAAACAAAATGGCCAACCGATGGATTCCCGCACGCAACTACATACATTTTTATTGTTTATCACTTTTAATTAATGTTAATGTTTAGAGCTGATGATTTAATTGTAACAAGAATCGATCCTAGTCACGCATGTTTGCTTTCTCCGCGTCCATTCACTGTACATTATTACTTCATCGGTATTAACAAGATATTGAACCATAATTCTTGACTCCCATGCTAGTATAAACGTACCCCACAGCCTTTGGGCTGAGGTGATTTAGATTCTAGGACATCGATCTCATTGAGTCTTGCTCGATTTATATTGCGATGGTCAAGTTCAGACGCATATAATAGAATAACTATGTATGGTTAAACAGTCGCTAATCACTACTTAACTTTAAGCAAAGTTTATGAATGGGATAAGAGTCAGCATTATGCTAAGGTACCATAGCGGGTTGCTAAGCGCTGGTTTTCAGCTTAAGCCCTTGACTCCTGTTTACAAAAATAAAAAGGTACATTTAGCAATAACAAATTAATAATTGATCTTTAAATCAGTTCCGTCAGATTTTATTAGACCAAATCAAGTTGATTGACAAAATTGAGAATAATTGCTGACATATATTGATTCAAATTGGCTCCGGAGATACAATACAAGTATCTTTTTACTTAGTTCAGGAGCCAGCAGTTCAACTGCTTTTAACAGCTGCCTGTACAATCATGTGTAGTGTATATCTTTATGTTTTTCATATTTTTAGTACATACACAAACAAGACGCATACGTACTTATTTTTTCTACAGCATAAAATAATTTATTGACAGGAAACATTTTTTAATGTAGGTAACCTATAATAGTTGCATGCATATAAGCAAAACCTGTATGTTCTATAATGTATTTTTAAAACAACTTTATATACCATGTTTTATGCAAAAAAAATATTATTTCTGTTTCTAATAAACATGATTAATATTCTCAAATGACCAAAAAACAACAATATTTTCAAAATAATTACGACGTTGTTTGCGTAACCGTTACCGTTGTGTTAACGTAATTATGAGAATAATATTCATTGCAGATTCACACCACGTTATAAAACATTATACATATTACGGCAATAACTATAAATAAATATAAGGAGATAAGAAATCCTTTTTATCGTGTTCTCGGTAAACCAAGCTGTAACGAGTTCGTCCTGAAATCTCATGAAATCGAGAACAAATTGCTGACACCTTCATATTCTCCTCCACACATTTCTGTATCAGCATGAATATAAAGAAAGAAATAAAGAAAAAGTATTTATTGCGACTCGTACAGGAAGATCATAAAACTAAACTAAACACAATCAAAAATAAAAAAATAAACAAATTATATAAAAAAAGTAACAAAAAGAAAAATGAAACAGAAAGTCCTTTATTGTAATATCTTGATTTCTATGTGCGTGTGAATAAAGGCAAAGGCAGGCTATTTAAGGCAACACTTCAGAAATCTATATATATATAAATATATTATTATCTATATACATAAAACAAAGTTGTGTTAGTTACACCATTTATAACTCAAGAACGGCTGGACCGATTTTTATAATCCTTCATTTGTTGGATTTGTTTCCGCCCCGACTAGCATAATAACTATTAAAACATGAGAAACATTCACGAAAAAAATAATGAAGATAATTCATTTTCCCATGCATTCGTTCTTATTGATTCTGAGGCGGTACAAAGTTCGTCGGGTCTAGAATATAAATAAACATGAAATAAAAATGTAAATAAACGACACGACTTTTTAAAATTGCTTATTTCCCTTTCCATTTATTTTATCCGTACTTTTCAGCCCATGAAAGAGTTATCGAGGTTCTACTCTGGAACATTTTAAAATACGAGCCACTCAGTAACTTTACCCCGGTCTCCTTGACCACTAATCCCACATTACTGAAGGGTCAACCTTTCCGATCTTTGCTTCCAATTTGCCCCGAACTTACCCTCCTAAACCTAATACATTATCTACTGGCAACCCCGAAACGTATCAGTGTTGACACAGCTTTAAATTCCGTTTCAGAGTCGCCAGAGTATGAAGATACGGAAGAAGTAATTAAAAATGATCCCTTGTGTAACACGCTAGCCGAAAAGCAAAGGTAGGAAAATGTTTACTAAGAGATTTTTCAATAAACGTGTTCAAACGGGCCTTGGAGATCAAACGGAGCGCACGTACGGGGCCATATGGATCCCACTAATAAAGGCAATATTTATAGAAAAATATAGCGTGTTTATTTATAAATATGAACCATTTTATACAAACGCGGAAACGGGAATCGTTGAAGGAGAAAAATACACACGCTCGTATTGAGAACTTCCTCCTTTTTGAGATTTTTTATTTAAGTGTTTTCGAGTTGATTCAACCGTTTGATGCTGTGTGTTTCAGCGTGAGAGGGCAGTGGTGACCCAGTAGCAACGGCCCCGATTTACGAGTTTTAGGTCGAGGGTTCGAACCCTAGCAGGCGCTTTACTTTGTGTAAATAATTTCATCATCACTGCTCTCAAAACGGTGAAGGAAAACATAGTGAGGAAACCGGCTTGTCCTAGAACCAAAAAATCGAAGACATGTGATAGCTACCAACACACACTGGGCCCGCGTGGTAGATTACAGCCCGCTCTTGAAGAGGGGAGGCCTGTGTCCCGGCAGTGGGAAAATAATAGGCTGATAATAATAGGTAGTATAGGTACCGTAAATATTGATGCGGTATGTTTAAATTGTTAAAAAACACCAATTGCTTAAAAAACATTCCATCAGCCTCAAAACTAATCAAAAAGCACTATATTGAGTATGCCTTAATGGTAATACCGATATTAAGTTCAATTTTATCATAATGCCCCTGGACGGTAATTGCCTCTACTTTGACAGATCGCAGTAACGATAAAATAGATTATAAACGGTTTAAGTCTAACGATAGGAACTTGATCTATGTAATAATACATTTAATTTAATACAGGACATGGCTGACCATAAACTGGTGTAATTTATAGGTGAGTACAATATTACATATGGCGCGGGCAACATGCAATAAAGGCCTGTTCATTTATTACGTAAGACAATTTTAACCACTTTCTTACCCCCTTACCCCTGCGTAAGAAACGAATAAAGACTTGGATGAACCCCCTCGCCCCCTTTCAATCTTACCTGAGATCAGAAGGCCAATTCTCGTAATTTAAAACGTTCAAAATCTAGTCGCAGTCTCATCTCAGCGACAAACAAATGTCAAAAACTTGTCAAAATGTAGGGAAATTAGAGGTATTTTTGACAGATTCAGACTGAGATCAGACTGAACGTTCTTAAAATTACGATAATTGCCACTCAGATCTACCAAAATTGCAAAGAACAAGTAGCAAATATACAAAAAAACACGTCGGTTTATGTTATAAAAAACTATCGTACATACTTTATGGGGGATGCGCTAAGGCAGCCCGCGAAATTAAACGTTTTTTTCCAATTTGCAGGTCAGTGTCAGGTAACACAATAAGGCTTTACAGAATTATAACCATTAGATTCAGCAATACGGCTAGGCGGCTGCTCGGAATTGCGCGTTTTTTGAAATCATAATTTTTGTTTACTTTTGTGATCTTACGTAAGAATAATCTAGACCCCTTTCTTTTTTTTTTTTTTTTTTTCTGTGTGGGAAATCATCATATGACTTCTCCCGCTCTGGGCGGAGCAGGAGGGCGTGTCAGACTTTTACTGACTAAAACCCACCCGTGTTCCTTCAGTTGCCTATGCCAGGGACCACGGTATCTCTTCCGAACAACCCGCGACCCTGGCAGGCAGCGGCCCTAAAGGACCCCGTCACTTCTTGCTGACATCTCTTTGAGGCGCGCGTGGAACACAACGCGCCGTCGACTCGGGCCTGGTCCTTGCCGGGCGGCGAGCTGCCCATAGCTCGCCACTCGCAAGCCCGCGCCTACGGTGGCCGGGAGTCGGCTGGTGACTCCCGACGTCCAGGGCGTCGGCGGCCGCCTCAA
Organism: Apamea monoglypha; assembly: GCA_911387795.2. Lineage (NCBI taxonomy): Eukaryota > Metazoa > Arthropoda > Insecta > Lepidoptera > Noctuidae > Apamea > Apamea monoglypha. The sequence continues at coordinate 13,564,808 of OU426916.1, forward strand.
GGCAGCCCCGGCCCGCTCCAGTCTGGGAGCCAAACGTCGGAAATGCTCCACGAAGTTCCACCGGCTGTCGAGGACGAGTCCCAGGTACTTCATCGTCGACTCGACGCCGATGTGAACCCCTCCTACCGTTATTTGGGAACCCGACGGTGGCGCGTCCCGAGGACCATGAAAACACATGGCCTCGGACTTGTGCAGGGCCACCTCGAGTCCCAATTGCCGGATCCTCTCAACGATTGTCGCAACCCCGCGTGTCGCTATTTCGGCCGCCGCCTGGTGCGACCTCCCCTGCGCTAGGACCAGCGTGTCGTCAGCGTAGCAAACTACGCTGACGCCGCTAGGGAGGTCGGCGCGCAGCACCCAGTCGTACCCGATATCCCACAGATGCGGCCCCAGGACCGATCCCTGTGGGACACCGCACGACATCTCTCGCCGGTTCCACTCTCCCCGGTGACCGGGGTAGATGACGGCTCTGTCCGTCAAATAGGCCTCGACAATGCGACAGAGGTAGGTCGGCATCCGGTGATACCGGAGTGCCTCCCTGATGCAACTCCAGATAATCTAGACCCCTCCCACCCCCATGTAAGAAAAAATAAGACTTAAGACTCCCCCCCTCAAGTGGTCTTACGTAATAAATGAACAGCCCCTAAGCGGGTATATTTACGGACACATTCGCGAGTTGACAAATAATAAAGTAAGTAAGTATAAGATGTTAATTAATACTGAAAGTAGTTCAGAATGAATAATTAATTAATTCAAATTAATTTAAGTGCCCCGAAGTAGTGTTTTAATAATTTGAACTATTAATTATTATGAAAAGCTTGCTTGTGGCTTTGTGCGATAAAACTGTACATGAATGATAAAAGGTCTTAGTCGAAAGAGAAAAATGCATTCAGCTATTTGGGCGACAGCTACAAAATTAATAATTATTATTAGTCCGACCTTTCGAGATAAAACGGAATCTTTATAAAAGTTACTTTAAAAAAATATGTATTTGATTGGCTTATTTTTAAATTCGCACGAATTTACTCGCCCGAAACGGGCGAATCGTTAATTTTAATGAATATTTTTTTCTATAGGCGACTCACACGAATTGCCACATTGTGAATTTTATGCAATAAAGTATAGTAGAAAAAAGTAAGTACATGTTTTATAATATTTATTTCATCACTTTTGTGCGCCAGTGTCCTTTTTTCTATACTTTAAAATTTAAAATGTGCCAATTCATGCGAATCGGCATTTTTTTAATTATTAAGTATATCAAATAGTCATTCAATCAAATCTGCCTAGCCTTTTCCCAACTATATTGGGGTCGGCATCCAGACTAACTGGATGCAGCTGAATACCAGGATTTTACATGGAGCGACTGGCTGTCTGACCTCCACAAACCAATTTCTGGGTAACACGATACCCCTTGGTAAGACTGGTTGTCACACTTTTGTGTTTCTGACTACCCGTAACGACTGTCAGAGACCTACGAATGACAGCGGGTCCATCGACTTGCCGAGGCACGGAGGAGTCTTGATGTGTAATAGATCATCCAAGAACCGAATGCGGCAAGCGTAGCTTAACCTGTGATTGATGCGTAAGGCTGTTATTATTTAGCCACGAGCCCATAATAGCCATTAATGTACTTAAATCATCACATCAAACAGCTTAGTCATTTCACAAACCGCAAACATTCCAACAACATCTATCGTACGTGCGTTTGTCTTTCATCAGGAAACAAGTAAAATCCAACCATAGAACTCAAAAGGGCGTAAAGTTATTAGTAACTAATGATTTAATAAGGTAACGCCTAAGGCGTGTTACTCATCATAACTTACTCATCTATACGTGGGTGCCTTAAGGCGCAGTAAGAAGCAATTTTTTAGGCAATTGACAATAGCGCATCGCGGCCGCAAATAAGGTTCAATCAACAATGCGTTTGATGTTAGTTGAATCGACTGACCACCAAAATATGAGTAATTTTGCAGTTTTAATTAAATTAATAAATAAATGCCCAGCTCAGTGTAATATTTTTAAGGTATGTCTTTAATTGATTGAATTCCCTTTATTATCATTAAACACACATTTGTTTTATCTCAAATGCTCAAAGTTTTGAGAATTATGCGACGAAATATATTTTTTGAGCTCTATTTTTTTGATTATTTTATCGTAATACTACTTATTTTTATGATTTTTTTAATAAGTATTTTCTTTGCACATTTGACAATACACTCAATTTTTATCTGGCTTGTAATATGTACCAATACGCCTAACTGTGCGACAAAAAACTGAGCGTTTGACGGTGTCTACATTTGGGCAGCGCCTTAACCCAAGTCAAGTAGGCGTCTGAACTTCGTTCATTCATCTGATCTCTTATTGAAATGACCTTTCTTTGTAGTGGTCTTAACGGCAATAAAATAATAAAGGATATGTGTACTTATGAACTGTGTGGAAACCAATAATTTTTCAATTCTACGCTGCAATTTATTGCAGTTGCAGCCTTTGTGCCTTAATCAACTCGATATTTCATTCACAGATGCTCTTTTGTTATCGGCGCGGTCATCCTTTTGATCATTCTCCGTATGTGGAAGGAGATCATATCAGGAGGGGGGGGGGGGGGGGGGGGGTTGGAGGCCGACCTCACCACTTTTGACGTCTATTACCTACTTCGTTTTCGCTTAGCGTACTTTCTGACTTTTTTTGTTTTTGCTCGGCTCCGAAGGATCTTACCGTGATTTTAAATAGGTACTCGTACCTAGTATTTCCTCAAGAATTGAGAAATCGAAAAAAAAAAACGAAAAATGGTTTTTTCGAATCTGACTGGTAGTTCCAGAGATTAGCGCGTTCAAACAAACAAATTTTTCAGCTTTATTATTAGAACAAATAATAATAGATAATATTAGGAATATTATTTACCTGTAGCAGTTCTTCCTTGACACCAGTGCCGGGAGCCCTTCCACGTGGCGCCACGTTTCACATGTCGATACTCCGACAGGTACCTGAACGAAAATATCATATTTTTTAATTTTGCTCATATTCAGTAAATACGCCAATTACAAGGGCAGTGGTAGCCCAGTGGAAACGGTCGTAACTTACGAGTTGTAAGTCGTAGGTTCGAACCTAGTCAGGCGTTTTATTTTGTGTAAATTATTTTATCACCATTGCTCTCAAAACGGCGAAGGAAAACATCTTGAGGAATCCGGCATGTCCTAGAACCAAAAATTCGAAGACATGTACGAACCCACACTGGACCCGCGTGGTGGATTACGGTCCGCTCCCTCTTACAGAGAAAAGGCCTGTGTCCCAGCAGTGGGGACATTATAGGCTGATTATGCTACACGAATTACAAAATTAGGGAAAACTGCAGTTCTTAAATTCTTAAAGTGGTGAACAAAATTCATGGATTAGAAAGCCATGATTTAAAGGGACAGAATTTTCGGTATTTACTAACTACAAATATTGTCCTGCCAGTGCCGATAAGAACTTCGAAACATGAAACCTTGTTATAAAGGAAGCGAAATATAATAGGAAGACAATTGAGTACTCCAACAATGAATTTATAGATTCAATCTAAAATAGACCTATTATTAATATTAATAGACCTTTATTGCTCCATTTATTAAATTAGTTATTCAAAATGTCTAAAATTATCTAAAATAAGCGATTATATAGAATCTATCAAATTAAAACCCGTCTACAGTTGACCTACGTCAATTATTATAGAACAATTTTAGAAGGGTTTGAAGATTTTCACAAGGAGCCTACCTGTCCGCCATTTTGTTTTTTTTTTTTTCAAAATGGCGGCCAATGGGTTAGTAAGAAAAAAATGTCTCGGAACGGGGTTTGGTCACATTATAGTCTCTGTTTGCATTAATATCAGCTATCGATTTAAATAGGTGCCTAGCGTGGCCGCCATTTTGAAAAAAAAATGGCGAACAGGTAGGTATGCCACGGACCTTCAAAGCCGGTTTGGTTAGTATTCACAATCTAAGTTCGAACAGTTAGCCATTGCGGTGTGAGACACACAGAGATTACATACTCATCTAGTTAGTATTATTATTTAACTCACGAAGCGAGGCGCGCTTTACTTGTGTTTACCAAGTCTTTGTACACGCTGTGAATGTGTATGTAAGCACAGGAGCTCTCGGTACCGTCCGAGACAATGGTGAACTCGGAAGTGTGTTTGTCAGGGTGTGTTATGTGCATCACACACCCATTCACAGCGTGTTTGTACACTTGGTGAACATAAGTTTTTAACTTTGACGACACGGTTGGCGCAGTGGCTGAGCGATCGACTGCTGCGCTGCGTGTCGCGGGTTCGATTCCCGCACGGAACAAATATTTGTATTGCCTACAGGTAATTGTTCCGGGTGTGGCTGTTTGTGTATGTGAGTTTAAATGTTAGTAAATTCACATAAAAAAAAATAAGTAAAGCTCGTGTCGCTACGTAAGTTAAGATACTGTAGAACATACATCATCAAAAAAAGCACATTATTGACATTTATTTTTTACGTGTAAGGAATAAAAATTTTGTCCAATGGCGTAAGCACTTTCTGAACGAAAATATTGACGAGGGTCTGTGACAGCTTTCGAACACAGCTTATTATCAAGCTCGCTAAATTACGACCCACCGGGAACTAGGATTTAATGGGCTGTGTCACTTCCTTTTAACTTGCCTATATGTACTTCTTTATTATGTATGGGCTTATCTAATTGCTCCTTTTTATTTTAGAAAGAATTGGGTTTCCATTCCTCTTTTGAGGGCATGTTGTCAGACCACTTTGCAACAGACATAGAATTGAAAATCCCAATGAGTCCTATGTCTTTGCAAACACAATGTAGGGTGCATATCGGAAACCCCATCTATTGCTTACAAGCAATTTATTCGCCGATTCCAATACGATGAGGCAAACAAACGCAAAATAAAAATCACACCCGAATTGAATCATTTTCGTGTCGCCCACAACTACAATTCTTGCAGTTATCATAAATATAAATATTCTGCTGTCCTGTCCTTTTAGGGACAGACCTTACATTACGCAACCACCAACTGCGCAAATGTTCTAAAAATCAAGAACAAAATCGCAGGAGAACGTTAACGCAAAATTTACGGGTATTGCATTAAACACAATTACACCCTACAGCGGCTGTAAGTAAAATATATGCTATTAAAAGCTACACATAAGCAAGTATACTGTAATTAAGTAAGCTGAACCGGGTATGTGGAACATTATTCGCAGGTTTAAAGCTAGCAAGCACCGTGAACCGATCCAATTTAAGGCTACGCGTTCAACAGTAATGTAATTATGAGAATAGGATCAAGCGCACTGCTCACTATTTACAGGTGAAGCAACTATGTATACGTATAAAATTGAATCACCTTACTCATGTTTTATAATAGCTAATCATGCGCCTTAAACTGTTCAGGCAGGAGTACAATTTGGTTACATAGGTATTTGGGACGTCCAAAACCTTTTGGGACCATCGCTATCTATCACTACTGTCCATGGACATTTGCAATAACAGAGGCACCTTAGGTGCACTGTTATGCCAGATACAACGCTGAAAAGTCTACTGTCCCCGTAGTTGCATAACACCCTATAAATCACAATCTTAATCATTTTGAAGAATCCATTGCTTCATATGTTCGAAAAATTCGTCTGCTCAACAACGTAAACAACGCAATGAATGTGCCATTGCTACTGTTAGCCTTTTACTCAATGACCCCGCGGTTCCTACATCCTTCGAACAGGATCTAAGTATTACTACTAGTTACTACTTTCCCGGACGTTTTTCTTCCCAACTATATCCAAGATCTTTCAGAATCTTCTCGTAATTTCTCGACAATCTCACCTTGACACAGGTTCTCGTAACAGCGTGATGTAGAAGTACCGTCGATGCACAGCCGAGCCCTCATGCCTGTCCAGCTCTCCGCCCACACATGCAGTCAGTTCCGTGAAGTCAGCGTGTAGACCGCATCTGGGAACAAACAAGAAAGCTTAGTATGGAGTTTAAAAAAACTATTTTAGCGACCTCGAGAGTGACCACCGCTATAGTAAGGTGGAGAAAAATATTGTCAAAGTCATTATTACGCTTGGCAAAGGTCCAAGCTACATGTACCAAATGATTATTGTATAGGTACGATGTGATGACTATCTTCTTCCTCCATCTTTAGGTATAACATCCCGGTTCCTCACAAAACTTTTATTTTTCAGGAACTAAGTACACGGTTCTTTAAAATCCTGAGCATATAAAATTATAAAGGGTACTTTGTTAAAAGTTGAAACGCGATCCTCAGAAGTCTGAGAACGCTCAAGTTTTTTATTGAAGATGCAACATAGTTCAGTAACAACTTCATCGCCGTAGTTACCTTAAAAGGTCGAGAGTTGAGTCACAGCATCTCAGCAAAGTGGAGATCAAAAGGTCGTTTTTAAAATAATATAAAAGCGACGATGAAACGTAAAATGGACGCAAATATTTCACGTTAGCTGAATATAAATCGTGAGGGAGACAGAACACAATGTTCGCTGAAGAGCTGCGTGAAGCGAAGCATGAAGTCACAGATAGGTCGCGCCGACCACGCTCACTAGTCACTGCTCCCGATAGCCGATATCCGCGGAATTGAATCCCTAGCTTTCCAATAATTTCTCACGGGTCAATCTTGTTAGCCTTGCTTAGTATTCATAATCCCGTAGCGTTCATATTCTATTGAACAAATTAACCTGTTATGCATTGGAGCATAAATTACTTTGATTAACAACAATACCGCAGCCATGTTGGCACGCCGAACGTTGGAGTTTCGCTTGATATTGGATAATGGGAATTAGGCCCGCCGCGTTCACGTGTAATTGACATCAAACGATCTCCGCGTGCATGCAGATCATGATACCGATAGCGCTGATACATTGTTATGTAACGCCACGTAAATGTTGTTTGTCTGAGCAGTAAGCTGTGCCAATTTAATGAAACAACAAGGATAAAAATTCGATTTGCATGTGTTTACCGTAGTTATCCATAGAAGGAAGAGGTTTACCTTCAGACGGCTTGGCGGCGAAGCGAGGAGTTATAGCAAACGTGCGTTTAATCAAGATACAGAGTCGTGGCTGGCAAGCGGCCACACTACACCTCGTGGATACAACTCTGTTTATTACTCGCGGTTTATTATACTGTCATTCTAATTTCACGGCTCTTTATGAGGTAATTCGTTGTAAATTACCTAGGAATTAATTGCCAATAACAACTTCCATACAAGCTGCAGTAATGGGACCAAGATCTAGAAGTAATCATTACCTATTCATGATTAAAGGTGCAAATTGGCTTTTCATGAATATCTTCATTGCAACGTGACGATTGCGCAAACACGTAGGAAACGATTACGATGGTGTCAAGCCAATGTTTACCTAAACATGTCTGCCTCACAAATGTTTTTCTACATTCTGGCAAAAAGCCACAGTCCCACGTTTAACATTAGGACTATTTTTGCGGTCAATATCGTGGAGTTTTTGAAATAAAAATAAATAACCATTAATATATTAATCTTCATCAATATAAACATTGTAAAGTGTGCAAAGTTATTTGTATTGCGGTGAAGAGAAAAGAAGTGATCGTTTATCGTAATAAATGAGTAACACATTTATTGTGAAACACGATCTCTTCATTTTTATTATGAGAGAAAAATAAAACAATAATTTCATTCAATCGTGTTAGGAGAAACGGGAAATTGCTTAGCGTAGCAAAAGCTCCGTGCTCTTACGTACAAATATGACGCGCTATCAACGTTTGCTGAGCGCATCGCTGCAACACGCTGACAAATGTTATTGTCCATTAGCTAGTAGTACAGGCAAAGTGTGACGATAACGGCTCCCGTAGGATATTCGAGCGCGGATTGGCAATACGCCACTTCCCTGTGAACATGTACGCGAGCGAACGAGCTCACACAGCGGTTCATTCACCGACTGAATGCCAGCAACTCGCCCCCGACGCCACGCGTTGAATTAGCTAACGCTTAACAACAATACTGCCAACCTTCCCAATATATTACAGCCGTTACACATTATCTCGTTGCCGATCTAAATTCCGGACACAAAAATGTTGCGTTAGAACGTATTATGTTTCTAATACCAATATCGTGTGTGCTGCGGGCAGACTAAACAATGTTTTTTTATGAACATCCCAATCATCGTAAAATAGCTTAAATCGTGCCCCGCATTAACGTTAATCAAAGAAGCACGATCATTATTTATTGAACAAAAACATGATGGCAGTACTGATCGATCGATACGACCAACGTCAGTCCGAGCACCTAAAGATAGCCTGCAGTAAATCATTCGATTTTAAAAAGGTTTAGCGCATCGCGGTCGCAGTGTCTTCTTTTAAATATTCACACCGAAGACTGGCATTCACTATGGCGTCAGCAGGCTATTTAGGCTAGCGTCAGGCATGCATAATTTAAACATAAGGTAGACAGCTATTTTTCATTTCATATTTTGGGACAGCACCGTTGGAAAAGTGTTAAGAACACAAAAATAACAATCGTTCACGCTGTGCGACAGGACGCATTCATTCGGAAAAGCGGATTCGGATGATTAGCTGCAAGACACACAAAACTAATGTAGAAACTTGGAACGAGTAGTTTTGCTCGGGTGATTACTGAATTTTAATAGGTACTTAGACGAGTCTTAGTGAAGTCTGGTTTATTTCTATAATAAAACGTTCGTCAAATCTATCACAACTTCCTTTAATTGAAAATGCAACGACACACGGCCATGATATAAAACGAAGGATGCAAGTATTTACTTAGATGAAGCCGAACAATTCCCATCTATCACCTCTTCGTTGAAATCCTAAAATAATTAGTGTCGCGGTCATTTCATAATTACGGTTGAAAATGTAAGTATCAAAGCCAAGTCGGGGCTTTGAGTCGCGACAAAGACTAATGAGATTTGCTTCCTATGAAGGACAAAGCTGGTAAAAACGGCTCAGTCTCGCTGTGCAAGCCAACAAAAGCCGCTATATCGCTAGTTTGTTAGTTATACCATTTTTCCACGCGTGTTGGATTGCGAAACCAACAAACTTTGTTTTCAATTTTCTTCTTTCGTATACAGAACCGAGCGAGTTAAACCGCTCCTATCTGAGCACAGTTGTTGGGAAAATAAAATGTTTTTGCTTCGTGTACGATTCCGAAAAGGATACGAACTGTTATTATCAAAATAGGGAACTTGTTTAGACATATGGAAATATATATTCAAGTGAATTAAGCAGTTTGTCAACGTTTAGGAAACAAAACGAGTTTTCTCGTCGAAGAAAACTCACAAGTTGGTAGCGTCGACAGCTGCGCTAGGCAAACATTCAGAAAAAGAATAATAGAGGATCTCATATTAAACGCGTGTTATATACATACGGAAGTGTCGTCCGACGTCTGTAACGATCTATTGTATCGGGACAGGCGACGACGGCTGAATAGATATGTTATATCGCAATTATAATTTGCTAGAACTCATATTCTTATTATAATAACTTATATCGGGGCCATTGTCATCTGAAGGACGGAGAAATGCAATATAAAATGCTACAAAAACAGCCCACAAATATAGCCTCATTTCTATTAAAACGAAGCTCTTGGTAGCCTTCCAAATTCTCAACCCCTTAAAAAGTGTCCTTTATTAAGAAGAGATGACTTAGAAAACATAACATACATTTTGTAATTTTGACGTTCGAAAAGTGCTGATTCTCAGCCTAATTTGAATAAATGACTTTTGATTTTGATAAAATCAAAAACAGCAGACACATCAAATACAAGCCTACCTCTAACACAAAGGTACCAGCTTTATATTTAAGGCAAACATAATCTGCTAATCCCTCCAAGCGGACTCGACAGTAGCTAAATGAAACCACTACCAAAAATACTCGTAGAGTTCCAATGTTACAAATAAACTCATTTCATTCCAGGACGCGATGATTGATTTATTTCCCCTTGTTTGTTTACTCACGAATGCTTTCCTCCCATTCATGTAAATGACCTTTAGAAGAGCAGTGGTGGCCCAGTGGTAACGGCCGCGACTTACGAGTTGTAGGTCGTGAGTTCGAACCCAATCAGGCGCTTTAATTTGTGTAAATTATTTCATCGGTACTGCTCTCAAAACGGTGAAGGAAAACATCGTCAGGAAACCGGCATGTGCTAGAACCACAAATTCGAAGACATGTGACATCTACTAACCCGCACTGGATCCGCGTGGTGGATTACGGCCCACTCCCTCTCATAGAGAGGAGGCCTGTGTCCCAGCAGTGGGAACGTTATAGGCTGATGATGAAATGACCTTTTGAATAATATGTTGACTCGGATACATCAAAATATCACTAATGACATATTTAATCGAGAATCCTTAGTACGGTGAAGACTAATTTGATGGCCAGAAAGGATTTTGTCGACCCTCAGTCGTATTAACGCGGTTTCGACATGAGAAGGAAATTACATCTCTTTTTATATCTGCCGTCGTTCCCTCTAATGAAAACCTTCATTGCGGTAATCCTCACATCTAGGGGATTACTCAGTGTAAGTCGCTAATTGCGCCTTTTGATATAGAAAAGACGGTAGTTTATGTTACGAGTGGGTTTTTCTGGAGGAAATTGTGAAACAAAAAGAAAAGCCAAAACTAATCTAAGAAAGACTCGAGTCGTCGGGAATTTATTATTTTATAACCTCGATGGGTAGGTAAGCATTTTCTTAGAACTGGAATTTCTCATTTCGCATTAGAGCGTTATGGAAATAAGTTATTTAGCACGTGACTGTACTAAATTAACTAGTGATATATTAGGGGTAGTACACACGAGTGGCCCATAACTTATTCCATATGTATCTAGGCATTGAATATATTAGGTGTTGTAATATTACCGTTCGGGCAATTTGTAAGAGTCATCTGAGTTATGGCTTACTAAGCGATGAAGTAGGAATCTGACGCTATTAATGCTCTATTTGCGAACTTTCAACGTAAACTGCTACACGAGGCGCTAAGTTATATGCGTCACAAGTGAATAATAGTACGCCAATGATAATTATCATAGAACTACTGAACTTAACACTCATAACAATGAACAAATAAAAAAAAACATGAATGATAATGAAACAAACAGGAAAACGTCTGTAACTGTTGCAAAATTCAAGGGCGATAGTACAATGATACTGAAGGCATATTATTTACACGAAGAGACGCGGCTTTCTTCGAGCGATAAGAGGCATCAGTAGGAAACGGTGCGGCATTATCCGGATAATCCTCCCAAGTCGGCCGACAGGACCACGCTAACTCCTTTGTTGAATACAGCCGAACAAACAACCATCAAATAGGATTGCGACGTGACGAAAATAAAATAATACCAGTTACTGTTACACCGACTACGAATCCACGACTCCAGCGAAACAATTAAATTTTATTGTGCCATCCAATGCGGTAATTTGACCACAATGTCGTAAAATTTATAATTACAGGAAAAGTGTGCGTACATAAAATTTACATCAGCTAAACAGTTACTACAGAGCCGATAACCGCTATAAAATTTACGACGCACAAAAATAGCTAACTGTAGTGTGTGGCGAATTAGTGTTTAGAGCTGTACGTTCAAACATGTATGCGGCTGCGGCTTGCGTTAACGAGCCTTGTAAACATGTCTGCCGTTTAAAACTAGCCAAAAATCTATTGTGTGACGAGTTACGTACGTTACGCGTAACGCATACCTGTCGATGGAGGACGACAAAAATAACCAGCGCAACGTTCACAGAGTATTTCTGGACCACACCTCCACGTCTCGTCACCACAGTTCGACCGAATGATGGATTTCATTTTAAGCCACCCCGGTCGAAAATCGGCCTTCACTTCAGCCGACGGCATTGGTATAATTACGTTTTGAGCACGCAGACGCGTCATTCGGTTTTAATATGGCGCTACGACATAAGTTTAGAAATATTATTCAACAGTTACAATAAGCAAATGTTCACCGAGGGATGCATAATTATAAACTTTACTTTCAAAGCAATAACTGTAAGTTGTTAAACCGAATATCCTGTTTGCCTGTTTGCAGTAATAAATTGTTGGTTTAGCCATATTCTAGTCACACTCGCTCTGTTATGTATAGTGCGACTAAAACGAAACGCATATTTCATCGCGCGCTATATAAAGCTGACACCGTTCAAACAGCACGCTATTAACCGATCATTATTTACGGTGATTAAATCTTTCATAGACAATACGTCGCGTACCATTGAAAGCGATGTTTCAGTTGTGGTCGCCTCGTTACGTTAATTTTCACGACTCAATTACAATCGTGTGATCAAGAGCTCGCTTTGATGCTCGTACGTTCAGCGTCCCCGGCAGACTGTTAATTAATACCATCTAATCAGCCCTGTTCAATGGAAGGCGTTGGAGAGGCCATTGATTCAAAATTGAACACGGATGCTCCAAAATTACATTCAAATTCAGCTTTCATAGTACTGTAATTTTCCGTATCGTGCTATGATTTCAGTGGATCACAGTGCTGTAACTAAGTATTATTATAAAATCAGCGAGCGCATGTCGTAACTGACTCAATATCTTCGCGTGACAGCTGTTGTCTTCAACACAATACCGGTTTTAGTGATTTCACAACAAAGGTCTCGCTTTCATGTGATGATTTCATTTACACGTTAATGCATGCCATATAAAGGTACTAATATGAGCGATAGTAAAACGAAATGTATTTATTGTGATGACGAAGCTCACGCGACGCGCTTCGACTAAAACATTAATATGCCGCTTAATTTTTACTACTCGTCATAAACAATGTAATCATTGCCTACTAATTGCGTACAACGTAGAGGACGATGTGTGTCAGGCATGTCAAAGACGTAACGTGGAGACGATAATTTGTGAAATGTGCTAAGCAAGCGTTTATATGCAGTCGAAGCGCGTAGTCGCCGCTACCGAGAACATCGTATGGGTTTTTTCGACATCCTCCAATCGACGTGTTAACTTGTCGAATGAAGGAGATGGGAAAAAAATGTAGAGTCGTGTTGCATGTGCGGGTTGAATTTTGATCGCGTGGAACCGGGCGTGCGACAGCGGGCGGTGCCCAACGTAAAGGGAACAGTACCACGTACTGCATTCGCAATGCGTTCCCAGAAACCACACGCCTAGGCATCACTGCCGCGCATATTAGATAAACTGGCGAAACTATACTAATAGTCCCACCTTATCCCATTAATTAACTTAATAGCTCCATTGATTAAAGCTATTTGTTCCATAAGTCTACATTAATTTATTCATAGTGTTTACTCCCACCCATTAACTTTGTTTAACTCCCGAAGTTAATCTTAAAGGAACAGAAAATTATTTCTCGAAACAGAATCCCTGAGGGTTGTTTGTAAATTTTTAATTTTCTGCTTGTTGGGCAAGCATCACGAACATCAGGCACACTGTTTACAGTAAAAAAAATCTTATTAAAAAGCGAAATAAGGTTGTCACGATCAAGAACCCTTTTGTATTTTCGACCGCAGACAGAGAAGTTAGGGTCGAAAGTCGAAATGTGTTGAACATTTTCATGTTTTGAGTGGTTATAAATAGGTTCGATTGAGAGGTTAACATCAAAGAGGGGAGATGTAACCCTGCGTGTGCCGACAATAGGGTGGGCTCGCCGCGGGCGTGGTTCATTATTGCGACTCGAACGATCGTCTCCGGAATCTCTTTGTCTGTCCGTCACGCCGACCAATCTATAGGTTGTTCTAATAGCACCAACAACTCGTCCGCTGACACACATATTTTCAAAGTATCTATTGGAGTCAGGAAATTATTTAGCTACGTGATTTGTTCAACATATTCAAGCCATAGAATTGGAGGATGTGATTTTTTTTTTGACTACCTGATTGTAAGAATGCTTGTTTAAGTGTATTCATATACCATAGACAAAGCTTCTCACGTGCCTGTAATTATAGAGGCACCCATACCTTTCAAACCGGAACACAGCAATGCTGCTTGTTTATTTTATCTTCTCTTATTCATTTTAACTTCGAAGCCATTAGTTTTTCAGAATAAAGTCAAAAGCCCTGGCAAAAACTAAAACTAATTTGAAACATATTGATATTTTACAAAAAAAAATATTCGAATAACATTACAACCCTGTAGATATTGTAAATCGGCAAATATTATGAACGTGACATATAGCGGCTGGAATTCTAGTATTTGACGACACAAAGCCGATGATCAAAAGAAATAAAAAATAACCAGGTAATCCCTTATCATAGGTAGTTAAGGTAATCGATAAAAACGTTATAGTGAACAGTTCAAACATTTAAAACTAGAATATTATTTTATTTTAAAAGTAAAATGTAGCATTTTTTTTTTTCCGGATGGGAAATCGTCAAATGACCCCTCCCGCTCTGGGTGGAGCGGAAGGGAGTGTCAGACTCTTACTGACTAAAACCCACCCATGTTCCTTCCTTCGCCCTTTATGTTCCGGGGCACCGGTAACCCTTTCGGACAATCCCGCTGACCCGGCAGGCTTCGGCCCTAAGGGGCCCCTCTAATTATGCTGACATCTCTTTGAGCCGCGCGTGGAACACAGCATTACAGCTGAAAAGGAGAAATGTCAACCAACTTTTGGAGGGTACTGTATATTGGTTGTAGTAGAAGATGCTTCCCCGGATTTACAAACTATGTAAGTATGTTTCATCTAATATAACGCATAGTTACTACTTTGCAGTTAGCTCAACGATTTTCAGTTAACCAACTCATATCCCGTCGGCGTTCAAAAGCCTCGTGAAACTATTAGTAGTCGCAACTATAAACTTAACCGAATACTTCCGAATGCCTCCGATCGATGAAAGGTTCACAAAGTCCTGGGGTCTTGGTAGACGAGTGACGGTAATTGCACAGTCTAGCGTGCTTGCGGTCACTAACTATTTAATATGAGCACATCTGACATGCATGACAGACAATGTGAGGGAGGAGAGTTCTACGCCAAGAGGGCCTTGCCTACCAGGCGGGTTAAACATTCGAGTAATGAACAAGATAGGGTTGAACTTTGGGTAGACTTCCAATATTTACGCCGAAAGCACCCAAAAGTTGAATGTATACTTACAGAGTGGCGATGTTGTATAAATATTGGTTATCACATTAAATAGTACAAAATAATAAAATAAACGATTTCACTAAATATAGCAAACTGAATTTTTCTAACAAAATAAATAGCGTATAAATTGGCACGAAATAATAACCCTTGATACGGGTAATAAGGCACCAGACACGCGCGGGGCGATGGTATCAACAATTCAACACACATTTATGGTATTGTTACCAAATAATCACAAATTAAGTTTAATGTCGTTAAATACTAAAACAAAAAAAAGGTCCCACGGCTTGAATGTTAATTGTTATTAATTAATTTAATAGTGTATGTTTAAAATACGGAACGTAGAACACGTGGTTTCAATTAATATGATAACCTAATCGTCACACTGTGTATGGCCAAAAATGGCATCCATAAAAAAAAGGGATTGTCAGGTAGGACCACAGCACGATGGACCAAGGAGATTACAGGTAGATATATTGTTTACCAGAAGAAAGCTTTTAAATGACTGTTCGGCAGTAAAATGATCAACAGATGGCAAAAGGTAAGATGTTACTCCACGTACATTACGTAACATCTCGCGGGGAGCCGCCAGATTAATTTAAGTTATACCCACATGTATATGAGGCAGGCAAATCTATTAAATTTGCATGGATCGATGTGGGCTTAGCATTCGCTCCGACCGCTCCGATCGCTCCGCCCCGGCCGTGCTGCCAGCACATGTGTCATTACATTACAGGCCGGTGTTCGCCGGAAGCGGCACGCGTGACGTCTGGATGTACCTTAAGACGTGACCCGTGCCTTTAATAATGTGGAATCGAAAGCTTTCTGCTGTCCCGCACATTACACGCAGTCTGTCACCGATAGTCAGTAGGTGGGCAGTCATTACAATATATTCAAACAACTTGTACATCCATATATGCAAATCCATCTATACTTCTATACTAATACTAAAGAGGTAAAATTTTTTTGTTTGTAAGTTTGTATGTATGGGGTAATCTCCGGAACTAACGATCCAATTTTCAAATTTATTTCACAGATAGAAAACTACATTATTCCTGAGTGGTATAGGCTATAAATTATATTTATATCATGCATATTAGCCGAGCTATCACAATTTTTGTCTGGTAGGAAAGGAATGCCTCCTAAAAAAGAAATGCGGAGCCGAGAAATAAGAAAATAAGTCAGAAAACATGCTAAGCGAAAACGCGATGCAATGAGATGGATCGAGGCCCGAAAATCCAAGCGGACGAAGTCGCGGGCAGAAGCTAATATAGTTATGATAAAGTATTTATGACGGTTTTGTACAACTATAAGTTAAAGTCAAAAGTTAATGATAAAATATTTATTCTGTGGTTAGAAAAGAACGTTTCCCACCACACAATGCAATTAATTAAAGGTGTTGCCACATAACAGAGTGCATTATGACTTTAAGAGCCCCAAGAACGTAATGTAATTAAGATATTATTAAAAAAGTCGTTAAGTTCAGCGGAAAGCATAAATCTCAACGATGCATATGATTTTACGACAACCAACAAGCTGTTATAATCACTGCACCCGAGTAACTAGCTGGCGACATAAATTTCAATATCATGAATATATTAACGACACAAGATTCATATTTAATACGCAACAGACTTATTGTTGAATGTATTTCTATGTCTATTGATATTTCGATTAGCATCTACATTCTTTCCCACCGAAACCGTGCTTGACATACATCTCACCGATGCATTTAATCCAATTAGTAACCTACCTAATTGAAACAAGATACAATCTCATATAAATCTGTCCTTAAACATCCGATTGTGTAATCGGGTGTCATCGGCTGCGAGCGGCGCGGCCCGACTGGACCAATTAGTTGCTGTTTACTAAACCGTACTTTATTCGAGGCACATCGTTCAGTGGGCGTACAATCATCGATACTTCCTCGATTATAATAGTTAATATGTAGTAAAGCACGGCCTATCTTTAGTATATCTGGTTTTTCAATAAGCCGTGGGAAAGCAATGTAGCCGCGCGCAAGCCCCAGATGCGTGCCGCGATCCCATCTGGTACACAGAAGAACTTAATTTTTAACTAGGGACCGGTCTGACCTGTCATTATTTCACGTTTATCAATGCTAATGGGCAACGTAAAGAAACCGTGAGTTTGACTGTGATTGCCTTTATTGCATGTAAACACGACATGTTTGTGGAAAACACTAAAGTTCCCTTGAACTTGGCGTTTGTGGTGCAATCGTTAATTGAATTTTATGTGTTTCGTTTATTAACTGCTGGTTTTATTTTTAAAGTGTTGATAAACAGGTTCCAGCTGTACAACTGTACCTACATGGGGTGATTTAAGTGCGCATTAATAATAATACCTTCTCATTCATTAACTTTAGTACCCAGTGCAATTAAACGGGTCGCAAAGAACATTGTTGGTATTGATTGAATCTGGGAACTGCTCAGTGCACAGCATTTAAACTTTTTACGTAGGTTTTACTCGTACTGAGTAGGACGTTCTCAAGTCCTGTAACACACTATCAATCTCGACAATTTTGAAGGACATCCATTGCTTCATATGTCCGAAAAATTAGTCTGCTCAACAACGTAAATAACGTAATGAATATTGTTTAACTGTCAAAATAAAATCCTTTGCTTCTGACAGTGTGTTACGCAATTACCCCGTTGGACAGTGTAAAATAACTGATAGGTATCAATATACTTTTCCATAAGGAACACCTCCACAAATACAAGCATTGTCTTCCCCTATATGGGTATCTAGATACCTGATAACTGTATACGTAATATGAATCCATAAAGGAAGAAATGGTTATGTATAAAGCAATAAAGTGAATTGCCTTGCATCCTGTTTCCGAAATGTTCCCGGGTAAATTTGTATGCGAGTGATTGATCACCGTCACAGTGCAGGCTAGAACAGTAACTTAACATACACCATGTAACACGCACCCCGATGCCCGGAGCGATAACTTGGTACCACACCACAGTGCTATTTCCATACGCACCTAATCGCACATTAAACATGCATTTATTCATTGTTGAACTTACATTGACACCCGATTGCATTGACAATTCATTTCAATCACGAAATACCAATACATTTTCAACGACATGTATTTAATCGTACCTCTAATCCGCACTAGGCCTTCGTGGTGGATTATAATAATCATTCCTGTTTTGGGGTCCTAAAAATACTAAATAGCCAAGTAACTGCAGACTTGATGTGACGCTCGCCGGCCGCTGCCGTTTGGTCACAGTTCTAACCTTAACCTAACCCATTTGAAAAAAGGCCAGAAAGGTGATAAACAATTTTAGAATTTAAAGTGGAACTAGCTACACGGAACTACTGGGAATTGAATACTCCCATTAGTTTCATACACGGAACTAGTGAGTTGCAGTAGTTCCATGTGGAACTAGCTACATGGAACTACTGGGAATAAAGGAGATGGAACTACTGAATACTCCGATTAGTTCCATACACGGAACTAGTGAGTTGCACTAGTTCCATGTGGAACTAGCTACACGGAACTACTGGGAATAAAGGAGATGGAACTACTGAATACTCCCATGCAGTAGTTCCATGTGGAACTAGCTACATGGAACTACTGGGAATAAAGGAGATGGAACTACTGAATACTCCCATGCAGTAGTTCCATGTGGAACTAGCTACATGGAACTACTGGGAATAAAGGAGATGGAACTACTGAATACTCCCATGCAGTAGTTCCATGTAGAACTAGCTACATGGAACTACTGGGAATAAAGGAAACTGCTGAATACTCCCATTAGTTCCATACACGGAACTAGTGAGTTGCAGTAGTTCCATACTCCCATTAGTTCCATACACGGAACTAGTGAGTTGCAGTAGTTCCACGTGGAACTAGCTACATGGAACTACTGGGAATAAAGACTGCCCGCGGCTTCGTCCACGTGAAATTTCTTGTTCCCCGCCCCACCCCGTCGCATCGCATCACCTGCCCGCGCTATTACTTCGTTTTCGCTTTCTTACTTTTTTTTCTTTTTGCTCGGCTCCTAACAGTCCTAGTGTGATTTTGCAAATCCAACTGGTAGTTCCAAAGATTAACACATTCAATGAATGAATGAAACGCACCGATCCCAGCATGGTTAAACCAGACCCGATTAATCGAGTGGACTCCAAGATTCGCACTAGCCCCTGTAGCCTCATGTTTCATGGTGCTACAGCGACCATTGCATATCAAGGAGTAGACCGGGGGGCGCGGTAATGGTAGGGAAGACGTGCCCGTAGGATAGGGAAGGATTTAAGTGCCATACCGGAGAGTAAGCAAGGAGAGGGGCTTGTGGCTAAGTAATAACCGCCGCACGGGTCGATCGATCAGGTTAAGCTACGCTTGCCGCGGTTGGTCCGTGGATGGGTCATATATCAAGACCCCTCCGTGCCTCCGAAAGCACGTTAAACCGTTGGCCCCGGCTGTCATTCGTGGATTTTTCACAGTCGTTACGGGTCGTCAGTAGCCCGCAAGTCTGACAATCAGTCTTACCAAGAGGTATCGTATTACCCAGTGACTGGGGTTGTGGAGGTCAGATAGACAGTCGCTCCATGTAAAATACTGGTATTCAGCTGCATCCGGTTAGACTGGAAGCCGATCCCAACATAGTTGGGAAAAGGCTAGGCAGATGATGACCGGAGAGTAAGCAAAGACTAATGCATTCAAACAAAAAAAAAAAACAGGTTTATTATTAGTAAAGACTTTCAACCTATAATATACCTCTATAGGTTCCACATTATCATCGCAATGAAATGGAACACAATGAACTACCAATAATTTCATTCAGTATAAGCTAGCATATTCAGTAATCGCTTATTGATAACGGACTAATTAATCAACTGTTGATTGATTGCCTCTTATCGCTTGTATATTGTATATTGGTGAGTATGACGCGTGTTAGGTTGTAAGCATTTGCATTTTTATCATGTTAGACTCAAATCCAACCTGCACTGGGCCCGCGTGGTGGATTATGGCCCATCCTCTCTCACAGAGAGGAGGCCTGTGTCCCAGCAGTGGAAACGTTGTAGGCTGATCTCAAATCCACCAACCTACACTGGGCCCGCGTGGTGTATTACGGCCCATCCTCTCTCACGGAGAGGAGGCCTGTGTCCCAGCAGTGGGAACGTTGTAGGCTGATTTATTCTATGAATAGACTAGACTCAACAAAAACGGTGAAACCGACATGTCCTAGAAGCAAAAATTCGAAGACATATGACATTGACATCTACAAAACCTTACTGGGCCCACGTGGTGGATTACGGCCCACACCCTCTCACTGAGAGGAAGCCTGTGTCCCAGCAGTGGGAACATTGTAGGCTGATTATGTTATGTATCATGTTAGATTAGTTAGAAGGGCGAGCGTGTCATATGTCGGTCATGCGCCTGGAGTGAATAATGTCTCGATCGATATAGTGAGCTAGTATTAATCGGTTAGGCATAAGAACCTTTTTCTTTTAATAGAAAGTGTGTCATGTGTGCACTCATGCTATATTATAGTACCTAGCAACCTAGCTGTGCCCGCGACTTCGTTCGCGTGCATATTGAATTGTATGGGTTTTAATTTTATTGCGCGTAACACTAATTATTTTACTAAAATAAATGTAAGCCTAAGTTACTCCTTAGAACGTCAGCTATCTGCAAATCGGTCCAGCCGTTTCGGAGATTAGCCGAAATGAACAAACAGTCGGACGGACAGACAAAAATTTTAAAAATCTTTATTTTTTTATAAGTTCCGTAGGTATATACTTTGCCGTATATGCATTTAGTAAAAAGCTGTTATTTTGACAATACAAACTGACACTGCAATTTTGTTATTTGTGTAGATGTAAAGATGTAGGTTTTATCACTACCTACACAAACTCGACTGATACAGAACTGCCAAATTAATGCAGTTTAGACACATCAAGCAAGAGTGATGAATACTTGTGTTGGCAGTTGGCACAGATTCGATTTATATCCTTCCTATCCGAACTGACAGATTGATTGAAATCCAAATTATCTACCTTCTAACACATACAGTCTTGATGAACGTATTCAGAATCCCGAGAAGGCGGCTAGACTTTGAATCGAGCACTTATTCGATTTATGCTATCGACGGTATCTCTTGTAAATTGATGAAGTGGAATGTTTCAATCTACAGAGTGGTATATCTTGAGCTGAGAGGCCCTGAAGGCCCCCCGAGTGGCGCCTGACCCCGGGCTATATTTGTTGATGCCGGGCGATACGACAAAGAGACACCCTCCCCCAATACATGCACAAGATTCACGCCCGATATCTCGATACAAGACATTTTTGAATTCACTGAATTTTCCTATTTTTATTTCACTTTTGCCCCCACTTTGACATCAAACCCGACGTTTTACACATCGTGTACACCCTGTTTTATGTTGTATGGCTGCGTAAATAAATAAACATGTATGGTTACCCGCACTCTCAGAACAAGTATATTTTCCTAAGAATTACAGCGCAGCGGGCCGTCGAATTAGGCGGACCATTAAATAAACGCGTGTTGGCGATGTTGATACATAACTGTAATAAAACAAAAAGCGTTTTATATATTGTAGCGGCAGCACTGGCGACCTGTACAATAGCTGGCCCACTTAAGTACGGTCCAGCGCTTTCAAGCCGGAACGAATTTTCCGGACCTGTCGTAATAAGCATCCGCGGGCAAACAAAGACATTTTCCGTTTGGAGCAGCCGGAAACATTACGCCCAAATTATGTATTTTAAGTCCACGAAATTGTTAAAAACACTCAGGTACACAGAAAATTTTATATAAGTAAGTAGGTACATTCAAGTTGAAAATTCGAGATCTCTTGGTTAGTTCAAAAGTTACGTAACGAATCCATTTAGGATTTCATTCGTTAACTAACTTTTTAATAAAAGCTAAATTAATAAAAGCATAAACGGATTCTGTTCGTTAGTTAAAGTTTAGTTGGAAGCTTTTAAATTGATGAATCATATTGCGGGCGATTTCCCATCTGGGAAGAAACGCTGACGCGTTAAAAGATGCAATATGTGCACCCCAAGATACGGGTGGTCAGGACGGTAACATTAATGATACGTGCAAAGTGGGGGTATTAGTCTGTGTGGCTGCCGGGCTGCCCGGAGCCAGGGTAGCTCGTTACCGACCACCTCTCCGGGGACCCCGCGGGTGTCCCCTATTTGTCAGACGACCGCTTCACGGTGAATTTTTTATGGACATAACTTATGTCTTGTGGGAATTTCTGGACGTTTGCGGTGTCAGCATAAACGAGGTGACATTTTAATCATCGTCGACTGTACGGCTGTAGCTACGTAGGTATTTGTTACTAAGTCCTACTAAGGTAGTTATAAATAATTCTTAACCAAACCACAATGTAGAACGGAAGCTAAAGTGCTACATTAATGACGCGTTGCGGTAGGAAAATGCACAGCTGTCACTCTAGGCTATGCCTGCGCGTGTGCTCTTAAATTAAACACAATCCGACAAACTATTGCCCTAGAAAACAAACATGTCTGCCCCGATAGGAAAGCTCCACAGGGCCGTACTCTAAGCGAAATCCTGAAAGAAAGCGTACTTTAGATTTAGAAGATGAGAAAATATACAGGTTACGGCTACAGTTACGTTAAGATTACCAACCCAATCTGACACGTCACTTGCAAAACAAAACGCACAAAAAACTGACACTAAACTAAGATATATACTGTATTACAATGACACGAATTTCGCAGACCGAATCTCTGGCCACACAAATTTGGACCGCCATCGCCATTTCGCGAAGCATTTAACTAACGACTTCATATTCACTATCCGCAGACAGCCCTATTTGTTAGGGCCGCGTGTCGGCAGCATGTGCCGCCGGGCCCGACACCCGAACCAAAACAATTAGATCACCACCACCCGGTGTCTCTTAACACATCCCTCATATAAAACTTTCGTAGATAGAACAGCCATTCGGACGAAATAACGATTCCATTGACGTATACGATCCTTCGGCCCCTATGGACACATAAAGATAGACAATAGCAATGAAATCAAATCGTAAACGACGCCATTAATGTTTCCAGAATGATTCGGTTTAAAAAAGGTTTTCGATTATAGTTCAATCACGACATGAGAAATAGGTTTATTAGAACCCAACAGCGTAACCGATTGATTGGGCACTGGCTTGACTCACCCGAGCGTTATATTGAAATGGACAGATGGCAGATCCGGCACAGACGTCGGTGTAGGGAAGTGAGCAAATTAATTAACCGCAAACACGTCCCCAGCAAACATGCACGAAGCCAAGAATAACAACAACTCTAATACTATCTCAGGAGACGAGCAGATTGACCGACGAATGGAAGCGGCTAACAATACTGTTGTCTCGACAGTATTTGTTCCAAGAAATCTAATTTTACGGTATAATTTGACCATAAATTTAAATCATGTGAACATAAATCACTCATGGTACAGAAATAGATCACACACTAAATTAAAATGTACACTTTGTGACTTGTGAGTGACCAGAAAGTCTGACTCTTCACAATGGAATTCACATAATTCAGCGTTCTCTAATTGTAAGTGGATAGCGACAAATAATACAGAAGTGAGAGAGCCAGTAAACTAAGAGTTTACAAGTTTGGAGGTGGCGGCTAACTTGATAGTAAACTTGTTCTACCTCTCCGAGAAACGACTTTGTCCTCAGCTATCCTTTACATTTACAACATAAAGTGCACTAACAACCGAAATTGTGAATTCAGTGCTTCAATATTAACGACGTCCTGTCCGTGCGCCTCGGGACGATACCGTAGGACAGCGTCCACTTGTAGTTTCCATGCAAACTTGCGCAGAATACAGTACGGTTCATAATTTCAAAGAATATTATTCAGTGCACTATTTGTATCTACGATAAAGATCGTCAAATGTTTTACACAACAACCGGGGGCTTTTACAAACTTTCTTCGCATTCAGTTCCGGCTTTCTTCAGCTGAATAGTTCCGAGTAGTGTTATTTCAGTTTCTTTACAAGTGGACAAGAATGCTGTCTCGATGGACACGTTTTGTTCAAGTGACGAATACCTACATTAAGAGAAATTAAAACAATAAAGAACATAATTGGACGTTTCAATGATCTTCAGGCGGAATGTTTACGAGCTGTTAAAGTGTTATATTAAAACAGGACGTTATATTAAACATTTTATTTGTGAATAATGAAATACTCAAAATTCTTCGAACATGGCGGAGGCGACTTCAAGAATAATGTATTTTTTATTTCTTTAAGCCTGTTAATAAAATGTACCATGGAAAACTTTTAGGTTTGAGACATAGACTTTGATCTCAATTACAAACCTTAACTGTCATCCTCTGCAATTTACGTTTCAAGTTAAAACTGCCATAATAGCCTTTATTTTTGCATACAATGTCGTCTCTATTGTGCAGCAAAGTGAAAGAAGGATTTAATGTCATCATAAAAGTAAAATTGCCTATTTTCATGAATCACATTATCGTCCGCTCTACCCACACGTTTGAAATTACATTACACAAAGTTCAAGTTACAGTGTACTCGAACGCTATCTGAATGTGCTTTCAACATAATAAAAAGTTCAGTAAAAACAATCTTTATTTATACGAAAATATACACTCGAAACTTTTCGTTTGCTGCCTTTAATTACAAAAGCAATCTACTTAATTTTCAATTTCCAAGTTATTATGAATCGACAGGAACGTTCGTGCAACATAAGAGATAAATATACAGCGAAACATTTCGCAATTTATCGGGAAACAAATTAAATGATACGGAATTGCCGGAGGAGATGAATGTAAAACAAAAACGGTGAGGTTGACATGACAAATAGTCGAAATCGCGTGGCTAGTCTCCCGATCGACGGCCGCACTAGTAGGAGGGCAAATTGCACGGATCCTTATAGTTTGCAATTTATTCGAAACTCGGCAGGCTTGTAGATTTATATCGGCCGCAGATTGGCGGCGCGCCTCACGCGAGCTCTATACTGAAAGCAATTTCAGTGTCGGCCACATGCGCTTTGCGACTCCCGATCCCAACAAATATAAACATCAGTTATTTCCACCCGGGAGGGGTGTGTGTATGACTTCAATATAACATTGATTTGATTTGTACGGTACGTTTCGCATCGCTCCCGAAGAGAAACTTCCGTAGCTACACGTACAAGAAATCCTATCACGTAACCCAATAAAGAAAATATTGGGGAAATATTAGTCGGTTGATATCGAACAAGGGATAGTTAAAGCCTAGAGGGAGAGTGAATGCCATTCCCACGCGTCAAATATTTCCGGATAGCGTGGTAATTAATGTTCGGATAGCGAAGCTAGACAATGCGTCAGTGAGCACAGCTATTAGCTGCACAATTAGTGCAATTGTCGTTAATTTATAGTTGTTCACGTTAACGGCAACGGAGTGGCGTGGCAGCGGTGTGGCGCGGCGCGCGGCGTGGAGCCACGCGTGCCGAATTCAATCACTGAGCTAGCAAGTGAACTGTTATTGACATTTGGTAAAGTGCACGCTTTGGATAAGATAACTTTTTATGTAATATTTCAGTAATTTGCGATTACATAGATAAGAATTGTAAACAATTTCCTATTGACCTATATACAGTTTCGAATTCCGACACGGAATACTTACATCACAAAACTATGTGAAATTCAAGTCCTATCTCAATTTATACAAAGCGATACGATATTATGAATAATTTATTTGTTTAAACGCCGTTTCCCACGCGATATCAAACATGTATCGTGGCGCTTCGCGATATCATATTACATACATTTTTTTTTGTTCATTTCAAGTTTTGTGCCTACTAATTGGAAAGGCGATATATAGTCAACGCGGTAACCAAAAACTTACTAATTAAATTCGTTTACGGCAAATTCGAGTCTCGCTTGATTACATTTAATGTCGTTTAAACCGAGATTAGTCAGACTCTAAACGTCTTTGGTTTCGTCAGGCGTAAGACAAAACATGATTCGCAGAATTTACGTTAAAATTCACGGAATATACACTTCGGTCTTAAAGTGAACGAGAAAATCACACCGAACAACATTTTACCTTCACTGCAATAATTATGAATAATTCAACAAACACCAACTACCGTTGTTAGGACCCGGAAAACAACATAAAATTTAGATTTAGGTTGAACGAGATAAGATCGTGTTAATAGATTAGATGGTAAATTAAGTTTGCGACTGTCACACCCTCGTTAGAGCCCGGAGGGACCGAATCACAAGCCACATGGCACCCACCAAGCTTTAAAGTAATAATTTATTATTACGACAGATTAAAACCACATGGACTATGAGAAAATTAATATCAGATAATCCTCAAAGTAATTGCACTTCGAGATAACTTTAGAATCCTCCGTTCTAATTTAGTTAGAGAATATAGTTATTATTGCCGTAATAAATTGCTTTTCTATAGTTAGCGATTAAATATTTATGGGTATTTTATGAATCGAGTGAAGATTTGCTTTTTACGTCTGTCTGGATGCGAACTCCGATTTCATTATCATCATTCTCCTGCCCTCCTCTCAACTTATGTAGGATCGATTCTGCGTGTCGTCTTTATTCAATCTCTATTCGTTTTCATCTCAATGGTTCGCTTTACTGTAGTTATAATCCAAGAACTGCAATGAAATATCTGAAGGTCAATTCCCGTAATTAAAAACGTTCAAAATCTAGTCACAATCTCATCTCGGCGACAATCAACGTCGAAAACTTGTCAAAAGTGTAGGGAAATCAGAGGTATTTGAGACTGTGATCAGACAGTAACCGTTCTTAAAATTACGAGAATTGCCCCTCAGGGATGTTTCCGTCTGCTTAGTAGTTGGCAGTAACTGCATGGTCTCCAGTTCTCTAGGAATAGATCACATCTCATCCCACGGGGGTCGTAACAGGGGGACGCGAGGTAATATAACAATATCCTTTCAGGATTGTTCCTTGTAGCGGTCTAGAGGGGAAACCCATGTTAAAAGTGGATATTTACGGGCTGTTATAATGCGTTGGGGACGAACAAAACGGCTACAGGACCCAGAACATGACTTGATTACTCTGGCCAAGAAGCCGCATGCCAGAGTTAATTGCCACGAAACTGTCACTAAGTATATCTCAGAGTCGGATTGTACATTTAAGGCTAGGTATCACAGTAAATGATCCTATAATGTATACTGAACATAACAGCCAATTTAGTAAATGTAGTGCGATTTCTCAAGAACTCGAAACAGAATAACATGTTTTTCATTAAAACTATACGGAAACATTGCAAGCTATTGAACAATAAATTTGAAATAGCAAACAGCAATATACAGTGACAAAAGTTTTTAAGTTGTGTTCAGAATTGTCAAGCAATAAAGGAAATGCCTATAACGAAGTTAGTATTGCTAGTTAGTTACCAGGAAGTGATTCAGTGAATTTGTTCCGCTCCGGCCATTGGGCAGGCGGGCGGCGCAAACGCATTAATTAATTCACAATTACTATCAGACTTGTTGATTCACAATTACGATACGACGCCATGATTTTCATAATCATAATCATTCATTTATTGCATTTCATGTTGTTTACAGGTTGTTACATTATGATAGTTCCAAACAATGAACCCTGCTAGGGCACAGCAATGTATAGGCGATAGGTTTTAATTAATGTCACATGCTATCATTATTCATAAAATTTGTTAATATAGATTAATTTAAAAATTATTAATTATTATTATACATTATGTCATTCTTATAAACTAAATAAAATAAATAAATTATCATTTTCACATTATAATCTCATACTTACTACAATTTATGTCATTTGCAATGAGCCTAAATGTCATTATTATCTCAGTTAATTTAATGTCAATAGATTAGTTTTACATTATAATATGTCACATTTTCAGATAAAATAAAATAGAAAGTAATCACAAAAAAAAAAAAAAAATACAGGAATGAGGTAGTAGCGGACTGGTGTTTTATAGAGTACCTAGTTATTTATGTGTAATGTGTTCAAGTCGATATTAATTTATTTATTTCTCGGTTAAAAATTCTTTTAGGCTATAATATGATTTTAAGTTTAAGTGGTTTTGTAGGTCATTTTTAAATTTGTTGTCATACTCTGTATCCTTAATTGAATTCGGGAGTTTATTGTAGATTTTAACGCACATGGCCAGAGGCCCAGAATGAAACATAGCTAGTTTTGAGGTTGGTACCGCTAATTCGTTTAGATATCGGTTTCTAAGACTGCGTTGCTGTGGGCGTTGCTGTTTTGCTAGCGGAAAAAGCGATGGGTATTTTCTCACAAATTTACTAGCTTCTAGGATATAAATACCTGATAGCGTAAGTATTTTATGTTCTATAAAGTATTGTTTGCAACTTTCCGTACTTTCTATATTTACTAGGATTCGAACGCATTTTTTTTGTAAAATGAATAGTCGCTCTATATCTACACTATTTCCCCACATTATAATTCCATAGTTTAGCCACGAATATGCGTATGCGTAGTATGCTGAAAGAGCTGTTTTGAAGTCGGTTGCTTTTTTTAGTTCTCTTAAGGCATATATAAAGCTAGCCAATTTATTTGATAGGGTTTGTATATGAGCTTTCCAGTTTATATTTGTATCGACAGTCAGGCCTAGCAGTGTAAAATCGTTTACACATTGTAATTTTATATTATTATATGAGAAGTCGATATCTACCTTTTCTTTCTGATATGGTCCATATTGCATCAACTTCGTCTTCGAGAAATTTATTTCCAAATTATGGTCTTTTAACCATGCCATTATGTTAGTAAGAATGTCATTTAAGATTTCGTTAAGGGTCCCGTTATTATCGTAAGGAAAAATGATTGAAATGTCGTCAGCAAATAGGACACTGTATGAATTTATTTCTTTAGGGAGGTTATTTATATATATTAGGAACAATAGGCACCCCAAAACACTACCTTGAGGAATTGACATGGTTACTTTTGCTCTATCAGATTTAACACGCGTTATCAGGCCAGTCTGTGCATCTTTATAATCTACTTCTACATACTGATTTTGTCGCGTCTTGATTGACGTACGCACACATATGGTTAAATATTTAATTTGTAATCTATACTGGGTAATAATAAAGCTGAAGAATTTGTTTGTTTGAACGCGCTAATCTCTGGAACTACCAGGCGAATTTGAAAAAATATGTTTGCATTTGATAGCCCGAATCTTGAGGAAGGCTATAGGCTATTAAACATCACGCTATGACGGAAAAAAACAGTAAGAACGCTAAGCGAAAACGAATTAATTTCGCGAGCGCAGGCGATGCGATGCGACGGTGTGGTTCGGGGGAACAAGAAATTGCACACGGATGAAGTCGCAGGGAGAAGGTAGTAAGTTTATAAATAGAGGGACGTTAGAAATGTTATATTTGAGATAGTGGAGTCAATTAGTTGAGGGCACAATCAATTTATAGGTTCACTGCCACACAAGGTATCAAAGTTGTAAGTTATAATTATGTTTATACGGTTGTTTTCAAAAACACATGTAGGACTAACAAACAGACAGACAAAAATTGTAAAAAAAAAAATATAATTACCATAAGTACCTATATACTTTCATTACTTTACTTAAAGCTGAAGAATTTGTTTGTTTGCTAGTTGGTTTGGTTGAACGCACTAATCTCAGGAACTATTGGTTCGAATTGAAAAATTATTTTTGTGTTGGATAGTCCATTTATTGAGGAAGACTTTATATAAAATTACGCTGCGACCAATAGGAGCTGAGCATCAATGGAAAATGTTGCAAAAACGGGAAAAATGATTGCTTTTTGAGAGCTTCCGTTGCATACGCTGCGTGTTTCGGTTTAAATTACGCAAAAATCATGTATGATGGAATTTTTCCTCTTTAAAAGCTCTAAAAAAACGGTCCGCGACAGCATGTCTGTCTTTTAAGATTGACTCACTATAACCTTTTTAATGGTAGGTAATCAAATTTGTTCGAAATTAATGCATTATTTGCGAAGTTTGCGAGGGTTTATCAATATGATATTAATCCTTATCCAAATAAATACGTTATTCATCACAAGTATTTAATTGTGAACAAAATTGCCTTTGACATCACTTGATTTCAATCAACATCTTAGGAGATATCATAATTTTAAAATAACTCCGCAACATAATAGGTATGCGATGCGACGGAATGGGTCGGGGGAAGAAGAAATTTTACGCGGACGAAGTCGCGGGCAGAAGCTAGTTTTCTGTTAAACTGTTATTTTGACATTACAAACAGACACGTCAATTTTATTTATTTGTATGTATGCGTATAGATTTACTCTACATGCTTACAACACACCCTCGCAGCGTCGCCGCGTCGTCACCCCTTTTAAATACATACTTCCATTTCAGCGACTACACGCGTGCATGTTGACGACAAGCCGGCTCCATATTGACGGCGCATCCGTGCGTTTAAAGTAATTCCGTTGACGTATATTTTTGTAGAAAACTGCGTGCTTTCAGAGTGTCAGCTATATTTTTCATTTCACACTTCTCTTCGTTTTGTCGAGTAATCAGACTTGTAATCAGAGCCGACATCATTACCAGTGTCGCGATGGGACTTTTCCGCCATTCGAGCCGAATGTAATCAACGATTTAACGGCATCACTTTATGTAATGTAGGTAAAACGTGCGTCTCTAATGTGGGCTTATTAGTCGATTCGCACGAATTTACTCGCCCGAAACGGGCGAATCGTCATTTTTAAATAATATTATTCTTTTCTATAGGCGAGTGGACAACTCCAGAAATATGTATTAGGCAATTGGCACATTCTGAATTTTATGCAATGAAGTTAAGAAAAACGTACACGTTTTATAATATTTAACTCTAATTAATGACTTATGCGAGCAAGTATGAAGTGTCCTTTTTTCGATACTTTATTGTACATAAAATTCAAAATGTGCTAATTGCCTAATACATTTTTGTAGAGTTATCGACTCGCCCGCAAATAAATTAACTTCGTGCGAGTCGCCTATAGAAAAACTAATATAATTTTTTAAACTGACGATTCGCCCGTTTCGGGCGAGTAAATTCGTGCGAATCGACCAATAAGCCGACATTATAGACCCACGTTTTACTTACATTGTGGCAATGAATAGAGGTCTGACACTGAAGAGCAGTATGTATATCAAAGGTGAAAGACCGATTAATTCCCGCGATAGTTCTAGTTCTGTTTATCAAAGTAAGTAATAAAGATATCTTGATGCGTCTTCTACTGCGCGTGCGTGATATATGTGGCGTTTTATTGTGCTGTCTGATATTTCCAAGTTATGGAACGAGCTGCCTGTGTTGGGTTTCGTCCGTGATAAAAATATACGTATCAATTTGATTCGCGACGCGTTCGTTGATTATCGTGTTGTTACATTTGCGTAGTCCTTTTGATGTTTTGTTTTTTTTTTGCATTTATGTGTAACAGACCATTGTTGGTTTTATTACACACTACGGCTTTTATCTCCGTTTACTCCGAAACTTACATATTTAAGGGCGAATTTCACCAAACTTTTATACCAAGAATAAGTCTTATTCTGAGAATTTGAATTATTGACAGTTTTTCTATACTAGAACTGACAGACGTCAATTTTATTCCACGGATAAAATATATCTGACTTTGGTAAAATCAGCCCTAAATAGCTTTGCGTAGGGGACTTTTCGCCTTCAGGAAAATAGGCACTTGAGGCTCATAGCCACATTAAACTTCTTCTTATTAACAAAGGAAACAGTTCTGAATTTTATTCCAAGGTTGAAAGGCTGGCCCGATCTGACTTTGGTAAAAAACAGCCCTAATGTAGATTTGCGTAGAAGGAGTTTCCACCCTCAGGAAAATACGCGCTTGAGGTTCATAGCCAGGGCCGCGGGTTGTTCGAAAGAGATACCGTGGTCCCTGGCATAGGCAACTGAAGGAACACGGGTGGGTTTTAGTCAGTAAAAGTCTGACACGCCCTCCTGCTCCGCCCAGAGCGGGACAAGTCATATGATGATTTCCCACCCAGAAAAAAAAAAGGCTCATAGCCACATTAAGCATCTTCTTATTTATATAGGAACCATTTATGATGACAGCAGTTTGGAGTTTTGGACATCAGTAGCTAACTTCGTTTTTTAACAAAAAATACTTTCCCTTTGATGTTACTTCCAACAAAGAATTTTACCTTCCCGACTTCTCAAACATTCAGTGGTTCATTCCTCACTAATCTGAAAAGCGACCAAAAAGAAGACAAAACTTTTATGCCTTTCTTTCTAAATGTAAATTCTCTAAATTATATTTTAATAATTCAAGCAAAACTTTACAGAAACAATGGTTAGTTAGTAAGAAAAACTCTTTAAGTAGCTATTAATTTAGAGAAGGTAAAAAATATATTTTTAAACTAGCTGTGCCCGCGACTTCCTTCGCGTGCATGTCGGAAAACAAATTCGACTTCATGGGTTTTAATTTTTTTTCTGGCGGAACCATACTTCTTTTTCTAAAAAAAAAACCTAAGTTACTTCTTATAACATCAGCTCTCTGCGAGTTAAAGTCCCGTCAAAATCGTTCCAGCCGTTTCGGAGATCAGCCGACAGACTGACAAATTTTTTTTAAATAGTTTTTTGTTTTTTGTTATAAGCACCATATTTTCATAGGCATTTAGTATAAAGCAGTTATTTTGACATTACAAAGAAACATCAATTTCATTTATTTGTATAGATAGATTCCAGCAAACCTTTACAATGGGTGGTTAACAACAAAAACTGGGTACCTAATATTTTAGCGGCGCCAGTAAATATATTTTTAAATGCCACGTAGGACAATGGTAGTAAAAATGCCTAGCGTAGCGTTCAAAAGGTTAATATGTACCAACATTGTAAATTAACATGGCAGGCAGGAAAGTGGTGGTTTTCAAGTATATTAAATCATGTGTACGTCGTATTTAAGAGTCGGTGTGCAGGAGAAGCGGCTGCAGCACAGACGTAAACGTGACGCGATTAACATATCGCGTTACAAGAAGCTATATATGTAAACGAGATGTGAATCTATTGTTGCAATGCAAAAACTTTGAGAAGTTGCTACAAAATTACTATTGTTACAATTCTCAGAAGACTGCCTTGGGTTTCTACGTACCGTATGCATTTGAAATAGACGCTTCGATGGTTCGATGTGTCGAAATAGAAGGCATGCCCTGATTGTGAGACGAGTTGAAAGAATAATAGCAGAGAAAACGATTTTAGAAAGTGAAAATGTTGAGAACCCCCGTTTAACTTAGAGAAAACCTTATTAAAAGCGACGTTAAAAAAAGTGCCAAATCCGCCATGGGAACGACAGGAAATACCATGCATATTTAAAAACCGGCCGAGTGCAAGTCGATCAATGTACAATATTTAACACTCCATTTTTGTTAAACTCGTTTCTTGTATGGGGACCCCCTCTAATTTTTATTATGTATTGTTATAGCGGCAATAGTAACACACATTCTGTGAAAATTTTAATTGTTTACCTATTACAGTTCATGAGATACAGCCCGCTAACAGACTGACGGACGGACGGATAGCGGAGGCTTAGTAATAGGGTTCCGTTGACACCCTTTGGATACGGAACCCTAAAAAGCATGCTATAAAGACAAAAGCCGTACACATGTGAAGCCTGATTTAAATGCTCCACTTGTATAAAGAAAAGAAAACCTATTTGTCGTGGTTTAACGTTAGAGCCACACTTGCCCTTAGACGAAACCATATTCCCAAACGAGACACCTATGAGATTCCCGCCGAATATGTAGGCCACACTCTCCGAGATTGCACGAAAATCTCCGAAGCCGCGGCAGTACGACCCAGGGGTAAAACGAATCATTCATTAAGTACCGACGCTGCCTTATCGTTACGTGTTCGATATAAAAACGAACTACCGTACTCCGTGACAGGTTCCCAGTTTGTCATGGTAATCCATTTTCCAAACAGTTAATTCTCGAAACGTGCGCAACCTGGCAAGTGGCTGAGGTTTTTATTTCACACAGTAGGAAGAAAAAATTTAATATTTATTTTCTCCTTGAATATTGATGGCGGACTTAAGCGGCAAGTTCGGGGAAAATAAAAAAATAAAAACAGGAATTATTCACCGTCAGACTGTAACCGTCTGTTACAAAACGAGTCCTAACTTTAGACCTACCATCAATAGAGTTACTGTATTTTGAACTTTATTCCGACAAATGTAATGACAACTTAAGACTCGGGTTTAATGTCAGTTTTTGTAATAAGAAACTTTAACTTTATCGGATTATAGTTTGTAATTTAAAAATGGCTCGGTGGTTTAAACCTGGGTCTAAAGATAAACCTTGTTTTGTAATAAAACTGTAAATGTCCAAATTTAAAACAGTATATAAATTCAAAACACTGTATCCAATTATGTCGTCACACAAATACCAACAAGTATTGCAAAAAGGTTAATGGATTGACATATGGCCCAAATATGTAAACATAACCACTTTAATTATGAAAACATAACCTAGATGTGGTTTATTACATCGATAAAACGTTGCTCCAATATGAATGCACATCTCTTCATATACTCCGAGTGTTTGTTCAGAAGGTTTATAACAGAAAGGATCCTTCACAACATAACCCCTTCAGTGTTTTATGTTTGTTCAGGAAGCAATGTCAAATATTTACTGTAAACATTCTATGATGATACACAAAAGTTTATTCCCAAAGCTGTAAAAACTTCTCCCGATAAACCCCATTGAACAATATCTGACGGCTGAACAAACAAATTGTTGTTATCCCTACGAACGGTTTCTAATAGCAACCGGAAATTATTTTTTTACTAGCTTCTGCCCGCGGCTTGATGATCGATGATGATGGAGATGTCTGACGATGTTCAGTGGTTTAGGCGTGAAAAGATATACAGGGTTATTGGTAAAACATTAACAACCTCTCAGGACTACATTACTAACATCATAAACAACAAATTTTGTTCTATGACTTTTATTAATTCATCAAATTTTCATACAAAAATAAAAATATTTCAATTCAACGAATTAAATATTCGATTTTCTGTACAACAACTGTAGAACAACGAAATCTTGAAGATTTGTTTTTGGTAAATTTATTATGTTTTGTCATAGAACAAAAGTTGTTGTTTATTGTTATTGCTGCAAGGATATCGTATATTGATATAGGTTATTGGATATCACGGGTTTAATTTTTTTTCTAAAATAAAAGTACTAGCCTAAGTTACTCATTATAAAATCAGCTATCCATCAGTGAAAACCTCGTCAAAATCGGTCCAGCCGTTGCGGAGATTAGCCGGACCAAACAGACAGTCAGACAAACATTTTAAAGATTGTTTTTTTTTTTTTTTTTTTGTTATATGTTCCGTATATACTTTCATGCGTTTAGTAAAAAACTGTTATTTTGGCATTACAAACAGACACTTCAATTTCATTTATTTATATTTGTATTATATTATTATATAGATTCATCATAGTACATATTGTAGCATTGGCAAATGCTACATTATAATTGTATCACGAGCAACCTTCTTTTTTAACAAATCCAACCTTATTTTTAACCACAAAGTTTTTTCTTCATATTGGATTTGAATTTTTGAATTTCAAAAAAATTGACATGCCTTGTCTCTGACCGATTTATTTTTCATTTGAAGTAGTTTTTGGACACAGGACGGAAGTCGTGAGATTATTTTTTTCTGCTTTCTCATCGAAGTAATTTACGGTGAACATTAAAAGACTGAACGACCGAGTTCTGTGTGGTCATCCATTTGATCCAAGGGTATGTTTGCTTTCCTATCGATTATTCAAATGTTCTTATCGTTTCCTATATTTTATTCCATTCTTTTCTTTGTAATAAGGCTGTGTTCCCGATAAACATATAAGTAATAACATCACTCATCACTTGAAAGTGGTCTCAACGCGAAGCGTCACAATTCGGTATGTATTTTAACTTTTCTTCACCTCTTTTGTTATAAAAGATTCTGCCTGCGTCTCGGATTGTCATTTTTGGTTATTTTCTGTAGATTTATCCGGAGACTGTAGGGCGAGAATTCGCCCTACCCCCCACCCTAATACCAGGCGTCTACAAGCTTCCTGCCAGGGAATCTAACGAAACAGCATACGCTGCGCGAAATCTGCACCTTGTTCTGATTCCGGCCAGCGAGGTGCTTTCCGACTGTCAGCGTGGAGTCCAGGATCAGCTTTTCATTGTTTATGTAGTTTAGTCATCAGAGAAATCTATTCCTAGATATACCACCAACTAGCCGTATAATATTTTGTTATTATTTAGTATTACTAACATCTTGCTCCTTAATATCGAATTTACTTGGTGCCAATTACCCGTTAGGTCATCCTGGTATTTAACTGTTATGTAAGTTTAGGAACGTTTGCAAACGTATCTTAATCGACGCGTAACAAGAATACACAAAATTTAATATAGGGCTCGAACACCAAAGACGTTCAGTAATCCTTTTTAATAAATAATCGTTCTGTGTCTTTTGCTAAGTTTTCTATTTTATTATCAGTTTGTCTTTTATATTTTTTTAAACCAAATTAAACGTGTACAAGTGAAGATCTGTTTTTAATTTCGCTACAAAATGGCGCCCGATTTAATAACTCATTTCGACAGCTAAAAAGTTAACAGCGATATCTAGTTGTTCCAACTGGAAACAACTTGTCAGCAAACTTTTGCTATTTGTCATTTCTGTCATAAGCACTCGGATGACGTAGATTCCTTCATAGTGTTCATGACAGAGCTAGTGTTGGGATAGTGTCGATAAACTCTTATCGATTACCTTACAATAGTGTGGTGTTATAAATACCTTATCTTTTATTCATCGATTTAATTAATAATTACCCTATTATTATGCTGTTTGCTTATTTTAATCTTTTTTTTGGGGTCGTTACTTAACCTTTTATTCTTACTTCTTGATTATTTTAAAGGGTTCGCCAGGATATTTCTTAGGTTAGGCTAGTCTTATTTAGATTTATTAGTCTGTAGTTTTCATGTTATTTCTAGTTTTAGTTAACGCATCGGGAGTTTGCACTGACAAGTTGTTTCCAGTTGGAACAACTAGATATCGCTGTTAACTTTTTAGCTGTCGAAATGAGTTATTAATTTAAGTTAATTTTACGCGAATTTATATTACAGGGGAAAAAAATAATACGTAAAAGTAACGTTCCGAATATAGACAGACTAAATGGATTACTTGTTTAGAAATCAAAAGGGAATCATTTGAGAATATCTTTAATGTGATATTTCCCAGAATGGACAGATTCGCAGTCTTGAAGAAGATACGTAGTCCTAGAGATAACCCTAATTACACGACATTTAATAAAGCGTGGAGCAAGCTTTCCTGAAAAGTAATCTGCCCCAGAGGATCTCGAAAAGTTTCGTCTCCAAACAGTGTCACCGACGTTGAGAGTGATAGGTGAACGATTCATATTATACGCTCGAGAATTACGGAGGAAAGCCATGGAAAGATTATCAGCGACCTTTGCGTAAACCTCCGCAAGGGAAGAAAGATTCGAGGCGTGTTGAACCCGACTTTCAGCTAAATTTACGCTTTGAGTCTGATTACTGGCACGACTAGAAGTAACAACTTCCCTACCAAACATTAGAAAGTTTGGTGTGAAACCTGTGGCTAAATTAATGCAAGAGTTTAGCCAGGTTTCACACCAAACTTTCTAATGTTTGGTAGGGAAGTTGTTACTTCTAGTCGTGCCAGTAATCAGACTCAAAGCGTAAATTTAGCTGAAAGTCGGGTTCAACACGCCTCGAATCTTTCTTCCCTTGCGGAGGTTTACGCAAAGGTCGCTGATAATCTTTCCATGGCTTTCCTCCGTAATTCTCGAGCGTATAATATGAATCGTTCACCTATCACTCTCAACGTCGGTGACACTGTTTGGAGACGAAACTTTTCGAGATCCTCTGGGGCAGATTACTTTTCAGGAAAGCTTGCTCCACGCTTTATTAAATGTCGTGTAATTAGGGTTATCTCTAGGACTACGTATCTTCTTCAAGACTGCGAATCTGTCCATTCTGGGAAATATCACATTAAAGATATTCTCAAATGATTCCCTTTTGATTTCTAAACAAGTAATCCATTTAGTCTGTCTATATTCGGAACGTTACTTTTACGTATTATTTTTTTCCCCTGTAATATAAATTCGCGTAAAATTAACTTAAATTAATAACTCATTTCGACAGCTAAAAAGTTAACAGCGATATCTAGTTGTTCCAACTGGAAACAACTTGTCAGCAAACTTTTGCTATTTGTCATTTCTGTCATAAGCACTCGGATGACGTAGATTCCTTCATAGTGTTCATGACAGAGCTAGTGTTGGGATAGTGTCGATAAACTCTTATCGATTACCTTACAATAGTGTGGTGTTATAAATACCTTATCTTTTATTCATCGATTTAATTAATAATTACCCTATTATTATGCTGTTTGCTTATTTTAATCTTTTTTTTGGGGTCGTTACTTAACCTTTTATTCTTACTTCTTGATTATTTTAAAGGGTTCGCCAGGATATTTCTTAGGTTAGGCTAGTCTTATTTAGATTTATTAGTCTGTAGTTTTCATGTTATTTCTAGTTTTAGTTAACGCATCGGGAGTTTGCACTGACAACATTCAGATGGAAGATGTTTTCGTATATATTCTGTATCGATGTCGTTTATTTAGGTTTAATCTCGATTGGTTATCTTATCAACTTAGGCCTAGCATGGTTAATTCTTACAGGACCCTGTAAGAATTGTTTTTACCTTTGATTGTTATTATTTTTTTTCTTCTATTACTTAATGTTTTTTTCTTGGAAAGGGGGTACTGTAGCATTGGCAAATGCTACATTATAATTGTATCACGAGCAACCTTCTTTTTTAACAAATCCAACCTTATTTTTAACCACAAAGTTTTTTCTTCATATTGGATTTGAATTTTTGAATTTCAAAAAAATTGACATGCCTTGTCTCTGACCGATTTATTTTTCATTTGAAGTAGTTTTTGGACACAGGACGGAAGTCGTGAGATTATTTTTTTCTGCTTTCTCATCGAAGTAATTTACGGTGAACATTAAAAGACTGAACGACCGAGTTCTGTGTGGTCATCCATTTGATCCAAGGGTATGTTTGCTTTCCTATCGATTATTCAAATGTTCTTATCGTTTCCTATATTTTATTCCATTCTTTTCTTTGTAATAAGGCTGTGTTCCCGATAAACATATAAGTAATAACATCACTCATCACTTGAAAGTGGTCTCAACGCGAAGCGTCACAATTCGGTATGTATTTTAACTTTTCTTCACCTCTTTTGTTATAAAAGATTCTGCCTGCGTCTCGGATTGTCATTTTTGGTTATTTTCTGTAGATTTATCCGGAGACTGTAGGGCGAGAATTCGCCCTACCCCCCACCCTAATACCAGGCGTCTACAAGCTTCCTGCCAGGGAATCTAACGAAACAGCATACGCTGCGCGAAATCTGCACCTTGTTCTGATTCCGGCCAGCGAGGTGCTTTCCGACTGTCAGCGTGGAGTCCAGGATCAGCTTTTCATTGTTTATGTAGTTTAGTCATCAGAGAAATCTATTCCTAGATATACCACCAACTAGCCGTATAATATTTTGTTATTATTTAGTATTACTAACATCTTGCTCCTTAATATCGAATTTACTTGGTGCCAATTACCCGTTAGGTCATCCTGGTATTTAACTGTTATGTAAGTTTAGGAACGTTTGCAAACGTATCTTAATCGACGCGTAACAAGAATACACAAAATTTAATATAGGGCTCGAACACCAAAGACGTTCAGTAATCCTTTTTAATAAATAATCGTTCTGTGTCTTTTGCTAAGTTTTCTATTTTATTATCAGTTTGTCTTTTATATTTTTTTAAACCAAATTAAACGTGTACAAGTGAAGATCTGTTTTTAATTTCGCTACAATATGTTATATAGATTCGTCTTCATTGACACAACGTCTCCTCAGATTTAATAAAGCCTAGAATTGACTCAAGGCGAAACCAATATCGAATATAAATGACAAAAATTCTTGTAATCTCATCTAGGCACTTAAATGTTACGAACGCGAAATGTCTAGCCAAATTAATATATGGCTCTCAACTTGTCGCCAGTTTCGTTGATTCCACCTCTCCCATACGTGCGGGCTTGTAATGGCTTCATAATTCTGTGTCATTATGAAAGCTTTTCAGAATGACATTTCATTTTATATTTTGAATGGGAGCCATTCATGACGAATGCGCTTGTTAAAGTGGATTTTATTTTAACGTTCATATTCTAAAAGATCTGACTTCTGGCATGAATGACTCTCCAATTACGGTTTGTATTAAAACTGCAGAGATTTTTTCTGTGGGATGTAAAAAAGGATTTTGTATAGAAGAACTTCAACCACAATCATTATAATTATAACGACTAGCATAATAAAAACAATGGACTTCGTAGGTTCTTAATTCGCTTAGTTGTGGTAGAACTAGAATCTACAACAACTAACTATTCAGATTGTAAACATGCAATGTGTTTAATCTAGATACACAACTATTATACAAAGCGGCAGCTTCCGACACACAGGCTGGAGACGACAATATTTGCGAGTGGAGACAGATAATTTGAATTAATTTACGATGGAGCGATAACCGCGCACCGGCTATCGCACGACGTGACTGATTGAGGCCTAGATATAACACCAAAGAGAACTAAGCAAATGGAGCGGTAAATATACCGCAGCGACAGACGCCACGCCACTCAGAAATGTGCCTTATGACCCGAAGCCGGCGGTCCTAACACATCAACAATTCTTCTTCGCGCGCCTCAAGCATTTAGGAAGTGTTCTATCAAAGACGAAATGCGCGTGTGCCCCCTCCATTTACTGACAACTCCATAATAAACTAAGCACAGACAACCCGCTAAAACGGTCAGCTATTTGAAACAGCAATTGTGATACCACTTTAATATTGGCGTTACTATTAGCGGAATGTGTTCCGCGTAACTGCAGGCTACTGTTGTGTTTGATTAGATGACAGCTATGATAGCTGCTAACTGAGCTATGTTTCGAAACCACATGCTCGAATAACCGGCTAATGAAAGTTCTCTGAAATGGTTTCACTCCAAATAGTTCACATTGTAGGTTGAGTTATGTGACACTTTTATCTGTCGACGATACAATAATCCCGCGGTATCGCCGATCTCCTTTGTGTGAGCACAATACTTCTAAACCTGTTT
Organism: Apamea monoglypha; assembly: GCA_911387795.2. Classification (NCBI taxonomy): domain Eukaryota; kingdom Metazoa; phylum Arthropoda; class Insecta; order Lepidoptera; family Noctuidae; genus Apamea; species Apamea monoglypha. The sequence goes on from OU426916.1 coordinate 13,606,120, forward strand.
AAATGACACTGTCACAAAGAATCAAACCATCTGGAGCAGCTACTGGCGCATAAATAACAACCCACACCGGATTATGAGAAATATTATGAAGTACACCGTGTCTTACAATCAGGTCGGTGCTACAAGATGGCCTTCAATCATATTAGACCCAGATCTTATCTGACGTTAATCCCATAAAGAGTAAAAATATATCTTAGTTGAACCGCTGGTTAATAGCGGCCCACCATTTAAGGGAGCTGTTTACCCAAACCGTAATGTGCAGCGCATTAGTGGGGAGACAGTGGAGTACAATGAGCCTAATCTCTGAACGGTAACAACTTGTCAAATAAGGGAAGAGTGCGACCTCGCCGCCGCCGAACGACACTACTTGGGAGGTCCACCGGTGCTGTCGACGACAACCAAATTAATAGCTTACTAGTCATCAGAGATAGCAGAGCCACCCATCACCCCGTGAGAAGATTCTTAACGACTTACAAACGCATTACGTTTATGATACCTTGTGTCTTATAATTCGAAGTCACCTTGGACGCTGGACATTCTTCGTCGGCTTATTTTGTATGCATAAAATCAATTACCAAACGATGACTTCTTGACGTTGAATACGACATATTTCTTTCAATGTCAGAAAGCCTCGAGTGTCGAATCTAATGAATAAAATATTCGATGTTGTCGACTATTTGAATAGATCGTTACGTGGCCCCTAACCTAATCCAAGACCAGCGCATTATCCATCTTGTGTGTAAATTTAAATGACCCTTTGTGACTCCTGTCAAAACACTTCGTAGAGGAACATGACGCACCCTATACGTAATCAAATTTAGAAAACATGTAAACATTTAACATATCTACCATACATTTATCTTTTCAATATGTTTAAAGATTTAAATTGAAATTGTGTGTTAGTAAATGATATAAAATTTATTATCTTTGAATATACATTTCAATTTAAAACTCGCGTGAGAAAATGTAGACACGTTGCTCAGGTATAAATAAATAATAATATTTGAAAGTGTCAACTACAGCCTCTTTTACTACCCTTCAGTAAATTAAGTACGCCGTATAGATAATATTTTTGGGTCCAATAAAAATTCTGGTCGAGCGATAACTCCCGCCCAAGTGCGGTCGATATGGGGAGGGTATGAGAAATAAGATTATTTTCGTTGCAAATTGATCAAACGAAATTTATTTTGCGCTCCCCTTCAGATAAGACAAACATCTCAACGAAAATACAGATACTTTTTATGAAGAAAACGAGGAAAAACAAGAATATTACCTAAGTAAACTGGCAACAGATAATTACTTAGATCGCGACACAGGGAGCAGGGACAAAGACCAGACAAATAGCTCGTTTGACAAGATCCAGATTGCTTTTAAAAATATTGTACACAATTGCTTCAATAAATTATGAAATACATCTATGTGTCGCGGAGCGAATCAGTGGGTGTGAAGTCGAACGTTTATTACAATTAATTCATACCTTGGATTTTTCCAGTTACATAACAATAAAACGGGTACCTATTGAGTTTATGATTTTGTGCGCATGCCGAGTGGTGATTGGACCACCGTGGCTAGTGGCTACCACCGGTAACTCTATTTAGTGAGCTCACCACGTGATGGACAGTTAATTTACGGCCTGCTAACCGGCATAGCAATGAGACGTCAACGGTTTCGGACGCGACAAAATTGATATAATCAACGTCTCACAATATAACAATTGTTACACAAGCCGTTTTGAAGTCAGGTGTCGGCAACATTTCGATTTAATTTGACGTTACAATTTACTCAGACTATAAAGTGGCAGTATTCCTTAGGGGGTGGAGACTTAATCGTGTAATTCGTGTATCAGTCATGGCGCTGTATTCTCGGCACGTGAGCTATGCACGTTGCGCTCGTAGTTCACTCGCAACGTGACACGTAGCGCCGTTCTTGGAGCATTATACGTCTTAGAAACGTCGCCCATTCAACTTGCAGCACCTGATCAACTTCGCCGTACTTCTGGTGCTTTCTTACCAAGAGTTTCGCAATAAATATCGCTTATCGACAACGTATCGCTAAAGGAATGCGAGCAATACATCAGCGAGGTTACGGGCTACCAAAAATCAAATAAGATAAAACGATAATATTCACTGAAGCCATGCAAATAATAAATGCACCATTCAAGATTTTTAATAAACGATAACGATCCCTAACATGGCGATTTTATGAAAAAGGCCAATTTTATTTACTCCTATCTTGCTCCGTATAGTAAGAAAGGCACTTTTGGCTCTATGTGTCTTGGTAGATTTCACAAATAAAGTCGTTTCCATGATAATGTTCCGTCGAGGCGGACCCGACAAATAGATTGTATCCATTATCCCACACCATTTATTTCTATGACTATCTCCAAGCACCTAGTACCTTCGCCACAAACATTGTTAGCGTTAGATATTTACCTACTTACATACAAGTTGGGTCCACATATAAACGTTTACGACCCCTGTATACTGTGAGCGGTAATCAAATCGAAATTCGTTTTCAATCAGCGACGCTAACCACGTTCGGTCAGTAGTATAATCCCCAAGGGCGGTGGACAATAGTCGGGAGAGGTGATTTGCATGGTCCACTGTATCAAGTGCCTATTATTTATGTACATTCGGCACATTTGCATGCCCAAAGCAGGAAAGGCCAACGATGGGCTCAAGGACACGTCGTCGCCGGCGCCGCTGATGTAATCGAATGTCCCTGTTCGCGCCCGCCACAATAATAATTCATATTCAAATTTCGAGCCCAAAATAATTACCACGACATGAATTTATCGCGCTACGGTATGACTTCAACTCTTTGTCGCCATTGGGAGCGACACAGAATTCTAATGAGACACGTGTTGCAGTTTACACAGCTTGAAGCCGCTGAGCTATTCGACCAACAAAAAATGTTCGTGAGCCAACAAAAAAGAGAATGGAACTTTAAATATTTAGAATTTTACCATGACAGCGATGAAACAGTTTTTTCTATGAGGTACTTACTTCCAACCGGTAGAGTATCTCGAAAACAGCCATATTTCGTTGCTGTGCGGCCGAAAACAATGGCACCGTTTTCGCGCTCGTTGACAGTTGCATGGCCTCTGCGAAAAAAATGGACCAATTAGTTTTTGTACGTGTAATTTAAAACTAATAAAATTACGAGGCTTAGGTAGTCGAAGATGACACGAGCACATCACAATGGACCGATCATCAATTATTCAGAATCTTTCGTTTTGCGCATTCATCTTCACATTAGCTGAATACAACAATGAAATTATGAAATCCAAAAGAGTAAATCACACGCTATAGGTACAAATTCCCATACTGTAGATATCCAAATAAATTATGACTTAAGTACATTTAAACACAAAAGTTAAATCGTTCCCTCGCGTACAATTTAAACGAGAGGGATTTTCATTTCCTCCATTGGGCGTGAGTTCTTTGAAGGGGGATCGGTTGTGTGCGGAAATTACCAGTGAAATCGGTATCGCTGCCGTGCCAGCGCGTGCCGAGCGGACGCACGAATCGGACAATCGAGTCCCGCCCCATCCTAACACCCGAGACGAGACCTCACGAAAATCTGGGAAAATCCGATGAAAAGTACACACCTACGCTTTGTAACTTAAACTGAAAATTTTATCGGATTCACATATTTTACCGATTTTGCGTAGGCATTTACTTCGTAGGATTGTTATATAAACGTTTTTCCAAGGTAAACAGAAGCTATTTGCCGCTGATCCCGGGAATTAAAGAAAAACAAGGATATCCCACTTCCTATACCGTGTACACTGATAACGGGAAAACGTGTTACATTCAGGGCATGAGATGGTAAACATCGAATTATTATCGGTGTATTATTATATTATGGAGTAACCAAAGATAATAAACACACGATTTAAATACAAAACCAAATGGTGATAAGACGGGAATTTACTAACATCGAACGAGAAAAGTATAAGGAAGGTTATCAGAAGACATTTAAGAGGGTCACTCATCATAACCTCTCATGACTTGTCACCACGTTTTAAAGATTAAATAACCTGAGGAAAATCCGCAGTAATCATAGCATAACAATACTCTATTACAATTGGCAGTGGGTGGACAAGGCCATTGATAGCAATCAGGCATCCCACATAAACTGTAGGACCTTTTACATAACAAATCTGTAGGACGGTAAAACGACGAAGTATAGAATCCGTACATTTCGGACACAGTACGAGTAATGAAGCTGAATAGTGAATTCGTGGAGTAAATTAGAAGGACGGAAGCGAGCGGGCCGGATGTCCGTAGAGCAAGTGGCGCGAGATACACTCAAATACCAAATTACACGACGACTGTGCAAGAGTAAATACTGGACGTAACACACAAGCCAGCGGGGAATAGTGACCAGTATTTACTAACATATATGCTGGAAGGTTGGAACTCTAGGAACGCTTGCTATTTAATACAATGATGGTACTGAAACATGGCAACATTAGCTTCAGGGAAAGCTAGACGGCGATTAGTTTCGAGAAGCGACGCACCTTGTAACTGAAAGCTTTGAACAAGCTTACACTAAGGTGAACCACAAATTGTATAGAGCTGCTAAGAAATTAGACAACATCAAAGATGTGAATACCAAGAACGTTTTATATTTACACTCAGTAATCAGCTTCGAGAATGAAAAGTAAAAAGAAGCTCTAGAATATCCAAACTCAGTAAAATGGACACTCAAAACTTAATTTGTTTCTCCATCAGGAGCCTCGAGGATATAAAAGATGGTAATGAAATTTTGCTCAAGGGAATATTAGGTCAAGGAGACGGGCCGAATTTACTATTGATTAGTTGTTAGGGACGGGTGTAAAAACTTACGTGAGCAAAAACATGATAAAAACCAACGAGTGATACTGGTAGAAGATAACTAAGCTGTATTCGGGAGATTCCAAATGAAAAATAGGAACAAAGGCAATTGATTGGCTGTCTCGTTCCAAAAGAGCACAGAAATATCTGAAACGGTATCAATGGCGAATACTGTCAGTATCTACTATCTACGAGTAGTATACGACTGTTAGGCGAAGAGCTCGAACAATCGCTCCTCGCTCCAACGGCCGGATTAATCATTTTTATTTGTTTTCATGCGCTGAACACCGAACGTTACTTTGGATAGATATTGCTGAATTCGCTCAGATTTAATCAATGTTTATATTGTCTTTGTGTTTCTAACACCAACTTTCTGTCGTTCCAAATTCTGGTGGTCCAAATTCCAAGACATCTCTTAACGGACTTAATTCTCTTTGGTATCTCAGAAACTCCGTTAGTTAAAGTAGGTCCTTCGTTATTTTATTTGTTTCATTTATAATCAAGTTAAATATTAAAATCTAAACCATAACATACTATTTTTGTTATATTTAAAACGTCCTTTGATGTCACATATTTTATAGTCTACTACTCAATCAAACTAAAACAATAGTCCCATGCTGTATACACGCAATTTATATTAAGCTTACCACGGTACTTCTGTGTTCAAAATTATTCAAAGCGGAACAAATGCTATAGAATTAACAATGGCTCGAGAACATGTAGTGGTACATTGTAATGCGTAGAAACAAAGCAGTTAAGAGGTAGCTAGAAACAAATAATACGTATGCTATATGCACATAGAATTAAAGTTGGGCCTGTAAGTACCGGAATATTCATCCTTTGTTGGGACCCTGTCACGAAACTATAAAAGAAGCAGCAATGAGGAACCAATCATTGAAACCGTTTTTTTATGTGTTGTTTGGTGCATATTAATATGAGATGATAAAAATAGAAACATGTAGGTACATGAGGCAATTGAAAAATGAACATGTTGTCTGAATACTTTGCATGAATACACATTCCAATTTAGCTGTCCATTAATATTTCTGTCAACAGTTTTAGAAGCGAAGAAGTTACAAACAGCGAGTCTGGTGTTTAAAAAGTTGTGAATATGAGGAAGTTATTTTTAAAATTCGTCCAATAGCTAGAAATTCTGCGAAAAAAGCTTATATGAAAAGTCAGACTGCCGTATCCAATAAAACGTTTTACTTTTGAGCATTGTTCGAAACCACATCCCAATACAGTAGGCAGAGGAGGGCCGAAACAGCCGGAGTGTTAAAATATTTACAGTGCGGTTGAAAACACGCGCCCCCGTCGAAACCGTCTCGCTCCCAGCGAACATATGAACGAACTACATATCTACACGTTCACAACCACACAATGACTTTGAAAAACGTAGAAAACGAACATTCACAAACATACCCTTTCCAAAATATGGACGAGGCGACGAGTTAAAAGGATTTACCTACGCAAAAAGGAGTAACCCCGAGTTATGGCGACAATAATAAGTCAATGTCGCTTGAAGACGAGACGATATATTATATAACAGAATTTCTAGATTTTCAAATATATTTTCTAGACTAGAAGATAAATAGTGGCTACGTCTGTAATATAAATACATTAGCTATCCTAAAATAAAGATACGATATTCGTCGGCGCATGCAGACGGAATTTAATATTCTTTACACAATGGGTTTGCCTCTATAGAATTAATAAAACTTATACATTAATAACGCTGAATATCATTCATTGGCGGTACAGCAGACCTCTTCGATTGTTCGCTTGAAGGGAGCGAATGAAAGGCGTCCCATTGAAAGTGTTCGAAGTTTGCATACGTGCCCAGTGCCCGGGCAGCGTATAGAGCATCTTTTTCAATTTTATCTTTGACCCCTGCCCCGATCCGTTATAATATCGCCTGTTTTTATTCAATTAACCAAATAATGATTCGATTCAATTTTGGTGGTCGACTCCCGGAAATGGAATTATCTTGGTATAGTGGCAGAACACGTAAATTAAGATAACTATTATGTAAATAAAATTGTTTAGATAAAATAATTACAGCTTTGAAGCAGTCCGATTGAATTATGGAAAAAAACGGAAATACCTTTAAAATACTGGCAATGCGTTGAGATAATCTAATCAACCACTATAAATAAATCCAATTTCTAATTCTTAACACTCGCCAACGCGAATTGCTCGGTTTCCGTCATGAATAGAAATCTATCTCACATGAGCAGAAATGATACACTTTATAGACGAAGGCTATCGTGGAAGTAGCTACTTGTGTCAATTTACATTCAAATCGGCTTTATTAAGGGTGAATATCAATGAGATACGATGCGGAGGATCTCGATATTGCTTTTTAATATGGCTTACTTGGGACGCTTATAAAAATACAACATATAAATTCGAACAGATTATTGATGATTAAACCCGATCCAGCGTGTAGGACCTAATCTGTAAAGAGGAATCAAATAAAAACATCCAAGTACTAGGCTATAAAGTTCCGGCTGTAAAGAGAGTTCAGATTTCATCGAGAAAAGCTAAAGTTTTATAACGTCAGACGCTGTGCCATCAATTTTCGTAACAAACATTAACCGCCAGAGGAAAAATAAAAAAAAATCCAATTACTCTTTTCGGAATATAGTGCGCGCACTCTGCGCAGCATCGATACTGAAAATTTGTTTTTAATTAAGTCTGGAAGCTCATCCACAAAGAGCTTTAAATGTTTGAAGAGTCAGCCGCAACGCTTCTAATTACTGTGCCATTATCATTTACGTCTATGTGCCGACGTTTGACATAACCGCTTTTATGAACTCGAGGATTTTAGCTGCCTTGAAGCCTTGGTACTACCAAACGTGTAATTTAATTTGTAACATTTGTAAGAAGTAGGCGGAGGTACAAAGTGTCGGGAAGTCAGGTCGAGAGAGTGACGGTGTATTTTCTTTTAACGTGTTCGCCATTTCCTTCGATTCTGCCGTGTCACCGTACCTCGCGCGCTTTAATAGCCCACTTCAGGTGTAACACCGTCGTTTCATATGTCTGTCACGTGCTTCAGAGATTTTTCATTCAAATTTTCTGATTCGGAATTGGTAGGGGTGATTACAGCCTATAATTCACTACATACTCGTATTTAAACGAGACTTACCCAATCTTGCACGTTTTTGACTATATCTTCATGAACAGTTATCTACGGAGCAAGACTTACAGTATTTCAAAACCTGTTCCTTTTCGCTTTGCGCAGTCACTCAACAATCGCGATCCCAACGTTAGTGTGTAGGCGACCAACTTTAATGCTTTCAATTGCAATTAAGTACATCTAGCTGAATCGAACCTTAAATCGCCCACGGGCATTCCAGCTCACCCACCAAGCAGCATGTCTAGCTAAACACCTACGGGCAGAACAGGAGAAACAGGTGTATTGACGAGATGTGGGTGGGTAGTTTATTGGCTAAATTATACATTTTAGTAGTACTTAGTTCTTTTTGTGAAGGAGTTCCTCCAGGATTGCTACATATTTCCGCCGCTAAGGGTTGCTGTGTTCCGGTTTCAAGGGTATTAGCGCCGGCGTATTTACATAAGACATTTTAGCTTTGTCTCTGGCATGGTAATGCATCTACGACACCTCTGGTATTGCAGATGTCCATGCGGCGGTGACCGCTTCCCACCAGGTGCGTCGTCGGGTGCGGCTTGTTAGTCATCAAATAACTTAAAAAATACGAACCTTTAAGTCTAAATCCATGACCAGATGCTTTCCAAAAGAGGTACCGCCAGTTTTCTGTATGTGCAAGAAGACCATGACATCATGGGCGTTCAGGTCGAATCGGAAGTCGTCGTGAAGGACTTCGTCGTAGGAGAGACCCGGCTGAGCGATGACGTCAGGGAGCGGCCGCCCGGGAGCTTCGGCGTACGAAAGAGCCAAGGATTCGGACGCTCGCTCCCGCGGCGACAGGGCGCACACCTGGGGACAAGGAAAATAAGCATAAACATACATAGCGTGTGATTGGAGACGTCTATATCCAGCCAACAGCAATAGGCTGGTGATATAATGATAATTTCACACTTTATTCTCCGAAATGGAAACACACCCACATGTCCGAGTCCCATGTACCTAATAACGGGCGAACCTATAGCCAGGCACCAATCCAGACTCCGAGCTGCTACTCAGATTTTTTTTTTTTTTAAAAACGTTGCCCCACACTAGGAATTTCTCCTGTATCGTGAGTGCGTTTACAAACATTTAAACTCACATACACAAACAGCCAGACCCGGACCAACTACTTGTTGGTCATACAAATATTTGTTCCGTGCAGGAATCGAACCCGCGACACACAGCGCAGCAGTCAATCGCTTAACCACTGCGCGAACCATGCCGTCGAAGATATTCCAGATATTGAACTTTGGAGTCCTGGCCCCATTTTTAGCAAAGAAAGAAAGAATATTCTTTATTTGGACACAGTTCGTGTAAAACAAAATACAAATGAAAAAGCGAAAATAATGTTTTAACTACAGCCTGGCCAACTAGCAATTGTGCTTATACCACTAGCATAACGAGGCAGACAGTAATTAATTCTATTAATCTACAATTATTTCATTTTAAATAGGACAGACATTTTTGTGAAAAATTGTGAAAGCTTTGTCAGAAACGCTCATTGCTTGTAGCTTAATCCGATTAGTAGGCACGATAACGCTTGTCGGCACTTACACAATGCCGCGAAACGAAAATGTTGTTTGAGGCTCGTGATATTTGACTGGAGCGTATTTTGGGCATGCACACAGCTTTATTGATTGCTGTTTTATATACAATAGTAGTAGGAGGCAGTGTAGTAAATATGAGATCCTGATGTAATAAACTTTACATAGTAACAAATCCTACAGAAGAGCGAATAAACATTGTCACTCGACGTTCTAGTTCTATGCTGACTGTACCAACTTTTGCCAGGCTCTTAGTGGACTATATTGTTCTTCCAACTGAACAGACAACTGTGCTGCTGGGGAGTTTGTTGCGCCACTTCTTCTTCCCAGTTGAAGCACTAGGAAGTGGTGAAGGGCGGAAGTTTTGGGAGAGTCTCATGTAATTTTGACGTTCAAAAAGTTCTGTTTCACAGCCTAATTTTTTAATCTGAACTTATAGTGACTGTAAAGTACTATCCTACTAATATTATAAACGCGAAAGTTTGTGAGGATGGATGGATGTTTGTTACTCTTTAACGCAAAAACTACTGTACGAATTTGGATGAAATTTCGCACATAGATAATTTATAACCAGGATTAACACATAGGATACGGACTTTTTATGCCGATATTACCACGGGACCTTATGCCCATATTCCCACGGGGTCGAAACTTATGCGGGTGAGACCGCGGGGCGCTACTAGTACTTATTATTTATGCAGTTTCTTTAATATAACTCATCTTCAGCGCTTTAATTAAATGATAATAATGAAACCTTGTAGCTACGGAATTCTAAAAATCCCCATACACATTTTATTATACTTAATTATATAATCTTTAACAAAAATATCTGCTTTTATTGTTCACCTTCGAATGTGTTTCTGTCAATATTATATATCACCAATACCGTAACAGTTTGTGTTATTGTAATTTACGAGACTATTTAGCATAAAAAAATGGATCGCAAACTCTTAAAAAGAGTAAATTAACATAACATAATGAAAATGGTCTAAAACTTGTTTCAATGGAAGAATATCGCTTTGTGATTCATATTTGTCACGAAGGTTGATGAGAACCCTTGAAAGTTTATTTATTCTGACCCCTACGGTATCAAAATCAAGTAGATATTGAGGTCAGATGGGTTCATATAGCGTGGATGAAACCTAAACACACACTGCGGGACATGAGAAATATTACTCAAGTATTATGTGGGTATTTTTCATAAATAAGGGGTCAATAAGCTTGTCTTTCAGGTCTGTATTTTATCTTATGAGTTTTTCCATACCTCCATCCAATATGTCCGCACCCGAAAGTTTCAGTTACACGTTCATATATTTTTCCGTGTTTAACCGGTTTGAAAACCGTAATTACAGAAACAATTAAAAAGCCATTGTTGTGTCTCGCGTGGATCCACGTTCCAAGGGTATACGAAGGGTTAAACAATAAGTTTAGCTTATTGTTTGAAATCGGTATTATTTGAGTGCTAACAATCCTTTTCGTTGCGGTAAATAGGTATTACGTATTTTCACACATTGCGAGATATATTATAGATAGAAACTAGCTGTGCTCCGTGGTTTCACTCGCTGTTTAATTTTTTGCTCTGCTGTAAGGTTTGTAGCGTGATATTATATAGCCTATAACCTTCCTCGAGAACTGAAATACAATTTTTTTTTTTCAAATCCAACTGACAGATCCGGAGATTAGCTCATGCGAACAAAAAAACTCTTTATAAACTCTTTTTAAACTAGTAATATATAGCTCAAGTAAGCACTATGTGGGTATTTCTCACAAATAAGAAGTCACCGAGAGGTGGCCTGTGTCCAAACAGTGAAAAGTGGCGGTGCCCTGACAGGTCTACAACGGCTCTTGGCTCTAAGCCTTTTTTAACATCTTGTTTTACCTTGTGGTTGTGGAACGTAAATAAATGAATGTGAATATGTGAACATTAGAGGCTGATTATGGTAAGGGTTCAATAAGCTTCTCATTCAGGTTTGTATTATATCTTATGGATTATTCCGTATCTCCATCCGATATGCCCCGCACCCGACAGTTTCAATTACACGTACTAAGGATTATATGTAGTTGTCACAGTTGTATGCTACATTATTAGGGACCTTCTTTCGGGTAGTCAGAAATCCAAAAATCTGACAACCAGTCTTACCAAGGCGTATCATGTTATGTAAGCCGACCCCAAAACAGTTGGGAAAAGGCTAGGCAGATTGATTTTTTCATTAGGTGCCTTGTTATGATTTTCTTTGTAAACAATAAGTTTGACTTATTTTTTAGAGTCGATATTAGTTGGATAAAATAACAATCATTTTCCTTGCGGTAAATAGGTATCGTTTATTTAAAATAAATCTCGGAATCATTTTCCTTGCGGTAAATAGTTATCGTTTATTTAAAATAAACCTCGGAACACGAGCGTGTTAATGTTTATTCCAATTTAAGTTTATTTGCGGTTTGCGCAGCATAACTTTTTCCAAGTTCGAAACATCTTTGTCAGTTGCCGTTTTAGTATTCACACCCTTTCAAGCCATATAACCTTCTTTTTCTGCGTTGCGATGATTCCATTTTAATTTTCTACATAAGCTTCGACCAGAATTCAGTCACGAAGACATGGGATTGGCCTCGCATAAGTCGCATTTCATAGTGCAGGGGGTCTACTCCGAAGTGGTATCGGCCGAATATTCGGCCGTTTCCTGCTACGAAGTTACTATTTGGTTCGGTAGGACCCGATCCTACACTCCTACACTCTTTCGAATATTGACTATGGTCCCGACTCAACTGAGCCGATCCGAATTTTTTCGCATTTTTCAATAATATTCGGTTCGGCCATGTGTCGGTCCGATCCGATCGTTCGCATTTTGCACTTCGTAGTAGTCCCCCAGGTGTTATTGCACAGAGAGCAGAACTAGACATGTGGCAACACAAAACGTATGTATGTCACAAACTCACAACGTTTTATTTAGTTTTGTATGAGCTTTTCTATATTATCGCATTTAATTTATTACAACGGACACAAGACACACACTCGTGGGTTGCAGCTGAAAATCAGCGTCAGGCTGAAACACCTTGTGTTGTCTGACATTATGCTGAGCTGAGGCCCTTTTGGCATTACAATCATTGTTTTCTGTTTTTTTTATAGTTGCTGTAATGCCAACTAAATAAACGCGTTTTTGTTTCTTTCTTTAATCGTTTGTGATCGGAGTACTCCCATCTCATCATCATTATACACAAGCCTTCTTGGTCTTCCTCTATTCTTACATAGTCTTCCACCTTCCACCACGCAAAAATTTTCTGCCATGTCTTTCATTCCTCGTGTATAAAACATGATATGCCCCGTCTTGAATTTCTCTATAATGAATGCAGTGATAGTAGGCTACGCAAGCGCCCTTTAAAAAAGAAAGGTAATGACTTGGCTCACTCCAAATTAACCTCAGCTCAGTCAGCTCTGGGGCGAGAGAAATCTGAATATCAAAAGAGGTCATCCGTTTACGCGAAGAAAAAGCAGTGTAAATTACCTTTTTGTGTCATTATGGCACAGGCGACAAAGGACAAAATTAGGTTTCCTGGGAAAGATGTTTTAGATGAGACTATTAATAGTATACCTTTCACACAAATGAATCCCATGATGTCTCCCCATAAAAGGTGGCAAGGGAGGGGCTTGTGGCTAAGCAACAAGCCCCTCCCTTGCCTCTAAGCAGCCTTACGGGTCGATCGATCAGGTTAAGCGTCACTTGCCACGGTTAATCCGTGGATCGGTGACCATCTTCACATAGCAAGACAATTGAACACCCCTCCGTGACGCCTCGGAAAGCACGTTGAGCTGTTACTCCCAGCTGTCATTCGTGGATCTTTGGCAGCCATTAAGGGTCGTCAGTAGCCCGAAAGTCTGACAACCAGTCTTACCAAGGGGTATCCTATTACCCTTGATTGGGTTGACGAGGTCAGATAGGCAGTTCCTGCATGTAACATATTGGTAGCCGACCCCAACATAGTTGGGAAAAGGCTAGGCAGATTATCCTCATAAAATGTTTTCTTTGTTGAGCATGGAGCCCATCAACTGCACGATTTAGAAGAAAACTTGCCCTAAATCACGACACTTTGCCATCGAATTGACGATAGCAGCATGTTTCGAATGGGTACGTGGAAGTCCACGATAATATCGTCATGTTCCACATGTCGCATTGGGTCTAAGCCTGTAAGGATATTTGTATGTTTGGAGTGCATAAATAAATAAATGTTAGATATTATAAAAGCACACAATTGAGTTCTTAAATACTAGCTTCTGCCTGTGACTTCGTCCACATGAAAATCATATTATCCCGAACATAGATATAAGAATTTTTACATTTCTATGATCCCGACCCGTCATCCCATCGCATCACCTGGCCGCGCTATCACTTTGTTTTCGCTTAGCGTGATGTTAAATAGCTTATACCCTTCCTCATGAATTGGGCGATCAAATGCAAAAAGAATTTTTCAAATCCGACGGGTAGTTCTAGAGATTTCCCCTACATACAAACAAACAAAGGACAGTGGGAAACAAATGTATGGGGTCTGGGCCCACCCTTCAATAGTAAAATTTGATATACCGTTGCATAGGGCTTTTTAAGCGGAACATGGGTTACTAATAAAACTATGGTCAAAAGTTAGTATTTTCGGAGATACGACGTCTTAAAGTTGTCTCAGTCTAACATGTTCTTTATGGATATTTATAAGGTAGAATAGTATACATATATTTCAGTTTAAAACAAAAAAGATTTGCTCGACGGCGCGGCGGGCAGAGAGGGGAGCAGGTAGGGAATTATGCAATGTCTATACAAGATACTTTTTTTTATTTAAGACTGCCCCACACTAGGAATTTTTCCTATTCACATACACAAACAGTCAGACCCGGATCAATTACTTGTAGGTCATACAAATATTTTTTCCGAGCGGGAATCGAACCCGCGACACGCAGCGCAACAGTCAATTGCTTAATCACTGCGCCAACCGTGCCGTCCGGTTTGAGTCTGTTGGTAATGTTTAAATGAGTAAACTACGATTATTAATTGCTTAGATTGGAATCACTTTTATGGCAGTATAGGTAGTGTAACTCCGAAAGTATTGATTTTTAACCTTAGTCGTAATACTAAGTTTTATTCTGCATAAAAATACCTATTCATTCCAGTTCCAGAGTATCTTATTTCTATTGAGAGGTGGGCCCACCATTGCTCATTGTCCTTTAACCTCTTTATAATATTTAGTATAGATTCTCTTGACAACTCGCCTTAGCCGCTTTTTATCACCACCACATAGACAGTTATACCTAGTTCATAATTTCCGGAAGAAGACCATTCTTCCGTACGGTAACAGTTTTCTTCAAAACTTCTGCACGATACACCTCAACTTGGCAACAACAGCCATTTGTATTCAATATTCTATTCCATATCGCATTCCTCTCTTAGAAACGAGTTTAATGTCATATCACAGACAATTTATTAATCCAACGTATAAACAGCAACCTCTTTTGTGAAAACCAGCGAGATACTGGTTCTAGGAAATATAGTGGAAGTGTTTAGGAGTTCTTCATTTGAAATGGTAATGTTGTGCCAATTACATACCTACTTATGTATTCTATGTTGCTGTAACTCTGTAAGCCAAGCCTACGCAAGTTTCATCAAAATCCATTCAGTAGTTTTTACGTGAAAGAGTAACAAACATCCATCCATCCCCACAGATTTTCGCGTTTATAATATTACTAGCTGCGCCCAGCGGTTTCACCCGCACACGTTTCGATCCCGTGAGAAGATCGGGGTTAAAATTATCCTATATCTTAATCCTGGTTATAAACTATCTGTGTGCGAAATTTCATCCAAATCCGTTCAGAAGTTTTTACGTGAAAGAGTAACAAACATCCATCCGTCCTCACAAACTTTCACGTTTATAATATTACCTAGTAGGATAGGATAAGTAGAAAGTAGGATAAATTATAAGTAGTAAAACTAAATACAGTTACGTAACGAAAGTCGACCCGCCCGATCCTGTTTCCCGAAAATGTTCTTTGACGAACTTAAGTTGGAGAAACAGACTTAAAACGCCGTCGTTTCATGTACGATCCTGAAAAGACCTCTATAAACCCACTTAAGAAACCCAATTTCTCGAGTTTATTCCTCATTTCTCTGCATATTTTCATGGTTTCCGTTACAATAAAATCTAACCTAGAAAGAAAAAATTGTTTTAATATCTTTTGGAGTCGCGTTAAGGTCGGTGGGGTTAGGAGGGTGGCGACATGAAGGGCGTCTATCCTCTCTCCTCTCCCCGGTTGTTTGTTCGCCTAATGAAGTGGGTAGAGCGCCTTAGCCCATTAATATACAGTTACAATCAGCACTGCCACCACCCCAACGATTCTAATCCACTTATTACGATTACTGAGATGTCGCCGAGGCAGCAAACAGTAAATATAAAGTACAGTTTACAGCGTAGAATCGAAAAACAAATATACTTTGCTTAAGTAGTATTCGTCAGGCAAATGGTAAAAGCAATTGCATTTATCGAGGCACTGTATCGATTATTACGATTCTCGATACGTCTCGCGTCGATCAACGGTTTTCGCGGCGGATTACTCATCACAGAGCTTATGCATTGGCAGTTGCGGTTATAATAGAATATTACTTTACGAAATATGATACGGCGCGGCGCCTGGCGCTGAGGACGCGGACGCCTTCTGGTGCCTTATTATAATACTAGCTACTGCCCGCGACTTTGTCCGCGTGATATTTCGGACCCCGACCCACCCCGTCGCATCACATTGCCTGCCCGCGCTTTTACTTCGTTTTAGCTTAGCGTTCTTTCTGAGTTATTTTCTTTTTGATCGGCTACTAAGAGCGCTAGAGTGATGTTAAAATAGCCTATAGCCTCTCTCAAGAATTGAGCTATCAAACGCAAAAAGATTTTTTCAAATCCGACTGGTAGTTTCATAGATTAGCGCATTCAAACAAACAAACAAAAAACTCTTCAGCTTTATTTTAGCTTTATTATTAGTACAGATATAGGAATTTTGTTATTAAATGTTATGAAGTTTATCGTCGACTGCAGCCCCTCCGAGCTTCGCACTTGTTTACCTTCATTGTTTTGCTATCTTATCCTACTTGTCACACAGTCGCCTCCGTCGCCGAAACTTTACACGACCAACTTGCTCCACAAAGTAATAAAACTCCCATGAAAGTATATCTAACTGGTAGAAGGGCGCCACTATGCTTATTAAAACTAAAACTCTGCCTAATCAAGTCTCGAATTACATAAGTATGTGTTGACGTTACAAAATTAACAAAAAACCGCAACGTGCCCTGAATGCTCACCTCACACCGCTCCAGCTTCGCTATACTTGCACATATTTATCTTACTTCAAGTTATTTCTTGCTCCGAGTAACATTTCTCTGAAAGTAAGACCTACTTTCGATATGGGTCAAGTACATAACGGTTTATCAACGTGTTGTAACGAGGCTTCAGTTATAATAACCAACAAAATTAATGTGGCGATCGCGTGTGAAGGCAATTTAGTGCAGAAAAAATGTTTCAGTTCTAAGTTATCGAATTAAGCATTATGTAATGCCTATGCTTCCAAATACTAAGTGAACGAAAGGAAAAACTTGGCCAATATGTCACTTGATTACAAATGTCTATGATTACAGGCATTTACCCGAGATAGAACAGTGGTGGCCCAGTGCTAACGGCCCCGACTTGTAGGTCGTAGGACAACCAATTAAGCAGACGCTTTAACTTGTGTAAATAATTTCATCACCACTGCTCTCAAATCGGTGAAGGAAAACATCGTGAGGAAACCGGCTTGTCCTAGAACTAAAAAATCGAAGACATGTAACATCTACCAACCCGCATTGGTACCAAGTGGTGGATTACGGCCCACTCCCTCTCGGAGAGGAGGCCTGTGTCTCAGCAGTGGGAACGTTATAGGTTGTATGCAAGCTTTCAAATACGAATTGCACAAAATGCACGACCATTATCATTCACGTATTCCTTCATACAATCAGGGCCAATAATTGGATTTATTACAAGCATTTACCTGAGATAACATCCTTCTCATTAGATTAACCTAGATTTTAGTGCTATATGTAATTGTGAGAGAATCCCAACCACTGCTCGTTCTGGCGCCATCTGATTGAGTTAATTGTGCTAATGGGCAGCTAAGCACTTACAACATAACTACAAATCCTGAGTACCAAGTACTTAACAGTAATTAACATTGCTTATTCGATGACTAGGTAATGTGAATTAGGTAGGCTTACCGAGAATGACGTCGTCTTGAAGGCTTCATTCATTTATCTTAACTTCAAATTACTTAACAAATTCTAAAGACTCGCACAGCCCTTAGAATTTGGCTGCTAACAGACTTGCGAGATCTAGCTTCGGCGATTTTGCGACTTCATCAATGCTCTATCGCGATGCAAAAGCGCGAATCCAGAGACTGAATCGATGCTGCATCGTGTTTTAAGCGACTTGCTGCGTTTGAGTGCAGTATCAGAATAATAATTGAGCATCGAGTCGTGTTTCGCAGTTAAAGCCCAACAAAGTCTAACTGGCATCCGAATGTGTTGGAGTTCAGTCGCGATATCTTGCTTCCGAAAATGACTAAAACGCTAATCGCTGATGCCAAAAATATCGTGTATTCTATGGCCCACACCACATTCTGAACGAAAAATGCGTTTGAACCGCGCTAAGCTTTCTTCTTTTAAAATATGCATCGTGTCTTTGAACGCACGGCTAAAATTAGCATAAATAAAGTCCTTATATCTGAATACGTGGTCGTCAGTGATGTAGGTGTATCTGTCCAGGTGTTATCCTGTCCATTATCAATTCATGGCGGACAACTCGCTGCGCCATATGAGGCAGCGGAGACACAGTACGAAACGCAGCCCGCGTGCAAAGAGATGCAATTTTATCCTTTGTCTCGGCTTTTGCAATTCGAATGTTAAACGCATGACCATAGCGGGAACTGGAAAGTGGTATTTCAAGGACCGAAGGCTACTGTCTCACGCTTGATAGCCGGGAAGATTGACTTGGTTACTGCAACTTTGTCGTGATAAGGGAAGCCTGTATACTTAACGGCTCTAAAAAGAAATAGATGATCAAAAAAAGAATGTTTACTGCATATGTTCTCAACGTGGGCGATAACGCCCTCTTGTGGACGTTTGAGTCTTTCAGGGGGGCAGTAGCAGACCCAGAGAAAATTATATATCCTATCTTACGTCTATGTTATTATATAGTCGTAAGATAGGATACATAATTTTCTCTTACGTAAGTACTCTTTAAGTAAAAAAGATCGGGGGCTTTAGAAAAAAAAATATTCTCAAAGTGGGCAAAATAAGGTTGAAAACCTATGGTTTAATGTTACGTAAAAAGCAATTTCTAGTTGTATTTGAACAGTTGGTAATGAACTATTGTATCGTGAGCTATATTGACACAGCTGTAGCTTCGGAGCCATGTTCTTAAAGAAATTAATCAGATCACATTCCATTTTTAGCTCTAATTAATTCAAACAAAGCGTAAACGTTTACAAGTGGCTCGAAAACGTTTAGAGCCGAGGTCAGGCACCCGACAGTCCGTGACACCTACAAATACAGCATTATTGCAATCTGTTTGCAGTTATTCAAATTACAAACTGTTTTCCGACTGCTAATACCCATCCGCCCACGAGTCCACGACACGTCTATTAGCTGCGTTCACGAGATTGTTCACATCGAGGACCAGTTTAACGAGACAAAAGTCTTCATTAGCAGTTCCAATTGATATTTACTGAGATTTTAAATTATTATTACATAAAAACCGGGCAAGTGCGAGTCGGACTCGCACACGAAGGGCTCGAAAAAACAAGTTTCTGGTATGGGGACCTTCTTGAATTTTTAACTGTATTTTATTTGTTGTTATACCGGCAATAGAAATACACACTCTGTGAAAATTTCAACTGTCTACCTATTACTTTTCATGAGGTACAGCCTGCTGACAGACAGACGGCCAGATAGCGGAGGCTTAGTAATAGGGTTCCGTTGGCACACTTTGGGTAGGTAGGTACGGATCCCTAAAAACCGGACAAATACGATTCGCGGCGTGGCACTGGCACGTTTGGACCAATTTTTATTTAAAAAATGATTGATCGCTACATGTTACAGCCTCATGCCAACATGTAGTCTCGGCTGGAGGCTGCAAGTCCTGCTGAGAGTTTTTTGCGGGCGGCTCGTCGGACCGGCCTGCTCGATTACTGACTACCTACTCATAAAAACCAGGCAGCCTGGTCGCGCCGCCACGCTCCGCTCTTAATTAGTAGAGTTAGGTTCATGGTACATTACTATATACCTACAATTACTATGGTGTGTTTTTGCTATGTCCATGTCTTATTCGGTAAATAAACAGGTTTCAAGTAGAAAATCACATCACGAATTTTCGCATCAATCACTAAATTTAAGTAGAGTATGAAGTTATGAAGAAGAACATTAAGTGTGACATGAAACAATTATTTAGTAAGGGCCGATTTTTCAATCGACAGATAATTTTTCTTCGTGGAATAAAATTGACGTGTGACAGATTTTGTATGGAAGAACTGTCAAAAATTCAAATTTATTCCCCCCATAAAGTTATCTGGCGCTGGAAAAATCAGACTTAAGTAAATAATCATATAATAACATTAACATCCTCAAAACTTAAATCTTACGCCCTGAGATGATTTAATCCTACTAATAATAAAAACGCGAACGTTTGTGAGGATGGATGGATGAATGTTTGTTACTCTTTCACGTAAAAACTACTGAACGGATTTGGATGTAGTTTGGCACACAGATGGTTTATAACCAGGATTAACATATAGGATACTTTTTATCCCGCTATTCCCACGGGATCTAAACTTATGCGGGTGAAAACGCGGGGCGCAGCAAGTAAATCATATATTTGTTTACCAAATAGGACAAGTAAAGAGAATTATACACTTTGTAATTATGCACAATAACATGGCTAAGTAGGTAACAACAACAAGATACACACATGTTTTTTGTAATGTATTTTTATTGCCTAAAGCTACTTGAAGGTAATCAGTTGATAATAATTCAAAATAATTATATCCTTTCTTGGTAATTTGCATAACCTGATTAGATAAGTAAGATAAGTATTGGTAAATCTGCATTAATTATTGATAAAGATTTTTTAAACATGTTGGAGTGACAGTCTGACGCGTGACAGCTAGACCGACAGATTAAAAATACCTAATTGAGAACATACATTGGTTTACTTGAGACTAGCTATTAACTGGTTGAATGCCGTAATTACAGAAACAATTAAAAAGCCATTGTATCTGGCGTGGATTCACGTCACGTCATCCACGTGTTTCGGATGAAATCATATTCAGTAAATAAATCTGGTATCAACATAGGTACTTACATTACATTGAATACGATAACTATTATTTTAAATGTATTGTGTTACTTTTTCCTTGAACTTAGTGTATCTTACTTAATTATTTAAATTTTGTAATTAGTTTTTGTGGTTGATAAATGTGACATGTTGTTATATATTTTATACTGAAACTAATCTTCTTACTACTCAAAGATTTGCCTAACTACATCTTACTAATATTATAAACGTGAATGTTTGTGAGGATCGTTGGATGGATGTTTGTTGCTCTTTCATGCAAAAACTACTGAACGGATTTTGATGAAACTTTACAGTAATATAACTTATACATCGGAATAACACTTGGGACTTAAACATAACTGGTGAAACATGGATGTACTACAGGTATACCTCTGCCCAACCAGACCAGGAAACAAGGCATGATGTTATGTATGTGTAATATAGAACTTATAGTAACAACAATAACATGGAATAGGTACCTACTTTAGCACTATCTGTATTTAACCACATTTTCTTTTCCGTTTTTATTACCCATTAATAATAATATCGGCCTATATTGCCCCAGGGCAAAACGGTAAATTCAATTTACAAAATGTAGGTTATAGATTCAAACTCTGACAGGCGCTTTACTTTGTGTAAATTCTTTCATTGCCACTGCTCTCAAAACGGTGAAACCAAAAATTCAAAGGCTTGTGACATCTACAAACCCGCACTGGGGCCAGGGACACACACACACCCACTCCCTCTCACAGATAGGTGGCCTGTGTCCCAGCAGTGGGAACATTATAGGCTGATTATGTACAGGGCAAAAGCATCTTCTGATACAGTGAAGGCATGAGCATTGATTACCACACTTGGTCAAGACGGGTAGGTGATTTCAGACTAATAATAACAATAAGTCCAGGTTTCCTAACAATATTCTTCCTTCAACAATTTTAGTAAAACATTTAGTCATTTAGATTTTTTTTTATTTATTTGTTGGTTTTGAATAAAATTTAGTTTAAATAATTCACAATTTAATTATTTAAATCAGATTATCTAATAACTGTTGCTATTAACAATTTATTTATTATATCAGATATGACACACTAGTTCTATAAATATTTAAATTTTATTTTCATACATAAGTTATAACTGCATTATACTAATATCCTCGGCTGAGTCATACATTATACAAACCAATGTAAAACATACTTATTATTATTTTTATATAATAGTATAGTTTCCTCATGGTTTCGTAATTAATTGTTGTGGTTTTAAATATAAAATGTTTCTTTTTTTTTTGCATTATCGCTTATGTTATCAATTGTATGTAAACGAGAATACAGTATAATATATTTTTACCTGATTATGTCATTTTAGAACTGCTTTATATCCTGTTTAAAAACCCGTTAACAAAAGGTTTTTGGCTAAAACAATAGGCATTGTAGTTTATTTCGAGAATAATTATTATATGAACATTATTAAAGAAGAAAGATAATGTTTGTGTATGAAATGAATGCTTAAAAAATATATAAGTACTAATTTAAAGTATTTCAGAAATAAGTAGTATACTCAATAGACTATCAACCACAGATACCTACTTAATTTTAACAAAATTACAGTGTCTGCATACAACACAAATAAATACTGGATATATTGAATACTATTAATGAAACAATATTAAATTACTTTATTCAAGAATGTTTATTAGGGTATCAGGAGCCAACTGATAAAAATGCAAGATTTGAATTACCTAATTTATTTTATAATTTATAAATAGCAGTGTTGATAGAATGATAAACCACTGATGGTAATTGATTAATCATTTTAATAATGGATGTAATTTTTATATGAAAAGTACTGTTATTCGAAAATAGTTTTACTTTAGAAATTATGATAAACAAATCACAACAACTGTCAACTCAAAAACATAAACACTGCAATATAGTATTAGAAAATGTGTCCTACAATAATGAGTGGGCTCACCTGATCGGGGCAGAAGTATCCAAATGCAACCATTCCAAATAGTGACAGTAGTAAACAGAAAAGTATCACTTTTCGTAACTTCGATCTTGGCTCCATTTTTTTTATTTCGTAGACACCGCTCGGCAGCAACAAAGCGAAATCACTATCTACTTGCACTGATACACTTTTTTGCATTTCGACTGAATGCATGTCTCATTTTTACAAAAATATCCCCAACCCAACACTCACTGATTCTGTCTACTGTCTTTCTTCCACTACGAAAGTACTTATATTCATCGTAACATTGATTTCACATTGTCCTTATCGTTATGTGATTATCTGACAGAGATACGGTTCGATAACATTGTTTTGTTGCTATCACTCGTAATATGTTATGCCATTAACAAAGCCGAAAATAAAATGCGAGACGAGAGCGATACTCGAGCTGAGCCCGAGCCGACCGACTGCGACTGACACTACGCGAAGACGACTGACGGGCTCGAGACGCGATTGAAGGCACTGAACACAAACAAACAATCCCAGGGTAGAGCACGGTTATAAAGCACTCTGACTCACGTAACATATTATAGTATCGTTTGAATACAACTAACTCATCACATTACTAAATATACTATAGCAGCCATCGTGTTTTAGCAAAATAAACCAGATTTTTTTCACACTAAATTCAATTTACTCAACACAAATCGGTGTGTTCCATACCTATGAAAATGACAACTACCTTAGTGAACATGAATATGAAATAAGGACAACAATACCGAAGTACAGAGAGAAAGCGGGAGATGCTATTGTAGAAATGTCAAAAATCTAACAATACAGATATTCTGGAACAAAATTTTCGTTTAGAAACATTCTGCTGTCACTTAATTTTTTGACATTATGTATTTAAAGTTCAAAAACACTGCAGGATGCTTATAAGAAAGTGAAAAATTATATCCAGGGAAGTCTAAGGAATGGAACTCACGATCATCACCTATCATTTCTACAAGAAGTATAATTTTGCTGAGATTTTTATCTTAGACCCACATTTCGCCAGTTATGTTTAAGTCTCATGCACAGATTTATAAACTAAAGGGAGATATGCCAAAGGGGCGTGGCGCGTGCCAACAATGTATGCACAAAACAGAAACAAACGCGGGCGCCGTTGATTAGTTGTGAACCCAACTACACACGGAGCGCATCACTTGTTTTCGCAAAAATGCCAAGCTGTTCGGTGGTGATTTCACCTATCATCGGTAAGTTCTCAATTATTGTCTTATTTTAGCAAATAACAATAAAATAAATTATTACTTACGGTAGAATCCACAAAACTTTAAAAAAGGTGTCAAGTCTATCACTTCGAGTTTTGACTCATACATTGCCGTTTAAGCACTTATTACCGAGCTTCGAAGCAATACTAAAGTGGCAATGTAGGTACCTAATGCTAAACAACGCGGTCAGTTTCATCGCTACCTGGCACGCTCGCTGCTCGGTGCCGCGATGTCAATGTAGTTGTGTGTCTCTACGTTGCGATCTGCTGTTACGCGATTAGCTCGCGTTGAGTGTGGTGACTGTTATAGTGTGAGTGAGCGTATTGTAGTGCATATGTAGTTGTAATTTTTTAAGGCGACAGCCGGACTCTAACAGTTGGGCAGCCACACCATATCTCCCTTTAGTTTATAAATCTGTGGTCTCGTGATAATTATAGGGGTGAGCCTATTGCCATCAACCGGGCACAAAACCAGAATGTGAAATTCCTCATAGAAAAACCCAATAACACTTTGCCCGACCTAGGAATCGAACCTAGGACTCCAGGCTCTGCTATATCGCTTGCGACCACTAGATCACCTTGGCAGAAACATGGGTTTACACTGGTGGGATACACTACCTAACCCTTTAGGGAAACCAGGCATGATGTTATGTTATTCCTTCCTTCTCCTTCTTCCTGCCTTCTCAGAAGTACAAAATGGGAAGAGCCAGTAATACAGTCAATCCAAACCAACTGCTTTATGCCTCTCAGTTTGAAGCATTCCTTTGGAATAGGCGGTACAGTCAGAAACGATAGTCGAATAACAATAACACTTTTAGTTCTCTAGATCTTAATTATTGAGCAAGACATTTTAATCAAATTAGAACCTAAGCAAGAATAGTGTCAACTCTTGTCTATTATATGAAATGCTAAAAAGCAGATTATCGAATTATTTTGTGTCAAGTAAGTAGTTATGTAAAAGTAGCAGTGTTATTCGAATTTTTTTAGTGATGGTGACTGTTCTTACCAGGGTGGTTTGATAAGGAAAGAAACACTTTTTTTCGATAAATTTCTTTTTATTTTTCAAAATAATCAACTTTCAACTCAATGTACAGACGCCAGTAGGTCAAGCTATCCGAAACTGGCAAATTTTCCCAATCAACCTTGAACCTTAATACTTTAGTGATAAAGTTGAAAATATATTAAAGAAACTTGGCAGATTGTAGTAGCTTGATGTGCTGGCGTCTGTAGTTAGTTCATCGATGTCCCAACCTTTGCAACCCATCAAAAAAGGAATATTTTTTCTCAAATCCTGAAAAGGCCTCAGTTTCAACAACCACCTCAACAACCATTTGATGATTTTTTTTCCCGCCAAGACATTTCTTATGTTTGGGAAGAGGAAAAAAGTTACAGAAGGCTATATTTCTAGCGAATACGGAGGCTGTGGCAATAAATCATATCGTAATTCGACAGGTTTTATATCGCGATTGCAGACAAGTAGGCTGGAGCATTATTCTGATGAAATCGATTTTTTTCTTTGCTACATAGTCGTTCCTTTATCAACTCTTCATTGAATCGGCCTAACAATGCGGTATAGTAAGCATCGGTTATTGTCGTTGACTTTGTTCATAAAATCGAATGTAAATGACTCCTTGGCTGTCCCAAAAGATTGTGGCCGTAATCTTACCAGCTGCACAAACAGTTAAAATTTACCTTCTTTGGGAAATGTTCCCGGTAGAAGTCCACTGCTTCAACTGTTGCTTAGTCTCTGGTATACAATGATGTACCCACTTCATTCGCGATTACGGTTCTAAGTACCTACATGGCATTCTTCAGAAGTTGTTACGCGATTTCGTTTTTGCTCGACATAAGAGGAAGTCTGAAAGTGGCACCGGTAACTGAAAAGTTGTGTGGAAATCGGTTGTCATGGTATGGGCATGTGTTACGGAGAAATGAGGAAAAAATGTCGTGAGGAGAGTTTTGAGTATGAATGTCGATGGTATAAGAGTAGGGGAAGACCAAAGAAACGATGGATGGAATGTGTGAATGATGATATGGTTAGAAAGGGGGTGACTACCGAGATGACGACTAATAGAGAAGTATGGAAGAAAAAGACATGTTGCGCCGACCCCAAATAAATTGGGATAAGGGCAGGAAAATGACGATGTCAGTAAACGCGGCACCCATCTTGCAGAAAGCTTTTTCATACCCTGCACCATAATTGCGTAATGCACTATCAATCACAATCTGAATCATTTTGAAGGATTTTCTTAATTTGTCTACATAACAACGTAAATAATGCAATGAATGTTGGATTTCTCCATTTTCAAAGAATACTTGAAGTCGCCAAACTTTATTTGTTTGGTTCCTAAAGATTATTTTTGCGCCAAATTCAAAAAACAAACCAGCGGCATTATCTTTATAAGGAGTTCCATATTCCAAAAAAAAAATTAAATACTTAAGTTTTTATTCAACCTTAAAAGTCGTAGACTTCTCGTATTATGAACTCTTGTGCTCACAGAAAACGGTGGGGTTCATCACTCCATTGAAAATGGGTGCTCTCTCTACACATCGGCGTGGTCGGTACCTACGAGGGTTCGAGGTTCTACGAGGGTGACATTGAAAGTTCTTAGAAAATCAAAAACTGAACAAACTAGCAAGTTATTAGTTATATTATATCTTTTCAAAATAGTGTCTATTTACATCAATACATCGCTGCATCCGATGGAACCACTGAGAAAAGCACTTTGCCCACTCGTCCTTATGAGTCTCTTCGGCATTTTGAAACGCAGCCACTGCTTCCTCGGCGTCCATAAAACGTTTTCCTCGAAGTATTTCTTTTATTTTCGGAAATAAATAAAAATCGCAAGGTGCGAGGTCGGGGCTATAGGGCGGGTGACCCAGTAATTCCATGTCTGACGTCGCCAAGTAGTCGATTGTTTGCTTGGCGGTGTGCGACGAGGCGTTGTCGTGGTGAAGGAGGACCTTACTGCGAGGTCGTTTCTCCCGAACTTTTTTTAAGTCAAGTGGCAAACAATTGTTAGTCTACCACTCTGCAGTAACTGTTTTTCGATCCTCTAAAACAATTGTTGCGTAATGACCTGGCCTTCCGAAGAACGAGGCCACCATCTTTTTTTCCCACGCTTCGACCTCTCTTCACTTTAGTTGGCAACTCCTCGGAAGGAAACACCCAGACAGCAGACTGTCCCTTAGTTTCAGGATCATAACAATAAATCTATCTTTCGTCACCCGTAAGTATGTCGAACACAGCATTTGAGTCACCTCAGTTAAATCTTTGAACCATTTCACGACACCAATCAACACGACGCGACGGAGCTTTTGGGCCTCTGTCAAATTATGAGGTAGCCACCGGGCACAAAGCTTCCTGGCCGCTAAATGTTCATGGAGGATTTTGTGCACTCGACTCATACCGATGCCTAAGCTTGTCCGAATCTGCTGACAAGTCATTTTGTCAGTCTCTATCATACGCCGCACAACACTGATGTTATCTTCAGTCGTCGCCGTAAAAGGCCGTCCCTCACGCAGATCATCGGTGAGATTAGTGCGACCACGTTTAAACTCAATAAACCAGTTGTAAACAGTGGCACGAGATGGGGCTTCATCGTGAAAGGTCAATCGAAGTCTATCATAACTTTCTTGTTGACTTAATTGACATCGAAAGTCATAAAAAATCATTGTACGAAAATTTTTTCGCGTTAACTTCATGCTGAAGTGACGCAGACAATTTTCAATTTGCCGCAAAATCGTAAACAAATGACAAATGAATAAAATACATACACAATAATATTGGCAAAGATTTCAATTTTCAAAATTTGAACCTATTTTTATTCTATCGTTTACAAGTGGCCAGTTCTAAAAACTTTCAGTGTCGCCCTCGTATAGGATACCGAAGGTATTATTTCATTAGAAATCCGTCGCATCGCGCCCGTTGGGTGACCCTGACGACCGTTTTGTTCAGACGTGCCAAGCACACCACAGCGGCAAAACTGTGGACAGGGAAACGGGGAGACATTCTCTCGTAAGAAGCTACAATTTGCGTTAGCGTTCTCCAGGGCTGTTGCGAACGAGTGTGTTGTGATAGTACTGGTAGTAGGTACGTACCAAAACATAATAGCCATAAATCGCAAAATTACTTACGGCATTTGCGGACGACCACCATTCGCCGCATGCATAGGACTTCCCTCCATTACCTCAACGCAACGCTTGAAGTTGCGTTGAGGTATATTCCGCAGCTGTAGCTGCTTAGCTACAGCAACACCATTCGCACTAGACACAGCCTGGCGGCATTTTCTACTGCAGTTCCCGCTGGCTGTGGCAAATAGTTACTCTCGTATTTATAGACAAGTAAAAGTAATTACTTAAGCAAAAGTAATTACTTGAGCAACGCTTTTTATTGCATAGTTAAGAAATCGGTCCGAGTAAGAACTGTTTTAAGTTAGAATTCTTAGCCAAGTAATAGTAACCAATTTCGTTGCTTAAGTAACGCACATTCAAAACGGATCTATTGTTTCGTTGTTCTTCGCGTTGCTTTGTCGTTTTCTAACCTTACCTAAACATGGAAAACATCGAGAATTTATTTTTATATTTGGACAATTTTGACAATGACCCATTAGAGGAAGTAGTGAATAATATTACTATTAATGAACCAAGAAAAACTAAAGTATATTTCCGTGACGCAGATCCTCTCCGCGAATATTCTGAAAATGCTTTCAAGATGAGATTTCGGTTTAATAAAAGTGTTGTAGTGAATGTTATTTTACCATTAATATGTGCAGAATTAAGTTCAGACTCCCAAAGAGGACTGCCAATTAGCCCTGTGTGCCAGTTATTGACAGCTTTACGGTTTTATGCCACTGGAAATTTTCAAATTGTTTGCGGAGATTTGATAAACATATCTCAATCTACTGTTTGTCATATTGTTAAAAAGGTTAGTCGTGCATTAGCCTTCCGTATGCCAGATTTTGTTAAATTTCCAAATGAATTGAGGAAAGTCAAAGAAGATTTTGAAAATCTTGGACACATTGGCAGATCAAGTGGCCTTAAAAACATAATTGGAGCAATAGATTGTACCCATATAAAAATAAGTAAGCCCCGTGGGATCGAGCATACTGAACAGTATAGAAATCGTAAGGGTTACTTTTCTTTAAACGTTCAAGTTGTTGGTGGTCCAAATTTAGAGATTTTTGATATAGTAGTCCGATGGGCTGGAAGCACACATGACAGCCGTATATTCAGAAATTCAAGACTGAATATTAGTTTGCAGACAAATGAATTAAATGGAATATTGGTAGCAGATGCAGGGTACCCATGTACTAGATATTTACTTACACCTCTATCAAATCCACGTACCCCTGCTGAAGAACGCTATAACAAATGCCAAATTAAAACAAGAAACTCCGTGGAAAGATTGTTTGGACTTTGGAAGCGTCGATTTCCTTGCTTACAGAAAGGTCTTTGTACAAAACTACGGACTACAGCAAATATAATATTAGCCTGTGCAGTTCTACATAATATAGCTCTACAAGTTAATGATACTCTGGAAGACTTTGAAGAACCTAGTCTGCCGGAGAGTCAAGACATCAACACACCAGAAACTTTTACAAATGATGGTATGGTTCTCCGTGCCAACATAATATCAAGAGACTTTGTATAGCAAATATGGGATAATATAAATTAATGATAATTTATATTCATGAGTTTTATTTTTCTTTATTTATCACAATATTGAATTATATATAAATCATTTCTAATAAGTCACAAATGTCAACTGCTGTTATATGGTTATACTAGCGACTGTCTGTGGTTTCAACCACGTGGTGTCCGTTCCCATGGGAATACTGAGATAATAAATGTAGCTTTAATTACTTCTTATTACATCAGTAATCTGCCAGTGAAAGTCTCGTTAAAATCGGTGCAGCCGTTCCATAGATTATCCAAAACAGACAGACAAAAATTAAAAAAAATGCTAGGTATATGTACCTTGTATACATACATATGCTTTTAGTATAAAGCGGTTGACTAAGCATGTAAATGTAAAAATAAAACAAATCAAACACTGGTATGTAAATCATTCTTCATTTTTTTTATTTTTCAGTTTTTCTAAAGCCAACTGTAGCTCTACTTCTAAAATTTTTTTTCTATACTCCCTCTCCATTATTTTGGTCTGGATTTCTTCCTCATGTATCCTTTTTTTAAAGGACAATTCCTCCTCTAAAATTTTAATTTTCAAAACATCAATTTTGTTATATTTTTCCCCGAAACTTCTCTTGATTGGGGTCTTATATACTACATCTCCTTCCCCCTCTTTACTATTATTTGATGTAGAGGGCTGCAACAAAGTGGGTGGCAATATTATGACATCGTCTTCAATGTCTGGGCCTTTTCCCCAAGCGTTGTCGTTGGTGTCTCCAAAACATGAAGCAGTCCCTGTGAAATAACATTTTAATTTAGTTAGTAAAATAATATAGCCCAACTTTGTATTATTTTATTGCACAAAATATTATAAATTAGATTAATCTTGTAATATTTTGTGATCAGTAGCCTTATCGAGCCTTATCGCTGCCCAAACTCCTTTAAGACGATAAAATATATGATAATGTAAGTCTAATATTATTATACATACCATTAATATCACTGTCGATATCAACATCAATATTTGTCAAAATATTTTTATCAATGTCCATTACTTTGGCATCTACAGGATCCATATCAGGCACTGAACTTCCTCCTCCGGTTAAAAATCTGACATTTTCTTTAGTCTTTGCTTCTCTCGCCTTGGCCTTCATGTTGTACCACAATTTAATAAGTTGTTTGCATGAGGCCTAAAAAATACATGTAGATTAGTTAGGAATTTTGTTATATTAGAGGCCTAATATTTCATTTTATGTGGGCCTTAATAAATGCCCCACAGGATATCAGGGTAATGCGGCAAGAACCGTATGAGCATCTGTTGACTGTACAGGCATCCACCAAGATTAGGCACCTGGGCTACTAAATGAATAATATCTAATATGGTACGCATACTTACTTTCTGAGTAACAATTGTTGACGCATTGAACTCGTCTTTGACCTGCTCCCAACACTCTTTCTTCTTCAAAGCACTGGTAGCGTTGGTCTTCTTGCAAGACAACACGTGTTCATATTTTTGAATTATACTCAAAAAAATGTCTTTCTCTAATGATGAGAATGGTTTTTTACGCTCTTGGTCTGCCATTTTTAACTATGAAAACTAAAGAAAGATCGATTTAACAACACCAATGCAACAAATTAAACGGCTATCAGTCTATCAAAAAGTACTCTGTGCGGATAACCACATCAAGGTGGGAATGACAAGATGTAAAGTCAGACGGATTTTTGACGTATAACACTTGCAAGTTAAAAATCATGTCCCAGTCCTAGCAAAAATGACAAGAGTAACCTTCTATCTAATATGGTCGGGTTGCATCGTGTAAAACATTTCATTTTTCCTTTAAATCAGTGAATATTTTTTTATTAAAAAAGTATCTTAAATAATTTTTAATAGTTGTTATAAGAGATATTTTTGAAGGAACTTTGATGTAAAATAATAATATTAATAATTTGAGAAATAAGAGCAAAGTTCTGTTAAAATTAATCCCAAAGTAACTTGCCGTTACCTGTAACGAAACGCGTGAATAAAATGTTGCCAGGCAGAAACGACAGCAGATACTTTACTTACTTATGCATTATCTTAAGTAATTGCTTAAGTAAGTAACGAGAATTTCTTAACTATCGAATATGATTTTGTATTTAAGAATTCTAACTTCAAGTAATGACTTAATTAAGAAATTACTTAGCAACAAGTAATTACTTGTTTATAAATACGAGTGTTAGTCTTGAAGCAAATCTAGGTTATATTTTTGTACAGGTAACTACGCACTGGCTAAAGCCTCGAAGCAATATTCCTATTGTACAGACGCCAGCAGTCAAGCTACCCGAACTGTGTGTTTTCCAAATCAACCTTGAACCTTAATGCTTTAGCGATAAAGTTGAAAATCTATTAAAGAAATTTGACAGATTGTAGTAACTTGATGTGCTGGCGTCCGTACTTATCGAAAACTTTGTTTTCATCAAGGCTTCAAATTCCATTCCTGTTAAGGATCCTTCACACATACATTTATAATAAAGAAGCCTTAATAGGAATGAATTTACTGGCGATATTTAAATGTTCACTCCCCAAAAGATTGATAAATCACAGAATGGGAGTTGAAGCTCCGATTGTAGAAGCGAGAAGGAACAGGAATGCGAGCGCAGGTGATTTGGAACTGCGTAGCGGCCGATAGTGTGCAACTGTGCGCCGTAGCGTGCATGGATCAGGATCAGGAGCCAGTCAGGCATATTACTACCACCAACTTATATTATTTACTAACAAAGAATGCGGCATATAAAAAAAAAATATTGAGCCTAGTAAAATATGCCTGCAGAAGCAGCATGTTTAGGGAGTTACCACACGTCAACGCGGAACCTGCACGCTTAGGTCACTTCGGAGATAGGAAATTCCGCTCGATGCGTCGCGTCATCCGAACTGAAGTAAGGCGCATCACATATTTTACGTTTTTGTTCACGCAACAAAAATGAAAAATATGTGATTAGCCTTATCCGCATATCTTTATGATCGGCTCCAGCGATTCCGCGTCAATAAATGTGGTCTGTTTGGTCACTCCCTGAGATGGCACTAGGGCTTTTGAAGCCATTGAATAAATGTGTGTCAGTGCAGTATTATAAATAATGTGATTTGCTGTGTACTTCAAGCCTCGTTCTATCGCATGCGCCGCTGACCAGCAAACCCAGACTCACTGGAAATTTTTGGTTAGGTTTTATTAATAACATGAATAAAGTGGAATAAAAATATCGTATGTTCGTCTTTTGATTTAAATTAAATAACAATTACATATAGAAATAATTTCTTTGCTATGTAACATAAATATTATCAATCATATCTAGGCCGCGTCCTAATTTAAAAGCGAGGTTTGCGCGAATACGCGATTCTTGCGCTCAAATTATGTCACTTATTGTTTGGTGAACATGAACGCATGATCGCGCCGACAGGGGGCGTTTTCCGGTTTTCCCAACAAAAAGTGACATATATGCATGCGACGTTAGAATAGATATCGCGCGGCAATCGCTTTTAAAAAGGACACGGAATAATAGACACACAAACGATAATTTTAGGAATGGCTGGAAAAAATAATAATTAACAATTTCAATGACAGGCTTTAATCCAGTATCACTTCTAAGTAAGAGAATTTCATATAGAAGGTACATAATTTTAAAATCAATTCATCATCATGTTTGAAGGAAATCAGTACCTATCCTTACTAAAAACAGAATACAAACTAAAAAAAACATGTAAAACAAATGACATATCTAGAATGCATTAGCAAAATTAACTAGAAATTAGTTTTAGGTATTAATAAAATACCATTGTGGCACTAATACTACTAGACATCTACACAAATTAAGAACAGATTCCAAATATTTTATTTATTGTAAACGAAAAGGCACTTTAAAATCAAGGTGGGGTAATGATACATGAATAAAAATATAATTAAGGTCAGAACAAGTTATAATGGAATACTCCTCTTGTCATCAATTTCTCTCGTCACACTGTAGTTTCACTTAAAAGTAGAAAATATTTTAAGAGTTCTTTTTATAATATATATGTACACATGTTAAAAAATTCAACAAGGAACAATCCATACATACCTACAACTTAGAAATAATTATGTGATCAGAATCTTCTCAAACTAATCCACAAAGTACCTCAAATAGATAATAATAGATGTCATTTAACTCCATGACATTGCAATATCAAATACACTGTAAGCAAATATGTATTATTGCCATATCGAAAATAAGTAAAACAGCCAGTGCATGGAGTAAGACCAAACTCAATGCCACGAGAGAACTCATATACAACTGTCCATTATATTGATATAAAAAAATTTATACAAAAGGTCCACACCTTATTTGATTACAATTTCTGCAATATAAAAGTTATAAGTCACCACTGATAATATCAGCTCTCCATATATTTAATGAATATCATAGACACTTGATGCCGAGGTATCTTAACACTCAGTCAGCGCACAATGTGTAGATACATGTATCAACGTTTCTGTAACTTCACCAGTCCCTAAACCGTAGGATCAACTCCTCTCACCACAGAATTTTCTAGTTATAAAAATTACTATATTTTATCGATTCAGTCCACAAATTTGAAATAAAGTCCACGATTCCACTCGTCGTCACATAGTGCATTACTGCTACATGACGACTGTTGGTATTTACTTAATGTTCTGTTCACTAGGCGTTTGTTTAATTAAACGTTCTTCCAGTACGAATATTATTTAGCACATTTTAATTTGTTGAAAGTTTTTTTAGCGATGCACTGTTTAAAACAATCAATAATATCTATGTTACATTAAAATTGTTCAAGTAGGAACGCAACCACCGCCGGTCGCGTCGTTGTAGGACATAATTCCTCATTCCTGTCTATGTATGTCCACTATACATACGTCTATGTAATGCGGTACCAATTAGTCGACTACTAGTTGTCTATGGGGAGAAGCCAGTCCTCAAATTGTGTTCACATAACAAGCACATCTATCAGTTGCGAGGACGCCCACGCCCGCGTGACCCGTCCCGGTCCTGAAACAAAACATTCTGTTAGCACCACTTACATAATCATTGCTTGACAATTATTTAAAAATAACTAAATGTTTGTGTCTTTATTTATATTAATCAATAAAAGCAATATTTTTGGTATGGAACCAACCTTACGGGGCCTGTTGTAATCACGGTCGCGATACATATTAGACAGGGGACCGTCGCGGTACATGCCCGAATCATTGCGGTCATTGTGGTCGTTATAGTCCCGAGGTCCGTCATCGTCTAAATCGAGAGCGTCACGAGGGTCGCGAGGGTCGCGGTAGTTGCGCGTGTCCCGGTGGTCTCGGGGGTCACGAGCGTCCCGCGCGTCGCGGTGGTCCCGGTGGTCCCGCGGATCACGTCCGTCCCGGCCGTCTCGACCGTCACGGTTGTCGCGAGCATCACGCCCGTCTCGGCCATCGCGACCCTCCCGACCATCGCGGCCGTCGCGCTTGTCGCGGTAATCACGATAGTTGTTGCGGTACCCGCGACCGTTATCTTGATCCTCACGATTATTCTCCTGAGCGTGATGAACAGGAACCTTGCGCGAATCTTCTTCTTCCTGACGCCTCTCATAGTGAATGAAGTCGTCAAAAATAGATGTCGAATGGCAATAACAGTGCATGATGCGTAACACTTGGAGCCCCTTAGCGTGCGGCACTTCCTGCGTATCGCGAGAATTAGTCACCGGCTTATTCTCGTTATTCTCTAATTTGATATGACGTAGTTGCACGTTCGGAACGTCCTTAACATAGATCCACCTTACACGAAACTGTCCCTTCCACTTGTCCTGAGACCACACACTAGAGTTGGAGTTGTAATCCACCGCACTAGTCATGCGAGCCATTCCGCAGAAATGACCGCTACCGTTCACTGAAAAGAATAGGAAGACGGCGCCTCCCTCTCTCTCGCGCTCGCGGAACGCCGCGTCTAGTCGCTTGTTGCCGTGCTCAGTGCTGCACCATATCTCATACTTAATGCTGCGATGGATATCATCCTCTGAATACGACTTGATCACAAAGAAGCGAGCTAGAGGCGCACTCAGATCGAACTCCTTAGGGTTGTAGTCATTCTTGACGCGAAGTTCGTCCAGCACGGGGTGCGGCACGGCGGGTGCGGCCGGCGGCGGCAGCGCAGCCACCGCGGGCGCGCCCAGCTGCGGGCGCGGCGCGAGCTGCTGCGGCGCCGGGTGTGCAGGTTGCGGGGCCGGCGCGCGCGGGGCGTTCGCCCACGCGGGCGGCTGCTGATGTTGCGGCGGAGCCCCGCGCTGCTGCAAGGCGGCGGGCGCTGGGGCCGCAGCGGGCGCCTGCGCGGGCATGGGCAGCGGCGCGGGCACGGGCGGCGCCTGCAGGGTCGGCGGCGGCGGTGCGGTCACTACGGGTGCGGTCTTACCGGCGTCCCATGTACCCATATCCATGTTGTGCTTTCCAGGAATTATTGGTGGCGGAGGCATGCCGGGGCCCTTCTTCTTTACGGCACCTCCCTGCGAGGACGGCGCGGGCTTGGCCGGCTGGCTCGCGATGGAAGCCCATGTCATCTTTTTGGGTTGAGAGCCACCAGACACGTCCTTGAGCTCCGGCGGGCGATCCTTCTCCGGTTTGTGTTCGCCGAGCGAGAGTGACTGCACCCCCGTCTCCACGGCTTTGATGCCGTCGGGCACGTACAGCCCGTCGGCCCTGTAATAGTCATCGTACTGCTTCGCGCGACCGAGTTGCCCCCACGTCGAATAGTCGCCATTACCGTGAAAATAATTAAAAGTCGACGCTGGTTGTCCGAATGCAGCTGTCGAAAATGTTGTTGTTGAGGGTCCAAACACACCTGAAATCATAACAATAGAGAATTAAAAGTGGTCGAGTGTTTTAGTTTGGGAAGATCAAAAATATGTACTTGATAAGCATTATATGAAAATGTAAAGTAAAATAATGGTAATTAGATGATAATATTAACAATGTCTGACACAAATAATGGATGCGGCTTAACAGAAGCAAGATATTGATCGAGGTATTGTCGTTTTTCTGGCATGAATATTTGATACGGAAATTGATGAAAATAGTGACATCTTTTCTCTTGTTACTGTATGAATACTAGCTACCATCCATTCCATAAGAATCGTGAGGATTGTATCCTCCGAAAGTCATCGGGTCTGTTCCATTGGTGGACCATGTCCCATCCCCGACTCCAAAAGCTTGATAAGGAAGTGCTGTTGTACCGTAATAACCTGAAATAAGGAAAAATATTTGCCTCTAAACAAATTTCCCACTTTCTAGTTATAATTAACTTAAAAGGCAACAAGATACAAAAGATGTTTAGTTAATTAATTGATTGAAAAGACTGAATTTAACTTTTAATATACGACAATAAGCCTCAGTATCTCTTTATTAACACAATTTGATAAATTAAGTCCCGCATTTTACGTTTATCTGAACGAAACTGCGTATCATCATCATCTCAAACTGATATATAAACAGTCTGAGGGTCATCTTAAAATCGAAGTAAAATAGTATAATAATATTGTGAGCAATGTAACAGCTTTGAGCTTGATGCAGTTCTCTAAAGGTCAAAGGTCATCTAAATATGGACTTGACCTTTACACATGTATTGACAAAAGGACTCGACTACAGATAAAAAATTCAAAAATTTGTTCTACAATACAAATACTAAACAAAGAAACAATCTATATAAATCTAGGGACTTTACTGGTGCTTGTGTGAATAATTTACAATGAGACACACACTATACATTTCTCGGGACTGTCACTGAGTATCTGACTATCTTATATGGTTGGGGGGGGGGGGGTTTGGTAGTGTATCGAAACATATGTACCTACCTGCCACGCTGTACGGGTCGGCCGCGGACGAGATGGGTGGCGCATAAGAAGGCTGTTGCTGATGGCGCCATGACACCTCGGCCAACTCGTCGCCGCCGCTCTCTAAATGTTGCTCTTTCGGTGCATTTGTCACTAGAATCATAAACATTGGGCTATGAGCATTTTTCTACAAAACCGGCTGACCGGACAGACGTCCTAGAACTCGCTCGCAGTGCCACTTACCGGGTCCAATTGTAAAACTAAACCACCCACTCAAACAAAAATAATCATCAAAATCGGTCCAGTCATTTAGGAGGAGTTCAGTGACATACACACATACAAAAGAATTATATATTTAAGATGTAAGACAGAAGGGCCTATTTATTTAGTATTTAATCACAAGGAACTGGACAAACAAAATTGTATTGGAACTAAGCACATTATTTTTATAATAATGTCACAGTTAAAACAAATTGATTCACTTTAATTGAAAGGCGCAGAATTTAAAGGTGTGGTCACAAATGATTCACTTTTTTATATTTACACAACTCTATTTGGTTGCTTTAACTAAATTGAAAGCCCTACATGAAACCATGAAATATTGTCATAACATAAATCTCAGATAGAGTGACTAAACTAAAGTTTCACAAGTAAAACTCTACAGCATAGAATTCTTTACTTTTTGTGATCACATAGAAGTCCATCATCATACCCTTATACCAGCAATTTTATTTTATTTTTAAAAACACTAGGTATGTCTATATACAAGACTATGTTTATAATTAAGAACATGTGTCTATGAAGATAATTATGGTCCACTGAGTTTGTTATACAGTGGCCTCCAAAAATTAGTTGACAGTTTTCCATTTCAGTTGTGACACACAGTCCATACAATAAAACGTACCTATTTTTTTTAGTCAACCTATGACTTATCAATAAAAAAAATAATTAAGTAATTAGGTAATCCCTCAGGATAACCTGATATTTTATTTTATTTGGTTCACTGACAATTGAACACTCATACAACCACATAATACGTTTTTAAAGTAAAAATAACAGTGCATCAGTTACTTATATAGGTAAACAATGAATGAGAGAAATAAGCTAGCTTACTTAGTAATGCGCACTAATATTGAAAAATTGGTAACATTAGTAAAAAAATGTATAATTTAGATCATAATGTGACATCAATGGACCATATCTTAATATACGCATATACAGTGTGGCGCTTTAATGGCGACATTAATTTTACACACGTATACGGTTTCGCGTCTTAGTTGTATGAATATATTTTAATTCAATTAAACATTAATACTTATTTATTTATTAACAATTTTCTAAATTAGCATCTTAGAGCAACCTGACTTAAAGAACTGTAGCGCAGGGGTCATTTGCCGGGGTCACGGATCATAACATCGCATCAATGTAATTAAAACAAATAACGTGCAAATAGAAGGCGAATTGAAGGAAATAGAGAGAGCCCTATGGCGGCGAGCGGCGCAGGTGGAAGTTTTCAAGTTAGGTTTTTTTTTATTTGTTATAACTTTTATGATTACCGACCACTAGCCCTACCCGTGTGTTAAATTAATGTCGCCATTGTAGCGGCACGTTGTATAGTGTATGTTATGTACACATGAATATTGTATATTTGTGAGTGTTTTTTTATATACTGTGAGTGCATAACAAGGTAATTTGTTTCTGCATAAGCAGTGCAGTAGACAGGTAGGTGTACAAAGAATGTTATACAATGCACTATTGGTACTGCCATTATTTAAATGTTATTAGACCATTTCAAATTGTACTTAAGAGTCACTACACAGATTTGTTTTGAACAAGTCATCTAAAATATTGATAAATGAAAGCAAGGGGCTATAGTCTTTATTTATATTTAACAAAGGTTGAATATTGTATTGTTTACTGGACAATATTTGGATTTTAAGCAACACAATTACTAATGGCTTCATTTAACAGTACAACAAATGCCGCTGTGTAATTGTAAAGAAAAATGCATCAGAAAAATAAAATGCTTATTTTAAGTAATTTTACATAATTCATTTCAATTCTTAACTATTTTTTCACTAAGATCTGGTAAATAATTTAGGACACTAACATTTTCAATGGCCACTCTAAATGTATTATCATAACAGTACTTAGGTATAAATGTCTAATTCTAGAAATAATAAAGTACTGTCTACCCATTTCGCATTCAGGATTTCAATGTTTACATCCAAGAGTAGCAATGATTGTTCATACAAAGACCATTAATTACAATTGAAGTAATCAATTGACTACAATTATTATTCATAGGAGGACTACACACAGGTCAATTTTTTGCTGTAATAGAGAATCACTAGCATGTTGGTTTTTAAGAAAAAATTGAGACCGAAATTCTAGACAGAAATTACAAAGGGGAATCCCCAAGATAAAAATAATCCTATTGTACGACTATTTCAATTGAAATATACATCAATACGGTTATATTATGCACGTAAGAGGTTGTACTGGTGATTTTAATCATTATAATTCTGTAAATATAAGCTTGTTAAGGTCGCGATTCATATTTTGTTCAAGATACAACCTGACACTGAAGCCAAGTTCTAATTTATATATATCTTTTCCAAAAACAAGAAAATTTGAATTTTGCAGGCTACCCTGGCATTTTTGCCTTAATTCCAACAAACCATTGTAAGGTTATTTGGTATTAGAAAACAAGTAGGCAGAAACAATTTGCAAAAACACACAGAATGTGTGAGTGCAAAAATTTATAAATGGCATTTTAGTTATTTAGTTAAACTAACCTAGTTTTATGTAGTACAATAAATGAGCAATATTTTTCCTTTACTAATAGAATCTAAATAAAGTTATGAGTACACTATATACCAAAAACTATGAGCCAAACACATTTGGTTGGGGTGTAGCTTAGGTACTGCGGCCAACTTTGAATTCAAGAAATAGGAGGGCTGGGCCTTCTCTCAGGCTTTACTTGGGAAGAAACTACTGTGCCCACAGATTTATGATCAAAAGTAAACTAAAGATGGTAATATATTCACAGGTCCCCAGTCTACTGTAACATGAACATACAGCAGACGGCATAATTATGGAACGCAGCTGTTTCAATACTAGTGATAATGTTTTTGATTATAAAAGTAGCACATAGTTATTAACAAGTTGACTGCCAGACAACAGACACAAGAGAATCTATTGTTGGCGGACACCGGTGACCACAGTGGCAGTCAGCGACTTAATGAATTCAACACATTATAATAAATCTTGTTTTAATAGTATTAATAGATGGTGAAGTGTTATTGTTATTATTATAACACGAGCTTCTGCCCGTGTGATATGTCAGATAAAAAGTACAAAGTTTCATCAAAATCAGTCCAGTCATTTTGGTGATAACCAAAAAGGTACTTACTATACTTTCATTTATGCATTTAGTAAAAATCTTGTTATTTTGACATTATAAACAGACACACAATTTTAATTATTTGTATAGATTTCCAATATTATTTTGTTTCACAGTCAACATCACTAGTTTAATTGGCGGGTGATAAAGTAATCTACCTGCTGATTGTCATAGTTGACCCACAAAATGAATGGAAACTTACTTATCACCTAAACAGAGTAAGTACATCATTAATAAATGGAGTGTTTGCATGCAAGCATTTTATCATAATTGCTTGACTAATGAAAGAAATTAAACGTTGCTTGCAAAGTTATTGAATGATACCTTATAATATTATTTGTAGGCTTAAAATAGATACTGAACAACTGCATTAATACTACATCTGTATTAGACCTTAAATCATTTAAAATAACATATAATGTAATAAATTTTGATAAACTTACTGTGCTCTACAAAGTAATACATGTCTGCTCTGTCCACCCACATTATAAACAAGAGAGGAACAGTACAGACACAGCCATTGATTATGTGTGGGTGGTAAAGATTTTCAAGTTATTTTAGATATACGTCTGTGGGTTGATTGGGTGGCCCACCCACCTACATCCTCTCAGGTGTACAACATAATCATTACATTCTTTTCACCTAATATCGCCATACATCTGACAACATTCAGATATTACAGTTACATGCCCACATTTCACTCAGCAAAATGTTTACTTACATTATTCTAGATCTAAAATCACGCAAGAAATAATAAAAGTGAAAGCTAAAAAGATTACGACGCTAATCGCAGCATCGCAATAACGAGAACCGAATGCGAAGCCGACCGGTACGCTGTTCCACCTACGGAGAAAACACTTTGCAACGTCATAACGATACCATCTTTACCTTGGTTCCCTTGCCCTTTCATCCGCTACGATCGCCACAATCATGAAACAAGAAACAAAACATCAATATTAGCTATACAACAATACGTTTAAACACGTAATTATTGAACAGATATAGTGTAAATGTGAAATACCTGATCTGACACGCCTGCTGACATTGGCCGCGATTTTGAGATTAAAGAGCACTATAGAAGTCTTTGGACACGACAATATCAAAATAAATCACATCAGTTTCACTACACAAGGTCCGAAGTGTCCAAGATTCACTTAATTATTTCTAAATGTCCGTGTTGTATAAAAATCCGCTGAAGTCCGAAACGGATGGACGTTTGTTAATGGCGACCAAAGCAGTGTTGCCAATATTTTTTTCGGAAATAACCGGTTAATGTTATTATACCGTAAATGAAGAGACGTAACATAGTTTACTGAAGTTATTCGGTTTCATCAGTTTAGTTTCATTCCAATTTGCGCTAATATCCACTTCGTTTTTTTTTTTTTTTTATGAACTTTGCCCCCATACAAGGAATTTCTCCTGTATCGTGGGTGCGTTTACAAACATTTAAACTCACATACACAAACAGGCAGACCCGGAACAACTACTTGTAGGTCATACACATATTTTGTTCCGTGCGGGAATCGAACCCGGGACACGCAGCGCAGCAGTCAATCGCTTAACCACTGCGCCAACCGTGCCGTTTTATTCATTTCAGCTTAAAAAAAATAATTAATCTGGACTTTCCCGATTAATAACCTTTTTCCTTCCTTTTCTAATGATTCATCAGAACGATTCAATTTCATTGATCAGCTGACATACAAAACGTAAACCACAGAGCACTTTGGACGTAAACCCTGATGTATGTATGTACACTTATATTTTTTTTTATCTAAAGTATGCGTTGTTCAGAATTTTATGAGCTTTGTTAATATTTTATGTTTGTGACCGCCGATCCGATCTATTACTACGATCCGATATATTACTTTACTCTATGTAAAGTAATATATCGGATAGTGACCGCAGTTTTACTGCTTTGGTATTGCTGACAGATGAAATCTTATCCAACGAATTAAACCAGCGCACTAGTATTCCAGAATTGCAAAAAAATGTTTTTAATTTAATTAAATACGCTATTCTAAGAATCGGATCACATTAGCCAGTCTTTGGATCACATTGACGAATATCGAAGCGATGATTTTTAGACTGTCGTTGGTTTTTTTTTTATGTAGACGTGTTCAGTCATACGTGAAATTGTGCTAGGTACACATACCTACTTAATTTATTTTAATTTTGCAGACGTAAAGAAGTGTACCTACTATTGAAAGCAGTCCAGCTTTATGAGGGTTTTATAAAAAGCTGATAGGGAACAATACTTAAAACATATTTATTATTTTATTTATTTATTCATAAACATACATTTTTTTCATTAATAAAATTTATTTCTTGGTGAAAAATGACGAAATTGTTTTGGTTCCACTTGCTGCCTTTTGCCTCGCCTTTTCTTTTGCCGTTAGGGGTTTTTCCTTTTTTACTACACTGAGGTCTTTGTCAGGAAACACAAGAGTATTATTAATTTTAAATTCATCATCTGAAGTTTCACATTTTATTTTTTTCTTAGATTCATTATTCTCGACTTCAGACTTTCTTTTGTTTCCAATAGTTTCGATTGAGTCCAGCTCAAAATTAAATCTTTTTTCTAAAGATTGTCTCATTTCATCCTGAAGATACTCCGACAACATGCCACAAGCATATTTCAAGTAGCGTTCTGGAAAATGATAATATTTAAAATTAAATATTTATAAGATCTGAAATAAATAACGCATGTATATTTCTGAAGTCAGAAAAGCATCTTCAGCCAACCATAGGACAACATAGCTAGGATGTAAAGAAGAGAATTTATACTAATAAAAGCATGCTTGTATAAATAAATAAATAAAAA
Organism: Apamea monoglypha; assembly: GCA_911387795.2. NCBI lineage: Eukaryota > Metazoa > Arthropoda > Insecta > Lepidoptera > Noctuidae > Apamea > Apamea monoglypha. Next base: position 13,649,950 of record OU426916.1, read on the forward strand.
GTTTTTAACTTGGTTGTGAAGGTCAGATAGGCAGTCACTTCATGTAAAATACTGGTATACAGCTGCATCAGGCAAGACTGGAAGCTGCCCAAACATAGTTGGGAAAAGGCAAGGCAGATGATGATGAAACACAAAAGTATTGAAGCTATTTTTACAGCTTTTGTAGTGGCTACAGTCAATAATATTATGCAGTAATTATACAGTCAAGGAAAGCCTCTGCTCACAGGGAGAAGGACTACCAACTACAGCCCGTTTCAAATTTAATGGTGGCTTTGAAGTGTGCTACTCGCTGTGCAGTACCTCACCCTTCATCCCTGCTGACAGGTGGATTTGTTACTGTGCAGCAACTCGCCTCAAAGTTCCGAGTCACCATAAAGTTTAACAAAACAATATTTTGGGAAAAGTAAGATAATTTATTAATACCTTCATGCATATCTTTCAATGAGCTTGTCACAAATGTAGCAGATACTGCTCCCGAAGTAACATGAATGTTTTTCTCTTTCAACACTTTAGCAAGTCTGCGGACTCGGGCCTCCAGCCAGGTCATAGTCTTCTCTTCATTGTATTTATATGCTTTCATATCAGCAGGGCACTGGAAAATAAAAAAAAAACAATGGTTAGTATAACGGGAGGGCATTGGCTTCTCTAAAACAGTTTTAAATAGTGCAGGAGTCAGAAAATTGTATGATTACTTTTACAACTGGTTTAATGTCAATATAATATAATTTTTATATGTTTTATTTTTTATTTTTTATTCAGCTTGGCAGGTCATCGGCATGCAACCTGTTATCACAGATTCAGTACGTAATTCTGGACGCCGCTACGTTGAAATTTTTAGTTGAGTTAAAAAAAATTATCACTGTTCCGTACATTTTGACCAGATAAGTATTGTTATCGTTAATAACCCCCAAATTATGTCTAAGCTAAGGGGTCTAGAATCATATGCTCAATTCATGGTTATAGTTTGCATGTCTATGTTCCTGCCACTCTTTATAGTTTTGGAGATAGATGGTAGGTAAATCAGTTCTTTGTACTTAACATACCTTTAAATCAGCAACATTGTCCAAACTAGGCACAAAGTCTACGATCTTATCATATCCCTTCTCAGAGAGCAAGTCTTCTAATGGTATTGCTCTAACACTGCACTGTTCCTTTAACTTTGGCAACACTGTAAAAGGTTGTTAAAGAATATTAGTTTTATGGTGGCATAAGGAACAGGGTGTAAAGTTAACTCATCCTCCACAGAAAAGGGAAGAACCTCCGACCAGATGGGTGTCAAGGGCAAGTGTCCGATGATTGATGTTGGGACATTGTATACTAGTAGACACACATTTTAATATATAAATAAAAGGATAATAAACATATTATTGAATCCTTAGAACAACTTTTGGCCCCTTTAACCCTAAATGGTTAGTTGCGAGGTAAACTCTGCTTGCGCAATGCCAGGTTTTGTATGACATTAGTGTGATGCGTAGTTCACATGTGGCGATGTAGATAATGCCATAATTTTAATAATAAGTTCTATACCAGGCGTTGGGCTAGTAAGCTGGTTAAATGATTTTATTTCTGTAACTAGGTTTATACAAACGCTTTTACACATCAATCATTTTGAAATCTAGATGTGGTTGGCATTTCTTATCTGACTACTCTGAGAAGAAAGGCTGAAACAAATTCAGAGTTTATCGATAAGGTCTTATTAGAGGTAAGGATTTGATAATTATTATCAGCATTGTTATCCAAACTACCCAGAAAAACAATTTCTAAAAGATTTTATTGATGTCTAGAAAAAAAATACATTACCTAGAAATATAGGGTTAACTGGAGTAAACATTTGGATACTACCATCGGATTTAACAGTTTCTCCAACAAACCACGAACGACATGGTTCGTCAAATGTTCGGATTTCATAGATTTTGTTGTTTTTGTCGTCTAGGCAATACTTTGAGGGCTCTCCATGTGCCGGGTGCCGTAACGTAATGATGGTGAAGTTGCTGTTGTCCAGCAAAGAATCTGTAATTTTATTCAAGTATAAGTTACGTAATTTGTGGAAACGAAATACGTAATACAAGAAGTACAGTAAGTATAGTAATATATAAGAAGATTCAAACCTTTTACAAGTAATAGCCATGAATTTTCAACACGTTTTGGCGGAGGGGCAGAAGCCACCACAGTTATCTTGGATCTTGTCATTTTTATTTGTGATCTAAAAAGAGTTGTCTTGTCTATTTGAGTCAAATTACAGAAATTAACGTTTTGTAATATTTTCGCGGTATTCACATCACAAAACACAATCACATCAATGCTGGCGTCAAGTTGTCAACAAACATTAGCAATGTCAATGCCATGTTGACACTTGAAAGTCATCTGTTTTGGATGTTACCATTTACGAAACCAAATTATTAAAACCATTGATATATAAAAGTGTTTTTTCCTATTTCAATGATTAAAACAGACACGGGCATAAAATACATACATACATAAACTCACACCTTTTTCCCATGGAAGTAGGCAGAAACTAGAGAACGCCAGCTGCTACGATCCTAAAGGCGAGTTCCCACCAGGGCCACACGGCCTCAAAGCCTCGCAGGCCCAGCCTCACAAGGCTCTCTTTTGTATGCAACGCGTGACGCGTCCCCATTATAAGAACTCACGAGACTCGGCTGCGCGACTTGGCCTCACGGAGCCGCGCGGCCCTAATGCGTACGTGCCTTAACATACTCCTTTTACTTCGTTTACGTCTATACATCAGAAGGTCAATTCTCGCAATTTAAAACGTTCATAATCTAGTCGTAGTCTCATCTCGGCGACAAACAAATGTCAAAAACTTGTCAAAATGTAGGGAATTTAGACGTATTTTTGACAGATTAAGACTGAGATCACACTGTGAACGTTCTTAAAATTACGAGAATTGTCCCCCTGATCAAACGCATAGAAGTAGAGTCCGTCTCACGAAAGAAGTCCCGCGGCAATAAGTGGAACTAATTATTATTATATAGTTAGCAACATTCCTACAACAACCGTCCTACTTCAGACACCTTTCTCTATTTAAGATTGTGCATTTTATTAACCTGTGCCTGTAATATGATGTCGAGATAAATAAATAAATCATTATTTATGATTACGACGCACGACAGTGGCGCCGCGTTTACGAGACTTCTTTTGTGAGACGGACTTTAAGTACATTTTCGACTAAACGAAAACGAAATTGTGAAGTTTGATACAACACTATAGATTTCGTTCCAGTTCGGAACGAAATTACCCATGCTATTTAAAGCATACCTTTTAGGGCTCCATAGTGAAACCAGGAACTTTTAGTTTCGTCAAGTCCATTTGTCTGCCTATCCACGGTTTAACTCAACTCAATTTCTGAAATTGAATCTTAATATATTGGTACGCTCTCTTACACCTGAATCGGGATGTTTTTTTTACTCATTTATTCCTTTGTGGGGTGTCAATAGATAGGGTCTTTCAAAAAGAATAGATCTTTCTCGTTTTTGGAAATATTAAAAGTACTTAGGTTATCGATGACGAAGTTAAAAGGAAAACTAAGTAACACCGCTAAGTGGGCTATACAAATTAACGAGTAATAGTCGACCAACTAGTAAAATATTGGATAAGTAATTTTTTAATCCATAGGAAATGCCTTAGATGACATCTATCCAATAAGTTAGAACTAGCTGCTGCTATGTATTATTATTGGAAAAAAAAAGTTTAGGTTCGCAAAAACAATTTCCCAAATAAAATAAACACCGCAGAAAAAAACAAGAGTATAGTTAGAGCCCGTACAAAAAAGAAAAAGTTATTAAAATGTCATGATCCTCCCGCTCCTATACCATTTTTTTTAAAGAAGGGCGTTATTAATCTACTTAATTAATTTATAAAACGGTAAACAGTTAAGAATGTATATTTATGATGAAAACTACTATTATGCTAAAGTACTTGACAGCAGTTGGCATGGAACATTGACTTTTTGACATCAGTGCTATCATCAATCATGTCATGCTGACATTTGAAAGATAAACCGCGCTTTTGTAAGAAGTTTGTAGTCAACATTTTTTAAATAAAGAAAAGATGCAAGCTTTTCTTAAAAGTGGCAAGTTATCCGCATCGGACAAACCCTCGTCTTCGGGTGTAAAATCTTCAGGCAAGAAAAAGCCTCCAGCACCATGGGTTGAAAAATAGTAAGTGCTAACATGACACCATGAAACATACCCATTTGTAACCCCTAACATTTGTAATAACAATATTGATACGTAATTTACAGCCGGCCGAAGACTATAGATGATATTGTAGATCAAGGAGAAGTGATACAAGTGTTGAGGGAGTGCTTGGCTGGTGGTGACCTTCCACATTTGTTGTTTTACGGCCCGCCCGGTACCGGCAAGACGAGCGCTATCCTAGCCGCGGCTCGGCAGCTGTTTGGCGATATAACCCGGGACCGTGTGTTGGAGCTGAATGCTTCGGACGAGCGCGGCATTCAAGTTGTCAGAGATAAAGTAAAGTCTTTTGCTCAACTCACAGTCAGCAGTACAAGACCTGAGTAAGTTAATATGTTGTTTTTCTTGCCTGTTACATTTTAGCCTTATTAGCCATAGATTGAGAACTGGAAGGCTGTTAACCAAAAGATGTATTTAAAAAAAAAACTTTATTTGCCAAATCAGTATAACAACCTTGCACAATTCAAGTAAGTTGCAACAATACGCAGGCTGACAGTAACTTACATAATTATGGACTTCATTGAAATTGAAAATTGCATGTCAGTATATGTAGTATATTATGTTGCATGTGATAATTCAGAAACTTACAGACTTTTCTGTTCATATCTCAAACTTTCACTATTAATAAAAATATACACCACACAGGTTGAAATAATAGACACCATGATTGTAAATCATAAAATATTTATTTACATTCTTTCAAAAAAAAAACCTCATTGTTTTAATTTCAGTGGTCGACCATGTCCCCCATACAAGCTGGTGATCCTGGACGAAGCAGACTCCATGACCAATGCGGCTCAAGCAGCATTGAGGAGAACCATGGAGAGGGAGACAAGGACCACTCGCTTCTGTCTCATCTGCAACTATGTGTCGAGGATTATACCTCCCATTACTAGCAGATGCTCTAAGTTTCGCTTCAAGCCTTTAGCTAGAGAGAATGTTATCAAGAGGTATCATTTTTATAATACTTTAATTTAAATGGTGTGATGATGTACAGACGCCAGCACATCAAGCTACTACAATCTGTCAAATTTCTTTAATAGATTTTCAACTTTATCGCTAAAGCATTAAGATTCAATGTTGATTGGGAAAATTTGACAGACTTATTTAGTTAGCAAAATCAAAAGTGCCTTTTATGTGCCTATTTGAAATAAATGCTTTGACTTTGACCACCCATTGTGCTGCTGTTAAAATAAGGGAATGAGGCCATAAATAATACAGGGTGGCAGGGTCATCGACGCGCAACCCCTTACCATGGATTCAGTACATGATTCTGGACCTGGAGTTAAAATTTTTCGTCGGCTTTTTCTTAATTTTTACGTTTTTTTCTGCAATTTTTTTTACTGTAAACTGTATAAAATCATTATTTCTATCTAACCCAATGAGATTTTTAATTAAAAAAGTAGTAAATTCACTTGTTTCACTTAAAACAGCAATGTAAATAAAACTCGAAAGGGCAGCGCGCGGTATCGCGCCATCCGCGGAGCGTTTTGATTGCGTTGCTTGCAATACATTGCGCACTCAAAAATGTAAATTTTTTTAACCAGTCATTTCCGAGATGAATGACTTTCGTGATTTTATTTATGGCATCAGGTGTAACCTTTTCACGACGTTTGCGCGTCGATGTCCCTGCCACCCTGTATACGGTTACTATATACAACTCAAGCATCTTAGTTACTAATCTCGGTGCTGATAGAGCCTACTGGCTCCTAGATATTGTCTATTATTAATAAATAATAATGCTAACTAACTACCAATTTATAGGTTTCAAAACCCCTCTAAGTAACTCAAAATGTAATCTAGCTATTCACTATATTACCTCTTATGGCACTTTGAGGATTTAAAATACACTAGTGTATAACCAAGTCAACAATTAAAAAAAAAAAAACAAAACCTACCTTTTCAAGCAGCCTGGATCAGTTGTTGGCATCAAATCTGTTATTGAGCTAAACTTACTGCCACCAACTGCAAAGTGCGAAAAAAGAGCTTATTTTAGCTTACTTATTCAGTAGCAGTCAGCTTTTTTTTTATTTTCAGCCTTTTAGTGTTTTATCTTTTCGGAAATGTCTCCTCAAGCCCGTTATTTTGATACCCCACATGGTACAATTTGTTTTTAATATGTTACTTCTTGGCCTACAAAATTTGCTATTTTGATTTTATAAAACCAAAAATGTGACCCAGACGAGTCGATAGAATGAATGAGGGTATAAAGAATCCCACATACAGAGCCTGTCTTTATTGTTGGCCCAGTCAGGTAGAGAGTATCACAAAAAATAACGCAAACATTATCAATGCAGACTACGCGAGATCTGCGAAGCGGAAGGTGTGGACGTCGGCGAGGGGGAGGTCTTGCACCAAGCAGTCGACACGTGCGAAGGAGACCTGCGCCGCGCGCTCACTGCCATGCAGTGCTGCCAGCGATTACTGGGCAAGATCACTGCTGAAGGACTAGTGGAGGTACTACATATGATGACATCACCATTCTCATGCTTATCTCAATTTATTTGGGGTTGGCGCAATATGTATTTTTCTTCCATACTAGAACCTCAGAGTCTAGGACTATAATCGTCATTTACGACATATGATAGATGAGACAAATGTAAAGATGACGCTTGTATTCGGCAGCTGTATAGCAGTAGCATGACTATTGCAGTAGACGTGTTTTTGTGAGGAGACCGCGAATCAACGAAAGCAGGTAGGGCTTGCAAATATTCGACAATTTTGCAATTCGAATATTCGATATTTTATTGGGCTATTTTCGAATAATTCGAAAATTGTTCGAATATTAAATAAAAAAATAAGTTTTATAGAAATCTTGTAATAAAATAACATCTTTTTTTTCTTTTAAAAGAACACAAAGGATTAAAATAGGTGTTAGCTATTCTAATCCTTCGTGTTGAACTGCAAATAATCAACTACTTTCTTCAATTAAAATAGCTAACACAATCAATAACAAAATCAACGTATATTTTTGGAAGAATAAATAATGGTCAACTTAATATTGTACTGATGATATCAAAACACCACAAAGCAAAAATTTGAAACAAATGCTTAAAATGTTTTAAAATAAACAAATTTTCTCAAAATAAAATAAATAAATAAATAAATAAATAAATCCCTGGACATTTCACACAGCACCATTTGTCCCAAGCTAAGCAACTAAAATAAACTAATCTTCTGGACATAAACAAAACGCAGTCTTATAAAATCAGTTAAGTATGAGTATTGTAATCCTATCCTACTAATATTATAAATGTGAAAGTTTGTGAGAATGTATGGATGTATGTTTGTTATTCTTTCACGCAAAAACGGCTGGGCCGATTTGGTTGAAATTTGGTAGGTATGTAGATAGGTAATACCCTGGATTAACACATAAGCTACCTTCTGCGGGCGAAGCCGCGGGCGGAAGCTAGTAATATAATAAAATCAAACAAAAAATAACAAGTAACGCAATTAAAGCTTCGATGCAAAATCGGTTTCTTTATTAATGTTAAATTAGAAATTGTCATTAACAATGTGTGAATTTGGTAATTTAACATTAAATCTTAGTTTTATAACAAAAATAATAAATCACGAGATCAGATCAGATCAGACCTAAGTAGCACGTAAGTAAAGGCACTGTAATTTTTTGTACATGTAGTGTAAAAAATTACAGTACCTTTTTAATCCTATCCGTATCATATACTTTTGGCGTGTTCTTCAACGTTTTCCCTGGAAGTAGGACCTAAGGAAACTTAGAGCATCCATGGATTCATCGTTTAAGGCACATCTTAGATGGTTGCAAATGTATTTGCTGGAAGAAAACATACATCCGAATGTTCCCGATCGTTTCCGAATGCTGTCGTAACACTCGCGCGTCGAACGACGTTACATTGTTTGGACGGCGTGCATGAACGTTTAATTTTATGTGCACGTCTGATTGCTGTTTTGTTTTTGGTCGAATATTCGAATATCATAAATTTTCTATTCGAATATTTGAAACAGTTGATTATTCGAATAATTCGAATATTCGAATATTCGAATGCAAGCCCTAAAAGCAGGACAACTTTGTACTAGATGGAGCAACAATTATCGCAGGGTGGCTGGTAGGAGCTGGATGAGAGTAGCCGAGGGTCGAATTTAATGGCGTGCGGTTGGAGAGCCCTATGTCCAGCAGTAAACTGCTGTAGATTGATGAATGAGTGACGGTATAGAGCGTGGGTTTGACAGAGTGTACGAATATATCGCGAAGCGAAGTATTTGCTCCACCCACCTTATGCATCAGAAGTTAATGAGGAAATTATTTCTGTTCTAATTGCCATGTTTTGTGAACAGGTAACTGGCCTTGTTCCTGAGAAGCTAGTCAACGAATACCTGAGCATAAAGAACTACAGTGAATTGGAGAAGTTTGTGGAAAGGTGAGGTGTCCGTTACCCTGGCCAGATGTTGTCGAAAATGGTAATTTGAATCTTATAGATAATTAGATTTGCGGCTTCTGTAATTGTTGCGCACATTTTTAAATTTGTTGCGCTTATAGTTTTTTAATTATTTCACAAAAACATTTCCTGCTGCGGTAACGTTACCCTAGCCAGACCTTTTTCTTTCTAATGGGAATATTTAAATAAAAACTAGCTATAAAATTAGTTGTCTAGATGAAGTAAATGTTGTGCCTTATTTTGTATTCAAGTTTTCTTCGGTTGCGAAGTTATTCGAGATTTTGCTGGAGTAACGTTTCTGGTTTTGCTAGATCTTTGAAACGGTTAAACGGATTCTTATCATATTTTGTACATGACGTCTTAGGAACTAGTTTAAATTTGTTTTTCAATAAAAAAACCAAAATAATACATAGCTTAAAGGTTATTTCATTAAATAGAAAAACACTTCAATTGGTCCCAGCACTCTCAATAAGAGGTCTAAAGACTTACTTTAAACATTATTTTGAAGCTTGTAACTGCCTTCAAATGTATCTGAAGTTTCATTAGTATCCTGTAAGTATTTAACAAGTTATGATGATATTCAGTTCCTCACGAGCACGGTCTTGATGCGCGCAGTGTTATTTGGCCACTGGATTGGATATATGAACTGAATGTTATGTCAATTATTAGTTTTTTAGTTCAGTTGTATAACAGTAAAATTTCAGCTCAGTACGTTGGATAATTAATGAGATAATACGATTAAAGTCATTAGGAAGTGAATGACCGTTGTAACCCGACCAAGTTTAGGTGGTTACGAAAAAGCGAAAACGCAGAACATTATACTATCTTTTGAAATGTTTAGTATAATACACCTTACAATTTCGGTACAGACGCGTACACTGTTAAATACACAATAATATAATAATATTTTCTGTACTATGAAAACATTATTATTATCTTCCAGTTGCACAGACATAACAAAAATCACCGATTTAACATGTAGTTCGGTGGGACGCGGGAGGGGTGGGGTGAAGGGATAATACATTGTTTGCATAACGCACTAAACATGCTCCATAATCACATAATTCATCTTGTAGAGTGCGCGTGCGCTTCGGCAGTTCCGTTTCCTGTTTTTGCAAATATTTATCGAGTGCGTGAGAGCTATTTATAATAACAAGTGTGGCGAATTACTGCTGCTAATGTGGAGTGCTTCTATTGATGATCATATTAATTATGGTGCGGGCTGCTTGCTGAATTCACGAACAAGGTAAGCTTGCATAATGTAACTACAGAAATAGTGGCAAAATTATTAATAATATGTAGACTGTTAGGTACTTATCTAAAACTGTATTTATTTTAATGCTTAATTATTTGATTTTAGAACCTTTCTTATTATTTTCTTTTTTTCTCGTACTTAGTTATTACCTGGACTGGAATTCTCAACAATGATAACGACATATTTATCCTTCGCTACATAGTACCTATAAAACAAAGTCGCTTTTCGTTTGTCGGTACCTGTTTGCTTAAATCTTTAAAACTACGCAACGGATACTGAAGCAGGTTTTTAATAGATTGATTCAAGTGGAAGGTTTTTGTGTAGTACATTGTCAACATATGACTTGAAACTTGATTAATGAAATTCATGACTTAGCGACCGATTTTTACCGTTATCCCCATTATGGATTTAGACAAAAAATGTACTCTTTCTTTTTATTGTAGGTATAAACAGAATGGCAACATAGCAATAGCCGTGGGCCGCGATGATGGACGCGGTGATGGCGACATAATACTTACGTATGAGTGTGGTGGCGACTATGGCTTCGTGGTGAAGTTATAAAAAATATCGTTTGACATTCTCTACGTCTGTAACTCAGAAACTCTCCATCTACGGTGAGTACGTACTTATATCTAACTACGATTTAGGTAGGTTGACCTGCTGGCCACTGTACAATCTGTATTATTATGGATCAGGACTTGATTGATTGTTTTAAGTATAAGTTTATTAATACTTTAAAAGTTCAATTGAAATGATTATTTTACCTGTAAATAAACATTTTTAATAATCATGTAGTTTTTTTTAAAACTTGTGTACATGTCTGTACTAAATTTGCAACACTATCCTACATATTTTAGAAGGTACCATAATGTTCTGCGTTTTCGCTTTTTCATAACCACCTAAACTTGGTCGGGTTACCACAGTCATTCACTTCCTAATGACTTTAATCGTATTATCTCATTAATTATCCAATGTACTGAGCTGAAATTTTACTGATATACAACTGAACTAAAAAACTAATAATTGACATAACATTCAGTTCATATATCCAATCCAGTGGCCAAATAACACCGCACGCATCAAGACCGTGCTCCTGAGGAACTGAATATCATCTTAGCTTGTTAAATACTTACAGGATACTAATGAAACTTCAGATACATTTGAAGGCAGTTACAAGCTTCAAAATAATGTTTAAAGTAAGTCTTTAGACCTCTTATTGAGAGTGCTGGGACCAATTGAAGTGTTTTTCTATTTAATGAAATAACATTTAAGCTATGCATTATTTTGGTTTTTTTATTGAAAAACAAATTTAAACTAGTTCCTAAGAAGTCATGTACAAAATATGATAAGAATCCGTTTAACCGTTTCAAAGATCTAGCAAAACCAGAAACGTTACTCCAGCAAAATCTCGAATAACTTCGCAACCGAAGAAAACTTGAATACAAAATAAGGCACAACATTTACTTCATCTAGACAACTAATTTTATAGCTAGTTTTTATTTAAATATTCCCATTAGAAAGAAAAAGGTCTGGCTAGGGTAACGTTACCGCAGCAGGAAATGTTTTTGTGAAATAATTAAAAAACTATAAGCGCAACAAATTTAAAAATGTGCGCAACAATTACAGAAGCCGCAAATCTAATTATCTATAAGATTCAAATTACCATTTTCGACAACATCTGGCCAGGGTAACGGACACAAAGGTGAGTGTACTAAAAAAAAGAATCCCTTTGTTGGAGAAAACAACTCATTAAAAATGCCGTCATTTTATTTTAATCTGCTCGAAGTAGAAAATAACATTTTCTTATTGCACCACCATTAACCATTGTAGAACCACTATCTGGTATGGTTTGATCTCACGACTCTTGATCATTCAACGCCATAACATTTACACTAACAACAACTATCCATCAACATGTCCTAAGGCTATTGCTATTTCATCTAACTCCAAATATGGGTAAAAGTGTCTAAATACAAAATCTCATTTGCCCTTTCTGGAAATGATATCCAAGTGCTCAGCCTTTTTAGCTGTTACATAAAAACTTACATACCTAATTTTACTGAAGCACTTATTTTACACATTTTACAAACCCCTAAATAGAATATGAACCCAAGTCGGCCGTAGCAAAGAGAATCTCCACAGATAGGGACTCGGGTTATAGACGAGTCGGACCTCAAGTGTATATGCGGCGTCTCTCCGCAGACAATGGCCCACCTTCCATTTTGCGCCACAAGCCCTGTCCCCTGGCGGCGAGCAATGGGCAGCTCGACACCCGGCAAGGACGGCGCGTTATGTTCCACGCGCGCCTCAAAGAGATGTCAGCACGAACTGACGGGGTCCACTAGGGCCGATGCCTGCCAGGGCCGCGGGTTGTTTGAAAGAGATACCGTGGCCCGTGGCTTAGGCAACTGAAGGAACACGGGTGGGTTTTAGTCAGTAAAAGTCAGACGCCCTCCCGCTCCGCCCAGAGCGGGAGAAGACATATGATGATTTCCTACCAAGAAAAAAAAAAGCCCTGTCACCTGTGTACTTGAGGAACTTATGACTGTGATAGCGAACAGAGTCCTCGTGGTTGAATTTTGGGGCACACATAATGTTTGAAAGAACAATGGCAGCCACCCATACATTAATTTAGCTGAGATTTAATTCTTGCGTCTTTAAATGAAAAATATCTTGTTTAACTCGGCGTCAACTTCTGAATTAGTTTGTGCAAGAATTTTTGTTCGAGAAGTCCGAGAATAATAGAAATTCAGTCATGAACTTTTGTAGGTTATGTTTATGGTTAGCGTTGCCCGGATAAACCCGGACATAGGTAGGCTTTCTGATTGCGTGTCCAGCCAAAATAAACGGTGTCTGGCTTGTCCGGCTTTTGTTAGGCTTTTTACATTTCGCAAACGAGCGAGCGCCGATGACTGATTATGACAATAATCAAAAAAGCTTGATTTTACATACAATTTTTTTGTCGTACCTATTAATACTGAGACACAAAATCCTCAATAATGTAGGGTGTCCGGCCTTTCTACCCAAATGTCCGGCCAAACTCTGTCCGGCTATTAGGTTTGGCGACCTGGCAACCCCATTGAACAATCAACAGTTGTCAAATCAAGACTTTATATTTTTTTCGACTTGGGATAATAGTCTTTTTGCCAGTCATTAATTGAAAGTAATTAATTTATTTTTACACTACAATATTTTTACCGCCCTACAAAGAACACTTCCACTTATAAATAAACGTTATTGTTAATTCATTTACTCCTTTTTGTTACAACAACAAACTAAAACTGATTTTATTACAATAATACTGTACTTACTGTCACTTGGCAGAATAAATACAAAATGGCATCACTAATTGTCAATGAAAAAATCAAATAACTTTTCATTTAAAATATTTTTTTTATCCGGAGTTAACTAGGTAATGTGATACTTTGAAAAAACGTAGAAAAATAATAGAACTGCCTTCGTATATAAGTCACTTTTAGACGCTCAAATTAAAGTCAGCTAAGCTTTCGCCGTTGTTCTTTCACAACCTTATTTGCCATCGATACACTAAGACGATTGGGGTGTATTGAACAATTCAACAACAAAATGATTAAGTATGCTTCCATTCTATGGCAGTTTTTTCAAAAGGTGTTAATAGCAATAGCATAATCAAATAAAAAAAAAACTCTTGCTTCTTGACGACGAAATAAACTATTATCATCAAGTCGATCGCTCTTGTTCCCTTTCATAGGGTGTATTAAAATAGCCTACCTTAGGCAGAGTTTGAAAACACTTTATATCATTTTTTTTTTTTTTTCTGGTGGGAAATCATCAAATGACCCCTCCCGCTCTGGGTGGAGCGGAAGGGAGTGTCAGACTCTTACTGACTAAAACCCACCCATGTTCCTTCCTTCGCCTTTTATGTTCCGGGGTAACGGTAACCCTTTCGGACAATCCCGCTGACCCGGCAGGCTTCGGCCCTAAGGGGCCCCTCGGATTATGCTGACATCTCTTTGAGGCGCGCGTGGAACACTTACGCGCCGTCCGGCACGGGCCTGGTCCTGTTCGGGCGGTGAGCTACCCATTGCTCTCCGCCCGCAGGCCCGCGCCTACGGTGGCCGGTAGTCGTCACTCGACTCCCGACGAACGGGGCGTCTCCCGCGGCGGCTGGGACGGGAGGCTCTCTCCCTCATCCGTCCCGCCACCTCACACTTTATATCATGGTATAATAACCTATTTATGCAGTATCGAGAGAAGTACATATGTGAACTACATACCTATTATAACAAAAATCTCTATCCACCAGTTTCCTAATGGACGCCTACTCCGCATCCCAACTGCTGGAGCAGCTTTCCGCAACGGTCGTGACAGCGGGCCAACTCACCAACAAACAGAAGTGTGACATCAGTGAGAAGGTGGCTGTGTGCTCGCACCGGCTACTCGAGGGCGGCGCAGAACTCATGCAGCTTACAGATCTTGGATGTACTATCATCATGGCGAATAATAACCCATAGGGAGTTGTCCAAGGTCTGTTAATTATCACAAGTATTGTAGCCTTGTTGGTAGTGTCGTTGGAAACTAAATAAAACTCCTTATAGAAGCGAAACTCCTTCGAAAGCGAAAATCCTTGATTATATTTTGAATGGAAGCGAAACTCTTGCTTTTACTCGCGTTCAAAATTGCATTGTTAGCCTACATAGGGCGTATGTTACTCCCTGTTTCGACTCTATACGATGTTTTATTAGATTTTTGTGGGATGTAGTCATAAAAAATGAAATAATACCTCGTAGCGGAACTCATGTTCCGAACGCGTTCAAAATCGCACTAGTGTATGTCTTCTAGCTTCGGCCGTAAGATACGCCGCAGTTTCGCTTCTAAACGAAAAGTATTATGTAGTTCTTTTTCTATAATAGTGCACAATTGCTGGTGTATGTGTCGCCATCTCCCGGAATGTAACTATAACTAGATCTAAATACAGATGGACGCGATTGTGTTATACAAATAATGACACATGGCCATTGGTGCATATCAAGTTACGTCTGTATGCGACAAACGATAATTTATCCTAAATACACAAAAATCATTACCAATGCTGTGCAATTTCTAAACGTTAGTTTTGAACGTTTGGAAATACGAGTGAAAAAATTGTGTGATTGGAAATGCTACAAATGTAATGGTAAAATATTGTTAAGATTTTTTTTTATTTGTTACTCTTTGTAATGTTATGGTTATTGCATTTGTGATTGAATACTATTCAAAGTTTTGTTTGTTTTTGAAAGCAGAAATGCTGCATAAAAACTTCGGTATTTTTATTTTATTTGTAAAACGCGTTCAAAACTCAATTATATGGAATCATTGTGCTCGTTTTGCTACACAAAGTGAAGCTAAATAGGGGTCCTACATATCGATTGCGCCCTTATACTTTTCATTTACTATTTAACAAACATAAACCAATTTCGCCCAATTAAAAACGCTACCATTTATTATACGGCTTTCATTGCACTTATATACCTAGTTATAAGTGGGGCGAAGTGATATATAGGGATAGTACTAAACTAGTAGATTTTATAATTTCTACCATCCACATTTGCATTTATATGTATAATGTTACACATGTTTACAAATAAATATATCTTTATCTTTATCTTTGTAACTGGCCTATGTTTGATGCATCGCCGCCAAAATGTCCAAATAAATCCTTGGACCTGTCTTGTAACACCAAAAGTCTATTGAATCTCACAAAACAAGACCTTTGTGCATGCTTTTTTAGGGTTCCGTAGCCAAATTGCAAAAGCGGAACCCTAATAATTTCGTCCTATCTGTCTCAACGTCTTGTCTATCGATGTATCCTGTCCTGTGCATCGCTAAACAATGGTGTAAAGAAACTAAGAAATAAAAAAAAAAAAATTGGTGGTAACTCCCCCACACATGTAACCGAAGGATGAAAAAAAAGTTCAGTATTGTTTTTTTTTGTCGGATCTCATAATTAAAAAGATGTTTTTGCTAAGTGATTTAGCTATTCAAGTCAATAGATGAGTTTGAGAGAGGAGTATTTCGGTTACAACCGCAGAAATAACTTCGTTTTACATAGTTTTTTTTTTGGAGAAATACTATGAAATACTCACTTATTTTTGCATTCGATAAAATCAATACTGTAATATTGCATGCATTATATTCATCCAAACTGCGTAACTCTTCACTATGCGCTACCGCGCGATGACAACCAGCCGATACAAACTTATTTATATACTTGCATTCGATGAAGTAAATACTTGCGGTAATATTCGTGCCAACTGGGGAACCCTGCACTATGCGTGGTCAGGCAAGCACTTGGCCGGTTTTTTAAATCGGTTATCTGAGCCAAAATCTCATAGAAATATTTGTCATGTAAAAAGTCACACGCACACAATTCCAAAGGACAAAACGTGCATATGTATAAATTATCTTCGCAAAATATAATTCTGTCGTATTGGCGGCCGTTGCAAAACGCCTCATCCTGCCTTAGCCCCGTTAATATCGTGTGCAGTGACCTCCTTGAACTTTGTTCGATAATCTTATTTGCATCTCTTGTGTTAGTTCAAGCCGTACAATACAACATATTGAATGTTTCTAATTCTGATAATCGTATGCAGGGTTTATTTTTAAGATGGTACTTCACAGCGTTCAGATTAAGATCTGGTCACGTTCCACTTAACAAGTTCGCACACATGACGAGGAAATCGGGGGTCTACTCCGAAGTGGTATCGGCTGAATGTTCGGCCGTTTCCTGCTACGAAGTTACTATTTGGTTCGGTCGGTCCCGATCCTACACTCCTACACTCTTTCGAATATTGACTATGGTCCCGACCCAACTGAGCCGATCCGAACTTTTTTCGCATTTTTCAATAATATTCGGTTTGGCCATGTGTCGGTCCGATCCGATCATTCGCACTTTGCACTTCGTAGTAGACCCCCAGATTCTCCAAATTTTGACGTGTGCGGTGTAATTGAAGACGTTCATCACCGGTAGAATGTGTCCGTTACGAGACGGTTCGAGTCTTTTATAGGAAATTTCTACTTGAGCAGAACTAATGTGGGTATGTTCCACGAGATGTTGTCCTCTCCTTTGTCTGAAGCCGCTAAAGAGCTGTTTATGTTATTTAGTCGTAAACCATAATTTAGTAAGTAGATGTATTTCAGTTTCAATTAGGGTACGATGGAATTGACTTGTACTTTATGTCTAAAAATTCCTTAAATAAATAGAAATAAAAAAGATGGAACTTCAGGGCGAAAACCGATCTATTAACCGGTCTATTAAAGACCAAAATTGTCTAACGCTTTGTGAGGTCGATTTTGGAGGTCCCAAACTATATTTGAATCAGATTTCGTATTGCAAAAACCTACATCACAAAAATAAAACCTATCTGTACAAGGTGCAAAGCGCTAAGGTCTAAGTTACACCCTAAATTTTGACCCTAAAGATAAATCATTCTAACTAAATGATATAAGCATAGCAAAATCAGCCTATAACGTTCCCACTGCTGGGACACAGGCCTCCTCTCTGTGAGAGGGAATCAGAATCAATGTAACTAAAATTTAAATTGACGCCAAATTTTAATCTCAATGTCTGCACTAAATTCCAAAGTGTAAAGTTTAGGGCGGCATAATGTGGCCATAATTTACGTTAAGTATATCTAAATATCTGATAGTTAAATCTGTAATTGTATGTGTTGATAATATTAACGGTTTCAATGAAAACTTAATAAAACATTTTGAATTCAATTCCACTCAGTTTGTTAATGATACCTTTGTGTTTTATGCATGAGGTATTCAAGAAATAGTTCATTGATTATATATAATGTGCGCATTTTAACCGTGTGATTATTGTCAACGCGGAATTGCACGGTTTGTGACCGTCATCGTACTTTACAATTACCGCTGCAGCCACAAACATGTTACTAATGCACTTTGTTATCTCAATCGCATTTAGATTGGATTGTGAAGTCTATCGATACCGAGCAAATAAATCAGCTTATTGTATAACTGACTTTTAATGTACCAAACGACGACATGATTGACTACTTCGTCCATAAAGTATGTTTTACTTTCATTCATAACGTCGGCCGTTTAAAATCTGTTGTCAGGTGGATACTAGCGCGACTGCGAGCACTACCACCGAGTGTGCAGTTTACGCGCGCGTTCATTTCACTTCCGCTGTCGGTTGAACGGACGGGCGAGTAGGAAAGAAGAAAATAACGTTCTTGTAGAAAGATAATATCGGGCGGCGCGGTGGAGCGCCCCTCCACGTCAGTGTGCGCGCGCGCTGCGCCGCGATTGGTCGCGCGACTCCCGCCCTCCCCCTCCGCCGCACGCGCAGCGTCTAGCTTTCCAGATTTCAAATCTCGACCGTTTATTTCATAGTGAGCGGGCAGAGCGCGCGGGCCGCGCTCCGCCGCAGGAGCGCGCGCCGCATACAATCATGATTGTTTAAAAAAAAAACACGGCAACGTGCTCGTGAACGGTTCGGTGCTACAACGTGACATCGCTAACGATCAGTGCGTGCAGTGCGTCGTGCTCGACGGTTCCACGAATCAGCGGCGGCGGAAAGGTCAATTTCTTTCGATGAGTGGCGGTTTAGTGCATGTTTCTGTACACCATGACTAGATCCACACTCATCCATGGAAATTGCGAGGTTCTACGGGAGGCAGCGGTTGTCGGCGTCGGCGGCCAGCTCAGAGCGTCAGACCGGTGATTACGGCGGGTATGATTACCGTGCGCGTAATGATACGTTGAGCGGCAGGTACGCGCTCTAACGCCGAGGTTACCTCCGCGCCTCTACCTGCGCGCGACCGCCCAAATAATGTCATTTAGATACACTCCGCGCCGGTTAGCTATTGGTTGTTCAATGTAAGTTTTTGTAGTTGTTTTTCATCAATTTCAAAGGTAAAGAATTGAAGTTTTTTGGGCGGTTAAGTCACGGTATGTTCTTGAGCGTCGGTTGAAGAATGTGAGGTACATTTTGTTAGATTGGACCTGTAAGGTTATCAGCGTCCATTCGAAAACCTCACGTGCGGCCGGGGTAAGCGTGTAGGGGCGCGGGGAGTGAGGCGGCAGATAGCGGCGCAGGCGCATCTGCTCCTTCTGAGAAAGGCCATTGTGGCGGTCCCGGAGTGGTCAGTGCGGTGACGTCACGGGCCGGGGCCGACAACCTTCCCCCCGCGCCCCGCACGCCGACGCTGTACCTACACAACATTGAGGTACATCCGACAGCGTTCGCAAATGATTCTCAAAGAGATTAGTTTCCATGTTATTTGTTATGTAAAAATGTTTTTGTTGATTGTTAGTTCGTTATCTTTTTATTTACATTTCGTATCCTGTGAGGCGGCTTCCACCGCTCTTGGGACCGCCAATGAATGAATATTTACTGAACAGGATAACATTAACAGCGTGCGTGTTGGTTTTTCCCATTTACTTCCGTTTGAATACACGGCAGTTAAGATCCTCTTATGGACTATCTGATTATTCTCATCTATATCCTCCTTCAAAAGTGGTTTTAAAAGGACAAATTTCTTCATTTTTGCCTTCTGCATTGCGATGGCGGGAATCTGCCCAACCGTTTTTACGATTGCCAATATTTTAAGACCATGTCCCAAATTGTTCCTTTGTAACGAACAAGTCCTGGTTTCAAGACCTTAAACCAAAAGAACATCTACTCCAGAATTAGAAAAAAAAAAATGTTTAGCTTGTGTTAGCCCCAATATCTGAAAAACCTGTTCTACAAGCCTGTGCAGTTCCAAATACCACAAGAAACAATGTAAAATCCTTAAAGTTAACATCCCTATTTTTTACATACTTAAATAATAATACCCACGCCGTGGTAATAACAATAATTTTCCCGCCAGTTCTAAAAACCGATGTCGAAAACGAGCAATCATTCAAACCCCTGGCTATTACCCCTAATGAACAAAATTGTTCGGCTTTCTCAGGAAACGCTCGCCTTCTCAAAACCCCAGCCGCGTCGAACAAAGCAATTTCACAAATTCTTTTCAGACTAAATTATACTGTGTCCATCAAGAGTGTCGGCTCTCTGTTATTTCTACATGTTTTTATGCCTCGTAGAGTTACTTAATAGTGTTCCGGGTAGTGGGTTTAGTGGGGCAGGTACCAAGCCCCAGGTAGAAGGTATAAAAGCGCGGGCCCGACAAAAAAATATTATGTAAGGCCCCGCTTGTAAACGTTTTGTTAAAAGTGAGAATTAGACGTACGGAACATTCGGATCGTCGGTAGAACGCTCGCCTCTCGACGCTTCAACATTTTTCATAACAAATTATCGCATTAAGTTTATTACTTGTAATTTTTCCGCTACTCGGTTTTTCTACGAACGTGTTTTATTATCTTCCAAATTAATTAGATGGCGTTTAATTTCAAGATTAACTATGTTTTTAAATGAAGTATGTACTCTTATGTTATTTTTTATGTTTAACCGCGTGCTTCGGGAGCGAGTTTGTGTAGTGTAGATCATGTCAATCAATCATGTTTATAAAGGTGAAGCAATCGGACAGATAAAATTCAGGAGGCTCACCTCATTTCCCAACATTCCAGAACTCGTGACATCATATCTAATGTAAACATGTCTGGGATACAGTTGACCTTTGATTTACAATTTCAGACTTTCAATATTGAGATTATCCTCAAAATGCTATGTAGATTTATCGCCTACCCACTATACGTACAATCTTCATGAATACTCAAACGATATGTATCTAGCGCAAATATTACAACTTGAGTTTATTCCAGAACATTGTATAGCAAATAGGAAATGGTATACGAAGAATAACTATACAGCCGGAGACGACAACTTGAATAGATCGTTTATTTCATTCGGTTATAACTCAAAACTGGAACTAACCGGCGCAGGCAGGAGCGCATAAAGATGCTAAAATATAAGCGTCGATAAACAAGAGTGTAGGCCGTTGCGTTATTCCCATGAAGACGGAGTTATGTGTATTGTATGCGCGTGCTCACGACGAACGCTATTTTTTCGTTGTGTAAACATTGCGCTTCCGCGTTAGCTGGGCCGTGCGAACCGTGAGGGTCGAGGGAACCGCCCGACCTAACGTAAGTTTCCTTTGTTTAACACTTTAACGCATTTGTGTGATATTCGCACAGTTACTGTCACGCGGGGCTGCGTCGTCGCTGACGCTACACTACTTAGCTATCAAGTGGACTATGGACACTTTTTTCCTGTCTCTGAAATGACAATCGATGAGTCAACCTTCAAACGAGACTTAAACTAAAAATAAAAGAATTACACATGCTAATTGGAGTTTAGTTATGTATGCACACATTATACACTGCTCGAAATAGACGGTGAGGGGGAAAATGCACCCTCCCCAGTTCCCATGGACTTTAACATATTCAAGTACCTCATAGCATAGGTATTCAATAACAGTAACGAAGGCGACAAAATAACAGGAATTTAAATTAGCTTTTGATTGATTACGAAGATTCCCCAACCCGATAGGACGCATGTCTATGCAGCGGACTACGCGATACAGATATTGATGAACCCCTTTATGTCAATAAAATACAAGAACTTGAAAACACTCAAGATTCTCAGGATGTATGAATTAAGCAAAACCATTCGTGGAACTTCGCTGAATAATAGACAAGTCGAACAAAACAACACATAAATAAAGTTAGAATTTGAATTGTCTGAAAAACGAAGTGATGCGACGAGAAAATTCTGCGGCACAAAAGCAGTAGCTGGCTTGATTGTCGCCAATTAGTTGTAATAACGGCCCTCGGCCGGCCGCGCTCGGATAACGCGCTGTAATTTGTTAGCGAACACCGAACACGGCTCACGGGGACTGTGAACAAGATTTATGTGTGAAATATTCGAGGTCGATGCCTCTGCTGGCTACTGGATTTTGTTTCAACGCACCGCACCGGTCGCTCTCGCTCATCTGGTTTATGAAGTGTTGGAAACATTTCATATTCATAGACTCTGCGACCGACGATGCATAACGTTATTGATTCAATAATCAACTCTGATTGCTATTTATTGAGAGCTTTATTGTGAAGGACCCTCTTGTAAGGTGACATTCTATCTTGGCCAGTCATTCAGTTCCAACAATTTGTATTCTAATGTAACTTCTTATCTCTCACCGTACGTGGATTTGTATTTGAAGTTGGCACTATAATTAGGTAGGTACACTTATTGTACCTCGGCTGTATTTTACGCAACCGAAGCATGAATCATACAATCGTTAAGTTACAACATTTCGTTTGAACTGTACTACGTGGAGCTAGATTCCCATCTTGTTTTAAATTGGCTAAGTCAGTATCGAGTATCAAAACATAACATAAAATTGGGTTTCGTATCGTGTTTCTGACCACTCAACTTCGATTTGTCACTTGATTTTGATTAAATGCAATAAGCTAAACGTGTCGTTGTTTCATTTTTACAAACTCATAGTTCAATGATGTAATGCAGCCTACTTTATAACTTCACATGAGTATTTCTCATGTGAAGTTATAAAGTAGGCATCATTAGTTTTGTATAAGAATAATAATAATTCCATGTAATAGTTGTTTGTGGAACTCAACAAAATGTAAAATAGAGTGATGCAATTATAGCAAGCCATTACCTAGATGTAGTTGTTGGAGGATAATGTAGAGCACAGTAAGCTCCCGGCGGCGGGCGGGCAGAGCGAGTGCAACGTACACGGCTGCTCAAGGGCAGCGATGTGAACCGCCTAACCCTGGATCCTGTTTACGCGCATTCGAATCCAATTTTCTTTGAAGGCGGTCTGCAATCTACAATCATTATTTTTGCAAAGACAAATCCATTTCTGCCTGCGGTACGTGACTGTGGGGTAATGAGAGCTAATGGCGGCGGAGCTGTCATTACGCGGGCGCTCGGCTGCGCGCGCCGATTGCGGTGTCAGCTCGGTGCGCCGGCGCAGCCCGCGATGCGCCCGCCTCGCCGCCGCGGTCACGATTGCTGTCAGCTTGTGACACCACAATCATTATTGCACTTTTATGTTCAATTCGCCGGTTACAACAGGCACGCCTTGTTTTCTCATTTTTTTTTGCAATAATCAAAGTCTCGGTGCATGCTAATCGAGTTTGGCAAAAACTTCATAGTACTCTGTTGCATAATTTAATTTGGTTTTTATTATCCTGTGGCAATTAGTCAGAGGTCATTGATTGCAGTTGTTGCATTTAATACAATAACCGTTCTAAATGGTTTGTTCAGGTCTGTTAATGAATTCGTCAAACAAACTCCGAGACTACAAAGAAACGCTTTGCTTTGTTTTAATGACACTAACCTTTTTCTTAAATTTTGTTTGTAATTTAATTATAGTTTTGTCTGTTACTGGTAAAGTTATCACTACTGAAGTGTGCTGTGTTAGCTGTAAGTAAATTATAAGTCCCTCTCTGTATCCATTGTAATATGTAACTTATGTAAGTTTTCAACAATTATTTTGTTAATAAAACTGAATTTCTATAAGAAAACTTGTTTGATTTACTATTTTTATTTTTCACCCACCCATTATTTTCTGCCTGTAGTCTGCAGTCTCGCCATTCACGAAACCTTAATATGATAAGGAAGCGCAGTTTTTTACTTAAATATAAAAAAATGGCTGCTTACGAATCAAGAATCTATCGACGATTCGAAAAAAAGTGTTTGAAATATATAAGTATGGTGCAGGCAACCGGACCATTAAACGAATGAGGCAGCCCCTAAAATCCAAAATGGCTTATTAGTCAGCAAATTTGCAATAGCTGAAATATTGATGGATGGAAAGGTAGAGGAAAACCAAGGGTAAGATGATCGTGTGAGATTATATAAATGAAAAGGGAAGACAATGATAGCTAGAGAAAAACGTTTTTGCGTAATAGCAGAAGTCAAAAATATATTATGAGCCGATTCTGTCTTAAATTAATTCATGCATTCACTGACAGACAGCGCACAGCATAAACTGCTAGGTCTAGAAGCATGACATTATTATAACGAAGGATTTTTGAAAAATCATTCGTTATTGGAAGGTCGTCCTTTTTGCCAATGGGAAATCCTATCGACCACGAGCATAGAAATGTAAAAAACAGAACACAAGGCTTGTAAACAATACAACAGTGTATCATGATTTTCTGAACGAGCTTCCAACAGTACAAAATTGCTGTACCTCTATGTACTCAAACTTGTAAAACTAAGTGGCTGTTCAGAATAACGTTCTCAAGAGCTCATAACTGTGGTATTATAGCCCACTATCGAATGCTGCTCCATTAAATCATAAACTAACGTTAACGAGACGATTTCATTTAGCAGTAACTACACTAGCTGGCCAATGAAATATATCTTCTTACTTAAACAGCCCATTCGACTGCGCAAGCGCATTATGGATCTAAAGCGTTTACATTCACCTTAAAGCTCATTACAATAATAAATGTACCCTTTTATAGCAAATGTAATGTCATATAACCAGCACCTGTCATATAACCAGCACCTGTCATAATCAGATTAAATATCCATATTTGAATATTCATGGAAGTTTTAAATTATGCTGTCGTTGTTGACGGAAACAAAATTGTTATTTAATTTCGGTGACTACGCATTCACGCACCGTGCGTGAGAAAATTGCTCCCATACGCAGCTTACTACATTTTGCCGCCAAAAGACAAAATAAGTGTATCTTCATACAAATGTACCATAATGGTTTCAAATGAGATAGTTGGTTATATTTTACACCTTTATACCATTGACTAAGACATAAAACGTGAGTAGCATCGTGTAACAGAACACCTTTACGAGCCGCGAGGTGCGTACGCGCAGCCTTTATTGGATAATACGAATTGGCCATTTTAGCAAGTCATAAATAATTTCGAATATTAACATGCTCTCTTGAAGTATTCATACATTCAGTTTATAGTCCGCGGGCGCACGAGCATGCTATTTTTATGCTTGCTAAGATTTTTATTGATGGCCATAATTTATGTCGACACAAAACAATTCAACGTGAGACTAAGTAACGTGTCGTTGTAGGTAAGTCGATCGTCAGATTATCTACGCGGCCTTAGAGCCAATATTCACGATTAAGAAGGACACCAGTTGGAATTAAATGTATCGTTAACTGGGGCACAATGTCCGTTCTATTGGTCGTTTGTTTATGATCGCGACCGCCCGCTTGGATACTAACGTGGCCTATACTAGTCACTAGTGCCGTGTTCATTCACGCAGCTACCATTCACTGGCACCTTGAAGTTATTGTGTTGAACAACACCTGTCCACCGAGCACTGCAATGCGATGTGGAATGTTTTATCCGTGATTTCATTAATAATTCAAAGGAAACACTACCTGTGCAATCATAGCCACACAGTACGTTATGGGAATGTTATCAAAGTTTGGCGATCTATTGGATGCATAGGTGCCATGCGTGAAGGTTTTGCAATGCAAAGCAGCTTATCATTCACTACATACAAGATTACATCAGTGCAAAAATATTTTCATTGGGAACAATGGTACATATCGTCCGCTACGGTGATTTAACGACAAAACCAATAATTGTAAATCAAACAAGCGTTTATTGGCGGTTCGACAGGCAGCTGACTAGGTAATGTACTACTATGACATAGGAATTGCGCTAGATATTCAATTGGACGGATTAATTGGTGAACGGAGGGCCCGTGGACGGTTGTTGGCTACGACAATCACTCAGTGTTATGCAACACGTTGCTGGAGCTAATACGTAGGTAAATATGCGGAAAAACACATGTAACTACAGTAACAAGCATGATTTACAGGCAATTTGTAAAGCCTTTCGGATTGGTAATGGTAACGTTTGACGTGCATGCGCCGTGACGTGGCGAAGAACTGCATTATGAATACGGAATTCATCAACGTCGTTAAAATATTCAAGTATATTTAGAACACTAATTCTACCAAAATTGGTACAGAGTTGGCTACAATTCCCTCATTCTGCAGGCCTGACTAAGGGACTTGTGGCTAACTTAGGACCTCCCATGAATCCCCGAAAAGCCAGGTGCAGAATATCAAATGTAAAAAACAAAAAAAAAATGCAAATAGGTACTGCTTGTTTTGCCGAGTTAGACTCGGTTAAAGGTTATCCTGCTTATAAAGCCGTCAGAATGTACTTTGTTACATGCATTTTGATTTACGATTAAACACCTTTTCACCCTTTACCTTTAGCGCAAGTGCGGTTAGATAAGTACAGTCGATATAATTTATGTTCCTACTATGCATAACATGTTCTGTATCATAATTTTCGTCTCTTTCAAAAAGCCATTGTCGCGTACACAATAATGCAACGTCGGAATTCTTTCACAATGCGACAGACAAGTCCCAGGAAACGGCGGCAGTTGGAGTGGTTATTTTATTCGCCACGTTGCACAGTGGTGGCATGCAAGCGACAATTTTATCGTTGCGTAACCGTAGGTAGGCAACAATTTGCGCACAGTGCGTGTCGCCGATGTTAGCTATCAAAGCGGTGTTTCATTGACTTCCCAGCGGCCCCAGCGTCACGCGGGGTGCCCACCGGGCTGGCTGCGTCATGTTTTGTGAAACTAGTGTTAATGATGGGATGGGGTACTATTGAAAACGCGCCTACAGTTCCTGTGTGAACATTCCGAATAAAACTATTTTAATTGATTGCACGCTATGTACTGGCAAGAGAGCTTCTACGATGTACCGTTTAAAGTAATGATGGTCGATAAAAAACAAAGTTGTATTGCCGAGTTTTATTTTACATCCGACACTTTACTATTAGGGACTGGAGTTGAAGAAATCACACATAAGGTGGGTATGCACGACTACCTAGTATCGAAAATGTACGAGTAGCAACAGCAAACATGCATTTATGACCAACCCGATGGTCATTACAAACTGTTTAATTGTTTGCAAGTAAGATTTGTGTTTGTTTTCCTTCCACAAGGAAATAAACCTGAGATATTATGTTGTTGAATGATTAAGTAATATGTCTAGTGTTTGTTGAAACTATTGTTTTCCTAGTAGTTAGGCAAGTTGTTTCTTATTTAATTAGCTATGAAAAATGATTGATTTTCTTATGTTTACCTTTGCTTCGATTGTTTTAGCACCGAAACCTATGACTAAGGGCCGGTTTTTTGATCCGTAGTTAAACTCAACCAATTGTTAAAAATATAATTGTTAGTTTATGTAATGGTCACTAATGGTTATTTTTTTAAACTAATAGTTAATTATTTGAACATTAGCAATGATATTATATCATTAGAAAACTAAAAATTGATCAAAAAACACATTTTGCAAAAAATAACCATTAGTTACTATTTTTAACAATTGGTTGAGTTTAACTGCGGATCAAAAAATCGACCCTAAGAGCTTTTTTCCAAATACAGATAGTTTTATCCGTGGAATAATTTTGAATTTTTGACAGTTCGTCCATACAAAATATGTCAGACGTGAATTTTATTCCACGAATAAAAATTATCCGTCGATTGAAAAATTGGCCCTTAGAAACGCATCTATAATTTCTTTTACAAGCAATTCTCTGTCGGCCCATACTTACCTACGTTCTTAATTAAGTATATCAGTACACTGTAATCAACTAAATGACGTACCTATTACTCGTACAAGCAAAAAATCGACTACGAACCTATTAGTAACACATTATCCATTAAAACGCTGTTTCGGCAGGCTGTTGAACACTGAAACAAAAAAAAAACATGAAATGACTACTTCATTGGTTATGATCGATGTCGTCACATTTTCACTGTATATCTCACAGTTTAGTGAAGGAATTTATCCTGTAATTGATTTAATATAACATCACGCCTTGTTTCTCCGAAGGGTTAGGCAGAGGTGTACCTATAGTACACCCACATTTCGCCAGTTATGTTCAAGTTCCATGTCATAGGGGCGAGCCTATTGCTATCAACCCGGCACAAATCCAGACTTCGGGCTGCTACTGCGTTTCTAATAATCCCAGGCTGGTAATGGAACCCAGGGCCTCATATTTAGCAGTAGCACTTGCGACCACTTGACCAACGACGTAGTCAATTGATTTAATCGCTGATAAAGTTAATGTATTCATGTTGCGGCGATAACTAACGTCCAACGGTGCAGGTGACGCTACCTGTAGTCCTTAGGGCATTAGGTACCTACACGCGTGAAGTAGAATTATTTATGCTTCGATTTAGTCACCATGTTTGCATTGACCATATAGGAACAACAAGTTTGAAATGGATCTGAAATGTTGGTAGAAGGTGATCATCGATCACTTATAACATTTTAAGCATGCTGGCTCTGTACCAGGTGATCACCTGTGAATTTTGGAGAGATACAATTTTCTTCTTCTTCTTAGCGTGTCGATGGAAATCTAAATGGACTAGGCCCAGAGTTACTGAGAGGCTACGTGTTTGGCGCCATCACTAGCGTCCATCACCATCTTAAAGTTGGATTTTGTCATCAAGGTGTATCGGGTCGGCTCGGTAGGCAGAACAAACTCAAAACTCTGCAACTCTCGATCTTGTCCACACAAGTTTTTTCAATCTTAAATCATAGGATCTACTTAGGTACTAAATTACTGCAGACAAAACTGCAGCCACATAATTTCTTGCACCTTGCTCTTCACCTATCGCATCCAGTCACCTCCAGGCCGTCACTTCGAAGTTTCGGTAGCAGCTCGAATTTCGTCATCAAAAACATCTTTCGCACCAACAATTGATTAAAACCAACATGACTGATATGCCGTGTGAACTCCATCTCTCATTGTGGGGCACTAGACAATATTACTCATCATATTTACTTAGTGTACGAGTATTCAGTTCACCTCGGCTTTTTGGAGAGGCACCTTCTGAAAATTGCATTTTATCATAGGATGGTATCAGTTCGGCAGGTAGAACTTTAATACCAAAAATTCTACAAGTCTCCATCTTGACAATCAAGTTTTTTTTCAATCTTAGATGAACTTACTAAATTACAGCAGACAGAAACCTAGCGACGAGAATTGTACTCTGCCTTTAGCATCCAGTCATCCCCAGGCCATCACTTCGAAGTTTCGGTAGCAACACGAATTTCGTCATTATCTTTCAACCCAACAATTGATTAAAACCAACATGACTGATATGCCGTGTGAACTCCATCTGTCATTGTGGGGCACTAGACAATATTACTCATCACATTTAGTGTATTCAGTTCGTGGGAGCCCGATCTTCAAAAGCGTCGGCTAGAAAGGTTCTTCATGAAATGATTCTAGTTGCGTGACCGTAATTACGCCGGCGATGCTGATCGGTGTCTTGGACAGTTAATTGTAATGGCGTGTTCGACTCACAGGCACTCACAAGCCCGTTTCCTGTGCATTTGTTCCTAGTACAATGTTATGGATGTCAACGGTTCGTAGTCTGTGCACGCGTCGTGTTCAGTCTTTGTGTAATATTTTCCTAAGGTTATGTGACAGTAAACTAAAACTCCAAGGACTAAAGAGTTGTCATCGGGCCCTGAAAGCGATTGAAATCTAAAGTCTGAAGTTTAGCAATGTTTAGAAACCTGCCATTGAATTTAAATGTGAATCAGTTATCTTGCTTTCCATGTAGCGACACTAGGACATTAATTTTGTCCTAAAGTGGACGGCCAGGAATCGTGGTGCTCACTTTTGTAACATGCTCATTTACGTCATCACATTTCCCAACTAAAGCATATATCTAAGTACCTATACTCAGCTCCTGTATTACTTAAAGCTCGGCAATAAACTGCAAGCATTGCAATTAATATTTTATTGAAGTTATATGCGAAACTAAGAACGGATTAGGCACGATTGTAAAATAGATGTTTGATTACCCTTACGTATAATTATTTTCCTAATTAGCATAGGAATGTTATGAACAGTTTTGCAATTACCTCCTCACACGAGGCCTTCAAATATTTCATTGATTTTCCGAAGATATTGCTTCGATTGTGCGTATATTTTGTACATATTATAAGTGTGTGTGGTGATGTGCGAACATAAGCCGTGGTGCGCAGGCGGTGTGGATGCCAGTGACTCCTAAACACAGGGCTGCGGTCAGCAGGAATGCGCGCGGGCAAGCAAGCGGGCGAGTGCGCCGGCGCGGCCGCCCGGCGCCGACGCACCACCCTCCTCTCATTTCACGCTTCTTGGAAGGGAATTGAATTTTTCAATCATTTCTCTAGCATGCGAACTGTCATTGGATGCAATATCTAGAAAACATTAAGTGGAGTTAGTCGCCTCTGTAATCTTGTAACAAGAAGCGGTCGGGCGAGCTCCGACTGGTGTTTACGCCAGCCTGTTTTATACACATTTCGATCGTGACTATCCGAGGGGATGCTGGGAGCTTTAATAGTTAGTGTGTCTGAGAGACGTTGTGCCTTTAAATCGGTGCAAACAAGAGTGCATGTAGGTACTATATTATTATCTCAATTGGCAAATAACAAATAAAAGCTCATTGTCTTATAGCGCTTCGAAATTCTTGTGAAGCTTTCTTTAGATAGGTGTTAGCAGCTAACTAGATGTTTAGCACACATAAAAGTGAAAACCTTAGGAAATAAAGTCGTTTAGCGAGCTCGTTAAGATCGTCATCTCATAGATAGACCCATCTTTTTACAAGTTCACAAAGAGAGTTTATTGCGATTGAAGTATCCGTCTGTAGTTGAAAAAGTTGCAATGAGTAGCTTACAATTTTACGATCACTCGTTGAAAGGCTAAATGGTGTAATAACTGTTATACAGTACTCATATTATGAACCTAAACATAATATTCCGTTTGTCGGGCATTTCCAAGTTCTCACGTAAGCCCATAAACCCGTTGATATATGGTGGCGTCAAAACCCGCGGTTCGTGGAAGGAAGCCTGTAGCTCATGTCAGGACATGGAACGGCCGCCGTATGAAAATGAGATCAGATTAGACTATATTATAATATACATAGGTACTATATAGCGAAGCGCTTGACTTGCTTTTCGACGAGATCGAGGATAAGGTTTTGAAAGAAACCGTTTTCGTTTACTTCAAGGTTTTGTGTGTGAACTTACATGTTACACACAAACTAGTGGTTTTGGTGTAGACGAATTTCAATAATGTACCTACTACATATACTCGTACCTACTCTGATTTTTAATTTACTAAAGTTCGTTGTTTAATCCCAGCTTTTTTAATGACAGCTGCGATGGACCTGTCATATTGATCTAGCAAATAAAAAATCAGAGTTTAAGTAGGCAATTCACCTACCACCAATACATAAACTGGAATCAGCAACTTAGCGAAATAATTTTGAAGCAAGGAGCAAGTACTCAGGTACTTACAAATGTAAGGATCTTAGCAGGGCACGTTCTGTAGTTTCTGCCTACCTACATGGGAAAATGGAGCGAGTTTATGTAGGCTATGTATGTAACAAAATTACATACATAGCCTACATAAACTCGCTCGAGTAGGCGGTCGCCATTCTCACTTTGAAAATTTACCAAAATGGCGGCATATTTTTTTTTTTTTCTAAATTGGGGCCTGTTTCAAATGGCGGCGTTCCTCCGAGTGTATTTAACGATGATAACATAAATCTACTCGTTAAGTCGTGCTACAGCTTTCGGCGTCGCAGCAAAAATATGTTTTTATCCTTTGAATATATCTTTACTTTTTAAGTACATGATTTTTGCGTTCTGTCTGTAGTACGAGTATGTTCCCTAGCTGGGGTTCGGTTTTTTCCTTTCACTGTACTTCTTCTACGAAATTTAAGAATTCAATAATTATAAATATGTCTATTGAAGCATACGCTTCAAGGCGAATTCGACCAACCTTTTATACCTAGAATAAGTCTTATACTGAGCATAAATTTTGAATTTTTGACCGTTTTTCCATACTAGAACTGTCAGACGTCAATTTTATTCCACGGATAAAAGATATGTGACTTTGGTGAAATCAGCCCCTAGTCAACTTATCTATACCAAAAACCTACATATGTACGACAAAGCCCTTTCCTTTTGAATAAATAAAGAGGAAAAAAAACTACTTATTACTATTTCGGAGAAAATAGAATACGTAGGTATCTTTTGCTGAAGTGGCTACGCTGCGCTGCTACGATTTGATGACTACGCTGTATGTATAGGTAAAAGTCACATCAGTGGTAACACTAGCACAGCTTGCACTACGAAAATGAACCTTTCCGCTACGACATTAAGGCGCTGTCATTGTCAAATTGTTACCAATGATGTTGAACGGTTGAATGTACTTACCTATAGGTAGGAGGAATCAGAATTAAGTTTATTGATTGGGAATGTTGAAATAAGAGTAGCTTTGTAGGTACTAGGCATCATGTCGTGATTTGCAGTTTTTCACGTTTAAACTGATTTGAATTTTTACAAGTTTACAAGTTATATTTACAGGTTCATGGTTTTAGTTTGGCATTTAGCACTATTTTAGAAGGCTGGATGTACCCTCGCCATTCCTCGCTGTGGGCGCGTGTCGCTCTAAATTCGTTCGCAAATGCAGTTTCATTCAAATTATGCGCTTTTAATACGTAGCTTGGTTTGTTAATAAACTATTTGGATGGAAATTAGCATGGGGTATGTAATAATATGTGTTCTGAATGTGGTAGGCGGAGGACAGGGTGTTGTGGCGCAGCCTAAGTGAGACTTATGGTCAGCAATGGGCTGCGACAGACTGAGTTGATTGATTGGTTGATGTATCGTAAGATCTACAACTTTTTTTTTACATTTCCGTCAAACTACCTACTAAATGGATATTTATGGATCCCATAAGAAACGGAGTCTCCGAGTAGGTAACTATCTACTTAAAATATACCCGCTCTATCTATAACGTAAAGTAAATAAAAAAACCTTTAAAAACAACCAACACAATAGCTATTTGTCTATTACAAACTGCTTCACGGGGCAACGAATGCGTACAGTTCGCCCAGTATATTCTGAGACCCCATAGCGGCGCTGCTTGCATAGATGAAGACGCAACAATGGAAAAATCAGTACAATTAAATGAAGTTCCGTGTTTCTCCGCTTGTCAAGGTATGCTGGCCACACTGTACCACCATTTTCCCATCTGTCAGCGATGGCCGCGGATCATGGAGGTAGGTAGTTGCTTCGTCAAGGGCAAGGCCGTCGGGTCGACGACCCACACGTTATGGCTATTTAGGGATTATGCCGCGTTACGAGTCTCTAATTCGTTATCGTACATAGGCTTTGTGTTTAGTACGAATATGAATAAACTGTCGTAAATATAGTCACGCTATTTGTCTAAGGCTAGCCGAACACACACAATAATATTGTCAATAAAGTACGTATTGTCAATAATATTGTGTTTGTGCGGCCTGTATTGTGGTATTGTTCAATATTATTGCGGATATCCAGAAATTCTGATTTTGTCACGCCAATATCGGGGGGAGGCAGGGGTATTGTCAATAATATTGTTACGTGCGGGCGCGCGGCAATATTTCAGTTAAAGAAAAGATTTCATGGCAGGCGGACATTCGTGTTTTTTGTTCAAAATGGAGGACGAAAACAGTATCCATAGCGAAAATAGTTTTATTAGTAGTACTCTCACGGAAAATCAATATTTGTCAGTATTTATTAAACATGGGAAACTTATCCAGAATTATATAAATACATACAAAACAATGGTAGTATAATTATTGGTAGTACCTATAACTAAGTATCTACTGATTACCAATTACATAGGTGAGATGCTTAAATATAGGTAATTACCACTTCCTTTTATATAGTCTCTTAAGACGTAAATTAACGTATTACAAGTGTCCAAAACTGCTGCGCTTATAGCCCTTGGGGATATAAAAGTGGAATACTTCAAGTCTTCAAAACTTCTGCCAGTCGCTAAAAGCGTAAAGTAACTGCCAACTTCTCAGGTGTTAGCGATATTCGCATGTGTGTATCTTTTTTCTTAAAGTAAGATGACACTAAAGATAATAGTTTATGGAACCTGCTATCTCTCATTCTCATATAATTTTTGAAATCATTTTCTTCTGTAACTCGTAGTTCATTTATTAGATTAAAATGATTTAACTCAGCTTTTTTCTCATCCAGTCCTTAATCCATCGTTTCTTTCTTGATTGCCTTTTTAGTTGATAAAATTAATGCAATACTCAATGCAACGACTTTTTTCTTTCTATCCATTATATTAAACGTGCGTACATGAATCTAGCTGCGGAGTGACTGATTCAGATTGTACCACGAAAAATTGCCAATAATATTGCGTAGTGTGCGGGACTATATATTGATGAAGATTTTTGACAATATTGCATTGACAATATTATTGTGTGTGTGCGGCTAGCCTTAGGGCTGATTTTTCAATCGACGGATAATTATTATTCGTGGAATAAAATTGACGTCTGACAGATTTTATATGGAAGAACTGTCAAAAATTCAAAATTATTCCTTCGACAAAATTATCTGGCGTTGGCAAAATCAGCCCTGAGAAGTCTTGAGGATAAGTCAATTTGGGACATAATATGGATGATGAGAGAAGTATGTTGACATTTAGCGTACCGGAAATTTTGCTGCCCATCGTCCACTAGGTATTCTAAGGGGGTGATACAGGTTACACTAAAAATATTGGGTAAGGCCATATATAATCAGCCTATAATGTTCCCACTGCTGGGACATAAGCCTCCTCTCGGTGAGAGGGAGTGGGCAGTAATCCATCACGCGGGCCCAGTGCAGGTTGACAGATGTCACATGTCTTCGAATTTTTGGTACTAGGACATGCCGGTTTCCACACGATGTTTTCCTTCACCGTTTTGAGAGCAGTGGTGATGAAATAATTTACACAAAGTAAAGCGCCTGTTCGGGTTCGATCCTACAAATCGTAAGTCGCTGCCGTTACCACTTGGCCACCACTGCTCTCGGGTAAGGCCATAGATATAAGAAATTTTATATTTCTATGGGTAGGGGCCTATGTCTTGCAAGTGACAGATTTAAGATTTATCATCTTCTATATTTTATTGGAGCATAGGTAATTGATCATGTCGTCTAAAAATTATTTAAACGAAAAATAAATAAATCATATTACTAATATCAAATGAAGAGAAATCAAAATTGATGCGGGTTAAAAGGGTTCAATCGACTTGTTACCCA
Source organism: Apamea monoglypha (assembly GCA_911387795.2). NCBI lineage: Eukaryota > Metazoa > Arthropoda > Insecta > Lepidoptera > Noctuidae > Apamea > Apamea monoglypha. The sequence goes on from OU426916.1 coordinate 13,684,901, forward strand.
TCATCACACATACATTCATGGGTAAATAAACGAACGTTAGATAGTTGTGTTAACTTAAATAAATAATAATATTTTATTCTTACAAGCCGACGTGGTTGATTCATGGCTGGGGAAATGTTACATGTAAAAGGTGGAATATGGTCATATTTTAAGACAGAAGTACTGCGTACATAGCTTCGCACATGTGGTGTCAGAGACTCAGAGTTATAGATTTGGAAAACTAGAAAATGAACACTGGACACATTTAAGTACCGTGGCCCATGTGTCTAAAGCCAGCCTGCTGGCCTGCTGTTTCCTAGAAGAGCGGTTCCGTCATACTCGTATTACAATTACAACGGCCGTCATGAAAATCTGTCATATTCACCAGCATTTGACATTAAAAGGTGTCAAAAACCGCTCTGTATTTGGATAGCCGATTGTGTGCCCGTTTACCACTTTCTTAGGAAACCAAAGCTTTGCTAAAAATGAATGAAATCAAAGGTCGGCTTCGGAAACTCATGTTTCTGATTTTTTGATTATGACGTTTTAATCCCACCATTTTTCCAGTGTGAGAGACAGACGGAGGTACTGAAGACCAATAGCACCATCTCTTTTTTACGATGGAATAATGATGGTATTAATACTTCATAACACGGCCCTGTAGGTACAAAAATTGGTCCTAATTTTGTAAAATTGTGCAAACTATAAGACCAAAATAAAAGTGCAGCCCAAAACGAATTGAAAAAGTCGGACATCTTTGCTTTTAACAAGAGTAAATCACGTGTCGCTCTAATCTTAATGAGATCAATATTAACTTAACAATATTGGATACTTTGCCTAACTCGAAGTTAAAAAGCGTGAGAAATGCATATTATGAGCACGTTAACATTTTATGTTAATTAGGTAAACCTACTTGATTTTCCAGCATGAATAGTAGTACACAGACACACGACGACATATCAAGCTTTACATTTCCAGTTTTAGCTGAGCTCGCATTGTATAGGCTTTTCGTACAATGAGAAGTCAGCTTATACTGGAAATGTTTGATTATGACGTAGTGCGTACCAATTTTTTTAATATTAAGCTGCGTAGCACACTATCAATCACAATCTGAAACATTTAGTAGGATATTGCTAAGCCATTGCTTCATATGTTCGAAAATTTTGTCTGCTCAACAACGTAAATAACGCAATGAACGTTGTTGAACTGTCAAAATGAAAGCCATTTCTACTGTTAGTGTGTCACGCAATTACCCTTCTGCTTCGTGGCTGTTTTTTTTTTGGTAGGTACTCTTTCGTCATTAATTTCTCATCGGGATACAACATCCTCATATAGACAATTCATCAAACTGCTGACATTGTAATCCAATGACTCATAAACATTTTCCGAGAAAAACGATTCGTGTCAAAAACATGCCCAAGGGAATTTTATTGTGAGCCAAACATTGCTGCCCTTGCGAAATATTATACAGACTTCTTAGTAAGAATAATATCTAATGCTAATGTTGTTGACGATGACATGAAAACTGACCTCTTTTTATTTTATTTTTTTCCTTGTCATAGATTATCAAAACACCACGGTGTTTGTAATGTGATCAACGAAGCGAGCTTGTTTATTTATTTAAGTTCCGTTTAAGAAACTACCGGAGAAACTAATGATGTCTGGATGCCATTTGATACTTACTGGACTTTTATTAGCTTGGCTAGACATATTAATGGTATTGTTAGCGCTTTTCTCTCATAGTTTTTTTTTTTATTAAATAATTTGTAGGTTATAATTATAATAATCATCACGCTTCTTAAATTGAAAAGGGGGTTGAAGATTTTTATATGGAGGCGGGCATACCTACTATCGCGCCATTTTGTTTTTTTTTTCTTCAAAATATCGGTTACACATGATACTTATATACATCGATAGCTGACATCAAATGCAAACAGAAAACATTATGGGATCAAACCTAACCCCGTAAAACGTCACCTTTCCGAGATATTAACGTTCACAGTTGATATGGATGTCACGTGATCAACTTTGAACGTTAATATTATCTCGGAAAGGTGACGGTCTTTTGAAAAAAAAAAAAAATCAAAACGGTGCGACAGTAGGTACGCCACGTGTCTTCAAACCCCTTAAACATGCATGGTATTTTGTATATAGTAAGTAAAAACTTTTTTAGCCAAGTAAGTAACGGACAGATGTGTTTCTGGGGAATTTGTTGCGCCACTTCTTCTCAGCTAAAAACTACGGCGAAGTAGCGAAGGGCGGGCGTTTTGCTGGAATGTCTTAGGTAACTTTGACGTTTAACAAGTGCTGATTCTCAGCGCATATAAAATTTTATATAAATTATAAAGGATTTTTGAATTCGATTTTTATGCATGAGAGGTGGTAGGTATCTACTTTTACGGGGCGCTCGTGGCTAAATAATAACAGCCGCACGGGTCGATTTACAAGATAAACAACGCCGAGGTCAGTCCGTCGATAGGTGACCATCCATTATATACACTCGCTTCATGCCTCGGGAAGAACGTTAAGCCTTTGGTCCCGGCTGTCATTCGTGGATCTTTGACAGTCTTTACAGGTAGTCAGAAGCCCGAAAATCTGACAACCAGTCTTACAAAGGGGTATCGTATTACCCAGTAACTGGGCTCTGGAGGTCAGAGAAGCAGCCGCTCCTTGTAAAATACTGGTAGTCAGCTGCATCCGGTTAGACTGGAAGCCGACCCCAACATAGTCGGGAAAAGGCTAGGCAGATGACGATGGGCTTTAGAATTTTATGTTTATTTTCCCATCTAAAAACGTGTATGTTCATTAAAAGTATGAATAGTCAATATTCCCCCCTTTTACTTCTTTACAAAATATTAAATGATGATTATCAACTTTATAATTAATATTAATATAAGTTTCCTATTGCTTTTTGACGTTTATCACTAAATCTTTTCAAGCGAAGGTATAATTCGCTATACCTTGAGTCGTTTGATTTGGTTTGAAAGCCAGATATCCTTAGCCAAGAGCCATATGCATATCTGCTGGTTCATATACAACGAATATACTGTTTATCTCGGTGCTTTATGCACCACAAACACTGCCCTATGACAGGCACACGTAGATCGAGGATTGCGAGATTTCACCTGCATGTAATTATGTACATAAGATTGCATGCTGACATAAATCCTAACTAATATTATAAATGTGAAAGTAAGTTTGTTTGTTAAGCTTTTACACTTTATCCAAATCCGTTCAGCCGTTTGGCTGAACGGATTTGGATAAAATCTGGCACATGGGTAGGCCATGACCTGGAGGAAGACATAAGCTACTTTTGATTCTGGATCGCAGAAGAAGTCGCGCGCAACAGTTTAGTCTTCTATATGTATAAATAAAAATGAAATGCTATTCGTTGGTAAGCGCATCACTTGAGAACGACTAGACCAAATTGGCTATTTTTGTTTTAAAATGTTCGTAATAGTCTAAATAAGGTTTATAGTAAATAAAACATTGGAAAAGTTTCCCGGAAAATTCGAAAAATTGTCTTTTTTCTATGGGATTTTTGTGTGAACTATTGTTTGTTGTCTGTCGGTTCTGCTGGTCCATACATAAATCATAGATACGTCTTAAGTACGAGTCCCCAAAAGGTGTGGTGAAAATCTGCCTTACCTGTGTTTCGGTAGTCGGTATGACTTGTATCTGCGTTGCTGGTACAATACTACCCAATCTACCAAAATAAGAACAGGCATGGCTAGAAAAACCAGGAGTTACTGGAAACCAGACGGAATTCATTAACAAAATTCCGCAATTTTGAATTCTGGCTTTCTGACTAACTGAAGCTGAATCACAGCTTCAATAAATTAGTCAGAAATTCCCAATTCCAATACGTCACAAATGCACAATGTAGGTTTGTTTTTCCTTTTATTTCCAATCCCATGTCGTCATTTCCTGCGCCTGAATCAGAATACCTGCATCCTAATTGCGTAGGTAACATACTATCAATCATAATCTGAATCATTTTGAAGGATATTGTTAATCCATTGCTTCATATCTTCGAAAAAATTGTCTGCTCAACAACGTAAATAACGCAATGAACGTTGTTGAACTGTCAAAATGAAAGCCATTGCTACTGTTAGTTTGTTACGGAATTAACCCACTGGTTTGGACAGAGAATGTCTGTCAGAAAAACCTGACTATTATTTACGAGTAAGCACATTTTCCTCCATGTCCTGCACTTGTCTTGTCAGTCAAGCTAGAAGTACAGTTGATTAACTATCTATCCAACAAAAAAATGGAAAGTCAATATTATTTCTAACATATTCGCTGAACCTTTCTTGTGAACTGGCACGATCTGCGTGTGCGTTGAAATAAGGATCGACCACAAGCGTGCAATTCGCGTAACCTTTATAGCTTTGGTTATAAGGGCTTTTGTCAAGTGGCAGGGTGTTGGGAATGGTTGGTGCTAGACGCGGAAGCGTTGACGGTGTTCCCACACGTGTGATCATTAGCTGTTCCAGGGAACCAGTGAGCGCGGGCTGACGATGGGAACAGCACCATTATTGACACTACACACTTACTGTCGCACTTTATTGTTACTCTATACAATGATAGTTTTGTTTATTGTTGTAGTTTGATCTAGCGGTTGATTGATTGATCACCTGAAATTCATCGTAGAATAATTGATAGTATCTAATTATTACTATTGCTTGGACGTTTCGTTACTACATCATACTGGTAAAATCAAAAGTCATTTATTCAAATAAGTCTGAGAATGAGCGCTTTTCGAACGTCAATATTACACAAGACAGTCCCCCAAAACGCTAGCCCTTCACAACTTCCTAGTGCTTTAGCTAGGAAGAAGTGGCGCAACAAACTCCCCAGAAGTTCCCGAAATCTGTCGGAGCCTCCCTAGGTTCCCTTCTACAAAAAATAATCAAGATCGACACTAAAAAAGGTGAATCTCCATAATTTCCATAGTAAATTCTAAGGCCACGTAGTGCCTTACTACTTAGCAGCATTCTGTAACAGAAGTCAGTACAAATAAATCATTTCCGACCATGTCATTACACGGGCCGACACTTTCCTAAGAATTCGTGGTCCGGACTACAAACCATCAGATCTAAGCTATGATTACACTGAACGCTTCCCTCCACACCGCGCGACACGTCATCAACATCATGGTAGAAAAAAAGATTGTTATTGCGCAATTTGAAGCGTCGTTGGTGTTCATTCTTCGCCGTAATTGCTGCGGCTAATAGCACCGGCTGCCGAGATATCACTGTATTTTAAGTTTTATATTATTTTATAGCTATTATTCTGAGTATTTTAAGCGTTTTAAATCGTTTGGTTCCTATATTACTTGAGCTAGAATTCAAATGATTTCAAACGGTTATGTTCAACGCTCATAACGAATCTTGTATAACTGGAGGAAATCTTAAATCAGAATGTGATTAGCAGGTCATTTATATTTTTAAACATAACAAGGCTTACAATCCTGTTAATTAAAATATAAAGACAATTTGCATACTTTATAATACAACAGATAAGTAGGTTCCTATTTATGTCCGCAAAGACAGTATGGCAGTTGAATCGTGCGAAGATAATGATTAATACCAACAGCAAATACAGTTGCAATTGACCATAAACATGGGAATTATCTGAGAAACTGTTAGTTGTGTATCTGTAATTATAAAATCTAGTGGCTCAAGGCTAAAATAATGAATATGAGACAATAATTCAGCGCTGCGCCGCAGTTAGCCCGTTTGACGTCGGTTGGCCGTTTGTTGGTTCTGCCGTAATCTTACGATCAATGATTATGAAACATGAACGCTAAAACGGCTTAATTTTCAATAAACATGTTGTTTTAAAGTCTTTCAATTTAATTTATGATAGGCCTTAGCTCTGTAGGCAAGGTCTACGGAGATTTTTTCGCAGCAAACGAGTTTATTCGTAGACGTCATGATTTATGATGATATAAAAAATCCCCCGAATGACTTTTTTGGTGCATGTGCCCAAGTATGTTAACCCTTTGAATTCAGGGGTCAACCCCTGCGAATTTTTATTGCCAAATTGTTTTTGAAGGTGTCGGCGCGGGCATAATATAATGGCAGCTTGGACACCTTTCAACAATCTGGAATGTGCTCTCAAAAGCGAAGGGTCCCCATTAATCGGATTAATATTTTGCAAATCGTAAAAAGAAACTTTAGGGGTCTGTCATCGCAATTTTAAAAATAAATATGTGCGACAGTGCGCGTTCATTTCATGTGAAAATCTGTAGCAGTTTTATCGTCTGTAGAGTACAAATTTCAATGCCAGAAACCCCAGGAGTGTCTTTAGTTGAAATTTATAAAACAACAGTTTTTAATTGAACTTCTGCATTTATTCATTAACCGTTGAAGAAATAATATTCCTTTCTCTATACCTACTATAAATAGTTATTTATTCGTTCATCTAGTTAACGGTCAATTAATTTCCCACGTCCGGAAAAAAAAGAAAAAACAGTTTACCAATTTTTGCTTGTATCCCCCTAAGCAAGTACTTTGTAATACAATTACACAAAGTTATTAATACTTGTGAACGTTTTAATTGAGAAAGGTACGTTGGACAGGTGTGTCTACGCCACATGACATGTTACACGACATTTAATTGCTATATATTCCATGCAAGTACTTTGCAAGGCTGTGTAGCATGGAAGAGTATAAAATAAAGTATTCATAGTGCTGCACTCATCGAATTTTAGTGGGCATTAAATAAACCTACTGGCAGGTGTGGTTGTTAGTACTTTGCATGGCTGTGTAAGTTAGAGGAATAAAAAAATAAAAAAATTCTGAGGATATGGTACGGACGCCAGCACATCAAGTTACTACAATCTGTCAGATTTCTTTAATAGATTTTCAATTTTGTCGCTAAAGTATTAAGATTCAAGGTTGATTGGGAAAATTTGATAGTTTCGGGTAGCTTGACCTGCTGGCGTCTGTACATTAAGGTCTTAATATTAAAGTTTCACATACACTACCGTTGCCGGTGTAGAAATATTAAAATTAACTTACAATGTCAAAGTGGCCGAGTATTGATAAAATGTAATGTCAAAATTTATATTTAAAAAATGAAAAATACATATAAAAAAAACAATACAAGTCATTAGGTACATACAAAGACATAAGTATTGATAAAAAAGTAATGTCAAAATTTATAATTAAAAAATTCATTAACTGAATAGAAACAGTTGTAATTCATGAAGTGCTCATAATTATATTCGTATTGCTGCACTCGTCGAAATTAGAATTCTATTCGCAGGTGTTGTCGGGACAATTTTATACTACGGGCCCTAAGGCGAATACTTGTGATGTCGTATAGCGGTGTACGGATTCCCCTGTACTAACAGACCTCTGTAGCAGGCTGTCACTATTGTGGCAGCCTGTCAAGAGGTTCCGACATAGGCACGTTATGTTGTAAAATGTGTGGTAGAAAATATAGCACCTAGTTAGTAGTAGTTTAACCCTCAAGGGAAGCTTTTTCAATAACCTGATACACCTCGACCCTAGGCCCTAGGGTCTAGTTAGGGTGAAGTAGATATCTGAGTGACCGTCGATACAAAGATATCTTCAATGTTTGTTTGTAGCTAGTTCTTTCGCGGTGTTCAGCCACCATCAGCGCTATCCCTCCATTTATTTACCACTCCGTGCGACATGTAAGCTATGTTTTTCAAGCTGATACATATATCACTATTAGTTATATGCACGTTAGGCAGTGGGTACTTACCCGGATATAATACGTTAAACACCAGCCTTTCTCTTAGGCACAATAGATACGGCCTAATGTACCAAACAGCCAATTATATCGAATAGACGCTATTTATCTGTAAAGCAGTGAAATATGCGCTAAATAGCTGTAATTTAACGTACATTGTTAAAATGTCTGGCGTGTAATTACTAGGAATAACGAACAAATTGATTTATCTTCAGTACGCAACTTATTATAGACTTAATTTGTAGTTAAATGCTATTTATCGGTATAGGAATACTTATAAAGTTATTTATGAGAAATAAAATTACATATAGTTTACAAAGCAATATCTGCGGCACCCTAATTGCGTAACACACTATCAATGTTAATCTGAATCATTTTGAAGGATATTGCTAATCCATTGCTTCATATGTTCGAAAAATGTGTCTGTTCAACAACGTAAATAACGCAATGAATGTTGTTGAACTGTCATAATGAAACCCTTTGCTACTGATAGTGTATACGCAAATAGCCCGCAGGAATATTCAGGAAAATAACAGCTACTTTAAGTGCTGTTATTTTCCTGAACCTTCTTTACTGGCTCGCCTGCATCTGAGTACCGTGCGTGACCATACCCTTTCTTAATAAAGTTCTGCAGCTGATACAATATGTCTTTGCAAATACCTAGTGACATGACTAACCTTTTTTTCCGATAAGAATACCTCATGGATACCCTTCGTCTGAGGAGAACGGAGGGTCATGTCAGACTCCTGCCAACTAAAACCCTACTATTCCTTCTACTACCATGAGTCGCAGTCCCAGGAGATACATTCGCCGCAACCCCCGACTGGTATCATCAGCCCGCCAAGTGAGCTCCATCACCAAGTGCGGCCGATCCCACGACCGCACGTCCTCCCATAAAGGCACGCATGGAACATTACGTGCCACCTCGTTGACTTGACTGACTGTTCGAGGACTTTGGGCATGACTTACGAGTATTCTGGAAAACACGACAGGCTACGGTTGCCTTGCCATACTAAGGATAAAAATACCAAACAATAAGTAATTTAAAAGACAAACGCCCGTCAGCACTGGTGCTCAAACCAATATCCATTCAGAAATCACAAATAAATTACAATGTTTCCTTATAACAGCAAAATTTACAATTGCTGTTTTATAGACGCGGACTGACGCAACACAAAGACCTGCAGAAGTTGAATTGTTCACTCGTTCTGTTTTACTATCATTGCGGCATTTTACTGCGCTATAAAAATATAGTTTAACTGCAAAATGCGATATACAGGCTAATTTAAATTCATCGGCAATTTTTCAGGGCCCAGAGTGCAAAAGTACAACCTATCTACCTCATCATCTACCTAGCTTTTTCTCAACTATGTTGGAGTCGGCCTCCTGGCTAACTTGATGCAGCTGAGTACCAGTATTTTACATGGAGCGACTGCCTATCTGACCTTCAAAACCCAGTTACTAGGTAACACGATGGCCCCTTGGCAAGAGTGGTTGCAGATTTCGGGGCTTCCGACTACCTGTAACGACTGTCAAAGAACTACAAATGACAGCCAGAACCAACAGCTTAACATGCTTTCCGAGGCAGGAAGGAGTCTCGGTATGTAATGGATGGTCATGTATCCACGGACTAACCTCGGCGTTGCTTAACCTTGAAGATCGACCCGTGCGGCTGGTATTATTACACGAGCCCTCCGTAAAAGAACCTACCTACTCATGCATAAAAATCATAATAAAAAAATCATTTATTTTTAGGCTGACAATCAGCTCTGGTTGAACGTCAAAGTTACATAAGACAGTCCAGCAAAACGCCCGCCCTTCACCGATTCGCCATAGTGTTTTGGCGCTGGTGATTTATTACGTAAGAGGATTTGAGGGGGGAGGGGGTCCAAACAAGTTTTATTTTTTCTTACGTGGAGTGGGAGGGGTCTAGATTGTTCGTAAGATGACAAACTTAAGCAAAAATAATAGCTTTTTATTTTTTTTTTGCTACTTTTTCTTTGCAATTATGGTAGATACTGATCTTACGTAAGATTAAAAGGGGGGACGGGGTTCATCCAAGTCTTATTTTTTCTTAAGTAGGGCGAGGAGGGATCAGATAATGGTCAAAATTTGCTGGCGTCTGTACATTAATGGCTATGGCTGCTATTATGGCAAATAAACGAGACTATTTAAGTGACCCTAAGAGAATTTGAAAAATACTCATGAAAATAAATCAAGAGTTATTTGATTTGAATTCTGAGAACAGCCTGTAGACGCATTGACCAAATGGACTTCCTTTGATTTTACTCAGACACAACCAAACCAGCATTCCGTAATTTTATACGGAAGCATTATCAATCGATTTATAATTCTATTTCTCTATTCGATGCTGAGTTTATTTCTATTTTTATTGTACAGACGCCAGCAGTCAAGCAACCCGAAACTGTCAAATTTTCCCGATCAACCTTGAACCTTAATGCTTTAGCGATAAAGTAGAAAATCTATGAAAGAGATTTGACAGATTGTAGTAGCTTGTGATGTGCTGGCGTCGGTACAAAAAACCGCAGAAAGTTATATTTAACACATTTAGTGTTCACCACCCGAAAACCATTATTATTGACTGTGGAGGTTGTTGCGGTTTCCGACAGCGAAGAAAGTTGGAATCGAAAAGTAAATTATACTTTCTTTTTTTTCTTGTGCACTCTTGGAGGTAAATATAAGGAAGTTCAGGTGTGAACGAACAATGAACTATACAAATACTACTTGATTACTTCATTTCAGCCATCTGTACGCCCTCTGGCATAAAATAGCTTACTCTTTATTATGTTTATATGCCATTATTATTGTACCTTTGTTAAACAAATTTATATATGACTAGTTGCGTCCCGCGTTTTCACCCGCATAAGTGTCGATCCCGTGGAAATATCGGGGTGAAAAGTATCCTGTGTGTTATTCTGATGTATAAGCTATATTACTGTAAAGTAACATCAAAATCCGTTCAGTAGTTTTTTTGTGAAAAACATACATCCATCCATCCATCCTCACAAACTTTCACTTTTATAATATTACTAGTAGTATATTAGTAGGATTATGGAGACTTAGGTATAAGTCTGCCGAATGCTAAATCAATGAATGCTGAGACAAATAAAGCAGAAAGGCTGATAACTCGAGTCAGAAGTCAGATAAATTTCCAGAAGTAAACATGTAACATTATTTAATTTTCATATCAAATTGAAAATTGTTGCTCTGTTAAACTGAAAAGCTTTTCCATCGGTACCAACTAGCTATTGATAAGTACCTCTTAAATTATTACATAAAATAACATCACGCCTATAGGTATTCCTCAAAGGGTTAGGCAGAGGAGTACCTATAGTACACACATTTCTACAGTTATGTTTAAGTCCTATATAATAGGGAGCGAGCTTATTGCCAATGAGTATATTTAAAGTTCAACGTCGTTCTTAGCAGGGGTGAATACAAGAAGGCTCGAGAGGGCTGCGCGGGCGCAGATTCAAGATGGCGGACGCAAGGGTTCAATGATCTTAATGACTCACCATAACGGCTAGCTACAATGAACTTTTATTTAGATTTTCAAGCTGACATTTATTGTCAGTTGCATTTTTGTTTATATTTATGATGATTTGCATAATATGCGTAATGAAAGCCGATAAATTGAGTAGGTAACGTTATTTTTAATCTTCTAATTGTTTTATAATCACATGAGTAGCATTCCATTTAGTTTCTTGAACTGCACTGTTTAGAAAACACTTCGGGTTTTTACCATTGGCAAGCATATTTGGTTAGATATACGTATACATTTAAATTCTAAGGCCCACTTCGCTTCCCACGATCCTTTGAAATGAAACTGGTGTTTAGAGATAATTTGGCGCAGTTATACATACTAAAACCTAAAGCATTTATTTCAAATAAACCAATTACAGGCACTTTTGAATTGTCAAGGGGTCAGTCAGTCAGAAAGCTGAAGCTACATAGTTGCGCATTCCAAAGCGTAGTAGGTACCTATGGAGATGAGCGGGCAAGAAGCTTCACGGACGCTCTTTTAAATCAAAATATACAAGTTATAATTGCTTTTCAATACTTTTCCTCCTAAAATTGTTATCCTCAAGCACCAAAAAGCTAGAAACTCAAATTCGTCGTAGCGAGGCGGCACTCGGACACAGGTTACGGCCGATTTACTATGACGGTACTCTCGATATTACGTCCAACAGCACGTAATAGAGCTACGATCACTCAACCCCCTCCCGAGCCCCGCACAGCCCTCTCCCCGCCTCTGTCCACGAAGCCCAGTACTTCAGTTTTTAGAAGCAGCCGATGCGAAGAGCTTGACGAATCAGCCCCGTGCCGTGACCGTTTGGACATACCAATCTACGAATCAAACCAAATTTCGAGGAAGGCATTACGCTCCATTAAATAACTAATCCCGCGATTGTTTCAGTTTACCTGTCGATGGATCATTGAAATTGGAATTTTCGTTACGAAATTGGAAAATACGTTGGCTCAATGGCAGAACGGTGAACGGTAAACGGTGAAGAAAAACATTTTGAGGAAACCGGAATGTCCTTTAACCAAAAATTAGAAGACATGTAACATCTACCAACCCGCACTGGCGTTCACCCAAAATCAGAGAATGTAGATATTTGAGACTCACAATAGGGGAACCAAACAAAATAAAATCCCTTGAGAATACTGACTTGAAAACAAGCTGTAAGATAGACACGTGCTTGACCTTTTATACGGACAAAGCAATCAAGTGGCATTATAAAGACATGTGACATCTACCAACCCGCACTGGGCCCGCGTGGTCGATTGCGGCCCACTCCCTCTCACCGAGAGGAGACTTGTGTCCCAGCAGTGGGAACATTATAGGCTAATTATGCAATGGTAGAACAAGGAATATAAATACTTATCCAGTGAAAACCACGACTGCTACTGGTTGTGATAAATCTTTACGACTTCCTAAAGTTGTCAAAAAATAAAAGGCCCGTTTTGACATTGACAGTTCTAGTAGTTAATAAAGATCAAATTCGCAAAACACGTATTCGTTTGTATGAAACTGACAGGTGTCAAGAACGCATTCTAAAATGTCAAAACGGGCCTTTTATTTTTTGACAACTTTAATTAACTGTATTTTTTCAGTTTCTCCCTATATTTTATGGATTAATTGTATAACTCACCCTTTGCTAATTATTTAGTATAAATTTTCCATACCAAGTACCTAAGGACCACGTTTTCTGAACGGACAAAATAAACTTTTGGACATGTAATCATAGCCAACTGTTGAAATGGCTTTAGCTTTCACGATGTAGAAACAATACAGTCATCTCTAAATAAACCACACCGCCTATGTACGATTTAACATTAAAATAAAATGTCCACCATCTTGAACATAGGCATCGACAAAGCCAACTGCAATACCTATCTCTCCAATACACAGATAAGTGGCCTAGCGTCATACTGAGCTAACCGCATGCACGACTCATAATTTCACAGCTAACATCTCTCTCTCACACATCAGCATAAAAGCGTGCATTGTTGAACGACCGCTGTGCCGAGTGTGGGATCGATTAACACGTCACTACATTATTGTAACCTTTCTTATTTGTGATTGGAACTACAAAAGGTATGGGCAGAAGGACCACGGGTATACGTAGACGACAGACGAAGGTATACAGTCTACACATTCAGCAATCTAAAGGTCAATTCCCGTAATTAAAAACGTTAAAAATCTAGTCGCAGTCTCATCGACAGCGACAACCAATGTCACGAATGTAGGGAAACTAGAGGTATTTTTGAGAGACTGAGATCAGACTGTGAACGTTCTTAAAATTACGAGAATTGCCCCTCTGGTTGCATTAAGCACAAAGCACAAAGTCCGTAGATTCAGCCGAAGTTTCCTGCTCAGTATATGTGTATATCACCTACGAACAAAAGATTATTGTCGGGCCCGAACTAAGAATGGATGACACCACGATTTGACAGTTGTCCTTACTCCCGATGTGTTTTTGCCCGTCCGAAAACGTTAACTAAGTCATTGTGAGTAGAGTACACTCCAGAGTATCATATCCTTGTTGCTGCATATTTTCCCCCAACTTGTTCTTTTATGTATTTATGTTCTTTCTCTGTGCATCATGCCATGTTTGCCGAAATAAACGTATTTTCTTTATTTTCTTCTTTCAAATAATATGTTGCAAATGAATTAATTTGCGTTATGTGGTCTTCATCTGCCATAATCCCAAAAAGGATCATTAGGAAATTGAATAGTTCACCACCTACACAGACACAACCGAAGTGTGTTGTCTAGTTGACTATTATTAATTTCTATCAAGCATTGGGATTTCTGTAAGTTCTTATTAAGTGATGATAGCGGCCACGTATAGAAGGGGCAACTTAATTAATTAATTGAGACGTCATAATCATCGATGCTACTCAAATCTTTCATTGACATTAGTACTTTATAAATGAATGCGTTATTATCTTTGGTTCTCGAAGCAACTTCTCGCTTGCTCTATCTTCGGCTGTCAGATGAAGGGCCGAGCTGTACATTTATTTTCAATTTTATAACATACCTTTCATTCCATTGCATGAACGTTGGATCCTCTTTAATTGTAGCAAACAATATCCTACGACGAGCCTCCGATATGACTATTAAACATTATTATCAAGTCTTCTGACAAAATGTATACATTGAACAGCTTTAGACATTTACTTATGACTTTAGCCAATTATTACGCTCCGAAGTTATCGCGAATATTGGTAAGTGCCTAGTTAAAATTTTAATTTAGTGATCATATTTAAATTCTAACTACACACAAATGTCATCAACAACAATCTTTATAAAAAACTATCTAGTATCTGCAGGACTAAAATATACACAGAAATTTCCTCATATAATATGCGGCAAGATACAACATTATATTCTATAACATAATGTGAAATGATGACAGGAAATTGTTGCCAGCACCGGTGGCAAAAACCTGCCTCGCCTCTGTGTATGTTGACTAGACTCTTATTTTGCATCCGGGCTCGAGCTGATTGATACCGAGCTCGAAGAAACGCAAGGAAATGTTAAGCAAGCTTCTTTTAAATTATTTCTTATGGTAATTAATCGACTTCTGAGAATATTTCTAATGCCATATCGTAAGCGATCTCGTCCAGTTTGTCAGGAACTGGTGGATACTTTTTACATTCTGCAACTGTTTTTGCAATTTCGTTAGCGCAATTAGCTGCTTTAATGATTTTTTTTTTAACGGAATTTGAGTTCTTTTTTGGTGTAGACTTAAGCAACATATGCTTAAAGCTAAAATTCCGTAATTTCCGCGATCACAGCGACACTTTATGGTATTAAATTTGTGTAGACCCAACACAAGTATTTATGCGTGCCGCGATTTATAGGTTTGACTAATGGTGTAGGTAGTGTTAAGTCTTATAATAATACGGCTTGAGCGTATTATAAATTGCGTTTATTAAAACTAAACTCGAATAACTTCCCAAAACACGTGAGTCATGCATGTTAAAGCTGAATAGAGGTTTACAATTACAAATGATATTTAATAAAACATAACTAGGAATGTTAAATGTGAAGTGTGTGGTGAAGTTGAATTTGTAAGTGCGTCCAGGACTTACGATAATTATGATCTATATTAGTTTAATGGAATAATATTTTTTCCCATCGTAAATAAATAATAAAGAGTAATAAAAGCGTGGAGGGGTGCGGACTGCGGGCTGCGGGCGCGGTCGATACCTGAGCCAGGCGAGCCCGCGGCTCGCAGGAATAACATTCACACGCATCTAAAACGAGTTAAACATCTACACTAGTCTATCTAATCGACTTGTTCACGCTTTAAACTCCATCGACTACAATATTTCAAATGGTCGGACCGCTCGCCTCGTGCGCCTTCAATGTCGGTTACAATTTAGATTACAATTTGACTTACGAATAAATATATCGTCCAAATTGAGCACAAGACATATACAGTACAAATCACGGCAATCTGCAACTTAATTACGTGTTTTGGCAGATTGGACTGGTATGAGCACGTGAAAAAAATGCGGGAAAGATCCGGGTGACGTGGGCTGCGTACGAGTGGCGTGCGAGAGCACTGTAACGGTTTTTGGTCGTAATTCTAATGTATTTATGGATATCAATCGCGTCCGTTTCGACACCTGTCTCTAATGGCTCTATTGTTCCAGTCGTTATGGTGTTTGAGTCCCCATGTCTCAGCGATTCAAGATTTTCCTCGAGTCGTTTCGGTTGCTCGCCCCGAGCAAGGAATTCGATGCTATCCGCATTTTTTTATAATTAGAAAATGATTAGTTCCGGGTGTTTTCGATTAGTTTTCGGTTGTTATGCTGGCCGAGCAGCCGCAGAGCGGGGTTCGTCGGCGTGACTTGACGGATTCCTGCCTAGCTGTTCCTTTGTTTGAGGACGAGCAACTCGTAGTGATGTGCATTCGTCATGTCGATAGACGCGTCAACCTAAGTTTTTGTGCGACAACCTTGTCGTGTCATTAAACTGTATATGACACTTAAACACCATTCAGCGGTGAGACAAGCATTTAAAACTAGCGCTGAAATAATGTTTAAATTCGTTTGTCTATGTAGTTATGAATTTATGTCTGCAATAAAAAGCTGGTCTGCAGGTCCAAATAAGGTTAAATTCGTCGAAATAAAATATTACCATTTTTGCACAAACCTACATCCTCCCACACACGCGGAACCGGAAGCAGTAAATAACGCTAGACTGTATATATTTTTTAGACTAGAATAACAGAAATTCGCGAACACGAGGTATTCACTATATGTATGTAGAAGAAAAAAAAAACATTGACCTCATGAATTGAAGCTCTGCTTGTGGCCTTCATCTGAAAAATATGACTTGGAAAATACATAAAGTGGAAATAATCCATTTCTAAAAGTGAAACATTCGCGGAACTCAGGTCTAAATCGGATCCCACGTAGCGATCGAGCATGGGAATAAACATAATATTGTTCGATAAAACAGTTCACAGGCCTACGGTGAGCGTAAAAGCGGCTAGTGCCCTACGCCGGTTACTACAGAACCGGTTCCGACGGCCCTCCGAGTACCACGCTCCACGTGCAGATACCATCGTTCGTCTTCGTCTATTTTACCTTGTACCCCGCGCCGCGACACGGCCAGCCTACCTCGACCCCAACGATCTCTTACAACTCCATTTAACGCAACTAAATCAGAGCAAACGTTCACAAATTCAAGGCTCTTAGTAACATGGTTCGTTCTTCGTACTTTGTGTTCATACAAATCTTTACTGTGCGTACAAAGGAGTACATAAATCATTTTTTACGAGCTTTACAATCGTGTCCTTTTATGGCGCGAGGGGTATGTACTGCTCTAGGTTTGAGTTGTTATTGAATATCTATGACCTCAGGAGGTCGAATAGAAAGTAAACCTGCAATGTTATGGTTCAATGTGCCCTTGTAATGAGCTAACAGCAAGATATCTCGGCTTGTTCCAGTATTAGTAGGTGCTGCGAGTGTTTCTACAGTTCATAGAATGCCACTTGATTGCTTTGTCCGTATAAAAGATCAAGCACATGTCTATTTTCCAGCTTGTAAATCAGTATTCTCAAGCGATTTTAGTTTGTTTGGTTCCTCTATTGTGAGTATATTAAAGCAGCCTCAAATATCTACATTCTCTGTTTTTAGGTGAACTCAATTTCAAGGTACATTAACATTAGATGCGTCAGCTCTGCTCGTCACAGAGTAACACATAAGTTATATACAAAAAACAAGAATACATACCGTAAGCAAATTTTTTTTTCTTGGGTGACATTATAGTGTCATTTCGGAGATCATTAAGGGGACATGAAAGAATTTGATTGTTCGATAATGTGGCTTATTAAAAGCTTATTAAACAGAAAAAAAGACGGATTGAGCCACGAATATCAAAAAGCCAAGTCGTAACTGCCAACAAGCGTGTATTCACGACACAAATGTTGATTTTAGAACTCCGATACTAAGAGAGCGTTGAGGATAATGGAAAAACGATTATGTGGACTTCCCCGCCAGTTTACAATGCATTTAAGTTAATATTGTGACAATAGATTAACTACAAATTCAATGGTTAATTAACTCATAGTCAGCCATAAGCAACCTTCTATGTCTGTTATAGCAAAAGGAATTCTGCAAAATTCGGAGTCACTTACGACATACCGACGTAAGTCAAAAACGCAGTCAAAAAGGTCACAAGGACCAAAAATAGATCTGTAAAAATATTTGAATTCATAAAACATTTATTAATCATAGTGTTGCTTCATCTAAAAATACATTATATTCACGTCAGTGTTTAAAGAATTCCATCGTATTGTTGAAAGTAGTAATTAAATAATTTACAATTTTGTTCGCAGATTGGTCTCTGGATACACTGACATTATCTAAATTTGCTTTGCGTTTAGACGTTAGGTGTTAATATCGTGTAGGTATTTGTCTGCTTGGTGTTAGACGGCCATCGATCAAGCAAACGTGTTAAAACGAATCTATATTTATTTTATCTGTCTTTGGCTTATTAAAATGAGGTTTAAATTATTTTGTCACATGATTTCGTCCAAGCTGAAACTAGGATTTGAGTATATGTAGTCTGAATTTGTTTCTGTCTTTCTTCTCAGAGTAGTCGGTTCAGAAACATCGACCTCAAGTTTTAAACCACTTACAGAGACTAATTTACAGAGATAAATATAATTCATCATTAAATTTAGTTAAAGCACTATGAACACAAATGCACAATTCTGAACATACTGTGGCCTCCAAAAGTTAGTTGCCTATTTTCCACTTCAGCTTAGACACGTCACATTATGATTTAAATTCTAGTGATCCAAATGTTTGAACTGCTATACGTTTTTAATTGACTAATTCTACCTTTGACTTATAATAAAAAATGATCAAGTACTCTCTTAGGAGTAGTTGATTTTTTTTTTTTTATATCAAAATGCGGCATCACGTCTGAATTGGAAAAATGACAACTAACTTTGGAGGCCACTGTATGTGTTTTTCTGCTAAATAAAAGACATAAACGAAATTACCGTAATTTTAAAAAAAGTTAAAAAATTAAATTAAATATTTTTTCTTCTTAGACCTATCTAGGAAGAAAAAATACCCAGCAAATTATTTCACCTTTAAGCTAAGTTTGTGCTGTGTCGAAGTTATCGGTCGAAACAAAGTGCCTCTCCCATGGAATTAGTCAACAGATAAGGCTGGAAAGTGCCAGCTTAAGTATCACGCCGGCCACGACCCATTCTTAATTACAGAAGGTTTTCTAAAGGATCGCGTCGATAGCATCACCAAGCGGTTCTTTGGGCTGAAATAAAATAATCGTACTACAGTTTAAATTGCTGGATGGACTTCGAACGTGTAGCTATTATTGGCTGTTCAGCGTTTTAATTGAAGAACTAAAGAATAAAGCTTTCCTTTCATTAATTTGGTTGCGGCCCGCATCGTGCGGCACGTGTCACTGGTGCGGGTTCGTTCTTCAATAGCAGTGTTATCACCCCTTACTTATTACCCAAAGTACCCCCATCGTTCTAGATTTTCACACGAAACACGATTGATGTTTTCGTTTACAGTTAATTGTATTATCGGCGGTAATAAGCACACCTAATTTCATTCGTTAATGTTTTGATAACGTTATCCTAATGGATATTTCAGTAGGTAGCATAGAAATTAGGTAGAAAGCTTAATTGCATTAAATCAATATATGATGATAAGCCATCATTTATTATATGGTTCTGGCTAATATGTTGTGGAAAATAATAATCTAGAGACGTAGTCATCTACTGCCTAGTCTTTTCCCAACAATGACTGGAAGCCGACCCCAACGGTCGGCTTCCAGTATAACAGGATGCAGCTGAATACCAGTGTTTTACATAGAGCGACTGCCTATCTGACCTCCACAACCCAGTTACTGGGTAATACAATACCCCTTGGTGGACTGGTTGACTTTCGGGCTTCTGGCGACCCGTAACGACTGTCAAAGATCTACGAATGACAGCCGGGACCAACGGCGTAATGTGCTTTCCGAGGCACAGAGGGGTCTGTTATGTAAAGATGGCCACCCATCCACGGACCAACCACACCAACCGTAGCTTAACCTGATCAATCGACCCGTGCGGTTACCGTTATTACTAAGCCACAAGCCCCTCCAAATTTAGAGACCCAGTGACTCTAAATTATTTTACGAACTCTAAACCCAAGACTATTAAAATGAAAAGAGTGCACGAAAGAGGTTTTAAATGATTATTGACTCAAGACATTAAGTACCTAAGGAAATACTAAAGCAATTCCTTTTATTTTAAAGCCATTTGATTAATCAAAGAGTCTCTCGCTTCTGCGAGAGACTCTTTGCTGCAGTGCATCAATAGAATCCGTGAAGTCTGTCGTGTCGTCTCTCAAAAGATGAAACGCCTTCAGAACATTGCACACAACTCAAATAATAATTATTTGGGTATTATCAAGCAAGACTAAAAAAGCAGCTTTGTTGGTTTAATATGTAGTCATTAAAAAGATTATCATTATCTTAATCGCTTTAGGAGCATAGGTCAGTCGGCTAGTCTGTCGGTTCGAGACAAATCAATGGCGAATCAGTTTATCAAAATATACTTGAGTGCCCGCAAGCTAAGTCTGCGCGCGTGTTTGAACTTCAAGATTATATAGTCCAGCACTTGTAATCAAATTCGGCATAATTATGGCGAATATTTACATTAGAAAACACGGAACACAGCACACTCGCTTGACGATATAAACGTCGGGATGGCGGCAAACGATTATTTCCGATTTTGACACGGTCGGACTCTACAAAGATTTTTTGGCGCTCGAATGACGTTGATAGGGGGGCGCTGCTACAATTGCACTAAATATTTACTATTTAGTGCAATTGTTTTGTGAAATATATTGAAAAACGAGAAGGTGGCGGTAGTTCCAACTTTGGCCACGCGCCGAAAAGTCGTGAAGAGCAGTGGTGGCCCAGTAGTAATGGCCGCGACTTACGAGGCCCGGGTTCGAACCCAAGCAGGCACTTTACTTTGTGCAAATTATTTCATCATCAGTGCTCTCAAAACGAGGAAACCGGCATGTCCTAGAACCAAAAATTCGAAGATATGTGGCACTGGACCCGCGTTGTGGATTACGGGCCACTCCTTCTCGCCGAGAGAAGGCCTGTGTCCCAGCAGTGGGAACATTATAGGCTGACCATGCCGAAAAATCCTTGTGCCTACGGGTTTAGCTACGTAGATAGCTCACAAACTTAGATGTTTATTCCTAACAGGTTGTCAATAACGTCATTTGTGGCGCATGACAAATGATTGTAGAGATGAATTATGTCGTAAAATACGCATGAACTCGAGGTATAATATGACGTGCCTTGTAGATGTAGGTAATCGTTAAACATGATTAGATATTCCTTGAGGTTTCTTCATATAATATTGGCCTCTAAAACGTCAAAGTATGATATTCAGCTATCGAGGAATAAGCAAGCAAGCAAAAAAGCGAGTTAACATAACATCACGCCTACAAACCCCGAAGGGCTATGCAGAGATGTACCAAGCAGCGAAAAAGCAAGTTTCTTCTTGTTTTTTTGCTGCTTGCTTACCAGTAAGCCCTTTGGAGCCAGTAGTAAGCGAGCAGATAGAGCAAATAGTAAGCGAGCAGATAGAGCAAATAGTAAGCGAGCAGATAGAGCAAATAGTAAGCGAGCAGATAGAGCAAATAGTAAGCAAAAATTTACAGCAAGTAGTTCTTCAATAAAGCAAGCAATTTTATGATAAGGATGAAGCAAGAAATTTTTTCCGTGCAAAGTTGCATTAAACCAGTCCCTGCACCCTAATTGTAACAAACAATCAATGTCAATCTGAATAATTCTGAAGGATATTGCTAATCCATTGCTTCATATGTTCGAAAAGTTCGGGTGCTCAACACCGTAAATAACGCAATGAATGTTGTTGAACTGTCAAAATAAAAGCCATTGTTACTGATCGTGTGCGACGTGTTACGCAATTACCCCGCTGGCTTCGTTGGAGTCATTTGGAGTACCTACAAAAATAAATCATAAGCTAACCTTACCTAGTAAACGTAAGATAATCCGTGCCTATTATGTAGCAGGTATGTACCTGTACATAGGTTCTCACTGTTCTTAGAAACGGAAATAGATACTATCAAGTTGGAATAACTGCGTATCATGCGATATTATAATATCCCCGCGACTTCATCCGCGTCAAATTTCTTGTTCCCCCGACCCACCCCGTCGCGTCGCATCGCTTATCCGCGCTATTACTTAGTTTTCGTTCAGCGTTTTTTTTCTGCTCAGCTCCTAAGGGACCCAGCTTGATGTTAAATAGTCTTCCTCAAAAACTGGGCTATCAAATGCAAACATATTATTTCCAGATCCAGATCTACCTGTCGGATTTGAAATAATATTTTTGCATTTGATAGCCCAGTTCTTGAGGAAGACTATTTGTTTGTCTGTTTGTTTATTTAAAAGCGCTAATCTCTGGAGATTAGCGCTTTTAAATAAACAAACAAGCTCTTCAGCTTTATTATTAGTATAGAAATATAGATAAGACCAAACGCAGACGGGCCCCTTCTCCAATTTCTGATACGACTGCTTTATACAATCATCTCGACGGGGCAGGAACAAGATAATCACATGCATGATATTGGTGACTCCAGAAGAGGGGATGCTGTTCTCAAATGAATTGCTCAGAGGAGCAAGTTTTAAACATGTACATATGTTGTACCCACACGACTTCACGACCAGTCCGAAAGGGAAGGTCTTTGTCTCAAAGAGTCCCTAATTTTTAAAATGTGGGCTTGAAGACTGATAAAGGGCTGTAAACAGAAGCAGAGGTACTTGCTTCTTCTTCTTCGTGTCGCTGGCTCGACTGTATTTTAAATCTTGTTTTCCTAAAACTTTGCTACTTCCACGGCGTTGTCGGTGGCAGCGCAGCGGTCACTTTCACTGCATGTTTTGGGACACAGAGGGCAGGACAGGAGATGGAGCATGGGTTGTGACATACCTTCATAATCACACCCTACTGCCGTTCCGTCAAGATAACCCCACTTTACCACGTACTTTACACTTTACGACTTACATCTTACCACTTGCTGATACATTCTCTTACTTAGTGTACCTATGGGTTGATTCTTAGGTAATGGTGTTATTTATGGGGGCATTTTTGACTCTCCAGGTATATCTTTGTAACAATATAATTTAAAAGAGTGTCCATGGAGTTTCTTGCCCGTTCTTCTCCATAGGTCATCTCCTACTTCGCTTTGAAATGGGCAACTAGCTTAATACTTCTGAGTGACACGTACAATCATACAAATCACACGAAGTAAAGTGACTTCTTCTAACCTGGATACGGATCTGATAGCGGTTGGTATAGAGACAACTAGCGTGCGGCGAGCGACTGTAAACCCTCTGCTGACGACACAATCACAAACTCAAACAACTACTACCCAGAGAGTCATGATTTTTGCTGACCAACTAGGATACGATGTCCGAAACATTCTACAGGAATATCTTGGAAAAAGGTTTGCCGTGACATCATTTGTAAAACCAAATGCAACTACTAAAGAAGTATTAAAAACCTGCGCAAGTATGTGTAAAGACTTTAAAAAATCTGATTTTGTGATAATTCTAACAGGCTCAAATGATGTTAACCCTATGGATATTCAAACGTATTTACATCACACTCTATGTCAATTAGATTTCACTAATGTGTTAGTAGGCCAAATTTATAAACATAACTACCTCAATGAAGAAAATGTTAATAATTTATTGAAACTTGTATGCTATAATTGTAAAAATTCTTGCTTTGTACCATTACATAGTGATTTTAAAAGGTTTACAAATTACATAAACAAACTACATGCCTGTAGATTAATTCACAGACAAATTCTACAGGTACATTACAAAAACAACTATCAATATTTTACTGAGAAATTAACAACTACTAAGGGGCAACAATGTACAAAGGACGTAGGTGTCCAAACGGATAGTCTGAATAATGTGGGTATACAGACTGATAATATTGATACACCGGCTCAAGAAAGTGATGATTTTTTTCGTGAATAATGAGTCTACCCTAACACTTATACATCAAAATATAGCCGGAGCATTAACCAAGCGTGACGAGATTTCGTTTGCCATATTAGACTTAGTAAATAGTAATATACACGTAGATGTACTGTGTCTTACTGAAACGTTCTTGCTAGAAGGGACGGAAAAAAACTTTCGCCTTAAAGGCTTCACGACAGCGGCATATTATTCGAGAAAAACATCCAAAAGAGGGGGTGTCACTATTCTTGTAAAAAATGACATTGAATTTAAAATTATACAGGGAACACAAAAAATATGTGAAACATGTGTATTCGAATGCTGTGGTTTGGAACTAATTAAATATGGTATAATACTAATATGTGTTTATAGAACACCTTCTTCGAATGTATCGATTTTTCTTAATAAACTAGACACCCTTTTGGGAACGCTTTGTCGTAACACAAGAAAGAAAATTATTGTGTGTGGAGATACAAATATAGATATTTTAAAGCAATCTAAGGAAAGTAGAGATTATAATTACCTGCTCAATACTTACAACATAAAACATGTTATATTAACGCCAACTCGAGTAACAGAAAGGACACAAACTTGTATTGATCACATCATAACAAGCATAGAAAAAGGGTCTGCCAAAATACATAATTTAGGCTTATCGGACCACGCAGCGCAATCATATACATGGGCTGTTTCAAAAATACATCAACCAGTTTTAAAGTGTTGGTATCAATTTAAACGTGACTATAGTAGTGAGAATAAGGAAAAATTTTTAAAATCAATTTCATGTCTGACTTTTAGTGACGTATTTGAAGAAAACTCAACAAACGAAGCATTCCATAAATTTATCGAGACATTCCTACTATTTTATAACTTATGTTTTCCTACCATTCGAGTAAAAGTTACAAATAAAGCTTTAAATAAATTAAACTGGCTATCAAAAGGTATAAAAATAAGCTGTAAGAATAAAAGCAAATTACATTATAAATTAAAATATAACAATAAGGAACCTCACAGAAACCAGTACAAAAGCTATTGTAATTTATTAAAAAAATGCATTTTAACATCACGGAAAAATAATAATACTACATACATAGCTAAAGCTCAAAATAAGTGTAAGGCAGCATGGAATGTAATAAAAAAACATACCGGCGCCGACTTAAAACAGTCCTGTATTTCAAAAATAACTATTGACAATAGTGACTGTACTAATCCCGACTCTATTTCAAATCATTTCAATAATTTTTTCATTGACACGGTTACCAATAATAGCATAGATAGTAAAGGGGAGTCTATGTTAAAACAAATGGAGCATATTGAATCAATTAGCAATTCAATATTTTTGCACCCACTGGATGGTAGCGACCTTAAAAAAATTGTGATGTCTCTAAATGATTCCAAAGCTAGTGGTTATGATGAAGTTCGCACCGATATCATAAAACTGTCGGTCAATGTAATTGTAGAGCCACTTCTACATATTGTGAACCTCTCACTAGAACAGGGAGTATTTCCTGATTTACTAAAGATATCAGTAGTAAAACCAATATTTAAAAAAGGAGATGACACTCAAATGAACAATTACAGGCCCGTGACTTTGATACCTATATTTTCTAAAATTTTTGAAAAAGCGTTTAATGATAGATTGTCAAACTTTATTGAAAACCATAACATTATTAAAGACGAACAGAATGGGTTTCGTAAAAATAGAAGTACATCTGTAGCAGCCTTTCAATTAATAAAGGAAATTACAGACTGCATTGACAAGAAAATACCTGTTACAGTTTTGTTTATGGATATGAGTAAAGCATTTGATTATGTTTCTCATGAACGAATATTGGAGAAGGTTTCGAGATATGGAATCAGAGGAACAGCATATAACTGGCTTAAATCTTACTTGGCTGACAGAGTACAATCAGTAGAAGTCACAAATTATAATGAACAAACTAAAACGTTAGAATCGTTCAAATCTAAGCCTATGTTTAATAGATATGGTGTGCCGCAGGGCAGTATTTTAGGGCCACCAATGTTTTTGCTCTACATAAATGATTTCCCAGACATAATAAATCATAAATGTGTACTATTTGCCGATGATACTACAATCATAATTAAGGGACACGATAAAAGTTCTTACGAAAAAGAAATCAACATTGCTCTCCAAAGAACTATAGAGTGGTTAGAGGCTAATAACTTGAAAGTTAATATTAGTAAAACAAAATTTATTCAGTTTCATTCCTATAGATCAAAACCGCTGGATTTAAATATATCGTATAGAGGAGTCGCCCTGGCAGAAACTGATTCAGTTAAATTTCTTGGAATAACTCTAGATAAATATTGCTCGTGGAAAAAGCATGTTAATGACATTTGCGCCAAGATAAATAGTTTTATATACCCCTTGAGACGTATTAGCTGCGAGGTATCTAGAAATGCCGCAATAACGGCTTTCCATGGCTATATAACCTCCACTCTAAGGTATGGTGTTATTCTTTGGGGTCGTTGCGTGGAGATGGATCAAGCATTTGTAATGCAAAAAAAATGTGTGAGAGCTATATTTGGATTAAAGCAAATAGAGTCATGTCGTCCATTTTTTAGAAAACACAAAATACTAACCCTACCATGTATTTATATATTAGAATCCTGTTTATTTGTTTTCAAACACAATAGATTTTTCCAACAAGCGACAAGCTACTATGCCCCACGATCTATGTACACTAATAAGTTGTTTAAACCCAGGACAAATCTCACATTTACAGGTAACAATAGCTATATTATGTGTATAAAATTGTATAACAAAATACCGAACTCTATAAAAACTTTACCCTTTTCTAGATTTAAAAGTAATCTGACGATATTTTTAATTGAAAAGTGTTTCTATAGTGTACATGAGTTTTTAGAGTATAAATTGTAAGTTTTGACATGATGGTTATTGGTACGATTATTATTGACATGTTTATTATTAACATTGGTATTATTGTTATTGATATTGGTTTAATTGACATGATTATTACTGACACTTATGATTGTTATTTTTATTAGATTTCATTATTATATTGTCATTTTTTCTTTTTTAATTCAACAGTACTATTTGAATTTTGAGGGAATTGAAATCTGTGTAATGAGTGCATGATTATAATTCAATACTTAATTTATTCAAACTATTATGTGTTATATTTGCACGCCGAAATTTAAGGCAGAATAAGAGACCAATTTTATTTATGTTATCAACCTTCTGTACCTTATTTATGCAAATAAATGATTTATTATTATTATTATTATTATTATAGTGATAGACTCCTTGACAATCCAAAAGTGCCTCTAAATGGTGAAATATAATGCTTTGAGTTTGAGTTTATCAAAGTAAAACCTATCACTGTTTGGCAGAGATGAAAGCGCTGAATCGAAAACCAAGTCTATTTCTGCCGTCAATTGTTAAATGTAACAATCAATTGATCTGTAAGTGTCGCCTGATTGTCGGCAGTAGCGGTCGGCGAACTCGACTTTCCTCCGCGGTTCATTTCCTAATATTAACCGATTTGATATACCGGCTAACATTTGGTACTCTGCTGATCCGATTACTTCGGTTTACTAGGAAACTAGTTTTTAACCATAAACACATAAAATAAGGTAGTTTCGGAGTTATTGGCAACAATCAGGCGTTCGTATGCAAGGACCACTAATTTTGTATTTTAATTTTACTACCTCGGGACTAAATTATATTTTATAGCTTGAATATTTTATTGCATCTGGTGTCATGGACTCCAATTTATTGTCTTTTTTTAAGTTCTTGAAAACGAGTTTAGATCCGCGCACAGCCAACCTTGTAACATTTAGGGTAGGTTAGGCATCTTTTCTTCATTTCTATTTAATATATTTTAAGTGACATTTTCCCGCGCTCTGTCGTGACTGCTGGCGGGAAACGTCAAATTATGGATGCGTTCAGAAACGACGCGGCCGACCAGAACATGACGAATTATGAGCGCTCTCGAAAGCCGGTCCCGTAATTATTGTGGACAAGGCACTTTTTGCCTCTGACAAATAGTAAGAGCGTGGAATGACTGCGGAGCTTTGTGCCGCTGCTAATGACACTGGAGGAGCGGGCTCTAATATTAACTATTTCTTTTGTGCGAGGACCGGGCGTGGTTGTGATGCGTTCGCGTCTCGCCCGGGATGGGACAACGACCTCCCCTTTATTTGTTACATTACTTGAGCGTTAATATGAATCGAATGAACGCGACTGATGGGCTCAAATTTCCTTGGCCCGCCCGGCGGCTTTCTGCTGTCACGCGAACCACTTTTTGATGGATATAAAATTATTTATGGTCAGTTTAAAACTGTGACTGAAAAATGTACAAATTACACAGATTTTTTCGGTTTTGATACGAATGTATCTTGTTTTTGATACTGAGCTTAGGTTTGAAAAATTATTACGTATTTAGCGAATGTGGTAGATGTTTTTCTCTAAAATTATCTCTTAAATATAAAATCAAAGCTAAACCATATTCGACTAATTTAAGAATTAATGTTATACCTACTTGTTGCTGTGCCCTACTGGGCCCATAATTGTACCTTAGCTTTAAGCCATTGTAACACTTTGATTTTTATTTTAATGACTTCCATTTTGAGTTCCTCTATGTAGGAAAAAATACAGCCGTACGTAATAGAAAAGATTAACTACGTGCGTAGGTACTTCAATGCGTAAACAAATTACATGTTATATACCTTCATCTGTCTTGAGGAAAGAGTTTCTCAGAGTTTTGATTGATGCCATTCAAAGTGGTTCAGTTCGTGTGATTTGATGCGTAAAATGAGTAACAACAACCGGCCGGCTGTTCGCTTTTTACCGAAGAATAGAAAGAAAACCTCTCCATTCCGAGCCGATACGTTTTATTCGACCGGACTTGTGAAAAAATAAAGATCTTTCGACACCCAAAGTAATTCTATAATCAAGTTGGTTTTTCCACGAATTTTGTCCACGGGTGCAATATGAGAAGCTGTGTTGGTGGCCGCACTCATTGGGGCAACCGAAGTGTCCGAGATGCATTTTGAAACAATTCTTTCGTAACATGATTAAAAAACATCGGTTTGCACCTGTTGAGTGTTGACGACCATTTTAATTGTTATGTTTATTACTTACATTCAAAGATAAACATAAAACGGATTACAATATGAAACAATCGAGGAATTTCGTCGTTTTTTTTCGACCTATATGTACCTACTCTATGTAAAATTATAAAACTTGAAATAGTATGTAAGTGCTGTGCACACCTGTAAGTGACAAATTCACCCTAGATATTAAGTTCAATTATTACAATACCCGAAAAAATGAATTAGTGAACAAGTTGTTGGAATGCCACAATTAAATAAATAAACAAGTTAGTGATTTTGGTCCTTTTGTACTATGTTTTTTGAAAAGGACCAAGTTATGTCTTCTGCAAAAGGTCCAATTGTTCGTCGACCTACTACGGCTACACAATACCTACATACATATATATATACAATAAAATCCAAGAATGAAACCGCCTCACAAAACTATCCCGTAACCAAGCCGTACAGATATCAAAATTACATTGTTATTGCTGCTCAATACTCATAATGAGATTTCGTATGATGTCCAATTGGACCTACCCACATTGGAGGCGGCTTGCACCGCGATATAAAGTTCCCTATCGACGGGCCATCACATGCGCCGCCAATTGATCTTACACTGTAAACACCGACAGTTAAGCTATAAAACAACTTGGATGAACACTAGCGCCGTGGGTCGAGACCATAAATCAGGTTTGTTGCTACCCGCCTATTTTTAGACCTCATTCTTTTAACAGGCTACTACTAGCATAGCAACAAGATGCTACGATTTACGAATGCAACCTTATCTGCCTAGTTCGTTCTCGTTCCGTCCCTCTGGTTCCAGGTACTCTAAAGGTTAATTTATTAATGTATTTTTGATTAGACATTCAAATGGGAAGAATGTTAGATATGAACGAGTTTAATATGAATTAGCTTGTTATATATGTAGCTAGGACATGGTTGTTTCCGATTAAACTGCATTCAAGGGACCAAAAACCTGTGATTAATATTTTCAACCCTGCAAAAGGCAAAAACTCGTACGTACGTATATTGATCTTGCTAACATTTTGAGTCAAAATTAATTCTCGACTCATCCGAAAACAAATTTTATAATCGATTTAACAAAGATCATTGCTAAAACGAGTCTTAATTTACTCATTGCCAATACTGACCATAACATGCCTATATAATGAGTCAACTAATCACGATCTTCTGCAACCAGAAATCAATAAATGGCTTCTCAACATGGAATTTATGAAACCAGTTTTGAAGCATGAATACAATAACGTTTTTGACGTAACGTATCCTAAGATCAATGGCTGGTGTCTAAAAAATATAACCGACGAATTAAAAAAAGCTATACCTCGTCCAGCGGCGAAATAGACGGACGATATTGTAGTCATCGTGGGCATAATCTGGACGAGGCTGGCAGAGGAAAACAGAGGACTATGTCCAGCAGTGAGTGACGTCGGGTTGCGAATGATGATGATGACAATACCTCGTTAGACGTCGTCACAGAAGAAAAATCTACCAGTATTCTACGCCCTGCCGATGATTCAAGGATGATATGAGGATAAAAATTATGAAAAACTTGGTCTTTTAAGAATAGGTCAAATTCTTCATGTGTGGTGTGATTTTAAAACCTACGGGACGGAAGAGCAGATGGCGAATTTAGATAAAGTTGTTGATATTAAAGTCAAACAGGTTGTTTTAACATTACCATTAAGACCCAGTATGTTTTACTTGCAATAATCGCATTCCTAACCATCTTGATTTTGATATTTGACGGGACATAATATTTCGTTCACGTTAAAGGACCATTTTTTGAATTTCTATACAAGCAGATATTATGAAAATCGAAAATTGTATCTTTGTTTTTGACAAGCTGCGCCCCGCGGTTTTACCAGCATAAGTCTTGATCTCGTGTGAATATCGCGATTAAAAGTATCCTATATACCAATCCAAGTCATGGTCTACAATGTGCGAAATGTCATCCAAATCCGTTCAGCTGTTTTAGCCTGAAAGCGTAACAAACAAAAATAAAATCTTTTTCGTTTTTTTTTACCATTTTGTGCCCATTGCCGTTGAGACCATGGGTAATTGGGGCACTGAGGCTCCTTGACAAAACGGGTGACTCCCGCTCCGGCTCATTATTGGTGCAAAGGTTAGCCATTGTCATCCAACGTGGCAATGCAGCAAGCGTTATGGGCACCTTTGCGCCGGGAACAGTTAGGGGCGGGTTGTTTGACGTGTTGATGCGACTATTATTATTTAAGTTAAAAGTTAAGAATAGATATTTAGGATTCATATGTGTTTAAAACTGTATAAAGTTTTAATAATAAAGACTTTTTTGGCATTATACTAACACTTAACACCTAATAAAACATCTAAATAACAGAAACATTTAAATATAAATCAGTATGACCTATTAAGGGCATTCTATTACGTCCCCGGCAGTTTGCCGCACTCCAAAGCCGTTACCGGCGTAAATGTTAATGAAAATCTTAGTTTCCAATCTCAATGACATCTCGTAGAATGACAAGAAATATGTAAATGTATTCATATTATACTATTATATGTAGTTAAATGATCAAATGATTGCCTGGCAACTAATAGGCGCCACCGAACGAGCTCGGACCGGATTGTAGTTATTGTAAATCTTATTAATTGTATTATTAATATTTATAATACGGATATTAGTGAAATATGTTCATCAGTTTGGAATTATGTATATGTGATGATTTAGAAAACTGGGTTTCTATGTAAATGTAGAGATCATAAATTGCCTAGATATGTATGTAGGTACGGCTGTTGGAGTTACTAATGAAGTGGCAGTTAACACTGCTTCTGCGCATTGCCGTACCTAGGGATTTTGTCTAGGGGGGGGCAGCCGTCTTGTTAATCTAACCAGTACAAACCTTACATCTGGGTCAAAATGTATGCCCTATAAGGGTTCCGTCTTTTCCTTTTGAGGTATAGAACCCTAATAAAAAGCGATTAAACAGTAAGTACTTCAATCCTGTCTATGTAGAGTGGGCTTGCCCACCCTTGAATAGCTACGCCCATGCATCTGCGTTTGCATTTGATTAGCAGCTAGTAGATACAAGCAAACATTTACATGACTAGGTACTCGTAGAACTATTAACAAACTTTGATGGTGAATGAAGATCTGACTAATATGGTGTTTATTTATTTATTAAAACTTCAGACACGAGTAAAACATGCTGTACTAAGACGGAAGTCTTTTAATGCCAGAGAGGCATTTTCTACCAATCAACCTTAGGGTGGTGCAGAGACAAAACATGGCAGGTCCAACATAGGGGGTGGATTGCTAGAAAATAACCATAAATTACAAGAATAAATACTAAAGTTGTCATAAAATAAAAGACCCGTTTTGACATTGACAGTTCTAGTAGTTAATAAAAATCAAATTCGCATAACACATATTCGTTTGTATGAAACTGACAGGTGTCAAGACGCATTCTCAAATGTCAAAACGGGCCTTTTATTTTTTGCGAACTTTAATGCACAAAATATACTTTGGAAAGAGAAATAACGATCGGTGTCGATGCATAAACACATATCCAGCTTCTATTCTACTTACAAACTCATGTTTTTCGCTGTAGAACATTTCCAACAGACCTTTTTTTTAGATAATTATAATATTCGAGTTTGTAAGTTATTGAACGGCGGTTGTTGACGCTTTACTTTGTCAAAATTAGTTCATCACCACTGCTCTAAAAACGGCGTAGGAAAACATCGTGAGGAAACTGGCTTGTCTTAGAACCAAAAATACGAGGACATGTGTCATCTGCCAACCCGCACTTTGCCCACGTGGTGGATTACGGTCCACTCCCTCTCAGAGATAGGAGGCGTGTCCTAGCAGTGGGAACATTATAGGTTGATTATACTTATGCTAAGTTGTTGAACATTGCTTCCTTCTGTGATTGTAATTCAGTCCTAATCCTCGAATGAGTCCTACAGTCTCTTCCTTGATATGCTAACTATGTAGACTGTTTCCTATTTTCCCTTGAAATCTGCGAGTCATCATGAAAATCATTTCACGGAATTTCCATTTGTAAGTATGTTAACTTTTTCCATAAACAACTTGTTTATTTGGAATTTTGTTAGAATTTCTTGAGTGACGTGGTGTACGGACGCCAGCGCATCAAGTTACTACAATCTGTCAAATTTCTTTAATAGATTTTCAACTTTATCGCTAAAGCATTAAGGTTCAAGGTTGATTGGGAAAATTTGACAGTTTCGGGTAGCTTGACCTACTGGCGTCTGTACATGAGGAAATATCCTGAGGCGTAGATGGTGGCGCCAACTTTAGACACTGATCAGAGTTAAACATATTGTCCGTTAAAAATTATGAAAGGAGATATTTATCAAAGCACGTTGGTGGAAAAAAAGCCTGTTATGCCATAAACGACCTTTTGTTGACGCTAGCAAAATAGAAGTAAGTAGATCAATATTAGTAGGGTTGACTGTAATTACGATACCGGGCATATTCCGTTGGATAATAATTTCTACCTTTTTTTTTTACAAATGGCATCTCGCAGCTCGTCCTAGGTTGTCGTCTGCTTAACCGAGCTCGCCTGTGGATGCCTCAATAAATTAAGGCCTCAAGCCAGGGCTTAACAAACTTAAAAACTAAGCGACCACACGCTAGGGGACCCCCTCGGTTTAGGGCGTCGCTGGGAGAGGGCAGCAAGGGACAACCTGGATCGGAATTAGATAAATTTCTACCAAACGCAGTGGCGTTTTTATGCAGCAAAAGCGAAAGGGATGGCGGGCGATAAAATGGCGTCTAATCAATATGTTGCCAATATAAAAATTCCGCTGCGTTTGGTAGAAAATATCATCCCACGGAATGTACCTACCCACTATCTTAATTGCTGCAGTAAACTCTATATAGGTATGACACAGATGATGGTGATACACGGTTTGGCAGGGAAGAGAAGTAACTATATGAGAAAGTAGCTATATGAGACTGAGGATGACAGTTTTATGAAACGTGATTCTAGATCAATACTGCTACAGATTTAATAGGTACCTAACCACAAAACGGCGTGCCCACAATATTAATACCTATAGGTAATTTAACCCATCACAATAGAAAAAGAAACAAAACTAATTTCCATAAACACTTGTTCGCATCAGCTGAAAGAATAAAATCTCCATGACTAAAAGATTCAAGGTGGATTGTTTTCCATTACACGATGACGTCATGACCACCATAGGTAGGTACTTAACGCCATAAGTTGTACCTACGGCTATTACACAAACAACTTTTTGCCCTCCCACACTGTTGCCAAAGTAGATATTGGCATTGGAAATTGAACTGTATCGCTTTGTGATAAAGGCGCTGATTAAAAAATGATCTTGTTCGTTTGAAGTACTTGTGCTCGTCCGATACCTATTTACGCCACACAATACAGTAAGTGTAGACAAATAAGCTCTGAATCTGTAATCATAGCTAATTATCCCTGGTTGTATTTAAACTCTTTGGTAAATCACAAACTATATGGCAGTACAATTACTGCTCAGGCTTTCATAAACCAGTGCCAGGCTTGTTGTTGTCCTCTAATTGGTAGCAACAAGAATAATGTACCCAGGGCTTTGTGTATCTTGATTTAAAAGAGTATCCTTGGGGTTTCTTAATCGTTCTTCTCCATAGGGATCTACGTTTTGGAATGGGCAACTAGCTTCACTTTCTGAGTAACTGACAGCAAAATCAGCCTATAACGTTCCACTGCTGGGACACTGGCCTCTCTGTGAGAGGGAGTGGGCCGTAATCTGCCACGCGGGCTCAGTGCGGGTTGGTAGCTGTCACATGTCTTAAAATTGTTGGTTCTTGGACATGCCGGTTTCCTCATGATGTTTTCTTTCACCGTTAGAGCAGAGGTGATGAAATAAATTACACAAAGTAATGCGCCTGTCTGGAGTCGAACCCATGACCTACAACTCGTAAGTCGGGTCCGTTACCACTGGGTCACCACTTCTCTAACTAACTGACAGACACCTTCACAACTCAAAAGTGCGTGTAAATGGTTTTATTAAAATAAATGCTTTGAGTTTGAGTTTAATGTTGGCTTTCTATTGTAAGTCTTTTGCTATCCTCTGAGGCCTCTTCCAGTAATCCCATACTAGACGTGGTTCGCCTTTCACCTTTCTATATCCGAAGTCTAACTGCCTTCTTTAGACCAATGAACAAAATGGCTTTCTAGAACAACCTTCAAAATTGTTTACTACGAAAAGGCTTTAAATTAAAGTTACCGTTATTTTATAAAGAAATATTCTGACGCTATTAAAACGGTACCTTGATAGCGATGTCAACAATTCACACATTAAGTAAATACCACATAGATGGAGTCATGAGTGCGCAAAAAATATGTACGAAGTTAACTTTAACCTAAAGTAAGTAGTAAGTACTAACTAATCTACAAATAAAAATGAGTAGGCATAATCGATAAATTGTTAACGACACGACGCGGCGATGATTGGTTTTTATCGATAATAAATAAATTATGACGCTTACTAACAGATTCAATCCATAAATCGTCACAGACCGATCACCGGAGCATGTAAAATGATTTATTTCTCTAATTTTGACACAAAGGTAGGTGCTACATGTTTTCGCACTTTACATTTATCATTATGTGGAACGGTGTAATACATATTGTTTATTGGAAAACCGGGGCCCCGGCGCCGGAGCCACACAAAAGCTGGAAGGCAAGCCGCGTCATCGGTGGGCTGCGTCCGACGCACCGGTACTCCATCTTCGAAAAACTTGATTAAAGCACAACTGATAG
Organism: Apamea monoglypha; assembly: GCA_911387795.2. NCBI lineage: Eukaryota > Metazoa > Arthropoda > Insecta > Lepidoptera > Noctuidae > Apamea > Apamea monoglypha. The sequence continues at coordinate 13,720,571 of OU426916.1, forward strand.
AAAACGTGATTTAAAACGTAAGTCATGTATCTGAGACAAGTTCAATAGCTGCTCTAGAAAAAGTTGTGCAACTACATACTTACTTGTAGATTGAATGCAACACTGACTCATTTTATGCTTAGAAAACTTTGCGTGTAAGTAATTGCCTCACTATTTATTCAGAATTAAAATAATATGTACGTTAATATATTTTATTTTTATTAGCCGTTACAGTCCCACAGCTGGGCAAAGGCGTCCCTACTCTCCTTCCACCTCTCGCTGTCTAGAGCTGACTAGGACCAATCTTTATTTACGTTAACAACTAATACCTAATTAATAAATATAAATAACAAAATTATATCCTGACCTAGCTAAAACTATTCACAAACTAAAATATAATGTCGAAAAATTCATCCGCATTGCTGTCGACTGGTAATGTATCCAAGAGACTGGTGACATTACCACGTTGTATGGCAATGCTTAGCCTCTGGCCAAGGTGAAAGCCAGCCCTTGGGTCACGGGAAGTATCAACCAGCCGAAACGAGATTTCCTTACAGAGACCATGAGCACTCGGACCCCACGGCCGGAGGGTTTCAACCTCAAACGGCTCGATAATATAAATAATATGTTACTCTTATTTGGATGTAAAATGTGCTTCTAAATGCACATCAGACGTAGTAACTAAAACAGTATGTATTTAAAAGAAATCAGTCAGTTGAAATTGATGTTTTCTATCTGCGATAAAATCAGGCGCACATGATGGAAAGAACATACACGATGCATCGCATGAACACGGAGTGGTTAATTTTCACTCTTCCGCTCGAACCCTAGCTTTATAATAACAAAGAGTCTCACTTGAAACAAAACCGTAATGACTTCTTGAACATTAAGCGGGCACAAAGGCTTTTACACTCTGTTTAACAAAATAGTTCATTCGACGTTTGCATACGCTCGGGTAATTATCCGTCGTATTGTTATACACAATGGTAGACTTATTTATTATTTCAATTTCACAATATATTGTTGCGAGGAAAACAATGTAAGCGCCTAACGTACCGTTCTTGTTACAGATCTCGCTGCACACTTTCTACGAAGCTAACTTATTGCTGTGGCTTGTGATTTGTGATATCAAATCTATTGTCAACATCATCAGCACGCGTGTTGTTCAATATTCATAACAAGACGAGGGCGTTTTTAAATTTGATATGTTCAATAACCAACGGCCAGTAAGACCTTTATTTATTAGGAAAGACTTCCCACTAATTCTTCAGCATTTATTTCTTATGGGGTATGTACAACAAAGGAAATAAAGGCTCCAAAAAGTGGTTGAGAAGTAGCATCGATGGCGAGAGACAATTCGACTCTCTAGCTTTTGCTAACAAACAAGGAAATTTTTGGCGTACCTACAGCATTTGTACTTCTATAAGAAGGAACCCCATATCGATATTCACTATTCAGTAACAACGTCTATAGTATAACTGGATATCTAGATTTAATCGCAGAAGGTATCTGCTTATAGGATACGATCAAACTAACGGAGAACCACAAAAGCTTCCATTGTAAGAAAGTGTGTGGGAAACAGGGCGCATCCTTACGAGCTAACGGGGCGGTTAATTAATCAGTCATGTCCCTCTCCCTTCTCACTAGTGCCAATCAAACCGTACACTTATTGAAAGCGAACACTGAACCAAGAAACCAGCCCCTGATACCTAATCACCGTCGAAAATTTGCCGAAGAATTACCCCTTCCACCCATAATAGAGGACGAAAAATTGCCGGTGATTTGACCCTTGCACCTTAAAGTCCATGTAAAGAGTTGTTAGTACCCAGGCGCATGCGCATGAATAGATCGACTATAGTAGGTGCGTTAATAATGTTTACGAGAATGTACCGCTACAGTTACGTTCATATTCCCATCAGTACGTACAACAATAATATTGGAGCATTGTGAGCATTCGGCGCGGGCGCAGAGAAAGCGTTGCCCGCAACAATGCGCGCTCGTGTAGATGCGCTAGATAGCGCCCGCGAACTTTGAACCGCGTTTTATAACTTCCATACAAGTCTCGAAGTCTCCCGGTAAGGAAAGTCAGGTACTGGTTTTCAAATCGCTACAGATTTTATGGTGTTACTTTATCAGCGTTAGTTTGCTTTACTTTCCAATGTATTGGGTGCAATCGACATGCGGGCATCGTTTCACTTTTACGTAGCGCAAGAAACAATAGGATATTTTGAAACTGAAATGCGTTTGTGTAACTTGTTTTTTTAGTTTTAGATGCAGTCGTATCAAGATTTGGTCTGTTGCTGCTGCCGAGCGAGATGAAGGTCAAACGTGGTCCCACAGAACTGGTCTGCTCATATACAAATTGGGATACTTGTTAAGAAACAAGCTTATCTACTTTCCGTATTTAGAAGAAGATAAAAATGTCCAGGTACCTTTATAAAACTTATTTTCCCATACCTAGGCAATTACGAGAAGAATTAAAATCGATGCAATGAGTTACGATTATGGATAATAAAGTTAAGACTATCAACTATTATCTTCATCCCCGTTCGCATCCAGCTCTACTAATTAATAATACCTTTATAACTAATCTCCTACAATAACAACTTATTTCCCCAGTTCAGAGCAATATAATAAAATAAAATCGTAAATACCTATGATACAATATACATAGGTCCATAAGTATGGAAAGGATATCCGCGGCGCAAGCGCACAAATCATAAGAGTCAGCAGAGGGAAAATGAAAGTTAATTGTATTGTAATCGTAGGGGCCGGACCTGTGGACCTGCATGCACTGAGCTAATATTTCTGCCAGGTGTGGTCCAACCAATACCATAAACACACGTAAAAATTATGCTAGCATATAACGCAAGCCTTTTTGGTAATATTTGCCTTAAAGGCTTACCTAACCGAAGCCTTTTTGGCAAATGTTACCAAAAAGGCTTCAGTTGAGATTAGGTAGTGCGTAAACTCTTGCATGGTGGCAATAAAATTGGACCTGAAACCGTTACACAGGAAACCTAACAGTGATAACATCTAAGTACGCCCGTATGTACCGTTCCAGGGAATATTAGGACCACTACAGTTAAAGCCTGCATATTCCTAAGACCTTTTTAGCAGCAATCTGTAAATCACCACATATTCCCAATTTTGTCTACCGAGCTCACGAAGGCAGGATAAATCTGACAAAGCAATAACCAGAAGGAAAACAAAGATACATTTTTCCGAATGAGTTGTTGTAAATCTAGAAACATATCCGAAAGCTTACGCCCCCAAACAGCCGAAGTGCCGAGCTCCAAACAAAAGCCATCGCAAGTACAACAGATAGTGAGCCGATAGAATGAGTACCGAGTAGTGAGGTGAACGACTGGCCCGCCATTACGGCAACCGCATCATTACGGCAGTGGCAGCCGGCACCGAGGCCCCGCGAAGCCTTTCATAACGTTTTTTATCCCCCACTACCTCCACCACCGTTGACAAACCCGTTGAAAAACTCAGGCCCAGAACAAATTACATCGCGTTCCATTTATATAATGAAAACTGTTTGGCTTGTGCTTATGTAAAAAGTGTTTTTAAAACAAATAGAACCACTTTGTTATTTAAAAATAAATTACTAGAGGTATATGACATTTTAAGTGGATCTTAAGAGTAGGGGAAGACTAAAGAAACGATGGGTGGACTGTGTGAAAGATAATATGGGTAGAAAGGGGGTGACTACCGAGATGGCGACTAATAGAGAAGTATGGAAGAAAAAGACATGTTGGGCCAGCCCTAAATAAATTGGGATAATGGCAGGAGAATGATGATAATTACATTATACTCTACTGCACATGAGTGATATGATTCATATAATCAGACCGTCTACATTAAAATAATTTATCTATTCTATATCTCCTTTAATAAAGCTGAATATTTTGTTTTTTTGTTTGTGTGTTTGAACGCGCTGGTCTCTGGAAATGAAAAGTCGGATTTGAAAAAATCTTTTTGAATGTGATAGCCTAATTCTTGAGGAGGCTATAGGCCATTTAATATCACACTAGGACCAACAGGCGCCGAGAAAAAAGAAAACAACTCAGAAAGAACACTAAGCGAAAACGAAGTAATTGCGACGGGGAGTTTTATAAAAATTTGGCTGTTATTTTGGTACAGCCATTGTGTGCCACACGACTTCCACGCGAACGAAGTCGCGGACAGAAGCTAGCTTAAAATAGAAATACAGAACCTCCTTTTTTGAAGTCGGTCTAAAATTAAACATGGACCCGCACTAGCCCAATACTTAGATAAAACATAAAAGTAGACATCTTGTTTTAAATGTAACTCAACGACAACTTCATAAGTTAAAAAAAAAAAATATCTATCATTTCTTAGTACTTCCAATACAAGCGAATACCGGCTGAACATCAAAGCTGTGTCTAAATGTACGGCCGGCTATAGAGGAGCACAAGTTCCTCTTTATCGACCATCTCTCATTGTTGGCACGCCCGACACATTTACGACTACCCACCACTGCGCACGCACACATCAACATTATTAATACCTTATAGAATATTAATGTAAAATGCGCATTGATTTTTATTATACAAAATGTTGATAAAAATCTCATCCTCTCACGTAATAATATGTCTGTTGGTCTGTACACATACATACAGTGTAGTGCGCGTGCGCATGCTAGATAAAAACGTATCATTTGAATGTCCAGCAGTCATCCTTGCGCGCATAATTATGTCTTACTTGGAAATTGTTGCTACTCTTTGTACTGTGACATTGTGCTGTGTTATATAAGTATGGAATCGGACTAAACCATAAATAAGTGGACTGTTGTTTGTAACAGACGCTATACAGTTTTTGTTTATTAAATGTTATTTTCATAATGTAGATTAAGCTGGTTATTGCCGTCTCGGAAATTTATGAATCAATACTACAACTCGCCTGAAATCGCCGAAGGGTTAAGCAGAGGTGTACTATCGCCAAAATCTATATCTGACCACCGTAAGGAATGTTCCTGCTTGCAGCGCATATTATTAGTCGACCTAAAAAGGATCTTCTTTTGTTTTACTCACGGACGCAGTTCTGGTCATCATGTGCAAGGGAATTTGTTTTCAAAATGATCAGATATAGGCTTTAGTGATAGTACGTATAGTAACACCCACATTTCGCCAATTATGTTTCAAGTCCCATGTTAGAGGGGGCGATATTATTGCCATCACCCGGGCGCAAATTCAGACTCCGAGCTGCTACTGAGAAATTCCTGAGAGAAAACCCACTTTGCCCTAGGAATCGAAGCCAGGGGTCTACTCCGAAGTAGTATCGGCCGAATGTTCGGCCGTTTCTTGTTACGAAGTTACTATTTGGTTCGGTCGGTCCCGATCCTACACTCCTACACTCTTTCGAATATTGACTACGGTCCCGACCCAATTGAGCCGATCCGAACTTTTTCGCATTTTTCAATAATAATCGGTTCGGCCATGTGTCGGTCCGATCCGATCATTCGCAGTTTGCACTTCATAGTAGACCCCCAGGACCTCCGTCCGACCACTACACCAATGAGGCAGTCCAGCCAGTCAGTGAACCAATACTGATAACACAAAATCTTTGACAAGTATAAGGTTTCCAAAACCAGTAATTAAAAACATTCAATTGCAGTGTAATATTTAATTGACTAACAAATAAATTCATATTATCTCAAATTGACATTAAATATTTTTTCATATAAGTATGTATATTATAATAATATATAAATTAAATCATATATATGTATTTATTATTCAACGCGTAATGTGCTCAATTACCTCATGGAAGCATTTGTCATTCTCTCTGAACAACTATTCTAGCGAAACTTGGCGTTCAATTGTGACGTAAATGATTGCACTTGTCAATGTTTGTTTTATTATGATTGATATGACATATCAGCGTTCAAGCGAGACCGAATATATGATTTGTATATATTTTTAGGTTCTTTAAAAATAATCTAAACTCAGATTTTTTATTTGCTAGGCTTTTGAAGGTATGAGGAACAGGGTGTAAAGTTCACTCATCCTCCATAGAAAAGGGTCGTGTCTGGTGGGCTACTCCCCGACGATGGATGTCGGGACGTTGCATTTGTGCTAGTTGCAGGATTTTGCGTGACGTCAGTATGACGCGTAGTTTGCATGTGGCGGTGTAAATGCCTCTACAGACTAAAATGACAGCTGCAATCGAACTTTTTTTGTCAACACGACATTATTTACTAGCGGTCATTTTTGTCTAGTAAATAAAAAATCAGAGTTTATTAACCTACTTTCTACTTAGGTGTGCAAGTTCCAAAATAAGCATTTAGGTAGCATGTCTTGTGTCATACCAATTTTAAAAAAACATCAAAGAATACAGGGTGTCAGGGACATCGACGCGCACACTGAGACCATGAATTCAGCATATGACCCTCTAGCGTCGAAATTTTATATAGGTTAAAAAAAAAAACTGCTGGTTCATAGATATTACCTACGCGGTCAAAATGTATGGAGCCGCTAATTTTTTTTTTTAATAACCGTCTAAAAATTTCAGCTCTAGAGAGTCTAGAATCATAATTATGCTGAATTCATAGTCACAGGTTGTGTGCCACCCTGTATTAAGTCAAAAAAACAACTCGTGATTTTTCATTTACAAATTAGATACACAATGAAGCACATTACGCGCTAAAGTAATATTGGCAGTTTCATTAGGTACTTATATGGATAAAAGATATAATGTTCATATTCGCAAATAACTCACATTCACATTACCTATTATAACATACTTTATCACATTTTAACAATATTCAAATGTAGTATTAATTTTGATATTTACATAAGATTCAAAATGTAGCGTATTGCAATACTGAAAATGAAAATGGCCACGAGCAGACTGTATGTTTCCGTCAGGGTAGCCTGCGAAATTCAAATGTTTCTTAGGTTTTTGGCAATTTACAGGTCAGTATCCGGTTGATGTTGATCTAAACATGATCTTCTTCTTAGCGTGTCGATAGCAATCTAAGTGGACTCGGCCCAGAATTCGGCCACTTGTTTGGCGCCATCACCAGCGTCCATCAGTTCCTGTAACGTGCAGCTGACAAGACACGCATGATTCGCGGCCGTAACAAATATTTATTTATATAATTATAATCATAAATATCATCAATACAACTTTCTAAGTTCATATTGTCCTTTTGAATGAATGATTTCTTGAAATCATGACATTTGAGGTCAATTGTAATGAATATAATAATTCTGTTGTCATATTTGTTACGGTCGCGCGAATCATATTTAGATCAACATAGTACCTAACACTGAACTGAAAATTGAAAAAAGCGCAAGTAAATTTGAATTACGCTAGCTACCTTAGCGCAGGTGGCTGCACTAAAGTAGCTAGCGAAATTCAAATTTTAAGAGGCACACCTTTGTGTATGTGGTATAAAATGAACCGTGCTTATATCTAAAAAAAAAACATTACATAAAAAAATACTCATATTATGAAGTTCCATTGTTATTAACGCCACTATCACTTTAAGCTCTTTTCATTGCAATAAGTATTTATAATTTAACACGCAGAAATGTATTTATAATTTAACACGCAGAAACGTATTTTGGTTGGAAAATACGGATACGATGTCAGTCATTTACTGTTTGATAGATTGGCAATATCTGGCAGAATGAGGACAGTTGTTTTTTGCAGGTTTAGTTGCCAAACCAGAGCTTTAATGTCAGATAGTCATCAGTAAAATTGTATTGTTATCAATGTTTGCACAAACGGACGAAACAATAGAAAAGCGATAATTTTGTATGAAATTAATTTCTGGTAATTAATACAAGTTCCAGACAACAATAAATTAATCTACGTATATCTTATGCCGTCCTCAGTCTGCATACGAACATTCAATTAAATATATCCAATAGTTTAGTCACTACAGCTAGTCAAAGATTGGCAAAACCACTGCAGGCCACTACTGTGTATTTAGTTTGTTTGAAAAAATCACTTTTTAAATTTAGATGCTGGATTTTTGATAGGTCCAAAATACTCTTAAGCATTCATATTACCAGTGTTTTCATTTATTGCTGTATTGTTGTCTCCACCTTGTATATTGTGTTATGTGTAAGTGAGCGTTCTTTTAACAATTACAAGGAAATAGCAGTACTTCCTCCAGCCTAGTTCCAACGTTTAACTGCTAAGACTTAAACCCTGATATACTTTCTAAACTCTGAATTCTAATTTGCTAGACTAAAATGACGGCTACGATCGACCTTTTTTGTCACCATGACATTATATGGTTATACAAGGTTATTGGTAAAACACTAACAAACTTGCAGGACTGGATTACTAACATCATAAACCACAACTTTTGTTCTATGACTTTTTACAAAACATAATACAGTAGTAGTACAGTACAAAAAACAAATTTTCAAGATTTCGTTGTTCTGTCTAACCCCCGCTCCCCTCCGCTGAATTTTGTACTAGACACGGCAGTTTGTTTACCTAACTATCGCTTTCTTTTGCTTGAAAATCGAATATTTCAATTCGTTGATTTGGCTGAAGCTTCTGGCAACACTGCCCGAGTGACATGTCAAAATTTTGTTCCGTATTTTAAAATTATTTTTTATTTAACTTTTAAGTGTAATTTTAATGTATTACTATATCCAAATGTAAAATTACTGCATAAATACTCGGGATCATTGTTTTCCTGCAAATTTACAAAGTTAAATACAGTGTTTGGTTGCCCACCGTTACCGGTACCCTCTCACGAACAGCTGATGATCGACCTGCGGATTGAAACGGGGAGTATTGTTTACTTTTATTCTCTAATTAGCACACAATAGTCATAGACTGTAACAGATTAATTGAGTCACAATTTTTTGTTGATTTTGCCTAAATACTATCAAAACGTTGTTGTTGTGAAATATCTAAATACTGTTATCCTATTAGTGTTTTTTACACTGTGTTATATACGTAACAACAATAACATTGACTATCGTTGATCTCAATTGTAATGTTTTATTCAAAACTAGTTTTTTAGTCAATTTTTTATACAGGCATCCTACCCACATAAGCAAAAATAAAAGCATAAGACAATATAATCAATGTAACTTATACTTGATCTAATCATATTTCAATTAGATTCAGCAGCCTATCTCATTACTCTATTAAGCAACAATAACTTCTAACAATTATTCTTCCATTTCTAGCTTTCCCTCCTTTTGTCTGTCTGTCTAAGTAGTTCTCACCGTTCTTTTAATTTTCCTTTCAGTACTAATTCCTGAAACCATGCCTGTGATGACCCGTAAGGCTGTGGCTCAGGAGGTGGAGCTTAGATTGAGAACGACCGTTCATGAACTTGAGGCTTCAGAGAGAAAATGTCAAGCGCTGTTAGAGGAGAGAGAGGAAAGTGAGAGGGAGGTAGAGAAAGTCATATGCAAAAACACAAGCTTAAAACAGGAGCTAGTAGACTTACATCTTCTGTACCTCAATGTTGTCGATGAACGGGATCAACTAAGGGTTGTCACAGATGGCTTCAACAACTGCAGTAATGTATACGAGGAGGCTTTGTGTAAGATTAGGGACCTGGAGGATGAATTAATCCATGCGAATGTTCAAATCCTACAATTACAGAAAGACAAGGAACATTCTCAGATCAAAGAAACTGACCATTTATTTAATGAATTGTTAAATAAAAGCTGTAACCCACATTCCATGACAACAATAAACCTAACAGAGGCTTCCTTACTGAAACATAACTATAGTCATAAAATGAGTCAAAATAAAATAAAAAAATATGCAAGATTGAATAAAATCATTAAAAAATGTAATAAATTTAAGAAACAGCAAAATCATTCTTCCAAAAATATTCAATTAAGGAAAGAACGTGTTACTCTTGTGAATAAGTTGAAGAACTATCAAATTAAATTAGAAGATAGTATAAATATTTATGAAATAGACACTCAACGCTTACAAACTGAAATTCAAGTTCTTGATGACTCACTAAAGTCCCTTTATAATAAATATATATGCTCTCACCACCAAATCAAGGAACACATCCTTGCTACAAACGAGTTGATAAACAGAGTGGACTTGCTGACTCTCAGCAACACTCAGTGTACCTGTCAGTGGGAATCCAACCTTGATGCTCTCCAGCCTGAGGCCACGGAGGACCCGTCCCAAGTTGTGAGTGCTCTGGACTGTATCCCCAACCAAGATATACCTGATATTGTGCAAGAATTATCTCAAGCAATACAGTCAGCAGCTAGTAGTGTTTCCTCTTGTAATAGTCAAGTATGTTATCAGTCAGTTATGTTTTCAGATAGTATAGGAAGAGGTTTAGGGAAATTAGTTAGTGACAACTTTAGTTTTAATACTCAAAACTATTGTTTACCTGGGACATCCTTCAAAGAAATAATGACATCAATTACAAGAAATCAATATGATTCCAATACCAACATTACTGTATTTGTGGGTAATAGTTCACAGGTCAGAAAAGAAGTTATCACTGACAGTGTTTCTGAGCTTTTAAAGATAAATTGTAATAAAATTATTTTGTGTGCTTTTCCATATTTTGAGAGATTATCCAATAGACAAAACAATTATATACATATGCTTAATAACCATATGCATTTCTTAGTAAGTCATTACAGTGACAAACTTATATTTTTTGACACCAACAGTTTTGTTGATAAATTGAAATCGACAAGGAATACAGTGTATCTGCCCATTAGGTTTAGACATAAAATAGCGAGGCTATTAGCTTATATAAACTCAGACATAAGTAGTATGTCGAAGTCTTGTACCATAATTGACACCGCAATTATTAGTAATAATTCTAATGTACAGGTGGTTACCCGAAATAACTGTAGCACTAATGCTATAACAATTTACAATGGTTGTACGAAAGAGGATCCATGTGTCACTTTGGCAAATACTTGTCCTTATGTGGGGTCCACAAGTAGTCGGATATCATTGCCTGGTGATGGCTTGGGAGTCTTGGGGCTCACTCTGGATGTAGATTTAAACTAGTTAGTAAGACAACAGAAGACACTAGTAACAATATTGTTATACCTACCAACAACAAGGTGTCTTCTTGCTCTCAAATAGTAAAATGTAAAAAAGGGTCTGAGCAGAATTCCTTGAAATTATTTCATCAAAATATTCAAGGTTTTTCTTCCAAACAATTAGAAATTGAGCTATTTTTAGAAAAAACTATGTTTGAAATTATTTGTTTAACTGAACATTGGTTGAAAGAGTATGAAATGCTAATTCATTATGAAAATTATAGTGTGGGCAGTTGTTTTAACCGGAAATCTATTCTGCGTGGGGGTTCACTAATCTTAGTTAAAAATTCTATTAAATCTAAGACTCGTAAAGATATAGTTGATCTTTCGGTAGAACATAACGTTGAACTGTCCTGTGTTGAGCTAGATAAGCATGTTATAGTGTGCGTTTACAGACCGCCTAATTATCAAAACTACTCCATATTTGAGTCAGTAATGGAAGATGTTCTAGCAAAACTTGGAACTGGCAAAAAATCGCTAATTATCTGTGGTGACTTCAATATTAATATCTTAGAGAATAGTTCAAATAGCAGTCGATTATTAAGTCTCTTTAAATCATTCAATTTGTCAAATGTGTTTTCAGAACCAACCCGCGTAACTATAAATTCTGCTACATGCATTGATAATGTTTTTTGTTGCTGCGAATACTTAGATAAAGCCATAGTAAACTATCTCCCTTCTGATCACAGCGGCCAAACCGTTGTGTTCAAGTCTAATACACCAGTACAAAAAATTCTGATACAAACTAGACAAATAACACCAAGCAGTCTAAATAGATTTAATAATCACTTAATTAGTAAGTTAAGTGTACCAGGCCACATGAAAAACAATGTAAATGAATTATATGAGTGGTTCTTTTCGGTAGTACGCACCGAGTTCAATAATACTTTAAAAAAGAAAACTAAAACTATTTGTCCAAGTTTTTTGTTCAGTGACTGGGCAACTAAGGGTATTAGAAAAAGTAGGGAAAAATTGTTTGAGCTGTATGGCCTTAAGCCTTATATTAACTCTGAAACTTTTAATAAATACGTAGCTACCTACTCTAAAACTTTTAAAAATATTTGCAAGGTAGCTAAAGCCTTGTATATTAGCAACAAGATCAAATCAGCCGATAATAAAATAAAGACGGTTTGGAAAATTATCAATGACGAAACTAACCGGAATAAAAGACATAATAATGATTTCACAATAGAGACTTCGCGTGGTCTCATAAGCAATAACAAAGAAGTTGCTCAAGAATTTGTAAATTTCTTTACCAGTATCCCACATACAACCACTGAAATCTTAAATTCCTCGCCCTTGCGTTCTATTAATTTATTAAGAGCAAACGTCTCATCCTGCCAGATTGAATTTAAATTCAAGCATATAAACCCCATAATAGTAATAAAAGCTTTCAAGCAAATCAAGATCAAACTAACCGAGGATCTATGGGGAATGTCTATCAAAGTTTGTACCTCCATTATTGAGACTATAGCGCCGTACTTAGCCTTAATATTTAATTTGTGTGTGGATCAAGGAGTCTTCCCAGATCTAATGAAATACAGCAAGGTGATACCCCTTTTAAAATCGGGGGACAGTAAACTTACCAATAATTATAGACCCGTATCCGTGTTACCGGTCTTCAGCAAGGTGTTTGAAAAGGTGATGCTAAACCAAATGCTCAATCATTTTAACACCAACAGAATATTACACGACCAACAGTATGGTTTCACCAAGGGACGTTGTACGACTGATGCCGGTATCACCTTATTAAAACACATTTTTACAGCGTGGGAAGAGTCCCAAGACGCCATAGGAATTTTTTGTGACCTCTCCAAGGCTTTTGATTGCGTCGACCACGAAACCTTACTTTTAAAACTTGAGCATTACGGAATAGGAAAACTTGCGCTCAGTTTAGTAAAATCTTATTTAAATGATAGACAACAGCAAGTTCAAATAAATGGTGTCAATTCACTCGGTTTAACAGTAAAAATGGGTGTTCCGCAAGGCTCGATATTAGGTCCTTTCCTCTTTTTAGTTTATATAAATGATCTACCCCATTTGTTAAAAACCCAACCACAGATGGTGTTATTTGCTGACGATACTTCCTTGATTTTTAAAATTAATAGACGTGCATCAAATCTTGACGACGTAAATAACGCCCTACTGCAGATCCAAAATTGGTTCACTGCTAATAATTTAGTATTAAATGGGAAAAAAACTAAGTGTATAAGATTTTCTTTACCAAATGTCAAAGGTAGTCATTGTGAGATAAAATTGAATCAAGAGAAACTAGAATTCGTCGATGAAACTGTTTTCCTGGGGTTCACGCTCGACTCAAGGCTTCAATGGGGTCCTCATTTAACATCCCTTGCAGGACGACTAAGTTCAGCAGCGTATGCTGTGAGAAAAATCCGTCAATTTACTGATGTCGATACCGCGAGACTGGTCTATTTTAGTTACTTTCATAGTATCATGTCGTACGGTATTTTACTATGGGGACGGGCTGCAGACATCGAGTCTATTTTTATTCTGCAGAAAAGAGCCATCAGAGCCATATATAGCCTCCGCAGGCGTGACTCTCTAAGAGAACTGTTTAAAGATATTAACATCATGACGGTACCTTGTCAATATATATATGAAAACATTATGTACGTAAGGAAAAATCTACATATTTTTAGTAAAAGAGGTGAAAGACACAATTATATCACTAGAAATAGGGACCAATTAGTTCAACCAGGTTTCAGGCTGGCTAAAGTAGACTCATCTTTCATGGGGTACTGTTTAAAATGTTACAATAAAATACCTCCCCACATAATTGAACAGAATGAAACGAAATTTAAATCTTGTATAAAACGCACACTATGCAGCCAGGCATATTATAAATTGGGAGATTACATCGCTGATAAAAATGCTTGGCTAAACGCTGGTCCTGCTCCACAGGACGCATAAATAAATTGATTAGCATTTGAAAGTACTGTTGGAGCCGCTGAAGATTGTAAAATACTATTTTTGCATTATATAACTTCAATCGTCTAGTATTGTATAATTGTATAGCTCATGTGTGAGTACTATGTAGGTACATACTATAAAGCTACCATTTACTGGGTACGTCTTTCATTGACTTGAATGTGCCCTGGCGGCTGAGAGTATGTCATGCTCACTCAAATGTCTCGCTGATGGTGGCACATGTGTTGGATCGTTTAGCTCCCTTCAAAATGGTTGAGCTGAATGGTGCTAATCCGTGCGTCATGTTCGTGAACGGGCGCCGTCAGTGGGGACTGGTCATCTCTTTGCTGCCATGGCTTATTTTAATTTAATTTAATATTTGGATTGTTTTAGGCTATTCATTACGGACGCTTTTAACGTTCTGCATCGTTCTCACATGCATAATTTTTAACATGAATGATGTAACTAATACTTTGTAACCATATTTTGATTTAAAAGAGTGTCCATGGAGTTTCTTGCCCGTTCTTCTCCATAGGTACCTACTACGCTTTGGAATGGGCAACTAGCTTCATTTCTCTGACTGACCGACCCCTTGACAATTCAAAAGTGCCTGTAATTGGTTTAATTGAAATAAATACTTTGAGTTTGAGTTTGAGTTTGGAATATTTTTATTTATGTATGAAAGTCTGATGAATTAATAAAAGTCATAGGACAAAAGTCATTTTAGTCTAGCAAATAAAAAATCAGAGTTTTATTAAAATTACTGCAGTAACTAATTGTGGTGATCATATTAGAATTAAACCTAAGGTAAGCAATGGTCTGCACATTTACATAGATTGCTATTTGCTAACACTAAACAAATATTAGAGGCCGTTACGCTCGCCTTATAAATAAAGAAACATGTCCCTGTTACATAAGATTAAAGATTCCACTATTCAAATAATTCATAATTGTTGCCAAGTAAAAAAATCCTTATAAAATAATACAAATAATGCACATAACCGTTGGAATGTAAATTATGACACTTTTAGAATAGAAAAAGATGGCAACTTTGAGAGAGCCTTGTTGTAGAAATATTGTAGTATAATATGTAGAAAAAGATAGTGGTGTGTACCACATATACCCTGTCCATTAGGTAAACCGTTTTTTGACAGATGGATTTAGTGATTGCAGCAGCACACAACACATTGATTGATACACGTACGGTATTCTAATGTATGTAAGAAGCCATAAATAAGATAATTCAATTAGATAAGGCAGTTTAAAGTTAACTTTTACGTAATCTGGAATATGTACGTTCTGTTTCTGTGTCAAAAAACGGTTAATCTAATGGACAGGGTATAATCGGAGTTATTTTTAAAGTTTTATCCAAAAAAAAAACATTTCAGGTGTATTTGGCGACTTCATAAGTTTGGTAACCAAAAAGGATACATTACAGTCTTATTTAATCATTATAATTACGCATTTATTATGTCATTGGTGTAAAAGCGGTGCCTTATAACTATCATATTAACATTAGGCCTAGCACAGTATGAAGCTCAGACTGGTTTAAAAAAATACACTAATTAAGTAGATTATTATTTCAAAACGGCGATACTCAACCTTATTTCATTCTCGGGCGACAAACAATTATATTAAATATTATGCCGCTACATAAAAAGCTCGGCGGGCCAAAGGTTGGGTACCTCTGATACCTAGGAAAAGACAGGGATAGACAACGTTTTAAGTATTAATGTTATAAATTGTTCAAACTGTACATTTCACAGTCAGACATTGATTTCAGATCAGTATTAAAATTAATAAATAATAATTAATTCAATTATATATATTTTTTTTTAATTTGCAGACGATGCAAGCTCCAGTTTTAAAACAGCTTTAAAGCTCCTATAAATTCATTCGTATTATATTATTAAAGGGTTACGCAATTGCTTTTTTTTAATTCTTGAAAGTAGAAATTAATAATTTTATTTATAATTATGGTAACTTTGTTTTATGAACTCGGAACACATGAGTAGGCATTTTTGTTTCCTTTTGCATTGTATATACTCAGTGCTAGGACGATATATTTCTGACAATACACAGTACTACGAATAAAAGTTTTGGGCCTCGATAATCTTCGTGTGTCCGAATTGCCGAGGCGCATAACTTAAATCGTAGTACTGCAACAAACTTCTAAGGGCCGGTTGTTTCAAACGGTTGGTTAACGTAACATACGTACGTCAAATAATAACGATTACGTATTCATTATTATTTGACATAATAATATGGCAAGGCTATAATTTTGTAATAGTAATTTGAAACAACGCTTTTTTTGGTTTGACGATAGTTAGCGCCATTTTTGACGTATACGCGTCCGTCAAATGGACGTGAAACAATCCGCCCTAAGAAGTATTTACTTTGTTTGGTGGTGAAGTTCGTATAGCAATAAATATAAAAGTACGTGTTTATAATACTTTACTACATATTCGGTTCCTTCGCATCTGACGTTGGTTGACGTCATTATATCGAAACTAACGTCGCGATACCGCAACGTATTAAACGCTTACGTACAGACGCCAGCACATCAAACTACTACAATCTGTCAGATTTCATTACCAGATTTTCAACTTTATCGATAAAGCATTAAGGTTCAAGGTTGATTGGGAAAAATTGACAGTTTCGGGTACCTTGATGTGCTGGCGTACACTATATGCTAAGGTGCCCTTTCGTGCTAGCTTTAACTGCGGATTAACAATAGCGTAATATTCTTATAATAATAATTACATACATGTTCCCGTATCTTGGTGTTACATGTACATATTAAATGGTGTTTCAAATTGGTCTCAATACTTTAGGCCATAGCGGTTTATATTAAGAGATCCTTAAGACAGCCAAGCTCATCAAATGGCTTAGGGAATAATTAATTTATATTTATTATTAATTCCTTTATTTCATTTACATACTTACAAATTATATTTTTAAATATTTTTATAAACAAAAAGATAAAAAAAAAACATTAAAAATATAAAAAATAGTAGCCCACCGGTATCGGGAGCAGGGTCCAACCTACCGGCGGTCAGGGCTCCAGAGAGAGGAACCTCCTGACAATGCGAGCCGTGTCCAGAAGTACCGCTTTCTGAATCAAGCCCTTATTAATTATTATTAACGTTCGTAATTAACGTATAGACTCGTAAACATTCGTTCAAACCTTTATTTTCGATTAACAGTGTTTTATATTTTTGCAATTTCGGTGGAGTTTATTTGCCTGCTGCAGTACGTATGACGCTTTCTGTCTTCAAAAGCAGTCTACTGCAAGTTTTAGCATCGATTTTTTACTTGGCGACGGTCCTGGGACCTACTGTTATAGTTGATCGAACTGTGTGAAGCTTATCGTATTACGTGAAAGCTCTTTCATTCCACCTTAGACGAGGTATTTTAACCATCCGTATACAGAACATTTTCTCCTAAAGCAGAACAGCTGAGCTTAAGCTATTCAGCGAAATTCGGAACACAAGGACAGTCCATATTGACTTCCTCTATCTAGCACGCACTACCGTGACATGTGCCATAGTTCAAGACAAAACTTTCGTGACATATTTACGTTTAGTCGTTACCCGCATGCGGGTATGCCCGAATTCGGGCATCCCAAATATTTTTGCACAGGTTTTGTTGACGATTTCGGTCTAAGTATGGAAGTTGGGTTCCTTGTAGCGCCTGTAGGCAAAGTCGATCGCCATTTGCAAAAACGACGACTGTGTGGTCGCTAGACCTAATTCCGTAGGTGTAAATGCGCCAACATACATATTCTATGACACATGTCTTATTACCGATAGCCTAGCACACACATTTCTGTGATGTGTCACAGTTCGTAAAATCTTACGTACAAATCCGTGAGACAACTGACAATATTATGCCATTTAGGCCAACTACCAGAGAAGCAATTCCCGTATTTTAAGAACGTTCGCATTCTAATCTGAGTCTCAATCTGACAGAAAAACCTCTAATTTTCCTACACTTTTGACATCGATTGTCGCTGAGATGAGATTGCGATCAGATTTTGAACGTTTTTAATTACGAGATTTGGCCTTCAGTTTGTATCAGGTAATCTGTGATACAACTGACAATACGTCTCTTAGGCCTACTCCAACATACTGTACCTACACTAACTACAGTGACTAGGTAGTATTACTTATCATCCCGCTGCCCGTAGAACGCATGCGCGATATCGAACAACTCCCGCCGCAGCTGCTGCGCGTGCCCACGTAGTTGGTGTTCGCGGGCACGGATCCGCCCGTACTGTTCCTCGCGCTGTTCTGTGTGTTGTTCGACCAGCCAGCGGAGGAAGAGCTCTGGAATAAGGAGTTCGGTTAAGGAATGTGTTCTATGTTTACTTGTGGAGAAAATCTGGCCATTTTTAGTTAGTTACAGTCCTTGCAAATAATTATTGGTCAACTCATGATAAGACTCTTGTTTATAAGTACCAGTCAGGAGATACTATTGTCGATAAAATTGGGACCTCGATTGTTCCAATTTCTAGCGAGCTTCTGACTGATTTTAATAAATGAAGCCGACAAAGGAGAGGATGACCTCATTTTTTTAATACTTAATAATCCGATAAAGCTTCTATCTCTATCCCAGACAATGCGTATTACGCGCGTACGGAGTCGCGCGCAGACCAAATACAGGGTTGCAGGGACATTGACGCGCAAACTGGAACCATGAATTCAGCACATGATTCTAGATCCTCTGCGGTCAAAATGTATGGAACTAAAAATATTTTCTTTAATAACCGCCGAAAATTTTTTTAGGGGGGGGGGGTTCAGTATGATTTATCTATCATCAGGTTGCGCGTCGGTTTCCCTGCTATTTCGTCCAGATGGCAGATACTCGGGGCGCCTCGTAGCGCACACATGATACGCGCGTAAAACGACTTATCAGGACAAATATAATTCTACGTTTTTACCTTCCCATATGACAAAGCTCATGGGCGCGACAGAGGGCCATATAACGTTGGGCGTGGGGTCGTACAGCGGGTTGATGTACTGGGGCAGCTCGTCTGGTTGGTTGAGCCACGACCAGAGGCTGGTGGTCTGGGAGTGCACGCCGCGGGTCTCGCGTTCTTGT
Source organism: Apamea monoglypha (assembly GCA_911387795.2). Taxonomy (NCBI): domain Eukaryota; kingdom Metazoa; phylum Arthropoda; class Insecta; order Lepidoptera; family Noctuidae; genus Apamea; species Apamea monoglypha. The sequence goes on from OU426916.1 coordinate 13,739,629, forward strand.
TCATTGTCGCACATGAAGGTTCCTGGAAAGGGGGAAAGATATTAGTATATTTAAGTACTATGAAATAGGGAGCGATCCTTTTTGCAATAATCGGGCACAAATCCACTCCGGACTCTGGGCTACTGCTGAGAATACCCATATGGAAAAACCGAATGTCACCTTCTAGTTTCTAAGTCGTGTGTATTATTAACAAACTGGACTATACCTCATCATCTGCCGAGCCTTTTCCCAACTATGTTGGGGTCGGCTTCCAGTCTAACCGGATTCAGCTGAATACCAGTATTTTACATGGAGCGACTGACCTCCACAACCCAGTTACCGGGTAATACGATACCCCTTGGCAAGACTGGTTGTCAGACTTTCGGGCTTCTGACTAACCGTAACGACTGTCAAAGATCTACGAATGACAGTCGGGACCAACGGCTTACGTGCTTTCCGAGGCACGGAGGGGTCTCCGTATGTAAAGATGGTGGTAAATCATCCATAGACCAACCGCAGCAAGCGTAGCTTAACCTGATAAATCGACCTGTGCGGCTGTTATTATTTAGCCACGGGCCCCTCAAAATGGACTATACCTATGGGTCCAAAATAAAAATTTGATTTTTTTTTCACTTGAAAGTACAATACCTACTTTGGAGTACTTATTATAAATATTTTTTGTGATAAGTTAGTCGGATTCGCATAAATTCAGCTTTTGTACGGCGTAGGAGGCGAGCGATAAGATAATAAATTAACATCTATCTGAGATTCAGTTGAATCACGTGTCCCAGAAACACTCCAGCCAATATCTAAAATAATTGCAGCGGAACTCACCAAACTGACTAGCATAAGAATGCTCAAAGAGCGTGATGAGAAACGACTGCCTGAACTCGAAGCTGCACGGGAACTGCTCCAGGAACTGCCTGATGCAGTCCAGCAGCAGCAGGAACGTGGGGGCCGCGCGGGGGGTGGAGGGCGCGTACGGGCCGACGCGCTGGCGCGAGTACCACGGGTGGCCGGCCTGGATCCACTCGCGCTCGATTAGGGCTTGGAGACTGGGGAATAAAAAAATAAGTTTATTTTAATTTAGTTCGTGAAACCACAAAGATAAAATCGGTATCTCACGCTTTTTACAATAGATAATAGTCGGCTTTAGTAAGTGAACCTTGTTAAGGCACTGCAAAATACGTTTCGACATCATCATACATAATAATCAGCCTATAATGTTCCCACTGCTGGGACACAGGTCTCCTCTCAGTGACAGGGAGGAGGTTTCAACTCAGTCTAATCATAACTTAACGTCACGTCTGTATTTATTTGAAGGAGTAGACAAAAATTAATAATACATTCAAAACTTTTGTGTTTATGTTACCTTATAACACCCCAAAAACCCAATAACACTTTGTCCGACCGACCTGGGGTTCGAATCCTGGGGGACTACTACGAAGTGCAAAGTGCGAATGATCGGATCGGACCGACACATGGCCGAACCGAATATTATTGAATAATGCGAAAAAAGTTCGGACCGGCTCAGTTAGGTCGGGACCATAGTCAATATTCGAAAGAGTGTAGGAGTTTTGGATTGGGACCGACCGAACTAAATAGTAACTTCGTAGCAGGAAACGGCCGAACATTCGCCCGATAATACTTCGGAGTAGACCCCCAGGACCCCAAGCCAAACAATCGATCTTTCTTCCTCTAGACAAGCGAGGAGTCATATACTCGTATACTTACTATACCCTGTTCATTAAGTAAACCGTTTTTTGACAGCTGTCTTAGAACGTACCTACATATTCCAGATTACGTAAAAGTTACCTTTAAAATGCGTAATAAAATAAATATGTACATAAATTGCCTTATCTTATTTATGGCTTCTTACACACATTATAATACCGTACGTGTATCAATCAATGTATTGTGTGTTGCTACAATCACTAGTTCCATCTGTCAAAAAACGGTTTACCTAATGGACAGGGTATAATACATATTCGAGCAATAGGAACCTGAAACCTCGGGAGACAAAAGGCATTGATGGAAGGAAAGGTGCCTTACCCTCTTATAGTTCTGCAGTCAGGGTTGAGTATGATCTGGACTAGAGAGCATACTAGTAACGTCGCATCTTCACCGCGCGTGCCGTGAACTAACACAGGTTCCGCTTTCTGGAACCAAATTAAGACATAATTAAGGTAAATACGTTTATACAACACGTGATACATAAACAAAGTGGCCAAACATTCGAGCACTTTATGTTAGTGTTTTGCTTCGCTGTGAAGTTTCGCCAGATAATTTTAATTTGGCCCTATATCGCTCGGTCGATGTGCGAGGGGCGCGGCACTTCGGCTTATTTGTAATAGTACTTGTAAATCGACGTTTAAAGATCTATAGTCGACGTTAAACAGAGCCACTGATGGATGTCAAACTATTTATAGGCCGACCGCATAACTGATACGTTGCCTGAGGTAGCGGTGCGGAAGGGGTGATAGTTGTCACAAGTTGATGAATCACTGAGCTCTCGCATCACGTCACCACACCCCTCTCGTACCGCACTGCTACCTCAGGTAACTTCTCAGTTAAGCGGTTGGCCTATTTACTTTAGTAACAATAATTCAATACATATTATAAACTAGCTTCTGCCCGCGACTAATTCCGCGTAAAATTTTTGTTCCCCCGACCGACCCCGTCGCATCGCTTCACCTGCCCGCGCTATCACTTCGTTTTCGCTTAGCATTCTTTCCGATTTTTTTTTCTTTTTTGCTCGGCTCCTAAGGATCACAGCGTGACGTTAGGTTGCCAATAGCCTTCCTCAAGAAATGTGCTATCAAATGCAAAAGGAATCTCGTTTCGTGATCAAATCTGTCTCGTTTCTTGTTCTTCTAAACCACAAAACGGATTTTCGATGGTATTCACCATCATTTAGAGAATTTGTTCCGGAAGAGATATGTGTATAATACATTAATATTAAACTTAGTCGCGGGTTCAATTCCCGCACGGAACAAATATTTTTATTGCCTACAGGTAGTTTCGTAACGTTTCAAAAAAAAAAAATACAAAAATACAAATGAAGATATCTTGATGTTTTGTCAAGTCGTAAACCGTACGGTTTCGTAAGTGGATAATAAATGAATATCTAACCTGGTGTATATGCTGTGCGACGATGCAGGCAGTATGTAACGCGTTCCGCACGCTCTCGGGCCATCCGCACGACTCTAGCCGAGAGATCCACTTGTCACTCGATATCTCGCGGTCGTTGCACGCTGAAACATTTTATTATCATCATTACTAAGATAGCAAGATCGTTTCATGCTACATTTCGTTGATAATAGTAATTCAATTAGCAGCATTTTTGCTAGCTTTGTTTCGTTTTTGGAGCATAAGCACAGCCATATAGTCTGTACCAAAAGTAGCTGATAAAAATATAAACAAATGGATCAGAAAACATACCCTTGGATGCCATTTTGTAGTATCATTTACCAAATTTGTGCTTTGATAGCAATAATTGGTCTAAGAACAACTTTATTTCTCATAAGAATTGCATACATAATTCACTTACTGAGAAACAATTTATTATTTGAATACTTATACCCGAAATGCAAATTTAAAATCACTATGAAGATGTTTTTCATTTGACAATTGATTGAAAAGTTAATTGTTGGAAAAAGTGATGAGATTTCAAGTTAACCTTCTAAATACAAATTAATGTTTTGATAATAATTAGATTCTTACCCAATCACTCACGATTGCGTAAGAATCCAATCTGAACAGGGTTTGTTTACACTTTCGTTAGAAACTTTTGGAACAGACCATAGTTGAAAGTCACAACAAGGTCACAAATAATAGTCGCATATAATGTTAGGGTTCCTAAAGAGAAAATACAGTTGTGGCATTTTATCACTGCGTATAAGCCCAGTCATTACAAATCATCATCTGCCTAGCCTTTTCCCAACTATGTTGGGGTCGGCTTCCAGTCTAACCGGATGCAGCTGAATATCAGTATTTTACATGGAGCGACTGCCTATCTGACCTCCACAACCCAGTTACTGGGTAATACGATACCCCTTGGTACTACTGATGATACTAGTTGTCAGATTTTCGGGCTTCTGACTACCCAAAACGACTGTCAAATATCCACGAATGACAGCCGGAACCAACGGCTGAACGTGCTTTCCGAAGCACGGAGGGGTCTTGGTATGTAAAGATGGTCACCCATCCACGGACCAACCGCGGCAAGCGGAGCATAACCTGATCGATCGGCCCGTGCGGCTATTATTACTTAGCCACAAGCCCCTCCCCAGTCATTACAAGTATGTGTAGTAAAGTCCTTCAATACATTACCATCGATTAGTTTTGAGTAGCTATCTAAGAGTGGTTGTTGGTTGTCCACCTCATCCATAGATCTGTTGTATATTTTCCACTGGGAATAGTTCGAATTAACTTCAGTTCCGCCACCTAAAGTAACATAACAAAAACATCTAAGTATGAAAAACAGAAAAGTATTTCTGGAAGGTCTTTCCAGTGTTCTTTTGTTTACCTTTTCCCTCAGTGAAGGAATTTGGAGGTAGCGTCTTTTTCTATCGCGCTTAGAAAAGGGCGTAAGAGCGGTTTCGCACTACGTCCGATCCGAATCCGAATTCAAGATCCGAGTTCAATCCGAATTGGGAATGTTCTAAATTCGGACGGACCGAGTTCGGATGTGCACTACATCTGAACTCAGTCCGTCCGTAACCCCTCATACAAATTGTACTATGGCTACTTCGGACAGCCATTTCTCGGATTCGGATCGGACGTAGTGCGAAACCGCTCTAACTGTTTATCTGAATTGAGATTTTGAAGTTGAGTACTTCTCAAAGTCTATTTTAGCATTACATGAGGTGATTCTTTCATTGTAGCCCTCGGAATTCAATTTTTTTAAAACTTAAATTCGGGGGCTAAGGTAAGTTAGCTTAAAAGTCAGAAATCTTTATAAATCAAAAATATTACCTTTATTCTGCTGCTGTGATATCAAGTTAGAGCTCCGGAGGTCGTATATGATGCCTTTGGTACCGACGGCGACCACCGCGTTTAGTATCGCCTCGTCGGGCCTACACCGCCGGTGCTTCGGACCGTACAGGGGCTGCCCAGCGCGCATTAGAACTGCCTGATTGAAGAGATATTAGAAAATAAGTAAATACTATTCATTCCAACCCCAATATCATCTGCCTAACCTTTTCCTAACAATTTTTAGGGTCGGCTTCCAGTCTAACTGGATGCAGCTGAATACCAGTATTTTACATGGAGCAACTGCCCATCTGACCTCCACAAAATAGTTACTGGGCAACAGATTTCGATTGTTGAAAAAACGTGGGTTATGTAGATAAATCCACGTTTTTTCAACAATCGAAATCTTTTTTCTGAAACTATGGATCAGAATGACTGATTTTAATTAGCTTCAAACAAACTGAGGCGAATCGTGCCTGCGCGGGAGGTGAAACTAGATGTTCTATCTAAGTGATATGACGAGTCTTGCGTCTCGTTCGTTGCGCTTGTCCGTTGGACTTAAAGCATAGGACGCTGCAGAATTTGCAGCTCAGTGGTTATATTCACAGCGCCGCAAATCGCTGACACGTCTCCAATATGATGGGCGGCTTCATAAAATATGTACTAAATATCACAAAATCACATCAAGCTTATTTTAATGAGCCTACAATGGACATTCGTACTTACTCCATTATTATGTCTATAAGACAGTACAGGGAACCGTCCACCCTGCCTGAACGTGGCTGCAGCAGCGAGGGTCTCATCATCAACACACTTAGGCACCACCACTGCCTTCCCGTAACTGGAGCACACTGCATAGTTCTGATTGACGCGGGAAACACGCCACTCCTCGGTTGCTAATACTTTTGTGAATTCGCCCTCTATACTGTAATAAAACATTTTTAGTTATCAATACAAATAAATAAAATTGAAGTGTCTGTTTGTAATGTAAAAATAACAGCTTTTTACTAAACGCATATGAAAGTACATACGGTACTAATAACAAAAAAAAAAAACAATTTTTAAAATGTTTGTCTCTCTGTAAGTATATATTTTGTTACAGCTAATTTCCGAAACGGCTGACTGATTTTGATGAGATTTGGTATGGGGATACTTTGAACCCTGGAGAAGGACATAGGGTACTTTTTATCGAGATACGCACGCGGGCGAAGCCGCAGACGGAAGCTAGTGAAAAAATTTTTCTTTATATTTCATGGAATTTCAAAATACTTTGACCAATTTGTTTGTATTTTGACACTTGAAGAGATGCTACGGTAACAACTAGTTTAGCAATTTGCCTACAGCGCATATTAAATGAATGTAATTGCAGTGTTACTTCATTAAGGATGCTATGCTCAACTAATAAGGCAATAAATATTACAATAGGGGTCAATAAAATAGGTTAGAGTCTGGTTTTTGTACTTGTTAGTATTTGTTGGATTATAATAATATACAGAATCAGACTGCTGATAAGGACCACTAAAAAAAGGATGTTATTGACACTGTTCTCAGTAGTTTAAACTCATTTTGCCTACCTTTATTATACTATTTTGAAAAAAATCAATTTCATAATTATTTTTATGTTATTACATATCTCTGGACGACTGGTACTCAGCTGCATCCAGTTAGACTGGAAGCCGACCTCAACATAGTTGGGAAAAGGCTAGGCAGATGATGATGACATATCTCTGGACGAGGGGTTTTAGACAATTGGTAGAAGCCAACTTACAGAGGCCCCTTAAACAATTTTAATGAAATGCAGCACCAACCAATGATAATGCCAGTATGCACTATGCAAGTCACCCAGGGATAACCCCCATGAGATTTTTGCTGAGAATGAGCCATTCGTAATGTTGGTAGTATGTGAATTAAATTTTACCTTTGTTTAATTATTTAAAATATATTTACCTGTATAAAGTATACCCATTCTCCACAATTGGGTGCATATGTCTATAGAAGAATGGATAGAACAGTCCAGGGTCTTGTAAGCCAGACAAGTTCTCAAGAGTCTGGGCCATTTGGTTCAACTCGGTAGTTCCGGAAATATCCAGCTGGAATATCCGCAAGTCTTTGCATTTGAGGAACAGGGAACCGCCCTGAGTTACACCAGCTATAGGCTTGGTTTCTTTCTTTTCTATACTGTCTATGTTCTTGTGGAGAAGCTGAAAGTAATTTACATTACATGAGAAAATTATGATTTGGTTGGACAAAATTTCTGTGAAGCAGAGGATCCTTTTCTAAAAGGTATTTTAAAGGATAAGTGGGTAGGAGTAAAGTAGGATCATATTTCTGAGCTTGATTTGATTCTTGTATTTGAAAAATACCTTTATCAGAGTAGTCTATGACAAGACTATTTGTGACTTTTATGAATAAGGCTGGAATAAGGTTTACCCACACACATACTTAATGGAAAATTGGAAACAGTTGGCACTGTGGCCACAGATGTATGTACTATCAGCTGATAGTAAAACATTTGGCATGTAGTAGCTTTTAAATGTTACAGCGATTATAGGTAGGGCCAGCAAAGGACACAGTACGCAGGATAACACTATTAACTGAAGCAAGGTATTTAAAATAAAGTAATTAAACATACCCATAGTTCGTGAACGCCTTCTTTTCGGGAGCTCAAAATAAGGTGATGCCCTGTGATACATACAGTTCCATCCACGTTTTCCTGGTGCGGGTACTTCAGAATAACACCGTCCAATTTATTTATATGTATGAGCTCTATGAACTCCATTCTTAAAAACACTAACACGCAGTAAATAAATAATTGTAAAATAATAAATAACCATCTGAGTCTTGACGTTTACGTTTCATTCAATAAGGTTTTTTTCATGTTGGCAATCAGCTGTAAATCCTTATATCAATAGCACTCGCCCACACAGTTTAAAATAAAGAACTTTAGATTATTATCGAATTTATTATTATTTAATAAATGAAGTACCTAAATTCAAGACATATTGTTATTTTTTAATATCAAAATGTTTGCCTGGTGGCAATTTATCGTAAGAAATAAACAAACTGACACTAACTTCATTCTTATTCTCAGAAGAGTTCTTACAACTTTGACAACAGCCGTGCCACCAGCGTGTTAGAGCGAGTTAATCCTATACGGTTTTCCATGCTAGCGAAAGAGAAGTATATACTGTGCAAAAGAGATGCACCAAGAAGTTTCATACGTTGGCTGTTGCTAACGCAGCTCCATCTATCGGTTAACCAAAAAAACCAAACGTAGCTGTATGTGCGATGGCGATGTGTGGATTTTTTCGTTGGTTGGAGATATTTTTTGATCACAAAACAATTGCTAATTGAAACTTAAGTCGTATGAGCAAGATATAGCCATTACTGCGTTTGGTGAATAGTGTGTGGTGTTTACGCGAAGTGCAAAAAAAAACAACAAACCGTGTGGTAAGCCTATGTATTTGTATGATTGTATTGAAAGTAGGTATATAAGTAGCTGGCAGGGTGGTTGAGCTTGGGTAGTGACCGGTTCCTTTAATATTTAGATGTCTATTGTTAGGACATGACTCTGGACTGCTGTTCAAGTTAGAAGTACCACGTTTTCTTACATCACAAAAGGTCAAGCTAAAAATACCAGTTGCTTGTTTTGTCGCAGGTGATGGAGGAGAGCGCGGAGTTCCACATGGAGACCGACGTGTCGTCCACCACTGATGATGTTCCTGAGACGCAGGAAGTGACAGGCTCCGACGGGAACGTCGAGATGATCATAGTTGTAGAAAAAATGGAAGAGGACCCATCTGCTGATGAAGAAGCTGACAAGCAACCGTCGCCAGCTTATGAACACTTAGATAATCTATTCACACAAAAGGATAAATCGCCTGAGAAAGATACACAAGTACCAAAACCTCCAGCAAAATCCCCAGTAAAGTATCCAACAAAGCCTGTGGTAAAGCTTCCGGTAAAGTCCCCAATTAAGTGTCTACCAAAGTCTCCAGCTATTTCCTCTATAAAGTCTCCAACTAAGTCTTCGAATATAGAAGCTAAAGTTCAAGTTCCAGTTGCTCAAAGCAAGCCTGAGCTGAAACAGAATGTTATGGAAGTTACACCTCATCAGGAGAATGAAGTTCCACCTTCTGTTGAAACACAGCAAATAGAAGCTGCAGATTCCTCAATGGAACCTGTACCAATCCAATCTGAGGACAAAGCAATCCCAATAAAAAAATCTCCAAAGAAAGAAGCACAGAAACCTGTTCAGAAGTCTCCCATCAAAGAAATACATGTCTTGGACTCTGCAATAACAAAGGATTCTAAACAAGGACTAATTGACAAAACTGTCATGAATGGCAAGGTCCAATTCAATGATACCATCAAAATAGATGACACAAACACTAAAACTGTAACCACTATAATACCTCTAGATATCACCAATGAAACGTCAAATGACTCTCAAATTGAAACATTGTCTGATGTGTCAGAAAAAGAACCCAAGAGCATTAGTAGAGAATTAAAATCTTTAATAAAATCTGCAAAGGAGTCTAAGATTATCAGTGCTTGTACTCAACTGACGAGTAAAACAAGAAAGTCTAGAACTGCTCTAGACACTTCTAGTTCAAGCTTGAATTCTTCCCTAGTAGAGCCCAATAAGATACATGACGCTAGAAGAAATAGCGATATGTCCCAAAAGAGCAACTGTAGTGAGAAGTCTGATAGAGTTGTTCTCAAAAGGTCAATGAGGTCACAAAATCCTGAGTTTGTAAATAAGGTAAAACAGTTCTTGAACTCAGTAACTGGTAAAGGTAACAAAGACTCAGATGATGAGGAAGAGGAGGATACAACTGAGCTACTTGAACCTGTTACTAGGCCAACTGCTCCAAAAATCAAAAAGGCAGACCTTGGAGTAAGTGAAACATAATTGATTTAATTCCAATATAACATTAATAGGGAGATTGAACCATTATTGTGGTACTATAGAATAGAATAGCATAGAAAACTTTTATTTCAGACAGGAGTCCATAGGGTTAAAAACTATTGTGAATGCATCATTCAAAAGTTAATTTAATTTACTTGCATATTAGATAATTTGGTTAAAATGGATCTTATATCCATTTTCATAAGATATTGTAATGTTTTTGAGACAGATTGGTGAGTTGGTTACAGACCTATGATAACATCCCATATAATGACATAGGTTTTCTTTTTAATATAGCAGTGCAAACTCTTTGCAAATCATATTCTAGTTGCCAGTGACTATTTTCCAATAAGGAGGGGTATATTGACAGATTGTATGCACAACAAAATGGCTGCCTATGCTTGTACTTGTCACAATAAACTAACAGAAACTTGTGTGTCAATAAAACAAGTTTTATAGCTCACAATGGTCAGTGTGTGCTATTGTTCAAATTTAAGTAAAAAAAATTGCAGATATTGCAACTTCTTATAAATAATAAATATACTGCCATATTGCTCATTTGGTCCAGAAGAGATTTTAAAAATATTATAATTTATACTTTTGCTTTCCACTATCATTTATTCATAACTTCATAATACAGAAAAACTAAAATACATAATTCTATCTTGTTATCAGGTCACAGAGAAGTGTAATAAGCTTCGGTCAGATTCATACTGCTGGCGGTGTCACTGGGTCGTTGAGCAGGTTAGCAACGAGAAGTTGCATTCCCCAATGCAATGTACAGTCTGCCCGCGGTCCTTCCACTACAAATGTCTGACTGGCTCAGAGAGGAACAAGATTAATATGGAGAAGAACTGGGTCTGTCCAGAATGTATGATTGTTCTGCAAGCGGAGAGCTCAGAAACCAGGTGAAAACATAGAAAAATCGTACTTTTAAGATTAAATTAATGGTTACATGATCAAAAATGTGATTTCCTTTCATAAATAATATAGCTCAGCTAATGAATTTTGGCCATTACGTCACCTGTTTGATCTATATGAGTACCTATTGCCTTTCTATGACTATGCCCGATGGTTAACTTGGCAGTGTATTTTATGTATTGCTATCAAGAACCAGAGCGAAAATATTTGTAAATAACTACATTACACAATCACAATAATCTAGTTTGATTCATAAGAAACTAGGTTATCACCAATACTTCTTTTTTTTTTAAACAAACCATGTTTCCTTGCCTTCTTCTAAACTCATACTAAATATTGAGATCTTTAAATGGTTTTGTGACAGATTAACTTCCATATTCAATTCACTTTTTGATAATCACCATTACAGAAGACACATTATGCCCTTCATCATCGTTATCATTGTCCTGTTCTCATCCCAATTTATTTTGGGTCGGCGCAAAATGTCTTTTTCTTCCATACTTCTCTATTAGTCGTCATCTCTGTAGTCATAGCCATTATGCCCTTCATCAAACGTAATAACGCAAAAAATTTCCGAAATCTTATCAGTCTGCCTACCCGTCGCTATTTTTGCAAAGTATAAGACTATATTTTTTATCATGCAATTGTTCGTGTGCGTGTAAGAAGGGCTAGGGACGCATAATTGAAAGAATGTGGATCCATGTCTAATTGACAAGAAAAAGACACATTTCGTTGACCCCTAAGGATGAAGGAATCTTCCTGAGATGACGACTTTGAGTCGATTACTGTAACAGAAAATATGTATAAGTGAGATTTTTGCAGCTGTTTGCACTTTTTTTCAGGTCACAAGCCATGAAGAAGATATCTCTTGGAATGCTCTGTGATCTCCTGAAGTACGCGCTGGAACGAATGATGGACCTCAATGGGGTAATCTAATTGTTTTTCTAATTTATTATTTACTACCTACGTTTTTACTTATTGTTACTGAAACCTGGTTGGTAGTCATACTACGCATGTCGTAATTTAAAGGTCATACGACGTGAATTTGTTAGTTCTAGCTATTGTTTTTCGATGTTGGCATGGTTTCTATGTAGGCTTACGATCAATATGTAAATAGTTGAAAATGTTGCGATAAAGTATTAAATTATTGTTAAAATCATAAAAAATGTGCCATCTAAAAGTCAAATCTGAGAGACTAGACAGAAAATCAATGATAGGTTTACCCACGTCATTGTTATAAATAAATTTACTAGAACAAAGACGTATTCGTACGTACAACTGCTACATTATAAGGTGTAAGCCATAATTCTCCGCCGTTCGGTACTTTCACCGGATTAACGCATGAACCAACAGCCGTACAGATATTAAAATGTATGTAGCGACCGGCGCGCGGCGGCGACGGCGGCTGGCGGGCGGGACTCTGTAAAATGACCTTGCCACTTATCTACGTAGCTGCGCGGACCCCGCGTAACGACGACACATTCCATCTCCCTCTAACAGAACAAATCAATACTGCGGCGTCCGTATTGCCGTCTCGCTCTACTGCCGCTAATAATAAACGTGTGCGAGTGTTGTACATAATGTACGAGTATTGTCGCTGTAACGTGTGCTGCATTTTCTTGATTCATCATTTTGACATGCTTTTCTATTAGCAGAAATTGTTTATCATGCCATTTGCATGAGCAATGTTTTCCTATAATTTTTTGAATTCTAAGTCAAAAATACGGTAAATAGTTTTATGCACAACAATTAAAATCACAGAATACTGATGCTCAATTTTCTCCTAATCACGCCCCTCGTATCTCGATCTGGGACACCCCTATGCAATCAATCATTTGCATATGAATCGAAACAGTCTTGTATACCCACCTACATCGTCTGGCACGCCTAGGTACCTAGAGTGTTTTGCACTGAATGAATGTGGGTGCAAACCGGAACAAACTAACATGCCGTAGTTACGTCGAATCTTGTTATAATAATGAAACATTTCCACGTAACAGGCGAAAAATTGAAAAACAAAGCATCTTAGAAAGTTTGCACGGCAATATCAATGCAAGTTCCGTTTGCAATACCAATTTATTAGATTTATGTAATCTAAGTTGTTCATTTCATTGGGCTCTAAAAGCGTGTCTACTCTTAATATCAGAAAATAAAAGTTAAGATACGAATGGTATTCAGGGCAATGCTAAAAGAAATTAAATAAAATACCGTTAGTTCCGCATTATTACCTACAACTCGTGGCGAGGTTTGTTTCACGTACAAATAATGACAATATTACATGCAGTAACATTCATATTTGTAATGGCACATAATAATATAAGGACTAAAAGGGGGTTAAAATCGGGGGGGTGTAAAAAGCGGCCTAATACCAGTCAGACTCGCACACGAAGGGTTCAATACCACAAGGCAAAAAACGCCGAGAAATACACTCTTTGGAGGCTTAGTAATAGGGTCCCGTTGGCACCTTTTGGGTACGGAACCCTAAAAACGTACAGGAAACGCGAGTTACAGATACGCAAGAGAAAGTGCGAGACATCATTCAGGCTCATTGAATGTCTCATTAGAGTCATCAGTCACAACAGACTACTCATTTCCGTAGTTTTGGCCGACTAAAATTACTTGTAATTTAGCTTTCATATGTGTTTGGCATAGCCAGGCCACGTTAACCCTTCGAACGCTGTAATTAATAATGTTTTTTTTTTAATTTTATATTTTTATATTTTCATTAGTTAGTAGACTTGCGTGTCGGTCTAGCCTATTAAACCATGCGGCATTTTACGTCTTCGACCATACAAGTTCCCGAAGCTTTTGCCATACAGAACGAGCCCAAAATCACCATAAATTGTAATTACCACTAGCAGACAGAAGTCATTATAGGTACCCAAACGGTCTCTAACCCTATTAAAGCTAGCGCATATTACTGCCCCAACGCATCGCATTATAATACAAAAAAAAGCCCGGTGCCGTCTGACTTAAGTGTCGGATGCCTTATAAAAAATATACAAAAGGGGTGTTGGCTGATCTTTGCTTTGCGGCGCGGCCCTATCCAGCTGCTGGGACACATGCCACTTTTTTTGGTGGTGGGTGCAATCCAATTTGCGCCAGCCTTTACCGGTAAAAACAAGTGACCGATTCAATGATAGCTCCTTAGAAGGATATAGTGACTTTATTGGTGATGTTATTCAGAAAGGTCAGGTGCATAGTCGACAACCGGGGTGCGTGCATGGCCAGATGTATGAACGTAAATAAACCAAAAGGAGTATATGTAAGGAACGTAACAGGAGGCGTTATCTAGTTTCTGCCTCCCCCATGAAGAAGGAGTATGTTTATGTGATTCAATAAAATTAAGTATTGAAACTTGTTTTTCATGTTTTCAGGTGGAACCATTCATGCAGCCCGTAGACCGCTCCGCTTTTCCTGATTACGACAAGTACGTGGTACACCCCATGGACCTGTCGCTAATGAAGGACAACATCGACGAGGGACTTTACGGAAGCACCGAGGCTTTCATTGCGGACGCGAATTGGATACTGCACAACAGTATTATCTTCAATACATGTTAGTATTGTTGTATAGTGGTTGTTTGTAATGTGGGTGTTACATGTTACTAAACAGCCTATCTATTCTGTAAAAATCTCACTGTGAAAACTTAGACGAAGTGAGCTGTAAATCGTGGCAAATTCCTAGCATCAGTTGGAGTGACACTCACTTCAACTTCACTTCACCTATGTCTTCACAGTGAGAATTTTACATAATAGACCGGCAGCTCTGTCCTCCCTTCGCGGAATACAGTCGTGATGGTATGTGTTAGTACAGTATAATCTTTTTTACGAGGTCGGTAGACTTCGACATCAAAAGCTGGGAGATAGACAGACGATATGATTAAGGTCGACATTAGAAAAAATAAGTTTGTTAAATATATTTGTATTCGTAATATTACGTTATGTGGCATTAAAGTTGACAGCCAATATTAATTATTTCAGCTGTTTTTCGAGTGGCATCTAATTGTGAGATTAAAAGATCATAAAAAATATGGAACACAGAACACTGCTTCTTATAAATAATTGCCATGAATTCTTCTTATCTTCTAAGTCCAAAGATTTCTGTGTAATCTACACACTGTTATATCGTACTGACCAATACAGATACGGCGTTGATAAATGTTATAGGGATAGTTGAGAGTCACAACAGAGCAAGTAATATTTGATATCTCGATATATCCAAATATGACGTAATTTTTAAGCGGTTTCCACAATATTTACAGGAAACCAAGGGGTCTACTACGAAGTGCAAAGTGCGAATGATCGGATCGGACCGACACATGGCCGAACCGAATATTATTGAAAAATGCGAAAAAAGTTCGGATCGGCTCAGTTGGGTCGGGACCATAGTCAATATTCGAAAGAGTGTAAGAGTGTAGGATTGGGACCGACCGAACCAAATCGTAACTTCGTAGCAGGGAAACGGCCGAACATTCGGCCGATACCACTTCGGACTAGACTCTCTGAACCTAATTCAAAATCAAAAGTCATTTATTCAAATTTGGCTGAGAATCAGCACCTTTTGGACGTCAAAATTCTTCTAACTTAACGGACAGATATTATGCTGCTGGAGTTTGTTACAAGTGAAAGGCGTGCGTTTTCAGGGAATGTCTTATGTAATTGACATTCAAAAATTGCTGATTCTCAGCCTAATTTAAATAAATGACTTTTGTTTGTATCACATTTCTACACTTTTTATAGACAGTTTACTTGTTTTAATCACTTAGTAAACCCTGTTGGTTCTTCAGTGCAGTCGAAGTTGACGGCGGGTGCGCGTGCGCTGGTGCGCTCATGTCGCGCGGAGATGGGGGAGATAGAGGCCTGTCCGGAATGCTACGCCGCCGCGCATGCGCGTAGACCTACCTGGTTTACCGATGTTTGTACCACGCCGCATATACTGTTCTGGGCGAAGCTGAAAGGTATGTCAATTACACAAAAATAATTAATGTACAAGATGTTATTGAAATAACTGAAAAACTCAATGTATTCATCATTATGAACAACTTTCATTACCACACCAATCCGGAAATCGCAAAAAAACAACTGCTCCATACATTTATGATCGCACAACTCGATAAAATGTAGAGAATCGCTGAATTTTTGCCTTGTAAATATTTAATACAAACTTCTAAACACAGATGAATCTGTTATTCGTTAGTGACCTGTTATTCATTTTAGTGATTGCGTAAGAATTTAACCTAAATAGGGTTTGTTTACACTTTCATCAGACCTTTCATCAGTAGGGACAGTATTCCGGATCATTTACCTGTTTCGTGAAATGCTTACAGCGCTCTAGACTGACTTGACGGGGATGCGATGAGGTTGCCCGCGAAATCATATTTAGATCAACATACAACCGGATGACATGCAAATTGCAAAAAAAACGAAAAAGAAAATTAATTTCGCTACCCTGTCGCTTTCGCCTTACGCAGTATTCACGCGGTATTCACGCATAAAATATTATAAATATTTTATGCGTGAATACCTAAGTTGCCGCCTTGAAAAACGCAGTTATAAAATCAACAATTACACCTTCCAGGCTTCCCATACTGGCCAGCGAAAGGCATGTCAGTGAACAGCGCTGGTTTGGTAGACGTGCGCTTCTTCGGGGCTCACGACCGCGCCTGGGTGCCCGCTAAAGACTGCTTTCTGTACTCCGAGAAGGATCCCAACAACTTCAGGACTAAGCGGCAGGATATTAGCGACAGTATGCAGGTAAAGATTGTTTTTTTAAATCTGTAGATGGGTATTTCAGTCTGATAAATTATTAATGGCCCTTTATTGTAAAAAAAACTGAACTTGAATTCAACTTTAATTCTTCTCTCATATTTTATTGTAAGGATTACCAACGAGATATAGACTACCCTCTTTATGTCATATCGGCGCACTTAAGAATTGCTCAATCCATGCCGTGGTAAAATAATTATTCAACAAGCAAGCAAGCAGTCAGCAAAGTCGTACGTAGGGCTGACTGCCTAGTGTGCATCGCAGACACGCATACTTTACTCAAATCCGCAGATGTGTGAAATAATATTTGAGGTTTAATGCAGTCTTCGATGTGTGGAAGGCGGTTTCAAGAAACAGTTTTAGGATAAAGTCAAATAATCACGTAATTCATTTCTTTCAGGAAGCAGAACAGCACATCAGAAACATATCAAGGAAGTTCGGTAGATTCGTTTACCCGCCTTTCAAAACTATATTTGACCCCAGCAGAATGTATGAGCAGCTCAAAATGATGGTAAGTGCCACATTAGTATTCAAGCTGGCAGAGACATCGCCACGCAACCTGTTATCATGGATTCAGTACATGATTCTGAAACCCCAGTGCGTTGAAATTTTTCGTTGGTTATTAAAAAAAAAATGTTGTTCTATACATTTTGACCACGAAGGTCTATTTTTCTATTGATTTTTTTTTATAACCTACGAAAGTTTACTATTCTAGAGGATTTCAGAATTATGATTACAACTTGCGCGCCGAAGTCCCTGCCACCCTGTATATCCGTAGCAGATAAATCACACGAGTAGATTGTTCAAGGGTAAAATCACTGTATCTGTTCATTGGTCAAAGGTATATGCTACTGGGCTATTATGTCCGCTCCGCCGGCCGGTGACATTCATGACTTTATTGGTTTACAAAAGGTCTATCGCAGCTTTAATTCAACAATAACACAGCGTTGTGTAGAGGTGAACTGTTTGCACATTTATTGCATAGTTTAAAAGTTGTTACATTTTTAGCTCTCGCAATGTTCACTAGTTTTAATTATTCTGAATGGTTATCGAGTTTATTTCGTTATAGAAGAAACCATACCGGCTGATCGATTGATCTCGTAACTAAATACCAGAATATTAGAAAAAAAAAAAATACGGGTTGGTCAACTTTTACACCTTTCACAAGTTACAAATTTTCACTTTCAGCTTTATCGAGTGAGGTTGCTTAATTCATTACATTTCTCCACATCCGTTCTTCTAACGTTTTTATTTGTTACAGATCCCATCGTTCGAGGGAGAAGTGAGATCTCTCGTAAAGGAGAAAGCATCACCAAATACCGCCAAGGCGAAGAGCAGGACCAACTCCAAAAGCTCCAAGGGTTCATTTAACGATGGGTTCGTACACTTTGTACCTAATATCTTGAAAGTAGGGACACATTGCACTAGCCTTTGTCTTATCCGGTTCAATGCCGTAATTACAGAAACAATTAAAAATCCCTTGTGTCTCACGTGGATCCACATGGATACCAAGGGAAAAGAATAACACGTAAAAAATAAATACTCTCTAAAAACACTAGAGCTACTGCTACTGCTGCTGTGAACTATGCATATCTTGAACAAACGCTAGTGCGAAAAAATCATAGTAAAAAAGTGTAGCTAAAAAATATGCACCACCATTAAGTCATTTTATAAACAAAACAAAAAAAAAAACACTTTACAATAAACGATAGCTATGGAATCTTAGGCCTGTTCATATATAAGCTTTATTCGCTCTATGCGATACCAATATTACAAGATGATAATGTGATATAAAACCAGCACAATGCAGTAAGACAATATTATAAATATCAGGTTGCTCCTACACTCGGATAGTTCGGATAGTGACGAAGAGGAACTACAGCGACTGTATGCACTACTTGACAAAAACAGGTACGTAGACTTTCTACAAGTTAGTACTTTTAGACATATCACGTGTGCTTATTAGCACGAGAACACATCACTATGAATTGCCGAATTGCCACAAATAGTCACTTAAAAATTACGGCTTGTTAATAAATTATCGCGGAAAGTGAATATTGCTTACATCTGAACAGGCCTTTATTTGTGGTGGCTTTTGTCATCTGTCTATCACTGTTAACCTTATAAAAATTCGGGACCACATTGTTGTATCTGTGGCTCAGGGGGCTTGCTTACCACCAGATCTTAAGAAGCAGAAGTTGAACTGCACTTTTTTGTACTAAGTCATAGAACAAAAAGCAGTGCAGTTCAACTTCTGGTGGTGGGTCTTCTGGTTCTCTTCTTCTGGTGGTAAGCCCCCAGAAGGCTAATAAATAAATAAAATGAATATAAATATGGTTCAAAATCTAGTCGTAATCTCATCTCAGCGACAATCAATGTCAAAAGTGTAGGTAAATTAGAGGTTTTCTCACAGATTGCGACTGAGATTTGAATGCGAACGTTCTTGAAAACACGGGAGCTACGAGTACCCTAGTTTCATTTGTTAAGCACAATCCCCCACGAAATAACGCAACACGGTATTATGAATCTGACAATACTAAATAAATAGAACTAGTATCGTTCTGGCGCGCCACAATACAAGCCGACACAATAATATGAAGCCAGCCTAACTTTTTCTAATCATTTATTTATATTTTGCACTCATCACACAATTTTTAAGTTTTTGTTGACATAAAATTGAAGTGTATACATGTTTACTACGTAGGCAGGTAGTGAACTACAAGTTGTAGATGGCGCCACACACTGACCTCTCCCTGGAGCAATTTCAATGGAAGAACGTCTCACCTCGTGACCCCGACCTGATGACCCAAATTTTAAGCCGCGTGAATGAAATGGACGTGA
Organism: Apamea monoglypha; assembly: GCA_911387795.2. Lineage (NCBI taxonomy): Eukaryota > Metazoa > Arthropoda > Insecta > Lepidoptera > Noctuidae > Apamea > Apamea monoglypha. The sequence continues at coordinate 13,759,024 of OU426916.1, forward strand.
CTTAATATGTTTGTTATTGTTTCAGCGATACGAGTGACAATGAAGATACGAATACAATAGCGCGAAAAATGGCGGACGGCGCTGAAATAGTCAAAATGGAAGACGAAGATTCTTTTCCTCTGGAGAAAAGTGTTTCAAATTCGGAAAAGTATGTTAAAAAATATTCAAAAATTATATATTATTTTATGATTATTTTTATTAAACAAAATTGTAATGTTACAGAGAGATGGAAACCGAAACTCTTGCTGAAAGCAAAACAAAAGAAGATTCTCAGACTTTTACGTCAACAAGAAAGCGTCGCCGGTCCCAGCTCGAGGAAGCAGTCGTAACTATCATAGAATCCAGTGGCAGCAGCTGCAGTAGTACCAGCGAGAAACGGAGAAAACTCGATGATTTCACAGAAGATAAGAAATCTGACGAAAATGTACCGAGCAGTAGCAAAGCCGATGAAAAGTCAACAACTGACAAACCTAAGCAAGACACCAATGAAGCCAGTCGGTCCAAGACAAATGAAACTCCGCCCAAAGTAAAAGACACTGATCCGAGAAACAGTGTTGAGAAAGACAAACAAAGAGTCACTCCAATAAGAATAGCGCTAGTCACAAAAGAAATACGTAAAACGCGAAATAGTTCCTCGAAAGACACCACCGCTAAAATAATTACTCCCAGTAAAGATAAAGAACCAGAAAAGATACCGCAGAGACGGAAATCTACAAGATATGAAAGAGTAGACAAAACGCCATCTACGAAAATAGAGGTAGTCGAAAAACCTACGCCCAAAACTGAAAAAAATCCGGCCACAAAATTGGAAAAAAATGAGAAAACACCAAACTCGAAATCAGTCAAAGTTGAAAAAACACCAAATACTAAATCTGAAAAAGTTGAAAAGACACCTAGCGATAAACATTCTAAAGAGGAACGATCCAGGCATCAGAAACGAAGTCATTCTAGAAGTAGTAGGTCTACTAACAGTACCAGTTCCACTAGATCCTCAGACAAAGCCGAAAAGAAATCTGAAAAGAATGCTGAAGGAAGCTCGAAAGTGAAAAGAAGAGAAAGCATCTCGACATCTAAAGAGAAAGACCAAGATACTAATGGCGACAAATCTAGAATGGAAAAACAGATGTCTCCTAAATCAACGCCAGACTTACTGAGTCCAAAAATAGGCAAAGATCGGTTGCAATTTGACGATGACACGACCTTAGCTGTCCTCGCGCGTGAAACTAGTAAATCCACGATAGTAAGTCACACTACCGGACTCCCCACAATCAGCTGTGTGCGAAGCTTGTCGACAACTGTTCAACACACAGGCTTGACTATAACTAAAACTACGGCCAACACTATAGATATCACCGAGGAAGCTACTTCCGACTCCAGTATCTTTACACCCACGAGTACGGAGAGCGTGGTAACTATGCAAGATGCGGTATCAAAGCTTCAGAGACTGCGCAATGACGTGGAACCGGTCGTCGGTCGCGTCGGCGTGCGTGCATTCGCGAGGATGAAGTCACCGGAGAGACAAAACACAAACGATGAAGTGCAAGTAGAAATCAAGGCTGAGCCTATCGACCTCGACGAAGCTGATAGGCATATGGAGAAAATGGATCTCATGAACGCGTTCAAATTACGGCCAGTGAATCCGCAGAATATGCCGCCGAGACCGCCGCCGATGAATTTGCGCGATGTTAGGATAAACAAGGTTGTAGTTACGCCGTTGAATGCGCGAAAAGCTGCAACAGCGACGGCGACGATTACAAAAGCGCCTGAAGTCCGTCCTAGGGCGAAGAAGACATTCCCTCAGCCGAGGAAGCCGGAGGATGGTCGTTCGGAGCTGAACAGTAAGAACTCGATGGTGTACATCCCGATACAGCCGCCCATGACGCAGGCGCCTGTGAGACTGCCACGCCCACAGAACGCCGCCCCACCTTCTGTTACTTCGATACTCAGACCGCCTGTTTCTTCTGTTGGTGAGTCCGATTTCGATAATATTATTACACTATTTGTCTAATACTAGCGACGCACCCATGCTTCGCACGGTTTTTAACGAGATTTGTATATTATATGGAAGTTTAATATAGGTATATAGTTTAGTTTAATATGTATAAATGTATACATATACAGGGTGGCAGGGACATCGACGCGCAACTACTTACTATGGATTCAGTACACGATTCTGCACCTCCCTGCGTTGAAATTTTTCGTCGGATTTTTCTTAATTTTTACGTTTTTTTCTGCAATTTGTTTTACTGTAAACTGTATAAAATCATTGTTTCTGTCTAACCCAACGAGATTTTTAATTAAAAAATACTAAATTCACTTGTTTCGCTTAAAACAGCAATGTAAATAAAACACGAAAGGGCAGCGCGCGGTATCGCGGTAGGTAGCGCGCGCGCGCGTGCCATCCGCGGAGCGTTTTGATCGCGTTGTTTGCAATAAATTGAGCATTCAAAAATTACAATTTTTTTAACTTTTTTAACAAATGACTTTCGTAATTTTATTTATGGCATTAGGTGCAAACCTTTTCACGACGTTTGCGCGTCGTTGTCCCTGATACCCTGTATACATTTATAATAACGCAGTAATTTATATATAACGCTTCAACAAGCAAGGTTCAACATGATTCCGGCTGTCTATCAAAAAAATCACTTCTTCACCTGCTTGTAACGTGGCTTTCAATACAATATTTTTACTTCATTTGTTAACTACCAAACGAAAACTAAAAAATAATCATTTTGTTCCAGCCAACAACCTAGTAAACACAGTAACAACACCTCTAATGCAGCCTTCAAGCTCCCCTTCAACCACAAGCACGACCGTAACGACCAGCACGAGCCTGGCGTCCGTGCCGACCGTGCACACCGTGCCGCTCATGACGTCGGTCAACGGACAGTGGATGTTCAGCTTCCAGCCGGTCATGTCCGTCGGTGCCATAGAAGTGAGTCAGCGATGTAATACAAACTGTAGGGCAAACATGAAAAATGTTGATGTATAATAATTATACATCAACATTTTTCATGTTTTTCGAGCGTTGAAATTTTGTGAAATGGCTCTTAATTATTAAGAGCCATTTCACAAAATTTCAACGCTCGAGTTTAGGTAAAAGATCGCAACATTGTGTATGTGTGCGTAGCTATCCACACATACACAACGCAAACAGTGCAGCGCGAGTGTCGAGACGGACTAAACAATCTTGAGCCGTTATAATCGTAATGTTGTTATAATATAATGGTTTGAGATTTATGCAAAAAGATAATTTATTTATTCAGTCTATTAACGTATTAAAGCTTTTTAGACTAATAAAAAAAATTTTCAAATATACACACATCAACAGAATCTATGGATACCTTAATCCTAAATTATTTACGATTTATAGTTGAAAATCTTTTTAATTTCCATAGATTTTTAAAAATTAATCCCCAATAGGAGTTAAATAGGGGATGAAAGTCTGTATGGAAGTTCATGATCATGATGGGAAATCCTTTCGAGCGCACGACTTGTAGTAACATAAATCCTGTGTTACAGTATAGGATTGTCTCATTTGTTTTTTATAAGAAACAAGGTTTTCAAAGCGGTTAAAACGATTAATATAAAATGCAATCAACATTGCTGTGTCTAACTCTGCTATCATCTACAATTTGTCTTAAACAGAACGTCGTCTCCTCTCCGATATTGAACGGTATCACCGAGCGCGGCAGCATGGTGCCGCGTTAGTTATCCTATCGGGCTTGTAGGGTTTAGAAAACTCTTATACATTCTACAATTTGCATTGAACAGAGTGCCGTCTCACCTCCGATGTTGAACGGCATCGTCGAGCGAAACAACACGGCGGCTCCACTAGCAGCGCTGACGTCGTCCGCAGCGGGCGGCGTGGCCGGGCTGGCCGGGGGCGGCGCGGCCGGGCCGGCCGGCGGCGGCGCGGCGGGGCCGGCCGGGTGTGGCGTGGCGGGGCCGGCCGGGTGTGGCGCGGCGGGGCCGGCCGGGTGTGGCGCGGCGGGGCCGGCCGGGTGTGGCGCGGCGGGGCCGGCCGGGTGTGGCGCAGTGGGGCCGGCCGGGTGCGGCGCAGTGGGGCCGGCGACCGGGATCGCGTCTGCGCCCGGGCCCGCGCCTCCTATCAGTGTGTTGAATAGGACACCTACTGAAAATACGCCTGGAGAGGTATATAGTGAAATTCGACTAGTTCAGACTTATCAACAAACCGTATTTTATCAATCTATGCAGTCATTTCACTTTTTTACCGACTATTCATGTTACCGCCAGCCACCGCGACTACAGCAGCGGCCGGCGCAGTTCCTGCTGAACCCGCTGGACGCCAACACGCCTATCGGCAGCATGCCCGCGCCCTCCACTGCTGGACCGATCACCGCCAAGCTCAACCAGAACGCTGTCAAGGTAACTTGAATTTACAAACCATACGAGTACATTCACAGTTAATTTTCCTGCAATTTTGTATCACTGTCGGTTCTTTATTGTCATTCAAATAAGGTTGCTATTGGGTCGCTGCCACTGACAAGTCTGTCAAAATCATTTTGACTTTATTTTCGTTGCCGTACAGTCATTTCACAGTTATTTTACAGAGGTAAAATAACTGTGAAATGACTGTACATGGACCGTATAGTGCTCGAATGACGTTGTGTGAAATTGTATTGAAAAAACAAGATGGGTGCGTTGTTGTGAATGTTACTGGGAATAGTCGGTAATCAACATTTTTCCTTATAAGTCCCATGTTGTAGAGCCTATTGGCATTTAAGGTCTATTGGGGTCGTCTTGGGGGACTGTCTTATTATAATATTGACGTACAAAAAGTGCTGATTCTCAGCCTAGTTTTTTTTTTTATTGTATATTGCTGTTAAGGCTAATCTACCTACCATAGAAACTGATACAAAAAAAATAAAAAAAATATTGAAGAATCCTACATTTATTATGCACTAAATAAACTTGGATGATTTGACTTCGTTATTTTTACAAATTAACAGGCCTTAGTGAAAGTAATACCAAACTAATATTAATAAAAATGTACCTTGCAAATCCATATTGGTACTGAAACTATGAAAAATTCTTCCAGATGACAGATTTCTTCCGCACATTACTAGAAGACTCACTAGAGAAAGTAGATGAGCCGTGGTCGCAGCTGACGACGCTCAAACTGCAGATGGAGCAAGACAAATGGAGACACCAGCAGGAGCTCAAGGAGATCAAACATAACCACGGTATGTACTACTCAAATATCTAGGTATCCGAGGTATCCGTACTCCGACTGACGCTAGTCTATATTATAAATGTGAAATTAAGTTTGTTTATTTGTTACCTTTTCACGCTTAAACCACTGAACCAATCATCATGAAATTTTGCATATACGTTGTCAGGGGTGCAGAAACGGACATAGGGTGGGTACCTTTTATCCAGAAAATAGGTCCGTTCCCGAGAAAAAGAACAATAACTTTCGACGGTCACAATTGCTTTAGGACGCTAGATGGCGCTACGTGTTTTTCGAATAATGATTAAATTATTTTTTTTTTATATACCTACCTAATGTAAATATATAATTTCATAATTATGCATTAAGTAACGAAGTGAACAAATAATAAACCAAAAATCATACCTAAGTGATACATTTTGTGAGTCTAGTAACACGAGCGAAGCCGCGGGCAAAAGCTAGTGATATATAAAAACAAATCCAAGAATTAGCACGAATGTCATTCACGAACAAGCCACATGTGAAAACAATCGTTTTAAATGCTACCTTCTATAAATCCATCCACTGACGATATAGTGCTGAATAAGATTCAAAGCTCACCCAACAGAAATCAAATAACTATGGCCTGTTCCAAAAGTACCTATATGATGAATGTGTAAAATGAAACAGAAAAAAATATGTATGAAAAAAAACTACAACCAAAAAACGATATAAAAAATTATTAATTTATTTTTTAACGAAAAACAACCGCCTCCAAAAAACACGAAATCGAAATGAACGATGTTTGCGCATAGTCAAGACTCGTTTCGTTCTACGTCTATTGCGAGCTAATGCGTCGGCTTAATTTTGTCGCACTGCGCATGTTAGTCTGGCTAACAAAGAAAACACGCGGTAAATAAATGAATACTTATAACATTACAGATCTGACAGTAGCGGAGATGCGCACGTCGTTCGACAAGGAGAAGATACGCGCCGTGAGCGAGGCGAGGCGGGCCGCGCAGGTAGAACTCGAGGCCGCCGTCAAACTCGCCAAGTCTAAGCAATGGTAAGAAAATCAATCAAACTCGGAATTCAATTACATAATTGCGAGAATATTAGTAATAAAGTCTACACAATGGATGCCTGAAGACGGACACGCATGCAGTCGCCCCAAGAAGCAGTGGCGAGATGACCTGGACGCGTACCGCGAGGGCTGGGTCGAGGTGGCGGGAAAAGAGTTCCTGAAAGACTTTGGAGAGGCCTTTGCCCAGGAGTGGGAGACTACGTGCTGAAAAAAAAATGTCTTCATAAAATAAAGGAAGATGTTAATACAAATTATTTTTGGAAATATGGGGTCTAACAAATAATAGCTTAAGCATACACGACCTATAATTTTTTGAGACACAAGCATAATATAAATATATTACATATATTATAATAATTAATGTTCTTAGATATAAAAAATGACCAAGAAACTGATATTAATTTGCAGTATTGTAAAGGGTTTTAACAGTGTTGAACTGTCAATCAAAGATTATTACCACAATCCACTCCTAGCATGACTACCATCGCCATATCAAGAAACATGTCATGGGTTTTGTGAGATTAACTATTAATATACGTGTTGCAGGTGTGCTAACTGCAAACAAGAGGCGCAGTTCTACTGCTGCTGGAACACGTCGTACTGCGACCTGCCGTGCCAGCGCGCGCACTGGTCGCAGCACTTCGCGACCTGTCAACAACGCTCGCAGGTAATAATACTCCTCCGAGGACGGTTCAGCATCACTATTTCAATGAATTTTGAATCTGATAGAACTATTAAATGAATCTGCTACAAAAACGTACATAAACAATTTTTTGTATGGACAACAGATAATTATTTCGGGCATGCTTGGCAATTCTCGCTATTTTAAAAACGTTCATAGTCTGATCTCAGTCTCAATCTATAAAAATAACTTATTTCCCTACATTTTTGACAAGTTTTTGGTATTGATTTTCACTGAGATGAGATTGCGACTAGATTTTGAACGTTTTTAATTACGGGAATTGGCTTTCAGATTACGGACTTCGATTATCGACTCAAAATATTTCACGATAGTTATTTTCAATGACCGCGGCCTGTTTGCACCTTATGAGAGATTTTTATTGAAAGAATCACCCACGATAAATGAAAGATTTGAAAAGTTTGACAAATGGAACTAGATTTCCACGTCCAATATCGAAAAAGAGTTGTCTACGTACGCAGCTGTAGACACGCCCCTATCGTAAGTATTGTGCGTGGGTAACTTCACCTCAGTAGAACTCTTTTTTTTCTATCTTGTACAGGGTGACAGGGACATCGACGGGCAAACCAAATGCTGAATGCACAAACTACACTTATCATATAACTCCGTATTATAACATAATCATAATTTAATCATTTATTACCAAGCCTACGTCCATCAATAGTCTAGTTAACCATAACTGAGTCAGTTTGACAGTGCGAGCGGGATAGAGTGATACATGGCGCGGGGAAGTGGGGGCAAAATATGAATTTCAGCTGAACTATTACAAGCCCTTAATATCAAAGGACAATGCCCATGGATGTATGAAATCCCGTACCATGCTGCATCAAAACCAAACTTTGTTTTTTAGAGACTACACTGTTATCATAGTATCTCCTACAAAAGTTCTTTTTGTAAACAAAACCCAGGTTTCGGAGAGTTACAAAAAAGTCGAAATAACCTAAAATTAGGTACCTACTTTATTTTATTTCATATGTCATACACGAACGGCCATTATTGCTCTAAAAAATGATAATCCTTGAAATAAAAATTCTATTCTATTATATTCTAGTTAAAATTCCACGTAATATGCTTTATTTAAATAGGAATTAAGTATTATTATTATTCTAGTTACTTTTAATTAATGTAGAATCGGCAAAGTATAAATTTTTTACATGTTTTTTGAAACACGTGATCATGACACCTTCAAAATTCAAGGTTATATTAATCATATCATTTCAAACGGAACGTCATGTAAAGGGAATAAAACAATATCAACACTTTGTTACTTTAAATTAAATTCCCTGTTCAAAAATCAAATCCTCGACGCCTAATGTCGTAAAAAATTATGAAAATACTATTACTATAATATTTTGATCTTGATGCATGAGACTTTTTGGTACGACTTTTGGTCATTCTCTTTTGAAATTTTCCGTCGGTTATCAAAATAAAATCTGCTATTTCGTAAAAAAGGGTAATAGCTACGCGGACTCGTGCGATCGCGGTAAATATATGGAACAGCAATGATTTTTGTTTAATAACCAACGAAAAATTTTTAATTTTCTCCTTCCCCTCGTTTACGTTCATACACGTGTATATTTATTTAGACTTCGAAGATAACACACGTGGCACCTGCAATAAAGTAATAATCCAAATATTGATAATTTCAGAACGATAGCAACGAAGAACCGCCGAATTCACCGGAAAACAGATTACAACTTCAACCGGAGTTGCCAGTGAGTTTAATAGAATTTTCTTATACTCAACTTTCATCATTTAGTACTGGTTCCCTATTATGACGTTGTAATGCCTTCACGATTCCAGTATGAGAGAGGAGAGACAGCAATACATGACCGATAGCACCATCCGTTTTTCAAACTGGAATCCTAGCATTGATACTTCATAATACGGGCCCTGATAGCACTTGTAAACGAATCGCAGTGCTATGTGTATTGTATTAGAACTTAGAACTGCTTCTTTTTTTTCTATGGTAATGTTTTAAGGATTACTAAATGTTTAAAGGCTGATTTTTCCAACGCCAGATAATTTTATACGAGGAATAATTTTTAATTTTTGACAGTACTTCCATACAAAAACTGTCAAACGTCAATTTTATTCCTCGAATAAAATTTATCTGGCGATGGAAAAATCAGCCCTTAAACCTAACCCTAAAAAAAGTAACACTTCATTTTGATGGGTTCCAATTCCAATAATACTTGTAATTAGTATGATAATGTAATAAAATTGCTTGGTGTACAGTCAGCGTCCAATGACAACGGATTCTTTTTATCGCAATTAAAAGCATAACGAATTTCTATTTTTTTTATTCCTCGATTTTGACATCAAAAATTTCCCATCTTCCAACTTTGTTTTGATGAATAATATTAATCAGCGTTGCATGATTCAAATCATATATATTCAATGACGCGCAAACTGTAATCACGAATTTAACATATGACTCTAGACCCCCGAACCACGTAGAAAAAAAATCTACTGTTTTATAGAAAAGTGTAATACCTACGCGGTCACTATGTATGGAACAGTTTTTTTTTTTTAAACCAACTATTAATTTCGACGGCTCCTGCGTTGAAATTAGTAGTCGGTTGAGAATCATGTACAGAATCCATGGTTACGGGTTGCGCGTCGATGTCCCTGCCAGCTTGTATACAAAAACAACTTTTATTCAACCCTGCATAAAATGTTGTGCTTTTAGAAATTGTAGATAAATATACAACAATCTAGTTTCACTTTTAGTCTTTTCATCTCAGTATTAGTGAAGTTCCGCACGGTGTGGTCGGTGTTACAAAAGGCGCACATATTTATTACACAGCTGGGGTGTATTGGTGTTACAGAAAAACACGTCCTCGCCGACCCTGACGGTCGGCGGCAAGGTCGCCCCCTCGCGCGGCTTCACGCAAGACCCACATAGCACACAGAAGACTTCTATTATTGGTGGGTATACTGTTTATGATGATAAAACTGTTTGGTACTTTGATTTCAGGCATAGATAGTATCTTGCTCGAAGGATACGTTCAGTAAAGGCATTTTTTGAATGTGTACGCTGCGCAAATGCAAGGTTATTTTCAATACAATTACGTCTAGGCGACGCTAAACACTAGAGGGGTAATTCCCATATTTTTTGGAACGTTCGCATTCTAATATCTGTCCCAATCTGTCAAAAAATCCTCTAATTTCTCTCTCTCTCTCCTCTAGTTTAGTCATGTCAAATTAGTCAGCGCCTGACGTAAATTGACGTATTTTTAGTAGCCATGTTTTTAATCACGTCTAATTTGTCTATGGAGTATCTTGATTTGACAGGACTAAACTAATAGTTATCTTCTGTCCTTTTCTTAATGAAATAGAAAGAAAAAGATGCACTGAACTTAAATTTAGTTTAGTTTGAGAACAAGGGAATCGGCGCCATTGATTGTCGCTGAGATATGAGAGTGCACTAGATTTGGAACGTTTTTAATTACGGGATAATTGTCATGATTTTTGTAGTATTTCGGTCTAATCCATTACATCTGTATGCGTTTACAAACGATAATTATCCGGCATTGAAAAAGGATACGATTGCTTTGCCGCCATAATTGAAATTAGGCTGCACAGTATTTTCATATGTGAGATAATAATCAATTTGCTTTCTCAAGCTGTGCAGGCTTTGTAACACAATACTACTAATACTACATATTTCGATGAAATATCAATGAATAGGATTATATGAACTTACGGTGTTGTATTGATGATTTTAATGATTATAATTCTGTAAATACATACTTGCTACGATCGCGATCATATTTTGTTCAACATACCACCTCACACAGACCTGCAAATTGCCAAAAAACTTAAAAAAAAATTGAATTTCATCGGGCTTCCCTGGCGCTGCCCCCTTTAAATATACTTGATGGTTGATTCGTCTTGTTCTTGGGGTGCCTGAAGGTCGGCGATCAACTCCGAATATTGATATTCTCATATCAATTTTCGTATGCATTTCAGTAAGCATGGTAGAAGACACGAGCGGCAACCAGACAGTGAAATGCGTCGGCACGTACAAGCCGACTACGTCCAACCAGATTCAGCCCATTATTATCAACAAACAAGTACGTATCTATATCTAAACGTACACATCGCTACGTACCCGTGCGTATCTTCTAAACTATCCAATGAATTTTGATGCGGGTTTCACCATCATTAAGAAAAAGATCTGGATGCTTTATATGTAATACATTAATTTTTAACTTTGCATTTGCATTGCATTGCATCCGTGAGAAGCAAGAGCGGGCCACTAGTTAATTTACAGCCCGAATTGACTTTACGGCGGCTCTGAAGTGCGCTATTCGCTTCGCAGTACCGAGCCGCCATAAAGATTGAATTTGGCTGGTTGGCCTTAATATCAAACTTTGACTATAAAAAGTATCTGTACTGCTAAAACTTTGTTTAATAATCGCCTATCTTGTAACAGTTAATGAACAACGAAGACAACTCGAACAAGAAGGTGGTGTCATCTTCAGGCGGGTACCTCATAGTGGGCGCGCCGAACAACTCAACCGTGGTGACGCCCGCCCGAAGGACGCACACCATTCAGTACTACACATGAGAGGAGCCTAATAACTCCTTGCTACGGCCAAAGTACACTACCACGCAGCTGGACAACGTTACCACCATTACGATTGAGTAAGTAGTGCCGTTTTAGCAGGAGAAATAGAGTTACTTCTAAGTAACAAACTCCATGTATCGTAACATTAGACAAAAGAGGCCCATCAAACACGAATATATTTTGAACCATTCAAGAAGAGTTTCGGGTCATCTGGAAGCATTATACTGTGTTGAATCCCTGCTGGAAGCAAGCGAGGAGTTTCCTTGCTAAAGAGTCTTTATCTAATGTTATTATAAATAGTGTATAACTTTAAAAATATACTCAGTGATCGCGTGCGGTCAACATACTGATGACACGTACAAATAGGAAATTCTATATTTCAGGGCAGTGGGCCATTGTTTACGAATATGTAATGTGTTGTTTCGAGTTTATTGCAGGTAGGTAAATTTAATCAGCAGTATGTACTGTTAATGCATAATTGCAGTTAAATTAATAGGTGAAACGAATGTTCAAAAGTTATGTGTTGATAGTCGGTAATGTGGTGGTTTTGTACACTCTGACCGCTTTAGTAATAATTTTTCTGTGATCTTCCAGTTAGTCACTTTTGACAACGTTACAATTGGCGATTCCAATATTCGCTCCGTTCATAAGGAGTTTGGCAAAACAATGGACGCCCATGAAGATTGCAATGTTAATATTTTTGTCAAACATAGTAAAAACAACTGCCTGTCGTGGTAACTAAATTAATGATTGTTCGGTGATTCGATGTTCGGTGACTAAGTTAAGTAGATTGTTGATCGTGACTTTGATATTGAGGTAACTTTTAGCTGTTGTTCTTGTGTATCTAGTAGTATAGTGTACATAGTTCACAGATTATTTCAGTGGTATAAGCTAAGCGCATATGACATACAAGTAGTTTCTCCGTGCAATGTATTTTATGGTGTGAAATATCGAATATTTATGAAGCTAAATATTATAGTGGGTGCAATGAAATTTCACGTTTTTGATATTAGTTACTTTTGGGTACTTAAAACAAAGGTTATAGTCCGGTCAAATTAGTCATAAAAATAGTGCTCAAATTACAAAAAATCCGACAGAGCTAAATTTTGGTGGACAGCTTGGGTACACCATTAGTTATAAAGTGTCAAAAGTCCCCATCAATCCCATGTGTGCTAAAAAAGTTATTCAGGGTCAAAGGTCAAAATTTGAGGATTTTTGGTTTTTTTTTAAAAAAAACGGTAAGTTTTATCAAAAAAGTAGCTTAGACAAAAATCATAGATCTTAAAATTATCTACAAAAATGGTGCTTATACTTTTTTTTCTAAGAATTATCATTCCTGTGATATCGTGATTCTAAAAGTTGGAAGGAGTCACGTTCTACATAATATGCACACATTTCCACACCACCTGTGAGGTAGTGTACTTTGGCGCGTTGTTTTAATGTGGTTTCCCCGGTAGGCCTACTCGACGAACTGTTATGATGGAATTTTCAGGGACAATACTCTTTTAACCGCATGATGATTATTGATATTTGTATTGACTTTAACTGTAGTTCTGATTTCTTTTCATATTTTAATCTGATTCATACTCAGAACTACAGTTAAAGTCAATAACCAATATCAATATCAATAATCATCATGCAGTTAAAAGAGTATTGTCCCTGAAAATTCTGTCATAACGGTTCGTGGAGTAGGCCTACCGGAGAAACCTTATTAAAAAAAAAAACGCGCCAAGTACACTACCTCACAGGTGGTATGGAAATGTGTGCATATTATGTAGAACGTGACTCCTTCAACTTTTAAAATCGCGATATCTCAGGAAAGATAATTCTTAGAAAAAAAAGTATAAGGATGTAGATAATTTTAAGATCTATGATTTTTGTCTAAGCTACTTTTTTGATAAAACTTATCGTTTTTTAAAAAAAATCCAAAAATCCTCAAATTTTGACCTTTGACCCCGAATAACTTTTTTAGCACACATGGGATCGATGGGGACTTTTGACACTTTATAACTAAAGGTGTACCCAAGGTCTCCACTAAAATTTAGCTCTGTCGGATTTTTTGTAATTTGAAATGTCTATTTTGACCGGACTATTATATTGTGTAATCAGACATTGTTATGTACAAGTGTACAACCACAAGTGTGGAAAGCGATACATACAAACTATGTAAAAAATATACAGTGTTTTCTTAAAAGCAGATATTTAAATTCAATATATGCGCTCAGCTGCCGTTTTAAATTAGTCTTTGGCTAGATTTTTCTTTCAGTAAATGATAAAATTTAAAATAAAAATGTAAATAATTATGTGATTTTACGAAAATGTGGTGTAAGCATTGTTTTTGCTTTCGTATTTTTATTGACTAGTCTCCAGCGAGTCCCGTTTTAATAAAATATTAATTGTATAGTCAGACACTGTAATAGTTTGTCAGCGAAAGCCATTGAACGCAATTACGTATTGTAAAGAAGGAAATGAATGACTTTTTTTTTATTTTAAAATACTGCAACAGATGTCTGTTGTCCTGCATTCTTTGAAGATGTTTGCAAAGCTCGCCCAATGAGAAGCTTTTTATAATAAGCATGTTTTGTACGCACGGCTACACATCAAGCTATACAAAACCAGTATAAGCTGCCTTGTGATTGTACGAAAAACCTATACAATGCGAGGTCAGCTAAAATTGGAAATGCATAGCTTGATGTGTAGCCGTGTGTACTAAACATTTTTTTTTTCTTTATTAAAATATTGAACCTTTTAACTGAGCTCAAAAAGGTTTTAATAATTTTATCCTTCAGCTAGTTTGTGTAAATATTGTAAATTGATTGATCGATATAAATTGTTGGTTCATTATGTTTCGAATAATAGACAATATGATACTGTGTGTTATTATAGCAATACTATGGTTCAGTGTGACTTCAGAATTTGTTCACCTTTGTCACAAGGCAGGTGAATCTGATGTATCGTATCGTGTTTTACATAGTTTACGAAGACGTAAAGATGTATTTCAAGATCCGTGAAACATAAAGGCGCGAATTGATAAAGCGAGGCACTCGCCGTTTATGTCTTAAACCTGCACTAACACAAAACACGAAGGGCTGGTCGAAATTGACCGAAGTCCGAACTCCCGAAGTGGATGCTTCGAGTCTTTTGACTCGGGCGCAAAAACCGACAACGATCGGAAATCGCCCGAGGTGAGCCGAGGTTGCACGAAGCATACCGAAGTGCCCTTCGAGTAGTGTAGTGCAGGCTCTATACATAATAGAAAGCGGCAAAACCACACATGCTCGCTTTGTCTGAAACGCTCGGATCGAATTATGCTGACTAATGTGATTGTAATGTAATTTGAGTATTTGTCATACGAGTACACTGTACACAGCATGGCATTCTATAGAGTGCCACGCGAAGTCTGTTCACTCCTCAAATATTTTTATTTTTATTCTTACCAGTATCAGGTATTAAGACGGTTGAATTTCATCATGATTCCAGTGTAAGAGAGAGACGGAGCTATACATGACCGATAGCTCCATCCTTTTTTCGCACTGGAATCATGATGGCGTGCCGTGCGGCCCCAGGACTTTTTATTGTTGAAAATAGAAGTTTTCTATTTTCCTTTATTCATTTTTAAATAAGATAATTGTAACGTTCTGTCTATAATGGTCGCCAATACTCTTTCTAGCGGAGTATTTAGTTACTCAAGTTGTAATAACTCTTAAATCTATCAGCATACGACTGCAAACGTATCGTTTACAATAATTTTAAGACTGTTAATTTTAAGTTCACTTGTAATGTGCATTTTATTTGTTATTCAGTACCGATATTAGTTGGAACAAGTCGGTTAGGGACGATGGCTTCATTTATTTAATCGTGATTGTATATATCATGTTTTTGACTAAAATGAGGCATCCAAGCGACAATGATCAATTCTAAGATTTTAGTAACCATTGATCAATAATGAAAAGTAATGCCTGACATGTTGATGTGGCCACATTGTACAAGGTTTAATTCAATTAGCTAGCGAAACTCGAAGACTTCATGACGTATCGGTATCTCAACATGATCAAATAAAAATGAAATTAATTTGATGAGTTTTTTGGGCATCAACCGCAGGTAGTGTCACTTGAAATATCAGTTTAAAAATAAGTTTTCTTTGTGTAAACTAGAGATGGGCCGACTGACTGGCCGACCAGTCGGCTGCAAAATGGCCGACTAGTGACGGCCAAGCCGATCATTTAGTTCGGGTGACGTCGGCAATAATAATAGTACAGCTGTAGAGTTCTTCTTTTTTGTTAGAAGTTTTTTTTTTTTTAACATAGCGTTGTCCCACACTAGGCATTACTCCTGTATCGTGGCTGCGTTTACAAACATTAAAACTCACATAGGTACACAAACAGCCAGACCCGGAACTACTACCTGTAGGCAATACAAATATTTGTTCCGTGCGGGAATCGAACCCGCGACACGCAGCGCAGCAGTCGATTGCTCAGCCACTGCGCCAACCGTGTCGTCTGGTATTAATTAATTTTACTTTATTTAATTTCTGGATCTAAGTCCAATTAATTAATGGACCAAACGAAGGGTTCTTATTCCTATCCTATTCTAGATTGCACTGAAAGTAAACTGTAACCCTGATTCTATAACAAAAAAATAATAACAGTAAAGAAAGATTTCAATTTCATTTCAACCATATTATTATTAAATATTATTAAAAGCCTGTGGTGTCCCACTGCTGGGCAAAGGCCTCCCTGCTCTTTCCACTTCTCTCTGTTTAAAGCTGTTAAGTACCAGTTCTTTCGGAAGGAGTCCAGCTCATGATGCGCGATGCTCATGCCCGCGATGTCGCTTACCATTAAGAGGGACCCATTGGGTCGTAAGTTTGGCCCATTGATCCTCTGACATGCGGCAGATGTGTCCAGCCCAATTCCATTTTAGCGTGGCAGCTTTCCAAGTGACATCAGTTATTTTTGTTATGGAACCGATGGTCGTATTCCTAACCCGGTTTGTTAGTTTGATACCCAGAATACTCCCTTCCATAGCCCTCTGGCAAACCTCGAGCGTGGACCTCTGCTGATTTTTCAAAGACCACGTTTGTCCACCATATGTGAGGATATGCTAGACGATCTTAGCACGGCAAGCCTAGAGGTCGGGCTTCAGATTTCAATCACCTCTTTTAAATTTTTAAGCATATTAATACGAGTAAACAATGGGCCGACTAGTTGTACAGACGCCAGCACATCAAGCTACTACAATCTGTCAAATCTCTTTAATAGGTTTTCAACTTTATCGCTAAAGCATTAAGGTTCAAGGTTGATTGGGAAAATTTGACAGTTTCGGGTAGTTTGACCTGCTGGCGACCGTACATCACTAGTGTAAACTTCACAGACGTGAGGGGTGTCCATATTCAAAACACAATAAAACAAATAAAAACAAATTTCTGAACTCATACTTCAACTAACAACACCACCAGCGGCCAAAAAAACATTATTTTTTTATTTTTTCGTCTATACCCATCAAATCTTCGGAGTTTCGCTAGCTAATTTAATTTGACCCTGTAGTGAGTAGACGGAAAAAACTTTTGCATTGTAATATTAATTTATGATGCGCTTCGCATCTTGGATTATGTGTCATTAGCAAGCAAATATGCAACTCAATGATTATGTGTCATTAGCAAGCAAACATGCAACTCAATACAATATTAAAGATCATATTACATTAGCATAAACCTCTTTTCTGAGAACGGAAGTCGACGATTGTGAAGTGTTGTCTCCGTTTGTAAATAGTAAAGTTACGTTACTATTAAGAGCTTTTAGTAAATAATTATACGTATGAAACTGTTTCATTCAATAAATATATGATGAAACCGATTTTTTTATTTTATTTGTATGAACATTTCTTCGTTTTATTGATCTGAGCATGTATAAATACTAGCGGACCTGACAGACGTTGTCCTGCTTAAACAGCGCTGCCTACCGGATCCAATTGAGAATCTAAACCATCCCGGGACCCACTCAAACTCACACAGAAAATCTCATCATAATCTGTCAAGCCGTAAACGGCTAAAACGGCCTAAAAGCGGAGTTCAGTGACAATTCCCACATACACGAATTATATAAATAAAGATATGTGTGTGGCTATAGTAGTATCTACCAAACAAATTAATTGAGAATGTCTATGGTCTGTTCCAAAAGTATCGGATGAAAATGTAATCAAATGGATCAGAAAATGTACCTGTGGATGTCAATCGTAGTCCCCTTACAAATTGAGTGCTTATAGCGCCGATTCCCTTGTTCACAAACTAAACTAAATTTAAGTGCAGTGCATCTTTTTCTTTCTATTTCCTTAAGAAAAGGACAGAAGATAACAAGGGGATCGGCGCCATTATTTGATTAGGTGAATACTGACACCTAAATTCTAATGTTATAATCACCTTAGATGTTTTGACGTGACAAATTGAGGTTTATTTTTTTTAAATCAATTTTCGTTGATGATTTTTAAATTAGAATTGAATAATGTTATTCAAACAATAATTGTTGAAAAAGTTTGAAATCTAAATACAGATGAATGTCATAGTAATTCCCTTTAGTGAGTGATTCCCTAAGACATTAACCTGAACAGGGTTTGTTTACACTGTTATCAGATACATTTGGAACAGACCATACCTACATCTTATAATTATATAAGAATCAATTGCCGTTCGTTAGTTTCGTAAAAAATCGAAAATGGCTTGACCGAAACCGGTTCCAAACAAAACAAAAAAAGGCATTGCAAAACATGCCATTAGTTAAGGAGTTATAAAAAATTAAAAAAAAAAACCACACATACACTAATAGAAGCAGCGCGCCAAGCCATGCGCGTCGTGAGTATACCTGGGTTCAGAGAGGCAAACTTTGTGTCGCGAACTGTAAATCCAACATTTTTGGCAAAGGTCAATTAAAAGTCATCCATTAATTTGAAGAAAAAACCCAGGGAGTGTTGCACAAAGAGTTCAAATCAAAACATTATGGTTGACCTAAGACGTCTGGTTTTTGAGGCATTTGCGAAAAACTGAAATTAACTGAAAAAAGCGGAATAAAAAACTGTTTTCACAATTCAGCGCGCCAAGCCGCATGCCGTGCGCATCGGAAAGCCAGCATGTGCCCAGGGACCTTAATTATTAGTTTTTTAGGGATCCGTACGTCCGAATGAAAAAAGGAACCCTTATAGGATTACTCGTGTGTCTGTCTGTCCATCTGTCACAGCCCATTTGCTTCGCATCTAATGGACCATTTAGGTTGGGTATCTACTTACAACACATATGAATGTGTATAGCGGAAACACGAAAGCTGGGGGTCACTTTTGGGAGGACAAATAAGGAAAAAAATTGTTTTGCAAACTGTACCGTGTGGCATATCAAATGAAAGGGCTTACTGTGAGGGTTTCAAATAAGGATATTCATATAGTTTTAAAATACCTAACAAGTTTTAAAATTATTTAAGAAAATATTGAGATAAAAAGTTACCATTCTACTACTAAAATATTGAGGGAAATTCAGAGTTTAGTTCTATACTTATGGATTACAGAACTGCATGGTCCGACACGCACTTGGCCGGTGTTTTTTTCCTACGTAATAAATCTAAACCATGCTGATCTTGTAAAGAAACAGATGTCGATGTTTTGTTTTACCTACTTTAAATATGGTCCGTCGTTAAACCATAAAAAAACCGTATTCCGTACTCGGTAATAAAATAACTGTACGTTCCATACTTACTTACATTACGGGGGCCGCTATACTTGAAAATAATCGTTACTGTAATCAAACACGACATAGGTATTATTACAAATACAGTTCCCACTCACAATGCTAACTCATCAGAAATGTGATACCGTAAGGCTTATCGGAGATGTCTCGGCTCTTCGACTATTTTTGGGATTTTTGAGACAAAAAAGTACAATCGTCCTTTCAGGAATAATAGGTTTAAACGGAGTTTCCAGTTAAGACTGGTGAGCAAAGTTGAATAATCTGTTCAGTGTTTGAAATTATCTAAAGCCGGGTATTCATTAGGTAAGGCGAGTAGCTGCGCAGTAACAAATTCGGCTGTCAGCGGGGGTGAGGGGTGAGGTACTGCGCAGCGAGTAGCGCATTCCAGAGCCTTCATAAAGTTTAATTGGGGCTGCTTGTACCTGGGGGCTTACCATCAGCTCTTATAGCAGGGCAGAAGTTGAACTGCACTGCTATAGGCCACCTGAGACCTGTCAGTGCGACAATTCCAGTTGCTAATAAAGATCAAATTCGCAAACTGACAGGTGTCAAGAACGCATTCTCTGGTTGCCGTACTGTAATGATAACTGCCTCTTGGATGGTACCTCTTAAAACTCAAGTGTGTAGAGGTATGCCATACCACTTAACATTAGCCATACATGCTAAGTAAGTTGGGACAAACTTAAGTGGCACGGCACTTAAAAATGTTGTGCCCCTTGCCTGGGTGTGTTGTGGGTCTAACCAAAACAAAACAAAGAAATTCATAAGAAATCAAGTTTAATACCTTTGTTAATATTTTAACAAACTGGACTTACATCACATCATTATTTTGTAAAACTAACATCCTTATAAATCAAGTAAAAAAAAAAAACAAAACAACCTCTTTGTATCTTCAAAACAACAGTTCTTATACTTATTAAACTTAGGGCTGATTTTTCCATCACCAGATAACTTTTATTCGAGGATTGAAATTGACGTTTGAAAGTTTTTGTATGAAATAACTGTCAAAATTACAAAATTATTCCTCAGACAAAGTTATCAGATGTTTGTAAAATCCGGCTTTAAACTAATACTGGTTTAGATAAAGCCAGTTTACTATTTAAGGAATGCATAAATCTTACTTCTATTTAGTAAGTCTATTGATTAATCAATAGGAATGTAAAAAGGTACACAATATACCTATACCTAGGTATGTATTTGGTTACCTATACAAAATGAATCATGACCCTAACCTAATAATAAAAGTCAAAAGATATACTTGGAACACAAAAAAAAGATTTTGTCCACATGCTACACCTCTCTTAGCTTCTACATATAATATGAATATTATATTGTGAGGTTGAATAGCAGTATTGGACAATTTGTTTGGTTTTTAACCACAATTATACATGGAGGCTCCCTCCCTAGCCAGTTGGTCTGCCATTTCGTTACCATATATTCCCTGATGTGCCGGCACAAAGTTCCACCTTACTTGAACAAAGCGCATGGCATAGTCAAGCTGTTTGAAGTCACTCTGATTCTTCACTGGTTGTCCTGATGCCAGCCTCCAGCCATTTTGTTTCCACCCTGAAATACAAAGAAAACACATTTTATTACATTTACTTACTTGACAGGATATAATGAGACAATGGGGGGAAAAGGCCTTTGCTTAGTCAGAGGATTTTCTGCGAAGTCTCTTAGGGTTCAACCTACTAAAGGGATTTTTTCTTAAAAAAACATTTATTTAAGCTATCCTACTACTACGCGGTAGACCCCGTGGATGGCGGGAAAAGCTTAAAAAAACAAACGAACAGCGGTCCACTTTAACCCTCATGGGGAGAGATCTACTAGCCGTGGGATGACACGGAATAAAAGTACCCACAAAAAAAAAAAGTAAGAAAAAATCCTCTTTAATCCTCATAGGTTTAAAAAGCTTAGAAATATAATAACCGGATATTAGTTACCTGGCATCCATTTGGTAACAGCATCGATGAGGAAACGCGAGTCTGTGTTGATCTCTAGTTTGCGGATGCCATTCTCGTGTGCTTGCTGCAAGGCGCACGTAGCGGCCTGGATCTCGCCACTATTATTCGTGGCTCGGCCCCCCGTTACCGGCGCACTCACATTCCATGGATGATCATCACCCCAGAATACGCCGAAACCAGCTTGAGCTCCACTCCTGCCGTTTGATGAACAGGCTCCATCAGTGAAAACTGCCACATATCCGCCGTAGCTGATCATCAACGACATCTTGACCTTTTTCTGAAATATTTTCTGGAGCGGCAACGCCGACAACTACCGGGAACGAGTACGACTAGCGACGTACCGCCTTACCTCAACGAAGTCGTAAACTAAACTAAAGGCAAGCTAACTATATTATGAATGAAATGACGCCGGCAAAACAATACGAAACTTTGTTCATCGGATTCCCGATTCCTAGTATTCTGTGCCTGTGTGTGTGTCCATAGTGACCTTGCTTGACTCTAGCCACCAATCAGCAGTAAATTTAAATCGTGTGATGGCACAATTAACCAATGGCAAGAGTCTTTTTACCCCCTGTGATCGTAACTTTAAATGTGGGTGAGATCCTTGGAGAAATAATATTTTGACGGTAATAAAATCTATTTGACATAGACACTAATGAATGTAATGTATTGCCTTTGTAAAGTCGCCAGCAGGTCAAGCTACCCGAAACTGTCAAATTTTCACAATCAACTTAGCGATAAAGTTGAAAATCTATTGAAGAAATTTGACAGATTATAGTAGCTTGATGTGCTGGCGCCTGTACATACCACTTATATTAAGAGACATTGGTTAGGTACGAAGGAATGGACATGCAAACTACTTGTAGTTCTTGTAGTCAAATTGCATGCAAATCAGTCAATACTTTCATCATAATTTAAAAGGACAAACTGTCTCACTGACAGTCAGACCAATAAAAAAGTAGGACTATATTACTTTACTCTTTGAGTAGGACTGACATATCAAAGTACAGCCGAAACTAGAGCCGAGTAGGAATGTGTGCACACGGCTTCCTTTTATAATCTAAGGGTGTTCCCTTAGATTATAAAAGGAAGCCGTGTCACACACACACACACTAAAAGAAGGGGTTTTTGAAAATTCAACCTTTAAGGGCTGAAACTGCGTTAAGCCGACGCCCGCGCGGTTCCATACAAAATTGCTCCGTCGCGGCGACCCGCACGGGCGTCTGTCGCGGGTAGGTGAGACCCGCGTCCGGGCTACGGAGCCCGCGTCCGTTCGACGCGTCGTTGCGGAGGCATGCGCGGGTCCTTAATAATAATATTAATAACCCCACCGCCGTATCTCCACGTAGACGTCGTGGTGGGGCTTGCGTACTCCGAACTCTAGGCCTGTGCCGGGAGAGTTCACTTTGCCGGATCAGGTCTAGGGTGAGGAGCCAGACCAAGAGACATACAGAAACCCGCAGGGCAGCATGTGGCGAGCTGTTGGGCAGTATCGACCCCACGGACCCTATTTCCCGGGAGAAGTCTTGTTCCTCACATCTGGCTTCCTTTATTGGCCAGCTGGAGTAAACAATGACGAGGAACAGAGCTCCCACCTCATTTTTGTCCTTATTGGCCGGCTTGAGTGGAGATTCGCAAGAGTAAATCTGCTCGGAGGAAGGAAGTATGTATTCCAGTAAGATCCTGGTAGGGATCTTGACCGTACTTCCAGGATTGTCCTGATAGCCGTGGAATACATCTCCACTCCTCATAACCACCCCAGGACATGTTGCCCCCTTGTCGCTACGACACTATGTGCTAGCGGCCGTTTCCGGGGGCCCATGATTGAGTGTGCAAGTAACCCCCTGCCATTTTATCTGTGTAATTAATATAAAACATTGGTCAGGCAGGGGCTGTAGACTTCCCATAGTCCTCAATAACCAGGTCACTAGCCACCCAAACCCATAATCCAATATCTTGGTTTCCATGTACTGCAATAGTCCTACACCAACCGTGGGTTGTCACTTGCAAAGTGCGAACAGGGATAATCGTCGGTTGGTGCCTCATTTCATTAAAAAGTCTAACGGGCCTCTGCGAGTTGGCTTTGGCTCTTCGTATGTCTTCCAAAGGTCCGGGACCCGAGGGTCCCAGAAATATCAAAAGAAAAAATATTAATAAATCCCGGGTGAAATCCACGGAGCCAACCCCCGTGACTACGCGCGTGGTCACGCGACGGGTCACGCGACGGGTCACGCAACGGGTGCTCGTCGCGGGTGCCCGCTTAACGCAATTTCAGGCCTAAGGAGTAAAAAGGGCCTGTATGAGTGGCGCGCGGAGGCACTACGCCGGGGGGAAAGTCCGCTCCCGCGGCAAATTGCTGCGGAGCGGACGGACCTCCGGCTCGATCTCATGGCGACATGGAAAGAGCGACTGTCGCAACCCAGCGCAGGGCACGCCGCGATAGCGGCGATAAGACCCCTCTTTGAGGAGTGGCTAGAGAGGCGCCACGGCGCCCTCACCTACCGCCTGACGCAGGTCCTCACCGGACACGGAAGTTTCGGGAGGTTCCTGCACATCATCAGGCGGGAGGAAACGCCCGGGTGTCACCATTGCGAGGATCGCCCAGAGGACACGGTGGAGCACACGGTGGAGGTCTGCCCCGCTTGGGCGGAGCGCCGCCGTGTCCTCGTAGGGGCGATCGGCAGCGGCGGCGACCTCTCGCGCCCGGACCTGGTGCAAGCCATGGTCCGGAGCGAGAGGGAGTAGGAGGCAGTCGCCTCCTTCTGCGAAGCAGTCATGCTAGCGAAGGAGGTGGCGGGACGGATGAGGGAGAGACCCTCCCGTCCCAGCCGCCGCGGGAGACGCCCCGGGCGTCGGGAGTCGAGCGACGACTACCGGCCACCGTAGGCGCGGGCCTGCGGGCGGAGAGCAATGGGTAGCTCACCGCCCGATCAGGACCAGGCCCGTGCCGGACGGCGCGTAAGTGTTCCACGCGCGCCTCAAAGAGATGTCAGCATAACGAGGGGCCCCTCAGGGCCGAAGCCTGCCGGGGCAGCGGGATTGTCCGAAAGGGTTACCGCTACCCCGGAACATAAAGGGCGAAGGAAGGAACATGGGTGGGTTTTAGTCAGTAAGAGTCTGACACTCCCTTCCGCTCCACCCAGAGCGGGAGGGGTCATTTGATGATTTCCCATCCCAAAAAAAGAAAAAAAAAGGGGTAAAAAGGGGGGATTTTGTTTAATGACAAATCTTATTCCTTTGATCTATAAACTTAAAAATTGGCCCGAATACATATTTAAATAAATAAATGATAAAGATCGTAAACATACATTTTCGAAACTTTGGAGTAAAGTACGAAATATACGCAGACGAAATCGCGGGCAAAGTGCTAGTACTTCATAAAAATATCTAATACAAAAAACTAACAACTATTAAGGCTCTCACAGACAGTGTTAGTTGAGCAAGCCCAGTGGACGCACCTTTTCATATTTATATACCATTGTATGTACGCCGACGTAGTCGGCTCGATCGATATTATAATTATGAATGAATCTACTATGTATGACCCCAAAAATAAGAACGGGTTACAGAGGAGGGATAAGCGTTACGAAAACTAGTTGTACTACCCATACAATAGGATGAATAGGATCTTGTCCTTGACCAAGTTCGCGTATTCATAGATCTGGAGAAAAGAAGGTTCTTGTAAGGCGCCAGCACATGAAGCTACTACAATCTGTCAAATTTATTTAAGAGATTTTCAACTTTATCGCTAAAGCATTAAGGTTGAAGGTTGATTGGGAAAATTTGACAGTTTCGGGTAGATTGACCTGCTGGCGTCTGTACCTACCTTTTCAGTACGGTGTTAAAAGGATATTTTGGCGTCCGAATGAAAGGGCGTATTGTATACTATAGTAGTCTTTGGTTATTAAATTTTTTTTCACAAAACAATATGGCGGTGTTAGTTCCGATTTTGGCCACGCGCTAAAATAACCTTGACTTTGTTGCGCTATCTATACCTGTGTGTGCAGGAAGGAGTAAGGATTTTTCAATCATCTGATAACTTTATTCGTGGAATAATTTTGAAATTTTGACAGTTGTTTCACACAAAAACCGTCAAATGTCAATTTTAATCCTCGAATAAAAATTATCTGGCGATGGAAAAATCAGCTCTAAATCTGCTATAAGTATATAAAAGACCTTTGCGAGAACAATGCTAACGCTGTCGACGTGGCTGAGAGACGCAGAAGATGCTAAATAATTATGGATACCTAAATCCATACTAATATTAGAAATGCGAAAGTATCTGTCTGTCTGTTACCTTTTCATGCCTATACCACTGCACCGAAATTTGACACATAATATTATGTAGTCTGGTGGGGCCTCGAGACGGACACATGCTGCTTTCGTTTTTTGTAAGTCGAAAGCGCAATGGTAGCCCGTGCACTTCAAATTTAGCTTACGATTTCTTAAATTTTCAGGTCATTATCTGGTTGTATACTATGTTCAAAGTATGATTCGAAACGGTAACAAAAAATAATTAACATAATTGTAATCATTAAAATGACCCAATTGAATGACTATTTCATGAAATGGTGACATTTGAGGAAATTTCTAACTTGTAGTGATTTTTCAAATTCTCGCAATGGGTTCGATTCCCGCACGGTACAAATATTTGTATGACCTACAAGTAGTTGTACCGGGTCTGGTTGTTTGTGTATGTGAGTTTAAATGTTTGTAAACGCACCCACGATACAGGAGAAATTCCTAGTGTGGGGCAAAATTTAAAAAAAAAAAAAAGAAAAATAGAAAAAAAAATGAGTATAATTCTGTAACTACGCATCTATTCGTTATGGTCGCGAATCATATTTTGATTTACATTTAACCTGACACTGACCTGCAAATCTCAAAAAACGTAAGAAAAATTGAATTACGCGGGCTACGGGGCGCACCCCCTCTTTTAAATAAAATGCACGCAGACGAAGTCGCGGGCAACAGCTAGTATGATACATTGTTTTGGTTTGTATTATAGAAACAGCATAAATTAATAAATTAAACTATATACATAATAAGTAATTGTATTTCAAGTTTGACTCTTAACATTTTTTATGTTCCCAGATAACGATGACACTATAGAGTAAAGGGTCGTTCACATTGACCCTCGCCACCGCACCGTTCACGACACACGGCAGTGTGAATGAGTCCTAACAATTTAAAGGAGGCTGGATTTTGTAATATTTGTACATATTCCATTACTCTCGAGAATAATAATACAAACTTTACAATATTAATACTTACATAAAATTACATTTTGATACAATAATAACAGTTTTAAGGTCCACCAGTCCCTAAATACTTTTATAAAATTGAATAGGAACACCTTTTCATTGCTATCAACAGCAGCGGAAAAATCCACAACATATTCCACACAAAATTAACCAGTCATTTCATGTTTCATGAAGCTCTACTTTTAGCAAAAGATCAATCATCTGCAGAATTAAATAGTACATGTTGTTTTCTCATTTATTATACATCGTGGCTCCTGCCTTCGCCAGTTCATCCGCCATCTCATTCCCATGTATTCCTCTGTGTGCTTCCACATAATTCCATTTGATCTGTAACTTATGCTGTACACTATCTAAGTCTTTGAAGTCATTTTCATTTTTTACTGGCTCGCCAGATGCCAGCCTCCAACCTTTTCGTTTCCAACCTGAAAATTAATTAGAACAATATTTTAAAATACTTCTTGATAATTTTATGATATACTAAATTATCTACATTATAAAGCTGTGATAAAACTTGTATAATCTAATCTGCATTTTGGACATGAAATTGCATTTTTGAAAGTCAAAGTTAAAGTCAATCATTTATTTCATATAGGCACATAAAAGGCACTTTTGAGTATTATATTGAGCTACACAATTTTCATGGCTTTATTATATTTTTCCCTATATTACGACGGGCCTTTTAAAAGGTCACAATTTCCTGGCTTTCCTTGAAAAAATAGTTTCCGTAACATCTGGGTTAAAGAAAAAGTATTACCAGGCATCCATTTGGTAACAGAATTGATAACAAACTTTGAGTCTGTGTTGATTGACAATTTGTTGACTCCATTCTGAAGTGCAACCTTAATAGCTCTGGTGGCGGCCTGGATCTCTCCACAATTGTTAGTGGCCCGCCCAGACACTGGCTCACTGATGTTGAGGGGGTGACCATCTCCCCAGTACACTCCAAGTCCAGCTCGCGCTCCACTCTTCCCGTTGGCTGAGCAGGCTCCATCTGTGTACACTTGCACATAACCATCATTATCTGTATCAAATTCTCCTCCACCACTAGTTTTCCGTCTCTTATTCTGGGGAGGCTCTATAAGGATTGTTTTCTTGGTGCCATTTTTCATTATTTTGTCTACTCCTTTCTCAAAAGTTTTCAGTCTTTTCTCTATGTCATCCATTTGTTTTGATAGTATTGTGTTCAAGTCGTCGGAATCGTCAGAGAACTCCCCATCAGAATCATTTCTCTCTTTCGCATAGCCGGCACTAGCTTCAGATTTATGTTTGGGTTTTTCTGAAACACTTTGATTATTACTAGAACTGGAAAAAGTCCTTTTGAGGTTATTTGAAGAGTTTGCGACGGATTTTGATTGGTTAATGAGTTTTTTAGACTTGGCACTAGTGCTTGGTGCACCTTCTGCACTGATGAAATCTTGAGCACTCACAACAGAATCGAATTTCTTATATCTGGCACCAGGAAAACCTTTCACTTGAGCTTCACAATCAGGCCACGTCATAAATATTCCAGAAGTCCGACCTTTTGCAACTGCGTAAAAGGGCATTTTTGAAATGATTAGAGGCGCGCTGTAAATTATTTTAATACTTTTCAAAAGATCGTTAATAGAAAATACCCTCAACAGGGACATTTGTAGAATGTTTACAATTTACATATATGACATTAGTTAGACATTGACAGTAGATTACGGCTAATTGTCAATTTTAGTGACGGACACTACGAATAAACTATACCATTCATATTTAGTCGATTACGTGAATAGATAGAAATCTACATTTTCTTTAAATATACCTACTATAAAACAAAACCGATTTTCGCGTCTGTCTGTTTATCTGCTTCGTTCTTCCGAACTACACAATAGATTTTGTTGCGGTTATTACCATCATTTAGAGCATTTATTCCGAAGAAGGCTTATGATGATAATATTAATTAGAAAAACAAAAATATCAATGCTTTGACATGTATGTCGCCACATCAGTAAAATCAGGCGAATTCTTTACAGTTGGTTAGCAACTGAGTATTATTAGGCATTGTTATAATAAAAAGCGATCGTCGCGCCAATACGCGATCGATGAGATCGTTTAAATTAATTATGACGTACAGACGCCAGCAGGTCAAGCTACCCGAAACTGTCAAATTTTGCCAATCAACCTTGAACCTTAATGTTGTACGATAGAGTTGAAAATCTATTAAAGAAATTTAACAGATTGTAGTAGCTTGATATGCTGGCGTCTGTACATACAAACGCGACTCGTCGACGACGATCTCGTCGATCGCGTACTTATTAGAAGTAGTAAGTAGATTTCCTTTTCAGCACTTATTAGTCTCATTGGGACCGTTGTGCATCGCTGACCTATTTGAGCAAGGTTCGCTTTCTGTTGGGACACGGGGTCACGGTAACGAAGGCACTCAATAAGGAGCCATTCCAAAATCAAATGCCGCGTGTAGTTACAGGCACATGAGACGAATTGACTTTAGTGTTTAGGTAGTTCATCAGTCCTAACTTGTTCTACTTTCGCTGTGCCTCCCCAATGTTCATTTTATTTTATTAAATAGCATTCCACTGCAGGACTGACGCACATCTACTGTACTTTTCTAGATAAAGGCAAACATCGAGCTATTTACAAATCAATAATACAAAAATGTCCCAGGGATCGAACGCCACGATCGGTTGCTGATCAGCATTTAGTCTAGTAGGTATTCTTGTAGGAACAAGGAAATGAAAGAAAATCAATATTAAATACAGTTATGTACTTTATTAGGAGACTTAACAATAGGTCTGTCATCGTTTATTAAATGTTAACACACCATTTTCTTTGTCACCACTAATGTCTGTAAAAAATCTTATATTTAAACAATGATTCATTGTGATTAATCTCTCGGCACTAAGTTATTGAACTAATTTGTTAATGACAGTCTACAACTGTGCATTATATTGACAATATTGAAAATACGATTAATTATTTGCGTCTAAAAAATTTTAATATGCAAACTAAAATATTTTAGACCGGTACCGATAAATATAAAAATGAAATATCGTACCTACCTATTTTAAATTAAGGAAATCTTAACTTATTTATAGGATTACAATTTTGTTGCTACTTAGTTCATTAAAAGATGAACCTAATTGTTAATTATTAGGCTTCTTAGGAACGTCTCCATTACTTTTCTTGCGTACCAAATGCATTACAAAGGTTCAAAGATACATTTTTCAAATGCAAGTAGGTAAACATGATTTTAATGATGAATACGAAGGAGGTCAGTTATTTCTTCAAAACATATTGCATGTGTTAATGATATTAGTCGCAATATCTAGTACTATTGCAAGTTCGAAATTATTTGTTTGATTACACATTGAAAACAAAATGGCACTATTACGAAACATGGCTGACAAGGTGTTCAGATAAGAAGTATTCACGTCTTTGTAATGAGATAGGTAAAACATTAAAATGTTTACCTGATTAATGATTAAAACATTTATAACAAGACTACTCAACTCATATAACAACTAGATACAAAAGAACACTACGACAGACAATCTCTTACTGAAAAAATTACCTTAAAAAACCGGTAACTTAGGTATACAGACCTTATCTAAATTAATTAACTAAATTATTCCAACTTTAAAACAGCTAAGCTCCAAACTGGTAGGTATTTAAAACATACCTCAATAAAATTATTCTAATTAACAGTACACAACATATTAATAAAATTTGTTAAAAATGTGAACAATCGTTTTGGTTAATACTTGGTAAAATTAGTTCAGTTGAGGGTTGTAAATAGAAATGATTTACATTTTATGGAAATGACTAGTCTTAACATTAAATGAAGATTTGGGATAGGTAGGTACGGGTGAGCTCGGTGATCTTATGTAGCGGTTATTATTCGTGACAAAATGTAATAAATGAGGCACAATTTTTTATATGTATGATAGGTCACACATAAAGTTTTTGAAACTACACACGTGAAAACAAATTGGATTTAAAATCGTAACTAACACTAGAATAATATTATGATATTCTCATATAACTTAGCAATTTATCCTACCGAGAATTATTAAATAATAACTGAAATATAAAATCCATGAATAATAAAACTCAGTACTTTAGGCGATTATTAACTCTAACAACCGATTCTTTGGCTGTGACAAACTTGGTGATTTGAAGACTTGAACATGGAAGTGGTAGACCGTCAGTTGGCTTGTTACAGCACCTGTAGACTAGAGCATAACATAATCTACCTAGCATTACCTAGAAGCTTATTATTTTTACAGCTGCCTTCGCTATTTTCACTACGTTCTTTATTATGTCGATACAAACTCCTCCTTTTTACGAATATCCATACACCCGCTTCAACTGGCATTGTCAAATACTCAAATTAATATTTATTATACAATTCATTAAACGATAAATTTAATTTTAGGTTCGAATTTGATCGAATAAAACAATTCCTTTACTCCACACGTGACTCCAACATGGAGGGAAGCGACGCCTCTCCAGTGTTACCAACAGTTCCTTTATTTTACAATTATTGTAATAATTATACCTACATCATATTACTAGCGTCAATAATGCTCTCCCTGTATGGAGCCCACAACAATACAATCTTGTTGCACATAACATTCACATACACAGCACACCACGTTATATGAAATACTTCGAAAAAAGAAGGTAGATGCAAGGTAGGAGACAACCCCTTATCAAAAATATTTCTATCTACTATTCTAAATTAATCTGTGCGTGTTTATTATACTGACTTTTGTCATGATAAATAAATAAATAAAGCTATATGGACGACTGATTTCTAATGACAGTGTGATTCTGTTATCAATTTGAATTTTATGATCATTACAAATAATTATTACGACCTGGATGGAGGAATGATATGATTTTGTAATTAATTGTAGCTGAAGAATACATTATAGATCACATGACAAGAATTTAGTTAAATGTATAGAATATAATTCAAAATCAAAACACAAACTCCTGCGCAAACAAAAATACCATTGTTTGATATGGTTAATTTGAGACGTAAATTAAAATAATACATACATAAATACTACGCTATTAAAATGCTGAAACTAGTCTATGCGATACTAACACAAGGTTCCGTACAAAGAACAGTTTTCTTTTGTTCAAGGATAATGCACTTTTTGTTCTAAATCCACTAATCGACTAACAACGTTCGAACGCGGAATCGTCTAAACTCGCTACACTGACACAAGGCACGTATCGACCACTAGGATACGCTGAAAAAATATTTCTCTGTTTCCAATAAAGGCTGAGACAATATTACACACTATTCTAATTTGATATCAGGTAAGGTAGGTAATCTAACGTTTTCACGAATTGCACGTTCATCGTGTAATCTTTGGTGTTCACTGAAATAAAACCGTTTGATTAATTATTGCATATGGCAACATCACTGGGTTCGCGTCTCCTAAATGGAACATTCGTCGCTGTCGCGCGCGTAGTCCTCGTCCTCCTCGTCCTGGCGAGCGGATTTCTTCTTCACTTTACTGGAGACCACCCCCGTGTTCACTTTACTGAACAGACCTGTTCGGTTCAGTCTGGAGATCTCCCTCTGCGGGCTGAGTCGCTCGGCCACCGCTCGCTCGTAGTTGTCTGAGATTTTGTTGACTCCATTTACGGGACTCGTGACTGGCGAATTAGGCTTAACAGGTGACGTGGCAGACTTTTTGGGCTCGCCTGACTTGTCGAACAGTGCACCACTAGTGGCCGCGGTGTATGAGGGCGGGTCCTTCGCGCGCGCTCCACTTGAGCCCAGCAGTTGCGAGTACAGGAAGCTGTTGTTGCCGAAGCCGGCGTATCTGTTGTCCATCTTGCCGTTCACCATCATGAGGCTGACGGGTTTCTCGGGGGGGACCGGCTTCTCCGGGAGCTTTTTGTCGGAGAGACCGTTCTTGGCGGGAGGGTTGACGGTGTTGGCCCAGCGGTCGCCGCCGATAGAGTAGATAGAGCTGAGGTTGACGTACCCGGCGCCAGGCGCACCGGGCGGACCGGCGTGCGGCCCGGGGCCAGCGGGGCCCGCGGGGCCGGGGGCCCCGGGCCGCACGCGCACTGCGGCGCCACACTCGCTGAGCGTGGACTCCTCGACGCTCGAGTCCTCAATTACTTCCGTGTTGGTGATGTCGTCTAGATTTGGCGATAGACAGTCCTCGTCCGTCTCATCGTACGAGCTGAAATACGAAAGCACATTTTAATCATATGCGCCGCCGCTCGATGCGACTGTCATTCGAATTCGTATGTACTGAATGCAAGTGAAAAAGTTCATCTTTGTTAGTTTCGCTCCATGCGTTGCTGAGTCTCGGTATTATTAACAAACAAAAGCTCAAAATGTTCAGTTGTGTACGGAGTGGGAGGGTTTACATATTTACAGGAATAATAATATGTATTTCATCAGTAAGGCAGACAAAGACTTTCAAGCAAAATCAACAGCAATGAATTCTGGGAAAGGAGATTTGGAAGTTTCATTTCGACATCTTTGGTTTAATGTGATTACATTTGAGTGCAATGTTCATTCTTATAAGCGACAAATCGTAAATGAGCAAAATGCAAATGGAGGGCACAAGTGCGGCCGCACAACGTCAAGCTCACTGTGAGGCGCGTCGTGTGGCTCTGGGCTCAGCGGTTCAACATGGCCGGTGCACAAAGTATCACAATACATACACTGCAAATCACCAACACAGTCTTACCCTAGCATAGCCAGATCTGTCTTCCTCCCTGATGAAAGAAATTACAATATATAATGAACGAAAGAAAAATATATACTGGATTACATAAATACATACATATAACATAGATAAATATAATAACAGAAATTAAATGGGTACTATATGAGTCTAATATCTTTGTGATGTGTGTTAAGGTTGTGTAATAGGTGGGAATGATCCCTTGAATTAATTGACTAGGTGATATTATCGTTTGCATTCAGAACATATCGCAGAAGTATCTAAGTATGGCTATATTATTGTTACAAGGAGTACTGTAGTTAAGTAACGAGGGTATGTGCGGGTCCTATACAGTACACAGTCGTGATCAAGTGCTGCCCAATGCTTCAAAAATGCTTGATGTTTATGATATTCTAATTTGTTCTAGTGCGAGATGGGCCAAGACATGTCTATTCTATATATAGTCTACTTTACCACCGAGTGACAAATTATTTATTTGTATAATCGGAATCCGTTCAGTCCATTAGCTCGGCACAACTCTAAGAATCGATTCATACACTTCTTTTTCTCTGCCTCTTTCATTATCCTATATAACTGCCTGTTTATGGTAAGAAACAAACATTATTATTGCATGTGTTTATAATAATAATATAGTATAATAATATATAGCGATAATCGGTGTTGGTAAGACTGATGGCTTACATTTGGTCTTGTGCGTCGCTGCCTCCTTCTTCGGCGACGAGTAGCTCATACTCTTCGGCTGCGAATCTGTCCCATTCAGACATCTGAAACAAACACAAAAAAAAAATGTAATGCTTAAAGATATAAAGAAAACTAACACGCAGGGTGATATGTTAGATGACCAAGTCTATCACAGCTTCAGTTGACGATTTTCAATGAGTGAAGTGAAAAATTGGCACCAGGTAGAAAAATCCGTGGAAATAGCTACGCTGAAAAGGTATCAGCTCCTATATTCTGATTGGATACCCACGAAAATATTAAGTGGTAATCCCGATTGAACAGGCTTCCAAGATATCGGAGGTAATAGTGGTCATAAGTCATAACCATAAGTCATTTATTTCAAAACAATATACATTATGTAGAAATTTTACTAGAGATAAGATGTCATTTAATGATCTATATGAGTAATACAATAATAAAAACAAAAAGACATAATAAAAAATATAAAAAAACAATATTAAGTGTAAAAATTTCAAAATAATAATAGTCAACCATGCCATTTAAAATTAATTCCAATCAATAAATTTATTTCCAGAACGATAATATTACGGTTGTCGCTTATCATCTAGGTACTCATCGACACTGTAAATAGCCCTTCCTCAATAAATATGTCTTCAATTTGTTCTCAACGAATAATGATAATTTTTTGCCACGTTTCTGACTGGCTATCATTTCACCACGTTATCATTAGCTGATTCATTCTTAACATTCATGCCGATAACAGAAGAAGCTGAATCCCCATTACACTTACTTATTCGTCCACTAAATTAACCAGATTCCTCAATTCCTTACCTCACAATCCGAGTCGCGCTGCGTGGCGAAAGGATCTCTCTGCTCGTGGTCGAGGTACTTCTCGAGGTTGAAGAACGTGTCGAAGAAGATGGGCGTGAGCTTGCACCGCTTCAGGTCTGAGAGCGTCACCTTGCCTTCTGTCGCCGGGTGCACCATGTCGAGCATCTGGGGAGATGGAGATTTTGTAATACCTGGTTTTTAGTTTATTGGTGCTGTTAGGTAAAGTTACTATTAACGTAGTTCGTAGGAAACTAGTTCATTATGATGACGAGTACAATTTGAAACACCCCTTGACGGATGGAGGTGAGTAAATCACCCGCCTGTCTTTGGTTGTCACGTTCAACCCTCGGGGTAATTGCGTAACACACTATCAGTACCAATGGCTTTCATTTTGACAGTTCAACTATATTCATTGTGTTATACGTTGCTGAGCAGACAAATTTTTCGAATATATGAAGCAATGGATTAGCAATATCCTTCAGAAATGATGCAGATTGTGATTGTAGTGTGTTAGGCAATTAAGGCGCTGATAAGAAAGCCAAGCTAGCGTTGGAAAGAACTTTTTCAATATTAGGTATAAAAATAGTCCTCCAGACCGTATTTCGGCCACGGCGGCCAATCCTATACTATAGTGCACAAGCGTGTGCGCAGACACAGGTGCACTCTCTCTCTTCTCTTTCTCAACTCATTCTTCATTTCTTTCTTCTCGATTTCTCATAGGGCCTACCCTACTAGGTACCCCTGAATCCTACCTAATGATATCCCAATAATAGGTAAGACACAAGTCGGTCAAATATAACTTGAAGTTTCGCGTTGTTCAACGCGTTATCCTACCAAGTTTTCCTTTAACCATCTTTATAGCAACTTGACCATGTCACACCATATTTTATTTAACCTTAATTTTGGGCAAGGTCTCATAGCCAGCCAGACCTTTCTTAGAGGTATTTTGTGCAGACATCGAGGACCATCCGAATCAGTCAGCGATTCTTAAGCAAGCTTTCTGATGAGGACCGGGTACAAGCATTCATTGCGTGTTGATTTCTATAAAAAGCTTGACTTGTCTAGAATAATTGATTTTGAGAGCGATGGGTTTATGGTTATGGTTTTTACGTGGTTAATCCACAAAAATTATGAGTTTTTCTGCATGCGTTTGACTGTTAATCAATATTGTATTACATAAACATCAAGCCAGTAATTCCCCAAAGGGTTATGCAGATGTGTGTTAACTCACTTGACACAAGCAGTCGTTGAAGGGCAGTGTCTCGATGCCGATGGCCTCCATCCTCTGCATCTGCTCCTCGTAGAAGTACTCCAGCTCGTACATCGAGATGAAGCCGTCGCCGTCCACGTCCATACATCTGAAGGGTATAAGACATGGTGACTTAAAAAATAGCCTGATGCGGGTTGCGTAACATTAGATCAACAAAAAAATATTTGGCACAAATTCGCAAAGCAGATTGATTTTTATGTCGTAAAAAATCGTCCAGAATACTTCAAGCCTATGTGCTTTCAATGGGGTGGAAGGCAATTGACAAGATCATAGTATAAGCCAGGTCCCTCTTTGAGCTGTCAAATCTCAGGTTTTGAACTCGACTCATAGCTTTTTGAACCATGATCCCTCTGCGTTGCGAGGTCATAGGTTTTGGCTTGTTGCTCGTACGTAACATACCTGAACCAATACTCGATGGCCGTAGGATGCGTCTTGTCCTCCTCAGCCAGCAGGAACCACACGAACTCGGTGTAGGACATGCGAGGCTCTCCGTCTGGTGTGACACGGTTCTGGTTGCCGCGCGTCACGCAACCGGACAGGACTCGCTCGATCATGCGGCTTGATAGGGCTGCAATAGAGGGTAGTTGGATTTGAAAGGCTAATTTAAAAAATGGATCTGAGGGGTACTTTCGTAACACACTGTCAGTAGCAATGGCAATTTTGACAGTTCAACAACATTCATTACGTTATTTACGTTGTTGAGCAGACAATGTTTTCGAACATTTGGTGCAATGGATTAGCAATATCCTTCAAAATTGATATATTGAATAGATTGAGATTGGTAGTGTGGTATACAATTAGGGTGCAGAAGTGATCTATATTTTTTCTATAAATGAGGTACACTCATGTGTATATACGAGTATTATATATTGTCGAATAAATGTTATTTCGGCTAAATGTAACTTCGGTAAAAAGTTTTTCGACCAAATGAAACGTCGGAGTAACGAAAAAAATCTACTTGATAATAGGTCAACCGATACAGTGGCAGTCGTGACTTCGATGAAGTAAATAAAAACGAAACGATAATAGTTGAAAAGTTTTAGGTGAAATGAAATTTTCGAACTTATGATAGGTAACCGTCCGGACAGCCGGTCAGGCACAGAAAAAGTTGGAGATGAATTCGCTAGACCTTTTTTTGCAGATTTTTGTCGAATGGAATGGAATGTTTGTAAATCTTGAGTAAAATATAAAGACCATTGAGTATGTTAATTTCATTATCTATGTGTAATTGGGTTATAGTTATTGAAACGCTGCCACGTTGGTTAAATATATCACTATAGTTTTATTTAGAGAAGAAAAATGTTTCTTCCGTTTTGAAAAGGAAATAGATCGAGTTACTGTTAAAATTAGCAGCTCAGATTATTTCTGAAACTACAATCGTCGGGGAACCCCCGACAACACCGTTTGAGTAGGTAGGAAATACTCCTAAAATAACTTAAAAAGAAATGACACAAAAGTAGGAAGTTTGACACATCGTTTGTGATCCTCAAAAGGATACGCATAGAACTATTTGTTTAGTCAAAAAGATACCACATTTCCGTCCGAAGTCTTCTCGAACAAATGAAACTTTATAATGTAACATGACAGGGAGTTTTTGTTACGTCTTCCAAAAGTTGATAAGTTACTGTGTGATTATTGCTTCGGGGAGTCGATTTGACGCCATGTTTTTATTTTTGCATGGAAAACAGCTCGTGGAGTAATGGTTTCTGATGGAGTATTTCACCAGTTGGACCGAATAATATAACGTAAGAGTATGAACGTAGGTATGCAATTGCAATACCTCCTTATTATATTTTTTTTAGTAGAAACGGTGGGTGAATCCTCCACCACACACTTTTCGAAGACATTTATGAGGACAAAGATTTTATTGACTTTGCAAATTATCATTATTGGTCAAACAACTAGATTTATCCCAGTCTGTGATGAAAAGTGGTTAATTGCAGATGTCGCTCTACAATTCTGCATTAATCCCTAGAAATATCCAAGACTTGGAAAACTGTTTTCTTTTGAAAACGACATACTTACATAATCTGCATTCGCGATTTATTTGTCAAAAATGCAAACAAATATAAGTTTATGGAAAAATAACTTTAATTCCTACACAATAAAGTTCAGTTAACGCTACAACTTCAAAAAAATTTATAACTTTTTCAATAGTGCTAGTCACACTGAAATCAACCTAATTGTCATTAAAATAAAGTTGATATTTGTTTTGACTTGAAATAACATCAATTTGAAACATTAGTTTGAATAGACAAAGTGCTTACCATGGTCATTGTGCCTCGCGAGGTCATGCTTGTCTATGAAGAGGTCGTGGTCTCTGTCCAGCTCCCAGAATTTACAATAGATGACGTAGAAGTGCTCATAACTGAAAAGTTAGTAAAAATAAGTTAGAAACAAGAATACTTATTTACGTAAGATCAAGTTTAGAAGGATCGAGGGCACCAATTGGTCTCAAGGGGCTGCTTGCTGCTTGGTATAAATATTTTGTCTAGCTTTTATATTCCAGCTAAGAAGCTCACTGAAAAAAAGTAATTTATTTTAAAGTATTAAGTGTATTTTTTGGACTTCTTGTTATTACGTCTGGCTTGAATAAGGAGCGAGGTAATTACGTAACAGTAGCAATGGCTTTCATTTTGACAGTTCACAACATTCATTGCGTTATTTACGTTGTTGAGCAGACAAATTTTTTGGACGTATAAAGCAATGGATTAGCAATATCCTTTAAAACCATTTATATTGTGATTGAAAGTCATCATCATCTGCCTAGCCTTTTCCCAACTTTGTTTGTGTCGGCTTCCAGTCTAACCGGATGCAGCTGAATACCTGTATTTTACATGAAGCGACTGCCTATCTGACCTCCACAATCCAGTTACTGGGTAATATGATACTCCTTGGAAAGATTGGTTGTCAGATTTTCGGGGTTTTGACGACCCGAAACGACTGTCAAAGATCCACGAATAACAGCCGGGACCAACGGCTTAACGTGCTTTCCAAGGCACGGAGGGGTCTTGGTATGTAAAGATGGTCACCCATCCACGGACCAACCGCGGAAAGCGTAGCTTAACCTGATCGATCGAACCGAGTGGTTGTTATTTCTTAGCCAAAAGCCTAACACACTATAAATCACAATCTGAGGGGAAAGTAAAGTTATCTTCTGAACTAAATAATTACCTAAAATATTGTGTAACTTGATTAATATCTTCTTCGTCTTCTAACAGCTGTATTACTTGCAGGAGGTTCGCTCTTCTTAGTTCGGGGATCGATATTCTGCCGGACCACGTCCGGTTCACGCAGTAAAATATCCTAGCGATCACCTGGAAAATTAAAAGATTTATATCGTTACATTTATTTTACCGTCACATTATTTCGGCCTTACCTACTATAGATTATTATTGAAAGGTTAATCAGTAAGAAATTCACCTTGTTAAAAATGAGATCAATTAAGACTTAATATATTGGCCTGATTTGTTCTCTTTTTTATGACATCACGTCTGTAATTCCTGAAGAGTTAGTTAGGCAGAGGAGTACCTACCTAAGTATAGTTCACCCATATTTTGCCAGTTATTTTTAAGTCCCATGTAATAAGTGAGGCGATCTTACTCTTTGTTGAGGTTCAAAAATATTTTTTTTTCTCACACGGTAAAACTAAAGAATTATTGTTAGTTTTTGCCATATTTTGAGCTGTGGTGGTGGTTTACCCACCCGTGTTGCCGAATCGAGAATAGTACTGCATAATTTAGTCAATAAACATCAGAATTTGGAAAAACAATCTAAACATTTGGCTGGCACTGGCAATGATTAAATAGTTAAAAAAGATAATATCGGGTGCGATGCTTAGGAAAAATCTTTTAATTGCAGACGACGACATATCGAGCTATACATTTCCAGTTTTAGCTGACCTCGCATTGTATAGACTTTTCGTACAATGAGAAGTCAGTTTATACTGGAAATGCGCACTCGGTACAACTATGGACTATTTGAATTTGAACCCTTCTTGAGGTTCATATTTGCTATCGTTAGGTACATCTAGAAAATAGTTGCTAAGACGTCGTGCGTGCGACTAATTACCCTCACCGCAATAACGAACAGCCAAAAACCAGCGAAAGTGATCGATTAAAACAGCTGCCCAAGTGCCCAGTAACAGCTTGAGTGAAGGTAAAACTGGGCAGAACAAATATTTTCACGTCAAACTGTTCAGGTATCAAATAAATACAATATACTGCGGTCCGCTTCCCGTAATGTGTGTATCTTTTAGTATGCACCGCGAAATTTCCCAAAGGGCTGAGTTACCGATGTGGGCCACTCTAATATGGTAGTCGCTTCCTGGTATTTGTGGTAACTTGTGGAACAAAAAATGCTGTTAACTAAAAAGGTATTCACAAAAGGTTTTTCAAATCCAAGCAGTTTGGTCGGTCGATAATTGATGTTATAACAATATAATGTTTTTTATAGTTTCTAGGTCGGACTCATCGCAGGTCGTGTTGAAATTTTTTACGAACCCTGAAATGTTTCGAACTCATCTCAGATCGTGTTAGAAATAGTTGTGAACCACATGTTGAACATAAAAATATTTTGTTTTGTCGGTCTTCAGGTACATAGCACCAACCCACCCCCACCTTAGTCACCGCTTTATTCACTAAAATTCCGCGGACTGGACAACTGCAGGTATTTTATTTCTTGCTGCAGTTTGTCTATGCTTTGCTGGTCTCGGTTTCCCGGATGATAGTGTAACTAAATAAATCTGTCGCCATTTACTGACCACACTCCAATCCACATAAATTCGAGAATTTCCTTTCAATGACACTAGGAATTGTGAACCTCGACGCTCGGTAGAAGCATTTTTCAACTAAACATGTAGGTAGGTAAAAGGGTCATGAAACACAAGTAAATAAAATATGTTTCTTCCCAACCATTTTATTATTTTTATAGGTTTTTCTGCAAGAGCTGGTTCAAGATGGAACAGGAAAAGAGTACATTCCTACCTCGTAATCCTTGGGGGAGTCCTTTTCCCAGCTATTACATATACTATATCACGCTTGCTATAACATTCTAAAAAAAAGTTTTATTGTTTTGTCTACTCACAGTATGCACATATCGTGAGTGGAACTCGGTGGCCTCCTTGAGGAAGGACAGGCCGGGGTGTGTGTCGACAACATCCTGCACGAGAGGCACGAAGTCTTCTGGCGCCAATGTGTTGCTCTTCCCTCGCGTCAGGATGTATACGAAGCGGGAAGCCATGTCGTGGCACTGTGAGGTCATTCTGGAAACGAGAAGGTGGACGTTAGTTTTGTTATGATAAGTTTTCTTGGGTAAATGATATGTTAGTTCCGCAATCTCGTCTCGTGGTAGCATGAAGCACATGTTAGCGTTCTTCTTATTTTCGTTATGAATGTACTTTTATTGATAATTACACAGTGACCACATTGACGGAAGATACGGAAAGAAGGAAAATACATTTATTAAGCACAGACTAAAAGACATACAATACACAGAGGCTTTTAAGCGCTGAGCAGATGATGGACTATTCATGTCAAATGTACGATGTGCAGCAGTCTATTTGCCCTACGTGCGAGCTATTACATTGATTTCCATACGTTCTATCATCACGGACTAATTGTCCATCGTCTGCGCAGCGCTTGAGTCGGTAGAAGACCAAAAGTCTTTTCTTCTCAGACGTATTCTCCAACGAAAAAAATTATTGAACTATGAGGGTCACCCCAGCTTCATCCGGTTAGACTAGAAGCCGATCCCAAGATAGCGCGGAAAAGGCTAGGCAGATGATGATAATGAGGGTGGCCTAGGGGAGTTACCATCATTACTTAAATACCGAAGTGTGCGATCAGTACGCTATACTCCGTCTCACCCAAACAGGGGGCATTTTCGTACTAGAATGTTCCGGTATGGTGTAAAATTACTGTTACAGAATCAGTGATTAGCAGCGACTTGTTTTCGTTTATTTTAGTAAAAGGCAACTGCGTCTTATCACAAATTGAGACCATTCATCTAAGTTAAACTCTACATTTGGACATCCATCTTCCTCTAGAGCACAACACTTATCTGTTCCAGATGAGTGCATCCATCAACAATGCTCGCTTGGCGTTGTATGTCAGTGAGCATTTAGGGCAACAAGACACGAGAGTGCCTTAGCGGGCCCATATTACGAAACTTTAATGGAGTCGGGAAACTATTGCTGATTGTCAACTGTCAATTTGAGAATCTGAGGGGCATTTCTCGTAATTTCAAGAATGTTCACAGTCTGATCTTAGTCTCTCTGGCAAAAATACCTCTAATTTAACTACATTTTTGTAAAATTTTTGATATTGATTGTCGCTGAGATGAGATTGCGACTAGATTTTGAACGTTTTTAATAACGAGAATTGGCCTTCAGTTGATGGTTCTAAAAGAAAACAAAAGACTGACTGAAGATTGCTTCTTCAGTCACACTGACGAATCCATTCATCTTGTCATAAAGATGGATGGATTGAGATTCGATGTCAGTGAATGAGGCACTCCGGCAAGGAGTTCCATTCCTTAGCGGTATCTACGCACAATGAACGCTAACGATACTAATTTTTAAACGTAAATTCCAAGACATAACCAGCCCAGACATAATGTTCCCAGTGTTGGAACACAGGCCTCCTCTCGTAATCCATCATGCGGGCCCAGTGCAGGTTGGTAGATGTCACATGTCTTCGAATTTTTGTTACTAGGACATGCCGGTTTCCTCTGTTTTCTTTCACCGGTTTGAGAGCAGTGGAGATAAAACAAAACAAAGTAAAGCGACCTACAACTCGTCAGTCGCGGAAGTTCCTACACACTGGGTCACCACTGCACCCAATTGCGCAAGATTGCCAAGACGCTTTAATTTTGGAAAAAAAGAAATCTAGAATCTGTATACTTTACATAAGTAAGTTAAAGCTATGACTTTCAAGGGAAAACTTACTTC
The DNA here is from genome assembly GCA_911387795.2 of Apamea monoglypha. Taxonomy (NCBI): domain Eukaryota; kingdom Metazoa; phylum Arthropoda; class Insecta; order Lepidoptera; family Noctuidae; genus Apamea; species Apamea monoglypha. The sequence goes on from OU426916.1 coordinate 13,801,955, forward strand.
TATATTTCTTTAATTATTTTTCACAGCTTTATTTTCTTAAGATTACCCAAGGGAAACGTAATTAATACTTGTAAAAGTAACAATGCCTGGCGGGGTCGTTAGGTGCCCGTGAAGTTCTTCAGCCTGAAGAATTTGTGAGATTTATGAATTTTCTTTATGATATTGCTGAACTTATATTACGTATTTAACCTCGATGTTATCGCCCTCTCGGAATGTTTCAGATTACGGTGACGGGCGGAGTTTTTGTGTTGTTTTAATAGGCGGTAAGTTGGGAGAGAACCTAAAATATGGTTTGAGTATTTTTTACATTGTTATCGCTTTATGCCCAGGTATCGGAAAATGTGACGAAGCCTCTGATAATATTTGTCTGTTGCTTAGAAATCAATCATTAGAATGAGATCTGAAGATAGATTTTATGAGCTTTTAGAAATCGGAGTATAAAAAGAGTCTGCGAAACTTCTCTTCTAATTTGTTGCAATCTTAATCGACAAATTCATCTTCAATATTGTGGTATTCATAAGATTTATACAGCTTTTAGGTAGACAGGGTTAAATTAGATTAGCTAGCGAAACTCCACAGATGTGATGGATATCGATATCTAAACACGATAAAATTTAAATAAAAATATTTGATGTTTTTTTAGGGGTCTACGATCGCTGGTAGTGTTGTTACTTGAAGAGGATGAGAGAGAGAAATATGTTTTATCATGTTTATTATATCGATACCAACCATGTCTGTGAAGTTTCTCCAAAAGAGAAAAAATAATAAACTGATATTTCAAGTAAATACTAACAAAGGTCGATGACCCCAGAAATAAAGATAATCTTTTTTTTGTGTTTTATCATGTTTAGATATCAATTACTCATAACGTCTGCGGAGTTTCGCTAGCTAATTTAACTTGACCCGGTATACTTAAGAACTAAGAACGGTCGGTAAAAATGGTAAATCCTGGAGTTTCTCTCCCGTCCTTAAATCCATAGAGACCTACACGAGACAAACTCGATAATGTATCGATAATGTGTATTGTGAGGATCTGATGAGCTTTTCTAAGAAATCCAACAGCGTTACGATTTCTTCACGTTTATTTTGACTGAACGTCTTTACATTATCCCCACTGAACTAAGTATCACTGTTTTATTCTAACAAAAAACTTACAGCATATTTGACAGCTCGATTTACCTGCTTGACTGTTCGAATGTAACCAGCCTAGAGTTAATCTATTAACGCAACTTTAGCGGACAACCTTTACAGTATATACTGGATATTTTGTAGTACTTACTCTCTCCAGAAGTCTATAAACTTGTGTCCGTCGACCGGCACGTGTAGGTTTTGTTGCGTGGCGAGGAACAGCGGCATCTTCCAGTAGAGAGGACACTCGCACGCCTTCACTATGTGCTTGAAACTGTCGCGGGGGACCTGCGAACAAGGATACACGTGTTTTAGGATTGAGGTACTCTTGTTGACTGAAGTTCGAATCGTAGAGGTAAAGAAATAATGTCTTGGAAGTTGTAAAACCTTTTTTGTCTAACTAGCTTATGCCCGCGGCTTCGCCAGTGTGGGGTTTTTGTTTTTTTTGCGCGGATACCAAATTCTTTTTCTAAAATAAGGGTAGGTAAGTTACATCAGCTATTTGCCAGTGAAAGTCTCGTCAAAATCGTTCTAGCCGTTTCGGAGATTAGCCGGAACAAACAGACCAAAATTTTAATAAATTGATTTTTTGTTATACCTTGCGATTGCTATATATGTACCTTGTAATTTGTTGTTCTAAGTTTTGAATATACCTACGCTCGTATGCATTTTGGAAAAAGTTGTTGTTTTGACATTACAAACAGACACTTCAATTTTATTTATTTGTTTATACCTATATTGCCAATCTGCCTTGGGGGTTTAAAGTGCTGAAAGCATATTTCAGCATAAAAATGACGAGCACCGATTAGTTTTGAATTTGATGATATTAAATTAAAGCATTTAAGCTTCTTAGTGAACATTATAAAGGACCAATTTCGGCATAAAAAATCGTTTAATGAAAAACCTCTTCAATCTATTTATAAAACTTTAATCCTGCAAAGAATAACTCATAAATGCATCTACATAAAGACTACGTAAGGATGACTTTATCGGGTTGTTCGAAAGAGATACCGTGGCCCCTGGCATAGGCAACTGAAGGAACACGGGTGGGTTTTAGTCAGTAAAAGTCTGACACGCCCTCCTGCTGCGCCCAGAGCGGGAGAAGTCATATGATGACTTCCCACCCAGAAAAAAAAAAAGGATGAGTTTATCTTAGAGATATACATTTATTTATGTATTTATTTCCAGAAATGGCGACCACTTTTTCTGGTCCCAAAATGGGCCCAGTTTTGGTACAAAAAGTGTTACTAATGGTCCATTGTTGTCCTAAAACGTGCAGTGTCCGACAGTTATGTGGCCCAAACCTTCGGACTGCGGTTATCTTTCTCGTTTCCGTTTCCTTCAGCGAATGTCAATGGACATGACAGGTGGAATGGAACCGCCTGTATATTGTCGTCAGTGTTTCCGCTGTTAAGGAATATGGGACAAGAACCTGATACGTGCTCCCTCTCGGGCGTCTGTATGAGCTTCATCTATACTAATATTACAAAGAGGTAATTTTTTTTTTTGTAAGTTTGTATGTAGGGGGTAATCTCTAGAATTACCAGTCGGATTAGAGAATTCTTTTTGTATTTGATAGCCCAATTCTGAAGTAAGGCTATAGGCTATTTAACATCATGCTGTGGCTCTTAGGAGCCGAGTAAAAACTGAAAAGTCAGAAAGAACGCTAAGCGAAAACGAAGTGATAGCGCGGGCAGGGCCCTACCCACACTGTCGCATCGCATCACCAGCCCGCCCAAGAAATTTTACGTGGACGAAGCCGCGGGCAGAAGCTAGTCCATACTAATGTTACGAGCTTCGAGGTTCGTGACAATTAAAACTGCCGATATAAATTACCAAAATTACACTTTAATTAGACAACACTAATAACAACTCAAACAAACTAATTACAAAACACAATTGCACTTAAGTCGCACTTGAAGATCGCTTTCGATGTATTCGCTTGTATCGCTTATCCAACTCTGTGTCTTGGTAGTCTTATCCCGGCCTTATATAGTGCCGCATATAGTTCTAGAACCTTCTATTGTAGAAACATCTAGAATGTTCGAGTACATACCGGCCCCGACTGACCAGATGTCGATAGTTCTAGAAAGCTCTAGCATCGAAATTTCTGGAAAGATCTATTAGTTCTGGTACTCGATACTAGATGGCGCTAGTGTTAACTTGTGGCGCGCAACACTAATATTATAAAGTGGTAAAAAGAGTTTGTATGTAGTGGGTAATCTTCGGAAAGTAACTACTGATCCGAGCTCCAGTATCGCCGAGTGTCATAGGATACGTTTTATTTGTATTTTTTTATAGAACGTTGCCCCACACTAGGAATTTGTCCTGTTTCGTGGGTGCGTTTACAAACATTTAAACTCACATACACAAACAGCCAGACCCGGAATAACTACTTGTAGGTCATACAAATATTTGTTACGTGCGGGAATCGAACCCGCGACACGCAGCGCAGCAGTATTTATGTTAAAACGAAATTTCACGCGGTCGAAGTCGCGGGCAGAAGCTAAACTTGTATAGATATATAGCTAATTCCGTCGTAAAAGAAAAGGCAATAGGTACACGTGCTATTATCAGCAGATTTTTTATTAGAATTCGTTTAAATTCAATATTATATTAGGTACATCGAACGGGTTGTAAAAGGTTCGAGTTTTATTATTCAATTTTAAAAATAAAAGTATTTGATAAAACAGGTAGTATTTTATTGAATTACGTTTATTGATACCAGTCCTTTTGAAGCAGGTATTTATGTAAAGTAAATACATCAAAGTAGGTACGGTTTTACGGTGTATGGAGGGGCTTGTGGCTAAGTAATAACAGCCGCACGGGTCGATCAATCAGGTTAAGCTACGCTTGTCGCGGTTGGTCCGTGGATAGGTGACCATCTTTACCCCTCCGTGGCTTGGAAAGCACGTTAAGCCGTTGGTCCCGGCTGTCTCTCGTGGATCTTTGACAGTCGTTATAGGTAGTCAGACGCCCGAAAATCTGACAACCAGTCTCACCTAGGGGTATCATTACCCGTAGCTGGGTTGTGGAGGTCAGATACGCAGTCGCTTTATATAAAATACTGGTATTCAGCTGCATCTGGTTAGACTGGAAGCCGTCCTCAACATAGTTGGGAAAAAGCTAGGTAGAGTATAACGGTTGTACGGTCTATGTAGGTACAGAAATATGTAAACATAGAAAATTACATAACATAATGTCTGTTTTTCAACCCTACTCCACGTAAGGGTACAATAGTACGAGCGGAGGGATCTCTCCAGTATTCCGCGGGAATAAACAGAATGAATGGAAAGGATCAATATATCCACAAGTATATTGATGTCTATAATCGCATTCTGCCTATATTCGACCTTATTCCATTTTATTACTCTCTCACAGAAACCGTTTTTATTGAAAGTGCGACAATACCTTACAATACTGATAATAAAGCTGAAAAGTTTGTTCCTTTGTTAGTTTGAATGCGCTAATCTCTGAAACTACCAATCGGATTTGAACAATTCTTTTTGGATTTGATAGCCCAATTTTTGAGGAAGGCTATAGGCTATTTAACATCACGCTAAGACACTTAGGAGCCAAGCAAACACGTCGGAAAGTAATAGCGCGGGCAGGCGATGCGTTGTGGCGGAGTGGGTCGGGGTAACAATAAACAAGCGGACGAAGTCGCGAGCAGAAGCTAGTTCGTAATAAAAATTCTATCAAATTCTGTGTAGTGTTCATTCACTCCAGTGCACTGGTCAGACAGTCGGCCAGACAGTCAGACGCCTGGTTGAATTTTTTACGTGTGCGTCTGTTTATAATTCCACGAATTCCAGAATGGTTTAATGTCCGCGTAGTTATTAACTTTTAGTTACAAAGTCTGAAATGTTTGCAATTTATTTGAAGGGTTTTGGAAGCTGTGCAATATTTGTTAACAATAAATAGAATTGGTTGCTTTTGTAAGTCTTCCATCTGTCAGTACCATGTCATCAGTACCATCAGTACCATCTGGCGACCTTAGTTACAGCATTACTGCTGTAACTAAGGTCGCCAGATGGTCAGGATCCGTCTGGATTCTCCCGACAAACTGCTTCTCGTAAAGTACCTACAACAATTTAATCTACGCACTTTCACGTTTACTTCTCTGTCGAACAGAACTGATTTCAAAAATAAAAGGTAGATAATAATTTTGATATTATAATATTAATTTCCCCCGATAATGACCCCATAATCCCGACAATTTGAAATTTTGTCCAGATATTTTCGTCATTTACCTAGCTTAGAGAGGCCTCTGTGTAAACATAGCTTTAGAGATCTGAAGACAACTAAGGTTGACCTAACCCGTAATCAAAGCTAACACGAGCCCATAATACCAACACTCCTATGTGCCTCAAGTTCTCATTCTAAATTCACATAGGAAGACAAGCCGCGGGCCGCGGGGCATCAAGCCGTGTTGTCAAACCTAGCCGTCCATCGGCTATAAATAGTCACGTCAAGTCGGCTTGACCCACTTACGGCCGGTCGGTGACCCCGCACCGAGCTCACTGTCGTTTGAATTAGGAATATTGGCCCATTAATGCCATAACGCCTTTCCCGTCAAGTGTTTGACAACCGCCGGAAAAAATGTTACTATTTGTAAAAAAATTATTAGCATCGTGTTGAATTAGGGACAGACTGACAGAGCTACGCACGCACATGTATAATATTAATAAATAATAAAGTTGATTTATTGGTAGAGGTATCCACAGACAGAATATTTATCAATGACTGTTTAAAGTTTATGTCGGTGCGTAATTAAAAATAAAACGCCGAAGTGTGACAGATTGCGGCAACTGTTAAGCGGAGGTGTGAACTTTAGCGTAACACTGTTTCTGATGCCAAACATTCGACAACACACTCACAGATACCTGCAGACCTATTCTGTGAAAATCTCACCGTTAACTGACTTATGTGAAGCGAACTGTCAATAGTGTCAACCGTATGTACTGTGTCACTGTACTCACTCACTTCACTATGTTTTCACCGTGAGATTTTTATGGAATAGACCGGCAGCATCCTTACCCGTGTTGACAATAACATGTACTTTCAAGGTTTGCGAATAAAATAAATAATAATTAGGTAGGTATAGTATCTATGACAGTTTTACACTTTTGTTGTTATTAGCCCTTCGGCCTCTGCTAAATATTGCCTTCCTAAATTTCTTTTAATATTTAGTCAAAGCTCGATCATACTCATTCATTTTATGCCGATTTATAAAATAAATATTGGTTACACAGACGATACGACTGAAGGCCAATTCCCATAATTAAAAGCGTTCAAAATCTAGTCGCAATCTCATACAATCAAACATCAGTGACAATCAATGTCAAAATCTTGTCAAAAATCTAGGGAATTTGGAGGTGTTTTTGACAGATTGAGACTGAGATTAAAATGTGAACGTCCTTAAAATACGGGAATTGCCCCTCTGGGGACGTCGGGTGTTGCCACGTATAAATTCAATTTATTTCGACTGCTAATAATTTTGAATGTTTACAGACTTATGACTATTTACAGGTCATTTTCCATGACCTAGGTATCTCTATTTTTATTGAATACTTTTGCTCAAATTTTAATTTAATGTGAGATTAGCAGAATAATCCAATGCAGCAAAAAAATATTAATTTATGTGCAGAATGCAGATTCGGTTCACGAACGGACTTGGCTTGGCTGTATGTCATTGTCGCCTCTGCATAAGTTGAATGAAACTGATACGCAGTATTTCTCAAAGGACCTCCACAGTTATGAATATGAATTATTTATATAAATATGATAATTGGAATAATTATTAATATATTCACAGTTATAAAGTTGAAGCCCACTTATTGTACTTAATGCAGATTTGGCGACTTTACGACAAACATTTACTTTTAGAGCACAATAAAAATCGACGTCAATTTTTGTTTAGCACGTTAACCATGTAGAATTTATAACGTCGTATTGTTGTAACAATTATATTTGGAACTTTATATGGATACTTCATTTAAATCTTTACTAATCCTGCCATATTTTTTAAATCCTACTCATTCCTATTAGTTGTATTTATAACCTGAAGTTTAATATAAATTCAAACTTACCTAGAAATAAAACTACGTCTGTACTCACCCGGAAAATTCGCACGTTTTTCTTTTTATCTTTTGATTCCTTTTGGCCTTGGTTTGCGTCGATAAAATACAACAAATAAGTTACTAAGAACAATTGTTTCGCCGAACATGCATAAAATATCATTATATGTATTATTTTATGGCCTATATAAAATTGTATGCGTACGTATAAACCCTGGGAATCGTTGCCAGTCATAAGCTCTGTACGTGTAAGTAATAAAAACTTTAGGCCACATCACACCGCCAATAGATAAGTGATATCAAGAACATAAACTGAAATAGAACACACCATTTAAGTTTGGAACCAGTTAAAAAGAAGTCGTGACTTGAAAGTAGTTTTGTTTTTAAACTTCTTAAGGATGTTAAACGAAGAACGTTTTTTGTGCCAAGATCGAATGTCCTTTAAAAGTTTGACGATATTAGAAAAAATAAATTGAGTATTGATTTTGATTTAATAGGTTTCCAGAAAATTCGTTTGGTTCAAAAGTCAAAATATTTTCTTGAAAATTGCCACGAAATTGCATAGGAAATTGGAATGAGGTCTGCCAAAAGTAGGACAGCGCAGCCTGGAAAATATTAAATGCTGTTTTGTATTCGAATATTTTGGAATTCAAATCAGTATCCATAGATATGAGTTGCTCTATTCTCGTGAAAGTTGTTGGAATCGATTAGGGTTTACGGGTCAGGCCGATACTTACTCATTAGGGTTGGGCCAGCTACCCGACAATTTTAAACATGTTTCAGTGTGCCCCAGGTGCCACAGGAGGCCACACTATTTATTACTAAGTTTACTTTGCTTTAGTTTTACCGAACGAATATTTTGCTACAAAGTTGATTTATTATTCATATCAACTTTTAAACACACGACTGAATATGGACTTCAAAATGGTGGCTTCTGAGTATTAACGATAAAAGGATTTTGGGATTATGGCCACGTCTGGTAAATGGATTAGTCATCCATCATAGATTTTTATTATAACAGTCTCCTGTTAAAACTCTTGACTTAATTGACAGATCCATACAGTGCGGCCGACGAGAGAATGCGTTCTTGACACCTGTCAGTTTCATACAAAGAAATACGTGTTTTGCGAATTTGATCTTTATTAGCTACTAGAATTGTCGCACTGACAGGTTTCAGGAATGCATTCTCTCGACGGCCGGACTGTAAATTGTTTTTCTCGCCACCCACAAGCATGGTATAATGGCATTTTCTTTGCCGGAAAATCACACGCATGCCTACTCTTAAAACATGAAAAAATATACTAGCATGAGTATAAACAATTACAGCATGTATTAAAAACTTGATATCTCTTGTACGTACTGACGTATAGCGCATTTAGTTACCGCCACGCTTCACCGAAGCGCAACCATCACTCGCTATCAAACGCTACTCAATCTAGATGACATTGTGTTGATATAGCTTGCGCTTTATATGAGAAACTGTAGTGTACAATACACTATGTAGCCGCCAATGGATGTCGAACATTGCGATGTATTGTGTCGCTGCGTTGACAGGTCTGATCAGTATCGATGCTAAACTTGGTGAGCGTAGTGAAGCGTGATGACTTCTGATACGGCTTGAGACGAAAGATTAATTTATGATGGGCGTACAAGATTAAGGTAATAATAGAAACTGGTGAGTATAGTATAATAATTATATGTTTTCTATTTGTATCGCCACGATAGCGTGTGTTATATTTTATCGGCCCAACATGTTTTTCCACCTTCAAAGACTAGAAGAACGAGATGGAATACTGAGAGGGTTTGTAGAACAATACCTGAGAAAAATGACTTAACTTTGTTGACTAATTCATTGCAGAGTTGAGAACAAAATCGGTTAAGGATATCTAGATAGGCGTCGCGGTCGGTAGACTAAGTAGACTGTACAGATAAATGGGTACAGTCGGTTCCAGTTGTTCAATATAAGGACATCCCCAGTTATTCGAAACGAACGAATTCTGGGGGAAAAAAAAACTGCTCTTGCAAGAATTGTCTCATAGCCATACAGCGCCAGTGCTAAAGTTCCGACCATTGTATTAAGCTTAAATAATAATTTCCTATGTTCAGAATGATTTTATCTATTTATGATACAAAAATGCTTAATTAAGTTGGAACTAGTCGCGATCTCGAACTCACTGGTGGGCATGGCCAAAAAGCACGCTGCCTCACCTGGCATCGTGTTCGACAGAGATAGTACCAGTGATGAGTAGTTCGACACTAGTCTACACGCACAACATCATGTTCGCAGGCAGACAAACACCGTTCCGAACAGAAACGCGCGTAAAAAAATACGAAAAGTCCTTTGGAAAATCGAGTTTTATGAAAAATTCACTGCCTAAATCAATTACAAAACAATAAAGTTTGTTTGAACACTTCGATAATTAAGCTTTGTCGGTGTTTAGAAGATTTTGCACTTTTTTTATTACTTATTTACCTGAACTGACGTTAAAATAAGCAAGAAAAACGAATCTTTGTTGGCTCATAACTTTTTATTTTACTATTCTGTTTCCGTACAGAAAAAAATAATAATAAGACAAAACGATATCATGTTTAACTTTGGAAGTACAATGTCAAACAGTGGAGTAATACCCTCCCGAAATTTTTATGGAAAAAATATCGACTAGTGCCAATGCCACCTTAAGCTCTATTTTAATCCACCGTGTAACAAATTAATCGCTTTATGATCAGCCGCAGTAAAGTATCGCGCTCATTTTCCATTTCCACTTTCAACATCCGAGCTATTTTCCCCTCAGCTAAATGATACGGATTAAGTTATTCTATTTATTTAGCCTGGGTTGATACTGGAGCTCAAGCTGGTATTAAATTAGAGCAATTTAGTTTAAATCGTGGAGCGCTTCCAGTAGAGAGGTGCTCGGTGGCCTGTAGGCGTTCGTCGTGCGGTAGCGCAGTGCGGTAGTATCCTAGGACTGCTTCATGAAATGGATCGTATACACGTTGCTGTGTGTTTAGTTCGAGTGGTGTCTTTAGTGTTTAGTGTGTTATCTGCATTCGCGACTTAGCTGCCAAAAATGTAAACAAATATGAGTTCATGTTCGCACGGCTACACATCAAGCTATACAAAACCAGTATAAGCTGCCTTCTGATTGTACGAAAAACCTATACAATGCGAGGTCAGCTAAAACTGGAAATGCATAGCTTGATGTGTAGCCGTGTGTTCATGAGGTTCAGTTTACGCTACAACTTCAAACATTTTTATAACTTTTTCAATAGTGCTAGTCACTCTGAAATCAATTTAATTACCATTAAAATAAAGTTGGTATTTGTTTAACTTGAAATAACTTCAATTTGAAACTTTGAATAGACTACAGAGTATTAAAGAACCATTAATAATTTTGAGCAGGCAATTGCATGCAGCTGAGATGAGAATGCTAAGATGGTTGTGCGGTGGATAGAATAAGAATTTAGTACATAAGAAGAAGTCTGAAAAGTTGTGCGGAAATCGGTTGTCATGGTATGGGCACGTAATTTATACGGAGGAACGACGAAAATGTCGTGAGGAAAGTTTTGAGTATGAATGTCGATGGCTATAAGAGTAGGGTGAAAATAGAGTCAAGACATGTGCCTTGAGAAATTTACAACTGAAATACCCTTCCTGTTACAAAATGGTCCAATTTGACCATACGACGAGATTACTATGATGCTATGATAGTGTCAACATGGATCATAGTTTAAAAGAGACATAATACATATAAGGTAGGTACATCATGCCTATAAAACAATGTCAGAAGCTCATAATCCTTTATCATAAAGATCGTGATGATAAAGGTTCTGTAAGTTTACGAAGTCTACGTTATGGAGTAACTTTACTGTTATTATGCTGTAAAGTTATTTTACTGCACTATTCTTCAATGTGGTTACGGTAGATTTTTATGAAAAATGTGTACGTAGCCTTATCATGAGCATGTGTTCTTCTTGACTCATACAGTTACGAGCTATACCTACAATCTAATATTACTTAAAAGTTTTTTAACAGACTAGCTTCTGCACGCGACTTCGTTCGCCTGAAATTTGATGTTCTGTCACCCACCCTCGCATCTCCCGGCGCTATTACTACGTTTTCGCTTAGCGTACATTCTGACTTATTTTCTTATTGCTCGGTTCCTAAGGGTCCTACCATGATCCTTAATTAGATTTAGACAGCCCTCAAGAATTGAGCTATTTATAGTAAAAAGAGTTTTTCAAATCCGACGGTTAGTTATAGAGATTAGCACGTAAGCGAATAAGCACAAATAAGCGAATAAACTCTTCAGCTTTATTATTAGTAAGTATACATATACGTAGGTATATAGATTTGTGTACCTACCTATTTGCAATAATGCAAATAACTATGATGGACACGTCCTTAAAATTCCACTCTCAACGAGAGTTGAGAGTGGAATTTTACGTCACGTTTAGGCATGTAGAGGTATCTACAACGCCACATGCGAATAACGCGTCATACTGACGTCACGCAAATCCTGCATCTCGCAAGCAGAGTTTACCGTGCAATTAGCATAGATACAATTTCTCAACATCAATCGTTGGGCAATTGCCCGCCAGACACAACACCCGTCTGGTCGGAGGATCCTTCCTTTTCTATGGAGGATGAGTGAACTTTACACCCTGTTCCTCATACCCCTAAACTGGTGACCCCGACGTGATCTGAACACGCAACCTTCTGATTTTTCGTTACTTAAGAAAGAAGAAAGATATACTTAACTCTTTATTTTTTAAGAATTTGCACTTCTATCATGTGTATAGTACGCGCAATGTTTTTTAATAGCATTCAAGTAAATGAAGACTAAAGCCGGATATATGTTTTATTTATTTGTAGTCCAATCGACCAAAATCGGTACAGTTTAAAAACGGCGATCAACCAGCTATCTGCAAAGCCTTTGTTGATTGAATGTTGAATTGTTTTGGTCAGGTTTTCATTAATTAACTTACTTTTATTGTGCAATCAGCAAACAATACTATTATCCAAATTATCTGGTAAAGGGCTTTAGATGTATGTTTCAACGAGTGCCGTTTTCTAGAGGCCATGATACCCACTTACCTCCAAGCAGGAAGTGACCCAGAATTTAAATAGATTACATACTAAAGGCGCGACGAGCGTTTTTAGAGTTAGTTGCTGAAGATATTGTTAAGATTCCAAACTTTAACTCAAACCCTAAGCATATAGAATAGAATAGAATACTCTTTATTATGTACCATCACCAAAGGAGATAAATAAACCGGCGGTCGGCGGTCGTCGGTTATAATTTAAGTTTAGTAAGAAACCGATGGATGTTTTCGAATGAAATTTAATTTGATAAAATAACTGTTTGTTTTCTATTCATAAAATTAAATTTTATTCGAAAACATCCATCGGTTTCTTACTAAACTACGAGTATATGCGATGACAGTGGTTACTTATCGCTTTTGGTGACTGTAGGTACATCATATAAATTACAGACATATAGAAATTTTAGAAAGGGTGACACAATGGGCGGTTTTATCGCTAAGAGCGATCTTTTAAAGACAACCTTTGGATGGATAATTATCCAGGTTGTCTTTAAAAGTTCGCTTAGGTTTAAAAGGGGAAGGAGAGACAAATACTGTAGGTAGTCTGTGGTGTGCCGTTTACATAATATAATGAATACATACATAAAGTATATTATACTAATCTAAATCATCATCATTTATTTCAAATAAATCAATTACAGGCACTTTTGAATGGTCTAGGGGTCGGTCAGTCAGAAAGCTGAAGATAGTTGCCAGTTCCATCATTCATGTTCAAATTATGCACGTGAGAACGATGCAGAACGTTACAAGCGTCCGTAATAAAAAATATATTAAAATAAGTCGTGACAGCTAAGAGATGACCAGTCCCTACCGAAGGCGCAAAGTTCAGGAACATGATGCTTTCTTTTTTTTTTAATTGTGTCTTGCAGTTCAACCTAGGAGGTTTTCGTCTGGTTAACCGGACTTGTCTGTGGATGCCTCAATAAATTAAGGCCTCCAGCCAAGGCTTAAAAAACTTAAAAACTAAGCGACTACACGCTAAGGGCACCCCATGTGGGGTACGGACTTCGGCTTAGGACGTCGCTGGGAGAGGGCAGCAAGGGACAGGCTGGATCTGAATTAGAACATGATGCATGGATTCCGTCGTCTCATTAAACGTTCTGTTTTTCCTTCTCTTGGAACTAGAATGAACTATTTGAGAATAGATAATTTCGTAGTGTGGTAAAAATATTAGCCAGTTAGCCTGGTCAGCTGACGAGCATTTAGCTATGGCCTCGTGGGAGTCGTGGGGGCTATTTTATCAAAATGATCTCTTCATAATTAACATCACGCCTGTCTTCCCCGAAGGGTTTGCCAGAGGTGTACCTATAGTACATCCACATTTCGCCAGTTATGTTTAAGTCTCAAGTAATAGGAGGCGAGCCTATTGCCATCAGTCGGCCACATTACCAGAAACCGGTCTGTTATTGAGAAACTCCAGAAAATCCCAATAACACTGCCCGACACGGGAATCGAGCCTAGGAACTCATGCTCAGCGGTAGCGCTTGCGACCACTAGACAACGACGCAGTACTTTCTCTCTTTCCAAAAAATACAAGTCAAATTCAAGGAGGTAACTATGCTACTGATTCTCGACACGAATCAATAATAAAATAAGTAGGTATATTTTTTTTTCTAATTTTCGGACTTCGGCTTGTGTGGGACACGCATTTTAAAACGCGGCCTGTGTGAGACCGCACTGTAACTGCCCTTTTACACACACATAAAAACGCGGCCGCTTATACGATACCATAACGCGATTCTGTTCTTTGAAAGTGGTGTATTCTGAAATACTGTCAAACTTAAATAACTAAAAAAACAAGTATGTATTCATTATTAACCAGGGATCGTAATTTTATTTGATTATTTATGTCTTTCATAACAGCCTCCTGAAAGACGAGGATGCAAAATAACAGCTTGTATAGTCTTAAAAGTAGTATTTAGCTAGTTAGGTACTTTTTTTACGATATTAACTTTATATTTGTATGCAAAAACTGATGTTGCAGATAAAAAATTATCTATTCGATCTTGACCGATTTTAATTTTATGAGCCCGCCCTCGTAATATGGTTGTATTAGGCACAGCCTAAGGTGGGTGTCTTGTATACACATAACAACAAAATCAGCCTATAATGTTCCCATTGCTGGGATACAGGCCTCCTCTCGGTGAGAGGGAGCGGGCAGTAATCCACCACGCGGGCCCAGACCTGTGTCTGTGTCTTGTATAGATTTGATCTAAATCAATATTTTTATAAACCTAGCGTTGTTTTTGTTGTTCAATTTAATCTTATATCTTAATTGAGAATAAAGAGGTTTAGGATGCCTAATCCAACAAAGACGCACCTCTAAAATGCATTTCTTCTGCATTCTTGCTTTGAACTTTTTAAATCCATAACAGCAACATTCCTGCTCTATAAATTGTTAATACCGCTCCCTGAAAGTTCTTCAGTACTCCTACAATACGTCCATTCATACTTTACTTCGCGTTTCATAAGTCACAAAAGGCCACAAGCTGTAATGTTATAAATATCGCATTATACTTTAGCTGCACCGTGCTCCGATTGACCCAAATGTGTTGAATAGGGAAAGAGGTCGCGAAACGGCCGTCAAGTGGGCTCGGCTTGTCGAACAGCCGACCCTTTGATGGACTCGCCCGTGATGGCGTTTCCGATACCAAATCGGGCTACAATGACATAATTCTTAGGAATGCGTTCAAGGAACTAATTGCAGAGCGATTTCTTAAATTAATTAGTCTTTGATCGCGTTGTTAGATGACTCGTAATTTAAAATTGGAACGCATTCATCAATAGAAAAATGTCCTGAAGAAATGGGTCTTTTTGGCAGTTTTAAGGCAGTAATTTTTTCACTTCGCATTCGAAGCTGTAATTTATTAAATTAGACTAGTTTTTTAGGAGCGTAGGCTGTTAAATTTTTATCCAAAGATCATAATCTAACACAGTTGACGATGTAACTATTGTATTGCTGGCACTTTATAAAAAGTTCATTAGCATAGACAAGACCGACAAGAAGTTGGCGCTAAATAAAATGACGCAATGAAAATGATATCCTAAATTGATTATTAGGTAATTAATGTTTTGTGCCGAATCTCGTCGCGCATCAGGTAAAATACATGTTAATTTGTGTAGAAATCGCAATAAATACTTGAATAAAAACCACAATTACTTGTAATTACTTCCCGTCGCCGTAAATACGGAACAATGGGTATTTGAGGACGTCATTTGCATTATGTTACGTGTCGTAATATCCGTGAGAAGAGTCCCACGTCCTCCGACAGCGCAAACTCGCTGACAAATTGTTAAAAGTTAAGATTTTGATTTGTGGTAGGTAATGTATGAAGGTATTAACATTGGTTTTTGTTCAGTGGTTTTTTAGGCTTGCAAGTTTTTGTGCGTGTGTGTGATTAATGATGGATTGACATTTTCCCGCCTTTTTTGTTATAGGAAGAATACAATTCGTGACCAAAGCTTGAAATATTTTGGTTATTTTATCTGAAGTTTTTGGCGAGTTGAAAAACGACTTATAAAATGAAAAACTTATTTTTGAAAATTGTATCAGAAATTATTTAAAAATTAAAATGCTTACTATACGATATAAGTTTTCTTAAGTGTAAATGGGCTCTGTTAATTCGAATTGCAATTAGTAGGTATCAGAGCTAAGGTAACAATCTAAATTCTACAATCTCTGTGTTGTTCTTGAAATGGAGAACTAAAAGTACCGAGTTATTTTCACAAAACTTGAAGAATAAACTTGTTTACAGTCGTAGACTCGCTGTAACAGCGAGGATAATAATCGTAAAAACTAAATTATCGTCGTCCCTCGTTGATCATCGGCCACTGTCGGGTATTAGCGAAGTGTTGCCAACTTTTCAGGAGACTGGCTCAACTCATAGGGAGTGTAGATAGATAGGGTGACCAACAACAAACGTGTAAGTGTTATAGTGCTTTGCAACGAGTATGTGTGCATGTTTGAATACATTTAAGAATAGATATATAGACTGATCGATACAGTAAAATAAGTTACGTTATAATGCGTGACGAAAATGCATGCCACACATCAAGAAAAATTGCATACAAATAACAGCAATTCATGTGTAATTGTGTGTGTTATTTTAATTTTACACGGGTTTGAATTTTATTTCAATAAGTATAAAACCTGAATCGACTTTAGTTGCTACTACGGTTAGCAACTAAAGACGATCCAGAACCAAGAAGTACAACTGCATCCGAATGTAATGTGATCTCAAACTTTATATTTTTTGCGGATCACATCATGTGTGTCTCGGGCACTCTCGGGATTGTTTGATTACTTTCCAACTTACACGAAACATTTGTGAGCGTGACTGATCATTAAAGTTTAAAGATTCTCAACTTGCTCAGAACCTGAGGGGCAATTCTCGTAATTTTAAGAACGTCCACAGTCTGATCTCAGTCTCAATCTGTCAAAAAAACACTTCTAATTTCCCTAAATTTTGACAAGTTTTTAACATTTGTTTGTCGCCGAGATAAGACTGCGACTAGATTTTTAATGTTTTAAATTACGAGAATTGGCCTTCAGTACTTTTGGCAGTTTGGAACGCAACGTTTCTGCGTCTTTTGTTTATTTACAAAGTCTTTCAACGTACACATATTGGATATATTGATTTAGCAAAAGGTCATCCTAAGACCAGAATACTAATACTATTGCCCAGACCAGCAAACGATAGCATCTTTGTTTTCTTCGCTTTCCTTCGACGACAGCTGCGCTTGTTTGGTACACTGTGACTGCACGTAATTATACAACGAGGACTCGCAATTGCAGAATTTTAATACATTCGTCCGTCAACCGTATTAGGTCTTTAATAGGCTGGTCTATGGCAATTGGCAGGGATGGCGAACCTTTTTTAATCTGCGTACCATTTAATTTACCGACTGTAAAAAGTAAGACGGACCAAAAGAATTAGGTAGATATGTACCTATTACTTTACTAAAGGATTTAAACTCCTTTAGTAAGGATGGTGATAAATAAATACATACGAATAAGATAAAGAATTAAATTTTACAATGCACCGTAGACGGGTAGACCGTAGATCTGAATTCTTGAAAGGGAATGAAAAAATCGTATGATTTCATACTAAAATTTGAAGTGGCGCCAGAATTTTCCCACTCTCTCATATTCATGCGCGCCATAGGTTCGTCATCCCTGGCGAGTGTATGGTAATTACCGTTGGACTTAGTGCATGCGTGTGGGATGGACTGGCGAGATAATTAGTTAGATACGCACAATGTCCTTGTTATCCTTGAACGGTGTGAATGTGTTATCTGCATACGAGAATACATTTAAATAGCTAATTGCTTAGTAGCGACTCATTCATAAGTAGGTAATTCTATTAAAACAAGCCTGCTAATTAATTATAAATAATCATTATTGTCATCAAAGTCATCATGGACGGCTCAGATCTCCGGTGCGAACACGGCATGGCCCATCACCGCTTCTACATCATCACTTGAGGACCCGATGACTGCGTTAGTGAGCGGAATTGGTGTAGCTGAATTTCGGGCCAAATATATTTGATATTTTCGCCATTGATACGCTTAGAAGATTGTCATCAGCACGATAATTACTGTAGAAATAGGGCCTGAACTTTCCTCAAGAGTCAAGACATCTGTTGATTAAGATATTGTAGTATATAGTAAGTATTAATTACAGATTACAAAGAGAATAACGCCAGAGAAATTCAAAGATACAATTGTTCCGTGACATAGAATTTCTTTCGCACTTAGCATTATAATATTTAGTTTTACATTCCTATTTACTTATAGTACTGAGGATAAACAGCGGTCTGTGGTTTACTTTACTGTGCGGTTAGTGGTTTACTTGGTACATAATGTGTAAATGAGTGGAACTACGTATTGTGTAATAAAAACGGTGGCAAGCTAAGGGATGGTGCACCGACACAGTTTTAAGGACGGGTTTGGTGAACCAAATGATGTGGTTTTGTGCGGTGATTATGATTATTATATGAGCTACCCTTGTGATTAACATGGTAAAGGCGGATGTGCATTGTTATACGATCAGATTAGGTTAGGATATTGACGTGGGGTGCTTCAAATGTGATTAAGAAGTCGCATTATATTCAACTCGGTTCCAATTTCCGCAGTGCTATTGTTTCACTTTGAACGAGTTTGAGTGAAGTAAGTTTGATTGGAGGACTGGGAGGCGAAGTGTCGAGATGGGCGGACGACATTGTTACAACCGCGGGTGGCACTGGCGCTGGAGCGTGGGGATCGGCACATTAAAAGATAAAGATTGCCATATGCTCAGCAGTGGGTGAGGTCGGGCTGTGGATTATGATTATTTATTTATTTATGATGATGATGAAGGAGCTTGATTCAAACTGGCGTGTATTTTCTAACTCCTATAGTACAGACGCCAGCAGGTCAAGCTACCCGAAACCGTCAAATTTTCCCAATCAACCTTGAACCTTAATGCTTTAGCGATAAAGTTGAAAATCTATTAAAGAAATTTGACAGATGGTAGTAACTTGATGTGCTGGCGTCTGTACATATATAAAAGAAATAGAGGATGAAGAAGTAAGACCGCAGGACATTCTCAATGTACTATTTTTAATTCGTCGTATCAATTTTAGTATCTGCGTTAAATTTATTGCATGACTCCTAATAATCTCTCTCCTCTTTTTGACTTACATTACTTAAAGCTACTCTAGCATATCGGTTTGATATGCAAACTGTCTCAACTTGGGCACTATAGTAGCCATTAAGCCCAGTGCTCAACCCTTATGAGTGGACTCGAGCTGAGCCAAATTTGCTCTCTACGGGGTAGATATGGATATGCAGATAAGTTATGTAAGTTATATTTATAGTCAAGTGTCTCGACAAGACCACTGGTGCTACATATTCAATACTAGATGCAACCTGCGGTTTCACCCGCATGAGTCTCGATCCCATGGGAAGCAAATCCGTTTAGACATTAAAAAAAATCATTTCTCTTTATAATATTTAGTTTGAACACGCTTGACCAGTCATAAGTCATTAGTATCTGACTGGACTAGAAGTTACTCAAATTAGTGCTTAAAAAGCTGGCGTTATTTAAAAAATAGGTACGGTAATTATAATAATTAAGACCTAAGATTGCTTTGCTTCGCTTAACTCTGATTATACTCCTTATTTTGTGATCCAATTTAGAGGTTGACGTGGGGCAAATTCGGCTTATCCTGTTTTTAGTCAAATATTGCTTTTATAAAACACTTCTTCTAAATTGATACTGTAATAATATATTTATACAAAAAATGTTTTCACGGTAAGATTTTTACAGCAGAGTTGTCGTAATTTTAAGAACGTTTACAGTCTGATATCAGTCTCAATCAGTCAAAAAAACCTCTAATTTCGTTACATTTTCGACAAGTTTTTGACATTGATTATCGCTGAGATGCGATTGCGACTAGATTTTGAACGTTTTTATTACGGGAATTGGTCTTCTGATCCATTGTCCATGGCTCACTTCCTTCTTCTATAACTTTGACAAACAGCTGATATATCAGCATTGTATTGAAAGGAGGATGTATTGAATAGAACACATATGAAAGTTGTCACGGCAGATATCGATCTTTATTACTCTAGCGTAATTAATTTTCTTAACGCGATTGTTCACTCAACAAGCGATATTATCACAATTAAAATGTAAGACAGTTTTCTTTTATAGTACCTACAGCATAGATTTAATCATTTAGTTGATCCAGTGAAAGTGAATTGCTGTGAAGTGACTATAAAATACTTAAATACTTCTTACTAAGTGGTGGTTATATGTTTATGGTTTTTTTTATTAATAAATAATGGTACCGGTAGTGTTTACCTACATGGGAACTTCAAGCTAGCAGTTCCGCTATTAGTGGCAGCATGTCTATGGAAGAGGCAAATATGGTAACAATGGTATGGTAAACAACACTATTATTGACTGAACTGACGGAAATATAATACAATAGATAGTAAAGAAAGAAAGAAAATGAGTTTATTGGAGCCAGAATAAGCTTCCAAAAAAAAAACAGAAAAAAACTTAAACTAGTACTGTGTGCCTCACGGCTGTACCAAATAGGCCGAGTTCAGCATAAATGACAGACAACTAATGCCTGACGCTGCCTGCCTGACGTAATGATACTATTGTATAGAAACACAAATAGAAAGATTGGGATTACCAAAGGGTATCGTATTACCCAGTAACTGGGTTGTGGAGGTCATATGGACAGTCGCTCCATGTAAAAGACTGGTATTCAGCTGCATCTGGTTAGACTGGAAACAGACCCCAACATAGCTGGGAAAAGGCTAGGCAGACGATGATGAGTCTATGTTACGGGTAGATATATCGTATACCGGTCGTAGTCTTGAAATTTGGGTGCGATTTTGCAAAAATAGGGATAGGTTGACATCCAAGTACTCTTAGATTTTCAGGTGTCTGAAACACATGAACATAATGCATAAAGGACGTATTTTATGAGAACTTAAGTCCCCATATACCGGGTACTTGTCCAAAGGATGCGGGGTAGGATTTAAGTTATGGAGTGCGACGCAAGGGTTTTGGCTCCCAACCAATAATATGGCTTTCTCGTAAATATGATATGCACATCCCTTGCTATGCCCATGGGAGTCTTAAAAGCCTAAATAATATTTAGGAAAAACATCAATTGGTATATTAGCCGTAAAAAACTTCAAATCAACAATTATAGCATAATCAGGCTATAATGTTCCCACTGCTGGGACACAGGTCTCTCGGTGAGAGGGAATGGTAATCCACAACGCGGGCCCAGTGCGGGTTGGTAAATGTCACATGATTTCGAGGACATGTTTTGAGAGCAGTGGATTATTTACATAAAGTAAAGCGCCTGTCTGGGTTCGAACCCACGACCTACGATTCGTAAGTCGGAGCCGTTACCAAAGGGTCACTACTACTTTGCTCTGCTCTCAATGAACAACTATGCAGGTTTAAACTATTTCTTTGCACAAAGCGTCAAGGTAACCCAGTTTTCAAGTTGTGTAAAGCGTCTATTGTGAACAGCCGACAAATATTGGTAGGAAACTAAACTAGTGAAGCAAATCGTCGGTTATCCGTGCCGTGCCGGTTGGTTATAGGCGCCAAACAACGTTTTATGAACTGCGAACTAAGCCGTCCCGAACAAAAGCCAAATGCATGTTCTCTTTTTAAGTTGTCTGAACTTTTAATGGCTTTTTCGAAAAATTTGCGCACCCGATTGGACGAGACTGTGTAGAATTGGTAGAAAACGAGAATGGAACACGGAAAAGAAGATAAATGGTTTGTTTATGGCTTAGGTTGGCACGTAATCGATGGTTTCGACACGTTAACGAAACTATTTAGAACGACAAAGAAAATGCGTTTATTGAAATGCGAAAAATACTTTAAAAGCACGAACGTATTTTTTTTACAAATATTTATCTTTTTCTTTTTTTATCAAGGCAATCGATTTTCAAGTTAAGACTTTTTAAATAAAATAAGCCTCCTTCAAAGCAAAAACTCTGTAACTATATTGTTTAAAAGAACAAAACAAAAACTGATTAACTAACTTCAAAAACGAATTTAAAGTTAATTTAATTTTGACTTTTCTTCCAAGAAAAGACATGTCAATATTTTAACTTTTTTTTAAATTAAAACTAATTTCAAGTACTTTTATACCGCCTCATTTGATGATGACTAGAGTATAGCGGCTGCAAGAGTAACATAAGGTCAGTTCTGGCACGTTGCCAAGTGCACTAGCATCGTTCGGCCGATAGCCCGATGTACAGTCAAACAAGGTATTTGGTATAGGCACCTACAGGAAGTCAACTTGCAAAAACCTTTAAACAATGTTGTAAAGTGTGCTGAATTATAAATGCATAACACACTATCAATCATAATCTGGATCAATTTCATATGTTCGAAAAATTGGCCTGCTCAACAACGTAAATAACGCAATGAATGTTGTTGAACTGTCAACATGAAAGCCTTTTATTCTGTTAGCGTGTTACGTAATTTCTGCGCTGAGTAGAATTCTTTGACATACTTAAGTACCTATGCCAAAACGGTGAAGGAAAACATCGTGAGGTAACCGGCATGGCCTAGAACAAAAAATTCGATAGCAAAACTATGTTATCTATCAACCCGCACTGGGCCCGCGTGATGGATCCCGGCTCACTCCCTTTCTGAGAGAGGAGGCCTGTGTCTCAGCAGTGGGAATATTATAGGTTGATTATGCTATGCTGGGTATACCATAAGCTATGGGACTTTGAGAGTGAACCTGTGTTTGCTAACACACTTGTGCACCATAACATCTCCTGAGTACCTGGCTAACCTCCCTTTAAATTGGCCACCGTGACCGAAATTAGTCAGAATTATTTTTAACCGACTTCAAAAAAGGAGGAGGTTCTCAATTCGACGGTATGTTTTTATTTGTGTGTTTGTTACGCGACTACTCCGCCAATTGCGGACCGATATTAAAAAATCTTTTTTTTTTCGAAAGGAGATACTTCTGAAGTGGCCCCATAGTCACCAAGACAGGATCTGATGATTGAATCCTGGAGAAATCGAGGGCAACTCTCAAATTTTATGGGCCCACACATCGTTTTTTTAAACCAAAATTATTGGTGAAAATTACAACTTAAAAGTGAAAAATAAAAACTTTTTGCAAAAAAAAAAACCGACTTCTAAAAAAGACACTACAAAGTGAAAAATAACTTTAATTTCGGAAGTCGGTGGCAAACAACGAAAATGCGAACCCAACGACACCGACTTCCGAAATTAAAGTTATTTTTCACTTTGTAGTGTCTTTTTTGGAAGTCGGTTTTTTTTTACAAAAAAGTTTTTTTAAGCTTTGAAAGTTATTTAGTACGCATACAATAAAAACAAATGTTAGTATACCAGGCCAGGCCAGAAATGGCCAGGAATTTGACATTATGGAATAAAAACTGTCATACTAAACAAAGTTAATATTCCATTGCAACCAAAAACTTATTAAGGCCTTTTTGTTACAAATGGTCACTCATAAATCAACTTTGAATACATTTCACTAAAGTAAAAAACTGATCAAGTGGCGATGGAATGTAAATCATCTGAGATTATGAACACTGCTATTGTGTAGTTTGCTTGTATACCGAGTAGCTTGTTCAGCTGTACCTCGATGTATACCGAGTGGCCGAATCTGTTGTTCCGGTCTCGGCTGACAGAAACCGAGCGAAAACGTTGGGCGCGGCTCTATCCGGGTAATGGTCCATCGAGCACTGATGTATGGCTGTGTTGTGTGACGGGAATTCGAGGAATTGTGAGATATTAATGACTTTGTGAACGAGCCGCTTGCTTAACGTGACAACGGGTGTTTAGGGATAGGGATTTATATGTCTTCTTGGATTAAAATCTCTTTATTGTTAAGTATTTTGTGTTTTTGTTATTGACGTCTCCTGGTCTTCTGTTGATATAAACAGATGCAGTCAGCGCTACTGCCGAGCACGAGGCAGGTCTGGCAGTGTTATTGGGTTTTTCCATCTGGAATTTCTCAGTAGCAGCCCGGAATCTTTGTACCCGAGGATTTTCGCCCGGTTGATGGAGATTGACAGGCTTCGTCACCTATAAGTACACCTCTGGTTAACCTTTCGGGGATTACAAGCATGATGTAATGTACATATGTGTTTTCTATATTTTGATCCTAATTATTTTTCAAACATTTTCAATCTATAATTCACTGAAATACGGTTTCAAGAGTCCTGACACAGCTAGAAGGCGTCGCGGAAAACCCGTAAAAGATGGCGGGACGAGCTGGACAAAACAAACGACCAGTGGCCTTTGCCCAGCAGTAAGAGGATGCAGGCTAACAGTAACAGTAATGGTTTAAAGAAGTCTTCCACGACGTACATAATATTTTAATTCTCCTGTCATTTTCGTATTAAAACATGAAACGGTAATAGAACTTATCTTCATTTAGTTATAAGACGTTTAACTACCAATAAGGAGGTGAATTTATGGAGCAAATCTGTTAGAAGCTGCACGAGTGTAAGCACTTGAAGCAGTATACGAGAAGGTATCGTTAAACCATTGAAATAGTGCATACTGCAATTACAGGCGGCCATTCATGAACACTACAGCGACCTAATTCCATATCCTATGCTTGGTAGTAAACCACTTCGGAATGTGTGCACTAAGAACTTACAAGAGCCGTGCATAAAATAGAACTCTTAACACCAACAAGTTTTGTAATATCTCACCGTGAAATTTTAGGTGAAGTGAGCTGTCAATAGTGTCAATCCCTAGCATGACGTGGAATGACAGCTTACTTCAAACTCACTTCACCGAGGTTTTTACAGAATAGATCGACAGGTGTAAAGTGCACCAACTATTTGGCTTTTAGCATTGATGGTAGCAAAATCGGTTTAGCTCGACACAGATATACACTTTAAACTTATAACAACCCTCTGTTTTTGTCGGGGGTGAAAAAAAAACACTTATTTTTAGAATTATTGCATTGTGACATTGCATTGTTTTACAAAATAGCTGGAGAAAAACAGCGCGCTGGATTACGTTTATTTGTAAAAAGCATTTCAGTATATTACTGCAAATTTTCAACAGCATAATATCTTACACGCAAGATGCATAGCCGTAGTGCCTATGCATAGCTTCTATATTTTGATGAGTTTTAAACTTTTATAGATTCTCTCACAACTCGACACGACGACAGATGTTATATTGTCGTCAGAATGGACCATATCTTCGACATCCAATCTTCATTACCAGGGACTCAAGTTAGTCCTGTAATTCTTTATGAAATGAGCACATGTAATTAAATAAATAATGTAAATAAAATAATGTGTGTGTGTGTGTGTGTGTGTGTGTGTGAGTAATGTGTGTGTGTGTGTGTGTGTGTGTGTAATAATAATGTTTGTAATTCAATATTTAATTACTGGTTGTCCTATCGATTCATGAAGGTGGACAATCAAAAGAGTTTGAACATGGAATCTTGACAAACTTACCTTATCGCAGTATTTCGTCTACGCAGCCAAAATGAAGCTGTATATTAATTTAATCATTCCTTCGTCGCTTACCCATTCATAGTACTTCAGGCAGCTGTTCCCTTTTATTCAAAATGAAGATAATATAGTGAACATTATAATAATTGTCGCAATATCAGTGTCAGGCTGTCGTCGCTTTGCTAATTTGTAATTAGCACTGGCTTTATTTGGCTCAAGTCCAGCTGTTTTGGACACACGTCAGCATTAACGCCATTAAAATTTAATTTCAGCTTTAACGTTAACAAACTAAACTAATAATGAACTTTATTTTGTCAAATTGTACAGATTAAGACGTCTTTCTGGACCGGTTGATAATTTTATTGTTGCCTTATCTTCTGTCTGCGAAGAATAATGATAAGGTCAGTAACGGTGGAGTGTCTTGCCCATTCTTCTCCATAGGAAAACTACCTTCTGGAAGGAGCGACTAGAATCAATTCTATTTTACTGTAATTTTTGACGTTCAAAAGTGCCTTTTATGTGCCTATTTGAAATAAACGATTTGACTTTGATGTCAAATTTCAATCAACATAAACCCCTCTACACCCGTCCCTTGTAAGGTAGGGCAGACTAGGCCCGCAGGATGGCTGGTAGCAGCTGGATGAGAGTTGCTGAAAATCGAGTTGAATGGCGTGCAATAGGAGAGGCCCAATAGTAGAGGTTCAGCAGTCGACTGCTGTAAATTGACGATGATGATGATGCTCTTCTACCATGAGTGCGGGATTCACTAGGTTGGGACATATACCGCACCAAACATTCAATTCTCTTGTCACGGTAATGTAACTAACAAGCACCATCTCATTTCGAACCCTAAGCCTGGGGTTCAAAATCCAGGCAAAGCTATGTCCCTAGAAAAACCACCTCAGCAGATAATTTAAATATAAATTAATGTGATTCTTTATTGATTTATACCTACCCTTATTTTTTTATTCGCTTACGGAAAAACTGGAAGGAAGAAATTTGTTCAGTATTTCCAATATTCGATGAATTTCGAGTAATTCTGGCATTGACCTCAGAAAAACTGTAGGCCTCATTTAATTTGACCAGGAATGCGAACCAGAAGTTATATTACTAGGATTTGAAATGTGTTATGATGTTAGTCATCCAATTCTTCAAGGTTGTTAGTGTGTTTTACCAATAACCCTGTATAAACAAAACAAATCCATGCCAAGTACCTTTCTTCCAATTACATTTTACACATTTGACCGTCTACTTTTCTCATTAGGTATATCTCCATGCTCTTTCAACAAGCCGACATTGAGCATCGCCCATCTTTCTCCAGGCCTCCGCTTATTAGGTTATCTAAACATTTGACTATTGGCATGCCTTTTGCGGCAGACAGTCGTGCCGATACCCTTGTAAGGAAACTTACCTTTAGCAGATAAGCATTTCTCGCCGTATTTGCATTTCGAAGTATTGGAGCTGTTTATAGAGAGTCATCCTTTACTTTGGTTGGTGCATAATATTTTATTTGCTGTGCTTTGAAACTGTGCAAATTGAGTTATAAATAAGTTACTAGATGCTCCTGGTGGCGTGATTTCCCGGGGTTTTAGTATTTTATCTGTATCTTCTATATATACGAGTACAGTAGGGCCTCGTTAATCCGGAGAGGCAAAAACAAGACGCTTTCCGGATTATCGAGGCGTCCGGATTATAGTATGCCATATTAAATGTTAATAAAACACATGTTTAACCTTAGTTTCTTTAATCAATTTTTAAATTATAGCATATAGACAAAATGTACATGTTCAAAATTACAACTATGTAAGGAAATCAGTAAGTTAAAATAAAACATTAGTTAATTCTTCTTGAAAAAGTCTGTAATACTCTTCTGTTTATAATTTTCGCACTTCATTTCGAAAGCCCGGTCTCTAAGTCGACGGAGAAACATAACTTCGTGGCTATCAAATTCGTTATCTTCAGCCCATTTTAAAGCAGTGCTTAAAGCTCCTACTGCCTCTGAATTACCAACTTTTGTGATTTTTAGAATTTCAACGCTATTGTCCTCATCTTCCTCATCGTCCTCACACATAGCCGCTCGCACAATCTCCTCATCAGTTAACACTTCATATCTTTGTAACTCGCTTTCGGCACCACCAGCAGCCCATTCTTGAGCTTCTGCCTCACTTATTTGAAAGAAAGGCGATAAACAAAAGACTGACGGCGCATTGGCTCATGACAGCCCCCGCACCTACACGCCGCCGGGCCTCCCCCGCGAATCCCATTGCCCGGCCGGATTACAGCGATCACCGAACAAGCGAGAGTCCGGATTACCGAGGCCCTACTGTACTAATATAAAGCTGATGAGTTTGTTTCTTTGTTTGAACGTCGAAATCTCTGGAACTACCAGTCGTATTCGGTAAACTTAGTATTGTCTTTGATAGCCCAATTCTTGAGGAATGTTATTGGTTCTTGAAGGAGACGATTTTACATTACGCTACGACACTTAGGAGCCAAGCAACAAGAAAAGAAAGTCAGAAATAACACTAAGCGCAGCCTGACGGGGTGGGTCGGGGAAACAAGAAATTTCAAGCAGCTGAAGTCACGGGTAGAAGCTAGTCGAGTTATAAATAAGCAACTAGATGCACCTGGTGGCATGATTTCCTGGTTTTAAAGTATTTTATGAATAAACAAATATGCGCTATAATGTAATTATCATCTGAATCATTCAACGTTCCTTGCGTTATTGAGTTACAAACATGTTACTTTTGCATTTAGAAGATTTTCAATTTCTATTACGTACTCGTAAGTAAAGATGAACTTAGGGAAAACACTCTAAATTGTTTTCTATGAAAGAATGAAACAAGGAAGTATATCCTTCTCTACTTCGGCATTGCTATCCAAACGAATTTAGCCTCTTCATGTCGGAAAACATCTGTAATGTATCCAATCTGGGCATATATCAGATATCTATGAACGGAATCGGTTTGAGGTAGGGCCGTCCAATAACGTGGCTAACCAGGCTCGGCCTTCTTCGTCCAATTACATAAAATATCCGCCAGTGCTGTGCCCAACGGTAAAATCACCGTATTTGGAAGTCGCCCAACTCTGATTGTTTTTTTCCCTCAAACTTATTGAAATACGAAGGACTTTTCGTCCTTCAATGATAAATGTCGCATATATTTGTCACCATCCCGTATTATTGAACGATATATCATATATCCCTATGTCCCTTTTGTCCGATGTTTCTGAGCGATGTGAAGGCAGTTTTTGCGGTATTTTGGCAAGGGTTGGTGTTAAGCTGGTTATTTTTTATCGCTCAAATAGCAAATTGTGTTCAAACTCTCCGTTATTACATCACTTCGATGAAACTACATATGGCACATATGCAAGGCAGATAAAACATGACGAGAAAGTTTAGTGCCTGGATGCATTAAAATAACAAAACACTGTCATAGTT
Source organism: Apamea monoglypha (assembly GCA_911387795.2). Lineage (NCBI taxonomy): Eukaryota > Metazoa > Arthropoda > Insecta > Lepidoptera > Noctuidae > Apamea > Apamea monoglypha. The sequence continues at coordinate 13,830,698 of OU426916.1, forward strand.
TTAAATCTCATGCCGCGTCACTTTAGAAAAACTTTGCATCGAAATAAAACGCTCAAAAACATATAATGTTATATCTTTTTGAGCGTTTTTGTTTGTTTAATTTGACGAAGTAGACAGTTGTGTTCACGTATATTGTAATTTTGATGTGTAACGTAATTCGCGTCAGATTTCGCGTTAACATTATAAATTCAGCAAATGCAAATTCGAAGCTTAAATGGAATTTGTACTAGATTGGATTTATCGATTCGATTTGGGGCTGTATGGTAGGAAAATTGTTTTTTTACGAGCCCGTTGGGGTTTCGTCGATATTTCGCGCCATCGAGTATGCAGATAACATTTGTAGACTTAATCCGACATTACCCTAACGGCTTAATTTCGAATAATGATGAAGCGATAAAACTCAGACAACTTTATATTTAAATGAATCAAAAGGTTAGCTTGTTGCGAAATCGAAATTGATTGATATGGCGTCTAAATTAAAGTACCTACATAAATGTCGCGGTCGTGCCAATGATATTAATGTATTGTTCTTAAATAGATGTATGATTCGTTTGACAGCATCGATTACGAATAGACACTAATCGCGATAATTACGTCGGTCTCATCACTGTCATGAAATACATATAAGGTAGTTTCAGGAGTATCTACAACATGTGTGTGTGTATACGAGTAAATACGGCGGTCACCTGCTCCAGCGGCTAAAATGGCAAAATCGATTAATGGGGTGGACTCACATGAGTTATATGTAGGTATAGAGCTAGGCATAATTGAACATTTAGTGAGTGCATCGATAGGAATAAATTGTGTAGATTCACATATCTATAAACTAATAATAAAGCTGAAGAGATTGTTTGTTTGATTGAATGCGCTAATCTGTGGAACTACCGGTCGGATATGAAAAAAATATTTTTGCTTTTGTTAGCACAATTCTTCAGGAAGGCTAAATAACATCACGTACGGGCTCTTAGGGGCCGAGCAAAAGAAAGAGAACCGGAAAGAACGCTAAGCGAAAACGAAGTAATACCGCGGGCAGGCGATGCGGTCGTAGGAACATGAAATTTCACGCGGACGAAGTCACAGGTAGAAGCTGGTATATGAATAAAATGTGTAGATTCCCATACAGGGTGGCAGGGACATCGACGCGCAAACGTCGTGAAAAGGTTACCTGATGCCATAAATAAAATTACGAAAGTCATTCATCTCGGAAATTACCGGTTAAAGAAATTGTCATTTTTGAGTTCGCAATATATTGCAAACCACGCGATCAAAGCGCTCCGCGGATGGCGCGCGCGCGCGCGCTACCTATCGCGATACCGCGCGCTGCCCTTTCGAGTTTTATTTACATTGCTGTTTTAAGTGAAACAAGTGAATTTACTATTTTTTAATTAAAAATATCATTGGGTTAGATAGAAATAATGATTTTATACAGATTACAATAAAAAAAAATTGCAGAAAAAAACGTAAAAATTTAAAAAAAGTCAACGATAAATTTCAACGCGGGGGGGTCCAGAATCATGTACTGAATCCATGGTAAGCGGTTGCGCGTCGATGTCTCTGCCACCCTGTATATTGATTAATCAAGCTTTAACATTTCAGTAAACATTTTCCCCTATTCTGTAAATATAGCAAACAATTTTGGATTTCTTCTACAAACAACGCTATAAATCTTGCATACATGGACGATACACTTCACATCGGTCCCCTCACGTAACTTATTTACATGTATTCCTTTGAATAGAGAATTTTCTAGAATGTCTCCAACTTCGCATATTATCGTTTATGTTGAGTTACAATTTTGGAAATGACGCAAACTACTTTGATTTTGGACTTAATACAAGTATTTTTTTTAGCTGTGGTGGCGTAGTGGCAGCGGTCACTACTTACGGGTTTGTAGGTCGTAGGTTCGAACCCAGACATGCGCTTTACTTTGTGTAAATTACCACTATTGCTCTCAAAACGGCGAAGGAAAACAACGTGAAGAAATCGGCATGCCCTAGAATTAAAAATTCGAAGACATGTGACATATACCAACCCGCACTGGGCCCGCGTGGTGGATTACGGACCACTCCCTCTCATCGAGAGAAGGCCTGTGTCCCAGCAGTGGGAACAATATAGGCTGATTATGCAAGTAATTTCAAACATACTTCCATATCGTTAAGAGAAAGGGTCTTGGCGCTACATTGTTTGAGTTAACTACGTATTAAAAGCTTTGTTCAAAAGTTTGTTAATGGAACGTAATTATTGGTTAAATGTAAATTAGGTTAATTCGAAAAGAAAAACACAAGAAGAGTTAAATACTCACCCAAGTACTGTTATCTAGCAGGCTCAGTCGCTACATTCAGGCTAATGAGCAAATTCAGCGAGCATATAGGTCAAAATGTACGGAGAAATTGAATAAGATTTCTATACCTAATATGTAAATGTTTACGTCCAAAAGTTCTCGTCTCTGAAAGTTTAGAGAGAACCTTCGAAGCCTCCTTAAGCCGAGAAAGTAATTTAATGATACAGAATCCTCAACGTCTTGTCATGATACAACCAAATTGGTTTCTCAGAATTCTTTTACGGATTGGCAAAGATCTTTTTATTGAAAGGGCATAATTAAGTGTGACGTCAATCTGTACGTCGTTGCCGGTCGCGAATAAATTAATCGTCGAACGCTCAATAGAAAAGTTGTGCGTGAGCAGTTAGGGGCTTAACTTAACTTGACATTATTGACAATTTGATTTACTTGGAAGTGTACGTAACCATACGAAGCTATATTTATCCATATCATTGATTGTTTATGTAGTTGTTTTATATTATAAGTACTGTTTGTTTTATTTTATTTTGTTATGTTGTTACTTATAATACGAATCATTTGATCTGACTTGGTTTCCGTACGTCCTTTTCGGGTAACCATTGAAAATCAGTGCTGTGCTGTGGGTCCCATAGCACAGCCTCATGCTGAGTGGAAGCCTTCTTGTCACATTCATGACGTGCAGCCGTCGGCTATTTCTGCTCTGTGCTCGTGATTATAGATATATTTTGTTTTTATTTTTCCTTATTATTAGAACTAATTATCTTTATATGTATGCACGTGTTTCTGTTGATAGTTTGTTACGCAGTTACTCCGCTGGTTTCAAATCGATGTTTGTTTTGACATTAGGGAGCAAAGCCGCAAGTCAGGAAGTAAGCTTAAGGCTTGGCATTGTGTACGGCTATTTCCAGGTACCTGTTTAGCACTAGACCTGTACTTTGCTAACGCGCATATACACTGTACACACCGATGATATTGCGTTAATATGCAATGGCTGCCACAATATCTATTGAGAAACTTAAATGGGCATTACACGATTAATGAACCAACATACCTGACTATTGGGAAAGGTGGCAAACGCAGATTGTACTTTATGAAGCGCATGGTCCTGCTGATGGCCAGGCGGTGGTCTGCCTTTGGGGAAGTGGAAGCGAGGGATGACCCGCGCGGGCGCACCGCTGCTGGCAGCACCGCGCACACTGCGCTGGAGCGTTGTGTGTGGCGGCGCTGATGATGGCTTTGGAGGTGCTGAGGCGGCATAATTCTGTGGAAGGAAATGGTGACAATGAGTACTGTTATATTACAAAAATATAACACGTATATTATTAAGGTTGCAGAGAATTGTAAAGTTGCATCAGACTGATTACATAAAGTAAAAATTCTTTAACATCAAATTCAGTATAATCCCCGAACTGCTTATTTATTTAGCTAATTAACACGAGTAAGTCTTCAATAGGGAGCAGTGGTGCCCAGTGGTATCGGCCCCGACTAACGAGTTGTAGGTCGTGAGTTCGAACCCAGACAGGCACATTACTTTGTGTATTTAATTTCATCACCACTGCTCTCAAAACGGCGAAGAAAAACATCGTGTGGGAACCGGCATGTCCTAGAACCAAAAATTCGAAGACATGTAACATCCGTCAATCCGTACTGGGCCCGGCCGCGTGGTGGATTACGGCCCACTCCCTCTCACAGAGATACCTGCATCCCAGCCACTGGGAACATTATATTGGGAGATTTATCGCATATGGTTGCAGTGAATTCTAAAGTTGCGTGTGACTGAATTCACAAAGTAAAAAAAATTTTTTTTTATATCCAAATTCAGTATGAGCCCCGAATTGCTTTTTTACTTAGCTGATTAACATGGGTAAGTCTTCAAATTCAGACAGATTTGGAACATAAGCTGTCCTAAAACACTTCAGTAGGTGTACAACCAAAAGCGTATCTCCCACATTTCTCACTTGTATGAGTCTGTACATACGTTATATCCAAAACTGCTTCATGCGCTAATAGAAATAGAATATGTATCGTTGGCAAGGTGAGTGAGTCGTAATTATTTTGATTTATTACGGGCGGACTGCGAGAATATCAACAATGCACTAGCATTGTTGATATTCTCGCAGTCCGCCCGTCGAGCCAGCGATGAAATAGAAATATTCTGATAAATGTCTACCGTCGTTTGCAGTACATCCGTCCGAATGAGCGACAGTGAGGGTTTTTCTATTTGTAATGTTACGAAAATAAATTGATTTAGATGAATCAACTGGTTTGGCTTTAGCGAGATTAGCTGCAGACTTTGTGTTACTTAGGTTTAAAGTTGGTGAATGAATAAATTTGTGTTACTTAGGTTTAATGTTGGTGAATGAATAAAATATCAACGTTTTGTTTTCATGAATGAGACAAGCATTTAGTCTTAAGATTTGTGCTAATGTTTTAAAGTAATTGTTGAATAAAAAACAATGTTAGTAGTCTTATGATGTACTAGCTGCGCCCCGCGGTTTTAACCACACCAATATCGGGATAAAAAGTATCCTATGTGTTAATCCTGGTTATAACTATCTGTGTGCCAAATTTCATCCAAATCCCTTTAGTCATTTTTGCCTGAAAAAGTAACAAACATCCATCCATCCATACAAACTTTCGCGTTTATAATATTAGTACGATGTATAATATCAAGCTATACATTTCCAGTATATGCTGACTTCTCATTGTACGGAAAGCCTATACAATGTGAGCTCAGCTAAAACTGGAAATGTATGGCTTAATGTGTCGTCGTCTGTACCCATGTGTTCAAAGCCATTTTGCTTAATATTTATAATATTTCTATACTTATTATGTCTAGAAAGATTAAAGAAACATTAGCATATTACTTTTCATTTCAGACGCTTTTATAATCTCATTCAAAATATTCTGTTGTATTTTCTTTCATGAATACAGTGTTCATGATAAGAACGTTTACGTAGTATCACAGCCTTCATACCTTCCAGTATATACATAAGTATACCGACGTACATAAGAGTATTATAATAATATATGTACCTATGTTTTCATTAGCTCGCGGCACGGTCGTAATATTTGCAAATGCTTAATATTCCCAAGTATACGAGGCAAAAAGTACTTTGTCTATTTCTTAATAAGTTTCTTCCATCTTTGTAGCTTTTATAGAAGGTAAAGACTTTAGCGTTTATAACCTTTTTAGAATAAATTGGGTTGGGGGACGACCGGAGATGTGATCGTCACGGCTTTCTTGTGATTTAAGTAAAGCCAGCTTTTGCGTAACTGTCGTAGAGGCAAGTGAAATGAAACTAGCCTGAGGGATTGATTTAATTATCAATCCGTCTTGCGGCTCAGACAGTATAGTGAGACTATGAGAAAAAATATGTCACCTTAGAAAGTCTGTGTACAGTTGTTTAATCTTGCTTAAATTGCAAAATATCCCGACCATGTTGTTTTGAGTTTGAATCAACCACGTATTAGGTATAAACATACACCATTCAAATAATAAATAACAATCAACATTTTAGCCGTGGCACCTTTTTGTTTCGTTTTAGTATTTGACAACATTAGTAATTTGTGATTTATTTAGTAACAATACCATAAAGTTTGTGTTGAATTGTTGATACCATCGCCCGCGCGTGTGTCTTATTTTCAAGGCTGGTTTATTTCATGCCAATTTTTACGCTATTAATTTTGTTTGAAAAATTCAGTAAGCATTATATTTTTAGCAACATTGTTTATTTTTATTATTTTAACGGACTGATAACAACTCGTAATAACCGCTGTACTATTTAGGGCTGATTTTTCTAACGCCAGATAACTTTACCCAAGGAATAATTTTGAATTTTTGACAGTTCTTCCATATAAAAACTGTCAGACGCCAATTTTATTCCACGAATAATAAACATCTGTCGATTGAATAATCAGCCCTTACGGCTGATTTTTCCAGCGTCAGATAATTTTACCCGAGGAGTAACTTTGAATTTTTGACAGTTGTTTAATACAGAATCTGTCAGACGTCAATTTTATTCCACGAATAAAAAATATCTGTCTATTGAATAATCAGCCCTTAATATCATAACCTAATCGCCACTCTGTGTACATTAAAATCGAAACTACATCAACTAAACATTAGCTGCTTAGAGATACACCCTCAGATAAAACCCTCTATTGGCTTGTAATTACATTCCGATGTGTCCGCGCGCCTAACCCACAACATTGGCACGGATACCATTTAACTACAGGACCCCTCAACGGGATTGTCCGAAATGGTTACCGCTACCCCGGAACATAAAGGGCGAAGGAAGGAACATGGGTGGGTTTTAGTCAGTAAGAGTCTGACACTCCCTTCCGCTCCACCCAGAGCGGGAGGGGTCATTTGATGATTTCCCACCAGAAAAAAAAAAAACTACAGGTCCCCCTTTTTTTTTCTGGGTGGGAAATCATCATATGACTTCTCCCGCTCTGGGCGGAGCAGGAGGGCGTGTCAGACTTTTACTGACTAAAACCCACCCGTGTTCCTTCAGTTGCCTATGCCAGGGACCACGGTATCTCTTTCGAACAACCCGCGGCCCTGGCAGGCATCGGCCCTAGCGGACCCCGTCAGTTTGTGCTGACATCTCTTTGAGGCGCGCGTGGAACACAACGCGCCGTCGACTCAGGCCTGGTCCTTGCCGGGCGGCGAGCTGCCCATTGCTCGCCGCCCGCAAGCTGGTGACTCCCGACGTCCAGGGCGAACTACAGGAGCACTGGCTGTAAATTATCCTAATTCAATCCACTATCTATCTAATAGTAGACGGTAATGCCCCGTTGGTCTCGTGGTTTCAAGTCCGACTGCCAAACCTGGAGCCCCGGGTTTGATTCCCAGGTCGGGCAAAGTGTTATTGGGTTTTTCCATTAGGAATATCTTAGTGCCTGGAGTTTCGAAGTTGGCGGTGTGATACCCCCGTGCCTGGTAATTGGTCCTGCGGGCGCATAATTTCTCCCCGGTCCAAAGAGTGAGGGAGGAAAGAGTGGACCTGTATCCGCGTACACACTAATTGTGCACTATAATATCTCCCGCGCCGAAGCCTAGTCTCCCTTGAGACTGGTTGCCGTGGCCGATATTCGGTCCGGAAGACTATTAATAGTATCTACACTTCTACAGAAGTGGTTACAGTCAATGAACGATTTCAACTCCTCAACGGATTGACGTTTGTTGATCTCCGTATGAATTTGTGAGTAAACAAGTGAGCATCGCTGGCCTTAAACATTAAAATTGCCACGAGAACTGATGGGGTCGTCTATTTACAGCCGAGGCCAGCAGCGGGTAATATTAACACAATTATGACAGAAATAATCTCATAAAAAATGTGTTTATATAATTTTCCCGGACAATAGTATAGAACAGATGATATAGTGTTCATAGGAAAGGAAGGAAACGCGTGAAAAATGTGGAAGGTACAAAGGATTTAGCCGTCTTTGTCGCCAACATGCTGCTTCCGAATACAAAATATTAGTTTTCGGTCGCTTTTTGTCCGTCCAACATTGTAATTAACGCTCGAATGAATTGTCGGTGACCAACGCTCATTCTGCAAAGTTTTGCAACGACACTGATGAATGTGTTTTAGTTGGCGCGAAATCCTAGAGAATAGAAAGTAAATAACAGCGAAATTATTGTCGTACTGTTATTCTCAACATTTTGCCAGGAACAAATTCTTGTTGGAATAATTCATGTTTTACAAAATTAATTTCAGTCCTCGACATTTTCTGTAATTGCTGCATAATTTTCCGTTCTGTGGTCGTTTAGTGATTATGTTCTCGAAACAAAAACTCTTGTTTAGGGTTTCTTATACAAACAATGAAACCTGACGGTTACGAACTGAATTCACAGCAAAAATGAAAACTATGTTTTCGAAATCATCATCCTTTTCCCAACTATGTTGGGGTCGGCTTCCAGTCTAACCGGATGCAGCTGAATAAACTATGTTTTCGAAGTACAGACGCCAGCACATCAAGCTACTACAATCTGTCAAATTTCTTTAATAGATTTTCAACTTTATCGATGAAACATTAAGGTTCAAAGTTGATTGGAAAATTTTGACAGTTTCGGGTAGCTTGACCTGCTGGCGTCTGTACAAAACAAAATGTGCTGAAACTTTCTTACCTATTTATTTCTGACAGTAATTCAGTATCAATTTAAACGTGAATTAAATGTACAATTACTTTGTGGTCATTTCATCGGGTATAGTTCACAAAATAAGCAAGATGAAGTGGTAATAGGCCTGCTATATGATGCACTGTGGTGTAAGAAATCTGCCTCGCTACTCCGCAGGCTGCGTGGCAGTCCCAACACTATTCTGCAAACAATAGCCACCCAAGCAGATAGCCCGCTAGTGTGGGCGATTACAAACCGGACTCGTTCTTTTATAGTTATTAAATACTAACATAGGTTAAGCTATCTTTGTTACTAAGACTATAGACCATTGTAGTCTGAACGAATAAAGATTATTATTATTATAGGTATTAGCCGTAGAACCGACGACCGTTTGGGTAGACGTTTTCCTGAGTGGAGACAGCGAAACGGCAAACACAAGGTAGGACGCCCTTAGGTTTAGATGGGGCGCCGATTTTCACAGTGGCTGGTAGCAGTTGGATGAGAGTTACCGAGAACGAAGTTGAATGGCATGCAATTGGAGAGGCCTTTGTCCAGCAGGGGACTGTTGTAGGCTAATTATGATTTTATCGGGCGGCAGTGAGAGCACTATTCTTGTGCAAAAAGTCTGTCTATCTAAATATATACCTAAATATAACAACGCAAATGCCTTTGATAACATTGCCTGTAGAAACAGGAAACTACTTTACTAAACAAATAAAAACAGAATCTTCACTTCTTCAATAGTGTCGCACTTGACCCGTTTCTTGTAAATACGGCTCTTAATAATGAGATCCATTATACGGACGACCTTAGGGATATTTTTTGCGAATATTTTATTTATTCCGTCTCATTCTTGGTCACTGGCATTATCCAGTGTGACCTTTGTCTCTCTATTGTTAAAATTTTCAAAGGCGACATTTCTGGCATAGGCGCCATCTTAGTATGCCAAATTTCACACCAATTGGGTTTTTTTTTAATTTTGTAGGTTAATGAAGAGCACGTGTTGATGTGTGTTAGTGACCTCATAAAGTACCTCATCATCATCCATAGCCCGACGTCAGCAACTGCTGAACGCAGGCCTTACTTTTCTTGTGCCAATCCACACGCTCCTACGCCAGCCTCATAAAATACCTATCTACCGGCAAAAATCGATGTCCTTTTTTTTCCTAAGTTGCTCTGCCCCACTCCTGGGCAAAGGCCTCGCTCCACTCCTACCACCTGTACTTACATAGAAAAAAACACGTGTCATTTTTGCGATGCTTGGGGAAGCCTATGTCCAGCAGGGAACGTCTTTCGGCTGCTGTACGACGTTGATGACAAAACAGATAGCTAACTTACATCTCCTTAAATAAATGTTTCGCGAGTGCTAAAGAGTGTAACTTAGAAGTTACACTCTTTAGCACTCGCGAAACATTTATTTATTAAAGTAATTGATTTAGGAAGGTTATATAGATATAACCTTCCTAAATCAATTACTTTTTAGCCGATATCCATATCATTTTATCTACTAACGTAATGAAAACAGTCGGTATATTCCTGTTTCATAGAGATTATTCGGGTCAAACTATCAGTCTCGAAGCCCAACAAATCCTCTTATATCCAGCTGTAGGTAGATACAACTTGGCGAAACTCTTTAAATCTTTTTTATGTAAGTACCTACCTAAGTATTTTGTTTAGTGGAAATACACGAACAGTATCATGTAGGTACTTGAGTCTCTTCAGCCTTCTTTAACTAATTGGCTGATTTTCAAAAGCAAAAAATCTCATTAGCTCCAAATCTATCAACCGAAAGGCTCTGTTGACTACTTATAGGATCTTACACATCCCTGATTGCCAGTAAATGCGGTTTAGTCATTTGAAATAGTGTCTAAAATAATCACATTCTTGATTAGTTACTCCAAAAATAGACACAAGTATTGCCTAATTAAAGTCAACATATAAAAAACAAAAAAAAAAAACAATCCATTTTACGCCTCTGAAATCGTATAGCCCACAAAATATTATAACCGCAGCACATAATTCTGGCTAACAAACCCATTAATCTTCTAAGCTCCTGATAACCGCAAAAGGTAACTCGACAACCTCATATATTGTTTTCCAATATAATGAACAGAATGCCGTAACATGTTATATGTCTTAACAATAAACCAAATTGCCATTACGCCTACGTTGGAGGTGTCAAAACGGATAAAGACCAATTCACACGACTCTGTTGGATTTAGCTACTGCAAGTGCCTAAAGTCACGGTAACTATTAAAAATTCAAAACAATGCGGAAGTTTTCCTAAACGTACAACTAGTGTCGTTAAAGACAGACATTATTAAAATCTCATAAAACGGGAGTTTTTCATTTGTTTTGAACTTTTGATATTTCCGCACTGATGCAAGCGCCAAGTTCATGAATAAAATAATAAGTAGAAAAGATAGACTAAATCGATTTTTGGTTCAATTTGTGCCACAATAGTTAGTTATAACTTAACATCACGCCTTGTTTCCCCGAAGGATTGGGCAGAGGTGTACCTATAGTACTGTGAAAGGCTAGCCAAGCTCTTCAAGGTACCGGGAGGAATAATTAAACTACGGTTTATCTCATAATGTTCATTAATTATTCCTATAAAATATATTACCTATTTTACATCTTTATACTTTTGATTGTCAGCCTATTCTCTTCTAAACTTAAATCTTTGTGTTTGTCTCGTCTTTTATACCAACCACTTTATAGCAAACTCAAAGCGGGGAGACTATAGTAAGAAAGAAAGAAAGAAAAGAAAGAAAGTGCATTTATTTGGCACAAAGTAAAAGACACACAATACACCAGATACATACATCAGATAAAACAAACAATAAAATAAAAAATAAAATATTAAATAAAAGTGTGAAGTCCGATGTAAGACATTAGCAGGAAAAGTGTGCCTCACGGCTGCGCCAAAAAGGCCCAGTTCAGCAAAAAATCGTACATCCATATTTCGTCTGTTAAGTCCCATGTAATAGCGCCTGCTGCGGGCATACATTCAGACTCTACTGAGAAATTCCAGATAGAAAAACTCTATAACGCTTAGTTATCTAGCATATCAACTCTAAATATTATTGTTAATCCAGTGTCAAAACTGATCACAATGACAATGGACTAAAATACGCTGTTGAAGGTGATGTTGACGTTAATGATGCATTAAATAACAAAACAAGAACTGGCCCGTGAGAGGCGACCTTAAATCACATTGTCGTCCCACATCTCATAAATCAATAACACCTGTTTCTCGGCTAAACAACAATTCAATTAAACCAATATCCGATTGCTTTGACAATATAAATGGGCTCATTTATATAAGGCATAATATATGTTAATGAAGTAGACGATCCATCATTGATTTCCACTTTGATTGGGATTATTTCTTGTGTTGTTGTAGATGAAGAGTCTGATGAACTCACAAAGACATAGTTCTCTTTGGGTAAGAATTCCAATACGAAACTTGTTGAGCAGTGAGTCAGTGACGTTTGAACTCATTAGTGTTTTGTTGAATTTGAAGGTTATGTGATTCTATGACGTAACATGGTGAAAAAAAGGAAGTAGAAGAAGGAAGAAATGATGTAGAACTTAGAAGACACATTCTACATAGAAGAAGAATCCTGCCATATCTATGAAGATAATGCGAATTCATACACTATTGTTTGACTTTAAAGTAAGTTGTTTACTGAAAATTCTAAATATTCAGATATGTCTCATAAAGTGTTTTACTGATTTATGTAATCTAAACTAATACACAATATAGAGAGGTAAAATTGTTTGGTTGAAAGAGATAATTGCTGAAAGCTCTGATCCGACATGATTGCAACAATTCTTTACTACCATAGAATATGTTTTATGGTATAGTTGACTTCTACTCGGGCGAAGTTGAGGGCAAAAGCTAATGCATTATAATTTCAATCCACATGTCTTTTTATCCATTCATCTTACTTACTACAATTTATTCAGTCCTTGTTTAAATCTGTAATTTAATAAATTCGCTTAAGATACACATACGCTAGCAGATCAAACTACCCGAAACTGTCAAATTTTCCCAATCAACCTTGAACCTTTATACTTTAGCGATAAAGTTGAAAATATATTAAAGAAATTTGACAGATTATAGTAGCTTGATGCTGGCGTCTGTACATACATAAACTCACACCTTCCCATGGAGGTAGGCAGAAAGTACCTACAGAACGCGACCTGCTACGATCCTTTTGTTCCATTTACGTTCATTCATCTGGTCATACACGCACGCTGGTTACGATTACTACGCACCTGAAATTTCTGAAGAACATCACCAATAAGGTCACTATACATATGTCCTTCTAAGGCGTCCCCTCCCGGCGTCCGGTAAGAAAGAAAGAAAAGAAAGAAAATACGTTTATTTGCGGTAAACATGACGCAAAAAAGAACATAAAAAACAAAAAAAACAATAAGAAAAGGTTGACATGCGCCACATCCACGCAAAACGGCTATCGCTCAGCATTATGCTGCGACCCTATGCAAGACAGAGCCCCAGCGCTGGTTTTCAGCGACAGCCGGCGCCGATGTAATGACGTCGTACGGTAAGGACCAGCAGTGCGATTCTGTAACCATCTCACCGTGAAAACTTAGGTGAAGTGAGCTGTCATTCAAACTAATGCTAGGGATTGACACTATTGACAGTTCACTCTAAGCTCACTTCACCTAACTTTTCACGGTGAGATTTTTACACAATCGATCGGCAGGCCCGGGTCGACGGCGCGTTGTGTTCCACGCGCGCCTTAAACAGATGTCAGCACTAACTGATAGGGTCCGCTAGGGCCACTGTTTGCGAGGGTCGCGGGTTGTTCGAAAGAGTTACCGGGTGGGTTTTAGTCAGTAAGAGTCTGACATGCATTTCTCCTGCTCCGCCCGGGCAGGAGAAGATATCTGATGATATCCAACCCAAAAAAAGGCGTTCCCTCCCTGCATTTACACTCGCATCTACTTTTTGTTAGTCGTCTTTCACTCCACCTCTCAACAAGACCAAACCAAAAAGGTACCATAGTCAAAGATCCCTCGTTTAAATATTTGCTAACTCTGTTCTTGTAGGTGTAGTTAGTTTTAATGTTATTCCACAATGTTACGATTTCCTCTCAGTTATTTACGACTGCTCAAGATTGTTTTATTACTGGGTTTTCATGTTTTAATTATAATTTACTTTTATGAGTCTAGTTAACTGTGGACTGCTAGTTTCATCGACGGCAGTAACATCGGTTTCTTAGCTAACGTCTCTTGGAATCCATTTGAACTTTCTCTTCCAACATAATAATTAATATCTTAATGATTAAAGTACTAGTACTTAATAGAGTTTTCACATTATTACCAGTTAATAATTAAGCACAAGACAGCTTCGTTGGTCCAGCGCAAGCGCTACTGTACTCTGGTCGATTTTAATTTAACGTGTATTTCGTTTTGTCGTCGTTTTCACATCATCATCTGCCTAGCCTTCTCCCAACTATGTTGGGGTCGGCTTCCAGTCCAACCCGATGCAGCTGAATACCAGCATTTTACATGGAGCGACTGCCTATCTGACCTCCACAACCCAGTTAACACATCGATGATGATCGATGGTATCGTTCTGACATATAATTATAAATTCAATATTAATGATTTAACTAATATTTTTGTAAAAATATAATTGAAAAGAGTGTCCATGGAGTTTCATGCCCGTTCTTCTCCATAGGTCGCTACTACGCTTTGGAATGGGCCACTAGTTTCATATTTCTGCCTGACCGACTTTTTGACAATTCAAAATTGCCTGTAAGTGGTTTAAATGAAATAAATGCTTTGAGTTTGAGATTACTGCTGAGCATGAGGTGCTGAGTTTGATTCCGGGATCTGGCAGTATTATTGGGGTTTTCCATCTGGAATTTCTTAGTAGCCCGGAGTGTGGATTTGTGCCCGGTTGATGGCAATAGGCTGGCCCCTTATTACATGGGACTTAAACATAACTGGCAAAAGGGTAGTGTACTATAGGTACACCTCTGCATAGCCCTTCGGGGAATACTGACGTGATGTTATGTTATGTTATCTATATTCTAGTGAAGCTTAAAATTGTTTCTTGGCTGCGAAAAGGTAACTGCCTACCTATCTTAAAGATTTGCTGTAGTTCCTAAACATTACTTCTAGTATCTAGAGCAGAACCAGTATCCTAATTGCGTAACACACTAACAATCATAATCTGAATCATTTTGAAGGATATTGCTAATCCAATGCTTCATAATATGTTCGAAAAAAAAAATTTCTCAGCAACGTAAATAACGCAATGAATGTTGTTGAACTGTCAAAATGAAAGCCATTGCTACTGATAGTGTGTTACGCAATTACCCCACAGCATGACAGCACTTACACATCCACAGAGTTTGTTACGGTCTTTCTTCTCAGAGTATTCAGTTAGAAAACACCGAACTCATCTAGTTTTAAAAACATTTATTTATTATTCATTTATCACATACCTATTACTACTTCTCTTAAATTTTCCTTCTTATTTAGAGTAGAATATTTTCACTTGTATTCCAATCTGAGTTCTAATTTATACTTACCAGTCCACCGCACATCAGCGGTAACCCTCGCACTACGAAAACCGCCCTAACTATATCGACATAAAGGTGCTGTCACTGTCGCGACTGCTGAGCATTTCACCGCACCATACATGTAGGTACCAGCGTTTTGCAAAACTGTGCATGTGTGTCGATGTATCCTGGCGAGCCAAGTGAATAATTTATTTCATTATGACGCGACTTTTTCCACATGGATGACGCCGCGGGCACAAACTAGTTTACAATGCGACAGATTCACCCATGCAAGAGACGGTAATTTATTTAATGACCAACACAAAAGGTGAATATTACGAGTATATTGTCAAATGACTGTAATGTGTGGCCGTATATGGGCCCTGGCGTAGAATAGACTGAGAATTTCTTTGTTCGTAGGAATTATCTCGAGAGTTGTTACGGGTAGTCGGAATCCCAAAAGTCTGAATCGGACGGGAGGAGACGCCGTCGTGCCACGACTGTGGCGCGGCGGAGGACTCGGCGCCGCGCACCCTCTAGGTGTGCCCGTCGTGGTCCGAGCCGCGCCGCAGTCTCATTGTGCGGTGATCGGACCGGACCTCTCACTTCCCGGTTTGGTAAACGCCATGCTGGGGGATGAGAGGTCCTGGGCGGCAGTCGCCTCCTTCTGCGAACACGTCATGTCCCAGAAAGAGGCAGCGGAGCGCGCGCGGGAGGACGATCCTCACGCGGCGGCGCTCCGTAGGCGGAGGACGAAAGAAGACGTCAGTTTGATAGTCATCTCCGACTCCTCCCAGGTGGAGGCCAGCAGGCAACGGGTGCGGGGGCACCCTTGCCTGTATTGCACAGGCCTCCACCGGTGTCGGACGGGAATGGCCAGGTGTTCCCGGCCATTCCCGTAGCCCCCCAACGAGGGGGGCATGCGGGGCCCGCCGGCTAGGCGGGCATGCGCCGGGAGGGTTGTGGAAGTAAAGGCTGAGCCGGTTTCTCATGGCCTTCCCATCACGGCGATGCGGGAACACCGCTGAGTTTTAGTGCGTATACTGTCGGTGCAGTTTCGACAGGAGTCCCACATACCCCGTCTCGTCCCCCGCGAGCGGGGATGCGTAATGCATTCCTCAGCGACAAAAAAAAAGGTGAGTAGTACTCGCAACCGAAGTAATAATACAGAAGCTCTCATCTTCACAACACAGCATCAAAATTAGGTAACCGTAACATAAACAGCGGTATAGAGAGGAGCTCGTAGTCATAAACTTTACATTGTTATCTTAAGTAAACTGAAATTATGAAACAAGGAGAAATGCGGTTAGAGATGTATTAAATTTCGTAACGCAGTAAATCTTTCGATATTGCTCGGATTACAGATTCTGATTTAGAACAAGAAACGGTTGGCTTCCTTTCGATATCTTCGTGGTTTGAATTGAATCGGATATGATTCGAATTAATGTCAAAGATTGGAATTGTTTGATTTGCCCTAACCGTAAAATAGCCTGTCCATTAGGTAAACCGTTTTATAACAGATGCAACTAGTGATTGCAGCAACACACAATACATTGATTGATACACGTACGGTATTAAAATCTCTGTAAGAAGCCATAAATAAGATAATTAAATAAGATAAGGCAGTTTATATATTTCATTTATTACGTATTTTAAAGTTAATTTTTACGTAATCTGGAACATGCACGTTCTAAGACAGTTGTCAGTCGCGCGAAAAAGTGTTCATACTAAAAAGAGTGAGCTCACACAATAATAATGGCGTTTCCATGACAACCAAGTCAAGTCACTGCGACATTGTGTGTCAGAGGTGTCAAAACGAAAGAAAAACGCGACCATCTTCATCTTCGTGGCAATCAACTCAGCCTATCGCAGTCTACTGCTGGGCATAGGCCTCTCCCAGGCTGCGCCACAACACCCTGTCCTCCGCCTTCCGCATCCATTCTCTTCCAGCCACCTTCTTAAGGTTGTCCGTCCATCTAGCTGGGGGGCGTCCCACACTACGCTTTCCGATACGCGGCTCTTCGTGGCAATGCGAATCTACAATTGAAATCTTTGATTAATGTCAATTTGACACTTATTTGGACCGAGTTAATGTCAATCTAATCGAATTCGATTCGATTCATAGACGCTTAAATCTAATTGGCAGCAAGATATATACGATATAATTATTATCATTCTAGTGATATTTATTTTAGAAGTATGTATGTATGTTTATTTGTATGTATGTTAGTATATACTCGTATTTTTTGTTTAGTTTTTTAAGTGAATTGTTCTTGATTGTTTGTATTATTTTTTTTGTCTCCTTTACTATTTCACACGCTGTCTACATTTCTGTATCTATTGTCCTGTCTCGGGTGTGCTGGAAGAGATTGTGAAATAAGCATCACCTCTGTACCTATTTTTTCTGTTCTGTTCTTGTCTATTTATATACCTATGTGTGCACATAAGTGGTAAAATAAATAACTAAGAGTTTATGTTGGAAAAAAGATTCTTAACATCATAACGAGAAGTAGTTTTATCTTCGTCAATGGCATCAAATGTCTCAAATCTCATAAAATGTCTACAGAATTTACGATGTCTGTTTATTGGCTAGCTAGATATAATAGATTTCATGGAATCGATTTATGAGTTTCGTAGGCATGGATATCATAATATTGTGCAGAAACTAACGCCTTGAGCAAATCATAAACAGAGGTTTTAAGGCATAACATACATACTTACGTGTAGTTACCGACACGTAAGTTGGCAAAAGTTTTTGTTGTGGGGGAAGGTCGCGTACACACAATTTCATACATTTACATGCTCGACCTGGGAATCGAAAGTTGTAATAATTGTAGCACATTTTAATTAAAGTCGTTTTAATACAACAATCTGTCGTGTTAAATTAATGTTCAATGATAAAAAAAAAACAATTCTGCCATTTAGTGTTACCGAAAAATTCGAGCGAGAGCAAGTACTTTAAAAATCATCCGGAAAATTGACTTCTGAATTCGGAAAACCGGATAACGTATTCATAAAATCAACTTTTTTAAATTTGAATAACAATGAGATGGCAGGTACTTGCTTGCACAGCTGTTGCATTCTCATACAGTACGTATGGATAAAGGTCATAATGAGAAAATAATGAGTTTATTGGAATTTCGAATTAATTTTACTTATGACTTTCAGTTGCGGTTTTCATGAAAGTATGAGGATCCAGAGTTTCATAATCTCCAGAAGATCTGCATGAACACCAATGATTTTTCGTCTAAATTCAGTGTTGATTTAGTAACCGACAGCTCGTTGAAACATTAGGCTAATCTCCAGCAGTAGCAATAACTTCGTCCCACTTCCACAACCCAACATTTTTTAAACACGATACTTTCCAAGCATAAATACTACTTACGTTTACAAGAGGTCAAATTCGCCTTCTATTTACAATTTTACAGTCTGACTCACGCGTTTGGGAACATTCGGAGCATCGATAATGTCCAACATCGCGGTGTACGTACAATTCGCAATGGATTCCCTCGGTCTATATTTATAAAGAGCGGGATAGACGAGGGGAAGGGCGGGAAGGGAGGGAGGGGTTCGACGCGCCTGAGCACGTGGTATTAATAGTCGTACGCGCATGTCAGCGCGCACCCGCGCACTCGCTCCACACCAAATTGGGAAACGGGAATAGTCGAGCGATGTTTGGATTCAATGATAGATAGAATATAAATCTACTGGCTCAGTCTGATGCATTTTATGTATGTTTGTGAAGCGTGCTCGTCTCATTAGCTAGACTGGAAACTTTGTAGACAGACTGCAAATAGCGCTAGACGATGAGGTATGCTTAATTGATTGTTATTCGTCGTATCTTGTCTGGGTTAGTTAATCCTGGATGTTGCTACTGTTCATCTTTAGCTGTACTTTGGACCAGTCTAGTTTACATCATCTCCGGTCGATTATCTCCGGCTCTCAGGTTTTCACCAACTCTTCTAATGCTAATTTGGTCACTATTGGATATCTGTGATTTCGCCATTTTTCGATAACCCTTTTTTAAGTAAGTATTTTATCAATTTGTGACTATGTACCGTAAAAACGATAGTAAAAGCCAAGAGGGAAAGATATATCCCTTTTGAATAACAATCCAATGAAGCCAAAATAAAATAGATTAGAGAATACTACTAAGATGGCTGAAGATATTTTGTTATTTGAAAATAAATTGGAATCTGTTCTTATCTCTACGTCTATAAATCTGATGCTCTTTATAGGTGAAGTTTATAGGGTAATGAAAAAGATGTCGATGGGAACGGACCTTGAAGAAATAATAACACTATTTTCAAGTTGGCAGACTGTGTTGCTACAAGTCTCATTATCCCACAGCGTGGGTAAATAATATTATGATATTAGGTAACCAGGGACAGGTGGCAATGACAAAACCTAGAAATAAGTAAAAGGTGATAAAGAAGTAGATATATTATGGAAATATAGCCACAGCAAGCAAGCATGCTGCTCTCAAAACGGTGCAGCAGAACATCGTGAGGAAACTGGCATGTCCTAGAACCAAAAATTCGAAGACATGTGACATCAACCAACCCGCCCTGGGCCCGTGTGGTAGATTACAGCCCATTCCCTCTTACAGAGAGGAGGCCTGTGTCCCAGCAGTGGGGACATTATTACTGATTATTGTAAGCAAGCGTATAAGTCAGCAAAAACAAACAACAAGAATTCAAGCTTTGGAATGCTAATAGAGTATCCACATTCCTGAAAGCATAACAAACCGTAAAGTCATGTCAAATGATTGGATTAGCAGTCGCTAAATCAATCAAGCAACTATCAGCCAATCAGAGCAACCCGACAGCAGAGATTTTCAGGAACCGAGGCGTAAGTCACAGTCACGTGCGTCCCACGTGCATGAAAGACTTTTTACATAGAACTCTTTATTGATATTCCGTAATGGGGTCATGCCTTGGTGGAAATTAGGTCATGATGTGACTACATTGTCGGGTTTAGTTTTGTTTGTCGGTTTAGAGGTCACGACCTTAATATAGGGGAAACAGATATTCTATTAACGTACGATAGGTATATTATTATCTATTACTAATAATAAAGCTGAAGAGTTTGTTTGTTTGAACGCGCTAATGTCTGGAACTATCAGTCGGATTTGAAGAATTATTTTAGGAGCCAGAAAGAACGCAAAACCAAGTAATAGCGCGGGTGGGCGATAGGTTGCGACGTGGTGGGTTGGGGGCCGATATTTCACGCTTCTGACCGATTGGCCGGAGAACAAGACAAAGAAAATTGGAGAAGTATGGAGGAGTCTTTTGCCCAGCAGTGGTACAAAATAGGACAACATAAAATAAGACAACCAATTAAGTACAGACACAAACAAATACCACACTTTTCAATTACCTCATCACAAAAACATATCCAAGACGAATTCCATTTAAAACCGCATCCCAACATTCCCAGCTCCGTTTCACCGCAGGTGATTAAATAAAACATACGAAAGCTAAACATTGCCTTTCACAGCCTTCAGCGAGCATTACTATGTACAAGTAACTTGGAAATGTACTTGTAACGAGTGTTGAAAAGTCTGACGCCATCTTTTCACCTGTGGGGTACGCGGAGAGGTATGTAAGGAAAATGGGCAGCGGTGTGACAGTGTCACCTTCGGGGTAATTGCGAAAGACACAACATGAGAATTGATCGGAATGGATTTCATTTTGATAGTTCACTCATTTTTTGCGTTATTTACGTTGTTGAGGAGACGGATTTTCAAACCTATGAAGCAATGGATTCAACAACAATCTGAGAGTTTTGAAGGATATTGCTATATCCTTCAAAACTCTCGGATTGTGATTGAAACTGTGTTACGCAATTGGGGTGCAGCCTTGTTAACGGTCATCGATCTGTCTATCAAGCGAGATTATTATAAAAAAATATTTTTTTCGGAAAAGTGAAGTTGCCTGTCTAGGTGTTTAAAATGTTACTGTTAGGGCCCAATATTATGGTGACGTCTCTGGTATTGGACATATTCATAGATTGTGGTGAAGATACTTCGAGTGGTGACCATCTTGGGGGCCGCTTGCTTGTTTGCTACACAAACACAGAAAATATCAACAACGACCAACGAATCTCGTAAAGAACCCCACTTTACGAGATTCGTTCGCCATCGATAACGCCGTGGAAGTGGCGAAGTTTAGGGCCAACAAAATTTGAACAACTGTCGTGCCAGCGATATGAAGAAGAACCAGCGCTCCTTATGAATAGCGGGCAATAGAAGGCCCGTATTCTAGGACGTGGTAATTTGAAAATAATTTACCTCCCTGAGTGTACCGTAAAATAGAGCAGTATTTCAGGATTTGTGACATACACCAAGACAATTAGGGCACTCGTAAAAATGTGTAGTATTAGCTCTTTCTTGGGACGGTACTTACTGGATTTAATTTCGTCATTATTGGACTTTTGTGACGGGAATTTAACGCTTTCACCTTCGGCAATGTCAACAGAATTGCGACCATTACTCGACTACATAAGAGACGTTTATTAAAGTAGTAACTAAAAGAGCAACGGACGTTACTCAGACTTGAAGTGAAGGCTTATTGCGACAATTAAAAAGTCCGTGTTCTTACAAGTTTTACATACTTATTACTTTTCATAAAGTGCGTAATGTTTAATGTTCTTCTGTATTTGGTGGTCGAATGTATATTTCGATGATTTGTGACTTATCTGACCTCGATTATGACAGGAGCATTCGCATGGAGCTTGCCTTTTTGGGCGCCATTTTTTCAAGGCTTCCTCGTCAATATAAAACTTTCCTATAGTAAAATACTGTGACACGTAGTGCCGTTGACTCTTCATCTGTTTTAGTAGGTGCATATTATGTTGTTACCCATATTTTTACAAGCTTTTTATTAGCTTGCTTTATTCGTATGTGTTTCCAGTTACTCGCATTGTCATCCATTTTTTAAGCTCTTCCTGGCATCCGATTGAGCTAAAACTTGGCATTCTTATAAAACTTCGGTCACAACGCAAAAAAATGATACCTTGAAGCTGGTCTGATGACGCAGCCCGAAGGAGGTCATAGGAACTCCTCAACTAAATAAGATTTGCGAGCATCTTCGAGTTTGAACTCGTTGGTTTTGTCTTGACAAGTGCTATTACACTAGGTGTCCAGGTTCTGATGATGGAGCCTGAAGGAAAGGACTCTCCACCTAATCAAGATAACCCTGTTGTGTTTCGGCCGTTAGGATTTATCTTGAAAAGTACCTTACTAGTGAAGGTAAAAAGATATTTAAACATTTTGTAATATTGAAAAGTACAAAGTAAAACTTACGAAAACATAGAACGTTAATATTTCTAAAAAGCTTGAGGCGTGAACGTCCTTCGTACACTTGAAAGATAAAGCCTCATCCTATTTAGAAAATATTAAAATTTTTACGTAAGTTTTATTTAATACATTTAGAGCTGATTTTTCAATCGACCGATAATTTTTATTCATGGAATAAAATTGACGTCTGACAGATTTTGTATGGCAGAAGTGTCAAAAATTCAAAATTATTCCTCGAATAAAGTTATCAGATGACTGAAAAACCAGCCCTAGATAACTAAAAGTTTTGTTTGGTTTTTAAAAAGGTTTTTTTTACTTGTCTCGTATCATTTATCGAATGAGATGCTTCTCTACGTTTGAGGGACACACAACCGTTTTACTGCCATGGAAATAAACCTCTGAAAATGTAAATTGTTATGCCTCATTAGCATTTAGAAAAGTTTACGTACATACATACTTAGAATATATTTGGCACGTTAACTCTCCTACTTGGAGATGTAAATTTATCAATAAATAGTGTCATCTATTACCATCAACCGAGCACAAATCCAGACAGACAGATAGGGCTGCTACTGAGAAGTTCCAGATAAAAAACCCAACAACACTTTGCCCGATCCGGGAATCGAACCCAAGACCTCATACTTCAATTATTATGGTTGTTAAACTGAAGACTGTTTCTAGGAAGGTTCTAGGAGACTTTAACATGCAGACAAGTGGTTTTGTTACAAGGATGACCAGCAGAGACCTTCTGGGAGCTGATTCTGCGATCTACCGATCTTCACAGTGAGATTTTTACAGAACAGACCGGCTGTTGTATCCCAAGGGCGGTAAGTATTACCAAATCACTCCTTTTCTCCGGCAGGGAAAGTAGAAGGTATATGTCGGACTCCTACTTATCACCACGAAAAACACATAAATGCATAATAAATAAATAAGCCTTTATTTCTTCTATATAATAGTAGTTTAGTTGACACTTTAAATAATACAGGCTGGCAGGGACATGTAATTAATTAAGGATTGTGTACATGATCCTAGTGCACAAATGTTTCGTCTGTTATCCTACTTCCAACTATCCTACTAATGCGAAAGTTTGTTTGGATGGATGGATGGATGGATGGATATTTGTTACTCTTTCACGCCAAAACTACTGAACGGATTTGGATGAAATTTGGCACACAGATAGTTTATAACCAGGATTAACACATAGGACTTTTTATCCCGATATTCCCACGGGATCAAAACTTATGCGATTGAAACCGCGGAGCGCATCTAGTAGTTATTATAATTACTTTCAAGATTCGGGGTTTTCGAAAAACACTTATAAATCAGTTATTTGACCCTCGTTTGTCGTTAAAATATTCGGTGAATCTTTTATTTTTGTTGAACAGGTACGTCTATCCTATTATACGGTTCACTCTTATGAATCTGTGTAAATCACATTTAATGTAAACGTGATTTATTGCGTATCCATCGCGTTTCCTCGACCACGGTCCTGAATGACGTCAATTAAGAATAGATTTTTCTATTGTTCTGGCAGTGATAGAATTAGGGAGTTTGTCAGCTGTCAATCAAACAGCGAGCTCTTCAGTGAACTTTCAGACACTAACAAGGAAGATAGGAATCTGACTGATTCTGGATCACTGGGTAGGAGATAGTAACATTAATTAGAGACAGCCAGAGCTTCATTAACCTACAAAAATTTGAGCTTGCCTGCCCAATACTAATTATACAAGTCTGTTGTCACACTACATTGAGGAACTTACCTAATTTCTAAAAATTTGGCTTACCATATGTGGTGGTGGCATTATTACGTCTAAGTATACCTACTTACCTAGGCAGTACTTATTACCATAAGTACTAGGTATTACAGCACTATCTGACTTGTGCATTAGAAACAGCTTTCTGCAAATACAAATCCGTTTGCGTCATGATGATTTAACAATAATTATCCTCCACCATGCATCAGTGGTAGCCCAGTGGTATCAGCCGCGACTTACGAGTTGTAGGTCGTAGGTTCGAATCCAGACAGGCGTTTTACGTTGTGCAAATTTTTTCATCACCACTGCTCTCAAAACGGTGAAGGAAAACGTCGTGAGGAACCGGCAAGCCCTAGAACCAAAAATTCGAAGACATGTGACATCTACCAACACGCACTGGGCCCGCGTGGTAGATTATGGCGCCCCCCCTCACAGAGTGGAGGCGTGTGTCCCAGTGGAAACATTAAAGGCTGATTATGTATCATTTTATTTGGCAAAAAGTGTATTATGAACAGACACCCTATCATTGTGAAAGGAACTCCTAAAAACGTTACAATAACCTTTATGAAAGAGAATATTAGATAGCGACACACATGGCATGTATCGAAGAATATTTTGATATTTTGTCGCGAATCTGACTCCCACCTGTTATTCGCTTTGATACTCAGTAAGCGTGCTCCTCGTTATAATAAAATGGCCGCCTGTGCCCCCAGAGTAATGTAAACTGTTTTTGTAGCGCTACTGAAATAAAGAGTTATTACCTTAATTTCTCTGTGTGAAGACATTTAATTTTGCGTTATGTTTTTTTTTTCATTTATGTTTTGGTTGGCTGACACTTTTGGTTATAAATTTCGCTTTTATTTTATACCAGCACCCTAATTGCGTAACAAACTATCAATCTCAATCTGAATCATTTTGAAGGATATTGCTAATCCATTGCTTCATATGTTCGAAAAATTGGTCTTATCAACAACGTAAATAACGCAATGAATGTTGTTGAACTGTCAAAATAAAAGCCATTGCTACTGATAGTGTGTCATATGTTACGCATTTACCCCGCTGGGGGATTATAAGGTTTTTGAGTTTAGAGAGACTGTACAAACTGAGTCGGGTATTGCGCCAGCAGGACGCGACTGCGTGCGTCTATTGTTTTAATGATTAGGAAGTCACGCGAATATTTGCGCTAGTTTGAACACCTCCAAACAAGTTAGTTGTCACAATCGGTGAGAGCGTATTCCGTCACAAAAATAAATATAAAGCTTTAGGTTACTTTTGCGTACAGAAGAAATCTAAATGCAAAATCCTTTCTCTTTGAAGAGGCCCCCCTATTCCCGCGCGATCTCCACCATTGGAAATGGTCCAAAAAACCATAGATTGTAGAAAGAATTGTGGTGAACTTTTCGTAGCAGTTACGTAGCAGCTTAGCAATCAACTCCAGGTTCTTGAAAGTCTGATAAATTTATACCGACTACTGTTATCGATTATCAACTGGTTTCAGCCATAGATAGGTAGATGCTTACTGATCAAGTGATCACAGATTAGAACACTAGGAAACTGTGCATCTTTATGAATCAGCATATGTCTTTTCCCAAATATGTTGGGGTCGGCTTCCAGTCTAACCGGATGCAGCCGAACGACAGTATTTTACATGGAGCGACTATCCTTTTGCTCCCTTGAGCATTTGTATAAATAATAATATAAATTGAGTGAAAGTAAGCAACGACAAACGGTGAAGGAAAACATCGTGATGAAACCGGCATGTCTTAGGACTAAAAATTCGTAGACATGTGACATCTACCAAGCCGCGCTGGGCCCGCGTGGTGGATTACGGCCCACTCCCTCTCACTGAGAGGAGGCCTGTGTCCCAGCAGTGGGAACAATATAGGCTGATTATGTATGAATAAAAGCAAACGATCGGACGGATTACCTGTGAGAGTAATAAATTAGACATATTGAAATAGTTCAGTATTTTCAGTAGTTCATAGTTGGGTTTAGTTTGGAACTCGATTCGTGTTTGAAACAATACAGACAGTATGATAAATAAAAGCCGCTTGCGACTTTGTGAACTGTTTCCAACTAAAAGCGTAATATTTTATAAATAAAACTAGGCTTAAACTACAAAGGCAATCGAGTTTTCACAACTTTTACTTACGTTTTTAATAAACTGTTGATGTTATTAGATATCTATTTTGTAGAGAGTAGTCCCGGTGGTCAATCGTGGATCTTTGACAGTCGTTACGGGTCGTCAGAAGCCCGAAAGTCTGCCAACCAGTCTTACCATTTAGTAATTGGGTTGTGGAGGTCAGATAGGCAGTCGCTCCATGTAAAATACTGGTACTCAGCTGCATCCGGTTAGACTGGAAGCCGACCCCAACATAGTTGGGAAAAGGCTAGCCAGATGATGATATAGGTATTTACCTAATCGCGATTTGTTTGGTGTACCCAGTATTTTTTTTTAAATTTACCTTGTTCCCGATGGAACAAAAGATTTATGTGTCGTTGGAAGATGGGGTTAGATGAAGTTATAGAACGTTAAATGAAATTACGAAGACTGTTCTTACATAAAATCCCAAAAGGAGTTTTCTTTTAAATATTTAAGCTTGTTGAGTCTATCGCGATCGTGAACTTTTTAGTACTTGTTAACATATTAAAACAATTCATTTTCTTATTGGCTCGAATTCAGACCACTTCAGGCCTCCTTAAAAGTCTTAAGCTGGCATTTAAATCCCGCATCTGCTAATTAAGACAAAAGTTTGTAACAATATTCCTAGAATATTGAGCCTCTTATACCTAGACTTCAGCTGAAAGCTAATAACGGCCTTTCTTACATAAAAACCCAATATTTGCTAGCATTTTGTCTACCAGCAAGGGTGTGTTTTGCTTACAAAATAAAATGAAATAGCTAAAGAGGAGGGAAGCCGATTTGCAAGAAGGGTGCTTATTTAAATGAGATTTTAATTATTTAAAAAAGGTATAATTATCGTTTTTCCGTGTTTTCTTTCGTGCCCGTTTGTTTCGGTTGGTAAATAAATCTTGAGGACAAGGTTTATTTTGTTTTTATTTGTACAGAAAGACTCATAAAGATGTACATTCATTGACAAGAATTCATTTGATTGTCTATTATTGTTTCATAATACTTTGTCGCTAGATATGAGTACATTCAGTGAGATATCAAAAGTGGAATAGATGTTTTGTAACTACAAATGGGTACACTATTATGGAACAAAGACTGCAGCTTTCTTGTCTCCTGGTACCCTTTTCCTAAACAAAATGGTACTTCAACGTATTTCGTGTCTAATAAGTATATTAATATTTTTAACTACAGTAAACTTTATTACAGGTAAGTTATACGAAATACAGTGATTACCCCTGTTCGATTTCATCATCCTTTGCTCCCTTTTTGTGGGATAAATCGCTCAATTTGCCCGTAATCCATCGATGGCCGTCAGAGTCAGTCCAATGTAGGTCATTGGACAAAAGAGTAATTAAAACTATAAAACTAAAGTAAACGAGGGGAGTGTAACTGCCGCTAGTACTTGCTAGTAGTTTATTGAGGCGGATACAATTAGATTAGTCCCGAATGAAGACAAACAACCGAAAACGAGTGTTACGTGATTGTCCTTTGTGTGCAGAGTGATTTTTGTGTAAGGATTAGCTGCGCGTGAAATTTCTTGTTTTCCCGACGGTGTTGCGATGCAATACGATGGAGTGGCCCATCGTGTTGCATCGACCGTCCGCGCTATGGCTCCGTTTTCGCTTAGCATTATTTCAGACTTTTATTCTATTTGTTCTGCTCCTGAGGATCCTAGCGTGATGTTGAATAACCTATAGCCTTCCTCAGGAATTGGGCTATCACCAGCATACATAAAGATTTTTTTAGATCCGACTGGTAGTTCCAGAGATTTAAACAAACAAACAAACTCTTCACCTTTATTATTAGTATAGATTTCTTATTGGTCAAAAGAGGGTCTCATGGGCAAAGTGATAACAGCCGCACGGGTCTATCGAAGGTTAAGCCTACACTTGCCGCGGTCGGCTCGTGGATGGGCGACAATCCATTACATATCGAGTCTCTGTGGCTCGGAAAGCACGTGTGGCGTGATATTCAATCCATTTATATTGGGCCATATAATATTGATTTCTATCACACCTGAGATCGTATCCATTACTTTTATTTCTGTCTGTACAACATCGAATAAATATTGATGGTATTTGTATCGCGTGTTATTGTACTTGGATTATATCTCGCCTGAA
Source organism: Apamea monoglypha (assembly GCA_911387795.2). NCBI lineage: Eukaryota > Metazoa > Arthropoda > Insecta > Lepidoptera > Noctuidae > Apamea > Apamea monoglypha. The sequence continues at coordinate 13,858,983 of OU426916.1, forward strand.
AGGGAATCGACAATAAAAGAAACAATAGGTGTACTCCGCATCTCCAGTGGGAATTATAAGCCACGCAGGTGATAACAACAGGGGCTTACAGGGATTATATTCAGTTGAATGGCTCCTGTAATACAGCTACAGATAATAGTCGCGAATGTTGGATTGACAGCCTTTATTTCAAGTCCATATTTTAGACAATATGTAAACCTGACCTGCCTATTAATTGAGCGCCAAGATATAGACTAACAGTCTAGTTAGGGGCTCACTGGTAATATTTTTTTTTTGTAAAGCAATAACGTTTACTCTTGTTAGCTTTAAGAATATTATTCATCCATGTATTTGATTTTTCTGAAAAAAATATATATGTCTATTTCTAGTTTGAAATAAAATTGTCTAACCAGCAAGATCTGCCTTCTCGAAGGGTTTTAGATTTGTACTTAAAGTTTTTTTTAACTCCTATGGCTTTCCCAATTGCTAAAATTAAAACATAATGTAATTTTACAATTATGTATTTATAAAATATTGAGTAAGAAAATATACAATAATCTGCCTAGCCTTTTCCCAACTATGTTGGGGTCGGCTTCCAGTTTTATCAGATGTAGCTGCATCTGATAAAACTCAAAAGGTCAAATAGGCAGTCGTTCCGTGTGAAATACTGGTATAGAGCACAATACCAGTATTTGACATGAACCATCTGTGTGCCAAATTTCATCCAAACCCGTTCAGTAGTTTTTGTGTGAAAGAGTAACAAACATCCATCCATCCATCCATACAAACTTTCACGTTTATAATATTAGTAGGATACTTAATTTTAATTATACAACGACATTATAAATCATATCATTATTACGTCAATCCTCCAGATTCCTTAAGTGCTTACGACTTTCGATTGACCTGTAAGTCTTCTTTAATAGTCCCGCAAACGACCATCTCTAGACCGCAAGAAACATTCGTAGACGTCATCAACACTATCATAAAAACAGTCATCACATCATATGAATGAATGCAGCATACATAACATACATACGTGCACTATATGACACACATTATGATGCACGGAATATTTTTGACGACACGATATTTATAATCTGTGCGATAAAAAGGTGGCTACAGAATCATTAATTTGTTCGTGCAATTGTGTAGGGCTGTCGAGGTTCCAAAATCACTTTGTAATGTTCCCACTGCTGGGCCACCGGCCTCCTTTCGGTGAGAGGGAGTGGGCCGTAATCCACTACGCGGGCCCAGTGCGGGTTAGTAGATGTCACATGTCCTTGAATTCACTTTTTTTTTAAAACCTAGAAATAAATTTACACAGCTTTAAGTACCTACAGTAAATTGATTCATTCGTTCCTTCGAGATGCACACATCATAGTCTAGCAGAGCTTGGAGTGCGAAGACCTTACGCAGGATGTACTGTGTGTGTGTATAGCAGCTGAAGATGTAGTTTAACCCTGCCGAGCACCAGAAAAGGAAATAGTATCGCAGTATTATAAAAGAGGGAAGCATTATAACCGGTTCAGCAGAGGTATGTGACAATTCACTGGTACCTCGATTAATTTAGACAATGAAACCAGGACAAACATGTGCGAGCGAGCGCAGCCCTGTTGCGCTAACGTGCGCGTGCGCCGAGTCCATTGCGCCCACGCCGCACATGCACGTCAACCTTGCGAGTATCGGGGACACTCGCTACTTCCATCAATCAACCCATTATATAGTATTCACTGGGGATTACATAAAACAATGTTAGATGCTGTTACGTTTATCAGCGACGCCATTTAATGAGATATAAAAATAAAATGGGGCAAACAAGGTTATGCTGATGTTGTCATAGTTACTCATAACCTAAATAAAAGTAGGTAGCTTTTTATAAAAAGATAGGTAAGTTTTTATAAGATTCGATTGTATGTTTTTCGATAGATAAATCATCTAAAAGAAATGCCAGCACATGGTGTAACACACTATCAATGTCAATCTGAATAATTTTGAAGGATATTGCTAATCCATTGCTTCATATGTTCGAAAAATGTGTATGACCGACAACGTAAATAACGCAATGAATGTTGTTGAACTGTCAAAATGAAAGCCATTGCTACTGAGTGTGTTGCCTACGCAATTACCCCGCTGCTCGTACGTAACTTAAAGCTGTTTAATGAAAAAAAATTAATAGATACACTAAAGATTTTTCGTTAACGTTTTCCAGATTTTAATTTTCCCAATTTTAGTTGGGGCTTGGGTTAATTAATTTAAACTTTCTTTTATTAATAATTGGGTAAGTACATAAGATAACTTTACGTCATTAATTGGTAAAAAGTTACGCTTGCCTGTCAAGGTTTTTAATTTTTCAGGAAGACCGCTTTTCTTCGCATTTTCCCAACTATGTTGGGGTCGGCTTCCAGTCTAACCGAATGCTGCTGAATACCTGTATTTTACATGGAGCGACTGCCTATCTGACCTTCACAACCCAGTTACTGGGTAACACGATACCCCTTGGTAAGACTGGTTGTCAGACTTTTCTTCTGCTAATAAGTACCTAACCATCAAATTAAAAATAAAATAAAAATTGAAGTATCTATTTGTAATGTAAGCTTTTTACTAAATATGTCTGTCTGTTTGTTCCGTCTAATCTTCGAAACGGATGGCCAATTTTGACGGGACTTTCACTTACCGAAATTTTAGAAAAGTAATTAGAAGAATTAAAAGCCATGAATGGCACGCGAACGAAGTCGCGGGACAGCTAGTGTTACATAAGATTATTGAATGTTAATGAAATACCAACTACTCGTAAGAAACATAAATCATGTTTTCTCCAATCATTCTGTTTCACACAGTAGTTTTAACAAGTTTTCGTGGCACATAATTATTAACTTGTAATTCGTCACAGAGGAGGCCGCATGACATTTAGCCTTTGCCTCGTTCGTGAACTGAATTACTGAAATAATAACCTCCTATATCATTACGCGTTTATGGTCATAAGCCTTGTTATATCACAATTATGTGTAATCTTTGAATGTTAAAGTTATCCATGTTAATGGCAATGGATGGGTTTTTTTAAATAGAGATGTAGGTACTCGTAAGTATCTCAATCAACAAAAACAAATATCATCGTCATCTGCCGAGCCTTTTCCCAACTATGTGGGGGTCGGCTTCCAGTCTAGCCGGATGCAGCTGAATACTAGTATTTTACCCTTGGTAAGACTGGTTGTCAGACTTTGGGGCTTCTGACGACCAGTAACGACTGCCAAATGATCCACGAACGACAGCCGGGACCAACGAATTACGAAGGGGTTTTTAAATGTAAATATGGTCACCCATCCACGAACCATACCATCCAACAACAAAAATATATGGATGAAAAAGTCGTACCTAACGTATTTCGCGGAGCCTACATAAATAATTGGTAAACGGACAGGATGATTTTTATGATAAACTGGCACTTACTCTTCAATCTACAAAGCCATGATTTCCACATTTGTTGACAAGTCAAGTACTTAAGCTGATATTTTTCAGTTCGGTATCTATTTCGTAGCAGATTTTCGCAGCATGAGTCCATCAGATGTTAATGAAAAGGGTAGGTATACAATTAGGAGCCTGAGCATGGATGTTGCTATAGTAATTGTAAAGCTATTAATATCCCCGATAGCGCTTAATAGTATGAAAATACTTCAAACTTCTGGAGTATACGACACTGCAGTATTAAACTATTACACAATTTAGTTCCCATCGATATTCAAGGCATTTAACTGTCACAAATACTGCCTGAAGAAAAGTATATACAGGCTCCAGCAGACAGGTACAACGCGACGGTGCGACGCGATTCTTTTAGAACAATTTTAATTAAGTTTTCATAGGCAATGTTCTACTAGAATCGCGTCGCGCCTGTCTGCGGGATACATATAACGCAAACAATATATATATCGAGCGAAGGTAAACTTCACCAATTACGAGGCGTAATTTGATTAGTACCACCACAATGAAACTGATTAACGCCTTCACACACACGTTCATGAACTGTGCGCCAATTTGTAACAAATATTCTGTTATCAAAGTCTGAAGGAATATTACGAAGTTGTGAAGAAGTTTGATATTACTTTATTAACTTAATAAGTATATCTAAGGGAATTAAGTGGTACGATGTTCTTTTAGATTCGTGGTTGAGTAATTTGTTTTTCGACTATATACGTACTCTTGTGAAATTTCTCCCGAAGAAGTTAAGAGGAAATAAATATTCGCTAAACATACTTTCTTAAAATAATATATCTAGATTTGCTGTCGTCTGGAGTTGAAAAAAAAAAATACCTAACATTTGAAATCAAATCAAAATCAAAAGTCATTTATTTAAATTAGATACAGAGTCGGGAATCAGCACTTTTCGAACGTCAAAATTACACAAGAGAGTCCCCCAAAACGCTCACCATTCGTAGTGCTTTCGCTGGGAAGAAGTGGCGCAACAAATTTCTCAGCAGCACAGCTGTCTGTTCAGTTAGAAAAACTTGATTCTATACAAAGTAACTAACATTAGGAGACACACCAATAAATAAATAAATAAATAAATAAATAAATCCCGGGACATTTCACACAGCACCATTTGTCCCAAGCTAAGCAACCTAATGCTTGTGTTATGGTAACAAGATGGCTGATAAACTACTTATATACAATTTTTTTTTTGTAAATACATACATATTATAGATAGAAAAACACCCAGACTCGGAACAAATACAAAATCGGAATAAATACAATGAAAACTATACTCAAGCTAAAATGAATAACTGAGAAATGAGAGAAAAACGACGATCTGATGACGTTTGCAGGGCCAACATGGCCAGAGATCGCACAAGACAGGGACATTTGGAAGAAAAAAGGGGAGAGGCCTTTGCCCAGCAGTGGGACAAAAATTGGCTATCAAAAAAAAAAAATAGAGAAAGACAGTTCGAAAGAGGTTATAAGTTGTTGAGGCTGTAAACGTAGTTCGAACGTGTGGTAGATTGGAACAGCACCCAATTTACGATTGTAGCAGTATCTACAACGCCACATACGGACAACGCGTCATACTGACGTCACGCAAATCCTGCATCTCGCAAGCAGAGTTTACCGCGCAATTAACATAGATACAATTTCCCAACATCAATCGTTGGGCAATTGCCCGCCAGACACAACTCCCGTCTGGTCGGAGGATCCTCCCTTTTCTATGGAGGATGAGTGAACTTTACACCCTCATGCCTCTAAACGATAATAAATTATGTTTATTTAACTACCAAGAGCATTATCACTTGTGATAAAATAAGCAACATTCCAGTAACCTAATTGGGTAACACATTATCAATCGCAATCTGAATCGTTTTGAAACATATTGCTAATCCATTGCTTTATATGTTTGAAACATTTGTCTGCTCGACATCATAAATAATGCAATGAATGTTGTTAAACTATCAAAATGAAAGCCATTGCTACTGTTAGTGTGTTACGCAACTACCCCACTGTTCTCCAAACTAACTAGCAACTACTATTAAAATGATCAACATTAGTCCCCATAATTCACAGCCCTACCGAGCTGCGATTGTCGTGCAAACTTGCGAAGAGCGCCGACTATTATTGTCAACAGAGCCGAGATACCTATTCATGACCTATTCCCACGCCAGCTCTCGTTCGACTGCTAGCTCTATTAAATCGGGCCTGTTTAGCTATCTGTTGGAAATTGCACCTTAATTGCTAAACGGTATAACTTGGGACTGATTTTGACAAGGCCCTTTATTTGGGAGTAATTCTTATCTGTACTATAATTGCGTGACGCACGATTAATCACAATCCGACTGATTTTTAAGGACATTGCTTATCCATTGCTGCACATGTTCGAAAAATTTGGCTGCACAACAACGTAAATAACGCAATGAATGTTGTTGAACTGTCAAAATGAAAGCCATTGCTAGTGTTAGTTTGTTACGCAATTGCCCCGCTGTGCCTATTTATTTTCTAATTAATACACGCGCGAAACACGCAATTAATTAGACCAACTTTCAGGGCCCCCTTCTTAATATACAATTAGAATACCACAGAAGTCTAATTAGTACCTACGCAATTAATGATATGACCTGGACCTATGGCCTCTAATGTAAAAGGGTAATTCAATAGAACAATATGACCTGGCCCGTGGCTAAATGATAACAGCCGCACAGGTCGATCGATCAGGTTAAGCTACGCTTGCCGCGGTTGGTCTGTGGATGGGACCCCATGTTTACATATAGAGACCCCTCCGTGCCTCGGAAAGCATGTTAAGCTGCTGGTCCCGGCGGTCACTCGTGGATCTTTAAAAGGAGTTACGGGCAGTCAGAAGCCCGAAAGTCTGTTAAAACCAGTCTTATCAAGAGGCATCGTATTACCCAGTGGGCTGTGGAGGTCAGCTAGGCAGTCGCTTCATGTAAAATACTGGTATGCTATATAGCTGCATCCGGTTAGACTGGAAGCCGACCCCAACATAGTTGGGAAAAGGCTCGACAGATGATGAATATGGCCTAACCTTGAGGGAAGAACCTTTAACTCACATCCAATTAACTTTTAACAGTCCTTGTTAGGTGTAATGTAACTTGATATTTATTACCTCTTCAGATTAATGCCATTTCGTGGATCGCGGGATCTTTCCTAAGGGAATTTGACTTCGTGTGTTGGTGAACGTCGAGTTGTATTAAGTTGGATATCAAAAGGTAGTTGGATACTATTTACTGATAGTTTTGAAAGGTATTAGTGTTAAATAGGTTAAGTAAATAGGATTTGTTGAGTTTATTCATCTCTAGGGGACTTTGGTATTTATATGAACGCCGATGACTTATGGGTCGTATCTAGTTTTTTAGTAATTTTTGGTGCAGTGATGGCCCAGTGGTAACTGCAACGACTTATGAGTTGTAGGTCGTAGGTTCGGGCCCCAGACAGGCGCTTTACTTTGTGTAAATTATTTCATCACCATTGCTCTCAAAATGGTGAAGGGAAACGTGAGGAAACCGGCATGTCCTAGAACCAAAAATTCGAAGACATGTGACATCTACCAACCCGCACAGGGCCCGCGTGGTAGATTAAAGCCCTCTAGAAGAGAGGAGGCCTGTGTCCCAGCAGTGGGAACAATATAGGCTGATTATGATTATGATGTACAGACGCCAACACATCAAGCTACTACAATCTGTCAAATTTCTTTAATAGATTATCAACTTTATCGCTAAAGCATTAAGGTTCAAGATTGATTGGGAAAATTTGACAGTTTCGGGTAGCTTGACCTGCTGGCGTCTGTACACCATGAATATTACAGAACATAAATGTAGAAATTTTACAAGGCATGACACAATGGGCGGTAATATCACTAAAAGCGATCTTTTAAATTATACTCAATAATTTAATTTGTTTCAGAATTAAAATAACTGAAATAACTGTTAACTTAGGATCCTTTGTGGACTTAACGAGTTGTATAATTAGTTTTTAACACAATTCAAAACACCGATTGCTAATTGGTCTCTTGTCCAAAAAACAATTATCAAAACGTACAAGCAAATACAAAGGATCAAAGAACTCATTTCGATATTCAGAAACACACACATACCAACAAATATATAACATCATACATACACATAAATCTAAACTAAGTACTCGTAATAATATAAAAGAGAAAACATTTGTTTTTTTGTATGTTTGTTTGTTACGCTTTCACGCTAAAACTCCTGAACAGATATGGATGAAATTTGGCACATGGGTAGACCATGACCAGGGGGTCTACTACAAAGTGCAAAGTGCGAATGATCGGATCGGACTGACACATGGCCGAGCCGAATATTATTGAAAAATGCGAAAAAAGTTCGGATCGGCTCAGTTGGGTCGGGACCATAGTCAATATTTGAAACAGTGTAGGAGTGTAGGATCGGGACCGACCGAACCAAATAGTAACTTTGTAGCAGGAAACGGCCGATACCACTTCGGAGTAGACGCCCTGGATTAAGACATAAGATGATTTTTATCCCGATAATGCCACGGGATCGAGATTTATGCGGGTGACACTGAGGGGCGTAGCTAGTATTTGATGCAGAAAGAAAACAACCAAATGAACGGTTAATATAGGATGAATTCATTTGTTGACCGATTACGAATTACTAACTTGTGCTAAAAACAATTATCAAAAAGTAGCGGCAGAAACAGAGGATCAAAGTGTTCATTTCGATATTCAGAAACACGTACATAGCACCAAATATATAACAATATAAAACAAACATACATTCATCTACATATATAGGTATACTAATATTAAAGCTGAAGAGTTTGTTTGTTTGTTTGAACGCGCTAATCTCTGGAACTACCGCTCGGATTTGAAAAATTCTTCTTGCATTTGATAGCCCAGTTCTCCTGGAAGGCTATAGGTCATTTAACATCATGCTAGGACCTTTAGGAGCCGCGCAAAAAGAAACAAATAGTCAGAAAGAACGCTAAGCGAAAACGAAGTAATAGCGTGGGTCGGGGGAATCAGATATTCCACGCGGACGAAGTCAGGGCAGAAGCTAGTAATAGTAACACGTGCCCGTTATATTTTACGTCTAGTGCTCTTATTATCTCGGCAACGTTTAGACATAAAAATGTTGACATAAAGTTGTTCGCCTTCTCAAGCTTGTTTCGTTTGTCTAATGTTTGGTCATTAGGCTGATAAAAGAGGTTTTTATAAAAAAGGCCGGCTATCATCTATAAGGCTGATCATCATTTTTCATGTTGTAACTTTATGTAAAAAGTTGTTTAAACTGACAACCTCATGTTAATCACTTAGACGTGTTTTTACCGACGTAATAATTTACCTTACAACGAATTTTCACACCTCCAAACCGAGCTGTTTATTAAGAAAATTCACAAACTTAACTATCCTTATGATATCCTTCTCGCACGGTTCCCCATAATTTTCCCTTCGATGCCCCCTCTCTTTCATATATAACCCGTATAGTATAAGTCTATCTCTGTCGTATTTTGGTTTTCAGTGTGTTTCAGCAGCCAGCTGAGCGGGCGCGACGCGTTGCCATGGTAACCATTGATCGGCGGCCATCTTGAATGCAGCCGTCTGCAAAGCCGTACTCTAGACAATAATGGGATTTGGCGCTCGAGTTAAAAATAGGTGTGGTGGAAACATGGGAAGTATGGAAATTCGGAGGATACGGGTATGTCGTCCTATGTGTTAGGAAATTATATGGGCGCATCACTGTGATTTTTTGGGAAGAAATTCTGTGTTTGTACTTGACTGTTAGTAAATAAAAGTATTTAGAGAATAACAATTATGTTCGAAAATAAATAAATTGAAGCATAATATAATAATCATATTACATACTCCTGAAAGTAGTTACTGTAGGTTCACAATTTTCATAGTTTGTGTCGTTTTTGACGAGTTTTATTGACCTTAAAGCTATTAATAGTTGTTAGGATTTGATCAATATAGCCAGTTATACAAATAATAGTTTTATCCCTATTTATCTAGAGAAAGATTCGACCTAGAACAGCTGATGTAAACGGTTCCCAGACACAATAGAGTAGGATGGTTAGCGGGTCGCTTTCCATGCCCATTCTGCGGGCCGCCCGGCCGGCTGAGAGATGTCGCATCCTCCTTATCGACCGATCCCGGCTGCTATAAATAATACGTGACCCGACTGAATCGAAAACATGGAACTGTTTTTTTTTTAATATTTAAAAAGCTGGTGACAATGTAATTTTCTATTGGTTGATTTATAAACGTTAAAATTAAGAGACGTTTAAAAGTCAAAAATGTATGGTTAAACAGTCGCTAATCATTACTTAACTTTAAGCAATATTTATAAATAAAGGGGTTGGTGTCTATACGCTGTCTATGTTCCTGTTTGCTGCGTATTCAGTAAAATTCCAAATTTTACGGCTAGCTAACTTAATTGAAGAGGTTGTTTTTTGGTAGACACGTTATTAGTAATTTTTGGTACACTACCTCGGATTAAGGAAAGTAAGGAGTGCTTCTTTAATTTAAGAAGACTGAATAGTTTACAAGCGCCTGAAGTTACGAGGTCAGACAGTAAACAATTTGTAGAGTAAAAGAGGTACAGGTCTAACTTGCAGCTGTTCCTGAATTAGTGACAACTTACTCTCTGAAGTATGGTAGGTTCCGCAGTAGCCAAACCACTGTCATTTTCTTTTATCCACACTGTCATTGTCTTTGCCGGATGTAGTTCTAGTAAAGTATCATTTTAAATGTAAATGTGAAGCACACAATATGTTTTTCTTTGTTTTTTTTTAATGTGTGTTATTTATGTCATATGCCAACAAACACAAATAAACTACTAACTAACTAACTACACTAAAAAACAAAAATAAACTTTTTTTTTTGAAGAACTAATACATTTTTTTCTTTAGAATAGAATATAATAATCATTTGCATAAAAAACATGGTAGAATAATAAGGTTATGATATCATGTCTCGCCATAGACAATACAAATATTTTAAAGGTTAACGTATCTTTCTTTAGGCAGCCTTCGCGCCTGGTGATTATTCGTGTTGTATTAAAACTAGCAACATTTTAGGAGAGAATATTTTAAATTTAACTATTTCGGTTTTATGTGTGGTTACATAGTTAGAATGTTACGTAAGAAATGACACAAAAAAACTAAATGCCTAAACAATATCATTATCATTATCATCATCTCCAACAATTTTGGTCCATTTAAGTAATTTTAAAACTATCATATAACCATCCCATTAGCTTCCCGGTCCCGTGAGAACTTCTTAACAATGTGGGGTATCTATCGACCGGTCCAGATCCAATCGATACGGGTCGTAACCGGGAGCCGGTGACCGGACGGCACCCTGACGGCGGCCGATCTAAATTTTATTGCAACACTACGCTCGACTGGCTTTTGTCTCGCTCGACATTTTTTTATAGGACTGGGAAGAAAACGGCCTTGATTGGAAACAGCTGTTCGAGAAAACGTGGCGAAATTGGATGTTGTAATATTATTTGACATATAAGAGAGTCCATTAACGGATTACTGAGTTAAGTACCTAAATGAAAGGCTATTAGGGGAGCAATGAATGTTAAGTTTTGCATAAATGAGGCTTTAATTTAATCGATCCCTTTTTATTTCGTCTTTCATGAATTGTGGCCAAATAAATGTCATTCTTTCTTTCTTCAAATTATAGGTACCAATAGGAAGGTACTAAGCTCAGATTATAGAATAAAGATTTCTTCTCTATAATCTGAGATCTTTATTCTATAATCTGAGGTAGGTACTAAGTTTAAGGTACTTATTGCGAAAGTGTTGAAAATTAAGAAAATTCGAGCACTTTGACCTATTGACAGCGATGCGGACGAATTTTTTGACACCCATGTTCTCATCCCCATTTTATTTTTAATAAACAAATTATTTAGTGTTAGCTTCTATATTGTAATTAAGATTTATAACTAAGTTGTTATATGTTTATGTAGAAAATATTGTTTTTAGGACTGATTTTTCCAACGCCAGATAATTTTATCCGAGGAATAATTTGGAATTTTTGACAGTTCTTCTTTACAAAATCTGTCAGACGTCAATATTATTCCACGAATAAAAATTATCTGTCGATTGAAAAATCAGCCTTTAAAGTACATAATTAACAATAGAATAATAACCCCTATAAGAAAGCTCAATTCATTTTATTCTCTCGTAAAAGTCCTTATCAAACAGCGACAAGAATTTATCCAACAAAATTATAAGAGAGATAAACTTAGCGCTTTCACGTCTGTCAGCTTGGACGTTTAATTTTGTTTTTGTTTACAATAAAACAAGAGTTTCTCCTCCGACTTCACTCTGGACAGACATTTCATTAGTTGTAATTAGTCACTAAGATACCGTCTAGACTGTTTACCTCGTATAAAATAGAACACAGCATAAAATCAACTACACAGACAAGTTTTTGTCAAAGCAAAATGGCTATCGTAACGTCAAATAATTGCAGAATGACTATTCGTAAAACTGCGACCAATTGAGCGAGTTAATGATCCATGTTTTTATCAACTTTCTATAAAACTGCAAATATTTTTTATTCTGGTAACACCTCTGAAATACCTGCCGTTCCGATACACATTTCAGCTTTATAACGTAGCGTTTTTCGGAGAAAAATTACCTGTGAAAGCCTCACGTACACCTACAGGGTTTATAACCCAATTTGTCACCGAAAGTGGCCAGATTCAAGCTTGAACAGGCTTTAATTAAAGCTAGTCTCGTAAAACGTTCCAAGTACTCTCTGGACGGAAATAAGTTTAGCATAACTATCATAAACACCTTTGAAACGCATTTGAATTGAAGAAAACGCAATTGAAATTCGAATACAATGAATTGTCTTTAAATTCCTATTTCGAAAAAAGTTTTTCATTTTGTTATGTCTGTGGTTGAATAACCTTTTGTAAGATGGCAACATTGAAGATTAACGCTAAATAGCTGTGACTTTATATACAGTTTAATAATTTAAATTAATTCTAAAGTAAACATAAGTCTACACCTTTCTCATTACACAGTAATTCAGCACATTCACATTCTAGTGGTGTCGCGTAATAAAGTTTAATATTTAATTTGAAGGCTTTAGTAAACGCGCCCCGGGCTCTCCACACCGGTCAAGGGCGTTGCACCAGTGCAGTATTACACCCTCCCACGCAAAATTCAACCTTACTAAAACAGTTTAAAAGTTGCTTTTCCAATGGCCAGCGATCGGAATCCCTAGGAAAATTGCTTTGCATTTCCCTGCAAAAGCCACTCGGGAAACTTTTGACTGAAACTTTAGGAGTTAAAATTGCGGATGAAAACTTTTACGGAAATAACTAGCTTTAAGGTAGCCCATCCATAAATGATCACACGTTTAATGTTCTTGGTGCTCCATAAACAGTTTTTCATTTTCAATTTGTAGAGTTTTCCCTTTCATCTTACGTTTTTCTATCTCATGCCGCGAAAATGGGATTTAGGGACCGATATAATTTTTTTTACATATTAATTTTAACCGATACAAAAACGATTTCTTAGTTGTATAGTATAGTTACTGTACTGTATAAGAACACCCAGTAACTGGGTTGTGGAGGCTGAGATAGGCAGACTGCTAAGCTAGGAAGATGATGATGTTTAAGAACAGCAGTGTAGGTATACTTACCTGCTTCAATAAGAACTTTCCATCCGTTTATTTGCCATGTTCCCTTTTGTTATATGTACAGACGCCAGCAGGTCAAGCTACCCGAAACTGTCAAATTTTCCCAATCAACCTTGAACCTTAATACTTTACAGATAAAGTTGAAAATTTATTAAAGAAATTTGACAGATTGTAGTAACTTGATGTGCTGGCGTCCGTACATACATATCTCTTCATTATTTAGTGTTGTACATATTTAAATTCTGTTTAGTTTTAATATTACTGTACCTACTTTTTATAATAAACGTTGTTTTTAAATTACAGTGAAAACATCGGAAAACAAAAATGGCAAAAAGTGAAATGTTCCGAAACTCCGGGGGAGGTTAACTTGACGAGGCCGAAAGCAAACTTAGTTGTGTTTGTTTTTTTTTCCACTGGCAATTCCATACAACAATGGTAATCAAAATTTTCCCAACTCTGTACCTACAAAAGTTAGGCTAGGTTTATACAAGCGGTAGTGGTTAAGGTATACTTAGTTCATACGGGATGAACTTCAGTAAGTCGACTTTTGTAACTCACGACTAGGGTGGGTTATATTTCCGTGCTAAGTTCAGTTTTATGTAAGAACATTGTTAGAAAATGTTGTTGTCTACGGCGTACATGTCAACTTTGATGCAATTTCATATTGTATTTCAGTGAATATTGGATGCCTTCTAAAAATACATCGACACACACACAGTCGGTTCAAAATACTATCAACCATGCTACAGTATTTGTGTCTGTGTATATCTCATGAAGCGACGCGCGCTTTACTTGTGGTTACCAAGTGTACAAACACGCTGTGAATGTGTGTGTAAGCGCAGGAGCTCTCGGTACCGTCCGAGACAATATCGACGATGGAAGTGTGTATGTGTGTTATGTGCTGACGCTATTCGTCCTCACGCACACATTCACAGCAAGTTTGTACACTTGGTTACCACAAGTAAAGCGCGCGTCACTTCGTGTGATAAAGTACTAAGTACTGGTAATCCGAATCGTCTTATTATAAGTTACAAAGAACCAAGTATCCGTCATTAAACTAAAAAACGAAAATGTAATATGATAAGTTATGTCCAAAATATGCTCATTCAATTCATTTTAGAACAACTTGGATTTTATTTTTGTAACAAAATTTATAAATAAATCACGCAGACTGAATTGATTAACATTTTGTGGGCTTCGGAATGCCCACACAAAAGTTTATTCACATAGCTATAAATGTAATTTGAAAATAGAACCTCTATTTGTAGAATTACAGTGCGAACAAAAAAAAGCAAATAAAATTGCCACTTTGGAAATCTAGCCCTTTTTGTTGATAACTTAATCGAGATAATGGACTGGATTCGTTAGTAAAAGAATAAAAGTCTTACTAAGTTCAGAATCCCAATTTGTAATTATATTACACCTTATGCAAATTAGTTTGCTTTACATAGGTACCAACCCTGTAAGTTAAGTCTCTCTGATTTTTTTATTTATGGCAACACTCTCTCTTTCATCATGTCGGTTCCTTCAATACGTTATACCTATTGAAAGAGACGCAGGTTCTTCTGTAGCATCAAGTAAGAAGCAAGGTACCCCTTGCGATAACTAGGATTAAAATAGTATGTCTTTAACATTGCCTTACACTCGATAATCTCGGCTCCCATAGCATTTTTAGGACGAGCCTTGTTAGGGCTCGTAGAAGCTACAATGTCCCAATTTCTTTGTCACCGAAGTGTCTATAAAGCCCATTTAAAGCTTCCCAGGCACGGACCAGAAGCCGACCACACACCTGGGCCAGACACAGTTAGTCGATGCATACAAATGGCAGCGCTTTGTTCAAGGCATTACGCACCTTGGTCACGTGACCTTTCTCTCACCCACGTACGACTTAGTTCAATGGAATCTACAAGTGACACCATTGTTTGTAAATACTTAGGTATTGGCGCCGATTCCCTTGGTCACAAACTAAACTAAAATTTAAGTTCAGCGCATCTTTTTCTTTCTATTTCATTAAGAAAAGGACAGAAGATAAATATTATTTCAGTCCTGTCAAATTAAGATACTCCATAGACAGTTTAGAAGTGTTTAAAAACATGGCGACTAAAAATACGTCAATTTACGTCAGGCGCTGACTAATTTGCCCCCTTGGTCTTAGCTTAGTAATTAAGGGCTGATTTTTCAATTGACAGATATTTTTTATTTGTGGAATAAAATTGACGTCCGACAGTTTTTGTATGGAAGAACTGTCAAAAATTCAAAATTATTCCTCCAATAAAATTATCTGGCGTTGGAAAAACCAGCCCTAATTACAATATTCATATTTTGAATTGATAGTAGATAGTACTTTTTATAAACAATTTCATAAAATAATATATTATTGTAATCCTGTGGTCAATATCATACAGAGAATGCCATTATGGGATTAACCGAGGCTACAACAACATACCAAAACTGTGTGATGTTAAAATCCCTAGGTAATATAACTACTAGTGTTAATTAGACACTTGGGCACTACATTGAAATTCGTTAAGCCAATACAAACAAAAAGATGATATTACAACCGCCGAGAGAGGGATGTTATAACAAATTACGTTAGTTACTAATTACAAACAAATATCTAGTCTGAAATCTGTTGACCTTACAGTTCGCAACTCCAATACCCCCCAGGCGGGAATAGTAGACGGTACAATTTACGTCATCGAGTATCAAATATATTCTTGGCTTTTCATCGGTTACCATAGCAACTAAAATAAACAAGATATTGTGTTTGAAGAACAAAATGACAGCCCTTTTCGACATCACTGAAATCCACAAGTTGAAGTACGGTCACGAGCTATATACCAATATACCTTATCCACCTGGGCCCGCGTGGTGGATTATGGCCCACTCCCTCTCACAGTGTGGAGGCCTGCGTCCCAGCGGTGGGAAGATTACAGGCTGATTATGCTGATGCCTTATGACATATCAGCATAAAAATCTAACAGATCATATGTACAGACGCCAGCAGGTCAAGCTACCCGAAACTGTCAAATTTTCCCAATTAACCTTGAACCTTAATGCTTTAGCAATAAAGTTCAAAATATATTAAAGAAATTTGACAGATTGTAGTAGCTTGATGCGCGTGGCGTCTGTACATATTTTCCACCATCATCGCGGATGAATCATGAAATCAGATATTATTTCCTAGCTGTCCGTAGAAATATACAGGCTGGCGCACAAACTGTAACCATGACTTCAGCACATGATTCTAGACACCTAGAAATTTTCGATCGTTCATCAAATAAAAATCTGCTATTTTATAGAACAGTGCAAGACCTACGCGATCAAAATATATGGAACAGCAATTGTTTTTATATACGAAAAATTTCAACGCGTGGTGAAAGAAATTCAGAATCGTGTACTGAATCCATGGTAACAGGTTGCACGTCAATGTCCCTGACAACCTTTATATTTATGCTTCTGACTGTACAAAATCGATATTGAAAGACTGTTACCTTTTTTCTTAAAAAGCTGACAGAGTAGACTTCGTCAATTAGCCGAATTGCCAGACGGGCTCAGAATTGGTAAGCATCTACACAGTCTACCTGACGAATTTTCAATTGACTGAGTTAAGTAGCTTAGTTTGGATTCAGATCCAATGTCAACGTGAAGTTAATTAAGCTTAAGGCATTTTAAAGTTATCACAATGGCAGTTGTATACAAAAATGCAAATTATTATGATGGTAATGACAAAGATTTAAATCGTTAGATTTGCCCTCACCATATAGTCGCAAGAAAAAGTGGACTGAGAAGAATGAACACACACAATAATAATGGCGTTTCCATGACAATCAAGTCAAGCCTCTGTGTGTCAGAGGTGTCAAAACGAAACAGAAGCTCGACCATGTTTTGATACAGTATGCCATCTTCGATTTAAATCTTTGGATAATGACGATCAAGGTACTGGGCTTTTTGCATTCTTCTGTCGTTTTGGACATTTGATTGCATAATTAAAAGCTTTTGGATAAGAAAGTTTTGTACGAATACAAGCAGTAACTATCTTCTTCTTAGCATGTCGATGGCAAAAATAACACGAAAAAATATTTATGCTTTGTTTTGTTCGGTACAAAATTTAGCAACCTGACTACCGTTTGCTAATGCAGCCATTATATCCTCACGTGTGCGAGTGACGATGAGGTGCAATATGTCCTGTAAAAACAATATTTGACCAGATCCGGCTTTTACACTTACCTATTATATAGTGATGTATTTAAACAGTTAACACATTTTGCGTCCGTAATATTGTTATTTCGGTGTACCAGTTCGCCCATCTGATTACGAGGTCGAAATCTCGTCAATTTACCACCAGTTTTGATGAAATTTCACACCCGAGGCTTTCACGGCAACAAGGTCAGCTCGACAGTAAATTGGACGAGGGCGTTGTCAGAAATTGAGGAATTTGATCGAGTTAGGGCAGATTTTTTGATCCGTACTTAGGACACCCTTATTAGAATTGCTAGGGTACCTAATACCTTTGTGAAGTCAGTCAAAGCATTGAAACTGTTTCAAGAACATATTTTGATTATAATGTAATTTGGCAGGTTCTCTATCTAGCCGATAAACGATAAACAAAAAAGTAATTAATTTAGATAAACATTTTTGTTCGTGGCGTCCTATGTTGGTTCAGCCTACCACCATGGAAAGAGATTATAAATGTTTAACAATAAATGCAATACACACCATAATTTCAACACAACACCGAAATCACGTGTTTTAATTCTACATAACACAATAAACGTCCTTGTTAATGAACGTTTCCCAACAAGAGATAAGGCGCGTACACCGATAGCGGCGCACGCACAGGTACGCGGCATCGCCACTCGCGCGCAGGCCAACGTCCTATCGCAGCGCTTATCAGCCGTTGGGCAACTAGACGAGATTATGCGCTTCGCGGTAATCATGCTTCCGTGTTGCCTTTTAATTAATTAAATGAGGCTGTATGAGTTTATCTTGGTGGTGATGCATTGTTATAAAGGTAATTAGAGGTTATTTTATTTTTGTAGGTACGAATGAGGGAGAAAGGAGTGAATGATGGCGTGATGAGGCAAACAAAAAGTAAAGGTAAAGGACGAGTAGTAAAGGGGACACCAAAGGAAAGGCCGTTCTAAGGATTGAAATTCGAGAAAGACGATAGTGTTGAAGTAGGATCGATTTGTTTTTGCTATACTCTAACAGGACCGACCCCAAGTAAGATAACAAGGGACAAGGGCAGGAAGATGAGATGATGATTTTATTTTTGTACGTTGTTGCTGTTGGTATATCTACAATAAAAAACAAAAAGCTCCCTACGTTATTTTATTTATAGGTAAGTACTTAAACTTATGCATAAACTCTTGCCATAAAATCTATAAGGGCTGATTTTTCCAACGCCAGACAATTTTATCCGAAGAATAATTTTGAATTTTTATCAGTCCATCATACAAAAATACTGTCTGACGTCAATTTTAATCCACGAATAAAAATTATCCTTCGATCGATAAATCAGCCCTTTTACATACAGGGTGGCAGGGTGACGCATCGAAGACAAAGTGTAACCATTCATTCAGGACATATTCTAAACACCCTAGCGTAGAAAAACTAAGCAGGTTATCAAAAAAAAAAAAAATGTGCTGCTTCATAGAAAACTGTAATGTCAAAATGACTGGAACAGCAAATTTTTTTTTAAAATAACCATAGAAAAATTTCAACGCAAGGGGCTCCAGAATCATGGACTGAATCCATGGTAACAAGTTGCGCGCCGATGTCTCTTAACGTATTATAATTACAATTGAGAAATGTCAAGGTCTATTATCACATTTTATAATCGTGTAACAATACCAAACTCAACAAAAAAGTAAAACAATTAGATAGTTAGGTACTCGTGATTTCTTGAATTTAGAAACTACAACCGTTACGCAAAGAGTACTCGCTAATCTTAGATAGATTTCTTAACATAGCAATGACTATAAATTCTATCGTCTTAACGGCATCGTGCACCTAATGACCTACGTCAACCACACTGAGCCATCCATTGCTGCATTCCTTTACAATACGTCCAATAGAATAGCTGGTCATCAATCAATGTACCTCGAAGTCCACACATTCGGTTGTAAATCTCAATCTGTCCAGCAGTAAGTACTTACATTGCCAGACTGGAAAATAAATGGTGAAATCTTTAAGGATCTTGTCACAACAGCGGCTAACTTGTAAGTATAGATATTTTAAAGCAGAGGAAGGTTTTACAAGACAACTCATAATTGTAACAAAGTATTTTTCTTTAGGCTCCCGCAGACCGGCTCGACACGACTCTAGTAGAACAATTTATAATAAAACTTCATGGTAATTCTTCTACGAGAATCGCGTCGCACCGTCGCGTCGCGCCTGTTTGCGGGAGCCTTTGTACTAGCCGTGTACTAGCTAAACAATTATTTATCAAGTAAACATACTAACTTGGTTAAAATCTTGCAATTATAATTACAGCTAAGAGCACTATTATATTTCTATTCTAGCTTTTATGCTCGTTTTCTCTAACACTTGGCGACACTTCAGATGAGTACCTAATAAAACCGGGCTATTGGATTTTCAACGCTCGGCTCAGCGTCGATAGTTGAAAATCTAACAGAACTAACAACAACATGTAACATCCCACAGCTGGGCAAAGGCCAATCCCTTTTAACCAAGAACTTATAAGGCTGCCACACACTCGTCGAGTGGCATGGGAATTAGCGAGGAAAGGTCGAAAGGAGGAAGAGACTTAAGTGTAGCAACATAACTCGTCATATCCACTGCTTCCAGTTTTGTCGGTTTTTCGGGTGCGAGTTAAAGAGCTGGCAATAAATTGTGTGATTAATTGCCCGAGTAGAGCAATGTGTGGGCAGAGAGGGCAACATCACGGCATGCGGCAGCGCAAGGAGCAGAGCGATGAGCAGCGCAAGGAGCATAGTGTGGCAGGGCCATTAAATTGTGAAATCTATTACTAATATCTTCAACAACCTTTCCTATAACCTTTAGCCAATATCACCTCGTTCTCAAGTTCGCTTTCATCGTTCAAATATACTTGAGCAAAGAGGATTTAAATCAAGCCCACTTTCAATCCAATTCAACTTATCCATCCACTAGTCTCCACCGCTATGTGACAACAGCACACTCTTGGAGTTTCTATAAAACATTAATCAGTTACTATTCAACGCAGAAAAGTTGCTTCGACAACAAAATTGTATACAGCGTTATTCGAAAGTTTGCTGCAATGAAAGTAAAACAAATTAAAAAGATAGTGGCAACATTTTATTATTCAATTAAACACGTAATTACTTTTTAATAGAAAGGTCTTGTTTCTACGCTTGCCGCGGTCGGTTCGTGGATGGGACATTCTTTACATATCGAGACCCTTCCGTGCCTCGGAAAGCACGTTAATCAGTTGGTCCCGGCTGTCATTCGTAGATCTTTGACAGTCGTTACGAGTTGTCAGAAGCCCAAAAGTCTGACAATCAGTCTTACCAAGGGGTATCATGTCACCTAGTAACTGGGTTGTGGAGATCAGATAAGCAGTCGCTCCATGTAAAATACTGGCTGCATCCGGTTAGACTGGGAGCCGAACACAAAAATTGTTGGGAAAAGGCTAAGCAGATTGAATATAGAAAGCTCTAGTTTTAATTACTTAATAAGACCGAAATTAAATAAGAAATTCGATTAACTTTGTGAAGAAAATTCTATTTGAAATACTTTGTGTAATGTAACGCCTTTCAGTCACATCAAATAACTTCAGATCAGCGTAATGGATGCTTTAAAACCGTACATTAACTTAGTATCCAGTTGATTGATGTCATGTTTTAATGTTAATCATAACGAAGAGTGACAGGTCGACACTAATCTATTAATATGTCTCGGCAGCTTTTCTTGTTGTTTACTCAAAAGCACCTCAGAATTTTCTTTAATTTCATACTTGTCTAGTAAAAACGGAACGCGTAGCGTATGTTTTGAACCATGATTTCTCAAAGGGGAGTTCCCTTTGAGAAATCGTGCTTCAAAACATACGCTGCACTGGCTGGCTACGCTGCTAAATGGCACCCGAGTTTTCATGTCAATTACCTCTCACTGTAACCTCAAAAACGGCTACAAAGAGACACAGCCCTTTCATACAAAAATCATCAATCAGCACGCACTAATTACTGACACTCGTGTCGCGAAAAAAAATACAAATCTGCATGAAAGGCGGCGTTTACAAAAGGCCTCTCGTTCACGTGACGTCATTTTATGCGTTCACACCAAATTGCGACACTCGACTTTTTTTGCGGCACAGCTGTTCACAGACTCAGACTGTTCTCTGATTAAATGATAATTAAGGGCTGCGTATGCGCAAAGAGCAAATGTCGGGAAAATGCGACAGAAGTTTAGGTTACATGTTACTTATTAATTCTGCAGCCGACTGGCTGATTTGATGACAATTGCATTCCATCGCGAAAGTGATTACTGAAAGACATAAAGTTGAAATTATAGGTCAAATAAATACATAACAAACGGTATAGTAAAGGGTTTCCTAAGCTAACATTTTAACTTCTCAATTTTGTGTTTGCTGGCAAAGGGTTTCATTTTGACAGTTCAACAACATTCATTGCGTTATTTACGTTGTTTGTCAGACCAATTTGTCGACCATATGAAGCAATGGGTTAGCAATATTCTTCAAAATTATTCAGATTGAGATTGTAACATAACGTGATGTTATGCAATTAGGGTGTCTTCGGCATATTGAATGATTCGTTATTTTACAGACGGCAGCACATCAAGCTACTACAATCTGTCAAATTTCTTTAATAGATTTTCATCTTTATCGCTAAAGCATTACGGTTCAAGGTTGATTGGGAAAATTTGTCAGTTTCGGGTAGCTTGACTTGCTGGCGTCTGTACAAACGGCGTCATCTGTTTGCAAACGGTCGCTGTTTTGTGAAATGGCAGAAACAATAAACCAACGTGTCAATCAACTATACTGCAAGAGGTACTTACATTTAGTACCCGCACTTGTAAAATATAAACTGGCTAACTAATGAATATTCTCAGAAACTCCCGTATGAATTATTGAGCAAGCGAGAAAATATCGAGAACGGAGCGGTATCGAAATTATAGTGTCGATTGACACCTACTAACTCGTGGTCCATAGGCTAGTCTAGACTGGCAAGTTGCCACACGACTATATGTACTGAATTCTAACTATATATAGGTGAGTATATAAAATCTGACAAGCTCCGATCGTCTGTATCAGTTTTGTAACCGGCATCGCTACGCTAGGCGAGTTCAAATGTCAATCTGTCTAGTTCTGAATTTAATGAGCACCGAGTTCAAAAGAGTAGTGGCGGCTCAGTGGTACCGGCCGCTACCTTCGAGTTGTAGGTCGGGGGTTCGAAACCAAGCAGGCACTTTACTTTGTGTAAATTATTTCATCGCCACTGGTCTCAAAACGGTGAAGGAAAACAACGTGAAGAAACCGGCATGTCCTAGAACCAAAAATTCGAAGACATATTGACATCTAGGAACCCGCATTGGGCCCGTGTGGTAGATTACGGCCCACTCTCTCTCACAGAGAGGAGGCCTGTGTCCCAGCAGTGAGAACATTATAGGCCGATTATGCATGAGTTCACAAAAGCAGTCGAATAGAACATTACCATGTAACTACAAGTTACTAGTAGTATAGCAACAAAAGTGAATATTTTTACTTTGCCCAGTAAAAATATTCACTTAACGCCTTACAAAGATGATCTGCCGACAAAAGGTGATACAACATAGCTGAACACAATTTTTCAGTTGCAAGTTGATGGTCGAAGAATAGAGAAACACACTATGTTTACACTTGGTGAAAAATATAAAGCAATACATCATCATCTGCCTGCCTTTTCCCATCTATGTTGGGATCGTCTTCCAGTTTAACCGGATGCAGCGGAATACCAGTATTTTACATGGAGCGACTGCCTATCTGACCTCCGCAACCCAGTTACAGTCTGGTTGTCAGGCTTTCCAGGTACTGACGACCGTAACGACTGTCAAAGATCCGCGAATGACAGTCAAGACCAACGGCTTAACGTGCTTTCCGAGGCACGGAGGGGCCTTGGTATGTGAAGATCGTCACACATCCACGGTCCAACCGCGGCAAGCGTAGCTTAACCTGATCGTTCGACCTCGGCCGTCCTCGGTCGGTCGGGTGTCCTCGTTCGTTCGTCGTTCGGCTGTTATTACTAAGCCACAAGCTCTATCTCTTTCATCTATCTATATCCTTGGTCAAATCAAAGTGGCTCTGCTGCACTTTTCCTGCAACATAGTAGAGAGTGGAGGTGCTACCAATTAGCAGCCACAGACGCCCTCTGATCTTACCGCCGACGCCGAAGTCCTCTCTTATTAAAAGCTTTACCGGGTTCTGTACGAACACGCTACTCTATTGTTTAAGATACTCCGCATTGTTTCTCTTTCAAGGCACCTTGTTGAAATAATTCGGAATCGGGAGTCTAGAAATTATTTTGGTGAATTTATTTAAAACTTTAATAAGAAATGATTAGTATTTTTAGAGGGTTTTGAAATACAGTGAATTTTTGATTTATAATTTTTTGAGTGCAGCTGGTAAATTCTTTGTTATTTTGGATCTACTTAGATGTTTGCTAGACGGATCGACAACCTTCAAATGTGGCTGGGCTAAACTAGATATGGAAGGATGAGCCTGTTCACCAGTGGATTGCTACAGGATGAGTTACTGTTAGCTGCTAGACGGTTTAACAAAAATAATGCAATAGAGGACACCTACATTACACCTACATACATTAGGATTCATGATCATGAAGAAGGAACCACGTTAACGAACCCATTGTTATTTTAAATATCACCAACTTAAATATCAAGCTAAAAGTTAAATAAATTTCCCGATAGCGTTTGTTTAAAACTACTCCATTTATACTGTAATTCCGAAGTTACCCGGTAGATTTCGGAACAGTTTTCAGCTTGGATTTCGAACGTTTGTCGCGGAAGACTTGGGAGTATTTAACTACGAACGAAGCCACGACATAAAGTACTTACCGCTAGAATATAACCTAAGTATAGTGTATTTAACTAGCTTGCCATATTTGGTAAACAAACACCCGGTAAGAAAAGCACGAGTTGTTGCATTAACCACACACTTTGAGATAAGTATGAAGGTCTTGATCTTTGTAAGGCATACCTACGAAGGTACCTGAAGACCAATTCCCGTAATTAAAACGTTCAAAATCTAGTCGCAATTTCATCTCAACGACAATCAATGTCAAAAACTTGTTGAAAATGTAGGGAAATTAGAATTTTTGACAGATTGAGACTGAGATCAGACTGTGAACGTTCTGAAAATTACGAGAATTGCGCCCCAGGGGCCTTATTCTCTATGCCACAATGATAGAAACCGCGCGAAAAAACGCGAGATTGGCGGGATTAGCTAAGGAATTGACGTGGTTTCTAGTAAGGAATAGTTAAGTGGTCATAGTGAATTAGAGCCCAGATGTGTATTCAAGAATAGATTCGAAGTAAGGCACATTTATTTTCTCAAAATCGTAATTTAGGACACTTATTATTATTTGTTTACCAAATTGACCAGAGTTAAGAAAATAGACTTTAATGTAATATACATAGATTTCTATTTGTTACTGGCTGATTTCCGATTTCCCTACTAACATAATAATTGCCGCACATCACACGACCAACAGACCTCATTACTGGAATGAAGGCATAATTTCTACACTAACTACTACCTACATATAGAACAAAAACTGACATCAATCACGCCGCGACCGATAACCGACGGACGTCGTTAAAGTCTCGTATCTCTACGAATAACAAACTTCCTTGCATCGACTTCCTTTCTAACAAAATAGTTATTTACGGATTGTTGTCGAGTTGGAGCGACATCGCTGATGATGACTTGGCAAAATGTTGAAGAAGTTTTAGCTCCAAAAAGCGAAGGACTTTTAAAGGTGTTATCAATTTAGATTAATATCAACGAACAGTCAAAGTTGCGTTGATATAAAGTTTGTATTTGCTTAACATTTTATAGCCACAAAACTGCTAAACATAATAGATGGAGGACTTATGCTCGGTTCCTATATACAAAAACAAATCGTTTTGCTCACCAAGCATTTTTACTTGCCATACTGGGTATATAAATAGATTCGCAACCTAATTTTGTGTGATAGCTACTTCCATATAGGAGGGTCTACTATGCAAAGCTATGAGGTCTTTGCTTCACTATTGGTGAAGATACAAGAGTCTTAATTTTAACCAATAACGGCCCGTAAATTATTGGAATCGGCCATTAATAGATAATGATAACAAAAGACCACTAACGCAAATAGTAGAACCAAAAGCGAAGTACGTATCGAGTACGAATTTTAATTTAAGGCCGAAAAACACGCGTAGAGTTACAAAGCCAAAATTCAGGCCCCCAAACAAACACAGTTGACAACGGAACGCAAAGTGCTACAAAGGAATAAGAAATAAAGACGTCAAGTGCTAAGCCCTCCTAACGTGTAACAGAGCTATCAAAAGCAGTAGACACGTAGTCTGCGACAAAGTCCATATTTCAAACAAGCTGTGTCCCCGCCGTACAAGGCTCACCGGGGACTATAAAAACTACAAATGCCGGATATACATTTCCTTTAGAAATAGACGATGACGTACAAAATACAACCCCATGATGATCAAAGAAAATGAAGTTGAAAAGAAAAAGAAAATGAGATATTGCTAGTTTAGGAAAATTTACTCAAAATAATTAAAGAGGGCTTCTAGTTTTGATGTTCGATTTGTCTTTCTCAATCCAGATTTTTCCAGGAAACACGCGCAACTGATAACAAAGTCTCGATTGAAAAATATTGTATTACACACGCCAAAGACTAGTGCCTAGTCTGAGGTAAAACACAAGCCAGACGATGAATAAATCTCTCCTCTTCATTCCGATTTCTTCGGCACAAATTCTACTATAAACAATGACGTAGGTCGACCGCAAAAGATTTATTTACATTAAAAAAAAACTCATTGTATGTAAAATTGGAACATTCGTCACCCAGTACCTCTCGCGAACGATTCCTACGGACGAACGTAAATTGGACAAAATTACCAATTTTAAGGGGAAATTGAATCGATATTTATGATTATGCGATATGTCCCTTTACAGATTTCGTTAACCACCCACGGAGAATGTTTTTTTGGCAATAAACAACTGTTTTTGGCAAAACCTCATTGTCAGGTCTACCGAAGGTTGCTGTTTTCGGAAAATTGGGCGTAGCCACCCAATAAATCTTCCATTATATACGCGGCTTCCTAAAACGTACAAAAATCTGCGATTTCTAAAAGATTTACGGTGTTACATTGCCAAGATTATTGCTCGAACACCTACTACGTTTGAAATAGTTTCATCCATTATGATAACAACACAGTTATGAATGACGGACATACCAGCTACGTGTCAAATCGCGCTGTGCCCTCGGCTCACCTGTAACAAGAAAGAAAATCTTGATAAATACAAAATGTCGCGGAACACAACACAGAACTGCAATAGTTATCTGACGTAAACATTGCAGACTAGACATTGCAATTGTAGCAATTTTAAAATAGCCGCAAGGATAAACAAGTGGGACGTAAAAGATTAATTGACGTGATTAAATGAACGATATTCGCGACTGTTGGTATTTAGTCGATTTAAATGTGCAAAAATTAATCGATTCTTATTTTTAATAATGGCAACAATGTCACTTAATGATTCGTATAAAACCAACACCTCCTATCAGCTCGTTCCTTTTTATATTCGCTGTGCTAGGAGTCAAACATAAACCTTCCCTCTGTCACGTTAAATTAAATATAAAGCACATTATTTAAATGCAAAAATTCTGTTTTTAATTCTCGTCCATAACCTGATTTCCTATAGCGACCACAATATTTTCGTAAATAAAATAAAATAGTGTAATTTTCTATTATACGATACGAACTTTTTTAATACCTTTAATCACTAGTGGACGACTAGTTTTGCAGCAATTAGATTACAAAATAATAGTTAGTACGAAAAACACAATGACGGCAATAATTTTGTGTAACAGATTGCAAAGCTATGTTATCATGTGTAATATCACGATGAAAACACGGTATATTAAGTAAACTTATTCCCCGTAAACTAATTATTCGAAATGTCTCCGCGCAGACGGGCACTCTGCTTTGTCCTTATAGTTTTATTGCTCAACGTAAGTCCTTTTAAGTTTATTAAACTGTCTTACTTTCAAGATAAGGTCTCCAAATTTTCAACATAATTTATTTGCCTTTTACAGAATGACCTTGATTTCGTTACCGGATTACCAGTGGGACCAGCTTTGACGGAGTACTGTCTATCTCCAGGATCGCCTCCTCAGCTAGTTAATTCCTTATTAACAGTCACATCGGGTCCAGATAATAGAGTGTTACCAGACGTCCAGCAGAGTTTCCCCACCCAACAATTTAATGAAGTGTTTTCGTTTGGCCTCTATCCTCCAGGTTTATCAATCGATACTGTAGCTACCAGTAATTATGGTTTTAACACCTATTTAACAAATTCTCCATTTGAAACGTCAAATTCACTGCCGGTAGTCGAAACAATAACCGAATCATTGCCTTACCCAACAAACGTTGAATCTTTAACCATGGTAGAAAAGTATCCCCACGTAACACAGACTATTCAAGTCGAAGGCCATACCCCAACCGCAAACGTAGCAGAAATCTATCAGACACCAATTACTGTACAAATTCCTTCGATGCCTCAGTTGTCGCCGTTTATCGGTGTTGCCTCTCCCCTTCCCGAGATTTTGCCATCACAGAATATAATGCAAGAGATTTATACTCCAAACGTTGTGCCCAAAATCTATCCACAGACGATTGAAACTATAACTTCAGTTCCAGTCGAACCCACAACTTTAAATATTCCATCTAGTGGATTAGGATGTGGTGGTCAGCAGTTGCCTGTTGCTTTACAAATTAATATGGCTTCCCCGTGGGGCTCTGAGCCTGTACGAGCTGTTATATCGCAACCGGCTCTTGCTCCTACACCTTCTCCATCTTTTGATCCTTCATTTTCGATGCTTCCGGCACCAATAATTGTGGTGGAGAAGTCGAAGTCTATGTTGAAGAATATCCTTCCAATTCTTTTGTTCACCCTCTTTGATGGTGGGTGTGGGGACAGTCGTGGTGGTGGTGGAAGCTGCGGCTGCTGTCAATGTAATGCTACACCTGTTCCCTTCCCCATTTTAATTCCTACTAACAATCCTGTCATTACTCGGGGCCGCAGTAAAGGGAAGGGTAAAGAAAAGGCTACTGACGCAAAAAGTTGAGACGGACTACAAAAGTATGAAGTTTATTTTATGAAGATAATAATTGTGTAGGTAATGTGATTAAAGTTTGTGGAATGTAAAGAATCAGCAAAAGTATGAAATAGGCAATATTCTGGAATTCGGGCTACATTATTGGTTCTGTTATGAATTTTTAATAATCAAATCTGTCACTTATTTAGAACAGAACAGAGAATTTTAAAGCGCCGAAATTACTGTATAAACTGCACAAAACACATAAACTAAACAAATAAACTGTATACATCATATCCCAACGTTTAACTTTGAAGTAACATTGTATTATTGGTAACTTTTGGTTTTCAAAAGCTTTCGAAAATATACAATACTTACTAAGAAAATGAAGTGTTGTATTTATTGAATAAACTCTGTTACATTACAATGTCCTCTTATTTCTTTGTCCTTGAAAATGAAACACGTGTTGGTTTATGTCGGTCTAGAGTCCTTCGGTCCCAGTTGGTTACACGTGCAGCACTTCCGACTTTAATAGGCTTATGCCTGTTTTCACTCATACTAGGCGGCACCTAAATAAATGTCTAAATAAAAGTGCGTGTTGGATTTTCAACGCTCGGCTCAGGGATTAAAATTGAAAATCCAACAGTGCAATAATATGAAGGAGTTCGCTAGTGTAAGTGAAAACGGGCATTAGACATACAGATCGATAGCTAAGCATATGTATCTAAGCATGTATGTTATTTGAAACAGATAGATAAGTAGGCACCGCAATCAAGAATCCTTTGGCAAACGCAGTGATTTACGATAACTGGCAGTGTCTAGGGGTTGCTATGATAAGAAACTTTGGCTTAAGTTCCAAAATTAGAGAGAAAGAAAAAGATCAACGTTTAATTTCTCAGTAACAGCTCGGAGTCTGGATACATGCCCGGTTAATGGCAA
Source organism: Apamea monoglypha (assembly GCA_911387795.2). Lineage (NCBI taxonomy): Eukaryota > Metazoa > Arthropoda > Insecta > Lepidoptera > Noctuidae > Apamea > Apamea monoglypha. The sequence continues at coordinate 13,888,386 of OU426916.1, forward strand.
AAGGCTCGCTCCATATTACAAAGGACTTAAATATAACTGGTGAAAATGTTAGTGTGCTATAGGTACACCTCTGCCCAACCCTTCGGGGAAACACGGTGTCATGTTATGTGTTATTCAACGATTAACTCGAACAAATGGATGATTATAAAAAAATTAAGTAGGATATTTCACATAAAAAATGTCACCAGTTACCTATGTACGTAGTGTTAAATTACACGTTTTTTTTTATTACAAAATTACTGAACTTCGATATAGCTTGAAATATACGTTGACATATAACCACATCAATACCCGTACAAAGCAGAGGCGGGTCGCAAGTATAATATAAAAAATACAATTTTAAAGTAAGTTATGGTAAACGATATAAAAGAAGGTATTCTATCAGACGTAAACAAAGTGCTTTTCATAAAGCCAGCGACTACGATTCGTGTAGAGATAAACAGTCAACACTCTACCCAGTAAACAATATACCTATACTAGATTCTTTTGATACATTACAATAGCTGGAGGGGTCGGTCGAAGGTGGGTGACCATCCATTACATATCGAGATGTCTCCCGTGACTCGGAAAGCACGTTTAACCGTTTTTCCCGGCTGTCATTCGTAGATAATTGATAGTCGTTACAGGTAGTCAGAAGCCCAGAAAGTCTGACCAAGGGGAATTGTGTGAAGCAGTCATGCTAGCGAAGGAGGTGGCGGGACGGATGAGGGAGAGAGCCTCCCGTCCAAGCCGCCGCGGGAGACGCCCCGGGCGTCGGGAGTCGAGAGACGACTACCGGCCACCGTAGGCGCGGGCCTGCGGGCGGAGAGCAATGGGTAGCTCACCGCCCGATCAGGACCAGGCCCGTGCCGGACGGCGCGTAAGTGTTCCACGCGCGCCTCAAAGAGATGTCAGCATCAGCAACGAGGGGCCCCTCAGGGTCGAAGCCTGCCGGGGCAGCGGGATTGTCCGAAAGGGTTACCGCTACCCCGGAACATAAAGGGCGAAGGAAGGAACATGGGTGGGTTTTAGTCAGTAAGAGTCTGACACTCCCTTCCGCTCCACCCAGAGCGGGAGGGGTCATTTGATGATTTACCATCCCAAAAAAAAAAAAAAAAAGGGGAATTGTGTCAGTCGCTCCATGTAAAATATTGGTATTCAGCTGCAATCGGTTAGACTGGAAGTCAACCCCAACATAGTTGAGAAAAGGCTACGCAAATGGATTGACATACCAATAGCTTCATAATGAAGGCTATACTAGCTAAAGCAAGATATAGTTCTTAATTTTCAATAGAAATTAATCCCTAGCTTACCTACTCGTCCTTTCAGCATCTCGAAAATTGGAACAAAGTCTTTATATTATGCAAAGTTATTATATTATCCATTTATCTCGAAACGGTACCGTTAATTGGCTTCCTTAGAAATCTCTGGTCACCTAAAATTAATGGAAGCTATACCTTTAGTTAATCGGTTTGATGTTCGCCATTTTCAAGATGTCTGAAGAGAGAGTATTGTACATTTATTACTTTTGCGTCTAACTAAATATTAGTATGATGGATGATGCTATAAAACTATGTTCTTTGAACTTCGAAGTAGCTTAGGTATCATATGCTGGTAGTGTATTCCTTACATTATGTGCACGTTCATCATCAGGGACTACTGGGCTTTGAGGAATGAAACTGTCTGTGGCGAAATATTGTAGAGGATCTAAAGGGACAAAGTGGACGTTACTGAAGTTTATATTCTTAAGGAATTTATTGTACGGTCGCCTACATAATCTTTGATAAGGTTTTTGTAGTTGTTATTGTTAGGGATACCCAAATAAAGACTCCCGCAGACAAGCGGCACTTGTCGCACGATGTGGCGCATTGCGACTCAGTTTTCATAGAAATTCTTCTATGATAATTGGATATAAATCGCAGAATCGCGTCGCACTGTCGCGTCGTGCCTGTCTGCGGAAACCTTGATAAAGGCTCCAATCTAAATGGTTTTGCGTTAATACCAAGTTGTGATGAGAAGGAATAAGGTTCGCAAGTTTCTGGCGGGTTACATTTTTCAGAAATCTATTTGGGTGAGGTATGATAAAAATAAAGTTTCACGTGGCAAACAACTTTTTCTTTATTAGTGAACGAAGCGTGGCACCTTTTATTCGACGATACTCAAGAGCTTCATACTTGGATCTCTTTGATATTAAAGACACGTATATATTGTCAGTATATATTACTTTCTATATAAAAGATAGTTAGCTTAGATGGTTTGGGCATGATAAAAGGCGACTAACAAACAACAAAGCAGATGGAGTGGCCGGGACGGAAAGCCCTAGAAGGACATATGGTGACCTTATTGGTGATGTTCTTCAGAAAGGTCAGGAGCGTAGTACTCGCAACCGACGTGCGTGTATGACCAGTGTATGAACGTCAACGAAGCAAAAGGAGTATGTAAGGATCGTACCCCCCTATGGGAGGAAGGCGTGTGTTTTTGTAAGTGTATGTATAAAAGCTAGCAAGGCTTTATGTGTATTTTCTTTGACTGTAATTACACTGGATGGTCGAGCCGAGGCATACCGTTAGCAACAATTATTGTCAGATAAAAACGATTTGCACGCAAGAACGTTACCCTCGTCAAAGAATATATACACTACCGCGAACCCTCGTGCAAAAACAGAGAAATGTTACTGTACGTGTATGTTTATTCCTCTATGCATATTCTAGGCTTTCTACATACCACACAGTTTGTTTATATATGTTCACGGTTTCGATGTTTTAGAGGTCGCAAACGTTGACTAGATGGGTCCTGAGTTCGATCCCAAGGACGGCGTAGTGATATTCTGCTGTTCCATTAGGACTTTCTTCGATAGCAGCCTGGAGTCTGAATTTGTTGCCCGGGTTCTTCTTCTTAGCGTGTCGATGGCAATCTAAATACTCGTAGACTCTGCTCAGAATTCATTCTAACCGGATGCAGCTGAGTACCAATATTTTGCATGGAGTGACTGCCTATGTGACCTCCACAACCCAGTTACTGGGTAATACGAAACCCCTTGGTAAGACTGGTTGTTAGAGTTTCGGGCTTCTGACGACCCGTACCGACTGTCAAGAATCCAAAGAGAAGACTGAGAAAGAATGACAGCCGGGAACAACAGCTTAACGTGCTTTCCGAGGCACGGAGGGGTCTTGGTATTTGGGTAAAGATGGTCACCCATCCATGGACCAACCGCAGCAAGCGTAGCCTAACCTGATCGATCGACCCGTGCGGCTGTTAAGCCCCTTATGAAAGCCGTTTATTAAAAACTAGCTGCGCCCCGCGGTTTCACCCGCATAAGTTTCGATCCCGTGGGAATATCAGGATAAAAAGTATCCTATATGTTAATCCTGGTTATAATCCATCTGTGTGCCAAATTTCATCCAAATCCATTTAGTAGTTTTTGCGTGAAAGAGTAACAAACATCCATTCATCCATGCAAACTTTCACGTTTATAATATTATTATTAGTAGAATCTATAATATATATATAATAATATATATCCTACTAATAAATAAATATATCCCATCCTACTATACAGGGTGGCCGGAACATTGACGTCCAAAAATAAAATTTAGGTCCCTCGTATCGTGGGGTATCCGAATCACCCCCATGTATGTTCCGCGACTTTTCATAGTTTTCGAGTTACGAATTTTTTTCTGATTTTTTGAGAATGATCGACCTGACCAATCTAAAAAATGGCTTTGTCGAGATTTTTTTTTTTGCAACTGAATCTTCGTGAGTAGTACTTTTATGCATAAAATAATCAGCTTCGTAACTGTGATGAAAGTTATGAAAAAGTTGGTCTAAAGTGCTAATTTTTTTATGATTATGAAAGCTGAGAGTCTGGCGCATTCTTGAAGCCTACTTAGGAACCATGAAGTTTCCTGTTTAAATTTTTTATTTAAAGTTAAAATGCTAAGCCATAATTTACCGAACGTAATTTTTTCACTTTCTTAAATACATAATCTCATACAAAGCTCATTAATAGGCAAATTAATTATGAATCTAGATTAAGATAACGACAGTCTTAGGTAACAGTTTAGTAACTGCAACCGTCGAAGGCTGCAGTTGCCTCTCGTGTATATGAGCACTTTGTGAAAGTCTCAATTGAATTGACACTCAAATAGTTATGTGCCTTCTAATTCAAACAAATAAGGTACAACATAACATAACACCACGCCTGTGTTCCCCGAAGAATTAGGCAGTGGTGCACCTATAGTACACGATCCACATTTCGCCAGTTACGTTTAAGTACCATGTAAGAGCCGCAGTAGCAGCAGTATTTTGGCGCTTTACTTTGTGTAAATAATTTCATCACCACTGCTCTGAAAACGGTGAAGGAAAACATCGTGAGGAAAGCGACACGTCCTAGAACCAGAAATTTGAAGACATGTGACATCTACCACCCGCACTGGGCCCGCGTGGTGGATTACGGCCCATTCCCTCTCACAGAGAGGAGACCTGTGTCCCAGCAGTGGGAACGTTGTAGGCTGATATGATGACCATGTATCAGGGGCCGAGCTTATTGCCATCAACTGTCAAACGTAAGTAGCTACAACGGGCCACCACTGCTCTCAAGTAAGTATGGATAAACTAGATTAAATCACACAAAGGTTAGGTTCCTGTTGACGGCGATGCGGACGAATTTTTTGATGCCCTATGATTATTTTGCTTATTTTTTTTCATGTACATATCATTATTTTAAATTTTAGCTTATATAATGTAAATACTTAATTTCTATTAAATAAAAATAGTTAGGTAATTAAAGTTTACAATTGGGTGAAATTGTCAAAGCCATTTCAACTATTATACTAGCACTACATTTTGTAACAGAACTAAAATTAAATCCCAGTTCAATTCCATTCCATTTCCTGAATATTGAAACAGAGTGAAGAATTAATAGATATTCCATTTCAATTTTCAATCAACTTTCGGTAATATAAACGGAGAAATTAATTGATTCTCACCTTCCATTACAGTGGTCACAACTTCCCAGACTAGACAAAATATCTTTTTTTTGTATGCTATGAAAAACATAAAAGGGATTTCGCGGTGTTCCTTCTGATTGGCTCTAAATTTCAGGGAACAAACAATCTGAGATGTTTTATGAACCAACATTTAAGTTGTTTGAAAAATGCAACAAGAAAGCATACCTATTGCATTCGATTAAAATTACTGACATCGGTGAAGGAAAACCTCGTAAAGAAACCTGGAATGTCTGACATCGCTAACCCGTCTATGACAAGCGTGGTGATCAATGCTCGTGCCTTCTCTGTATGAGAAGAGGAGTTTGCCCTGCAGTGGGACAATAGTAGGCTGGTATTATTTATCATCTGCCTAGCCTTTTCCCAAAGGGTCGGCTTCCAGTCTAACAGGATGCAGCTGAATACCAGTATTTTACATGGAGCGGCATACCCCTTGGTAAGACTGGTGGTCAGAATTTCGGACTTCTGACTACCCGTAATGATTCTCAAAGATCCACGAATGACAGTCGGGACCAACGGTTTAACGTGCTTTCCGAGGCAAGAAGGGGTCTCGGTATGTAAAGATCGTCACCCATCCACAGACCAACCGCGGCGAGCGTAGCTTAACCTGATCGATCGACCTGTGCGGCTGTTATTATTTAGCCACGGGCCCTGTTATTACTATTATTTGATTAAAATAAAATCGATTTCCAAATACATAAATTCCAACTTTATTTTGTAATAAGAGAAGATTGATTTCTAACAGTAGAAAAAAACAAAGGAAGGCCGATAAAATGTCAATACTATCTTCTATAGCACGTGAGATAATTTACGTTCACAACTTTATAATCTTTCGATAAGATACGAGAACAAACTCATTGATGTAATCTTTATAAATATAAGATATATTTTCATTGAGAAAGTTTATTAAAAGTCTTATCGATAGCGAGTGTATTAGACGCATCAATGAGTCACTATTTATTATTATAATTAAATATGAAATTAATAATATATTTCAGTGCCATTTTTTCAGTTATTTTGTTTAGTTATAAGGTGAGTCAATTAAATCTGTTAAAACTTTTACGTAATCTCCTAACCTGAAAATAAGCATTTTTTTATTATTCCAACACGTTTAAGTAAGAAACACTAAGTTGATTGTAAAATTTTCCCAATCAACTTTGGACCTAATGCTTTAGCGATAAAGTTGAAAATGTATATTAATATATTCTTTATTTCGGACTACAAAAACTCGCAATCCATATAGAATTAGTGACAATGACTTCAAAATTTTTGTTAGTAAACTTTTACAAACAAAAATGACATGGCACGTGCCTTCGTACACAGTGCCTTATAAAGGGACTACCCAGTTTGTCTAATAATGTTTTAAGGATGCTGGAATTACGATCTGTCACTGAAAACCAAAGCAACATTTACGTTATTACGTTTCTTTAAAACTACGGAAAATACGTGTGTTTTCCGAAGAAACAAATTTCCGCACACGGTATCCAAGTTGGCAAGCAAACACAGCGAGTTCTGGAACCTTTTTAACTTTCCTAATAGGAAAACAGCATTCCTGTAAAGTTTATTGACATGTTGTACGGCTATCACTTGAAGAGGTTACGAGTTTCCTTCTTCAGGATACACCAAAACTTTTTGATCATTTTAGAATTTTGTCGACCAAAATGTACCAGATTGCTCTGTCACTAATCTACTTAAATACTTTAATTTTACAGGAATCCGAAGTATCAGCGCAAGGACTTCAACAGTTCTATGGCGGTGGCCCAATAGCATACTCAGACAGCCGCGATGACGATGACATCGGCCTCCTTCTCACCGTCCTATTACTAGCCACCAGAAACAAAGGCAACGGTGGTTGCTGCGGCTGCTGCAACTGTGGCGGCAACAACATACCGATACCCTACCCGATACCGATACCAACCACCAATCCTGTCATCACAATGTCTAGAAGCAATGATGATGAAGGAAGTAGTGGAGACGCCGCAAAACCAGAAGAAATCAATAAAGTGTCAGAAAATATTAGTAAGGATGAAGCTGAATCTAAATCATCGCATAAAACCAATAACACTAACGACAATGCAGCCAATGCCTCGCCAGATGATGATCCTGCTTTCCCGGAAGAAAGTGAATCATAGTAAAAACAAATATTTATTTTTAAGTTAATGTATGACATGACATCACTCTAAAAACGATTAATAAAACATGATGAGAAAGCTGTATCGTAAATTTATATTGACAGGCAATTTCCCCTAATATGCCTGTACTTGGCTTGCACACACCCTGTTTTAAGCATCCAAGGCCCAAATTAGATTGATGAAAAAACAATTCAGGAAATCAACGTTTATCATATTTTGGTGTGGTACTACAAAAATAGGATATACAATACAGATACTTACATATTATATAAGATAACAGTCTTAGGATAATAATAATAATATGTACATGCATATAATAGTCCTCCAGACCGTATTTTGGCGATGGCGGCCAGTCTCAACAGGGATTAGCCTTCGACGCGGGAGATACTGCAGTGCACAAGTGTGTGCGCAGACAAAGGTGCACTTCCTATTCCCTCCCTCTCATAGTCCGATGGGACGGCAATCCGCCACGACCGGAGAGGTATCAGGACACACACATTCACATAACAAAGCATGCTTGTGCATGTGCACATGTAATATATAACAAAGGAGTGGAAAGAATTATAGGGCATCAAAAAATTCGTTCGCATCGCTGTCAACAGGAAAAGTGCCCAAAACTACTACTAAATTACTGCAATTTGCCATATACTAATTAATTAATTATTAATTGTTATTCAGTTTGTGCTACTGTAATTTGATAACATTGTAAAAGCCAATTATTTTTACGAGTAAAAGAGTAACCGTGGAGTTTCTTGCCGGCTCTTCTCCATAGGAAACGACCAATTGGAACCGTGCACCTAGATTCTGATGTTTCATAAGTGCCCATGTAGGTTTATGTGAAATTAAATATTTTGATTTTCTTGATTTTGAAAGCAGTCAGCATTGGCACACAACTTTGGTCAAAAAATAGGCCAGCCCTCTGATCACGTGAAATACCAGTACAATTTTACTGGTGGAAATTATCTATTAAACTGTTCCTCCGAACCGCACGTTACAAAATTTTGTTTCAGTGCGGTTAGTGGAAGTGCTTTGGTGCAGTTCGGGCAAGTGCTGTTGAAATCAGTGCTGTAAGTGGAATACCTCATCTGTTAGCTTAGCTACCCATCTCATACCCAGTTTAGCACCATTCCAATTTATTTAGCATGGAAACTGTATAATGTTGGATCTGTTAGACTGTTTTAATGTAGAAAATAGTATCTGCAGCAATCTCACTTAGAATTTCTATTGTGCCATTAGGAGATGTGATGTCTTTATTGCCTTAAGTAAGAGTTTCAGTGAATTTATTATCTTTATCCTAGCCGTCGTAAAGCTGTAGTGTTCATAACAGCTGGGAGACTGGGACCTAGATTATTTTTGAAAAGGTCGAGACTCAAGAACGTTCTCCCATCATAGTTTTTAATTGATAAACCTACAACCACGAGTTCCTATATATAACTATTACGCGTATTCTATAAACTGCTATTTAGGACTTCAGCCACAAAGGAAACTGGAAAGTTACCGGAAACTAGTTTCGTAAACTATTTGCTATTTGTTAGTTATGCTTGTCGGACCAGAAGGCCAATTTTCGTATATAAAAATGTTCTAATTCAAGTTGCAATCTCATCTCAGTGACAATCAATATCAAAAACATGTCAAAAATGTAAGGAAATTGATGATATTTTTGACAGATTGAGGACTGAGATTAAAATGCGAACGTTCTTAAAAATACTGGAATTCACCCTTTGATCATGTCATGTTGCAGCAGTATCTACTACGCCATCAACGCGTTATACTGACGTCACGCAAATCCTGCATCTCGCAAGCAGAGATTACGGCCAATTAGCATACATACAACTTCCCGACATCAACTGTTGGGCAGTTGCCCGCCGGACACAATACCTTCTGGTCGGAGGATCCTCCCTTTTCTATGGAGGATGAGTGAACTTTACACCCTGTTCCTCATACGTCTATAATGTCATGTAATGTCATAATTCTCTTATATCGAAATGCATAACCAGTATCAGAATTTCGGGTTTAAATACCACTATTAGGTGAATCTCAGGAAAATTATTGCAATTTACTTATTTAATTTGTTTGCCATTTGCAATCAAATTGAATTTATGATTAAATTCGTGAAAATCTTTCAGGTAGGTTCTTGTGAAACAGGTATGTTTTTTGCAATTCATGAAGGCAGGTGTCATCATTGGGAATTCCTCCGGAAAAGTGAAAACACATCTTTAGGCAGCCAGATAGCTCTAGTAATATTAACAGGGATGAGCTCGATATACAGTGCCCTCGAAAAGTTTGTTGACATTTTTCCACCTTAGCTGTAACACATCATTACGATTTAAAATTGTAGTGATTAAAATTTTGAACTGCTATAATGTTTTAGTTGACTAATTCAACTACCTTTAAATTATCGCAAAAAGTAATCAAGTAATGCCTTATGAGTACCTGATATTTTTTTAAATTCTAAACCATAATGTGGCCATCTGTGTGGTGTGCCAATCTTATCTATATATCCAAGGGGTTTCGTATTACCCAGTAACTGGGTTGTGGGGTTCAGATAGGCAGTCGCTCCATGTAAAATACTGGTATTCAGCTGCTTCCGGTTAGACTGGAAGCCGAACCCAACATAGTTTTGAAAAGGCTAAGGCACAGCTGAAGAGGAAAAATGTCAACTATCTTTTGGAGACTACTGTAAGTAGATTAATTATTTATTAGTCTATCTAGTAAGTTGATGATCCGTTTATCATTTACCAATCGAATTTTCTCCTTCTTTACCTATAAAACAATCTGGATTTTGTTCTAACAGGCGACAGCGTTCTGCATAGTAAAACACGGCTTGAATTGTTTTCTCTTGTTTTATACTCCGATGTTTTTTTCTAGTTAGCCAGCTGCGTCGGATTGCAGAGGATTCTCCGTGCAATCAATATTCATGGTGGGACAGTTCATCTAACAAACAAAATGGAACTACTATTCGAAATACCTCACTGCTTTGTTGTATTTGTCTGCCCGCGACCATATCCTTATGACACTGATGGAAAATGTTACTTCTCATGTGAAAGAATTTTCGGAATCAGATCAGTAGTTCCGATGATTACCCCTACATACAAACTCACAAATTTTACCTGTTTATAATATTCTTACAGTAAGAACATGAAAAAAAAAAATTTTTAGGTAATTTGACACTTACAACTTCCATGATCCTTGACTACATCTATCAAGGTAGTTTACCTTAGGCACTCTTTACTCTTACGAAAAACTCGACGATATGAAGTGTTTTCCTAACATAGCATATGTGGTTACAGCAGGTAATACCGCAACAACAGACATAATAACACTTGGCAAGATATACTAAAATGAGGGCAGAGAAAAAAATGTTCGTAATTTTCCACAATGCTTTCACATGATTGCGTGTGTAAAAATAAAGCCTTTTGAACAAAACTCGAAGCATTTGATCGTTGTGTCCTCCCCGGAGAGCAAATTATTTACACCGCATTGATTCTACGTAAGCTTTGGATCTTAGGAAAATGACGACGAAATCGCCTCGACAAAAATTTTTTAACAGATAATTTACTGAAATAACTAATAGACTGGAATTAATTTTAAATGATGTCTAGGAGACTCCTTTTTAAGTTTCTAGGATTAATTAATAATAAATGTCCAATAAGGGGCCACGGTGCCTCATTTCATTAAAAGCGTTTAACGAGCCTCTGCGAAACTTCCAAATGACTGGGACTCCGTTGTCACAGAGTTGTAAAAAAATGTCTAATAAAAGCATTAATAGTCTCGTTCTAAAAATATTAAAACAAACAATATCACACAACTTGACTGCCTCGGTAGTCCAGTGGTCGCAAGCGTGGACTGCTGAGCGTGAGGTCCTAGGTTAGATCCTCAGGTCGGTCAATGAGTGATTGGGTTTTTGGTTCAGAATTTCTCAGTCTTCAGCAACCCGAAGTCTGGACTTGTGCCCGTTTGTTGACAATAGGCTGCCCCCTATTAGATGGGACTCAATCATAACTGAAACGTTTGTGTACAGTCACGAGCATAAGTAAGTATACACTTGGCTTTATTCAAAAGCGATTTACTCCTTTATTTTTTAATGAAATTTTATGTTGCTACGAACATAGTATTTTCCAACCCATAGAACTCAAACTCAAACTCAAAGTATTTATTTCAATTAAACCAATTACAGGCACTTTTGAATTGTCAAGGGGTCGGTCAGTCAGAGAAATGAAGCTAGTTGCCCATTCCAAAGCGTAGTAGGTACCTATGGAGAAGAACGGGCAAGAAACTCCATGGACACTCTTTTAAATCAAAATATGGTTACAAAGATTTTTGCAATGTGTCGTATTTCATTGTTGTTTTCGTTATTTCACGCAAAAATCGCTATTGAAAGTTTCCAAGTGTTGACATATTAGTGCTCGTGACTGTACTATACAGATACAGTTCTGCCTAACCCTTCGATGTACGTATGTAATTTACATATATCGCACAACCATTAAAATTGTTACGGGAGAATGTTCGTCCATTCCACAAAAGCCCCAGTAAAGACCAAAATGAACATGTAACAAAAACGCGTGCATAAACCCATAAACAATAACAAAGATGACTAACGAAAACCGTAACATAACAATGTCACATTCAACAGTTTCTATTAATTGCTAATTGTGCCAGTTGTCATGCGAGATCACACACTAGATGACAATCGATCACAGTGCATGTTGGCACTTCATTTGTAACACTATATAATCTGTCTCATCGCCATTAGACCATAACGTTTTTGACGCTTTGTGAATTATTATCACTTTCCTTTGCGAGCGTCGTATCTTGATTGAGCATTGAAACTTTTTTTTATTGTAAATCTGGATGAATCTAGCCGGCCTGTGGTGATGCTTGCAATTATTTTTATTTAACTACTGTCATATTCATAATTTTTGAGAGCAATGGTGGCCCAGTGGTAATGGTTTTACGAGTTGTAGGTCGTGGGTTCGATCCCAGGCAGGTGCTTTACTTTGTGTAATTGATTTCATCGCCATTGGAAAACATCGGGAGGAAACCGGCATGACACAGGACCAAAAGTTCGAAGACATATGAATTCTACCAACCTAGGCCCGCGTGGTGGATTATGGCTAATTCCCTGTCACAGGAGACCTGTGTCCCAGCAGTGGGAACATTATAGGCTGATTATGCTATGCTGTAATTTTTGTATATTTGTCTGTTTTAAATAAAAATATAATATCCTAATCTAACTAAGACTATTTTAAAAACTAAAATATTGCGTCGAAATATTCCTCCGCATCGCTGTCTGTCGACTGATAATGTACCCAAGAGAGAGAGAGAGAGATACTGTACTGTATGTTTAAGTTTCATTTCAAAACCTCTAGACAGAATACAGAATAGAACAATGAATTAATTATCACAATAATATTAAACATTCCGGTAAATCAGCCTTCCTATTAAATTAATTCAATTATGGGCTGAATCCAAGGAAATCGTTTAGCTTTGAGAGTTTCCGGGATAAATGTGATTTATAGCGGAGAAATAGAAGGAAATTGGATATTGCTAGTAGTTCATGCCGTTTTCAGCGAGTAATTGTTTCAGTAGTAACTGATATTCCTCGTAATGATATTACACTAATAATCTCTAGCAACAGTTTCTAGTAGGCAGATAGATGTGGAGTTGGGCAAGACATCTACTTAGATGAAGAGATGGCTGATGAAGTAAAGAAACCGAATGATGACCAAAGAAACCAGGGGGTCTACTACGAAGTGCAAAGTGCGAATGATCGGATCGGACCGACACATGGCCGAACCGAATATTATTGAAAAATGCGAAAAAAGTTCTGATCGGGTCAGTTGGGTCGGGACCGTAGTCAATATTCGAAAGAGTGTAGGAGTGTAGGATCGGGACCGACCGAACCAAATAGTAACTTCGTAGCAGGAAACGGCCGAACATTCCGCCGATACCACTTCGGAGTAGACCCCCTTGACCATCCAAAAGCACGTTGGGTTGATGTCAAAGTCGTGAGAAACACAGATGAAGGACGCACGGAACTCGGAAGTATGGCAGAAAAAAGGGAGCCCTATACCGGACAGTGGGTGATTACGGGCTGAAATGATGGAGATGATGAGATGGATGTTAAGTTATGTAGTTCAAAGGTTGTATACATGGCTTTAAAATATAAGATACACGTTTCGTAAGCATTTCATATTGACACTGAAACAGTAACACTGGCTACTAACTGCCTATTAATTTGGATCGACTCACAAGACATTACACGTGAAGAAAAAAGAAAAGTGGCCAGTTGATAGCTACTTTTCTTTTCTTCTTAACAATAAAAAGTTGCAAAAGTATGTAAGTATTAGTGTTTACTGCAGCAAAACAAATTAATAACTTAGCGATAGATCGAACACGAGCTATCTTGTATCAATTATGTATCGTTCAATTATCTGTTAATGCTCGACTTCCTTTCATTTCTGCGCGCCTAGTAGCTGGTCTTAACTTTCTGCTGACTGACATTACTATTTATCTTGATTAAGGCTTTTATTTGAAGTAAATTACTCCGTTGACTCAATTATTCTCACATTCCGAAATGAGAACTTGAGAAGGAAATTAATTTAAATGTAATCTTGCTTCTTACTTCATTTATCGTTTAGTATATCGGTCAGGGTTAAGAGCCATCTTAAAAACTCTTAAAAACTTCCGTGAGCATGTACTTGACGTTCAAATACTATTGTTTTAGCCTCAAGCATAAGTGCTAAGTTCTTGGCTCCAAAGAGCCTCAACATTCTTGATGCTTAGTCGAGATGTCGTTCAAACTCAGGAGGCGTGAACAAACTACTCGCTTTCTTATCGTTGTTGGTTCAAAATCGATACCTACGACCTTATGTCGACCGCTTCATAATTACAAGTCACAAGATGTTATTGTACACCACAAAGGCACAAAGCTCATCAAAATTAAAGGCACATTATCTCAACGTTATCTCCCATCGGGCATTTCGTTTGATTTCCATTGAAGAGACGTGCCGAGATAATACAAAACTACCCACATCTCACGCACAGATAAAAGATACAGAGATAATTGACTCGCGATTACGTCACATCTTCAAGAGAGATATAATTAATCGTATATAAGAAGAAATAAAAGAATATTGTACAGCTTTTCAATATGGCGACAGCCATACTTAGTTGTACGTTCGTTCTGCTATTATATCTACAGGTAATTGTTTATCTTTTTTGTTGAAGTTATTTACTGTTTTTATGTTATTAATATTGTTATTTGTGATTCCAGGGAAATTACGCTCAACAAGGTGTACCGAACAATCAAAATGTAGGTGTAAATAACGCTATCGGGTTTCAGCAACAAGCGCTACAGCGGACGAACACACCAAATAACATGAACCAGATACCAAATGGAGGATTAAACATGAATTTGCTGCAGCAGTCTAATTTCCCGCAGCAAGGCAATTTGCAACAACCTATCAGCGGTAATTCCCATGGGAATTTGCAGCCATCATTGAGTCTCCCAGCCAATTTGCAGCCCCCAGGTGGATCAGGGTCACTTGGTAATATACAGTTCGCTCAACAAGGATTAGCTCAGATGCCTCCTGGATTAGTTATCAATCCATCTAAATCACAAAGTTGCCCTGTTCAGATGAATAACGGTTGTAGACAAAATGCTCAAAGAAATCAGCAACAAAATAATATGGGTCCGACTCCAAATGTGTCCCCGCCACACACACAAACCGCGCCTTACTCATCTAATTCACTTGCGGAATTAGCGGCTCTGAAGGGCCATCCTTCGTTGTTATCCCTTTTTGCGTCTCAAAATAATATCGCCCAACCCCAACAGAACCAACAGATGGCAAACTTTAATCCCTCGCAAAATCAATTAACGGACGTACAAAAACAGATTTTGGTTCGAGCTATTCAGTCCCAGTCCTCTGAACAAAACCAACCTAGTGTCAACTATGCACAGAATCAATTTAGAGCAGGTGGTGGTCCAGAAAATCGTCCAACTATCACCATTCAAGCTTCTCCAGTGTCACCACAGCAGTCCCAAGCCATGGTGACGCCTGTAGTCAACCAACAACCTTATATAACAGTGCAAGCTCAACCAATCACTAATTACCTTCAGAATCAGCAACCACAAGTGCTAGAGGCACCGTCAATGCCAAACCTAATTCTATCAGGACTTCAGGGCTCTGACTCTCAGTATAATATGTATCCTTCTTACTCGGTACAACACAGGGAGTCGAAATCAAGTCTAAAATCTTTGATCCCGTTAATAATCAACTTGTTACAAGAGAAGAGTAGTTGTGGTTGCCACAATTGCGGGTGTCCTAATAATGGGAGCGGCTCCAATAATGTTCCGGGACCTACAATATTCGGCGGATACTCCAATCTGATGAATTATAGTCATGGGACTGTAGAAACTGCTACGAAGGCCAGCAATGTCGAAGAAACCAAGAGTAAAAGTAATAAAAAAGAAAAGAAGAATGTAGTTAACGTCGACAGCGCAGAAGGGTCAGAAGAAAATGATTCAGAAGAAATGGACTACAGTGAAGAAGATTAAATATTAGTACATATTGACAAAAACCAGAGAGTATAGACAAAGTGACATTCTATTAGCGGTAATGATGATGGAAACGTCAAAAATGTATTGGATTAACATGCTACCGCAAAGCTTATGTCAATCCTGTTCACAGTCGTTATAGAAATTACTCTCTCGAGGATCGTTTTGAAGCGATCCCTCAAGAGAGTATTAAAATGTTGACGGTGATTATAATTAAGATGTTTTGTACGTGATAATTATTAATATTTTTTACAAATATAAACTTAATATTGAGTATTTATTGTAACTGTATAATTAAGATATTGTTTATAAATTGTAATTGATCTTTTATTGCTAAACGATTTGGTCATAAAACAAGATGAAACTTCCATTAGTGTCTGTGGCTTTCATTAGTTTTCCTTCATTTACCCAAGCAATTAAATCTTCAATACAACATCTACTCCGACTAAATCACTTCCATCGTTCGATTTCTGCTTGATCGAAGTACTTGGTATACAATTATTTTTGGTTCTACGAAATGCCGGCTTCCTCACGATGTTTTCTTTCGCCGTTTTGAGAGCAGTGGTGATGAAATTATATAAAGACATATGCCGATGAATGAAATTATACGAAGACATGTGCCATCTACCAATACGCACTGGGCCCGCGTGGTAGATTAGAGCCCACTCGAAGAAATGTAGCCCGTTTCCCAGCAGTGGGAACATGGGGCTGATTATGATTCAATTATTGGGCAGTTGAATAAGCACCAGCATAAGCCACAGTCTACTAGAGCCATACGAAGTGGCATATATACATGTGGCCAGTTTCGGCCTCAATGTTCGAATTATGAATGTCATCCACAACCTGTTTGCTGGTCGTTAATCCGACCTCTGAGGTAGAATTTAGAGTAAGCACTGAGGGATAATACTGGAATAGAGCTACGAGTATTTGAGGCCAACTGGCCCCTATTTCTCGAAACTATTAGTTTACTAGTATATTAGTTACTAGTGTAAAAATTACAAGTCCTAATATTTCCTGTTTCTCAAAAACAGGTACTGTACTAATAACTAGTAGTAGCAGAATAATAAAAAATATTAAATTGGCTTGGTTGAATACACATACTACCCAAGCCTCTTTACTTATTAAAAAAAATACGGAAACAGTTCCCGCCACTTTTGGATTCGTTTGATTTTGTCGTTTATATATTGGCGGTAAAAGCGGATTGTTTTATTAAAAATAAATTATTTAATTAAATTAGATAGCCACAATCTGCGAGTAATATTGTGTTAGTTAATGACCTCCAGCCATTTTCCATTCTACGAAAAAGTCCACTGTTGCGTAGAACTCTCGGCACTGCCCCTGCCCAATTAGCATACAAATAATAAAACTGTAAATCGGGACCGCTAACTACTCGAACTAAACTACATATTTATTGAGTGGTTCCCGTGCCTATCGACATATGTTCTTCGTTTTCATTTGGGGCATCAATAGGCACTAATGTGTCCGAATCTGACCAAATTTTTTTTTTTTTTTTTGGTTAATTTATGTCTGATAATTTTGGCAAATTTTATTTACAACTCTTCTGAGACAGCTTAATTTACCAGTGTAATTTACAAGAGTATTTAATAACATATTTTTTATGAAACCAAATTGAATTTACTCAGGTAATTTTAGCTAATATTTATTTGTTGGCAACTAGTAACTAATATTTTACTACCATACCTTCGAGAAACGCACACTAGCAAACTTTTAAAAAAATTTATTCATGGACTCATATTATTAGTCTAATAAGTTTCGAGAAATAGGGCCCTGGGTCTCTAAATCCATGAATATTTTAGGAGGCTTTACGAAATAAAAAACAATCTTTTATTAATTATGTAAAGAAAAAAAAAACGCCGAGACAAGAGCTGCTATATTTTGAACTTACTATAAGATATCACATGCACATAAGCATATAGGCTGGTATTATTTGCTGAAAAATCTATCAATAAGACGGACGGATAGTTTGAGACCGGTAACAGAACTACTTAGGAACAAATGTACTTAAACTACGCTTAGGCTCCCAAGTTCTCTGAAGCAGTAACCTATGTACGACATGCTAAGAGCGAACTATCTAACTAACACTATTACCAACCACTTGGGCAGAACATTAACAATTTGCTCATCACACAGGTGACTCATTTTAATTTAATTTCAGCATCGTCACACATACACCTGTCCTCTATCTCTGACGCCAGCTTAAATACCAGCTGAACAAAGACCTTTGAAAACACAAATACATATTCGTCTTAATCATTCTGTATAAAATCTGTGTCCACTGGCATTACATTAGTAATCACTACAATGTCATCCACAGGTCTCATTATTCTACTTACAGTCGTCGCGGCTTTTAATGTGAGTTTCTAACTTTATTATACTAATTTTCTTTCATCGTTTATTTCGGTTAGATTAGGTATTATTGTTGTTTTATCGATTGTGTTAATTCACAGAAATGAATTAAGTTTTAGTCGGGTGGCTGGCGGGTTTACGCCAATATGATGGTGATTTAAATAATAGTTATATTTGCTACTTCTTTCACTATAGGCTTCAACATTCTTCCTTCATTTGAAACTCTGTTTGGAAGCTCTGCCTCCTACCTAAATCATAATAGAAAAAGATAGTTGCTTCCCAAGTTATTTGAACATGCTCCATATGGATCATATTATTGCACAAATGAAACTGATTAAACCGACTAATATTGTGAAATTAGCAAAACAGATCTTTTTTTTTAACTTTGCTGGATTTCAGTTAATTAGCTTATCATCATCACCATCATCTGCCTGCCTTTTTCCAACTATGTTGGGGTCGGCTTCCAGTCTAACCGGATGCAGCTGAATACCAGTATTTTACATGTAGCGACTGCCTATTAAAATAATATAATTAGCATATAAACATGATTATTTTTACTAAGGTTAGGATTCTGCGTGTCAGGGGATATAATTACTCAGTTAACACAATAAACATGACATAACTAGGTTCTGACCATCTCAAAGGACATCTATTGTGAGGTTGCATTTCAACACGTATAATATCTGCAAGGTTTTGCAAAGAACTATGACGACGCGTCTAGTTGAAGGCAAAAACAATCCGACTATGAAATATTACTACTTCATGATGTCATTGCTATTCACACTTCTACTAAATTCTCAGTATAAGTTGTAAACGTATAAAGATAAAGGACCAGATGTGTATATTTGAAACTGCGAGTGCCAGAAAAAGTGTATTCGAAAACGTGACTTTTCCAAGTGCCACCAGGTATGAAATTGTAATTGTTACATATAAGGTTTTCCAATTATTTTCCTTATAGAAAGCGGAATGTCTTTAAGAGAATATAAGACTGTGTGATTATTATTCTACACCAGGCTTTGTTCAATGGATTCCAGACAATGCAAAATAAAATAACAATTCCTTAAATATTTTGGGAGCCCTCGCGACATTTTCTCAGAAACTCAAACTAATATTGGAATTATCGCCTCTATTTCGTAATGTGAATATTATTAATTTACTTACACTAAATTAACTGATTTTTCTTATTTTCGTTGCTGTTTTTTTGGCCCAAGTATTAAATTCCAAGGCGAGGAGTTGTTTGGGACAGCTTTGATTAACGGTTTCAAAAGGTTTGGTCAATATGTTCTAGGACTTGCCTTTTTATGTCTGCAATTCTTTCAGGCGTTAAGGTAGTCATGCTTCTCAATAGGTCATTCACAAGCTCCTTAGCACTCTAAGGCTTTGAACATGTCGTAACAAGCATCCTATAATAACATTAGGCGAAATCGGCTTAGATAGGCTTAGCGGGCGCAGTGACCGAGGTGTCCTCTGGGCCTCTGACCTCAGTCCTCATTGTTTTCGAGGCAGACGGAGCGTTAAGGATACATTATATTATATCATCACGGCCGTCACGCGCAGGATCAGCTGAGTTCTAAGCTCGTCTCGTTTTGGTAACTTGAGTGTCACAGGATTGGGTTCATAAACATTTGCCTTTAGTTTTGCAGCTAACGAACTCAGGTATCAGATGTTCAGATTTTTTTACCTCAAACATATAGTAAAGGTATGACTATGAACCAATTTCAATCCGTTGCTTTGTAAAAATAACAGTTGGTTACGCATTTTTATTTTATCTCCATTACTTTCCCAACTAAGATCCATCTAGTTTACAGAATGTTCCAAAATATTATCATCAACGATTTGTAATGCATCAGTCCAACGCTCTAATTATTGGGATAATAGCACTTTCTTCATATACGTTTAATCTTCAATTGTATATCATCATCATCATCAAAAAATTCATCCGCATTGTTGTCAACAGGAAAAGTGGCCAAAAAGCTGGCAGCGTTGCCACGTAGCTTTCCTTTTTTAAATACCTGTACACACGGCTACACATCAAGCTATGCATTTCCAGTTTTAGCTGACCTCGTATTGTATAGGTTTTTCGTACAATCAGAAGGCAGCTTATACTGGTTTTGTATAGCTTGATGTGTAGCCGTGCGTACATAGTGTACATATTATTATTTTAAGCGTTTAAATATGCAATATGCAAAAACGCTTAAAATAATAATATTTAAGATTATTGAAACGCTTAGTTAGTACAAAAAGTATTTATTATAAAACTCTACCAATAAAATAGATTATTGGTAGAGTTTTATAATAAATACTTTTTGTTTATAGTTGAAATAAAAAATGAAAAATAAACGTTGTTTAATTCTATTATTATAGTATTTTTTCTCTGAAACTACCCAATTTTAATAAGCATACATGTTCCCATTGCTGGTACACAGGCCTCCTCTCCGTGAGAGGAAGTGGGCCGTGATCCACCACGCGGGCCCAGTGCGGGTTGGTAGATGTCACATGTCTTTGAATTTTTGGTTCTAGGACATGCCGGTTTCCTCACGATGTTTTCAGCTATTAGCACGGGTCTACAAATAACGACTGTTGGAGGTAAAATAATAATGTTAGAGTACGATCTAGTAGAAAAACTATCAAGAAAGAACAGTACGGAATCATTAGAAATCTACAAATAGAGTCAACATGTGGATATTACATAGTTTACATAACTTTACGTGACAATGTAATCGATGTTAAGTAATTTGGGTAGCCTCTGATAAGGATATAGTATTGTTCGAAGAATATTACTAACACCACTGATATTATGTCAAGATGGTGGTATAAAAGTTGTAGATTAGTAACACAAAATAATATATCGTTAACAATGGCTTCCCTAGCTTGGCTTGCTTGCTTTGTTGTGTTCTCGAACGCTGTAAGAAAGAATTACTATTTTATTTTTATCCAATTATATCATTCATATAACTTTAACCTTCCAAACTTTTAACTCAACTGGTGGTTTTTTCCATGTGCTCCAATAACTTAATTGCTTAATCACAACAAAGTGCTAGTGTATGGTGCCTAAGACCATTGGATCCGTGCACTCATTTTTTGTATTTTCAGTGAAGACTAGAGTTCCAAAAGTGTAAAATCTAATCCTCTTGTTCATTCTACCTATGGAATTTATGAAATATCTCATTCGTTACAACAAGACTAATTCCTTAAAACCCATTTAGAGTTGAGACAGTCTTACAGATCTTTCTCTGTTCTAGCCAAAAAGCACCATGGTTCCATTTCCAGCTTATAATCTTCCTTTATATTTCCAGGTATTCCTGATCCAGGCTCAATATGCGCCGCCGGGCTTCGGATCGCAAGGATTCCCCGGCTACGGCGCCCCTCCTCCGTATCCCATCATAGTAAAGTCGAGCAACAATGATGATGGTATGAAGAGCATTCTGCCGATCCTGCTCCTCCTGTTGTGTGACAATGGGGGCTTCGGAGGATTTGGGGGCGGCTCTGGTGGCGGCTGTGGGGGTGGATGTGGATGCGGAGGCGGATGCGGTGGCAACTGCTGTGGCCAGACCATCCCTATCCCTTATCCTATTCCCTTCCCTATCAACAGTCCTGTTGTGTATAACTAAATAGTGCCAATATTTAAAGTGTATTTTTCTATACTCGTCTTATTTGGTAAATAAATATGGCAATATTTAAGTTGTTCATCATCATCATTTCAGCCAAAAGGTCCACTGCTGGACATAGGCCTCCCTTAAGCATCGCCACTTTACCTGGTTCTGTGTTTCTCGCATATAGCATTTAAGTGGTTACTTCAAATTAATTTCTGATTGCGTTAATTACAAAAATTCAAGATATCTTCTCTGAAACTGATCGATGTTTAAACTCATAAGACTTGTAAGGAAAAATGCACAAAGTTTATTAACTAAACTTTTAACTGCAACAATAGTTCAATCGATCATTTGATTCGCGATCGAGAGATGGCGAAAACAAATCTTGCGGTTTGATGTTGCGGTGAATTCAATTTGAATATTAATTTACAAGGGCTGGTTTGTATAACTAGTTTCCTTTCACGATTATAGTCAATAGTATTTTTGTTTCTATTGTTAAATAAATATATATTTATTACATAATTTTATTGCTGTTTTATTTGTTTTCCAATTTGTAATCGCCATCTTTAGGGTTTCCAAAAATCTTTGGTGTCTTTAAAGTTATGCTCAAAAAACGTGCTTCGAGTTGAAACGAAATTATTTAGACCGCATTTAGAAATTGTAAGTTACTGCGAAACAGTTACCAATATAGTGTCATATATCTTTTGTATACGTGTCAAAGGTTCAAGGTAGTAAATTACATCATTAACTTAGAAACCGAGTCAAGTTTAGAAACACACAGTATATATATAGAGTATGCGATATGTGTTATTGATCACATGTCAACATAGAAAATGGGTTTCAAGAACCTTTTCGTGTTTACCGCTCTTTTGCTGGTCTGGAAGGTAAGTTTAACGTTGCAAATGTTTTAGAATATTAGACATCATATCAGAAAAACAATAGCGTCTTTTGAAAAAAAAAAAAGAAGTATAACGAGGAAGGCATAAAACTTGTCCTCTTATTAAATTTATCATATTTTTCCAGGTATGCAGGGTGTACGGCCAAGCAGCCCGCGTTGAGTACATAAGCCAGCCCTACACCTCATCAGTAGCCACCTCCGTCCAGGTCACTCCTCAGCTCGTCGTCCCAGCCATCTATGCGCCAGTCGTCTCACCGTACGACTCTTGTATCCAAGAGCCAGTCCCTACCATACCCAGCTACAACAGCTTCAATGGTTACTCCAACTATGCACCCAGCTACCCTCAACCTATGCCCCTGATCATCATTGAAGATGACAATGATGACATCTGGCATAACATTCTCTACTTCCTCCTTTTCGCGATGAGAAACAAGAGAAACAGTGACTCTGGAAACTTTGGAGGTTGCAGGGGTGGATACAACGGAGGGTGTGACTGCGGAGGGGGGTGCAACGGTGGTTACGGAGGCTACAACGGCGGATACAATGATGGGTCCGGCTGCGGAGGCAACTGCGGAGGAGGTTCTTCCTATATTCCCTACCCTATCCCTTATCCCATGTGCGGTCCCTACCCCTACAGCTTCCCTGGTTTCGGAGGTTTCCCAGATAACTGTGGCGGCTACATACAGGAGCCCTACCAAACAGGACAGGGCAGTGGCGATATTACCCTTTACATCAAAGCAGATTCATCCTAGTTTGAAATAAAATGGTGTTTTCAATATTTTCATTGTTTGATTGTATTCCCAAAAATCTGCCCATGTGATGTATTAAGGCTTCAGCGTTCTTACCACGGCCGAAGATAATTAGTTAAAGCTAATGCCGACCCAATACATAGATGAAGAAGACCTCAAAGACATCTTGGATTTTTTAAACGGGCGAGTCCAAGAAAACGTGGTTGGCTGAAATGGTGATGACAATAATGACTACCGAAAGAAATAAACTTTCTGTTTAGGTTAAAAATAATTTTACATGTATACTTCTGTCACCTTAAGCTGCATCTGCATGAAAAGGCTAGGCAGATGATGACTCCTGTCTCCTTAAGGGGACTTAGCAAGCCAATAACTATCTATAGTGTTATTACAAAATATAGGGGAGGCCTTTGCCCAGCAGTGGGACAGTACAGGCGAAACTAAAAAAATAAAAATAAATAGGTAAGACAAGATTTTACAAATAAACAATTATTTAATATAATTCTACTTTTGGATTGAGCAACTAGACCACGTCCTCGATAAAATTTCACGTAATTATTATTTTGTGCCCCAATTATTATGAAATATCGTATGACCCATATTATATCTGTACTACGAAATATAATGTAAATGGGAACCCTATGAGTCCAACGGCATATGGAATAGTGTGAACGGCGAGATGACTCGACTAAAGAAAATAGTTTGCAATATATTGCTGTTAGTAACACAGGTGAGCTCATATTATATTACTAGAAATATTTAATAAATTTTATTATTATTAAATTTATTTTATCAGCTGGCAAAACAATTAAATTGATTGACGAAATAAAATGGTTACCTAGTTAGAACTTAAAGACTAGGTAAGTATGTAAGAATTTAATAAATATGAGTGGCTTAGGCCTCTGGGTAGGATTCCACACCAGTGGGCTGTCAGGGTGGATACATACATACATAATCAGCCTATAACATTCCCACTGCTGGGACACAGGCCTTCTCTCAGTGAGAGGGAATGGGCCGTAATCCACCACGCGGGCTCAGTGCGGGGTGGTTGTAGAGGTCAGGGTGGATATTCAGCTTTAAATAAAAATAATGGATGCACTCGAGGCACAAAGAGCTCTCCTGTAATGCCACTACATGAAATGATTATTCCCCAATACATTTTATATGGTGATATGACAATTGCTCCTCATAAAGCTCTGCCGCATCATGTTTAGAGAGCCCAACATTGTTGAGAAGGGACTGCTCATCATTGTGACTAAGGGAATGCAGTTGCGCTAACAAGATTTAGTTTGTATTTGTCAGGTAATATGAATTTTCAAGCGAGTCCTAGAGAATTCAAAACACGTAGCAATTTCTTTTAGAAAATATCGCGAGTTTGTTGAAGTTTTTATTGCGAAAAGTGTCCGATGAAATAGGAGCCACCGGTAACTGGAAAAGTCTTGTTTTCTTTGTAAATGAAACTGTCACGATAAAAAACGAACGTTTATAATAGTTTCGGCACCTAGTTTTCACGGTAGTCTTGGTCTATACAGTTCAAATTTCATTGAAGCGTTATTTACTAGGCTTTTCGAGTTATTCATAAGATGAAGCAATCTATATTACAGAAGGTCTATTGTAGAATCGTAGCGCAATGGATTAGAATCTATCTATGTGGTAATTAAGCTCTGCTGTAATTTTCTTGTTAGCTTAACTTAGCCTTAAGTCAATGGCTGCCCCAATCCATACGACTACCTGTCTGGCAACCGAAACGGGTAACCCATACGCCAACTTCTATAGTAATCTGTTCGGCAGTGTATGTGACAACCCGACCTGCAACACATGTGGAAATCTGAATAGTAACCTGTGCGGCGATGAATGTGGCATTCCGACCTGTAACACTTGCATCAATGGTCTAATGGTCAAAACCGAGTGTCACTGTATCTTGAAACAATAAACTAACTGCTGTTATTTCATAATATTCAGTACTTGACAGCTCTATCGTGCCCTGTTATTTCTAAATGGGTGTGTTCGACATTGTTCTTATCAACAAATCATTTAACATTCGACACGTGTATTCCTTTTATTTCCCTTCGTAGTTTCTAAGCGTATTATAGACAAATAACAAAAAATGCGTAGGTATATGAGTTTTTTTTATTCAAAAATAACTTGAGACTATTAAACTATAAAAAACTCTAGACTAAGGACATTATAAACAACGGGATTGTCCGAAAGGGTTACCGCTACCCCGGAACATAAAGGGCAAAGGAAGGAACATGGGTGGGTTTTAGTCAGTAAGAGTCTGACACTCCCTTCCGCTCCACCCAGAGCGGGAGGGGTCATTTGATGATTTCCAATCCGAAAAAAAAGGACATTATATAAATCAAATACTTACTTCGTGGAAATTGCGAAAGACTGTTGTTACAAGTCGAAACAAAGTAAAGCAGCCCAAGAGTTGAGTTTAATATTTACTTGCTTTAATAGAAATACAACATTTTTTTTACTCCTATATGTTGCTGTGTAGCAGTAGAAATTTCACAAAGAAAGCTCTACACATAATTTTGTAAAAAAAATAACTGATCCTCTAATAAAATTATCGACCTTCTAATGATGTACGCCTTTTTTAAGTTAATGTACTTCTAAAAATAGCTTGATTTTCTAAAAATACTCAGTTAAAAAACATTGAACTCAAATTTTTCTTAACTTTCTGGCCTTTTTGCAGTTGGCCGTAGTAACTAAGCTACGTTTGGTAGAGGTAAGGTTAGGTTAGAACAGTGACGAACCACGCGCGAGCCGAATAATTGGTCGCAGTAACTAAGCCCCCCCCCTAACCCCTACCCTGGGTTAGGTTAGAACTGTCAACCGCTACATCCAAGTTGGTCAGAATCCCAAAATATGAATTATTTGAGGTTCACAAAAAGAGGCGCAATCATTATATGTATGAAAGTGTTCAATAATATTTTTAGGAAAGAAAAATGGAAATTTTGAGGTTCGATTGCCATGCCTTTTATAAATAACACAATGACAAATAATACCATAGCACTGAATAGCCTCGTATTTAAGGACCCTAAAACATTCCTGACGACGAACAAGTAACTGGAACGAAGTCCGACTAACAAAATCTGTGATTAAAGTCACAGACCGCAAAACGACAAAAATGTCAATTAAAAAAAAAAATCCAGAAGGTCGTTCCTTCCTCCTAACATCAGAAACAAAAAACCAACGGTCTAACGAATTATTTTAATGTTATCTGAAGAATGGCTCAATAACATTTTTTTCAATTAAAATTATTTATTATTTAAAACTGTGAAATAGTTTTTAATCACCTACGAGCTTGATGTGGCACACATACCTATATTTACGAAATCCTAGAAGGTAATTGCCTAATTTCTACTTTGATATTGAAATAGAAAATGTATAAAAGTACCTAGTTTGACTTGTTTACGGGAAGATAGTCATCATGGCTTCCGTAAAGTTTGTCGCGTTCGCAGTTCTACTGCTCGTCCTGAACGTAAGTATATTTTTTTTTAAATAAGTAATTATTAATTAAAATTAAATAAGTAGGTTATAAAAATCTGCAGTTTCTTAGAAAAGTACGATACTTATACGGTTAAAATGTATGGAACAGCAATATTTTTTTTGTAATAACTGACTGTACAACGTCGGGGGTTTAGAATAATGTACTGAATCCATGGTTGCTGTTTACGCATCGATGTATGCCACCCAGCTTTATTGTCTCCTATCGGCGACATCCACGGGGTTTTCTGTCAATTCCCAAAAACCCACACGTCAAAATAAATTTACTCGCGCGAAACCGGCCAATCATCACTTTTAAATAATATTATATTTTCTATAGGCGACTCGCACGAAGTGGGCAAGTCGACAACTCCAGAAATATGTATTAGGCAATTGGGACATTGTGTCGATTCGCCCGTTTCGGGTGAGTAAATTCGTGCGAATCACTAATAAGCCGTCAAAATATTTAAATATTTATTAACCTTTAATTTCCCGGAAGTTTTGCTTTCCATGCCTCCGCCGGGAGCTAAATTTACGTTTCCTTAGAAACACCGAAATCTAAGCCCAGCTGACGTAAATAGAACATCAAAGGCAACCTACATATTTGCCGCTGAACATGTGCCGCTGTGGGCCGCAGCACAAGTTTCAAGATTACGATCATTTAGAAGAAAATTTTAGCTATACCTAGTTTATTAGAGCACAATCATAACTTTATCTTAGGACTTTGTGGGGAAAATACCGCTGTAAACTTTTTAGCAGTGTAGCAATTAGTGTAATATCTTTTAAAAAACGCAGAGAAAACAAATAGTTCTAACATCAAACAGTAGCTTGATTTAAAATAGCAACGATCTTCGAGTATTGCCACAGTTAATAATACACTCCCCAATCGATTCTGAGTATACTTCAAAACACACAATATCCTCGTGTACTCGTAGCTAAATATAACAAGCCTCTGTTAAAATCACAGTAGATCAAACAACATCCCAACTAGCAATTTTCTCTTGCGGATATGCTGATTTAAGTACTAAGGTGTTACAGCAGACTTACTTGTGTCTAGACTATGACAGTACATCTTATAAAAGCATGATCTAAGGCATTTTGAACTAAAAGAATACTAACACTTACTACGTGCTCTTATATATGTCTATAAAGAATCGTTGTAACACATTTATCAGCACAGTTGTCTTACAAGTGCATTTTTAAAGAGCAATTGCTCTTGAATATTATTTGTACTTAAAAAATCATCTTAAAAGTACATTCTTTCTTAGTAGAGTCTACATTGAGTGTTTTATAACACTTATGACCTTAATAAACTTTTACATAAAACTACTATAAAGCCAAGTTGTAAGTGTGAATTAAGTGTTCTCTGAGTCAAATTAAAGAGAAGACGACTAATAGTAGAGCTCTATCAGAATATTTTGTCTTTTAAAAGACTTGTGAATACTTTATTAAGAATGCCCGCCATTATATTCGTGTAAACATTGCTAAGTGTTTGTAACAGTTAAGCATGGAGTTTGAAAAATGGAAAAGATTTAAAAGAAGTGGAGCATATAGGAATAAAATTAAACAAAAATAGACGGACTCACAGAAAAGGCTACTTGGTACTAGTAGAACTACGATAGGCAACGATGGAGCCAGTGAATCGTTCGATGGTTCCGTACAAAAACAAGAAGATATCAGCTCTGAAGACTTTGAACTGGCAGATTCTAGTCTTAATTATGTTTCTGACGATAGCGATGAAAGTGAATGTGAAACAAAAACAACGGATTACGAAAAAAATATACAATTTCGTGAAGAAATCAAAATATGGGCTGTTCAGAATAATATACCACACTCGGCGTTTAATGAACTTTCTGTGATTAATAAAAGAATCGAGCACATACTACCCAAAGATGCCCGAACTTTGTTCCAAACAAGCGGACAAAAAATACAGATAGACACAATAGGGACAGGGCTTTATTGGCATAACCGCTTAAGAAAACAGTTGGAAAAATTGTTTTTGAACACGAACTTGTTTCTGTTCCCAATAACCTTTCACTAAATTTTAATATTGACGGCTTACCTCTGTATAACAGCTCTAGACAACAATTTTTGCCAATACTGTGCAGTATTTCTGAAATTCCATGCTCTCCATTAGTACTATTCTTAAGTCTTATCGTCACAAAAATATGAACTCGACTCAAACTGTTCGCATATTTATTGGCGACATTATATTGCTAAAAATTGATTTTACTTCCAGGTATATATGCGGAAGATAGTAAACCATCTGATTTGCAAGCTTTCTTGAATCCTCTGGTAACAGAATTGAACGAAATTCTCAACAGTGGTGTAACCCTTAAATCAAAAGGATCATCTACTATCGTGACACGGCCGGGGGTCAATATCCACTATAAAAAAGAGTTAATAAAAATATTTTAAAACACACACACTTAATAGTAGGTACCCACTTACCCACCCATTAGGTACATATATACTTATGCACGTTTGGCTCACCTAACATTAAACCTACCACAAACTGGTAATTTGTATGCCATGGTTTAAAAAGGAACCCTAAATTTATTAAATGGCTGCAAGTAGTTACCTTATGTAAGTGCTCAATAAGACCAAAAGGTTTAAAATCAACTTAGGTAGTGTGAAATAAGACATTTTAGTATTAAGCTTATCTTAGAGAAGAGTAATTGGTCTTATCAATCTCTAATGGCGTCAGTTTTTATTTTACAAGTAATTAATATTTTTTTAAATAATATTCTAAATACATAACGAAGTAGGCCTGTGAAAATATTTCACTTTATTTCGCAAAACATTCGAAGAAATGTACACCGCAAGTTATTTATGTTCATAGACACATAACTATCAAGCAAATTAAATAAATGATTACAGGAAATAAAAATACTACTAATACAAATGATACTTCAATGAGTTGACAACTTTTTTTTATTCCAACAGCGCTCACGCACACTCTTTCGGCCGTTGTGATAAATACTCCTTTATTGAGCTTCCATAGAGCAACATAAGGGGAATTACACTTACAAGAGCAGTAACAAGATTATTGTAAGTGTAAAGTAATCTTCAATAAGAGCGTTATAAGTTGACTCTAAGTGAGAATTCTCTTATAAAGTGCGCCTAAATCGACATTTACAGTTGTTTGTAAGTATGCTAAAAGAGTAAAAAAATATAGGTCTTGGGACACTTGTAAGTTAAAATTTTGCTAGTTGGGATATGATTAGTGTTAGCTTGTACCACTCAGCTCCTGGCCTTATTGTCAACATATTGTAATGATAAATCAGTCAGTATGATTAATAACGTCCCGTCTTGTTCATTTACAGATGCACTGGGCCCAGTGCCAGTACCCTGGGTACCCCGGCTACTGCCCACAGATATACAGGAGGAATGACAACAATGATCTGGATACCATTCTTCCAATCCTGATTCTTGCCTTGTTAGGAAGGAATGGTAATGGTTTCGGCGGCGGCTACGGCTGCGGGGGCTGCGGGGGCGGATGCGGATGTGGATGTGGACGGTGTTAATAACATTGTTCAAATGATCAAAGACAAGTTGATGATGCAGAGAAGAGTATTGAAAAATAGGGTCAATATTTGAATTAAGATCAAAGAAACAGCCTATTTGATTTTTGTATTAATGTCAGAGTACCCACAGTTTTGTTTCGTTTTCGAGAAATGAATTGTAAAAAGAAATATAAAACCTATAATTATAGTAAAATTGATGTCTGTTGTTTTATTTTAAACCAGTGTTGTGTTATGCGACGCGAGCCAAAATAAAACAAATGCAATTCAACATACTCTGATAACTCGAGTAATCAACGAATTATGTAATAACAATAACAAAGCGGGGCACATGTTACATTACAGTACAGATAATATTGTTGAAATAGGATTTTTATACGATAAAGCACGCCGTAAAAGTGCGTTAAGTTACTTAATGATTGCATTTATGCACAACACTCGTTCAGAACTTGTAAACATCATAAAACCAGGAATTTGTATATAAAAGAAACCACTTCTTCATAATCTTTTGTAAAGAATGGAGGGATAATCGTGCTCTTAGTACTTATATTTTATTCGAAAAAATAAATAAACAACTAAAAAATCTAAATATACGACGCATCAAAATGAATTTAGGATATCTTCTTTTAATTATCACGCTAAAGGTAATTCAGTACATGGTTCTCTTCGATAAGATTTTTTTTATAATATTCGTTAAAATACGAATAAATCATGTATTATTTGTTACTAATTTATTTTAATATTTTTTTTAGAATATCAGCTGCTACAACCCTAATCGCCATACACAAACTACATCATCGAGTTCTTTCAATAACTTGAAAAAAAAAACAACAGACCCAGTCATTCCTGCTAGATATAAAACTACAAGTAAGACGGACTATGGAGATCCAACTACCACTCAAAGTTTTCCAGCAGAATACTTCCCGCAGGTCGAATACCCAGAAAGTGTAGCAGATTCATCGAAGCCTTTCTATCTCAGCACAAGCCCTTTCCCTAATGACGTCAAATCAACATTCAATTCCCTTGTGGCTAAAGGTAACAGTAAAGTAAAGACTGCTACTGACTATTTTTGGATCCAAAATGATAAAAGGAAAGAAAAGGAGCCAGCTACTTCGCAAAAAGTAGGGGAAAACGAGATAACAGACGCAAAAGGAAATGAAATCAATGTTATTGATAAGGGAACAATCGAAACGCTTCACAAAGATATTAAGACGTTAGATGTTAAGGAATCCATTGAAAACGTGGAGATTCCAAACTTGAAATCGAAAGAGCAATCTGCAGAATGTAAAGATATGGATTACG
Source organism: Apamea monoglypha (assembly GCA_911387795.2). Taxonomy (NCBI): domain Eukaryota; kingdom Metazoa; phylum Arthropoda; class Insecta; order Lepidoptera; family Noctuidae; genus Apamea; species Apamea monoglypha. Next base: position 13,919,985 of record OU426916.1, read on the forward strand.
TCGTAGGTTTAATTAACGACTTGGATGAAGTTATGAAAAACTTGACCAGCACAGGAACACAAGAATGTAACGAAGGTAACAATAACACAGTGCATACATTTGAAAGTGAATGCTCAAACGAATTTAAATTTGGTTCGGACATGACGCCGAATAACAATGATTCCATTATCGAATTGAATGGACATTCGTTCCTTGAAGAGGAACATCCTGAACGTATAAGGAACCCATTATTTCAAGATTCAGATACAAACGATGCATTAACGAGCTTAACTTCATTATTAAATGAATATATCACAAATGCTACGTCTGTTGAGGACATGCAAAGTGATTTTTGCAGCATTGGGCTCGTTGCCAACGAAACTAATACTTCTTGTACTGCAAGTTAAGCTGTATATTTCCGTTCGTGTTTGATATTATGGCGGAAGCTTAGTTAAATTCTTTCAATATTCTTGGGTTAAACACGATATTGTCATTCCACGCTTATATAATCAGCCCATAATGTTGGGCCCACTGGAGGGACACAGGCCTCCTCTCCAATCCAAGTAATCCATTACGCGGGCCCTGTACGCGTTGGTAGATGTCACATGTCTTCGAATTTTTGGTTCTAGGACATGCTGATTTTCTCACGATGTTTTCCTTCACCGTTTTGAGAAATCCCGCGTTTAGTTTAATCCAATTTTGTGTTAAACAGCTAAATAGTCAAGTTATTTATTTACTTTACTTAGTAAGTAACTATTCAAGCAAATATTTTTTGTATGATAGTGTCATCCTGGATCTCCGTTCTAAAGTTTTATCGAAGAAAACTGATTAGTTAAATATATTAGAATTATATTAAGAATATTTAAATACTACAACTACTATTGACAATAAATTACAGTTCGCCAGAAATCTGTCTTATTTTTTTAAACTTTAAACTTACCAATTACTTATAGGCCACATCGCTTATTCTACATCATGGAATTTACCTGAAAAATAAACAAAATAAACATTAGGAAATCACAGAAATACTAAGTGCCTACTTAGATGTTATTATGAGGTAATCGATAATTAGTGATATCAAAGTTGTGTAAATGAAAGAAAATTTGTCTATAAGAGCATATGAACAGATCACGTTTCGATTCATTACAAAGATAAATAAATTGAAGCATGAACTAATAAAAACACGTGAGGTTCGAAATATTTCAATGAAATGGGACTTCGGGAAAAGGTGGCTCTAACCATAGTGATAATCGCGCTCATCCAGGTAAGAACAATTCTTAATTTATTTCTATAAAATTGTGGACTTTTGATTAATGACTGACGGGTCGATGTTAATTAAAGTTATGAATACATTTGCCAATTTTTTCAAAAAATAATAATTTTGTACAGACGCCAGCACACAGCAAGCTATCCGAATCTGTCAAATTTTCCCAATCAACCGTGAACCTTATTGATTTATCGATAAAGTTGAAAATCCATTAAAGAAATTTGACAGATTGTAGTAGCTTGATGTGCTGGCGTCTGTACCTAGCTCAAAAATATAGAAAAGGAATAATAGTATTATTCTGTAAAGTTCAATTCGGACCTCTCGACTGATCGGACACGATTTTGTGGAGAATTCATTTGTTTTTGAAGATTTTTCGATATTGATTGAATTTGGAAGTGATGTTTGCAATATTTCGAGTTATAAAAAAAAACGTTCCATATGTAGTTTAGAATGTAAGGAGCCGGGCATAAGTAACATTATTTACTTATAAAGCTAGTTCTATTTTTGTCAGTGTATGGTCTCATCAACCGTACATTTACTTTGCGAACGCAGCAACCTAGTTGGATGTCGTGCGTCACAAACATTATGCTATAATTAGAACTTTTAAAGTAATGGACGTTGAGTCCTGAGTCCTCTGGAAGGAAGGAGGCCTGTGTCCCAGCAGTGGGAAGAATATAGGCTGATTATGATGATTTGTGACGCACGATATCCAAGTAGGTTGCTGCATTCGCGAAGTAAATGTGCGGTTGATGAGACCGTACAGACAGTATTTTTGGTTCTTCATAAACATTCTGCCCTTACAAAAACAACGTCTATTTCAGATAGCGTGCAGACATTGCATGCCAAGAACGCCAAGAAAGGCTTTTCTGAAACGTTACTTAAACGATTTGAAAACCGTCAAAAACAACCCCGTCCCGACACCATACTCGCCGTCACGAGTTAACAAGACACCGAAACAAACATTTGGAAAGACAGCTCAAAATGGTAGAATTAGCCAGAACTCTCTTCCAAAGAAATCTTTGTACAAAACATATAACTTTCCAGAAAATGAATATCCCGTGGACAATTCTCCGAGAGATCCTTTTCGTATTGGAATGAACTTTAATGAGAATAATCATGTTACCACTCTGCTGAAAGCCCGTAATTTACAAAGCTCAGCAATAAGCGAATTGAAAAAAGAAATGAAAATGAAACGTAAACTTCTAAGTAATAAACAAATGAACAACGAAAATAGGCAGTTGAAAACAGACATGTCTTTGATAAATTTCGCTCCAAGCCCTGATTCCACACGTTTCCTCGATTCAGAAACATTTCCAGAAGTCCAATATCCGCTTAATACAATGGATACATGGGGGCCAAACTACTGGAACTATTTACCATTTACGCAAGAAAAACCATTCCCAAGAATTGGACACCAAACATTGAACCATAAAGCCAAAGAAGATATTAACCAACCTTTTACAAGACTGACGAAAGCAAAAGCAAGTAAATATCTTCAATCATACAATAAATTAAAAGAAGAACATAGACGTACTTCAACAGAAAACTCCAAACGTAGTAACGTAGGTCAGACAGGATTAAACTTCACAAAAACTGCGACGTGTGAAAGAGTTTCCGACGATTTTATTACTGCTGGTTTAGTGTCGAATATTCCTAGCAACTCAACAGAAATGAGAAAGGCATTAACATCATCTACCAAAATAACAGCAAGTTCAGAAAATACCTGTCCAGTTACAGAATATCCATACCATCCAGTACCAATTCCGTACAAAGTTATTGAAAATAACAATGAAAACATTAGCCCAGCATTAGGGCTAAATTATAACACAGAAGAATTAGAGGATGTGGATAATAGTGACATTGCTCAAACATTACAACTTATTCAAGAAATACTATTCAATGATGACACTTGTTCGGCTGTATCGCCTGGAAACTTTAGCACAGAACTAGAAAAAAATATTAGTACATCTGACTGTTCTGACTTTCCGGAGAATAAAGATATACCAACTTCTAAAGAATCGTCTCAAGAAGTTTCTGATGATATGCCCCCAGTCGGTATTTTGCAAAACAACTTGCCATCGGTTCCAGAGGAGACAATACCGGAAAATATCCCAACAGTTGCAGGTCCTTTAAATGTCAGAATGCTACTTCCATCCTCTGAACCTCTCCACGAAATTGAGGCACTCACAAATACTCCAAAATCAAGCCTAACTAAGATGGCGTCCTTATCAAACGGTTTCGCAGTTCCAAGTTCCACATCTATAATTATAATCCCCATGAACAACAACGCTGTTGGTAAGTCAAAGTCACACATGTTCGAGACTATATCAGATACACCAATTATTGGCTACTTACCATCCACTCATACTCCATCTTTCAATCAAATAGTGTCTTCGTCACTCGATTACACCGTGCCAAATAATCAACTATACAATGTTCTTTCTAATATGGCGCCACTTCAAAATGATAACCCTTTTTCTCCCGCTCTCGTTAGTGAATTACTAAACAGTAATTCAGACAGTGGGTCATCTTTGCCAATAGACGAAACGTTGCCAACAAATTCAATGTGTTACAATAATGAGAACAGTCCGTCATCAATTAGAGAGAAAACAATCTCAGACATTATATTACATAAATTATTAACAGACGATGCACCCTTTGTCACTACAACTCGCGATGAAAAAATGTCTGAACCACCTATAGAAACTGGTGACATAGACGTGAATTCTAACACTCTGCCACCAATTACAGATTTCGAACATCCACTCTTTGACTTTTCTGGCAATGAGTTTACTTCGCTAAGCCATGGACCATACAATAACGTTCTTAATAATGAATTGCCAATAGTAGCGCATGAAATCGATTCAGACCATCAAATCTTAAATGATTCTTCTAACAGTTTGTTTATTCCAACACAGAATGTAACGTCAGAGCATTTGCACAATACTACTTCTATGGATAGTGTTTCAGAAGACTCTTTGTCTGAGATTCCAAATGACGTTCCGCCAGTGGCATTGGATAAGAACTTTTCATCTGCAACTCCTACAGACAGTATGGAAATACTAAAGACAAACACGCTCCTTCCTGAATCTATTCCAAACTTGCAAGAGCCCGTGGGTACACTTACTGAAAGTCTACCACAACCAATAGATACAATCCTTCTTTCCACTACTCTTATTGAGCCACCATCTGCCGAACTACCACAACCAAAGGAGTCACCAGTTTCACCCACTTTACTCTCTGAGACTTTTTCTGACAATTTACCAGAAATAATGGATGCAGTACTCTCTACTACACCAGTTTCAGCTACAACTATAGATAGTACGTCACAACACATAGGTAATACACCTTCACCAGAAATCAATAGTTCTCCAATGATGACAGATATGACGTTAAAAACCGAACTTTATAAGATCAGACAAATACTTGACAAGATGCTTTCCATTGAGACCCCTACTTATAGTCAACCACCTCCTATAGATACTACACCGTTACGAATTTATGACTCTGACAGACTTTTACTGCCAATGAATGAGATGCCTACTGAAAGTGTACGTGTGCCTGCACTTGATAAAAAGATCCTACCCCTTCCAGCAACCGACAGTCCAATTGACAGTTTACAACAAGTGCATGAGACGCTTCCACGTATCTCAGTCGATGGAACCCCGACGGACACTCTTCCTTTACCAGGAAATAAACTGGTTATTCCAAATAAACTTTTAATCGATACTCCATCACTGCCTATAGACAAGACCGTCCCAACGACACTAGAATCTGAGACTTCTGCTGACAATAAACCATATCTCTTAGACAAATTAATTAAACCGCTGTCTGAAATTGTCACTTCGCGTACCAAGGATACTCCTGACAATGGTTTGTCCCATAAGATGGATGATTTGTCATTAAAAATGGATTTAAAGTTTCCGAATATCTATGAAGTGTCTAGTGGTGATCTATTACTTTCAGTTGATAGTTTACCAACAAAGATAGATCCAGAAAATACAACAAACCCTGGAGTTTCAACGAATGAATTACCAACGCAAGTGGTTGAAACTCTAACTCCTGTTTCTGAAGTTCCTGTTAGTAATCTGCCAAAACCGACAGATATGCTGTCATTGCCAGCGGATGAAGTATTAAAAGATGCCTCACCTGACGTTGCGACGGGTGTTAAGGCATTAATGAGTGGGTTTACTGACAAATTACTACAAGATTTTCCGTCCTCTATAGTTCCTTCTGATGGGTTGCCTACTCTACCGGTGAATGTATTCAAATTGCCAATCCATGAAACGTTCCCAGATGGTCAATTAAATGAAATTTTATCTACAGGCCCACTTCAAAATGATCATTTACCTTCATCACTGCAAAAACTTATCCCTGATTTATCCCTTTCTAATGCTTTCACTAATGAACCCTCTTTAGAAGATGATTCACCTTCACTTTTTATTGACAAAAACATAAAAATTCCACACTCCACCGTGGACACTAAAGACCTACCGCTAGAGTTGGAGCATTTGCTATCGCCAGAAAACAATGCGACCCCGGACAGTGTAGTTAAAGACATTCCTAGTGCCGTTTCACCGTCTTTAAATAAAGGGCTACAAACTACTAATCTAGACCAGACTAGCGACGAGGTTCTCTCAGTTTCTGACATACCTCGTGACGAGTTGACATTACCTGTACATAAAATGTCACCTATCACTGACGATAGACAGACTGAACTTCCATTACCAATCAATAAAACACCTACAACTTCGAAGTTACCAATTACTAAGGCACTCTTGAAAAATGTACTTTCTGACATTAATAAAGCAGGTTTATTATCAGTAGCTCAAACTCTACCTGTTACACCACATGCGTTATTTGATAAAACGCTCCATTACGTAGATGTCAAATCTCCAGTTTTTGAGACAAAAAACATTCTTCCGCGGCCGGAGGAAAAGATCTTTCCTAATTCAGAACATACTGCCAATCTGATTGACTATGAACCATTTTCTGAAACACCGGTAGATACGTCAATCGCAGACCTTCCTTCAGAGTTGCTCAAAACCAAACCTTATATTCCGACCGATAACGTAAAAGACCATGACAAGAATGAAACTCAATCTTTAAACTTTCATGATCTACCAGTACCCATAGAATCGGGATCTCCTCCTAAGGACACCACCAAAACACCTTCCTCTTCGAAATTGTCAATACCTAAAGAACTTCTAGAAAATGTTCTGTCAGATATAACTACAAAGAGTTTCTTGGTACCAGTAGCCCAATCTCTCCCAGTTACATCACCCTCAGTGGTAGATAAGACACTTTCTCCTATTTCTCACATCTTTGAAGATATTCCTGCATTGCAAGTAGATGAAATCCTACCCGACACATCCTTTTCGAACCATCAGACTGATAATGTACCAATTACTATCGCAGATAATTTGCCATTACCAATACATAAAACGTTTTCAGAATCACAAAGCTTGTTCCCTACAGAATTGTCATCACCAATTGACAACTTAAGTCTAGATATACCGAACATTTCGATATATGACAAAGAACAAGATGAGTGTGAAAATCTATCTTCCAAAAACCCTACTGATGATCTTTCATCAGCAACGCCCATGCCAGGGATTCTTTCTCTTTCTAAAGATACGCCAAGTGACCTAACATTACCAAATAATAAAGCATCTTCAAAACTATCAATAACTAAGGCACTCCTAGAAAATGTTCTGTCAGATATAACTACAAAGGGTTTCTCGGTACCAGTAGCTCAATCTTCGCCAGTTATATCACCCTCAGAGTTGGATAAGATACTTTACTATGTAGAATCTCCTATTTCTCACATCACTGAAGATAGTGCTACACTGCCAGTAGATAAAATCCTACCCCACACATCACTTTATGACCATTCGACTGATAATTTACCTATTTCTATCGAAGATAATTTGCCATTACCAATAAATAAAACGTTTTCAGAATTACAATGCTTAGATATCCCTACAGAATTGTCATCACCATCAGGAAATATAGCGAACATTTCAAGGTATGGCAAAGAACAAAATGAGAGTGAAAATCCACCTTCCAGAAACCCTACTGATGATCTTTCATCAGCATCGCCGATGAAAGGCATTCTTTCTTTTTCTAAAGATACGCTAAGGGACGTAAAAAATCCAAATAATAAAATACCATCATCTTCAAAACTGCCAATAACTAAGGCACTTCTAGAAAATGTTCTGTCAGATATAACTACAAAGGGTTTCTCGGTACCAGTAGCTCAATCTCTCCCTGTTACATCACCCTCAGTGTTGGATAAGACACGTTACTACGTAGAATCTCCTATTTCTCACTTCACTGAAGATAGTCCTACACTGCCAGTAGATAAAACCCTACTTATCACATCACATTCTGACCAATCTACTGATATTTTACCAATTTCTATCGAAGATATTGTGCCATTCCCAATGGATGAAACATTTTCAAAATTACAAAGCTTAGATATTCCTACAGAGCTATCATCACCAGTAGATAACATGTGCCCAGATATACCGGACATTTCAATGTATGACAAAGAACAAGATGAGAGTGCAAATCCATCTTCCAAAAACCCCACTGGTGATCTTTCATCAGCATCACCAATGAAAGGCATTCTTTCTCTTTCTAAAGATATGCTAAGAGACGTAAAAAATCCAAATAATAAAATACCATCAACTTCAAAACTACCAATAACTAAGGCACTTCTAGAAAATGTTCTGTCAGATATAACTACAAAGGGTTTCTCGGTACCAGTAGCTCAATCTCTCCCTGTTACATCACCCTCGGTGTTGGATAAGACACGCTACTACGTAGAATCTCCTATCTCTCACATCACTGAATATAGTCCTACACTGCCAGTAGATAAAACCCCACCCATCACATCACATTCTGGCCAATCAACTGATATTTTACCAATTTCTATGGAAGACACTGTGCCATTACCAATAGATAAAACATTTTCAAAATTACAAAGCTTAGATATTCCTACAGATCTATCATCACCAGTAGATAACATGCGCCCAGATATACCGGACATTTCAATGTATGACAAAGAACAAGATGAGAGTGAAAATCCATCTTCCGAAAAACCCACTGGTGATCTTTCATCAGCATCACCGATGAAAGGCATTCTTTCTCTTTCTAAAGATACGCTAACAGACGTAAAAAATCCAAATAATAAAATACCATCATCTTCAAAACTACCAATAACTAAGGCACTTCTAGAAAATGTTCTGTCAGATATAACTACAAAGGGTTTCTCGGTACCAGTAGCTCAATCTCTCCCTGTTACATCACCCTCAGTGTTGGATAAGACACGTTACTACGTAGAATCTCCTCTCTCTCACATCACTGAATATAGTCCTACACTGCCAGTAGATAAAACCCCACCCATCACATCACATTCTGGCCAATCAACTGATATTTTACCAATTTCTATCGAAGACACTGTGCCATTACCAATGGATGAAGCATCACCGATGAACGGCATTCTTTCTCTTTCTAAAGATACGCTAAGAGACGTAAACAATCCAAATAATAAAATACCATCATCTTCAAAACTACCAATAAATAAGGCACTTCTAGAAAATGTTCTGTCAGATATAACTACAAAGGGTTTCTCGGTACCAGTAGCTCAATCTTCGCCAGTTATATCACCCTCAGAGTTGGATAAGATACTTTACTATGTAGAATCTCATATTTCTCACATCACTGAAGATAGTGCTACACTGCCAGTAGATAATATCCTACCCCACACATCATTTTCTGACCATTCGACTGATAATTTACCTATTTCTAACGAAGATAATTTGCCATTGCCAATAGATAAACCGTTTTCAGAATTACAATGCTTAGATATCCCTACAGAATTGTCATCACCATCAAGAGATACAGCGAACATTTCAAGGTATGACATAGAACAAAATGAGAGTGAAAATCCACCTTCCAGAAATCCTACTGATGATCTTTCATCAGCATCGCCGATGAAAGGCATTCTTTCTCTTTCTAATGATACGCTAAGAGACGTAAAAAATTCAAAAAATAAAATACCATCACCTTCAAAACTACCAATAACTAAGGCACTTCTAGAAAATGTTCTGTCAGATATAACTAGAAAGGGTTTCTCGATACCAGTAGCTCAATCTCTCCCTGTTACATCACCCTTGGTGTTGGATAAGACACGTTACTACGTAGAATCTCCTATCTCTCATATCACTGAATATAGTCCTACACTGCCAGTAGATAAATCCCTACCCATCACATCACATTCTGGCCAACCGACTGATATTTTAGCAGTTTCTATCGAAGACACTGTGCCATTACCAATAGATAAAACATTTTCAGAATTACAAAGCTTAGATATTCCTACAGAGCTATCATCACCAGTAGATAACATGTGCCCAGATATACCGGACATTTCAATGTATGACAAAGAACAAGATGAGAGTGCAAATCCATCTTCCAAAAACCCCACTGGTGATCTTTCATCAGCATCACCAATGAAAGGCATTCTTTCTCTTTCTAAAGATATGCTAAGAGACGTAAAAAATCCAAATAATAAAATACCATCATCTTCAAAACTACCAATAACTAAGGCACTTCTAGAAAATATTCTGTCAGATATAACTACAAAGGGTTTCTCGGTACCAGTAGCTCAATCTCTCCCTGTTACATCACCCTCAGTGTTGGATAAGACACGTTACTACGTAGAATCTCCTATCTCTCATATCACTGAATATAGTCCTACACTGCCAGTAGATAAAACCCCACCCATCACATCACATTCTGGCCAATCAACTGATATTTTACCAATTTCTATCGAAGACACTGTGCCATTACCAATGGATGAAGCATCACCGATGAAAGGCATTCTTTCTCTTTCTAAAGATACGCTAAGAGACGTAAACAATCCAAATAATAAAATACCATCATCTTCAAAACTACCAATAACTAAGGCACTTCTAGAAAATGTTCTGTCAGATATATCTACAAAGGGTTTCTCGGTACCAGTAGCTCAATCTCTCCCTGTTACATCACCCTCAGTGTTGGATAAGACACGTTACTACGTAGAATCTCCTATCTCTCACATCACTGAATATAGTCCTACACTGCCAGTAGATAAAACCCCACCCATCACATCACATTCTGGCCAATCAACTGATATTTTACCAATTTCTATCGAAGACACTGTGCCATTACCAATAGATAAAACATTTTCAGAATTACAAAGCTTAAATATTCCTACAGAGCTATCATCACCACTAGATAACATGCACCCAGATATACCGAACATTTCAATGTATGACAAAGAACAAGATGAGAGTGAAAATCCATCTTCCAAAAACCCCACTGGTAATCTGTCAGCAGCATCGCCGATGAAAGGCATTCTTTCTTTTTCTAAAGATACGCTAAGAGACGTAAAAAATCCAAATAATAAAATACCATCATCTTCAAAACTGCCAATAACTAAAGCACTTCTAGAAAATGTTCTGTCAGATATAACTACAAAGAGTTTCTCGGTACCAGTAGCTCAATCTCTCCCTGTTACATCACCCTCGGTGTTGGATAAGACACGTTACTACGTAGAATCTCCTATTTCTCACATCACTGAAGATAGTCCTACACTGCCAGTAGATAAATCCCTACCCATCACATCACATTCTGGCCAATCAACTGATATTTTACCAATTTCTATCGAAGACACTGTGCCATTACCAATGGATGAAGCATCACCGATGAAAGGCATTCTTTCTCTTTCTAAAGATACGCTAAGAGACGTAAACAATCCAAATAATAAAATACCATCATCTTCAAAACTACCAATAACTAAGGCACTTCTAGAAAATGTTCTGTCAGATATATCTACAAAGGGTTTCTCGGTACCAGTAGCTCAATCTCTCCCTGTTACATCACCCTCAGTGTTGGATAAGACACGTTACTACGTAGAATCTCCTATCTCTCACATCACTGAATATAGCCCTACACTGCCAGTAGATAAAACCCCACCCATCACATCACATTCTGGCCAATCAACTGATATTTTACCAATTTCTATTGAAGACACTGTGCCATTACCAATAGATAAAACATTTTCAGAATTACAAAGCTTAAATATTCCTACAGAGCTATCATCACCACTAGATAACATGCACCCAGATATACCGAACATTTCAATGTATGACAAAGAACAAGATGAGAGTGAAAATCCATCTTCCAAAAACCCCACTGGTAATCTGTCAGCAGCATCGCCGATGAAAGGCATTCTTTCTTTTTCTAAAGATACGCTAAGAGACGTAAAAAATCCAAATAATAAAATACCATCATCTTCAAAACTGCCAATAACTAAAGCACTTCTAGAAAATGTTCTGTCAGATATAACTACAAAGAGTTTCTCGGTACCAGTAGCTCAATCTCTCCCTGTTACATCACCCTCGGTGTTGGATAAGACACGTTACTACGTAGAATCTCCTATTTCTCACATCACTGAAGATAGTCCTACACTGCCAGTAGATAAAACCCTACCCATCACATCACATTCTGACCAACCGACTGATATTTTACCAATTTCTATCGAAGACACTGTGCCATTACCAATGGATGAAGCATCACCGATGAAAGGCATTCTTTCTCTTTCTAAAGATACGCTAAGAGACGTAAACAATCCAAATAATAAAATACCATCATCTTCAAAACTACCAATAACTAAGGCACTTCTAGAAAATGTTCTGTCAGATATAACTACAAAGGGTTTCTCGGTACCAGTAGCTCAATCTTCGCCAGTTATATCAACCTCAGAGTTGGATAAGATACTTTACTATGTAGAATCTCATATTTCTCACATCACTGAACATAGTGCTACACTGCCAGTAGATAATATCCTACCCCACACATCACTTTCTGACCATTCGACTGATAATTTACCTATTTCTATCGAAGATAATTTGCCATTACCAATAGATAAAACGTTTTCAGAATTACAATGCTTAGATATCCCTACAGAATTGTCATCACCATCAGGAGATATAGCGAACATTTCAAGGTATGGCAAAGAACAAAATGAGAGTGAAAATCCACCTTCCAGAAATCCTACTGATGATCTTTCATCAGCATCGCCGATGAAAGGCATTCTTTCTCTTTCTAATGATACGCTAAGAGACGTAAAAAATTCAAATAATAAAATACCATCACCTTCAAAACTACCAATAACTAAGGCACTTTTAGAAAATGTTCTGTCAGATATAACTAGAAAGGGTTTCTCGATACCAGTAGCTCAATCTCTCCCTGTTACATCACCCTTGATGTTGGATAAGACACGTTACTACGTAGAATCTCCTATCTCTCATATCACTGAATATAGTCCTACACTGCCAGTAGATAAATCCCTACCCATCACATCACATTCTGGCCAACCGACTGATATTTTAGCAGTTTCTATCGAAGACACTGTGCCATTACCAATAGATAAAACATTTTCAGAATTACAAAGCTTAGATATTCCTACAGAGCTATCATCACCATTAGTTAACATGCGCCCAGATATACCGAACATTTCAATGTATGACACAGAACAAGATGAGAGTGAAAATCCATCTTCCAAAAACCCCACTGGTGATCTTTCATCAGCATCACCAATGATAGGCATTCTTTCTCTTTCTAAAGATACGCTAAGAGACGTAAAATATCCAAATAATAAAATACCATTATCTTCAAAACTACCAATAACTAAGGCACTTCTAGAAAATGTTCTGTCAGATATTACTACAAGGGGTTTCTCTGTATTAGTAGCTCAATCTTCGCCAGTTATATCACCCTCAGAGTTGGATAAGATACTTTACTACGAAGAGTTTCCTATTTCTCAAATCACTGATGATAGTCCTGCACTGTCAGTAGATAAAATCCTACCCCACACATCACTTTCTGACCATTCGACTGATAATTTACCTATTTCTATCGAAGATAATTTGCCATTGCCAATAGATAAACCGTTTTCAGAATTACAATGCTTAGATATCCCTACAGAATTGTCATCACCATCAAGAGATACAGTGAACATTTCAAGGTATGACATAGAACAAAATGAGAGTGAAAATCCACCTTCCAAAAACCCTACTGGTGATCTTTCATCAGCATCACCGATGAAAGGCATTCTTTCTCTTTCTAAAGATACGCTAAGAGACGTAAAAAATTCAAATAATAAAATACCATCACCTTCAAAACTACCAATAACTAAGGCACTTTTAGAAAATGTTCTGTCAGATATATCTACAAAGGGTTTCTCGGTACCAGTAGCTCAATCTCTCCCTGTTACATCACCCTCAGTGTTGGATAAGACACGTTACTACGTAGAATCTCCTATCTCTCACATCACTGAATATAGTCCTACACTGCCAGTAGATAAAACCCCACCCATCACATCACATTCTGGCCAATCAACTGATATTTTACCAATTTCTATCGAAGACACTGTGCCATTACCAATAGATAAAACATTTTCAGAATTACAAAGCTTAGATATTCCTACAGAGCTATCATCACCAGTAGATAACATGCGCCCAGATATACCGGACATTTCAATGTATGACAAAGAACAAGATGAGAGTGAAAATCCATCTTCCAAAAACCCCACTGGTGATCTTTCATCAGCATCACCGATGAAAGGCATTCTTTCTCTTTCTAAAGATACGCTAAGAGACGTAGAATATCCAAATAATAAAATACCATCATCTTCAAAACTACCAATAACTAAGGCACTTCTAGAAAATGTTCTGTCAGATATTAATACAAGGGGTTTCTCATTGCCAGTAGCTCAAGCTCTTTCAGTAGCATCACGCTCACAGTTAGATAAAACGCTTTATTTTCTGGAGTCCCCAGTTTCTGATGTAACTGAAAAGAGTTCTGTTATTCTGACTGATAATTTCCCATCCTCTGGAATAAATGAGGATGTTGGCCCGCGACCGACAGATACAACGCTTCTAGACAATCCCATATTAGATATTCCCACAGATAAGTTACTACTGGACAAAATCCACAATTCTGACATTTTGACTGATGACGGAGGACATGAAGACAATTCTGAAATGTTGACTGATGACGTAGAAGATAGAGACATGTATGACAATTATAACGATGACGTAAAAGATGAAGATGAATATAAATTTGACTTTTTGACCGATGACGTAGATGATAAAGACAAATCGGACATTTGGACTGATGAGGTAGAAGATAATGATAAATCTTACCATTGGACTGATGACATAGAAATTGAAGACTCGAATGAATCTCTTTTTTCAGACGATCCAACTGACGATGTGACAAGTGTTCTCCCATTACCACGAACTAAACCATATATGGCTTCAAGAATACCAATAGCTAAGGCACTTTTAGAAATAGTACTTTCTAACATTACTGATAGGGGTATTCATCCTTGAACCCCCAAAATCACACATGTCTATGTCTACGTGCAAAATGTTTGTTATAAAAAACGTGTGTTGTTGATATTTTATTACGATATTTATTTAATTTATTTTTAGTAGATAAGATTTATAGATCTAAGGATATTAGCAAATAAAATAAGTTCTTTTTGAAATGTTTTATGTTATTCACTTTATTATCACCGTACATTTTCATATATTACGAAGGTTTGGAAAAGTATCTAAACTTATGAATTTAAAAGATTAGTCTAAATAAACTCATAATGCAAACAGTATTGTGTTTACACGATACAGCAGTATGCCAGTGCAAACAAAATATTAAAAGATAACATCTAACATCCATTGCACCTAATGCAATATGTATTTTGTCCACTCAGCGCTTATAGCGCTTAGTCGAGCGAATAAATAAACTAGCTTAACCCTACTTTTTAAAGATTATGCATCGCTTTTATGTTAGCTTAGAACCTATGAGGTTTCACTTCCACTCATTCAGCTTAGCAGCACTAATGCATTTAAATAGCGTCATTAGCTCCGCAGTTGAGCAAATAAGTCCACCACTTACTTTCTATGTTCTAGACTTAGATTTTAAAACAAATAACTAGAAACACGCAGTACATAATAAGAGAGAGAAGTGTGTCGAAAAAGAAAACGAGATGGACGTAGATCCTTTATCGGGTGTAGTAAGAGATGAAAAGGAATTCGTTTCAGGCGAATTTACTGGCGAAATGTTTACAGATTTAATGTGTCTTTTTACCAACACTAAAGAGTAAAAAAACTGCAATAAATAGGTACTCATAACGCTTGGTGCTAAACTCGTAGTCAAATTCTGGGTTATATTTATATAGATTGCCATCGACACGCTAGGAAGGAGAAATTACTCATAATTTCAATAGTTGTAACCATTCATACAATAGTTATACATTTTAATTCCATACTCTGAAACATACGAATACCTACATATCGAAGACGAATCCGAATCCAAATAATATGAAAGGAAACATAGAAAAAACTTGGTTGTATACAAATGAACCGGTTCCAGTGACAGCGCGAGAGTGCAAGCCACTCAATATAGAAGTGCAGAAGACCCAGTCAAAAACGATAAATGATATTCATGTACATCCTCTAAAAACACCAGGAGGACAAAAAATAAGTGTTTCTGCAGATACATTGACATTGAATTCAACACTTAAGTTCTAGATGTATAAATGGTTCTTCTTTTTTGGGCTCTGTTCTCTTAGCAAGAATATAGTATAGATCGTGACGTGAAGATATATGTAGTATCATATTGCTCACTAGCCATTCCCATAATTCCCATACACTTGCCCAAATACTTGTTGCCTTCCAATATTCAAATAACTTGTTCTTTGGCCTTTGTTTTCTTTGCAAGAACATATATGTATATCGCGATGTGAAGATATAGTAACGTATTTCTCATTAGCCATTCCCATATTTGCCATACACTAGTCGAAATATTTGTTCCGTTCCAAAATCCAATTAGCTCCCCTGTTACAATCTCTATACAATAACGCAAATTTTGCTGGAAGTTCTTGTTACCCTGCAGCGTAAGTAATTGGCCTACACAATACACAAATCCCATTTCTTTCCGACCGGAAGATGCGTGCCCTTCATTTGTTTGGTCATGCGCACGTGACTGTCTTCTTTCATTGTATGGCTCTTCTGTACCGAAGCATATCGTGGTAGCAAGCGACCTTGTGTGATTACATCATATTGACAGGCGCGCTCGGCGGCGCCGGTCGCGCTCCGCCGGGCTGCTCAAGCGCAGGCGCGGCTCTACTGCGCAGCCTGCGCGTGCGTGTGTGACATGCTCCACTGCGCCTTGATATGAGCCTCTATGGATCTGGCTGGTGATGCTGTATTTTTTTTATTTTCATATTTGATATACTGATACGTTATAATATTCGATTTGTTTTTTATATTTTTTTTTTTTTGGAACTTGTCTAGTCTCATTATTTGTATATATTGCTGTAAAACTGATGGCGTCTAAATTTTTAGTCTGATATTATAATTTTTAGGCGAGTTTATGTAACCGGTTCTCGTTTATTCAAGTTGATCATAATATGTCATTCGATGGCCTTCACTGCTTCCCTATTTGTTGATTGATTATATCTGCTAATAAAATCAAATGCGTCGTAGATCACCTGGACTTGACGTTTGTCTATTCAATATTTGCTTCTAATAGCACTACTAATACGGGCCATTTAAGACCACTCCCAAAACAATTGAGCTTAAAGTCATAATCACTGTATTTGAAAGGCAAATTAATATTGAAGCTGAATATGTAGAACATGATAAGACCGGCCTTGGGACAAAAAGTCAGGACATTAAAGTCATACAAAAGAAAAAGGAGTTCAACAATATTACGACAAAACAGGCTTATTAAGCAAACGCTACTGATTTTAATGAACACCCGCCTGCGACAACAAACACAGGAAATGAAGTTGCAACGCTATTTATATCCAAAAACATACGTCAATCGTTGTTTACGACTCTCACTTTCCATACACAGATGAAGACGCGAAAGTGAATCGTTATCTCCAATCCAGGATTAATAATATTCACCGTACTTCAAAGTAGCTCTCGAGTCATAAATCTCAATGCTTCTAAATATAAACTTAAATTGATCGAGCCGTTTATCTCACGTGGTTCTCGGTGTACTCGGGAGACGCAGCTTCCCGCTCGCTTCATTGGAGCCCTCCTTTGTTCCATCGCGGATTGTCATCCGATTGTTCTTTGTTTCTATAAATGACTGGATTAACGGGCGACGTTACATTCATTTTGAATTGAGAACAAAGTAAACGATAAATTAAAGATACGACACACTACGGTGTATCTTTAATTTTTGGTGACTTTACTGAGCTAAACAGTGGTGAACTAGTGGTAACGACCGCGACTTACGAGTTTTAGGTCGTAGGTCCGAACGCAGACAGGCGCTTTACTTTGTATAAATTATTTCATCACCACTGCTCTCAAAACGGTGAAGGAAAACATCGTGAGGAAACTAGCATGTCCTAGAACCAAAAATTCGAAGACATGTGACATCTACCAACCCGCACTGGGCCCGCATGGTGGATTACGTCCCACTCCCTCTTACCGAGAGGAGGCCTGTGTCCTAGTAGTGAGAACATTGTAGGCTGATTATGTTACTGAATTCTAGAGGTTGGGTTTGTAGTTTAGTTGATAATGTGAGAGACATTTTGCAGAATATAGAATTTTGGGACAACGTTTCGTGTCATGAAAAACAGAATTCTTTATGCACTAGCAATGAATTTGATATAGACGAAGAGGCAACATACCAGAAGACCAATTCCCGCTATTAAAAACGTTCAAAATTTAGGCGCAATCTCATCTCAGCGACAATCTATGGCAAAAATTTGTCGAAAATGTAGGAAAATTAGAGGTATTTTTGACAGATTGAGACTGAGATCAGACTGAGAACGTTCTTAAAATTACGAGAATTGCCCCTCTGATCTTAGTCTGAATTAATTGTAATACAGTTTGCTTATATTTCAAAGTAAGTATAGTCTCATAGTGCTGTATCAAAACCATGTTCTCTTTTACTTACTAATTAAATTCTAAGAATGAACGTAATCATCGGTGTCAACGGTCGTCATTCAATGCGTATGTCATTAGAAATAGCTACATTCCTTACAAAGCAATCATTGCTATTACATTTATAAGATAATAGAACGTAGCTAACAATTGTTGGGAGTTTTCGAGAATAATGTTGTGTTGCATTGTATACCTACGTTTATGGTATCACTAGTAATGACTAGTGATGCATTATGGTGCAACCATAGTGCAACAAAAGAGCCTTCTCGAATGACTGTCAAGTATTAATGGCCGATTCCTATAATTTAGGGACCTCATTGGCTAAAATTTTGACTCTTGTATCTTTACCAATAATGAAGCAAACACCTCATAGCTTTGCATAGTAGATCCTTCCATATGGAAGTAGCTATCACAGGTAAAATTATCTTACGTAGGTATCTATTTATATACCCGGTTTGGCAATAAAAAATGCTACCATTGGTAAGGAAAACGATTCGTGTTTGTTTATAGGAACCGAGCATAAGTTATCGTCCGGCGCAGCCTGAGGGGCAATTCTCATAATTTTAAGAACGTACACACTCTGATCTCAGTCTCAATCGGTCAAAATATCTCTCTCTAATTTCCCCACATTTTTGGCATTTGTTTGTCGCCGAGACGAGACTGCGACTAGATTTTGAACGAGATAGACGAGAATAAGCCTTCTGGACAGTCAGCCGCACCACCATCCTGCATGCAGACTGGTTAATCCCTAATTCTCGTAAAGCTAGTGCCGATACGAAAGAACAAGAAGATAATCAAAGTAGGCAGCTACAACAATGTTTATCAGAATATGATATATGGTACTAAGTAGATTATGCGGCTTGGCACAAAGCCCGCATCTCTGTGGATCTCCCTCTGTTTGTTCAATACTCAGTATTAAGGCAGGCATCGAAGCAAAGAGATAAATTGTTTTCGCTTGTATGTAAACAATACTTAATAATTGTTGTAACCTCAAAACCTATACAAGGAGAATTTCCTGTCGGAGATTCCTCGTATGTTCCGCCTTTGTAAGTGTCCAATTTATAATCTAACCACAGTCGTATGTCGTGTCTCGCTTTGTGTTGTTTGTTGTGTAAACAATAATTTATCATCTGTATCTTGTACGTTTATAGCGGCTTAGTTAGTATTGTTAGTGACGCTGGCAATTATATCATTATCCTGCAAGCAGACAACGAAACACTGATGATTTTCAATTGTTTAATTGGGTCCTCAAAGAATGTGGGAGCTCAAAATTGCTTGCTTTTTTTTAGAAACTAGGTTACGATTTGAAGGCCAAACCAAAGAGTAAACAAATCTTTTATACCTAAAAGAATGTCCCCGTTATATAGGTCTAAACTGCCTCTTAAACTACCCTCTCAAAATGGCCATATAACCCTCCCGTTCTATCGTTATTTCTCCAGAATAGAAGACAGGGGATATAACTCGATATAAATGAGATCTATCTCTATATTCACCACTGTCATCGGTATCTGTGAGTGTTTTAAAAGCTTTATTTCTCGAGGGTTCCTCTTCGCCGGATTTTGAGTGTGTACAAAAATCTTTTAAAACACTTTACACAGCATATGGAACGAATGTGTGAAGGGTCCCCGAAACGATCGATTGCAATTGATCAATAGTAATATTGTCAATCGCTTCAATTACATTTGGTAGATGATTAATTTGCGCATCAATGTGTATCGATCACGTAAATACAGGGTCAAATTAAATTATCTAGCTAAACTACGCAGTCGATGGGTATCGATATCTTAACACGATAAAACAAAATAAACAGATTTTCTCAACTAGGTACTACAAATAACTATACTACCAGTGGTCATTGACCCCAGAAAAAAACTTGTCATCTGTGAAGTTTCGCTAGCTAATTAAATTTGACCCTATATTGATCGTTTCTGTTCAGGGCCCAAATTCTGTATTATTCCCCGCGAAATCTTACCATGTGCAAACCACGTTAATATCGTGTCTTGTTAACGGCAAGGAATCGAAATGTCAACCGTACGGACAACATGTATTTTGACAGTTCAAACCACGCCATTGTGTCATAGAGAATACGTTAATAGCAGAAGGACAATTCTCGTAATTTTAAGAACGTTCACAGTCTGATCGCAGTCTCAATCTGTCAAAAATACCTCAGAATTTCCTACGTTTTTGACATGACTTAATTGTCGCTGAGATGAGATTACGACTAGATTTTGAACGTTTTTAATTACGGGAATCGGCCTTCTGATGTCGTCATTAACTAAGGAATCGTTAAGTGGTCATAGTAATTGAGGGCCCAGACCGTTTTATGCTAGTCGATTTTTAAAAACAATATTAGTCTTGTTATTTCGGTCGTAACCATTTTACTCTGAGCTCTGACGTCTTATATTGGCGTTAATATCTTTTCAATGTTTACGGAGTAGGTATTAAGTACTTACAAGTATTCACAATCCAATAAAGTAAATGTCAAAGGAAAAGCAAAGACTTATTCTATTACGCTGGCGCGTTTGGGGGCGTATTACGAAAATGTTGCCTATTATAGTATACCTTTTGGTATATGTGTGACCTCTGATATTTAAAGTTATTTGAGATATTTTGTCTTCTGTCGTCTCACCGTCTCACAGAAAAATTCGTAAAAAAATATTGGAGTATATTGGTGAGGCATCGAATCCGCAACGAGGTAATCCGGCAGTGCACCAAAGCTTGTCGACATAGCTCACAGAATAAGAAAGCTGAAGTGGCAATGGGCAATTTTAGCCATAGAACCGATGACCGTTGGGGTAGACGTGTTCTTGAGAGGAGACCGCGAATCGGCAAACGTAAGGTAGGACGCCCTCAGGCCAGACGGAGCGACGATCTTCGCAGGATGGCTGATAGCACCTGGATGAGAGTTGCTGAAAATCGAGTTGAATGGCGTGCAATAGGGCAGGCCTATGTCTAGCAGAGGACTGCTGTAGGCTGATGATGTGAAGATGTTGAAAAAAATATTAAAAAGAAACATTCTATGGCAAGTAGGTTTGGATAACGTAGCTCTGTATTAGACGATTCCAGCCTGGAGTGCTAACATGGTGATGTTCCAAAACGATGGGACCCCTAATGCATGCAGGCAACTGGAATTGATGGACGCTACTGATGTCGCCAAACTCGTAGCTAGGTTCTGCCCCAACTCAATATAGGTTGCCATCGAAACGATAAGAAGATTAAAATATACTTCTTCTTCTTCCTACTGCCCTTTTCCCAGTTTAGCTGGGGTCGGGCCTCCTTGTGGCCGGTGTTCTGCCTCTAAATCATGGCTGTGTGGCAATGTTAGGTAAGAACAGTCTTCACAGAGTAGTTGCCATTTCGGTGTATTACATGTATGTATGTCCATACCAACAGAGTCTGCTCTCTTTAAGTTTGTTTGAAATTGGGGCTACTTTGAAAGATCGTCGAACGTATTCGTTACGGACGAAAAAATAAAAAAAAAGGTTCGGAACGGATCGGAAAATTAAAATATACTTCGTTGTAATAAATCATGTTTCTTGTGTTCATAGATGTTAAATTATAAATGTCACAAAGCTTAAACCACGAAACAAATGACGTCCCTGCAACGGCTATGATTGAAGGTGCAGCACGGCGCCTACCATTTCGCTGAATGACAGACATATGGACAGAAGTTCAAATAAACACGAAATTTTCTAAAACCAGAATTATTGGTTTAGTATATAAATCTGGTTTGTGATAGAAGTTCAATCTTTAGAAGAAGACCCAAGTAGGAGTTTATCTTTTGTCAACTGATTTTGTGATAACTTATATGGCACAATTTGGCCTTTATCATTTAGTCATGAAGCGGGAACAAGACATACGATACACGGGCACTCTAGCTGCGTGGCGTGTGAAAAAGATACTACTGGTGACGAGACATTTCTAAACTCTGAACATTTTCGAGTGTAAGAGGAATCACACAGGTCAGCGGGATGGTCCGAAAGGGTTACCGCTACCCCGGAACATAAAGGGCAAAGGAAGGAACATGGGTGGGTTTTAATCAGTAAGAGTCTGACACTCCCTTCCGCTCCACCCAGAGCGGGAGGGGTCATTTGACAATTTCCCATCCGAAAAAAAAAAAAAGAGGAATCACACAATCAGCCTATAATGTTCGCACTGACATCCTCTCGGTGAGAGCAAGTGGGCCGCAATTCACCATGCGGGCCCAGTGCGGATTGGTAGATGTCACATGTTTTCGAATTTGTCGTCCTCGTCGTTTTGAGCGCAGTGGTGATGTAATAATGTACACAAAGTACCCAAAGCGCCTGTTTGTTTCCGAACCTACGATCTAAAACTCTTAAGTCGCGGCCGTTACCACTAGGCCACCACCGCTCCTGTAGGGAATGGGTTGGGGAATGGGTTTGTCATAATAAGTTTGTAAGGCAAGGTTCTCTAGTTTTGTCTTCCATTAAAATCAAATAAGCCATTACCGTTCAAGTTTGAACTTTATGAGTAGTAAACTGAATAATATGGAAGGCAACATTGTACAACTAAGTTATAACTTCGACAACTTCAATAAAAGTTTTAATAGTTCCCCAAGTAGGTGTAACTCAAGCGATAGTATTATGATAGTTGTAATAGCTTAGTCAACTTTTAAAAATAAATTGTCTAAGAAATAAGTAGGTAGGTATATTGATAAAATTGGTCCTTTGTCACAGAGGGCAACAATGGATGACTGGTCGGATTTCAATTTAGAACGATAATGGAATCTTCTTGCAAAAAAGCAGTGAGCAAGAGGCTGGCTGGATTAGCAGCAGTGCCTTTCAATATGGCAATGACCAACGTTGCTATTTTTTTTTTAATCTTTTTATTAGTCGTTCATGTCCCACTGTTGGGCAAAGGCCTCCCTACTCTCTTTCCACCTCTCTCTGTCCAGAGCTGCCAAGGACCAATCTTTATGAAAGGAGTCCAGCTCATCCGGCCATCTCCGTCTGGGCCTGCCGCGATGTCGTTCGCCATTAAGCGGGACCCACTGGGTCGTACGTTTGGCCCATTGATCTTCTGACATGCGGCAGATGTGTCCAGCCCAATTTCATTTAAGCGTGGCAGCTTTCCGACTAACATCAGTTATTTTAATGATGGAACGGATTGTTGTATTTAACGTTGCTATGCTTTAACAAAAAGCCCATTGAGGTGAAAATATTTATTCGTACAGACGCGCACATCAAGCTACCTGAAACTGTAAAATTTTCCCAATCAACCTTGAACCTAATGCTTAAGCGATAAAGTTGAAAATCTATTTAAAAGTTGACAGATTGTAGTACCTTGATGGGCTAGCGTCTGTACAATCTGGGGTTGCAACTCCCTTCAAACCGCAATCCAGCTAGTCCGAAGTTTACCAATAAACCCTCATAGTTCTATTGTAAACCCCAACGAAAGCCACAATTTTGTGCAAATCACCGATTTAAGGAGCGGGTGTCCTTACTGCACCCCTCGCCATTCTGTATTGTTTGTCCCACTGTGCATTGTCTGTCTAATAGCTAAGATAACCGCCCAATTATTCCCTCCTCGCCCACATGACCCACACAATAGCTTCGTTCACAATAGCACTGTGTAGTTATCCGCATAGCTTTTCTTACAGCCGCCGTGTAGATATAAAGATAGTATTTTTAAAGTAAATTACGGTGATACGTGTTGTCATGCCTGATTCTCACGCTGTTTAGTTAATTATTTTGGCCCCGTTTAACATGAATGTTATTTTATTGTGCTGTAAACGAATTCTTTGAATGCATCGGTCGTTGTAAGTCATACAAGGACTAAACAATTTACAACCGTAGAATAATTTGTATATTTTTTATTACTCTAGTAGCTTCTGCCCGCGGCTTCGTTCGCGTGAAATTTCTCGTTCCCCCGAACCACCCCGTCGCATCGCATCGTTTTCGCTTAGCGTTCTTTCTGATTTTTTTTCTATGTTAATCATGTGTATGTGTGTGTGTGTGTCATGTGTGTGTGTGTGTGTGTGTGTGTGTTGTGTGTGTGTGTGTGTGTGTGTTGTTTTGTGTTTGTTGTTTGTTGTTGTTTCTCTTCAAGAATTGTACTATCAAATGCAAAAAGAATTTGTCAAATCCGACCGGTGGTTCCAGAGATTTGTGCGTTCAAACAAACTCTTTAGCTTTATTATTATCATAGATTACCTACTCCATGACGTATCACTTTAATGATCACAAAAAAAAAATTTGGAAGCAAAAAAAACAATTGACGATCAGTATGTTTCGTCTCGCAGCGGTCTACGTCCTTCGGCGGAGGTACATTCAGCCGTATAAATCTTCATTAGTGCCCCTATCGGGCACGCCGCTGACCGGCCCTTTTACTCTCCGACCAATTTATCGGCCGTTCCGTTCATTGGCTATAACTAGACCACTCGAGTATTATTCGGGCTGAGGTATGCCACGCACTATATAAAATATGATACCGCGGTCGTAAACTGGCGTCGTGTGTGAATTCCTAATGCCTGTGCACGAGACGATTCGTTGCACTGCATTCAGTAAATTAAAAAAAATATGAACCGTGTATTTAAAATTCCAATGTCGTTGTTCGATGTGTTTTGTTTTCTGATGGAATTTATTACTGCACAATAATGCTTTAGAATTAAAAAAAAATGTCACACTAAAAATAATAAAACCGCTTTACAAGTTTGCATAAAACAAAACAGAATCTTGCAATTTATTTTATCCTTATTTCTTAACCAACAATCTCAGCGAGAATCAAAGGTCGATTCACAGACTGTAAATAACAGCGAAGTGAATATTTTATGTAAGTAGGTATCTTTAAAAACTAGATATTTTGTAAGACGCATTTGCTAAAGGAACATAAAATTAAAAAATTAAATACAATGCAACTCCTTTGATGAAGGAAACTTCACAGAAACAAGCTACATCGTTCAAGTAGATGATAGACAGACAAGAACACTAGGTTTATTTTTGGTTGCTTTATAAACTAGACAAGAATGTAGGTACAAAGAATTCATTAAGGTCTCTAATTATGTTTGTTGTAGACTTGTGACGTCTTAGCAGTAATTATCTGAATGCAACAGCTATTTAGCTCAGACGTGAATCATCCGTGCAACTACTTATAAACATGACTATTTGACGACTAACATGTATCTTATGTGCCAGTAACAACAAGAACCATTCCGAATGTTGTCTATGATTTTTTTTTCTAGGGGTATATCTAGGAGGAAAAACGCGGCAAATTCTCGTGCGAGAATTCAGCAGATTCATGGGAGCGCGCTTTTTTTCGCCAAGTTTGGCATTTTCGGAATTCCTATTACAACTTGCTGCAATGCAGCGTCTTCGCGAGTTTCATTGCTTTTGTCTGCTGAGATTTGTCCCTAGCTTGAAGGGCACTTATCAGATATAAGAAAAACGAGGTAAAGTTAATTACATAGTTATTTTTCAACTTGGAAAACGCTGGTAATCTACAAGGTTCATTAAAGAAATTAGCCCCAAACTTTCTGTAGGTACCTAACAGAAGTTTGAAGGCAGCTAAACGTTCCGAGTTTAAAGTCAAAAGTTTCAATAACACCTAAGTACTCTAATAGTAACTATTGTAGCACCTAATAAAAACCTGATCATTTTCGTTGAATTATTTGATACCTGCGAACAACCGTTGGTACCTAATATTGTTTTTTTTAAAGGTAAAATAAATAAATGCAAAACATTAAGGTCTATCAAACATCTGTCTTGTCAAGTGAAATACTGAACGATAATTCGATTATGAAGTCGTAACCATTTCAAGTTAACTTCATTCGTTGATGTTCTTTTTTATTCGACTTCGTGCCCACATAATTCTCTTTTGGCAGTTTCATAAGACCCTTGACATTTCAAGTGATCGCCTCCGATCAGCTGACTGTCAAGTCGTGCGATGCTTGTCAGAACTCGTAGGCATGCTTACTCAACCGAAAAGCGAGCCATAAAGTTAATTTCACTTTTTAAATCTCGCTGGCCAGTGTTCTAAAACTCGTTTTAAAAGTTGAATTAGCTGTCTCCAAAAAGTATTTAATCGTTTAAATCTTTTTGGACATCGCTTATCTTT
The DNA here is from genome assembly GCA_911387795.2 of Apamea monoglypha. Lineage (NCBI taxonomy): Eukaryota > Metazoa > Arthropoda > Insecta > Lepidoptera > Noctuidae > Apamea > Apamea monoglypha. The sequence goes on from OU426916.1 coordinate 13,946,322, forward strand.
GAATTTAGTATGTACTTTACTATAATGTAGGACCCCATTTCCCATTTGTTACGATTGTATTTACTAACAAGCGTCCTGACCCTGTTTCGCACGGTTTTTACGACTCGAAAAATATCGAGATTTCTTTATGATTTGTAAGATTAATATTAATGTATTCTACACATAAACCTTCCGGAATAAATTCTCTAGATGAAAGCGATAACCGCATCAAATTCCGTTGCGAAGTTTAGAAGAACAATATGGTCACAGACAGGGGGTCTTCTCTCTATGTCCATCAGCAAAGGTCAGTCAAAACATGTATCAAATTAAATTTTTCGGACGAGCAAAACACATCGGGAGTAGGGGACAACTGTCAAATCGTGTTGTCGTCATTCCTAGTTCGAGCCCGAACTAATCTTATGTCCGTAAATGCTACGGAGTTGGAAACGCCTGTAACTTAGACCAAAACTATGGACATAGTGCTGCATAGTGCAATATCTATAGAAGATATTATAATTGGATGATATCGGGCATTTTTTGTGTTAGGTAACCGAAACCGTAACAGTTGAGTCTAACGAGACAGCCAGACGGTCGACTAATGAGCAACAGATAATCCGCAGAACTTGTAAGTTTTCTCTTTCAACAATTCAATATTGATTCTCTAATTCGAGACGACGATATTATTGTTTCTTATTAAAAAATGACTGTAAATAAATAACATTTTCTCTCCACTGCGGGATAATATGCCGTGAATCTCGAATCAAACTGAAACTCAAACCATTTATTTTAATTAAATCGTTTACAGGAACTTTTGATTTCTTCAAAGAGTGGTTAGATAGTCAGTAAGTTGAGCTAATTCTTAATCTGAATAAAAAATGAGAAAAATTAAAAAAAAAAACAACAAAATTCAGACATTGTGTAATGGAATATAACACTGCACAATAATGCTTTCTTAAGAATAACGACTTCAGTTTTAAGAAACTAGAATCGTTTTTCTTTGCACAATGTCTGTGTAATCTTAAGAATATAAAATTATAATCTCTAGAATTTCGAAAAAAACTTAACTGAAATCTGAAAAGTGGCACTGAGTCAAAACTTTTTTTTAACCTTTTTAGAATACAGAGTCTACAAGAAACCCATCAAATGATAGGTTGAAGACACAACCACTCTCATCAAAGACCCCACTGACTTAACTTTTTAAACCTGGCACAACGAAATAGCCAATATTCCCACAGCTTCCTCATTCCTATCCCCAATTGGGCACTCAATTATGAAACTTGTTTCTACAATACGGACTCAAAAGAAACCCAGAAAAATACTTTTACAGAGTAGAATTTATTGCGAAATCACTCTTATCTATCAAAGATTCCCACTGACCCCTATACTTAACTCCTTAAACCTTACACAACGAAATAGGCCAATTTTCCCACAACTTCCTCATTCCTGTCCCCAATTGGGCACAGCTGACCTTTGCTCCGAGCGACTGGCTGCAGGTATCCATGATGCAAGCGAGAGGACGGGGGCGGCGGCGTGGGTGCGAGGCCGCTTGCACAACTGCACTGACGCTAAGTCCTTAGTTATTTAGTAAGTACTTTAGTAGTTCACTTTGGTAACTGGAATGCGTTAAATGTACTAATTTTGATGGTTGGTCTGGGGACAAGTGAAGGGTTTTGTCGCTGCTTGCGTGAGAGGAGTCCGAACATTTTGGTAGATCTATGTGACCCTAGTCATAGGAATTAGGCAAGGTCAGGTCTATACTACGTATTCTTTGTTTTCAATTGATGTTATTTCAAGTTAAACAAATATGAACTTAATTTAAATGAATATTAAGGTGATTTTAGAGTGACTAGTTCAATTGAAAAAGTTGTTAAGTTGTAGCGTAAATTGAATTTTATTGTGTATTTTTCCATAAACTCATATTTGTTTACATTTATAAAAATGTAAACAAATATGAGTTTATGGAAAAATAACTAAAATAATTAAAAACATTAATAATTTAGGGTATCTAATCATAAGATTAGATACCCTAAATTATTAATGTCTACAACGGTACTCGGTCTAATTTAGGGCACACACCTGTGTAACTTGAAATTACATTTTCGTAGAAGATATCGGAATCTCGGAATTTGCAATCGAATCTGATTCCTAAACAAATGTCTGCAGATTAGATTTGGCTTTCACATCGATCGTAGACATTACTCATCGAATACCAACTGATTCATTCACAACTTTTACTTTCTTTTCCATATTTACGTAAAATATTTTTTACAAAATGAAACGAGTTGTATCAGCACCCTAATTGCGTAACACACTATCAATCTCAATCTGAATCATTTTGAAGGATATTGCTAATCCATTGCTTCATATGTTCGAAAAATTTGTCTGCCCAACAACGTAAATAACGCAATGAATGTTGTTGAACTGTCAAAATGGAAGCCATTGCTACTGATAGTGTGTTACGCAGTTACCCAGCTACATTACAGAGCCAGCTTTTAAGCACAGAACTTTCTTTAAAAACTGTCATGAAACCATTTGCCCGTATTGCTTTCTTCCATACGAAATGATGATCACATTATTTGAATCCGTTTGAAAATCGAATCTAAACTTCTGCTTTAAATTCTATGCGGATAAGGCACAGGTACTGCATTCTATTCAGCCAACCTGACTGGCCCTGGGACGCATTTCGCAACTCTTTAGGTCACAACAGGTGAACATTGTTGATCTAACTGGTTTCTGTGTTAGATGCAGATCCTTTGTGCCATACGAGGATATGCGACGTAGCTTAACGTGGGAGGTGTGTAGGTAGCTAGGTATTCTTTAGATAGGACATCGATCAATGCCTTCGTTTATTGCAACACTTCCTAGATAGGCGTAGATAGCTGCATATATTTGTGTTTTCAACTCTATTTTCATGACAGAAGGTTATTCTCGGAACTTGGGTAGCAATTGCAATTTATTAGAACTTCTTGAAAAATCACTGGGTTATCAGAATTTTAAATGAAATTAGCGAATTTTAGCATTAACAGGTAAGTTCAAGAAGTAGGTAGGCGTAGGTTTAATTTTGTCTACCCAAACGAAAAATTACAGTTTTAATGAACTTGCAATAACATATCCAAACACTTACAAAACAAGTTTTTATGACTCTGGATATTAAAAATAAATAAACAACAATTTTATTGTTAGTTCTCGTACGTGTTTCTTCAAGGCAAGTTGTTATTTTAACCATATAAAGCCACATTTACCTCAACCATAAGAACAAAGTAATTAACATTACATTACAAAATACTCAGGTACATTAATATGGAAATCCGTTTTATTTTAAGCAAAGCAACAGTCCAGCAATATTATTAAGTCATTAACATGTGCTTAAAGGGCGTTGAATTAATACTTCAATAAAAAGCGTAATTAACTACAAAAGACTTTGGTCTAAATCCATTGGCGCACTTTATGGTTTGTCGATTAACGTAACTTTGAACGTTGATCACATACAGCCATTTAGCTAAATATGTGCCTTGTTAGTAATTAAAAAAGAACGATGTTCAGCCATTTACAAGATGGTTTGTCATAGAGTAAGTCGCTCTCTGAAATTCAGAATTTCAGAGAGCTACTTACTCTATGACAAACATAAACAATCTTCAAATTCGAGACGACCAAATATCTGTATATACATATTGTAGGCTTATTAACTTTGATACACTCATTCTGATTTCCAATTACATCACTTGCCAAAATATATTTACTATACAACTAAATAAATATGACAAAGCCAAGCACGTTACCTCAAAGCCCTGACAGTTCAGTAACAGCTAACAGCTGCGTTCAAAACAATAACCAACTCCTCAAAGCGAGTCCTTTGAATAATTTCGAACGAGTTTGTCACCCTCGAACTTTAACAGTCAAGTTGCCTTCCCTACTATTGACCTTGGAAAATTTCTGCCGTTCTGTGTCTTCGATTTTGAGTATCACTTTAGTCACAGAATTAATAACAAGTTTGGTATTTAAAATTAAATGTATTATTATTGTTCTATAGTGTGAGTTTCGACTGTTTCACGTTAGAATTTAGAAGTAATAAGTAGGTCTGTATTTTATCAAAATAAAGGTGTTATAATAATTGCCATATATTGCCGGCTTTAAAACTTAATTTATCTACAATTTTCTACCTATTTTGAAATAAATAAATTGATTATTATAGAATAATCAATTTGCAAGTATCAATGGGAGGTGCCCATTGTAGGTACCTAATATTTTAACTGGAAATGGCGCCATTTGTGCGCATTTTTCAGCTCCAAATAAAACCTATATCTATATTAGTAGTTTTCATTTTACGTTGCAGACCCTATACAGCTCTAATATACCTAAAAGGCTTTGGTAATCGATTCATTCACGACGTTCGATGACGTTCTAAGTATGGTTAATCATGTCCTGTATTATATTCTCATTATTATGTTATACCTAGCTATAATTACGGAATAGTTTTGAAAACCAAGTAATTACATAGCTTCCTCATGTTAATAAGTTCCTGAATTCAACTCATTTATTTAATAAGCAATTTAATAAATACATTATAATTACTTACAGAATGAAATAAAAGTTAAAAATAAACGGAGGTCGATGTATCTACCTACATACTCGTTTCTGCATCGGTAGTCACATAACATCACGCCTCTAATCCCCGAAGGGTTAGGCAGAGATCAACCTAGGTAAAGTACACCCACATTTTGCCAGTTATATTTAAGTCATATGTAATAGGAGGCTATCCCCCTAATGGAGTCAGCAATGGCAACAGGCCTATGCCTGTTGCCATTGCTGACTCCGAGCTGCTACAGAGAAACAGAAAAACCCAATAACACTTTGCCCAAACCGGGAACCGAATTCAGGACCTCATGCTCAGTAGTAGCGCTTGCGATCACTACACCCACAAGGCAGTCTAGACTACGTTCTCATTACCACATCAATTTTCTTGAAATTTCATTTAGTTGATTGATTTATATACATATGTGCGCAAATCCCTCATATCATTATTACGTAAACTTTTACCTTTCACAAGCTATTACGTAAGTTACGTGATTAAATTCAGCCTAGGTAAACAATGGAAGGTCGACTTCAGACCAATTTCACAAAGATATTACTTATATGTATACGTTAGACAGCTCATGTATTCAAAATGTTTAAACACTTTACATAACACGATACTGCCATTAATTATAACGCATCGCATGACGTGTTGTTGTATTTCAGCTACTGACGCATCATTGGAATCAGGCCACTAAAATACAAACTGCTGTCTGCTCTTATTTTGCTGTGGAACGGCCTTTTGAACCTAAAAAAAACTTTAAAAATAGTTATCCTTCTTCATAAATTGGCTGCCTGTTAATAAATACGTATTTTCATGGTTCTTGAACACAATAGCAAATGTCGGTCACGCCTTTACATTCAAGAGCGATTGCATTGAGTCATATTAACGTTAATAACCAATGAGACCATACAAAATAAATCAAAAGCTAGGATGCCCTTTGTAAAAAACAACCATCTTACGAGCCTTAAAAAAAGATGACATAAAATATCCACTGATTCTTTTTAAACTATTTAAACGTTCCATTGCAGATTCAAATAAAGATTGTCTGTCATAGACTTCCTTAAAAAAAAACAAATGGCGGCATAATCTAAACGCCAGCTCCATATAAAGACGATTGTACGGTAAGAGGAAAATAATGTAGATCGCATGAATGAATGACTATGTCCTCTGCTAGCGTGGGCTCACGGTCTGAGTAACATTTGATTACGTGCGGGACAAAGGCGAAGTTACATCTGTATTGTGTTGCTAGCCAAAGTTACGTAGACGAAATAAGTGAAACCAAAGTAAAGAAAATGTTTGTCTTTTATTGATCAATTAATTGAATTGTATCTATCACACAGTAGCCTTTTAGAAACAGGGAAGAGTCATACAAAGCAACACAACTTTAGAGACTGAAATAAAAAGGACCACCAAGGCGAACTATTGTAGAAATATCCCGCAATTAGAAGGCAGTCAAAAAACCGAATAAATAAATCCATAAACACGTTATCTCCTCCACTTTTACTTTCAACACGTCGTTCTCAAACCTTCACACACCTAAGCATAGTAAACAATTTCACCTAAACTCGCCATCAAAAGTCAAGTCCACGCATGGTTGGGCGCCATGGTATCGTGTCCGTCGTGTCGACCACGTCACGTGATCGTCATGGTCAATTTACGTTCCGATCTACGCTGCCCACAGTGCCCACTCTCACCGTTTTGATATTCGCTATGGTTGCATCTATGCCGTCGAACCCGCCCGTACCTGTATGTCCATGTAGGAATTCAAATGTGAAGGAAAATACGTAGACTATTTGATAAGTTGTTCAGTAATGTTAATGATGTGAGTAATTGTTAATTTTATTATTAGAAATGGTGGTCTCCGAAAGTGAGTTACGTCGAGTTACAATGAAATTAAATAGAGATAATCTTAGATAAAGAAGCTGAAGAGTTTTTTCTTGTTTTGTTTGTTTGTTTGACGGCGCTAATCTCAGGAACTGCAAGTCGGATTTGAAAAATTCTTTTTGCATTTGATATTCTAATTCTTGAGGAAGGCAATGTACAGACGCCAGTAGGTCAAGCTACCCGAAACTGTCAAATTTTCCCAATCAACCTTGAACCTTAATGTTTTAGCGATAAAGTTGAAAATCTATTAAAGAAATTTGACAGATTGTAGTAACTTGATGTGCTGGCGTCCGTACTATTATTAACATCACGCTAGGACCCTTAAGAGCTTAGCAAAAAAGAAAAATGCCAGAAAGAAAACTATGCGAAAACGAAGTACGCGTGGGCAGGAACTAGTACTTAAATAATATATTTCTGAGCTAACAGAAACAAAGCGGGAACTTTCAGTGCTTCATTCGAGTTCTACGAATGACTTAAAAAGCTTTAAACATTTATGAATTAAAATAGCTTTATCATAAAATTCTTTTAGGAAGTGCCTACTTTTTATATCCATGAAAGTATTACAGGCTAGGGCTGAATATGTTTCGTGCTATCTCTTTGTTTCTAACCAAAATCGAATCTGACACTACCCCCAAAAAGGCGTGGGTATCTAAATTGAAAGCGAAAAAATAAACGTTCTTATCAATATTTATTTAGTTTCTCATCCCAATAAATAACCAGCAACACCACTTCCACTTCCAAATTTTCTAAGTTGGCAACTCCGCGCCGTAGACCAAATGTTGCCGATCTATTTCTTAAGTAATAAGTTCGGTTCGCGGAGCTTTCGGCACCAAATCAATCTGATCTAGCGATATCAAAGAGATTAGACCTTGTAGACTGCAGATTTGTAGACCATTTTCTATTTTGTTATGTACCTGCGGGCTAATTGCGTAACACACTAAGAGTAGTAGTTTTCATTTTGACAGTTCAACAACATTCATTGCGTTATTTACGTTGTTGAACAGACAAATTTTTCGAACATATAGAGCAATGGATTACAAAAATCATTCAAATCATTCAGATCGTCATTGAAAGTACCTACGCAATTAGGGTGCTTGCACTTGTCGACAGGCCTACACTGTCCCTCCATACCTAATAATAGTATAATTTGAAAACATTGTAAAATCCAATTATTTTTAAATGATTAACAGTGGAGTTTCTTGCCGGCTCTTCTCCATATGAAACGACCAATTGGAACCGTGCTCCTAGTGGTTGTAGGCTTAAGTGTCTATGTAGGTTTATGTGAAATATAATATCTAGTTTTTTTTTTATTATTAATTTCTGGAGTTTCACAACATTGAGACATTTTCTTTTTTTACTCTGGCCACCTTGACTCCGTTGTTGCGTGGTTAGAGCCGCATGCGCAGTGCGTGGGTTCAAGATCGCATGATAACATTGCAACAGCTTTCATTATTGGCCAAATAAATATATTAACTTCTTTAGTTCTTGACTAAAAGGGGTTTATTGTGCTTTAAAAGATTTTTGCTCTTTCCTTTAAATAAAACGTGGTGTAATTTCTTTTAAACGGGTGTTTCATATTTTACAGAGCGCTCACTGGCAATTTCTTGCTTATTAAGATAAAAGAGTGCATATAATAAAAACTGAAGAAATATTGTGCAGAATCAACTTTTATCTGATAACCTTTCTGCATGAACTTCTGAGAATACTTTACGTAAATGTGAAATAATAAATTAAGTAAATTATATAAAAATACTTTCGCTACGTACTCGTACACACACCTTGCGATGTAGTTCGCGCTAAATTCACATTAACTGAGGTAAAAAAAGGATATTGTTTATATTTACGATGTACACATTCGAGTACGCATTCACACTGACATAATTACTATTATAATTGGATAAATACTTGACAATTAAGTAACTATTATTTATGTAAGTACCAATTTTACTAGCTTCATTTATTAAATTCATGTAATCAATATTTTTACATGCTAGTTTTAGCGAATTGTTTAAAAAATCCGACCATTTGTAATGTACAGACGCCAGCACATCAAAACTACTACAATCTGTCAAATGTATTTAATAGATTTTCAACTTTATCGCTAAAACATTAAGGTTCACGGTTGATTAGGAAAATTTGACAGTTTTGGGTAGCTTGATGTGCGTCTGAACTACAATTCTTGCAAATAAACATTTATTATAAACTTTAAGTCAAACCGCTATTTAGTTCCAAGTCCACGGACAGGTTCCCGAAAACAGACCGACAAATCCCGACCTAGGCTAGCAGATTATAAACAAATGACAATCTTAAATCCCTAACCTTCACTATTTGTAGAATAGCACTGCACTTTACATACTGACTTTGACATACTTCTTATTTAAATAACACACGTAATAACGCCTCACACTGTTGCATCTGAACAAATACCATGAAATAAAAGGCAGCTATCGCGAAAGCGTCCATAATTACATATTGATAGCAAATATCTATTAATTGCTATGACCTTGCATACTGCTGTAATAGAGCAGAAAATAGTAAGAGCTTGTAATTGTTGGTTGTAGTGTGTTTACTTTGATTTGTGACCATTCAGAATTTATAATAATATAATGGCTTAGGTCGGATACGTGGAGCTAAGCACTGTTTACTGTAAGCTGAGGTGGGAATGGGCCGGCCATATTAGCCATATAAACGATGACCGTTGGGGTAGACGTGTTCTTGAGTGGAGACCGCGAATCGGCAAACGTAAGGAAGGACGCTCTCGGGCTAGGTGGAACAACGATCTTCGCAGGGTGGCTGGCAGCAGCTGGATGAGAGTTGCCGAAAATCGAGCTGAATGGCGTGCAATTGGAGAGGCCTATGTCCAGCAGTGGACTGCTGATGCTGCTGGTAGGCTGATGATGATGATGAAGCACTGTTTTGCGACGCAAACCTCGGGTAGAATAGGATATTCCATACCTGCAGAAGATACTGAAAAACATATTTCCCAAAATTTTACAAAGATGATTTCTTTTGCTCTATCGTACCGGTTAAAGTAATTATACTAGAGCCCTAGATAGAAATATACTAAATTGACACACAGTATCGAAAACGAAAGGCTAAAGATCCTATCTCTTCCATGCATCCAACTCTTCTAAGAGTAGACAATAGTTTCCAAAGAACAATTACCTAGAAAGGCAATAAGAAAACAGCTCTTTAATTATTACATTACTCTAACAAGCCGAAACAAACCAACTATGACCTCTCAATTAAGACTTACGTAAATGATGTTTGGCTTACACTCACGGGGCATTTCCCGTCGTCCTGCATTGTTCTCTACCGGCACAGTTTCACACGCTCCACATATCTACTTACATGGAAAGCGTTGTAAATACATTACTTTATGCATGAGTATTCATAATTTTGTTGCATGAATGGCCGCAGCAGAGAGGAATGTCCATTGTCGACACGCGTCGTGTTTAGCTTTCAATACATTTATATTCAATCGTTTTTTACAATATGATTGTGATGAAATCGTGATAACCATACGATCCGAGAGGAACTAGCTGAGTGTATTTCATCGAAGTCATCATTCATCGTTTTGCTAAAACCATTGCTTGAAACCCGGGTTCTCGAGATTCCGATAAAGTCTATGTACGGACGCCAGCACATCAAGCTACTACAATCTGTCAAATTTCTTTAATAGATTTTCAACTTTATCGCTAAAGCATTAAGGTTCAAGGTTGATAGGGAAAATTTGACAGTTTCGGGTAGCTTGACCTGCTGGCGTCTGTACCCACGTCGGGCAAATCATGTTATACAACTTGGCAGGAACATCGACGCACAGCATGTGACCATGAATTCAGTACCTGATTCTGGACCAACCTGGGTTAAAAATGTTCGACGGTTATTAAAAAAAATCAGTGGTTTCCTACAACAGTGCAATACCTACGCGGTGAAAATGTGCGTCAATGTATGCCACCATATTAGAAGATTATAAAGTTATTCAAAGTGATTAACAATTATTCAAACTAATAAAAAAGACATAAAATAAAATAAATACTCACTGTTTCTGAATTTATTATATCATACCGATAACCTCTCGACCTTAACAACGAGAATAGCTTTACTATCTTCAAAAATGAAATGTTGTACCATCCTGAGCTTTGAATTTATTACCACAAATAAAAATATTAAATTACTTAAAGAACCTCTTTGCTTAATGGTTAAGAAAATTAAATGGACGAAGAAATACATACGGAGTATTCTTCATCAAAACGGGGCAATTTCTCAAGGGAATAAACGAATTATATGTTATTGTAGGTCTAGACGTGACAGTTATAAGTAACTATAAAAATATGGACTGCGGTAACAAATTTCGAAAGTTACATAAAGTGGAGGTTCCAACGCAAGTTAGTTTGGATGAAGGCGTAAGATAATATTTGAACCTGAACATAAAGTAATACAAAACAACAGTTTATGTATATGACCCGAAAACATCATTTGCGAGTACCGAAACAAAAAAAAAATCGAGTTTTTCGGGGATCCTGCTGTCATGTACAGACGCCAGCACATCAAGCTACTACAATCTGTCAAATTTCTTTAATAGATTTTTAACTTTATCACTAAATCATCAAGATTCAAGGTTGATTGGGAAAATTTGACAGTTTCGGGTAGCTTGACCTGCTGGCGTCTGTACGTACCAACATATTTGGTAATAGTAGGACAACCGGGACCAAAAGGCTCAATATCATCTTGTCTCCGGAGCATATACCTAAAATTATGACGTGACCAAAGGACTGGCCTATTTTTAGGCCAAAGAATCAACATTCTTTTGGTCACTTTCTCTATTGACAGCGATGCGACGAATTTTTTGATGCCCAATGAAACCATCCCACATTTATATACTTGTCATAATATGTATATTTTAGTGCTAGCTTGTTTATTGTGTCAAAAAATACTTCTGGAAAAATATTCATTTCAACGATTTAATATATTTTATCACTAAAAAAAAGGTCCAATCTCAGCCGTTTTCAATATCATTCGTTCATTGCAAAAGCAATTTGGACCGCAATCGTCTTGCGACAGTTTTTTGCTGATAAAGAAGCTCAATGCGATTATTGGATCGACCATCGTCTCTTCCATTGTATACACAGCTGTATTTATCAGATACCTACGTATTTACTACATTATTTGAGTCTTTATGTTGTAGTTGTGATAAAACTGTTTCGTATTCACAAGTTTACGAATATGGATCAAGCCACGGTTTAATCATCATCAGCACAGCAGCCCACTGCACCTAGCTTCTGACGTTTCATAAGTGCCCATGTAGGTTTATGTGAAATAAAATATTTTGATTTTAACTCCTGGATATCAGAAGCCCTTTAGCTCACCTACCGAGGTTTCACCTAGCCTGAGGGTGTTCCTCCCTACGTTTGCCGATTCGTGGTTTCCACTCAAGAACACGTCTACTCCAACAGTTATAGGTTCAAGGCTAATATGGCCGGCCCTTCAGCTTGCCTGTTCTGTAGAATATTTTTATGGGCAATAAAATTATATAATCTTTATAGCATTTTCAAGTAGAACATGACTCTTTTCTGCGAGTAAACAGAAGCATTATTGCATTGTATGAGTGTACAAGTAAAATACGGTACATAACTCAGTTTGTAACTTGTCACCCGCAATATTATTTCATGCTTCCAGCACACAGAACTCTTGTTCATTGTTTATCGCTAAAAGGAATCGATTTTGAAAGGTTTTTCAAAACTATTTTAAACATTTTGAATGTTTCAAGTGTTCCATTTGCTAAATGCAATGAATATCATTGCATTCAGTAATTGGAAATGTTGTTAAAAATGGTAGATAGGCCCGCACGTCAAAGCTTGTCAAGTTATCTTCGTCTTGTCTCTTTTTCGCTCCCGATAATTACGATATACCTACCTACTTCCACGTGTTTTCTAATCTATCATAATGTTACATTGCCATTATTTTGAACATCGAATGTTGGGTAGGCAACCTGTCTACCTCTTTTTACTCATAATATCATTGGCTGAATGTGTTCATTTCCAATATCTCAAGTGTTTGCTGATCTCTCTGAAGCTCTATCAATTTCGCTCAGTCGCGATATTTAAATAACTTTGCAAACACGTAAAAACATCAGCTTTATATTTAAAATTATTCCCGATTCGAATCTGAATTACTTTTATCAAGATCAAGATCAACAAATATTTTGAAAACAAGTTATTAAAATGAGAACCACACAGACAGACATTAGTATCACAACTCTTCGCTCGTTGATTTACAATTTAAATACATTCCGCGGATCGTTTCTAGTAAACACATGCTTATTTAATGTTTAATTAAATCGTGCTTTTCCATTTTATTAACAAACTATTAATCTTTTACATAACCCACAAAGATTTCTAACTTTTATACAAAATGAATGAATGAATGAATGAGCAGCGTTGCCGCAGACCACAGACTAAAACCTGTTACAATATGAGCACTATGTCGTTCATCTCTTACTAATATTAATGACTTGTATTGTGTGCCGCCCGCTTATCTCGGCCTTGCTTGCTTTTTTAATGTAGTTTGTGGGTCGTTTATGATAGATAAGTGGCATCGGAATGGTGACATTCAAAGGCTCCATTAATGGATTAAAGCTCCAGTACACAATGGGAGATGATGGCGCATTGATATTAATACTTTATGAACCGTTAAATTGTCCCTAAAATATTTATAAAATTCCAAACCAACGCATCAATTTCATGTCACTATTATTTTACAACATAGAAACACAAAATGTTTCTCTCCACAGATTTATGTTGGAATAATATTTGCTATTTTCAACGCGGTTTGTGTGAGTCAATGACATATGACACCACATCACAACGAAGCCATTTTGATGTTAATGAACCTAAAATATTAAACATTCAGCTACAGCGGCATATCAGATTAAGGGATAAAATCAACGTAACGGGCAAACATAATTAGCAGTAAATAATAAAACGGTTTTCCGTATCACCAATTACTTTCCGCTAGAGTTTGCAGCATGAGTGCGCTTTCGACGCCACCGGGCTTTATAAACGAGGTGCTACCGTGGTACGCAACTGAAAATAAGCTATATAATAACGTAAATTAAGCGATTTAATAACGAATTAACTAGCTACGCTTAACTATTAACTAGCTCGAAGTGACACAGAAGGCAGACTGACAGTCAAGGAAAAGATCAGCGCGTCTAACAATTCCATTGTTCCACAGCCTTTTAGGCACCATTAAACAGAACTCCGCACTTAACACTTGCATTTCGAAAATGGCCCTTACAGCTACAACATAAAGGCGCTATCAATATCAAATTATTACCACTGATGCGCGTTGTACTGTAACATTTAGCTATACCACTAACCAAATGAGCTTTTCCTAGATTTGCAGACCAAAATCGGCGTTACCTTACAAATCACCAATGTGCATGTTAAATGAACAACCGGATTATGGGCCGTCACTAGCCAGGGCAATTTCTGTTTTCGGTCAGCTATTAGGGCCACGGTCACGTAGTCAGTCAGTGGCAGCGCTTACAGATGACCTTGTCTTCTAGGGAATTACCCTCACATCTTAAAGAGCTCATCAACAACTATTTAACCAATAAAATTTTCCATGAAATAGGTAGACATAATGTGACAGCAACGTTAATCTGTAGAACATTGACAAACTGAGGGCGAAACTGGTACCAAATGATGAAAGCAAACACTCTTAGGCACTAATAAAATTGTAATTTCAAATTATTTCGTTATGGAAAGCGAGTTAGAAGGGGTCTAGGAGCCCAGCGGAAATTATAGGCGTGTGTAACTCCGTGTTTATGGATATTAGTTCCTGCGATGTATGGCGGCAAGCTGCCAGTGTTGCAAGAGTTTAATATACTCTGAATATGTTTTATGAGTTATGGCAACACCGGTAATTGAATGGTGCACTTATTTGATTGCAGTGAGTTGCTGATTTATTTCTCCATTTTATTTTCTCCGTTATGTTGTTTATCGCTCATCTGTTTGTGTTAATGTTTTTTAAATGAACAAGGAGGTTTTTCATAACCTCTTCCCGCCGTTTTGCGTTTTCGAACGACCTTTCACAAGCTCTTGCCATTAAAGAAAGGTTAAAAGCATAATATGGTTACTGCCAAAGTGGCATCGAAAACATATTTATCAAAGTTATATTGGCAAATATGAAAATAAACAAACTAAGTAGGTACGAGTATAATCAAAATCAAAAGTCATTTATTTAAATTAGGCTGAGAATCAGCACTTTTTCGAACGTCAAAATTACATAAGACAGTCCCCCAAAACGCCCGCCCTTCACCGCTTCATATTTTGTTCTCAAGATATTTGTCTACCATATTTTATTTTTCACAAGATGTTTCATTGCTCCGTATTTTTTATGACGACTTCATTCTAACTGATGTTTTTGACTAAACAACTGACATTTGAGTGACACGACTCACAATAAAAGTGTTAATTTATTCGATATTTTGTGTTATGAACACATTCCATGTTCATTTATTTTAGCAACCTTGGAATCACAGCGGGAAACTCCACGACTCATACCGACTTATATTGTATAAAACCACACCGCGACTAGCAACTGCAGGCTTTCGTAGACAGGCGCGATACGACCCCGGTAGAACAAATTTCTATGAAGTTTTCATAGACATTGCTCCACCAGAGTCTCGTCGCGCCTATCTGCAGGAACGTTTAGCTTATTTCGATACGCAATTAACACTACCTAATGACATCAAATCACTTGTTCAAATAAAGAGGCCACCAATAAGATAAAAACATGATACTTAGTTACTACGTAAGACTGTGTTTTACCACCGTTTAAGTCGTCTAAATATAATTTGCTGGTAATGATTCGGCTTTAATTTCTGTTTGGGAATGATGATCTGCAACTTCTTATTTCAGGAGTTGAAGGCGAGGACGGTTAATGGCGTTGTTTTACCTACAAACACCGTAATTGCCAGTTTCGGCCGAAGGTAATGAGGCTGTAGGTAACAGGCTATTTTTGTTACAACAACAACATTTTGATTTCCTAATTTATTTATTTTGTTTTTTTGAAGTGAAACTTCTTAGGCGGTGATTCGATAATTGGACGAGAGTTGAGAGTGAATTTTTTAGGACGCGTCATTAGGCACATTTCGTTACATGAGATAGAATAAAAATAAAACTCTCTCTGTCTCTCACACTAAATCTCTCTTATCATCATATAATCTCTCTTATTTTTTTAAGAAGTTTCACTGTCACGTGTGCTGCACGCGCATTTTTTTCCATTTTCTTAGTTTGTTAGTAGGTATTGACGTAGCATCGCCAACCTCAGCCATCGTGTGCATGCTGCACGCACTATCACATGCCATTGCCGGATCCGATGATAGAGCAAAACTCACGAAGTCGTTTCAAAGTCATTGATTCAGGATCCACGACCCGCCTAGTAGGGTAGGGTGATTACGGAAATGATAATTTAATTATTTTGGAAGCTAGACAGTAATTAACATAATAAAAACGCTATTTACGGTGTCTGGTATTTTTTAAGTTTCCTAATTTTAAAGCATCAAGGTTGTTTGTTTGATGAATCAACTAGTAATTAAAGATTAATTATACGGAGATTCACGGTAATTATTGTTTTCCGTGGTAGTAATTAAAATTGAAATCTCTTGGTAGAAAACAAGCTTTTACTTAGTTACAAAATTAATGTTACAAAATCTTCTTTCTTATATCTATGGTTACAATGATAGTGTAGGTACCGACCTAATAGTTTATTTATGAAATTTTGCATTTACATAGAAATAATGAACACCACACCTAACCAATCATATTTTTTTGCATTAACTACAATAATTATGATCAAAGATGAAATAGCATGAAGTTTAAAAACATTCAACGTAAATAATTGTGTAATCCTAATAGCACTAGAGCATTAAGAATACAAGTTTTTACATCGTATACTGTCCACAAGTATGTATACTCGTACCTGTTCATTCATGTCAAGTCGTACCCAAGAGACACATTAACATGTTCCACGTGTTTACAAAGACGACAGAAAATGTAGCCACTAATAAAATATTGATCGATTGAGATTGAAGGAGGCACTCGCTTGCTTACCTGTGCCTTAGCAAATAATGTTCAGAACACTTTGCTTTTCGGGGATGTGGCGGGAATTTTTAGGACCAATACATTATTTGCTGTTGGCAGCTTAGAAACGGTAGGATTTGATTTTGGAACGTTAGGAACATTGACAGATTACCTAGATAGTGTATATTTACGAAATTCTAAACAAATGGAAATCAACATGGCTGACGAAATATAGCTACATCAGATAATTCAATATGTAAAAACTCCAGAGGTGCTCCAGAGACCATTTGGCGTCTATCCTTTGGAGGATAACGCCAAATTTTAGTCACGTGTTGTACGTATAGTGAACACTACGAAGTAGTCGGGGTCACTGAATTCCGATCAAATCACTCCCTTGGCACTTTGGTAGTTGCTAAGACACTGCACGGAGACGGTATTGGTGCCTTCAGTATAATATTTCCTCAATATTATAATCTAAAATGATGCATTGGAGCAAGATTATTACCGCCGCTGCCATCATGAGAAAGAAAAAACAATAGCACGAATCTTTACTATACAAACAGATTCAATCACAGTTTCAATGCTTATTGTAATTTATAGTAACCGCACACAATGCAACCTCCACATTGCCCACACAGTTATAAAAATTAAATAAGAACCATTAAATGTTACCGGAGTCCCATAACCCAAGCATGACGAGTTGCTAATAAAATAATCACTTATGCAAGAGCCCACGGACGTGTGAAAGTGAAAGCATTATAAAACCGTCACTATTTTAATCTCCGTGGCGGCTCGAATTGGAATTTACGGACTCGCTTCCTCCTAAACACGATGATCAAATTGAATATTTGAAACCGCAGTAGTTGCACCGGGTTCCTTTCGAATGTAATCCTAGGATAGATCCAAAGAGAATTCAAGAGTGAATGCATTAGTTGATCAGTACTTTGGCCAAATAACCAGCCAACCAACCAAGGTTAATGCTGACTCGTCATCATCATCATTGGCAACCTTGTTCCACCCACTGCTAATGGGTATGCATTATTAACTATTTCTCTATGGAGGGTGTTTAAAACACGTATTAGTTATTTATACAAGATATATTAATCCGAAATATTAAAAACATAAACCAAAAACGTGTTTCGCCGCAAAAAAAAAAAACACATTTATAATGGCGGGCAGTTTTCTCTTGTCTAGGGAAATTCCTTCCTTCCAAAAAATTTCCTGCCAGCACTCGAGTAGCTTCACTCGGTGTTGCCAACAAATACGCTTCATGCTTCTTTGCGGGGTTATTGCGTTACACACTAACAGTACGAATGGCTTTCATTTTGACAGTTCAACAACATTCATTGCATTATTAACGTTGTTGAGCAGATCAATTTTTTGAAAATATGAAGCAATGGATTAGCAACATCCTTCAAAATGATTCCGATTGCAATTGATAGTGCGTTACGCAATTAGGTTTAGGTAGCAGTATTGAATGGTTTTAAACATCAATGTATTTTCCTGACAAAACAAGACCTTTGTCTGAAGTTGGAACAGATGCAGACATAAACTATATTGTTATAGAGTACCTAGAGACATAGATGTAGCTACTCTCGTACGTCCAATCAATCAGCCGTGACACGCTGCGATGCATGATTGATCGCCACTGCAGGACACAGAGCCTCCCAAAAAGGAAGAAGTTTATTCATCACGTACACAAGCAGATTGGTGACCACGACAGAAGCACTATGCACGTAACAGACCGTCTGAGATACCAGACATTTACACCAGACAGATTTTTACCAGACAGTTTATTATTTACCAATCGCAAACAATGTGCTTAGCTGTGGGGTAATTACGTACACTTACAATGGCAATGCCTTTCATTCTGACCGTTCAACAACATTCATTGCGTTATTTTCGTTACTGAGCAGACTTTTTTCAAACATATGAAGCATATGGATTAGCAATTTCTTTAAAAATCTTTCAGTTTGTGATTAGAAAAATAAGTGTTGGTCCTTTGAATAGATGTTGAATGCGATCTTACTTGCAAAACAAAGGAGAACAAAGGAAATGTTGGAAAATCATAACATCGTCGTGTTCTGTCATCCCTCCATGGGAAAAAGTCGTGAGTGTATGCATACCTACGTTTTATAACCGTAGCATCAGCCTATTATGTTCTCACTGCTGGGACACAGGCGTCGTCTCTGTTAGAGGAAGTGAGCCATAATCCACCACGCGGGCCCAGTGCGAGTTCGTCGATGTCAAATGTCTTCCAATTTTTGTTTCTAGGACATGCCGGTTTCCTCGCGATGTTTTCCTTCGTCGTTTTGAGCTCACAAAGGTTGGAACCGACGACCTACAACTCGTAAGTAGTGGCCGTTATCACTGGGCCACCACTCCTCACTGCTAATACTACTTACTATTACGGAGAGTAAGTAAATAAACAATCGGGCAGTAATCTCATACCATGCTACCTGCCAAAACCAATAAGGATGTAAGTGAAAGTCACATACCCCGCTCAATTTATTATGACAAGCCATAAATTGTATCTAATCATTCATAATAAGATTGACAATCGCTCAGATTACCGTTACGTAATCAGAACATGTGTTCGTTTATGATATTGATTGGGTAGATGAAAGTTTTTGCTCATTGGTTTGATCTCTCTTCCATGCTAATCGGATATTGAGAATTAGCTACTTATAGTACACCTCGTACAGTCGCACGTAACTTGGCAAGAGTTGTTAGTCGTTCCTCTGCTTTAACGCTCTTCTAAACAGACATGTTTAAAAATAAATTATGATAATGACCATAGAATAATGATAAGCAGTAAAAGTGACCATTTTTTTGTTGCACTAAGCACTGTGTACAGACGCCAGCAGGTCAAGCTACCCGAAACTGACAAATTTTCCCAATCAACATTGAACCTTAATGCTTTAGCGATAAAGTTGAAAATCTATTAAATAAATTTGACAGATTGTAGTAACTTGATGTGCTGGCGTCCGTACATGCGCGAACTTATTCCCACTACGCCAAAACCTTGCCAAGTTACCTGCCAGTGTATAGGTAGTGGGGTTCGACTCTTGATTGAAAGAAAGTTGTTTTGTCTAAAGAAATAATAAAATATGAAAAGAGTACCTATGCTTAGATGGTTTAGACATGTTGAGAGAATGAATGAAAGGCGACTAACAAAAAGTATTTACAAGACATGTGAGTGGAAACGCCGGGAGGACATATAGTGACCTTATTGGTGATGTTCTTCAGAAAGGTCAGGAGCTTAGTACTCGTAACTGGCGTGCGTGTATTGCCAGATATATCAAAGTAAATAAAGCAAAAGGAGTAGGTATGTACCTAAGGATCTTAGCAAGTGGTGTTCTGTAGTTTCTGCCTACCCTCATGGGAAGGTGTGAGTTAAAAGTAGAAATAATGGGTATTTCGTAAAATGTGAACCTACCCTCCAAACACCTACGTTAAAAATTAAAAAATTCAAACAGAAGGTATAAAATCTCTTTTCTATGCTAATTTTGACACATCTAATCCTACTGTACTACTAATAATATAAACGCGAAAGTTTGTATGGATGGATGGATCGACCCTTTCACGCAAAAACGACTGAAGGGATTTGGATGAATTTTGGCACAACGATAGTTTATAGCCAAGATTAACACATAGGATACTTTTTATCCCGATATTCCCACGGGATCGAAACTTATACGGGTGAAACCGTGGGTGGGGCTCAGCTCGTACTAAATATAGTTTCGAATTTAGCACTTCTATACCGGAGCATATTTCGTGATTTGATTGTGTATGATAATCGTGATAGGTAAAATTAGAATGCAAACAGTCTACCTATACTTCACATAAACATTATAACTATTATAAGTATAAAATGGGACAGGAAAATGTTTTGCAAACAATATCATGTGACTCTTGTTTGTGTCTCTATAATTTACACAGTCCGACGTTTCGTTTGTTTTCAGATTTTTCACTAACAAAGTTTCAGGTATAAATATGTAGACGAACTTTAATGTATAGACACCAAAGGAGCTATTATGTAATGGTCGTCGGATATATGTAGTTGAAATTTAGTAAGAAACCGATGAATGTTTTCGAATAAAAAATAATTTTATTGATAGAAAACAATCAGTTTTTTTTATCAAATTAAATTTAACTCGAAAAAATCCATCGTTTGACCGTACATATTCGTTTCTAAAAAAACGTCATCTACAAATTAAGTAGAAGTATCCACATTGATTGATTTCAAATATTGTAAAACATTTTGAAAGAGTAACGGTGGCGTTTCTTGCCCATTCTTCTCCATACGAAAACTGCCTTTTGGAAGGGGCGACTAGAATCAATTCTATTTTATTATAAGTTTTGACGTTCAAAAGTGCTTTAGAGGTATGAGGAACAGGGTGTGAAGTTCACTCATCCTCCATAGAAAAGGGAGGATCCTCCGACCAGACGGGTGTTGTGTCTGGCGGGCAATTGCCCAAAGATTGATGTTGGGAAATTGTATCTATGTTAATTGCGCGGTAAACTCTGCTTGCGAGATGCAGGATTTGCGTGACGTCAGTATGACGCGTTGTTCGTATGTGGCGTTGTAGATACCGCTACATTGCCTTTTATGTACAGGCGCCAGCACATCAAGCTACTACCATCTGTCAGATTTCTTTAATAGATTTTCAACTTTATCGCTAATGCATTAGGTTCAAGGTTTATTGGGAAAATGTGACAGTTTCGGGTAAGTATAAGGAAAAATTGTTGATGTGATGGTGATGATAATATCGCACATAGATATGTTACCTCTATGTAGATGATTATTTACAAAGTATAAGGAAAAAGTCAAATGAAATATATGTAGGTAGCCATATTGTTATGCAGTAACGCATAAATATACATCGATGACATAATCACGACACGTCATACAATGCACAATAAAATTAAAATAACACGAAAAGGTTGCAATAAAATCAAACACTTGACACATTACCCTGGGAGTAGACAGAAACTATAGAACGCTATCTACTACGATCCTTACATACTCCTTTCGCTTCATTTACGTTCAAGACAATTCTCGTAATTTTAAGAACGTTCACAGTCTGATCTCAGTCTCAATCTGTCATAAATACCTCTAATATCCCTACAGTTTTGACAAGTTTTTGACATTGATTGTCGCCGAAATAAGATTGCGACTAGATTTTTAACGTTTTTATTTACGGGAATTGACTTTCTGGTTGATCTGTTCATACACACTGACCTTTATGCAGAACATCACCAAAAAGGTCAATATATTATGTCCTTTTTGGGCGTCCCCTCTGCGTATCCACTCACATCTGCCTTGTAAATAATCGTTTCGTTTATTTATAAATACCTTTTGTCAGTCGCCTCTCATTCTTCCTCACATGACCAAACCATGTTAGCATAATATTTTAAATTTTTGTCACTACATCTGCTTTTAAACCGCAACGTATCAAACACTTTACTATATTCTATCTATACTAATAATAAAGCTGAAGACTTTGTTTGTTTGAACGCGCTTATCTCTGAAACTACCAGTCCAATTTGAGAAATTATTTTTGCATTTAATAGCCCAATTCTTGATCAAGGCTACAGGCTATTTAACATCACGCTAGAAATCTTAGGAGCCGAGCAAAAAAACGAAAACGAACTTATAGCGCGGGCAGACGATGCGATGCGACATGGACATGAATGGGGGGCTGCGGGGGAAGAAACGCATATAAAATCGCGGGCAGAAGCTAGTTTATCAATAAGTAGTTTGAAACTTTGCAGTCCTTACACTTAAGTGAGAAGATCAAGAGAAACCGCTAACAAGCGTCCATTAGGTACGTTGTTGTCAGATTATATCGGTCATTGACGCACATTAGTAAAACATGTTTCTTGTAATATGCTATCGAAATATAGGTTACTGATAACACTATCTTATCTCGTGCCTTTGAATCCTTCGCCGAACTCAGGATTCAAAATCAGCACTCGCAGCAAAAAACTACTTTGCTCTCTTGTTGCACAAATAACTACTGTGCGAATCGCTTACAGAAAAAATAATATTATTTATTAAGAGTGTAGACTCGTCCGTTTCAGGCTCTCAGAATCAAACAATAATTCAGATAAAGTTTAAAAAATAATTAACTATTTTTAGAGAATATTAGGTAACATTAAGGAGTAAATTTTTACATTAACAACAACATTAACAATTAATTTATATTTAGATCAGTACTGACATAATAATTTTCTAGAAGTTTAATTAAGTAGCAGTTTTATTATGCGGATAACGGTGCTGGTTGCGTTATTACTCAAATGTTCTAAAATCTATCTGTACTAGTATTAAGCATCATTACGCAATTGTTTGTAGTCCTGAAGAAATAAAAATAAATAAAAATAAAGTAAACGTATATATTATTATATTAATTATACACAGTACAGTACTTACATTTAAGTACCCAAATACAGTCTTAATTATATTCCTATTTTATTATTCATATAAATAATATTTGTTGACTGTTTTCATTAATTATTATTCCACCTCCCAACAGTGTAACGACCTATAAATTATAATATGAAAGCTTCAGTTGTTATAAGTCGGAATTGCGTGACTTAACTCTATCATAATTCTGCTGAAACAAATTATTTTTTCCTTTGTAATGACTAGTTGTTTTATATAAATAATAACATTGCCCTTGTGAACTCAACAAATGCAAATCTTCAAGAAAACTGCGGAAAAGAAAGCCTTTTGACATTGAAGATGAATGTTCTAAATATTACTTTAATCAATAAGCTTTCGAGGATTAGTAAAATTATTATTTAACTAACTGATGCGTGTGTATCAAATAGCTCGGAGATATTTTATCTGTCCAGTCGATTATTGAATTAGTTCCGTATGAGAGCCGTCACAACATTTTCTGGGAGCCTATTCCATGCTATTACAACTCGGTTAGACAAGAATTGCTTCAAAGACTTTTTCTTGGTGGTTCTTTGAATATAAGCAAATGGTTAAAAAAACACCGCTTTTAGGCCATTTAATAAAATTATTATATGGTATAACTATAAGCAGAATGTATTTATTGTTAATAACTTTACGGTCGTTAGTTTCATCTCACCTTCACACTACACACTAAAAAACATTTCATAAATCACTTTAGCACTTTAATAACACTATTATAGGATTAAATTGCTGTACTAGGTGCGCGACCAGAGAGTGAACGCGCGAGCTGAACTAGTAATTTGGCTACTGTAGTAATTAGATCCGTTCCTTTTGCATAATTTTGAGTAGCTTAGAAATCTACCACCGTTATCCCATGATTTGGTGATCCATAAATATGGGATGTTTTAGTAATGCCGACGAAATTGGTGACAGGAGCGAGCGGTAATCGGGAGTAGGGATTGTCAAGAAGTAAATAGGTACTGTATCAACTTAATGTAACTTTGTAATGGATAGATAGGAATAGTAAACATTGTTTAATCCAGCCAGACCTTATCTAAGATTTGAAAGAGGTTAGTTTCTACAAGAAACTTTCATTTGCATACAAGTGTCGGACTGTCGACTTAGAGACAAAGTTAACAAAATGTTACGTGACGGCGAGTTGTAAATCCGCCACACAATCGTGAATAGTGAAACTTGTGCACTTAAATAGTTTAGCTTGATTTCATGGCACGGCAATGAAAGGTCCCTGAGAACTTTACAAGTGATAAAACGGCTATGTAAGTTTTAAGGCCGTATCTACCCGAATTAACTGAGGCTAACGAACAAGACAGTTACAATTCTTACACAAAACTATGTGCATTGAGCGATGATATATGTAGATAACAATATTACGCAAAAACAAAACACAACGCTTCCGTGCAAAATATATAATTATAACGAATAATATTGATAAATTCAAGTATGAAACTATTTTTAAAGCAAGTGCAATAAAATTAAGCGATAAAGTATTAACTTCAACAGAACGTTTTTAAGCCTACAAGACCATGAGACATAACATAACATAGCTAGCTAAGTAGAACGCTACCTTCAACGTTACCGTCCAAGATAACGATTAAAATACTTATGGTAATGTCGGTAAAGTTATACGTAATACTAATTAACATAATATTATCACTACATAATCACTGCTATAAGATCATTATCGCTATACAAAACACTTTCTCTTCAAATTCGTATAGTGGCTTTTTAACGATATTCGTTTAGAAATGCCATCAAACACTTTCTTTGACAGTGTCGGGTGGTGACTGAAAATATCTTGAGGAAACCAGGGTCTGGAACCGCTATCTCGTGGAGCAAACCTTTCATGTGCGATAGAACAGTTTTAGCGAGGTTATGAACCAAAGCTTATGCCAAAAAGAATATATCAACCTGTCCTCATACCGATGATCTGATTCCTGAACTCGACATCAGAATGCAATCAATAAAGAAAGTTAACGACACTAACTAGAGTTGTCTGAACATATCGCACAATTACTGTTTCCGCTGGCCCAGCATCGCGTGAGAACATGCGACCACCGGCCACCGGCCTTGAGTCCTTCGCTGCCTAGCCTAACTACTTCAAATCAACTTTTATTACTATACTATCGCTCCGGACAAGTTTCTACTCCATACCCACTGTATAGGGAGCTACTCGCTTTATGTTTATTTATAACCCTCTCTCTAGACAGTTGCCAACTGATGGAAAGACGAAATGTATGCGGAAGGACCAACTCTTTTATTTAAAAAAGGCATTGGCTTCTCAGAATGGATGTAACGTACGGACTTGGCAAAGCCACAATTTTGCGGTAATTATTTACATGAATGGTAATGAGGAGAGAGATAGTATCGGATATGTCCGTACAGTACAGCAGCTGTTGGATAGCGGTTGTATTTTTTAAATCGTAAACTTGATTCAGAAATCTCTACTAGTTTATCGACCAATATTTTCAGTGGAGTCTTCAAAGAAAACGTCAGTGGGAGACAATTTATCGACGTGCTCGACACGACACGTGCGAGATAAAACGCAATTGTTCTGGATTCATGACATTTGGAACTGCTCTCATTCTCGTAACATGTTGCATAACACGACGTCCCAATTACCGACGGTTGCACGAACAGTCTCGCACGACACCTATGTCATACGCAACTGCTATGATTGTGAACAATCACTTCCGCCCAATTTATCGGCCACTTCCGACCGATTATATGTAGGTGATACTGCAGTTTTGGTTTCCTGTGTTTTTATTCACGCAATTCTCATAACCTACATACAATGGAAAAGCGTTTACAAACCGAATGCGATGAAGCTGTAGAGATTTATACTGATGAATCTATATTTCTACTGGCCCGGCATCATTCGGATGCATTCGGATGTCGGTCGGCTCTAATCGGCTAACGCTGCTGGGCGTCAGCCAACCCATTCTCGCCGTTTCGACGGATTTAAATTTGGATCACTAATTTTTTCTGTGGCAGTAGTAGTTTGACGAGGTGAACAATCTCTATCCGTTTAGAAATATACAAATCACATGTGTTATGGACATTTGCTATAGATGGTTGTAGAAAGAGATGTCGCAATTTCTGTACATAGTAACATAAATCTAGGTACTGGGTGCTGCTCCTTACTCTGTGACACGAATACCTCGAATTCGTATCCTGCTTGTCGTTGTTTATGATTCCACGTGCGTAAATGTAACGGTTATACGAAAACGCGTGTTTAGACAACACCTCACGAATTATATACCTTCGGCGTACTGTTTCATGCATTTTTATATTGACCTGCTTCTATGGGGTTAATATACCTATGAGGATAACTGAACTACTTATTATATCAGTGCTTTTGCTCGATTTTCCTGGTACTTACATCAATATTTTCAAATTATTTCTGATTGAGGAAAATATAATATTAGACATATTGTTTTGTTTACCACTCGCAGTGATTTGTACATATCCACCGCCACGGAGGGCATACAAGATATTTTTTAAGTTGTATTGGTGTAAAATCATAGAGATGATAGACAGCCTACTACTGCATTAGGTTCTATAAATGCCGTATAATTAAAAGTAAGCATTAAAAATAGCATCAATTCAATTGCTGTTATAATAATGAAATCCCTAGAAAAGCACACGTTTAGCCTCGATGACACAAACTAAAGGATAATAAACAACTGTGATGAATCTCAATTACACAGAAGATGACTGGACACTATTCATTTGACAAACACATAATATTGTTCTAAAAGTTGAGCCTATCTATGGAGCACGGTATATGGCGTCGTGCATGCCCTGTTCAACGAGGAACAAATTGGCAATTTGACAAAAATGCAACGAACCGACTCGTACAATGTATACACTCACATATGTACAGATAGTAAATCAGAGCGCACGCTGCGCTCGATGATTGAATAACATCGAACTGGACTGGTTCATTGGACTCATTCTATTCGACAAGCTTTTCAGATGTGTCATTACATCAATCGGTATAACGCTATCTATGCAACCGACACATGGCATTCAATGATCAACTCTTAATTTTGTCATCTCTAAACATAAAGAAGAAGCTACTGAAACTGCGAAGGCGTATGAAGCAACCGTTTTAACTGTATAAATAAAACTTAGAACGAATATTAGAAGTGGGCAGATATGAGCGGTATTTGCTTGTGACCTTCTCTTGGTGCTCAGTATGGACGAAGTCGAACGTTTACAATCCTATTCGAGTGCCTCGTAATACATTCTACCTCATTTACACTTAACAACACACACGTTTTTGTGCAAACCGTGTCAAACAGTTTGCTTAAATGTTTGCACCAAACGATATATCGTCAAAATAACATGTTTTACAAGTGTCTTCATGGATCAGAGCAGCTGATGTCACTGTGTACTACAAACACTTTACTATATTCTATCTATACTAATAATAAAGCTGAAGACTTTGTTTGTTTGAACGCGCTTATCTCTGAAACTACCAGTCCAATTTGAGAAATTATTTTTGCATTTAATAGCCCAATTCTTGATCAAGGCTACAGGCTATTTAACATCACGCTAGAAATCTTAGGAGCCGAGCAAAAA
The DNA here is from genome assembly GCA_911387795.2 of Apamea monoglypha. Lineage (NCBI taxonomy): Eukaryota > Metazoa > Arthropoda > Insecta > Lepidoptera > Noctuidae > Apamea > Apamea monoglypha. The sequence continues at coordinate 13,973,884 of OU426916.1, forward strand.
AACGAAAACGAACTTATAGCGCGGGCAGACGATGCGATGCGACATGGACATGAATGGGGGGCTGCGGGGGAAGAAACGCATATAAAATCGCGGGCAGAAGCTAGTTTATCAATAAGTAGTTTGAAACTTTGCAGTCCTTACACTTAAGTGAGAAGATCAAGAGAAACCGCTAACAAGCGTCCATTAGGTACGTTGTTGTCAGATTATATCGGTCATTGACGCACATTAGTAAAACATGTTTCTTGTAATATGCTATCGAAATATAGGTTACTGATAACACTATCTTATCTCGTGCCTTTGAATCCTTCGCCGAACTCAGGATTCAAAATCAGCACTCGCAGCAAAAAACTACTTTGCTCTCTTGTTGCACAAATAACTACTGTGCGAATCGCTTACAGAAAAAATAATATTATTTATTAAGAGTGTAGACTCGTCCGTTTCAGGCTCTCAGAATCAAACAATAATTCAGATAAAGTTTAAAAAATAATTAACTATTTTTAGAGAATATTAGGTAACATTAAGGAGTAAATTTTTACATTAACAACAACATTAACAATTAATTTATATTTAGATCAGTACTGACATAATAATTTTCTAGAAGTTTAATTAAGTAGCAGTTTTATTATGCGGATAACGGTGCTGGTTGCGTTATTACTCAAATGTTCTAAAATCTATCTGTACTAGTATTAAGCATCATTACGCAATTGTTTGTAGTCCTGAAGAAATAAAAATAAATAAAAATAAAGTAAACGTATATATTATTATATTAATTATACACAGTACAGTACTTACATTTAAGTACCCAAATACAGTCTTAATTATATTCCTATTTTATTATTCATATAAATAATATTTGTTGACTGTTTTCATTAATTATTATTCCACCTCCCAACAGTGTAACGACCTATAAATTATAATATGAAAGCTTCAGTTGTTATAAGTCGGAATTGCGTGACTTAACTCTATCATAATTCTGCTGAAACAAATTATTTTTTCCTTTGTAATGACTAGTTGTTTTATATAAATAATAACATTGCCCTTGTGAACTCAACAAATGCAAATCTTCAAGAAAACTGCGGAAAAGAAAGCCTTTTGACATTGAAGATGAATGTTCTAAATATTACTTTAATCAATAAGCTTTCGAGGATTAGTAAAATTATTATTTAACTAACTGATGCGTGTGTATCAAATAGCTCGGAGATATTTTATCTGTCCAGTCGATTATTGAATTAGTTCCGTATGAGAGCCGTCACAACATTTTCTGGGAGCCTATTCCATGCTATTACAACTCGGTTAGACAAGAATTGCTTCAAAGACTTTTTCTTGGTGGTTCTTTGAATATAAGCAAATGGTTAAAAAAACACCGCTTTTAGGCCATTTAATAAAATTATTATATGGTATAACTATAAGCAGAATGTATTTATTGTTAATAACTTTACGGTCGTTAGTTTCATCTCACCTTCACACTACACACTAAAAAACATTTCATAAATCACTTTAGCACTTTAATAACACTATTATAGGATTAAATTGCTGTACTAGGTGCGCGACCAGAGAGTGAACGCGCGAGCTGAACTAGTAATTTGGCTACTGTAGTAATTAGATCCGTTCCTTTTGCATAATTTTGAGTAGCTTAGAAATCTACCACCGTTATCCCATGATTTGGTGATCCATAAATATGGGATGTTTTAGTAATGCCGACGAAATTGGTGACAGGAGCGAGCGGTAATCGGGAGTAGGGATTGTCAAGAAGTAAATAGGTACTGTATCAACTTAATGTAACTTTGTAATGGATAGATAGGAATAGTAAACATTGTTTAATCCAGCCAGACCTTATCTAAGATTTGAAAGAGGTTAGTTTCTACAAGAAACTTTCATTTGCATACAAGTGTCGGACTGTCGACTTAGAGACAAAGTTAACAAAATGTTACGTGACGGCGAGTTGTAAATCCGCCACACAATCGTGAATAGTGAAACTTGTGCACTTAAATAGTTTAGCTTGATTTCATGGCACGGCAATGAAAGGTCCCTGAGAACTTTACAAGTGATAAAACGGCTATGTAAGTTTTAAGGCCGTATCTACCCGAATTAACTGAGGCTAACGAACAAGACAGTTACAATTCTTACACAAAACTGTGTGCATTGAGCGATGATATATGTAGATAACAATATTACGCAAAAACAAAACACAACGCTTCCGTGCAAAATATATAATTATAACGAATAATATTGATAAATTCAAGTATGAAACTATTTTTAAAGCAAGTGCAATAAAATTAAGCGATAAAGTATTAACTTCAACAGAACGTTTTTAAGCCTACAAGACCATGAGACATAACATAACATAGCTAGCTAAGTAGAACGCTACCTTCAACGTTACCGTCCAAGATAACGATTAAAATACTTATGGTAATGTCGGTAAAGTTATACGTAATACTAATTAACATAATATTATCACTACATAATCACTGCTATAAGATCATTATCGCTATACAAAACACTTTCTCTTCAAATTCGTATAGTGGCTTTTTAACGATATTCGTTTAGAAATGCCATCAAACACTTTCTTTGACAGTGTCGGGTGGTGACTGAAAATATCTTGAGGAAACCAGGGTCTGGAACCGCTATCTCGTGGAGCAAACCTTTCATGTGCGATAGAACAGTTTTAGCGAGGTTATGAACCAAAGCTTATGCCAAAAAGAATATATCAACCTGTCCTCATACCGATGATCTGATTCCTGAACTCGACATCAGAATGCAATCAATAAAGAAAGTTAACGACACTAACTAGAGTTGTCTGAACATATCGCACAATTACTGTTTCCGCTGGCCCAGCATCGCGTGAGAACATGCGACCACCGGCCACCGGCCTTGAGTCCTTCGCTGCCTAGCCTAACTACTTCAAATCAACTTTTATTACTATACTATCGCTCCGGACAAGTTTCTACTCCATACCCACTGTATAGGGAGCTACTCGCTTTATGTTTATTTATAACCCTCTCTCTAGACAGTTGCCAACTGATGGAAAGACGAAATGTATGCGGAAGGACCAACTCTTTTATTTAAAAAAGGCATTGGCTTCTCAGAATGGATGTAACGTACGGACTTGGCAAAGCCACAATTTTGCGGTAATTATTTACATGAATGGTAATGAGGAGAGAGATAGTATCGGATATGTCCGTACAGTACAGCAGCTGTTGGATAGCGGTTGTATTTTTTAAATCGTAAACTTGATTCAGAAATCTCTACTAGTTTATCGACCAATATTTTCAGTGGAGTCTTCAAAGAAAACGTCAGTGGGAGACAATTTATCGACGTGCTCGACACGACACGTGCGAGATAAAACGCAATTGTTCTGGATTCATGACATTTGGAACTGCTCTCATTCTCGTAACATGTTGCATAACACGACGTCCCAATTACCGACGGTTGCACGAACAGTCTCGCACGACACCTATGTCATACGCAACTGCTATGATTGTGAACAATCACTTCCGCCCAATTTATCGGCCACTTCCGACCGATTATATGTAGGTGATACTGCAGTTTTGGTTTCCTGTGTTTTTATTCACGCAATTCTCATAACCTACATACAATGGAAAAGCGTTTACAAACCGAATGCGATGAAGCTGTAGAGATTTATACTGATGAATCTATATTTCTACTGGCCCGGCATCATTCGGATGCATTCGGATGTCGGTCGGCTCTAATCGGCTAACGCTGCTGGGCGTCAGCCAACCCATTCTCGCCGTTTCGACGGATTTAAATTTGGATCACTAATTTTTTCTGTGGCAGTAGTAGTTTGACGAGGTGAACAATCTCTATCCGTTTAGAAATATACAAATCACATGTGTTATGGACATTTGCTATAGATGGTTGTAGAAAGAGATGTCGCAATTTCTGTACATAGTAACATAAATCTAGGTACTGGGTGCTGCTCCTTACTCTGTGACACGAATACCTCGAATTCGTATCCTGCTTGTCGTTGTTTATGATTCCACGTGCGTAAATGTAACGGTTATACGAAAACGCGTGTTTAGACAACACCTCACGAATTATATACCTTCGGCGTACTGTTTCATGCATTTTTATATTGACCTGCTTCTATGGGGTTAATATACCTATGAGGATAACTGAACTACTTATTATATCAGTGCTTTTGCTCGATTTTCCTGGTACTTACATCAATATTTTCAAATTATTTCTGATTGAGGAAAATATAATATTAGACATATTGTTTTGTTTACCACTCGCAGTGATTTGTACATATCCACCGCCACGGAGGGCATACAAGATATTTTTTAAGTTGTATTGGTGTAAAATCATAGAGATGATAGACAGCCTACTACTGCATTAGGTTCTATAAATGCCGTATAATTAAAAGTAAGCATTAAAAATAGCATCAATTCAATTGCTGTTATAATAATGAAATCCCTAGAAAAGCACACGTTTAGCCTCGATGACACAAACTAAAGGATAATAAACAACTGTGATGAATCTCAATTACACAGAAGATGACTGGACACTATTCATTTGACAAACACATAATATTGTTCTAAAAGTTGAGCCTATCTATGGAGCACGGTATATGGCGTCGTGCATGCCCTGTTCAACGAGGAACAAATTGGCAATTTGACAAAAATGCAACGAACCGACTCGTACAATGTATACACTCACATATGTACAGATAGTAAATCAGAGCGCACGCTGCGCTCGATGATTGAATAACATCGAACTGGACTGGTTCATTGGACTCATTCTATTCGACAAGCTTTTCAGATTTGTCATTACATCAATCGGTATAACGCTATCTATGCAACCGACACATGGCATTCAATGATCAACTCTTAATTTTGTCATCTCTAAACATAAAGAAGAAGCTACTGAAACTGCGAAGGCGTATGAAGCAACCGTTTTAACTGTATAAATAAAACTTAGAACGAATATTAGAAGTGGGCAGATATGAGCGGTATTTGCTTGTGACCTTCTCTTGGTGCTCAGTATGGACGAAGTCGAACGTTTACAATCCTATTCGAGTGCCTCGTAATACATTCTACCTCATTTACACTTAACAACAGACACGTTTTTGTGCAAACCGTGTCAAACAGTTTGCTTAAATGTTTGCACCAAACGATATATCGTCAAAATAACATGTTTTACAAGTGTCTTCATGGATCAGAGCAGCTGATGTCACTGTGTACTTGAATCACAAAATAATCGCGATGTGTACACAAACAACACCGGCTAACCTGCGCACGTATATCTAGCTAACCTCGCGCTCACAGCCGCGTCCGCTGCGTCTGTGGTGCGACAACAAACGTCAAGCAGCGCACAAATAATTACTGTTTGCTTTGCTCCTGCCCCTGGTTTTAGTTCTCACTTGGCTGGTCTTTACCCTCTCGTCATTTTATTATGTTTACCAAGGAGAGTCGACAGCGTGCTAAATAAAAACATACAACTCTCATTTAGAGGGCATTGGCTTCAACTCACCTGTGCTCTATTGATGACATCGTGTGGTCCCCGCCAAGTGGTGGCTGCTGGAGATTTCCTTTTGGCTAGCTCAAGTGTAGCTTCACTTGGACATCGTTCAAACATAAGCACACGTTCTGCGACTGAGCCACGCGTGAGGAACGGGCGCACGGGCGTCACTCCTCCTGCTGCGTTGGCGGGCTCACCGGCGCCGGCGCTGGACGCGCGCCGAGCTCGCGCCTCGAATTTAGAGCGTGCCTCCGTAACATGGGAGCCCAGCGACGCCCGGCGCTCGCCGCTGGCGCCGGCGGCCGGTTTCCTCGCTCCTGTCTCCAGCCTGTCCTGGTATCTACTCTTGGCGTAGTCAACCAGTGACACCGGTGGAACCACGTCCGGCCGCTCTGCAGTGCGTTCGGCCACCACACCACCGGTGCGCAGCGCCCGCAGCAGGCGCTCCTCCTCGCGGGCGACCTCGAGCCGCATAGCAGCGGGGTCGGCCCGCCTCGCGCCTGCGCCTGCGCCTCCTGTACCATTCCGCTCCGGTACCAAGTCTGGAGGAAGCATAACCTCTATGGTCTCTCCTTCGGGCTCGAAACTCTCGCGGCGTGTGTCGGGTCTCTGTTCTCTTCGGACGTCTGGTCTTTGTTCCCTAGGCGCGTCCGGGCAATGAACCTGTCTAATATCGGGTCTCTGTTTTATTTCGGGTTTCGGTTCCGGCCTAGGTTTAGTCCTCAGACTCTCTGCCAATTTGAGGCCAGGCGTGGGCCTGCACGATAATATTTCCGTGGGTGCGAGGCCACGCGCCTTCCAAGTCTGATATATGGCTTCAGCATGGTCAGAAATCTGTTTAGCAATAGCGGCTATGTCCTCCTCGCCCGTGTCTATCTCGCGGCGGGCCGTGGCCGCCATGACCGAGCCGCTCACAGCCTGCGAGCTAGGCAGAGATGTTGGTACGTACCGCACCGGCAGCTCTAGGGCCGCCCCGTTTGCCCCATCTACACTCACAGCTCACAGAAACACCACAGGAAGTGCACTTATTAACCGAAATCACTGAAAAGAACAGCACTGCGGCAAGTCGCGGTGCAGCACTGGGAACAGCTGTAAGAGCGCGCGTCCAACAATAAACAAAGGCGACGATCGCGTGCGTCGGGTGTGCGGCGGCGGCACACGACGAGCCGGCAGAGGGACGGCGCGCGGACTGCGGCGCGGCGCCGGTACCCCGCGCCCGCCGACCGCCCGCCTCCCCGCCTCCTGGTTCCCGTTCCCGTCTCACGGCCTGGTCATTCACTGACACTAATTATTAGGCATGCCGTTTTCAGCTTACAATACACAGCTTTCCTGAAACCGGAAGTGAGTAGATACTCATTCAAGGACATCTTTCATTTTAACTTAGATACTCGGGATATATCTGGATACGTACTATTTGTTCTGATTGTCATCCCGGTGATAGATTTAGTATTGGAACATGTTACAAATTCTGACCTTAGACTCAGTTATGTTGGGCGGAATCAGGCGGAATGCATTTGGGCGTTTAGCTGCAGGGCGATGACAAGGACAATACCACAGGTCCACAAAGATTGTAAAATTAAAGACAAGACAGTATGATTATAAAATGTAAGGTGGTATCACGTTTTTGACCTGCTTAAACTCTCTTAATATTATGAATAATGGTCGTACTACGACTTTTATAGAACTTTAATGTGACCATGAAGAGCTTTTACAGCAATAAGTTTTTTATACAGCTAATAAGAATTCACAAGTCTATTTCGGTCAAATCTATAGAACGCTCTATTTAATCATGTTTTTTTTAGAACTACATCGTGGTGTGCGGCATGCGTCACTATTCCAGTGATGTCTTATCTGTGACGAGCGAATCTGTGGCGTCGCGTCGTCGGGCGATGCGTCGCGCACGCGCGTCGCTGCTACAAATAGCACGCGCGCCTTGTATTTATTTACACACTCCCTACTTTTTTATTTTTTGTATCATTCTACGAAGCAACGACACTGCACCCGGCCTGCCCCAGAACAGCCGGGAAGATATACGGATCGGATATTCAACACGAAACTAATTTTATTCGTTTTAAATATAAACAATGAAATCATTGTTTTTGAAAATGCGAACGGCTGGAACTATGTATTTACAATTGGAAATAGAAATGGTTGATATCTTAATCGGAGCAGTAAATGCTTTCGCTCGCGATCATTTCACGAGCGTTTTGTGATAAGTAGCAATAAATAGAATAATTTACATGTTATCGAAGGCTATAGAATAATATACAAAGCTAAAGTGAGACCACATTCAGACTCTATTGAATTCTAAGATCGACTGGAACTGATAAATACGAATTAGTTCAGTATTTCGTTTAGACTTCTGAGTAACAAGGTACACCCAACACAAAACTCAAACTTAACGCATTTATTTCAATTATACCATTTACTTTTAGAATTGTCAAAGAGTCGGACAGTTAGTCAGAAAGTTGAAGCTAATTGCCCATTCCAAAATGTTGATAGAGATCTACATTTACTGTATCGTCGGCTCTCTGTTTTCTACAGAAGAACAAGAAACTCCAAGGAGACTCTTTTAAATCGTACAGTCTTCTAAAACCTGATTCAGGCACTGAATAAAATCCAGGCAGACGATAGGTTACGAATTTAGGCATAAAATGCTCATCTAAAAAGAACACACCGTTATAAAGACTATTTCTGCGTCAAGTTTTTCTGTCGGCGTATGAAATCCTTTGATATATTAATAGTAAGTCACTGAGAGACAAGATAAAAGAGACAATGTTCCAGAGTTGCCTCGCTTATTTTGTATGATCTCGCGTTTAGAACACCCTATAGTCGTATTAACTTGAACTTAGGTACTTAATTAGAAATAAAGAGAGAAAAACGTTTGTTCGAACGCAGTTCGTGAAACACAAAATACAAATAACAGAACAAAAAAAATAAAATAATGTTTTCACAACAATAGTGTGTGCCTCACGGTTGCTCCAAAAAGTTTCAAATGTTCAATTAGAAACAGTATTGCATACTTTTTTTTTTTCGGATGGGAAATCATCTAATGACCCCTCCCGCTCTGGGTGGAGCGGAAGGGAGTGTCAGACTCTTACTGACTAAAACCCACCCATGTTCCTTCCTTTGCCCTTTATGTTCCGGGGTAGCGATAACCCTTTCGGACAATCCCGCTGAAGTATTGCATACTTCAGCTAAGCTTTTGTTAGCTTTTTCTAAAGTCCTTCGTATTCAAATTTTGTTTAACGAATTGAGCTGATAGCAAGTTTTTTAAGTAATAACAGCCTTGGACAACAATATTAAGTTCGGTCTTCGTTCTACGTTACGTTAGCTCGGACACCGTGGCAGTTGAAGAAACTAGGTACTGTAATAACCATTTTAAGCAAACTTTGATTACAGTTACAGTTGTTGATAGTGTTCAAGAGGATAGATACTGGGTACAGTCCTTGAAATACGTTGTTAAATCTAACGGCGCCGCCTTTTCCAAAAGTGATCAGTGGTTTTAGCAGTTTCAATATCATCAAGATTGTGCTGGAATATTGCAGTCCGTCGTGGACGTGGTACGACAGCGGCTTTCCTGACATGATATCCTCTGAAGACATCCACCACGCAACTACCCTCTGCTAGAGTGACTGACACCAGTCAGAGTTATCCGACCTTTTCGGTGATTCCAGTAACTTCGTAACAAACATAGACGGCGCAACTTGCTGCGCCATCTAATATTTTAGCAGAAATCTATAATTAGGAAACTATTTAATTATTACACGTAACATGCGAACTATATAGAGCTCAATATTACAAATCAGTACAAACACTTTAAATTGAAACGCTAATTTACCGAAACATCACGGTTCTGCGTACAGCGGCCATTTGATACGGCTCTTAACAAGATTAACTCAATTTAACCACTGCTTGTGTTATGTAAGCTTGTGTAACGAGTCCGTGCTACGTTCTGCAGCTAAATATAGTTAAAAAACACGCCAAAACGCTATTAGTAACGTAAATATTCACGCGCATGAGATGAACTAGATAATGAAAATTAATTCCGGTTTGCTTCACCTAGAATCCGTTTCCGGGTTTATAGAAGTTACAGTAGGTATCTAGTACCTAATAACCTTGATATGCAACGTTGTTATTGCCGAAAGTCTGTGATGCGTTGTTAACAATGAAACGTAGTTTGAAATTCATGTTCCTGTAATTTCATCAGCACCCACTAGTATGGTAGCATTAGGTAAGTTCCAGATAGAATAGTGCTTCTATCTGGAACTAACCGAACCAACCTAATGCTACTCGGAGGTGCAGAAATCGATATGGTGATAAAAAATCCCTGGATGACTCTGTGGCATGAAACTTTACTATTACTAATGATGCAAAGAAAAAAAGAAAATACATATATTTAGCACAGACTAAAAGACACCAGATACATACATCAGATAAAAACATAAAATATTAAACAAAAAGTGCAAAGTCCGGGGTAAGAAATTAGCAGGAAAGTGTGCCTCACGGCTGCACCAAAAATGCCCAGTTCAGCAAAAATGCCAGACAACTAGTCCCTGACGCTGGTTTTCCACTGCACTTGCAACATTACTACTAAAAACAGTAAGCACAAGCATAATCAGTCTATAAGGTGCCCACTGCTGGGACACAGGCCTCCTCTCTGTGAGAGGGAAAGAGCCGTAATGCACCACGCGGGCCCAGTGCGGGTTGGTAGATATCACAAGTCTTTGAATTTTTTGTTATTCTAGGACATGCTGGTTTCGTCACGATGTTTTCCTTCACCGTTTTTGAGAGGAGTGGTGATGAAATAAATTACACAAAAGCGCCTGCCTGAATTGGACTGTGACCAACGGTGGTGGTCCCACGGTGTAAAACTGGTAAGTCGAGGCCGTTAGCACTGGGCCACCACTGCATTCTGCACATCAACAACATTGTTGAAGCAAAAATATTCTAGTTTAAACACACATGGTAACGTAATATAACATAAGAAAAATGATACCAGCCTCATACAGGAAAGGCAGGGGCATAGATCACCACGCTTGCTCGAAACGGGTGCCACGATTTCAGGCTTATATAACACAAAAGAATCAATCTCCCAAGCCTTTTCTCAACTACATATGTTGGGGTCGGCTTCCTGTCTAACCGGATGTAGCTGAATACCAGTATTTTACATGGAGCGACTGCCAATCTGACCTCCACAACCCAGTTACTGGGTAATACGATACCCCTTGGTAACACTGGTTGTCAGATTTTCGGGCTTCTGACGACCCTTAACGACTGTCAAAGATCTACAAATGACAGCCGGGACCAACGGCTTAACTTGCTTTCCGAGGCACGGAGGGTCTTGGTATATAAAGATGGTCACCCATCCACGGACCAACCACGGCAAGCGTAGCTTAACCTGATCGATCGACCAGTGCGGCTGTTATTACTTAGCCACAAGCCCCTCTTATACATATAACACAACATCACGCCTTTATTCCCCAAAGGGTTAGGCAGAGGTGTACCCATATGTACTTATGTGGTGTATAAATGTACACATATAGTAAGACTTATTAAACTACATTTTACTTGATTTGACCATAGACCACAACAACGTAGAGATGAGTCGATTACTATACACATTACCACCGAATAAGGTAGCGCAGTTAAGGTAGAGCCGAGGAGGCATAAAATAACACTCGATTATTCCAAGCATATAGCCAGAGTGGGTGAAATAATGTGGGCCGAGGGCCATTTGACGTAGACAAAACATTTCTATACGTTCTCTTAACGTTACATAGCCCGTAGGCTTCAACAACAATGATGTAACAGTTTTAAGAATCCTCACTGGTCCCTGCATCCTAATTACCTAACACACTTTAACAGCGAATGATTTTGAAGGATATTGCTAATCCATTGCTTCATATGTTCGAAAAATTTGTCTGCTCAACAACGTAAATAACGCAATGAATGTTGTTGAACTGCCAAAATGAAAGTCATTGCTGCTGTTAGTGTGTTACGCGGTTACCGCGCAGCTCATTTTAGGATCAGAGATCGACGAACTTAAAATGTTGTGTATGTATCGAGCTTTTCTATACTATCTATACTATACCAATATTATAAAGAGTTTTTAAATCTGTAAGTTTGTATGTAGAGGCTAATCTTCAGACGATCGATTCTGTAAAAATCTCACCAAGAAAAGTTAGGTGAAGTGAGCTTACAGTGAGCTGTCAATACTGTCAATCCCTAAAATTAGTTGGAATGACAGCTGCTGGTTACAGAATCGCATTGCAGAACTATTGATCCGATTCCGAAATTAAGTCAGTAATTTATTTCAAAACAATATACATTGTGTAGAAATTTTACTAGAGATAAGATGTCATTTAATAATCTATATGAGTAATACAATAAAAAAACAAAAAGCGTAATAAAAAATTAAAAAAAAAATGAATAATAAGTGTAAAAATTTCAAAATAATAATAGTCAACCATGCCATTTAAAATTAATTCCAATCAATAAATTAATTTCCAGAACGATAATATTACGGTTGTCGCTTAGCATCTAAGTACTCATCGACACTGTAAATAGCCCTTCCTCAAATATGTCTTCAATTTGTTTTTAAATAAGTTTGCGCTATTTATGCTTTTAAATTCTACGGGAAGCTTGTTGTATAGAAATACTGATTGGTACCTAGGACTGTGATGAACCACGTTTATTTTCGGTTGGATTATGTTAAACAAGACTTTCCTACGTGTGTGTCTTTCCTAATTCTAACTTGTCGTTGGTCATCAGTTTCAGATTTGAATTCTTTTACTGATGGGAAGCCACAGTATTGCCGAGTGTAATTGGATTTATATTTTATGTTGAAAACAGAACTTACACGTGGATGAAGTTCATGAAACAAAGGCCATTTCGATTGCGTGTATATTTTGCAAGTAGGCTGCTGATTTTGGATTAGAAATACGAGTATGAAGCAATTTATTCGAGTGATGTTTTTTAGTACTTAAATGCCATAAAGAAACCCGCTTAAGTCGTAAGCGTCAGGGTAGCGGGTATTGCTGATTCTAATTATTAAATTTTGTAAAGTCATATTTATTACGGTCACGAATCATATTTTAATTAGCATACAATCTAATACCGACCAAATTGCAAAAAAAGTAGGAAAATTGAATTTCGCGGGCTACCTTAACGCATCCCCCTGATCTTATCGGCGATACCATGTACTAAAACTAAAAAATAGCACTTCTGCTGTGGATACAAACGCGATTTTTAATACATGTGTGTAGTCTTACGGTTATTTGTCTTCGCAATATGTTGTCGAGGTGAACGAACAGATTTCTAAAAACAAGGTACCTACTCTAATATATTTGCGGATGACTCTGCCATAACTAATATGGCTAGAGAAAAGTGAAACCGAATGCAAATGAGCGGCGCGAGAGTGACACGCGCAGGCGCAACTAAATGCAGACACAGAATATTTTTAATAGAATTTTGAATACCAACTTGGTCAAAACAGTCGGTTCGGTATCATTCTTTTATGTAGTGAACATTTTACCTGAAAAGTATGACCGCTTTTTTTTGAATGGCTACTCCCAGTTACTCCACTAGGAGGTTGTCGTCTGCTTAACCGGGATTGTCTGTGGATGCCTCAATAAATTAAGGCCTCCAGCCAGAGCTTTAAAAACTTAAAAACTAAGCGACTTCACGCTAAGGGCACCCCCTGTAGGATACCGACCTCGGCTTAGGGCGTCGCTGGGAGAGGGCAGCAAGAGACAGGCTGGATCGGAATTATTTAGGGACGAATTTAAAACTACAGGCTTAGCGGCGCGGGCTGGCTCCAGCAAGTGTCGGGGCGGATATGGTATGGGGCGTCGCGACGGGCCTCGGCAGCGAGGACGGAAGGACGGCGGCGTCGGGACTTGTACTTTCTGAGAGTACTGGTGGCCTTACTTCTCTCCTGTAGGAGGGTCGTAGCGTCATCGTACTTAAATGGGTACTACGCTGCGCCGACCCGAAATAACTTAGAATAAGTGCAGGAAGTTGCTAAAATTACGATTGAAGGCATAGAATAGAATATTCATTTATTTGCCTCCATAGATATGCGCCACGCGACTCTAGTAGAGCAATTTCTATGAAAACTTCATCGAAATAGTTATACCAGCACCCTTATTGCATAACACAGCACCAATCACAATCTGAATTATTTTGAAGGAGGACATTTTGCTAATCCATATTATGATCGAAAACTTTGTCTGCTCAACAACGTAAATAACGCAACGAATGTTGTTGAACTGTCAAACTGAAACCCATTCCTACTGTTTGTGTGGTGCGCAACCCAGCCGAATCGCTTCGCACCGTCGCGACGCGCCTGTCTGCGGAAGAGTCACTGCTTTCAGAAACATTATACTCCAAATCAAGTTTTGAGAGGTTTCATTTTCAAAACTAGTAAAATTAACAAGTAATCCAGTGTTATTCACAGCATATTTAAAGGCTAAAGCCTTTATTACTTACTACTTCTAATGGATTACCTGATTACTGGATTATTTGTTAATTTTAAGTTTATTATTTAATATTTTCTAATTAGTTAAGTAGGTATATATTTTGTTGTTGTTCCAAATACATAAAAAAGTAAGTTTAAAAACTAAAACCCGACTACTGAAAATCACACTCCAAAAGTATGAAACAAGAAAATATTCTCATCTGAAATTTTTATGTACAAACTATTCAATATTTACCGCCTAATAAATAAACAACTTACAAGTAATATATTTTATACATATTCATTTTACCCAGTCAGGCGCTTTACTTTGTGTAAAATAATCTCATCACCACTGCTCTCAAAACGGTGAAGGAAAACATCGTGAGGAAAGCGGCATGTCCAAGAACCAAACATTCGAAGCCATGTGGTATCTACCATCCCGCACTGGGCCTGCGTGGTAGACTACACACTACACCCTCTCACTCACCCGCCCACTCCCTCTCGAAGAGAAGAGGTATGTGTGACAGCAGTGGGAACATTATTGGCCTCATAATTACGCTAATACATATTCATAGTGATGTTCAGAGGATAGCCGTGGTCATATTCCACTTCGCCTAAAGCTTATGATCGCTTACTACTATTAAAATACATTCTTTGTTTCCCTCCTTTTTGCTTCGCTGAAGTCGGGTAAAAGTGACCAAAAATGTACCAACATAATAAGCCCACTCACTCAGGAACATCATATTTTTTGTTAATATTGCAACTATGAATCATTAGGGACTAGAATGTACAGACGCCAGCACATCAAGCTACTACAATCTGTCAAATTTATTTAATAGATTCTCAACTTTGCTGCTAAAGCATCAAGGTTCAAGGTTGACTGGGAAAATTTGACAGTTTCGCGTAGCTTGACCTGCTGGCGTCTGAACCTATTGTTTTGAGTCACCCGCACGATTTGCCCTATAACAAAGGCAACGCTATTTAAAAGGGCGTTGACACCTCGAATCATTGCAAAAGAGTAAACCAAGGTATTGTTTTCTTTACTTAGCTATAGTTAAAAGGGGGGCCTGTGGCTAAGAAATAACAGCCGCACGGGTCGATTGTTTTTTTTAAGCTACGCTTGCCGCGGTTGGTCCGTGGATGGGTGACCATATTTACATACCAAAACCCCTCCGTGCCTCGGAAAGCACATTAAGCCGTTGGTCCCGGCTGTCATTCGTGCATCTTTGACAGTGGTTACGGGTAGTCAGGAGCCCGAAAGTCTAACAACCAGTCTTACCAAGGGGTGTCGTATTACCCAGTAACTGGGTTGTGGACGTCAGATAGGGGGCAGTCGCTCCATGTAAAATACTGGTATTCAGCTGCATCCGGTTAGACTGGAAGCCAACCCTAACATAGTTAGATGACCTAGCTATAGTTAATAGTTAATAATGATACACCAAAGACACTTAAATAGCAGCTCGGAGTCTGGATTTCTGCCCGGCTGATGGCAATAAGCTCGTTATTTCATGGGACATAAACATAACTAGCGAAATGTGGGTGTACTATACATATAGGTACTGCTCTGCCTACCTCTTCGGGGAACACAGGCGTGATGATAACATTTAAATTCAGGGTGGCGAGGACATCGATGCACAGCATCTTACCATGGATTCAGTACCTATATGATTCTGAACACCGCTGCGGTGAGTTTTTTCGTCAATTAACAAAAAAAAAAAATTGCTGTTCCATACATTTTGCCAAGAAGTTATTGCACTTTTGTATAAACACACAACAGCAGTTTATTTTTTAATAACTAATAATTTCTGCACAACAATCATGTGCCGAATTCGTGGTTAGAGAAATCCGAGAAATGGCTGTCCGAAGTAGCCATAGTACTATTTGTATGAGGGGTTGCGCACGACATCCGAACTCAGTCCGTCCGAATTTAGAACATTCCCAATTCAGATTGAACTCGGATCTATAATTCAGATTCAGATTGGACGTAGTGCGAAACCGCTCACACAGTTTGCGCGTGGATTTCCCTGCTATCCAGCAGTGCGATTCTGTAACCATCTCACCGTGAAAACTTAGGTGAAGTGAGCGTGGAGTGAGCTGTCATTCCAACTAATGGTAGGGATTGACACTATTGACAGCTCACTCTAAGCTCACTTCACCTAACTTTTCACAGTGAGATTTTTACAGAATCGATCGGCTGTGTACTTACGATTTTTCACAAATCTCCACACCTCTTGATACATTCATTACCATTACTACGTCATGCTGTCCGAAACGGTCAAAACCCCTGCAATTAAACTTGTTCACTAAGCCAACCCACAAACTTCCTTCCAATAATCACAGCTCACAGACAAACCGCTAAGTTCTTCCCAATAATTAACGGTGTAAAGACGAAACAACTTTATCTACAGAAAACGGAGGGAAACGTAAAATAATACTACGATACAGCTACTACGATGGTAATGAAATGTCAAGTTGTGCGACCACTAACCACCCTCGCGGGTGCGGCGACCGTTGACCCTCTAGTTGAACGAAGTGAAATAACTTTAACTAAATCAGGCGGGGTTGGGTTGGTGTGGTTTAAAAAATTAGGTTATCCTACAAAATTTTCGTGATGATATTTTATTTTCAGTAAGTTTACTTTACGGGCTGATGCATTTAATTTCTTCTTCTACTCTTGTATTTAGAAAAATCCACGAGAATGAAACTTCTCATAATGTACCTACTTAAAGATAATAGTTTGTGTCCTACAGTAGAAGGACTGACACAGGGTCTCAGGGTGCACTGAAAATGTGGACATTTTTTTTCGTAGTGACCTACGCACATATTATTTTTCTCCAATCTATGCAGTAACTATTCAGTAATCTGTGTCTATGCTCAGTACAGACGCAATCAACCTTGAACCTAACGCTTTAGCGATAAAGTAAAAATCTATTAAATAATTTTACCGATTTTAGTACCTTGTCTGTACCAACTTAAACTATTTCGTGTAACCAGCACCCTAATTGCGTAACACCCTTTCGGTAAGTCACAATCTAAATGATTTTGAAAGATATTGCTAATCCATTGCATCGCAATAGATGCTGTTGAATTGTCCAAATGAAAGGCATTGCTACTATGAGTGTGTTACGCAATTACCCCGCTAAACGGCAAATTATTGTGTTTCAAAACATCAGTGGACGAGAACCAATTAAGTTGTTCCTTTGTATCGGTTACGATCGATTCTAGCACGACAAACTAATCACTTAAGTATCTGATGAAGAACCCCCCAGTCCCCGGAGACAGAGAAATCCAGTCCCCAGTGGGTTAGCGGGCGCCTGCATTCTGTTATGAGGTCCTGTGGCCGTATTAGGACGTATCAATGATATGATCCATCATGATTCCAGTGCGAAAAAGGGATGCTCCGTCTCTCTCTTACACTGGAATCATGATGCCATTAAACCGTCATAATACGGCACCTGTTACTAATTGTTACTTTTTTTAAGTTATACCATGGACATATTATAATACTGTCCCAATGCGGGCAAAGGCCTTCCCCACATCCTTCCTGCTGTGCGATTCTGTAACCATCTCACCGTGAAAACTTAGGTGAAGTGAGCGTGGAGTGAGCTGTCATTCCAAATAATGCTAGGGATTGACACTACTGACAACTCACATCAAGCTCCCTTCACTTGAGTTTTCACGGTGAGATGTTTTACAGAATCGACCGGCAGGACCTATCAAGACCTACCTAGTATCAAGTTTGTAATGAATTCTGAGAATGAACTGTGCTGAAAGACAAGTATCCAAATTTATAAAAAAAACAAAGTGTACTGCCAGTTTTTGACATCTTCTCGGTTTAAAGGAATAATTTTTAATTTACTGTCCTAAATAAACTAATTTGGAATAAAAACTGTCACTTGCTCACTCCATATGTCGCTATTATCTATTAGTCCATGAATTTGACTGCTACCTGTCACTATCAATACAATTTTGTAACACGCTACTTCCTGCTGTTAATTCCATTCATACGGGGATCCATTTATTTCAACGCTGTAAGAAGAAAATTTAAAAAAACCAGTAATCTTCAGCTGAATCTGCTCTTTTACCAATGTAGACACATTTATTTTCAAGTAGGAAAAAGTGAAAAGAGGGGAGGGCGGCCTTAGCCCTGCAGTGGGACAACAATATTAAAATACTATTATTTAATTTAAACATAATTTATTTAAATAAGTAATATTTTTTGGTCCTGAAGAGTTGAAAGTTATTTTAAAAGTAATTTTAATGATTTACTAACGACATGGGAAAACATTAACATAAGTAATGGCAACTCTCAGTTGTAGTGTCAGATCTAAAATACGAGAAATGTCGCGGTGTTTTCAAAAATAATATGAAAATAAATTAAAATTGTACCGTAGCAAACTAAGGAAAACATTTTATATTAAATGATTACCGAGTCGACTTGCGACATTTTTTATATTTAAATAAATTTATCTAACCACAGGAATTGATGATAGTAAAATTGTCTACCAAATCGTTAGTTTGTTTACTAAAACTAGTGCAAAACATTACTACTTTTCTATGGCTCCTGATATTTTAGGAAGAGTCGGGGAATCAAATTACTCGTGGAACGGCAAGGAGTAATGAATGCAGAAGAAGCCAAAGTTCCTGATGTCGAGGGTCAATGGCAATCCATCGAGATATTTTTGTTTTCAAACGGTCAGCAATACACCCCGCCAAGAAAGTATCACCTACGAGCTGACGAACTTAATGCGTGGGACGAGACACTAGACCTATTGGCACAGTCACATTATGGACCCGAGTGAGTAATAAAATTATCCGTTGATTTTGTGACAGTCTTCAAAACGCCTAACTAAGGCTTAGAGCCGATTTTTTGATCCTTATACTCAACCAACTGTTAAAAAATCATAACGAATGGTTAAATTTTTGCAAAATATGTTTTTTGATCAATTTTTAGTTTATCCAATGATATAATATCATTCCTAATGGTCAAATAGTTAACTATTAGTTAAAAAAAAAGTGCGAGTGAGACTCGTACACGAAGGATTGCGTACCACCGTACAATATTGAACACTACATATTCCTTTAACACGTTTCTGTATGTTAGATTTTAAATTTTATTTTATTTTTATTGTTATAGCGGCCATACTAGGTTAGTAGTACACATCATCATTCTCCTGCCCTTATCCCAATTTATTTGGGGTCGGCGCAACATGTCTTTTTCTTCCATACTTCTCTATTAGTCGTCATCTCGATAGTCACCCCCTTTCTAACCATATCATCATTCACACATTAGGTTAGTAGTACACACTCTGTGAAAATTTCTATTGTCTACTTATTACGGTTCCAATGATACAGCCGTGTGACAGACGGACAGCGGAGTCTTAGTAATAGGGTACCGTTGGCCCTCTTTGAATACGGAGCCCTAAAAAGGGAATTAAATTGAAATTGATTTGTGTATTTTCATTCTAATTAATTACTTGCAGGAGTCCTCTCATAGATTTGTACACTACCGATGGCCACATGGTAGAAGGGCCGCTAGAACTTAATGATGGCCTGGCCTATGTGGCCGTTACTCCACCAGACACATTCATAGACGCTGGCTATCAGAAATATCTGATAAGAGCTTCTAGGTAAGCAGAGTACCCATTAACAATATTGAATATCGAAATCATCTATATACTATACATATCGTAAACTAGGTCCTGCCCGCGACTTCGTCCGCGTGTTTCTTGTTCCGTCCCACCCTGTCGCATCGCATCGCCCGCCCGCGCTATTACTTGCTTTTCGCTTAGCGTTCTGTCTTTTTCCTTTTTGCTGTGCTCCTAAGGGTCGTAGAATGTTATAACCTTACTCAAGAATTGGGCTTTCAAATGCAAAAATATTTTTTCTAATCCGACCGAGTTCCAGGGATTAGCGCGTTCAGACAACAAATCTTCAGTTTTATTATTAGTATAGATTAAAGTCGCTTTTTTGTCTGTCTGTGTGCCCGCGTTGTTCTTCTAAACCGCTTCTAAAGTTCCGCTGGTTTCACCATCATTTAGAGAATGAATTCCGGAAAGTTTATGTGTAAATAAGAAATCTCAATGTTTTGTAAAGTTTTTACAAATCATGCAAAGCAGGGGCGGGTTGCTAGTCAGCTATAATCGAAAACGAATCACTCTAGGGGTTTATTTTTCCAACGCCAGATAATTTTATCCGAGGAATAATTTTGAATTTTTGACAGTTCTTCCATACAAAAACTGTCAGACGTCAATTTAATTCCACGAATAAAAATTATCTGTCGAATGAAAAATCAGCGCTACGTCTTCTTTTGACCTTTTTTATCATCAAAAACGTAATTAGCATAATTAACAAAAAAAAATATAATGTTTGAAGGTCCTGGGAAAAGCGACAAGCTAGAAAGAAAATTCCAGGTTAGTATTGACACGATATTAATTTACTGGTAGAACGTAGTTTTACTTCCTAAATGACGTGGTTCGCTTCTTCGTCTATTTTACTGTCATATATTGAGTGATTGATTCTGATGGGTCAGTATGAAAATACCTGAACCCCTTAGATGCAGAGGAAGTTCTTACGAACTACGTCACCCATTTAATACTCGGAATGAACTTAAAAAAAAAAAAAATCGAATGACCCTTCTTAATAAATCACTCTATATAAACCTATTGGTTGGTAAAAGATACTGCGTACAATTCTGGCTAGATAATATCTAGCCAGAATTTTCCCCAGATCCATAGCATATTATTATGATCCAAAGGATAAAACCTTTGACGGCACGGAGGTGCTGCTAGAATAAAATATAACCTTACACCGAATGCATGCACCATTCTTAATCATGCATCTTCATGGTGAGTGAATGTGAATGCATCAATCTGATGCATTCACATTCACTCACCCTCATTCACACACTCTCATTCACACACTCGTACGCCTGCATGCGTGCTGTTGCGTTAGTTTTAATGATCTTTTTTTTATTATTTACTTTAGTCCTTCTGTCTACGACAGAATAGAGTTTAAAAAAAACTGTAAGTAAATAATACTTATTTACGATCTGGAAGAGCGGAGTCTCCTAACACAGGCTTATTTGCTTAAAATAATAAAACATTATTCATAATTTGTATACTTACCCAATCTACATTTAACTATTTTTACTTTGTAGAATGTGTATACGAAGAGCTATGTTGCTTATGCCCCGAAAAAGAGTGTAAGTCATTTATTGAAATAGCGTTCATTTTTCTGTTCTCTTTCCCTTTCGTCCAGAGATTTCCACGTCTCCAAAAGGTCTACCTCCTTGAAGTACCCATTCCTTAACTAGCTATAGTTCAGCCGACGAGAGAATGCGTTCTTGACACCTGTCCGTGTCATATAAACGAATACGCCAATTTGCTCTTTATTAGCTGAAGGCTAGAATGAAAAAGTCAAAAACATGTGACATCCGCCAACCCGTATTGGGCCCGCGTGATAGATTATGGCCCACTCCCTCTAACAGAGAGGAGGCCTGTGTCACGGTAATATTATCTTTACAGTATTCCAACTTCATACAAACGGCCGAAGAGCGAGTTATGCCTACGCGCCTCGATCTCGACATGCGCTCGACATGCAGACAGTCGCGACTGTGCCGCAGTGACGAGCGGACGGTGTTTTGTTTTTTTAACAATAACCACGCGATTTTTTCACTAAAAATAAGTTCAAGTACATATTTAATATGACGAGTAGGATATATTGTGCTGTTTTTGGTGGCATGAATTCGTTTAACAATTTTTAATTAAGCTTTATATTAGAATGCGGATTTTTTATACTTTAAAATTTAATAATAAAGCAAGCGTAAGTCTCAGTCGAGGCGCAAATATTTTTCAGTCGCAAATTTATAAGACCGATTTGTTATTCAAACATAAACATGGTTTTTAAATTAAATCTACCAATCAAAAAACAACACGCATTTTTATTGAACACTTCCTATTCAATACGCAAAGTATTTTATTAGTTTATATAAAAAAACTATATTTACAATCACAAAACTAAATGGAAACACAAAGTAGGCAAATGTAATTTTTTTTTTTTTTTTTTTTTTTTTTTCCCTGGACATTTCACACAGCACCATTTGTCCCAAGCTAAGCAACCTAATGCTTGTGTTATGGTAACAAGATGGCTGATAAACTACTTATATACAATTTTTTTTTTTTTTTTTTTTTTTTTTTTTTTTTTTTTTTTTTTTTTTTTTTTTTTTTTTTTTTTTTTTTTTTTTTTTTTGTAAATACATACATATTATAGATAGAAAAACACCCAGACTCGGAACAAATACATGTAGGTCATACAAATATTTGTTCCGTGCGGGAATCGAACCCGCGACACGCAGCGCAGCAGTCAATCGCTTAACCACTGCGCCAACCGTGCCGCCAATTAAAATGCTGGAGGCGGGCAGCCCTGTCGCATGTTTACGTACCGCGCGGCTGTAGGCATTTATTTCAAAGATACGGCCGAGTTTCAATACTGTATGGATAATATTACCGTGCCTTAGTCCCAGCAGTGGGAACATTACAGGCTGATTATGGTTATGTTAATTCTTATGATTTTACCTATTCATAGGTACTTAGTGTTACTGTGGGAATCACGCCTGTTTCTCCCAAGGGTATTTTTGTGGGAATACTAATGTAGTAATATACTTAATATTATTATACCTACTTTTCAGGGTGTTGTGACATCCAAACGTGTTGCTTATGCCCCGAAAAAGAAGGTTAGTGAACAAAGATCACGATTATCGTTAATTAATACAATATACGTACAGACGCCAGCAGGTCAAGCTACCCGAAACTGTCAAATTTTCCCAATCAACCTTGAACCTTAATGATTTAGCGATAAAGTTGAAAATGTATTAAAGAAATTTGACAGATTGTAGTAGGGTGTTTTTCACAAAAAATGACCATAGCAAAATCGGGCTGTCCCACGACTTTAAACATTTTTATTTAAAGTTTTTTATATGGCATGTGTCGAAATGAAATTTTATATGACTAAAGTAAATGTTTCTACATTGAATTAAATTAAAAAATACCATAAAAAGTAGACAGTTATTTTTATAATAAAAAAAAAGCAAAATAAAAGGTGAAAATTTCGCGTGTCCCACGGTGGTCTCGGTGATTTCAAACACATCTCACTTAAAGAATATTAGTGTTTGAGTATGTTTTAGTATTTGAACATAGTCTCTGTAAGTCTATAAGTGTATTTTCATTTAATATGTGATAAATTTATAGTTATTTTACGAAATATCATTATTTTAATGTTGTCCTACGAAAACGATAGTACCGGAAAATCCGGTTTCGTCACGGTGAATTTGATATCTTACACAAGACAAAATCTACTAATTAGTATTTTTTCTACCTCCCTGGCTACATTGTGATCGTTTATGGTACTGCTTTTCTTGTTTTAAACGTCAGTTGCGACAAAAACTGAGACGAAAGTGTTGGTGTCTTCGGTGCACAGAAAAAGTTTTCTGGATAGTAGCAGTATTTTAAGGTAAATAAACTCGTTTTCTTTACTTTATCTTATTGAATTTAAAACAATAAACTAACCTATTTTAGATTAGTGAAGGTAAAAACACGGTAATTTAACGAAATATTAGTTATTTTTAATTTTAAAAGTTTTGAGGGATGAAACTGTCACATCCTGTGCGTCACGTGATATACTACCGGAACAAAATCGTGACGAACTTGAATTGTAAAGCTTAGTGTACAAAGAAATATTTAAAAAAAATAATTTATAGTTCACTCATGTGGTAGATACTTACACAACTAAGTTAACTAATTTCGTTAATAGGTATTGCAAAGAGTTAAAATTTGTCGGTTAGTCCCCCTATCTATGCTTGACTCGAAAAATACCTACTTAAAAGTTTCGCAACAATATAAAACTTATTCTATCTTCAAACAAACGGCCGGATCGCGAGTCATACCTACGCGCCTCGAGTTCGGTATCTGTACCGACACTCGGTAGGTTCGCAAACAGTGACGAATGGACGATTTAGTAGGTATTTTACTTTTTTAATACTTTTATGTGTAAAAAAAAGGTTTAATGATTCTAAAAGGTTTCATTAATAATATCAAGTTACTTAACGCTTTATTCTTTGTAATTTTGTATTTTTAAACAGGCAGTGTAGACACTGCTCAAATTATTCCTATTCGTCACGCAATTTTCGTAATAGTCACTGTCCCATTTTTTAAATGACACAAAAATAGTTTTAAAATATCTTATTTTCATTTTATAGTATTTATTTTGTAATTATCAGCATTTTGTTATTGCCCAGAATTCTTTACTTCATTAGATTGTTTAATTTATAGCACGTATCATTAGTAAAGACAACTTTTCTAGTGCGATGTGGCCGAAAAGTGACGAACTTGAAACTATTTCGCTGATTATTTATTAATGTGATAGATTTATGCTACCTTTTTGTTGATTTTAGAACGATTTTAAGCATATCTTTACGCTAAATATAATTTTATTTTGTTTCAATATCTAGTTGTTTTATTTCTGATTGATTATATTTTGTGACGTTCAGGAACACTTTGCATCATATGCTGACAGAAAATCTTGAATATTTCTGATGTTTATGGTTTAATTTTAATATAAATAGCATATTTAGATACTTAATAATATACTCTTTAATACCAGAGTCAATTTAAACAATTTCATGAAATGAAAAAAAAAAAATTCCTGATCGTCACAGGGTCAATTTTTCTGAAAATCACCCAGTAACTTGATGTGCTGGCGTCCGTACATAGGCACATTTAGTTTTGTTTATTGTTTATCAAAATAATTGATTTACATAAATATTTACAAAATAGGGCATTAAACTAAAGATAGGTAAAACAATTGGATTCTACCTGAACTAGGAATAAACCTATCTCACTCAAGTGCTTAAACATAAGTATTATCTAAAATTCCTAAAAGAAATAGTAAATAATTTATCTACTATAAATACGAGTAGTAATAATAGTTAATAGGGGCTTGTGGCTAAGTAATAACAGCTGCACGGATCGATCGATCAAGTTAAGCTACGCTTGCTGCGGTTGATCCATGGATGGGTGACCATCTTTACATAGCAAGGCCCCTCCGTGCCTCGGAAAGCACGCTAAGCTGCTGGTCCCGGCTGTCAAGCAGTTGCAAGGGGTGTCGTACTACCCAGTAACTGGGTTGTGGAGGTCAGATAGGCAGTCGCTCCATGTAAAATACTGGTATTCAGCTGCATCCGGTTAGACTGGAAGCCAACCCCAACATAGTTGGGAAAAAAGCTAGGCAGATGATGAGTTAGTTTAGTGGTGTGTGTGTGTGTTAATAGTTTGTATTCAAGTAGTTGCCAAACCAGTCATGTGTTCATTGTGCATGCTTACAAATATGCTTTGCTGCGCCATGCCGTGCCGTCCCGTCCCGATGCTGAGAGCATTAAAAGTGTCCTTGGATTGTTTCAGATGAAGCACCACCAGAGTCATTATATTGTGCTGCTGAACACCCGGAGTTGAGGCAGGCTGGTGGACACTTCATGAGCTCAGTGCGTGTTATTCCAATACTCATTATATTTCTTAAGCTATGCTTTCCTAGAAAAATGAGGACCGCACATTTCCGTCTTGAAAATGATGACAGCGGAAAAGATTTTAATAGTAAAGGATGATTTCTACCAAACGGCTCGCATCGCAACGGATCGAAACGGATTTTACAATCTTTAAACGATATTAAATCGTATACACAGTATTTAAAGTCTATATTACCAAGCCAGCAACACGTGATAGTAGCCGAAAGTATGCAGCGACGCGCGATCAGATTCGTTCGCCTGTCGTCGTATCCGATCGAATCCTTTCGGCATTAGAACACGTCAACATGGTAGGAATGAAACTATTTGACTAGGTGCAGAAACGGATACGTTCGCAAGCGACGGTATGGAGCCGATCGTATGCATCGACATCCTGCCGGACGCGATCGGTTGTTGCCGCATCCGTTCGTATCCTTTCCGATCCGATACGGTACAGGCCATTTGGTGGAAATCATCCTTTAGACACGCCCTAACGCATCAAAAGATAGTCCCGCTTTTGTTTCATTTTGACACATCTGACACACAATGATCTTTGGGCAGCGGGGTTTGAGTTTACGGTGTCAAAAACGCTCTCTAAGAAAAAGACCAACTTAATTTCATAAACAACGTTTCAGTGACGTCATAAGCGATCACCGCCTTTCCAAGAAACCATTTTCATAAGAAAAGTATAACATTACTTCCGTTAGTGCGTATCGTCACCTTTATCATTCAGCCGAAATACATCTCCATCTAGACATAGGCCTCCCTCAATCATCGGCCTGTCCTACCGGATACCAAGCCAATAAATAAGAACTGGTAGAGAGCAGGTTGAAAATCGTAATACAAGGACAAATTAAATTAGCTTATTACACGAATTCAACCAAAAGGAAGGTCTTCTTCATTCTACATAAAGCATTTACACAAAAAAAAAAACACTTTTTATTTCTTTCATTTTGAAAACTACTAAGTTTATGTCAGATTAAGATTTGTCTTCTTACCTTCAGGCACCTTCAAAACCAGCTTCAGCAGATGATTACAGAATCAGATCAGGCAAAATTGCATCTTATACGGGTGAAAATGCAGTTAGATCAGTTGAAAATGGAGCTAGCCCGGGTGAATTTGGATATTCACCCGTTGAAGCTTCAACTATACCGGCCGAATCTGTAGCTAGGTTAATTAAATATAGAGCAAATCCGAGTGAACATGCAATTAGAGTGAATGAAAATGGATCTAGACTGGAATTTAAGGCTAGACCAGATGAATATGGAGCTAGTTCGGGTGAATTTGGAACTAAACCAGATAAAAATGTACCCATAGTGAGTAAAAATGGAGTTAAACCGGTCGAATATGGAGCTAGATTGAATGAAAATGGTGCGACACCGGGTGAATATGTAGCTAACTTGAGTGAAAATGATGCGACACCGGGTGAATATGTAGCTAACTTGAGTGAAAATGGTGGGACACCGGGTGAATATGTAGCTAGCTTGAGTGAAAATGGTGCGACACCGGGTGAATATGAAACTAGGCCCAGTGTAGATAGAACTAAGCAAGGTGAATATAGAGCTAGACCGGGTGAATATAAAACTAGACCGAGTATTAATGGAGCTAAGCCAAGTGAGTATAGAGATATACCGGGTAAATATGAAACAAGGCCGAGTGTAAATGCAACTAGACCAGATGAAAATGACGCTAGACCAAGTGAACAAGGAGCTCGACCAGGTGAATATAAAACTAGACGGAGTATTAATGAAGATAAACCGAGTGAATATGGAGTAAGACCGGGTGAATATGAAACTAGACCGACTGTAAATGGAGCTCGACCAAGTGAATATAAAGCTAGACCGGTTGAAAATGACACCAGATCAAATATTAAAGGAGTTAAGCCAAATGAATATGGAGCTAAACTGGCTGAATATGAAACTAAACTGGTTGCTAATAGAGCAATGCCAAGGGAATATGAAGCTACACCGGGTGAATATAAAACTAGGCCGACTGTAAATGGAGTTAAACCTATTGAATATAAAGCTAGGCCAAGTGAATATAAAACTAGACCGGGTGAAAATAGAGCTAAACCAAGTGAATATAAAGCTAGACCGGATGAAAATAGAGCGAAACCAAGTGAATATGAAACCAAACCAAGTGCAAATGGCAATAGACCAGGTGAATATGGAGCAAAATCAGGTGAAACTAGACTGACTGTAAATGGAGCTATGCCAGGTGTACACAGGGCTAGACCGTGTGAAAATGAAATCAGACCGAGTGTAAATGGAGCTAAGCCAGATGAATATGGAGCCAGACCGGGTGAATATGAAACCAAACCGAGTGTAAATGGTGCTAGGCAAAGTGTAAATGAAGCTAGGAATAATGTAAATGAAGCTAGGTATAGTCTAAATGTAGCTAAGCCAGGTGAATATGATGCTAAACCAGGTGAATATGAATCTAGACCAACTGTAAATGGACCTATGCAAGGTGAACACAGGGCTAGACGGAGTGTAAATGGAGCTAAGCCAAGTGAATATGGAGCTAGAACGGGTGAATATGCAGATAAAAAGAACACACAGAAAGATAAAAGAACCCAACCAGACGAATATGGACCCAGACCGACCAAAGGTGGAGCTTGTTCTGATGAAGATCAAGTCGGACCGACTGAAATTGAGTCCAAAAAAGAAGCATATGAGATTGAGTTTCGTGACAATGTAATAAGTTTAGATGACAATGTAGACAGACTGGATAAAGATACAGTAGATAAAGAAGCAGGAGAACAATGTAAATTTCGAAAACACAGCGAAAACGAACTTGAAAAGAAGGGTGAATATGTAATTACAGAAAGTGATCAAAGGGACAAACAAATTGATCCCAAAAGCAGAGCGAGTGGGAATGGAGGAAGAGGTGGTGCACGTAGAGTAAGTAGCGGTAAACAAAGTAGCAAAGAAAACGATCCTGTTAACAGAATGAGTGAACCAAGATCCAAAGAAATTGAAAATGCGCATAAACCAAGCGAACTGAGACCCTCGGGAGTTGAAAATAAGCGTAGACCAAGCCAACAGAGAGGAGAAATTGAACACACGCCCAGACTCAGTAGGCAAGCAGGCGCAGAAATTGAGCAGGGGGGCAGAACGGGTGAACTAACCAGAGAATTTGAAACAGGTGGTAGAATGAACGAGCAGAAAAGCAGGGAAATTAATACTGCAGGCAAAGCTGGAGTGAACGCAGTTAGACTGAGTGAACAAAGAAACAAAACGAGCAATCATTTAGCTAGATTGGGTGGTCGCGAAAGCAGAGTAGGTGATCATGAAGCCAGAGCTGGTGATCTAGGACTCAGAACTATTAATTATGATGCTGGATTAGTAAACGCTGGCTCTAAAGTGGCTGACACTGGTACTAGACCAGCTGCATCTGGATCTAGAGCAAGTCCTAGAGACAGGATAAGTTCTATAGCTAAAACTAGCAATTTGGATCAACCCAAATTGGGAACACCTGGTACCAGAGTAAACGACCCTGCAGCCAAGTTAGGTGAGTCAGAAATAAAAAAAAGAGTGGGTTACCCTGGGGCAAAACAAAGTAACGCTGGAGGAACCGGAGCAGCAGGGGCTTCACACATATCTGAAGCCCAGCAAGATGCACGAAGAACTAGTTTATCTGCGGGAAGAGCATCTATTGAAAAAAAACGTTTATCAATCGGGCAAAACTCGTCATTGCTAAAGAAACCGACTCCGACTTCCTCTATACTTCGTAAATCAGAAGACAAACAACCTATAAAAATCAACAAAGACATTCTCCCACAGAAAATGACTGGTAAAGCCAGTGCTATTCCTGTCCCAGCTTCTAATGACGTTGGACAGTCAAAAACAATGCACAAGGATCCATACAAACCCATCACTCCACCTGCCCTCCCACCACCGTCTTCTATCATAAACGTAATGAATTTAGCGATAAACAAATCTCCTCTTGAAATTATCATCGATGAAAAAGAAATAATTGTAGCATCAACACATTTGTTCAAGGAACCCGAAAGCGAGATAAGGTCTATGAGGTTTGATACAGTCAAACAACTTGTTGATGTCATTAAGAATACCCCGGAAGAAACACAAACAGAACCTATTTATGCCGTAAAGAACATGGCATCTGTTACTGTTAACGAAGGAGTCCAAACTAATACAGTGCCAGTAGAACAAGTAACCAAGGACCAAGAATGCCAAGGCCAAGAAGTGTCCGCAAGTAGCAAGGCAAAAGACAACTCGTGCACGTGCACGTGCGCTCTCTGTTGTAAAAAAGACCATAGACTCGCTACCATAGATCCCAACGAAAATACTATATCAATCCAAAATAAAGGAGACATTATCAATATAAAACTGAATATAGAGGTTCGGAGCGTTGTGAGGTCAGTCTATTCTTGTCAGAAGAATGTTCAGAGATCACGGTCGTTAACAAACTTTGCGAGATCAGAACAACAATCTCAGATATCTATTGACGATGGTATGATTGTGCGGCGCAAAAGTTCGCTGCAGTCTATATTACACCAACAGCAGTTTCGAGGTTATGGGTTCGGGGGTTCTCCAAAAGTGATGGTTGTCCAGTGTGCTGGTTGTGGGAGGCTAAACTATCCGCCGCGGTCTGATCAACCTCCGTGCTGTGATAAAAACAAACAGTATTATATATTGTTGGCAAACTCAGTGAATGAAGAAGATACGGATGATTGGTAAGTTAGTATTCTACACTAATATTTCTTGTGGGATACACGAGTATGTATTTATATCATAAGAGTTTATAAATTATCTCATAATGAACGACGATGTACAAATTCATATTTTATTGAAATTAATGCGAATCGTTTTTACCAAAAAACTGAATTCTCATGTGTCAGGTGCCTGCAATATCATGGTATGGCTTGCGAATGAAAACTATGACAAAAAAGAGAACTAGACACATACACACAGAGTGATCAGGATCACATTTAACTGAATTGACTACACAAATATGTAAATTATAAAACTGGAATGCGAATACATTACTCACGTTTTTCATAATCCAATTATTTTCAGTTGCAATTTCAATCCACCATGTCAATCATGCGACCCAAGACAGTCACAGTTAAGAAAATCAAGTAGTGGCGTCCCATTACAACAGACTTTGTCAGAAATGACTTTAGATGTTATTACTACTGTTACGCTATCAGGAGTGCTATTACAGAGGCGGGAACTGGTGAAGACAACAGACACGTTATGTCAAACTGAAGAGCCACAAGGCGAATGTATGACCAAACGTAAAGTGAGCATTTCAGAAGACTCGGGTACAAAATGCGACTACAAAAAAGAGAGTTGCTCTTCGCTATCTGTAACGACTGAGGTTGATAATGTTAAGACAAAGCACAGCTGCAGAAAATTATGCCCACAAAAATGGGAACATGAAGATTCACAAGTGTGCTCAGAGTTTGGTCCGCCAGTTACGTCATGTCAAAAAGTACAGTCAGTATGCTCGGAAGTGAGCTCTGAGGCATGTCCACAAGTACAGTCAAGAGGGTGCCAACAGACAAGTACACAAGTTCAGTCACAAGAATGCATGCCAGTGTCACAAAAATCCTCACCATGTTGTCCTAAACCACTACCATCTATACAAGTACAGGCACAAGTATGTCCGCAAGTACCACAAGTTTCTGATGCGCAGACTCAGACACAGTGGAGCAGTATTGTCGTAAGTAAAAAGCGTTTGACTCATCGTCATCTTTTATGAATCCCTTCTCCAGCTTGATTTTTAAATATATTTTTTTAGTTACAGGCACGGCTTCACCCTGACGGTCGATACTCGTTCCATCTTCCATCGTTGAATGTATTAAATAGTTATCCATTTTAAAAATTTATACAACATGCTAAGTAAAGGGTTGTATTTACTATTTTGTTTTACCCTGTTTTACAAGGTCTCCCTTAAAAACTACCTCTAAGATATTTTTTACTAGATTACATGTTCTGGTTACTTTTAATTAGCATTTTCTCGGTCTTGGTAAACTGTCAACCGTTCGGCAACCCAGCAATGCACACCCCGAAACTAACTTAACTTAAGGACACCCAAAATAACAACGAATTGTACTAAACTTATTTAATTTGTGGTTAATACAATTACAAACGAAATATACAATAAAACTATTAGGAATCCTAGTGGCCTGGGTGCAAGATT
Source organism: Apamea monoglypha (assembly GCA_911387795.2). Classification (NCBI taxonomy): domain Eukaryota; kingdom Metazoa; phylum Arthropoda; class Insecta; order Lepidoptera; family Noctuidae; genus Apamea; species Apamea monoglypha. The sequence continues at coordinate 14,005,548 of OU426916.1, forward strand.
AGAAACTGCAAGCTGTTGTGTTTGATAAGCAATCAGCTTACGTGCCAGGATATTGAGCGGCTTCGGGTCCAGGTAGCGGAGCTGCATCTCTGTGATCGACTTTAGACTGTGTATCGGCATTTCTAGCATCACCTGTAATAGTTACAGGTTCTGTTAACCTATGTGAAATTATTTGACCATAGTGACTTGTGTGGTTGTTTTAGCCATGGGGGCGATATCAGTGATCGTTTACCGTTTGATCAGCTCCCATCAATGGCTTCATTCAAATGGCACACTGGAACACAGATCCCACTTTATTTGTTTACATTTGGTCCAGTTAAAAAAAAACAAAACATCATTAGTTTCAACCTGGATCCAATACTCCAAAAAGTTATTTGATTCCAATGGTCAGAACGGCACTTTAACTCTGCGAGTTATCACATACTTATCTAACACATACGTTCAGCATATTGCTAATGTTATTAAGAAGTAATAATAAGGTCTTACTTGGGCTGTAATGCCAGACATTGCTTCAGGGTTGATGGCACTCAGGTCGGGGCCACTGACCTCAGCTAGAAGTAAACCTAGCCGGGATATTTCGCGCGCGCTCCAACTGTATGACTTGCCTAACGCCTAGAGAAAATGACGCGGCAACATGTTATAGTTTCAAGTAAAGTTTGCAAGATTATTTTAGATAGGCACTTACCTTACCTTAAACTTGTAGCGGTATTTAAAACGCCACATGCGAACAACGCGTCATACTGACGTCACGCAAATCCTGCATCTCGCAAGCAGAGTTTATCGCGCAATTAGCATAGATACAATTTCCCAACATCAATCGTAGGGCAATTGCCCGACAGACACAACTCCCGTCTGGTCGGAGGATCCTCCCTTTTCTATGGAGGATGAGTGAACTTTACATCCTGTTCCTCATACCTCTATATACACATACATACATACACTTAGTTGCAATATTAAAGTATCGTTAGTTAAATTCCACCCCAAGATAACAGGACGTTTTGGCTTACATACTTTACATTTGCATAGACTTTGAACTAACCTGGGTTCTCATCATCATGGCTAAATAAAATCTGCGCTGTAGTGGATCACATGCTCGTATGTGGTAAAATATCTGGAAATATATAAAGACGCTTTTAAATATCCGTCCATGATAACGTTACAACGTGCACGTATTTCCATATATTTTATGGACGTGGACGTGATTGTCCACGATAATATCGTCACGTTAGAAATTATAAAAGCGCACATTAGCTTATCTCATGGTTCGTGCCGAAACAAGAAGAAGCAATGTACCTGTAACGATCGTTTAACATATATTTGAATTAAGATTGAGATAATTTTCAAGCTATGGAACAACAATCTGAATGTTATAGTTCACAAAGTTAAAAATTCCATTGCAACCAAAAATTTATTAGGACCTATTTGGTCACTCAAAAATCAACTTAGAATACATTTCATTAAAGTAGATAGATTATGTGGCGATGGAATGTAAATTATCTGAGATTATGAACACTGCTACAGCTTTCTTTGTAGGCGCTCTTGTCCAACAGTGTTCATGTTACAACTAACCTGGTGCGTCAGCTGAAGGTACGTGTTCTCCGGTATCCTCCTCATGAAGATCATTGGTACTCCACACAGCAAGTTGTTCATCATGTTCAGGTACTTAGCGTCCGTCCAGCGAGGGTTCAGTTGTATGTACCTGCTTGCCACCACTCCTACCTTTTCAATACGATTTTAGACAGTATAGTATCCTATTGGTGATTTTAAAAATATTAAGGGGAAGCCCCAGGGTATCCCGCGAAATTCAAATTTTCTTATCTTAATGAATGACTATTTCTGAAATATTAATCAATATGGTTATACGAACTTAGGGTTATATTGATGATTTTAATTATTATAATTCTGTAAATCATATTTTGTTTACCATCCAACCTGGCACCGGCATACAAATTGCAAAAAACGTAAGAAATTTTGAATTTCACGGGGTACCTTAGCGGATCACCCTTAAGGAGGGTAATTAAAAATATATAATGATTAATTGTACCCGAGCGTTATGAGAAACGTGGAACTTTAGCACGCTTTTCATACTGTCGCACGTGTCAGAGACGCTCTACAGAGACAATGTTTTCTAAATGCATAATCAGCCGATATATTCCCACTGATGGGACATAGGCCTCTCCCTGTGAGAGGGATCGGTCCGTAATCCATCTCACGGGCCCAGTACCGGTTGGTAGATGTCACATGTCTTAGAATTTTTTTCATTTTTTTAGTTTCCTCACGATGTTTTCCTTCACCGTTTTAAGAACAGTGATGATGAAATAATTTACACAAAGTCAAGCGCCTTCCTGATTGTAAACCTACGACCTACAACTCGTTAGTCGCGGCATGTACCACTGGGTCACCACTGCTCTGTTTTTAAACGTGATGTGCCATATTTACCGCCGGGTAGGTAGTTCACTACGGAACCGAGAAGTATGGCAGAGGAAAGAAGCAGACCCTATACCCAGCAATGGGTGATTCCGGGCTGAACATGATGATGAGGATGAGGTACTGCCGGGTATGAAGGGTGATCTTTTTGACGTGATGTGCCGTATTTACCGCCAGGTAAGGCCGGCTATGAAGGATTTAAACATGACTAATGTTCAATTTTACCTGATGCCTATTAAGATCGGGATGTGTGCCGATAAACGTCAGTATCTTGTTATCAGACAGGTTCAGTCTGGCCATCTCCCTGCCTTGGATATACTTGAACAGAGGGCGGTACTTCTCCAGCGTATCGAATGTCAACTCGTACGCGGGTGTGGAACCCTTCACGACGGTCCACGTCGCTGCAAGCTTCTCGCGTGCTACCCGCATCATGGCGATTGTCCTTGCCTGGAAGAATACACCAGGCTGAACCTCCCGACCGAATTTCGTCTAGGGCCGCCAATCTTAACTATCTATGAAGACTATAGTTAACTATGTAATATATTACTCCGAGGTACAATCACGAGCACTAAATGCACTGACTCACTGAGCATCTTTTGAAAATGATTTTCTCCTACTGTATTGTTGTTACGAACACAATATTTTGTACCCATACTTAATGAAATGCATACATAGTGCTTGTGAAGGGTCACAAGCGTAATTAGGGAATTACGTAACACTATCAATCTCAATCTGAATCATTATGAAGGATATTGCATTGCTAATCCATTGCTTCATAATGTGTTCGAAAAATGTGTCTGTTCAACAACGTAAACAAAGCAATGAATGTTGTTGACCTGTCAAAAAGAATCCCATTGCTACTCATAGTGTGTTATGCAATTACCCCGCGGACTGTCACACGACTCCCTTACTTATGGCTGCTACTCAGAAACATTTTTTTTTAAACTTACGAAAAATTTCTACCCTAGGGGGTCCAGTATCATGTGCTGAATTAATGGTTTCAGTTTGCGCGTCGATGTCCCTGTCACCCTGTACAAGCGGTGCCAGAGATCTTGATGGACACCGAGATATAGAAAGTAACTAACAGACTGCAGCACATAAGACCCTGGTAACCGCTCCACATCCGCAAGGTCCCCAGAGATGAATATGGCGAAGGCATTCACGGCCGTCTGCATGTAATCCTTAGTCATCTTCAGCCTGCAGTGTCCACGGTGCATGTACTCCAAGAAGGGCAGGTGGACGCCACTTCTGTCTTGAAACGTCTCCGCTCTGAGGAATAACATAAACTAAAGAAAGAAAAGATGAAAGAAAATACATTTATTGGTAATACGTGACGCTTAAAAAATACACAAAAAAAAAGAAGCTGGGGGGAAAATATGCATCACATCCACGCAAAACGGCCATCGTTCAGCATAATGCTGTGAAAGTATGTGAGACAGAGCCACAGTGCTGGTTTTCAGAGACAGCCAGGGTTCATGTGACGAAATTCACGCCTTTTATTCTCAAGGGGTAGGCACACAGAGGACGAAGACACCTCGTGCCAGCGTGGCGATTGCGTACTCTGTGGGTATTTTTTTTTTCCGGATTGGAAATCATCAAATGACCCCTCCCGCTCTGGGTGGAGCGGAAGGGAGTGTCAGACTCTTACTGAATAAAACCCACCCATGTTCCTTCCTTTGCCCTTTATGTTCTGGGGTAGCGGTAACCCTTTCGGACAATCCCGCTGACCCGGCAGGCTTCGGCCCTAAGGGGCCCCTCAGATTATGCTGACAACTCTTTGAGGCGCGCGTGGAACACTTACGCGCCGTCTGGCACGGGCCTGGTCCTGATCGGACGGTGAGCTACCCATTGCTCTCCGCCCACAGGCCCGCGCCTACGGTGGCCGGGAGTCGTCACGCGGCTCCCGACGCCCGGAGCGTCTCCCGCGGCGGCTGGGACGGGAGGCACTCTCCCTCATCCGTCCCACCAACTCCTTCGCTAGCATGACTGCTTCGCAGAAGGAGGCGACTGCCTCCCACTCCCTCTCGCCCCGGACCATGGCTTGCACCAGGGCCGGGCGCGAGAGGCCGCCGCCGCTGCTGATCGCCTCTACGAGGACACGGCGGTGCTCCGCTCAAGAGGGCAGACCTCCACCGTGTGCTCCACCGTGTCCTCTGGGCGATCAATGGTGACACCCGGGCGTTTCCTCCCGCCTAATGATGTGCAGGAACCTCCCGAAACTTCCGTGTCCGGTGAGGACCTGCGTCAGGCGGTAGGTGAGGGCGCCGTGGCGCCTCTCCAGCCACTCCTCAAAGATGGGTCTTATCGCCGCTATCGCGGCGTGCCCTGCGCTGGGTTGCGACAGTCGCTCTTTCCATGTCGCCATGAGATCGAGCCGGAGATCTGTCCGCTCCGCCGCAATTTGCCGCGGGAGCGGACTTTCCCCCTGGCGTAGTGCCTCCGCGCGCCACTCATACAGGCGCGCGAGGACTATCGCCTTCAAATCCCATGGCGGCAGTCCGGCAAGGAGGCTTGCCGCCTCGCCCGAGATCGTGCGGTAGCCCCGGATGAGCCCTACGGCTACCACATTCTGGGGCGCGTTCAGGTAGTGGGCGGCTCGCCGCCGCAGTGAACACGCCCACACCGGGGCCCCGTGTAGGGCCATGGACCGCACGACCCCCGCGTAAAGCCTCCGACAAGAGGCGTTTGGACCCCTAAGGTTGGGCAAGAGCCGCTTGAAGGCGGCCCCAGCCCGTTCCAGTTTGGGGGCCAAACACTCTGTGGGTATGGAACGCCTATATACGCTGCACGTACGTTGCTTAATTTACGTTCATATATGGGTTTGTACAGACGCCAGCACATCAAGCTACTACAATCTGTCAAATTTCTTTAATAGATTTTCAACTTTATTGCTAAACCATGAAGGTTCAAGGTTGATTGGGAAAATTTGACAGTTTCGGGTAGCTTGACCTTGTGGCGTCTGTACGTAAACGTAACAACAAAAACAACCAAAGAGATTTTGTCAAATAAATAATTTAATGTTTTTGATCTAAACCTTTCATAATCTATCCTATCTTGATTTATGAAATTATACGTTGTAAAAAACAGTAACTTTTGTGTTTGTCTGTGTGATCACTTAGATTTTCTAAACTACGCTTGGATTTTGATGTGGTTTTCACCATCATTTAGAGAATTTATTCTCGAAGGTATATAATCTAATATGGCACAGAAATCTTGATGTTTTGACTCGTTGCCATAGCAACCGTGCGAAGTAATGGTGAGTAGCTAGTTAATATAATAAACTAGCTGCGCCCCGTGGTTTCACCCGCATAAGTTTCCATCCCGTGGGAATATCGGGATAAAAATATCCTATGTGTTAGTCCTGGTTATAAACTATCTGTGTGTCAAATTTCGTCCAAATCCGTTTTGCTGTTTGAGCGTGAAGATGTAACAAACATACAAACACACACACACACACACACACACACATTCACTCACAAACTTTCGCCTTTATAATATTAGTGTGATTAAGCTCACAATGGGCTTCCTACTCCTAGTCAATCGTTACTTGAAGTAATACTTATATTACTTAACATATCAACGTTATTTTCAAAAGATTTGCAGTTATAGCTCAGACATAACTTACCGCATCACTTGTCCCGTGGGCCAATGCGCCATGTAGTCTCTATCTTCTATAATACCTTTCAACCTCACCTTTCTATCGTCTATCTGGAACAAATCGGGACGGTTTGCAGCTTTTGAAGATTAAAAGAGAAAGAAAGATTATAGGTCCAGTATAAGTGTCCTGGTTGCCAGGATCGGGCGAGATCTGCCTCTACCAGCAGTAGTCGGGCCTGTGCTGGCGGAGTTGGAGAACTGGAGGGAAATTACCTCCTTCTGTAGAATGCAATGGTCCAGAAGAAGGCTGCCGAGCGGGATCGTAAGAGCGCTGATCACGCTCAGAGAAGAAGGCGCTAGGGAGCCGCCTCGACGCTTAACACGCCGGAACCGGCCTGCGACAGGCGGGAATTTGGGGTCGCGGGCGCTCAGAGTGGGGACTCTTTCCGCCTACTGACTGGTACACGGCGCACAGCGGTCACGTGTTGCCTTGCATACTTGCACAGTTAGGTTTCGGGGAGAGCCCGTTACAGTTTACCCAGAGATGTGCCTAACAGGCGCTGCATAGAGGGAGTTTTAAATCGGTCTTTTGAGTGGTAATGTTACTCTTTCCATGGTGATCACCATGGAAAGGGTAACGTTGCCACTCCACCACTACCAGGGTAGTTTTTCTGAGGTAAAAATCCCACACTCCCCAGTCTTACCAAAAACCCCAAAACCCGGGAGCCTTTTAAAGGAATCATCCCGAAAAGAAGGTCCAGTGTACGTAAAAGAGATACATAATATTATATGAATAGTTAATCACTCACTATTCGCACTCCCGGCGCCGGCGAGTACTATAAGAGAGCGAGAAGAGCTATCAAAGAGAGTACTCACTGAGAGACTCACGCCTGGTACAGCCCGATTCCCACCCCCTCTGGCAGGTGAAATTGTTACTGCGCAGCGAGTTACCTCATGTTCTGAGCCGCCGTAAAGTTTGAATAGCACCAGCGAGTAATCGCTCGTAACCGTCACATACTCGCTTATCGTTGCACCAACTCGTTTTGAGTTGCTAGCTCACGGGGCGGTGGGACAGGTGCCTAGTTGTCTGGCTGGTGCATATTTGCTGAACTATGCCTATTTGGCGCAGCCGTTAGGTACACATTCCTGCACCCTAAATGCGTAAAACACTGTCAATCACAATCTGAACCATTTTGAAGGATATTGCTCCATGATTGTATTCCCAGAAATAATCAGCTGGCTGACTATTAAGGTTTTAAAGATACAGCTTCGTGAGAGACGGACACACAGAATAGGCGTGTCCGTCAACAAGCTTCCCTAGTGGTCCATACAACACTGACGAACGTGCCTACACTGCGTATATACCGCGTCGTAGAAAACAAGTGTCGGTCCACAAACTTCCATCAATAGTGGTCCATACAACACTGGCGACCGTGCCTACCCACGGCGAATAAACCGTCGTTTTTCACGGCAAGAAACACGTAAAAAGAGCTTCAAAAAGATTGAACCAAGCGTGCTCTTTCCTAAATGTTCTTTCTATAAGCTCAGCTTCGCTATCAGCTATCAGACGATACCGGTCAGTTGCCCTGAATATAAAAGTTGCATAGCTACCTTCACTGGGTCACCGAAAGCTTTCGCCAAGTTGCATAGTATTACGTAACGTTGTGTCATTCTCATAATTACTATGACGAATTTTTTAAACTTATGTCAACTTTTTCTTGTTCACTAAGTGTGTTGTGTATTGCAATTTATATTTGCCTATCAACAATCCTACCGGATATCTTGTGTAGACTTGACTGACGCACTTTCGTGTATGTAGTTAAATACCTATAGATTGGAATAATCGGAATAATAACATAACGTACAAGGTTATTTTAAATTAGCTAGCTAAAATCCGCAGACGCGATGTCGATATCTTAACATGACAAAAAAAAATGTTGATTTCCTTTTGTGCATCGATCGCATTCATTGTAAAGTTGTCAAAAAATAAAAGGCCCGTTTTGACATTGACAGTTCTAGTAGTTAATAAAGATCAAATTCGCAAAACACGTATTCGTTTATATAAACGAAAATGTCAAGAACGCATTCTCAAATGCCAAACGGGCCTTTTAGTTTTTGTCAACTTTAGTCACTTGAAATATCAGTTTAAAAATCCTGTTTTCTTTTTGTGTAACTTCACAGACGTGAAGTATCAATATCTGAACACAATAAAACAGCTCTTTCTTCTAGCTCTAGTAACAACACTAACCGCGGTCGTTGAACTCCCAAAGAAAAAACATCAAATCTTTTCATTCCTTATTTTAAAATAATAATTATTTATCATGTAATACGTACCGGCTTTGTGTCCATATAAAACTTCATGTAAGATCTTTTCGAATCCGATCAAAGGATCTGAGGAAGAGATTATACAAACAAAATTAATCCAATTTTAGGAAATAAATGAGAAAGAAAGAAAAGAAAGAAAAATTGTTTATTTGCGACACACGAAGGAAATACAAATAGTAAAAAAAGCATTTAAAAAACTGAAAAAAAAAAGATCTGTGTGAGGCCAAAAGGGCTCCTATCTCAGCATAATGCTGCGATATTTAAATAATTATAAAACTTCTACATAAGTTACGTTATCCATGACATGCTATGCTATTAATAGAACTTGAGCTTTTGAATAACATTTCTCATTATGTTATTCACATGTCCATAGACATATAAATCTCATAGATATTATCACATAATCACTATCCACAGCCTGACTTCACACACAGCTGGACATAGGCCTCATAATGCATATAAAAGAAAAAAACCAAAAAGTTTCAAGACACTAGAGTCCTAAACTCTCTGGTTGCCTGTTACTTATCCAAGCAATGTGCAGATGTAAAGTTTTTCAATGCTTATCGTGCTAGGATAGGAACATGCTTATCATAGGAACGGGGTCTTGCACGTGAGCTAAGACCCCGTTCCGTGTCGAAAAAATGTCGCAAAATGTCGGATGCTCTAGTGGCAAAACTTTATGTATGAAGCTGTTCACATCTATCAGACACGGTCGGAGGGTCATAGGTGACGCAATATTCTGAAACACGCAAACCTGTCGCCTTGGTGGTGGCAATGCTGATGAAGCTGAACCCCGCTGCCCCCGGTGCGAGAGAGACACCACTGATGCCATCCGCGCCGCCGCTCTTGTCTTTTATGACCTTCAGTTTGACCACGTCTTGAACAGCGACGTTATTATTGTTGATGCCGCACTGTGACTCTTTAGAACATAAAGCAGAAACTTATTCAGTAGAGTCCTTGTACCATCTTTCACTGCTATTTTAGCTCTGACAACACCAACCCAACAGCAACCTTAATGTAAAGGTGCTCCCTCCCTCATCGGGAGAGCATTCGCCTGTAAAGTTTTGACTTTAAAACAAAAAAAAAAAACAAACTCTTCAGTTGTTTTTTTTTGTTTCAAAGTCAAAACTCATTTATTCAAATTAGGCTGGGATCAGCCGGTCGATTCTGTAAAAATCAACCGTGAAAACTCAAGTGAAGTGAGCTTGATGTGAGCTGTCAGTAGTGTCAATCCCTAGCATTAGTTGGAATGATAGTTCACTTCACGCTCACTTCACCTAAGTTTTCACGGTGAGATGGTTACAGAATCGCACTGCAGCACTTTTCCAACGTCAAAACTACAAAAGACAGTCCCCCAAAACGCCCGCCCTTTACCACTTCCTAGTGCTTTCGCTGAATGGTTTGAACGCGTTTATCGCTGGAACTGCGAGTCGTAATAAAAAAAAAATTTCATGTGATAGACATGTATGCCATATGCTATGTAACATCACGCTAGAACCCTTGGGAGTCAAGCAAAAAAAGAGTTACAAAGAACGCTAAGCGAAAACGAAGTAATAGCGCGGGCAGGCGATGCGATGCGACGCGGTGGGGCGGGGGAACAAAAAGTTTCACGCGGACGAAGCCAATTTTTTCAGTGATGCAAAATTAAAATAACCGTAAAAAGGCTGTTTTTAGTATTACTCACCAATAAATAAGCATGGGCTCGTTACACATAAGCCTTTCGGCAACGAAGGCATTCGATAAACGTATGCGCAGCTTCTACGCTGGAAAAACGCTAGTGCGAAGGGGCTGGACCGAGTATCTTCTGATTAACTTACCACTGACGTTCTCATAGCTGAGCAACGTGAACATTCTATTGTTATAACCAAACACAACATTTACGCAAATGGGGAATAGTGCTAGGTAGCAAATCAACATGTTTCCTTCGTTTAATATCATCTGACAGTCATGGTTGACAACCATAATTCAGGGAGGCTCTGATATGGAAATCTATAACATAGGTAGGTAAAACAGGAGCACAGGAGGTTCTTTAAAAACTAATCGTTTGGTCGTAAACTGCCCCTTCCATAGGAAAAAGAAAAAGCACAGCTAGCAGGCCATTTTGTTTTTTTTTTTTCAGAATGGCGTCCACCCATGTACCTACAGTTTGGCAAGAAAGTCCTGAAACGGAATTAAAATATTTAATCATTGGCAACACTCGCTCTGCCTCGTCGAGTAAGGTAGGTACATATTCTGTCATTTCTTGTAATCGGTGACTGTTTCTCGTGTTTATTATTTATTTATTTGCTTTATCGTGTTGATACTGGTGACCCACTGTGTTCATAATGAACAGATCTGTTATTCGCAGCTCCGCAAGAGCAATAATTTATAAAGTGTACGTGAGATATTTGGCGGAACTCGAGGCCGGACAAATTTTATCCGATCTCAACGATGTGTATAAAAGAACCGCTGAAATGACAGGTAAAATTATATTATAAACATGTAATCAGATCTAATGTGTGTATTTCAAGGTGCAATATCTATTATAAACCTTTCATACAATTATTGAAATGTACATTCACGAATTTGAGGTTATGTTTACAAAACACATTCGGAATGCAGCGCGTTCGTATAATTTTGATACTTTTTGTTAATATTGCGTAAAATAAATCACTGAACAAAAATAACTATAGTATTTTTTAGGTAAATCCATCAGTACTATAAGGCTATATTTTTAATTCATTACAATAAGTAATTGCAAATGTTTAGTTGTTTTTATTTTATTGTTCTAGGCAGTAGCTGAACAAGCGTTTCAGAGCATATCAGTAGACGACTGGAAAAAATCATGTCATCATGTCATGAAAATAGAAAAAGGTTATTTTCGAAGGGGGCAAACTGTGTATAGTGACATTGAAAAAAATATCATTAACCTACAAGATGAAAGCAGCAACAGTGACACATCTGAACATAGCCAGCAGAGTTTTGGTGAAAGCTCACACCAAGACATGGATGAAGAGTTTTCGGGCGTGAAATACTTAGAGGAAAACATTTTTTATTCTGATTAAAATTTTTGATTCTGATTAAAAAAAAATATTCTAATTATTTTTTTAGTTTTTGATTAGAACACCAACTATGGAACATTTTGCCTGTGGTTAGAGGAGAACTTGGATTTGTGGGACACAGTCACACAGTAGTAAAGCTTCCAACTTGTCACGGGGATCTAAACCCTATTAAATTGATTGATAATGTGGGATTAGTTGACATTAAAGTATTTTGAAATACCTAATAATTTTATTTTTAATTCATTAAATTAAATAACTGCAAATGTTATCGTTCTAGGCGGTGGCTGAACAAGCGTTTCAGAGCTTTTCTTGTTTTCATAAAACCCGCCAATATTCACATTAATTAAAAAAAAAACTAATATCAAAACCGTTTTAGTCGTACTATTTAGGGTTACAACATGCACGATAGTGGCGCCACCATTATTTTCACGACTTTTTGGCCAAGCTGTAAAAAGGGGAATGCCCTCTACCAGACTTTAAATCGACGCCTCAACGAAACCTCTTTGCGTAAATAGTTACGCAAGGAGTATTAGAAGCAGGAGTACAGACTCCTGCTTCTAAAGCAGCTTGTAAAAAAAATGTGACAGCAACCAAGCAAGTCATGTTACTCTTTGGCATATCCACACAACATTAAAGGTAAACATTTTTTAAATCAAATGAGTTTTATAACACTTTCCTATGTCTTCAACAACCTCCAGTGACTGTGATACTTGCGATTGTTCGCAATGCACCTATTCGTTTGAAAATAATCATAATGACTACGGAAAACTTTTGCTGAACAGTCGTCATATCCCGATGTATGCGACGATGGCACACCCTCTCATATACTACGCTGAAATTGTAAGTGCAGGTATTTGTTTCATGTAGGTAAAGGCTGATGACTGGGTCCTCAATTTCAAATTGGCGGTCACCAAAGAAACGACCGATGGACTGTGTGAACGATGATATGGCTATATGTATGGGAGATAAAGACATGTTCCACCCACCCCAAATAAACTAGTATAGGGGCAAGACAACAGAGCAGTGGAGCCCCAGTGGTATCGGCCCTGACTTACAACTTGTAGTCGTAGTCGAACCCAAGCAGGCACTTTACTTTCTCTATTTAATTTAATTACCACAACTCTCAAAACGGTACAGGAACACATCGTGAGGAAACCGGCATCCTAGAACCAAAAATTCGAAGACATGTTAAATGTACCAACCCGCACTGGGCCCTCGTGGTGGATTACGGCTCCCTCTCTCTCACAGAGAGGAGGCCTGTGTCCCAGCTGTGGGAACGTTATAGGCTGATTATGCAAGGGCAAGAGAATGAGGGCTTAATTAAAACTTACTGTTCCATATACATGCCAAATAAAAACAGAGGTCGACCCTCCCGAGGATCACTTGTAGGATGAACTATCGTCACACAGCCTTATCCACCACTATTGTCAGGCTATGAAGGTTGATATTTGCTCAATGTAGAAGCTTCTGTATGTCTTCTAGACTGTGGTTTAGTTCCTTGTTCAGTCGACACCCATGCAAAACGGATGAGACATTCTCTTAGTTTACGGTTTCCTAAAAGAGCGGTTCCGTTGTATTTATAACGGAGAACATGAAAATCTATAATTTTCACCAGTATTTGACATTCATCGTCAGCCTATAATGTTCTCTTGGGGAGGGAGTGGGTTATAATCTACCACGCGGGCCCATGTCTTCGAATTTTTGGTTCTAACTTCTAAGGCATGCCGGTTTCCTCACGATGTTTTCTTGACACCGTTTTGAGAACAGTGAAATTATTTACACAAAGTAAAGCGCCTGTCTGGGTTCGAACTCACGACCGGTAGGTCTTTGCCACTGGGCCACCACTGCTCTCGACATTAAGGTTTTGACATTAAGGTGTCAAAAAATGCTCCGTATTTGGACATCACGGACGCGTGTAGCGGCCACCGCTCTTCTGTGACCCGTAGTTTTATCTCACATCGAGTACAAGTTCTGCTGGAGTTCTTGGTTCTTAAACTTTCGTAGGTTCCAAGTCAGTTAAATGTTATCTCATTGTTGTAATTTTAGCAGCCGCCCGCTAACAGGAGGCAAATCTGCGACCAGCCCAGGAAAGAGAATCCATTTAAGAAAGCGTTCAAGTGGTACACAAAGGTAAAGTATGAACACTTAGGGACATTTAACTTTAATATCAACATACACTCATTACGTCGTCTGTCATGAAAGGCAATAAATACCATATATCTGGCATTCCCTGCATATTTAATTTAATAATTAAATACTTGTTATAACTTTTTGAAAAAAGTAAGCACTGTTAATTGATATGAAAAAAATACAAGGAATATTTACGTTAGATAAAATGTGGTATAAGTGGGACTCCATTTTTTTTTAATATTTTAATTCAACGTTTAAATCCTTTTGAAAGTTTTATCTCAATTCCACTGCATAGTCTATGCTACGTGCCATTGATTTCCTAGCTCGTTCTCTTCGGCGACTTTATAAATAATCCAAATATCACGAGTATTCTCATCTAGGAGCGTACGTTGTGGAATAAGAATGACGCTGCCCCGGAAAAAAGTGGATTCGCGGATTGGCTGGACAACAAATATGCTGAGTATCTGCGCGAGAGTTACTACCCGCAAACGAAGGGAGGTCCGACGTCACACGAGTCCCGGACGCCAAGGACCATCGCCGAATCATGTCCCCCATGGTATATTGAACTCGATAGTCAATTCAATTCAATTCATTTATTTTCAGATCATAAAATCCAATTTGTTAGTAGATACATACTCAACTTAAACACTAGACTAGTGTTAGTACATCCATAGTAATTGTTAGTTACAAAACTATGTTAGTATACATATTACACTACAAACTAAATGAACAAAATAATGAGCATTTTCTTAAAATATATACATCATCTGCCTAGCCTTTCCCATACTATGTTAGGGTCGGCTTCCAGTCTAACTGGATGCAGCTGAATACCAGTATTTTACATAGAGCGACTGCCCATCTGACCTCCACTATCCAGATACTGGGTAATTTTAGTAGTATCCCTCTAAGTCTTCCTCCACATCGTAAAATTGTTCGTATGACCGCGTATCATTTTGCGTCCAAACTAGTGATAATAAAACTAGGCGGTGCGGTGCCACGCAAAGGAGATCTGATACGCCAAAATTATACAAGTGTGGATACCTAATGTGGAAAATTCGCAGTGCCACGCAAAGGAGATCTGATACGCCAAAATTATACAAGTGTGGAAGACCTAAGACGGACCTTAGACGATTAATTTTATTGCGCGATATCACAAACTGCGCAATGTTTTAGATCGTTAGGGATTGGTATTGAAGATCTTTTGGATGGTAAGTAACAATATTGCACAGTAAAATTATTGCACAATATTATTAGAGGCCCGGCCAAGTTGCAACCAGGAGATCAGTACCCTTGCATACTTATAATTGGTCCCGATGATACCTATACATTACCACTGCGACGCCAATCGTCCCTACTGCTAAGGGAACTACTTAGAGGTCTTATATAAGCATATCATAACGCCTACACTCCACGCAAAGGTTTGCAGGCCTCGGCCTACCTCCTAAATTCCCGAAGGGGTAACTAGAAGCCATTCTGGGTACCCCTTCGGGGAATATACTTACAATCCACCCACATTTTCAGCGGTAAATTTTAGCCCCCTTAAACACCCTTGGGAAAAAGGCATTATTCTGTGGATTCTTTCTAGTTGACTACTGCATAAACTAACGACCATTTAATATATATTTTGTACATTTCAGTCCAGGAACGACTAAAAAATTTGGACGATTCAAAAGGTAAGTTGTTTTGTAGATTCTTTCCTGTAAAAAGCGTGGGGTTTGTGTGACCACAATCTTTTTCAGACCACTCAAGGCTGCTGAACCGGCCATTGCGTCATCTTCAATATCTTATTTAGATTTCATTTAAAAATTTAAGATAAATTTTAAGTTATGGAGCAACAAACTATGTCATACTTAACAAAGTTCAAATTCCATTGCAACCAAAAACTTATTAAGAAAGGTCCTAATAAGTTTTTGGTTGATTATTGAGTGACCATTTGTTACAAAAAGGTTTATAACAAATGGTCGCTCAATAATCAACTTAGAATACACTTCACTAAAGTAGATAACTGATTCAGTGGCGATGGAATATAATTTACATTATGGTCTATAACCAGGACTCATCTCTTGAGCCTATTGGAAGAGCCATTGTAAGAAGAGATTCTAGGTTTATCCAAATTTCTGGTACATATACGGTTACAATGAATCTGATCATTCGCTGATATACCAATCATAATCATATATCATATATTTTCAGTCCATGGAGAAAACGAAGACGTCCAGGCAACGATTCGGGTGATGTGCCTGAAAAGTCAGTACAGTCCATATGCCGTTTAATCTTTTGACAGTGTATGTCCATCGATTAACAACTATTTGTGAACAGGTGTCCTGATGGGAGCTGTGAATTTCTTCTAAAGCCTAAGGAAATAACGCGAGCTGCATCTGACACGTGTTATCAGTAAGTATATACGGCACTATATTTAACCAAAGGTTCCCTATTCTGTATTAAATAATAAATTTTACTCAAATCCTTTTTAAATTTTGTTTCAGTACTACAACATCCGGGGACAAATCCAACTCGACTGTGACGTCGTCAAACATGCCGTGCAACGCGAAATGCTCTGGCAGATCCCAGAGCCTCGGTGATGTGGGTCGCGAGAAGAGTATGCTCAAACATGGTGACACGGTACCTCCCGCCGTACAAGAATGTCTCAATGGCCAAGACCAAGCAGCGACGAAGCTGACAACAGGGATTTGTGAATGCTGTCAGAAACAAGAACGAACGAAACTGCCGAAATCAATGTGTGTGTGCCTTCAGGAACAAGGTCCGTCAAAAGAACAAGATGCATCGAATCAGCCGGGACCGGTTTGTAAGTTCCCACAGGAAAAAGAAGCGGAAGTAGTAAAAGTACCGTCAAAAGAACCAAGTGCATCGAATCAGAGAAGACAACTTAAGAAATGCGTACAGAAAAACATATCGGAAATAGTGAAAGGACCGCCAAAAGAACAAGATGAAACGAATGTGACGGAACCGTGTTGTAAGTGCCCAGAGGAAAAAGTAGCGGAAGAAAGAAAAGTTGTGAAGATACCAACAAAAGAACAAGATCCATCGAATCAGCCGAAACCGCTTCAGGAAGAAGTACCGAAAGTAAGGAAGGTACTGTCAAAAGAACAAGATCCAACGAATCAGCTGAAACCGTTTCAGGAAAAGGTATTAAAAGTACCGTCAAAAGTACTAGATCCAATGAATCAGCTGGGACTGTGTTGTAGGTGCAACCTGGAAAAATTACCAAAAGTAGTGCAAGTACCATCACAATCACGATCGGCGGAGGAGTCCAGCCAGTATCCAGAAGAAAAAATAGTTCCAGTGCATGAAGAAACTCAGTATGAGCCAACACCTGAACCACCACGCACTACACAGAACCTTGGACCGTGCTGCTGTAAAACTTGCAACAAGCCGATGCCGCTGCCGCCCCAGTTGCTCTGCATACCTGTTAAGGTAATTCTTTAAACTTAGAATCAGAATCAGAATCAGAATCTTTATTTGTAAACATAGGTAGAGTTACACAGTGTTTGAGATGTTACAATATTTCCATAGGGTCTCTTTGTTTTGCCATTAGGCGTACAAATACATTATAATTATCAATTTAAATTCAAGTTAATTAAGTACTATAACAATTACTGATTATTATAAATTATAGAAAGCACCAGAGTAATGGATCAATAATTCCCCTCCAGAATGTCCACAATAAAAATGTTAAGAAAGCACATTGATCCGAGGTAAATTGTCAAAAAGAATAGAATAGAATAGAATATATTTTATTGTAAAACATGAGTATACATCATAACATGTGCAAGGTCAAAAAAAAAGGAAGCAAAAGCATTCATTGCATTTTGCAGCATTTTTATTTTCCTTGCAAGGGAAATAAAAATAAACAAAATATTAATGTCAAAACAGGTCAGGTATCTTAATGTTGAGGAGGAGGGATTATAGAATTGTCATCCAAATAGTCCTTTAACGATTAGTAACATTTATTGACTAAAATTTTTACCAAAACACTTTTGAATTTGTCCAGATTTAACAATTTTAATGTGTCAGGCAGCTCTAGCTTATTTTTGTCACGAAGTTTCCTATAGTGACTTTTGAAGGCTGTTTTGTATTGCGAGATGTGTATTTGTACAAATACATTAGTTTCATAGATATATAACGACGGTAGGGTAAGGATTTTTAAGCTTTATAAACAACGGTTGACAACTGTCGGTGCTATTTATTCCACACATAGCTCTGATATACCTTTTTTGAGCTCTAAATACAAGTTCTCTATCAACTGAGTTGCCCCAATACATTATGCCATACCTAAGTGTTGATGGAACATAACCGTGATAAGCTGTTAGTACCGATTCCAGGCTGACAGTCTTTGATAATTTGTAAAGAACGTACGCAAATTTATTAACTTTTTTACAAATTTCGTCTGTCTGGGGTCTCCAGGTCAAATTATTATCTATTATGATGCCAAGAAATTTAGTGACAGTAGTTGGCTCTATTTGAGTCCCTAAATAATGAATGTCAAAGATCTTACTTGAAATTCTCTGGTGGAAATGCATAATTTTAGTTTTTTCTAAATTTTCAATGAGATTATTTTTGTCTAACCATGATATAATTATATTCAATGTCATATTTATTTCATTTTCATAAGTCATAGAATCGTTAGAAATAGTAATATCCCGGATCATTAAGGGGGAAATGCCAGTGTGCCGCGAAATTAAAAAAATCTTACGTTTTTTGAAATTTGCAGGTCAGTGCCAGGTTGTATGTTGATTAAAATATGATACGACACTGACCTGCAAATTGAAAAAAATCGTAAGAAAATTTGGATTTCGCGGACTATTTAGCGCTTACTTAAAAATTGTTATATTAAGAACCCCGATCATTAAGAAGCAGAAGTTTATTATGATTTAAATGCTTTTAGGTACAAAGCAACAAAATAGCGAACCCTGAGATGTGTCTTACGATAACGTCTGCGCAAATCGATGCGCCCAAGAAACAAAAAGCGAGACGATTAAGCGTATCATGTCAAAGTGGTGAAGGCAATAAATCTAAAGTTGACTCTCAGTGTCAGCATCAGCCTGAACCGTCTGCATGTTGCAAAGATACCGCCCCCAGCCAGGTAAGATTTATAGTAATTTTGACGTACTTACAACTGTGACGTACAGACGCCAGCAAATCAAGCTACTACAATCTGTCAAATTTATTTAATAGATTTTCAACTTTATTGCTGAAGCTTTAAGGTTCAAGGTTGATTGGGAAAATTTGACAGTTTCGGGTAGCTTGATGTGCTGGTGTCTGTACGTTACATACTTTTTTATTCATTAACAACAAGCCGATGGGATTTCCTATAGTTAAAAATGACTAACTTCCCACAAATTTTCATTCCCTATTTAACCCCTTTAGGGGGTGAATTTTCCTTCCTTAGAGAAACCTTCCATGCTTTTAGACCCAGCGGTTTTGACTGTGCGTTGCCTGACAGTAAATGTAAGATCTAGGTAATAATCAAGTAGTTTAAATAAAAAAATAATATATTATTTTAGAATAATTGTCACGAAATTAAACAAGTGTTTGGTCCAATACCTATACGACGTCAATCCTACTCTACTGTTGCAATAAATGAAGAAAAAGTTGAATATAGTATAATGAAGGAAGTATCAGTGGTGAATAAGTTCACTCGCTCCGTGACCTGTGCCTCGAACGATGCCGCGCAAACATCGGACCATTCCATACGCTTCGTAAGTTTTTTATCACCTCTTACGTACCCTCCGCACGTGTCACCATGTCCATGGAGCGTTATGTAATTACAAACTTATATATTATATTACTTTGTAGGAAAAAGATGCCTGCGGCAGTCAATATCCGCTCTTTTTCAAAATAATCTGTGCCGACGTATCGAAGAATGAATGATGTAAATAAGAAATATATCAAACTTCTACGAAGAATTTGTAAGACATAATAAACAAAACAAACAATAAAACAATATATTATAACGTTTACTTCGTATTCTATAATTTACAAAAGTCTAAAAAAACTCTTCTATCTACAAAGCACTTTGTACAATAACAAACTAGACTTAACTTAAATTAGTTTGGTTGACCGTAAGATGTGGCAGGCTTGTTCTGTGGCAAGAAATTGAAACTGGAAGCTGACCCGGCTGATTCGGAGCTGACTAGAGCTGGCGCAGATGGCAAACCGTAGTCCGTTGAAGGAATCGACAGTTGTGATGACGCTCCCGAACTAGATGCAGAGCTTGTAGCTAAAGGTGACGTTTGTACAAAGGAGGTAATCTCCACACTGGGCTTAGCTTGCCCAAGGGACACTCCTGACACTAAAGACTGGTAGCCTGCATTACGTGCTACGCTGTGCTCATCGTCCTTGATGATACTCTGCACACGGCCGACAACAAGTGAGTCCAGAGCGTCTCTGTGTGTCTGCTCCTGAGCAGTGTCGTACTGGTTGGAGTCAGCCTGGTAGCTGGACAGCACAGCGGACTGCTGGAACTGTGGCTGAGCTTGAGCTTGTGGCTGGTATTGCACTTGGGGTTGTTGGTACTGCACTTGGGGTTGTTGGTACTGCACTTGGGGTTGTTGGTACTGCACTTGGGGTTGTTGATACTGCACCTGGGGTTGTTGGTACTGGACCTGGGGTTGTTGGTACTGCACCTGGGGCTGCTGGTACTGAACCTGAGGCTGCTGGTAGTTGTAACCTCCTTGCTGTGAGTATTGTTGTTGTTCCTGTTGCTGGTGTTGGAAGTTCACTTGAGGAGCAAACACTGGTGCGTGGGCGATTGGCTGTGGTGTGCCATAGGACGCACTGGGTTGTTGGTAACTAGGCTGCGGCTGGAACGATGGTAGTGGTTGGGGACGAGGCAGCGGTTGAGGTGCTGGTTGTGAGGGGATGTACACTGGTGCAGGCGCGGGATGGTGGTGGTGATGGTGGTGGTGGGCAGGGGGAGGTAGGACAGGGTGAGAGTGGTGCTGGGGCGCGTGCTGGATGTACTGCGGGACTGGTTGCGGCGCCTGGTAGTTGTAGCCCGAGCTAGAGCTGAACTGCTGCTGTGACTGGAACTGTGGTGCCTGGGGTGCGGGCGCGGAGGGGTAGTTGAACACAGGCGCGTGCGCCCCCGGCCGCGGCAGGTGGTAGGGCGCCTCGCCCGCTATTGCCGCCACCACAGACAGTATCACTAACTGGAACAACAAATATTTATTTAAATAGAAATCCACGGCGTCCGCATTAATGGATTAAGTTGAATATGCAAATTGTAGGTATACAGTTTCACTGGGTGCGTTGTGTATCTTGTGTGCCGTGTGTGTGTGTGTCAACTCACCGCGGTCCTCATGGCTGCAGGTGCGTGCGGCTGTGTAGTGCTCTGTGTGGGTCGCTTATGGTTTTATACTCGCCACCACTTCGCCGAAAAATTGGGGAGCGTCTCTGAGTTTAACACATAAGCAAAACAGTGTCTATTGTCCGTTTATGATTTCGAAATGCACGCGTTTATTCTCTTTGCGGATTTGGTGTTACTTATTATTGTTTCTTACTTTGTACAACGATGAAAAACTTAATTAAAAGTTTGAAAATTAATACTTACCTTATAAATTAAACCTTAACAATTACTAATTTTTTTTTAGGTTAACTAGATCGTAACTTAGATGGTTTTATTTCCACAATCAATGATCACAATTTTTTCTTTATGTTAAGATCAATTTACAAAATAACAGAGCAAAAATACAAAATATTATTAGTGCAGTGTGTATGAGCAAAGCAGGGTAAAGTTCATAGTATCATCAACGCAATTGTGTATCTATTACACAAATGCGTACATTTGTTTGCAGATATAATTTTTGGGATAATAATTGGCAAAGTTACCGTTAAGTTATCACAATCACTTAGGCGTCACGGCCTATGTTGTGCTAAGCAACAAATTTTGTTAACAACCTTTTAAGTAATAATAATATCTAGTAGTAAACATGTTTAGCATTTTTTTATTTCTTTCAATTGATAATAGATTTTTCGGGGCAGATGCTCTATTTATTTAATTTTCATAACCTAACACTTAGCAGAGGCAAATGTCAATTTCGCCAGTTATAAGACCTGTGTAGTAGGAGACCAGCCTACAATGACCTAATTAGAGCATGCAAAACGTTACTCTATAGATAACTAAAGATAAGGTACATTTTACTATAAGAAAATCAATGAAATAAGACTGAAAATGTTTCAGCTGCAAGCTATATTCTGGTATATCCATTGACCTTTCATCCAGCTCCCGTCTGAAATATCCCACAGGCTACGCCCGTAGGTACCTATATATTTTAGATTTGAGTTGAGATTGGTATCCAATTTCAGATATATTCCGATATTTATGATAGCAATCGTTAATGTGCAAATATTTCCCTAAACATTTCGTTGTCACATCAATCAACATTGTTGAGGTCATATTTGTCCCTCTACAGCCATTTACTGATTAGTTTCTCAGCATCAGTCACCACTTAATCAATTTCATAATTGTATAATAGAAAAGTATGTCAATTAATCACTTTATTTTTACCATGATACGGACAATAATAGTTCATCAGGCAGCCATTCGACACTTTGTTCCGTCATAGTTCAAGGAACATTCTGCAATCAAATGAGATGAATAGGCCTAACTCAATCTGTAATAGGATTAAGTAATATGCCAAATAACGTGTTGCTAATCTAGAACTTTTGTAACATGAGGATGTGTTGACAAAGTGCGTAGCTGTTACTCCTAGTTTCATCCTGGGTCCTATTTACTTACATAACTGACAAGGTGACATATTTTTCAAACACTGAAAAAAGAATACAGTTTTGGCAACAGGTGAAAACAGAAAACTATGAAAGAAACTAGTAAAATTCTCGGAATGTCGCCTGTCACCACCTGTCGCCTGTCGCTTTTTATTAAATAGGTAGGCCCCAGGATGTTGGAAATTCCTCAGAAGAAATCAAAATCAAAAGTCATTTATTCAAACCAGGCTGAGAATCCGCACACGTCAACACGTCATAAAACAGTCGCCCACCCAAAAGCGCCCGCTCTTCACCAGTTCCTAGTGCTAGGAAAAAGAACTGGCGCAACAAACTCCCCGGCAGCACAGCTGTCAGTCCAGAAAGAAATTAATACCTAAGTTATGGCTCAACTAGCTTGTTCGTTTGATGAGTAGGTACCACTAGAGTTAACTTATCTAACCTAAATACTAGGCAATAACTTAAACTCCACCTTACATCGTATTATGTATGACTCCGTCACTTTATCTAGAACTGGACCCTCGCCAAATGGACGCATACAATGAAGGAGGTAGAGGTCGTAATTCTCCGACTTGTAGCGTATAATAAATTCCCATGTCAAAGGTCTGCATTACACTACTTTGCATAGAAACATAGGAAAAGAGAATACAGTGATGTGTATAGGACATGTTGAGACACAAATTCTTGCCTAATTACCGAATGTACGTAATGTCCGATAGTACAATGGTTTAGCGTCCCAAATGGATGGCAGCAGCTCAATTAGTAAACGCCACAATAGCATTAATTAGTTACCTATAGCCATTAAATCATTCTGCACAATCGTTGCGTTAGATAACCCGACCATATTGCACTGCTTTAATTTTAACCGTTTTGCTCTCGCAAAAGATTACAGCTTTTAAAACGATTATTCAATTGACCTGAAATATGTCACTATCATTAAGTTAGGTCCTCGAGGAAGATACGTATGTAGTTCTTGAAATAGACATGGAATTCTTGATTCATGATCTCCAATTTGTCTATGAAAGCTCCAGTGAGGAAGGTCGATCAAAGCTAATTGTAGATGTAACCATAGCTAGGTCCCTACGGTCTAGAATAAATTCGTTTAACCGCCTACAATAAAAACAGTTCGTTGCTTCATTGCATTTTGTGTTTATTCATAAGTTTGGTTTTATTTCACTATTTCGTTATTTTCGGTGATTTCAATATTTAAAATGAAGTATTTGACTTGCATAGCCAGAATTTTAAACCTACGAGGCCATTTTTAAGTTTTTTGGTTTTTTGTTTTTGGATGAGTATTTATGAACACAAAAAATATATAAAACCACCTCACGCCATGTATTATTTATTGTGGGAACTAGCTATGACAGTGCCATATGACAGCTGCCTTCTCCATTCAATGTTGGTCTGATCTATGGTAAAGTAATTTCAGGCTTTTTTTTTAAAGCCTAAAATTACTTTTTACTACTCCTCCTCCATTGCTGTGCCCAAAATCGGGTATAACGGTTCTAAGCGTTAAACCAATATTATTATAAAAACGCAAAAATCATAAAACAGAAGGAGGTAAGGGCGTTCAAGATAAAATTAGAGTTTACTAGAACCGCGTAAAAAACATTCTGGGTCTTTCAGCACAAGCAAACCCGCCGATTGAACAACTTTTCTTTTAACTTTAGAAATAATAGTATAGTATCCAGTAGTAGTAAGTTTTATCGTAAGTATCTATCTATCAATGGATCAAACCGCACCCAGATGAAATGTCGGAATAATTATCATAGATCTTCCAATTACGCGGATAAACAAGTATAGTAATGACCTTCATTTCAGTCCTCGGTTCTTTACTTAGCGTTTGTCATTGGACAGAAGTCGCAAAGTGAGGAAAGATATCAAACATGGTGTTTACTCACACTTATGTACAGTCTTGTCAGTTATTTTAACTCTGACAGCAGCAACCCAATATCAACCTTATTGTAACAATAATAAAGATTTCTGTGTATTTGACAAACTTATCAATGGCAGCAATCCAAGAGTAACCTTATTGCAACGGCTATAAAGATCACTGTGATTCTAACAATGATGCAAACTCAGAGGTAAAATTACTGTAAACGGACTGTACCTACAATAATGCAACTTTTGTCATAGGTAATTCAAAATGTCGAAGTTTAGAAGGTTTTTCAAACAGTGGATGACTATGACAATAATATGAACAGTAAAAAAGTGGTATGGGATCGCTAACGGTGCAGAATATATTCATTTTTAGATCTGCTAACCAAATAGCCGCCGGTAACTTGTAGTGGTCTCACAACAATAGGTAGTTGAACTTTTCGTTAGTTGTCATGCCAACTAGTAAAGAATATTCGCTTGGTGATCAATGCTCGTGCTTTCTCAGTAAGAGAAGGGGCATTTGCCCTGCAGTGGGACAATAATAGTCTGGTATTATTTTTTTATTTTAGAGCCTATCCTTACTGAAAAGGTCTAACACTGTATGTAGATACCTACTTTTCAGAAAAAATGTTGTAAAAAGGGGGGTTTAAAATAAAATCCTGCCCGATAGTCTAACACTAAAATAAAATGTTCTATTCTAAGAGTAGTGTTCCCATTTCAAGTTAACGGCTTGTAACAAAATACATTGTTAAAGCTACATGCAATATTTACATAAATAGTTTACAGCTACATTCCACTAGTTACATTTCTGAAAACATCCGTCTTGAAATCTTTTATTACATAAGTGAGTGCATGCTTTACCTATTCTTGACACGATAAATAAACATCATGTTTGGCTTTGGTAAACATTTAACTAACAACTTATTAATTTTCCATAATTTGCCTAAAAACCTTATTTCATAATTGGGAGTAAAGAAAATTAAGGTAATATGGCATCATATTTGGTTAATACCGCCGTCTCGTGCAGTGGGTAGCCCATTTAGAAGTACCAAGCACAAACAATGAGGTAAGAGAGAAAAGTGGTCAACTCCGTCACTTCGCACCTCTGTTTTATCTAACAATTTGGTACATCAGTACATCTCCTCAGAAAGAGGTGTACCTATTGGGTACACCTCTTTCTTAGATAATAGCTAGCCTAAGGGGGCATTTAAAACGCGCGAAAGCAATTTTTTTCTCAATGAAAATAAAGCTTTCTGTCTGCTCATTTGTATCCGCCCCCGCGTCATTAGCATTTTTATAAGAATACAAATCATTCATAATTTAAGGTTTTTCTCAATAGAGGTACATAATAAAGGCGTGGAGGTGGATTTCCTTGGCTGTCGGCTGACCTGACAGAAATCTTAACAAGCTAAAAGCTAATATTTGCTTTGCGGTTAAACTGTTAGGAACGGAGATCTACTAAAAGCTAAGCACTATCTCTTTGACTAATAGATTTCCAATGAGTTGAGCCATGCCAAGACGACTTATCGATAGAAATCGGCCCATCAGTTTTTCTTCGAATTATGGATGACTCTTTTTCGATAACAAAGGTCAATGTAATTTGAATACAAACATCCATTACTTCATATCAATTTGCGCAATCTTACGCATATTTTAACGACGTCATGAAGAGTGCGTTGCAGAAAAGCACATCATTTCGATAGCTTTGTCAACTCTAGGCTGTCATTTTATGTGAGAAAAATGCCCGAGGCTTAGACAGGGTAATTTGATATCAACGTAATCCAGGTGTTAATCAATTATTAATCATCATTTATCATTATTATGTAATCGATTCATTAGAACCGAATTCAAAATATGCCTTGTGTTATGTTAATTAATAACACATCAACTTCTTGCCGTTCTGATACAAGTGACCCGACCTGACCTGACCTGACTAATAGAAAATGACACACATATATTTCTTTTTAGTTGAAACTTGTAGCATTTGAATCACAATGTGTTTCGGCCGTCGCATGGTTGTTAGGCCTTGTTTGCCCTCCGGCTATATTACCTACGCTGTCATGTATTGTTCATCTGTCATCATCACCGACACTACTTGCAAATGTCTTGCTAAACAGACCATTGAGAGACCTTAGTTTCTTCGGGTTCTTCTACTTAAATAATCTTGCTAACTATTAACACAAAGAAAACCTCATACATGATATTTGCTGCAAAAAATAAGAAAATCCTCAATCAAATCCAACTAACAACGAAGATATTGCTAAATCAAGCAGTGAAAGATATTTGGGTCTCATTTTAGATACGAAGTTAACTTGGAAACCCCATATTGATTACATTGAGTCCAAACTATCACCTCTGGTAGGAGCACTGCATCGAATGTCTGCTTGCATTCCTAAAAAAGCTTGCGCAATGATATATAACTCTCTTGTTAGACCCCACATAGAATATCTCATTGAGATATGGGGAACTGCAGCAAAAACGGTAATTCAGGATATACAAATATTACAAAATAAAGCAATAAAAACACTCTACAACTACTACTACCTTACACCAACCACCAAAATCTACAATAATACCAAAATACTTAAAATTAACCAACTCTATACACTTAAAACATGCAGCCTAATTAATACATAAAATCATAACACAAGACACACTTCACAACTTAACTTTAAAAAGAAAACATACATATATACCGCAAGACGACGAGACAAAATAGAATTAAGAAAACCTAGAACTAACTATGTTAGGAAAAATAGGGAGCAAAACTTTATAATGAAATACCTGATGATGTGTTCAAAAGTAACCGATGGTATACCCATAAAAAAGCTCTTGAAGAATACGTTAGATCGAAGTACTAACACCGAATGTCACCTATTGAATATTTTAATTCTGTTGTTTTGTATAACTGTATGTGGTCACAGAGACTGTACTTTATTATATATTTTCTATACATTTCTCAATATTTAAGTGAACCGTAATGTTCTTTTTTTGAGAAATAAATGTCTTTAAACCGAAATAATGTTGAGATTTTCCCTATGCGGTTTACTCCCGCAGAATTTTCGCTTTACAAGTCATAACCCCGCCTAGCTGTATGCCTTTACGGAAAAAAAACTTATTTATTCGCTTCCCAACACTGCTTCGCAGATCCTGCCATATTCATAATTTTCCAGTAACCAATGTGGATTTAGCGACGCTACTGAGTAAGTGCTTACCATGTCTTTAGTTGAAAATGCAATCATCATTGGAATTTTTGTTTTATTAGAATTTATTTAACTTTTAACAATATTTAAGTCATAGCATACATAGTTTTCAGTCTCTCAAGAGACTACACATTATCCTATGGTAGGACCTACCCTTATGTTAATTTTTTTTACGGATAGAGGAAAAGCGTCTAGGGCATAGGTCCTAGACGCTTTTGACACTGAGAATATTTTTTGGTCTAGAGCCCCCCATTTTTTTTTACTTACCATCTGTCGCGACTCTGAAACAGCTACTATTGCCACGATTATATTTAAACGTGTAATATAGTCGTAAGATAGGAGATCTCTGGGTCTTCTACTGGCCCCTGAAAGTCTCAAACGCCCACGAGGGGCCGTTATCGCCCACGTCGAGAACCTTTGGGTTAGACTCTAGGCATCTTTCCTTTTAGTAGGTATAGGTAGGTGAAGGCGGTGAAGACGTAGTGAATGAATTAGCCTTATTTATAGTATTTATTTCCGATTTATATCTAATATAGTCTACATTCAAAAAACTGTATTGGTCTCGTGATTACTTCCTAATAGGGTAGTCCCTAGGTGGTGTGGGCGGTAGGATGTGTCCCTTGCCGGCCGCCAGGTGCGCCTCGCGTTGGTTGCGCTTCGCCACTATGCGCTCGTGTGTTCGCTTCATTTCTAGGATCTCCTTCATCTCTTCCTTGTCTTCATCCTTTGAAAAATAAAATTTAAGAGTTAATTTAGATTTTTGTGTTCTTCACTGACATTTTTTTTATTGTGGTTGTTAGAAAATAATTTTTCTCGGATGCAAAAAACAGCGTACAAAAATGATTTTAGTTAAAAGTATTTTACCTATTCACTATCTAAAATAATATGTAAATTTAAATAGACAGTGAGAGTGAAGGTGTCAAGTAGCACAATTTTTCGTTTTTCGATACAATACAATGTGTTAAAGAACTTTTTGACCGCAAGGCTAGAATAGTATGAATGAAAGTTACAAAATCTCTTGTTCAATTAACATCAATTCTTTTTTTATCTTGAATTTTTTGCAGCTGAATCGGCACTGCATAAATGGTACTTGGGTCAAAGACTGTCTACTACACTTGTCACCTTTTGTTTGCAATATCTGAGAAATTTGGCTCATATCACAACCCTTCGCTCTTCACGACCGGTTATCGAACAACACTAATTACCTTTTGGTTAATCCGCAGCACAAGAGCTCTCTTCCCATTAGCCATCGGCTGGCTGTAAGCCAACAGGTTCTTAAGCCGCTGCGCCGGCGGCACCCCTCGCTCTACCACTAGCACTATCCTAGCCCACTGGCGCTGCCACTCATTCCTAGTCTCCGCTATCTTCTGATACGTGTTCCCCATCATGGCGATCAACATGTTCACCAACAGTATCGCCACTATGATCATGTATACCACGAAGAGGAGCTGCAATCGTGTCGTAATCTTTAAAAACCATGATAACTGGTTTGCTTAAGTTATTATATATTTTATGTAATTTGAAACCTATTAATTCAGTATCCGATTAGTTAATACAGAATTTTTAAGTGGATAACCGAAACAGGTTCTGTTAGAATTGTAGCAGTAGGTACAAAGATTCACGATTTGCTCTTGAATTTCTAATCAAACCTTTGACCTTTATTAAATGTAAATGTAATGTAATGTAATGGATCAATGGTTGTCTGAATAAATAAATAAATTATATTATTATTATTTGACTATATTAAAGGCACGCGGCAAGATATAAGTAATTTCATTTCATTGAACATTAAAACATCTTCATCATCTTTTAGCCGACTTCAAAAAGGAGGAGGTTCTATAATCCGGTATATATATATATATATATATATATATATATATATATATATATATGTTACACAATATCTCTGGCAATTTTGGACCGATTTCGAAAATTCTACAAAATAATAACTTTAATTTCGGAAGTCGATGGCAAAAAAACTTAAATACAGATCGAAAAACACCGACTTCCGAAATTAAAGTTATTTTTGACTTCGTAGTGTTTTTTGCAAGTACATTTTTTTTTTAATTTTTGCAAGTAGATTGTCTGTTCTTAGTTCAGGAAATGAACTAACATTTAATTTCGAATCTTTTACTAATGACTTTACTGTCTAGAGAATCTGTGTGATGAATAGATTACCTAACACCTAATGTGACAAATAGTCTAGTCGCTTCGCCTCATTAATATTCTTTGACATCTCTAATACTAGCTAAATAACGCTGACTCTAAGCTATGGTCGCTGTGGGAGCAGAAATTAGCACAGTGTCATAACTTGTCACTCTCGGTGATAACCAAATACGATGGGGCGTCGAGCGTCGCATATAGGAGTAACCTTTACTTGACACTAGCTTCTGCCCGCGAATTCGTTCGCGTGGAAGTCATAAGATAACACAATCCTACTCCTACTTATTAATTTTAATATATTAATCCTACTAATATTATAAACGTGAAACTTTGTATGGATGGATGGATGGATGTTTGTTACTCTTTCACGTAAAAACTTCTGAACGGATCTGGATGAAATTTGGTACACAGATAGTTTATAATCAGGATTAACACATAGGATACTTTTTATCCCGATATTCCCACGGGATCGCAACTTATGCGGGTGAAACCGCGGGGCGCAGCTAGTAATATACTAAAATCGTCATGCACTGGTATATTGTGTTCTCTCTCCTCTCATTCTCATTTCCTACGATATTTATGGAAAGTTTTTTGCGATTTCTGACTTTTCTAGTACTCAAACCTCAGTTGAGCCGGTAGAGATTTTTCGATTCTTATAAGAAACAGGCATTTTTTTTGCCAAAACTGCCCATTTCCTTACTGATTTTTTTTTCTAAATTTGTGAATACACATCAAAATGTTTCAAAAAGTTAAGAACAGTCTCCTCAGCCCGTTTTCTTGTAGAGGCAACGATTAAGATACCTGTCCATATTGCCTATCGCCCCATCTCAAAAGTCCACCCTGTATTCTTCATGATTGCCTCCATAAAGATAAAGCGTGATGATAATCATTTATAAGGTTATATCTGTAACTATCTACATTATTTGGCTCGTCTTTTTACAATTTGCCCTAAACTTTAGAAGAATACTAATAAATTGCAATATTGCTCAACCCCCATAGCAAATAGCGTGATAATTTAATAAAGACCAGACTTATAGGGATATCTATGCAAAATTTGAACAAAATCTATTCGGTCGTTTTTCCGTGATACATTCAGATAAACAGACAAAAATTGGCATAAGGATAAGGCCTCGTAAAATCGTTTCAAGACCTCGCAAAAATTACTTTAAAAACTATTCCATGTTTAGACTTCGCTACGATTTTATTATATGTATATAACGCTACGGGTGAAATATCTGTCCGTGAGTAGTGTAACCTCGATAAGTGAACCGGAAGACGCAGATTAGCAGTTGACGAGAGTGTGGTTTGGATTTATGGATGTGACGTCGTGTGACATATACATACGTCGCTCTAGATGTGATACCTCGTAACTGCAATTATTGGTCAATTTTACATTTTGTTGCGAAAATGTCCATCACGAAATTTTCCATCTTTCTGGTGATACCTTGTATGTACAGGAGGTTTACTTCAATTAGAAACTGACTTTTAGTGACATCTCGTAACAAGACTTTGAAGCGGGTACGTACCCGCTTCAAAGTCTTGTTACGAGATGTACGTTAGTTCTTTTAATTTTAGATATTGCAATGCGAATTGCAATATCTAAAATTAAAAGAACTAACGTAAAATAACCTACGTTCAAAATCCCTAAAATCTAAATACCAACATAATACACACATACATATCACATACACATATTATATACGTAATTATCAAAACAGTTTTTTGTCTCTCCTAGAAAATTGACAGGGTCGTATTTACGAGGTGTCACATCTAGAGCGACGCAAAGATAAGTGATGTGGTCCTCCGGAATGGAAAGCTTAAGATTTGTATGTGCTAAACAAAATTGTATGTACTATTTGGCAACAATGATCATCCTGAGATAGACACTCTAACAAGGTATTAGACTTGTAACATGGAAGTTCATTAGTAAAAACAAACAGCATTAAAAGACACATTTGTAGTTCCGAAACTAACAGTATTCATGAGTACAAAGATACTGAGAAGAGAAATAAGAAATTACAAGTATCCCTATGTATTTACTGTGTGTACGTAAATAATAAAATATGTTAATAACTTTCTGGTTTTGTTTGACTGGTCGCTAGAGCATCAAATATGATCGCAGAAAAAAAATTACAGCCTAAAATCGATTAAAAAAACCTGCCTTGAATGCTAATGAATGTTTACTGAATATTGATTTTTTTAATGGAAAAATAATTTACGTTAAATAATACAGTCTTTTATCAAAACTATGTCATAAGGCCGAAGCTACTGTTTGGTAGTAGCAAGACGTAATGTATTTACCATGTCTTAGGGTCCATGTCACTGTGTCGATTACGAAATGTGTGAAAATCATACATATATTGCGTAGAAATAAGTGTTCTACCGAAATAAGGAAAGGGACCAAGGATGATTACAGCTTCTGTGTGGTCTTCTGTGTGGTACGTGTCACATTTCGACACAAAATTCAATGTTATTGGAACATGGTAAATGCTACTCGACTCTTTGGGTATTTTTAGAACTAGATGCGTGACATACGTGTGTAGGTCAAAGAATGATCCTTTTTTCTTCTAAAAGCTTATGAATAATTTAAAGTTTTCTCTTTTTATTCATCTTGGTCGTTACGGACTCTTTTGTTTACGGCTATTTTTGATGGATAAAAATAGCAGGTAGGTACTACAGTGTAAACTGGGTAAATGGGATCTCAAGGGACCTAGGATAATTCATCACTTAAAAGAGGCTTTTCATTTACCCAGTTTATAATAGTGAGGCCAAATAGTGAGGTTTTAAATGGCAGTTGTCTTATTTACAGAGGCCGGCTAAGACAGGTCGAAATGTACCATTTTTTTAAACAATCAAGAAAAATCGAATCAAGTTTTACAGAAATATGATTATCCTTAATACGTGTTGACAATCCATCGAATAATCGAGCCTTAATAAAATAAAAGAAGCATAAGAGAACGTCTAACGTGCATCCGTTTGTATTTCGTACGTCGATTTAGTCTAGACTGTGTTCTACATCTCAATTTCCGCATCGTAACAAAATTACAAATCAATTTAGGACCCCCTATGCTACCCAGCGTAGACATGGAAGCTGATCAGGATTTTTATACTTAATATGCTTGAGATAACAAACTAGGTAATGAACTCAAGAATTTTCATCAATAGAAAGACTAAGTACATGAAAGTTGGTGATTTTGCTGCCATATTTACAATAGACACATACGTACCTTAGCCTCAATCTCATGGTCAGTGCGGTCAAACGCTCCGTAGTAATCGGAAAACGAGGTGAGTGACATGAGGAACATGGCCATGATGCTCTCCATGGGCGAGGGCATGGGGTTCGACACGGAGTCATCTACGCCTTCGGGAGTGTTCGGGTTGTCGAATGATAGGAATATTATGTAGTATGCTAAAAAAAATGTATTATCCTTAAATCATTCTAAAGAACTGTCATAAGTTTAATTATGAAATCGGTTAAATCGAGGATTGCTATACTACTATCTTGATTATAATCTTCACAACTAGAAAACAAATCATGCTGCTTAAAGCCCTCTAGTATCTATATTAATCTATATACTAATAATAAAGATGAAGAGTTTGTTTGTTTTTTTGTTTGAACTCGCTAATCTCTGGAACCAGTCGGATTTGAAAAATTATTTTTACATTTGATAGCCCAATTCTTTAGGAAGGCTATAGGTTATTTATCATTACGCCAGGACTCTGAAGAGCCGAGCAAAAAGTAAGAAAGTACGCTAACCAAAACCGAAGTAATGGCGCGGGCAGGCGATGCGATACGACGGGATGGGTCGGGGAACAAGAAATTTCACGCGGACGAAGTCGCAGGCAGAACCTAGTACATTATATAAAGATCAGTTACATCAAATAGCTGCGTTTTTTACTGAGTCTTCAGTCCATTTTAGCAAAAGACGTTCAAGTATCACTTCGTTTTGTGAAATAATGTTAACTATAAGTTTCCAGAAATCATACCTTGTGAGAACCCCATGACGAACACTAGATAAATGCAGACGAATCGAAGTAGATCACCCATCACCATTCTGTAGATCATCACCACGAATGGACCCACAGTCTTGAAGCCTCTGCCAAATATCAACAAATACAACAACTAAATAAAAACACTGTGATTTATTAAATGAAACGTACCGACCCATTCAATATCTATGTTTTTATATAGTTTCGAGTTGAGTTATGAAACAAAAAAAAATAGGTTTAGTACCGGTACTTAAAGAAAAAATTGAACCTGCAAAAGAACAAGAAGTACGGTGCAGTGGTGAGCATTATGATAACGGCTAGATGGTCTTCTTCCTCGTCGGCACACCACAGCCGTAGCGTTGGCAGCACCAGCATCAGAATACAGGATAGCAGGAACATTACTCTGGGGATACAGCAACCGACAAGCGGAAAGAAGGAATCAGTATTGTTGAACAAACTGCAGCATTTATTGAACAAGATATTTATTTTGTCTGTACGACATTACAACAACAAAAGTCGATTATTCTGTCGCTGACTGTACCGTGATGCACTTCAATGCACTTCAGTTTTTTTTTTTAATCTTAATTATTGAGGTGAATATTTCTACTAAAATCGGTAAAGAAATAAAATTAAGAGAATAACTAATATCTTCATGAGATGTTGAACTATCGAATAATGTTGTATCAATTAAGAAAGTGAAAGTAAAATACACATAATTATGTGTATTTGATATTTTTATTAGCCCTAAAACAGGTATTTTACTTTACCTACAGCAAGTTAACTTATCTCACCGTGACGGTACTGTGCTTAGGTTCTCTATAAATATTTTAATTCCGAGGAATCGAGCTTCTCTTAGCGCGGCTCCCACATACGCTAATGCACCGACCCATAACAAGAGCTCGGCTGATATTCTTATCTGAAACAAAAATCATCTTATTCAGAATAGAGAATTATAACGCGCAGAAGCTTGAAACAAAATTGGACAACTTCTATTTGTTGAAGCGATATCGAAAGGACTTACTTTTGCTTGCCAAGACTCAAAATTCATCAGTCTACAGTCTTCAGTGAGATCCTCCCACCAACCTTCCATATCGGATTCTCTTGGCCCTGAAAGTAAGTAGCACCGGTTTATTATTTATTTAATAAAGAAAATCAACATCGTATGCGATGGGACACATAATATCATGCCCTACGTGTCCTGTGAGCTGCACGTTACAGGAAGTGATGATCGTGATGGCGCACACATAGCCAAATTCTGGTCCGTGTCTATTTAGATTACTATCGACACGCTAAGAAGAAAAAGACCAACATCATATACATTCAAAATTGGTTTGCAATAGTCTTTAGGAAAAGTATTACTGCCAATGATTTAATAACGAAACACTATCTTACAAATAGTATAAAAACCAATCGATAGCTTAGTTGCAATTCATGCTTAAAGAAAAGAGCTAAACGTCCAGAGATGATGACATCTATGGCATCAATGGATCATGTATATAGCAATATTTATTTATTTATTAAAACTTTATGTACAAGTAAAAAAAATACTGTACAAAGGCGGACTTAATGCCTTACGCATTTTCTACCAGTCAACCTTAGGGAGATGCAGAGACAAAACAGGGCAGGTGCAACATACGGGATAAATAGCTATGCATCCATTATGCTTCTAAAGAGAATGCTAATAAAGGAATGCTTACGTTTGTCCTTATCTTTATCTTTATCCTTAGAGTGACTCTTGAAGCGCGCACACTGCGGCCCATCAGGTTTGCTCCCGTTCATAATCTCAACAGCCCCAGGATCGAACTCCGAGCCATTCAGCGGTATTGTACAATTATTCTCTAGAATAGAAAAAAGATTCTGTAAAACAATGAAATTGAAGTCCTCGTAACCACAGGTGATTTTGATCGCGCACTGCGGGGTAATTGCGTAACACACTTTGGGTTTCGTTTTGACAGTTCAACAAAATTCATTGCGTTATTTACGTTGTTGAGCGGACACATTTTTCGAACACATGGAGCAATGGATTAGCAATATCCTTCAAAATGAAACCCATTGCTGCTGATAGTGTGTTACAAAATTAGGGTGCTGGACTTCCAACGCTCTGCTTAGCGCCGAGAGTTGAAAATGCAACAGTGTATTTTGTTGACGCCCTGGGATGCACTCTGTTAGTTTCCCAATGCTCGGCTCAACACCAGGAGTTGAAAATCTTGTACGCGATATAAAAATTGCCCGTGTGAACCCGGGCTTAAGGAAGGAAAACGACACAAAATATTATGTTAGAGATTTCGCAACACTGTATTTTACAACCGATGTTGAAATAAGTGCAGCTTCTCATGATTACGAGAAACAAGATCGATTTCCGGCATCCTTATCCAATGATTCAACTTGACCCTTTGACATTAACTGTTAAATTATTTCAATAAGGTCGTTATATAAATACAGCTAAACTTAAAGCCTTCCTCAAATAATAAAGCATCGAAAGGTGAAAGTGACAACAAAATGATTGTGTTTTGTGGTTTTCGAAAATGAAAGGTCAGAGGTTCATTATAGCAATAAACCTAAACCTTCGTCAAATGGTGTGGTATTTTGTAAACATGGTGTTGATTATGTAATACATAGGATACTAAGTCAGTGGTAACATGAAGGGCATTAGCATCAAGGGTTAGAGTTTGCGCGTCGATGTCCCTGCCACCCTGTATTATAAATAAATAACCGTTCAATGAAAAAAAATAGAATATTTTCGATCAAGTCAGCAGAACATGTTATATTATTAACGTTGTGTACTGTTTGGTGGTGACAGGCCGTACCTAGTTTGGGACCCACTGTGTCTGTCAAAATGTCTTCTGCTAGTTAGAATATATATACCATGTCACTTGCACCTATATGTATAAGTTAAATTAATTCATTTAAATCTGAAAATCGATAAGGAAAGAACCAAAAATAATGCTGATAGTGACTTACCAACTTCTAAAACCAGATCCGTATCATTGACAGGTCCAACGGTAGCGTTCAGTGCTGTGGTATTCAGTGCCCTATCAGGTGGTCCCGGTCTTAACGTGAAACACACCAGAGAGATCAAGAAGTAACACGTGAACAGTATGAACTGCCGGTAGAAGCGGAACTTCACAAACGTGTTCCATTTAGTCTTCAGAAGGTCGATCAACATCCCTTCTAGGAGTCCCAAATGTTCGTCCTTCTCCTGCAAAAGTTTCGATGAAAGAAGTTTCGTTAGAAAATGTTTAAATTCTATAAATATGATATTAATTATCATTCAAGGCCTTACCCCTGGATAAGCTCAGAATGACCAGGCAGATCGTTTTGTACAAATTTTGTTACCTAATTTTTTTACCCAGTTATCTAGTAAAATGGCCTATCAGAAGACTGAAATAGGCTTAGGTGGCAATGGAATTTTACATTATAATATGAAAATCACTTACCCCAAACGTCACCAAATTCAGCGCAGAATCCTTGCAAATACACCCAGTCTCCGTATCAATAGTATCGACCTGCCCCAACGGGTAGGCAGCACAAGTTGTAGCGCCGATCTGCCAGTAGATCTCGCGCTCGATGTTCAGGATATGGAAGAACATGTCCGTGCGAGCCAGCTTAGCCGCCAGGGTCAGGGGCGTTAGGTTCAGCACGTTTTTGATGTTCAGAGAGGCTCCCACCTCGAATGCCATGTCGAATGTTTCCTGTTAACGGAGAAAGCATTGAAAGATTTGTTTTTTTTTTTTTTTTTTTGTTTACACCATGATGTCTGCACCATAATGTTTATTTTTTGTTTACACCATAATGCTACCCTTTGCGCCGTTATCGAAATCGATAAGGAAGACTATGTATTTGTACATATCATGCTATTGCTGCTAAATCTAATTTCGGAAACCAACATTAACTATAATTTTATGATTTCCTTGTTTTTCTCCTAATATATATGGATTTCTCGTTGTCAAAGCATAAGCAACTTTCGCAAATTCAGGATTTATATAACTAAGCATGTTAGCTTCACAACATCATCTGGGTTAGGTTGTAGGTCACTCGGACAAAAGTCGTAAAGACAGTTTATAAACCAGCGAATCCGTCGCTTATCTTAATTATTGATTTAAAAGAGTGTCCTTGGAGTTTTTTGCCTGTTCTTCTCGATAGATCTCTCTACGTTTTAGAATGGGCGAATAGCTTCAACTTTCGGACTGACTGACCGACTATTTAATTTTGATAATTCAAAAGTGCCTGTAAATGGTTTAATTGAAATAAATGCTTTGAGTTTAAGTTATTATATTATCCTCAAAGGAGTAAATAATTGTATTCTTTTTTAGCAAAATAAATTGTCTCAAACCGCTAAGAACGCAACCGTAAAGACTGTTAGCAGCAAAGATATTGAAACTTGCCATCTTTTCATAAATGACGAGCATGTGCAGCACGGTGTTGCCATTAGTGTCTTGTTTGTCGGGATCGGCGCCACGCGCTAGGATCAGTCGGTAGCACTCCTCCTGGCCCAGACACGCCGCGAAGCTTAGTGGGTACTCGCCCCAGTATACGTAACTGAAACGACATCGATTTGGCAAATGAGTCTTTTATTTCCATTATTCACTGAAAACAATTATCTCTTTTTAGTTTTGCGTCTGACACACCAAAATGACAGATATTTTAATTAAAGAACCTTTCTAAATAGTAGCTCCGTCCTAAAACACTAACCCTTAATTAATAAATTACAAAACTAATGTTGTATATACGCTGGCACGACCACAGCACGACCCTAAATTAACATTCAGCCAAAATCTAATTCGAGCTAACCTTATCTATTATAGCCTCACGAGCAGTTTTCATTAATGTCATAGAACATCCCCTGGGACGTCATCATCCTCCTGCCGTTATCCCAATTTAATTGGAGCTGGCATCTTTTTATGCTATATCTCTATCAACCGTCATCTCAGTATTCACGTAGTTTTTAGCCATAATTATCGCATTTACGCTATCCATCCATTTTTTCTTTGGTCTGCCCCCATCTTTTCTTTGGTCTGCCCCCATCTGCCCCTTATCTTAGAGCTTATTAGTCTCTACCAGAACACCTTACCCGCTATAATTAGTCTCCGGCTGAACATTGACCCACTCATGATCAAAAGAATCATTCCGCGAAGCCTTCTGGTCTTCAGGGCACATGAAGTTGCCATAACAACGTTCATGGTAGTTCGCCCCGGCGTCTAGGAGGAACTTCACCATCGTTGGATCTTCATTTACTATTGTTATGTGGAGTACACTCTCTCCTAAGGAAAAAGAAAGATAATATAGTTTATAAAGAAAGATAATATCTTGATATAGAAGACTTTGACAAAATTTTGATCAAATGTGAACTCAGCGTGAAAAATTAAACCTAAAAATCCTCAAATAATTTTACTATGTGAAAAATAGTTTAGATAGGAACCTTCTGAAGTGATTAATGAACAGGATGGAAGCACTTAATCACTGTCAGATAAATTTTGGGCTTTGATAGACATTATCAGGCGCTCTATCAGATTGACTACACGAAAATGAGGTAAAATGTAGCGTTTCGGTAAGTACTTGTAATGGTCTTAAAAGAGTATGTAATTACAAACGTCCTTATATAAACAATATCTCCCCGAATGATCTCTTCTTATCGGCTCAGATCATTAGGACAGAAAAGCAGCTTTAATTGGGCTACTTTTTTCAGAGAAAAACTTATAAAACATCTAGATCCAGTCGTTATTACCAACAGAGAAGCATGAACAATCACAATATATCTCGTGTAAGCACTGTTTGAGTTCAAATCGATTTGGTACGTGACTTCTTGCGTGATCCAAAAGTAATGAATCCTATATTGTTTGAATTGTATTGAAATTATGCGGACCTTGCACAGACGCCTCGGCGCCAATCTCGACAATATTTAATATCGTACCAAAATATTGGCGTACATATCATTTCCTAGCTTTGTCTAGTTTTGTTTTGTGAGTTCAATCAAATGATTTTAAATAATATGTGGATAAAAGGATGTGTCTTAGAAGGGATGGATTCATTGGAAAAAAATCTCCCCTTTTATTTGACGAATAGACTTTCATCGAGCGGTTTTAATTAAAAGAAGTATTATTGTTTAGAATACAATACAAAACAAGCAAGTACTACCTACTCCCAGACTATAAGTGCATCAAATCAAACTTTATCGAAGAATGACATACCTAACTAAAATCTACCGGTCATCAAATACTAAGATAACCGCATTACTAGAAAGAAAGAAAATACGTTTATTTGTAACGCAGAGAAAGAACAGAAACACAAAAAGTAACAAGTTGGGAGAAAAATATGAGTCCCAACTACGCAGAATGGCCATCGCTCAGCATAATGCAACGACCCTATGCGAGACTGAGTCCCAGCGCTGGTTTTCAGCGACAGCCGGCGTTGACGTGACGACGTCAACCAGTGCAATAACTATAAGACTAATTGCTTTGCTTACCATAATACTCGTCACCCATGTAGACATCGTTGATCAGCTTAGGATAGAACCGCAAAAGTCTTTTAGCCAAGTTAGCCAAAAGCGAGGAAGCGTTCAGCAGACAGAGATGGAGGATGGTCTCTCCCACGGCACCTCGCTCCTGCATTGAATGACGAGTACAGAGATATATATTGTGGAGTCAGGCGTTGCAAGAAGTAGGACGAACCTTTAAAACTCTTGGTTATTTTTTTTATTGATCAATAGGACATGAGTATGGTTTTTGAAAACTGGTTTGCCTCAAAAGGCGGTGGTTATATCTACGTTATATACCTATATTGGTAGGTAGCATTTTTACCTGCGATAACATATTGTTGCTCGTTACCTTGAGATCCCAGCAGAGTTCCCTGAAGCCAGATGGGTTGGCATCATACTCCTCCTGACTAACAAAGGGCCAGTCTATCTCCACATCAAACTCATCATCTGGGTTCTCCATACTCCGTAAGGGAGGCAACTGAAAACGTAAAATATTCTCTTATTATTTCGCTTATCCTAATAGAATGCACAGACGCCAGCACATCAAGCTACTACAATCTGTCAAATTTATTTAATAGATTTTCAACTTTATCGCTGAAGTATTAAGGTTCAAGATTGATTGGGAAAGTTTCGACAGTTTCGGGTAGCTTGACCTGCTA
Source organism: Apamea monoglypha (assembly GCA_911387795.2). Taxonomy (NCBI): domain Eukaryota; kingdom Metazoa; phylum Arthropoda; class Insecta; order Lepidoptera; family Noctuidae; genus Apamea; species Apamea monoglypha. The sequence goes on from OU426916.1 coordinate 14,046,181, forward strand.
GCCTCTGTGCAATGTAGAATAAAACAGTACCTATGACTACGTATTACTATACTAATTTATAGCAAACCAATTATGAAGCAGTGATCAGGAATAAGCGTAACAGCCGTCACCATACATATGCCAAACGTGTTAATTACAGAATTATACCCCAAGGGTCACTTTACGTCGTGATTTATAACATGGATGATCAACATTTGCTCTTCAGTGGACTATTAAAAGCTTTATGAGAGAATATTTCCGTACTCGTTTGTTTAGTTTGTTTTTTATCTGAACGATTGACTGTTTTTGTCGAATTCATATTTTAGCGGCCTATCCTATCCCAACGGAAACAACCCAGATTATTAATAAACAGTACCACGATAATTACAAAACTAAATTATTTATGATACCGCTAAGTACAGTCCTTCACGATCCTTCTTTTTGCTTACATGCTATGGTATGTCAATCAAAAGTTAACGATCTAAGATCATAGTTTTATTTGTACCTACAATATCTACAAATAAGTATGTCCTACCAACTTATGTCTGGACCTCTCCTTATTCCTGAGCAGTACAAGATGCGACACGGGTATATATCGGCCTTTGCCCTTATTGTACAGAAAGGGCTCCACCTTCGTCTTTATGGCGTGGTCTATCTCTGCGTACTGCTTGTTCTGTAAGGCTCGCTTCATCATGTCTACAAGGAGACCTCCACCTGGTTATATAGAATGTTTAATGTCAACAATCTGATAAATAGGTACTTAGAGTTGAATAGGTTCTCTTGTCAAACGCGGTCAGAAGGGGAAGATCGTGGCGGGCATGACCCCCCCCCCCCTCCCCCTAAATCATTCAAGCTGTCGAGAGTCTGCATGATTTACTTGCCTTATTAGCTTAAGTAACTAACTTATTACTTGGTGAACCCCCCCAATCTTGGGCTGGGACCGCGTCTGTCACTTGTGTTATTGTCACATCTATCTAATGCATCTATTGACCGATCTTTTTATGATAACCAAATCTTAGATCGTCATCATTATACCTTCCATCCTGGTTCGGTTGAAACTCGTCCACTGTTAGACAAGGCCCTCTCAATATGTTATTATGTTTACCTGACATACGTATCTACTACTTAACATCTTGATTACATATCGAACACTTACATGAAAATGCTGTCTTACCTTTGATATCGACTAGTTTGTATAGCTTCTGCTGCGATGTCCCCGCTTGTTTCTTGACACCACTGGTAACATTGCTTTCAGTATTACCCATGACTAATAATTGATTCTATGTAAAAGCACTTTTTATTGTTTCTTCTCTTTATTTACTCACTTAAGTTAATGAATGGGAGGTAATCGCTAACAGCACTTTGCTTATCGACAAAACATTAGCCGTTGCTATAACGATAGAGTCTTGGATATGCTATACTAGCAACCTGTGTTTTATGGTGCGTATGAAATGATAATGATATATTGGTAGGGTCAAATAAAATTTTACAGAAGCATTTCTTGAATTACCTACTTCAACATTAAATACAGCACAAAATATGTAAACTAGAATTATAGTTATGTATATACAAATGTATGTAGTTATTTATTAATATAAATAGCTGGTTATGAAATCTAATAATTTTTATTTCATAGATTGCTTGGTGGGCGAAGAATAAGATAGAAGACTTCCAGCAAACTCAAGATAGAAGCACTGAAGAATAGTCCAACGATACCACCAACAGCAACTGCAATAATAAGAGAATTTAATAAAAAGGATGCGTCTTATGTTGAAAGTTACCAATGGTTATATCGGGATAGGTTCATGAATTTCACATGAATGTGCTAAAAACGAAAGCAAAGAAACAACAGTTGTAACTAACCAACTAAATCCAAATTGTCTCGTATTAGATTCCTCTGGTACCTAAGCGTAGGTAGTGAGACCATTTTTACTTCCACGAGAGTACCTACACCGGGTTGATCCTTTACCCATTTCCTGTAACAATTAAAAGTTTAAACTCATGTTACAAGGTCTTTTTGGAATTTACTCTTCCAATTAAAAATTGGGATCTATAATATAATTCAGGATAGCGTTCTGACGATTTGGAATCTCATAATAAAGTTAAAGTATTTCAAAACAGAATAATATAATTATATAAACTAGGAATTATTATTCTTCTTCGTGTCGTGTCACTTTTCTCAGATTTTGTTGGCCCAAAATTTCGCCACTTCCACGGCGTCGTCGGTGGCAGCGCAGAGGTCACTTTGGCTGCAAATTTTGGGACACAGACGGCAGGATACGAGTAGGCGGTGGATGGGCGAGACCTCTCTCTGTCAGCAGTAGTGAGGGCTATGCTGTCGGAGACAGAAAACTGGAGGGAAGTTGCCTCCTTCTGTGAGACTGTGATGGTCCAGAAAGAGGCTGCCGAGCGGGATCGTGAGAAAGCCGATCCCGCTCGGAGAAGAAGGCGTCAAGCAGGCAACCGCCTCGACGCCTAACACGCCGAAACCCCGCCTGCATCAAGGCGGGAATTTGGGGTCGCGGGAGATTAGAGTGGGGACTCTGTCGGCCCACTGAGTGACCTTGGGGAAGGCGGCACACAGTGGTCATGTGCTGCCTTGCACTCTTGCACAGTCAGGCTTCGGGGAGACCCCTTTATAGTCTCCCCAGAGATGTGCCCTAACAGGCGTTGCACAGAGGAGGCTCCGGATTGGTCTTTTGAGAGGTAACGGCGCCCCTTCTATGTGCAGATGGTGACCACTGGGGTGGTTTTACTGAGGTAAAAACCCCCACACTCCCTGGTTTTATCCCCAAAGACCAGGCGCCTTTAGAAGGATGATTCCCCCCGAAAATAATAAAAAAAAAGGATAGGAGGTGGAGCATAGTTTGCGACATAGCTCCACATCCACACCCTGCTGCCGTTCAGTCGAGGTAGCCCCCACTTTACCAGGTTGGAGTTACATCTTCCCACTTGTGTCCGAAGACGGTCTAGGAATTATGAATATGTATTAATTATATGCGTACTTAGTATAATGTATAGTTTTGAGTTCACTCTCGACGCATGAAGGAACACAGTCTTCTTTAGCATTCTTATGTACACCTACTTTAATTTTGTGAGCTGAAAATTAATCACATAGTTTAGTAATCAAATCTTATTTAGGTACTTTCATTAAATATGCTTTAATTTTTCGTCTACCTTCATATGTATTCCAACAGTTAATGCCGGTGTAATTGCAGAACATCTTCTCGTCTGTAATAAAATAAACAGTTATAATAAGGACTAATATCAGGAGCCATTTTAAAAGCCAAAACCACAGTCAGTAAAAATAACTACTCCATAAGTGGTACATTGTGCTGCTGCTGGTCTAACAAACTTTATATTAACTTACTAACTTTAACGATGCTTTAGCGCCTAATACTTGGCATTATCAATGCGTTGCTATATGGTTAGAAAGTCTGATCTACACATAGGCGCTGCAATACTTACAGGTGAGATCTCGTGCAGGGTGTACGCATCCACATTGTTGATAGAACTCCTTAGTGGTTTGAGCTAAACGACAGGCTCCGTAGGAGTATACCTGGGAATATCATTGTTGAAGATAAAAATACATGTCTGAGACATAGAAATGCAGCAAAATAAAATGATTTGGTAGACTTAAATTCTTAACTATGGAGATTGAGGTTGATTGAAATTTCGCAGTGTAGATATACGAGTTCTATCTTGGTTTAGTTTAGTTGACAGAATGCTGAAAAAATCATGGTTCTGGAGGTTTCGCATTCACAGGTGAGTCGCAGTCAGCTGAGTGAAGCAGGCGCCTCGGGCTACCCGCGCACCTGCCTGCACTCCATACTCGACATCTTGGAGCAACACATCGCCCCATACAATCAACGATCCGTATTTTATTTATATGCAAAAAAAAATTACTAACGTAATGCAGCAGACCAGTGGTGGCTAAGTGGTAACGGCCGCGACTTACGAGTTGTAGTGCATAGTAATCGGCAGTGGGAACATTGTAGTGCAAAGTGAGTGGGAACATAACTAGAGTAATGCTAGGGACCATAACCATGGATTGCTCAAAATTGTTGGTCCCATTATAAACTGCGTTGTATGAAGTCTATGCCCGACTTAAGTAACTACATATATCATATAATCATAAGCTTGTATTCTACCAATTCGTGTCGTATTACCGGGTAAGTATGAAACGAATCATCCGGCACTTCATGCAGGTACCGACACCCTCTATCCTCAATACTCTCTCGCTGCAGCTGGACATCGTTCACAATCTCCACCACAGAGAACAGTACTCCCACTCTGTTCTCACTGTACGTATGGATGGTGTGCTTTAGTTTCACGTCCAAGTCGTTTGTTGATAACTCTTCCGGACTGTGGATGGATAGCTAGAATGAAAATCAATTGATCAAAAAGCCACTTCATAGTTTAGTCGTTCTTCGATATACAGGGTAGCGGGGATATTACCGCGCAACCTGCTGTTACGATGGATACAGTACATAAATCTGAAACCCCCTGCGTTGGAAATTTTCGGCGGTTATTAAGCTGTACAGTACATTTGGACCGCTTAGGCTATGCACTTTTTTATGAAGCAGCATTTTTTTTTAAATAACCAAAGTAAATTTTTTACGCTAGGGGTCTAGAATCGTGTGCTGCATGGTTTCAGTTTGCGCGTCCATTTCCCTGCCACCCTGTATACTAGAAATTCAAAAATCTACCCTCACAAATAACTTACTTCAGAATTAGACAGCAAACGAAACACCAGGACCCCAGGTCCAGTAGTCATGTTCAAAACAAACAACCTGTCTTCTCCCCTGAAACAGTCACAAACAATATTCCGCAATTAGGCGTCCGTATCAGCTGCATGATGATCTTATCAATGTACATACATAGATTAGATTGCTCACTTGTGCTGTAATGTGTTGAAGGAGAAGCAAGGCCCGTACTCAGAGTCAACTAGACGAAAATACTCGCAACATGGAAATACAACATCGTTGTAACTGCAGTCGGACACCATTTCTGAGCAGCTTTTGTGTACCTGGTGGGGTGGTGCATAACTTTCTTGAGAATGTGAAGGTACGTGATACGTATGTTATTTTTATTTTCTAAACTATTTTTGATTGTTGCAATATTTTTGGTAGTGTTTTATTTTAAAAAAATTATGCATGTGCAGTATTTTATAGAACTAAGGGCTGATTTTTTAATCGACAGATAACTTTTATTCGAGGAATAAAATTGCCGTCTGACAGTTTTTGTATGGAAGAACTGTCAAAAATTCAAAATTATTCCTCGAATAAAGTTATCAGCTGACTGAAAAATCAGCCCTAAGTCATATAATAACTAACTACACAATTATTTATTTAACATAAAACATTAACAAACTTTTGTTTGAGAGTTAAAAAAGCCCCTTTACCATATAAAAAAAAAAAAACAGTAGAGTAAATAATTTTGAATAATAAAGAAATTCCTAGATACCTATAGAATTTCTATGAAGTCAAACTAGGTACAAAGAAAAACTTTATTTCCTACTCAATGAATCATAAATCCTTAAGTCCTGACTGAGACACTTTGTGGTTACCTAAATAGGCAATACTTAGTTCCAATAATCTCTTTCTACTAATAAGTAGCATTTACAAACTCGAGTCAGTTGTTTACTTTACACACAATGACACAACCTCTACTGGAGGTCAGAGAACGTAATTTACCTTAGCGGTCTACGCAATATAACTACATTATGATCCTATTTAAATGTACCTACAATTTAACTATTCCAGCGATTATGCATAGACAAAACTGGCCAAGAAAGACGTCCTCTTCTTGGCTAATAATAACTTAGTCGAACAGAAGATTCGTAAGAACCAGCAACAACCAAGTGAGGTTAGTACGTAAGAGGCGTTTCTAAAGAACGTTCTACTTGCCGCCATGGTAATCTTTGTGCAAGACCAGGGCGCCTACTTTATAAGATCTCTAGCTTTAGCCCACGACTTCTTCTGCGTGTATTTTGTCTTCCGTTTGACATCCATCATCGACGTGAGAGTAAATCGTCTTTTTCCCACGTTTACTCTCTAGATGATGCTACTTCCGTCACGCAAGTTGACCTCAGCGCTACCTGTGGCCGTATCTGGAACTAACTACACCGCACAGAGCAAACCGCCATTTTGCTTGTATAGTTGCGCGCGTTCATAACGCGCGCATGGTGTTAGATTTTAAAAAAAATTGCAAACCTCCATGTTTGTTTAAGTTTCTGTATAACTTTCTAGATTAAAGAAAAATTTACTATTTTTATTTTCCGTTACGTAAAATTATGAACGTTCGTTTTAAAAATGAATGGAAGAATGGCCGAACGCGATTCCGCTGGGTTACGAAAAAGTGTTAACACATGTGTGCTGTCTAGTGAGTCAAGATCTTCAGCATCAAGTCCAAGTTCAAGCAAGAAGGAAGATCCTCGTCCAAAAATACGGCGCCGGTCCCGATCACACCAGTCATTACAAGAAATAGATTGTGGGTTTGAAGTATTTTCGCTGGTGAATCACCTTAATACTTTATTTGGTGCGAAATACGCAGCTATACAGCCGAGTGCTTCTTGTTTGACTGCGGCGCCTGCGTTAGTACCAGTTAATGCACCGTTAGATGATCCGTTTTTACGGCTGTCAGTCGAAATTAATGACATTGCCGAACTAAACGTAACCATCGAAGAACCATCCGTACCTAAAGATAATCCCGATCGTGTGGCGAAGTTAGCTTCAATAAAAAGGTTTGACTCCGTGGATTAGAACTCTGTGCGGTACGCTGAGGTTCAAAAGACATATGTTGCCGTCCCGGCGTTTACTGCGCTGAAAGTAAACGAGGAAATGAGGCGTTTTGAAGATCCTTTTGCGCCGCTTAGATAGTATCAGATGGAACGTAATCGAAGCACGGAAAGGCGAAAATTCAATCAAAAGAAAGATTAACTTCATCTTCGCCCCCTGAAGGTGAACTTAATTGGAGTAGGCGCAAATAACTCGATGTTTATGAGTGGTTGTCTGATGTATTACCGAGAAGTGTGGGCCCAATTCGGGCCATCCAAGTTGATACTCAAATTAATTTCTGCGGCTCGTATTCCATTCATTCAGACACCACCGTTTATTCTTCCAACGTTGGATGTCATGGAGGAATTTCAAACATCCACCAATCCAATCCAATCCACACTCTGCGGCAATATCGTTGGAAATTCAAACCATGATCCAAAGTCGTATTCTCAGGTCCCACGGCTTTAACTCCATCCTTCATACCCCAACTCAAAAAGCCATGGAAAGCATCGGGCTACCTTCAATCTGAAGGCGCTAAATCATTTTTTTCAAACAAAGCCAGTTCCATCATTACCGAATGCCCATTTTTTTACAAGCGGGTGGCTGGTTGATCAAGCTCGACTTAACCCAAGCTAAATAAATCCAAAAATGCCAATCATTAGCAAATTTCACAAAAACACCGCTGTTTTCTTCGCATAAGCTACGAAGGTCGGCTGCTACAAATGACATCTTCACATCTTCCTTTAGCCCCTGCCGCAGCGCCAAAAATATTTGCATCAGTCACAGACTAGACTACTGACACACACGACGACGTGTTACGCAGCACAGGTCTTCGCCATGTCCTAGAAGTCACAAAATCTCCTAAAACGTACGAAACAGTTACTGGCACTGGCGGACAGCCTGAATGTTGTACGTGTCCCTCACCACCTTCCGGGACAGTACAACACGGAAGCCGATCACCTCTCTGTGGCATCTGCTGAGTGAGGCGACCAACAAAATATACACCCAGTGGGGAACCCCATACACATAGACTTGTTCGCCTCACGCTTACGTCGAGTGCAACTATGTTACTCTAGATTTATCAGACTCGAGCGCTTGCTCTCACGATGGTTTCAGCAGATACTATAGTTACGACCTCGGATGGATTTTTCCTCCACCAACCCTGCTCCCACGTGTAACGCCACCTCAACTCGGCGAAAGGAAAGTTCACGATAGCAGCACCCAAGTGGAAGAAACCCTTTTAACCTCCAGATTTGAAGAGACGTGCCCTAGCTCGTCCTATGAACTCAGGGACCTGGAGATATAATTGGTGGACACGATGACCGGGTGTCCCCCAGTTCAAGTGCATAACCTACAACTGGAAGCCAGGCTCATTTCGGCTGGGCCTCTCTAACCCAAAATTGGTCAGGTGAGGAAAACAATTTTTGCCAACGTATTGGAGTGATTCAACTCTCAGGGGCAAATAGGTACTACTAAAATACTGATGTAAATTTACAAAGCTTCTATGATGTTTCTAGGCGTGCTGCCACTATATTATTATTGGCCTCAGGCAGGTCGTGGAGTTCACGATTTGACTCTCTTACATTGCGTTTTAAAACATAGTATAAATACCAATAATGTCAATAACAGAAATAATGTTATTTTATCAATTCTTTACTTCTTTACAAATTGAAACTTTTTACTATGGTTTACAAACAGTATACTTATGATAATTAATCAAGCAATGCTGATCGTTTATTGGAAACTAATTACTTATTTGTGATTTTGTTTTTTGTTTTCTGTATACAATTATTAAAATAAGTGATCACATTGTTGCGTTTTATTTAAACAACCCCGCAGGAGATAACAAATCAATCTATCTATCAGTCAGTTCTCTCATAAATGGACTCCGGACGTCAAACGGAACACATAATATAAAAAACTTACTATCAAATAATTTCCTCCTGGTGTATACCATCAACATCATTACTACTTTGAGCCGAACAATGAAAAATTAATGGCGACTTGCTCTGTGCTGTTTAGTTAATTCCACATACGGCCACGGGTGGCGCTGAGGATGGCTTACGTGACGGAAGTAGCATCATCTAAAGAGTAAACGTGGGAAAAAGACGATTTACTCTTATAAATGGACTTCGGACGTCTTAGGAAACAATAAAAAAAATATTTTTTAGGATTTTTTTTATTCTATTCAGTAAACTTACAGCTAGTTGAAGGCCATTTACATGTTTACACTGATAATTACTAAAAATAAAAGCGATGGATATGGATTGGGTCACTTACGTGTTCAATGATGTTCCTCCATGGTACATCGCAAGCTACAGTCGTGCCACAGGGCGCACATTGCGTGCTACTGCACTCTCCGCGTGCAAACAGGACGTCCGTCAAATACCGTCGGTGGTCGTAGTTTAGGGGATCAATTAGGTCTGCTAAAATATGACAACGAAGTTAAAGTTCAATAACCAGCTAGCAATAAGTATTAAACATATACCCCTTTATTTTAACGGTTAAAGTTAAAACGTCAAAAAAATGATGGGTAAGCAGGTGTAAATCATTAGGTAGGCAGGTACTTAACTTCAAGCAACGTTTATAAATAAAGGAGTTTATTCCTGAAAGAGAACTTTTAAAAGCGTTCATCCCGCACGAGCTGGCAAGATTGCATTTCTAGCGAATTATCTTGATTATTTGATTAAATTTAAACAAAAGTGCAATTTTATACAGATCTAGATCGTTGATATGGCTATAAGCAGTACACCAGATTCGTAATTTACCTCAGTTTATATGCTATTTTTTTACAGTTATTTGGTATTTACTAAAAATTGAAATATTGTCAATTATTTTCTATTTGCAGTACTTATTACTTACGATTAAGGGCAAATTTCACCAAACTTTTATACCTAGAATAAGTCTTATCCTGAGACATAATTTTTAATTTTTGTCAGTTTTTCCATACTAGCACTGTCAGTTGTCAATTTTATTCCACGGATAAAAGATATCTGACTTTAGTAAAAGTTAGCCCTAAGTTTATTTCACTGTAAATGTTAAAAATAATTATAAATACTTTGGTTTAAATTTAATTTAAAAAAACATGAAAAACCACTAGAAATGCGACGTTGACGTTGCCAGCTCGTGCGGAATGAACGCTCTTAACTGTACACTGTGTTGGGGTTGGGGAATGGTAGGAGTCAATTAATTTATAGTGATCCTTATAATTTGTAACACGGACAAAGTTGACCAAAAAATAATAATAGTTGTGGGACATTTTCATGTTGCCCCTATAAAGTTTGTTTACGTTTCAATTTCAGTCGAGTTCGATTAATTAATCAAGCGCAGAACCATTAGGTACCTACATGGCGTATATTGAAGCCATTGAACCCTGCGCCATGATGAAAAAGAATTGATATTAAGTATTTGATCAAATCCAATAAATTATGCTTTATTGGGTTTTAACTACGTGCTTCGCTAACATAAAAGAGTTGCAATAGGTTTAAAGTTAGAATAGTATTTTTATCTCACGAAGCGACGCGCGCATTACTTGTGGTAACACGCTGTGAATGTGTGCGTGAAGACGAGTAGCGTCAGCACATAACACACACACACACGCACACACACCGAGAGCTCCTGCGCTTAAACACACATTCACAGCGTATTTGTACACTTGGTAACCACAAGTAAAGCGCGCGTCGCTTCGTGAGATAAACATATTGTAACATTGGTAGCCATAAGGATAAGAATGACACACTGTTCAAATCAAAACGTAAGTACTTATGTTACGTGCAGTTTGGATAGTCATTATCTCATTAAAAGTATCATAATGAGCAAAAATCACCTACTTATGAATCAACAATTCACCCTGTTTGAACAGTAGGTACCTAATTAGAACCGCAGCAATGCGAATAATTAACACAGAAACCGCAAAATCTAATTAATGACGTATTTGTGTCAAGATTAAGATAAGTGCCTATCAATGCGAAGGTCCCCCTAAAGGAAATATTGGTTTTAAGGGCTTGCATTAACCGCAATCAGTGACTAAGTGGTCGGAAAACACATAAATAATCACAGGTACTCTCTTGACAGATAAAATGCAATGTTTGTCTGAATTGTAATTAACGTTTTAGCGTCCTTGTTTTTTTGTCCTTCAAAGCTTTTTCCCGATTTCGCCCTGCATCCGTTCATCCCCTTTTAGTTGATACTAAATCAATATATATTAATGCGTAAAATCATGACATTTTTAATTGAACTTCTGATAATTTCTACACATATAATTTAACTACATTTGGGATCGCAACGCTAATAGGGTTTTGATGAGGCCCGAGTACCTACGCGTCTCCTTTTTAAAGAAACTCGTGGACTGGTCGACACTTCACGTGACCAGAGGGCTGGGTTGTTCTTTGGCCAAAGAATTAGCGTTGCCATTCAACGAGGCAATACTGCCAGTCTTCTGGGCGCGTTTCTGGATGACAGCGACGCGAACGAGTACTTCGACGCCTAAGTGTTCTTTTGTTTTGTATTTAGTTGGACATGCCTACAGTTAGTTAGTAATTTAATTTAGTACCTAGTGTAAATACCTAGTGTTAATAGTGGTGTTAAATATTGTCAAAACTACATTATAATATTGTCTACTGACTGCTGGACAAAAGCTAGGTATATTCGTAATGTCTATAAGTCCTTTATAATTAAAATTTTCACTCGATACAATTCTAAATATCTACAAACACTTACTTGAGGCGTAGGGTTTGTAAATACGCTACATATACTTACGATACATTGCAGCAAATCTCCGTAAGGCAAACTTAGTGGCATGCTCTTCACACAGCGTCACTCCTGGGAACGTAGTGGTCCAGTTCAGGTAGCGGGTGTCAGGTGTGAAGTTCACTTCCACGCCGAGTTCCCCTGCGTGTTGCATTATCAGGTAAAGGCAACCCGAAGACGCTATCAGAGTCAACAGCCAGAAGAACCTGGATCAAGGAAAGTTTGCTATTGAACGTCTAAGCCGAGAAGAAGCCGTGGGAAAGACACCAATGACGAATTTACGATGCAATAAGCCGTATGCCCGATGGAATTTGTCATCGGCAAAAATGAAGAACTTCCATAGAAACCTTCATCTCCTGTTTTAGCCAATTAAGTTTTTTTTCAAAAGTGCTTCCTTAGTGCTCACCTTCGTTACCTTGTCAAATCATGCTTCTAGAACCAGCAGTTTAGGTTGTCTGTCTATCAGTGAATGAATGAATTTTAAATTTTCTTTTTTTTTCTTTCTCAGTTTTAAGTATGATCTGGCATTTTGAGTACTTTATGCGGCCTACCCGAGTCCTTTCTTTGGTATTGTTCGTCGAGTCGTTGAGCTCTTTAAGTCCTAAGTTGCACAACACGATTGCTAACAAAATGCTTACACTGACTGGACAGGTTCACTCAAATTTGTGTGTTCTTTCCTCAAAAGACCATATCAGACACGGATCTACATCGTCCCCAACATGACCTGGGGGCTTACCTGAACTGCACTGCTTTTTTGTACTCAGTCATAGTAAAAAAAAAGCAGTGCAGTTCAACTTCTGCCCTGCCCTGCATACCACCAGCTCTCATAAGAGCTGGTGGTATGCCCCCTGACCAAGATTATGTCTGAACTTTAAAAGAGACTAACCGGTGAGCTTGTTTCGCCATTTCAATTCAGGGGTAGTCGTCTAGCTTATTTTTTTTAATATGACTAATCGATTTCACATTCACGCTCATTTCACTCGTGATAAGGAGCCAGACAGTGTTATTACACCATCGAGCTCTCTTCTGGCCCTATCTTATCTACATTATCTAGTACCGTAAATCTAAAAGTCTGGCATCAATTACAAGAGGCAGCATGTTATATGCTAAGCCTGTCAAGTGGAGGTATACCTGAACAGTAGACTTCTATCGGCCTCAAACACATAACCCAGGCCATGAACGCCACTGTTGCGTCCGAAGAATATAAATCTCTTTCTGAGACGTTGAAAAACTTCAGCGCCCCGCATTTTCGTGACAACGCGTTACTCCAAACAGTTTACTACACGACTTTAGAAACACTGAACTTGCTAACTTGGTGATTTATTGCTGTAACTTGTACTATTGCGTGCTCACTATGGGTATGATTAAAAAGCTCTGCAATAACTTTAAAAGCTTTAATAGGTAACGATTACGTAGCGTGTAAATATAAATGTTGTTGTACTTGTAGGTAATTAAAAGCATTAAATTGATTGAAGTACTTAGGTAGTTAACTAACCCTGTAAGATACCTGTCCCACTGCTGACGAGAAAGCGACTAGTTAGCGATCAACGAGTTACTCGCGCAAGAAACGTATAAAATATTCTAGGTCCCTTGTAAGTAGAAAAGATACATACAGGGTGGCAGGGACATCGACGTGCTACCTGTAACCATGGATTCAGCACATGATTCTGAATGCCGCAGCGCAGATACGTTTAAACGATTATTTTTTTTAAATCTGCTGTTTCATAGAAGTGCCTACGAATACGCGGTCAAAATGTATGGAACAGTATTTTTTTTTTAATAACCGTCGAAAATGTCTCTGCAGGGTGTTCAGAATCATGTACTGAATCCATGGTAACAGGTTGCGCGACGATATCCATGCCACCCTGTCTATTAATAGTTCATCGCTGGCTGTTAACTCGCCCGGCAATTATACGTTTGTTACAGCGACAAGAACTATCAAAGAGAATACTCGCTCAGCGACACTTGCTTGGTGGGCAGAACACTCGCTGAGAGACACACGCTTGGTATACACGCGTACCAGCGGGTAATCGCTTTTCGCCGTCGCGCACTGGCTGCTCGTTGCTCGCCAACTCGTTTATAGTTGCTAGTCCTACTCGCTTCTCATTTTAATCGTCGGTGGTGGGACAGGTGCTAATACGGGCTAGATAAATGCCATTTCATGACATAATAAATTCTAAAGCTGGAAATGAATAAAACCAACGCTTACATACGTAAATCTAAAGTAATACTTTTATTAAAACGTCATACAATACTAATAAAATCAATATTTCTATGAGTATCCATAAATATAAAATACAAATGCAATTCATATAGGGTCACCACATATACATACAAAACTAAACTAGATTTTCAGTACATGATCAATAGTAAACTACGGACTATAGGCAAGCGACGAGGTTTGGTCAATAAGTTTAAAAAATCGAGATTCTTTTCACCCAGTTAAAATTACTTACTAAACAAAAGAAAATACAGGCCAGACCCAAGAAACAGCTGCAGCAGTCTGCTCTTCAAGCTACACTAAGTTACAGCATAATTTGCGGAGAATTTAGAGATGGATGAAGTACTTCCCTACATACAGTCTGCTACATCCTCTAGCAAGTTTCCTGTGGCTACCGTCATCTTGGTCCCCCTTTTCATTATCAATTTTAACACAAAAATAACAATTTAGTATCCATAAAAACATTTGGCTTTCCTAGAACTTTATAATCGTAAGTAATAACTTAAAAATACTTATGGATATAAAATTAGTTTTCAGTCCGTCCCAAAGGTTTATCAAGTCTTGTCTTTATAAAGATTCCTATAATATTTTTCCTGTTTATCCGAACCACCTCTGGAACCAGCTCCTCTGTGTGGTGGTGGTCAAAGCGTCCAGCACAATGCTCTTCCCCATAGGATCCGCGTAAGACGACGAATCCGTGGTAGGAGGAGCCTGCGGTCTAATCCTCTTCGTTAACCTGTCCAAACGGAACCCCTTTTGCAGGTCTATCAGCAAATCAGGCTGCGGGTGACGACGCTCCCATTCCGTTGCTTGAAAGACAAAGATTTTAAGGTTATTACTGTAACTCCCTGCTAGCATCTGTGTTCCCATAACCCACAACCTTTCAAAGAAAGAGTGAACAGGCATCTTCTGGGTACGCTCGTTCTATCGTAGACCTTATCCATCGCTTTCCACCAGGCGAGATCAAGGTCGGGCCAATTTACTAATAAAAAGCGGCCGTATAGGTGACAACAGTCGATACGGGTAATTGAGAGCCCAAAAGTTTGTCAACCAGTTAAGACTGGGGTATCATATTACCCAGTAATTGAATTGTTATAGAATGGTGGAGGTGGAGGTCAGTAGCTCCATGTAAAATACTGGTATTCAACTGCATCCAGTTAGACTGGAAGCCGACCCCAACATAGTTGAAAAAAAGCTAGGCAGTTTGATTGTATAGGTGACAACAAGCAATTAATCAGTTGAATGACGTAATTACAGAAACAACTAAAAAGCCATTGTGTCTCGCGTGGATCCACATTCCGATACGAAGAATTAAGGAACCCATTACTTTATCATTTCAGACAAGTGGCTCAATACCCATCATATTATAAAACTTATCAATTCCGCTTCTCATAAAAATGCAGAAGCATATTGACCGAGTACTTGGCATGATGCTTACGTAGCGGAAATCATTACATGCCCTTGATGAATAAAGCAGAGATAATAATATATACTAGTAACAATTAAATAAAAATATCTCACATGTAATTACTGCTGCTTTTTTGTATCGGTCATTAATATGAGTAATCTTTATGTTTTAACGCGAATGAAATTCATTCGCGTTAAAACATAAAGGTTCTTAATGACCGACCGAAATTTTTAATAACAAATGTTATTAAGTGTAAAATCATAAGTATTTTGGCACCGAGATAAACACCCTTTCATCATCCCATGCCCATAACCCTTGAGTCTTATCACTGGTATAGAGACAGTAGGTAGTAATATCTATCATAGTAATACCTTTCATGGTATTATATCTATCACAGTAATATATGATAGAAATATCTATCATGGTGACTTACGACAGTATGGCTCCTTGTCCGTGGTCAGCACAAAGTAGGGTCCATTCGCGCGCGGCATTCCGTCCATCCCGATAGCCTTGATGCCCATCTCTGAACATGAACCAACTCTGTCACAAGCCGCTTCTAAACTTGCGTTAACGCTGGAAGGAAAATCTTAGGATCAAGATCTTAACAAGAAATGGCAAAAAATGATTATTTGGGACCGTCAATGACATCAAATATATATAAAAAAGACAAGAACATTTGCAAACTAACCCTGCGTATGTCAAGTCCCATCGGTGTCCCCTGAAAGAGCAGTTACTGCTGATCAAGGATTCAGTGAATAGTAGGTACGCACGTCCATGACTGCATATGGCCTGCTGAAGTTCTGAAATAAAACGAATTTGGTTAAGAACTAACTCACGAAAAATTGCAGTAACTAGTCGGAAAATTATATTCATTTCTGTAAATTGTTTCAAAAAACACTTTTACATTGTAATGGCCAAGTTCCTATATGAAATCTAAAGCTACGATCTTAGCTATTGGGATGCGGCATAACATTAGATATGCAACTGAGAGGAAAGCTCTAAAGGGAAACGGGAGACTTAAATCTAAACTCGATTAACTTACTGGCTGGAGAAAATGGCACAATTTGTGACCACAAGGAGTTTGACTCGTTGTAGCAGCCCGGCTGCTTCATGCCGCCATTTGGATAGAAATCAGCATGACCTGAAACATAGACAAAGAAAACGGATAATTATGTAGTTAAATAGATACCAGAAATATTTTTAAACGAGTCAAAATAACTCGAAATCGCTGATCCGAGTTATTTCCTTTAAGAAAAGCATTGGCTACTGGTAAGTAAGTTATTAATGGACAATAGTCGTTACCGTTACGGTCAGGAAAGCCGAAACCGATCCTTGACAGCAATCGTCCGTTAGTGTGGATGATGTCCACATAGTCAGCGTCAGTGGAATCCAAGCGCTCTGTAGAGTCGGTGGTCCTGAAGCAAGGCTGAGCGGGATCTAAACCTGTAATAATATATGGGAGATTGATTACCTAATCAGTAGAAAAATATTTGGCGAAAAACTGTGAAATCCAACAATTTTAAGAAAAAGACTATTAAATTAAATACAGCGGAAATCTGTAACTTAGTTATGATGCCAAAAGCTAATAAGTCTCACTTTGCAACAGACTTACATAATACGGAGACATGCTAACCTGTAATTCTTGCAACTTTTCCCAGATGATATGACACGTACGATGCGATATGAGCTCCCAAGCTGTGCCCGACGAAATGCATGTCTTTAGTCCTCACCCCAGTCGCCGCTATCAGCTGGCGCATAAACCTAGAAAACGCCAAGAAACTCATGAAAAACCAATAAATGGTGGGCCTGATTTTGCGCTACTTCATTTCAGTCAACACGTTCAATTTAAACAGTGCCATTTTAATTTCTTACCCAACAGTATCGGATCCTACTCTTCGCGTGTTCGCCACTGCCCGCCAATACTTCCAAGTGTTCCCACCTCCGCTCCAATCTACTGCAATGACATTAACATCCGCCTGAAACGAAAAACAATATTCACACATTGGTGAACCTATTCGAAACGTAGAATGGTCGACGTCTGGATTATCTTTCTTCAGGACACACTTCAGAAGTTAAACGTACCCATGCCAAAAATGCCCGGGCCATATCATTGACCCAAGATGCGTTGCTGTGGCTCATGAACCCGTGGACTATCATCACTGTCTTCCTGTTCGGTTTGAAGTCAACCCACTCGAGGCCGAACTGTGGGCCGGGGTACACCTGCAAACATTATTCATCTTATAGCGTGTGTTCCTGTCCCTTGGGAAGTAACTTAAAGTTGCTGGTACGGAGCCAATGACCCTGATCTCCAAAAGCAACGACGTAAAGAATGTCAAAGGAGTTTTAACCTTCGGATTTTTTTGTGAACATCCATAAAAAATAGTCTGTTGGTCAGTCTTTACGGGATTTTTGACTGACGTTACGGGTCGTCAGAAGCCCGAAAGTCTGCCTTGCCAAGTAGTGTCGTGATATGTTAGGCTGGAAGCCATTCCCCAACAAAGTTGGGGAACGGCTTGGCAGATGATGATGATCCCAAAAAAATGGTATCGTCAAGGTATCGTATTTTTTTGTAAGAAACAAACAAAAAATGAGAAATCATATTATCCTTACCTGAACCCTGTTAGTCATATTGCGTGAAGAGAAGTAGAAATGCGTGTTGACGGAACTGGATGAGTCGGGCTTCATGTTGAAGATACTCATAACCTGCCGCGATAGTGAGCCTAGCCCGAAACAGTCCACAATGTCGGGCACTGGAAGGTTGGTCGTAGTTTCCTAAATAATTTGATTTCAGTTTAAATAATGGATCATTAACACCAAGAAGATTATATCGTTAAAACGAACTTAGAGTTATATCAAAATGTGAGTAGGTGTTTTCAGCAATCGTTTGTTGTCAAGTTCACAATAATGGAATATTGTTTTCTAAGGCGCTAAGCAGACGATGGACAATTTGTCCGCGACGATAAAACGTATGGAAATCCCAGCATTCTATTTGTCCTTCGTGTGCATTATTACATACATTTCCATACGTTCTATCGACGCGGACAAAATGTGCATCGTCTGATATCTAGATTCTGCTGGTTAGTTGTCGTATTTTTCTTTCTAATGTAAAGAATTACTCGAAAACACTACATTATCCTTTTTAAACAGTTCTTTCTTGCAAAAATAAAGGTAAAATATCATACCACTGAGTCAGCATACAATGAAGGATCGATGAGGCCATCTTTAGTGGTGCTGCTGTTCGGCTGCATGTTCATGAACTCAAGTAGATCCTCTGGGTTTATGTGATTCTCCACTGCGTGTAGAATTTTTAGGGTTAAAAAGTGCCTTGAAAATAAGTACAGATCTTCTAATTTTAAATTGCGCAGTCCGTTGCGCTGCTACAGAACAGTGATAGTTTCTATTCAAATAGGTATTTCAAAATGTGTGCGTGTGTGCGTGTGTACGTAAAGCACTTAACAAACAGTGGACTATGGAGTGGCGTATAATTTTAAATCGGACAATTTATAGGTAAATACATATTAAATTATTTAAAAATGATTGTATACGAATATTATCAGCGTTTCATCGTTGTCGGAAAGAAAGGAAAATCTTATAGTTGTTCCCTGGGAAAATGGAAACTAGGTGGCTATATAGAGATATAGTTTCCATTTTCCCAGGGAATAACTATAAGATTTTTTTTTAACCTTTAGTGAAAGGTTGTCTGGTAGAAAATCCCTGTAGCATTATTTAAGTCCGCAATTTAGTGTAGGAGCTCGGAGTATTAAATAAATAAATATTTGGAAATACTGATCCGATTTCAAAAAATCTTTCTCTGATAGAAAGCTACACAGAGTGCCATAGAATAGGTACCTATTTTTTTTTGTTTTAAAGTTGATTCCACGCGGACGAAAGTCGCGGGCACAAGCTAGTATATCATAAAATGATTCACATACAAATTTGATTTGAAACGATTATCATCGTGAACTTTTGTTTGGCAGGGACATTCGTATTTCGAAAATTGAACAGAACATATCCTGCGGTGTAATTGCGTAATACACTAACAGTAGGAATGGCTTTCATTTTGACAGTTCAGCAACATTCATTGCGTTATTTACGTTGTTGAGAGACATTTTTTTTCGAACATATGAAGCAATGGATTAGCAATATCCTTCAAAATGGTTCAGAATGTGATTGATAGTGTGTTACGCAATTAGGGTGCTGGGTAGCTTACTATCCTTGCTTGGCACATGTTACATTAATGTATCACTTACGTACAATTATTAAATGTACCATTAATGTAACCCATTACAAAAATGGGTCATTTGTCCACGCTGTTTGTTCGAGCGGGGTATCAAGTGTGGCCAACAAATATCTGAGTGAGTATGTGAAAACATTCGACACGCAGCCATCGTACGAGAAAGTCACTGCCACCGCGGACATCGTTGCGTCGGCATTTTATTTCTGTGCGTCCTTGGATCAAAACGAGCGCAGTTTCCAAGACGACGGCTCGACATTTTCCTGACCTCGACCAAGTAATGCCGTGAAGACGTATTGAATAAGGACAGTTTCCCGCGAAGTAGCTCGCTGCACGCCAGCCACGCACGCGATGCGCTCGTAGGTACTAGTTTGTCTTCAATAGACAGTTTGCGTTGCCGCGACCCTCGCAAAAGCAAACCAGTACCATGGCAAATAGTTTTGCCCGTATATTAATACGGCCAGATTTTATTAAAGTTTGAAAAAAAAATGTCCAGTTAGCAAGCGAGACAATGCCCCAAAACCCCGTGTTTCTGTGCAAATTCAAAATGTACATCGTGTTAATGTTTACAACTTTAGTATTTCATATCGTCTGTTTGTAAGTAGATATTAATATTTATGTGTTCTCACACAATCAACAACTATCATACCTAATCATGAGACCGGGACATGCCATGAATAAAATTAGTGTCTTACAATACCCTGACTGTAGGCACTACGTCACTACGACATGGCTTATTAACAGACACTTTTTGTTTATAGTTTTTATTAGCACTGAAAACGGTATTGTGTCTCATGTTTTTGTTTGCAGATAAAATTAAGACTGTCTGATTTACTTATCTCTTTTTAGATAGGTTAAAACCTATTTTAGACTAACCTACCCAAAAAGGTTAGGTACTCAACCATAATGCACAGTAGGTTAACTGTGACAACCGGTTTAGTATTTCCGGTATCGCAATGTCTAAAATCGTTATTTAAATTTAGACCAAGGTTTGATTAATTTTGCTACTTTTGCTAATGTGTGTACTTAAACGAATAGAACGAGGGAAATCATGGCGTAGGACACAAATAGAACACTCGCGGTATTATCTCGGAAAATCCCTTGAAAAATTACAAAAATATATAAATATTGACAGCTAACCATGTCGAAAACAAAACAAAACAAAGCAAAATGATTGCAGTCACATCTTTAATTATCATAATTTCACATAACTACGGCTAATTATCACTAAGTTCCAATTCGGTGTCATAACGTGATCTTCACCTAGGTCACCTAAAAGAACTATATTTCACTAAAACTACACACCTACACAGACACTACTTAAAACTCTTGCAATTAACCCTGCACTGCCTTTAATTACGTGAAACTAAATTAATGCGATTGTTGTATGCATGTTCCTCTTAGCATATAAGTAACAAGTTAAAAATTATCTACACGAAACGAAACACGATCATAATTCAGACGTTCCCTCCAAATTACGGCAGATTAACATTCTTATCGTGTTCAAGTGTTCAATAGACGCAGGTAAAACAAATAATAATCAGTCGCCCTTCCAATGTTTATGTCAAGGACGACTAATGAGGTATTGTTGTCAATAATTTATATTTATTAACTAAAACTTACGTTCATCGGTAGTCACCCACGCACGTTGAAAACTTTCTTCGACATTTAACAAAAACAAAACACTAATCAACAAAACGCGGCAACGACAAGAACGTTCCATTTTTTGAAAAACTACTTTTTTTTTTTAATTAGCTACTTAAGGAAGCCCACCAGTACTAGCGTGGCAGTTCGTGCAAAACTGTATTTATTTTTTTAATTCAATAACTTTAATTATTGCACAAACTCGGGCACGAGTACGGCGCTGCCTGCCTTTGACATTGACTACGGCAAACAAACGCTTATATACAGTGATTCGCATGAGACACCTAGGTATATAAGGCTCTCAATATCTGTGTCCTTCAGGACATCGAGGTATTGGCTCGATAATTACGCAGCAAATATTGTCTGATTAATAACAACGTCAACGGAGACCTTAAGGGAAACCCCTAGGCCGCATAAAATTATTAAATTTCGAGCGATTTGCGGCGAAAAGTTCCATAGTAGTTCTGACAGGATGCTAACGCGAGATAAAGCGGTTTATGAATCACTAATGTGAGTGACTGAAATCGGGCCCTACTTCTTATTAAAATAAAGAGATAGTGGTTATTACTCAGAATATTCTTACAAGTCTCTAGAGTTAGCTTTTATTTGTTTAAAAGTACCCATGTTTGGGTTGACAGGGTGTCCCAAGGCCCGGCAAAAGGATTTTAAAATTAAGTAAGTATAAAAGAAAACTATTTGAAGTGAACAAACGAGTGCAGTAGAAAGGTCCACACTCAGAATTTTACAATAACTATGCCTAAATGGTTAAGTAAATGTGTACAAGGTAGAAGAAACGATGAGCGAGAGGGTGCATCCTCGTAAGGACCGATTCAGGGCCTTTCCAAGTGCCACAGAACGGATTTTAAATCGTGACTTGAATGTTCGATCCCTATAACACAAATTCCAACAGGATAAAGTTATTGTTAACTCTGCAAAAGTCACTGTGAGTGAAAAGTTTCCTCAAAAACTGATATCCCGCTTTAACGATATCGCATGGCCTCCGCAATCAGGTTTGATACCCATAGATATTTTTCTATGGCATACATAAGCAATAAATAGATCGTACCTATCTTTCCGTTGGTGTATAAGACTATTTGTCTTGCCAAGGGGTATCAAAAACCAAAATATTTTATTTCCCATAAACCTACATGGGCATTTATAAACCTCAGAAGCTAGGTCCAATGGTTCGTTTCCTATGGAGAAGACCCGGCAATAGAAACTCCATGGTTACTCTTTTAAAAACATATGGCTTCTTTTTTCGAATTTAAACCGGCATGTTCTAGAACCAAAAATTCGAAGCCATGTGACATCCGCCCGCGTATTGGATTACGGCCCACTCGTCCCTGTCACAGAGAGGTAGCCTGTAACCCAGGAACATTATAGGCTAATTATACTTATGCAAATTACAGTGTTAAAAGATATGAAAGGACAGACAGTGGTATGGAAGGACAGTGTTATCCAGTAACTTGGTTGTGGAGGGCAGATGGCAGTCGCTGCATATAAAATTAAAGCTGCATCCGGTTAGACTGACAGCCGACCCCAACTTAGTTGGGGAAAGTCTAGGAGACGGTGATGCCCCGCTCGAAAGTCATACGCTCATCCCACAATACTCAAGACATACTGACAAAATCTTCTTCCATTTATCCGCGAACATCACAGTCAGCCTGACTCTGATGTGTGGTGTGATGGACGCTAGTCGAAGATAGGGTTGAGCGCAGTGTGCGAGGGACAGAAGACTGGGCTTGAGCGATGTTGATTAGCTATGACTTTCCAAAGCGTTTGTAAAATAAGGACATATTTAGGTCAGATCGGGAGAAGTCATAATTATGACGATTTCCCAACCAGAAAAAAAAAAGGATATATTTAGGTGCCAGTGGAAGTTTACCAGCAAACAAACGTAACAACAACACGGCACGGTTGCGCAGTGGTTGAGCGATTGACTGCTGCGCTGCGTGTCGCGGGTTCGATGCTCGCACGGAACAAATATTTGTATGACCTACAAGTAGTCGTTCCGGGTCTGGGTGTTTGTGTATGTGAGTTTAAATGTTTGTAAACGCCCACAATACAGGAGTAATTCCTAGTGTGGGGCAAAGTTTAAAAAAAAAAATGATTTGGTAGGTACTTCGGGATACGTTAAATCCCTTTATACCCAGTAGTTCCATGTAGCTAGTTCCACATGTAACTATTGCAACCTAAAAAAATTAATACTTTGTACCATTATTTCTATGTAATTTTAAACTAGTTTTATAGATCTAGTAGTCGTTATTCATTAACAGGAAGTAAGCCCACACCCACAGCGGATATGGCCGGATAAACGAATAATAATAACTTATCGCACCACATTCGCAAATATAAATAAATGTGTAAACAATGGTGACGCACGACTTTTTTAAACAGTCAACATTGACTTAATAGACAGCAACTATAGATGATATGAACCATGACCTACTTCTTGAAGACAATTTAGTAGGGTACCGAGAAATCGTACTTAAGGGGAAAGCACCAAGATAGCGCGCTAAATTCAAATTTTCTTTCGTTTCTTTTTCAGTTTGCAGCACCCTAATTACGTACCTAACACACTATCAATCTCAATCTGAATAATTTTGAAGGATATTGCCCAAAGGCCCAAACATGATAGGGACAAAGCAGTCCTGAGCCCTAATTCACTATGACCACTCAATGATTCATTACTTTGAAACCACGTCAATTCCTCACGACAATTACGCGTTCATTTCGCGCGGTTTCGTTCATTGTGTCACAGAGAATACGTTACCTGAAATACTCCGATGGCATGGCCACAGGGCATAGCCCGTTGAATACCATAGTCGTTCTTTTTTTTTGAGTTAGGTACCAGTTTTACAGAGGTACATTTAAATTTCAATAAAAGTCTGATATTTGGTTGGAACTTTAGATAAACCAATACACAGATTATTCAAAAAAATTTGCTCTAGAATATAAAACTTATAACATCACAAAAATAAAATAACGGAATTTTCGAATACATTATCTTTGCCGCTCCATAAAATGTTGATTATCCATCTCATTCATTTTCAATAAGAGAAAATGAGAAAGAGATATTGAAGCAGTTGAAAAAAGTGTTGCAAGCTGAAAATTACTATACCTACTAGGTAATTATTTGGTAGGTATTATTTTTTCCGAAATAATGAGAGATACACACGCAGCAACATTAGTATTTGTTTTATTAGTATCTGTGTGTGGACATGAGATTTTGAAATCGCCATCTAGTCGCCCCGGCGACTAAATGTCGTTGCATGTGTACCTCCATGCAGGTTGCCCTATAATCAGATGAGGAAATCTTAAAGTTGAGCGCACTGGTGTAAAAAAAAACGTACACACGGCTACACATCAAGCTATACATTTCCAGTTTTAGCTGACCTCACATTGTATAGATTTTTCGTATACAATCAGAAGTCAGCTTATACTGGTTATGTATAGCTTGATGTGTACCCGTATGTACATGCTAAATACAAAGGGTACTAAAATTTTCGAGCTCGCTTCGCTGGCTCTTTCATTCAATAGGTATTCTCTTTTTCTCGGACTTTTCTGCCTAAGTCGACAAAGTAATTCCTATTTACATATAATCAAAAGAACATCTTACTTAACCGGGGCGGGGTGCAAGAATTTTCGAGCTCGTGTCACTCTTAAATTCATCTAAAGCTCTTTCAGTATAAGTCGACAAAGTAACTCATATTTACATTAGACACATTACAAGCATCAAAAGAAAACCCAACCTTTTCGAACCAGCGTGCTAAAAATTTTGAGCTAGCTTCGCACTCATCTCATTTATTTTTACCACCCCGGGTCCCCGACAGGCTTAAGAGCTTATTATACCATCCTAAATATCGGACCCAATATTTAGGATCCGATTTAGGACAAAAAATTTAGTCGCCGGAGCTCCTGATTACACGTTCACTGATCTAAGACACTGATTCAGTCGGTAAGGACGAGCGACGAGTAACGGATGTGTCGAGTTAAAAAGAAGTGTGTCGAAATGGCCCCAATATCGAAAAACCAAAAAATTGGTATTATCGTAGCCCTAGCGGTCGGCTCCATAGAAATTAAAAAGAGAAAAAGAACGAGATGGGTGAAAAATTATTTATTTATTATCAAAGCGAGCGATTACACGCTCGCTTTGATCCCGAGACAAACCTTTGGGGTGTCCAACCTTTCTGAAATTTTCACGCAATGAAATATTTTTTTATTTTACTAAATAGGAACAACAAACAATTACATTATGCAATATTAGTAGTTTTTGATATAATCAAAACGTAATTATTTTGTAATAGCTAATAATGTTTAGTGTTCTATTACTTGCTGCTTGAAAACCAACGAGTATACTGAAAAATCTTGTTAAAATATACGACTAATTTTATTTTCATAGTTTATAATGCTGTATTCGCTAAGAAAAACGTACGGACGCCAGCACATCAAGTTACTACAATCTGTCAAATTTCTTTAATAGATTTTCAACTTTATTGCTAAAACATTAAGGTTCAATGTTGATTGGGAAAATTTGACAGTTTCGTGTAGCTTGACCTGCTGGCGTCTGTACATTTAATATGAGTCGTTCGTCCTTACCGACTAATTCAGTGTTCTAAACACAGAACACGTCCTAAATCAGTGAACGTGTAATCAGGAGCTCCAGCGGCTGAATTTCTTGTCCTAAATCGGATCCTAATGTCGGGTCCGATATTTAGGATGGTGTAATAAGCTCTTAAATGCGATTTAACTATCCTGGGGGTCTACTACTAAGTGCAATGTGCGAATGATCGGATCGGACCGACACATGGCCAAACCTAATATTATTGAAAAATGCGAAAAAAGTTCGGATCCTAAATATCCATGGTGTAATAATCTCTGTAGTCCGCATTGGATGTAAGTACCTACAGCAATTTCCCATTGCTTATGAAGTTTTTTAGTTTCTTATTTTTTTTCCATGCATTCATTTTTTGTTATATAATTCGGAAACAAAAATACAATGAGAAAATTAAATGCAATTTTTAAACAGGTACACATTTCATACAGTTAATTTTCTATTTCTTTCTTTATTTTAATCAAACGAAATAAAAAGGGAACTATTTTAGTAGAAAACTCAAAATTACCCGTAGCAATTTTGGTAGAAAATGCTTTTCTGTTATTGGACGAACATCGCAAACCGTTCAAACAGCCTTCAAAGTTGCTTCAAAGTTCAAACGTATGGCCGTTTGAAATCTCCTTTGTGAATTTGTCAACAATCATCAATAGTTTATTGTTAATCTTAACTTTATTTGACTTGTAATTTTATATTTTAAGCTAGTTTAAAATGGCGTCCTTAAAAGAAGACGAAAAGAAGGAAATTCCGGAAATTATACATGATCCTCAAACGACCTGCACCTATCAGAGGTTACGATTTTTTGGGAAGGTAAGTTTTCCACTATTTCTTTCAATATTATCATTGGCATTTGTTTTTTGTGTGTACATTCGAAGTAAAACAGCATAAATGAACAATTTGTGCGATTTGAATAAGTACTCAAAAGTTAACACCCTTGCCACGGTGTTCGCACCTGTTACTTTAAAAAAATCTTAATGGTAACCGTTAAATATAATTAATTGGTTGCTCATTAGCCCTACGGTCAATTGTGTGTATAAACGACGATCGTAATTATGTTCTTTCCATACAAACCGTGAGAAAAACCGTAATTGTCGGTTACATTTCAAATTCATCACAAGTTGGGCAACAGGTGCAACCCTGTTAACTTTGTTAGTTAACACGAACGTATAATGATTACACGCTTTGGGGCTTCATCACAAGCTTATGATATCTTGTGTGTTTACTGTAAGTTTTAGTAAATGACAAACTGCAAACTTTTCACCTCTTTTTAGAAACCCAAACTTAGTTTTATAGTCTCAGATAAACGTCAACTGTTCTTGTAACTCAAGGCTCAAGAAATTGCCTCAATTAAAACTTGTATCAAAAATAAATAAGGACAAAATAATTACAAGTCAGTAGTTACAGTCTGACAGTTGCATAAATTATCTTTGATTCATTAGTATACCATGTAGATTAAAATCTATAACAATCAGCTGTAATATGTTGTTAATCGGATAAAAATTACACATCAATCACACTAGTTTGAGTTGCATTCATTCATAAAATTTTCTGCAACACCCAAATATCAAACTACACACTGTCTTATACTTTTATTTCATGCATTTCTAGGGTGGCTTTGCAAAATGCTACGAGATCCAAGACATCCAGACAAACCAGATATGGGCGGGGAAGATAGTTTCCAAGAAACTGATGGTGAAGTCGAGCCAGAAGGAGAAGATGGCTCAGGAGATCTCCATCCACCGGTCTCTGCAGCACAAGCACGTGGTTGGCTTCCACAGCTTCTTTGAAGACTCACTCAATATCTACATCATACTTGAGCTGTGTAAGAGACGGGTAAGTCATTGAACTTAATGCATCAATATTTTGTCAAACTTAACTCTTACTAGCATATTTTCTATATTTGCATCTCTTGATTGGAGAGGTGAAGTGAATTGATTGATTCCCAGCTTTATCTTTTCATAGATTTATTCCTAATCTTATACTTTTCTTTTTCATATTACCTTTTATACACGTGTCTGTCTTGCCATTTTCAACTGACACATACTAATTTATTCATCACATAAGATAATTAATCATACTTATGTTTATTAACTCAAAACTGTGAAGGAAAACATTGTGACGACACCGGCATGTCCTAGAACTAAAAATTCGAAGACATGTTACATCTACCAACCCGCTTTGGGCCTTTGTGGTGGATTACACTTATGGAACATTCCCTCTTACAGAGAGCAGGCCCGTGTCCCAGCAGTGAGAATGTTATAGGCTAATCATGCTGTTTATTTCTCTTGCAGTCAATGATGGAGTTGCACAAAAGAAGAAAAGCAATCACGGAGCCAGAGACACGGTTCTACATGCACCAGATACTCATGGGGGTGCAGTACCTGCACAGCAAGCGCATCATCCACAGGGACTTGAAGCTCGGCAACCTGTTCCTCGATGATGACCTCCATGTCAAGATTGGAGACTTTGGACTTGCTGCCAGGATTGAATATGAAGGTTTGTGTTCATTGTCTTGATAGAAAATATTTTCCAGTGAGCCCCAAACTAGACAGTTAGTCTGTATCTTGCGGCTCCAATTAATAATTTACATAATGTTGATATTATAATCAGCTTTACCTTCATGGTTCATTGACCTGAACATAAATTACCATGTATGTTGTGTTTAGGTTGTATTGTTCTATTATATGATCTTAATTGTTGTGACACCTCATTTTGGAAAACAAATACGACTGTAAACTTAAACATAATCATACAATAATTATCATATTTAACTAATATTATAAAGAGAAAAGATTAGTCTTTCACACTAAAACGGCTGAACGGATTTGGATGAAATTTGGCACATGAATAGACCATGACCCGGATTAGGACATAAGATACTTTTTAGCCCGATTTTCCCTTGAGACCGAGACTGGTAGCTGAAACCACGGGGCGTAGTCAAACTATTTAATTCAAAACTATATGACATTACTACAGTTTACAGAGAAAAAAGTATCATATTAATACTTATTTACATTACAGGAGAGAGAAAACAGACATTATGCGGTACACCCAACTACATAGCGCCAGAGATACTGACGAAGAAGGGGCATTCCTTCGAAGTGGACATCTGGAGCCTGGGCTGCATCATGTACACGCTGCTCGTCGGCAAGCCGCCGTTTGAGACGTCCACGCTCAAGGACACCTACAAGAGGATCAAGCAGTGCGAATATAGGTACACACATCAATACCTACTTTAACTAAGACTTAAACTACTTTCAGAATTATACAAAAAAAAAAAACTATAGCATTGTAAAGGATGAAACAGGGATTTTTAGGATAACTTGGTTAATTTCTTAAATATATTTTGTTGATATGTTTCTTTAAAATTACGTATTTTTGATACTCTTGGCCTAGTTTGTGCATTAAATTTCTTTGAAACTTTGACAATGTTGCTACTGTGGGAGTGTAACGAAAATAAAGAAAATACATATAATGTTTATTTGATATAATTATGTCATAAGTCGACACAATATACCTACAGGATGACAGGAACATCGACGAGCGAACTGTAACCATGAATCTACACGATTCTAGACCCCTTTTAGAATATAAACTTTTCGTCAGCTATCTTCTAGATCAACTATAAAAAAAAATGCTTTTTCGTAAAAAAGTGAGCGAACCTACGCGGTCAAAATATGGAACAGCAATTTTTTTTTTAATAACCTTTGAAATTTTCAACACGGGGTCAGAATCGTGCACTGAATCCATGATAGCAGATTGTGCGTCCAAGTTCCTGCCACCCTTTATGTTGAGCCCATTCTATCATGAAGGTATATCTAATTACCTGGCAATGCATATAATTATGACGAAATTAAACTTCAAATAATAAATAATCAGCTACTGTTCGAAATGTTCAAAAACTCTTAATATATAGGCGTTTTTATATTACTTTTATTGGCGCCAATTCGAACAGGTTACCACAAAATAACGGAAAACTGTGGCGGCGTGGCAAAACCAGTATCACACTTCATGACGTGTTTGAACGTGAACAAACTATATTTATGTGAACTAAGTAACATTAATCATAATTTGTACAATTAAGCAAAGCTCATGATGTATTCTTTGAAATAATTATCCTTTCAAAATGTCTACCAATGTTGTGGTAGTGGAGATTGCTCTTCACTAAATTAATCTGCCTAGCTTTTTCCCAACTATGTTTGGGTAAGCTTCTAGTCTAACCAGGTACAGCTGAATACCAATATTTTTTTCTGCTCTTTACCAATCTTCATTTATTTTTTTTTAACTTTCCCAATACCGCTACTAAAGACTTACAATTACAAACAAATAAATTAGTTTATCAGCCCATTTAGCTATCGAAAAACCCGCCATACAAAATACTTGTAAGATTAATTTAGGAATACTTTGTATTGTTAAATAGCGAGGGAGTGCAACTAGCGATGAGCGTATGTTTCACGGGACCCTGGCATTCGTTGGGTAGACGGTACGC
This sequence comes from Apamea monoglypha, assembly GCA_911387795.2. Classification (NCBI taxonomy): domain Eukaryota; kingdom Metazoa; phylum Arthropoda; class Insecta; order Lepidoptera; family Noctuidae; genus Apamea; species Apamea monoglypha. Next base: position 14,076,296 of record OU426916.1, read on the forward strand.
GCACGCGTTAGTCAACGATAATACGGTCAACCAGCGCTACAGGTGGTTACAGAAATTTTGGTGATGGTGACGCGACTCGTTTGTAACATGTAACAGCCATAGACTCATATTGTTGCTAATTGACGAGAAAGGCAATTATTGTTGATGCTTTATTTTTTTGGTCCATCTAAAACTGTGTGACTTCATTTCATCACTCTTGTATTAATAAGCTTTTGTGAATTTCGTGTCTAATTTTAAATGTTTGTAATTTGTCAACTTGAAACGTCTTAAATGGTTAATCAAATTACTAATACACACAATTGAAATTGCACTCTCAAAATTAAAAATCTCCCTAAAAATTCACCTGATAATACACACAAACATTAATGAAAACCTAACTCGTCACACAGGATCCCGTCATCGCTGCGCAAACCGGCAGCATCAATGATAGTACTGCAACTGCAGTCAAACCCCGCGCGGCGGCCGTCTGTTGACAAACTCCTGCAGCACGAGTTCTTCGCGGCCGGTATCATGCCTGCCGCGCTGCCGCTCTCGTGTCTCACCACCGCGCCCAGGACCGACCAGCTTGAGGGCATCGCACTGCACCGCAGACCTCTCAACGAGGTTAATACTAATGGTAAGGGTACAAAAATTGATGAGCATATAATGGTCAAGTTCTTCATTGTGTTATTAATAGATACTACACACATAATACACTTCATAACCGCCGTATCATCATAATATTCCATTCAATCAATGAACACAGCATATTCAGTTCACTGCTGGACATAGGTCTCTCCCATCATCATTCATTAGTATAAGCAAAAGTTCATCAACTTTTATATTTCCCATTAAAGAGAACATACAAAACATTTCAAGGTTTAGATCACGTGGCGATGGCAGTGGACTCGCCAGTGAAGTGCAATGTGATCGCTGCAGAGCCGCGCGCCGTCGAGCCGACCTCGCACCGACAGAACCTCATCGCACTGCGCGATCAACTCAACTCGCTGCTTGTTAACAAGGTGAGAACTTGGAACAACCTGGATGGATACAACAGAAATTGTTTACTGAATCTCACATCATTTCTGTATTCCAGGGCCAGGCACTACACTGGCACACACTACACAGGCAGGGTGTACACTGCCTACCACAGATTTTATAAGTGCCATGACTGAACCTTGGGCTCATTTATTTGCATTATAAATTCTCTTTATTGTAATTGGAAACAATTATCTGACCATTTATTGTTGTTTGACCTAAAATCTTTAATCAATGGATATATTTCTGATTTAGTATTTACAATGAAAACTGAAGATCTATCTGAGCTACTGTTACTGCTATTCAGTCACGAAAACGCTGTCTATATTTTGTTGACAAAAGCAACTTTATCAAACTTCTAATTCTTTCTACAGCTGAAGTGCCGTCCAGAATGTCTGACAGACGAGCTGGGCGACCCCGCTGCCCAACCACTGGTTTGGGTGGGCAAGTGGGTGGACTACAGCGACAAATATGGCTTCGGATATCAACTCTGCGACGAGAGCGTCGGCGTAATGTTTAATGATACCACCAAACTTATCATGTTATCTAATGGACTGTGAGTATACCTGTGTACAGACAGCATCACTGTGTCTCCTCAAGTTTAAAATTTGTATACTGCTTACTGAATTTGTTACCACTATCCTAAGGAATACTTTCAAAAGAGAATGGCTTGACGTGGATTCGAACTACCGCATTGCCCAACGCGAACCTCACCTAATTGATAAAGCTGTATGTACATACTATAGTTTCATGAACTTTATCATTCGAAGCTGGAGATAAAATGAGAATATAAAAAACATAATGGCAAGTCACTGTACTTTACATGTCTTAGGCTAGAAGACTACCGTTGCTTGTCGACAACTACGCCAAGAATAGTGGTTTGTGGCTAATTTCTACCTCTAATTTGGTATGCACCATTTAGCCAGTTCCTCTGTACGAAATGGCTAAAGGGTGCATAAATTCATGATGCATTCGCGTTTTTAAATGTTTATAAAAAATATGCAATCAACAAAAACGTCTGCACATTTCTAACGGACTTTTCTTTCGTACAGGAATGTGCACTATATCAATCGGCAGGGCCAAGAGCAGTACATGACAATGCGCGAATACCCGCAAGAGCTCGACAAAAAGATGAAACTCCTCACTTACTTCAGGAGATATATGACTGAGCACCTTATGAAAGCTGGTAAGCTATCACCACTATACATATGTAACATAATTAACGACAGAGCTCATACACCCCAATTAGAGTATTGAGTTAAAAGCATAATACAATGACCAAAACTTATTTTGTTCTCAAACTATTTTAATAAGAAAATCGTATTGACTCTAGCATTACTTTATACATTTAAAATTGAGTCTTATCATCTTGAAATAAGATTGATTTAATTTTCTTTGGCTCAATCGGCGGACACATAACTTTGAAAAAAAAAAACCCTATATTAAAACTTTGAAATCGATACAGTAGGTAGTCAATTATGAACAAACTACTTTCAGGAATTCAGTTTATTATTTTATACCTTATATGTTATACAAGTTTAAATTCGACTGGGCATCTTACAAGCTTACTTACTAGGACTTCTGATTACCTAATTTTTGTGAATGCATTAGTAATGTTTTGTTTGTAATCACAGGTGCATTAGTACCAGTGAGAGAGAGTGACGGACTGTCTCGACTGCCGCATCTGCACCAGTGGTTCAGAACCACGCTGGCAGTCATCATGTACCTGACCAATGGAACACTACAGGTAAATTTATATTAACAGTAATGCATATTAACAATCTGCATATTTGTACCGGCCATTCGAATATTTTTCATTGTTTAACCAGTTGAATGCCTTAATTACAGAAACAATGAAAAAGCCTCGCGTGGATCTATGTTCCGCATTCGATAATACGAAGGGTTAATAGTCCCTCACAACACTTGGCAAACAATATTCTAATACTCCATTTTCCCCAACAGATAAACTTCCAAGACCACACAAAGATAATCCTGTGTCCGCTTATGCAAGCTGTCACATACATAGACGTGGAGAAGAACTTCCGAACGTTCCGCTTCAGCACGATCGAAGAGCACGGCTGTGATAAGAAGCTTTACACGAACCTCACGTACGCACTAGAGAAACTCAACAGTGTACTAGCCAACAAGCTCTGCTAGTCGCCACTCGACTGCCCACCTGGTATAATAATTAATTAAATGAATTTAATATTGCCTATACTTAATTAGTAGATTCATGTTCTACATATAGATACACATAGATAGAACACACTAGAGGTGATTCTACGCCCATTGTTTCAATTGTTAATTTATTAGCAACATACATGATTTTGTTAAAGTTTATTTCGTCTCTAAAAATCAATTTCAGTAGGTTTTTTTTTTTTCTAAAGAATTACTTTTATGTCCACCCATTTTTTTTTCTCTTGTTATTTATTCTTTCATATCATAAACTTAGATATGTTAGCCACAGAGTGCGTAGTGAGTGTTTACCTAGTAAATTGGAATGGAATCATTGTGATTCCCATTAACGTCGCAAGCCGGCATTATTTTGATTCTATATAAATTGAAGTTAATGAAAACGCAATAGAATAGGTAGAAAAACTCGCAGTAGGCGCTGGTCAACATTAATGGTACTTTATTTTACTTTCCTACTAGAGCACTGCTGCTCGAACTTTGGACAATATAGAGTCCAGTATCTGCCATCTTAGATTTTGTATTTAATATCTAAGTAGATGTAAAAATAGTGAATATGTATTCAACTTCACTATGCCCGTCTGTTACCTTAGGAGGTCCACATCAGGCGCGGTGCTGTGCGACTTGTCGCCGTTTGTGTTCTTTTAATTTTACATGACCGTACGTCCCATTTTGTAGGAAACGCTCTATACAAACCGCGCCGCGCCGCACCGTGCTTGGTATGTAGGGCTCAGTTTCATAGGAATCTAATTTGTAACGTGACATTCTTATGGACACCTCGTCGCGTTCGTGATTGCATTAGATAAGTTAAATTTTAGTAGAACCTCTTGACGTATGTGGTTGATTGAGAGCACCATGACTGAGGGCTGCGGTGCGAGCGGGGTTGCGTTTGGAGTTTTTTTTATTTAGTTTTATAGCTATATTTTTATAACTTGTTTCCGTGCTTCAGTAACATCGGATAAAACATGTACGGTGCGGCAACAGTTCAGCAAGCGTCCGCGAACACAGGACGTGCCGGTGTGAACCAAGCCAGTACCTAAAAGTTCATAATAATCAACTGAGCGCGACCGTGCTCGCTATCGCGGACGCATGTTGAGAGCGTAGGTATGGCCGTACCGTTAGTTGATTTACATAGTAACATGCACCATCGATAAGACGATGACACTACACCCTTTATTTCCAAATTCAACAAATCTTACAAGCTGGAGATGTGAAGCGTCAGTATTATTACAAATTCGGTGTTGTTGAAGCACTAATTCTAATTTGTAAACGAGTTCTCAGGGGTCTGTTACCTCTCTCATTGTATAATATAATTACAAACTATTTGACAATAAAGTTATTAGGAAAATGAAACTTGTTTGTATTTCTTTAATATTTTAATTCATTCCATCCTTAATGATGTTATCATAATGTCAAATATCCATTTATCGCTTTTAACAATTTGTTTAAGACAGCATAGATAACCTTTAATTTCAAGCATTTGTACAGTATCATACAGTCTTGCCAAACGTTTGGAATGCACTAATGTTGTAACTTTAGGAACTTGGTTGCTGTCATGATTACTCGGAAATGGAAAAACAATAGCAGAGGTGCCACAAACAATGACTTTTCAGAATGTCCTTGTGCCTCTCACAGCTACATTATTTATCACTGAGGGTTTGTTCATTGAAGAAATAGATCATTTTTTGCATTTTGACCAGCAAAAATCAAACTTATGTTGAAAATAAAACTTAGTGACTCTTGCGATAAGTACAGTCATGTAGACACATTAATGTCCCTATTTATGTACACAAATAGTGATCAAACAAACCCCAAATATACAACCTAACAAAATTACAAAAAATTTATTATACAATAAATAATAAGTTACAATTATAATTCAGAATGTATTGCGTGCTGGTGGGGTAGTAGTTCACCGGGGTGAATGAACAGCCCCTCTTTGGCTTGCCAGTCTGTGTATGCGCCGTATTGCGAATTGATGCCGACGATCTCGCCCTGCCCACTGATCGGTCGGCCGAATGTACGCCCAGAGCCTGCGAGGAACCTGTAACAGAAGTAAAAGTACCTACTTCAGTAAGGTCTCGAGAATTATCACTTTTGAAAACGTGACTTGATTCTTTACTCCCCTTGAGCCTAGATTGCAGACACATTATTTCCAGAAGGTATTATATTAGAAGGAGGCGGGAATTTCATTATTTTTGACCTTGGATGACTGGTTTTTGAGATATTTGTGAAAAACTAATAAATAAAAAGCGATTCCAACTTTTATTGGAACTTGGAAGTTTTACTGGTGTTTATACTTTTTTGAGTTTTTTGTTTTTTTTTGCAAGGGTCAGGGTCGTCTAAATGTCATTCGGTCTAAGAAGTCTAGTTTTTTAGATATTTGCGAGATTTTAAAAAGGTATTATTACAATTTCAATGAGAGTTTAGGCTCTTAAATCACATCAGCAAATGTTCTCAACACACACTCTGGGTTCACGAACAAGTTTTGCAACAAGTGTAGTAGAGCATCAAAGTTGTAAATATGTAGTAATATACAGTAAAATGGATGAGGGATTTTCTATGAGAGTTTGGAATGGAGTTGCGTGACATCACATTTTGGACTTGCATGTTGGAGATTTTGTTAATAAACATCTTACAAGGGGTCCCCACTTTCATATTTGCTCTGTTTTGTCTAGCTCCAAGTCTTATAAAAATCAATAAAACTTGATTTGTTCTCAATAAAACTTGATTTGATCTCATTAATGTCAGAAGGTAAGATACTTACGCCCCAGTATCAACGTGTCTAAACTTGACAGGAGTGTCTCGCCTCCAGTAATCATTATTGCACACCACAGTCCAGTGGTCTCCGCTGTCTCCTTCACCCTCCTCATCACCGTAACATGAAACCTCCTGGTTGCCAGACAGTGGGGATGAGAAGTAATGGGAGTGAAGATTCTTCTTGGTTGATACATGCTGCATCCGGATGTTGCTGTTGCATTTTATGGGAACCCTGGAATATAGAAATGTGACAATTTTATTAATATGATATTAGTATTACTCTAGGTTGTATGAAAGAATCCTTAAGAAGCATCTAGGTAACACTGAAAAAGAACTTGTGCCTTAGTAAGCTGTATTTTCCCACCAACGTGAAGGTATTATGGTAGCACCTTACCCGCGTTTGCACGACTCGGCCATGGGCGCCCGCACCAACCAGTGGCTGTTGTAGTCATCAGCCACATCCACTGCCGTCACTGACTGCTGACCAGAGCCCGAGCCATACTTCACGTCGTGTGAGTGAAGTCGTAATCTCAGGTCTGTGTTTATCATTTTCAAGATAGAGCCGCATGTCACAAATTCTGCTTTTGATCCTGAAAAACACAATTTAGCTATGTTAGAACTCCTAATTATGCATGTTTTAATTCATAACACCTTGGTATTTAATCTAAATCTCGTATCCTCCCATAACAAAAGGCCACGTAATTTTTTACAACCGACCGCTGTATGTTAGAAATGGGTAACAAAATTATTGGTAATCAACTATACCTTGTGAGTTTTGTACTGACAAAAGGGTGAGCAATACAATAGATAAAACACTGTGAAATACGTGGGAATTTGTTGAAAAAGCCATTTTTTCGCCTAAATAGTTCTCACATCCACACACCACAGCTTGACTTTACGAGACAGTGATAATGATAATGTCAAATTGACAAATGACCCCCGATGTTGCCAGATCAAAGCATGTTAAAACCGCTACACACAAATAGGTTGCAAGCGGCTAACCCCGACCATTTTATTCCTCATCACTTGTTTAGTTGTAATGAATGAGCGTAAAAATTGAAATGCGTCTAGGCTTGTTTTAAATATGCATCGGCCGCTCTCGTCTTTCGTTTTACACATGCAGAAAAAAGGTTCATTATCTATGAAATTCTGCATGAGACAGTGAGATGAGACTGTCATCAGCGTCATCTGTCAGTTTGCCAATCAATTCAATTGTCAGTGAAAAAATTCCAGTTTACTGCAAATTAAACCTGTGTGTAACATTTTGCAATATCTTTCTACCATATTGTGAAGATAAAATTGATCGAAATTCAATCATTGTTCACTGATTGTGTTTGAGATTTCATTGTTACCTAAATATGAATAGCAGCGGTTATACACCCAATACAGGTGTCACAGGTGCGTAACCAAAACAATACGATGATAATTAAAATTATCCTTCTGTTTGAATAGGGAAAATTGTTCATTTGTATTTTCCAGCACCAATCGATCCCGGCTGGAACGACCCTCCGAAATTTTCTTACAATCTGCAGACTACACCGAATAAGCCGCGAAATATTTTGAATAAAAGAGTGGCATTTCCCTTATCAAGCGCCACGTCTAGTCCTGTTGCCATGCCCCCTATGAACATACCACCAATGCCTGCAGCATTCCCTCTTGGAACACCTGTTCAGATTCCAAGCTTACAACCACAAGAAATAGATGTGGACAGTGAGAATACTCTAAAGGAAGTGAAGGGAATACTTCTAGAGCTGTTGGATAACAGCAGCGAGCTTGGTGCCAAAGCAAATGATATCCGAAGAAGAATAGGGGTGATGGAAGAGATGTGGTCATCTGGGAAATTAGATAGTAGAATATTTGTGCAAATGAAGACCCTGGCATATGGTGAGTTCTTATTCTTTTATGATTTGATAAACAATTCTTTGGAACTTCTTATGAATCCTTTATATTCATGTTATTTTTGTTTATAATCTAAATTGCTGTCTGTAAATCTAAATGTATTATTGTTTTTTTTTAGTGTGAGTCATACTGTTATTGATACAGCTAAGACCTACACTCATGCGCACTGAGCAACTAGACCATAAAGCAGTAACCATTTATGTAATGTTTCATGACTTTCCCTTTCAATATAAGTTATGTAAACATTCATAAGCGCTCATTGTAAACAATGCCTTATCAATATTTAAATAGAATACAAATTGGTTTAGCCTTTTCACAATTCCTTACTTGGAATTGAAAGCCCTCAAAAAAAAAAGAGTAATAATAATTCAGTATTATTATTACTCTTTTTTTTTTGAGGGCTAAAGTATCAGTAGTTTATTGATGCCAAAACTTTTCTATGAAAGACCTTTATCAAGCAGTGCACAAAAATGGAATTATGATAATGTCATTCTTTTTTTTTTTCATTGTCCTATATTGTGTCCCTTGCTGGGCAAGGGCCTCCCCGTTTTCCTTCCAAACCTCCCTGTCTTGTGCGATCTCTGACCATGTTGTCCATGCAAAGCTTATCAGATCAATGTAAATAATACATTTTTTTTTTTTGTTTTTTTGTTCAGCACTCCGGGATGACACTCCAACGATAGCGGATGATATACACAGAGCACTAATGATTGACCATGTGAGTGCTGTCGGCACATGGATGCCAGGCATCAAGCAACTTATACACAACTGTATAGCTCGCTCAGAACTGCTCTCCATAGACAAGGAATAGAATAGACATAAGAATCGATTTCCAGCTGCTATTTTCCATATCGCATTTTAACTTACTATAGTTGCTTCCATTCTTGCTTAACTCATTGTATGCCAAAACGTGGATGTGCATTCTCAGAGTCAGATAGGAAATGCCGACCTCATCTAGTTTTAATAATAATAATCCAGGTTTGATCCAGCCTGTACCCATCTTGCTGTCCTCCCCCCAGCGACGCCCTAAGCCGAAGTCCGTACCGCCCTTAGTGTGCAGTCGCTTAGTTTGTAAGTTATTCCCCCCAGGCTAGAGGCTTTGAGTTTACTTAAGGATAGCCCGGTTAAGTAGTCACAACCTCTTAAGGTCAACTAAGAGACACCATTATAAAAATAAAAAAAAAACAATGCAAACAGATAACATATTATGACCATTATTTGGTCTTATAATGTTTTCTAAGTTTCGTAGTGTCTTGTTTCAGAGATATTAAAGTTCGTAAAAAAGAAATACAAAATGGCGCGACAGTAGGTATGCCAGGCTCCATATAAATTATATATATTATTATTATATATATTCAATCCCCATTACATTGTGTTAATGGAATGGGGGGTACAGGCTGGATCAAATCTGGATTATTATTATCACAACTAGATGAGGTCGGCGACTTGATGATTTCCTATCTGACTCTGAGAAGAAAGGCCGAAACAAACTCTGAGGTCACAGTCCCGGGAATTTAAAGCTACAGGCTAAGCTACGGCGCGGGCTGGTACTTCATCGAGCAAAGGTCGGGGGGGGGGCACAATTTAGTTGGGGTCGTCGCAAGGGACCTCGGCGGCGAGGTCGGAATGTCGGTTTTTTGTGTTTGTGCACCGTTCGCCACCGACCTTTAAAGCTCTTTTACTGTGTCTGTGATAGCGGCATGCTAGATCTTATCCTAAAAACAACTGAAAAAAAAACAGCACAATGAAGGACACTTTTTATACAACTTTTTTTTAGTAAACTTAGTTTCTCCCATAATAGCCAAAGTCCCCTAATTCCTTTGTAAAAAAAAAAAGAAATATTAAAAAATATATAGATATTTAATTAACCCTGCAATAAAACTGTATACTTATCATATTTTTAAGGAAAGTATTGTGATGTTTTTATTAAGTTAAACTTCTAAGTTTGCCATGTGAAATATGAGGTACAATATAAGTTGTGTTGTGTTGTAAAAGTTGTAAATAAAATACTATAATTATATATATCAATACTTTATTTGTTCTTATTTTAGACAGTCCATAACGTTATATTCGTGATCCTGCACATTTTCACAGTCGCTTATCAAAATATAATAATTATATGACATGTACTTGATTCTTCTCTGTACTTTACTGAATTATCGGTTTCGCGAAATGGAATCGTAGTTTATTTGCAAATAAATTTTCCACAACTCTCCATTTCTATAAGAAACTCATCAGTAGATCATTCCTAAAAACTTCCGTACCCCATCCTTCTCAAACCCTGATTTCCCTCCGTGTCTATGGTCTATATGCCTCGTTTGATAGGCTTGGGCGCTACAGTGACTCGCACTGGCCGACACAACTCGATGAGTTGCGCTGGCTCGCGGCCGCCGCCCTCTTCCACCGCGAGGCACACGGAGATATCCACGCCGCAGGGCTCCGTCCACACGCCGTGCGATATCAACACTTTGGTTAGGAGACGCACGTTCTGGGTGCCATCGTCATCTGTGAAAACGTTAATTATGATTTGATTTGATACACAAGATAGTCATGCTTTTTATGCGTAAATACAATGATTGTTTTTTTTATAAGCGTAGCTTAGAACTAATTTAATTAAGTATTTCTAAAAGAAAAACAGAAAAAAATGCTTTGTCAGAAGTTGGATAAACTTGCGGCGAGGGTACTAATTGCTAAAGTAATTTAAATAAAGTGAGAGAACTATTGATTTGAAGATTTCAGTTTCCCTTGATATAATTGGCATCATCAGGGAGGATCAGCTGAATATAATGCGATCTTTTTTTTGCAATTTACAAGGCTTTTACTTTGCTCCAGTATAAATATATAAATAATGCGCTAAACGTTTCCGCCCCAGCTTGGCTGTTTTTGGTTGACGTCGACGATTCCTGTTTTGGAGCGCAGTATTCCAGTGTTGATCCGTAATGATAATTATAGAAATCCCACTTACTGGTATTCTGATGGTCGAGCGGCCTCAGGTGGTCCTTGTGCGGCACGAGCGCGTGCACCCTGGTGTCCGGGTAGGCCACGCGCACGCGCAGCTGCGCCGGGTTGCGCACGCGCAGCACCTCGGCCTCCAGCGCCACGCCGGCCACGAGGCCGGCACTGAAGCGCACCACGGTGTCGTTGTCGGCGGCCGGCTCCAGGATGCTCGCTGTGCACATGCGGATCTGTGCACATGAAATAAACCTTTTATTGAAAACTATATTTTTTCGTTGGCAAAACCTCTTTGATTAATATCGTAGATCTATGATAAGATTAATACCCTTTGCTTGAAGAGAAAGGAGGGCTATGTCAGACTTCTAACGATTAAATTCCGCGAGAGTGGAATTTTAGTTGGCGTATGTTCCGTTCCATGTGAAAACTAGCTATCAAAATAACAACTATTATAAATAGCAACTATTTCAAATAATAATATTAACTTTACATACTATAGTTGTACAAGGATCCTTTGGCGTGTGGCCAAAGTCGGAACTAACGTTGCCATTTTACCTGTATCCTTTTATCATGGTACTTATTCTTCAAATATTTTAACTAGAATAGTAACTGGTTACTAGATAGATAACTAACTAGTTACTTTTCTGACTGAAATGTTTGACATAGCTATGAAAAATGTTACAAGCAAATAAATGGACGTGTTTTCGCTTACCTACTCATATTCGTATATTTGTGTGAAATCTATTTATTATACAGTAAGTTGAAACTGATTAATGTGTTTTTGTTTAAAGTCTTTTTTCACAACGTCACAACAGCAATAACATACCTTGATATTAGGTTTAGGTATGACAGGCAGAGGCGCGGACTGCAACAGCGGCATGACGGCGCGGGCCAGCGCGGCCGGCTTGTGGTCCGCGTTCATGGACAGCTGGCGGAACACGGCGATCGTGAACGGGTCGGGCTCCACTCCTGACAAGACAATGAAGATTAATGGGGAAGACGATCATAACGAGGCTATAAAAGTTGCAGTTACAAACACTTACATGATTAACAAATGGGAAAAATATTTAAAGCAAAATCGTTTTTGACAGAGGGTCGGCAAAACCTAAAATCCTCTACTTTTTTTTTTCGGAAACGAGTTCTGAAATTCTTGGAATCCAATAAGTAAATTCAATGTTTCGTTGATTTTAACATCATCTACTAAAGTCAGTTGCTTCCTTTCGCGGCCGACATATCTCCTGAGTTATATAACCAGGGATCAAACTCGTTGCATACCTGCAGACGCCAGCAGTCGGTCCAGCAGCTCGGCGTGGTGCGTGAGCGCGGCGGCGGCGGACAGCGCGGCGGCCGGCGCGGGCGGCGCGGGCGGCGCGGGGCTGGCCGCCGCGCACAGCCGCGCCGCGTGCGCGCGCAGTGCTAGCTGCCACACGCAAGCGCTTTCCTGCTCGGATACACCGCTGAACTGGTGCTGTAGCCTGGTGAAATGGAATCACTCTTTCAATTTCAAGTAATAAGGTAAAAAGACGATATTAATTGTCCTGACACTACAAGTCGTAACGGTAGCACATTACAACTTGTTTAGACATACTAAGGTTTATTGAAATCTACGTCATCAATTTGTTATTTCAGGTTAAAAAAATATCAACTTTATTTTAGTAATAATTAAGTTGATTTCAAAGTGACCAGCACTATTGAAAAGTTATAAAAATGTATAAAGTTGGAGCGTAAACTGAACTTTATTGTCTAAAAATTAAAATTATTTTTCCAAAAACTCATATTTGTTTACATGTTTGGCAACTAAATGCAGGTTACCGTCATCAGTTTGCATAAATTCCAGATACACTAGTAGGAGACAATAACAACTCTTCCACAATTATATTATTACCTTTGATCAATAATAGTACTAGATTCCCGATAAGCGCTTCAAAAATGGCCCGAAAAATAAGACAATAAATACTTTTGTGGTCTTATTTCAAATTAGTATGGTCCAATCACAGCCAACATTAAGACGTCAAAATGCCGCAGTGTGCGTTCAAAAACTGTGTAAATAACCACCGTAACACCAAGGTTTTGGAAGGAATATCTTTTTTCTCATAAGAAGTCTATATCATTAAGTGTTTTCTATAAAATAAAAACAGAATTAAATAATAAATATAATTAAATTAGCTAATATTATAATTGTTTGGCCAGTGTTTGCTACAACGCACCAACTATTGTGTCAAACATCGACTGTTCTTGAACAGGGAATGCATGGAGTAGTGTTGTTATTGTATAATGTTATTTTTGTTTATAGATTTCCTAGTGACCCATTTCGCTGTGCAGAATGTGTATCTATCGTCGCGAAAGAAAGAGAAGAAATATACAACCCTTATAAAAATTCGAGAATATATTACAAATAATTATAGAAAAATTCATTGATGTAAGATTACATTATATTTGTAAGAAAGAAACTGCTCAAATAAAAATTACTTCTAAAAGACAGCTTTATAACAAGCTGAATTGTATATAAGTAGTTTATCAGCCATCTTGTTACCATAACACAAGCATTAGGTTGCTTAGCTTGGGACAAATGGTGCTGTGTGAAATGTCCAGGGATTTATTTATTTATTTATTTATTTATTTGAATCTGTTTAAAGGTAATTAAACACAAACGTATATGTATACAAAAGTATATAGAATAATAATGTAAGTACTACATTATTATTTTATATACTTTTGTATACATAATACGCCGAAAACACGTTTCTTGAATCCCTTTATTTTTTTTTTACTTTATTTTTTTTTTATCACCTATTTGTTGTAATAGCGGCAATGTAAAATAGTATCTACTACTTTTTTGAATCGGTCAAAAATATTTGCCACCATACAAAAAAACGCTAAAAAAATTACTAAGTCTTTCAACACTTACTGTGTTCTGAGCATTGAAATGTAATACCAAGAACTACGTCTAGTTCCACAATAGAATGAGCATGAAATTGTAAACAAAATGTTTTTAACCTTATTACTTAGACTTTAAGTTTCATTTTAGAATAAATATTTTTGTACTGATCACTTTTTATTTTCAAGCGACATGTTAAAGTTAATGCTTATATCCTTTCTCAGATGAAAGGACTTAAATATATTTTTTAATGGTAATTAAACTTTATGTTCAAGCAATTAAGATTCATATAATCAACTGAAGTTGTTAATAATATTAAACTTTTTTATAAAAAAATCCTTAATCTAGTATTATTATTGATCGAAGATTATTACTGTAAAATAGATTCTAAAAGCTAAATCACTTCAGTCAACGAGACCTATTTATAAATTATACTGATTCAGAAAAACATTATACCTGAGACAGTCAGTAGCCAAATGTGCGAGTGCATGCGAGGGTGGTCCGTTAGAGCTGTGCAGCGCCGAGTTCAGTGCGAGAACGCAGCGAGCAAACACTGAAGTGAACTGTGCTGCGCCTGATACCGCTGGTTCCATCTCCGCTAGTCTAAGGAAATATACGATTTGAATTTACAAATAATCTAAATTCTAAGGTGATAGTCAAAACCGAAGCAATATTTAGAGAACTCATATAAGTTTATAAATACATATTACATACAGATCGTCGATAGGACGTTTCGATAAAATATTGCAATTATACCCTGTCCATTAGGTTAACCGTTTTTTGATAGCTGTCTTGGAACGTACATATTCCAGATTACGTAAAAGTTAACTTTAAAATGCATAATAAAATAAATATATAAACTGCCTTATGTTATTGAAGGCTTCTTACACACATTATAATACCGTACGTGTATCAATCAATGTATTCTGTGTTGCTGCAATCACCATTTCCACCTGTCAAAAAACGGTTTACCTAATGGACAGGGTCGCCCAGTTGTGATCGCTAAAAAATTAAGACAACATTAAACAATCAGTCATCATTTTGGACCACTCATAACCTCTCAAACCGATTCCGAATAGGTGCCAAATCAAACAAACAATGTGATGTCACAAACTAACTTGTTAAGCTGCTCCTCGGCAGACTGCAGCATGTTGAGCCTCACGTTGGTAGACAAGGTCACGTTGTCGATGTGTTGTAGCACCGAGTCGAAGAATCGCCGCACTGCACTATCGTCCATCGCAGACTCGATCTTCTCCGCGCTCGATTGTTGGGCGTCACCTGCGACAACGATTAAATATTTGTATATGTTATGAAGGCACTAACTGAACATCACTCTGGTGATACATTTATATACTCTTGCAATGCGTTAGGCAGCATTGCTTTCTCGGAAAAAGACGTAATCAGAGCACTGAGAAAGCTTAATGTATGCAAGGGTGCAGGTCCAGACGGTCTACCACCTATATTTGTCAGAAAGTGTGCAGTCAGTCTATCTCTTCCACTCAAAATAATATTAAAACTTCTCAATTTCCTGATAAGTGGAAGTTAGCACATGTAGTGCCCGTTTTTAAAAAAGGGGAGGCCGATAACGTCAAGAATTACCGACCTATCTCTATTTTGTCTGTATTTTCAAAAGTTTTCGAGTCTCTCTTGTGTCCTATCTTAACCGCTCATTCGAAAATAGAGATAGCTCCGCAACAACACGGTTTTTGCGCTCAAAAAACCACTACGACCAACTTAGTTCATTACGTTAATGATGTTTGCAAGTTAGTAGACTCACGCAAGCAAGTCGACTCTCATTACACCGATTTTAGTAGTGCGTTCGACAAAGTAGACTCAATTGAAGTTCTAGCATAAAATATATGCGACAATCTGTACGTTTCACACCAAGAAACGTGTTCTGACCAATAGTTTTTAGACAATCGAGAAAAACATTACAACGGTTTGGTGACTGCTTCCTTTCCATTCAAACGAGCTCAGGAGACCCTGGAGGGGACAGTACCCTTGCGTAACACACTTTAAATCACAATCCGAGAGTTTTGAAGGAAATTCCTAATACATTGATTCATAGGTTTGAAATATTCGTTCGCTCAACAACGTAGATAACGCAATGAACGTGGCTAAACTATCAAAAGGAAAGGAATTGCGAAGAGTTGTCATTTTATGTGTGTCACGCAATTGCCCCGCAGGTTCGTCTTCATTTGTATCCCTTTTATTGTGTTCTGAAGAATCACCTTAATGTGGTTTTAGTCAGTAGCAGTCTGATACCTCTATCCCTCCGCCTTTTCCCAAACATCGGTCTAAGGCGTTCACCTTCCTGAAATGATTGCTTTAATAGAACTTACCTATGGGTAGATAGGGCACGAGGTGCGGCATGGTGTCTCGGAGATACGTGTAGTGTTTGATGGTGTGCTCTTCAAACAGAGGTAACATGGTGGTGCAGTGCTGCGCCGCGTTCAGTACCAGGATCAGTACACACATATCTATGGTAGTAGTCAAGGTATGTATTATGTTTTTAAAGGCTTGTAGATTAAGAAGAAACACTATTTTCCTAGATTAGATATCCTGTTTTTTATATATGTAAACATATAACCGAGAAAACCCCATATTTAAAGGGATATAAATGTAATGATGGAGTTTATTGCCCATTCTTCTCCATACGAAAACTACCATTTGGAAGGGGCGATTAGAATTAATTTTATTTTACTGTAATTTTTGACGTTCAAGTGCCTTTTATGTGCCTATTTAAAATAAATGCTTTGACTTTGTTAATACTTTTTTTACTCCGTGCAAGGCAAAAATATAACCAACAATACACAGCAATTTATTAACCGAACTCTATCAACTCTTGGACACCCCTAATGATCATTAGATTTTCATGGAGAATGGTCCCCAAAAAAAAAGACATCCGAATTGAAAACCTCCTTCTTTTTTGAAGTTGGTTAAAAATACTCCAAAATAAATGCAGTTCCAGTGTAAAGAAAGTTATGAAAATGGGTTATGTAACCCATAATATACTTGTTATATTAGTCAATTATTATTTGTATAAGTGTGGACGTAATGTTTCTTGCCGGCTCTTCTACATAAGAAACGGCCAATTGGAATTGTGCTTCTAGCTTCTGACGTTTCAGAAGTGCATGTAGGATTATGTGAAATAAGATAATTTTAATTCGATCAAAGGATACAGGCTGGGTCTTCGACATCAGGCTCGGGCATGTCGAAGAAGGGATGCACGGCGAGCAGACGCGTTGTTAGTGGCAACACTAAGGATGCGTGAGAGCTGCCCAGACGCTGCACGCAACGGAATGTCGACCGCTTGTCCTATGGAATAACAATACATTTACATGACAACACACAACAACCAGGCGATTTTTTTTCAACGTTGTAATCGCGACTTGCCTTGTCACGTCGCACTGCTAGTATAGTATCACAATATTAGTTGCACTTACTTGTGGATACCTCTTGAGATTCTCCAATATCTTGTCGATGCACATTTCGAGGCAGGTCTTCGACGCGACGGTGCACGAGCCGAGCATCCGATGGAGGCCCTCTCTCACATCCATTGAATAGTCCTGAAATAGACAATACTGCATAAGTGCCATAGTACGCTGAACATTGATGCCAGGCAAGTGGTGTTTAAAGACAACCAATCTTAGAGCCTTGAGCAGTGGTGGCCCAGTGGTAACGACCCCCTCTTACGAGTTGTAGGTCGTGGGTTCGAACCCAGACAGGCGCTTGACTTGTGTAAATCATTTTCATCACCACTGCTCTCAAAACGGTGAAGGAAAACATCGTGTAAACCGGCATGTCCAAGAACCAAAAATTCGGAGACATGCGACATCTACCAATCCGCACCGGGCCCGCGTGGTAGATTACGGCCCACTCCCTCTCACAAGAGAGGAGGCCTGTGGCCCAGCAGTGGGAACATTATAGGCTGATTATGTAATCTTAGAGCCTTACTAGTTTGTCCTTTATCCGGTTGTATGCCGTTATTATAGAATCAATTAAAAAGCTATTGTCTCTTGCGAGGTTCCACGGCATACGAAGGGTTAAGTACAGAAACTAACTTAATGCCTTAGGCGACTTAATGCCTTAGGCGACTTAATGCCTTAGGCGACTTAATGCCTTTCCCAGTCAACCTTTGGGTGACGCAGATACAAACATAAGTAGTTGGTAGGTATAACATCCATAAATGTTGCAAAAACGATTGACCCTAGTGTCCCGCATTTTTAATACCATCCAAGGGTTTATAGTATATTATGTAAAGTTTTCATAAAAAGGTAAACACGAGTTGTGCAGCGTTGTTGCAGCAACATAATTTTATGTACCGGGTAACATGTCGCTGGCAACATATCACACAGTTTTTGTGTTTATGTTTAATACCAACAGTTTCTGTGTTTAATACTTCACCTCTAAAGCTCCCAGTATAGTCTCGAGCTGATCTTCCCTGAGTACGATGTGATGCGCGATGCGCGTGAGACTGTCGATGGCGCGCAGGCGCACGTCCTCGATCTCGTCGTTGAACATGTCCACTAAGAAGTCCAGTGATGTGGTCGCGAACACTACGTTCTCCATCGAGAGCTGGCAGACTGCGTCTACGGCTGCTGTGCGAACCTCTGAATGGGGAGATAAGAAAGTATTTTAATCATTACATTGAGTAGTTCCGTGTCTGACAAAGAACCATGGATGGACCGTGGACCGGAACCGTGTCCGTGAGACCGTGGTAGACAAAGTATAGTAATCCACTAAAATTTTAACCATTTTAATGAAAGTAAATAAATAAATAAGAATGTTATTAACGCAGCTGACTGACGACGCTCAAGATGCGACGCAGATATTGTTACTTCTGGAGGCTCCTTTGATGTATCCCAAAATATATCCTGTGACATACCCATGAGCTCGTCCTCCAGGCCGTGCACGAAGGCCCCGGCAGCCCCCCCGGGCAGCAGCTGCACGGTGGCGCTGTGCAGCAGCTGCCCCGGCGCGTCGTCGGCCCAGCGCCGGCCCGACGCCCACGCGCCGCTGCGGACTAACTCCGCGCCGCGCTCGTGGGCTGTGCGCTTTTTCTGTAAGAGTATGGGCACATTGAGGTCATGGAAAAACTATTGAGAATAGATAAATCGCCAATGGAAAATCCAATAATAGCCCGGAATTTGGAAGTTGGCGTTGTGATACCCCCGTGTTTACGTGCGCACGTGTGGCCGTTGGTCCTACGCCTGAGTATGCAGGTGCATGGTCCGATGCACACTTGTGCACTTGTGCAATGACAAAATACAAGAATAATTGGCCCTCTTAATGCACCTTTTACAATGAAACTTACTACTGGGTTGGCACATTAGAAATAATATGTAATGTTAATTACTTAACATAGGTACATAGTATTATATGCAATCAAGTATTTTCTAACTGAACAGACAGCTGTGCTGCTGGGGAGTTTGTTGCGCCACTTCTTCTTCCCAGCGATAACACTAGGAAGTGGTGAGGGGCGGGCGTTTTTGGGGGACTGTCTTTGTAATTTTGACGTTCGAAAAGTGCTGATTCTCACCCTAATTTGAATAAATGACTTTTGATTTTGATTTTAATACTTTTATTATTTTATATTAACATCACATACCTTCATATTACTCATGAGCTGCTTGTCTAAGGTCTGCAGCAGAAAGCGATCAGACACACCGCGCGTAGTACCGAGCAGCGTGCAAGCGAGCGCACGGACCTGCATGCACAGGTCGTTCACAGCCGAACAGATGCGCACGAACGCATCGTCCACCAGGCGCATTGTGGTCTCATCGTCACAGAGGGTTATTGTGCTGAAAGGATAAATAGGCATGTGGATAATGATGGGTGCTGCCTGTAATAAGCCTATAATGTTCCCACTGCTGGGACGCATGTCTCCTCTCTGTGAGAGGGAGTGGGCCGTAATCCACCACGCGGGCCCAGTGCGGGTTGGTAGATGTCACATGCCTTCGAATTTTTGGTTCTAGGACATGCCGTCAACATCATGAGATCATTCCTCCACCAAGCAAAGCGCATGTCTGGGTTCGAAACCATGACCTACAACTCGTAACCCTGCTGCTACCACTGGGCGAACACTGCTGTATGCAATGTAATGGCTTGCCTCATGCAGATTTTTAAGTAATGGTAAATTAGAAGTCCATTAAGAGTAGAACATAATGTGTGTATAGTAGGTAATTTAAAAAGCATTGTCTGGCCTCACACGCGGAATTGCTGTCGTGTAATTTTTACCAGGTGTGTTGCCATGCTTAGGCTGAACCCAGTTGCACATTAGACCAAGCAACATTATAACACAGCAAATTATACATCTCCTGTTATGTTCTCTACCAAACTCATTTGTATTTAAGACCATTGATTTATGTAAAGAGGCCAATAATAATGCCATAAACAAAATGTGACAACAGAGTTCACTATTCTTTTATTTTATAAATAACTAGCTTGCCCGTGTGGATGTCGGAAATTATCTCACGGGAGGGGCAAAAGGTAGCCGATGTCACTATGTCCATCTATCTCCTTTCCAAATTTTATCGAAATCGTTCAGTGGTACAGGCATGAAAAATATAATAGTATGAATACTTACTTCTCAGGGTACTTGTTGCCCAGCACCCACACAAGCTTCAGGGCGACCTCCCTCACAATCTCATAGTCATCAGATAAAGCGATGCACACCAAGTCATACAGGGCTGCGCTCAGTGTCTGTCCTCTCTCATGCATTGTAAGCAGAGACTGAAATGCTCCGGAACGCACTCTGGCATCCTAGAAGGTTAAAAGTTAAATGAAGAAAAGTATTATACTTTTTTACGGATTGTCATTTTCAGATTTAAATCTTAATAAAAACTCTAACTATACCATATTTTGTCTCCCATAGTAATGAAATCTGTCAACACTCACAAAATAAGAATTAAGGGCTTGGAGTCAGCAGCAAATCCAGTAGGCAGATACTAGTATTGGTAAATTAAATACTCTAAAAACCACTTTTTAATATTTGCTACCATTATCTAATTAGCAATTTGAAAGATTAATATTTATTCCATACCTCAGCATGTGAATAGTCCCCAAGCAGTTTCACGATGGCATCAGCTTCAGTGGCCATTTCAGTGGTTCTCTCAGATTCTGGGTGTATTGGGTACAGTTCACTGATGAGCTGCAAGCACCTGCACTTCACCTGATGGCTGGTATCCTTCAGGTTGTCCTTGGCTACAGCTACAAGACGCATCATGAGGATCTTGTCATCACTAAGCTTATTGCCAAGTTTTAGTAGAGTGGCTATGCCTTGCGCGATAACCTGTTCATAGACATATAATGTTTTAAGTATATTTTTTTATATTTGAGATGGGTAAAACTTAGTCTAAAATTACTCAACGTTTAGGTAACTAACTCTCATAATTCTTTTTATATTGCAAAGATTTTGACCTAATTTAATAAAAGTCAGAAATTCTTACCTTATGGGAAGTTTCGTTTTTAATCAAGTGAGCTGTTTCATCTATCAGATTACTCAGGTTGGCCCCAGGGCACTCCAGACCAATGTCACAGAACAGCCACAATATTTTCACTCGCACTACAGCTTCTTCTTCCGACTGGAAATGTTCCGATAGCTTCTTTATGGCCTCTTCAACATCAGACTCTTGGAACTGAAGGCAATCTGAGATGCGCAATAGTAGTTGCAGTGCCTCGTCACTAGACTTGCATTTTTCTAAGAGGCCAACAAAAGCAGCGGCCGAGCTGCCTATAAGGGGCTTTTTAACGAGGTGCAACTTCTTCGTAGGGGGACCATCCTGAAAAAAAGTCATTAAATAATCTCAATTATCCAGATAGAAGTTAGTAACCACTGCCGCGAGATAAGGTTAGGTGCTTACTTGAAATGATTTGTTGTACTCCGCCAATGCTCTCTTTTTTAGTACTGCTGCCATTTTATGTTTTCAGATCCTTCGTAAGTTGTTTAGTTAGTAAATACAATAGGAAAACTGAATTTTGAACAGTTTAGGTCATGTTTATATTTTAGTAAATTTGACAGATGTTTGCAATGCAAACGAAGTTCATTCATGAGCAAGGAAAAATGTCAATGGCATAGACACAGCATGCATGAGCAATCAGTAATCACAGATAATAAATAATCCGCGCAATTAATTGAATACTAATCTTTACGTTTTGTTTTATAATTCACTCAAGCAGTAAAAGTAGCTTTTCAAGTTTATTTTAGTGAATTTATGTTAATATAAACATGACTTTGTTAAAAAATTAAGCCAAAGCTGTTTTTTAGGTCCCCCAGGAAAATAAGTTGAGACTTGGACGCACGGCTACACATCAAGCTATACAAAACCAGTATAAGCTGCCTTCTGATTGTACGAAAAACCTATACTATGCGAGGTCAGCTAAAACTGGAAATGCATAGCTTTATGTGTAGCCGTGTGGACTTGTAAAGTAAAATATTATTTTTTACAACTTTTTATTAGAGCTAGATAATTCAATAATTGGAGCATCCGTGGGTCTTTTACATATGCATAAACCATTGATTTGCCCATAATTAAAACACGTTCAATCACTTCAAAGTATACATTCGAAGCATGAAACTAAAATATTTGAAAACATGCTTGGAAAACATGTCAACAAAATTTGTCAATTGTATTGTCTGTCACTGTCACTTGTCAAGTTGCATATGGTCGGAATGTGTGCTGTGCTACTAATCAATGAAAAACATTTTTTATTATTAAAAATTTAAAATAAGCAATAATATTACTTTCACTTAATTAACACTAACATTATAATGTTTTGATAAACAACAAGTGTAGATGCCGCGCATTAAGAAATAAGGATGAAGCCATTAGCTCTTCATCTCACACGTAACAATTTATATAATTTATTTATTAATTGTAGTTCGTGAAAGGTAAGGTATTCATTATGTAACTTAATTGCCTAAATTAGTGTCTATATCTTGTATAATTGGAAGTAGGTGCACTGAAGTTGTTTATGATGCACTGTTCGTAGTTTCAATCTTTATCACCGAATCCATTAGTACTGCTAATGGCTTTCTTGATAGACGTTGTATTTGATGGATAAAAATGACAGTGAAATAACAGCGTTGTTCTTTTCAGATCATGGAAGACAAAAAATAATGTCATGTGAAAGGAAAGAGCAGGAAATGCCTGAACGGCATCTCCTGGAGCGCGCGTGTTTCGGGGATGACAGCGTCGCTATGCCTACGGTAAAAGCGCACCTGTCGCATCACTGGGAGGAGTTCGTATGCGGTGGGGGATCTGCATTCTGCAACATACTCTTCAGCTATCCACTGAATAAACTCATATTTAGACAGGTAACTCTAAAGCTGATTTACCCAGCCCAATACCTACTTACATTCATACAGAAAAAACTAAACAATCACAACATTATTAATCTTAATAAGGAAAAACTTATTGTGTTAAATTGGAACAAATCATGGGAAAAGTTTTTTTGTGATTATTACGATAGTACTGGCTTTGTTTACTCCAATCATAAATATTTTGCATGTTTAAATAATTTCTCAAAATGCTACCCTGTATCTAAAAAATAAAGTTTAAGACACATGACAGGTATTCATTCTTTAAAACCTCTGGGGGCACGTCTTATCATTACAGTGATAAGGTTATCTTATCAAAATTTATGTATGCATGCCTAAAATTTTTGCAATTAAAGAACACTTGAACTTGTGTGTGGAGTGACGAGAATGGATAAAGTAAAAAATGAGTACCTATATAAGAGGAAGTTTGAAAGTGGCGCCAGTGACAGAAAAGTTGAAAGGAAATCGTTTGGCTTGGTATGGGCATGTGATGAGAAGGGACGAAAGGCATGGACTAAAAGAGTGATGAATATACATGTTGATGGATGGAGAGGAAGAGGAAGGCCGAAGAAAATATGGATGGATTGTGTGAGGAATGATATGAAAGAGAAGGGAGTGAATGATAGCGTGACGGTTGACAGGGGAGAATGGAAGAAGAAAATGTGTTTCGTCAATCCCAAGTAACATGGGTTAGGGGCAGGAAGATGATGAAAGAACACTTGAACTTCTTACATTATAATTTGAAAATGTTTTAAGGGGGTAGGGCCACGATTCGTTAAGTTCTTACGTTTTTTGCCAATTTGCAGGTCAGTGTTAGGTTGTATGTTAAACAAAATATGATTCACGAGCGTAACAAGTATGTATGTATTTACAGAATTATAATCATTAAAATCATCAATACAACCCTCTTAATTCATATAACCATATTAATTGATATCATATTGAGTGATTGACTGCTGCGCTGCGTGTCGCGGGTTCGATTCCCGCACAGAACAAATATTTGTATTGCCTACAGGTAGTTGTTCCGGGTCTGGCTGTTTATGTATGTAAGTTTAAATGTTTGTAAACACACCCACAATACAGGAGTAATTGCTAGTGTAGGGCAACGTTTTAAAAAAAATATTTCATGACTAAGTCACTCAATACCTAAAACCTCACACAGACCTAAAAATAGCAAAAATAAAAGAAAATTTGAATTTCATGGGCTACTCTGGCGCTTCCCGCTTAATCAGAAAATAAATATAAAATATTTCATCAATAAGAAAGCATGTCCTTTTACGTGTAAATGAAAGACACAAACATGGCTACAATGGTTTTTGTGATACATTTTTCAGATGATGCATGGAGTTGAAACAACATTTGCCTTGCATCAGTTGCGGAAAGAAGGCCTGACTTTCCTCTACCGTGGCATGCTGCCACCACTGATGCAGAGATCACTGTCCATGTCCGTAATGTTTGGAGTCTATGATGAATGTCTACAACCATTGTTAGAAAGACAAGTCAATCCCTACATAGCAAAAACATGTGCAGGCATGGTTGCCGGGGTCTTTGAAGCAACACTTATGCCTTTCGAGAGGTTACAAACATTACTGATACATCCAAAGTATCATAATGAATTCAAGAACACTGCAGAAGCAGCCGTTCACGTTGCCAAGTACTATGGTATCAAAGAATTCTACAGAGGATTAATACCAATATTATTTAGGAACGGCCCATCTAATGCTATGTTTTTCATAATTCGTGATGAAGTGCGGCTAAAGCTACCGGTGCAAGAGAAGGCGCTCTATCAAGGCCTACAAAACTTCTTGGCTGGAGCTTCAATAGGTGCATTTCTCAGCACACTTTTTTATCCTTTGAACGTTATTAAAATTGCAATGCAGTGTGAACTTGGTGGTCCTCACAGGACAATTCTATATGAATTTAAATATATTTTACGCAAGAGAGGCTCAAAGTTCACCAACTTCTACCACGGCGCGTTACTGAACATCTCCCGCGCTTTTGTAAGTTGGGGTATCATAAATGCTTCTTACGAAGTTTTAAGAAAAATTTTATATGCCTAGTCAAGTTGTTTTATCTTGTACAGATATTTATTTACCTGTGTTTCAAATATTGTTGAAGCAAATTGTTTTTATTTTGTTTCGAAATATTTATATCTTGGGAATACATGTGTAAATATTCAGTATGCCATCCGAGCACAAAAATGACAAACAGAAGAGTCTGTTTTCTGCTATATCATGTCAGCGTGAACCTTTTTTTCTTATATGATAACAGAAGAAAAATACTGAAAGTGAACACTGAGTGTGTATCATCTGAGTGGACACTGAATGTTATGATCTTATAATTTTTATGACTCCGCTGACATGCAGTTTACTAAATATTTCACTACTAATCCATGTAAATGTTCTAATAAATTCAGTCCTCAATCTGTATAAATTTAATAATGAAATTCTGAAACGAAAATCGATATTCGAGTTGTATAATATTCCACTTCTATAATATATAAGTTATTTATTTGTGAGCTTATTTGGGAAAACCAAGGGGTAAATCTGTTAAGTGCTGTTATAGTTTATATATTGTATAGGTAATTATGTTATGTTTAAGTAGACAATGATTAATTATTTATACATTTGGAAGCATTTACATGAATGTTATTATAATTATTACAATTATCTGATTAGCTTTTGATCATGGTTATTTGTGATCGCTCGTGTATGATAATGTGTTAGCGTGGCTCTGCGACTAAATACCGGATGTTTTGTCAATAGTTCAGCCGATGCTTGTAGTGCGTTATAGCCTATTTATTACATTTTGCAGTATTTTATGTGTCTATAGCGAAACCTAAATACATAACAGTATATTGATCTGTGTTATATGTATAATAGCTGAATTAATTAATGTAGGTTCCCACCTATCTGCGCAAGTTATTCTAAAAGAAATAAATGCAATGAAACAATTTAGTTTTTGTTATTTCGAGAAGCAAACTCCTACGTAATGTGAGGTGAAGTCAACAATATTCTACTTCTGGAACATAATAATGTAGGTATGTTGATGAATGTGACGAAAGGTATAATTAATCCGGGGCAGCGGGATTGTCCGAAAGGGTTACCGCTACCCCGGAACATAAAGGGCGAAGGAAGGAACATGGGTGGGTTTTAGTCAGTAAGAGTCTGACACTCCCTTCCGCTCCACCCAGAGCGGGAGGAGTCATTTGATGATTTCCCATCCCAAAAAAAAAAAAAAAAAGGTATAATTAATAGGTAGGACTGTGTGAATAATAACTGACACGGGGCCATGAAGTCATCCTTCACACCAGTAGGCAAGTAGGCATAGCGAGGAAAAATCACTCAAGAATCTGGCATTAACGTAAAGTAAGTAATAGAAAATCATCAGTCATCGATACAATTTTCATAAGATAATAATATTCGATTTGGATACCGACCGAGTTATTTCTCACCTTTTGTATTAGAACAGCGTGTGTAACAGGTAATTTAACCACATGATCAAATCATTTCTACCTTGACGGGGGCGCTTATGGCCTTGTTCGAAATTATTCAACGAGCAGTTATCTTACCTACTATTTTAAACAAAACTCGTTCGTCACGCAATTTTATTGAAAGGTGTGAACAAATAACATAGGTAAACTGATTTTAACCATCTCCATCTCAGTTAAAATTTCTATGATGATATACCGGTTTTTGCTTACCCCCTTGGGGAAGGTGTTGTGTTATACAGGGTGGCAGGGACATCCACGCGCAACCGCTTACCATGGATTCAGTACATGATTCTGGAATCCCCTACGTTGAAAGTTTTCGTCGGCTTTTTCTTAATTTTTGCGTTTTTTTCTGCAATTTTTTTTACTGTAAGTAAACTATAAAATCATTATTTCTATCTAACCCAATGAGATTTTTAATTAAAAAATAGTAAATTCGCTTGTTTCACTTAAAACAGCAATGTACAGACGCCAGCAGGTCAAGCTACCCGAAAATGTCAAATTTTCCCAATCAACCTTGAACCTTAAAACTTCGGCGATAAAGTTGAAAACCTATTAAAGAAATTTGACAGATTGTCGTAACGTGATGTTCTGGCGTCCGTACTTAGATAAAACTCAAAAGGGCAGCGCGCTGTATCGCGGTAGGTAGCGCGCGCGCGCGCGCCATCCGCGAAGCGTTTTGATCGCGTTGTTTGCAATACATTGCACAATCAAAAATGACAATTTATTTAACCGGTCATTTCTGACTTTCGTAATTTTATTTATGGCATCAGGTGTAACCTTTTCACGACGTTTGCGCGTCGATGTCCCTGCCACCCTATATACCATTGTTACCTACGTACCTACTTATTAGGTAGGTAAGTATTATTATACATTTTTTTTTTGTTAGCCTATTCTGTCGTAGTGCTGGGCAGAGGCGGGAAGGCCTTTGCCCAGCACTACAAATCCTTCTAGGAACCCTTTTCCCGCGCCACCTCGAACCAGCCCTCGCGGTACACGTCCCGGTCATCTCACCATATCTTTTTGGGCCGGCCTTGGCGGCGCCGCCCATCTTCAGGCACCCATTGTGTGGAGACAGCCCAGCGGTCATCGTTCATGCGGCTGATGTGTCCCGCCCGCCATTTGAGCCGGGCAGCCTTTTTCCTACATCCAGTTTTGGAACTATCAGTAATTACTATTACAAACTTGTTCTATAAGGTAGGTATGTACTCGTATAGGCGTCAGTTAGTAGTATTATCTATTGTGGTATAAGTAGGTAGGTGCCGTTGTAGTATGTAGGTACACAACAGGTTTATCCCAATGGTAGGTAACCATACAAAATGCTCGACCTTAAATCCAATTGCGATAAGCATGGCTACTTAACAGCTAATAGATACAGCCGAGGCCAGACAAGCGGAGCGGCCAATCACAATCATGCAACGCAAACAATGTATATCCGCTGCTAGATTCTTTGATCCATTTTTCCCTCAATTTTGTTTATACACACTGCTTTCATATATTTTTTATCTCTGCCATGGATCGGGCAGCCTATTATGTTTCTTACGAAGATATCGTGGATGGTATTTACCTACGGATAGAATAACTATCTATGGGTAAAGCAAATATTTGGCGCCGATTCCCCTAATCACAAACTAAACTAAATTTAAGTTCAGTGCATCTTTATCTTTCTATTTCATTAAGATAAGGACAGAAGATAAATATTAGTTTAGTCCTGTCAAATTAAGATACTCCATAGACAGTTTAGACGTGATTAAAAATTGCACTTTGACACATTGGATAAACATAAATAAACCAAATCCAATCATCATCTGCCTAGCCTTTTCCCAACTATGTTGGGGTCGGCTTCCAGTCTAACCGGATGCAGCTGAATACCAGTATTTTACATGGAGCGACTGCCTATCTGACCTCCACAACGCAGTTACTGGGTAATACTTTACCCCTTGGTAAGACTGGTTGTCAGACTTTCGGGCTACTGACGACCCGTAACGACTGTCAAAGATCCACGAATGACAGCCAGGACCAACGGCTTAACGTGCTTTCCGAGGCACGGAGGGGTCTTGGTATGTGAAGATGGTCACCCATCCACGGACCAACCGCGGCAAGCGTAGCTTAACCCGATTGATCGACCCGTGCGGCTGTTATTACTTGGCCACAAGCCCCTC
This sequence comes from Apamea monoglypha, assembly GCA_911387795.2. NCBI lineage: Eukaryota > Metazoa > Arthropoda > Insecta > Lepidoptera > Noctuidae > Apamea > Apamea monoglypha. Next base: position 14,104,966 of record OU426916.1, read on the forward strand.
TATCCAATACCTAGGTAAATAGGATTATCTACCATGGAACTTATTGGGAACTCCGAGCTTCCGAAATATTCGAATAAAACATTTATAAAAAGGATGTACACGTATAATACTTAGTTTAGTAGTTAGGTAATTAGTTATTTTATAATGCAATTATGTATTAGTAACAGCCAATATCTAGCACTACCTAAGTACCCAATTTTATGTATTATGGAACAATTTACAGTCATAAAAACCTATAAAAGTGCGTCATCAGCAGGATTTTGTTCACCGAAAGGATTATATTTTTCTAGGTTTAGTTTCAACGCCTGAAGTGTGACGTCCCACAGCTTGGCAGCTTGGGCACCGTCCTGGCATTGTTTAGATGGCTTGGTCACCGCACAGTCACTGAAACAGACAGAAATAAGTAAGTTGGCACGCACGACGACATATCAAGCTATACATTTCCAGTATAAGCTGACATCTCATTATTATTGTACGAAAAGCCTATACAATGCGAGCTCAGCTGAAACCGGATTTATATAACTTGATACATGATGTCGTCGTGTGTACCTCCAGAGGTACACGCGACGACGAAACCCTACTGTTGTAATGCAATACCCAGGTATTGCATTACAACAGTAGGGTTCATGTTACTCAATTTATAAATGACCATTTGCTTTGACTATACATTTTACATTATTTTGGGACTGATATCTAAATCATGGTTTTGGTTGCCTCTGAAATAGAGCTTATTCATGACTGCATAGTGCATTATCATAGTCGCAACCGCTACTGCTGAGCATAAGGTCCTAAGTACGATTCCCAGGTCGGGCAGTGTTATTGGGGTTTTCCATCAGGAATATCTCGGTAGCAGCCCGTAGTCTGGGTTTTTGGTTTACTTTACATGGGACTTAAACATAATTTAACGGGCATAATGTGGGTTTAGTAAATGTACACCTCTGCCTATCCTTTCAGGGATTACAGGCGTGATGTTATGTATAAATAAAGTCAACAATATTTATCAGTACCTGTAATAAAGGCCGCTCTCCTCAGCACAACCCTCATCAACCGCACAATAGATGGTAGTCTGCGCGCCACACTGCGGCGACTTGAGGAAGCAACCGAGTACATTGTTGAACATAAACGACGTGCCATAGACAACGGTCTCGTCGAAGTGCCGGCTGATCTCCGTGCGGATGACGCCCGGGTGCAGGCTGTATGTCGTGACGTTTTTTATGTTGTGTTCCTGTGAAAAAAGTCGAAGTACAGACGCCAGCAGGTCAAGCTACCCGAAACTGTCAAAATTTCCCAATCAACCTTGAACCTTAATGCTTTGGCGATAAAGTTGAAAATCTATTAAAGAAATTTGACAAATTGTAGTAACTTGATGTGCTGGCGTCCGTACTACTATACTATACTATACTTTTTTTGTCGATAGGTTTTATTGGCCTATACTTAGCCCGGTGAGGTATTCTAATTGGCTACCGTTAAAATTTTACAGATGTTTATCTACGACGCCCTCCTGACAATGTAATTCAGTCGCCAAAAGTTCCTGGTAGCACTCTAGGTTCCTACGTTGGTTAACTCTAACTACCTACAGCTTTTGTAGCAACTTCTGCAGCATGTTCAAGGGACCTAAAAATCTTAAGGTTTCTGAAAAAAGGGATACTGAGTGCTCTCTATTATTTCAAAGGTAGTTAGTTGTTTGTCTATATTTTTATCTTTATTTTTACGTTTTTTTTTTTATCTGATACATTATCTGTCTAATAATACTTTACCTTTAGTTTATCGGCAAGAGCTCTGGCGAAAAGTATATTGGCAGCCTTAGTCCTGCAATACGCTTCGAAGGCGTTGTATGGCTTCCGCTCAAAATTCAGGTCATCCAAGTCTAGATCATGTTCTGAAACCATTCAGATTATAAATATTAATTAAAGCACAAATTTGTCGGGAAGTACCTACGTATCATAATTTAGAAAAAATTAAGGGCGCCACTATCGTTAAATCGAAATTAGGGGTTGATAAAATAACACCGTTATTTTAAAACTCACTCGCATGAACGTATGATGAAACGAACACAACCCTCGACGGGCCACTTTGGATGAGTAGCGGCAGAAGCAGTAGTGTAAGCAGCGCATGTCCGAGGTGGTTGGAAGCGAGGTGCGTCTCGAAACCGTCCTGTGAGCGGCCCGCGGGACACATCATGATGCCCGCATTGCAAACCACACAGCGGAGGCGCCCCGTGTGTGACGCCACGCGCGCACAGAACGCGCGCACGCTCTCTAAGCTGCACAGGTCCAGCTCCTCCAACACTAACTCCCCCGTGCCCTGCTCAGTCTTTGTAAGTTTTTCTATAGCCTCTTTAGCTGCTTTAGCTCTGTCCATGTTTCGGCAAGCCATAATTACGCGACCTCCTGAAAAATTGCATTTTTAAATAGGTAAGAAAAAAAAAATCATCGTTACAATTGGTTTTTGGGGTCAAAATAGTCGGCCTCCACTGCCTACAACTACACCACACTATACAGGGATTCAGGGATTCCTAACGTGGAATAATATTATTGGATTAAACGGAACGGGTATAAGGAACTGTCTACATCACCCAGAAATAATAATTTAACCAGTTCTAGTTAATCGTATTACAGAATGTAAGCAAACCCTGTAAACGCCTTTCTCTTAAAAAAATAATTTATGTAAAGGTCTCCTCACCTCTCTTGTACAGATCCAAAGCAGTTTCTCTACCGATGCCGGTATTACTGCCCGTCACGATGACTGTACACCCATCCAGGCGCTGCTGACTCTTGCACCAGCCGCTTAGGTAATCCATGATGCAATATTATAGAACTGTCTCTATAACAATGTGAAACAACGAAACGTAAACAAAATATAGCAAATTCGTTCATACACGACAAATTCAAGCACAAAATACCGATGTTTATAAGCTACCTACAATGAATGATTACTGAACACAAATTACACGATGGGTAAGTATTAAGTAGATACCTACACACGCGATTATTAACCGTAGAGCTAGCCAGCGAACCGCGGCTATAATATACATATATTAAAATACTGAGGTAAAAACATCACACCTAAAATACGGCTTTGTAGATTAAATCTGCGTGTATAATAGAATATGTGTTAATAGCATATCTACGTAAAGTATTGAGAAATTGTTCCCCTCCAAATTGTTTGATCAAACGGCGAGGTCGTGACGGGCGACCTGTCGGTAAACTGGTAGGTGTGTCGCGGGCTGATGCATATGTAGACCAATAATGTACGTAGCCGTACTAGGTCAATGTCACATTGGTAGAACAACAAAGTACCTAGGTACTTCTAGTTAAGCCTATAATTGAGTTACGACGTAAGTATACGAGTTATTCGTAAGTTGCGACTTACGAATTGTAGGTCGTAGGTACGAACCCAGACAGGCTATACTTTTTGTAAATTATTTCATCACCACTGCTCTCAAAACGGTGAAGGAAAGCATCGTGAGGAAACCGGCATGTCCTAGACCCAAAAAATCGACATGACGTGACATCTACCAACCCGCACTGGGCCCGCGTGGGATTACGGCCCACTCCCCCTCACTGAGAGGAAGCCTGTCACAGCAGTAGTGGGAACATTATAATAGGCTGATTATGCTAAAATTAAGTTAGTAATAAAGCTATGCGAATATAATTAAATAAGTTGTTATATGAAACTAAAAAAAAAAAAAAAACTTTAAGTTACCTACTTACTTTTAAAACCACTCGGTAGAATTAATTTGCAGCTAAAAAAAAAAAAAACACTAAGTTACCTACTTACTTTTAAAACCACTCGGTAGAATGATTTTGCAGCAAGTGTAGCTACGAAGCGGAGACACTACCCGTATTATAAAATGCTCTGTGGGAGACACTAGTAAGCTGAGTGCAGGGCTCGGAAACCGGTTCAAATTCTTAACCGGTTACGGTCATTGACCCCAAACCGAAATCCATTTAGGTTAAGGTTTGCACTTTACCGGTTTTTGTGGGAAACCGGTTTTTCATGAATTTTGGTTTTGATCGTGAAAATTAACCGGTTAAAACGAAACTTGAACCCCCCCACCCTCGCCACTCTCGTAAGCACGGTCTGGACGTTGCGATGTCATTTAGTTTCTCTTCATTAATCTGCTTCAGGGAGGGCAATACTCGCCCTAGAGTGATGCGCTTTGTGAGGCGGGCGTTCTTGGGGACTGATATTAGTTCTCGAGATTATTTGTCCCGCGTCACAGAGCGTGTCGACTTCCTGAAGCAGAAGATTTGTGCATGGGCAAACCGCATTCGTCGGTACAAGCGGAGAGTGGAGCGGTATATTCAGAATCGCACATTCCAGCGCGATGAAAGGTGGGTTTATAGGGCTTGGGAGCGACCGGACCAAGGTGTGACTGACACGCGCCTAGCGGATGATGTCGCCATGTGTTCGTTCTGGCGAAACATCTGGTCGGCGCCTGTCAGTCACACCGAAGGTGATTGGACTGGGAAGATCGAGCGAGCGTGCGATCTAATACCAGAAATGGGGGCACTTATCATCAGCCCCCAAGATGTTGCTCGTTCGGGGTCGGACGGGCTGCACAACTTGTGGATAAAGTGGTTCCAAAGGTCGCACGCCCCCTTGGCAGCCCAGTTCCAGTCAGCCTTAGAGTCAGGGTTGCTACCCCAGTTTCTAACGACAGGAATAACCCACCTGCTCCATAAATCGGTAGTACGGCGGATCCCAAAAATTATAGACCGATCACTTGTCGACCAACGGTCTATAAAGTTCATACATCCAATTTGAGAGCTAAAATTAATAAACATATAGACAGCAACTCCATCATGTTTTGTCTCTCAAAATGGATGTAGGAATGGGTCCCGCGGTACTAAGGAGCTACTCCTCATAGACATGGCCATTAGCCAACAGGTTCATCGATCCCGCAAGGATATGTCGACATGTCGGATAGATTATAAGAAGGCCTATGACTCGGTGCCACATACATGGCTCATGAAGTTGCTGGAGTTGTATAAAGTAGATACAACTCTGCGCACCTTCATAATGACGTGTATGGGGTAATGGAGGACGGTCCTTCGCTATCCACGATGTCGAAATATCCAGAGGAATAGCGAGTCGATAAGGATCGAGCGAGGCATATTCCAGGGCGACAGTTTGAGTCCGCTTTGGTTCTGCTTAGCCTTGAATCCTTTAAGCACGCTGCTAGAAGATTCAGGTCTAGCCTATCGGCTGAGGAGAGGTGGTCAGACTATATCTCACCTCCTCTACATGGATGACCCAAAACTCTTTGCCCCCGACAATTTGATGAAGCTACTGAAAATTACTGAAACTTTCAGTAGCGCCATCAGGATGGAATTTGGTGTGGACAAATGTGCGGTCATGCATATAAAGCGTACAATCTTCCCTGATTGTGGAATCCGTGGGAACCCAACTCTCGGACTCCACAAACCTTAGAGCCCTCTCCGCAGCCAAAACCTACAAGTATTTGGGTATGTCGGAAGCATTGGGCATCAATGTTACTGACATGAAACAATCGTTGAAGGAGCGCTTCTTTGGCCGCTTGAAAGAAGTATTTAATAGTCATTTATCAGGCGGAAGCAAGATGCGCGCCTTCAATAGTTGGGTCATGCCGGTTTTGATGTACTCTTTCGGCATACTCAAATGGACTCAGACCGAACTCGAGGCCCTGGATAGAAGGGTCCGTACACTGCTGACTGCAAATCGAATGCATCACCCACGGTCATCGGTAATGAGGCTGTATAGCCCGCGAAAGTGTGGAGGTCGAGGCTTTTTCAGCACTAAGACTATTCACAATCGCGAGATATGCAGTCTCAGGGAATATTTCCTAGAAACCGACGTGAGGATGCATCGAGATGTGGTCGAGGTGGACAAGGGCCTCACCCCGCTCTCTTTGGCTAAAGAGAACTGGCGCAAGCCAGTAGGGTTTGATACTGATGATCGCATGAAAGTATGGCAGATTAAGGAGCTTCACGGACGCTTTTACCGGGCCCTACATGGACCCGATGTAGATCTAGTAGCGTCGGTAGCCTGGCTGCGTTTCGGTGACCTCTTTAGAGAAACCGAAGGTTTTGTCTGTGCAATTATGGTCGAAGTTATGATGACGAACAATTACCGGAGATTTATTGTGAAAGACGACACGGTTGACATCTGTCGGGCATGCCACCGGCCGGGAGAATCAATCAGGCATATTATCTCCGGGTATTCTCGCCTATCTAACGGAGAGTACTTGCATAGACACAACCTTGTAGCCAGGATAATCCATCAGCAACTTGCTCTGAAATACAGCCTTGTGGAATCTGAGGTGCCGTACTACAGGTATGTGCCCGACCCAGTTCTCGAAAATGGAAATATCACATTGTACTGGGATCGATCCATCATCACTGACAGGACTATTGTTGCCAATAAGCCTGATATAGTGGTGGTGGATCGATCAGAACGGCGCGCAATGATTGTTGACATAACCGTCCCGCATGATGAGAACCTCGTGAAAGCCGAGAAAAATAAACAAATCAAGTATCAAATCAAGTTGTCGACGTGTGGCATGTGGACTCAGCAATCATTGTGCCGATAGTCGTGTCAGCCAATGGGTTAATAGCCAAGAGCCTCGACCAACACCTGAGGAGGCTCTCGTTGGGCAGCTGGATCAAGGGCTTGATTCAGAGAGCGGTACTTCTGGACACGGCTCGCATTGTCAGGAGGTTCCTCTCTCTGGAGCCCTGACCGCCGGTAGCTTGGACCCTGTTCCCGATACCGGTAGGCTACTATTTTTTATATTTTTAAATGTTTTTTTTTTATCTGTTTGTTTATAAAAATATTTAATAATGTAATTTATGTGTACATACTTAGTTGAAATAAAGAAAATAGTTATATCTCCGCTGTGAGTTTACGAATTTTCCAAACCAAACGCAATGAACGAGGAGTGAGCAGCAACTGGCGTAGGTTTGCTCGACGCTTTGTTTGCGGGCGCGCAAAGAACTAAGCAAGTCGAAACATGAATCTACCCGCACCATTTAAGTTCTCCGGTTGTATTTGACGTTCTCAGATCAAACATTTTTTTTTCCTAATGTTTTCTGCGGTACTAATGTCACCATAACTTGTTGGAAGTGTTAAAAAAGTAGACGAAAAATATTTACGAATTATGGAATTAACCGGTTAATTTGGGTGTCAAAACCGTTTGTGCTTATGAAACCGGTAACCTTTATCATTTGGGTTACATAAGAACAGTTCACTTGTTTAACCGGTTAATGAAGGAACGATATATATACCGGTATTTAATCGAAATTAACCGCTCTTTTTAAACCGGTTCAGAGCTCTGCCTGAGTGTACACAACATTATGTGAAGAATGGATTGAGTAAACGTTCCCAAGGATATCACGTTGTATAAAAATAGGGCCTTGCACTTTCAAACATACGAATGCACTTTGGACATAACTGGTTTTCATATCTTGTATATGTACGTGAACATCAATTATTCCATGAAATAAAACTTTCACCTTGTTCACCTTACAAATAAAATATGCGATGAAAACATGTAGGTACAGACGCCGGCAGGTCAACCTACCCGAAACTGTCAAATGTTCCCAATCATCCTTGAACCTTAACACTTTAGCAATAAAGTTGAAAATCTATTTAAAAAATTTGACAGATTGTAGTAGCTTGATGTGCTGGCGTCTGTACTATGATGCTCCATGAAGATCCTGACATGTGGTGTACAATAAAGTGTTTAATAAGATGAATAAAAAATACAACAATTCCGGTTACATCCAACGAGCGTTACACGTCTTGCAGTGCTCTGTGCGTCTTGCCTCCTTCGCTCATTGTGGTATACATACTTACCTCAATTATACGGTTGGCGCAGTGGTTAAGCGCTCTGCGATAAACGCGGGGTGGTCGCAGGTTCGAACCCCGTACCGGATACAATTTTTTTTTTTTATATGCAAAAAGGGCAAATTACATAGGAGATTAAATTAATTGAAATTAAATACCAATTACACAACAACATTTTCTTTAATAACTCGCAGAAATCACAATTTTACAGTATAGAGTTCACGCATTCAGATCCCCCTTCTACAAGGCACCCCAACAACAACGCGATACAATGGGATTCTGAATCGCGCAATCAACATTTTCGCGCAACTTTGCATACATACCCGACCCATGACCTTTTACATCGGGGTCAGTCGTTTCGAGGGAAACCAGTTCCACCAAGCTGGTCTAAGTTGGTGGTGTAGCCCGGGATGTGGGAGTACAAGGGTTATAGTAAACAAAGGTAGTAAATAAAGTCAATTCTCTCAGATCTGTCTTCAGCAGCACCGCGCCTTTACTAAGTGCGGTCAATCCAAGCTCTACACTCCTGTCCACAGGATGCTACCTCCGAGATGACGTCAGAACGAACAGTCTCCTCGACCCCTCTTTTGTATGCTTACCATTCTTTTACCTGTAATAGTTATGTTGACTTGGATATTTTTATGGTCTCTCCTAAAAGTCCTGCAAGCTTACTTGAGATTAGTATTAGTCGCTTATTTTAATATTAATAAATAATAATAAATCGTTTATTAACCAAATAGTGTTACTACTAAGTACATGAAAACTATGCCTAAAATTATTGTTACAAGGGAAACATAATTTTATATTTTAACTTCCACAAGTTACACGAGACAGTCTCGACCTAGTGTGGAGTCCACACTCCACACCAGTCTCGACCTAGTGTGGAGTCCACACTCCACACTAGGTCGAGACTGTCTCGTGAGTCCGAGTCCGAGTCCTTGAGAATTTTTAACAATTTGAAATATCAGGGTCGATACTGTATTGTAAAATTTGTTACATATTGGTTTAAGAAAAAAATAACAAAATAAAATTAATTAACGTAAACCAAAATTAAAAATATAGACTTGAAAAATAAAATTAATATCTTAAAAACAATTGTTTGAAATAGTGTGTCGTAAATATAGGTATTTATTGAAATTTTGCAAGGTTCCGTCCAGGAAAATGATAAAGTAAGAATGTGTGAGTATGAAATGGTTGGGGAGGTAGTGTGAGAGTGAAGGAATGAGTGAGTAAGTGAGTGAAATATAAAGTGTTTGCGATAAAATATGTTAAGACATTACTCTAACGGAGGCTTCGGTTTCTGAGTAGGATTGAGCTAACAGGCATTGTTTAATCATCTTTTTAACTTGGTTGGTCCTACAATTTTTGATGTCATTGATTTTTGCAATTTTGTTATAAATGAAGCTGAGCATGAATTCTTGCATATGCTGAGCAAAAGCGGTTTTTACTACAGTAAGTGGACATTTGTAAATACGTTGTTTATGTAGTTCTTGATATTCTGTGGATTGGATTGTTATTTTATGTTGTTTTATTACTAATTTAAGGATGTATAACTGACGGACATTAAGTACTGATGCTTCTTTATACAGGTGATATGTGGGATAGCGAAAGTGTTTTTTATACATAACCTTTAGCACTGATCTTTGGGCTCCTTCCAATTGAAGCTTTGAGGTTATGCCGACTCTAATCTAATTCTCCAATTCTTTCGATGAGTCTTGATTGAAAGGGTCGTAGTCCTGCAGGTTCAGCAGTTCAATGGTCACGTCCCACAGTTTCTCCGCTTCGCTCTCACTCTGACATTGTCTTGAAGGAGTACGCTTTGCACAGTCACTTGAAAAAAAAAAAAATAGTGTACATAAGCAAAGTTCCTTGTCCAGCCCACACCCTTATTGCGTAACTCACTATCAATCATAGTCTGAATCATTTTGAAGGATATGCTAATCCATTGCTTCCAATGTTTGCAAAACTTGTCTGCTCAACAACGTAAACAACGCAATGAATGTTGTTGAACTGTCAAAATGAAAGCCATTCCTACTGTTAATGTGTTACCCAGCCGTACACAGTTATTTTACCTCTGATTTTGCATCACCGTCCAAATCACAGTGATCTTTATTAACATTGCAATAAAATTGCTGTTGGGTTGCTGTCTGTCAAAGTCATTGTGATCTTTGTTCTCGTTAGGCCCCTCGCCCACTGCGACTTTTTGTAGCGATGCAGTAGCGATGCTGTCGCGCGTTCGCATCGATACAGTCGCGATGCGGTCGCTAGCTGTTTGCCCTCGCCCACACCACTATTCTCAGTCGCGATGCAAACGCGATACTGTCGCGCTTCTGTAGCGATGCAAACGCGATTCACTAACGGCACAAAAATGCCACAGTTGCAAGACGGACTCCGTTGAGGCAACATTAGTCACGTTGTCTTTTGTGCTGCTTTTACGTAAGCAGCCGAAGCGTGGGCAACGAAAGCAGCGTCAACACTGGTTGCACCCATTTAATAAAGAGAGATTACTTGGTGGAAATTATGTAACAACGTTTAAAATACTAAAACACTTGAGCATAAATTCAGAAGTTGTTATAGAATGTCATATTCGATGTTTGGTGTATTGCTTTCCATTGTAAAACCAGAGTTGACACGCAGCGTTAGTAGCGCGTTGGCATCGCTTCTGTAGCGCGTTGCAAATGCGATTAACGCCCGTTAGTAGCGATGCTCTCGCATCGCTACAAGAAGTCGCCGTGGGCGAGGGGCCTTACAATAAGGTTGCCGTTGGGTTGCTGCTGTCAGAGGTAAAATAACTGTGAACGGACTGTAGCCCTTTACCTACAAGTTATGAATACAGACCTGTAATAGAACCCACTCTCGTTCTCACACTTTTCGTCAACAGCACAGTATATGCTGGTCTGAGCGCCGCATCGGGGCGTCTTCCAGCACCAATTTAACAGAAAGGTCTCGAACCCGTACGTGATGAAGCGCCATGCCGTCTGCGGGAAGTGGCGCCCGATACTGGTCTTCACGACACCCGGGTGCACGCTGTATGTCGACACACCTTGTATGTTGTGCTCCTGAAATTGATAAATACCATATTTGAATTCATAATCTATGTGTCTGGTAGGTCGGTAGGTACGCATACTAATAATAAAGCTGAAGAGTTTATTTTTTGTATGAACGCGCTAATCTCTGGAACTGCCAGCTCGATTTGAAAAAACTTCTCTTTTGCATTGGATAGCCCAATTCTTAAGGAAGGTTATATGCTATTTAACATCACGCTACGACCTTTAGGAGACAAGCAAAAAGAAAAAAAAAAGTCAGAAATAACGCTCAGCGAAAACGAAGTAACAGGGCGAGCGGGCGATGCGATGCGACGCGGTGGGTCAGGAGGCGAAATCTCACGCGATCCGAGGCTTTGCTCGCTGTTGCATCCTAACTACTTGTTCTGTATAAGTCGATAAGTTACTCCTATTTCTGTATGAAGGGTCAACATAAAATCTAACCTACCTGCAGCGGGATGCTGAAATGTTCGAGTTCGCTTAATAGCCGTAGCCCGCGAAATTCAAATTTTATGTACGTTTTTTGCAACTTGCAGGTCAGTCTCAGGTTGTAAGTTGTTGAACGAAATATGAATCGCCGGCGTAACAAGTATGTATTTACAGAATTATAATCATTAAAATCATCAATAGATAGGTACAACCCTCTAAGTTCATAGGCTACTCTGACGCTTTCCCCTTAATTCGCATTAAGCTTTACTGCAAAAGTCAAAAGATGCACATTTACGAGCTCGCTACGCTCTGTCTTGCATCTTAACTTCTATGTAATGGCTAGAGCTAAACGGAGTCCGTGAACGGCATAATGTGTAAGTGAAGATGAACCTACCTAAATATAGTCCTGCCGGCACAAATGCCTTTAAACCAACCAAAGAGAGAGTTCGCATTTTAGTGTATTTTAGGGGGTAAAAGGCGCCGAATTCAGATTTCGCTCCACCTGGTCGCGCTCGAGAATTATATTCATGAATAGACTTCCATAAACAAACAAAGGCAATTTCGCATTTATTACAATAAATACTATTGGACACGAACCAAGTATGCAGTTCCTATATACAAATAGAATACAAATGAGTATATAGCAGACCGTAGTGCATGGCTCATCAGATCATCACGACTCTCCTACTACTTACGGAGTTAGGTCACGTATTTTTGCATCAACTGCACTCTCTGCAGTTGATGCAACAATACGTGACCTAAACACATAATTATTATGTAGTAGGTAAGTCTCACCACAATTACCATAACCTACTAACACATCGGAATCAACATTGATGGGGTACCTACGGACCTAGCCCAACTCATTCTTCAAAAGTATCGCATTGAGCCATCTGTATTTGTGATAGGTACTTTTTCACCGATAAACAGCTTCAGAACCATCAATACATATAATTTAATCGTAACTGGTCGCTGTCTGTACATGGAAGATATATAAGAAAAACTATTATAGGGGGCTTTATGAACGAAACAGAACCCAAAACAATGATTTTTAGAATTTTTGTCTGTTTGTCTGTAAGTTTGTGTACGCTAATCTCAGAAACGGCTTAACCGATTTGAATGCGGTTTTCACTAATGCGTTTTGTTTTGCTCTACTTAAAATTTAGTGGATGTTTCATTTCAATCGGTTCATAAATAAAAAAAGTTATAGCTATCTAAAGAATAACATATAAAATGCTATAAAACAACCGATCAGTTGAATTGGCTGAAACTTTACGTAGGTATTAATACCTATCCATGAAGTATATAATACAATGAGGAATGAGTGAGAAGCTCGATGGCTTTGTGGTCGTAGCGCTAACTCATGTTAAGTAACCCCGGTCGTGGTTCCAACTAGGATGGGTGACCACAATTGGCACTGATACATAAACGCACAGCTTAGACCGCTGGTCCTAGAGACATGAAATTTGGAGGGTGTGTTCTTCGTGAAGAGTAGGTATCCACTAAGAAAGGGTTTTTCGACATTCCACCCATAAGAGGGTGAAATGGGGGGATTTTGTTTGTATGAAAAATCTTATTCTTTGAGTTAATAAACTTGCACGATTATATATTATATATGTATAGTCATAATTGGCATTCATATTGATATCTATTGAAGTGGCATTTAAGTATGTTTTTAGAACTGGAGCTGAAGGTTAAGCTAACAATAATCATAACCGGAAAAAAGGGACAAAAAAAAAACACGATCTTCGAAACATGACCGCTGGCCGTGGCCATTTGCACTAAAATGAGCCACCGGTCATCGTGTATTTTATGTCACTTTTTTCCGGTTATGATCATTGTAATAATTTTGAATATAGTCTGTAGACAGACTATGTTCAAAATTACAAAACAAAAATTAGTATATGCTTAAATATATAATAATCTAACTAATTCACTCAATAATCTACATAGCTAGGTACCTTAAGTTTGAGATCCAGAGCCTTGGCAAACAGAATGTTGGCAATTTTACTATTTGAATAAGCTTGCAGTGGTGTGTACTGTGTCTTCCTAAAGTTGATGTCGTCTAGGTCCAGTTTGTAAACTGAAATACATTTACAACTCGAATTACGGCAAGCAACAAGTAAGGGTCTTATAAAACATACCGCAAAAGGGGCAGGTCTGTACTGGTAGATCTACTTACAAGACGCCTTCAAAACCAAACAAGCGGTTAGGGGCTGCTACACAATATACCAGCGGCAGTGCAAAAGAGAGAAATGATGCTGCGCGGCTCCTACTCAGTGTGCCAGCGGCATAAGCGCGGCCAGGGACAGCGGTACGGCTGCAGACCACAGAGTAGAGCGAGTGGTGCCTTATGGAACCACTCACCCGAACATATTCACTTACACTGGTGTATCCGAGACGACACCAACACAATTCTCGAAGGGGCACTTTGAATGAGTAGCGGCAGCAGCAGTAACGTGAGCAGCGCATGTCCGAGGTGGTTGGAGGCGAGGTGCGTCTCGAAACCGTCATGCGTGCGGCCCATGGGACACATCATGACGCCGGCGTTGCACACCACACCGCGCAGGCGTAGGGCGCGTGACGTCACGCGCGCACAGAATTCACGCACGCTCTCCAAGCTGCACAGGTCCAACTCCTCCACCTCCAACTGTCCCGTGCCCTGCTGCCCTCGTGTGGAATGCTCTATATCTTCTTTGGCTTCTATCCCTGTTACGATGTTACGACACGCCATTATCACGCAAGCGCCTGAAGATTAAATTACTTTTGGAAATAAGGATTGCAATCGAGTCCTAAACTAGTTGGGTGCCAGTGATTAGACCTAAATCATCCAAAGGTGCATCCTGCGAGAGTGCGAGTTATTATGCATCACATTAAGTGCCTATTTGTAGTACAGCTATAAGAACATTAAAGATTTGCCTATTTAATTGAGCTTCATCACAACTGCACCTACCTCTTCTGTAAAAATCGGCAGCAATCTCTCTGCCCATCCCCGTGTTGCTACCCGTCACTATGATAGTGAACCCCTCTAGCCTTCTCTCACTTTTACACCAGCCACTCAAGTAATCCATTATTGACTATTCTCCACGCGATGTCAACGAGTTGTTAATTATTTTACATCGTTTTCTGTAGTGAGTAAATGACTGGTTTGTAAAAGTTATTTATACGAGGTGGGTGGGAGAGGGCTCATTAAGTTAAGGCGTAATCACTTACAACGCGACGAAATTCGAAATCTATTTAGTAATGTTGTGTATCCTAATTTAAATAGTTAATACGTAAAAACCCATCGCTTAGTTTAGAGAAACTAGTTTTTGCTTTTTTGTTGTGATGACCTTCGGCATAATAATAGTAGTTAGTACTCGTACCTAATGATATCTAACATTAAAATCGCAAACTAAGAAAACCAGACATCTTACGTTGGAACTCAACCTTAACAATGGCGGCTGTTTCTATAATTTTTTTGTAACGCAGGTTGTGGATCTTCTGTGTGGTCTTCTTCATACAGAGCTACGAGGAACTTCGCCATGCGATGGCTTGGTGGGTAAATCTATCTATCTATATAAATAAAAATGAATCACCGAAACAGGGGCGTAACTAGGTAACCAAGGGCCCTGGGGCAAATCAAAAAATGGGACCCCACTGCTATCTAAACTGGTTAGGTTTTATTAAGTAAAAATATGCAATATGTGTAATAGTGTCTAGTACGGACGCCAGCAGGTCAACCGACCGGTCCGACTAGATGGTCCAGTAGGGTCAATACCCTACTGGACCATCTAGTCGGATTTAGTTTTTTTTAGAGTGCTGTCCGATTCGCCAGTCAATTTTGACAGTAGATCCCAACGTTTGATGCTGTTTCCGAAAAAGTTATACAAATCTTGCAACGTTGCGAAAAAAATCTGTATTTCCACACAACTGCTAACGGCATCATTTATCACCAAATTTAAATTATGAGTGGCACAATGTACAGACTGCCCGAAACTGTCAAATTTTCCCAATCAATCTTGAACCTTAATGCTTTATCGATAAAGTTGAAAATCTATTAAAGAAATTTGACAGATTGTAGTAGCTTGATGTGCTGGCGTCTGTACGTACTCCGCGTTAGGCTGGATATCCTTAATATGTTTTTGTACACCATTATACACACCACTCATCACACTGGCTCCATCATAACCTTGCCCCACACATTTTTTTAAATCAATATTTTTGTCGTTAAATAATTTAGTCACTTGGTTGACTAAATCTGCTGCGCCATGTTTGATGGCTGCATAAAAGCCTAGAAACACTTATTTTGCTTCTATATCAATTGGCTGTCCATTTTCAGATCTGGTTATTATTGCATACCTCACAACAATGCTTAGCTGACCTACCTTCGATATGTCCTGTGTCGTATCCATTAGGATGGCGAAAAACGGTGACGCCCTAATTTGTTCTAGTAGATGGGTTTCGAGTTTGGTCTCCAAGCTCTCAATCATTTCATTCTGAATTGTTGCACTCAAATATCTTATAGATCCTAAAAACATAAAAAAACACAATTTCAAAAAAGTCCTGATATTAAATAGTTAATAATTATAAACGAAATAAAATTATAAAAAACTTAGAAATAATGATTATTACCTTTGGGCATATCCAAAACTTGCCGCAAAATACGATCATATCGAGCAACAAGCTCTACAAAGGACAGAAAATTTCCATGGTATCCTTCCTGACTTAAGTCTTCTCGATGTCCTCTCAAAGCCAAAGAACTCTTTGCTAGGGTAAGTATGATATCGAATAACCTTTGAAGAACCATTTTCTAAAATGATGCTTCTTTGCGAATTTCATTTTCAAGTTCCTTGTCGATTATATTATAATTTTTTTTTCAAAATTCATACGCAGCACATGCTTCCGTATGGCCACTCGAACAACTGTGTTGTTTAATTCTTTCTGATGAATGCTTCCAATCGCGAATTCCCGTACACCAAACATTATTCCTTTGTGAAGCAAACAGCATGCGTACTCCACAGACAAATCAACAGAATTCGCGCTGCACAGCGTGGTATGCCACAAATGCTCAGCACTGGCCGCCTTCATCGACATTGAGGGCGCCTTTGACAAAACCACATTCAAGAGTATCAGCACGGCCTTAGACAGACACGGTATAGATCCGTCTCTGAGCGTCTGGATTACCAATATGCTCGAACAGAGCCGCACAAGTGACCGTAAACGACACCACAAGGGCTATTGTGGCAAAGGGCTGCCCGCAAGGGGGCATCCTTTCGCCACTTCTATGGAATCTGGTTGTAGACAGCCTGATAAAGGCACTAAACGATAAAGGCTACTTTGCCATAATAATAAATGGCACCCACGAAAACACTGTGCAACCTAATGCACCAGGCCCTGAAAATAGTAGAGAACTGGTGTAGTACACACCAACTATCAGTGAACCCAACAAAAACCGAATTGATCCTCTTCACAAAAAAGAGGAAACTTACTACACTACAACTTCCAAGATTCTTTGGCACTACCCTAAGCTTATCAACTGAAACCAAATACCTGGGCATCTTTTTGGTCAAACAGCTGAATTGGGCAAAGCACATCAACTACATCACCACAAAGGCCAGCATATCCCTGTGGCAATGCAATAAAATACTTGGAAAAAAATGGGGCATTAGCCCCAAGATCTGGCTGGCTTTACACCACAGTCACCCGACCAATTATCACATACGGCTCACTGGTCTGGTGGCCCAGAACAGACCTGAGCACAACCCAAAAAAATCTCGAAAAGCTGCAGCGATGTGCTTGTGTGGCAATCACTAGCTGCATGAGAACGTCACCCACCACTGCCCTACAGGCTATACTGCCTCCCCTACACCTTATCGTGCGGGAAGAGGCGGTCCTGTCTGCCTTCAGACTCCATATATCAGGAACTCTGAGCAAAGACTCGAGGATCAAACACATACGCCAAAAGGATGAGGCGATCAAACGACAGCCAATGATGGCAGCACCCTGCGACAAGGCCCCTAAGCAATACTGCTTCCAAAAGCATTACAATATAGTGCTTGAAGAGGAGCAGCGCGACTACTCGGGCCCGAGAGAGCTGAGAGTTTTCTCACACGACCTCAACATAAAACATATCCAGCCCGCTAGGAATGCTCAACACGGTCTACCAAGCGGATTGTGTGGGTATAATACAAGCGGCCCATGCCATAGCAGCCAGGAGAGTTACGGACACTCATGTTCGTATAATCTCTGACAGCGCCTCAGTCCTCCAATCCCTGAAGAAGGGATGCATCACATCACATCTAATACTAGAATGTCACAAGGTGCTTGAACAGGTAACTGTATCGTACCGCAATACAGTGACACTACAATGGATAAAAGGACACAGTGAATCACTAGGTAACGACGCGGCTGACGAGCTGGCCAGAAGGGCATCCAGCACGTCAGTCTATGGACCGGAACCAGTCGTGCCCATCCCTTTCAACCAACTACGCAGGTGGCTACAGAAGCACACCCACACACAAGCAGAGAACTGGTCGTCCTCGTCACCGGACTGCAGGCAGTCCAAGGAGGCCATGCCATCATTAGATGGCAAACTAACCAAAAGATTACTACGCCTGGACAGGAAAGGCCTGCGCCTGATGACGGGGACCATCACGGGACACTGCTCACTAAACAAACACTTTCACACGATAGGCATAACGGACAGCCCGTCAAACCGTCGCGCATGTGCTCTTTGAGTGCACCGGCGTCACCCAGATTAAGTCGGAAACCCTCGAGACACCCAGATCTTACACCGATGTTCTCAACAGACCAGGAGACTTAATAAGCTTCTGGAGGGAGGTGGGGTGGTTGGAATAACCACCGACGGCCGCCATGGCCCACGTACAATGGTCCACCTGAAGGACTAAGTGCGGAAACCAAACCCGTAACATAGAACATAGGAGGTAAAATCGAAATAATACAAAATAATAATGCTTTAAAAACATCCAAATATATTTCAAAGTGTAAAATTGTAAATATACATATTTTATAAATACGAAAAAATCTATACCAACATCAATTTTAATTGCACTTAAAAGTAACAGCAGTGCGATTCTGTAACCATCTCACCGTGAAAACTTAGGTGAAGTGAGCGTGGAGTGAGCTGTCATTCCAACTAATGCTAGCGATTGACACTACTGAAAGCTCACTCTAAGCTCACTTCACCTAACTTTTCATGGTGAGATTTTTACACAATCAATCGGCTGATTATATTTTTGAGTATTAGTTTTAAAAGTAGATACAGACGCCAGTACATCAAGCTACCCGAAACTGTCAAATTTTCCCAATCAACCTTGAACCTTTAGCTTTAGCGATAAAGTTGAAAATCTATTAAAGAAATTTGACAGATTGTAGTAGCTTGATGTGCTGGCGTCTGTACATAGCAATAAATAGGTAATGAGTATAAGAAAATCAATAAATACTGTCTAATAGAGCGTCATCACAGATAAGGTGAAATACAGAAACTCTATTACTTATATCCTAGAAACCATTTAAACCCAACCACCGATTATTTTAACAACGACATGACGATTACCATAATTATTACTTACATCAAAACATACAAAAAATTGTAATGTGTACTTAGAAACTATAGTCCTTATTAAAAATACTAACGAGTCAACACAGGCCCGTGAATACAACTTTATACGTTATGTACTAAAATGTTAAGTACTAAAATCGCACTGGATTAGCCTCATTTAAAGGGGATGCTCTAGGTAGCGCGCGAAATTCAAATTTGCTTACGTTTTTTTGCAATTTGCAAGTCAGTGTGAGGTTGTATGTTGAACAAAATATGATACGCGAGCGTAACAAGTATGTATTTGAAAATTTGAATTTCGCGGGCTACCCTGGCGCTTGCCCCTTAACATAATATATTAATTTCCCATCGACTCAAAAAGAAGAATTAGCCTCATACAGATTGGGCGGATTCGTTTTGGTGACTTATTTTGGTTGGCTGCTTTTGAAATCGGTCAAAAAATTACTTCATATTGTTGGATAGACTGCCACTAGACCATAGATGTCAGTATTGCTACAACCAATCACAGTGAAGGAATTTAAGAACAATTGGAAAAGGCGCATATCCTTACGGACTGATGACCTTTAGATGTGTCGCATGTACTGTACGGTTATTTCGCCAAAAAACGCGAAATATTCAGTCTAGCTAAGAAAATATTTTGAGGCCCATTATTGCCGACTTGTACCAAATTAAAGCTTCAGTATTTTATTCAGCAAGTAACCAAACAATTAGTTTCAAACCCACATGTGTCAATAGTGGATAGGTGGCTTAAATACACATGATTGCATTAATTCCTTAAGCAAGTCAAAGGAGCTCAGCAAGTGGAAGTATCAACAGAACCTTAACGGTCTTATTCTCGAGCCAGTGTAATAAGAAGCTAACTGGGATCAAAATACAGTTCTTTTTACAGTACTAACCACACAGTCCTGTACTAAGACCTTGTTTTTGTATTAAGAACTTTACTGATGTCGGAATAAAGTTCGTAATTCAAAAGCTCGAGGATTAGCACCTGTCCCATCGCCGGTGGTTAGAGCTAACAGCTAATAAAACGGGTTGTTTGTTTGACAGAGTTGTCGCCAGTGGCGTGAACAGCCAGCGATCAACTTACTTTTAATATAATATATGTATATCTCGTGCCGCGGTTAGTTAGTGGATGGGTGACCATATTTACATACTAAGATCCCTCCGTGCCTCGGAAAGTACGTTAAGCCGTTGGTCTCGGCTGTCAGTCGTTGAGCTTTGACAGTCGATACTGGTCGTCAGAAGCCCGAAAGTCTTTCAACCAGTCTTACCAAGGTATCAAACTGGACCTACAATCTTTTGTACGTTTCTTGAGCGAGGAAACAGTTGATAGCTCATCAACTAGGGTCTAACTAAATGGGTCCAGGGGCGACGGACTCGGGGACGTCCGTCGCCCCCCACACATCAGGACCCGAGGTGGCGGCGCGTAGAGTTCCACGCGCGCCTCTCTTAGACGTCGCGGGGGGAGTCAAACACCTCGCTGCCCCCCTGACCCGAGGGGGAGGCACCACGAGGGGGTTGCGGAAGGATCGTCCGTTCCCGCGACACCCAGCGTAGGTGTGGGATGGAACACTGGAGTGGTTTTTAGTCAGTAAGAGTCTGACAGACCCCGCCGCCCGCCCCAGGGCGGCGGACATCCATGAGGATTTTCCACCCCGAAAAAAATAAAAAGGTTTCTTAACTTAGCTCGGGGTAAAGTTAGATCTCGTGTTGTAATAAGACGGTTAATAACTTAATGCTTAGAAAAGGTTAACCTTAAGTTAAACAGTTTTGACTCCCGGATCATTGGCTGTGAAGGGGTCGTAGTCTCCTAACTTCACCAGCTCCGCGGACATGTCCCACAGCTTCTTCGCATATTCGTCGTTTGCGCCCTTCGGCGCAGGAGCGGTTACTGCACAATCACTGTAAAAAGGAGGTAAGTTTAATATGTGTCTGTCAAAAAGGCTCTGGTCACGTGGTCTGTACTGAAAATAAATAATTTTACACGTGAATTTACGTGATTGCTATCAATTATCGTTATAATCTCCTTTATTTCATTTAAATATTATATTATAAATTGCAGTTTTAAATATTTTTATAAAAAAATACATTATTATTATTATTTTATCTTATTTACTTATGTTTGTTCTTACTTATGAATCTATATCTACATGCGAATAATAATGCTGAAGAGTTTCTCGCCCTCCGCCCCGCCGTCCATTCATACACCCTGGCGAGCACCCACGCCTCGAGCTCCCAAGGAGGGGTGCTGGCCAGAGCGCATGCTGCCGCGAAGCCCACCGTGCGGTAGGCCCGCGCCACCCGCTGAGAGATTGAGGGAACCTATCCCAACGACATCAACGGTGTGCCAAAGAAATCAAGAGAGTGGAACGTTCTCGTGCTCACACCTAGCCGAAAAAATAACGATGACTTACAAGAAAACTTTAGGCCGACCGCTTAACTGAGGCGCGCGGTGCGGCAGGGGTTTTAGTTGTCACAAGTTGACGAATCACTGATCTCTCGCATCACGTCACCACACCCCTCCCGCACCGCGCTGCTACCTCAGGCAACGTCTCAGTTAAGCGGTTGGCCTATAGATGTAATTCTCATGTCATAAGTGAAATGTGGGTTCTATAATTATGAGAATAAAGATTTCTTTTTAGATTAATTGCACATGTTTTGGCGTACGCATAAGTCATCTGTTTGAGTCTAAAACTAATCAAGCGTGTCGTGAAACATACACGAAATGTGAACGGTAAACGTGCGTTACTAAAACGTATCTACGTAATAAAAGTTTTAAATTTAAATTCACTGACAGACAACGCACAGGAACCTAAATGGGTTAAATAGGGGATGAAATTTAGTATGGAAGTTCGTTATTTTTGCCGCTGGGAAAATCCATTTGGACACATGGATTTGTAAGATATAAAACGGATTTTCCCTATATCATGAATGCTTCTGACTGTGGCTTTGCCCGCGTGGATGTCGGAAATTATCCCACGGGAACGTGCTACCGGAACAAAGAGTAGCCTATGTCCTTCCACAGGATCCCCATCTGTCTCCTAGTTGATATTTATCGAAATCCGTTCAGTGGTTTAGGCGTAAACAGGTAACTTACAGACAGACTTACTTACTTTATAATAGGGAAGTATGGATTATTTAAAAATAAGTGAAGCTCTTACTTTTCACGAGCCCGCATCTATCATAGTAATTTAAACTTTATGTCCATACACATAAAACTCGCTACGACTACACAATCTTATTACCTGTAATACAACCCAGTCTCATCCGCACACTTGTCATCCACCGCGCAGTATATGGTTGTCTGCGCGCCCAACTCCGGCGACTTCATGAAGGGCGCCATTACGAAGCCGAAGAGCTTACGAGCGCCCCAGAACAGTGTCTCGTTGAGGTGGCGCCCCAGTTCCGTCTTGATCACGCCCGGGTGCAGGCTGTATGTGGTTATGCCTTGAATGTTGTGCTCCTGAAGTGGAAAATAGCAATGTTTTTAGAGATCAACGACCGAATTTCGGTATCGGTTTTCGGCAATTTTTGGCCGAAATATTTATTTTCGGGCAAAAAAACCAATACTCTCGGCGCTAAGCTGAGCGTTGAAAATACAGTGCGCGACAAATAAACGCCGCGGGAAAAAATCGCCCGTGCTAACTTGGGCTTTGTCAGCCAACAACAACCTTATTAGAATGAGAATAAAGATCACTGTGATTTGGATAGTGATGCAAAATCAGAGGTAAAATAACTGTGAATGGACTGTAGTAGGTACATATTACGCGAAAGAACTAAGATATGATTGGAAGAAATAATTTTTTTTGGTATACCTTCAGTTTCGCAGCTAATTCTCGGGAAAACAGTACATTAGCTAGCTTGCTCTGCGAGTAGGCTTCTGCTGCGTTGTAAGGTCGCTTCTTGTAGTTCAAGTCGTCGAAATTGATGCCATACCCTGCAATAAGAAGTGGACACTTCATATTACACAATCTTATACACTAACCTACTGAATGCTCCAGTTGGATTAACACGATAAATGTTTTCGCGGACGTGCCGCTTCAGTCGTTTTTATCCGACTCTCAGTCGTATAAAAACGACTGAAGCGGCACATAAATAACTTTCAACCTAAGTTATTCATTTTATTATTTGTGTTTGACACAGTAAAATACATAGGGACCTAGGGATACATAGCATTAGTATTTTGTTTTTTATTTCATTGGACAACCCCATTTGTCACAATTGATATAGGTAATACGGGCTGGTGTCCGCAACTCCACGTCAACGCGCGTATTTTGCGTACGGCACAATTGATATAAAAACCAAGCGGTCAATACGTTAACTGAACGTTTATATGAGACATCGAGCTTTAGGGCCGGTTGTTTCAAATGGCTGGTTAATGTACGTCAAATAATGATTACGTACCCGTTATTATTTGACATACGGCAAGGCCATCATTTTTGTAATTTGAAACAACGCTTTTTTTTTGTTTGACGATAGTTAGTGCCATTTTTGACGTATACGCGTGCGTCAAGTGGACGTGAAACAACCCGCCCTTAGAAAGAGAGAAAGCATTGTCTCTGTTCTGTTCCTTTCAAATAAAGTGTGAACTTACTATTATGTGCTCTAGACGAAACAGTTACAATTCGCGCTGGCGTGCTATTCTTGATACGCGGCAGTAGAAGCATGGTCAGCAAAAAATGCGCCAAGTGATTTGTTCCAAATTGCATCTCAAACCCATCATCCGTCTCACTCTTAGGACACATCATGACCCCAGCATTGTTCACGAGGATATTTATCTGTGGTTCTGTATCTAGTATACTCTGTGCAAATTCTCGGACTGACTTCAAAGAGGTAAGATCGCATTTCGCTAGGACAATCTTGCCAGTATCTGGCAAATCCTTGCAGACTTTCTCAATGTCGGTTTTCGCCTCCTCTGCCCTTTCCATACTGCGACACGCCATTATCACCTTGGCACCTGTGGAATTTGAACCTTTTACATTGTATGGTCGAAAATGGAATTAAATTCGTTTGTTTACAGTTTTTCTTGAATTTATCATGACATGACATGAGAATTATAAATAGTACAAAATTTATTACTGTATTTTTCATTATTTTTTTTCTGTACTTCAATACCCATACATAATTATGAATATAACTTTAGCTGCTAGTAATAATCATGTAAAAATAAGAAAGAATTATTTTTACTTTTCATAAAACTTCATGGTCCTATTTTAATTGAAAGATTCAGTGTATTATAGGCATAATGTATCTGAGGTCAAACATCAAAGCCAGCTAAAGGCTTTTAGCACCACATCTTTATTTGAACACATTAAATGCTATGCAACACAATCAAAAATCGAGATCAAACCTAATTTGTTAAAATTAGGCTGAGAATTCAAAACGCCCGCCCTTCAGCATTTCCTAGTGCTTTCGCTGGGAAGATGTGGCGCAACAAACTATTGTTGCTATTCAATATGATAATAAATTATGATCATTACTTTTTTTACTTTTAGTGATTTATTTTTCAGAAGTTAGTGATTTTATAAATGGATGTCCAGCAGTGGATGTCTTTAGAAATTATGTCTGAATTACCTCTCTTATAAAAATCCAGGGCAGTTTCTTTCCCTATCCCGGTGTTACAGCCGGTTACTAGGGCAGTCTTGCCCACCAGCTTGGCTGTGCTCAGACATCTTCCACTGAAGAAGGGCATTGTGTGTTCTGCTAGTCTGTAATAATAATACATAAAATGTAAATATTATTTACATATAGATGATTATAGTTGTGAAATTAGTTGTCCAATTTTACTATAGTAGTAATATTACATTAATAATAGTCTCCTAAATGTATTTATTAATTATTATTTTTTCTAATAAACTCCAAGAATTAATTACTAAAAATTTACTGCACATGTTGTAAATTGTATTAAGTTGCAGGAGAATTATTTGGAAGAAATACATAAGAATAAGTAAGAATTAATTTATCCTTACTTAATTCTTGTAACTAGAAAAAAAAAATAAAAAGGTTATTTTTGTTTCTAATCATTGTACAAAATTATATCATCTGATTTTAAGATTAGACCTACTTTTACGCGACGGAAATAGACATAACGGAACTTACCACTAACATAAATTAACTGTTTCAAGTTACGAGGTGAGGTGGTGGTTTGTTTTTTTTTTAAATCAGTTATTTATCTATAAATTAATCAAAGTAGGGTCAGTGGGTCGTCTTAGGGGCGGTAGTATTCATTAGTTACTTAGCATTGAACTCAATCCCTTTTTTTACTCATAAAACTTTTACAGCAAGTAGTTGCTCTACTTCGCCGATCGCGGACTACATCATTTGTTGCCGAATGTTTTAAATTAATATGGTAGTACTCACCTTTACCCTGTTTTGTCTTGTAAAAGTTACGATTTCTATTTCGTAAACTTTTAAGGAACCGAAAAGTAAAATAAATTCCTCTTCGTAACACAACTTGATACGCGCGCTTTGAACCGATTTTGTGGAATTTCTGTCAGTGTCAAATTATTTGACATATATTTGACATGACATTGACGTGAATATTATCATACATCATGTGATGTCAATCAATAGGTTACCAGAAAAAAAAAAAACATTCTTGACTTCGGTAGATTCTTGGCTTAGAAAACCAACTTTAACACAGTTGTGGTTAGCTGCGTAATGGTATATTTATTGGCTGCTTGCTTGCCCCTACCTTTATTAATGATTATCATGCTCATACAGGTATTCAACTGCATCCGGTTAGACTGGAAGCCGACCCCAACATAGTTGGGATAAGGCTAGGCATGAAGATAATAATGATGATGACATCTGAAATGTCATTTTGTCACAGTAAAGTCAATACCCAGTGTCAATGTCTCTGTCTGTCAAAAATTGTCAAACGAGAGTCGAGAACGACGACCAAACGTCACCGGTCACAGTCACTGAAGAAACTGAACTGTGAATTTGTTAATTAATTTAATTTTATCTCATTACTGTTGGCTGCGTACTTCATCATTGTAGGGCACTAACATAAGCTTTATTTGAAACCAATCGAATTTTATTTGAACGACCAGATATCGTGCAGTGTAATTGTTGTAGTCACAAACACATTTAGTGTATAAACATTCAATGATACTCTTATTTCTTCGTAATGTGAAAGCAAAAACGTAAAACAAACATGTATTGTAGTAGGAGATAAATGCCATTACTTGTATATCTAACAGTGTAACAATATCTTTCCTTCATCACAAGGTTTTATTGTCACTTGTGTAAAACGTTTGTCTATTTTTGTGGATAGCCTTATTTATGTACTCAATTATTCGCGACTCAGTGCCAATGGAGTATGATAACGATGAGAATACGTGGCGTAGGCCTTCAACGCCTAAGGTGGAGCGCTCAGCATGCGGCCAGATCCCCAAGCGGTCATCAACTGTGGCCGTTGTGGTACTTGGACTAGCTGTACTTAGCTGCTTGCTCGGTTATTGTGTGCTCAGCGAGACTCTGCCCTACGAGTCTAAGACCCTGCGTCTTGTTATTATTGTAAGTATTCAATTTATTATTTGCCACCACATTTTTTTCGAAAGAGACAGTAACATGCTGTTTCAGGATTTCATTGAAACCATTTATTATTATAGTATTTTTTTAGTTAAATTAAGTTAAGTAATCTGTGTATCAAATGACTGAATAAGCATTGATTTAGTAATTTCCCGTCCTTTCTTTGATATTCTAAATTAAGTTTCACACACATACATTTTTATTCAAAATCAGAAGTCTTTAAAAAGGCAGATTTATTTATATATTTGCTTTAGCTGGAAAGAAGAAGTGGCGCAACAAACTCCCCAGCAGCCCAGCTGTCTGTTACTTTAAAAGAACATGATTCTATATAATAGTATGAATATTATTTGAGCGCCCCTCTCATATAAAAAAAAAAAAAATACTTTAGCAATAGTGATGATCAATTTCTTAAAAGCTAAATTATCTTGTATTTTCCAATGACACAAACATTAAGAGATAAGATTATAAGTGGTTCAGACTGGATATTTCTCCTGTTCTCCTCCATCCATTATAATTGATTTATCTTTCCAGTTGTTCCGCCATGGAGCCAGGACCCCGGTTGAAACCTACAGCAGTGATCCATACAGAAACTATCAATGGCCTGATGGACTTGGCGGTCTCACTAATGTAAGTTTGCCTTTATCTCATTATTTTATTTTAGCCTATGTTGTCCCACTGCAGGGCAAAGGCCCCCCTTTCTTCTTTCCAGTCCTCTCTGTCTTGAGCTAGGGTGGACCAATCCTGTCTGTAGGCCTCCTGTGTCTTTATCTAAAGTAAAAGAAATATATGGCTTTGGAAACTGATCATGTTGACTGAGAGTAGATCAACTCTAGAACTATAATACTAAGGTTTTTGTAGAAAATCTATACTAATAATAAAGCTGAAGAGTTTGTTTGATTGAATGCGCTAATATCTGGAACTACCAGTTGGATTGAAAAAATACTTTTGCATTTTATAGCCCAATTCTTGATGAAGGCTATAAATAGCCTATAGCCTTCATCAAGAATAAAAAATTTACGCCAAAATAACAGTAGGTAGTCAGGGGGCGCAATGAATGTAAATTAATTTTGGAGAGACTGTCCGAAACGTCGTTGAAGTTTTTGATTTTTTTGTCGATGAAGTTTTTTGATTATTTCGTCGATGAAAGGAGTAAAACTGTCTTCTAAAATTGGGGAACCTAGGCGGTACAGTGCCTAGCGTTATGTTAAAACATAACGCTAGGACTCTTAGGAGCTGAGCAAATAGATAAAAAGTCAGAAAGAACGCTAAGCGAAAACGAAGTAATAGCGCGGGCAGGTGATGCGATGCGATGGGATGGGTCGGGGTACAAGAAGTTTGTCGAAAGTAGAAGCTAGTTGTTACATAAATGTATATTGTATTTAGCATCTTCATCAACCTGTAAATAGCAGTCCAATGCTGCACATACCTTGGTCGCACTAGTAAGCTGGATGGTAAGCCATACACATTCATTCAGTTCCAACCATCCAGATTTCTGTAATATTATATCAAAATCTTTTATTTGCGTAAATATGATACCTACAGTAAGTTGTTACATGTTAATAACATAGATCTGTTATTTCATTGGTATGCAAATTTTACATACTTAATTAATATCAGAAGTTATTTGAGCTATAATTAGTCAAACATGATGCAACATGTGTGTATGATAATGCGAGTTTTTTCTTAAATTGAGTAGAGATAAGAAAACTAAATTTAAAAAAAAATTAAAACAACAGCTGCTTTATCTATTCTATAATAATAAAAATTATTTGTTTGTTTTTAGGCGGTAATCTCCGGAGCTAATGATCCCATTCTAAAAAAATTCACTGGTACGGACGCCAGCACATCAAGTTACTACAATCTGTCAAATTTCATTAATAGATTTTCAACTTTATCGCTAAAGCATTAAGGTTCAAGGTTGA
This sequence comes from Apamea monoglypha, assembly GCA_911387795.2. NCBI lineage: Eukaryota > Metazoa > Arthropoda > Insecta > Lepidoptera > Noctuidae > Apamea > Apamea monoglypha. Next base: position 14,133,288 of record OU426916.1, read on the forward strand.
TTGGGAAAATTTGACGGTTTCGGGTAGCTTGACCTGCTGGCGTCTGTACCTAGCTAAATTGTTCCCGAACGCTATAGGCTATAAATTACTTTTATAGCATGCATAGTAGCCAAGCTATCACATTTTTTGTCCAGCAAGTCGGAAAGAAATACCTGTATATTAATCTATGAGAAATACCTCTTAAAACAGAATTATTTGCATGTGCTGCCTAAACAGTTGTATATACTTGAAAACAATGTATGGCAACCTGGTCCGTCTTAATAATAATTCTACAAAAAAGTCCGTGACACCATATTTCTATCTTTTATATTTAAAAAAAGTATTTTTTCGATATACTAACCAGTTGGATTTCAAAAATTCTTCTTGCATTTGATAGCCCGATTCTTTAAGAAGGTTATAAACTATTTAACATCATGCTACGACTCTTAGGAGCCAGAAAAAGTCAGAAAACACGCTAAGCCAAAACGAAGTAATAGCGCTAAGCGCGGGCGGACGCTGCGATGGATCGGGGCCCGAAATTTCACGCAGACGAAGTCGCGGGCAGAAGCTAGTAAAATATAATAGCTATGACAGTTTTATATTAGGTTAACATGCAATTTAGTAGACAAGTTTTCTTCTTTTTTATCTATGTGTCTAGAAACAAGAGTTAGAACAGAAAATAATGTGCTGCCCTGTCCTCCCTTTTAGAATGAGATGAACAAGTTGTTGTATGAAGATGTTGTAAAGTTATGTAGATTTTTAAAATAAATAATTAATATTGTTGTTTTTCTAGGCGGGCAAGCTTCAGCTGTATGAATTGGGCAAGAAATACAGAAGTTACTATGCAAACTTTATCCCCGAAGAGTACTGCGAGAAGGACGTGTTTATACGCAGTAGCGACAAGTCCCGCTGTCTCATGAGCGCGTACACATTCCTCGCGGGCCTGTATCCGCCCACGGAGAGGCAGATGTGGCATCCAGAGCTGCCATGGCAGCCTGTACCTGTACACTCACTGCCAAAGGAACTGGACAATGTAGGTCATGACCATAATGAATAATATTAAAATAATTAGTAGTCAAAATAAAATATTACCATACTGCCTTATCAAGTAATTTTTATCCCACCAAGCGACGCGCGCTTTACTTGTGTTAACCAAGTGTATAAACACGCTGTGAATGTGTGCCTGAAGAGAATCGTGAGCACATAACACACACACACACACTTCCTACTTCACCATTGTCTCGGACGGTACCGAGAGGTCCTGCGCTTACACACACTTTCACAGCGTTTGTTAACCACAAGTAAAGCGCACGTCGCCTCGTGAGATCAGCAGAAGTGGCAAGCAGGGATCATTTAACGCATTTTCACGCTGCTCTATATCGCCCACAACCTCAAACAAATAAAGTCTTGAGATATGAACAAATGAAAATTATAATAGAAACTCAATTTTATTTCTATTTCAGATAGTTGCAGCAACAAAACCCTGCAAAGTCTGGAAGGCCATGTATGAGGAGCAACTGGCTGAAAAGAACGCCGACCCGAAGTTCACAGAGTTATTCGATTATTTGAGTAAACATACAAATCAGAGCATGCGCAGTGTCCTGCCTGTGGACTTCTTGTACAGCACACTGTTAGCTGAGCAGGAGGCGGGACTCAAGCTGCCAGAGTGGACGAGGACTGTGTTTCCGAGTAAAATGCGTACGCCATTCATGCTGAGTTTAGCTTTGCTGTCTTATAATGAGACCTTGCAGAGGCTAAAAGTTGGTGAGTTTTTAACATAATTATTAAGGTATTGTCAAAAAACTTAAGTTTTAATATTAAAATACACAAAATCAGCACCCCAATTGCGTAACACACTAACAATCACAATCATTTTGAAAGATATTGCTAATCCTATTGCTTTATGTACCTACCTATATTATGTTCGAAAAATTTTTTCATTATATGTTCGACAAATTTTTTCTGCTCAACTAAGTAAATAACGCAATGAACGTTGTTGTACTGTCAATATGAAAGCCATTTCTACTGTTAGTGTTTATGCAATTACCCCGCTTGTCCTTATCAGGATATTTTCTTCTCAATTATATGCCAGTCAACGCGGCCAATATCGATTGGCAATTGTTACCAACGCGTGAAATTTCGTTTGTGTAATTTAGGTCCCCTTCTAAAAGAGCTAAAGCAGTACCTAGACGAGTCTGTCGCTCACGAGAACGTGGACCGCTCGCTGTACGTGTATTCCGGACACGACGTTACGGTTGTGTCCGTTTGGCGCGCTTTCGGGTTCAACGACCTGCTGGAGCCCGAGTATGGAGCCAGCATCGTGATCGAATTGCACGAAGATGTTGAACAGGAGACGTTCTTTGTCAAGGTATGTCCATACCATCATAATATCATACTACAACGCTAGTTTTTGCCCGTGGCTTCGCCTGCGTGAAGGTCGGAATTTATCCCACGGAATCGTAGGCACTACCGGGATAATAGTGTCCTATGTCCTAAGGTAGGATTCCTAACCCAGGTCATGATCTTCCCATGTGCCAAATTTCATCTAAAACTTTCGCATTTATAATATTAGCACAGACTACCCCGAATGTAGAAATCTACCAAAACTATTTGCAATGTAGCATAATATTATCGCGGTTACATATCCGAAAAAGATAGATAGAGATGTCCTCTTTATAAGGAATTTATGCAAGCGCGAGTAAATTAGCGCGTAAAACAAGGGCGATAATTGTCAAAGTGTTAACAAGTCTTTTTTTTTCATAATTTCAGACATTCTACCGCAACAACACAAAGGTGGAAGTTCCCTTGGAGCTGAAGTTACCATTCTGTGATGATCCATGTACGTACAATCAATTTAGCCGGCACCTGAGTAAGTTTATATCTGACGACTGGGAGGCGGAGTGCGGCAATACAGACAAGTAAACTCTTATAGTCGTTGCAAATCATGAGCGCGCGTGTCATGTGACTTGTATGTCAATGATATAAGGTTTTAATTGCAATGGTTGAGGCGGGTGCCACATCTCCACCGCGAAACTCAATAGTTCCGTCATGACTGGTCCGTTATACCACAAGCGAACCTGTCTGTTCTGACACACAGATTTGATTATGATTCTATCTCTTTCCCGCGAAATTTCACCGGGCTGCTGGCGTTCGGTCCGCTATTTTATCTGGGACAGTCGACAAGTTTATAAAGCGAAATATTTTTTTGTTAAAAATAGATGTTGATTTTACGGAAAAACTAATATAACGAAGTAGACCTATGCTGTATTACTATGTCGAAAACGACATTTTGCTCCTATTGCTACAACTGACTGTCATGACGTTCCGCTACTTGAATCGCGACATAACGTAGTAGTGTTTTCTTAGTGGAATTCGTTAAGCGATTTCCCATCATTATTTTCGCGGCGAAGGTGTGCTAAGGCCTTGAGGCGCGGTTGTGCAATGCAACAACTATACTTATTATTTACGTGTAAGAAGTGCGCCAACAGTTGCTAGTGTAAGTGAAGTCCTAAAGTGTCGTTATAATCTTTTATTATGTGAGTATAGTTTAGTAAGATTTTTCCCCAACATAGTTGGAATGGAAAGAAGCTACAAAATGGTCGTTTCGTAACCCACATCTGCAGAAATGATCGGTAATGTCGAATTTGTTTCATAAAGCATAATATGGCCGATAAATAATTATGGCCGGTCCGAACTTTGCGGCAGTGGTGGCCCAGTGGTAACGTCCCCGACTTACGAGTTTGTAGGTCGTGGGTTCGAACTCAGACAGGCGCTTTACTTTGTGTAAATAATTTCATCACCACTGCTCTCAAAACGGTGAAAGAAAACCGGCATGTCCTAGAACCAAATATTCGAAGACATGTGACATCTACCAACCCGCACTGGGCCCTCGTGGTAGACTACAGCCCACTCCCTCTCGAAGAGAGGAGGCCTGAGTCCCAACATAAGAACATTATTAGCTTTTTTTTTTTTTCTGGTGGGATCAAATGACCGCTCCCGCTCTGGGTGGAGCGGAAGGGAGTGTCAGACTCTTACTGACTAAAACCCACCCATGTTCCTTCCTTCGCCCTTTATGTTCCGGGGTAGCGGTAACCCTTTCGGACAATCCCGCTGAAACATTATTAGCTTGATTATGCTATTACGCTGAACTTTGCGCAGTAGGCTGCGCAATAACATTTTCTAGTAACCATCGGTGACATTAGGCGAGTGTGAATGAAAGAACATGTGCATGTGTGTGTGTGTGTTCGGAGTTCGGCCTTCGTTCAGACGGGCCATGATTCGTCGGCCGTATTGTAGTGTAGTACTTCTCGTAACTTGAAGCCTACCAGTCGAATGCAACCACAGACTGCAGATTGGGTTCGAAACTGTGCCGTCACTCGCTCTTTTGAATGAATCTGTGATTATTTAATTGTTTTTTAATGTTACATATTATATAGCTATAGATCTGCTGAATCTTCACACGAACTAGCACTGTAATCAATATAATAAGGTCATTTTTTAGTTTTTAAACACAATTGTTTTAAGTCAAAATGCCATAGTTATCATACTTGCCAAAATCTTAGTACCGAAATGTTTTCTAAGAAGACATTTCTTTTATCGCAATTTCTCATCACAAGCTTATTTTTTAAGACTCATATATATATAGGAATAATGATATGCCAAAATTGAGCCTCTTGTGTGACGATTTAGTATGTTAGGACAGCTAAACAGGCTGAATGGTTCTAGACATACCTAGATAAATATTAATCTATGGTTCTAGATGTGACTAAGGTATGCTATTTACTCAATTTATGTATTAGAATATTTGTATTACACACGTTGATATTATACGTATTTCTAACTGCATTTAATGAATATTTCTATTGTCTACACTACACTAATAAATTGATGAACACTTTAATTCATTGTCTTCGCTATTAACGATCCAAGGGCGAGCCCCTCGATGGTCCGTATAGTGAATGTATGAGCAAGTTCGTCTTGGTCTAAACCGTTCTAGTATACGCGCGGCCTTATGGTGCATTCGAATTTAAAATAGCAAACGTTTTATTGAAATAAATAATCGATAGAAATCGGTAATGCTTACTACCATTTAGCAATTTTATTGATACACAGGGTGTGTACCTACCATATGCATTCCAAAGTGTGAGCACTCTGTGATTTCTGAAGTATTTACATGTATCTGTCCACTTTTAGATCTACACAATTTTTGTCAAGACTGTATTCGACACGTTTTATTGATTTTAGCGGTGATTGATATTTTTCTTAGGCTCCTTTAAAGAGATTATTTTTTAAGAAGATGCCTATACTTCTTATGAAAATTTGATAAAGTATTAAATTGTTGTTGTAAAGAATTAGTTAATATTTAAGAGACATGTTGAAAAATAGCAATATTTTAAAATGCCCAGTAGGCATCAGTGAATATTTAATCAATGTTAAAATGTATATAACAGTAAGATCCATTATCTCTACACTGAAAAATTATATGATGCACAGATCTAAAGATATACCTACACATACTCTTCTCAATCTTGATATAGCTAAAACCCAAGTTTTGTATGACCGTGTATAATGTAGGGAAGGGAAGGCCTATCTTGTCGATATATTTGAGTAAATCTAAGTATTTTACTAATATTATACTGTAATCTTCTTCACACAAGGTATTTTATCTCATAAAAATGCATGAAATTGAAAATTAGCAGGATGTTTCAGCTCTTATTATATTCTACAAAGTATTTAGTCTGTAGTAAATATGTCACAAATCCTATTTCAATTGTTTTACACAAATATAGATAATATTGATGTTGTATTTGATGAGCCATGTGTATGCGGAAAGTTTAATCGAAATATTTAAGGCTCATTTACATGGACTGTCTCACTCGGTTTATGGCAGGAGTGTGCATATGCGATAATCGCAGCCATGTGTTAAAATGTAAGACTTAGACGAATCTCACACTACCACACGCCACGCTCCGATGCGCGGAATACACGGGTGCGTGATTTTTATATCCAAATTTAATAAAAACGCGTTTCCGCGCGGGGAATTTGGCTCAGTTTTCCGTGCCCCGTTGCGTGTGAACACGGGGCGAGTTTTACGCCACGCTTTTTCGGAGCGACCAACTCCGTGTAAATGAGCCATTATTCTTTGTAATTATTATGGCGCGAGCAGCTGCTACCAAGTGACTTTATTGAATTGAAAGAAGTTAGGTTAGGTTGTCTTTGATATTACACAGGAAATCCGTAAATTAGGTACTTTATTATTCGTTGAGAATAAATGTTAGAGTTTAATTAATTGTAAAATTGTAACATTATAATGTTGTTGTTTTTGTAATGTTTACTATTAAATGTTTTATGTGATATTTTGGTATTTTCTTGTCTTTTAAACAAACCCAATGGAAATACACACCTTAGCAACCCCAAACTTTACAAGAGGAGTAAAAAATAAGGATCCAGTTTAAATTGTATAATTTATTTTTGTAAAATTATTGATTGATTTATTAAAATACATTGCATTAAAATATAAAACAACTTACATCTAAGTACAGTAATTGGACGGCACATGGATGACATATTAATTTTATTAAATAGAGAAGGTAATAGAAAAGAAATGTATATTTAACATCTTAATAAAAAGAAATTTATATCTTCGCTTATAATCTAGATTCTAGACAAATGGACGAACATTTCAACTTACAAATACATACAATAGGTACTAAAAATGTCACAATACCAAAAGAAATGGTAATAAGAATAATACAAAATTGTGATTTATGTAATTAAAACTACTTGTGTAACTAAGTTGGTCACATTTTCGGTGGAATGTTAGTTTGTTACGATGTCAATACAGCTAATATACAACATTACGGTTTAAAGCTCAGTCTTCGCTACTTGACTCGTAAATCTATGGCTTATCTGGTAATAAAGTAAAATATCTCGTAATGCCTACAATATAAATTGGAAGTTACATTGTGGGAAGTTAAGTCTATCATAAGTTCGTTGTTCGGAAATAGTCGTATTTCAAGGCACGACGCAAGTCTCTTAATTGTTCATTCATGGCTTCAATCAACAATAGAACTAGATCAAGAGTTAGGAACAGAAATACATTGCTCGAGTGGCCGCGATTGCATTATAACTTGATTATAAACCTTAAAACTCAAATAGTTTATTATTGTTTGCAATATATTTACTACTCTTGTTGATAAGTAAACGTATTTTGCAGAACATAATTTCTTAACAACGAGGTTGAAAAAACTATCTTGCAAAATAAGATCACAAAATCATTTGTAGTCTTTTTTTCCGGTCGTTTTTGAGGCGCACATTGGAAATCTAGTAAGAACTACAATTGTTGATCGAAGATTCATGGGCATAAAACACGCCTTTGCTTTTTTTGATGTCACATCAGCTGCTTACTGAGTAAGCTTAGAATGTGTGTTACCAAAATCATCGAGCTGAATATATTTACAGAGTAATGGTTATTTCTATTCAGTTGCCACAACATGTGAGTACATGCCGCTCTTTAAACGCTCTCAAGGCTGTATACACAACAATTGCTACCCATACACCTACAGCCGCCCAGGCGGTGATGACAGCTATATGTAAGGCGATACCAGTATTAATGAAGTCACCTCGGCGGCTGTTCGGCGCGTCCTTTTGCAGGTAGTCCATAAAGTCGTATATCGCTTGGCACGACAGCCGGAAGTGAATCGCGGTCGCGTGATCCCCAGTGGCTCGGAGCTCCTGCAACACATATTAATGATAATGAGAATTATGTTGATTAACAGTCTTAATTCCCAATGTGCAATTATGAAGGATACCAAGGTCCTGTTTGTTCACTTTTACTAATTTATTGAAACATTACTTCCTCATGACTAATTGCTTTGGGAGACAATGAATTGGTTTTATTACGGCGGAGCGCCAGGGTTGCCCCCGAAATAATATTTTTTTTACAATTTTTGCAAGTTACAGGTTGTATGTTGTTGATTAAAATATGATTTGTGAGCGTAACAAATATGTGTACCTATCTACAGAATTTTAATCATTAAAATCATCCATACAACCCTATTAAATGACTATTTCAATAAATATCAATCAATAAAATTATATGAACTTGGCAGGCTACCTAGCGCATCCCCCTTAAACAATTACATAGCTCAATGGTAGTGGTAACATTTAAACAGGTAGGTATGGTTACAATTTTGCATTCACAATTCCAAACAATAAGCATGAGAACTTGGAGCCAAAACCAGTAGAGAATGTCTACAATACAGAATGGCTTTGAGTGACAACAAAATCAACCAATGGTCCCAGTTTCCATTCAACTGCTGAGGACTTTTTCATCCTCGTTTATTTTTTTGTAGGTTTTTGTTTCCTGGGCTGTCAATTTAATTAGTAAAACTCTACAAAAATAAAACTATTCTTACCCTGACTAGGTATCCTCTGTACTGTGTGCAGGTCCTGATGAAGCCATCGGTCAGAATGGCAGCATGAACTAGAGAGTACACAGCAAACAGAGCTGCTATACATGACGTGGGGATCCAGCAGTAGATCACAGAGTCATTACTCCTACTAACCCTTGTCCTTGTACTCACAACTATTGACTCACCCTCTCTGAAATGTTGAGTCGTAATGTTAACAACTGATAGTGGCTACTGAGATTAGAGTTTAGTCAATTTTCTTTGCAATTTTAGTTCTTGGTATTAGCACACTTACATTTCTTCCATGGTTGTAGATTTCTCATCCTCATACTGGCCAATATTATTGATACACACTCTGTACATATGAAACAGTGCCATGACTACTGCATACACAATGACAGGCAGCGGCGCGAACACTGCATACAAGCAGTATGAGTTGTGACCACCATTGAAGTACTGGAATGTGCTGACCCCATACAGAATGCAGCCGCAGTTGGTGTTCTCGAAGTAGCCGCCCGGACAGACGTCCAGAGTCGTGCGCCAGTGGTTGTACGGTATCCCAATGCATAGAACTGACACAGCGAGAAACACCGTCACGAATAAGTAGCTCCAACAAAGTCGTCGCTCTGTATAGTACTGATTCATCGTAAATGGATTCCTGGAAAACGAACGATCAATTTATTATAAATACATATTGAAACGGTTTGACAGTGGACACTGAATAATAACACTTCCTCTAAAACATGGACGGGAATAACAACAATAACTTACACAAGTAAAGGTTGACACAAAAACCATTCATTAATTTGTTCTACACTGAGATAAATGTATTACTAGGTCAGCCCATATGCCAGGTACTTTTGTTGATAACGATTATAAAGGGCAACGCGAAAACAAGATAAAACATTCGCTACGATAAGATTCCGATACGACAACGTCAACAATGGAGTATGGACGCCGATTTTGACTTTTTGTCATTTTTATGTAGGGTTGGATGACACTGACAGAGACAGTGTCCACACGATTTTTTTTTAATGGCAATTCATAATTTAGTAATAGGTTTAACGGAAAATAACAATTTCCAGTTTTTCACGGTCCAATCTAAGCTCGTGTGAAGATTGATAAACTTACATGATGTTTTTTTTGCATTGAACAATAATTTTGCCAAGCTCAAAAGGAAATTGACATTTATGAGTAGACGTCATAGAATTCTCAAAGAAAAAAAAAACATTGACACTATTGACAGCACTGCTGATTTAGGTGAAATAACAAAATTCGAAAAATAAACTGGTGCTTACGAACAACATGTTAATTAAATCATCAATAAATTAAAATTCAAGATGAAATTGAACAGTAATACTCGAATTGTCGGACAGAATATAATATTAGTACCATACAGAGAATATCATGTCCCAAGGTAGGTAAGTTTTCCTTTTCAGATATCTGCTGTTCTTAGTGCTGTGTTATGATAACCTCCGTTACTTTCTGCAGGTACCATGAATGGATGAAGTCTGTAGAACTCCAGAAACTCACCGCATCAGAACCATTGACTTTGGAAGAGGAGTATGATATGCAAAAGTCATGGCGTGAAGATGAAGATAGTGTGTTTTTTTATTCATAGTATTTACTGCTGCTGACCTTACAGCTACTGAATCCTGATGCTGTTGTTTTCTTGAGTCGAGTGGTTGCATGCAATTAAAAACAGCATTTTATTTTCAGAGTGCACTTTCATAATATTAGACAAACACATGTATGATAAACACAATGAAGAAACAGGTAGGCAGGCCAGATCCGTCTCTAGCTAATATCAGTGGTCAGTCATCTATCTAATATTTTTTTTAACAAAACATATTTCTTCTAGATGCTATGATTGGAGACACAAACATATTCATAACAGACAATGAATTTGCAGCTGGTGAAATAGAAATAATGATAGCAGAGGAATCAGCGCGAGGCAAAAAGTTTGGATGGGAAGCTGTAATCCTAATGTTCCTCTATGGGATTGAACATATAAACCTAAAGTTAATTGAAGCAAAAATTGCTCTGACTAACGATATCAGCATCAAAATGTTTAACAAATTAGGCTTTCAGGAAAAGTCCATAAGTGAAGTGTTCCAAGAAGTAACTTTAGAGAAGAAAGTTGATGATGAATGGATAAAATGGTTGAATAAAGAAGCACAATATGAAATACAAACATGTTGATAATGGTTGATAGAAATGTTGTGTTCTTTACTGCCGCATAATAAAAACTACCTAAAATAATTGAACATATTTGATTTCTTATTCCCAAAATATTATCACAATGGACAACCAAGTCGGATTCTTTTTCTGAATTGCAATTGCTTGGTGAAAATAGGAGTGTTGCAGAGATCAACCAAGAGAAAAGGCATGGTTGGCTCTTCAGTTTTTTTTTTTTTTGCTATTTTCATACAACAGTATTGTACATTGTTGTTCTACCTAACCAATCTTATCACCACGCCAGCTCATCATCTTCGCTTCAGTCAGGAATCACCCACTGCTGGGTGTAGAGAAAAATAGTAATTGTCAGCTGCTGTCAAAAGTCAAAAGACACGTATTTGAGGAAATGAAAAGAAAGAAAATTTTGGAATTGTCAAATTACGCCTGCCGTCACAATCAGTGTTGTCAATTTAGTGAGATTTCCACTAAACCAGGGGGTTTGGACAGGCGGACCGACAAAATTTTGCTTTTAGTGGCTAGTGATAATTTATCAATTTGTAGAAAACAATACAATCTAATTCAATTTGTAGAAAATAAAAATATCAGAACACGATAATGGCATGTTTTATACTTTGTCTAAAACCTGTGTCAGTAATTTTACGATTTATTCCTTTAAAATTCCGAAACCGCTGCGGATTTGGACGCCGATTTGCAAAGACTGTTCAGAATAACGAATATAGTGAAGTCATACAGAGGCTGTGCCTGTGTGGAGGTTGAAAAAAATTTCGCAATAAATATCCCACGGGAACATACTTCCGGGATAAAAAATTCAACCGTTAAACCAATATAATCTAGTTCAGCACCCTATTTGCGTAACGCACTATCAATCCAATCTGATTTTGTTTACTTACCAAACTAGTGGACTCAAGAAAAAAATTGCCAACACTGGTCACAAAACTGTCACTGTCAGTGTCAAGATTTGCTCAGGTTTTGTTGCATCAGTTTAAGACTTTGTTTAATCGTAATTTACACAATGGAAAGGATTTTTATAATGTTTTTCAAAGTTTTTTGTGTATACTTTTTATTTACAACTCAATTGTTATGTCGTGGTGAAACAGAAGTCAGATCTGAAGAAGATGTAGGCGTAAAATATGCAAACCGGTGTGAGGTATGCAAGATTTTAGCTACCGAGTTGCAAGGGAGGCTCGAGGAGACCGGCAAAGTTCACGATGTCATCGAAATTGGATACTCGCTCGACGACGTGCAACCTAAGAAGAAAACAAAGTATCAAAAATCAGAACTGAGACTGATAGAATCGTTAGAAGGCGTTTGTGACAAAATTTTGGAATATAACATCCACAAGGAACGTCACGATAGCACAAGATTTGCCAAAGGCATGAGTCAAACGTTCAAAACTCTGCATGGGTTGGTTGACAAGGGTGTGAAGGTGGATCTCGGTATTCCACTTGAGTTGTGGGATAAGCCATCTGCTGAGATAACACACATGAAAACACAATGTGAGAGTCTTTTAGAGGAGAATGAAGGGGCTGTTGAGGATTGGTATTGGAATCACCAAGGAGAGATTGACCTAACCAAACACCTGTGTACCCAACATGCCCTCAGGGGAGCTGATGACTCATGCTTGACAGAGCAGTTGACTGCCTCTAAGGGTGAGCGGGGCAAGTCTGAAAAATCAGAACTATGAGAGTCAATGTTCTATTAGAGAATGAAGTACAATAACAATGTAGTCTGTGTTTATGAACTTTGTTTCTTACGCACTCTTCAGTGACACATGTTTACCCCCAACTTGGGCAACTAGCTTCAACTTTCTGACTAACTGACCGACTATTTTATTTTGACAATTCAAAAGTGCCTGTAAATGGTTCTATGTTCTATTTTATGGGTTTGATTTCCGCACTTAGTCCTTCAGGTGGACCATTGTACGTGGGCCATGGCGGCCGTTGGTGGTTATTCCAACCAGCCCACCTCCCTCCAGAAGCTTATTGGGTCTCCTGGTCTGTTGAGAATACCTGTGTAAGATCTGTGTGTCCCGAGGGTTTCCGACCTAATCTGGGTGACGCCTGTGCACTCAAAGAGCACATGCGCGACGGTTTCATCAGCCTCCATGCAGGCCCTGCACAGGGGGCTGTCCGTTATACCTATCGCGTGTAAATGTTTGTTTAGTGAGCAGTGCCCCGTGATGGTCCCCGTCATCAGGCGCAGGCCTTTCCTATCCAGGCGTAGTAGTCTTTTCGTTAGTTTGCTATCTAGTGATGGCATGGCCTCCTTTGACTGCCTGCAGCCCGGTGACGAGGGCCACCAGTTCTCTTTGTTTCGCTTGTGTGTTAGTTGATTGAAGGGGATGGGCATGACTGGTTCCGGTCCATAGACTGACGTGCTGTAAATGGTTTAATTGAAATAAATTATTTGAGTTTGAGTTTTGTGATAACTTGGAAGCATTTCAACCCTATTATTGTAAGTGTTAGTTAGTTACCTTAATTACTAGTAAGTTATATATGTAATAATGATAATGTAGTTGAACTTTTGTATTTGTAAGAAACAGTGTACTTATTGCACAGTTGACAAGTATGTAAACATAATAAGAACAAGAATTTCTTCCATTAGAATCACTTTTATAGAGCATCTTGTAAATAGTCCATTTTGAAATAGGTATGGGCAATGTCTCGGTAAAGCTGTTTCCAGAAATATGGAATTGGCTTCTGCTTAATTCATACAGTTAGAAACAGATCTTTTATCATGTTCTTCAACTTCTTATACTATTGATCTAAACAATTTTATAATAAAATTGGAACAATTAATAAAATATAATGTTTTTTATTTAACACTATAAATCTGATTTTACACTTTCTTCTTCCAGAAGAATTAAAAAATCTCTCGCTCATCACATTCATTCATTAAAAATAATACTATTAAAATATATGAATATAAACTTTGTAGGTTTTAAATAACTATTATTCCTAATTTGTGCTACGGAAGAGTATTTCACTGCACGCAAAAAAGAAAAAAAAAATTGGTGTTTATGGTTTTTGTAGTTGTGTCACGCCATTCATATCATAACCATGCCTGTGATTTCATAAACCATGTTGTAGCGAAATAAAAGCAAATCTTCACTTGTACACATTTTAATTTTTACAAGTAAAATAAGATAGTACTTAATAAAACTTAGCAAAAGACACAGCAGAACGAATATTATTAAAAAGGATTACGTCGTGACGCCGACTTGATGTTTTGGTGTTCGAGCCCTATAATAAGTTTTATGTATTCTTGTTACGCGTCGATTAAGATACGTTTGCAAACGTTCCTAAACTTACGTAACTAGATAAATACGAGGACGTCCTAAATGGGTAATTGGCACCAAGTCAATTCGTTATTAGGAAGCAAGATAATAATTTAAATTACCGCTTGATCAAAATTGTACCTAGGCCTGTATAATGCTGTTGTATTGATGTGTACAACTTTGGCCCAAGCGTCTTGCTTGAGTCACACATTGAAATAGGTCGAGTACTTCCGGAGACGATCTCTGCCCCAAATCATTAATAACGAAATCTAATAGAGGTTTGTAAATTTATTTCAGCGACGAGGCGGTCAGTGCCTATCTCGCATGATGGTGATTTTCTGAACGCAACGACTGAGATATGTGTACGGACGCCAGCAGGTCAAGCTACCCGAAACTGTCAAATTTTCCCAATCAACCTTGAACCTTAATGATTTAGCGATAAAGTTGAAAATCTATTAAAGAAATTTGACAGATTGAAACTTGATGTGCTGGCGTCTGTACCTAACAATGATAATTTACGGCTAATTGGTAGTACAGACGCCAGCAGGTCAAGCTACCCGAAACTGTCAAATTTTCCCAACCTACCTTGAACCTTAATGATATAGCGATAAAGTTAAAAACTTATTAAAGAAATTTGACAGATTGTAGTAGCTTGATGTGCTGGCGTCTGTACATCAAGTAATAGACTCTACTGAAAACTAAGCTACAAAATATATGAAAATCCGGTCCTAGGCTCCACGCTGACAATCGGAAGGCTCCTCGCTGGCCGGAACCAGAATCCTCTTAAATGTGCAGGTCGCGCGCAAGGTGTTATGTTGGGTTCCATTCCCAATAGGAAGCTTGTAGACGTTTGATACTAGGGTGGCGGGTAGGGCGAATCCTAGATCGCTCTACAGTCTTCGGACAAATCTACAGAAAATAACGAAAAATGATAATCTGAGACGCAGGCAGAATCTTTTATAACAAAAGAGCTGAAGAAAAGTTAAATTATACACAGAGTCTTCATGAAAGGTGACTCGCCTCGAGAGTCTCGAGGCGAGTCACATCACTGAAAAGTGGTCTCGAGTCGACCACTTCATCCACTCAACTTCACTTTCAATTTTCGAGATATAAATTTGGTTAGAGAGACGCGTAGAGTACCTACGTTTTTGTTGAGATTTGGCTCATAGCCGTTTTTGCAAAATGTCTGAATTGAGTGATCCACACTTTGGGTAATAACTGAAGATCCTTGAGAGTGACAAATCTTATACTTTGGGCTATAAGTTTTGACTAAATGTACAATCACATTTTTTCACGAAATAAAAAAGATCACTCAATCCAAATGCACATCACACCAACAGACGTTTTACTAAAATTCTACCAAACAAAAGCGAGGAATAAAACCACACGGCGTTTCTCGTGCTGGTTGCCACTCGTAGTCGCGGCGTATCATGCAAAGGACGACAGGCTTATTCATTTTATTTTATACTAGCTACTGCCTGCGGCATCGCCCGCGTGGATATCGGAAATAATCCCACGGGAACGTGCTGCCGGGACAAAAAGTAGCCTAGGTCCATCTCCAAGACTCCTTGCAAAATTTTATTGAAATTCATTCAGTTGTTTAGGCGTGAAAGGTAACATACAGAAAGTTACTTTCCAATTTATAATAATAATAAAGATGGGGCCATTCAGACGCAGTAAGCGTAAGTACTTTGTGCGTCGCATGTCGGGCTTGCCTTTGGTTAGTAATTTAAAAAATAAAACCAAATAATAATTAATAAGCACCTTTTTAATCGACTGTCAAAAAGTGTCACCTAATTTATATTTTGCACCAGTTATCTTACACAATGGTATTCATAGGTGCCAATAACATGCAGCCATCCTGCAATCGTATTGGGGCGAGAAGGAAACTAAATTTACTTAACAAGACAAATAAATAACTATAGGATTAAGGTTTTATGGGTTCATATTATGATCACATAATATTAAATACATTCGCTCTTGTACTCAACGCTCATACAAAACTTTAACCACGTGATTCATACTATAATTTATCTCTTGAGAACACCGAGAGGGTCGCGACGCGCGGGGCGTCGTATTGAATCTCCTTGTTGACTGCTAGCAGGCGGCGCACACGGGCGTGTGCCGCGTGTCTATGGTCTAGAGGTAGGGGCTGGTGTCTTGGTACTCATCGTCGCTTTCATCGGAGCCGTCGTCCGTCAGCTGTCGCTGTGCGGCCGCTTCCGAGTCGCCAGCACAGTCAGAGCTCGATGCATCTATTGACAAACACTTACATAAGTCTCCTGTGGAACTGTCACTCATCCATAACAGTTACAAATCATGCAGTGTTAGTATGCATTTTTAACCCCCGACAATAACAGAGGGGTGTTTTATCTAGAGGCCAAGAGTATACAATCGTCAGTAAGTGGTCAATGCAAACGGAACATAAGCCTCAGAGTCATTTGGCTGCAGATCTATGACAACAACTCTCTCACTACATAAAATGAAAAGTTTACTTTATGCTTGCATGCATGCTAACTGTACTTCATTCTAAAGCTATGCTACAACTACTCAATCATCACTGTAACGTCAATTTTGTACTCTACGTTTTTCTATGTTACACGCTAAAGTCTCAAATAAATGCTCGCAAATAAAAGATATTATAAATAAATATAATGTGTACAGAGTTGCTCGTGTTCCCTATAATAATATCATACTTTTCTAATCAAGATATACAGTTAGTTTATCGACATTTATGGAATAAATTCCAAAAATATCTTACATTGTCTCATTTATTTTTGTAATATCTTATTGAAATTTTTGTTTTCCATTAGCAATTTCTAGCCCATTTTTTTTTTTATGAAATTAAATTTGAAATGGGCAACTTTTTTAATTAAACTTCTCGAAAATCAGTCGTAATAGGTAAAATTAGACTTTTATAAACATGAAATTTAACAAACTCGATTTTTATAAGTTTCTGCTGCTGCTTTATTAGCTTCTTCTCGGTGCTTATAATCGGTATCCGAGCACGTCCAGGCAGCGTGTGTGAGTGTACTGTGTACTGTCGCGTTACAGTATCTAATACAAGCGGTGCAATAATTACCCAGTTACCTGCTTGCGGCTCATAGAGTGTTTCGTAGCGGCGGGACTTTGGCGGGGGCGGTGACACTGAACTCCGGCTACAATAGAGAAGATTTCATTTAGATTTTTTTCTATTTCTCTTTGACATTTCTGTATGAAAGAAATGGGCAAGTTTGAATATTTTGATTTCGGTTCACAAGAGGCAGGTCCATATCAAGATAAGCTTGGCTTGTGTTATTAACATCGTGGCCTGTTTTTCAATTGACTGCCAATATCGAATACGCTATTTCCCCGTATTACCTCGGGGGTTTTTTAAAGAAATAAATACACAGCGCAAGTCATAAAAGACCAAGAGGTAGCCCCCAATACACCCTGCCTTTTCCCAAACTACGTTACTAGAATACCAGGCGGAAAATACTTTGTACGGGTTGCTGGACCAACCCAAAATACAAGCGTGCACCATCGACCGTGGTAAGAAAGTGGTCAAACACAGGCCAATCATATAAAACAACCACAGTATGTTGGAGTACTTTCGTCGCTGGGATAAAACCGCTCGACCGTACGAATCAATCTTTGCGCCATTATATTAAAAAAAAAAAATTGTCCTGATCGTCGATTAAAATGGCGCAGGATATAAAGTTATCAACATTAAAAAATATCCAGGAAATTGAGTCGTACGTGCTTATGCCAGCGCTGAATTTACCTTAACACTCTACAATAAAAAAAAAAAACAAGCGTGCACCATGGCCAAATTGTGGTAAAAAAAGCTCATCATATAAAAAAACTACGCTAAACTATTGAAACAAGATAAAGTACCTGTGATCAAGTTCCTGCGCGTCTCCGTTCTCGCTGGGGGGCGGGGAGCCGCGCGGCGAGGGCGGCTGGCTGAGCGCCTGCATGAGGCGGCCCTTGGACTCGTTCCAGATGTTAGACAGGCGCCCGTCGGGGCCGAAGAGCAGGAGGAAGGCATCGATCAGCTCTCGGGACTTCTCCTCCCATTTCGTTAGGATGTCCACTCGCTTCTCGCCTATGTTTGTCATTACCTGGAAGAGAGTGGTTTGGTTATATTATGTAGAATTGATTACTTTACTGCAGGGCATGAACGCAGTATTTGTTGAACAACTAAGCCAACTAGCATTTATTACATATATTGGGCTCATACCGAACGGCAAACTCCGTTCATCATCTACACTTGCTGAATCATGTTCGTGTCAGTGTCAGTTCGGTATGATTCGAGTTAAACCGAACGGCTTTTTCCCAAACATGTATATCTACGTTTATTCAATTTTGCCGCTTAGCTGTCCCGAACCATGTCGACCTGAACCAGTGTGTAAAAAGCGAGTTCCTGCTATTTCTGAACTTCTTTTTACAGCTATAAATAATAATAGATCAATGACAACTGATTCATTATTGGAAGTAAGGTGATTCAACATACGTCAAATGATGACTCGAGGAAGGAGTATATTTTCTTTATTTTTATAAATCAAACTAAAACTTCCTCTTTTCCTTTCTCAAGGCTACAGAAACCCTTTAAATTTATTAGCAATTCACCCTATCGTTTGAACCTTGATCACGTTCACTGACACTTCCAAAGCACCCGTGATTCCGTTGTTTACTGAAAAAGTTCGTTGAATCGACAACAGGTCCCTGTTGGTAACGGCGCAAGGTCAGACGCCATTCTATCGGCGATATCTTGCTATTTTTGTGGAGAACGTTAAACACGTTAAGCTTTGTTCGAAGTGATAATACAAGGTTAAATGTCTCGAACTTGTAATCGCTAGTTTAGTATCACTATTATTACTCAACTTAAGATTTGATCGAATAGGCATATTTTGAGAACAGTCATACTTTAATATAAATATAAGATATGACTAAAGATCATAGAAGTAAGTCTTTCGGCACGCGACACAGATTTACGAGGAAAATCTTCACGATTTCACACTAACTTGACAAAATACTTTACAAATTCAACCCCCTTTGAATCGGAAACGGGTGGAATTTCGAAAACTGCTGCCATAATGCATTTCTGTATCAAGGATCCTAACTTCGAAACCTCGAAGTTTCTTTTCATAGTTTAGACTGCGCGATTTGTCAGTTACAGAACCATTTATACAGAAAGATATGTTTGTGAGACTCACTTTTTTGCCCTTCTCCTTGAGGTCATCCATCTTGTTCTGTAAGCGGAACTTCTTCTCATTGAGGAAGCCCACGTTGAGCTCCTTGGCCGAGTAGCCCCGGGCGAGGTTCCGTCGCACGTAGATGTCGTAGTCCCGCACTATTCGTGCGACTATATCTGATGTTGATACGCCTGGAACAATTAATGTTGTTGGTTAGGGAAAAGGATGGAATAATAGTGCCCTGTAGTAGGTACTGTAAAACTCTCGCTCTGACCGCGTTCAGTATCGCTAATTACCCTACAGCTTTTAGAGGCGTATGAAACGCCCAGTTTGTCTACTTTACAAAGATTTATATTTCTGTACAGAATATTTTTATAAAGGTATAAGTAAACTGCTCTCAAAATGGGTAAAAGGGAAAACATCGTGAGGAAACCGACATGTTCTGGAACCAAAAATTCGAAGACATGTGACATCTAACAACCCGCATTGGGCCCGCGTGGTGGATTACGGCCCACTCTCCTCTCACAGAGAGGAGGCCTGTGTCCCAGCAGTGGGAACATTATAGGCTGATTATGGTTATGCTATGCTATAAGTGAACTACTCTATACTGATTCGTATACAAAAAATATTCATCAACAGTATTACTGAATGAGTGAAGGCCGAGGGCCACACTCAGCCTTCACTGATTTGACAGGCCAAGCCTGGAAATCGTAAACTGTTTTTAGAAAGGTATGGATGATGGACCTCTAGCTAACCTTACAAGATTGCCACCTTGACGGTTATCAGTCATGCATGCACACAGCGACCAGTGATGCTCAAACGGAGGCCCAACTATACAGGGTCAAATTAAGATAGCGAAACTCCGCAGACGTGATGGGTATCGTCTATATCTAAAGACGATAAAATAAAAACAAAAAGATTTTCTCAAGTCATACTTCAAGTACCTAATAACACTGCCAGCGTTCGATGACCCCAAAAAAAACAAACATCAAATCTTTTTGTTATTATTTTATCGTGTTTACATATTGATACCCATCACGTCTACGGAGTTTCGCTAACTAATTTAACCGTGTCACGTAGATTGATATGCAAAGACTTTTTGACCGTAAAAGACTGAATACTCCATTAGTACACGTATCATAAAAGCGGTCAGCGATTTCTAAAGTTAGGGAATGTTCGATTCACAAACAAATATCTAGAACATTGCCTTCTATGATGTTTTATAAACATTGTTAGAATTTCGAATACAGCGAGTGCAGCTTTTTTAACTCTAGTGCGTCAGAAGAAGGGTTATGTTTTCAAATAAGAATTTTAACGACGTGCGTCGATACTGTAAAGTTGATATGTAGGTAGGTATCATTTTTTAGATCAAATTCAAGTCGATGAATAAAATCTAGACATAAATAGATATAGCTAATGACGTAGAAATACTGTTACGCGTTGTGGACAGTTTCTTGTTAACCTATTCACGACTATATATTTTTATGATCATCGCCATTCCAATACTTTGTGTAAATTATTTCATCACCACTGCTCTCAAAACGGTGAAGGAATACATCGCTAGGAAACCGACATGTCCTAGGACATGGTACCATCAGGAGGCCTGTGTACCAGCAGTGAAAACATTAGGTATAGGCTGATCATTATATCGTCTATGATGAAGTATTAGAACCGATCAGAGTTGCTAGTGACTCTATTTTCTCTATCGGGTGCACAACTATCTATCATTTTCATAATTTTCCGTTTCTACATAAGGTGTTGTTTTCGACCAAAAGCCTGGAGCTCAAAATAGATAGTCTCTTTTGCCGTAGTCGGGCAAAAAGGTATAAATAAGTACAAACGAAGAATGAGCACCATGTACCTTCCGTCCGCTCGGTGGCAACAAACATGTCTTTAGCCTTAATGAGCGCGTACGTGTCCTCGCAGTCTTCCGTTGTGTATGGAATGTCGTCGTGTGCCACGAAGTCTATCTTGTGCTTCTCTAGGAACTCCTCGTCGTACTCCCACGGCGCGTTTGTTACGACCTGAAAACAAGATGAAAGAGCGTTAAAACAAGTACAGTTGTCTGAAGGCAAGATTTTCTCTTTTCGTTTTAATTGTTTAAATTTTATTCTATTTTACTTGGTACATTATTTTTACCACTATATTTGTCATTGAAGAGCGGGGCCTCCTAGCACAGGTATATCTTTTACTTAAAAGGAGGTTCCTATGTAAGATTCACTGTAAAAGTTGTACAAGTTTCTGCAATAAACCTTTTTTTATTTTTTTCATTTTTTTAAGAGGGAAACCAAAATAAGGATGATCTGATTCTTTCTTTCATTTCATCGCCTTTCCGTCACTCATTAGATCATTACACACATTACACTCAATTATACACATTTTAACATAAACACAAGTTAAATTAATATGTCACATAGATTTAGTATAGCGCATATTATTTAAGCAGTAATGAATGAGCTGTCTTTTGTCTTTCTTTACTGTCTAATGCTGTTAGTTAACGGTGCATTCATTATTTTGTAAGTCAAATGAGGACAATACTTCAATTTTATTTTCATAAAATATTTTACAGTAAGAATATTGGGTGCATTACTCGTTTCTTTTTAAAAATATGAATGTAAGCAGTTAAAAGGCGAGAAAATATTTGTAGGCAATTTTTGTTTGTTTTTATAAGTCTCTATTTCATCTATATCTACTGTTTTAGGCCAGGGTCGTACTAAGAGCATACTCTGGCACACTAACTGGGGCCCGGATGGCCTAAATCCCGCTCGTGAACAGAACAGGGATACAAGTCAACATTATTTTTACATTTTCTCTCATCACTCCTATGCATATTTAACTGCGGAACAAGATTCCAACATGATGAAATAAGGCATAATGTAAATCGAAATTCGCATAACTACGTAATGCCTCTATAGGTTTCAAGCTTCAGCAACAGCATTTTAAAAAAGAAACTGTTTTTTTTTTTCTTTCGAGTATCTAAGTACTGAAGGCTAGTTCTAGTAAATTAAAACGTTCAAAATCCAGTCGCAGTCTCATCTCGGCGACAAACAAATGTCAAACGCTTGTCAAAATGTAGGGAAATTAGAGGTATTTTTGACAGATTGAGACTGAGATGAGGCTGTGAACGTTCTTAAAATTACGAAAATTGCCCCTTTGGTTTATGGCCTGAGCGGAGAAATAAAAAAGATAAAGATTTATTATTATAATTTGTGCTCCAATCACGTTCAATAAAGAGCAATTTGACCCGCGCAACGACGGCGAGGGTATTCCATGTAACTGACATCAAAGAAAAGATTGCTTTTAAAGGCTGCTTGCCGCTTTTAAACTGAATTGGACTATTCAGCTCTTTTTGTTCGCCTTGAAGGATACGTGAAACCTCTAAAATATGCATAATTTTGTTGAGTTATTGTGCTCTTTACCGTCACGGTTTGTGTTCAAATATTTACTTGCCTTTAAACTGCTTACATTCATATTTTTAAACAGAAATGAGAAATACAACTAATATTCTTAGTGTAAAATACTTTTTGAATATAAAAATAAACTGAAGTATTGTCCTCTTTTGACTTACAAAATAATGAATGCAGCGTTATCTATCAGCATTAACTAACAGCACTTGACAGTAAAGAGGCGTATCTCATTCATTTATACGGTACCTGTGTGTTGAATAAGCACATTCAGACTATAATGTTCCCACTGCTGGGACACAGGTCTCCTCTCTTCGAGAGGGAATGGTCTGTAATTTACTACGCGGGCCCGTGCGGGTTGGTAGATGTCGCATGTGTTTGAACTTTTGGTTCTACATGTCACATGTTTCTTCACGATGTTTGCCTTTACCGTTTTGAGCGCTGAATATGTGTTATACAAAATCTATGTGCTTTAATTGAGCTTCACTTTTTTGGGGCGCCAATCTTGCCTCTTTTTTGCACTAGTAAAAAAACGTATGTACTTTTTTTTTTACTCAAGTTTTTTATAAGCAGTATGTCAGCTATAATCAACACGAAGCGCCGATCCCTTACTAATTACAGTACTTGCGTCATAGCAACTTGATAACTAACAATTTTTTTTACAACTCCATGAGTAAGCATTAAACGCAAGGTTGGTAGACAATGGCGGGCAATCCAGATGAATTCAAATAACTTCCGTAAATGCAAACAAGTTGAACTTTGACACCCAACACGAAATAATATGGCGCATTTATTCATTTTATTTTACTTCACATAAATTTAATTTAAAACATACAATTAATTTCCATAATATCTTGGTAATGAATAATATTACTCTATAAATAAATAAAAAATAAAGGTCTATATAAATAGAGGTCCGGTAGGCAATGGTGTTAACCATTGCCTACCGGACCTCGGGTAGTCCGAGTTCACTGACCCATCAGGGACAGTAAATAAATATTTTATTCAGTACTAAAATTATTAAGTCCATGCTTTGTGATGTTTGTCATTTTCAACCGGTTGTTAAAGTTTAAAAAGTGCAAAGAGGAAAACACCCTCTTAAATTCATAAATTATTTGGTAAATTAAGATTATACGGTCTGGCGGAGTTCACTGGCGGAAATAGTCTTTAAACAGCGAATAATTTTACCAAGCATTGCAAATCTCACATCTTATTACCTCAGACTTAGGGTTCAATCTAACTACGAAACTCTTGCATCTTATTTTAGCGCAACTGCGCAAGCGCATATCACACAGCAACACGCCCCGCGCAAATAATTATAGACAGTCGTATGACAACAATAGACCGTGTTCTTGAAGTAACAAAAACCGTTTTAAGCTTGAGATTTTCCGTAAGTATATTTTTAGTTTTTATCTCCCCAATCAGTTGCACAATACTTAGAGCTCTTTGACCCAGCATCATAACTGTTGGCACATGTGACTTGGAGGTCAAATCTAACTGACGCAGTCAAATGAACCGTATAGATCTCACCCGTTAGGAGAAACGTGTCTAATGATTAATTATCTAAATCTTAATAAGTAATATTATAATTTTGTCAAGCAAACTTGGAGTTTATAGCCCTGTTACTTATTATAATCTCTTTTTCAAGTATTGTATTGAGTAAACAAATTAAAGCATCAATCGTACGATCATTCTTAGAATAGAGTTGAGGACGTTAGGTCAAAGATGTAATTGAGAGCAATGATGATTAATGATGACATTGGTTTCATTGTTTTTAGTCCAAGCGCGCCACCATTTAAACACGTGCATCAAGGAGTCATACTTGAGAGGAAATCGAGTTCAATACTCTTATTATTTTGAATGCCTACATTTGCCAATACAGACAGAGAGGAGTGGAAGAAACGAAGGCCTTTGCCCTACAGTGGGACAAATTAGGCTAAAAATAAATAAATATATTCTCCAATATATTATTCTAAGTTTCGCCTTGTGATGACGAGACCCTTTCGCCCCGTGGGATGTGTTTTTTATCATGCCTTTTATTTGAGATGGGAAATCCCTACTTGCAGAAGCACACTCGTATACCCGGACATGAAGTGAATAATGAAACACAAATAACAATTACCTCATCGACGTATCTGCAGTGCCTGACAGCCTCATACCTCTCCTCCTCCGTCATTACTGTGCGACCCTTGCGACTGTGTGTCAGATTGTCGCTACACACTGGAAACAACAAACAAAGCTATATTAGTGATCTAGCTAAATTTATAGGTCGTCTACAATTACTTGTACTACGTCATCAACCATAATTAAGTATCTCGTATCTGATAAAATTACCCAATGTTTCCCTTCCTGATAATAAAATTAATTTACATATTTGGAGTGTTGGTTTTGTTGGGTCAGCGATTCTCAACTTGCGGCCTGCAGGGCCTTTCCGTGCGGCCCGTTGACTAAAAGCTCAACAAATAAAGATTCGGATGGAGTAGGTACCAGTGGGTAAATAATTAAAATTGTAATGCTGGACGGTACTAACTACCACTAGATAGATACGCACGACGACATAATTATCAAGGTATACTTTGCCAGTATGTGCTGACTTCTCATTGTACGAAAAGCCTATACAATGCGAGGTCAGCTAAAATTGGAAATGTATAGCTTGATATGTCGCCGTGTGTACTTATTCCAAAAAAGGAATCTTTTTAGAGCCAGCGGTCAAAAAATGAAAGAGGTAGAGAATGAATGAATGAATAAGTATTGCGCGAGACTATGCCAGTGGCCGCTTTCAAGGACACGCAGAATTGATTACCCTAATCCAATTATCGGTAATTAAATATGAAAGACTATTCTTACTAATACCTACAGTATTATCTCTAATGCTAATTCGTTTTAGGAACGGGGTATTTTTTTTTTATCAGAATCGCATTGTTTACGCGTTACACGTGCGTAATTGATTGGTCATGTATCATACGACAAATAGACCAATAGAATCGTTTTATTTTTATCTTCATAGTAGAGCCACGTGGCAATATGCCAGGTAGGCCGCACGGCACGATGCCTTGCTGTTTACATTAAAAATAAGACTGGCACTCGCGATTTATTGCCAGATTATGTAACAGTTATCTCAATTACATTACATCGCATTTTTTAATGTTTCTCTATTCGATTAAAGCAGGTAGGTACTTCATTGCGTGTATCCTAAATAGTATGCTGATTGTTTTGTTCCAAGCGGCATTGTTATTTGAATTGGGGTGAATGATCGTCTCATTAACATCGATCTATTGTATTCCGGTACTTTACTAATGGCTATTTAATATTAAGAATACAAGTCCAAGGGCACTCTATTTGTACCAGTATATACTGCGAACACAGAGCTACCATTAAATTCAAGTGGAACTCGGTCAGGCAGTTACGTTAACGTAACAATTATTTATTTACATCGTTATTTGTAGCTTGTAGGTCGATAGCGTGACGATGTTTACGTGTACTAGTGTCGTTCATACTCGCGTTCAAATTTTTCCAAGTAATTGTTTACTCAAGGGAAAAGTGTTATCCCCGTTATTACTAAATCCTATTAATCTTGCATGAATGGTTTACTTAAAGATACGTTACGTACCCTATGTATAGAAAAACATCGATCATTCGACGAGCGCTATCATTAAACTGACATTACGCATCGCAGACTGGAGTCATACGATGCGAGAGGACTCAATGAGTCAGGCTTGCACGTTTTGATACAATAAGTACAATGGGCAAGGTGGAATAAGATAAGGATGCACTCACCACCAACAATGAGATAGACATTATGGAAGACTGTCTTAGCCTGTTGCAGTTGCCTGGCGTGTCCTTGGTGGAACATGTCGTAGATGCCGTCTGAGTAGACGCGCACCTTGCGGTGTGCAGTGCCCGCCACGGCTGCTGCGCGGGGGATGCGGCCATAGTGACATTTTTCCCGTTCCGTTATTGCATCTGGGTCTGTACTGAATGGCGCCGCAAGCCTTAATGACTGTAACAAGAAAAGAAAATATTTAATTACCTGAATTTCAAGTAGTAACTAAAAACAGAAATTGGTTACGATAAACTCCTATGGGGTGAATGTTCTTTATAACTAAGTTGTAGGTACGAATGCCGCCCACATTAAAAACAATACAGCGAATGCAAATTGCGAGACTCGATCGACAATAATTTAATGCGGGCTGCATTAATATTAGCCAGTTGCATTCAATACCGCATGTCATAATGTTTAAAGCAACACTTGAGATAAATTAATGAAAGACCGCTGAAATTAAATTCTTAGAAACCAATTTATGTGCCTAGTCAATATCAGATATTAATGTAATGATACAAATGATATTGCTGAGCCGACAAATATGATTACAATAGATAGAAATGGATAGTATTCAATTGGGATCTCATTTCGCAGTCCTTATAAAATAATTAATTAAGAGTGAAACAAGTTGTGTAAGTATGAATAAACCAGATTACGCTGTATTGTGTAGGCGGCAAGGTTCAAGCGGTGCTCGATGTCAGCCGTTAATGATAATGAAGTGGCGTGATGTGACGTCGAGCTAGTGGCCGGCATAGATTAACAACAACGATTCATGGGTTGTTATCTAAACGCGTATGAGTGTGTCGGTGCCTCTATCAGCGGACATATTCGTGCAAATGACACTGATTACTATGTTGATATATTTTTTTAGCTTAGTCGGAATTCAAGGGAAACCTTTAAACAGAAACCGAAATAAAAGTTTAGATGATGCAACACTTCTCGTCCTACTCTCACCTATGCTGGCGATAATTAATTGATTATTAGTTGGTCATTCATCAACATCTCAGTAAATAGATTCACTATACACATTTTCTTAATGTAAAAGTTATGTATTAGGTAACTGTTTATAAAAAGTTGCAGGTGGCCGCAATGCGTTGGATAATAAGCCCAATGGAACAATACACTCCGGCGCTAAAACAATGCTTGTTATATTTTATTACATTTTTATTGAAGTAGTACTTGAGACGCAAGTAAGTCATTACTCCACATAACGCCGAGTACCTATTCACTAGCTGACAAATAATATTGTTTTACACTCAAGAAGACTTTCTTCATGCGGAAACATTACGAGGAAAGATCAATATGTGTGGCGTTTACACATACGCTTAAGCTAATGACACCGACCGACACGACAATTCTAAAATACCCGTACTGCAACTCTGAAAGCTCTTCAGCTAACTTTACATAACTTTGAGACGAAAATAAGGAAGTAAACGCAGCAAAACGTTGCGAAGAAATTATGAAATATGTAAGCAAATTGGAGACATTTGTATGTACCGTCTCCAATTTGTTTAAATATATCATAATTTCTGTCGACACAGCGCCGTGTTGAAGAATGCGTGTAATTATTTTTCGCATAATGCATAATGTGCATATCTGGCGTTATACTTCAATTAAAAGACCCGACAATCATGTGTACACCAACAACAATACTTTTACTTATGTCGTGACGAGACGCTGTAATCGTTGTCGCATCGTTTAAGATATACGGTAATTCGGGTCACATAGCTATTCGAACAGGCTGTACAGACATTGCACAACGAACCCAATCATTTTAAATGTTTGGCACATTTTTCCATGTTTTAAATTCTATAGAAGCATAACAGTATAAAGCCTCGTTACGTTAATGGTTTAGGCTCTTTAATTTTAAAATTAATTTTTAAAGCAACACGTATTTTAGCCCAGGCTGCATAGGAATGCCAACGGGTCGTGTGATCGTGTCACAATGCGGCCCGATGTCTTAATATCGTGTGTGCGGCCCGTTGTACTTAGTCGTTTAGTACCACTGGCTGAGAGGTTATTAAACATTATTTTAATCGTGTAGTGTAGTGTATTAGGTATGCTAATATGGAAACGTTACAGGAAGTTTTAATTCCGCCTGCGGTCAGATAATATTTTATAAAGGCATTTGACGATTATTATGTAAACTTTTAAACTTTATTATATTTATAAATATGATACACAGTCCAAAAAGGCTAACTACTAATTTGCTCTTTTATATTTTTTTTTTTTTTTTAAATATGTTATTGTTTGCTTTTAGTTTGAAGAAATGTTTGCTGTAGAGAGGAAGGGACGAAATCGTCTGTCTGTTGGGACGTAGAACAATAGACGTGCTGTTTACACGTGACAGCGATGGCACTAGAACTCTAGAACAAGAAATGCTCGTCGCTCTGAAAGGCAAACGAAAGTCAGGCCACATTTCCTAGCACACGTTTTCTCGATTAAGGCCGAGAAAAATCAGTTCAATCAAAGATTACAGTGTATTTTTAATGGGTAAAAAAATTACAAATTGATAACGCTGAAATCACAGATGGCCAAAATTATTAGCCTGATCGATTGTCACTACAAAACACAATTAATAAATATTTATCTATTTTACAAAATAATCGGTAGGCTATCTAAAATGATTAACATCTTTATCGTCAGCTGATGTGTCTACCTGAATTTATCTACGTAATATTTTAAAAATAATCTATGAATTAGGTATCGCCTGAGATAGCGAATTTCTGCGTCAAAGCACGATTCATAAGGTGTGAAATTTTCTGAACTGAATGTCACATGTGATAGCTTGCTTAAGTAAATACTGGAGTTTGATAACAGTATTATAGCCGTTACTATCAACACTTCATTTAATTCGTACCGTAATTGCGAAACACACTTTAAATCACAATCTGAATCATCTTAAAGGATATTGCTAAACCATTGCTTTATATATTCGAAAAAATTGTGTGCTCAACAACGCAAATAAGGCAATGAATGTTGGCCAAAAGGAAAGCCATTGTTACTCATGTGTTACGCAATTACCCCGCAGGTTAGAATCCTGTGTATACATAATTTATTTATTTACAGTTACATAAAATAGTAATTTTCATATTATTATTCCTGTTACCAAATATAAATAAAGCTATTACTGCAAAATTGACGTAACCAGCACCTTATTTGCGTAACATAGTTTCAATCACAATTCGAGAGTTTTGAAGGATATTTCTAATACATTGCTTCATAGGTTGAATAAATTCGTCTACTCAACAATATAAATAACGCAATGAACGTGCGTGAACTGTCAAACAAAATGAAAATATATGCGATCAGTTATCATTGTATGTGTGTTAAGCAATTACCCCGCACGATAGACAAAGTTTATAGTCGATAGCGATTAATTTTGAAATTCTAATAATATATAATAATAAAATGTATTTATTTTCTCCCACAAGTTTCAAAATGTACAGACGCCAGCACATCTAGCAACTACAATCTGTCTTTCTTTAATAGATTTTCAACTTTATCGCTAAAGCATTAGGTTCGAGGTTGTTTGGGAAAATTAGACAGTTTCTGGTAGCTTGATATGCCCGGCGTCTGTACACAGTTTATATTTCATAAAAGTAAAGGAGAATAAAATTTTGAAATTATTTTCTAATAAATTCTGTACCACGGAATAACACTAACATTACGGAAAATAATGGTTGGTTCACAGATATTGTATTATATAATCGGCTGAAACTGTCTCATTAGCTTCACGTTCATATTGTTCGAATAATTGCAGTTAATTAACTTTATAAATAATAAATAAATGAAAAATTTTATTCAAGTATAAAGTAAAAATATGATTTACATTAATTACAATCGAGGAAAGTTAAATTCTAACTGTAATGTAGACCTGCCTGATCTAGGTTTATGAAAAACCTGTGTTTCAGGCCACTTTGCAATAACCATGATAACTTCATTACAATAATAACTTAATAAGTGAAGCACATACCATTTATAATTAAGAAGATGAATTAATAATATATTCTATTCCACAAGTCAGTTGATGATCCATGTTATACGGTAATGACGACCTATGAGGAAATAGCTACAATTGCGACAAATCAATATTCGTCAATAAGTAATTCCTACGAACAGTTGTTCGCTAAGCGAACATACTGAAACTCGCATTTTCAAACATTCTTTTATCAAGAGTTTTAAATTTTTAATTGGTAATTTACTTACTTACATGACCAATTTTAGTTTACCATTAATTAAAATTATCATAAAACTAGCTGTTGCCCGTGACTTAGTCCGTGATCCAGGATGAAAAATATTCTATGTCCTTACCCAGGTCATAGTTTATCTGTGCGCCAAATTTCATCCAAATGCGTTCAGGCGTTTCAGCGTGTAAGCGTAACAAACAAACTCATTTTCGCATTTATAATATTATAGTTAGAATAAATAGTAATTTTAAAGGACATCTTACATGGGTAGTGGGTAAGTGGGTACCTAAAGTCCTATTTGAGAAAGATGATGTCCATGCGATATTTTTTTGAACGGTTTTAAACAATTCCACGTTTTCACGTTCAGTTAGGGAAAACTTTATTTATGGGCATTAGTCATATAGAGCAATAATAAAATGTATTAAATAATAATAATTTAATTAAAATTATACTGTACTTATTAAATATAACTGTTGCCATAATAATAATGATGGCCATTACCACAAGAGTCCATGTCACAAATTAGGTACCCAGTTCAAAAATAATTACATTACAAATACTATTTACTTGAACTTGACTGACAGGTCATCAACAGTAATTTTGTGATTATTTTGTAAACATAAGATTATGTTAAGTTGGACCGTCTGAAAATTCCACGATGAGCCGGAAATACAGTGATATAACGAAGAAATAACCTGGGGGACTGGTGATCGGATCGGACCGACATATGGCCGAAACGAATATTATTGAAAAATGCGAAAAAAGTTCGGATCGGCTCAGTTGGGTCGGGACCATAGTCAATATTCGAAAGAGTGTAGGAGTGTAGGATCGGAACCGACCGAAACAAATAGTAACTTCGTAGCAGGAAACAGCCGAACATTCGGACGATACCACTTCGGTGTAGACCCCCAGGGAATAGTCCGACCACTAACGGGGTCACTAATGTTAAAATCATTCAAAACTTATAGACATCTACTTGAACCGTACCAAATAGTTAGTAGAAATAGGTATATACTTTGGTATATTAAGTTCCTGACTCCTAGAACGTATTAATTAGTAAACTAGAAGATATAGCAGTTATAAAAATATAACATTCTTTACTGAACATTCATTTTGTCTAGCTAGGCAATCGTTCATTGTCCCACTGCACACATAATTATGGAGATAACTTCAACGACTATCAACCTGTTACTCGATACGAGAATATTCTGCAAGTTTAGACCTCGTTAAGTAAAGTCATTGACAGTCAGAGAAGCGTGAAAACTTAATCGATTACTTAGCTGCCTATTGTATAATTTTCTAGAATTCAATGGCATGCAGTTTAGGCAGCAATCAGAACCGTATTTAGCTCAAACCTCCGGTTGAGACACCACGCGAAGTGATTCATTCATATTAGCATTCAGGCGACGACTAGTTAGCGATATAATGATGATTGAATTTATGGAAGTCAGGAATGCATTGGCGTAGGTTTTTAATTAAATACCTCCATCTGGGAAGCAGAATATGGCGCAACCGCTTGAAAATAGTGCGGAAAGACTGAATGCGGGACGCACAAGAACGTGAAAAAATTGCAAGCTCGAAGGAGTCTTCTGCTAGAGAAGAGATGCCTTACTTTATGATGGGAATTAATGAAGCATTTTAAATCATGTAGTATTTGATGTCCTATGATAATGGTATGGTATGGTTTGTTTATGGTATGGTTTGGTTATGGTACGATATGGTAATTTACATTTCACATAAATTACGTATACCTAAAAGGAAAAAACGTATCTTTTAGTATTTGAGGAAAATGTTCAGGGTAAATGGTGTTACTAGCTCGGGGCAAAATACACATCATCACTAATAAACAACAACCATTAGAAGGCAGAGAGGTTTATGTCAAACATAACGAATGAATCGGAGTTTCTTCAGTTTCCTAAATGTAGTAGTATTCTCAAACGTTACATATGTGAGGATGCCACTATTACAGACCGCAAAGTTAATTATACCGAACCATTCATAATGAACATTGGACTCATAGGCACTGCAGTCACGCTATTTGATTCTGAAACAAAATAGTTATTTTTTCTAAAGAAGGCCTTAGAAAAAATAACTGTTATATCAATCGTTAACCTTGCCATAAACTAGAAGCTTTATCATTCTCACAAATTACGAGGAGTCGTTTCCAAAAATATATGTACAACGACTCGAACAATGACCAATTAAGTAATTTATTTATTTGCACAAGTAATACATATTTTATATTGAATCTACAAAGACAAACAACACCAAGCGAAGATTGTTGATAACCCAAGTCTTAGCTATAAACTGGAACAATGTGAAAGCTGCTTTGGCCTATTTCGAACAAATCCAAATAATTTATCAGCTGATATATATCTGACATTTGCTGTAAAAAATGTTACCGTTACGAATACCGGGGTAGAATGCTGTCTGATTGACGTCAAAAGATTTCGTAACCTTCAGCATAAACGACAACCGAAAACAAAGGTGTTTTACGCGTCACAACCTCATAAGCTAGTCGCTAAGGTTTCACGACAATAGTAGATACAACATGCAGCAACATTAAACACAGGCCCAAAATAAACGAAGAACTTCGACATCCACATCCCGTGACATCGAACTTGAACCTGGTTATTTTGAGCGTGAAGAAATTGACTGCATACGTAATCCAATCACAACACTTGAGAAACAGCAACCTTGGGCAACAAGGCAACCACCTGTTCTAAAGATATTCAACATAATGTAACTCGGTTCAGTAAGTGCACCCACCCAACTTAGCATGTCAGCAACTACAAGGCACACGGCGAATGCTTTCGAAAATGCCAATTGCTTAACTTGGCATTTTTTTGTTGTTTATTTAAATGAGTATTCGACAATTTACGTCACGCTGGTTCATGCAAATCATCTTTTTGAATACATTGTGGCCAAACTTTACTTTATATTCAGAGAAACATTCGCCTACGAGGAGATAACTAATCCCCATTATGTTATTTACGGTTGAAATTGTTTGTTTAGCTGATGGTAAGTGACGTAGCTCAAGTGTAATTAAACTGTACGTAGACTATACCGAAGACTTCACATGAATGTCGTTTTGGATTCTGCAGTTGGAACCTATTGTCTAATCCGGAAAACGGTGTTCCGCATTAAAGGCTAGCTAATAATAATCGCTCTACATCAAAACACATACGTTATCCTACGTAATTGTATAGTTGTGAACCAATGACGTATTCAACTACTATAATTACAGTTATAAGTTAACAGCAATGGACCATAAGTATACGTTACATCATCATCATGGTCGTTATGTTTACTAAACGCCACTAGATGGTTTGGTGCGTCAGATATTACTGTATATTTCTTGCAATATCTCATCCTTTGCCTTAATGCAGTCTGCTTAGAGTATATTTTTCTTTCATAAGTCTTTTCCAGCTGTGATCTCAGTTTTCCTTTCCTTCCTTATATGGAAATCATCATCTTTTCTCAGGTATGGTCTTTTCTTCCAGGCATCCAAATTCTTACTTATGTATATTCTCGTAACATTCTCCATATTCCTCTATATCATTTCTCCATACTATGGCCAACGATTGCTGCTTGACATATCATCGCTGTTGCTTTCAAACTCTCGCTAATTTATTTACTCCAAATCCTTTCCATTTACTTGCTGGTTAATTTCTTAACCTTTGTCAGGTAAATACTGTTCTTTTGATCGACTTCGTGGAATTCAGGACTGCTTTAAGATTTCCAATTGCCCCACATCACACGCAAGTGATGTAGGACTGGGATCGTTTTAACCGAGTCAAACCCAGGAATGCCAAGGTTAAGCCACACAGATTAATAAGGCTGAACTTGGTTCTGGGTCAATTTTACTTGTGGTTCAATAGCTTGTCTTCAAATTGTTAAAAGATGCATAATCTTCACCTTGTCAAAAAATTGTGGGAAAACTTACAGTGTAGTTTAACCTCTATCTTGAAGCTGGGTTTAGAAAGTATAATAAAAGCCTCGGTTTTTGAAGAATGTAATTGTTTTTTTTTTAATTTCTCGAGTAAATAATAGATACTAATGAGACAAGTCATTTATTTACATTCTCCTTAAAAAGTAAAAGTATATTGTCGAAGATTATGCTGGTACTTTAGATGTTTGTATTTGTACAAAAGTTCTGTGTATAAAGTAAATTTTGCTATCCACTTAACCATATTTATGTGCGAGAATTTATGTACGAACTTTCTATGGAGTAGTCAAACATAGACAACCTTCTGTGGTTCAGTGGGTAGCTCTAACTTTCACTCATACTTGAACAAACAATGTCTGTCTTCTGGTCTGCAAGTTATCGTTCACAAGATTTCCATTTCATGGTTTAACTAACTGTCACCTTGTTTATCTCTGATGCAGAATATAATGTCAGACTGTGTGGTAATGATAAGGTAAACATTGAACTGAACGTAGCCTGCGAATGGTCCGTGAGTAAAGAAAGCTGTGTTACGCCGGCAAACAAGGCAGGCTAGGATTAAGCATAGGTACTTACAGTGTGATCTTTTATTTCCTGTTTCACAAATCCATTTTTTCTGTATCCATTGAGGGAAGTCTCCAACTGACCATTGACATGCCCATGCCCGTTCGTGAGCGTCGTGGTTATCGTTAACGCTGACATCATCAACTATTTTATATTGTCTTTCAACTTGAACTAAATAACTTTTCTGAACGTTATATAAAAATATTAAAGTTATAAAATAGGAACTTGCATTGTCTCTAAAAAAATATCGAGTTCTTTTTCCAAAAAAAACTAACTTCAAATGTGAGTGAAGTAAAGATTGACAAGTTGTAATATTTTTTTCAGTACTCGTATGTTTCGGGCTATGTATTTGTAACCGGTATTTTAGGTAAACAACGGAACACGCGAACTCCACGGAACTATACGAGTGACTAAAGCGATATGAAGCACGGAGTCGGCGTGAGGAATGTTTTCTGGTGCGAGCGGCGGGTGTCAGCGGGTGAGCGGCGGGCGCGGGGCGGTCGATGCCGGGTGGCGCGACGCCGACGTGGAGGCTCGGCAGACACGCGACGCTCCACGAGTCGCCCCGAAGGGGACTTTACTTCACTTTACAAGCCGACGAGCGACGACGTCGCCCACGGACGATACAAGCAAATAATCACTGTATGCAATGCACCCAGACCAGACAGACATAATCGCACTCGCACGATGCAGCGCAAAGTGCAGTCTGTTTTATGAAACCTATGCATCTGAGCAAGCAAAATACTGACTCATGAGTCATCACATCAGTCTCAAAAATTCAAAGAAAAACACACTACTCATTAACACTTGCATTAAGCGTCAACTACCTAGTGGAAGCTGGGCTGCTTTTCCAGCAGAATGCACCTAGGGGAGGGGGGGGGGGGGGGAGTAACGCCACTTGCAGACGCTATTTTGCACCACAAAGTGGGCAAGACAAGACAGACAAGATTTGATAAGCCGATTCACTGCAACCAGATGACATTGATGAGACTTAAAGATACCTGATGAGCCCAGAATTAAAAAAATGGGCACAAATCGTTTGCGTAACACGTAATTACAAACTCGATATACGAGCAAATACATTTATCACAACATCGTACGATGTTGATAACATGTAAGTACATAATTATCAACACCAGCCTTCACAACAGCCGGTGATGTGATGAATGACACATTTTAATTTATTAATTGCTGTGGGGCTGAGGGCGCGGTAGTTCCAGGAATGTTGACAGCCCTAATAAGTACAGCTAGGCTAGGAATGTGTGTGATACTGATAACATTAAATGGATAATGTTACATGATGGTTTATAATCTGCTAAGCCAAAGTTAAACAATTTCAAACATGGTAAGCGACAAAACATGTTCTTATTTTTACGGAAATCTATTTTCCATGTTTTATAAAATGATTGTTATATACGGATTTCTTGTTTTTAAATACTCTCTATACCATTCTGTATTGTGTTTAACATGTCATACTATGACATGGTGTGACAATGTGTCCTTGGTCTACATTCCAGCATGCCTCTTATTTTCGAACACCGAGCCACATGACCAGCGAGTGCATCGTCGTTCACCGAATCGGTATTTTCCATCACCTTATGAAAGCAAGGCAATTCTTGATCAACATAAATACTGCGTTTGCATACAATTTTGAAATACTTCTGACAAATTGACAAACAGACGGCCAGCCAAATCTCGTCAATTTTAAAACACATACATCCTGCGCATAATGACTGTACTTATTGGAAAAGTAAGAGCTGTTTTAAGGAGGCCTTGTACTTTACTTAGTAAGTCCTCTACGACTACCTGTTACACCTAAAATACGTGACTTGGATGAACAAGTTACTTCCTCGTATCAATTATTGCAGAGATTGTCGTTTAACTGCTCGCTAATAATTTACTAAGAGAGCGAGTAGCGAGCGGTAATCTTACTGTCAGATCCAATTTCTATTTATGGTTTGCAAGAATGTATGTTATTTGGTCAGAAGGTGGAGCTGCTAACAAGCTAGGCTAGCTAAGTGGTGCGAACAATAGTTCGCACCGCTTAGCGTTACTAACTAAACGTACGAGTACTATTACGATTTTGCGATAATAGCCAGTTCTATTAAGCATCATAGTACTGGCTGGCATACTTCAGTTGCCGATTATTATCATTTCTCGTTTGGACCACCCGAATCTCAGTATTTCTCATTTTAATTCGCTCGTGTCATGCGCGTGCGGTAAGCCCAAGATTTCTGACGTACAACCTCCTTCTCGCCCGTTTTAAAAGTTAGCAACCTTGAAGGAGTGGACCTTTCAAATTCCTTCAAATCTACAGAGACAGCTGTGTAGCTGACGTTACCAAAGATTTTACATATCGACAATTTTGTTTCAGTAATTCAGTGCACGTCACATGCGAAGACATTAAATTTCTCAAGTATTTTATCGACGTTTTACGCAACATTTTTAAATTGTTAGCATTTTCTTTTTTTAGTACTTGTATTTTCTATTCATCCGCAAAGTACGTGCTCAGTAAACATGTTGTCAGTTTACGATTTGTTTGTTGTTTTCATATAGTCACAATCGTTTTAAAAATAATATCTTCAAAGTCACCTTCCTTACACGGCGGCTAGAAATAAATGGCAACGAGCCTATCCCTCCTAACACGAATCTTAACTACTCTTGAACATGTTTTAAGATAAGATGTTACGTGGATCATTGGACTTATATGACTGATATTAGTCATGCTGTCTCAGTTGGTAAAATGTGACTCAAAATCTATCTATTTTGGTAGTCCAAACTCCAAACTTCATGTAAGTAAACAATGACACGTGTGATGAGATCAAAGTCACATTTAGCGAATGTAGTAATAATGGATTTACTAAAGATAATCTCACTGGTTTGTCATCTGTTATGATCTATATTTAGAATATAGGTTGCCCTCACTAGTTAGACTCGGAGGCAACGACCGACCCACTAACCGAGTGGTGGGCGCCAAGCGAATGTCTCGGAGAAGTGAGAACAGCAATGGGCTGGCGTGCCAACACTGTCATGACATGACACACTCAAATGATTTAATTACAGATAGCTAGAAGCCAATAATACTCGTAGGTCTACAGTTTGAACTGAGTTCAGGTGCGATCCTAGACGATTGTGCAATGATACATAAAATTGCTATCCCACGTTCAAACCCTACCTAAGGGGACCTCTAAGGAGAAGTGGATGTGTTGTTACTCGCAGGATGCAAGCCATCAACGAAGATATCTCGTTTCGTTCTTCTTAGTAGATGAGGAAGCAATCAGAAATTATCAAGGATAACTGAATATGCCCAGCAATATTTCTTGCCAACTTATAACATATTAGGGGAAAACTTGTCGCATTAAAAAAAAAAACCGGGTGTTTGTGGAATGCGCTTCTTAATGAGCTCATAATCGTTCAAGGATGGGTCAATTTGTTCATGGCATGCCGCACGACACGTTTCCATGACGTGATGACTGACGATAAAGTGGGAATCATTTCGTCAAGCGTGTTACGCAGCTCTTATTATGATTTTATTTGCTTCTCTGGCGTTACTGATTAGCCATTTAGTTTATTGCTTATGTATAAGAGCAAGACATAAGCAGATACGTGGTACAGTACCTTACCCAGTTTATTCTACTTGTTTAGAGAATGTTATCACGTCTTATCAATGTTGTATTCATTAGAGCATGCTCAGGTGAACCGCTATTCCGTCCCATTGTTGTGCTAGTGACGTAACTGCAATTTGTAGACGAAACGACAGAAAAGAGTTGATATCTAGTCAGTCTCACAGACCTACTTGAGAGTATTACGAATTCACGAGTGTAAAGATTCGTGCTCACATTTCTCAGAAGATCGGACTTGACACAGATAACCGACTTATTCGTTGTTTGTTACCCTATGAACTGGATCTGGCAATCGACAAAGCGTAGGTTTTTTAAATAAAAATAAACTACAATCTGCTTCCGTCACGCGCTGATGGGAAATCCAAGAAAAAATATAACGTAGGCAGTCGGATTTGGATTGGTAGCTAATTCGTGCTTATTTATGTTCATGCATGGGTACTATAAATTATAATTGGCAGTTGGGTTGTAGCTAGTTAGCTAGTCCACTAGCGTATTAGTATGTGCAGCGTAGAGCG
Organism: Apamea monoglypha; assembly: GCA_911387795.2. Classification (NCBI taxonomy): domain Eukaryota; kingdom Metazoa; phylum Arthropoda; class Insecta; order Lepidoptera; family Noctuidae; genus Apamea; species Apamea monoglypha. The sequence continues at coordinate 14,172,396 of OU426916.1, forward strand.
GCGTAGATAAGGTACCCATATGAGTGGCGCGGTCAGTAATAATCACGCCACGCCACATAGTTGGCGGCGAGCCCAACTATTGATTCATTTAGCTTTCGTTTTCATATCCCTACAGAATGAAAACACAATATACGTAGTCGTACGTAGTGTCCAGTGTGTCCACTACTTACGTGTTTAATAATTCGCACAATGCGCCACATTGGCGGCATGCAACGCTATTACTGCAATTACACAAATTATATGTTTTCCTGGAACATTGTGCACGTCGATAACGGCAGTTGTGATTTTTATAAGAAAATAAAGTTTTAAATTATAGGTTGGGGCTGTTAGGAGGCTGCTAATAATGCCACGTTGGCTGATGTTGGGTAATCCTTCAACCGCAAATCACCGCGCGTATAAAAGGAAAACTGAATAGTTTTAGAACACAACAGAATTGCTTCATCAGATTATTTTGCATGTCAGTACAAAACACTTCACATATACTTTCTGTTAAAGTTTACCTGAGCAATTATTACTTAATGATATCTAAAGAGCCATTCAAATAGATGCTACCAATAGTACATTTAACTATAAAAGGTATCTTGCATAATTAAAAGATAAGATTTATACATAACATGATAATGTGATTATGATCCAGTTTGTCATCTGATAAAGTTATTTTTGATTCAAAATCCTTATTTTTAAGTCCCTGTCATACCCCAAATAAGGGGCAAGCTCACATAAATTAAAATGTTTATTGGTCTATAAGGAAATGTGGAAACATGACCTAAACATGATATTTTAAGGAGTGGCTAGTTTCAAGGCTGTTCTTGTTTTTAGTTTGATAAGGTGGTGTTTGACCACAATCTCACCTGATGGTAGGTGATAATATCATTGGTGGCCAATGGTGCCTGCTTGTGTAGAAGTACCCTTATCACTTAAGATTTAAAAAAATCATAGGTTTAGGCCTTAGGGAAACTCTTTAAAACTATGGAACAAAATCTTCCATGTGTTAAAGTGTATTTATATTGGATTAACCTCAGACTGCTTCTCCACTGACTGTTTATGTCATAGGGTTACTGGAGCAATGAACTAAGCACTGATCCACTTAACTATGCAACCACACAGAATGCATAATGGGCTTGCAGTTTCATAGGCTGGAATTCTACTATTGTATTGATTTTTCTTGGAAGGCAATTAAAATTTGCACTAATTAGTGCAAATTTTAATAGCCTAAATAAGCCTAATAAGCCTAATTTTAATAAGTTATTTTTGTAAAGCATGTAATTACATGCTTTACAAAAATAACTTTACAGTATTGTAAGAATAATCACAATTCACAGCAGTTAATTATTAATGATGATGATGACCTATTGAATAGAGTGTGTGTTATTGATATCACAATCATCATAATAAAGCAGACAAGTTCTTGTGAAAATCTGTTACTCATACAACAGATATAATGAGTCATCATCACTCTCTCATTGAAGATATGTACCTAGAATATTAAAATACAGTGTGAAGGTTGCTTAGAACATTTCAAGCTGTACCAATTTGAACCATATTGCATATACACAGACAGTGCAGATTTGAAGAAAACATTGTTAATGTAGTTACTCCCTACTTTCATACAATGCAATGATATGGCATGGAGAACAATTTATGGCAATTTAACTCGAATGGTTTGTTGCTCACCCTCTGTACTGAGGTTGCATAAGCTGCATGTACACACTTTTTAAATTATTATTCTTTTGAAAACATGTGATTTTGACCCTTGTCATCACGGAATCACACTTAACCCTTATATAGTGGTGATAGGACGCTGTATGGTACTAACCTGCACTGCATCTATCGGCGTCTGACTGCTGCCGCTGACTATACTGATCTCACTGCCATTCTGCCCCTCACTACATCCACTTTCAGATAGTATGGAGCTCATTTCTTCTTCGCTGCTGAGCCGGGACCTCTTACGGGACATTATCACATTGCCTGCCGGCGTAACTGGCTCCTTCTTATTTTGCACTTGAGAACTTGGCAATATGGTGCACTTTTTTGACAACTTTTTGGGCAGAAATTAACTGTAATCTTCCTTGTAACTGTTTATGACGACTCGACTGCCCAAGCATAGAGCTCTGACAACGTGCAAGCGGCAAGCCACCTATTTGATTTACGGTTACGAATCGCAGACTAACAAAAATTAAACTCAAAACGGCGAGGTGTAAATTTTTAAATTAAAGTATTCAAAAGCGTCGATCTGTTTTTAATCTTCAATACAGTAATTTTGAAATAGAAGTTCAAAGCATATTTTATTATTCAAATACAAGATAAAGTAAATAGAGAATTTTTAAGTTACGACACTCGACTTTGACAGGCAAAAACGATTGAATTTGATTGTGTGACACTGACATTAATTCCAGTGTTGCAAAATCAAACTCTGGACTGAATATTTATTATAATATAATATTTATTCATATTCCAATTTCAAATCTAAAGAAAATAGTAAGTGGAAGGTATCATTTATCTCCTCCGTCAACTCAGGTAGAAAAAGGAAAAAAAGCCAGAAAATCAGACTTACGACACATCGACTGCCAAAACATAAAATTAAAGATTTTGAAATTACCAGTGAATCGCAGGCGGTGTCTTAAGTGACTGCATGCGTTTTTATTGGTCTTGTTCTTAACATTACAACAAATAAAATAAAAACACATGCAGTAGCCTTGGCGACAGTGGCGCCCATAGCTGCGCTCATTTCACCTTTTCACAGAATATTTCAACGGATAATATGGTGACTACAACACACTCATAATCCATTTAATTTTTCACCAATTACATTGTTGAGCTGACGAAATAGACCCATTAGAGAGCAATATATTGCTAAAATGAAGGGAAAGTGGCGCTAAGGCCTCCAGCACATCTATCTAGTTCACAACCGTTCGATTCGCTATCGGATTCGATTGTTATGGATCGTTTTAGTTTAGAGGGAAATGCTACAAAATGTGTTACCATTTAAATTATGGTAGAAAATAAGCGGTGAAATCCAGAGCTTACCGATGGTTTCACCCTCTCCGACCCTCACGATCAAAATTCAACCACTACCATTTACTGGGTACGTCTTTCTGTGACTTGAATGTACAGACGCCAGCAGGTCAAGCTACCCGAAACTGTCAAATTTTCCCAATCAACCTTCAAACTTAATGCTTTAGCGATAAAGTTGAAAATCTATTAAAGAAATTTGACAGCTTGTAGTAGCTTGATGTGCTGGCGTCCGTACAGACGCCAGCAGGTTAAGCTACCCGAAACTGTCAAACCCAATCAACTTTTAACCTTATGCTTTAGCTTAACTTGCTGGCGGTTGAGAGTATGTCTTGCTCACTCAAATGTCTTGCTGGTGGTGGCGTGTGTGTTGGATCATTAAGTTCCCTTCACAATGGTGCTGATCCATACGTTATGTTTGTGAACGTATATAATTTCAACATGAATGATGTAACATGTAACCAATATTTTGTAACAATTTTATGATTTAAAAAGTGTCCGTGGAGTTTCTTGCCCGTTCTTCTCCATAAGAAAAGCGTAGTAGGTAACTACGCTTTGGAATGGGAAACTAGCTTCATCTTCTGACTGACTGACCCCTTGACAATTTGTAATTGGTTTATTTGTACTGACGACACGGTTAGCGCAGTGGCTGAGCGATCGACTGCTGCGCTGCGTGTCGCGGGTTCGATTCCCGCACGCAACAAATATTTGTATTGCCTACAGGTAGTTGTTCCGGGTCTGGCTGTTTGTGTATGAGAGTTTAAATGTTTGTAAACGCACCCACGATACAGGAGAAATTCCTAGAGTGGGGCAACATTTTTTATAAAAAAATAAAAAATAATATTTCAAATAAACCAATATTAAAGTTGTCAAAAAATAAAAGGCCCGTTTTGACATTTGAGAATGCGTTCTTGACACCTGACAGTTTCATACAAACGAACAAGTGTTTTGCTAATTTCACCTTTATTAACTACTAGAACTGTCAATGTCAAAACGGGCCGTTTATTTTTTAACAACTACAGGCCCTTTTGAATTGTCAAGGGGTCGATCAGGGGCCTGCGGGCGGAGAGCAATGGGTAGCTCACCGCCCGATCAGGACCAGGCCCGTGTCGGACGGCGCGTAAGTGTTCCACGCGCGCCTCAGAGTTGTCAGCATAATCTGAGGGGCCCCTTAGGCCCGAAGTCTGCCGGGTCAGCGGACAAAGGGTTACAGCTACCCCGGAACATAAAGGGCAAAGGAAGGAACATGGGTGGATTTTAGTCAATAAGAGTCGGACACTCCCTTCCGCTCCACCCAGAGCGGGAGGGGTCATTTGATGATTTCCCTCCGGAAAAAAAAAAAGTGGTCGATCAGTCAGAAAGATGAAGCTAGGTCACAGCCGCGTGGGGGCTCGGATCGCTGTCGAGTCTACCATGAAGTACCTAGGATTGGTGCTCGACAGCCGGTGGGATTTTGGCCCCCACTTCCGGCGGCTGGCGCCCAAGTTGTTGGGCGCGGCTGGGGCGCTGTCAACGCTGCTTCCCAATCTGGGGGGCCCGAGCGCCGCCTGTAGGCGGCTCTACGTGGGGGTCGTGCGATCGATGGCCCTGTATGGGGCCCCGGTGTGGGCCTCTGACCTGACGGCCGGCAGTATCGCGGTACTGCGGAAACCGCAGAGAGCGATGGCCGTCAGAGTCATCAGAGGATATCGCACGATCTCCTACGAGGCGGCCTGCGCACTGGCCGGATCCCCGCCCTGGGACTTAGAGGCGAAAGTACTCGCGTCACTGTTTCGGTGGCGTGAGGAAGCGAGGGCGCGGGGCGAGCGACCGATGCAGCGACACATGGAGCTGCGTCGGTCTCAGCTTCGCGAGGTCCTGGTGGCGGAGTGGCGGGACAGGCTCACACGCCCTACCGCCGGCCTCGTCACCATCGAGGCGGTCCGGCCGGTGCTCGAGCGCTGGCTCGGGAGGAGGCACGGCTCCCTGTCGTTTCGGGTGACGCAGGTGCTCTCGGGGCATGGTTGCTTCGGGAAGTACCTGTGTCGCATAAACAGGGAGCCGGACGCCCGGTGTCACCACTGCGTCGACTGTCGGGAGGACACGGCGCGGCATACGCTGGCAGAGTGTGCCGCTTGGGAGGAGCCGCGCCGTGCCCTCATCTCAGAAGTAGGCAGTGACCTGTCGCTGCCGGCCGTGGTCGAGTCGATGGTCGGCAGCGAAGAGTCCTGGGACGCGGTGGTTTCCTTCTGCGAAACGGTCGTCTCGCAGAAGGAGGCTGCGGAAAGGGAGAGGGAGATCTCGTCCTCTCACCCGGCCCGCAGCAGGCGCACCGGGCGTCGGCGCGGAGGGCGGATAACGCCCTCTTCCAGCCCCCCTAAATGGGTCCAGGGGCGACGGACTTGGGGACGTCCGTCGCCCCCCACACATCAGGACCCGAGATGGCGGCGCGTAGTGTTCCACGCGCGCCTCTCTTAGACGTCGCGGGGGGAGTCAAACACCTCACTCCCCCCCCTGACCCGAGGAGGCCCGCTGCGGCGGGCCGGCACCAGTCGGGGGTTGCGGAAGGATCTTACGTTCCCGCGACCCCCGGCGTAGGTGAGAGATGGAACACTGGGGTGGTTTTTAGTCAGTAAGAGTCTGACAGACCCCGTCGCCCGCCCCAGGGCGGCGGACATCCATGAGGATTTTCCACCCCGGAACAAAAAAAAAAAAAAAAGGTCACAGCCGCGTGAATTGGCCGTACCACCGGTGGTATGCCGGGACTTTGCGGTATGAGCGATCGAGCGTTCCCCCAGTGGTAAGCACCTGATTAATCTCATGCTCACCGGCGCGGGCGGTGTGAAAGATGCCGTCGTCGATGTTTTATACGGGGCCAACCAATGTGCCCTGCGCAAGAAGGAGGACAGCTTTCGTCTCATCGCTGTTGGATGCACCTACAGGCGTATGGCAGCCAAAATATGCCGTAAGCTGTGCAGTGAATTTTCAACCTTGGTTTTGGCTTGAAAGGGGGCTGTTGAGGCTGCCGTGCCCTTTCAACCTAGGTCAAAATTGTTATTTTTCATTACGTCATGGTTGCATAGTATTTTCTTTCTAAAAAGTCATTACGTCGGCGCCGGCTGTCGCTGAAAATCAGCGCTGGGGCTGTCTTGCATAGGTTTGCAGCATAATGCTGACGATAGCCGTTGTGCGTGGATGTGACGCATGTTTCCCCCGACCATTTCTTGTTTTTTTCTTTTGTTTTATGTTCTTTTAGCGTCATGTTTACCGCAAATAAACGTAGGTATTTTCTTTCTTCTCTTTCAAAAATCATTTTTTTAAAGAGTTCACTGAATTTATTTCCTCAATTTTAGAAGACGGTTTTTCTCCTTTCACGGATCGAAACTATAAGTACAGGCGCCAGCACATCAAGCTACTACAATCAGTCCAATTTCTTTAATAGATTTTCAACTTTATCGTTGAAGCATTAAGGTTCAAGGTTGATTGCGAAAATTTGACAGTTTCGGGTAGCTTGACCTGCTGGCGTCCGTACACATATCTCACAGTCGTTGCGTTCAGAAAATCACCATCATGCGAGATAGGCACTGACCGCCTCATCGCTGAAATAAATTTACAAACCTCTATTAGATTTCGTTATTAATGATTTGGGGCAGAGATCGTCTCCGGAAGTACTCGACCTATTTCAATGTGTGACTCAAGCAAGACGGTTGGGCCAAAGTTGTACACATCAATACAACAGCATTATACAGGCCTGTAGGGCCAGGGATTTTTATTTATATAAATAAAAATGAATCACCGAATTTTTCATTGGTCTGAGCCGAAATGTATATATGCACATATCTTCCGATCGACTGCACCAAATCGGTTTTTTTTTTTTTTGTTTATATTGTCAGGACAAGGTTTGTATAGAAGAAAATTAAAAGAAAAAAATAATAAATATGGCGGTACGACGTTCGCCGGGTCAGCTAGTTCATAATATAAAACCAATGCTATTCACCAGGTACCTATGATAAATTATGATGGACGCTTCAAGACTAGTTTGTATTTCTGACAACGGATAAACAGTATCTATCTACAAAGGCTAATCTTTTTACGGCGAAATTACAATAGTGTTTTGATGATAGTGTAATTTAGGGCATTGTTTTTTTTTTAAGTTCGTATTTATGACCATCAGAACTGGCGACTTCGACCTAAATATCTTGTTAGATGGACTAGTGCGTCTGTGAAATGTTTTCTACAAAAACAAGCAAAATGAATGTCAAATAACTTTTATTTTAGTTAAACAAAGAAATGTATATATAATATTATATATATTTATTGAATAAAATTATATCTTATAAACAGACATGACGCCTCGTCCATTGCGAGAAACAGCCACCAAGTTCCCATCATAGCCGAAATATGGCAAACTATAATAATAAAACGTAAATGCAGACGGCCCAATTGATTCCAAAACATTTATTTCCATAATAAAAAGTCACGAAGAACACGTGAAAAATGTTATACAACTAAAATGTTAACCTAGCTGCTTCGCCTTTAGGCCCAATACAGTCTTTCCATACAAGAGCCCTCTCAATTTGCACGAACATTTTTCCATTATTAAAACGATTAACGCAAGTGTTAACTTTCTAATAAGAAATAACTATGGTTATAAAAATAGCGAATATACGTGAGTGAAACAAAATATCAGCATGTTTCACTGTCGGTACATAATACAACATATTATAAAGCTGTAATATATATATTTTATAACGCGTATACGCTTAACATTTTTTTTTTAAATAACGTCGATAACCACTCACAATACTTTTTCATTTCATAAAAAATTGGACCATCCCCATTATAGTTGCTTACAAAATACCGACATTTAAGAAAAACAACTACATATAAAGACAATGAATATGCTCAAAGAGGTACTAACACTTTTATGGCTCAAGCATGAAGTAACTTCAAAAATTAGTATAAAAATATATCACAGCAATTTAAGTTAGCCCAACTGATATTTTGCTGAGTGAGATCGAAGAAAAATAATCCTCGAAAGGAAAGAACAACTCGTTAAATACAGTTACAATATTATAATTTATCCGATATCAGTCATTTTATGAAACTGTGTTGAAACTCGTCCAAATGACAAAAAGAGATATATTTTCAATCATTACAACATACAACTTTATACACATAGTAAGTTGGCTTCAAGGCGGTCAATGTTTAGTGATGCGCGAGAAATGGGCGTGATGACGAGTGTGACTGGCAACGGAGGAGCGCAGGGTGCCGAGAGAGTGACGAGTGGCGGTAATAAATATGTAGCTACGTGTCCGCCACTAGGTGGACAGAGCCAGCTGCAGCGCTTCCTTGTGCTCGCTGCTCAGCTGCATCAGCACGGCGTTGAATAGCTCTGCATTGCTCTGCAACAACACGTGACTTTAGATACTGGTTGCTATAGAAACCTAACAAATGTTTTGATATAGTTGTTGGAGATGCCTACCTGTATTTGCCTGACGAGAGCTACCATCTGCGCATAAACAGGGTTGTCCGATGGTACGGCGTCTCTAAGGAATGCCTCTGCAAGTGTGGCGATGACGTGTTTAGGCGCATCGGGTGACGCGAGTGCCGCGTGCCCGCTCGCCGCTAGTTCACACAGCAGAGAGTATACGTGTGGCGCTTCTTCTGTGTCTTCTGTTACTGGCAACCATGTGAGCCTGTAAACGGAAAATTAGTTTTAGCCAATTAGTTTTCGCGATTCGGCAATAACGGTTTGATATAGATTTGGAATTGAATATAGCTGGGTTTATAATAATGTCGGGGTGTGTCGCAAGGGGCCAGAACAACGTTTTTTCAAAACTAAAAGATAAATAAATGATCTTTATCTTCACATATTAAGTATATTCAGATATTCGTAATGCTGTGTTGCGTCGTGTTGTAAGTAAAACATACCACTTCAATACAACCATGCGTTAGTTTAGGGCCATCAAGGTAGACTCACCAGTGCCTAATAATTTCATCCCTGTCGATCTGAGAGTGGTTATACTTGATGATCTTGGCGACTGCGGAGATGGCGTTCTCGGTGGCGTTGAGGTTCTCGAGCGCGCGCGCGTTGGGCTCGCTGACGAGCGCGGCCAGCAGCGGCGCGGCGCGCGCGGCGGCGGGCGCGAAGGCGGCGCCGCCGAACTGCGCCAGCACGCCGCAGCCGTACGCCGCCGCCTGCCGCACCTCCGCCTCGCTCGAGCGCAGCCCGCCCAGCATGGGCTCCAGGAATATGTCTTGGTACTTTATGCACGAGGGGCCTGGGGAAACAGTGTTGCTTAGTTTACCTATGTTGGACACGCTCGATGCACTTTCGAGCTCGGATAAATTAATTGATTAAAGTTGTCAAAAAAATAAAGGGCCCGTTTTGACATTGAGAGTTGAAGTAGTTAATAAAGACCAAATCCGCAAAACACGCATTCGTTTGTATGAAACTGACAGGTGTCAAGAACGCATTCTCAAATGTCAAAACAGGCCTTTTAATTTTTTGACAACTTTAATTTACTTATCGAAGAAACAATTATTAATCTAAATTATACCAAGCCTTAATGAAATTCTAAACTGAACTTCAGTTTCTTTTATGTTTGAGGCATCCTCACCTCCAAATTCAATAACATCGTCAAAAATGCATATAGCCCATTGGCGGTCTGAGTAGGGGCGGCCGGGAGCCAGTAGCTGCACGAGGTGCGGTAGCAGGGTGTCGAGGTGCGGGAAGAAGGACTCGCGGTAGGCTGACATGAGCGCGTGCAGCACGTCGGCAACGCGTGACAGTCCGTACACGTCCTCGTTGTCCTCGTCCGCCAGCTGCTCCTCTACCACCTAAAATACGAAATAAGATATGAATAATTACGAAATATATTACGTCTGTATTCCCAGAATGGTGTACTCAGATTTCCATAAACCAGGCACAAATCCTAGTATACTGACATTTTTTGGTTAGTCTGAAAATTGAACTCAGAACTGCACGCTCACCAGTCTATTTTTGGTCTCAATTCGGTAAAATGTACTTACCTCATCGTAATCTTCGTCAGCGCGCTTTTGACGGCGCTCAGTGGCACGTTCGAAATGTTCTGTGAGTAGCTTGTTTAGTATGCGCAGCACCTCGGCCATCATCTCGTCGGGGAGACAACCGCCACCCAACAGCTCAATACACTGGAAACAATGATTACATTATTGTCTTGAGTAAACAGAATGAAGCCGCTAGAGCCGCCATAACAGAATGCTCTATTTGTACAATAAAAATTAAATTCCGTTATAAAAAAATAAAATATTAATAAGACATTACTAATTGTTTCTCAAGAACTGTCAAGTAGCCTATTCAGAAATAATTGCAGTCGTAAGCGCACGTATTTTCCATAAATGTCAAGCCTACAACAGTCGGCTTTGGAATACGACAGTACACACCTTAGCGAGACTGTTGAGCAGCTCAACCTGCACCTCCTGCTCTGGTTCAGAGTCGATGGCCTTCAGTAGCTCTGGCAGGATGTACGCCCACATGCCCTGGATGTACTGCGGGCCGCGGATGCGCGCGCACTCCAGCAGGTAAGGCAGAGACTCCGCTGCCGCCGTGCGCACGTTGTCGTGGAAGTAAAACTTCAGCATAGGCACCATTAGTTTAACAACGTCTTCGGCGTATTCCGCGAATTCCTCTTTAAGCTCGCGAGCGTAACATACGAGCATGTCACACGCGGATGCCTTATCTTCGAGACCTGGGAATAATGTTATTGGTCAATAAATAGTGTCCAAACACAAGTCAAAATGTTAAATCTGCGATCTGATCCCTTTGGACTACATTTTCAGAATGGAATCTTCGGAATGAGTTGATGTTGTTGCTTGCCAAGCAGGCACTGTTTACTACTGCTCAGTTCTGAACTTGTTTTAGCAACTATGATAAAATTATGTGTTACCGGCAGTCTTGATGCCAAAGTTCTGTTGTTCCCCGAGGGTCACGAAGTGCCAGTCGAGGTCGCCCTCGATGGTCTCCAGGTCATCATTGTCGAGCAGCGCCACCTCGGGCTTCATGGCGGCTGTGCGCATCACCGGCTCCATCACCATGGGCAAGTATTGAGCGAATTTCTTGCCTGTAAAATAAAATATGTACAGTATAAATTAATAGTTCTACTGACACATTCTAGTTATGGTAAATAGAAAGAAATAGGAAATTGTTTATTACCCAGGTAAGGTTAGGTTAGCATAAGCGAGTATAAAGGTTAAACACAAATTAAAATGCATAAGAGGCTTAAAATATTACCTAGCTAGGTTACATTAGTGTTAGTTGCCAGTGAGCCCCAAACTAGACAGTTTGTCTGTATCATGTTAGTAAGCATTTTCGCAGCTTCTAATTCAGAATGTAAACCTAAACTATTTGTTTGTTTGCAAAAGGTAATCTCTGGAAATTCTGCTGATTTTAATTTCTTTTGACTGAAAGATAGCTTCACTATTCCTAGCAATACTTTTTATCAGATTGTAGGAGTGAAGCTGCCAGTTGTATCATTCAATTTTGTCAATAACATCACGCTTGTAATCCCCGAAAGATTAGGCAGAGGTGTACTTATAGTAATACCATTTCGTCAATGTTCGTGGTGTAATGCGTACATACCCATTATTCTACAGATGCGCGACCAGGCGGAGATAAGGTAAGAGGTCTGCGGGTCGTCGGCAGGCAGTTGTTCGCCTTCTTGGTGAGTCTTTAGCAGCAGGTCCATGATCTCTGAGGCGTCTGCCGTGAACTTCTCTTCACCTACGGCCAGGCCTAGGAACACATGAATACATTTGTTTATTATCTCTATCAGACATCAAAAGACAATTTTATAATATACAAAATATCCAATAATTAGGACAGATGCAATTAAATTTATATATTATTCGGCGTTATGTGGCGCTCGGAGTCCACGTCCAGTTGTAATGTTTCGGTAAATCCAAGAGTTACTTCTTTGATTTACCGAAACATTACAACTATCAGTCAAAAGCCTTTAAGAACTTAAAAAGATGTTTCGTTGATCACGGCGCAAACATTTAAGTTCGGGTTTTTGCGCAATGAATGGGGGATGCGCCAAGGTAGCTTGCGAAATTCAAATTTTACCAACGTTTTCTGGAATTTGCAGGTCAGTATTAGGTTGTATGTTGATCAAAATACGTTTCGCAACACATGTATTTACATAATACAAACATTAAAATCTTGATTTTTTTTTAATGAATTTCGCCAGCTAACCTGGCGCTTTCGCTTTTAGTGATAAGTTAAAACTGACCTATAAGACTGACGCATTCGATAGTCTTCCCGCGGAGCATCTTGAGCTCCTCTGTGGTGGCGTTGGCGATGATGTATTTGAGGCAGGGCATCAAGCGGTCGTAGTACACCACGAAGTCTTTCTCTACCGTGTCGGCGACCGACGCGATCGTCGTCACTATCTGTTCTAGCACCAGCTTTGTGCCGCGTTCCACTAGCTGTAAAAATAATTTATGTTAGTTAACATTCTAATATTGATTAATAATACAGGGTGTAAGAAAACATAACACATAGCCGTTACCTACGCATTCTGTACATGAAACTTGAGTAACATTATTGTTAGAAAATGTCTTTTATTTTTGGTGTGGCAAGTCGACATCGATACATCGACAAAGCGCGCAATGTAACGCACGAAAAACATTGTGCTTTTACACGGTACAGGAGTTGTAGGGGCTATTTAAGTTCAGTTATAAAATACAAAACCTGTTTTCGTGATGAAAAAAAAAAAAAAAAATTAGAAGATTGACCTTCAATATCTCCGTAACCAGGGGGTCCCGGGTGTGGTCTAATAGTGACCACAATGATGAAGTACAAGTGACTGTGACTATCGGCTTCGGTATGTGTCGTTACAACCGTTATGAGCAAATTATAAAAGTTCTAATGTCTGTGAACTGAGATCCATGACTGTCTATGAAGACAGAAACGGAGCAAATGCCACATTTAATCTGCCAATGCTATGGAAGCGATTTAACCTTAGAAATGGTTATATCACTAACGAACATTGGGTAAAGAGACAGTATAAAGGATGAACCTTACCTCTTTGAATTTAGTAGTCAGGATTACTTCAAGCTTGCACATCAAGGGGTCTAGGTACTGAGTCAGAATTGGTTTGGGGCAATCTTCACTGAAGTTTACTAATGCAGCAGCCGCGTGAGCCTGTGAAAAAAGTAAAAATTTTAAATACTATAACTATAAACATTAAAAATACTGTTTTTAAAGAACATTATTTTAAATGTACGACGCATATTAGCTAGCTGTTTCGGTCTTGTTGTATGGATTCATTAGAAAGATAAAACTAAAACTAGTCATATATAATCGGCAATTCATATACATTGAATGAACAATATTTTTTTTATCCTTATGGAGCCACACAATATTGAACTTCTAATTGCGAAAGCGTGTTTGTTCTATTCTCACGTAGCAACAGAGCATAGGCTACATTTTATCTCGGAAAAAAATGCGTTTCCTATGGGGTAGACCACGGAAGCGAAACCATAGGTAAAAGATAGTGTTACCTGTACACGAGGGTTGGCATTGTCATCGAGCACCATGAGCAGGCCGGGCACCACCTTGTCGTGGAACTTCTTCTCGAACACGGGCGCGAAGTCTGTCGACATCTGACCCACGGCGTTACATGCGGCGTAACGTACGCGAGGGTGCTGGAACAATAACATACTTGTTGTAGTTTTCTTTTCATTGTAATGAATCCTACAATTGGCGAGAAACGTTAGCGACTTTTGATAGTAGTCATGTCATCTTACGTCGCCGTGCAGTGAAAGCAATAAAAGTTATTTTACTGGGGAATAGTGTCCGAAAAATGTTCTTCATTGACGTTCTCCAAGGTTCATTATTATCAATAGATGGTTTCTTAGTGTGTCGATGACAAAAATAACGAACTAGTGAATAAGAATGGTGCATGTTTGTACACACAACAAATAAATAAAAAGAAAAAAATTTTTTTTCTTTACGAGGTTTCCACTACACGGCGACGCCTAATTTGTTATAATGTTGCAATGTTTGTGAACTGAGATCCGTAACTTTCTATGAACTAGAGAGAAATGGAGCAAATGCCACATTTAATCTTCCAATGCTATGGAAGTGGTGTAACCTTAGGTATGGTTATATCACTAACGAACATTGGATAATAAAACAAAGCAGACAGCAAACTGCAGATACTTGTAGAACAGTAGTCAATCCTAGGAATGGTATTATGATATGTTACAAGTATTATTGTTGTTCTAGTGTACTAAGATAGATGAAACTATACAAGTCGAACGAAAGATAATCCTTTTCAAACAACAGAACATTGATGGCTATAACACATTAAAACAAGCCCAAGCTCATAATATCTGTGAAAATCCATAACTTGTATGGATTTCATGTACTACTAAAACGATGATAGATGATCTTACCGGGTCAGTAAGATAGTTGAGTACTGCAGTGACAACTTGGTCGAGCATCTGCTCCATCTGCTTGTGGCAGCCCTCGCCGGCGGACGACACGGCCATGAGCGCGGCGTGACGGCGGCGCCAGTCTTCATGGTGCAACATCTCAGGTACCTGGCCCACGATCAGGCTCAGCATGATCTTACCGCCGAGACCGCAGCACATGCGGTCTAAGGCTGACTCGGCCGCTACGTAGTTTCTGTAAGGAATTTTAGTATTTTAATTTTGGAAAATATTGATATTCGTGTCCTATACTGTCAATACTTTACGTAGCAGTGTCAAAAGCTGTGAACCGAAGAACTTTACATTCTAAATCCGCATGAACCCATGTGTTTATTAGCAAGCAAATTGTAATGTCTTGGTTGGAATGTTATCAAGGGACTGACACTCAAATGTATAAGGAACACCCGAGTGCTAATTATCTTGTTATTTACTGTAGTAAGATTCTTTATAGCTAAATCATTAAAACTGAGCTGTAAAGAAAGAATCTTACAATATTATTGGAGTGTTACATGTAATGAAATTATTTGTTATGCATATGCAGTTGTTACTGTAGCTGAGATTATAAGATCACTACTGTTAACGGAGCGCCCGTACTATAATATTTTGAGAAGAGCCATAAGTGATGTGTTGGAATACTGACTGTTCATTGTCGTCTTCAGCGGCGTCGTCCTGCATGGACCAGTCGGGCTCGTCGTCAAGCTCGCACATCATCTCCAGCACCAGCGGCGTGAGCATGCTGACTCCGTTGGGCACCTGTTTGCGCACCATGGCGGGCGCCGTCTCGCACAGCGTCACCATAGCTTCGAGGGACAACTGGCGCCAGTTGTCCTCTGCGTCTTTGTCGCCTACCACCTAACAAAACGCAACATTGTATAAAAAATGTTTATTAATATTATAAAATAAGGAAGTCTTGACGAAATTTCTTCTCGTCGCCTATCCCGTAGTGTTAGACGCGTTTGTTGCTGTCCGCAGTGTGATATACCGAGTTGATCGATTGAGGCACGATCCAGTCTCCAGGCTGCTACTGAGAAATTCCTGATGGAAAATCTCATACAAATTGCCTGACCTGGGTAGAAGCCAAGACCTTATTGCTCAGCAGTTGCGTGCGTCTAATGGAGGTACGTGTCAGTTATCACATCTCAAAGACAAAAGAAAAGAATACAAACAACAAACCGACACGCGTCCTATACATTGTCTGATTCTGCGCGTGTGTATGTCGCACATGAGCCAATTTAAATAAAATAATGTTATCAAGGGACTGACACTCAAAAAATGTATAAGGAACACCGAGTGCTAATTATCTTGTTATTTACTCTAGTAAGATTCTCTATAGCTACATATAAACATAGCCAGTAAGGAGAATCTTACAAACTAAGAAAAAATATCAGAATGGCACGCGAATCGAAGAAGGTATTTACATAAATATGAGAAAATGGCATTATAATAAACGAATATTTTGTATGTTTATTATAGTAAACTAATATTTATTCATTGAATAAATTGCGTTAATGTTATTGAACAATAACCCAAATTCGCTATTACTGTGGAATTACAATAAGTCAACTGAATCGCCCGCCTCAAGGTCGAATTATTTGCGTCATGGATGAAAATCGACAAAAAAAAAGTAATCGAAACATTAAGGCTCCTCCCACACAGACGCGACGCGACCTATCTGTATCTATTCCTAACCTTGTACATTTTGTGGGAAGTCGCGCGGTCGTATTCACGGCGTCTACCCAGGCGGGAAGGTGGGCGAGATTATTACCCTACGAAGCTTATATTAGCTTATTTATTTATTGCGTCCCATAAAGTATTATAAATGTTACAAAAGGCTTTTTCGTAGTTTGCATTCATCAGATTGATCTTTAAAAACAATGAAGTACTAACCTTTATGCAGACTTGGAAGATGGGCTCCAATTGTGGGCGCAAGAATTTCGGAGCAGACTCGGCGAGTTCAATAAGCACTTTCAGGGCTGAATCATCGTCACTCTTTTCAATGGACTGAACCACCACCTGTAGAAAATCACCATATTAAAAATATCTTTTTCATTTTTATTAGTACAAATTTAATGATAGAAATAGCTTTACACAGAAAAGTATGGGCTTCGGGAATCAAGAGTATCTACGGAAATGCGAATGTGCGATATGCGATCTCATATACAGCTGTTACAACGTTGGAAGCATTTGCTTATTTTGTATTAGCATGTTTACACAGTTATAGATTAACAATTCTATGAAATTAAAAAAAAAAAAAACTTCAGAACGTGTGAAAGACAAATGACGATCTGACACCGGATGACCGGAGTAGGTAACCCGACAGAGAAAACATCATACAAACGCGCAATGATAGCTGCGCTAACAATACGTGCCAGTACAACACTCAAGAGTTGGAAGCATTGCCTCTGTCACGACACTCGTGCTAATTCGGAAACACGAAGATTACCGAAGCGGATATCTTTTCTTGTTTACGTGTAAATGTCTTGAGAGGTACTATCAAACTCCATCCTATTGAGAGGACGGTGTTAGCGAATTCCCAATTTACTATTGCACATTCTGGCAGTAACACAATTTATAGTAAAATGTTTACGTAAATGATGTGCTAAAGATAAATTAAAAAAACAGTTCAAGATTTTAAGCTAAATATAAAATTACTTAATTTAAATCATTAATACTTTATATTTATAAGGCATTAATTTCAGCAGTTCTTTTTATTAAATTTAGTTATTTTTTTAAATACAAGAGAATAAGATTTAGCTGTAGCTAAGAAATTACGAAATATATTTTTATTTTTTATTTATTAAGATTCATGCACAACATTACAGAATTGAATCCCAAGACGTTGTACAGCACAATTTACAAAGTACAAAGTGACAAAAATACATACTAAGTAGTGTGTAGTATAGGTATAGTGATGCTTGCTATTTCAGATTCTAAAGACAAAACAATCCTATTTGTCAAAAAAAAACATATCAAATTCTACCGGTAACAATACAATAGAGTGATAAAAATCAACTATCTACCACAGTCAGTCTAAAAATAGAGCCAATTGTGATCATTCAATGTCGAATTCATGGCGCTTTGAATATACAAGTGGCCAATTACAAATTGCGTGCCGTAAAGTTATGATTTCCAATTTACTTTCTATTGAATGGCAAGTAACCAGTTTCCAACAAGTGCATGTTTGAAAACATTTACAAATAAATTGTAAATTAATAATATTCGTGAGGCTAGGGCTAGTAATATGGTTTGACTGGAAGTTAAATCCTAACATTCTTAAGAATAAAGATTTGATGATGATTTCAGGATCCCTGCTAAATATAATGTCGTCAAGTAATAACTCACCTGCATTAATGGGAGTAACAAATCACTGAAATGTTTGTGTATGGCAGGCTCCTTGTCGTGCAGCAATATGAACGCTCCCACGGCCTTCACGGCTTGTACGCGGAGAGCCTCCGACGTGGACTGGAGGGCAGTCAGCAGCATGCGCTTGATCACTACCAGGTTCTCATTCTGACGGTGCCCAAACACACCAGGCACTGACCTGTTTCATAAACAATCTTTATACCAACTTTCTTTTTTTATGCCATTCATTGACGAACAGGCAGGCGGCCCTGATGGTAAGTAGTCACCACCACCTAATGGACATTTGCAATATCAAGTGCACCACGACTGCGCTGCCTACCCTTTAGGAAGAAGACTCTCTTCAATTTTATAAAACAAAATTCTTGTAATTTATTTCCAACTAGCTTATGCCCGCAGCTTCGCCCTCGTGGGTGTCGGAAATTACCCCACGGGAAGGCGCTACGGGGGCAAAAAGTAGCCCATGTCCTTCCCCAGGATGCCATCTATCACCTTGCCGAATTTTATCGAAATCCGTTCAGTGGTTTAGGCATGAAAAGGTAACATACAGACAGTTACTTTCGAATTTATAGTATTAGTATGGACAATAATTAAATGAGCTATATCTATTACCTAGTGCAAGAATAAAGTATTGAACTTGGCATTGAGCCAAACTTTAATAAAACAAAGAAGTATTTATAAGGATGTTTAAAATAAATGGGTGTCTCAAACATTTGTACAGTAGGAGTACTTAGACAAAGTTAAATATTCGTATATGAATGTATTATTTCATTTTGGTTATTTATAACTTACGTGAACATTCTGATGCCAGCCTCCTGGATGTTGGGGTCTTGGGCACCAGCACAATTGAACATAAACTGAAGGAATTCCGGCCATTGGTTAACGCCATCGTCATCTATGTGGTTTCTGGCTAGTTCTGATACAACATCGCAGATCTAAAGGGGGAAATTATAATTGTGTTGTAATATAAAATCGAATTAAGTTTTTTTTTCAGTTAATTTGTAGTTTTACATAATAATATGCCAGACGACAGTATCACGGCGGAATTTGAAAAAGCCCCACTAGGATAGGCCACACTTTAGTAAGCCCAGATTATGCACGGGCAATTTTATTTCGCGCACGACGCTCTTGGATCCCCGCGTGTCAAGCTCAATACAGAGAATGGAAAACAGAGTGCGCGAAAAAAATGGTCGCGTAATAAAATCAACTATGAATTAGAGTAGATTTACCTGAAGTTCAAGAAAGTAAGTAACAGACTGGATAATACCTCTCAAAATCCCGTTTTTTTAGCCATGACATTTTCATTCCGGACTTTTAAGAAATTATTTATCACACTTTCAATACATTCGTAACTAATTATTATTTCGAAGAATCTTATTACGTTTCTAAGGTTCCGAAATAAAACTGTTAAATTAAAGTGCCTTGTGTTACAAATAATATTATAAAAAATTGACTGGTATATTACTTTACTTTTATTAACCATCCCTCCCTTAGGCTATCACAGAAATCAGCCAGCTTAGTTTTACTGTTCTGTATTCAAAACAAAACATATTAATTTGATGCAATTTAAGTTTGGAACCCTAAAAAACGCAATATGATTCTTCAAAATAATAATTTGTTAGCCAATGTAATCAAAGCCCAATAAATCATTCGTGATTCTTAAATACCGGAATGATAAGTCATGAGTATTATTCCGGGGTTTCAGAAGGCGGTAATATCCACTCTATATTACTTACTTCCTTGAAGTTTAGGCAAATATGCTCTCAAAACCCCACATGGACACGGAAGATTTTTTAACGCGACGATTTTTTTATATCGCGCACTGGATTCTCAACGCACTGTTTAGCGGCGAGAGTTGAAACTCCAACAGTGGGTTTTTTTGACGCGCTGGGATGCGCTCTGTTGGATTGAAATCCAGAGAGTTGAAAACCCAATGCAGAGTTGAAAATCCAATGCAAATAGTTGAAAACCAAATGCCGAGAGTAGAAAATCCAATGCAGAGTTGAGAACCCAATACCCAATGCAGAGAGTTGAAAACTCAATGCAAAGAGTGGAAAATCCTGCCGGGGCAGCGGGATTGTCCGGAAGGGTTACCGCTACCCCGGAACATAAAGGGCGAAGGAAGGAACATGGGTGGGTTTTAGTCAGTAAGAGTCTGACACTCCCTTCCGCTCCACCCAGAGCGGGAGGGGTCATTTGACGATTTCCCAACCCAAAAAAAAAAAAAAAAAAAGAGTGGAAAATCCAATAGGCGCCAAAAAAAAAATGACGTTAAAAAAATCGCCCGTGCCCATGTGGGTTTGAGAGTACATTTGCCTAAACTTCGAGGAAGTAAGTTTAGGCAAATATACTTTGAATTACTAATGTCTTGAGAGGTACTATCAAACTCCATCCTATTGAGAGGACGGTGTTAGCGAATTCCCAATTTACTATTGCACATTCTGGCAGTTACACATTTTATAGAAAAACGTAACGTAAATCATGTGCTGATGTGAGAAATAACGGTCTAAAATGAGCCTATAAATTAGGTACTTTGTTTTGTTAACTATTTGTGAAACTCAGTCGACGCGCCGCCATTTTACAGCATTATAAAAGTTATCAAAGCATGGCCCATAGAAAAATAAAACTGTTATATTTTTTTTCACCATCACAAGCTGCCATGACACAGTGCAAAGTTTGAAGTAGTGATAAACTAAAAATAGAACTCCTGACCCTCATCTAATTCTTATAGCTTACGTGTGAAGATAAGATACAATGAAATTATATAAAATAATGACTTGATATTGAATTCCGAGTGCCATAAATTGTCTATGTTTTACATTACATTCAGTTCTCAAATACATTCTGTATTGAATTTTTAATTCTTGTGAATGATATGGTACACTTGTTAAGCCAAGAGAATCTATGTTAATGATGATTTTTTTATGGCTTCAAGCTTCATAGTAGGCTGTGGAATGCGAATGAGTCATCACTTAGTGCATACTATACATAGAATGAAATGAAATTAGATTAAGAGTACCTACTAAACTGATTCAGAGCATGACTCAATAGGGCAATTAACTAATTATACATCTGATAATTCTGGGGAAATTACTTCATCTATTAACCCTTCGTATGCCGTGAATGTGGTTCCACGGGAGACATAATGGCTTTTTAACTGTTTCTGTAATTAACAATTTTATTCAACTGGTAATCTTTTTCCAAGCATTTTTTATATTTGTATATTTATAATACAATTACATATTGTCTAATGCAGGCTTATTAAAGTATTTTAACATCATAAAATTAAATTCTTGATAAGAACATCTGAATGTTGATAGACTATTTCCATATTATAAAGCTAGCAGAGATAATTAAAAAAACAAACTGTCAACTTTAATAATTCTTGAATAGAAAAATGCTTCTAAATTGCAGTTTTGACCTAAATAGCTAAGTTTTGAGGCGTGCTAACAAGTCTACATCACTCAAGACTATCGCTTCACCCTTTATATGTCAAGTGTCAGACTCAAAGACAAGACTGAGAACTTTACCAGTGCCAAGTTTTGTTATTTAATATACATTTTAGTAGTCGAAATGTTATTAAAAAAATAAGAGCACTCATAATTTTAAGACCAGAAATGAATTACTCTTTTTTTTTCTCCATATGAGTTTTAAATGGCAATAGTTGTGCAACAATGACTTTGGCTCTTTTATATCCAAATCTAATGATACTTTATTTTTATATTATGATAAATAAACTAACCTTGCGCCGCAGCTGTTGGCTGACTTCCATCTGCAATGTAAGCAGTAGCTGTTCTCGGAGTACTGTCTGCTGCTCAAACGGCAGCTTTGGAAAGAACTCAAAGAACTCTGCGCTGAACAATCTACGGAGCAGCACGGCGGCTGTTTGGCGTCCTTCTTCACCAACATCGGCATTTTGGATTGCGCCCACAAGGTGTACCACCTTTGTCTCAGTTGGGATATTATTGTATGCTTCCTGTTCAATAAAAATAGGACCTTAGCGAAATACCTAAGAATTTTTCAAGTAATGTTACTTACATATCTGTATAGGTAGGGCTCATGCAGAGGCCTTTGTTACGTTATAATGATAGGGATAACTTAGTAAAACCATTTTTGAGCTAGAAAGCATAATATTTAAGCATGAAAATAAATTATATCTTTTTTTGAGTAATTTTGCCAGTGTGACATTTTGAGACCTGTTTTTTTTTTTTGTTTCCGCTCTTATATTTTTAGGTTGATCAAATAATCTACAATTAGATACTGAGTTATCTTCCTTTTCTTCATTCAGAACTCAGGAAAATTACAGTATCAGCATAATAAACATGGAAAATGGCAACAAATATTTTTGGCTGTTTAGACCGCATGTACGGATGGAACGTTAGCCCGGCCGCAACAATAGAGTCGGTTAGAAGCGGTTTTGTAAAATGTAAACATAAAAGGATTTATTTTAACTACTTACAAGGTTTGTGCGTAATTAAGTTTTTCATCAATATTGCGAGTTATTAAAGCATTGTCAGAACGTACATATCATTGTTTTAAAAGTAACATTAAAAATCCTCCATGACCACGTTTTGACACGAGGCTAGCAGAAAACGTTCACAATAAAGGCCGGTCATTTTGTATGTTTTTTCGCAATTACACTAACAAAACATTGAATATAATAAGTACTTACTTCTGCTTGGGATCTTATGTCGTTATCGGTTGATAATAAAGTATTTAGTAACTGGTAAAATTGCGCCTGATCTCCTGCCATGTTGAACCTCTTCGAAAAGGCCCAATTTTTTTTCATAAACTTTTATCTGGCTGGTCACTTCATTCTCCTAGTCGTGTTGCCAGTATTTTTTATCATATTTGTGTTTAGTCGATTTATATAGGTAAATTATACTATACTGTAGATCAAACGGGGACCCTAGACGATCAGTCTAGCATCAAAACTCAGAAAGCCAACTTTCGAACATGGACCTATAAAAAAAGGCGGCGGCGTAACTGTGTGTGCGTGTGTAAAGGGATGCCAGATGAAGGAAAATTTTACCCATTTTTAAACAATATTTCAGTAAGATCTCCCTTCATTTAATCTGTTAAAAAGATCTGTATCAACATAATTTTCTTCTTTAAGGGTTTTTAAAATACCTTTTAAAGATTTGTTCCTATCTTGGAGACGTCTAACTTTTTGATTTAAAACTTTTATTTTCTTTTTTTATTTTTTATCAAGGCGCGCATTTTCATCTGATTTCTCTTCATACGTCGTATTCTAGGAGTAAATAGTAATGACAATGGTTGTTCCAATTCAGCTCCAGATATTACAGTTGCGGATGACTCCTAAAAATACTTAAGAAACATATTACCTTTACATATTATTTTTAAATATTTTTATGAATTTTGAATAATAAACTTTTTCCCCAATAAAATAGAATATCCCAATTTTTTTGTAGATACTTTCATTTTGCAAGGACGAATTAGTGTTTAATAAGCAAGACTGTTGCAATTTCGATTCTTGTACAGAAAATCCTTCAACCACTGATGAGCTCTAAAAGAAAATGAAATACATTTCGGTAACTAGGTATAACAAGCCTTATAAAATTTCACGAGACTTTAAGTATGTAACTACTCACTTGTGTCAAAGGCGTCGTTACATTTTGAGAAAAAAGGCTGTTCTAATTTCTTTTGCAGCCCGGAACCTGAGGCTACTGCTTCAATCACTAGTGAACTCTAAAATAAATAATAAATATCGGGTTAGAAACGATTCAAAAGCATAACTTGCATTAGAATAAAATAGCGTTTTAGTAAAAAAAAAGACCTACTAATACTTCAAATTACTTGCACAATATATAATAATTACACTCAATAGAACTGCACATCAGTGATAGTAAGTATGTACCCTATTAGAAACACTGGAAGTAATTATTTCAGCCGGATGATCTTCTTGAATTGTTGACGTATCGAATAAAAACTAAAAAAAAAAATCGCTAAACGTTATTTTGTTATTAAACTGTTAATCGTTAAACTTAAAAAATATGATTAAGAGGTTAGGTATTGAGGAGATGACATTAAATTAATTGAATATTACCTTTGTTGGTATGGCGTAAACAACAACGCGAAGAAGTCCGCCTTTAGTTGTGTACAGACGCCAGCAGGTCAAGCTACCCGAAACTGTCAAATTTCCCAATCAACCTTGAACCTTAATGCTTTAGCGATAAAGTTGAAAATCTATTAAAGAAATTTGACAGATTGTAGTAACTTGATGTGCTGGCGTCCGTACACATCATTCTTCTCAAAATGTATACTGCAGATTACACTATATTTTGTTGGATTCCAATTATTTTCATTTCTACACTCCCTTATTATTTTTATCCAACCATTTTTCCATACGTCATTTGCTGAGGGACCCTGATGGCGTCAGCGTGGTTTGCTACGCAGACGACACGCTAGTCCTGGCGCAGGGGAGGTCGCATCAGGCGGCGGCCGATGCGATGACACGCGGGGTTGCGATAGTCGTGGAGAGGATCCGGCAGTTGGGTCTCGAGGTGGCATTGCACAAGTCCGAGGCCATGGCGTTTCATGGGCCCCGGAACGCGCCACCACCGGGATCCCAACTAACGGTAGGAGGGGTTCACATCGGCATCGAGACGACGATGAAGTACTTGGGTCTCGTCCTCGACAGCCGGTGGAACTTCGTCGAGCACTTCCGACGTTTGGCCCCCAAACTGGAACGGGCTGGGGCCGCCTTCAAGCGGCTCTTGCCCAATCTTAGGGGGCCAAACGCCTCCTGCCGGAGGCTTTACGCGGGGGTCGTGCAGTCCATGGCCCTATACGGGGCCCCGGTGTGGGCGCGTTTACTGCGGCGGCGAGCCGCCCACTACCTGAACGCGCCCCAGAAGGTGGTAGCCGTAAGGCTCATCCGGGGCTACCGCACGATCTCGCGCGAGGCGGCAAGCCTCCTTGCTGGACTGCCGCCATGGGATCTGGAGGCGATAGTCCTCGCGCGCCTGTATGAGTGGCGCGCGGAGGCACTACGCCAGGGGGAAAGTCCGCTCCCGCGGCAAATTGCTGTGGAGCGGACGGACCCCCGGCTCGATCTCATGGCGACATGGAAAGAGCGACTGTCGCAACCCAGCGCAGGGCACGCCGCGATAGCGGCGATAAGACCCCTCTTTGAGGAGTGGCTAGAGAGGCGCCACGGCGCCCTCACCTACCGCCTGACGCAGGTCCTCACCGGACACGGAAGTTTCGGGAGGTTCCTGCACATCATCAGGCGGGAGGAAACGCCCGGGTGTCACCATTGCCAGGATCGCCCAGAGGAGACGGTGGAGCACACGGTGGAGGTCTGCCTCGCTTGGGCGGAGCACCGCCGTGTCCTCGTAGAGGCGATCGGCAGCGGCGGCGGCCTCTCGCGCCCGGCCCTGGTGCAAGCCATGGTCCGGAGCGAGAGGGAGTGGGAGGCAGTCGCCTCCTTCTGCGAAGCAGTCATGCTAGCGAAGGAGGTGGCGGGACGAATGAGGGAGAAAGCCTCCCGTCCCAGCCGCCGCGGGAGACGCCCCGGGCGTCGGGAGTCGAGTGAAGACTACCGGCCACCGTAGGCGCGGGCCTGCGGGCGGAGAGCAATGGGTAGCTCACCGCCCGATCAGGACCAGGCCCGTGCCGAACGGCGCGTAAGTTTTCCACGCGCGCCTCAAAGAGATGTCAGCATAATCAGAGGGGCCCCTTAGGGCCGAAGCCTGCCGGGTCAGCGGGATTGTCCGAAAGGGTTACCGCTGCCCTAATAATATATAATAACCATACCGCCGTTTCTCGTTGACGTCGTGGTGGGGCTTGCGCGCTCTAAACTCTAGAGTTTCCGTTCGTTTAAACTCTTCCGTCACAGACCTAGGTCTGTGACGGAAGAGTTTAATTTGCCAGATCAGCCGATCAATTCTGTAAAAATCTCACCGTGAAAAGTTAGGCGAAGTGAGCTTAGAGTGAGCTGTCAATAGTGTCAATCCCTAGCATTAGTTGGAATGACAGCTCACTCCACGGTCACTTCACCTAAGTTTTCACGGTGAGATGGTTACAGAATCGCACTGCAGGTCTAGGGTGAGGAGCCAGACCAAGAGAGATACAGGAACCGGTAGGGCAGCATATGGCGAGCTGTTGGGTTGTAGTGACCCCACGGACCCTATCTCCCGGGAGAACTCTTGTTCCTTATCTCATTCTTGCCTTTATTGGCTAGCTTGAGTGGAGATTCGCAAGAGCAAATGTTTTCGGAGGAAGGAAGTATTTCAGTAAGATGCTGGTAGTGATCTTGACCGTACTTCCGGGATTGTCCTGATAGCCGTGGAATACCTCTCCACTCCTCATAAGCACCTCAGGACATGTTGCCCCCTTGTTGCTACGACACTATGTGCCAGTGACCGTTTTCGGGGGCTCATAATTAAGTGTGCAAGTTACCCCCTGTTATTTCATCTGTGAATATTATAATTATCATTGGTCAGGTAGGGGGGACATAGACTTTCCATAGTTCAAGGAAACCGATCCACTGTAGCCACCCAAACCAATATTTTGTTTCCATGTTACATAACCGGTATCCAATAACCAGTCTATCTAATTTAACCTTAGATTTGATTCGTATCAATCAGATTCGGATGTATATCTGAGACTTGGTGGGTGCAGTGCAGGTGCAGTGGTGTATTTTAAGGAAACAAAACGAAAGGAAAATCTTCGCAATCGCGGTAGTTTTGGCGATTGTATGTAAATACAAAAAAAAAAAAACAATAATATGGCGAAGTGAGCCCGAAACTTAAAATTTTCCATCGTGGATAAATAGTAAATTTTAACACCCCACATGGATTTTCTTTTTTTTTATTTAGTTTAATAAAATTCAATTTTCTTTTTATCGACGATACAGATGATAATGAAGTTAGTTTCATACAGATGATATCGACGTTACTTATGCAGCTTAAACTCCAGAATAATTAAGAGATCTTAGAATGTTTATTAGTAAGATTTTGCACTCACGCCTCGGATAGTTTTCGTTTTTTTTTATCACTCCTACAGATATTGCACAGTTACGGGTGTGTGGCTCGGAAAGTGAAAGAAATTGTGGTCGATCAAGCTTGTAGCGATTCGGTTCGTGGTCGGGTGACCTTCATGCCTCGGAAAGCACGATAAGCCATTGACCCCGTCTGTCATTCGTAGATCTTTGACGGTCTCTAAGGGTAGTCAGAAGCCCAAAAGTTTACATAACCAGTCTTACTAAGGCGTATCGTTTTACCCAGTAATTGGGTTGTGGAGCTTGGATAGGCAGTCGTTGCATTTGAAATACTAGTATTCAGCTATATCCGGGTAGAAAAGAAGCCGACCCCCAATACAGGCGGGAAAAAGTTAGGCAGATTGATTGAATTTACGGAGCCGCAGGCTAGAAGATAAGAAATACTACATAGTGGTAGTATCAAGAGAATAAGGCAGGTTATGAGGGGCGGATTGTGCCACCCCTCGCTGTGTGCTGCCCCGGGCTATGGCCCTCCGGGTCATAGGGTAAATACGTAACTGCTAAGGTGCATGGACCATGGAACAAAAATCCGACTCTCTTAAAAACGGTCGGTCTGGGGGGTGAACTTGGTTTTTTTTTTTTTTTCCGGATGAGAAATCATCAAATGACCCCTCCCGCTCTGGGTGGAGCGGAAGGGAGTGTCAGACTCTTACAGACTAAAACCCACCCATGTTCCTTCCTTCGCCCTTTATGTTCCGGGGTAGCGGTAACCATTTCGGACAATCCCGCTGAAGGGTGAACTTGGCTTGCATTGATTTCTTTGTCACGAAATCTTGCGGCTTAAACCGCATTACCGTACCCGCAATGCGACTAGCACTATTGGTGAGTCGGAGGCATTAGAATTTTAGTCGATTCACATAAAGACAGATTACACCCATTGACAGAAGAAACCGTAAACATCAGTTTTACACTTTTACCTATTTATTATCTATACTTCACTGAACTGTCGTATTCATGAATAAAATGCGTTTTAATCAAATAAATTGTAACATTTTTAATTTTGGTGAAATATAATTATAGAAATATGGTTGTGTAATTTAAAAAAAACCCTAGCGATCAAACAGTATAAATAAGCAAAAATAATACGATTGAGTAATGGTATGTATGCTCCTCATCCACTTTTTAAACAACTTGTATTTAAATGTAACCTCTCGGTTAAATTTATCAATAATGAGTAAATGATTGATTTAATTACTCGAGAGAAACGTCTAATAGCTCAGTTTCCTATATGAGAACTGACGATCGCCCGTTATCTTCCGATAAACTTCTATTGCTGCCTGCAGTGATGCAATCTCATGTATGTGTGGTATTTTGCATATACCAAAATTATCATGACATGTCTTTGTAATATCTACAGGCAAGTTCAGTCATTTTAGCGGGATTAGGCATGGCAGCAATTGGGTTTGCTGGCCGTTACGTCCTACGACAGATGCCTAATGCCAGTTCAAGATTCGCAGAAGCTGTAAAAAATTTACCGAAATTCGATGCCGAAAGTTTAGCCCACTCGAAGTATTACAAAGGAGGATTTGAACAAAAAATGACGAAAAGAGAAGCTGCTTTAATACTGGGTGTGAGTCCTACAGCAAACAAATCTAAAGTGAGTATATTACTTAATGTCCTAAGATGACGATGATTGTATACTTATTATTGCACCAATAACTCCATTTTTATGTCCATGCAAATCACTGTCCATTCCAAGATTGACAAGATGAGTTTGCAGATAAGGCTGTGTATATTTTTAGTGTTCAATAAATTTTTTATGTATTTTTTTGGTGCAAAATAAAGTATAATTAGATAAATGACCCTCTGACCAGTAAAGTATATAGATACTGCCTTATTTAGTATTATAATATAATAATTCTAATTGTGTTATTAATTTGCAGATAAGAGATGCTCATCGGAAGATTATGTTACTGAACCATCCGGACAGAGGGGGCTCACCATTAATTGCAGCCAAGATTAATCAAGCCAAAGACCTGTTAGATGGTGGAAAGTCATAATGCATGGTTCTAGACAAAATTGTGTGTAAATAGATGAACAATAATTAGAACAGATAGTTCAGCAGTTATAGTGTAGCTATTTACCTGGACGATCGTAGTTACATAATGTTATTTTGTTTTAAGGGTAATCATAAATAAAATTCATTTCAACATCTCAATATTCTATTCTGTCACGATGAACATCCAAACATGTATTATGGCATATCCTAACACGGTTAATTGGAATCAGGCAGAACAGCTCGCTAATCACAGCACAATACGCAAGGATCCAAGAGAGAAACCATCAAAAGAGTATTTTATAAAAATACATTTACACATTTCTATAATAATAAAAATGTAATGAAATTTTATGATAAAATACAATTTACAAACCCTATTTACTAGTTATCTTTGAATTATGATGATATCTATGATCTTTATTATTTGAGAGGAAACAGCTTGAAATATATGACTAAAATATAACAATTTGTAATGTGTTATTCTTCAAATGGCAAATAATATGTATATTTCTGATTTCATAATGTTTAAGTTACATGAAGGTATTTGATACTAAAACTATATTTTTGCGATTTAGTTTACTAATGGTCAATGGATATGTGAAAATTATTGTCCACATTTGTGATACTAAACGACAGGTGGCCCTAGGGATAGATAAGTGGCCTAAGCTCTATACAGATTGCAGAAAAGCTAATGCTTGCTTGCGGAGGCAGTCTGTTACAAGAACATTCATGAACAAAGAGCTAAAAAAATTTCCCTTTTATAAAGTGAAATATTCTTGTGGTGCAATAAATCCTATACACATATCTAACACAGATAATTTTTGAGCAAATAATTTACTAACTGCTTAACGAAATATTTTTCAAGCAATATAAAACAAGATTAAATTATCATGGATAGCATGGATGCATTAGCAAGGATAAAACATGAATAGGCATTCGAGTGTTAAATAACAATATTGTCAAAAATACATCGATTTCCAGATTTAGAAGCAGGAATAAATTTCTAGATTTATAATTTCGTTGGAACTATTTATGCAAGTTACTCGATCATAGACTATAGGATTTTCGTAGCTACTTTGTATTTACGTACATAAAAATATAATACCTAGCACCTAATTTATTTAAATGACATATAGAAAAAATATATGCATTATGCAAATAAATAAAATAAAAACCTTAAATTGATAAGGTTGGCAAAGCTAAAACTAGATATTACTATAAAAAATATCAATTAATTAGCCTATATTAATAACTAACAATTTAATTTTATTAACAAAGAAAATAAATCCCTTTGTGTATATAATTTTAAAGTTGCTTCTGCAAATGGCAGTAACAAACTATTCAATCAACATATCATTGTTATTTAATTTAGAAACTATTTAGCTAATAAAATGCTCACTTTGTTCATACCCTACTAAGTTATCATTACGGGTACAAATCTAATAAAAAACCGACACAGTAATGAACAACAAAAATAATACTACAAACAAAAATACTTTAATGATATGCCAAACAACATTATAACTTAATACTAACTTAGCAAAAAATCAATTGCAAATATGCAGACAAGGCTAAGAGCACACTACATCCGCGAGAACCAATGTATATCCACATATAACCAATATTTTAGACGAAATAATAACAAGGATCCACCATTGGTGTTAGCGATGATGTAATGGCCATGTTAGCCTCAGAAGTTTGTCATGACTGTAGGAAATAAAAAAGTCTTGTCAGATAAACTCATTTCTTCGCCTGGTTCAAATGAATAGCTACTAAACATGCAAGGCTATAAAGACTAGTAAGGTTTGTACAAAATCGCAACAAGCTACATAAATATATTTTTGATTCATAATAAGGGCGAATAAAACATGCGCCATATTATAGTAAAAAAAGCCTTCAAAATAATTCGGCAAGCTATCAATGTAAATAATTCAATAGCGTTTTGCTTATATTTCAAATATTCTAATAATCGTGGGACAACATAACTTCTTGGGATTTGAAAAGAAGACCTCATTTATTTGTTGTTAAAAATAGAGATCAAAAATATATGTTGTCATAGTTTGTTCTAAGTTATTAAGTAGTGTATGATGTACAATTTGGTTGTGTTTGAGATCAGGACTCGCGCGCCGGCGTCGGTGTTCACCGCGGCGGCTCCTTCTGTTGCTGCTCGCGGCGCTGCTTCGCGTACCGCGCTCGCAGTTTGACTATTGTTGCGTTAGATAGGGTGCCAGGTACTTTGAAGATTGACTGGAAAACAAATACAATCATCAATAAAATGTGAAAACTGTTAAAAAAACGATAGCTTCTGCTAGGTAGCAAAACTAGTCCTTTCAAAGAAATTTTACCTCTAACAGCCACCTAAGCAGAAACCCACTAGCAACCTTGTTACAACAAGAATAAAGATCACAGTGAAACCTGTACCATTGAATCAATTGATGTGGTGTCTCAGACCTCTATGTGTACTGGTAGTTTTTGGTAGTATGTGTACTCGAGTAAAGATTATGATAACTCAACTGCGAGTTGGCAGCTGGTCGCTGTCCCTGCCACCCTGAATAGGCGTCCAGTTTAGAAAACTTCAAACCTACCTGCATAAACTCATGACAGTGGAGTGCACTGGCGTTCTTCACGATAGCTTTGAAGCACTCCGCCAGGGAGGTGAAGTCATTACACGACATGATCTCGGCTCGGTTGTTCTTTATCAGCGTCAGACACACCCGGAACAGGATCTTCGAGCCCTCGTAGAATAAACAGTCCCATATCCGTAGTACTGTCTCTACGGGAAGGACTTCGGCGAATAGACAGACGAACCATTTGGTTGTTATTACAGCCCAAGGGAGACCTGGAAATGTTTATGAGGATTAGTAAGTGCAGGGCAATTCAAATTGTTCGGTTCAGGACCTCGACATGTGTGACCTGATGTGATGTATGTATTTCAGATATCTGTTTGTATCTCACCAGAAAGAGTGGAAATGAGACATCTCATTTACACTTTCCACAGTATTATGTCTTATGGTGTTCTGCTGTGGGGATCGGCAGCTGACGTAGATTTAATTTTCATTTTACAAACTATAAAATGGGTCCTCGCGAGTGTCTTAGAAACGAATTCAAAGAAATTGATATACTAACTCTGCCTTGTCTTTACATTATAGAAAACTTAGGACTTTTCAAAATAAGAAGCGATTTCCATAATATAAACACACGTAGTAAAAATGAAATT
Source organism: Apamea monoglypha (assembly GCA_911387795.2). Lineage (NCBI taxonomy): Eukaryota > Metazoa > Arthropoda > Insecta > Lepidoptera > Noctuidae > Apamea > Apamea monoglypha. Next base: position 14,204,466 of record OU426916.1, read on the forward strand.
GTGATACCTAAATTTAGATTAACTAAAACTAGCAAGTCATTTCTTATAAACAGCATCCGCTTTTATAACAAGTTGCCAATGCCGGTTACAGAACTTAGCGATGGAAAGTTCAAAACCCTCATCAAACGGGTCCTTATTAAAAAAAGCATAATAAAAGATTACGTTGAAGACAAGGTACCTAGTTTGGCAATGATTTCTTCTGCACATGTGACTTCCCTGGCACCTCATTAACGGTATAACTACGTAAATGTCTTTTACCTGCTCTCAACTTACGATGTTTATTTATTTTTTACATGCTTCTTTGACATAATCTTTTCATTATTTGATTATATACAGACAATTCTGGTTTCAACTCTATTAGTGGTTGTAATGGCAGTCATGTCACTTGGTTTTAATAGGTTTTTATATTTGATCTTTCCTTTTGATGGATTCTTCTATATTTTGTAAATGTGAAGACTTTGTAGGCCTTGTAGACTTTAGATCTGTAGACCATTTTTTATTTTATCAAGTACCTGGTACTTGTTGACAGGCCTACGCTGTCCTCCCAGACCTACTGTAATTTAAAAAACATTGTAAAAGCCAATTATTTTTAAAAGAGTAACTGGGGAGTTTCTTGTCGGCTCTTCTCTATAGGAAACGACCAATTGGAACCGTGCACTTAGCTTCTGACGTTTCATAAGTGCCCATGTTGGTTTATGTGAAATAAAATATTTTGATTTTCTCATGAGGTCTAAATCTTTGGCTTAGGTAGGTATGTATATTTCGTAATATCCTAGTTATAGCATGGTTATTATCATATCTCAACACCTATCAAGAGATAGCAGTTATCAATACATGTCAGATTGAGCATAACTCTGTGATGTAAACTACTTCAAACTACATAGCACCTTCGAAGGTTTAAATTATAAATCGCGAAAGCTTTAACGTATTGACCGCCCTAGTCTGATTAATACGACAAAAGACTTCTTGCCCGTGTCTCCTCAATCGTATTTATGCGCCCGAACCTATGTTCGTTTTTTATTTCATTGCATGATCCAATAATATCATAAATCGACGATTTCTCGATTTATGAGCTGGGCGTTGGGGGCACGACAATTGATATAAAACCAAGTGGTCAATAGGTTAATGAAGACTGGACATATTTAATTAGCACAAAACTGTACAGTTTGGAAATCAAGGGAGAGGCCTGCCAGTGGGAAGTTACAAGTGAAGCTAATAAATGCGTGTTAAAAGGGACCAGCAACTTGAGTAAAGTTTCTACATACCCAAGTTAATAACATGTTGGTGCACATCTGGCACCTTGGACTTGACTAGTTCTGACAACACCTCAATGTCAACTATGAGGCCATCCATTGTCCTTGTGTAGTAGTCGGGCAGGATCTTCTCAACTAGTACTTTCAGCAGCCAGAATGATGTCTCCTCGCTTTTCGTTGCTAGTAGCAGCAAACCTGGAAGGTAACAGATGAAAAAGGGTTAGGGATCTTTTGAATACATATTTTGTTTATTGTCATTCTTTCCAAGAGGTAGCAGAAACAGATAGAATGGAAAGATATTGTATTTTTCTAAACAGTATTCTTGCCCTAAATATAAGGTTTTCTATTACATTTTTGTGAGCTGATATTATAAGTTACATTTCCAGTGTTTGTTTGTAGAAACTTACGCTTATATCGTCAAAGTCGCAGGAAACACCTGGATGAGGGACGCACGGAACCGGGAAGTGTGGAAGAATAAAGGAGGGGTCTATACCCAGCAGTGGGTGATTGCGGGCTGAAATGATGACGACGATGGAATCTTGCTTAAGCCCTGGGGGTCTACTCCGAAGTGGTATCGGCCGAATGTTCGGCCGTTTCCTGCTACGAAGTTACTATTTGGTTCGGTCGGTCCCGATCCTACACTCCTACACTCTTTCGAATATTGACTACGGTCCCGACCCAACTGAGCCGATCCGAACTTTTTTCGCATTTTTCAATCATATTCGGTTCGGCCATGTGTCGGTCCGATCGGAACATTCGCACTTTGCACTTCGTAGTAGACCCCAAGCACACATTGTAACCACAACGGGCCGCAGCGCAACGCATTTTCATACAAAACAGTGCGGTGCTGTTCGCCTGTGGTGTGCGTTGATTCATCCTACTAATCCTATTTCCTACTAATATTATAAACGTGAAAGTTTGTATGGATGGATGTTTGTTACTCTTTCACGCAAAAACTACTGAACGGATTTGGATGAAATTTGGCACACAGATGGTTTATAACCAGGATTAACGTATAGTATACTTTTTATCCCGATATTCCTACGAGATCGAAACTTACGCGGTCGCAACCGCGGGGCGCAGCTAGTAGAAAACGTAAGAAAGCGATGAGGATTTTTGCAATGTGTTGTCTTGCGGTGCGGCGCACCACAATCTGCGCTAGCCTTTAATCTCCAAAAAACATTCACATGTATCATACATATTCAATCTATGAAATGATAAACTATCCTATTTTATTTAGTTACATAAAGCCCTTCATAGTTAGCTATTATTATAGATTGCCTTGTCAATGATAACAACAAAAAATAATTCTGGCAATCCATTATGTTATTATCTTAATCAGATAAGTATGGTGAGTTGGTGGACAAAAATAATGTGGTATTATGTTAATTAACTTGGTAATTAAGTTAACGATTTAGTTGTCATTAGTGCAATCTACATGAGGCAGAGTTGACTAATTAACTAGACTAGGTAATTGAAATAAATAAATTATAATAAATGGAAATGTGGCCCAAGAGGAGTTGATGGGACAAACTTGACTTTTTTCAACAGGATTGGTCACAAACAGCAGTAAAAAAGGGACAAGGGAATCAGCCCTGCAGTGGGACATAAACAGCTGATAATTGACTAGCTTACTTTCATATTTTTTTAATGAACTTCAGTGATTAACTATGTGTAATTAAATAAGTATTTAGTTGCCTTGGACTAAGTGGATTATTACTATTAGCAAGTTCATGGTAAATACTTAGCTAATAACATGAGTAAAAGGAAATGATATGAACTTTCAACAACCGTCTCTTAAGTATTTTATAGATGTTTGCTGTCTTCATTAGCAGCTATGTATATGAAAATAATTATATTGCATAAATAAATGGCCATATTGATCAAATTGTTGCTGATTGAAAAGATTTGTATTCCAAGTCAAATTGATTGCAAAATAATGTTTTAGCTGAAAATTTCATTCAGTTGCTTTTTAATAAATCAAATAAAGATTTAAGAATTTTATTACTAGCTAGATTGCATCAGTATTGAGTCATACCTAAAAATTAACCAATTGGCCCCACTTGGCTAGTTGACCGGACTTGATTGTCATGAATTTTAAAGCCGAATGCAGAATCAGTGTAGGTAATAGAGTCAACGTCACATGTAGAATGTACAGGTATGAGTAGATCTCGGTACTGTCACATACAAATCATGATGACTGTCAAAATCAGCCTATAATGTTCCAACTGCTGGGACACAGGCCTCCTCTCTTTTTGAGATTGAGAGAATGCAATTTTTGCACAAAAATCTTTCTTATGTTACTTTGAAATGTACAGGTTTCTACGATCATGCATCAAACCACTTGTCCACTAAATATTATTCTAGTAATGAAAACCTACCTGCAATATAATTAAGTCCTTGACAGTACCCAACAACCCTGTTGTTGTGTGCGTATGCTATGAGTATGTTGAACAAGTGTGTCTGATGATTGGCCTCCTTTGTGAAGTATATGTTGTCAGGAAAGGTTCGAGGCAGGTCAGTCTTCACCAGATCAACCAGCTCCTTCTCAAACGGGCCGTCTAGTATTTTCTGGTATAAGTCTGGACATTGTTCTTTCATCATTTCTGCTTGGGAGATAGCCATCCATACTGATGGTCGGTGTTCACCTAAAAATATTGAATTCTTATTATGTACACCATATAAATTACAGACAATAATAAATAATATTACAATTTTAACCTCTCCACTGCCGGAACGTAGATCTACGACACAAAAATTGTTACCGTAAACTGCCGAGCTCTTTTGCTCGGCTCGAGCTCGAGCCTAGAATTGCGCCGCAGATCTGCGTTCCGGCAGTTTACGGTAACAATTTTTGTGTCGTAGATCTACGTTCCGGCAGTGGAGAGGTTAATTCAGCTCACAAGTAACTTTAGTATTCATTTGGATTTCACGAAACATGCAAGGTTTGAGGAAATATCTGTGTTTTTATTGAATTGGGTTAAGTATATATTTGTAAGTAATTACTTAATAGGTGTAGCAGCTGATTATAATTACTATGCCAGTTTTCCTCAAACAGTGTAGAGATGGAATAAGGAAGTATGAACTATGGGCTGAGTCTCAAAAAAGATAAACACTGATCCAACACTGTAATCTTCATATTGCGTTTTTATAACATACAATCTAAGATGAAATTACAGTTGATTGCTAAATTACTGCCATACTTTCTCTAAAGTAACAATAAATTATAATACAAAGTAAATAACACATCTTTTCCCCTACACCAAGAATAAGCTCTAGACACTGTATGGTATTTATAAACTTTAAATACAAGGCACAAAATGAAAGTGCGGTAAAATTCACACGGCATAATAATGTAAACAAAGAAAGACACTCACTGGGTACTCCTTTACGGACGTATCTTTTCACAGTGTTTGTGCGTTTGACCGACTTTCCTTCACCAAGCAGCATGGCCCATTTCTGCGCCCTCGTTGCCAGTACCTTCAAGTAGTTCGACATGAAGTCCTCATAGCTCTCATAATCGAAGTCGTCGTGCCTCTCAAACCCGTATTCATCGACCGCACTAAAAGCAAAAGTAAATGTAACAGACAAAATGTTAATAATATGCTAAATTATTATCAATACCTTTATTATGGTAAGCGTAGTACCTGAAATTAGATTGAGCCATGGTGTCGTCTATTCTGGATTAGTAGTCACTTAAAAACATAATAGTTTATGAATTACAGTTTTAATTTTTGTTAGATACGCCCCAAATACCCCACTTCGATCACCCCCACATGATGATGAATGTTGGATGAATGAATGAATGGAGAATGATTAATTTGACATTTTTGACAATCGTGACATTTTTATTCACGTCCAAAAACCCACGCATTGTAAAATTACCTTTTACACTTGATTACGGTTTTATGACAAATAGACTCTAAGTTAGTTTTTTTGAGGATTCCATCTCGGTTTAGAATTAGTCGGTTTTTCTTTGCACATCAGCAGCTCAATCCCATTTGTCGTTGTCAAATGTCAATGTCAAATCACTATGATGTCAATAACAATTTGACATCCGATGATTTGTTTTGTGATTACGATTTCTCTAAAAATATTTTTATTCAGATAAAATAAAACATAAAAACGAATTCAGTGATCAAAACTAGTCAAAATACAAATTGTGCTTTATTTAAATCCTTTAAAGCTATAAAATATGGGTCCACCGCCTGTAGTAACAGGAATATCTCCAAAAGAAGGTCCTCCAGGAACTAGGGTTACGATACGTGGAGAATTTCTGGGCACTACTGTTTCGGATTTAATAGGTAAGTAATCTACAACTACCAATATACCCCAAATTGAAGTTATGGACGCTTTTTTCTAACAGAAATTCAAATTATTTTTTAACTATGTTTGGAAGGTGGGCGTAACATTTGACTTTGAACACTTCTAGGGTTGAAGATATGCGGCTGCGACTGCTTACTGTCTTGTGAATGGAAGAGCAAGAACAAAATAGTGGCGCGCTCGGGACCGTGCAAGGGTAGGGGAGACATCATAGTGACTACTCGGTCTGGTGGGGAAGGAACATCCACTGTACAATTTAGAGGTAAACAACGATTCCATAGTAAACGCCTTTGTCAGGATGCAGTGACAAATTTGACCATAACGTTATCAGTCTGTAATATTCATACTGCTGGGATTTAGGCTTCCTATTTGCTAGGAGTTGGCCATAATCCACAGTTAGATGTTTTCATGATCTTAAAATGTATAATATGTCACAAAGCTGTTTTGTAGTAATCTAGACATTAAAATAAGTGATGATGTACACTATGCCTAGATTTTAAACAATTTGTATTGATACTCAATATTATTTTTCTAGGGTACCATGAATCTATAGGCCCTGTAAAGGAGAGTGCAGTATGGGTTGAGGAGGCAGCTCCACCATCACTGCCATGGGGCCGACGACCCATGTCGCCCACAGCCTACACCCCTCCAGATCCACTGGGGCTGTCCACTGAGGGAGATGACTTAAAGTTCCCAGAGGAAGAACTGCATGAATTGTTCCCAGATGGGTAAGTAGAGTATAGATATTTGTCACAGCTATCCAAAACCTTAATATGAAATTCTTAGTGGTGATTAAATGGGCCATTAATACTGTAACAATCTTACTACTACTTTTGAAACATTGAATATTTAGTAGCTTTCAAGGCATAATAACTAAATATTACATTAAACTTCAATACTTCATACATACTGAAGGAATTGAGTCAATATTGTTCCTCCTCCACTTATTTGTAGAAGATAAAATAAACAGAGAGCTTATATAATTATTCAGTCAATAATTATATTCCAGTTCTGGCAAACTATCTGATGACAACTTCCAGCCTGGCTGGTATCTGCTGGAACATCACAGTAACACTTCCTATGAGGACCTTAAAGCTGGAATGGTATTTCTTCAAAGGAAGGTATGTACAGTATACTCTATACTTCACTCCTTCCTAGTATTCACCTTTTTCTCCATCACATCACTCACATCTAGAAGCCGTCTATTGCCAAAATAATGCTTGAATAAAATACCCATACAGTTATCATAAATTTGGACTTCAAATTAGCAGCTTACAAGCATAAATCTCACTGTTAACAAAATATATAAAACACATTTCTGGAGCAACTATTCTCATGTTATTCCATAAAATAAAATACACTATGTTAAAGAAGCAGCTCATATTTCCAGGTGGAAAGTCAAAAGGAAGGCCAGCTGAGCTTCCTGAAGGCTAACACAGGAGCCGTAATGGACCAACTGGACCGGCTTGTTCTGCTTAAGAACATGTATGAAGAGGATGAGAGGAAGAATGGCAAGGAACCACTGCCTAGTCTACAGGCTTCTATAGAGGGTATGTCTTATCTGTCTATTTTATTGATTATTTAAGCTTAAAATGTACTACTTTTGCCCGCGTGGAAGTCGAAAATAATCCCAAGGGAACGCACTACCGGGATAAAAATAACCATATGTCCTAATCCAGGCCATTGTCTATCCATGTGCCAATTTTCATTTACGTCAGTTTAGCCGTTATGGTAAGAAAAGGTAACAGACAGAGTTGCTTTCGCCTTCTTGATGGAGATTGTGAGTTACTTTCGCCTTCATGATGGAGATTGTGTGACATTCGCATTCATGAAGACGAATGTGAGTTACTTTCGCATTCATGAAGGAGATTGTGAGTTACTTTTGCATTCATGAAGGAGATTGTGAGTTACTTTCGCCTTCATGATGGAGATTGTGAGTGACATTCGCATTCATGAAGGCGATTGTGAGTTACTTTCGCATTCATGAAGGAGATTGTGAGTTACTTTCGCATTCATGAAGGAGATAGTGAGTTACTTTCGCGTTCATGAAGGAGATTGTGAGTGACATTCGCTTTCATAAAAGCGATTGTGAGTTACTTTCGCATTTATGATGGCGATTGTGAGTTACTTTCGCTTTCATGATGGAGATTGTAAGTTACTTTCGCGTTCGTGAAGGAGATTGTAAGTGACATTCGCATTCATGAAAGCGATTGTGAGTTACTTTCGCATTCATGAAGGAGATTGTGAGTTACTTTCGCATTCATGAAGGCGATTGTGAGTTATTTTCGCATTCATGAAGGAGATTGCGAGTTACTTTCGCATTCATGAAGGAGATAGTGAGTTACTTTCGCATTCATGAAGGAGATTGTGAGTGACATTCGCATTCATAAAAGCGATTGTGAGTTACTTTCGCATTTATGATGGCGATTGTGAGTTACTTTCGCCTTCATGATGGAGATTGTGAGTGACATTCGCATTCATGAAAGCGATTGTGAGTTACTTTCGCATTCATGAAGGAGATTGTGTGTTACTTTCGCCTTCATGATGGAGATTGTGAGTGACATTCGCATTCATGAAGGCGATTGTGAGTTACTTTCGCATTCATGAAGGAGATTGTGAGTTACTTTCGCATTCATGAAGGAGATAGTGAGTTACTTTCGCGTTCATGAAGGAGATTGTGAGTGACATTCGCATTCATAAAAGCGATTGTGAGTTACTTTCGCATTCATGAAGGAGATTGTGAGTTACTTTCGCATTCATGAAGGCGATTGTGAGTTACTTTCGCATTCATGAAGGAGATTGCGAGTTACTTTCGCATTCATGAAGGAGATAGTGAGTTACTTTCGCGTTCATGAAGGAGATTGTGAGTGACATTCGCATTCATAAAAGCGATTGTGAGTTACTTTCGCATTTATGATGGCGATTGTGAGTTACTTTCGCCTTCATGATGGAGATTGTGAGTGACATTCGCATTCATGAAAGCGATTGTGAGTTACTTTCGCATTCATGAAGGAGATTGTGAGTTACTTTCGCATTCATGAAGGAGATTGTGTGTTTCTTTCGCCTTCATGATGGAGATTGTGAGTGACATTCGCATTCATGAAAGTTTGTGCACAAATATTTATTAATATCAATAAGACTCTCCTCTTTTAAAATAACATGATAAAGCTTTCAGAATAATACGACTACTTTTGCTCATAAGACATTGTGAGTTGCAATAGGTGGTCTTATGGCTTCCTTTGATATCCTTGTAATTTTTGTTTGCATGCCAAAATGGGAGAATGTTTCATAAAAGGATGTTGGAATGTTTCAAGGATTCATAAAAGCTATGTCTCTTGGCATCTTATTCTAAATTCTTACATACCACGCAAATAAATATTCTATTCTATATTTTATTTGATTCTACATCAATTTCCATGTTCTAATTCCAGAATCAATAACTCTAGCAGACTCGTTATTCTCGGAGATATTATCTCGTAAAGACAACGCTGATAAGACACGCGAGGCGCTCTCATTGTTAACGCGGCACAAGTTTCTGTTCCAACTGCCTGCATCCATTGACAGAAACATTCGGAAGAAGGAGTACGATCTAGTGGTCAATGATTACACTAGAGTGAAGAACTTGTTTGGAAATACTGATGTTAAGGTTAGTTTTGAAACTGGTCTTAAGTCATGGTCATCTTTCTGGCCTTGTTGTTCCAATTTATTTGGGATCGGCTCAGATAATGTTTTTCTTTGATACATCTCCATTAGCTGTCATTTCTCTCTAACCAGGTTAATTTGAGTTTTTGAAGTGAAACTTCTTTACGCACGCTTTATTTGGGGAGTAAGCTGGCGAACGCGTGACGTAAGCGTTACGAAAAGTGTGATCGGGTGAGGCGAACGGGAGTTGAGTGGGGGATATAAGCAAGAGAAAGCAGTGCGCGCGCACATTTTCTTTCTCTCTTCCCCTCATAGCCAAATACGTTCCGTATATCTAAGCACAGTGCAGGCCTATTAATTGTCTGTATCACAGTGTAGGAGCAAGAGAGAGCAGTGCGCGCGCACATTTTCTTTCTCTCTTTCTCTTATAGCTAGTAAGTGAAATATGTATATATCTCAGTCAGTAGTTCGTTTGCGAGTTTACTAGAGTTACGCGAACGGTAATTCTTTGGTTTTTTTTCGTAATTCTATTTCGTTTTGAACAATTTAATGAATTAATATATTGAGAAAGAAGTTTCACTTCAGTCGTGTGGTCATAAGCACACTCGTTTTTTTTTTAGCTATAATATTTACTTAAAAATCCTAAGAATTTATGAATATTTACTATATTATTGACATTGTTTACAGTTATTCCAAAAAATTCTTAATGAAATTGATAAGAAAATAGAGGATTTGAAAGAAAAGTTGTACACGAGAATGAAAACGATGCCCATCAATGTTCAGGAGCAGACCAAGTATATTAGGTAAGGTATTTTATTATTTTCTGTGTTATACAGTTTTTAATAAAGGACTAAAGCAACTCTTAACTGTGCTCTTTTCTAGATTTTGTAATATTTTTGTTTTTTTTTTGGTAAGTCTTTGTGCGAGTGTCGAAACACCTTTTGACCAGTATACTGGTCTGGTGGTGGTGCTATAGTATGTAGTGCCAGTATTTCAGACTTCATACAATATCTTTCAGATTACTGATAAGTCTGAACTGGGAGGGCGACGCGGCGTGGGTCGCCATCACCAGTCGTAAGGAGTACCTCATGAGCCTCATGAACAAGGTCAAAGATCACTTCAAGCAGAAAGAGGAACTGGAGTCCAATGAGAAAGGTAATCAGTATATTTTGGGGTATTTAGATGGACGTCATCATCGTATTGAGGAAAGATTAAATTGGCCGAGTCCTTGCAAGGCCGCGAGTGTTGAGCGTCCTCTTAAGTGTTCAGCCATAGTTGTAGCATTGAGTTAAAGTTTGATGCTAAATCATGGATAATGCTTTTTCACTAATAGTTTCTCTAAAACAGCTCATAAATAATAATAATATATATTCGTAACGTAAACGCTAGTCTAAAAACGCTGTAAAAATAATTACAAAGAATGTTGTAAACGTGGCTGCATTTGCTATTTCTTTTAAATAAAAATCTTAAGCTGTCGCTATGTATTGTTGCGTCAGGCAAGCGCAAGATAAAGGAGAGCGAGTGCGAGGGCGGCTGGAGCGCGGTGCGCGGCGCGTGGTGCGCGGCGGCGGCGGGCGCGCTGGCGGCGCAGCTGCACGCGCTGTGGCCGCTGGCGCGCCGCTACTTCGCGGGCGAGCTGGCCGGCGAGCCGCACAGCACGCCGCGCCAGCTGGAGCTCAAGGTAGCGGGACGCGCGGCCTGTGGGGCGTCGTGCTCTAAGCTAGCCGAATAAAATATTATTTGTTAAAATAGGATAATTATTCCTAAATAAATTACTTTAGAAACGTCAAGACGGGCGCTGTCTACACTTTTTCTATTCTTCTGAACATAAAATAAGCTTTGATCAAATCCGATAGCAAAATTACCCCATCCCCCGTTCTAACAAACCACATTTTTACGCTCAGCGTTTATATCCATTAACATTTAGAATGTTCTTGGAAGTCGGACAAGAAAGCCATCCCGGTTAAAACCTATCTGTAGAGACAGGCGAGGTACTATACAAGCAGGTGAGGTACTGTAGAAGCAGATGAGGTACTGTAGAGACCGATAGAGATAGGTAAAGTATATTGATCTTCTTTATCTTTTTCTTATATATATTTTGTTCTATTTTATTATTACAGGAAATGATAATAGCAGCAGTAGAGTTATTCTCGGAACACATGCGGTCTTGCCTGCTGTCTCCGGGCGGCGGTAAGTTGGTGCCTACAGACGCTCTGCGGGTGCGTCTCGTCGCTAACCTGAGACATCTGAGGGAAGCTTACGAGTCGCTACTCAAGCTTGATCTGCCCTCACAGGTATGTGTCTGAAATAACCTTGTATTTCGTTTGAGCCCGGTTAAACGCAATAGGCTCGTCTTATTTTGCATAGAACTTAAATACAGTGTGTTAGGTTAAACAAAGGGGAGGCTTGTGGCTAAGTAATAACAGCCGCACGGGTCGATCGATCAGGTTAAGCAATGCTTGCCGCTGTTGGTCCGTGGATGGGTGACCATCTTTACATACCAAGATCCCTCCGTGCCTCGGAGAGCACGTTAAGTCGTTGGTCCCGGCTATCATTCGTTGATCTTTGACAGTCGTTACGGGTCGTCAGAAGCCCGAAAATATGACAACCAGTCTTATCAAGGGGTATCGTATTACCCAGTCACTGGGTTGTGGAGGTCAGATAGGCAGTCGCTCCATGTAAAATACTGATATTCAGCTGCATCCGGTTAGACCGGAAGCCGACCCCAACATAGTTTGGAAAAGGCTGGGCAGATGATGATGAGGTTAAACGAAGGGCAGGATTTTAGGGGGGTGTTGTAGTGTTTTTTCCACATACTTCGGCGTTGGTCCCATAGTAAAAGTTATTAATTTTCATGATTACTACACTCGACACTCCCTCAAAAAGTCTGTCCCTCGTTTAACCTCACACTGTAACACAGCACAAATAGCGAAATGTAGATTTACTAATTACCTCTGCCTACCCCTTCGGCCTTTGGGAAATATTGGTGTGATTTTACTGCACTGTGATGAACTGCACTGTGTTTTGTTCGAATTCCGAATTTCCTTACTTTATCAAGCCATTTTTCTTGTAAAATCCGGTTTTTGGACAAACAATATTAAAAATTCAGCAGCACAGCACCAGCATTTTGCAGCAACATACATTGGAAATAAACATATCTACTCTATTCTATAGCAATCTTAACATTTAAAATGACATTATCGCAAAATCGTGTAATTACAATATTATGTCAAAAAAAATGTTATTGTACTTTGTGATGACATAACTCAAAGAAACAATCACTAAGTTCGCTTTTACAATCTGCCTAATGATTGTGTTGACGAATCTAGCTCCCCTTTCTTTATTATACACCTTTTTTTATTACAAAAACCAGTTTCAAGTTGACCCTTATTCACGAACGATATTTAGTACGTAAAGTGCGCCTAGATGGAGTTGGGATCGAGTTAGATCTCGCTATGGTTTCGTTACCGCGATTTGGTTGGGCTCGAGCCGAGAATTTTGTAAAGTTAACTTTGCGCAGAGGCAATATCGTAACCAATGAGGTTAATCCGAGGTGCGATTATTGCTAGTTGAAAACTTTACCAATACCCCGCCGTGTGGACGTGAAATACCGTCCGCGATGGCAATTTTTGAATGGCCGTAGTTGGCCTGAGAAACCCTTGTTTAAAAGTAGTGAAACTGAAAACTGCTTTGTATATTTGACTGAATTTGAACCTTGATTATAAATTTAGACCATCATCAGTTAGCGTTTACGGTACTCTTTGACTTTTTCTAACACAACAATTTCCGGTATTTCCAGCCTCTCAGCATAGTAGAGAAGGTGATATTCGACTACCGCGTGCACGGCATGTCGGTGTTCCTACAACGCGCTCACAAGCGGGTGAAAGGGCTAGGAGAGAAAGAGACGTGGAAGATCGAGGACTTCTCCGACTACGGAGCGATTACCAACCTTGTGAGTATAGTAGCATAATATTTTATGACCTTATAGTAATCATTTCTGGTCGGTGACTATAGTTTCCGAATTGCCAAAAGGGTCGGTCAAACTCTTACTGAGTAAAACCATCATTGTCATCTCTCGGAACCCAAACAGTTATAGTTAGCACTCCATAGCATTAGTAGTCTGCATTTGTACAAATAGTGTTATTTCTACCCAGCTCCTGTGATCTGGGTATACTGGCTACAAACAACTGATTATGTATTATTTATTTAAGGATTACCAACGAGATACATTACAATTATCTTTTACCATTATAGAATTTGTATAATATATATTATACAGTATCCTGGAATGCATACTCAATTACAGGTAACACACAGCTTAAACATTATCAAGTACATATGCTCTGAATACATAATTAAATTATAAATACATTAGAAAAACAATATACATGCTAATAAGAGATAAATGATAGAGATAGATTATCGGGGTTTGAGGAACCATACTTAACATAGTCCTTAGAAAAAAAGCAGAAGAATTAAACGCTTATACCACATTTATTGACTGCTTCATACAATGTCTATAACATTTCCATATCTGTATGTTACTTTTCACTTACAAAACAGCTTATATTTCCAGCCACACCTCCTAGAAACGTACCTAAACGAAGCGTTCTCGGCGATACACAAGTGTGTGGTGAGCAGCGGTCGTCGTGAGAGCCCCCTCCTGGGCGAGGGCAGTGAACCCGCCGCGACCTTGCAGAAACATACGCAGCAAATACTGCTGGCTTATGTGGCTGTACTACAGGATCTGGCGCTTAATCATGCTGACCAGGTAAAAAAAAAGAAGGAAGAGAGACAATATTTTGCTGTATTTTGAAATCTTCAATTTTGAATGAGCCGGTGTTTATCAAGTTTGTCATGGCCAGAGTATGTCTTGGGCACTTATCAGTTTAAATAGATGCACAATCGTAGAGGACGCCTGCTTACATGCCTGGCATGGCCTGTTAACAGTTGGATGCGGATAATTAATTCCACACTAGCTAAAATTACCCCTATAGAGATTTGAACCAGCATGTAGCACTCTTCTGGTGTTTGAGTTTTATTTCCCATGCGTTAAAAAATATTCACATGTATGAGAGTGAAGTTCAAAGGCTTAACATACGTGAATCATAAAGAGGTTTCATATCACGACTCGCCAACGCAGCAACGTTGCAACTTAAACCGATCTCCACGCGCAGTCTACTGTTTCCAGGAGTTCAACAACAGTAACCTGTCAGTAGCGTTGGAACAACGCTTGGAAGAGGGCGGCAGTACTATGGGTTGCAGCTGGCAGACTCGACTATTAGTCGCCGGCGCCAACGCGCACTACACGCGACGTGTCACGCTGCCCAACATAGCTACCACCGTAGATAAGTATGTAGTATTTTTGTGATTTTGCCAGGGTCTTCGAGTCATTAGCGTTATTTTGAAAAAAAAAATGAATTTTTATTGTCTAATTACCTAGATATCATCACAAGGACAAGTAATTTTAATTCGTTCAGTGCACGCACTTTCTTCTTTTAATCCATATTTTATACAAATGGCAACGTCAAAATGATTCATAAAAGACATCATACACAAGTGATAAAGATACCTACATCAATTTATGAGTAAAAGAATTTAAAGTAACAAAGTTCAAAAGTGTTTAATTAACCTCTTAAGTAAGGTGAAAGTACACCCTACCGGAACACCATGATTTGACCATCATCAACGGGAATACAGAGGTTCCAAAAAATTTCCCCACCAAATTCCAGCATAAAACTACAAAAAAATGGTATAACTAATTTCACTCCCTTATACTGGCAGCTTCGGCTTCCCAAAACAGACGCAAGCTCTACTAGCAACAAAGGAAGCCCTGAGTACCCTCGAGACGACAATCGCTGAAACATACTTGGAGCACAAAGGAGATCCTTTAGTTGGCACCATAGAGCCGAGCATGGACATGGGGAGACATAAGACTGACGCTGATGCGGTCGTCGATGATGCCAGGCCGTACGTCTACGAGATTATCAACAATCTGATTGCTGTTCATGCTGAGGTAATTGTTATTAAATATTTCTTTGTGTTTATTGTATAAAATTACCCTGAATTGCGTCAAAAAGTAAAAAAAAAAACATCGGTAAAGATGCATAAGGCGTACACAAAAAAAAAATCTCTTCTGATACAACAACTGCGATTTTCACATTTTCTTACTTATATTTATAAAATTTTGAAGATAATAGGTATTGAAAATATTAAATAGTATTGTAATAAGACCAAATTAATTGTGGTCAAGTATTAATTGAACACTACTGTTTCTAAGTTGCACGTTTTGAATTTCCTGCTTACTGAATTAGTGCCTAAAATGCAACTAGATGGCGTTGGGATCGAGTTAGATCTCGCTATCGTTTGTTGCACGGCGTTTGGTTGGGTGGCTCGCGGCGAGATGTTCAAGTTAACTTTGCGCAGAGGCAATATCGTAACCAATGAGGTTAATCCGAGGTGCGATTATTGCTAGTTGAAAACTTTACCAATACCCCGCCGTGTGGACGTGAAATACCGTCCGCGATGGCAATTTTTGAATGGCCGTAGTTGGCCTGAGAATTCCCTGTTCAAAGAGTAGTGCAAACTACCTTGTGTATATTTGACTGTTGAATTGGTTGGATGTCACCGGTGTTGTTATCATATAGGGCTGTTTATTACTTTTATATTAATTAGTCGCTTATTGTTGTTTAGTCGCTAAGTCTCTGTACTTACCACATTTTGTGGTGATTATAAATATATTGTGATTCTACTTTCTGCATATTATGTAAATTGTATTTATTTCTGTACATGCCGAGATTTAAAATTGTTTTTTCTCGAATTCCATGCATTTTCGCATAGGCTTTATGGGGTGCTTACATAATCAGCCTTTAATGTTCCCACTGCTGGGACACAGGCCTCCTCTCTGTGAGAGGGAATGGGGATGGGGTGCTTAATTATTGCAAATGGGTCACACTATCATGCCATCGCAGGAATACGTCAAATTACAAGTCACTCTGTATAGGTTGCTGTGACGTAGGCATCCGCAAAGAAAGCATTTGTTGAAAATGTAAGGATCAATAATAATTGTTAAATTATGGTTTATGGTTACGAAATTAAACTCTTTTTATTTTAGAATGTTCATCAATTCTTCTTGTAAGCGGGTGAAATGTGCAACGAAAGTCACTTTGTCCAATCTGCATTATATCATAGAAGTTTCTGGTAACAAATAAAAATTGACAACTCAATTCAATTTCGTTTTTAGGGGTCCGTATCTTACCGTGAAATGAAAAACGGAATCCTTATGGGATCATGCGTGTGTCTGTCTTTCTGTCCACACAGCCAATTTGCTCCGAATCTACCGGACCGATTAAGCTGATTTGGTACACATATGAAGTTATGTGACCCAAACACGGGCGTGTTACGAAATAAATGAATTTTTAATATTGTGGTCACTTTTTGGAGGCAAATAAGAAAATTAACAAAAAAAAAATCGTAAACTGTACTGTGCGACATATCAAACGAAAGGGCTTACTGTGAGGGTCTAAAAAAATACGACCATATATGCGATATATTTCGATACTCGCAAATAAATTAAAACCTATAGGGTGCTTCCCGTTGACCTAGAATCATCAAATTTGGCAAGAAGCAAGGTCTCACAACGCAAATAAAGGAAAATTCTTACTGTGCAAACAATAGCGGCAAGCTCTCTTGCGCAAGTTTGCTATTTAAAGAATTGCTTGCGGAAGTCATCTTCTGCAACACCGTCCGCGTTAGCGATTTTGGAATGGCCGTAATTGACCTTAGAACACTATATCAAAAGAGTAGTTTTAAACTACCTTGCGTATGTTGATGTCATCGGTCGTGTTATCGTCCCCTAGAATCCTCCACCTTCCATCAAGGTCTAAGAATACCTTGATATATTTAGTAGTTTTTGGACTACCCACGAACCGGACAATCGTTCCTTAACACAAAGTTTAGCGGTTTGTGTTAAGGAACGGTTGACGTTTGGTGCAATTTTAATAAAACTGTCGTCAGGGTAAAATACTTTTTTTTACATGTGGTTATCCTTATTGACGTCTACCGTCGCGGGGCGGACGATGAGGTCTGACGGACGGAGTCTGACTAATGACTAAAATCGTGCGGCGTTCTCCTTATTACGTGTGGTGGGAGAGTGATACCGTTTCGGATTGACAAAATACATTTTCGACCTCACAGATTTAGGAAGTTTTTGAATTGAATTAGTTATAATTCTTACACTTTCTTTCCAGGTGGATAGCGTTTGCGGCGCGGCTTCGTCTCGCTACGTGCGCGACATCTGCGAGACAGTGTGCGAGGAGCTCGCGCGCCTGTGCGCCTGCGCGCCGCCGCCCGCCAGCGCGGCCGCCGTGTTCCAGGCGCGCCTCGAGTACACGCTGCTGCAGGTGGCGTGTGCCGAACATCTCACGAGGAAGGCCGAGTGAGTAGTGTAGCTATAGCGCTACAAGGTTATTTTGGTGCGTGGTCAAAATCGGAACTAATACCGCCATCTTATGTTTTGAATACATTTTAAGTGATATTTCATAAAACAATTGCACATAAATGGGAAGAGCTGTAGTGTCTAAATGTCCATAATACTGTGACATACTACCTGCGCCCCGCGGTTTTCACTCACATAAGTTTCGATCCCGTGGGAATATCGGGTAAAAAGTATCCTATATGTTAATCCTGGTTATAAACCATCTGTGTGCCAAATTTCATCCAAATCTGGTCAGTAGAAATATAAATATAATATATAATAATATATAGTAGGAAGGATAGTAGGATATATAGGAATATAGGATAGGATATAAGATAGGATAGGATATAGGATAGGATAGGATATAAGATAGGATAGGATTAGGATATTAGGATTAGGATTAAGATTTTTATTTAAATTTTCTATTTTCAGAAACTATTTGATGGAAGCGTTAGCTGGCATCCCCCCAATAGAAAATGAAGAGGAAAAAAGGTAAGTTCTTAATTAAATAATGTTTATATGGCATCAGTTATTGCCACGCTGCCCTAACCCCCAGTAGTTGCCATGCAGTTTGATGGTCTGCCGTGCATGGATACTGTCCTTGCGGGCTTTCTTTCAGTTTGTGGCGGAACAATAACCAATCGCGCCATCACCGTTTTAGAACGGAATCGCTCCGCTCATGAGTCTTGGGCCAAACATACAGATCATACGATCGGTTGCACCGAACGGCCGCACGCTTACTATAATAATTGTACTGGCGGGAGACTACGTGCACGCGCTTCCACCGGCGCATGAGCCGGGCTGCGGACCGCCAGTCGTCATTTGACCGCCTACCGAGCCGTTCGGATCGCGCCGCGCTATTCTGGTTGTAATCTGAGGGGCAATTCTCGTAATTTTAAGAACGTTCACAGTCTGATCTGTCTCAATTTGTCAAAAAAAACCTCAAATTTCCCTACATTTTCACAAGTTTTTGACATTTGCTTGTCGCTGAGATGAGACTGCGACTAGATTTTGAACGTTTTAAATTACGAGAATTGGCCTTTAGTTGACTTTTGTCCATGTAATTTAATTTAAATATAATTTTCGAATTGCTTTAATAATATTCTTCATCTGTACTCACATCATTATTTCATCCTTCCGCATACGCTACGCCTTACGCTTTAAAGTTAATATAATTATTAGTACGGGTTCGATTCCCAATCCGGTAGAAATCGGTGACCATACTGATTTTCTACAAGTTGATCCTCGGGACTTCTTTCGGTCGTTTCCATAGATTAACCAGTTGAATGCCGTAGTTACAGAAACAATTAAAAAAAAAACAATTGCACTCCGGGAGTGCCGGCAGAAGTGAAAACTTACCGTCTTACGAATTTTCGATCAGGTCACGTGTCCTGACGCGAGTGTAACATTTTTTACCCATTACAAAAAAAGTGTTCAACGCCGCTAAAGAAGTTTTTACTTCAAAAACATTGTGTCTCGTGTGGATCCAAGTGGATATGAAGGGTTAATGGGCGCCACAGTCCACAATTATGTCACTTTTAGAAATTCTCGTTCATTGGATAGACCATGTTTAAACTGGTATCCCGGAGAACCACGATTATGTGTGTGACCACGCTGTGGTCTCCTATAACTGAGGGAGTACACCTACTTAATAGCTGCAGCCCAATTCTCGTAATTTAAAACGTTAAAAATCTAGTCGCAGTCTCATCTCGGCGACAAACAAAAATGTCAAAAACTGGTCAAAAATGTAGGGAAATTAGATGTATTTTTGACAGATTGAGACTGAGATCAGACTGTGAACGTCCTTAAAATTTATGAGAATTGCCCCTCAGATGTTGCTTATAATGTTTGCTTATGTCATGTGTATATATTTTGTTGAAGATCCTAAATGAATCAAATACATTGGTTGCCCCATTGTAGTAGAACATTACTTGGTTATGAAGCAGCTTTTATAAGTGCACCTCTCCGTTTTTCAGACGGATGGACACGATTGTGGCCGGCTTCAAGAAAAGGATGGAGCTACAGCTGGCGAGCCTGAACTGTAACATGGAGACTGTGTAACGTATATATTAATAGTTTGTATGAAAACATATAGATATCATATACTCGTAGTATTATGTATGTAGATGTATTTGGTTTGAAACCAAAAGCTTTAAAAGTATTGTTATGCGATTAATTAATTGCGATGCCTTGTTGAACAATTTTTTTTTAAATATTATACAGTGTGGTGATTAGGTTATCACATTAATTGAAACCACGTATTCTATATTGAGTTTCTTAAACATTCACAATTAAAATAATTAATAAAGGTCCCACTATTACTCGTCCATTACGAGTAATATTGTAGCAGTGGGACCATTTTTCGTTTTAGTATTTAACAACATTAAACTTAATATGTGATTATTTGGTAACAATACCATAAAGTTTGTGTTGAATTGTTGATGCCATCGCCCGCGCGTGTCTAGCGCCTTATTATCAAGGGAGGTTTATTTTGTGCAAATTTTTAAGCTATTTATTTTGTTTGAAAAAGTTTTCTATATTTAGTAAAATGGATAATTTTATTATTTTAACAGACTGATAACAACTTGCTGTACTATTTATTGTGATAAGTTAATCGACACTCTGTATGTTAATTGTATGTTTTATACTTGCCTAGTGCGATTTGTAACTAAATCAATTATTGATTCTCATGATTTTTACTATTTGGCAATGTAAAAGATGAACGATGAAATATTATGTCAATTTTTTTTTATATTTGTATCTTTATAAACGCATATTATTTCAAATAATTTATTTAAAATGCATACTATAAGATAAAGTTAAATTATAAAATAAGTTACGTATAAAAATATATGAGATATAAAATCAAACATTTTGAGATGGTTTCATTTAGTTCCCGGACTGCGTTTTCTTGTAACTCTGAAAGAAATGTAGATAATTTTAATAGGTACAAAGCCAATTCCCGTAATTAAAAATGTTCAAAATCTAGTCACAATTTTATCTCAGCGACAATCAATGTCAAAAACCTTTCAAAAATGTAAGGAAATTAGAGGTATTTTTGACATATTGAGACTTAGATCAGACTGAACGTTCTTTAAATTACGAGAATTGCCACTCTGATCTACAACCAAGGGCACATACATATCTTATAAAGTGCGTACGGTATGTTGAGTCGAAACTTGTATGATTCGAAACAAGAGAAGTGCTTTTTCGATAGCCATGAATAAGGTAATTAGGGCACCTTTAACTACACCCTACATTACACGACACGACACACATCCACCCACACACTACATTATTCAAGTATTTCGGGCTGTTTAGTTCAGGTTTTTTCAATTTGTAAACTGGACAATCTGCTCCGTATTGACTGTAAAAGCTGAGGGATCACCTGCGCTGCCTGTTTGTGCAACAGCGATGTCATAGTGGGTCCGGTCTCTGACACCATCTTGCGGAAATATCCCTTTTTGTTCTGTAGTAGTATATGCGGGTGGTCGAACTCCATCAGACGTCCCGCATCTAGTACTAATATCTGTGAAAAATAAAACATATATATGGCCAATCGTTGTTACCTAGCTCAAAACTCTTTGGAGTCGCCTTCAAGTGCTACATTTTGCAAACTAAGGCTGAAATATGGACTAAATTGGGAGTTCCGGACGAGTTAATAATGCCTTCGTTAGTTTTATTATTATTTAGTCTATAGCGTCCCAGTTTAGGGCAAAGACATTTCTTCCCTATTTGAATTGGCCTGTGTTTCCTACCGTTTGTGGTCAATCAGTCTTTTGGAAGGAATTTAGTCTTTTCAATGTAACGCAACAGGTAACCGTCCAAACTCTTGTATCTTTCTAGTCTGTCTAGTAAATAAATTAATAAAACAATAAAAATGTACAATTTTGACTTCAGCGTGAAGGCTTTAGTTATACCCTTCATTGACTATAAAACTTACTTTATCAGAATCTATAATAGTATTAAGTCTATGCGCTATAGTGAGCACGGTGCAGCTATTGAAGTGTAGTCTGATAGCCGTCTGTATCAGCTGATCGGTCTGTGCGTCCACGTTGGCTGTGGCCTCGTCCAGTACTAAGATCCGGTCGTTATGGACGATGGCCCTCGCTAGGCAGACCAGCTGACGCTCTCCTACGCTGAAGTTTGAACCGCCTTCCGAAACTTCCTTGTAAAGGGGACCTGTGAATTATTACTTATGTTAAGGTGAGAATAACAAACGCCACATGGGGTAAATATCTATCGTCATTTTTTAACCGGCACCGTAATTGCATAACACACTATCAATCTCAATCAGAATCATGTTGAATGATATTTCTAGTCCCTTGCTTCATATGTTCGAAAAATTCGTCTGCTCTACAACGTAAATAACGCAATAAATGTTGTTAAACTGTCAAAATGAAAGCCATTCCTACTGTTAGTTTTACATTCAATTCATTTATTTCAGACAATGTCCATAGTCCTTAACTATTACAAAAATTAAAATCAAATAAATCAAGAAACAGAAATTAGACAGACATTACAATAACATAATTAAAAATAATCAAATATAAATAAAAATAATACACTTTAAACATAATCAATTACAAAATTAGACATACATAATAGAAACACACACAATGTCAAATAATACGAGGAGAAGCGTTAACATGAAGCTGCATCCACCTCTGTATCAGGGACAGATCCCACCGCTCGGACAACACCCTCAGGAGACTGTTCGAGCTGCTTTGTAGGCGAAATAATAGTGAAGCGCTCCGTTTCCTTATTATCGCGAAAAAATCATCCGTCCGCGCCTCAGCAAACATAGTCGAAGCACTACAAAACCGCGGAAGCCCTAACAGTATCCTGAAAGCATTGTTGTACTGCACGTGCAGTGCGCTGTACGCCCGCTGCGTAAAGTTGGTCCACAGATTGCACGTGTAAAACGACTATCAGTATGCCTTAAATAATGTCACATTTACAGGACTAGTACATCGCGCAAACCTGCGAGCCGACATATTACACCGGACAGACAGCGCCCTGCGCTCCCATCCAAATTGTCACACAAGTCGTCAGAGACCCAGTGGACCAAGTACTTGAAATTATGCATTATTTTTAAAGGAATGCCGCAAAGAGTGACAGGAGGTACATATGAGTAACATTTGGTACCGGCTTTGAAGGTCATGAATTCACTCTTCAATTTATGCAATTACCCCTTGGGTTATAAAATATACATACCAATGAAAACACACCATTCGTTATTCTAAGTAGATCTAAAACGCCAAATAGTATTGTGTATTTGCTGTTTTCCCGGGAATTCCATAAATGTTCTGGCAATATCCATAATTAATATTTGGAAGAATTAGTACCTACTTGAAATCTAGATTACATTATACTATCGATTGTTAAAAAATCCTCAACTACGAGCATTTCAAACTATCCTCGGTTCAGGTAGGTGATGTTTGCATCACATTAAATGCAGTCTAGAATCGACTGATAAAGGGTTTCTCAGGCCAACTACGGCCATTCAAAAATTGCCATCGCGGACGGTATTTCACGTCCACACGGCGGGGTATTGGTAAAGTTTTCAACTAGCAATAATCGCACCTCGGATTAACCTCATTGGTTACGATATTGCCTCTGCGCAAAGTTAACTTTACAAAATTCTCGGCTCGAGCCCAACCAAATCGCGGTAACGAAACCATAGCGAGATCTAACTCGATCCCAACGCCATCTAGGCGCACTTTACGTACTAAATTCCGTTCGCGAGGAAAGATGAAGGGTGCTTTTGTGTCGTAGAAAAATAGCGCCCTTACCTATATAGAGAAACTTTGAACGTCATACTTAGGGAAGTCCTTAAAGTATGACGTTCAAAGTTTCTCTATAATAATAATAATAAATCGTGTATTAACCAAATTGTGTTCTTACATTTCCTTATAATAACTAAGTAAGTACATGTAAACTATTCCTAAAATTTTATAATTGTTACAAGGGAAACATAATTTTATATTTTAACTTGTGGACTCCACACTAGGTCGAGCATGTCTCGTGGAGTCCTTGAGAATTTTTAACAATTTGAAATATCAGTGTCAATACTGTATTTAAAATTTGTTACATATTGTTTTAAGAAAAAAATAACAAAATAAAATTCAATAACGTAAACCAAAATCAAAAATTACGATACGATATACGATTATATTTATTTTATTTTTCAAGTCTATAGACTTGAAACATAAAATAAATATAATCGTAAAATAATTATTATATATCATTACCTATAGGTATTTATTGACATTTTGCAAGGATGCGTCCAGGAGAATGATATTGAATAAGTACTAACTTTCATCTCCCTCTGCCTGCAGTTCTACATTGTTCAAAGCTTTGACCAACAGTGAATCGGGATACTGGTCGAACGGGTCCAGATTCTTTCTTATATTACCGCTGAACAATACCGGCTCCTAAAATTAGAAAAATGACATTATTCAATTGATCTTCACCAGGCAACAGGGAGTTTTTCTTTGAGACATGCTCTGTCGAATTTTCTCAATGAAGCCATAATAGTTTAGGAGTGGATTTTCGTTAACACTCTTACTTGTGGAATAATAGATAACTTCTCCCTCAAATCGTGTAAGCCAATGCTTGTGATGTCTATTCCGTCAATAGTGATGGTTCCCTCTAAATACGCCAATCTGAACAAGGCTTGGATAATCGACGATTTACCTGCACCTGTTCTGCCCACAATTCCGATCTGGAATGATGAGGCACATAAAGAAAGGCGTAAATTGGTTGTTAATTTGTTATAACAAGATGCATGTGGACAAAGGTTTCATGACGACCAAAAATGGCAATGAAAGAAAAACTGAGTATTATTTTAGGAGATGTCAATAATTACCTTTTCTTGTGGTTGTATGGTGAACTGCAACCTCTGCAGCACGTAACTCCCTTCCGGGGCGTACTTCAGGTTCAAATTATCAAACTTTATCATTCCTTCTGCAGGCCAGTCGGGTGGAGGCTTCCTCTCTTGAGACTACATGAAACACAGCATTCACAATAAGTGTGAAGTAAGAATTTCGTTTGGAATATTTAGTTAGCTTGTTAGATGCAGTGCACGATGTGCTCACGTTATTCATTTCGTCGTTCACACTGATCTGTGCTCGCATGGTGCTCACACTCCGGATTTGCCTAACTTTTAATACAGACTGAGGAAGTTCAGTGCCTAACACTGAACTTCCTCAGCAACCTCCCGGTACCGGTACTATGCCAGTCATCACGACCAAGAGGCAAATTAAGTGGATATATTTTTAGGTAAAGTAGTACTGTACTTATGAAGAGTCGTTGCTGCCGATGGATGGTTACCATCCAACATTGAATTTTAAAGGACTGCTGCGTCGATATAGATGATGTATTCTTACACTTCTCAATGAAGACTCTTGCGGTAGTTTGGTGTACTCCAACACTCTTTCAACGCTGGTCATTTGGTTCTCCATCTCGGCTGATTGGCGCATGCCCCATTGGAAGATGCCAGTTAATGAGATGGATTGGGTGATCGCTAGGCCAACGTTGCTGCCATCCATGTCTAAAATATAGAGTAACGAGTAACATGAATCAAGGCCTATAAAGCTGCAAACTGCAAAAAGCAGAGGTTTACGGGTGGTGTTTCTGCTGGTAAAAATTCAAGTTACAGTGAATTGAAATTGTATCTATCATCGGAGATGGTGGCATAATCGTTCGGACATGATTCGTTCACCCCTACCGGCAAATTTTTCGAGGTATTTCAGCTGCTTAATGCTGTGATAGGAACTGGAGATTGTTAAAAGTAATTTATAAAGTGTCTACTAACCTGTCTTCATCAAACAGCTAAAAGTGACGCAAATAATGAACAGCAAGCAGATGAGGTCCAGGAAGTAGCCAAATGCTCGACTGCAGGTGATGAAGAGGTACCAGGCAGCGCTGTGCAAGTCCTGATGGAGATCAAACTCTTCGGCGAGAAGGAACTCGGCCCCGAAAGAGCGAATTGTGGCCAGACCGAGGATTGTAGCGTTGACGTGACCAAATACTGGACTACGAGCTGGTGAGATATTTTGTAATAATAGGAAAATGTTGACAATGCTAAATTAGACGTAGAATTAACTAGTAACACATTCATTTGTATTTTTTCCTATTATAGAATTTAGTTTTAATGCCTAGGAAAAACCCGGCTTGCACGCCCGACAATCAAACGAAGGCAAAAGCCGGACATGGTTAGTCACAGATAATCTTATACTGACCAATCCGACTGGTAGTTTTATGTGAAAATACTGATTTACTGGCTCTTTATCCGCTTGGACATCTTTAGGAATCGGGAGTGTAGCATAATAAGCATATAATGTTCCCACTGCTGGGACACAGGCCTCCTCTCCGTGAGAGGGAGTGGGCTGTAAACTACGACGGTGGCACGTGTAGATTACAACCCACTTGGCTGTAATCGATTGTTAGTGTAACAGGATGGTTTTTGCAAAAATCGGAAGAGAATGAGACATTTTCTAATGTAGATATACCCGTACTTACTGATCCCTTCCAGCCGTTTGACGGCTCCAGTAGTCCTGATGTAGATAACGCGAAAGATATAAAATATGACGATTGCAGCAGCGATCGGAATCAGGAGAGTGATATCTGTCATCAATATTACGATGATTACTCCTATCAGGTTCAATATTATCTAAAAGAAATAAAATATGCTAAAAACCATCTGCTAAATAAAATGGAGCTTTTGTAGGCCTCTCCAACTAAAGGCTACAGCTACTTATTGAAATTCTTTTATAAGTCACTAGACAAAATCCAACATCAATTTATTTGACCTTCTTAGCAATATTATTCAATGGATGTTACCTGAAAGCAATCAATCATAGCTTGCGGTAGCAGCTCATCAACAGCGCCCATGTCTTTGCTAAATCTATTGAGGATTCGTCCCGATGGGTTGCTATGGAAGAAGCTCATTGGGGACCGCGAAATCGATTCAAACATTTGGTCGTGTAATCTAGGAGATGAAACAAATTAATTACTAAAGGCGATTATCACACTGCCACGCATCACGCTGCATGTTGCGTGTCAACGCACCTACGCGCGTACTTGCGTTTTGTGGATTCACAGCGGCTTAGACTCATTTCATTCAAAGCCGTTCGCTGTGGTGATAGTGCAGATAGGCACTGCGAGACTCGGTGTGCCATACCTTGCGTCTCGCTCCGCACCCACGCGCGTGTGCGCATGTTTCTCCGCTTGTAGGCGCGTGATCCGAATGAACGCGCGTGGATGCATTTTCTGTGTGTTAGACTGTGCGTGTTTTCTATACAAACGGAGACATTTATAAGCAACGTTAAAACACGCATTCACGCGCGTGTTAATCGCCAAAGCCGTGTCGCCTGCGCATATTTTTTTGAAACATTACACAAAAACATCAAAATAAAGAGGCGTGACTATACACATTTGTGTATGCAAACACGATGTTTTTGTTTTCCGAGCTGCATGAAAAACATTTCCCGCGCGGGTGAAGAGGGGAAGGGTTTGTTTCATTTTCAACCGCCACGCGCACTGCGCACATCTAACAGTTAGCATTCTGAAAGCTTAATTCAACCTGACACAGGTTTTGAGGTTATATTGTCTTGTGAATAGTTGTGAACAAGAAGATTGTGAAGACGATGAATTGGAATAGAGATACAGTTCTTCACCTTTTAAGCATAATCAAAGAGAGTCCCGTTATCTGGGACGCTCATTACCGAGAGTACAGGGATAAACAGAAAAAAAACATGAAGCTATTGAAGACATAGC
Source organism: Apamea monoglypha (assembly GCA_911387795.2). Classification (NCBI taxonomy): domain Eukaryota; kingdom Metazoa; phylum Arthropoda; class Insecta; order Lepidoptera; family Noctuidae; genus Apamea; species Apamea monoglypha. The sequence goes on from OU426916.1 coordinate 14,231,943, forward strand.
TTTGTTGATGGAGTGTTCTACAAAAGCGGTCAACACAAAATGGACTTCCATGAAAAACCAGTATAGCAGGAAAAAGAAAAGAAACTGACAGGTATTTATTGTGTATGTCAACAGTACACCTAAGCTAATAAATTGTGTGTAAATAAATAAATAAATTGATTCCATTTATACAACGTAGGGCTGGTTTTTCAATCGACAGATAATTTTTATTCGTAGAATAAAATTTAAATCTGACAGATTTTGTATGGAAAAATTGTCAAAATTCAAAGTCAATAATCAGAAGTAATTTATTTATGATTTTTCCGTGAGTTTATGATATTTTGCGGGCTGATTCCCACCTATTTGTGGGAGAATGACCTTCCTGCTGGATGGCGCAGAACACAATCTGTGTACCAAATATTAAACAGATCTGTTAAGCATATGCGTGATTCGACAAACATACAAACTTGCACGTTTATAGTATTAGTAGGGTTCAATTTCATTTAATTAAATTATTTTCACAGTATTTTTACAACTCACAATGATAAATAAAGAAAGAAAGAAAGAAAAATATTTTATTCTGCACAAACGAAACGCACAATTACAAATAATAATAATAAAAGTAAAAAAAAGACAAGATACACATATTCAAAAGATTGGTATTCAAGCAAAAAAAAAAAAAATATTTTATTTTATTTTATTTGATAGGTTCACCAACGACCTATTCACTAGAACATTAACTTATTAGAGAATCAGAATCAGAATCAGAATCAGAATTATTTATTTGTGAAACATAGGTGAAGAACATATACGTATACATTAATCATACATGTCAAGGTCTTAAATAGATAAGTGTTGCACTATGCTTTGTCATTGTTGACATACAAATATTAAAGTCAGGTTCGTCAAAGTTAACAAAATTTTACGTTAACAAAATACATTAAAATAATCAATTTAATAATGTCCGCTACAAGAAAGAAAGAAAGAAAAACAAAAAAAAAACACACACTAGAAGATCATAACAAAAGAATATGCGAGAAATTATTCGTTCGTTACATTAATAACATGAATTAATAAAATTACAGAATTTAATCAAATAGTCATCCAAAATTAAAATAGTCATCCAAGTCAACATTAATAATATAAATTTATAAAATTACAGAATTTAATCAAATAGTATTAAGTATCATTAAAATAGTCATCCAGGGTATAATAACATTTCTCAACTAATAACTTGTGAAGACACTTTTTGAATTTCTTTAATGGCATACACTTTATAGCATCAGGTATTTTATTAAAAATTTTTGGTGCAACACCAAAGAAGCTCTTTTTCATTAACGCAGTATTACATTTCAACGTACATAGTTGATTTTCATATTGACTCCGAATGGGGGTCTTCTTAACTGTTGAAAATTTTGTAAATAAATGTGGATTTGATTTTATAAATAATGCAGTTTCTAATATATATATAGCTGGTAATGTTAATATTTTTAATCTCTTAAAGTAGGGAAAGCAACTATCTGTTGACTTTAAATTACACATGGATCTTACACACCTTCTTTGCACCCTGAATACCAGGTCCCTATTAGTTGATTGAATAACATAAGCATTGAGTTATAGTGAATCAGTCATTTACAGGCGTACACAGCACTTACATAAAAAATAGCTTCTTAAATATTACGTTCTAACAAGGTTTTTTACTCGTAGTGTTGACAGAAAAATTAATTAGAAACAAAAAACAAAACATTATGTAAGACGCAAAATCACAATCGAAGTTAGAATCAAAAATTAAAATCAAAGTTATCAATAGAATCAAAATTAAATATATATAATTGGTATTTCTTTAAAAATTACTCTATTTTAAAATTGTAAGGTAAGTATGCACACAGGCAGTGGAGCAGATGCCATTTACAGCACAAAGTGGTATGCATTCAAAAAGATAGAAAGTCTCATGGATGGCAACACACCACAACAAACATATAATAACTTGGATTATTCTGAGGTAAGTAGGTACCTAGCTAAAAACTTATTTTATGACATTTTATGATATTGTGAAATGTTTTATGCATAGGTACCTACAAAATAATTAAGTAATTTTAATTAACACTATTTTGCCATGGCAACATTCCGTCTTCACTGATAAAATAAACTCCTAACTCATGTCGTATCGTTTCAGCATTTATTGATGGTCGTCGTGGTAATCTAGGTAATTGTTGAAAAGCTTGCATTGGGGGTTCCATTCTCCATTGCCCTGCATCTCACCCATATCCACCGTTTGCTAAATTTTCTTCATCAAAAGAACCACGCAGTTAATACAATTCTGCACTGGTATTATTTCGCCATAAATATATGTGTAGGGTGACACCAGCTAATATCACCGGAATTACAGTGTCGACTTGCAAAGTCAAGGGTTTCTTACAGACTTGAAATACTGATGCCATTATGCCAAAACCATTTTCCACAATCCTTCTGACACGACATAATCTGTAATTAAAGATACGCTCTCTAGAGCCTTGTTGAAATTCGCCATTGTATGGCTTCATTAGAAACTCTGACAAAGGAAAGGCATCAACGCCTGTGATGACGTATGGTACACTGTCTCTTCCAGGCAAAGGTTCACTGTCGGGAATGGTTAGGCTTCTATTATTCAAGCCCATATTTAAAGACGAATTTCTGAACACGTCGGCGACATTCACAGGTACCTACATATAAAATTATAAATGTCGTCAACCATTGCAAGAAGAACGACACTGAACGTCTTGTTGTAATTGTAGTATAAACTGCCTGTGTTTGCTGGTGCGTCCATGATGACATGTTTTCTATCTAGTGCACCATTACAATGAGAGAAATCCCATCTGGTGTCAGAACCTCTTGATATTTTTTTCCATTTATTTTGAGATGTAGTTACTATCGCCAAAATCTATATTTGACCACCGTAAGGACTATTCCTGCTTGCAGCGCATATTATTAAGTCGACCTAAAAAGGATCCTCTTTTGTCTTACTTACGGACGCAGCTGTGGTCACCATGTGCACGGGATTTTGTTTTCAAAATGGTCAGTTACAGGTTTTGGCGATAGTAGGTACCTAAAAATAAATTTCTTGTAGATTATTATTGTTATTTTTTAATTACAGAATCTACCATTGCAACCACCATCACCGCCAGCACTGCTACCATCAATGCGACTACCCAATACTCCTACACCGCCACTATTGCGACTGCCATCTACGCCAACACCACCACTGCAACCGCCACGTAGTACTGCAAATAGAAATAAAGTACGCAGACACACCGTGTACAAGGAAGCAATGGAAACATTGAAAGTCATAAGGCAAAGGAAAAATGAATCGAATGGCAATGCAGATGATCTGACGTGTTATGAAATCAATAACATTGTGTACAAGCTAGACATGGAAAGCCTAGACGGCACGTGCTTCAGACATTTATTAAATAATAAATAAATGATTTTGTTTTAATTAATGTTTGTTTTTATCATGAACTTACTTTTAAATAAAGTCCATTAAGATTATTATAGAGGGCCCAACAAGTTTCAGGAACCATTTTTGATATTTGTTGCTTCGATAACCTCAGATTTATTTATTTTTATTTATTTATTCACACCAATAAGTAGAACATCTTACAGTATTCCAAGACGTTGTTATACACACTTAATAAACTATCTATAAATTATACCCAAACATAAAACTCAACAAATAAAATAAAATTATAAAAATTACAATATTATGCCTTCTTCAATGCAGATATATTAGGCTCGTGTATGAGGCACCAGTAGCGAGAAATCGTAACGTGACGCCAAGTCGCATTTCTGGTGAAATGACATCATAACGTAGTAAAACCAATTATTCAAAATCGGTTTCAGAAACACGAAAGAAATTGCCTAATCCAATCCAGTAATCAATCCGTAGCTCTTGGTACCTAAATGGAAAAATTTCGAAGTCGTAAATACGGACTGACTCGAAATCTGTGTGTTCTCCTCGATATTGAGTCTATAATTGCTAAAACTGATAGCACGTCTTCCTCGTCGGAACTCATTACGACAACTACACAAAATAACACTAATCTAAAAATATTTTAATACGCAGGAGACAGCTTGTGTATAAAAACAAAAGTTTATGTGTAAGGTTTTTTGTGTAATGTTTCGAAAAAACACGCGCAGGAGACACGGCTTAACATATATCCATTAAAGTGTTTGTGTCAACAATAGGCGTTTTCACTAACAGTGGGCGACATCGAAATGAATGCCTAAATAAAACGTGCTGTTGGATTTTTAACATTCGGCGCTAAGCCGAGCGTTGAAAATCCAACTGCACGCTTTTATTAACGCTCCTCTAGTGTTAGTTTAAACGGGAATAAGACTATAACAAACACTTCTCTGATACTGACTTGATGGAAGATTTCATGCACAAGGAGAAGAAGAAGAAAGCTCGTATCAAAGCGACTATGATCGTCGCTAATGTTATTATGCCAAAAATGAGCACGAAATCTCTTCGCACCAGACCCTGCTCTGCCCATATAAGGACGTCCATTGTTGCGTCGCCTGATAATCTATCTTCGGCGTTACTCCTGAAACAGAAAAACAACAAAACACATAACCATAGAAGAATTGAAGAAATACAATTTTTAATAGCTAACGGTCCTGGGGAGACCATCTAAGCAGTAGGCCACTGGGGGTGGATAGCATTAGAAAATATTGAAGCACTACAAATGATTCTCAATTATATTGTAACGGAAAAATACTCATGTTAAGTAGGATCACCGGCGACCATCGCCAAGGCCTACCACTTATACAGGAATGGGGAAAATATAATTTAAAAAATTATAGTTCGGGCCTTACCATCGACTGATCCAATAGTCGCAAGCGCTGGCACAAAACTGCGCCAGTAGGAACAGCAAACAAACGATGACCACGAAACAACAGGGAGCGCCCGCCATGAAATAGTCGCGGTACACAGACCCATGCACTCGACCTGTCGTTTGTATCTCCGCTTCAGGCTTTTGATCCTGAAAACATTAATTAGCGTCCTAATTTACACTATAATCACACATTGCAATATGCACATCATATTGTAATATGCTGGAGAGAGATGGCTAAACACGACGCAAATCCAATGTTCTAGGTATGCTTTCATAACACACGCAATCCGAGAGTTTTAAAAGATATGCATCCATTGCTTCATAGGTCCGAAAAAATCGTCCGTTCATCAACGTAAATAACGCAATGAACGTGGATGATCTGTCAAAATGAAACCCATTGCGTATTGGTAGAAAATGATCAGTGATCTTACAGCAACGCTCAGGTCGAGCATCATAGACCAATGTCGTCTGTGCAAGCTTAGAGTACTCGGTTGGAACAGCATCGATGCGCTCTGGACGCTGGGGATATTATCCTCTTCGTGCACTTCGCGCGCCTTCTCGTTCATCAGCTGAATTATCTTCAGTTCTTTTTCCTACAAACGTAATATTTTGGTAAAATTTCGCATTTTTGCCTCTAGTCCCATTAAACGTATTTGTGTTATGAATATTTACATCCAAGTCATCAAAAGCTCCATTTCCAATTATTTTTCCTTTGTCCATGATTACAACATGATCGACTGACTTGATGAACTGTAGTTGGTGAGTCACCAGCAAGACCGTCTTACTGATCAAGTATCTGATCACAAAAATTATATTCGTCATTGAAAAATCGGTTATTCACACTGGATTCAAGTCTAAAAATTAAAATTTACCGACGCTATTTGTTACCTTTTAATGCATCTTTCAAATATATGTTTGGCCACTTGAGTGTCCACAGCTGAAAGTGGATCATCTAACAAGTAGATGTCAGCCTAAAACAATAACGTTTCTGTTTCATACCAATACCAGCTTTACACATCGTTTTTAGTATCTAGTTTTCTTATGTTGATTACCTCCTTATAAACTGCTCTGGCCAGATTAATCCTGGCGCGTTGTCCTCCACTAAGGGAAACTCCGCGCTCCCCAACAACAGTCTTGTCTCCATGAGGAAATAGAGATATGTCTCGTTCTAGCGCACACACCTTGCAAACCTCCATATAACGTTGTTTCTGGAATGACTGTCCAAACAGAATATTTTGTCGGACAGACCCTGTGAAAGTAGAGAAGAACAAGTTCAACATTCCGACCATTTCACGTTCATAAAGAGCATTGTCATTACTGATCTTACCCACGAAGAGCCATGGGTCCTGACTGGCATAACTGACGGTGCCTTTGGTTTGCATGGTTCCACTTGAGCAGGGTAACTCGTTCAGAACCATGTGCAGTAGCGTAGACTTGCCTGCGCCTACTGCTCCGATCACAGTTGTTAGAGAGCCAGCAAATATCTGAAATTCGGTAGGTATAGACTGAACGACCGGGAAGTTCGATAAAAGTTTGAATAATCAAAATTCCATTTGCAGACAAAACTGCTCTATTTGCGCTGGCAATGAACCTATAGTTCCCGGATAGACTTTCTCCTCGTCGAGACTATCCTACCACTTGGACGAAATTGATTTAGCTCGCAGTCGCACATTCTTCTGAACAATTCTGATAGATTTAAAGTATTAAATACCCACCGGCACCTACTAATCATGAGTCTTACCGACAACTCCAAATTTATAACGTCGTCTTTATTCGAAGATTTGAGCCATCTGCTGGATGCATTGTCAAACTTGATTGCTATTTCATCTTTACGAATGTCTGTATCACAACAAAAAAGAAGTTATTTTATAACCATGATAAAAATACACAAAAAAGGAATATTTTGTGAATTACTACGCACCTTTAACTGTCTCTTTTGGATTATCTCTATCTTTTGAAGTGCTGGGCTCAGGAGTTGGCTTGTTCATTGTTGGCTCTGCGTATACATACGATTTAAAGTCGTTTTATAACTAGGACAGTTGTTAAAAAATATTTTATAAATTATACCTATGATGGTAACTCGTTTCTTCCGCGTCGATGGTAAAGTTGTATCTTGCGTGTTGGCATGTACTCTAGAAGGTAGTGTACAATCTTCGCTCAGTAAATAGTCTCGAATCCTTTGTACCGCTACGTTCATTTCTGCTATCTGAAATAACCGGGGGAACTATACAGTCTTGCACCGACATGCTAAGAGATGATGAGATGTCACCGAACGCAACGACTTTTTCTTTAGGAAACCGATTTAACCCGTTGGCTGATTACATTTTCGCATTGTTCATGGATTCAAACAAAGAAGATAAAAAAATAAATAGAAGAAAGCAGAGTGTTACCTACCTGTCCAACAGCCTGAGGAAAATACAAAGTCATAGTTTGCTTCGTAATATTGTAGTAACAAGTGAGAAAGAACACGTTCTCAACGGTGATACGGTTCACATAAGTCACGTAGAGTAGCACGGTGATGAAGATTCCGAAACGCGACGTGAACATGATGAACGACATGATCACACCGCGAATGTATGATGTCATCTTTATGTAGAAGATTTCGTGGCTGTTGGTGATAGGGAGAAATTAGGTTAGTATTTTCTATTTGTTTCTATTTTTAGCGTATTATTGATAACTAGTTCCGCCCCGCGGTTTCACCCGCATAAGTTTCGATTCCGTGAGAATATCGGGATAAAAAGTATCCTATATGTTAATCCTGTTTATAAACTATCTGTGTGCCAAATTTCATCCAAATCAGTTCAATAGTTTTGACGTGAAAGATTAACAAACATCCATCCATATAAACTTTCACGTTTATAATATTAGTAGGAAAGGAATATGTAAGTAAGACGTATAGCTTTGTTTTTAAATTTTGTTCAGATTTCTTTTCCTAGCCTATTACTGGAAACAAACGTCTAGGATCTGATACTCCAACGGTATAGGTATTAGTTGTTAAACAAGATTTTGGATTAAAAGTGAGTGGTCCCTGATTATCCCGAACCAAGCACAAATCAACACGCACTGGGCCCGCGTGGTAGATTACGGTCCACTCCCTCTCACGAAGATGAGGCCTATGTCCCAACAGTGGGAACATTACCTATAGGCTGATTATGAAGCACAAATCTGCCTTTAGTCACGTCTTGGTCTACTCACCGTCGAACAGTGTCGATAATTTTCCTAAACGGTTTCTCCCAGGTGTACATTTTGATCACTTCCATTCCCATGATGATTTCTTTCATTAGTCTCACTCGTTCGTCTGATTTCTCCGCTGTTCCTCGTCTATAGTAAGCAGTGTTTGTTCCCAAGAATACTGGAATGCACGATATTATAATAACCTTACGAAAATAGGGGAATCCATATCTCTTTCTCTATTTCTCCATTTTAGGCTGTTATAAATCTTAGTTAAAGTTTTAGTTTTTCTATTTGCTTACTCTGAAACGGAATGACCGCTATGATGATCAGCGATCCGTATACCGCTGGCATGCCCATCTCCCGGTATAAGTAAACTGTCATGAGCTGGAAAAAATGTAGGAATATAATATAATAGAAATAATAGGGATGGCCAAAATTATTACTATTATACTAAAGACTTGAATTTTACCATAGTTTCTAGTGGTCCTATCCAGAGGTAGTGCGCGAAGATTGGTCCAGTGTCGAAGCGGTTAACGTCATTCGCCATCAGATTCAGGACCAGGCCGCCACTGCTCTCGGACGTGGCCTGGATATTTACTTTTAAAGCCTGAAATCATATTATTTACGTAGGTATTGACAACCGATACGAAACCAAATTACATATGTATTTAGAATATATAGTTACCCGCTTGCGTTGTCATCCTTAAGCAACTACACCTTCTTTTTATTCAGACGAAAAAAGTTATCAACGAACCATGAACCAGCGGCAACCAGTGCTCGAAAACCCTATAGCACTCTCAGGACACAAATCTACTTCATGTGGTTCTCTGACTTCTTTGTTAAAACAATAAGTGTATCACACAAATATACCTTTCTATAAATAAGACTGCAAACGCCAACCCTCATCTTCATGCCCATGTGCATGACTCCCATCATGAAGGGATGCTGCACCATGATGTTGAAGGTGCTGCAGAAGATGATACCGAACGCGAAGAACACTGCTTCGCCCCACGACACGCTGCCTTCCATATCGTAGTACGAGAACAGGCGGGACAGGTACGTTGAGTTGCTCCTGAAATTCCTGATGGAGCTTGAAATTGAAGTTGAATAAAAACTAGGTACCTTTACAAGCTGTTGTTTTGTATCCTCGTTAAATTTCTGGAGGCTGTTATGAAAGGCATAAATAATCAAATAAAATTACGATCCCTGGTAAATAATGAATACATACTTGATTTTTTAGTTATTTAAGTTTGACAGTATTTCAGAATACACCACTTTCAAAGAACAGAATCGCGTTATAGTATCATATAAGTAGCCGCGTTTTTATGTGTGTGTAAAAAAGGGCAGTTACAGTGCGGTCTCACACAGTCTCTCTCAAAAATTAGAAAAAAAAAAACTATTTATTTTATTATTGATTCGTGTCGAGAATCAGTAGCATAGTGACCTCCTTGAATTTGACGAGGATGCAAAACGACACCTTGTATTTTTATTAGATTGATTGGGTACCGTCGTCTTCATAATATCAAATTTTAGGGATGCTAAATTGCTTCCCTAAAATTTGACATTATGAAGACGATATAGTTGACACTACGTGTCATATCACGTAGAGTTACCTACACTCGATATGTAAATAAATAAACTGTAATTTATTATCAACCATGTGAGCCATGTGTGTTGTGTAATTGCATTTGTTGTAAAGGTGCGTACAGATTAAGTAACATGTTTTATAACTTCTGCTATATAACACGTCCACATTGTTGTATCCCAATGAAACATATAACAAGACCGTACACATTAAAATAACAGTGTAATATAACAGTGTAATATAACAATGCAATACGTGTCAGTTCTGCAGTGCTGTTCACAATGTCGAAGTTATATAATATTGTTGCACAAACTAATAACATGCTATATAACTGGTTTTTGTATAACACATATCGTCCATATTTATAAAACATATTATTAAACTATGTTTTATAACATGTTTTGTTATATAGTCTGTACGCACCTATAAGTATCTTGGCCAGTAATTACCTAAGCTACGAGTTGCGAAATAATAAATTGATAGCTTTATTTTGTTTCACTGGATACAAGTGTCCTCCTTACGGCCGTTGTTTTTCTTAGTATTCAGTCAATGTGGTTATACATTATTTACTTCTTGGAATAACGGAATTACATTACTTACACATTTTTATCGTCTTGAATGGGGCTGTAGTAACGCAGCAACAATCCAAGAAATAATGGTTGCTGCAACCTATTACAAGAACACTTTAGATTAAGTTTCTTGGTCATTTTTCATTTATTTTGGAAAATACAAATAACCCTATCACCACGTTCTATCCCAGAACCACTACCTACATAGTGATGTACAATCAAAAATTTAGAATAGGTATGCCTCCCAACATTATCTCTAGAGACTCTGTTGTAGGTATACGGGTTGGGGTCGTGGTCCAAGCCTTCTTATTCCGTTACTATCTCCTGCCGGCGACTTCGTACGCGTGAAATTTCATGTTCCCCCAACCCACCTCGTCGCCAGGCGCGGTCGCAGCCCTAGTTTTGGGGGGGGGGGGGGTCACCAAGTAATGAGTTAGTAACTTAAGTTAGTAAGGCAAGTAAATCATGCAGACTCTCGACAGTTTGAATGGCTTTGGGGGGGGGGGGGCATCATGACCCCCACGACCCCCCCTCGGACCGCGCTTGCCCGTCGCATCGCATCGCCTGCCCGCGAGCTTAGCGTTCTTTATTAATTTTTTTCTTTTTGCTCAGCTCTTAGGAATCCCAGCGTGATGTTAAATAGCCTTTCTCATGAATTGAGCTATCAAATGCAAAAAGATATTTTTCAAATCCGACGGTAGTTCCAGAGAACAAACAAACTCTGCAGCTTTATTATTAGTATAGATCCGTGAACGGGATCAAAAGGATGTAGGAAAAAGTTGACCTAATAAGAAACTCCATAGCAGCCAGAATAAGGCCATACAGCATGAGTTCAGTCCCGAACACTTTGAAGAGAACTTTCCAGAGACTTGGCTTGCATCTCTCTCCGCGCCGCCTAGTATGCCGCACTTCGCGGTCCCATGCTTTTTGTACGGCATCACCTAAAGTATGGGCATGGATTAAACTAACATTTTTTATAGGCATGGAAACAGGTGAAGTAGAACCTTCCCCCTTATTTTCTCACAACTTTTTCTTTTTTGGTTTGTGTTCTTCTCTGCGTCATGTTTACCGCATTTAAACGTATTTTCATTGTTCCCTTACAGATAAACGCAGCACTACGAATAAAGTTTTGGTTTTGATGGGATTATGGGACTTACTTACAACATAGCTGGTGAAATGTGGATTTACCAGAAGGGTACTCCACCTCTGCCTATCCCTTAAGGAAATCCTGCAGTGATGTTATGTTTGGGACTAATGTTAAACCTTTGACCGGCTTTGTCATCATCATATCATACGAAAGACGTCCACTGCTGGGCATAAACCTCCCCAAGCATCGCCACATCGACTGGTTCCTTGCTTCTCGCATCCAGCGGATTCCTGCGACCTTCACCAGGTCATCGGTCCTCTTTGTGGGAGGCCTTCAGTGCTGCGAGCAATGTGCCCTGCCCACTGCCACTTAAGCTTACCAATTCTTCGGCCTATGTTGGTTACCTTTAACAATTTATAAATACAAGTTTTGCCTTGTTACCTAGCGCACTGGAGCGATGCTCAGGCAGGGGTGCATAGAGATCGGCGTCTTTGATATCGCGACTATAGCCCATTTTAAATGTTTCCAATGTCCACCTTTAGGAAAACACATCTCATTGAAATTTTGAAATGTAGTTACATCAAGAAGCAGTCGAGATTTTCTACTTTTATTGGAAAGATGGCGATCAACTGAACCAAGTACCCTCCAATAACTGCGTCTTTTGGAAAGTGTGCCACTAAATTTATTGTTGGGACATCAAACAATGAATCAATTCAGCATATCGCTGTCCACTGCTGGAGATAGGCCTCTCCCATGCTGCGTCACAACACCTTGTCGTCTGCCTTCCGCATCCAGTCCGTCCCAGGCACCTTTTACCGGACATGGTTTCCTGTGTAAAATGTGTATAGATAACTTTTTTGAGTGTTTGCCATTCTTCCTAACACTGTTTCTTACATACCCGAACGTCAAGATCGAGAATAAGTTAGCACCATGTCGAGGGTTCATCTCTCTTCTCTGTTTTGGCCCCGTATCCATTTTAATAGGAAATTATGTATAAAATGTTAAGGTTCCAATAGAATTACATAAAGTTTATAACGCAATCTAGATAGCTACGGCAAATCAGTTGTGCTTTATAGGGTAGTAGAAGGTACCACCTATTCGGTAAGTAGATAGTAGGTATTGCCCTAATGAAAAACAATTTAGTATGAATGTGAGGAATTATATGAAAGAGAAGGGAGTGAATGATAGCGTGACGGTTGACATTTATTTATTTGTTTAACAGGAACAATTTATATTCTGTTTGATACATTAGTTTACATTACATACATCATAATTAATTAAATTTAATATAAATTCTAAAAGTGAACATGCACAATAATAATAAAGTATCTATATAAAAAACATGTTTATAAAAATCAATAATAATAAATAGCAACTTTTGTTTTCTATAGAAAATTGGAATATTAATATTAAATTACAGTTCGTCCATTGAGTACAAGTTTTTATCCAACAGAAATGCTTTGAGCTTAGCCTTAAAAGAGCTATTGTTTAATAAAATTTTCAAATCCGCCGGCAGTCTATTAAACATTTGTACAGCTTGGTAATGAGGGCTATGCTTGACAATGTTTAAATTAGGTACAACTTTATTTTTAAAGTCCTTTCTACGAGTGTTTTCCCTGACTATTCTTTCTTCCCCAGACTCGTATTTATGGATATATTTTTTTAAAATTAACTAGCAACACAAGTATGTACCTATAGCTGGGCAATGTTTAGAATATTTTAAACGCTGAAAATGAGATCGACAGCTTTCTCTTTGTGTAATTCTGACAATTGTACGTATTGCTCTTTTTTGGAGAATGAAGGCTCGCTGAGAATTGTAACCGGGGGAAAAACTATTTTCCCCCAGAACTGTATACTGTTTCGAAGTCTGGATTCGACAAGAGCATGATATACCATTTTTAACTGTTCCGTATTTATTTCGTCTCTCAATGTCCTCAACGCATAACACGCAGATGATATAGTGCAGTCTATATGTGCCAGTTCTTTTTTCCAGTTCAGTAAATCAATCAAATGGATACCTAGAAATTTTATGTCTCTCACTAATTCTATCCTTTCATTGTTCAGGGTTATATGCATATTATCTTTATCTTTTAATATGTTTTTTAAATATTTATTATTAATGTATTTGCATTGAACCAAAACTGAAAAGCTGCCAACGTAGTATTGACCTTGTCTGTCAGTTCACTAATATTTTTCGCTCCTAAGTCCTACTACAGCGTTTGTGTCATCGGCAAAGACTACGAGATTAATGTCTGGAATGATTTCTTTTCTATAATTTATCACATCATTAGTGAAAATTAAAAAAAGAAGGGAAGGGAAGGAAGGAAGGAACAGAGAAGAATGGAAGAAGAAAACGTGTTGCGCCGACCCCAAGTAACATGAGATAAGGGCAGGAAGATGATGATGAACAGAGGCTTTATTATACTGTGACAGAGGATCACGTAGTATTATATTACATAAATTATGACCGTGCTACCAGTACCTTTTCACAATCGGAATGATTTTGAAGGATATTTCTAAACCATTACTTCATATATGTTTGAAAAATTTGCGCGACAACGTAAATAACGCAATGAATGTTGTTGAACTGTCAAAATGAAAGTCAGTGCTACTGGTAGTGTGTTACGCAATTACGTAAGTTGTTTGTAAGTTACAATTATGTACCTAAGTTACGTAAGTTGTTTATGTAGATAAGTAGGTACGTGTTAATCACGTAGGTACCTATCGAGATTTTTATAACATTCTCAATAATAATGAATAAGGAGGTACTGAAGTAACTATAAACAACCTCTCTCATTTGGGCTTGGAGCATAGAACAAACATATTAATTTGACCTACTACGTGACTATAAGCTTAATTTTCAATTCCAATTAATTTGGATTATTGATATAAATAACGAAATTATAAATACTCGTACATGTGGGTTTACATGCATTATGTCGCAAACAATTCTATAAAAAAGCAAGTTCTAGTGACACACAATTAAGTAAGAACAATGCTCTACATTCGAATTGCTTGTCTCCTTGTAAGCATTTGTCTGTGCGGGGTAAGTTTACTAAACATTTTTTGTTTTTAAACAATTTATTATCTAACAATTCATTTTCAAAAAAGGGCTTCTGGCTTAATAATACGGCAAAATAATACAGCTACATGGTGCGATCGAAGGCTAAGCATTGCTTGCCGCAGTCGGTTCGTGGATGGGTGACAACAATCCATTACTTATAGAGACCCCTCCGTGCTTCGGAAAGCATGTTCAGCCGTATTGGTCCCGGCTGTCATTTGTAGATCTTTGATAGTCGCTACGGGTACTCAGAAGCCCGAAAGTCTGACAGCCAGCCTTTAAGATTGGGTAATAGGACCAAGACTAAAACCCAGTAACTGGTTTGTGGAGGTGAAATAGGCAGTAGCTCCACGTAAAATACTAGAATTCATCTGCATCCGGTTAGACTAGAAGCCGACCCCAACATATTTAATTGGGAAAAGTTTAGACAGATTGATTGAGTGAGATTCCTTTCCAAATCGTATTTCCCTACTTTATAAAATGTAAAACTCTCATTTTATTTTGATGGCAGGCGCAGCAATGGTTATACCCAACGACAGTGCTATACCCATACCCAACACGATGCCGGTATGAGTCCTGCAGCACGGCACTCGAAGACCTCAACGTGTTACTGCAGCTCGCAAAAGCACTCGACGACGACGATAAAGGATGCTCCGGTCCCCAAAACCAACCGAATAGTGGTCTCAGCGATGAAATAATTATGAAGCTGGTCAATGCACTCATATATACGGCTACCCAGAACTGTGCTCCAATGCGCAATGATGGTTGCAAAGGAGGTTCTGGAGGAGGCGTCGGGGGTGCAAAAGGAGGTGGGTTAGGTGGTGGCGTAGGCGGTGCATTAGGGGGTGCATTAGGCGGTGGCCTAGGAGGTGCATTAAGTGGTGGCTTAGCGGGAGGACTAGAGGGCGGCTTAGGGGGTGCATTAGGAGGTGGCTTAGAGGGAGTACTAGAGGGCGGCTTAGGGGTTGTATTAGGCGGTGGCTTAGAGGGAGGACTAGAGGGCGGCTTAGGGGGTGCATTAGCCGGTGGCTTAGAGGGAGGACGAGAGGGCGACTTAGGGGGTGCATTAGGCGGTGGCTTAGGGCGGTGGGTTTACTTAGCTGATGATTAAAGTTTTGGGTAGGTATTTTATCATCATGTTTGAAATAAGTTTGGAAAATATTAGAATTTAAAACTTTAGAATGTTATTTTCAGTCAGTCAAGTCAAGAGTCTGACACTCCCTTCCGCTCCAACCAGAGCGGGAGGGGTCATTTGATGAATTCCCATCCGAAAAAAAAAAAAGAAGGTATTTTTCTTACTGTCAACTGGCCTATTGAGTATTGAGAGAGCGTTTCCTTTGTTATAATTTTCCTAATTAGACTACATGTTTTGTTCATTTATAGTTTTTTTTTTACAGCTGAAATGTATTTTATCTAATATGTCAATCAATCAACTCAGCCTATCGCAGTCCACTGCTGGACATAGGCCTCTCCCAGGCTGCTCCACAACACACTGTCCTCCGCCTTCCGCATCCAGTCCGTCCCAGCAACCTTCTTTAGGTCGTCCATCCATCTAACTGTATCTAATATGTACAAACTTCTAATTCTAAATAAACTACAAATTATTAAAATTAAAATATAATATCCTAACCTAACTAAAACTAATAAAAAACTAAAATATTGCGTTGAAATATTCATCCGCATCGTTGTCAACTGGTTATGTACCCAAGAGACTGGCGGCATTGCTACGTTTTATGGCAATGCTTAGCCTCTGACCAAGGTTTTAAGCCAGCCCTTGGATCACGGGAAGTCTCAACCAGTCGTTTAGAGATTTCATTGAACAAGCCAGATCTTGGACAGTAGATTGTCATTCAGACCACACATTGATTACGTAAGAGGCAAATTAATCCCGTTGACTGGAGCTCTGCGAAATATCGCTAAATGTGTGCCATTTCAATTACGCTACACAATTTACAATACTCTCATCAAACCGCACCTGGATTATCTAATACAAGTATGGTGACAGGCTGACAGGCCGATATTACACATCTTCATGACCTACAATAACGCAAAACAAAGCAATCAATACTCTGTTTAATTACAATTACTTAACACCTACAAAAGAACTTTACACTAAAACTAAACTATTTAACCTAAAAACATTATATACATACCACACATGCATACTAATTGTAGCGGTATCTACAACGCCACATGTGAACAACGCGTCATACTGACGTCACGCAAATCCTGCATCTTGCGAGATGCAGAGCTTACCGCGCAATTAGCATAGATACAATTTCCCAACATCAATCGTTGGGCAATTGCCCGCCAGACTAACCACCCGTCTGGTCGGAGGATCCTCCCTTTTCTATGGAGGATGAGTGAACTTTACATCCTGTTCTTCATGCCTCTAAATAATAAAGAAAATTCTAACTAACAAAATACACTCACAAATCATTTTCAAACGCAAAACTTACCACTACTACGCTAGGAATTGGGGATAGTATAGAACTGCCTTCAGTTAGAACCTTGTACGGAAGGAGAACCATACAGTTTGAGGGAGCGCAGCTTTATAATAAGTTACTTAAAGAAATAAGAGATTCCTCATCGATGATTAAAGTTGTATTTGGCCCACCAACAATAATAAACGAATACCACTGTATGTACGACAGAACGAACGACAATTATGTTTAATACAATAATATTTTATTTTCGTTAAGTGTCTCATATTTAAGTGAACTATGTATGTTCTTTTTTGAGAAATAAACTTCTTTAAACCGAAGCCATGAGCACTCGGACCCCACGGCCCGAGAGTTTCAACTCCAAACGGCTCGAAAATATAAGGTATTAGTCAGTCAGAGTCATTGTTCCTCTCAACCAAAGCACCTGCCATAATCTAATCTTTTCACCACCCTTGGTTGACTGGTAGAGAATGCCTAAGGCATTAAATCCGCCTTTGTACCTTTTTGTGTGAAAAGTTTATACATATAAATAAATAAATTAGCCAAAATTCAAAGGTGCCCGTTGTTAATACCGGCGAAGTCTACAAGTCCTAATGAAAATAAATAAAACACGTAAATATGAGTTTTATTTTATATTCCTAACCCATATCGTTTATTTATTTTATTATGTGCCTACGTATTTAATTTGTATTGACCCATACCTGTATAATAAAATAAATAAAGTAATAAAGTAAATCTGTGTATTCATATTTGCCGAGGTGAACTAAACACCGGACGCTAGTGGCGGCCTCTATGATGCCTTTACGTTCTTTCATAGGTAGGTTGTTTGAATCGTTTTCCCAATACAACCCATATGACCATGTCCTAGTACCCATGTCACAACAGCTTATGTATTGGGACATGGTCGTATGGATGGGTTATAAAAGCTTATCTTTAAATTGGAACTCCAGGGGTACGAGGAGTGGCTAGAGAGGCGCCACGGCGCCCTCACCTACCGCCTGACGCAGGTCCTCACCGGACACGGAAGTTTCGGGAGGTTCCTGCACATCATCAGGCGGGAGGAAACGCCCGGGTGTCACCATTGCCAGGATCGCCCAGAGGACACGGTGGAGCACACGGTGGAGGTCTGCCCCGCTTGGGCGGAGCACCGCCGTGTCCTCGTAGAGGCGATCGGCAGCGGCGGCGGCCTCTCGCGCCCGGCCCTGGTGCAAGCCATGGTCCGGAGCGAGAGGGAGTGGGAGGCAGTCGCCTCCTTCTGCGAAGCAGTCATGCTAGCGAAGGAGGTGGCGGGACGGATGAGGGAGAGAGCCTCCCGTCCCAGCCGCCGCGGGAGACGCCCCGGGCGTCGGGAGTCGAGTGAAGACTACCGGCCACCGTAGGCGCGGGCCTGCGGGCGGAGAGCAATGGGTAGCTCACCGCCCGATCAGGACCAGGCCCGTGCCGGACGGCGCGTAAGTGTTCCACGCGCGCCTCAAAGAGATGTCAGCATAACGAGGGGCCCCTCAGGGCCGAAGCCTGCCGGGTCAGCGGGATTGTCCGAAAGGGTTACCGCTACCCCGGAACATAAAGGGCGAAGGAAGGAACATGGGTGGGTTTTAGTCAGTAAGAGTCTGACACTCCCTTCCGCTCCACCCAGAGCGGGAGGGGTCATTTGATGATTTCCCATCCCGAAAAAAAAAAAAAAAAAAAAAAAAAAAAAAAAAAAAAAAAAAAAAAAAAAAAGGGGTACGAGGAAGCCGCGTGACGACTCCCGGCCACCGTAGGCGCGGGCCTGCGGGCGGAGAGCAATGGGTAGCTTACCGTCCGATCAGGACCAGGCCCGAGCCGGACGGCGCGTAAGTGTTCCACGCGCGCCTCAAAGAGTTTTCAGCACAATTTGAGCCGAAGCCTGCCGGGTCAGCGGGATTGTCCGAAAGGGTTACCGCTTCCCCGGAACATAAAGGGCGAAGGAAGGAACATGGGTTTTAGTCAGTAAGAGTCTGACACTCCCTTCCGCTCCACCCAGAGCGGGAGGGGTCATTTGATGATTTCCCAACAGAAAAGAAAAAAAAAAGGGTACGAGGAAACACCCTCGAAATTTTCAAAGACTATCTTAACAACCGGACCCAACGAGTAAAAATTGGAGAGCATATAAGTGAAGAAGTATCTACTGCTTATGGTGTACCCCAGAGAAGCATCTTAGGCCCCACCCTCTTCCAAATATATGTCAATGAGTTGTGCAGAATGACCATCTCCAACTCCAAGATCATTGCGTATGCAGACGACACCGCAGTCATAGTTTACAGACCAACTTGGGATAGCGTTAAGCGCCACGCAGAAGCGGCATTAACAAGTACAATAATGAAATGGCTCAACCTAAACTTACTTACCCTAAACTGCAACAAAACATCGTACATTCCATTCGCAACTAAACAACTTGCCCGACAAATCTTTTACCATAACAGCGCACACCGGCTCCAAACAATCCCCACAATGCTTATGTCAGACAATTACTAGAACTGATAATGTGAAATATCTGGGCGTCCAAATAGACGGAGGATTACGATGGGACAAACAGGTTGACACCATTACCACTAGATCTATGAAACTTTTGCATATTTTCAAATCCCTTAGAGACTCGGCTGCGCCTGAAACCCTGAAGATGGTGTACTATGCATTATGTCAATCCGTGAGCTGAGAGAGCCGTACTGAAGGTGATGTTGCGCAAACCTTATCGCTATCCCACTACTCAACTATACGCTGATGGCGAAGTACTTTCAGTGCGCCAGCTTTTTGTACTGCAGTCAGCTGTTAGAAAACACGCGTTCCCTCAACTGACCCTAAAAAAATGAAGAAACTACCCTTAAGTACCCCTCACAAAACCTCTATCGCTCAACACCAATACTACACATTAAGTACATACATCTACAAACAAATTCACATGAAATTAAACATTGTCGATCTAAATAAATATGAAATAAAATCAAAATTGACGGAATGGCAACTAGAACAGGACTATCTACACTACTACTACCTTACTTAAGTACGTCGCCTTACTACCTACATATCCCCAATCACACACAACACACACACACACACCCTCGCACACACACACACACACACACACCCTCACACACACACACACACACACCCTCGCACACACACACACACCCTTGTTTGTACAGACACCCTAACGAGGACCTTGTTAGTTCTTGACGGAACCGAGGACCCTCCAAAAAACTGGTTTAAATTAAATACCTTTTAAACTTAAATAATTACCAGTTTGTGCTGATGCTGTAGCCAGGGTCATTTCTTCACGAGGGAACTCCTCAATAGTTGATAGTATCGTCATCAAATTTGGCATACGCGTTATGTTTATCTAGTAACACCAAAATAATTAGCAGTTTGTGCAGATGCCAGGGTCGTTTCTTTATGGGGGAACTCCTCAATAGTTAGTAGCATCGTCTTCAAATTTAGCATACGAAAATAAAGTAAAACTAGAATTTAGGTTTAAAATGAGTAGAAAAATCAGAATTCAGAAACTTCAGTTTCATGATATTCAATACAATATCAAGTTATTATTTCGTTTCTTTCAGATCAGCCGGGATAAAGAAGAGATACGAGTAACTAAAGTCTACATTCTAGATCTCAAAGATGTTGGTATTGATTATGCCAAAGAATGTGGGTCCGTTTGCTATTTTTTTTTTATAAATCATGATTTAACTAATAGTGTTGATTATACAAAATATCATTATTTCTTTTAGTATCGGTTTCCATGATCCCGTAATGTGTTAATTAGCGAAAAAAGCAATAATTTTTGAATTTGACAGGCCGTTGACATGAATGATTTATCTTTAATAATTTTATAGCTAGTTATTAAGTTTTCATGTTTCCCAAATTATTTTGATCTCACTTGATAATATATTTCTTTGTTGTTTTCTAACTAAGCATTGTGTTAAGTAATGTTATGTTAAGTTTTTAGCCCAAATTATGTCGATCTTCTGGCGTCGTCTTATAATATTATGGTTTCTATAAGTCGTTTTGTTTGACTCGTTTTCTAACAACTGTCATGTAAGATTTCTAATCATGCTTCTCAAAGATATTGCTGCAACTTGATGATTATTTCTATAAGTAGATCGTTGGAAAAGTTTATTAAATAATTTGTTTCATTTTAAAATAAACCTACTTCTATTTCAGTAAAGTTTATGTTGTTTTCTTTAGTACGTTCATATTCTTTATGTCTTTCTAATTTTTGTTTGCTTCAAATCTTGCTGCCGACATTTCACCTAGGAAGGCATTTACTTTAGGTTCTTTATGAAGAGCACACGTATTCAGTTCCTGCCAATACAATATCTTATGGTGCAAATCATAATGTTGTATAAATCTAAGCAGGTTTAGGTACTTAGCACATACTGCAGAAGAAGCCTGATTATTACTTGTGCACCTAGTAGCTACTAACGATTTGTTTAAGGATTCAGTCTACCTTCGATTTTCTCCTTCATAATTTTATTTAAATGATAGCACACAGCTCTACTTCTACACACGAGGAAAACTGTCGAAACGAGGACTAGAGTACACACTGTTCGGAAAATCTAGCAAACCGAGGTCTTAAATACACATTGTCTGGGAAAGCTACCTAACCGAGGTCTTTTGTGTTAAAGTTAACACACAGGTCCTCGGATAATACAACAAACGTGAAATTAGTGTAAAGAGTCTGTGTATGAGGCGATAGTGGCACCATCTGGTGGATACACAATGTTTGTGTAAGATTATGAATAATCTTGATCAAACCGAGGTTCAGACATCTTTTTCGTATCACACACACACACGAACGCACACACACACACATCTCGTATAAAATATATACTTAAATTAGCTTTATTTATATCTTCAATCGCTCGGGTAGATCGATACACTCTACTATCATACTAAGCACCACATTCACTGTCTCTGGTTGCCTAGTTTGAGAGGCAGGGTTTTTCCATATTTTGTACAGATGTGTATTGCATTGTGTTACTAGTTACCAAAGCTCATTTAAAACTGTCTTTATATAAAACATGTTAAATCTGTATTTTCTATGAAATAAAGTTATTATTATTATGTCATTTATACAGGGTCAAATTAAGTTAGCTAGCGAAATTCTGCACCTAAGCACAATAAAATAAAAATGATTTGACGTTTTTTCTTAGAGGTCAACGACCGCTCGTAGTGTTGTTCCTTGAAGTACTTATAAGTTGAAAAAATGTGAATAGCAATCACGTTTGCGAAGTTTACACAAAAAAAAAACGTTTAACTCTCTCAATAATAATGAATAAGGAGATTCTGAAGTAACTATAAACAACCTCTCTCATTTGGGCTTGGAGCATAGAACAAACATATTGATTTGACTTACTACGTGACTATAAGCTTAATTTTCAATTCCAATTAATTTGCAACATTGATATAAATAACGAAATTATAAATACATGTGGTTTTACATGCATTATGTCGCAAACAATTCTTTAAATAAGCCAGTTCTAGTGACACACAATTAAGTAAGAACAATGCTCTACATTCGAATTACTTGTCTCCTTGTAAGCATTTTTTGTCTGTGCGGGGTAAGTTTACTAAAGATTTTTTTTTTTTTTAATAAATACATATTATTAAGTAACTATTATATTCATTTCTAAAAAGTGGCTCGTGGATGAATAATACGGCTAAATAATTACGTGTACTCAGAACCTGTGTCTGACAAACAGTCTTAAAGACTGGGTAATAGGACCAAGATTGTGGAAGTCAAATAGGCAGTAGCTCAACGTAAGACACTGGTATTCATCTGCATCCGGTTAGACTAGAAGCCGACCCCAACATATTTCGTTGGGAAAAGTTTAGACAGATTGATTGATTGAGATTCCTTTCCAAATCGTATTTCCCTACTTTATAAAATGTAAAACTCTCATTTTATTTTGATGGCAGGCGCAGCAATGGGTATACCCAACAGCAATGGTATACGCATACCCAACACGATGCCATGCCATGATGTATGAGTCCTGCAGCACGGCACTCGAAGACCTCAACGTGTTACTGCAGCTCGCAAAAGCACTCGACGACGACGATAAAGGATGCTCCGGTCGCCAAAACCAACCGAATAGCGGTCTCAGCGATGAAATCATTATGAAGCTGGTCAATGCACTCATATATTCGGCTACGCAGAACTGTGCTCCAATGCGCGACGATGGTTGCAAAGGAGGTTCTGGAGGCCAAGGTTCAGGAGGCGGCGTCGGGGGTGGAAAGGGAGGTGGGTTAGGTGGTGGCATAGGCGGTGGATTAGGGGGTGCATTAGGCGGTGGCTTAGGGGGAGGACTAGAGGGTGGCTTAGGGGGCGGACTAGAGGGCGGCTTAAGGGGGGCATTAGGCAGTGTCTTAGGGGGTGCATCAGGCGGTGGCTTAGGGGGTGCATTAGGCGGTAGCTTAGGGGGTGCATCAGGCGGTGGCTTAGGGGGTGCATTAGGCGATAGCTTAGGGGGTGCATCAGGCGGTGTCTTGGGTGGTGGCTTAGGGGGTGCATCAGGCGGTGGTTTAGGGGGTGTATCAAGCGGTGGCTTAGGGGGTGCATTAGGCGATAGCTTAGGGGGTGCATCAGGCGGTGTCTTAGGTGGTGGCTTAGGGGGTGCATCAGGCGGTGGCTTAGGGGGTGCATTAGGCGGTAGCTTAGGGGGTGCATCAGTCGGTGGCTTAGAGGATTCATTAGGCGGTGTCTTAGGTGGTGGACTAGAGGGCGGCTTAGAGGGGGCATTAGGCAGTGTCTTAGGGGGTGCATCAGGTGGTGGCTTAGGGGGAGGACTAGAGGGCGGCTTAGGGGGTACATCAGGCGGTGGCTTAGTGGGTGCATTAGGCGGTAGCTTAGTGGGTGCATCAGGCGGTGGCTTAGGGGGTGCATTAGGGGATAGCTTAGGGGGTGCATCAGGCGGTTTCTTAGGTGGTGGCTTAGGGGGTGCATCAGGCAGTGACTTAGGGGGTGCATTAGGCGGTAGCTTAGGGGGTGCATCAGGCGGTGGCTTAGGGGGTGCATTAGGCGATAGCTTAGGGGGTGCATCAGGCGGTGTCTTAGGTGGTGGCTTAGGGGGTGCATCAGGCGGTGGTTTAGGGAGTGCATCAGGCGGTGGCTTAGGGGGTGCATTAGGCGGAAGCTTAGGGGGTGCATCAGTCAGTGGCTTAGAGGGTGCATTAGGCTATAGCTTAGGGGGTGCATCAGGCGGTGTCTTAGGTGGTGGCTTAGGGGGTGCATCAGGCGATGGCTTAAAGGATTCATTAGGCGGTGCCTTAGGTGGTGGACTAGAGGGCGGCTTAGAGGGGGCATTAGGCAGTGTCTTAGGGGGTGGACTAAAGGGCAGCTTAGAGGGGGCATTAGGTAGTGTCTTAGGTGGTGCATCAGGTGGTGGCTTAGGGGGAGGACTAGAGGGCGGCTTAGGGGGTGCATTAGGGGATAGCTTAGGGGGTGCATCAGGCGGTGTCTTAGGTGGTGGCTTAGGGGGTGCATCAGGCAGTGACTTAGGGGGTGCATTAAGCAGTGTCTTAGGGGGTGCATCAGGCGGTGGCTTAGGGGGTGCATCAGGCGGTGTCTTAGGGGGTGCATTAGGTGGTAGCTTATGGGTTGCATCAGGCGGTAGCTTAGGGGGTGCATCAGGCGGTGGCTTAGGGGGTGCATTAGGCGATAGCTTAGGGGGTGCATCAGGCGGTGGCTTAGAGGATTCATTAGGCGGTGTCTTAGGTGGTGGACTAGAGGGCGGATTAGAGGGGGCATTAGGCAGTGTCTTAGGGGGTGCATCAGATGGTGGCTTAGGGGGAGGACTAGAGGGCGGCTTAGGGGGTACATCAGGCGGTGGCTTAGTGGGTGCATTAGGCGGTAGCTTAGGGAGTGCATCAGGCGGTGGCTTAGGGGGTGCATTAGGGGATAGCTTAGGGGGTGCATCAGGCGGTGTCTTAGGTGGTGGCTTAGGGGGTTCATGAGGCAGTGACTTAGGGGGTGCATTAAGCAGTGTCTTAGGGGGTGCATTAGGCGGTGGCTTAGGGGGTGCATTAGGCGGTAGCTTAGGGGGTGCATCAGGCGGTGGCTTAGGGGGTGCATTAGGGGATAGCTTAGGGGGTGCATCAGGCGGTGTCTTAGGTGGTGGCTTAGGGGGTGCATCAGGCGGTGGCTTAGGGGGTGCATCAGGCGGTGGCTTAGGGGGTGCATTAGGCGGTAGCTTAGGGGGTGCATCAGTCAGTGGCTTAGAGGGTGCATTAGGCTATAACTTAGGGGGTGCATCAGGCGGTGTCTTAGGTGGTGGCTTAGGGGGTGCACCAGGCGATGGCTTAAAGGATTCATTAGGCGGTGCCTTAGGTGGTGGACTAGAGGGCGGCTTAGAGGGGGCATTAGGCAGTGTCTTAGGGGGTGCATCAGGTGGTGGCTTAGGGGGAGGACTAGAGGGCGGCTTAGGGGGTGCATTAGGGGATAGCTTAGGGGGTGCATACGGCGGTGTCTTAGGTGGTGGCTTAGGGGATGCATCAGGCAGTGACTTAGGGGGTGCATTAAGCAGTGTCTTAGGGGGTGCATCAGGCGGTGGCTTAGGGGGTGCATTAGGCGGTAGCTTAGGGGGTGCATCAGGCGGTGGCTTAGGGGGTGCATTAGGCGGTAGCTTAGGGGGTGCATCAGTCGGTGGCTTAGAGGGTGCATTAGGCTATAGCTTAGGGGGTGCATCAGGCGGTGCCTTAGGTGGTGGCTTAGGGGGTGCATCAGGCGGTGGCTTAGAGGATTCATTAGGCGGTGTCTTAGGTGGTGGACTAGAGGGCGGATTAGAGGGGGCATTAGGCAGTGTCTTAGGTGGTGCATCAGGCGGTGGCTTAGGGGTTGCATTAGGGGATAGCTTAGGGGTGCATCAGGCGGTGTCTTAGGTGGTGGCTTAGGGGGTGCATTAGGCGGTGGCTTAGGGGGTGCATTAGGTGGTAGCTTAGGGGGTGCATCAGGCGGTGGCTTAGAGGATTCATTAGGCGGTGTCTTAGGTGGTGGACTAGAGGGCGGATTAGAGGGGGCATTAGGCAGTGTCTTAGGTGGTGCATCAGGCGGTGGCTTAGGGGTTGCATTAGGGGATAGCTTAGGGGTGCATCAGGCGGTGTCTTAGGTGGTGGCTTAGGGGGTGCATTAGGCGGTGGCTTAGGGGGTGCATTAGGTGGTAGCTTAGGGGGTGCATCAGGCGGTGGCTTAGGAGGTGCATTAGGCGATAGCTTAGGGGGTGCATCAGGCGGTGGCTTAGGGGATGCATTAGGCGGTTACTTAGGTGGCGATTAAAGTTTTGTGTAGGTATTTTGTCATCATGTTTGAAATATCATGTTTATAAAAAATAGAACGTCGTGTATTGTATTATTAGTATTGTATATTGGGCTTGTGTCCGCAACTTCAACTGTGTAAGTACTCCAAGCGCTTATTTTGCTTACATCCTTACCTAATTACAATACATTTGTAAGGTATTTTTCTTATTGTCAACTAGCCTATTGAGAAAAGGTTGCCTTCGTAATTAATTTTCCTAATTAGACTTCATGTTTTGTTTATAGTTTTTTTTACAGCTCAAATATATATTATCTAATATTGCCACGTTTTATGGCAATCCTTAGCCTCTGACCAAGGTTTTAAGCCAGCCCTTGGGTCAGCGTCAACCAGCCGTTTAGAGATTTCATTGAACAAGCCATGAGCACTTGGACCCCACGGCCCGAGGGTTTTAACTCCAAACGGCTCGGCTTAATTAGTCTTTATTATTATAGCTAAAACTGTTTGCATGCCTTACTTATAGTAGTTAGTATAAGGATCATTTTAAACTTAACATCTGTAACTTGTACCTACTTTCTGTCCAAATAAAGAACTATTCTATTCTATTCTATTTTCGAAAATATAAGGTATTAGTCAGTCAGAGTCAGAGTCATTGTTCCTCTCAACCAAAGCACCCGCCATCTAATCTTTTCACCACCCTTGGTTGACTGGTAGAAAATGCCTAAGGCATTAAATCCGCCTTTGTACCTTTTTGTGCGAAAAATTTAAATAAATAAATGAATTAGTCAAAATTCAAAGGTGCCCCTTGTTAAGACCGGCGAAATCTACAAGTCCTAATGAAAATAATTATAACACGTAAATATGAGTTTTGTTGTATATTCCTAAGCCATATTTTATTTATTTTGTTATGTGCCTACGTATTTAATTTGAATTGACATTGTTGCTGTGTAATTATAAATCTGTGTTTTAAAAGGCAGTGGTGCATTCAGGTTACATCCAGTCCATCCATCCCGTGGTCAGTACAGTCACATAAGCCAATCTATTCCTCAACCATTACAGTCTCACGACACACACAACTTTCAACAATTAACTACACACAGCCAACGCGTTCCAACAACGACAACATCTGTCAGTGAACTGCCGATCGATTCTGTAAAATTCTAAGTTCTAACCGTGAAAAGTTAGGTTAAGTGAGCTTAGAGTGAGCTGTCAATCGTGTCAATCCCTAGCATTAGTTGGAATGACATATCCACGGAGTACTTTGTATTTACTTCGTGGACATATCACTCCACGCTCACTTCACCTAAGTGTTCATGGTGAGATGGTTACAGAATCGCACTGCTGGTCGAGACTCCAAGAAAAAGAAAACTGCGCAAGCAGTAACAGTTTAAAAATAAAAAAAAGTCGCAGACTGCAAGCAAAAACGCGATACTTGCCAAAAAAAAGGTCAATACTCTACAAGGTCTTCTTAACAATTTAGAAGAAAGATCACTGATAGACAAAGAAGATAAACTAGTCTTGAGCAAAATTGGTGTTACGGAGAAGGAACCTCTTAAACGACAGATGAAAAAAAGTGATAAGCTTCCTAGGACGAAATATTCATCAGACTTGAGATCTTTTGCACTCACTCTGCATTACTACTCAGCAAAGGCGTATAAGTACGTACGCAAGGTATTTCAGACTTGCCTTCCTCATCTAAGCGGTATAGCACCATCGATGGACAGCCCGGTTTCACCAAAGAGAGTTTGTTTGCTTTAAAACTTAGAGCTGAACAGGAAAAGATCAAAATTTACTGCGCTCTTGTTTTTGACGAGATGAAAATCAAGCTTTATCCAGAGTGGGATCCTCAAACAAAAATATATTTTGCTTGTGTTAGCCAGGATTTGAGTCGATTTCTGACAGCTCCGACAAAGCAACTGACGCTCTTGTTTTTTTACTTGTGGGTATAAATAAAATATTTAGAGTGCCTATTGGATATTTTTTGGTAAAAGGCACAAAAGCCGCACAAAAGTCACGTCTAGTCTCAGAAGCTTTGTCACTTGTCCACGAAACTGGGGTTGAAATCTAATCACTGACATGTGACGGTGTAAAAGCTAATCTCGCCATGGCAGAAGAGTTGGGATATTGTTTTCAAGGCCCGAATAATTTGCAGACCTGTTTTTTGGACCCTTCCTCGGGTCAAAGGGTTTCGCCGATCCCTGTTACATGCTGAAACTCATTAGAAACACATTTTCAGATTATGAATATTTCATAAACGAATCGAAGGACCACATAAAATTTGAATATATTAAAAGATTGCATGATCTGCAAGAAAAAGAATCATTCTATTTAGCAAACAAACTCCGAGCGAATCATATATATTATTCAGCCAGATTGTCCGAAAGGGTTACCGCTACCCCGGAACATAAAGGGCAAAGGAAGGAACATCCGTCTGACACTCCCTTCCGCTCCACCCAGAGCGGGAGGGGTCATTTGATGATTTCCCATCAGGGAAAAAAAAAATCATATATATTATAAAACTAAAATAATGAATGAATGAGCTGGCGACTCAAATTGGACCCAAAACAATAATACAATATATAATTGGACCCTTTGGGTCTGCAAATTCAGAAATTTTCAAAATGTTTTTGCAAAGTAATAACTTTGCAAACACATTTTGAAAATTTCTGAATTTGTCGATGTTGAAGCTACAGCAAACTCCATAAAGTTAATGAATGATGTATTCGATATCTTCGATTCACGAACAATAAGTTATGGGTATTAAGAGCACTTAGCAAAGACAACTACCAAGCAGCTTTCGACCGACTTCAAGAAACTCGTCAAGTGCTCTTACAATTAGATGTTGACCAAGAAGAAAATGGCAAGCCATTAATGGTCCGAAAGAACATATTAAAATAGCCACGTTATACTGGCTTTCTATGCGTATTGATATGTATAGAGAGTACTTAGGTTTTGTTTCAGGACCTGGTACTAAATGATATATTAAAATATGTCTCTATGTATAAAATTAGCCAGGACCACAACGAAATGTTCTTTTCCGTCATTCGCAGCCACGGTGGTTACAATGATAACCCCACTGCACGTCAATTCGAAGCCATTTACAAAAAATAACTAATACATACAGAATTCCAAACAACATCTACAGGCACAAATTGATTCCACTGGAAAAAAATACTATTCTGAACTGTACGGACGACAGCAGGTCAAGCTACCCGAAACTGTCAAATTTTCCCAATCCTGCCCAACCTTGAGCCTTAATGCTTTTACGATAAAGTTGAAAATCTATTAAAGAGATTTGACAGATTGTAGTAGCTTGATGTGCTTGCGTCTGTACCTCAGCTATTGAAAAAAGTAACAAGACTGTCATAATACGCGGCGATGAAGATAAGGAACCGCAGATAAACATAACCCTAAGTAATGAAGACATGTTAGAGGATATTGAAAGTCAAATATTATTTCACCCTTTGGAGGGAAAGCAATTGAATATATTGCAGGGTTCTCGGCATTTACTGCATTAAAAACTTTGAAATGTGCCACTTGCATAAGAGGGCTGTTAGGACCTGTCAATAATAAAGCCTCATATACCAAACAGCCGAGGATATCTGCTATATGCTTCACGACCGGTATATCGATTTGTGCCGAATTTGCGAAAACGAAATTCGTAAGAAATTGATTGATAAAAGTCAACCCAGTTCAAAAATAACCACTCAATTTATCGTTTCAAATTCACTGAAACATAATGTGGGAAAATAACTTTTTCCTAATATTGCACATCATGCGTATGATAACGGGATAATTAACCATACTTTAGAATTAGCGAATGTGATTATGGAAAAGTACACAAGTGTTCGTTTATCCTTTTTAACCAAAAAAGTATATCCGCAGAAATGTGTTCGACATCTATACTTATAATAAATCTGTAGAAGTGAAAATTCTGTACATTGAAAATATCAAAAAAATAAATGGTAGGGGGTGTTACTAGACCGACACAGAACCCAAAAGTGTGATCAAAATTTTTTTTGTCTGTCTGTCTGTCTGTTTGTTCAGGCATCACGCAAAAACTACCGGTTCGATTACGATGAAACTTGGTATAATTACACTTTAATTTTGCGGTTCGATCCCTAGATCCGATTACTGTGCCAACCGCAATAATAAGTTTGTCGTAGGTTACGTCACCCGCAGTGGAGTTCACAGGGGCGCTGCACACGGCTAAGATACTATAATATTTTATCTTAAGATCCAATATCGCAAAATCCCTTAAAACTAATATCTTAGTTTTTAGGGATTTTGCTTATTTATTGAGTTTAGATTAGTTATCATCAGAAATAGGTTTATTTAGGTAGGTAGGTATTTTATTTTCTGTTATTGAGATTATTTTTTTTTTAATTAGGTAGGTAGGTACTTAGGTTTACTTTTATAAGGCGTAGACGTAATTAATAAATAATGATTAAGATCTCATAATTCATTCATTTCTGAATGAATTATGAGATGTTAATCATTATTTTCAAAAACAATTACCTTCTGAAGAGTGAAGTGGGGTCTTAAAAAATAACAGATTTGACTAAATGCGTATGAAAATGAAAATATGAACGCTAAGTACTTATATAAATAACATTTTATTTTTATTTTTGTTTGTCTGTTTGTTGCGGCTAATCTTCGAAACGGCTGGACCGATTCTGACGGGACTTTCACTGGTAGATAGCTGATGTTATGGAGTAACATAGATTTAATTATTTAAACTTTTTGCATACAAAAAAGGTACAAAGGCTGACTTAATGCCGTAGGTAATAGGCTGTATAGGCTACTTTTTGTTTCGGTAGCATGTTCCCGTGGGATAATTTCCGACATCCACGCGGGCGAAGCCGCGGGCAGAAGCTAGTGTTACATAAACTGGTACATTTAAAAAATCAGTAATTTCGTCTAGTCGTCATCATTCAGACATATAAAACTATGAACTAGATTATGGCTATGAAGCCACACCCGCATGTTTTCCTATATAAGATATCAAACACATTTACCTAGTTTGTTTCACCATTTAGCTAGGCAATACCGAACTCAAATAGTTCTAAAAAACAAAAAAACGGACGTGTAAAAGTGTTATTTATAACAAAATAATAAAAATATATTTGATTGAATGTATTATGTATATTCTACCTTTTCCTACTTTTTGACACGTATATATTAGAAGCTTTGTTCTGTATTCTGAGAGACCGTATTAAAGAACGGGGCTCAAGTATGAATCCCGAATTGCTGACCCTAAAATAGAGAATGATAGGAAAGTAATAATAATATGATATTATTTAGTAGGTAATAAGAAAAAATGTTTGACTATAAAAATAAATACAATTATTCTTTTTCTTTAACAGTAAATAACTCTAATTTCTACTACTAATACATATCTCTAATTTCCCTACATTTTGACAAGTTTTTGACATTTGATGGTCGCTGAGATGCTATGTCAAGTCAATGCTGAGATGAGATTGCGACTAGATTTTGAACGGGAATTGGCCTATCTGTTACAACTTGATCGAGTTTTACAAAATTATTTGACGTCTTTTCTTAGGGGTCAACGACTGCTCGTAGTGTTGTTACTTGAAGTATATGTTGAGAAAATGTGAATACTAATCACGCCTGTGAAATTTACATAAAAAAACTGTTTTTTTTTTTGTTAAACATATAGTTCAAATAAATACACCAACAGCGGTCGATGACCCCACAAAAAGACATCAAATTAATTTACTTTTGATTTCCCATCACGTCTGCGGAGTTTCGCTACCTAATTTAATTTGACTCGGTATACATACATACACATTACCCTCCTTCTAGGGTAGTTGGATAAAAACAATCTTGTTGTTTTCATCCATAAAAATAATGTATGATAAGATAGTAACTTATTCATCCTTTTTCGGATCACACAAGTAACAATCGAACTAATATAGTCGACTGATTCGAGTATTATCTCGACTCGAATGTTCGATTTGAATTATTGTTAGTGTCCCTCACTCACTACTCGTTGCTGCTCCTGTCATCAAATACGTTGAATGACGTTTGTTTGATTTTTGAATTTATTGGATTTTCCTAAAGTAAATTAATTATTTTGTTATTTTAATTATAGATAAGTTAAAAAAACTTTTTAATTAAGTAATTTTGCTAGCTATGTAAATAAAAACTTATTTTCGTGGAGTCAAATGTCAAGATGACTTCAGAGACCGAAACTATAAAAACAAATGAATTTCTAAGACGACGAAAGCTGAGACTTCAACAGGTTTGAATTATGTTATGATTGTTATTTTGAAATATATTTATAAATAAAAATTAGTCAAGTACCGACAAAGTATACAATGCGAGAGCATTTTTAGGTCCGCGAACAGTCTAAAGACATCGCAAAGAAAATAAGACAGCGCGCCAAGGTTGAAAAGTTACGACAAGTTGTTGATCTAGACGCAAAGAAACAAAAGGAATATTTTGAATGTCAAGGGAAACTGGTCAAGCGACTGGAGGTGCTGTATGCGAAAGGGTTGGAAAACTTTGGCGCGAGTCATCATAGTGCATCCGAATTGACACAGCAAGGTGAGTTAGCGTTTTATATATTATGCTGTTGTTGTTGATCTCGATCTATCAATTTTTTTTTTTTATCTCTATTTCTTTGGGTTGCATGCAGTAGTTCTTCTTCAATACATTCTACATGTGAATATTATGGCAAACACTGTAAAGATACCTCTCTTTCGGAATGTAGCTACAATATTTGAGAATGTTACTCTTTAATTAGTTGGTAAGTTATCAGTTTTTGTTAGTAGATGGAGTAGCAAAGACAGACTTGTCTCAGTTGCGGGGTAAGGAGGCTACAAATGAACTGAGAAAGAGAAAGCAGGAGAAATTAGATCAACAGAAAAAATTGCTGGACAGAAAAGTGCATGCCAGGTGAGGACGTCATAATTATTAAGCTATCTATTATAGAACAAATAAATTTTTGAGTGTATATGTGAAATGATCTATTTTGATCTGAAATTGGGTTTGATTTGTGTAGTTAGGAATATGTTGAAGCATTAAAAAATTTAAAAATAAGTTTATATTTCAATATAAGAATCAGAATCATTTATTTGCAAAGAATGTAGGTAACAAAACATAGTTTAGATGGCGCAAAGAATAAGCTGGTATTAAAAGAATTTTAAACAAACCTTTTCATTGAAACTCAATTGAAACTGATTTTCTACATGTTACCATTATTGTGTTCCACAGGGAGGTTGCTAATGTAATAAGCCGGGACAAGACATCTGTGGTAGCTAATAAGCTTTTGTGCAAATCTTCAAGTATAAAAGTTTCTGATGATTCTTCCCAGAAGGCCGGAGGTTCCTCAGACCTTGCAAACTCAAAGGAAAGTGACAAACATGCAGGAACAAGTAACAATGATGAAGAGGCTGTGAAGAAAAGTGACATGGCCACACAGTGGGACATGGAGACCATACCTGAGTGGGAACCCTCAGTGCCAGCACTCTCACTTCCTACCGACAAAGACACTCCTCAGAATTCTGATGATTTGATAGGCAGTAAAGCTGACAAGAGCCATAGAATAGACTTGTTTGCCCTCAGCAAGGATATGCCATCCAGTTTACGAGGCAAGCACACACATGAAATGAAAGATAGAGAACCAGGAAGACCTTCCTTGACCATAGTTTCAGAATACCTGCAGAACAGAAAGCTGCGCCTACGAGAAACTGAACCAATATTCACAAATAAGAAGACACCAGAAGATATGCAAAGCTTGAAACAAACAATAGAACGCACCAGAACTGCTAGGCCTGAAGGTATTCCTTTTAATGTTTGCCAAGTGCATGACCACCAAATCATTCCAGTGCCGGCCTGGCGAGCAGAAAGGAGCTGCCAGTTTTGTTCTCGCAAAGTTAACTATGATAGTCCTGAACCTAGTAAACAGTTTCAATCTGTGACTAATGCCCAAATTAACCAGATATTTAGTTCCATAAGACCGGTGAGGCAAGCTAATATACTACCAAGCCCTGTTGTCAGGGGGAGAAGCCCATTTAGAAGGAGTAAAGTTGGTCCAACAATTTGTAAGCAATATTGTGATGCAAATAATAAGCAATAGTGGCTTTGTAATCCATCGGAGTTGGGTCCATCACATCTTATGTTCAACTTTCACTTTTACCATAACATTTAATATTTCATGTATTCTTGTATTCATTGCCCATTGTAAATGTTTCATTATGTGTAAATCAAGTTTTTATATTGTAAAGACATGCATCAAGCGTACTTGAAGAATTAGAATCAATTTGATTGTCAACAACACCAAGATAATAATAATATGCCTCTTACAGTTCCAGGTAAAGCACCTGCCTCCAATAACAAAGCTAAGAATATTTCGGAGTATCCTGTTCAAAGGAAGAGCTCTGTTTTAATGTACAACCACTCTACAAGAGACACCAGAGACTTGCCTTTTGGTGACAAGCTTGTAGTCAGAGACCTGCAGTCTGAAGAGGATGCATACTCCCAGGCCATGAGGGAGGAGTCAGCCCTTGGTGTTAGAGACAAGGGACAAAGGAAAGTCCAGGATATGAGGAACAAGGTTGCAGTGACTAAGCAAAATGTTGAGAAAGAGTATAAAGACACTATGAATTTCTTGAATGCCTTGCCTAAGGATAAGGGTGGCAAAGTTATTGTGAGTATGACAAGGTTTTTTAGGGTTCCGTACCCAAAGGGTAAAAACGGGACCCTATTACTAAGACTCCACTGTCCGTCTGTCTGTCTGTCACCAGGCTTTATCTCATGAACAGTGATAGCTAGACATTTGAAATTTTCTCAGATATATTTCTGTTACCGCTATAACTACAAATACTAAAAACAATAAAATAAATATTTAAGTGGGGCTCCCATACAACAAACGTGGTTTTTTTGACGTTTTTTGCTCGATGTTAATTACAGCAACAGGTAGACGCTTGAAATATTCACAGAATATTTAGTTGTATATTCACTTTAAAAATAAAATAAATATTTAAGGGGGCTCCCATACAACAGACGTGATTTTTATAGATAATGGTACGAATCCCTTTGTGCGCGAGTCCGACTCGCACTTGGTTTCTTTAGATTTGTTTTCTGCAGCACTCAATTCCCATACACAATTAAAAATAATATTAGAACTTGTACTTCCATACTCGTCTATAAAAACAAATAAAATTGAAGTGTCTGTTTGTAATGTCAAAATAACAGCTTTTTACTAAATGTATACATATGAAAGTGTGTACGGTAATAATAAAAAAAAAAAAAAAATTTTGTCTGTTTTTCCGCCTAATCTCCTTAATGGCGGAACCGATTTTGACACTGGCAGATAGCAGAAGGCCAATTCTCGTAATTTAAAACGTTCAAAATCTAGTTGCAGTCTCATCTCGGCGACAAACAAATATCAAAAACTTGTCAAAATGTAGGGAACTTAGACGTATTTTTGACAGATTGAGACCGGGATCAGACTATGAACGTTCTTAAAATTACGAGAATTGCCCCTCTGATATTATAAGAATATGTAACTTAGGCTACTTTTATTTAAAAAAAATAGAAATCGTTTAAAAAAAATAATTAGTAAAGAGATACATTATTGTTTTTCGACATCCACGCGAACGAAGTCGCGGGCACAGCTAGTCCATCTGTAAAAATGTTAAGAAAACTTTCTAAGGTAATGGTTAAGTACTTTATTATTTCAGAAAAATGCGTATAGGGACGAGCGTCGGCAGCAAATGCAGTATGAGAACCGTCAGCAAAAGTTGCAACAAGAATTCAATAAAATAGAAAAGGAATGTAGTAAACATAACGGTTCGGTAAATATTCCATTTGTCTCAAAAAATATTTTAAACAATTTTTGAAATTCACTCAGTTTAACTACATACAACATAACATGCTTTTATTTTCAGAAAAGTCGCAGCCAATGCAAATCACCTGTTAGACAGATTAGAGATATAGATGACAATTTTGACAGCAGAGACTTCCAATACTCTTGGATGCCTGTGCCTGAGACTGACGGCAACCTCGCCATCCATGCAATACCTAACACAGTGAAACAGGGCAAGTCTGGCAACAGTGTCAAGTTTAGCCAAGTTGATAGTTACCACGAGTACAGGTCACGTCATAAGCACACACCTCCAACTAAAGACACTTCTCACGACAAACCTGGCAAAAGAATGATTGAAACTGTGGTAATTGATAAGAACACCACGGAATCTTCTGATAGCTCTTCCATTACCTCAGACACAAGTTCATTAGTAAATATGAGAGTTAAAAAGAAGAGGAAACATAGGAATGCTAAAGAGATAAATCAGAATCTATCGGATGCCGAGAGAATTATAATATACAAAGTACTGGATTCAAAAACTGAAAAGAAGACAAAAAGACAAACTAAACTTTTGAATGAAATTGCCAAATCATTGACATGTATCGGAAAAATTCAACAAACTGACCACACGTCAACTAGCAAGAGTGCTGAAAATGCAGTGTCATTTGAGCAACTGAATGAAGGTATTTTTATTTACGCTACCTGCTTATTAAAATATTATGTTAGGCTGCTACTTCAGTAAATAATTTACTTAAGTAGCACTAGCAATTATTCAGCGTAAAATTCATCCCTTAATAGTAGTTTTTTTTATGAAAATAATCTATGTCTGCTAAGGCTAGTGAAGCCCACTTTTAGGCAGCCTAAAACATTTCGTGGACCGGCTCATAAATTTGTTTTGTTAAAATTTAAAAATTAATCATTCTTTTTCAGGTATCTACAAGATGGTGGAGGAACAGGGGTGCGTTTTTATGAATTTTTTATAACTTATGATTCTATCCCATCCCTCTTCCTTTCCTACTATTACCCATTCCTATCCTTCGGCAGGGCAGGCTACAAGATGAGTTGTTGCACTACTAATGTTGAGATGTGGCGGTCTACCACACCTCACAAATCTTGGTGGTAAATTATTAATGACACATTATTAATTCATACTTACATTTTACTATAGTTTAATAACTCTTGATAATAAGTAGTTTATTGTTTGGTCATATTAGTGTATTATTTATCATACATAGTGCAATTAAAAAACACAAAAACACTCGCCTCTGAATACTTAAACGACAGTTAACTTTGAGAGCCATACCTCACCGAGACGCCACGGCGGCGCAGCCAGGTCGCGTCGCCAACAAAACGTTAACCGCGTTAGCGTTAGCTGCGTAACCAAGCGGACGCCCAGATGTGGCCCACCCACTATATAGCTGTACACGTTTAGTTGGTAGCGTGACCTGGCGATGTCACCATGACTTCCCGGTGAGGTATGGCCAGTAAGACATTCTGAAAGTCATCGTTTCCCTCAAAAAAGCCATTGTTCATCCAATCTTCAAAACAGGTGACAGAGGCAGTGTAAATAATTATCGACCAATCTCAGTACTTCCAGTGGTTTCAAAAATATTGGAAAGAATCATCTACAAAAATATTCTCAACTTTCTGGACACGTATAAAATCATCGCTAAAAACCAGTACGGCTTTAGAAAGGGGGTATCAACGGAAGACGCTGTATTAGCTCTGCTGGACTCTGTTGTCAACAAAATTGACTGTAAACACAAATGTGCCGGCATATTTCTGGACCTCTCTAAGGCCTTCGACACTGTCTCTGTCCCTATTTTACTTGGAAAATTAGAACATATCGGAATACGCGGCACAGCGTTCAACTTGCTCAGCGATTTTCTATCGGACCGGACCCAGTGCGTTAAAACAGGAGAGTATGTCAGTAGTGAAAAACTACTAGATTTCGGTGTGCCACAAGGAAGTTTGCTCAGCCCCCTCCTCTTCCAAATCTATATTAACGAACTCTGTCTACTCACCCTCCTTTCTACTCAGATTATAGCGTACGCCGATGACACTGTTTTACTGTCCAGCGGAAATGACTGGGAAACTGCTAGGGAGGCTGCTGAAAGGTCCTTGACCCAAGTAATGATCTGGTTGGGCAATAATAGCTTAACTTTGATCGTCAGCAAAACCAACTTTATAACCTTTGGTTCCAGACCCTCTACCCTTCCTTCTGACCTCTCACTGCAAATCAAAGCCCATGTCTGTGGTGAGCATAACCGCAACAATCCCCGTTCATGCCAGACTGTGACGAGAGCCTCCTCCGTCAAGTATCTCGGCCTTTATCTTGATTCAGGTCTAAGCTGGAAGACCCACATCGAATCTCTCTCTGCGCGCACTAGAAAACTCATTTACATTTTCAAAAAGTTGAGAACTCCCGCCCATAAGGATACCCTAAAAATGGTTTACACCGCTCTATGTGAATCAACATTAAGTTACTATATCGTTGCGTGGGGTGGTGCAGCCAAAACAATCCTCATACCAGCTGAAAGA
The DNA here is from genome assembly GCA_911387795.2 of Apamea monoglypha. Taxonomy (NCBI): domain Eukaryota; kingdom Metazoa; phylum Arthropoda; class Insecta; order Lepidoptera; family Noctuidae; genus Apamea; species Apamea monoglypha. Next base: position 14,270,354 of record OU426916.1, read on the forward strand.
GCCCAACGTGCAGTAATCAAAGTCCTGTTAAGCAAACCATTTAGGTACCCAACTCAACAAGTTTATTCGGACTTTAAGGTACTGACAATCCGTCAAATGTTTATGCTTCGTGCGATCACACGTGCTCATAAAATTTCCCCTCCCAGTAGATGTAAAAGCCCTGCGCTCAGAAGAAGACCCAAACCCAACGTCCCAGTTTGTACAAATACCACCTTTGCACGGCGGCATAACCGTTATTTAAGCACATTGTTATACAATAAACTGCACAACACATTAAGCATTCATTCTTTGAACAAATTCCAATGTAAACAAAAAATAAAGGAATATTTGCTAACCCTAAACTATGGCGACGCAGAAGAATTACTCAAACCGTAACTTAAACAGAACAGATTAGGCACCCTCTCACACAGACACACCTGCACTTACTCACCCATCGACACCCACACACACACAGCTACACTCACACAATCACACACACCCGGCACTTATGTAGTTACTCTGTTTTCCTTTACCTTCCCCCAGTTTTTTATCTCCAAATTAATTGTATTTCTCTAGTTTATTTTTTACAAAAGTGCACATTAATAATTTGTACGTAATTATCATAGTATCTAGAATGGACGAATGGATGTCCCTTGTAACACAGGTTTTGCCTAGCATGGGGGTCATTGATCATATATTATGTACCAGGCTATTCGTACGCTTAAATTAAGTGTCACCCTGTATCTGTGTACCTTGTTTTTATGTCTAATGAATTATTATTATTATCCAGTTGCTACAAAACATCTTTCAGTGTTAGAAACAACCTAATCGTTGGAGAGCTTGGCTTAAGTTTATTAATTGACTTCACAGGGACAACATAGCCTCGATGTACTATGACGTTCGTGAAAAGGTGGCAGCTGCTCGTTCTGAAGACGTAAATTTTCGCTCATGTCACTGTAAGACTCCATGTAAAAGTCAACAGTGTGATAGAGGTCTGTATTACTAGTTCGCCAGTTGTATTCCAATGAAGTGTGCGTTTTTATTCATCTTTTTTTATTTTTTTTAGGTCCTGTCCTACAGTGGGAGAGCGGCGATTGTCCTGCACCTGTACCGTAAGTATACAATATTCTTTTGGGTTTTAAATTCTAAATAGGAACAGAAAACATAATAGATAATATGAAACTATTATTTTTAGGACAACAACAAATGAGAGTCAGTTGCCCGGCACATCCAAAGAAAAGGCGAGCGAGCCTCCTCCGGCTCCTCAACCTTCTATTGCGCCATCATCATCCTCATTTATAACAGCCACCAACGACAAAGGCAGTGCATCTGAAGGTGGGTACATTAAATTAGTTGACGAAGCTGGCCAGGAGGCAGGGAAATTCTTTATAGATTCTTCTGGACTCCTTAATAATAATGCTTACGAAGTAGTCATACAACTTCGAAAGAAAGATAAAGCGCAACAAGAAAATATACCTAATGACAACACAGTGCTCAACCAGAATAAACAGTCTGGAAGGGAAATTAATAATAATTGTAATGAAAATAACCGACCTGCCAGCCGTGAGACCGACGTAAACGAAGGGCAGGCAGCTTCTGACGGAGACGTTCGCAATGCACGGGGCTACAGAAACGATGTTGATAAACAATCCACTAAGATTCCACCTCAACCCGATCCCACAACTGCAAATGCCTTTTCTGAAAAACCAAACATGCCTCCTGACAATAATGAAAAACATGACATTGAAACTAATACTGAAAATGATGATATATGTTTTGTACAACCAGAGAATAAAAAAGATATATGTGAAAAAGGTATATATACATGTTTAATTGAAGGACCAAAAGTAGAACAACTCCCTAGACCGTCGACAACTACATACACACAAACCACCCCAAGCTCCCCGATTCACAGACCTGTCTTCTTTCACATGAGTTCCTCGACTTCCACTGCTTATATGAGTCCACCAGAAATGATTTTACCTAAATATTTAAGACATGATTGTGCCACCACTGAAGATGAAACATATGATCCAATACATACTATGGAACTAATTGGAAAAGAATACCGCGAAGAATTGGCTGATTGTATTTGCCGAAAATGTATGCTCGCTAAAAAGGTGGGAAACAAAGTAAATGTACCAGCGGACTCTCTGAAGAAAAAATGTGAAAATATAGAAACTATGACACAAACGACTTCAGCAAATAATAGTCCTGAACGACAGAAACCTCATGATGGTCTTAAAGAAAGAAAGGTGCCCTGCAAAAGTGCACCAATTGATAAACCAAAATGCACACATAATCGTAGAAATGTTGATCATGTGAAAGGACATTGTCATAGAAACAAAAGACCTTCAGCGGAAAGTTTTCGCTCGTCGCGAAACTTTAATAACCTCGTCGGTATAGATTTGACTTCAAGAAATAGATACAAATTTACAAGTTCTTGTCGGGATAAAAAACCGGACCAAACTAGATTAAATCCAATTATTAGAGACTATGTGAATAAATTATTGGCTCTGAACAGAGAAGGGCTTAAAGCAGTTGAAGTAGCAGATCAAGAATGCAGCTCGGTGGGCACTCCAGGCAGCTCAATAATTAATGTACCATTTAACGTCGATGAGAGAAAATCCTCACTATTGAATACGATTTCCTTAGAACAAATAAAAAACCTGTTAAAACAGCAAATCATGGAGGAGCAACTAACAAAAAACATAAATTGCCCACAAAATTCATGTGTTTCTTCAGAAGCTAATAACAAGAAAAATCTGAGATATTATTCATCTCGAACATCCCGCAAAAAGCCTGTACACAAAGTAAAGTCCTTAAATATTTCCAAACACTTTCTAAAGCAAATTAAAACTGGGCAGGAAAAGTCCAAAAAACCCCCACCGCAGTCATCGACGGAAGGAAAAAACAAAGTGGCTGGGAGTCGTACAGTGAAAAAAACACGCAGCAAAAGCCCACCATCACCGAGGCAGGCGTATATGGAGCCGTACTCCAGATTCAATGATTCTGAATCTACAGCGAAAAATTCTAGAGGGATTGAAAGCATTAAAACACGCACCAAAACTATTTCTCCTAAAAAATCGAGAAACAAGCCAGATTTGAAGCGCCATCAAGCTACTGCAACTGATTCAACAGTTGATTCGGAGTCCACTGGACACTTCAACTCAACAGACGTTCCCGTAAGTATGTCTACGCAGACCACCCAAAATATGGATATTAACACTGATACAAACTTTATGAAATTGGCAGAAGATAAATTGCAAAACATGGAAAAAATAGCTGATCTGACTGAAAAATGTACTAAAAGATTATCGAACCTTGCTAAAGTATTAGAGGAAGTACGAAAAAACAAATCACTGGTTTATAGTCAAATTTCATCTGCTGAATCAACTGACTCGCATTCTGATAAGCCAGTGGTAAGCCCTATTACCTTTGACGATGTTCCACAAAGGTTGGAAACTAAATCTTCGGAATCTATTCGGGATACACACTCGAACACACACACTCGGGACATTGTCGAAAACGAATTACTGCAGTTAGAGCCTATTAGTGTCTTGGCTGATATTCCCAAACCAGCTTTTAAAGCATCTGAGACAAATTTACCACAGTGTCCAAAGTCTGTTGAAAAATTAGATTCGCCTCTACATGTATCTACAAATACAACGGATGTGTTGGTTAAAAGTAGACCAAAACCACCACCGGCGCTATCTCGACTTAGTTTAAAACATGGACAAGAATACATCATTCCACACGAACTATCAACTGTCATAGAAGTAGACTCCCCTATGAGTACGAAACACAAAAGTCAGTCAGCGCGCAACGATGCCAAAGAGGCTTCCAACAATTCTAACAGATCCTCCTCCGGGGACAAAAGTGTAGATGATACCAGGAAAAGTGAAGTTAGAAAAGAATCCACTGTAAACCCTGACCTTCTTCAAACTAAGTCTCATTTATCAAAAATGTATAAATTTTCGTCAACCGAGTCGTCAGATGATTCTAAATTTCAAATGATAGACCTAAAACAGTTTAATGAGATAATGTTGGAGCCTTTTATTAGCATTCAAGAATATGCAAAACAATACAACATGGAACCACCGGATGAAGGTTCCAACCTGGATGATATACAGCGAGAAGATGCTATTAATGATGACATAAGTTCTTTACATTCAGATGGTAGTTTACCAGATGTAATAGCAGAATTATTGAAACGAAATATTATTACTGAACCATTCAAATTCGACACAGGCTCCAATGTTAACTCTACTACTATTTCTTCGGAATCTACGTTATCCATGTTAGCTTTGACAAAAGCACGCAGAGGTAGAAAGAGATCCAATGTTGTTTGCCTAAATAAGGAAAATATCGGCGAAACGTCTGATACTTTGAGCTTTTCTTCAAACCCAGACCTTGAAAATGCTTTTAAAAAACTTGGCATGGGCTGGGCATCGTCCACTTTGAAAAAGACTAAGGAGCGCTTAGCTTTATCGTCATCATCCAACACCTCTAGTTCTAGTTTATCTCAATTTAAAGCGAAAAGTTCCCACCAAGAAATACCAGCCCTAGTTACAGATTCTGTTTCATCTGTAGGAAATGTATGTAAAAGCACGCAGAATAAGAATACTGTAGACAATTCAAAAAATGCTGAACAACAAACTACATTCTCAAACTCAATGACTGTTAAAGATTTTTTGAGAAATGAATTAGCAAAGAAAATTACTTTTACAAATAAATCAAATGCTAATGATACTCAAGAAGAATTTGTTTCTTTGTTTGAGACGAAAATGCCTGAGGAAATGAAAGAATCGTCACAGGTAGATCGCGAGGAGCGCTCTGTAGACAGTGCGCGCAGCGGCGCTAACAGAGCGCGAACTTCCACCCCCGTTCAGCTATTCAGGTCCTTGACCTACCGCTCGAGCTCCAGTTCGAACGTATCTAACGGCTTGTTCAGTAACGCCGATGACCTATCATCGGTTAAAATGACGTCAAATTCCATTAAAAATCATTCCACATCCGATAAGGATGACTTGACCATTCCTACCTTCAGTCTGCGATTGAAAAAGAGTTCTGACTGTAGTAAAAGTGATTGAAGGTAAATTTGTTGCTTGTTAATATATTTATTAATGTGAAAAATAGAATGAAGAAATTACTTATGTATTATTGTAATGATGTTGTTTGGACTTTATGTATATTTTAAATAAATCAATATGAGTCAAATTTAATCAATTTTTATTTATTTTCGTTCAAAAAATAGGCAAGTACAGCAAGCAAGGTAATATACCACATTTATTTTGTTATTACTTTCACAATAACACTTTTCAACTATACACACCATTTCATAAGATCTTTCTTTACATAGGTTTAATTACAGATTCATATAATATCGAGAGATTAATAAACAGATTTCTTAAAGATACCTTTGGTATATTTAAGTATATTATGAGAAAAGTGATTACTGTAGGTTTGTAGTTAAATAAACTTTGTAGAATGACAATGACTTACATAATAATTCTAAAACATGTGTTGGATTGCTGGCAGCAAAAAAGATCCTTTTTGTCAGAGATCCAAGAGAATACAAATTTAGACCAATGAAAGCTATTCACTATGTAATAACTTAACCAATAAATAACATGTTGTTACATGTAAATTAATACCTGCTAAATGATCACAGAACATAATTAGCTCCTAAACTATACTAGCTAGGGAAACTTGCAAAGTATTAATATGAGAAAAGAATTTTTGAGATTATATTCTAAGATTTCTGATCATATAAGTGCAGTATCTATGTTTTAACAAAGTTTCCCTTAATAATTTAGCTAAATAATCTTTTTAATAAATTATTCTTTCTTCTTATCCTCCTTTAGTATATGGTCCTTCACAAGTGTGTATGCTAGACCTATTGTTAGTGCTGACACTACAGTGCCTTGGGCTGCCACTCGTAGCTGCATTAGGAACACACTGGTGCTCATTTTTCCCTTCGTCTTGTATTTGTATGCTCCAAAACCACACACACCCAATAACCCTATGATACCTGAAACAGTTAAAATTGTATTAGTTGTAATACTTGAGAAGGTATGTCTAGGCTTTTTTCTCAATGATTGTCTTTTATTTCTTGGGTGCTTAGGTAGAGGTGCTGACGTTAGATATAAATGCACTCATTCAATATAGTTGTCACCTGCATACTTTTAGACAAAAACATGTGTCTGGAAGAGATTGCAGAAAGCGATAAGGTGGCCCATTGTATGTTTTGTTGTGTTAAATGTATTTTCTGGTATACAATAAAGTATTCATAAGTAAAATGTAAACTTGTTGAATTAATGAACTTTTTGTTACATTGATGCCTTACCTATTATCATAAAAGGTGAGTCTTTAGACTTCCGTGCTAGCCTGTCTGATTGAGATTCATCTCTGTAGTCAAATACTTGCTGTGGGTTAGACATTGTGCACCTGAAACATTAAATACATGACATTCAACCAAAATAAAGGGACAGGAAAGAAAAATACCACATGAGTATTTTTCCAGCCTAAATTGGGTAAATATTCCCCTGACAATTTGTTACAGCATCCTGAACATCAAAGGGAATCAATTCATATTATTTTGGCTCTAGCTTGACAAGATTAGTAATTAATAAATAAATAGTAGTTACTCTTATCAAAGGTCACAGCTGAGATCTTGATAATCTCCAAGACTTATCTGTTAATAATTCCACTCACAAAATTATATAACTTAAAACATTTTACACATATATTGCATCACAATTACACATGGACACTTACGCACAGTGTGACAGCTATTGCTACTCTAGGTATTGAAAGAAAAATCCTGACTCAATGTTCTCGCTCACTGCTGTTCACGTTTTCCAACTACGTAACCGTCAAAACTGGTGAAGGTCACGACTGTCAGACTGCAATACGTCACATGACATTGACATTTCTAAGTCGACCAAATGGCCGTAAAGAAATTACGTTTGTCATTTACAGCTGACTGGTTATGTTAAATAAAAGAAGAGTTACGTACCTAATTAGTAAGATGGACTGTCCACAACTCCCCGTCAAAGCGCGTCGCGTACAAAGTTACCTATTCTTAAATATGAATCACATTGTCTGAAACATCAACGCTGCAGTCTGCATAGAGCTATAGTTGCCCATGTAGGGACTTGCTTTCGATTTTCGTTGACTTACCCTTTCTTATAATTACGTCTGCGAGAGAATTTGGCATGTGATCTATCTTAAAATACCACAGTTATATAGTCATTTTAGAGACACGTGTAAGTTCTGCCGCTTAACGAGGCCATGGCAGATCGAATCAAATTAGTTGGCCCATAAATGCGCTGCGCATGCATTCTACAAATTCTTTTGCGCCGCGCGCCGGTGTAATGCTCATGAATCTACGACATACGCGCAATACAATTGCACGTCAATGTCGTGGGTATGAATGAACGTTAGAATAGAATACTCTTTATTATGTACACCATAATATACATTATTACAGACATAAATATAGAAGTTTTATAAAGGGTGTCACAATGGGCCGTCTTATCGCTAAGAGCGATCTTTTAAAGACAACCTTTGGATGGATTTAAAAGGGGAAGGAGAGACAAATAGTCAAATACTGTAGGTAGTCTCTAGTATTTTTGTATTATGTAAATGGTACACCCATTTACATAATACAATAAGTACATACATAAAGTATATTATACTAATCTAAAAAAATAGATTATTATTATTTTCCCTCATTCAAAATCTTTTGTAGTTACTTGAATCCACTGGACTAAAAGGAAGGGTAGTTTATAAAATAAATAGGGGTGAAATAGATTATAAAAACTATATTTTTGGTCCCAAAATCAAAGTCAAGACGTTAACAAAACACATGATAATATTATAAATAATTACTTAAAAGCAAAACTTTACTTATTTTAATTTCTAGGTAAACAAAAGCTTAAAAAGAAAGTAAAAAAACAATTACACACGGTGAAACATCAAGCTATATATGTCCAGTTTAGCTGACCTCTCATTGATTAGGCTTTTCGTACAATAAGAATTCAGCTTATACTGGAAATGTATAGCTTGATGTGTCACCGTGTGTACATAATAGCGATATTATAATAAGCGTTAGCTAGAGATACGATCACCAAATATAGTCGATTAGCCTAACATTTTAAAACATTAACACATCCGTTTTTTTTAAAGTCGTTTAAACTATAATTCGATTTATTAACGATAATGTTAATCGAATTTTGTTGTCAACTGTACCTACCTACTTAGAAATTACTTTTTAATTAAATAAGTATAAAAATTGTGACATGTGATTCTGATTTATACTATGATAAGTATATGGAAAATTGTATAGAATGTATTAGCATTTTCAATCTTTACAAAATAAATAAGACCCATATTTGACAACACGGAACGGCACGAACCAATACTTTGAAGTAAGTATAATTTAAATAATAGGAACATCCAATGACTCCCAGGCGCACAGCGTCCAATTTTTCGTGTTTCTCCTAACCATACGACTCTAAAGCTATATAAAAAGGCGCTTGTTAGCTGCCTCCACAAAAAATAAAACACATCGATCCATAACCCCGCGTTTACAACAAGATATAAAACATGTTGCGTCTACTGTTTTCGTTTTTTATACACGACATGTTTTGGATAAGTAGTAGTTTACAAAACTTATTGTTTACAAGTATCACAACTTTTATTAAGGGTGTAAACGCGGGGTTTCTCATTTAAGTCGGTGGTAATTCCGGCTGAGTGACCATGTGACCGGAAAAAATACAGGCAAAATACGTTCGAGACTGAGAATGCTGAGCATGAGCATTATAAGAGTACTAAGAGTAAAATCTTCTGACTTCAGCCAGTATCGACTCGTAAGACGACTCGTCGATGATAATGAACCGCTTGGCCCGCCTGCTGAAGTAGTAAATGTCACCCGTGTAGATGTCGAACCACAGCGCATGAATGTGGAGGTCGTGCTTCTCTAGTCGCTTCTTTAGCATTCCATAGGATGCCACATTTTGTAACTGCTGTAGAGTGTTCACCTGAAAAACAGTAAATTAACTACTAGGCTCATACTTTTTTAAAATCGTAATTAGGTATCGCGCAGTGTAAAGATGAGGGGAAGAGAGTTCGAGTCAGTTTTCCCTCTGTTTCTTATAATATCGGATAACAGACTAAAGTCCCATCTCAAAGATTAATCCTTGAATCCAAATTAAAGTCCCCTATAATAATATAAACTTTCTCATCGTGACGATGGAAAAAAAATCCGATGTCAGTTAGCACATTTGCTATTAGACGCTTAATGGTCTGTGAGGCCCGATATTAAAGTTTATTTGCAAGTAAAGTAACAATAATGTGGTAGTGCAAGCTTACCTGTGATAATTTGTCTTCTATACAAAATCTGTTGTCTGGGTCTATATAGGCAACGAATTTTCGTTGCGGTGTTTCAGCCGTGAAAAGCATAGGCTTTGTAAAATCACCTTTCATTGCGAGGAATTTGTCCAAACTCGTGTGAGCATGCGTACACATCCACGATTTGAGGGGAGACAGTCTTCTTTGTTCCTAAAAAAATAAATACGAAATGTATAATTTAAATTTGAGAAACCAGATACTTAGCATTGTTTAAAATGATTGTCAGCAATTAAGGCAACTTAACAACAACAACAACATAGCAACTTAGTTGGGAAAAGGCTAAGCAGATGATGATGTGTCATCACATAACAATCATGCTTTTATTCCCAGAAGGGGTAAGCAGAGAGCAGAGGTGTGGGTAAGGCACACAGTCCCACTGCCATCCACACAATCACCCTTATAAATTATATAAGATTTATGGCGATACTAACTTTACTTGATTCCTCTTTACTTTTTAGCTTATACAGAAGATTCATCGCTTTACAGTCGCTGTGCCCACACACAATGATGTGTCGTATATCGTTCAATATACAACCAAGCTCCAAAGCGGCTGGCTCGCAACTGGTCATCTCGTCGACAAAGTACTGCGAGTGAGGTATTACGTTTCCAGCGTTTCGCACTGAAAAGTAAGATTCATAATTATTTATTATGGAACTCAAGTTAAACTGCACTTCAACTCGGGTAATGTTATTTACAAACCAACAAACATATCGCCAACACTAGTCTCTGTGAATCTTGTCGGAATCATTCTACTGTCCATGCATGTGTAGAACACTGCTTTAGGCTGAGGTAGAAAACAGAATGCAAAATTAATACACAGTAGATCTAATTCAGAATTCATCAAGCCAATCTCTGCAGAGGGCTTAAAAATCAGTCCTTGCATCACACCTCGTAGGCATTAATACAGAATACTCATAGGCCTCAGCAGTTTTTGCAACTAGTAAATCAGTGGGCATGCAGATGCAAATATTTATAGGTAAGTATACAAATAATTTAAAATAATTTTATTATTACAGGTATTGCGAATATTGCCTATAGACGGTACAACGCTACAAGATTTACAAATTACAAATTTTCTTTCATTTTGAACGCAACAATTTTTTTGTAAGGTTGGTATTGATTGATGACAAACTGCTGCAAACGAAGTTACCTGTCAGTGAGAGTGAAATGAAATGTCAAAATAAGTGTAATTTTGGTCAATAATTTTGTTGAAGATATCGTAAATAATTATATAAAACCCAAAGCAACAGTTATTAATTGATTTAAATTAGTGCAAAGTCATATTCCTATCATTTTTATTTGACAATTTAACCCCTTTATTAGCATTTCAGAATAAAAAGGTCAGTACAAATTAAACTTACCGTAGGATTGTTTTTTACTTCTTGAAACTGTTTTACCATACTTGCACGGTCTAAAACACGATATCTCATAATACCTCTTAGTATTTTTTCCATGATTGTAGTATTGACACTGTCACATTAGCTTTTCACTGTTCCTAAAATTATACAAAATAGAGAAGCAAGGTTGCATGTGGTTAAACTAAGATTGACATCTGTGACCTTCATTAGCGAAGCTTATCGTGTCCGCATCGACTTGTTTCACAGAGGTAATACTAAATTATTGTGGGTCAACGACTCAACGTACACACGACATTAACTATGTTATTGGTAGCAGATTTTATAAAGCGCGTGTTTTTTCTTTATCAAAATTATTTAGATATGTATCGGTATACAAAACCGATACTCGGACCGCGTTCAATTGAATGTAGGTGATTCGACAACAATAGAAGAGTCTTAGAGCTATGTTGAACTATTTCAGTGAAATAAAATTACTGAGTAAAATATTTATATTTCACTCTTTTGATATAATTTATTTTAGATGAATACCGAAACTATTGGTGATGTAGCAGGGAAGAATGAGAATGTTCCTCCACAATTACCTATGAACCATCGGTTTCTGGAACCTGAGAAAGCGGTTAAAACACTCACAGATATGGCTATATGGGAGAAATCAGAAGCTTATATGGAATACACTGGCTTCATAGCTACACTGAATGAAGCTATAAAAGCTAAGCCACTAACAGTAGACTGCAAAATTTCAACAAATGTACAGAAATTACTAAATGTGCTCGAGTTAATTGATAAGCTCATAGAGGAATTTCCACCTATTGAGCAACCACAAAGATTTGGTAATGTTGCTTTCAGGAGCTGGCTCTCCAAACTTAAAATGAACAGTACATTGTATCTGCAAGATTCTCTGCATTCCAGAATACACTTGGCTATACCTGAAGTTAAAGTTTATTTGGAAGAGAGTTTTGGTAATGCCACAAGAATTGACTATGGAACAGGCCATGAAATGGCATTTGTCATGTTTCTCTGTTGTTTGTATAAAATAGGCCATTTAATAGCTGAAGATAATGTGGCAGTAGTGTTCTTGATCTTCAATAAATATTTGACTATAGTAAGACGGTTGCAGAAGATATACAGAATGGAACCAGCTGGCAGTCACGGTGTGTGGAGCTTGGACGACTATCAATTCATACCTTTCATTTGGGGTAGCTCACAACTTATTGAGCAGCCAAGAATATATCCACCAGCCAAGTTCTTGGAAGATGACATTATTGAGAAATATCACAATGAATACATGTTTATATCATGTATTAAGCATATTAAGGAAGTGAAGAAAGGTCCCTTTGCAGAGCATTCAAATCAGTTGTGGAGCATAAGTGCAGTCGGCTCGTGGTCCAAAATCAATCAAGGGCTCACTAAAATGTACAAAAAGGAGGTTTTAGCAAAGTTTCCAGTGATCCAGCATGTTCTCTTTGGCTCTCTGCTCCCCATAAGGAGATTCCCTATCAGTCATTAGAGTCAAATACAGCTGAGAATTGTGAGAAAATGAAGATTGGCAATATTTATGCACTACTTATAGTAGAAATATTGGGAATGATCAGACTGTTACGACAAGTGGAGAGAAAGTTTACAAAATTTTATGATTGCACTTGTTTCACTAATTTAATGTGTTGTTTTCTTTGTGTATCCAACCATATTAATGCACAGCTACTGCCTTATGACTTTTGTCTTGAATTTGATGTGTATATTGGTATAAAAATGTCAGTATTATGATTTGTGTAATTTAAAATGAGTCTCTGTGTCTAATACTTATTTAATTGCCCAATTTTTATGGTATTAACATGGATATCATCATAGGTGGCCAAATGGGCGGGTAAGCTGGCCGGATTTGGCATATTGACGTCAGATGTCTTATCAGATAAATAATTGGAATTCAGTTTGTTATCCTGATTTCACACTTCTTTATCTATGTAGTATAGTATCATTTATGTAGTATTCGTTGAGAACAAATACCTTGACCTGTACACTCCTTAACAGTGGCGTAGCTAGGTAACCAAGGGCCCTGGGGCAAATCAAAAAATGGGGCCCCACTGCTATCTAAACTGGTTAGGTTTTATCAAGTAAAAATATTAAATATACAAATACTTTAAAAATGCTAAGCTACTTTATCATCAGCTCTTTTTCGTGCACTGCAGGGCAGGTAATAAAAATATTAAACAATAACAACATAAATTACAATTAATACTTGGTTGATTCAAGGGTTTATTATATAAAGGTCGCACCTACCAACTGACTAAATAACAATTATATTTACAATCTTTTCCTAGCTTTAATTTTCGCAAAAGTATCAATGACTTCGGTTAAATCCAGGCTTGATGCGGTTTTGTTTTCAATTGCTATTAGCGATAAATGTCGGAGTCGAGTTTGGCCCACACTATTTCTTAAATATTTTTTTATTATTTTTAATTTGCTAAATGACCTTTCAGCTGCTGCAGAAGTAACAGGAATTGTAAAGAATAATAACATTGCTGTAAATACTTCCGTTAGGTCGCATTCTAGCACTCCATATTTGCTCATTATTTCCTTAAATAATTGGTGAACAGTCCATGCTTGAGTTAATTGAGGTAAAACTAGGTGGTAAATATTAATAAATTGAAGTGAAAAGCTAGGACCTATTATATCTGAATATTTTCCTTGAAATTCGTCACACTTTTGTAATAAAGTTGCTTCATCAACATGTAATAAAAATGTTGGTGTTAGAAAATCGAATATTTGACAGACTGCACTCATACCAGTAAAACGTGTATTTAATTGAGCTATTAATGTGTCTAGTACATTATTGAAAATCTCAATTTTAAATAATTTCTTCTCTGTTTGGAAATCGGTGATCAGCAGCTAATTCATCAAAATGTTTTTTAACTTTCCTTTGCCTTTTTTCCTGAAAATGGGTATCTAAACCATATTTTCTTGCAATTTCACTGGCTTTGCACTTGAATAATTCGAAATCACATTTCTATTTTGCAACTTTGCTTTGGTCTTTGCTAAAGATTTACTTGCCTCGCCCAAAATGATGTCGCATTTCTGTAAAGTTTTGGATGCATATTGATTTCATTCAATACACTGTTCATGAATTCGCAAAGCAACACGAACTCGAAATTTAGGAAATAGGAAATCCCTAAATTTCTCTCAACTGAGTTGCCATGATTAAAGTCGGGTTGCAACCTGTCATATTTAGTTTGAAAATGGGAGAAATTTTCAAAAGTTCAGTTCGATCGAGATTTTCTGGTAAGGATTCAAGGGCCCCCTGAGCTTGAGGGCCCCGGGGCACTGCCCCGCCTAGCCCCTAGGTAGCTACGCCACTGCTCCTTAAGTAAATTGAAACACACACTTAGTTTTTCAGTAGATAACAGTTTTACAAACCTATTATGTAATAGTTGAACAGTGTAATACATTAGGTACGTACTTTGCCCAGGCTCATTATAATACTATGAGTGATTATCAAGTCTACGTACATTTTCTATTGTTTTCGCTTTGCGCTTTAAGTTTACTATATTATGTGATACAATTATTTGTTAACTTTGTCGTTAATTTTAGCATTTAACTATAATGTCTTGTCATTTGTTGAAAATAAAAGAATGTACTTATGAAAAATCTGTTGTATTTTTTTTTTACTTTTATACCCATATTACACGGTGCCATATTAGTTTCTGCCCGCGACTTCGGCCGCGTGAAATTTCTTATATCCCCGACCCACCCCGTCGCATCCCATCTCGAACTGTTACTCCGTTTTCGCTTAAGAGCTTATTACACCATGCTAAATATCGGGCCCGATATTTAGTCGTTCCTAAATTCAGGATAGTTTAATCGCATTAAACAAACTATCCTGAATTTAGGAACGATTAATTATCGGGCCCGATATTTAGCATAGTGTAATAAGCTCTTTAGCGATCTTTCTGACTTCTTTTGTTTTTGCTCCTATGGCTATGGCTCCTAAGGGCAAATGCATGTAGATTTTTTCAAATGCGACTGGTAGTTTCAGAGATTAGCGCGTTCAAACAAACTAGTTTTATTATTAGTATAGATCTGGGAGGTACCTACTGGCTTAAAAAGTAAAACAAAAATTCCAATACATCATACAATAATATCCGTTTATTAACGCATAAATTAACACAGTCATTCACATTATTACATAAATAAAAGCGTTGCTACATACATAGGTACGGAGCAGCAGTTAAAAAAAAAGGATGCATAGGTACATAATCTCATCATTTAGGCTCGGATACCCATCATATTCAAAACCTTTATCTAATATCGATCCAGAGCTCATAATATCCCAATACAATAATATATCCTTTATGTAAACTTATTCGCCGCCGTATCACCGACCTTCGACGTCGTAATCTTTCGGATGCCCACGATAGTAATGAAATTGATATCGTCGTATTATGTATGATCGAGCAGATAGCTAAAAAAAGATACCAATTAGGTTTGTGCCGCCTCTACAAGCAGGTAGGCAGCATTATTGAAATACATGTTGGACTTCGAATGATCCACACATGGAATACGTCGAAACATTCAATGTACCTATATTACCGTTTCTATCATTGTTATCTATAAGTAAAATCACTTTTATAGCTTTTATTTACTTTCAATACCTGGAGTGTTGAATAAACTACGTTACGTTTCTGTATCCGACTGCCTACATCGGGCCAAAAAAAAAACGAACGTTTAACACATCGAAGGCGAAATATAAAAATTCTTTCATATATTATTATGAAGGACACTGAACGAGACAATAAAAGTTTTATTGTTATTACGTCTGGGGCGCAGGCGTTTAGTGTCCCGCAAATTGTAACATCCAACAGCTATCGATGTCTTTCCAGTCTTTCGACCAGGTATAATATCTCGATTAAAGAATAACAGCGTTAGCGTTCAACGGCTTCACATAAAGCCACAGTGACACGACAAGATTAGGCCATCCTAACTACTTAATTATTCTACAACTAATTACTCGTACTTAATGCTCGTTAGATTTCGGTAATATGGCGAGGTTTTCTTTAGGTTTGTTGAAGTGGTTGTTGTATAGCGTGTAGATCATGCCCGCGCAGAGGGCGCCGACGGCGGTGCCTTGTGCGATCACTCGGAACTGCATGAGAAAGACGCTGGTGCTCATCGAGCCGCGGTTCTTGTACGCCCAGCCGCCATAGCCTGCCGCTCCCACGCAGCCGGCAATAGCTGCGAAATAAACAATAACATGGTAAGTGGCAAGAAAACAATTATGAACAGCACGAACAGCCCAAGAATATAGAATCATTTCTTGTTGGGCTCTTGTACGCCATAACAAAAAAAGAAGCTTGAATGATAATGGGGTACCTACCGTTAAGAACTAAGTTTATTAATTTCAGCTATAAATAGCGACAACTTTGTAACAGAACTATGTGTAGATACTTATAAGAAGACAGGCAATGCCGTCATTCGTCACAAAGGTCACGAGTTACACCATTAGCTAAATTGATCACTAGTTATCTAATTTAACGAACAAATGAATGCCACAATGTTTTCATAATGGCTCCCACTATCGTTTCATTTCGTTAACTTGATTGGTTTCAGCTACGCCATACCTACATAGCTGCTATGGATGTTTTACTAACAGACATTTACTTTTGGTCTAATGTGATACGTCTTAGCGGCTGGATGGATTTTAATACATGAGGTGTCTATCAATTCGTAGCTCGCGCTAGGTTTTGTTTTTACAAAATCAAAATGGCGGATTTCAGACGTCAATAAGTAGGTAAGGATATAAAACAGTAGTACCATCCATGGCCATGTGGGGTACGTATCAAAATATAGGGCTTGAGACGATTACAAAAAATAACACAAAAAGGTGGAAAAAAGTTCAAAAAACCCGACTGTAACTAAAAAGCTCAAAACAAGCTCACTTTCAAGTAGAAATATACCTATGTATATTAAATCTGAGATTGAACTAAAATAATTGCCACCAACTGCGTTAGACTGCTTGAAAAGTGAACTTGTTTTGAACTTTATAGTCACATTACAGTCGGGATATTTTTTATTATCTTTGTTAAGGGGTAGTGGCCTCATCTGTACTTATGATATCATTCAATCACTGTCAATCTGTCTAGAAGCCAGCCGCATCAATACTGTATCGTGTGTAACACACGCGTGCATTTGATTTACAAGAGGAATACATTTTCAAGAGATTTTCCTTGTTTTCCTTGCGTCCATCCTTCCTTCCTTAAGAGTATTTATACTGTAATGTTAACAGCTATTGTTATTTATTTTAGTTTACGAATTACCAGGAAACTTGTAGTAGGACAACCACTTTTGCATCATTAGACTTGGGGCAACCTATTTCAGGTAAAGTCGTTGCAAATCACGAGTGCACGTCAGAGGCTTTTATTTCATTGATATAAGGTTTAAATTGCAATGATTGATTTTACATACAAGCTTAGGAAACCACCTAAGCTTTGCATCCATGGCCATATCGCATAGTGTTGTCAAGACTACCTAGACTATGCCATAATGGTCAATAACTCGACGACGTTAGGTAGGTATTTACCTACCTACCATTACTTCCTGTGAGCGTATTTGATCGTAAAACTTAAACGAGGACCAATTCTCGTAATTTTAAGAGCGTTCACAGTCAGAGGGCAATTCTCGTAATTTTAAGAACGTTCACAGTCCGATCTCAGTCTTAATCTGTCAAAAATACCTCTGATTTCCCTTCATTTTTGACACTTGTTTGTCGCCGAGATGAGACTGACTAGATTTTGCACGTTTTAAATTACGAGAATTACCCCTCTTTTCGCCACTGCCCATTAGGTGCCTACCTCTTTCCCTATAGGTACCTCATAGCATGGTCTACATACCTAAGATCATAAAGGGAGATTCCTTCGTTTTGCGCGCCAGCTTCTCGCCTTGGCTCTCCTCGTGGTAGTCGAACACTGGTTTTTCCTGCGACATGTCTACGGCTGAAATGAGGAAATAAACAGGTTTCATTCTTGTCATTGGTTTTATGACGTCAATCCGTCATGTTTTTAAAAACAAGTTGTCGAAAACATACTACTGCACAATTACCTAAATTCATACTTTTACATTATCTAACTACCATTCCCACTGTTTTTTTTAAATTTTGTTACACTTAACTTTTGGGGCTTATAAACAGCTTTCTGCGTGTATAACTAAGTTGCACATGGTCTCTTCAACCGTAAGTACCTAATTACTGGCTATTGCAGTTATAATAGCTAATTGGGTTTGTGATTGCAGATTTTGCATCCTTGCTTTATATGCTTGCAACGGGGCCTCTGCTGCATTGGTTTCCTCGCGGGAAATTAACTTGATGGTACTTCTTCTTTCTATTATATTATTTGTCTACCCCAACTAGGACGCATTGACTCCCTCAGCTGTAAAGATGCATCTTGGAAAAGCACAAGGTGTTTCTCATTGACGACTTTCCTCCTTTTCTACTTAGTAGGTATAAAACTCACGACAAGCAGGTGGAAAAGAATGAGTGTCTACGTGAGCCTTATCGGACACGGACAAGGAGTACCTACATCAGTTTGTGATAAGTCTGCGTTAAGGAAACGATTCTATCTACTCATATCTAATCGGCAAATTTGCAATGTGCTGTAGGTACCTATTGTAACCTACATGAAGTGTCTGGAACTTGAGGTACAAGACCTATGAGGGTTGTATCATTTTGTGTTAGTGGGAGGACTAGGACCTAGGCTAGTCCTACCCATGGGAGTTGCGTTTGACCTGTGAAGCTGTGACTAGGTTCTAGGAGACTAGGATCCAACTCCCAAACAGAGTTTTGGTATTTTAAGACACAAGTTCTAAAGAAAATAGATGACTGCATCATTTTTAGCTACCTATTTGATAAATTGATAAACAAGGTGCGTCTATTTTAAACCAGCAGTAACGTTTATATTAAACTACCTATACGTAACATGTTTCACCAGTTTCACGGTCGTCTACGTATAATCGACGTTTTCACAATATAAGAATTTTCCTGTTTAGATACCTAAGTACAAAATAGTTTATTTACTGAGTTGCCAGTCCACAGTAGCTACCTACTTACATGGTATATCTTTTCATTTTACCATCACCCTTTTCAATTAATAAAATATTACACAATACAGGACTTGAGGGAGGCCTTTGCCCAGCTGTGGGACAGTATAGGCTAAACAACAAAAAAAAAAAACTATTACACAATAGATAGGTATTATGGCAACGGTCACGGTCTGATAGTAAAACATGATGTAGTAGTGCCGGTTTTCGTTCGTTAGATAATTGTGAAAATATTTAAAACAAATAATTAACTTTGTTAAGACCACACATACTTAACACTAACAATAAGTTTACGCACCGATTTTATAAATTAAAATGACCAAAACTAAAATAAAAAAAGATTACGTCACAATTTACACTTAACACAAACGATAACTAACCTTGTTACAAATCAAGGACACTGAAATTAAAGCAGATAGATAGATATCACCACGACACCTACTCGTGCCGAGTCTGTCGACTGAATGAGCTCAACAAGCAACACCTGAACACTGCGATGATATCACTAAACTATTGCCACCGGGGATTTACACGGTGCAGGAAAACGAGTACAAACAATGGGTAGTACAGACGCCAGCACATCAAGCTACTACAATCTGCCAAATTTCTTTAATAGATTTTCATCTTTATCGCTAAAGCATTAAGGTTGAAGGTTGATTGGGAAAATTTGACAGTTTCGGGTAGCTTGACCTGCTGGCGTTTTACAATAAATTATCAATGAATTATCCTATTGTACCCTTACTTAGAATTAATACACTTTCTATCACGTACCTTGAATGTAACTGCGGTAAGGCTGGAATTAGCCAGTGTACTATTATGTAGTCTGGCTGGAGTCTCACTGTAGTCTGCGTCGTCGAATGCCCGAATTCCGTTCACGTCGCGTGTGCAGTGCAGATACAGATACCGTGCGCACACCGGCAAGACGTGTGCTATATGCTCTCGGTGCTACAACTTCTTGTATATTTTACCTACGTCATTTCTAATTTATGACGGACGTGTGAATTTTGATGTGATCCAGCTAAATGCATTGCTAGGATGACAGTAGTCTGGTTTCCTTTCATCATCCTATAATAAGATTTCATCATATTTTTAAATCGTAACTAGAATATAAATATGTCTCGTATAGATGAATACTTTTCTCGAGCAGTTATGGCTAAAATGTTTGACTTATTTTTACGAACTCTATATTTTCCTTCTTTCGAAAGCAGAGAGGATTCAGAACCTAACGAACGAACGTAGATAATAATCATGTTGTTTGTGTAACAATGTTTTTGGAACAAACAAGTTTATGGAATAATTTGTGTGGCGAAGGTCACATTGCTGTAGTTTATCGTAATTTTTCTTATTGGTCAACCGAGACCTTGAAGCTGAGGGGAATCGAGTTCGCAGCTGACGCGAAGTTTTTATTGCTTTTGGATAGGTACCATCAACGTTGATTAATCTCAGCTCACTAATATCCGAATAGAGTGCCCAGTTCAAATATTGTTCTAGAGTGGTAGAATTTCTACCTAGGTACCTATCTAGAAAACCACAATTGATTTTTTTTTTGTTCTACGCTCTTTCCCATATACCTATATAAATGCTCGTTTCACAGTCCACTGTGTCGAGCCTGAATGAAGATCAAAGTATATTTAATAGATAATAAATGAATTATCACATCTATTTAATTTAATTTTTCAATTGTTTAATAATGTAGGTTGCAGGCACAGCCTAGTTCTCGAGTGTTTATAAATACTGAAAGAATTCAAGCCGTCGTTATTGTGTCATGCCGAAGTCCCTAGTGTCGTAATTTTATCAATGAAACATCATGGAATGAAACATAGAAATATAGGTAGGTTTAGTAACTAGTAACTACTTGTGTTTGTGATAATAATGAACGATAAGCTGCGTCAATGTAACGAGCTAAATAATGTAGTTTTTTTTTTGTAATTCTTATTTTATTGATTTTCTCAAAGTCTGGAACAAAATAATTGTCTTCCATGTATTTTGTGTTGGGCGTTGACAGCCGCATAGTTATAACTTTTGCAGCTATCTTCGCTTCTCTAAATTGTTCCTAATAAACTTTTATTAGGTAAGTAGGTATATATTTTACCCATACATATATAATGTGTTTTAAGATAAACCAACATAACTTATAACGGATCAGAAAAATAACCTTTTCCCAACTACATTGGGGTTGGCTTGGAAAGAGAAAGAAAGAAAAAGTATTTATTGCGACTCGTACAGGATCATAAACTAAACAGCCAGCCAGCTTCCAGTCTAACCCAATGCAGCAGAACACCAATATATTCCTATCGATTTAAAACAATAAATGGATGCAATTAATGTAAACAATATCAAGTGCATTTTTTTGTTGTTTGATTTGCCACTAAACACGACGCGACCAAGGTCAAACATTGTCAGTTGCCAGTCGGCAATTTCAGGCACTTGACCTTATAAACGCGGGCGTCCATCGACGCGCGACGGTCATACACATTGTCATAATGATGACACAAAAAGGTTGAATCAATATTGTGTTTCGCCCAAACTAATGCAACAAATAATAAAAGCAAGGAGACAGATGTTAGTTAAAAGCGACAGCGTGATCTTAATAGGGAATTTGTTGCGCCACTTCTTGCGGTTTGGGGGACTAACTTATTTCGTAATTTTGACGCTCATAGAGAGGACTGTCGCTTCCCTGCCCGCGCTATTACTTCGTTTTCACGTAGCGTTCATTTTGACTTTTTTTCTTTTTACTCGGCTGCTAAGGGTGATGTTAAATAGCCTATAAGCCTTTCTCCAGAATTTGGCCAACTAATGCAAAAAGTATTTTTCAAATCCGACTGGTAGTTTCAGACATTAGCGCGTTCAAACAAATAAACTCTTCAGCTTTATTATTAGTACGTTTCAAAGAACTTTAACATTACATTTCCCTGAATTTATAGAGGGCGCATTTAAAACAATGAGTCGAAATTACAAAACGCAGAAAGTAAATATAAAAATCTTTTAATAGGCTTGTGGTTTAAAAATCAGCAACTGTCGTTGCTGACTATACGATTGTGCAACATAAATATAACGGATACTTAGAACATAGTCTTGTATGCAGACTGTACTGCAATAAATACTATCATAGAATTTAAATGAACAAAAATGACTGTCCATACGAACATTCTTAACATACTATAACAGATAAAAATATTTCTTTAGAATACAATTTCAGTATATAATAGCAGGTATTAGTATTTTATTAACAGATACTTACCTATTTGAGTATACATAATAAACATTGAACATGAAAGCCAGAGATATAAAGTGTCGGTAAAATGAATTTTAAAACTTGTATGAGATCGTATTGACCACATCATGTACTGAAATTGTAATCCTAACACAATCACAGTTACATAACCTACATTTAGAGAAACGATGAAGCAGCAACTTTACTTTAAACATAATAATATAGGTACATAAGTTATAAAGCTATTCTGAACTGATTGGGCTGCTCTGAAGAAATTACGATAATTAGACCCCAGCGCTAACCAAAAACGATTGGTGGGCAAAAGATTTTGACATTCAATTATAAACCTTTTTATTAGTATCATGAAGTTCAACAGAGAACGCGTGAGTGTGCTCGAGAATGTCAAAAAAGCAGTTGCCTAAATCTCGACATCAGAGCCTGATATTCATTTTTGCAATTTTTCAGGAGAGCGAAAATAAACATTGAAAACTTGATTGCTCTGATGTCGAGAAATGTCTGTCAATGATCGTCCAACTTTGCACTTAATCAGACTGATTTAAAGTTTATTTTTCAATGTCTTCAGAAACATTCTAGTCTGCGTTACAATTTATACAAAACAAAATGCCAATTTCAACTACCTAAACAAGTTTGTACAAATATTATGGTTAGCGATGATTTTAATGCGTAAATAAGTTTGTGTTTCAGCTGAGATGAGAGCATTTCGTTAGAAAAATGAATAGTTACTACAATTTTAGTAGTATCACAGCTCCTTCTGGAAGAGTTCGTTTGGGGTGGTATCGTCATACCGACTACCGTAATGTAGCTACATTAGTTTTATAGGAATTGAAGGGTAATATTAATTTTACTTCCATTATTCAAGAAGTACTTACTACAATCATGTAAATTACGATCACAAACGAAAAATTCCCACTATCTAAACTTGCGAACTAAGGGTACTCGCACACGGACCACTTTCGATGTTTCATAATTTTTTTAAGGGCTAATCGCTAATAGCCGGCTAATCGCTAAAATTGAGTGGTCCATGTGCGAGTGCCTTAAGAGTTTGCAATAAACTACCAAGAAATTAACTCTCATTATATTGATTACATATTAAGAATATGTTTCAACTTAAAATAATTTAAATAGGTCGAATTATAAAAAAAAAGTTAGATGTAAAGTGACATACAAGAAAACCACAGTTTGTGGCTTATATATGTTAAAGCCAACAAATGTATTAGCTAAGTATTGTCTCCGTTCATTTGTTATAACGCGATTTTAAAGGCCATGACACCTCAATCACCAAAGACTTGGTGACATTTCACTTGTAGGAATAAGTTCGGCCGTTTTGAATTACGTCGTCGGATCATAAACGTCAGTAACAAAACAATCGATACTACTACCTACATGACCACATCACTAGCGCGTTCCGAAAGCCTAAAGGGCATTCCACCAGAGTACGGAACAAATGTTTCTTTCGGTGGACTCACTCAAGTAAACATTACAAATGTGCTGCACTGTACGCTTACAAAAGTTACACACATCTTAGCCGGTGGAAACAGAGACTTTTGGCAGCTTTGATCTGCAGCTCAGCACGTGCACTGTTGCAGTTCTACACAAAATGTTTGTGAACAAATGTGCTGAACACAATTTTGGTGGAATCTCGCCGTAACGAGTGCGAGCGAGACAGATCAGCAAAAAGATTTCGCCCATTTTCAAAACGACTCAATTATGATGGGGTTTAAAAATAAAATAGCAACACGCCTGTATTTCCACAGAGAAGGAAACCGACCGCGCTACGCTGTGGCCTGTACCTTTTTCTTAACACCTTGTGTTAAGGGCCAATTGCGCGGGCGCTTGTTTGTGTCACATATTTGTTTAGTTTTAGTTGTAAAATATCATGTTACACAATATGTGTGGTTGACCGAAACAACAATATTATAAGATCCCTTGATTTGAGACCAGACAACAAATGAAATTGATTAAATTGACCTCCAGAATCTAGGGTCAATCCATGGCAAAATTGGAGGAGTTAACAATACTAGAAATAGAGCTGATATTTTTAATTAAAAGCTTATTATTATGTATTTAAATCATATCTCTTAACAAATAACAGTTTTTGGGAATAATGAGTTCATTGTTTTAAAGGGTTTTCGTTTTGAAACTTTGGTATTTAAACTGAAATAAAATACCCATTTATTCAGAGTGTTGTTAATCTTTTCACTGCAGCAGCAGTGAGTATGATATGGGTACATTTGTACTAAATAAACGCTTTAATGATTAAGATAGAATTGGTTTTCGTTTGAATTTTTGAGCTGCAGCTATTTGAAAGTAATTTTCTATGAAATAATGTTAAATAATAATCGCCCACATTTTCCTACACCAACAATCGGAAAAGGCTCCTACGAAATTACTCGACTATTTTCGGTCAAAACTTTGACAGATAGCAACTGCACAGTTTGCACACACTTATATAGTGCACATAGACACATATTATGTACCGTCTACAAAAGAGATAAGTATGGAGGGTCGTCTGATATAGTTGAAGTTTAGTAAAAAACCGATGGATTTTTTCGAATGAAATTTAGTTTGATAAATTAACTGTTTGTTTTCTATTAATTAAATAAAATTTTATCCGAAAACCTCAACTCGTTTCTTACTAAACTTCAACCGTATCGCGACCCTGCATACTTATGTTTTTTGTTGACTGTACGTAAACATATGATGGACAAACGCACATGTGTAGCTTCTCATCAAAACTGTAGACGATAACAATCGAGCAATTTGACAGACCATACCTACCTTATCTTCACCAGTGCTTCAACAAACCCTGGTGATAATGATAACAAATTATCTAAACCACGTCCACACGGCATAACAAACGGACTATCACTGACTTGCTTTGGCAAGACCCCAGTGCTTCGCACTCCAACTTGTATATAATAAAATTAACTACACAGTTCTGCACAGTTTTGCACAGTTGCACACATTTGCACAGTTTCATTGGTACTGGCTGGGGGCACTTGAGGACACTTTCTCTAGCTTCTCGAAGTGTTTGCGCGCATTCCTGATGTTGATGAGGGTCGCTTCTGACGGTATCTTGGGGTCTGACATTTCTACCATGACGTATGTGTTGCTTGTGAACCCATCTATGAACGCGGCGAATACGCTGTTGCGGACCTAGAAGAAAGAAAGGAATACTTAATAAAATTATAATTTGATTTCTGATATACCTTAAGTAAAAGGTTATTTCAATAAAATATTGAGAACACTGTCAGAGAATTCATCCGCAGCACTTTCCAGTCAGGCTATTCGTTTAATTTGCGTATTTTGGCTTGCTAGACGCAAATGTTTGATAAATGATTTATTTCTTAAAAAAAATATGATTGACGTGTAAAAGTATTTGTACAAACCTATTGTACAAATGCTTTTACACTTCAATATTTTTTTAAACTAGCGCGTAACAACGCGTATTGTAGACTGACTTCCCAATAAATCCATATTGCCGCCCAACAACAACAAACAACTGACAATTGTGACGCCATTGACAAATATTCAACGGATTTTAACGCTGCTAAGATGAATGCAGGGTCTAAGCTGAAGAAGACCAGGCTATATTTCACCCAGTCCTCTAATTGTTTTGTCTGTCTAGATTTACTTTACAGTTATTCTAAACAGAACCAAATAATTAATAATAATTAATTACTAATACCTCCATGCTCTGGAATTGAGCGGCGAGCTTTGAGCAGGACAGCTTGAACTGCTTGACGATGTTGGAGACCTTCTCGAAGCGGTGCGCGTCGCGGTGCGGCCGCTGCTGGCAGTGCGAGACCACCAGGAACGTCGCGCGCTCGAATAGCAGCACCTGTGGATGAGGAGGAACAATTGTAAATGTGGTCTCTTTCAAAGGAGACCCGTGGATGGAGTGTGTATGTCTTGCATGGTCTGAGCAAGAAACTTGTTGCAATGGCTCGCTAATTTGGGGCCCAAGCTAGGCAACCAGGACCATTGACGAAGAAAAAGAACATTGAGGAAGCTAAAAAAAAAAAACCAAGTATGGAACAATTGAAAATGTTATACATTTTCAATGTGTAACAAAAATGTATTACAATTGAAAATGTTATACATTTTCAACGTGTAACAAAAATGTATAACAATTGAAAATGTTATACATTTTCAATGTGTAACAAAAATGTATCAATGTAATTTTTATTGCCCATTTTAAGTCTGCAGTTTCCGTAACGTACTATGACAGAATACTATACCTCATCTGCGTCCACGATTTCAGCGAACTGTTTCAGCGACGACTCTAGCGCCTTCACGTTAGGTATTAACTTGTACACTATGCTGGACCACGCCCTGGAAATAATACAATCGGACATTAGTAAGCTTGTCTCTCAGTCTTAATTTACATTGCATTAAAATGTTCGGCGTTCGACCGTTGACGAAACCCCTCCTGATCAGAAGGTCTAAATAGCTAAATGTCCAACAGCGCGAAACGTCTAATGAGCAGCAAGTCTAATTAGAAAAATGTCCATGTAGCAAAACGTCCAAATATCAGATGGTCTGTAATGGAGTATGAAGTAAAGATTCGTAGCATGTGGTGTTCTGTATTTTCTATAGGAAAAGCCGGGCGTATGAATGTATCATCATGTCTGAATTTCAACTGATGACGAGGAATAATGACGATTATATCAAGATGCGGGCCCTTCGTAATTTTTTGATATAATTCTACCCATTACGTGGATACTGCCAACCTACCCTAAAGGCCTAAAGGCAAAAAGTCAGCTGCTTTTCTCCCGACCTACGCCATTTCTTACGACCTTACCACAAAGCATTATAAACGCTACATGCACAATCGTAAATATACATGCAGCAATCACACCGTGCCGAGACGCTGATTGGCGATAAGGGGTTACGACGTCGTATATACCGCGTTATATTATTATAGCACGCTTTTCCTGTGTACTGTGTTACTAAGGGAAATCGTACTGCAGTTTAATAGGGAATATTGGTTTATTTTATTTCAGTTTCCTTATTTGTCAGATTTACATATGACAATGGGTAAATCTATTTTAATTTTTAACTTGCCTTGTTTTACAATAGAATTCTCGATGTGGTGAAATCCCAAATTGTTTACGATTTAGAATGAGAGAAATTACTGTAAATACGAGACTCCGAGAAATACGTATTTCTCGGAAGTGATTCTAGTTGTGATTTTAGCAAAAGAACAATCGTACTACACATCCAATACAATTTATACGACTGGATTTAGTACCAACTAGCCCAGAAAAAGCCCGAGTGGCGTCCAAGGACTGGGAGACGAAGTGGCGGTCGTCCGGCGGCGAGATGGGCAGACGACATTGTTGTCATTGCGTTTATAATCTAAATGAGGCTGGGACAGGAACGTGGGGTACAGCACATGAAAAGAGACGCCCGTGCTCAACAGTGGGTGAAGTCGGGCTGTGGATGATGATGATGAGCCCCGAAATACTGAGCCATTGCTGATTTTATTCAAATAAGTAAATGATTTAGATTTGATGTGACACAATTTTGTTCTGTGAATAACAGGCTAAAGTCTATTCGAAAAAAATACTTTTAGCGTTAGAACACTCACTTGTACAAAGTTTCGTCCCATATACTGGTTCTGAAGCAAGTGCACTCCAGTGGTTTGGACAACCTCTTCAGGTCCTCCTCTCTTTCCTTGAAGATCTCTTCGCGCTGCTCCTCTGGCACCAGGTCCATCTTGTGCACTAGGCAGAATATCCTTGCCTCTGGAGAATTCTGTAAAATAAAAAAAAAATAATATGAGTGTATTTTGATTTAATTGTGGCAAACCTTCAAGAAACAGCCTGATATTGGTCAAAATCAAATTTATAATCTAAATGCTTGCTGTTTCTGCCTTTGCCTTTGTTCAATCATTTTGTATAGCCTTCAACTAGGCAGTATATATTATACAATAAAATGGTCAGTAGTATTTCAGTATGAAAGAATAGTGCCATATCATCATGCATGGGTAATGGATTCTAATGGAATTTGGTAAATCGACAGAGGATCTCTGTTGCCTTGTAGAACAATCCTAATTTTTATCTACCATTATGAAATGACAAGTATCTACTTAAAGCGTGGTAAAAAAGCAAATTTTTACTTAATAGACGGCACATCACGGGAACAAATTCAAAAGAGCTATGCGTTTGATGTGAAAAAAAAAATTTGTAGTTTTAATTAAATTAAAAAATAAATGCATGGCTCGGTGGTATAATTTGTTTGTTAGAAAGGTTGAATTCCTTTTATTATAATTACATAAAAGATATAGATAGTCTACACTCAAACACATTTGGGCACCGCCATTAATTCACCACCATCATTCATAATAATTATAAGATACAGTAGCATCCCCAGTTCTAATGACAAAGGCCACTTGTCTGCTTACCCAACATGACAATAGCAATGATGTGCACAGTCACGTTAGCCTCACCCACCCATGCATAATAGCAATTTGTTTAATATGTCAACTGATAAACCAGTTAGAGCCGCCTGCCCCATTATCAAGTATTTGCTTAGCGATTTGATCCAGTGTATGTTACTATGTGATTTGAAATGGAATAATACATGAATATCATAATGTATTATTGCACTTATTATCATAATGTATTACATTATTCCTGGATCACCGGGAAAATCATTGTTGTTTGGAAGACTATTGAATTAATCTGCTATCATGTCTCAGCTCAGATGACTTTATTGGCTTCTGCCAATTTTATCATCCAATCACAATTGACAGTGTGAGATTATGGAAGATCTGATTGTCTTATCGATGTTGTAAAATGCTTTGATTTAAAATAACTTACTATGGTAATGTTCACCTAAAAGATTTCAAAATAGATTTGCTTTATAAATTGCAAAAGTGCTGTGTGCAAGTATTGAAAAAAAAATATTTGCTCATTTCTTTTATATTGATGCCCAGGCAGGTTATCATAATTAATTATTTAAGAGTGCGGGAAAAGAGTTCCTGGAAACTCTTGGGGAGGCCTTTGCGGAGCAGTGGGACAGCATAGGCTAAATAAAAAAGAAATGGTTTGATGGTTTAAAATAATTAAAAATACCTGTAATATAGCTTCCAAACAAGACTGATAGTAATGCATATCCTTTTCCATCTCCCTGCTCTCAACATCAAACACGTAGATCAGTACTTCTACATTCCTGAAGATGTTATCTCTCTGTGATGCAAAGTAGTTCTCCATGAACGCCTCCTGCCCTCCGCAGTCCCACAGGTTGAGCACCAAGTTACCGAGGAAGCGGACATGTGAGTGTTCTACATCAACTGGAAATAAGCATTCAATATTATTGATATGTGTTATATTTTAGATGCCGTAATGCTTGTATAAAACACTTGATATTCTGATAAAAATTATAATTATTGCTTTTAGCTACTCACATCTTAAATTAATAAACTTTTTGTGTATCTTTTTTATGATACTTACTAGATTTTGTCAATGTCATCATATCATTATCTACATACCTGTAATTTGGGTTAGAAGGGGAAGGGCGGACATGGCTGATTTCGAAAGAATAAACTTTATTTAAATGAATCATAAAAAACCTACTCTACGCATAACAAATTACATGCAATATTAGAAAAAATGTACCTACATAATTAATTTAGATAATCCCTTATTTTAGTGAGTAAAATCAGTGCATTATATGTGCTGCTGCTATGTACTGTTGCTATGTACTGTGAGCGTGCATGGGCAGTAGAGAGAAACTACATAATTATGTGCCTACAGTTCATGTATGAGTCAACCGATACAACAAAGCATCAAACAGATAAAGTTTGCTAAATCTAACAATATTTCCTCGCAACATATAAACAAAGATGCCCTGAATTCTTCACATAGTGTCTCTCTCTCTCTACTCAGTGTTCGAGACTTGTTTTTTATGAATTATAAATTAATCAAAGGGTACGAAATTGACAGCTTACTTGTAGCACCCAGTCGTCTTGTATCTCTGGCTATGTAGTTGGCAAATATAATGGATCTCATGCTCGTTTTACCTGAGCCACTCTTCCCCATCAATAATACCTGAAAATGTAACGATTAGACAGTTGTGAAAAATATTTTATCTATCTATTTTAATCTTATGAAATAGAAACCACCATGTTTATTTTTCAAACTTAATGACGTATTTTGTTTTAAATAACAAAATATGAGATTAGAATCAAGTTTATCTATTTAAATACGCACCTTCTTCTTCATGTTGACTAAGTTTTACTAGGTCAAGGGTCTAAAACTTTATGTTTTGGTAATTAAATGCCTCGATTTAAACACAACGCAAATTAAGATAATTAGATCATCAACCCAGAATTGATTCTTATGTTGGAAGATCACAAAAAAAACTTGAAAAGCGAAGGGAAAAGTAGGCGTAATTTTATTCTCATTCACGACAAAGCCAATAAAATGAAATTGTTATATGACAGATGATACAACTGACATGCAACTGACACACGACGATTCTCGACCTGACGTACACTATGACATTAACACATTATCATAGACGGCTTTGATGATGGTTCGGAAATTGGAAACTAATCAAAACATTATTTTTTGTTATACCATTACCATTCATTGTGCCAAGCACTACTGTGCCAAGGCTTTCCTTTTTTCCTTCCAAATCTCTTTCGGTGTTTAGCCATGTTGGCACCATCAAACTTTCAAAATAAAAGTATTATTCTTTCAAAAATAATGAAAAAAACCGTTAACTAATCAATGAATCAATAAAGAACCTCAAAAAGTTCTCATTCCCGGGTCAATTTGGTTATCCAAAACAACCTTTGATCAATTTCTAAACGAATCCGCATCCTTACGAACACGGAATAGAAAAAACAGCTTACGAATAAGTAGAATAAAGGAGATTTAGTTTGCCTTTTATATTTATTGTGTTATGAGAACTTATAATTTAGTTTCAGCCACTTTATAAATACAATTTAATAATATTTTCCTGATAGATCATGATATTGTTATTAGTTTTTGCTAATTTCTAGATTATGAACGTATTGTTTTCTTGTATGTGTCATACTGTCATTTTTATGTCATTATGTGAATTATAAAATTGACAAAAGTGTTTGAGGATTTGTGAAAACGTGTGAATTTTTCTGAACTATCCCGCAATATGTTTGCTATTGACTAAAACCTAGATAATCGATAAGAGTCCTTAAGATGGCTCGTCACCGCGATGTTAGAAATAGGAGTTATTCCGAAGATTACGATGACGACGATGTTTACGGATATTCTGTGGAAGAAGATAGCTGCTTGTCGCCGAGCGATGCATCACAGTGGATTTATGACCGAAATCGTAGCCAGCAGGTAGATCTCTTGCAGAGCCACAATGACATACAAGAGGAGCCTGAAGAAGACAATATAGCAGACACAAGTATACCCGGACACGAGCGACGCGAGTCTATGGACTTCCGAAGTTTAAAACTCGATGAAGAGGATGAAGCTAAACTCATGTCGTGCTTAGACGAACTTAGAAATGTTATAGGTGACACGGTTTCAGATAACATTCTCATACAAACTGTTATAAAGCACAAGTTTGACTTCAGTAAGTCCCTTGATGACATACTCAATAGGAAAACTAGAGACCCTGAGGTTCCTAAAACAGAACCTGTGAAGCCTGTAATCATAGTAGATCCTTTGAAAGCTCCAATTATATCAACTGTAGATAAAACTCCAAAAGTTATTGCTACTAATGTAGAACCAAAGACAGTGAAGGGGTTTAAAGTTGGGCAGGATGGAAGCTCTGGCAGTCGTCCACAGACCCCAAGGGAGCAATCACCTTGCCCTGACAGAATATTAAAGACTGATCAAGCTGATGAAATTAAAGTAACACCTAAAGTGAAAGAAAACAAACTGGATGCCAACACACAGTATGCAAATGAGAGAGGATCAGACAAGGACCACTTGTACATAGTTGTTATAGGTCATGTTGATGCCGGCAAATCTACCCTGATGGGCCGGCTGCTCTGTGAGCTTGGAGAAGTTAGTCAGCGAACTCTGCACAAATATGAACAAGAGAGCAAGAAAATTGGCAAACAGAGCTTTATGTATGCATGGGTGTTGGACGAAACTGGAGAGGAGAGGGTCAGAGGCATCACAATGGATGTGGGGAAAGCACAGTTTGAGTCAAAGACAAAACGAGTAACTATATTAGATGCACCAGGTCATGCGGACTTTATCCCTAATATGATAACTGGTGCTGGTCAAGCAGATGTGGCCTTACTTGTAGTGGATGCCACAAGAGGTGAATTTGAGTCTGGCTTTGACTTTGGTGGTCAGACCAGAGAGCATGCTCTGCTAGTGCGCTCACTTGGGGTAAGTCAACTTGCGGTAGCTGTAAACAAGTTAGACACAACTAATTGGTCTCAAGAGCGATTTAATGAGATCACCAAAAAACTAAAAGCTTTCCTGAAACAAGCTGGTTTTAAGGATTCTGATGTTACTTACGTGCCTTGCTCGGGGTTGACTGGAGAGAACCTGGTGAAGACTCCGGCTGAAGCTGAATTACTTAAATGGTACAATGGACCGTGCCTACTAGATGTTGTTGATAAATTCAAAGTGCCTGAGAGGCCTGTGGCAAAACCTTTCCGCTTATCTGTAAATGATGTGTATAAAGGTACCGGCTCAGGATTCTGTGTAGCTGGACGTATTGAGAATGGCTTGATCAATAAAGGTGATAAAGTTCTAGTATGCCCTACTAAAGAATTGGCTGAGGTTAGAAATATAAGCATTAATGAAATGACAACTAATGTCGCATTTGCTGGAGACCAAGTCAGTGTGACATTAATAGGAGTAGACATGCAAAATGTTTCCGTTGGGTTTGTACTGAGTGACCCAATCCAACAAGTACCAGTCACTACAAGGTTTGAAGCCAGGATAGTAGTTTTTAATATAAAGGTGCCTATCACAAAAGGTTTTCCAGTACTTATTCATCATCAGTCTCTAGTTGAGTCTGCAAACATAGTAAAGTTGAAGTCATTATTGAACAAAAGTACTGGCGAGCTAGTGAAGAAGAAGCCTCGTTGCTTGGGCAACAACTGTGTGGCTGTGGTCGAGATCGAGGTGTGTCGCCCGATCTGCGTGGAGCGGTACAAGGATGTCAAGGAGCTGGGCCGCGTGATGTTGCGCGTCGCGGGCACAACGATAGCCGCCGGACTCGTCACGAATATCGTCAACACCTGATCGATCTGATAAGCTTTATCATTGTTTATACGTTATGGCATCTTACATAAATGTAGCCTGGGAATTACTCTAAGTAATGAAGGCACATAATAGACTTGATTTTTTTAGTATAATTTTTTATAGTACATTTTTTCAGTCTTCCATTCCTTATTATTATTATGGAGTTTAAATACCTCACACTGATGACGCGATACATATATTTGCGCTTTATTATGTAACAAAGACGCATGACGTATGAGCTTCATATTAATGTATGTTACATGTGGCCTATGTTTTTAGCAGTTTTTAAGTGTTAAATGAATTTTATTAAGAACTTACTTAAAATGTTGGTGTTAGAACTTTATGTAATATTTGTCATAACAAGCATTGCAATGCACGAACAGTGAGCAATAATGTATTGTGCTATAAGAAATGGTTATATTTTAATTATTACTTATTAAATATTATTTATATTGCCAATAAATTTGTTGTCATAGTTAATGGACTTTATTATTTTTCCTTGTAGGTTAAAATAAATAGGTAGAAGGTATTGGGACATAAACATATTATAATCCATCATCATCTTTGTTAAACTATTCTTGGTATAAGGAAATAGCCCTGTCTACAAATCAATTACTCATGTAACATTTTGTTTTGTTTAGGCCTTTATTACCTACCATGGTCTATTGCCCATGCATGGTTAAAAATCAAATATATGTACAAAATTGCGACTTAATCGGTCCATTAGATTCGGGGTCTATTGACGGTAACAGACAATCAAGTGATCATATAAGGGTTCCGTTTTTTTCATTCGGACGTACGGAACCCTTATAATTATGGAAGGTGTTTGACTCGGGGCTATTAGCGCGGACATGCACGGAGATTGTACCCAGCTGGATCGAAAATTTTGTTTTCAACAGTCATAATTATAATCGAGTATCGTAAGTAATCTGCATCTAAGCACAGATTAGAAGTGCGTACCTTTAAAACCACAATACCGTAACATAATAGTATTTAGGTTAGCAGGCCATCGCCAATAGCGCTGCCGATTGTTATCCGCCGGTCATTATCCTTAGGTTAGTCAAATGAACCACAGGTAGGTTACCTACAGTGTAGAGACCGCACGTTTTCCGATAGTGCAACGTTCAAGTGTACGGTCAAACGCAAGCCAAGCATGATACAAATTTGACTTGGGTAGCCTTTATTTCGTATGTCGTTGTCTGGGGGTCTACTACGAAGTGCAAAGTGCGAATGATCGGATCGGACCGACACATGGCCGAACCGAATAGGTATTATTGAAAAATGCGATAAAAAGTTCGGATCGGCTCAGTTGGGTTGGGACCATAGTCAATATTCGAAAGAGTGTAGGAGTGTAGGATCGGGACTGACCGAACCAAATAGTAAGTTCGTAGCAGGAAACGGCCGAACATTCGGCCGATACCACTTCGGAGTAGGCCCCCTGTTTTCATTACGAGTTTTCGTGATTCAAGTACCTAGTCACTACTGACTTGCGCTCCGTACATGCTCAATAAAGTTACCTACCCCCAAACCAACCAATTTTATACCAAAAGAGACAAAGTTACGTTTTGGTTTTATTCTCAAGTTTTTATATTGGTTTTCAACTTTTCATAAATTACCTAACGCTTCGACAGGTTCTGTACCTAGAGTCCGTCTCACGAAACAAGTCTCGCAGACGCGGCGCCACATGCGTGCAACGGGAACAAAAAGCCTTATCTATTTATTCACCTAAATGTTATATTACAGGGAGTAGTTAATAAAATGCACGCACAATCTTAAATAGAGAAAGGTATCTGAGGGTTGTTGTAGAAATGTTGCTAACTATCTAATAATATTATGTAGGTAGTTCCACTTATTGCCACGATACTTCTCTCGTGAGACGGGGACTCTACATCGTTATTTGACGGTACCTAAAGTTCGTTTTTTAAACCCAGATACTAATTTGACAGGTGTAGTGTCAAATTTCTATACTAAAAAATTCAAACACAAAAGACTTAAATGTCAGATTAGTATTTAAAAAAAAAACAGCCAAGTGCGAGTCGGACTCGCGCACGAAGGGTTCCGTACCATTATCTATAAAAATCACGTCTGTTGTATGGGAGCCCCCCTAATATTGGCAACAGTCAGGCAATAAAATAATAAATGTTTATTTTATTTTAATGTAATTTTTTATTTTTAAAGAATATACAACTAAATATTCTGTGAATATTTAAAGCGTCTGTTGCCGTTCACTCACGTTTGTTGTATGGGAGCCCCGCTTAAATATTTATTTTATTCTGTTTTTAGTATTTGTTGTTATAGCGGCAACAGAAATACATCATCTGTGAAAAATTCAACTGTCTAGCTATCAGGGTTCATGAGATACAGCCTGGTGACAGACAGAGACTCCACTTTCCGTCTGTCTGTTTTTACCCTTTGGGTACAGAACCCTAAAATCATACTTTATTCTGATATTCTATACCGCGCGAGGTATTTTCATGGTAGGTAAGTACAGTTCAGCTACCTGTTGAAGAACATTTCCTTGAATGAATGACTTCCTTCTCAATTATCAACCCACAAAATCGCTCACAAAAACATTTTCTATTATGACATAAAGGAGGCTCAGTAATATTTGCGGAGTGGTGTAGTAAGAAGTAAAGTGCGGCAAGGAAACAGTTTCCCGCCAGGACCAAGAGATTTAATTTAGATAAGTAGTGTGCCAACGACAGCTTGTTATGTGCGCTGCAATCAACAGAGTCTGAACGTTTGTAGCCATCTCCACAAATATCATCTTACTTTTTTGTATAGGTAGTCGTAGGTAGTCTTTACAAGAAAACTTATGAAGTGGTTTGGGTTAAACAAATGTTAAGTTTTATCCATTATTTGTTTAGGTAGGTACTGTAAAATGTCCCAGGATTGCTGGGAAGGTAGAATTTACTTACCCCGTTATTACAGCCCAAGATCTTTTCGAGAGAAAAGGACTACCGTTGATTTTTTCTTAGTTTCGAACGCTGAGCAAACTGCTCGAGTCAGGTCATTCTCCGCTTGGCTAAAAAGGTATCCAAAACGGTCTTGAAAGCAGTAAACATTTATTTACCACATCTTAAAATTTATTTTGTGATACCTAGGTAAAGAATGCCAGAAGCAGCAATGCGCAGCGTTGCGCCGTGTCAACGTTTCTTCGTCGAGCGGTGCCAAGTGTCGCGGCGTGGCAGGAGTCGTGAAATTTAATTTCCTATTAATTTCCCAACACTCGGTAGTTCACTGTTTACTCGCTCAACTGCGGCGGAGGCGTCCCCAACCTTTGGCGCTTTTCAATTCCGTTCCATAGATTTCCATTTACATTTTTTCCGATGTTCCTATTCGTAAACTTGCCTGGTAAGTAATTAATAATTCCAGTTTTAATCCTCAAAGAGAAGCTAATTCATTATTCTTAATGGTTTCGTGAATTGCATGAGTTCTATTAATTAAAAGTTGAAGCCTTTTAAAGTGTTTTGGAAGTTGTTACTAACTTAACGGTTGGAAATTATGGAGCAACTGAAACTTTGATTGCAAGTCATAGCGGGTTGGCGAAGCGCCTCTTAAAATGTTTTGAGCAAGAATTATTACGACCGCTCAACTTGTAACTTGTCCAACTGAACATGCAATTAGAATTGAACCATCTGCTTTATATTGTTCTATAAAAGTAAAAAGCTAATGTTATATTTAGCAACTAAAAACCCTAGATTCGTTAAATCTTTAGGTGGCTTTACATGTGTGTGCAATCTATAGTTAGGCATATGCCTAACTATAGATTGCCTGCCTGCACCTACCCCTACCTACCCCTACACCTACACCTACCCCTATACCTTTACTGACCCTAAATCTAAAAAATGACTAACAATACTTATTAGTACTTAAGTACGCAGTCTTATCAATACAAGTATGTAGATAGTAGGTACCTATTAAATAGTTGCACAATCATGTTATACCTACTGATGCCTATTTCTGTGGCACTTTAAATTGATTTGAAGAAGGTATTCTCACGTCTCTGAGCCATGATATTAAGGTGCCTACTGGCTCCGAGGCAGACTCATTCAAGATGATACCATTAGTCCACGATAACATTGCACGATAGAGCGGTGGACCTAGAGAATTTGAAGATGTCGTTAGCATAGATTTAAATATATCCAGCTAGATAATTGTGCTGCAACAGAGATTGCAGCAACAGAGATTGCAGCAACAGAGATTGCAGCAACAGAGATTGCAGCAACAGAGATTGCAGCAACAGAGATTTCATAGCTTTGTGAACGCAGAGAAAATTGCTACAAGTGAGGTGCTATACAAGTACCTATATGCTGTATTTGGTTTACTGTGAGAACAAGAATCGCTTGCCTCAATTTGCTCTCTGCAGAGCATGAGGTCCTGGGTTTAATGGTTTGATCGGGCAGTGTTACTGTGGATTTTCCTAACAGGAAATGTTTCAGTAGGTAAATGTCGAAAGACTCGCCCCCAAATATGACGTAGTAGGACTTCTTAAACATAACTGGCAACATGCGGCTGTTTTATTGTTAGGTACATCTCTGCCTATTTCTTAGGTAAAAACAGACGTGCTGTATGTTGTCTTTTACAAATGTTTATATGTAACAACGAGTAGTACATATGTGGTTTAATAAGTAGATATAGTCTAGACGAGTAGTTACATTCTTATAAGTTGTCTAGCGCAAACGGTCGAATGTGATAAATCAGCGTCGCGTGCGGCTCCCGCGGACACTTTGTTTCATCAAGTGGGACTCGCGTGTTCATTGGCAAGGAAACCAGAGTGTTAAGGCTGGGATGTGGCTTTCAAAGGCTAGGCATTTGTAATAGGCATTTGACCTTTGAAAGTTGCTTGTAGGAGCTACAAATATAAAGTAGGGTCGACAACCCTTTAGCGTGCAAGGAGTCACATAACTCACATACCTACACAGCTGCAAGAATATATTTTGGCGCTTGAATTTGAGAAGGGGGCGCTGTTTGTAAACATTTATGCAATTGTTTACTGTTGTGAAATGTATTGAAAAACCAAAATGGCGGCGTTATTTCCGATTTTGTTACTAATAAATTAATACTGTAGCGCAGTACCTACATTGTCGCAAAATGAAATAAAGATAAAATAGAGTATACAAAAACAAATCTTTATTCAGTACTAGCTTCTGCCCGCGGCTTCGCCCGCGTGGATGTCGGAAATTATCCCACGGGAACATGCTACCGAAACAAAAAGTAGCCTATACAGCCTATTAAGGCATTAAGTCAGCCTTTGTACCTTTTTTGTATGCAAAAAGTTTAAATAATTAAATCTATGTTACTCCTTAACATCAGCTATCTGCCAGTGAAAGTCCCGTCAGAACCGGTCCAGCCGTTTCGAAGATTAGCCGCAACAAACAGACAAACAAAAATAAAAATAAAATGTTTTTTATATAAGTACTTAGCGTGTATATTTTCATTTTCATACGCATTTAGTCAAATCTGTTATTTTTTAAGACCCCACTTCACTCTTCAAAAGGTAATTGTTTTTTAAACTAATGATTAAGATCTCATAATTCATTCAGAAATGAATTAATTAAAACTAAGATAAAAACCAAGTTAAAAACTAAGATATTAGTTTTTAGGGATTTTGCGATATTGTATCTTAAGATAAAATATTATAGTAACTTAGCCGTGTGCAGCGCCCCGTAGTGAACTCCACTGCGGGTGACATAACCTACGACAAACTTATTATTTGCGGTTGGTACTGTAATCGGATCTAGAGATCGAACCGCAAAATTAAGTTTGTTTTTTATTGTATATACTTTTCCGGGATAAAAAGTACCCAGTGTGGTGCCCAGGATATTAAAGAATAATTATACCAAGTTTCATAGTAATCGAACCGGTAGTTTTTGCGTGATGCCTGAACAAACAGACAGACAGACAAACAAAAATTTTTTTAATCACATTTTTGGGTTCGGTGTCGGTCTAGTAACACCCCCTGCCATTTATTTTTTTTGATATTTTCAATGTACAGAATTTTCACTTCTACAGATTTATTATAAGTATAGATTAAAATTGGTAAAATATTTACATACGTCTTAGAAATAATTTACAAAGGTATAATAATGTTAGATGCCTGTACTACACAGGAGGAGTGGGTCGCACTTAATGAAAATGATAAATAAACTGATGGGTAATTCCCGTATTTTTAATAATGTTCGCATTCTTATTTCAGTCGCAATTAGCCTTCTGATGTGGACAAACAAATTAAGAACCTTATCTTTATTGATGTCGAGTGCATTATGTTTGGACAGAGAGACTGATTAAAATCAGTCTCGAATATTAATTCCTACTTTATAAAATTATACCTACCTTCCAAGTCAAACATATAAAAATAAATTGCAGTCACCTATTTTTAACACAAGGAAGCCAGTTAACTTCCTACTCGTATAAGCTGGAATCATAACATGATACTTCAGTTCCACGATAAATATTACGCTGACTGATATTATACGCATTATGTCCTCCCGGTCTCTAGTCATTCTAATAAATGTCTATGCTTTGAATGCAAAGCTAGATATCTATTTCGAATTTCGAATAATGGACGTGCGTAGTACTTACCTTTCCATCATAATTTATGGTCCATAACTTTTAATGGATTCCGCATTCCGCATGAGATCTTCACTGCATCCTGAGAAATGAAGTTAATTTTTTAATAAAATATTTATAATCACCAATTACCCGGCGAAGCTTCGCCTTGTAATCAGCTGTAGGTAGTTACTAGAAATAATTTAGAAAAGCATAGTTTCTGTTTTATTATTATTAGAAACTCATCACATCTGTGAAAGAGCTTATCTTTAATCTATTTTCGACCCAAGGGACAGCTGCTGTTTAATTTTCAAGCATTAATCAAAGAATAGATCCTACAGTAACTGAAGTCTTCTTTAGAGTTCTCTAATTCAATTTAAGGTACTTAATAACGGGAGCTCTTCTAATACGATGCCTTCTAGATTCGTACTAAATTCGGTATTTACAGAATGGAGGGCGCGTATAAATCAGTGTCGTCCGGCCACCCCCGTACAATGGCTATCCGCCACTGTAATAATGTTATACAAACAAACCTACGCGCTACGACCTCATCCCTTATCTTGAACTAACCAATGAGTTTGAGCTAAAAACGTCACAAACACTTTGTTAATCATAATAAAATACTGGTTAAAATTCTCGAAAAAAAGTCTTATTGCCATTAGGGATGAAAAGAAGAAAATGGTTTACTTTTTCATTTGACCCTAAGTTAATGGCGTTTTCCTAATTTTAGGTACATGTCAAATGGCTAGGACTTTCTTTCTTAATTTAGTTATAATATTTTTTCTTGGGTAGTATTTTACGTGTTAAATATTCTGTTTACGTGATAGTGTAGTGTAATGGTGGTCCCTTTAGCGTACGGTTTAGTGGGTAAAACCGTAGACAGAGAATGCTAAAAACATAACGTTAGGTCAGGTGACAGACAGGTGTCAGTAGCGGTCAATGAGATTATCCTGCGTTTCTTCAATCTACTGTGTTTTCTAGTCTCTAAGTAGATGTTATATTTCTGTTGGCCTTTCGTCAGGAATAATCTGCATTCGTATATCAGTATTGTATCATTATAATCAAATGCAGGAAAAAAAACGTTCATTTATTTATTCTCTAAAAGCAAACACTTCGCAAGCAACGGGAAATTGCTGGACGTCGCAAGCACTTTATAGCCACAAAACGGCCACGGCACAAGGCTGTATTCTGCACCAAGCACAAGGCTATATTTAAGTGCTGAAGACTATAAAAACGAAGATTTTTTTACAGGTCACTGCTCAAACCTTAGGTACAGTTTGGCAAGAAAGTCCTGAAACGGAACTAAAATATTTAATCATTGGCAACACTCGCTCTGCCTCGTCGAGTAAGGTACATATTCTGTCATTTCTTGTAATCGGTGACTGTTTTTCGTGTTTATTATTTATTTATTTGCTTTATCGTGGTGATACTGGTGACCCATTGTGTTCATAATGAACAGATCTGTTATTCGCAGCTCCGCAAGAGCAATAATTTATAAAGTGTACGTGAGATATTTGGCGGAACTCGAGGCCGGACAAATTTTAACCGATCTCAACGATGTGTATGAAAGAACCGCTGAAATGACAGGTAAAATTATATTTTATACATGTAATCAGATCTAATGTGTGTATTTCAAGGTGCAATATCTATTATAAACCTTTCATACAATTATTGAAATGTACATTCACGAATTTGAGGTTATGTTTACAAAACACATTCGGAATGCAGCGCGTTCGTATAATTTTGATACTTTTTGTTAATATTGCATAAAATAAATCACTGAACAAAAATAACTATAGTATTTTTTAGGTAAATCTATCAGTACTATAAGGCTATATTTTTAATTCATTACAATAAGTAATTGCAAATGTTTAGTTGTTTTTATTTTATTGTTCTAGGCAGTGGCTGAACAAGCGTTTCAGAGCATATCAGTTGACGACTGGAAAAATTAATGTCAACATGTCATGAAAATAGAAAAAAGGTTATTTTCGAAGGGGGCAAACTGTGTATAGTGACATTGAAAAAAATATCATAAACCTACAAGATGAAAGCAGCAACAGTGACACATCTGAACATAGCCAGCAGAGTTTTGGTGAAAGCTCACACCAAGACATGGATGAAGAGTTTTCGGGCGTGGAATACTTAGAGGAAAACATTTTTTATTAAAATTTTTGATTCTGATTAAAAAAATTATTCTGATTTTTATTTTAGTTTTTGGTTAGAACACCAACTATGGAACATTTTGCCTGTGGTTAGAGGAGAACATGGATTTGTGGGACACAGTCACACAGTAGTAAAGCTTCTAACTTGTCACTGGGATCTAAACCCTATTGAATTGATCTGGGGTCTTGTGAAACATAAAATTGTCTCACATAATGTGGGATTAGTTGACATCAAAGTATTTTGAAATACCTCATAATTATATTTTTAATTCATTAAATTAAATAATTGCAAATGTTATCGTTCTAGGCAGTGGCTGAACAAGCGTTTCAGAGTTTTTCTTGTTTTCATAAAACCCGCCAATATTCACATTAATTAAAAAAAAAAAACTAATATCAAAACCGTTTTAGTCGTACTATTTAGGGTTACAACATGCACGATAGTGGCGCCACCATTATTTTCACGACTTTTTTGCCAAGCTGTACCTAAACACACTTTTAGTGCTAAACTATTTAAGTACCTACTTACTCAACTTTAAAACTGAAGTATATTGAGTAAAATACAAGAAATATCTCAACAAAATTCTGTTTGACATTAAGTATACATTATGTGCATGTTTGTAACCTTTTTATATACAGGGATGAAACTTAGCCGAAAAATCATGAAAAATGCCGCAATTTTTTGGCGCACGCCTTTGACAGCTTCCTTTGTTTACGTTATTAGGTAGCGTTATTTAGGTAGCGTTATCTGCGCTTAGCTTTGCGTAAGATTTCCAATAGCCAACAGAAATGGTATTGTAAGTACCTACTTATGGCTAAAATATTCAAGCTTTTTCAGTTCGCTGATTTATAACTTACCTACAGTTTCATTGGTAGACAGATTCTATCGCTCACAAACATAATACGAGGGCGACACTGAAAGTTTTTAGAACTGGCCACTTGTAAACGATATGATAAAAAAATACAAATTTTGAAAATGGAACTCCCTGCCAATATTATTGTGTATGTAATTTATTAATTTTTCATTTGTTTACGATTTGGCGGCAAATTGAAAATTGTCTGCGTCACGTCAGCATGAATTTAACGCGAGAAAATTTTCGTACAATGATTTTTTATGACTTTCGATGTCATTTAAGTCAACGAGAAAGTTATGATAGACTTCGATTGGTCTTTCACGATGAAGCCCCATCTCGTGCCACTGTTTACAGCTATTTTAATGAGTTTAAACGTGGTCGCACTTATCTCACCGATGATCTGCGTGAGGGACGGCCTTCTACGGCGACGACTGAAGATAACATCTGTGTTGTGCGGCGTATGATAGAGACTGGCAAAAGAGTGCCTTATCAGCAGATTCGGACAAGCTGAGGCATTGGTATGAGTCAAGTGCACAAAATCCTCCATGAAAATTTAGCGGTCAGGAAGCTTTGTGCCCGGTGGATACCTCATAATTTGACAGAGGCCTAAAAGTTCCGTGTTGATTGGTTTCCTGAAATGGTTCAAAGATTTAACGGAGGTGACTCAAATGCTGTGTTTGACATACTTACGGGTGACGAAAGCTGGATTTATTGTTATGATCCTGAAACTAAGAGACAGTCTGCTGTCTGGGTGTTTCCTTCCGAGGAGTTGCCAACTAAAGTGAAGAGAGGTTGAAGCGTGGGAAAAAAGATCGTGGCCTCGTTCTTCGGAAGGACAGGTCATTACGCAACAATTGTTTTAGAGGATCGAAAAACAATTACTGCAGAGTGGTACACTAACAATTGTTTGCCACTTGGCTTTGAAAAAGTTCGGGAGAAACGACCTCGCAGTAGGATCCTCCTTCACCACGACAACGCCTCGTCGCACACCGCCAAGCAAACAATCGACTACTTGGCGACGTCAGACGTGGAATTACTGGGTCACCTGCCCTATAGCCCCAACCTCGCACCTTGCGATTTTTATTTATTTCCGAAAATAAAAGAAAAACTTCGCGGAAAACGTTTTATGGACGCCGAGGAAGCAGTGGCATTGTATATAAGTAGTTTATCAGCCATCTTGTTACCATAACACAAGCATTAGGTTGCTTAGCTTGGGACAAATGGTGCTGTGTGAAATGTCCAGGGATTTATTTAGTGGCAGCATTTCAAAATGCCGTCGAAAAGACCCCTAAGGACGAGTGGGCAAAGTGCTTTTCTCAGTGGTTCCATCGGATGCAGCTATGTATTGATGTAAATGGACACTATTTTGAAAAGATATAATAAAACTAATAACTTGCTAGTTTGTTCAGTTTTTGATTTTCTAAGAACTTTTAGAGTCACCCTCGGATTATTATTCCAGCTCTA
The DNA here is from genome assembly GCA_911387795.2 of Apamea monoglypha. Classification (NCBI taxonomy): domain Eukaryota; kingdom Metazoa; phylum Arthropoda; class Insecta; order Lepidoptera; family Noctuidae; genus Apamea; species Apamea monoglypha. The sequence continues at coordinate 14,314,667 of OU426916.1, forward strand.
TTAAATTCTAGACAAAGCATTGATTATTATCTATTCTGTATAACTTTAGATTCCACGTGTCATTTCAATTCGAACCTTATCACCGTGTAGCTAATAGTACACACGACGACATATCAAGCTATTAATTTCCAGTTTTAGCTGACCTTGCATAGTATACGCTTTTCGTACAATGAGAGGTCAGTTAATACTGGAAACGTATAGCTTGATATGTCTCCGTGCGTACATTCCTGTAGGTTTGTCTCGGGCTCGTGACAAAGGCGCGTCATTGGATGCCCAGCGTGTGCCAGTTGCAGCCATGTTGCAGTTATGTGGCATGCTCGCATGCTCGTATCAGCGACTGCGGCGAGCAGACACACGACAAGTGTACTTGCTCATACGAAAACATGTCACTAACTGAACTCAGTGAAGTAATATGAAGATATCTGCGTTTAGGAAAGCTTGACTCGTACGCATCGTCCTAAAACTTGGATTACAATGGACTTGGTAGTCCATTAGGCACCCCTAACCTGTCCTAAATTAAATTATAGCCTGTTTTCGCTAATAATAGGCTAATAGGCTACACCTAAATTAATGACTTTCAACGCTCGGCTCAGCGCCGAAAGTTGATAATTAAACAGCGCGATTTTATTTAGACATTCTTCATTTTGGTATAGCTTAGTTAGTCAAAACGGGCATTCATTTCTTTATTAAACAACCGTCCCACAGCTGGGCAAAGGTCCTCAGGTCTATTATTATTATTATTATATATATTATTATATTCTTTCATGCTTTCAGTTAGGTAGAAATTTGAGGACCAATGATAATGATAAATGATATTATTTCTGTAAGTAGGTTTGTACAAACACTTTTACACGTCAATATATATTTTTTAAAATAGATGGGACGAGGTCGGCATTGCCTATCTGACTAGGTTTCTGAGAAGAAAGGCTGAGGTCACCAACCTCTTTTAAAGTCATAATCTTGGTTAGATCAATACCTAGCTAAAGTAAACAAGATAATTCTCGTAATTTTAAGAACGTTCATAGTCTGTCTGTCTGTCTGTCACAATCTGTCAAAAATACCTCTAATTTCCCTAAATTTTTGACAAGTTTTTGACATTGATTGTCGCTGAGATGAGATTACGGCTAGATTTTGAACGTTTTTAATTACAAGAATTGGCTTTCAGGTAGGTAGGTCGGTAAGTATGCGTGTCAATGCTATAGAAATTGATAATAGATAAGCTCAAAAAGCTGTTTTCTTCAAAATTCGAATCTTTTAGATATTTAAACTGAATAAGTTTGATATTTTCTTTGTTCTAATTCCAGGCTAGTCACCTTTTCACTGAGCTCTAAGCAAGCGATACGAACAAAGCATCGAGCAAACAAAGCTTATTCAAATAGTTTCAGTCATCCACTAACGAATTTCACTTAAGGTTCTAGAGTAGTTTATAAAATGGGTTTAGTCCGTTTAGTTGTCTTTCTTCATATGTTATTTAATTTACTTTCGTTGAAATCAAGTTTTGCTTTTGCAATTTCGATTATTTGACATAACATACGTTATCAGCCTTTAATGTTCCCACTGCTGGGACACAGGCCTCCTCTCTTCGAGAGGGTGTGTCCACCACGCGGGCCTGGTGGGGTCCTTCACCGTTTTGAGAGCAGTGGCGATAAAAAAATTTACACAAAGTAAAACGACTGTCTGGGTACGAACCCACGACCTACAACTCGTAAGTCCCGGCCGTTACCACTGGGCCACCACTGCTCTCTCTCTGATTATTTTAGATTAACCTTAATAAGTATTCCAACTTAATCAAAATGGCGGCATTTGTTGTTGATGCCTTGTACAATAAAAGCAAGCGTCCTGAAACGATACCTACAGTACGTAGCCTGCCTACGACGAAGAAAAAGCACCCTAATTTCGTAACCAACACTATTAATATCAATGTAAATAATTTTGAAGGATATTGCTAATCCATTGCTTCAATGTTCGAATATCTTCTCAGCAACGTAAATGACGCAATGAATGTTGTTGAACTGTCAAAATTAAAGCCATTACTACTGAGTACTGATAGTGTGTTACGCAATTACCCCGCTGAACAGTCCTTTGAACGAACTGGGCGACCAGATCCATCAAACCATATAAACTGCAAAAATAAACGACCTTAAACCATCGTCGGTTCGTCGGTCGGTTGTCGTTTTTTCTTTTTAATCTCTCGGTGGAAACGCAGTCTGTCGAGCCAGTGGGACAGACAGATAGGTCCGTCTGGTAGTCGCGCTGTCAGTCCGTCGGCATGCGGGCTGGCAAGCTTTGTGTGCACTACATACATCACGTCCGATTAGATAGCCATCGCTACCCTACAGGAACTTGTGCCGGCTGTATCCAAATTTCTATTAAGTTCTTGTGGTTGGCTTGCTATAGATAAATCAAGTAAGCCTTGGGTTATCTATTGAATCGGAAGCTTATGAAAAGTTTTTACCATCATGTCATATTCTTAGTGAGTTACATGAGTCGATTTTATTTCAGAGTACTTAGGTAGTAAAAAAGTAGTGTAGTGGAAAAACCTAATATCACGTCTGTGTTCCCGGAATGGTTGGGCAGAGGTTGTAGTTGTACCTTATGCACCCAAATGTCGTCTAACTGGCGAAATTTGGTTAAATCCAGAACAAAATAAGCATTATTTACAGCATACACACACCAAGACGTTTGATCTTCAGAACTCTAAGTAAAGCCATTCCACATTCCAATTTTACGTCATGTGTGACACGACAAACTTCTCGCAAAACTACCATTCCATCAAAATGCAAGTTAACCTTACACATAAAAGCATCATAATCGTATTACCAGACAACTGAATGCCATTTTCAGCAGTTCCAAGCTTACGTAACACTGTTAGTCAAACGCTGCACATTCGCGATCGTAATTCAGTCTTTTCATTATCCGTAGTTGTCCGTCCCCTGATTAATTAACTCTACAAACCGGACGAGTAGTAATTACCGGACGGTGAGCAAGGCCGGGTCGGAGCCGGCCCGGGCACGGCCCGCTCCACTCCTGCCTGATTAGCATTTCGTGCTAAGCCGCTTACGTAGGACAGAGTGATAAGTCTCCTAACTGTTTGTTGTGGTCTTTAAGCCTTAAGTTATAATGCTCATAGTAGTGACCCTCTTCTGAGCCTATGGAATACCTCTGGTTATGAAACAAGAAACTAAAACTCGACTACTGAAAAATAACACTCTAAAAAGTATGAAATAAGAAAATATTCTCAACTGAAATTGTTGTGTACAGTCAGCAATGGAGATAAGTAACCAGGGTCGTCGGATATAGTTGAAGTTTAGTAAGAAACCGATGGATGTTTTCGAATGAAATTTAATTTGCTACATGAACTGTTTGTTTGCTATTAACTAAATTAAGTTTATTCGAAAATATGGAACCGATGCCATGTTACTAAACTTCAACTATATCCGACGACCCTAGGGGTCTACCCCGAAGTGGTATCGGCCGAATGTTCGCCCGTTTCCTGCTACGAAGTTACTATTTGGCGAACCAAATAGTATAACTTCGTAGCAGGAAACGGTCGGTCCCGATCCTACACTCTTATACTCTTTCGAATATTGACTATGGCCCCGACCTAACTAAGCCGATCCGAACTTTTTTCGCATTCTTCAATAATATTCGGCTCGGCCATTTGTCGGTCCGATCCGATCATTCGCACTTTGCACTTCGTAGTAGACCCCCTGGTTACTTATCTCCTTTGGTGACCGTACAAACTATTCAATATTAATTATCGTCTATTAAATAAACAATTTAGGTACACGTCATATATTTTAATGTATTTAATACACGGTATTCATAGTGATGTTCAGAGAATAGCCATGGTCATACCACCACTTTGCCAATGTATTGTTTTGGTAGGGTAGGTGGTATACGACCAAGGATATCCTTTTTGCTTCGCCGTAGTCGGGAAAAAAATGTCAAGCCGAAGAAGGTCATAAGAATCTGGATTCTTATGACCTTCTTCGGCTTGACAGTTTGAAAGTAAGTTTTAGTCAGCTACTAATTTCCCTGGGGAAATTAGTAGCTGACTAAAACTTACTTTCAAACTAATATAGCATCTGATCACGGAATTACTGAACATAGGTTCTACGACCTTTAGATACTTATGCAACAGCCTTACAGTCAACGACAGGCAAAGTTGGGATCAGCCATAATCAACACCTTTGGCAGACACAATGTCGTTGTGATCTTGTTGTCCTAACTGCAATCATCTACAGTCTGCTTTTATTTTTCGTTGCTTATATATTTAGTATGTATGTATTTACGTATCTATAATTTTGGATATGTATAGTATATCTGTGTGTCTATTTTAGTGTATTGTATACATAATATTTGCACCAACGACAGTCCCATTTTATGTCCAGGAAAATCACTGTCCATTCCAATGTTGCCTGGAAAAGATCGCAGTAATGCGATAAGGCCGCCCATTGTATATTTTGTAGTGTGTATTCTTTATGCTATGTATTTTTGTGGTGTTAAGTATATATAAATAAATGTGAACATCGATTTACTGAGAGCTCAAAATGCTCAAATACTCGTAATATTCATTAGGCAATGTATTCATTTCGTGAACCGCCAGTGCCACTGAAAACTTTGTCGAAGTCGTGTTTAACGTTGTCATGAAGGGCTACTGTGTATACCTAAATTTTTTGTTGTCGGGATAGAAATCCTCATGGATGTCCTCCACCCTGGGGTGGGCTAAAGGGTCTGTCAGACTCTGGCTAAAACCCCGGTGTTTCCTGGCACACATCACCAACCTTTCATTTCGAATATGTGTTTCCACATTTCTAAAAAAAACCAGCACCGCTGAACCGCAGCGAATGCACAGAAAAAATACGTCAATATTTTTCCAATTCTAAAATATTGCCTCTATTTACGCAAATTACTTTCAATACGCAATAACAATTCGTATTCCAAACTTCTTAGCATGATATTGTGATCAATTTCCCCCAAGTGCGAATATCGTACGTTCATGAATTTTCTTCTCGAAGAAATAGCGAATATAAAGTTCTCTCTATGTGTAGTAATGAAAAAACATGACGTAATGTACCGCCTGATCAATATATTGGATCTGTGTGAGACGTGCTCCGGATTATCTCAGAGAATATTCCAATTTCACTGTGTTATTTTTTCGCGCTTGTGTTGAAGACCAAAGTTTTATTGCGTGAAAATGTGAACGCGAATAGCTAGGACGAATTTTAAGCTAGACCTTTTTTGAAACCTTATGCCACAAAGAAAAACCTGATTTTGAAACGGTTGGAAAACAGGTACTCGCGAAAGTGTAATGCAAATATCTTTCTATATGCGTTATGTACATAATTAGGTTTCCTTACCTCTGATAACGTTTGCTGCTGAGCGATGCCATATTTTCAATTCCGAATAGACAGACTGTCGAATGCAGTCTGTGATCAGTAGAAATCATGTAGAGCAACGGTGTCATCCATATTTGGCCATGGCTAAAGCGGTACTATTGTTTAGCAACTTTATATCCAAGAAAATGCAAGTTAAGCTCTATGCAGGCTTTCTGACATATATTTTTTTGAGACCTTGCGAATCGTGCTCAGTCCTCGTTAACACGTAGATAAAGATGTACGATAAGGTTACTACTATAATTAGATGTTCCTTTGACATGCTACACGTAATCAATCATCTACGTGCCTATTACGGGCTGGTATTAGGTACAGACGCCAGCACATCAAGCTATTACAATCTGTCAAATTTCTTTAATAGATTTTCAACTTTATCGCTGAAGCATTAGGTTCAAGGTTGATTGGGAAAATTTGACAGTTTCGGGTAGCTTGATGTGTGGGCGTCTGTATCTTCCAGGAATCTTCTTCAAGGTAAAAAACATTAGTACGTACGCACATGGCTTAAAAGCCCTGTGGATTTGCGGCATCAGAAATTCTTCCATTCACTCTCATTATTAATATCTCTAATGTTAGACGTCACAAATTGTTGAAGCGGCCATTTATAAATTAAGCTCTAGAAGTACCCCATCAATAAACCGCGTTCCAATCGTTTGCATACATAAAGTTCATCGCAAGTAAATATGAGGCGGCAAGGCATAACACGAACGAACTTTGTTGGTTCGTTAGATGAGATGTTAATGTTCAAAAGTAGTTAAAGTGTTATCTATGCGCGAGTCTTAATTGCTAGCCAGCTAAAGTTCCCGTCTCCTGAGGCTAATGTTAATTTCAATAGCATTGAATAACGTCACGGAGGCGGCAAACCAACTTTTGTGGTTCCGCCTTAAGCTAAGAACAGATTTTGAACACGCGACGCGAATTACTCGACTCCCGACTTTTATAGTGTGACAAATGTCTTCGCGGCTTTATGCAAGCAGAGTTTTAGCGCCACAATAAAAATGAGATTAATTATTCAAAAATAATTTGGTGTTTGCTTTTGTTAAACGAAATTTTAATAAGAAATGGCGCGTTTACGCAGGAACGTTTTGGTTTCCAAATTAGATGTTTTGTTCTAACAAAAAACAGTAATTGGTTCCGAGAAAGATTAGAATCTAACTTGAAACCAATTACTGAGTAGGGAGGCGAGGTTCCTTCACGAAGTTGTTTATACAAGAAGCTTGTATAAAGGCCTAATTTCAGCATTTTCAGTTTCAAAGAAGAAATAAGTTTTCAATCGGTTTGGGCGAACTTGGACCTCTTACGCACAATCAATACTTTCCTATTTGGGTTTGATCGACGACCCTTTACGTCAAAAATGTTTCTCGTTGTAATGTGACGTAGAAGTGTGGGCGAATAAGCGCCGCGTCGTTTGTCATGCGATGCACGTCCGGGCTACGATAATTATGATCTGCTCACGAATGGATACGTGCCTAGTACTCATGAATATGTAAATACTTTGCGACAGATTGGTATTCGCTATAAATGTTATCTGAGGGGCAATTCTCGTAATTTTAAGAACGTTCACAGTCTGATCTCAGTCTCAACCTGTCAAAAATACCTCTAATTTTCCTACATTTTTGACAAGTTTTTGACATTGATTGTCGCTGAGATGAGATTGCGACTAGATTTTGAACGTTTTTAGTAACGGGAATAGGCCTTCTGAAATTCTCGTTAGTACACGCCGAGTACTCGAAAACTTGTTGATAACATACATACTTCGTGCTACAGATTTGGTGAGATCTCACACTCAATTTCTGAATTGTTTGTTGAGAACATTTATGGTTTATAATTACTGCTGTGGCGTTTTTTCCTTTCACTTTGGTTAAATTTCTTATTACATATTTTCTGGATCTGATTGTTGTTGTTAAATGCTTTACTATGGTGTCCTTATGCCATCCCCAATCATTTGTTAAAAAATATTATCGAGAGTGTTGTAGTAACGTTTTCCAAATTTTATAAGGTACTAGCTGTTGCCAGCGACTTCGTCTGCGACTCACGATGAAAAGTAACCTTTGACCTTCTCCAGGTCATTCTCAGCCTATCCATGTGCCAAATTTCATCCAAATCCGTTCAGTGGTTTTAGCGTGAAAACGTAACAAACAAACATACAAAAACCCAAAATCTTTTCACTTTATTATATCAGTTATATCAAGTTGATATTCGAAATGCAGTTGTTGTGTTCCATGAGGACTAAAATTTTGATTCAGAAGGCATATTGACTAACTAAATATTTAGAAATTGAAGAACAGTCGACTCCAGATTTTTTTGCCTTTTATGAAGCTTCGGGAGGCAGGTCTCAATCCTGCATTATGTCCTCGTAATGCCGGGTAATGAAGTCTCTGCCGGCTAGGCCGTGCTAAGCTCGAGGGAACACTTGCAATTTCACCCCGAGCACTGGGAGTGAGGCTGATGAAGAGATAACTCACGGTGTGTTAGGTGATGCAATATGAACGTATTTTTCTTTAAAAACGTTTAAAAGAAAATCGTGGACGCAGATGTCATTAAGTACGGTAAGTATGTACAATATAATGTGGCGAAAAGTCCGTCAGATTGTTATTTATTTGGTCTCATAGAGGTATGAGAAACAGGCTGTAAAGTTCACTCATCCTTCATAGAAAAGGGAGGATCCTCCGATCGAACGGGTGTTGTGTCTGGTGGACAACTGTCCCAACGACTGATGTCGGGATATTGTATTTGTCGTGGCCAGATCTTAGAATTGATCATTTTATGAAATGGTTGTGTTTGTTAGTTAGTTGCGCGGAAAACTCTGCTTGCGCGATGCAGGATTTTGTGTGACGTCCGTAGTTCACATGTGGCGATGTAGATGCCGCCACAGTCTATTTACAACATCACCATAATATTTTGAAAGGGAATATGCTGGAGCTGTTCATGTTTCATCACCTCGTAAGTACTTACTTGTTCCCTTATTGATAGTTTAAAGTATCCAGAATACGGTCAAAAACTATATTCAGTTTATATTTACTCGCCTCACAGTAAAATCACGGTCAACCGCTAGTGAGCTTAATCCCATCTTTGGTTTCCCAAAAAGACTCTTCAAAGCAAAATAATTTATTTAATAAATAATATGTGGTTGGATTTGTAGTTGTTACGTGGAATTTGAGGCCTTTTTTAGTATGAAAATACTTGGTAAGCTGCGCCAATGATTAAGGACCGCAAAGTTCTTGCTATTTAATTAAATGTTACTACTTATTTCGTTATATTACGTGGTATCGTAACTTTTATGTGTTAACATAACATAGCATCACGTCTGTATTCCCCGAAGGATTAAGCAGAGGTGCACCTATAGTACGCCCGCATTTCGCCAGTTATGTTCAAGTCCCATTTAATAGGGTGCAAGTCTAGCCTATTGCCATCAACTGGGCACTAATTCAGGCTCCGGGCTGCTACTCAGAAATTCCAGATGGAAAAGCTCAATTACACTCGGATTTTATGTCTACTCTTCAACATCTTACACAACCCGTCTTATCCTACCTGCGCTGCGTGAGCGTTTTTCTAACGCTCGATTTAGCGCTGCACCGTGTAGATCACAACTAAGATCCATAATTAAATCTGAACGTTTGTCTTGTCTTGTATTGTCTTGTAGTTTCTTGGCACTTACAGCGCATAGAACAGATGCACAACAAGGGTCTTTGTCTTACTCAAAGCAAAAGCTTTTTCATCGATTGTACAATTCTTAACTACACTCTACGTACCTATTAACATACAAACTGGGTACTCAGTAAGCACCCCAATCTATATGCACGAAAAAATAGTTTGTCGGGTAAAATATTCATAGTATCGAGCACGGTTGGGAGGAACATGACGACGAAGGAGCACGGGCCCCGGCCCGTCCGTCTGGCGGTCCGGCCCGCATATCCTTTGATACAGATCCTTCACTTCCTAGTTTCGTTGGTATGGAAAACGCACACACAATTTGATTGAGTCAGCCCTTGCACTCAAACGAACCATATATTTTCGCGCAGAAACATTGATGATCCATAAGCTTCAATGTCTTCGAGTGAGCAATATCTGCGCAATTGTTATCCTACACGATGCAATTAACATTTGATGCACTAAAACGTTTTTAATCATTGCACAATCTTCAATATTAACCCTAAACGGCAAAATTTTGAGCAGTGGTGGCCCACTGACAACGGCCGCGACTTACGAGTTGTAGGTTCGAACCTAGACAGGCGTTTTACTTTGTGTAAATCATTTACTCACCACTGCTCTCAAAACGGGTGAAGGAAAACGTCGTGAGAAAACCGTTAATGTTAAACCGAAAATGTTCCAGAACCAAAATTGTGCCATATTTACGAACACCCACTTAAAAGGTAAATTCTTAGAGAAATGTTATGTAGTTCGAGTCCATTTATTTCCCCCTTTGAGCTCCTCCTAAACTGAGATTGTCTATGTGTGAGTGTGTATCTACGTAGTTGGTTATCTTTGACATGGGTGAGCGAGAGCATCAATCACAGGACGTCAAGCATCCATTGTCTAAACAACACTGATTATATTATTACTCAATCGTAATCGGTGCGTGGGAATAGTTTCTTTAAGTGTCTGTGAGCGGAAGAAGTTCCGCAAGGAGTGGTAAGTAGGTACCAAAACATATAGTGGATAGATTTCTTGGTAGTTACTTTATTCTTTTCACATTTGTTTTTATCTAAATGCTCACACACAGGAGAGGCATGCGTCAACGGTAGAGGCAACTGCAGCCGCCGACATGACTACGGCTGCCGTTGACAACGTGCCGCTCGTGTTTTTGAGCACCGTACTCAAATACACGAGCAACATGATGTCGCCGGCATGCGCTGACGCGTGTCAAGAGCTGCAGTTGCCTCTACCGTTGACGCGCTCGGCTCGTGCATATGAGCGCTAAGAAACCTATAATACACTATTCATCATCATCTGCCTAGCCTTTTCCCAACCATGTTGGGGTTGGCTTCCAGTCTAACCGGATGCAGCTGAACACCAGTATTTTATATGAAGCGACTACCTCCACAACCCAGTTACTGGGTAATACGATACCCGCCTTGGTAAGACTGGTTGTCAAACTTGCGGGCTCCTGGCTACCCGTAACTACTGTCAAAGATCCACGAATGACAGCCGGGACCAAGCGCCGTGCTTTCCGAGGCACGGATGGGGTCTCGGTATGTAAAGATGGTCACCCATCCACAGACCAACCGCGGCAAGCGTAGCTTAACCCTATCGTTCGACCTGTGCAGCTGTTATTATTTAACCTACACTACACTAACGAAGAACAATTACTAATGATATGTGATGAACGGTTAATCTACCTTGGAGCCTTTAACTACCCTATATACCTTGAGTTATTAGTCATCATTATTAGAACAGAAGTAGGTACTTAGTTGAGAAAATTAGTTTTCTGGCCGCTCTCCATTCATTTTGTACAATTACTGCTCGGGTTTATAATTAGGTAACCTAGTAATTTCCTTAAAATCCAATTACGTTTTGCCCTGCTTAGAGTTAGGTCTAAAACTACGGACCTCAGCCGCAAAAAGAACATCGTTTTCGTTCCTACGACTTAAGTATGTCTCTTAACCCTACTATTTTGAATAAAACGGTGCTTTATATGGGAGCAAATAGTCCCCATGGTATACAGATTTGCTGCTTCATTAATATGTATACCCTTTCCACAGAGAACCAAACCTATGTACAGACATAGGTTTGGTTTAGTAAATATTTGTGCAAGCGAGACGTGCGGTTCAGTTAAACGCGGATTTACTTGAACAGCTATTGTATGGAACTAGTAACTACTACGTGAATAATCGCGTAGTACTTACTTATTCTCTACCCTATCAGTCCTGTCACCATGAGCACTGCACGCAACATGTCGTAGCATTGTAAATAAAAGCTCGTTGACACGCGTAGGCGCTCTGCTACGCGCGTAGCAACGCAGTATCGTACGTAGCCGCAGTCACGCATAGTACGCACAAAACCGCAACGGAAGCTTTCGAACATGTGAACAGAACGTGCATTGTAGCTTTAGATATCGGTTCGTGTGAAATATCCCTAAAAGTAAACTGCAAATAACCGTAAGTTATGTATGCGTATTATCTGCAACGACATTACGTTAAAGCAAATAAATGCACTTTGAATTAAAATGAAATGTCGAGTAGATTTGTATTAAATTTTCATCCGCACAGCAGCCTGCAGGTTTCATACACAAACTTTATTGGACAGAAGTTCTAATTTGTACAATTTGCACTAGGTGGGTCACACTTGCCGTAAGTTTAACAGAACGGCTCAATTCGGGGGTAGAAGAAGTTCGTCTCAAAGTAGAAATTGTTTTTTTTTAAATGGGATTTAAGTGAGAACAGTATTTTAGTTCTCTCAATATCATCCGTATAAAAAAGCGCAGTGGGCCCGCAGGCCTACTGCGCTGTTTAATTTAGAGCACCTACTTGGTCCGGCCGGCGCGTATCACTGATATTTTAAGTATTTTATAGGCTTCGCTACCCGTACCGGTCTAACTTTAATAATAGGAAGTTCTAGTAGGTATATATTTGTTTTTTTTTTAATGTACATTGCGTCCATTTTTTGCGTTACGTTCGTAAGGGTCTATTAAATAATTACGACAGCCGGGCCTCTTCTATTTTATAATTCCTTTAACATTACATTGGTACATACATTGAGTCCGCGTATCACTGGTCAGTTTCCCTCAGTCTTCAGTTTATTTAATTCGCCAGTTTCGTTGATAAGTCAGTTTCACTGATTCGTCAGTTTTGCCGATTAAACAGTTGCGTTTACTCGACAGTTGACGAATCTGGAATTTGCCAGTTTTCGTCGATTTGTCAGTTTTGTACACTCAAGGGAAAAGTTTTACTGAAATCTAAATATGATACCTAACAATATGTCGTATAACGATCCTTACATATTCCTTTTGCCTCGTTTACGTTCATACGAACGCTGGTTGCGAGTACCACGCACCTGACCTTTCTTAAGAACATCACAATAAGATCACCATACGTCCTCCTAAGGTGTCCCCTGCCCCTTTAGACGTATGACGTAGAAAATAGAAAATGATAGATAGGCGAACAGTTTCACGGTGTCGTACGTTTTTGCGTCGTGTTCATGTGTTCCTAAAATGTTAAAGGGTAGCAGAGCTCTTTTTGTGTTCGTCCGGAACATTCGACTCTTACATGGTTTTCACATTTGCTCACTTTTCTGTATTTTCGCTTCTCGTGTCGCGTTTGCTCTAGTCTTTGTATGTTATTTTTGATGGCGAGAGAACATTAGAATGGAGTGGTCGAAGCCCAGCTTCACTTAAGCTTAGCCGGCAGAAATATAAACACGTCCTATATTTCAAAAGATCCTATAAAAACATATGACTCCACATTACTAACATTCATATTTTCTTTGACGATCGATGGCGATCAAGAAGTCAGATATCAAGTGATCGGATTTCAAACTATTCAGCCTATGAGCATCGCCCATTCATTAACATTTTCTAATGTAGATCAAATAAAGATTGAGATAATTGATTCTATTAAATACTAACGTACATTTTTCATTTCATTGGCGATCTTATCAAGCACTTTTTGAATATTAATTATAGGTAGGTATTCAATTAATGAAGAAATTAACATTTTTATTAATAAAACTATTGCTTTGTTTTGTTTTAATGTTACAGGCAAAGGTGTTAGTTTTTGTGACTCACGTATTTTAAAAGGCGGAGGTAATTTCGCGTCCTCGTAAAACCAATGGCGGTGTCGCATTGCCAAGGAACCGCACTGTGCGGCCTTTTATTTGTTATGGCAATCTTACGACGCATTTAAAATATTATGATACTGCCTTATATTTCACTTGACCTCGTTTGACCGCTAACGTCTGTCGAATTTGCAAAAAAGGTCAAATGGACGAAAATATTTTTAGGATGATATTTTTCGAAGTTTTTCGTAAACAAACTTCGTTTGATTACTAGTTGGGTTTAGGGACTGACAGGCGTAACGATTCAGCTGCTATAGGAACAGATACTTGAATGTGAGACTTGAATAGAGTCTGCTTGTAGTTTATTTCGCCACAGACTTCGTGGTTTATAACTCAGGCCGATTTTGAATTTTATTTTAACATTACCGACTTCGACTCCGTAAATTAATTAGTTAGTTTATTGACAAACTAATTTCTGCAGGTGCTAGAACCATAATAATTGACAGCCTTTCAAAGTGAGGACCTAAGTCGTTGCCCTGACCCATGAGCTCATATACTTGCTTGCTTGCTTGCTTGCTTGCTTTATCTTCATAGTTCATAGTTGCTATTATTTTGGTAAAATAATAACTAATTAATTACAGTTGTATACGTAGACAAAGAAAACTATCTTTCTAGTGGTCGGAATCTGCAGCATACATTATATACATAAACTCAAGCCTTTTTCCCATGGGGGATAGGCAGAAATTACAGAACGCCACCTGCTACGATCCTTACATCCTCCTCATCCTTAATCTGCAGCAATTTGGTACTAACCCCAATTTCGAATTTGACAAATACGTTGTTTACGATTTTTGGTAAAATTTGGTAATTATAACCTGTCCAAGTAAACCGTTTTTTGACAGATGGAACTAGTGATTGCAGCAACCATAGAAATGTAAAAAACAGGAGAAGTGGCAAGGGGGCGTCTCTGTGTCGTCGTAGAATGTTCAAAATGACCATGTTCTAGTCAAATGGCCGTCTCCGCGAACTAGTGCACTTTCGATCGTAATCGTGAAAAAATATAAGAATGCCGTGTTGGTGAGTGGTTTCTTGTAAAAACCGAAGCCAAAACCAAAACTTTGTAAATCATGGAATCACTTACCATTATAATTATAAATAAAAGTATTTTACTAAATTTGTCTTTAAAATCATGATAAACAACAAATTGTAAAATATGTCTTGCTTTTACCACGTTAATTTTGTTTTCAAATATCGCACAACTGTTCTATTTTCGCAGTAAATACATTGCTCCTTAACCACTAATTAAGTATGTCGCTAAGTGACTGGACAAGCAATATAAAAATCACAAAACGATACTTTACTTATGCGATGCATCGCATGGTACGGCCGCTGCTTCTTGCGGCCAGTTAGTGATGTGACTGTGCAGATCCACTAATGTAGGCTATCGACAACAAAGTCGATTAATACGAATATATGTATAGTTAATTTTACAATTTATCAACCGTTTTAACCCGGTTGGAAGACCTAAAACGATGACGTTTAAATCCGGTTGGAAGACCCTTGAGAAGATGTAAAATAATGTTTAAATACTTTTATTTACTTTCATTTTTTTTTTGCTTTTTTATTGATTTATAATATATTATTTTCTGGACAGTATATCGTTTTTTATTTATTTTATTTTCAGAACCCCAATATTTTTTTAGTACAATAATACATGGGAGAATCGATAACTTTCCGATTTAGTCAATCACTAGCGTATATGTAAAATAATTGGCTTTTGCACAGCACAACGATAGCGACAGATGTTTTTGTGTGAGTAAGTTGTACGGTGCCGTTCTGATTTATGAATTGCAAGTGTGTGCACGACTTTGTATCTATTGCTTTTACTCAACTACATGTGTGGTAGTGGCGCAGTAGTGGGATCGTCTTAACGACATGGAGTTCTGATACATTTTCAACTACCGGGGCATATCTCCTTCTTTCCTATATCTAGGGCAGCAACACACAATACATTGATTTATACACTTACGGTATTATAATGTCTGTAAGAAGTCATAAATAAGATAATGCAATAAGTTTTATTACGTATTTTAAAGTTAACTGTTACGTAATTTGGAATATATATGTTCTAAGACAGCTTTCAAAAAACGGTTAACCTGGACAGGGTATATTTACGTTTTTTTCACGGCAACTGCAGTTTACAGAGCAAACTGTTTAAAAGTTTTCCCCGGAAAATTGGAAAATCCGTCACCGTTTCCCACGAAACCTTATTACGCAGTATATCTCGCGTCGATTTTTCCGTGAATGTGCCCCAAACGTAATAAGTGTCTCGCGTTGTTACCGAGCTCCGATTCAGATTTATTTGCAATCAGCCCGTTCACTGTGAAATTGGCCCACAATCACACTCACGTTTAATCAACTCTGTTTCTCTGTGATTGAAACGGATACCCGTCACTATATGCTAATGTAACCACGTATTTATATACCCTCGAAAATATATGAGCATTTAGATGGGATGCTATTATATACGCCTAAATTACCTATGTATGTAGTTACAAGGCACGCTGGCCTTTCTGCAATGCAGGATCATTAGTATTATTACTGTTTTTGCAAGTAGGTTATGCATGTAATAAAAGTAAGCACTAGGTAGGTGCGATGTTGTAAATTGTGCAGTAATGTTGCTGCTACTTTATTATTTACTACCTACGTCCGTGTAGGTAATGTAGGTAGGTAGGCACCACTGGATTGAGTACGTTGACATTTGAACCGGCTTGGGAGGTAGACTAACTGACTGCGTATGATAAGGTTTCTTGTTTCCTTAGATAAACGAACAAACTTATCACTTGTTTATGTACAACTGTATTAATTAGCACCTTAAAAGTTGTTCGAAAATCGGTTGTTATGGTATGGGCATGTGCTACTGGGGAATGAGGAAAACGTTGTGAGGAAAGTTTTGAGTATGAATGTCGATGGCAATAAGAGTAGGGGAAGACCGAAGAAACGATGGATGAACTGTGTGAATGATGATATGGTTAGAAAAGGGGGTGACTACCGAGATGACGACTAATAGAGAAGTATCTATGGAATAAAAATTATAATTTGGGATAAGGGCAGGAGAATGATAATGATGAATTAGCATCTACATAAATTGAAGAATTACGGCCATAATTAATTGCAAACACTGCTAAAATGTAATATTATGAAGTGAAGGACTGCCATTATTTGTAAGAGACATGGTGATAACCGGATGCAGTGTTTTTTATGTTTAAACATGAGGCAATTTATACTTATTAGCGGCAAAATTTATCCGTCGTCTCCACCTGCCCGACGCTTGTACTAATTAATGTATAGTTAGCTTATCAGACAGGCTGCAATCAAGATGCATTCATTCAAGATAAGAGTATTAACAGTTTTTGTTATTATAAAATGCGGCGTCGGCTTCACTTGGTAAGGGATTTCTTTTTGTTTTGTTTCTTGCTGATTTATCCTTATTTTGGTGGCTTAATAAAGTCAACACGAGCTTTCGGCATAAAAGTAACGTTTCCTTTGCAATCTCTTCGTATCGGGTTATTAACGTTAACTTGGTATATATGGGCACATGATTAAGATAATTTAGTATCATGTTCATGTATTCAGGTTTTGGGGACCGCTGTAGTGTTCCTTTCTTATTTAGCTTTGGTTGCTGGGCCCGCGTGGCGGATTACGGCACTATGACCAGAGGAGGCATGTGTCCCAGCAGTGGGAACATTATAGGCTGATTATGCTATGCGGCTTATGCTAATTAGGTTGTTTATATTCAGTTGTTTTTACCATTTTTCATAAGACAGTCTCCCATGACACCGGCTCCACACTACTTCCTAGAGCTTTAGCTGTAAAGAAGTAACGCAACAAACAGCAGTACAGCTGTTTGTTCAGTTAGAAGAACTTGATAATAGAACTTATCTTATATTATAGGGTTGGCTTCCAGTCTAACCGGATGCAGCTGAATGAAAGTATTTTACATGGAGCGACTGCCTATCTGACCTCCACAACCCAGTTATTGTGTAATACGATACCCTTTGGTAAGACTGGTTGTCAGACTTTCGGGCTTCTGACTACCCGTAACGGCTGTCAAAGATCCACGAACGACAGCTGGGACCAACGGCAAAACTAACATGAACATTTAATAGGGCAACTATGATATTATCTTTTCAGAATATCCCAAGCAAGTTCTGGTCGACTTTCCACTTTGAGTTTAATCAGAAAGGCTGTATCAGCATTAATAAGTGCAAAACTAATTATTGTTTTAAACATGCGACTGGTAAAGTTGGAACACAGTTGGAACTGGCGATGGCTGGCCGATAGTGGGCCAGTCGGGGCGGAAGCTCGCGAGATAGTGTGGCGGGGAAATTTATCGACGCAGCGGTGCCCATAGGCTGTTGTTTCTGTCGCTTGTGTAATGAGATCTACTTTGAACTGTGCTGGATTGTGTGCTACTGATGTTGATTTACTGTGGTTTGCTGTTTGCGTGATTCGTGAAAGGGCCGCTTTTCGGGGCTCCGTACACAAAAGGTGTCAGCGGAACCCTATTACTAAGACTCCGCTGTCCGTCCGTTCGTCTGTCTATTAGCTGGCTGTATCTCATGAACCGTATAGGTACACAGTTGCCATTGGTAAGTAATATATATAAGAAACGAGTTTAAAAAAAAAAAATCAGCCTATAACATTCCCACTGCTGGGACACAGGCCTCCTCTCTGTGAGAGGGAGTGGGCCGTAATCCACCACGCGGGCCCAGTGCGGGTTGGTAGATGTCACCATGTCTTCGAATTTTTGGTTCTAGTACATTCCGGTTTCCTCACGATGTTTTCCTTCACCGTTTTGGGAGCAGGATGAAGTAATTTACACAAAGTTAAGCGCCTGTCTGGGTTCGAACCTACGACCTACAACTCGTAAGTCGCAGCCGTTACCATTGGACCACCACTGCTCCAAAAAAAGGTAGCGTTAAAAATATTGTCCTGTAGTACGGAAAGCAAATACTACAAACTAGGTTACAGTGTTAATATTCGATTGTAAGTCACTACCGTTTGTGAAACTCCATCCATTATGGAGATTTCTTATTGTGATAGCCTAAATAAAGCCATCAAATACTTGATAAAGATCTATTTGTTCCTACATCACTCATACACGAATACAATCTAGATTCTCACCCTGTCACGTAAGGTCACCTTAATGGAATAACTTATAGCAAAAAGAAATCCAACTTGTATTATTAATTTTTGCCCAAAGAATCAGCATTACCATACAACATGGCAACGCTGCCAGCTTTTTGGGCACTATTCCTATTGACAGCGACGATTTTTTTGATGCCCTATATTTATTTCTTTACTGCCTAACTAATATTCTAAATACGAAAGTAAGTTTGTTACGCTTTCACGCTAAAACGGCTGAAGGGAATGAATTTGGGCACGTGGGTAGATCATGACCTGGAGAAGGACATAGGGTACTTTTCATCCTGGATCGACGACGAAGTGGCGGGCGACAGCTAGTATTTTATAAATATGGAAGTTTGTGTGTAGTTTGTTCTCTCGATCACACAAAAACGGCGGAACGGATTTGGATGTTTGGCACACATATAATATTTTTTATATCGGTAAACCGACATCCACGCGGGTGAAACCGCGGGCAAAAACTAGCCTCAATATTTTATATTGTGGTGGCTTCACACGAATTGCCATTAATTTCTCCTTCAACATGATAATGATACCACAAAAGCGTCCAAACCTTAATATAACTATCGAGTTTCACGTTATCAACGGAAGTACAAAGCTAATGCTCGCTACATTTCGGTGTGAATAGACGTCCGGGTGTCCGGGGCGTCCGGCGAGAAGACGGCATTGTGCCCGTGTCCGGACCGGACGCCAGAAGACAGTTTCATGATTAATTAATATTCCTAATGCTTCCGTGCGAACCGGCCTTTACAAAAACATCGAGTTTATTTGAGCATGTGTGTGTATGACATGTGAATGCATGTGTGTGAGAAAAGGGATACGAAACAAAAACGCTGTTTCATGAACGTGAGCCGTGATTTCTAATTCTGGACGGAATAAATTTTGGGACTACGAATAAATGTAGGTAATGTATACCTTTCGGGTTAAACTGAAAACCAACAGCAAACCGTCAACTAAATAACTTTACAGTTGACTACCTACTCTTAGATAGATATACCTATCTATACTAATAATAAAGCTAAAGAGTTTGTTTGTTTGTTTGTTTGAACGCGCTAAATCTCTGGAACTACTAGTCGGATTTGATTTTTTTTTTGCATTTGTTAGCCCAGTTCTTGAGAAAGGCTATTTATATAGGCTGGGTGGGTCGGGTAATATTAAAATACCAGTCTGTTAGTGCCCCACTGCAGGGCAAATGCGTATTCACTAGTTGACTATATCTATTGGCTGTAGCAAATTTTGGATTATTATGTTAATACTAGCTTATAATTTGTAATTTAATTATTTTTATTTGACATTTTTAATTTGATATGTAGACAATTCTTGATTTAGTATTTTTTTTTTTGGCATTGGAATTTAATCATTCAGTTTAAATTGGTTTAATTAACTAATTAGAATTATTATCTCCTTTATTTCAATGTAAACATATAAATTATATTTTTAAATATTAGAATATAAAAGACATAAAAACATTTAAAAATATAAAAAATAGTAGCCCACCGGTATCGGGAACAGGGTCCAAGCTACCGGCGGTCAGGGCTCCAGAGAGAGGAAGCTCCTGACAATTAATTAGAATTATTATTATTGTCACAATATTTGCATGCCGAATTTAGTAGGCGGAATATGAAGAACTATTGTATATGTGTTATAAAATCTGTAAAATACCATATTTCAGGCAAATAAATGAATCTATCTTATGCCCGCGATTTCGTACGCGTGAAATTTCTTGAACCCCGACCCACCCGTCGCATCGCATCGCATCGCCTGCCCGCGCTGCTACTTCGTTTTCGCTTAGCGTTCTTCTGACTTTTTTACTTTTTGCTCGGCTCCTAAGGGCCCGATCGTGATATTGGCGCCGATTCCCTTGTTCACAAACTAAACTAAATTAAAGTTCAGTGCATCTTTTTCTTTCTATTTCATTAAGAAAAGGGACAGAAGATAAATATTAGTTTAGTCCTGTCAAATTAGTCAGCGCCTGACGTAAATTGACATATTTTTAGCCGCCATGTTTTTAATTACGTCTAAAATTGTCTATGGAGTATCTTAATTTGACAGGACTAAACTAATATTTATCTTCTGATCCTTTCTTAACGAAATAGAAAGAAAAAGATGCACTGAACTTAAATTTAGTTTAGTTTGTGAACAAGGGAATCGGCGCCATTATTAAATGCAGAAATAATTCTTCAAATCCACCTGGAAGTTCCAGAGATTTATGCCTTCAAACAAACTCTTGAGCTTTATTATTTGTATAGATTTGTATGCAACCAGCGCGCAATTTCCTTCCATTTCCATATGATATTCCACATAATAAACACATAAACCTTAGTATCAATAACAACATCGTTAAATGTAAGTTTTTAAGATCGCAAAGTGGATGTAATAAATTGCGACAGTAATGATCCCGTTCGAAGATAAATGGACCAGGGAGGTTTAGCCAGAGCTTGCACACGACAGGAACATGAAATTTTTATTAGACAATTAAATCCCATGCACTTTTCACTTAACGTTGCTTTTGCTACTAAAGTTAACTTCGAAGATAATTAAGTAAGGTAACTGTTTGTACAGTTTTATAGGTAACTAGCGACCCCACGTTTCGCACCGTTTTTACGACTTGATTAGACATCGAGATTTCTTTAGTTCGTCTCGTGGTTGCAAGCGCGTCTGCAGAGCGCCGGATCCTGGCTTCAATTCCCAGGTCGGGCAAAGTGTTACTAGGTGTTCCATTAGGAATTCCTTAGTAACATCCCGGATTTACGTGCCTCGGAAAGCACGTAAATCCGTTGGCCCTGCGGCTGATTTTGTGGTGTCGGAATGCCGTGACAGTCGTTACGGGTCGTCAGAAGCTGGAAAGTCTGACAACCAGTTATACCAAAGGGTATCGTGTTACCCAGTAACTGGGTTGTGGAGGTCAGATAGGCAGTCGTTCCATGTAAAATACTGGTATTCAGCTGCTTCCGGCTAGACTGGAACCCGATCCCAACATAGTTGGTGATGAGTTTAGAAGAAAAACGCGGTTATACAGATAGAGACGAAAAGCGACTTTAATTTATAATATGAAATACCATGCACTTTTCACTTAACATTTTGCTGTTAAAGTTAACTTCTAAGGTAGCCTAACTGTTTGAAGTTTTATTGGTAATTTGCAGCTAACTGTTTGACGTAAACCTGTTGATGTATCGGCAGGTAGGTCCTGAGATGTATCACGTGTTGTCATGGGTGTGGTTGTAAGGAATGTTGAAGGAATATTTTTTTACAGACTTCAAAAAAGGAGGAGGTTCTCAATTCGACGGTGTTTTTTTTTTTTGTATGTTTGTTACGCGATTACTCCGCCAATTGTGGACCGATTTTCAAAATTCTTTTTTGTTCGAAAGGAGATACTTCTGAATTTTTCCCATAGTCATTAAGATAGGATCTGATGATTGGATCCTGGAGAAATCGAGGGCAACCCTCAAATTTTATGGGCCCACACATCGTTTTTTTAAACCAAAATTACTGGTGAAAATTACAACTTAAAAGTGAAAAATAAAAACTTTTTGCAAAAAAAAACCGACTTCCAAAAAAGACACTACAAAGTGAAAAATAACTTTAATTTCGGAAGTCGGTGGCAAACAACGAAAATGCGAACCCAACGACACCGACTTCAGAAATTAAAGTTATTTTTCACTTTGTAGTGTCTTTTTTGGAAGTCGGTTTTTTTTTTGCAAAAAAGTTTTTGTTTCTCTGAATGAATGTGCAAAAATGGGTTTTATTTCTAGACGATTCAATTAGGCTTTTCTTTCCGATTTTATTTAAGGCTCAGTTTAGCCATCTTTTTAATTTAGAACTAGAGTGTCCTAACGTGAAATATCGTCTTTCAGTCTCAAAAGAAACAGAGACTGTAGAAATTATACAGAAGTCTTATATCATGTGGCACATTGCCTAACCCTGATCTACAGGTTCAACAATAATCGGAGAACTTCCGGAAAAAAAATACCAATGTGATAGACGTCCAATTTATGGAACCCAATATCATCACTATAATGAAATGATACGAACCTATATTCCTGTAAGTAGATCTTTTAAGACACTTTAATTTACACGTCAATATTTTCTTTCTTTCTTCTTTTCTTTTTCTTTTTTTAAAAACGTTGCCCCACACTAGGAATTTCTCCTGTATCGTGGGTGCGTTTACAAACATTTAAACTCTCGCATAGACAAACAGATCTGAGAGATGAGATGATCTGAGATGTTTTGTTGGTCAATATTTTAAAACTAAAAGGCGCCGGCATTTCCTAGCTGACTGATCCCTGAGAAGAAATGCCGAAACAAACCCAGAGGTCATGGTCTCCTTAAAGTCCAAACATATTATTAGGATTTAGTGTGAGTCTAACAATGCAGGTCCATGTCTGCAAGGGCCTTTTGAAGAAAGAGCCATTGCAGCTTTGAGTTGACCTGTCCCAACAGACGGCATGCATGAAGTTGAACTGCACTGCTTATTTGTACTTAGTCATAGAACAAAATCGCAGTGCAGTTCAACTTCTGCCCTGCTATAAGAGCTGGTGGTAAGTCCCCTGTCATCGTGTAGCAGTAGCTCAACCCAATTTTATTTTCATAGAACTACGTTCCACGTCATCACACTTCTCCTTCCTTCAGGGCACACACACAGGCGTGATCAAAACAGATTACGTCATTACATGTATAAGTGAGCAGTATATAATGTACAAATTACTCCCAAAACGTGATTACGGCATGAGTCGATCTACATTTAAAGTTTAGCGCTTCTACTTCGCGTCGCACACTTCTCTGAATTACATAACGGGAACTAAATTATGTACACATTTTACACAAATGGGTACATTTACACGAACTGGATGTGGCTTAGGTAACGATGTGTTATTTTATTGATTTGTTATTTATGCTCACATGTCTGCTCACCCCTGTCTGCTTTTAACAATAAACTACAATCATTAATCTGTCTATCAACTGTTGCAATTATACTAATAACTAGCTTCTGCCCGCGAAGTCACCCTCGTGATAGTCACCTATGCTATAAAACATACCTATGACACTCGGTAATAGTGTAGCTTTGTTCTTCCTGTCTTTTTTTTGTTAGTGAAAGAATTTTCGAAATCGGATAGTACTTCTAGAGAGTACCTCCTACATTCGAACTTACAAACTTTACCTCTTTATAATATTAGTAGGAATCCTAATGTCTCCTTTGATCGTATAGTCCACTACAGAACAGACCCAGTTGTCAGTTCTCGAAATCAGAAAATTCCATTGGTTCCAATGGGTCTGTTTCTGAAAACTCTTTTCGAAAGACCAATACCCTGGGAAACGGCTAGAGTAAGTACCTATTCAAGCTAGAATGATGCAGCCATTATAGGCAAATGTTACATACAAACAAGGTCGACTTAATTGCTTCTATAAATCCATAAGGTTGTAACAAATTAAATATTTAAATAAGAAGCAGTTATGCAGAAAAGCGCCACGCCAGAGAACTGAGATATCAATACTCGTAGATTTATTAGCGTAATTTCGTTTATGTTTCGATCTGTGTGGGCAGCGGAAACGCGAGTTTTTGTATGAAAAATGACACACGCACCTCAGGCCCGGTTAATTGTTCATCGTCCAATGTCGCAACGTGCACGGGACATCTGTCTGAATGAATAGTGGCCATTTGTTTAGGAAATCTTTCTTTAATACCTCACACGTAGGCTATATCTCCACATGAAATATCTTTATCTAAGAATTTGAATAAAGACATTAGTTTATCGCATGCACGGACAGACAAGAAGACTGAATTGACATGTTCTAATGATAGCTTAGTTAAGTTAAATTCTCGGATGTCGTTTTTCGATAAAGTGAAATCCCTTGATCTCGTTAACCGAAATAGAATCCAGATTTATGAATTCTCAAGTCGGCGAAAAGTTAATTGGCATCGTCAAACGTCTGGAATCGACTGCTCTTGTCGTCACAAAGGACCAATTTTAAATAATATGAATGATTAAACCAATTTTACTCTTACATGCAAAGTTTTTCACCAACCCGCATTGGGCCCGCGGCCCGCGTGGTGGTTTATGGCCCACTCCCTCTCACAGAGAGGTGTGTCCCAGCAGTGGGAACGTTATAGGTTGATTACGTATTGTTATTCGATGTCATGTCATGATTTCGATTATTCCGCAACTGAAGATGTTTTATATCCATGAAATATTTTTGCTTGTTATGTCAAAATTTGAATTCTGTTTAGGGCTGATTTCTCCATCGCCAGATAACTTTTATTCGAAGAATAAAATTGACGTTTGACTGTTTTTGTATGAAATAACTGTCAACATTTCAAAATTATTTCTCGGATAAAATTATCGGGCTATGGAGAAATCAGCCCTTAAAAAGATTAAAGAAAAAAGGTTTTTACCGCAGAGGTAACGCTGCAGTATGCAACGTTTTACATCATAATTAAATGTGTTATTAGTAGCGTCCTATATATTATGGCACTTTATTTGGTCCTGAGCCACGAAGTGCACATTTCGTATGACACGGTCACAAGTTCGATTGGTGTTCCTGCAAAGGAGCGACTACTTCATTTATTGGACTGGTTATAAATGCATCGGACGTGATATGGTGAATGTAAGCCAAGCCTTTGCAACTTGGTATACCTACACTAGCGGGTTAGTTGCGAAAGACAGTATCAGTAGCAATGGCTTTCGTTTTGGCAGTTCAACAACATTCATTGCGTTATTTATGTTGTTGAGTAGATACATTTTTGTAACATATGAAACAATGGATTATCTACTTCCGTAATAATTATTCAGATATTGATTGAAAGTGTGTTACGCAAAACCTATAGCGGCAATAATGCAAACAAGATAAAGATAGCTGTTTGTTATAATTCAATTTTACCTGTACAGACCACTTAAGTTTGTAAAAGTTGGTGAAAAATGGTCCTTTACGCCTATGATCTAACTGTATGTATCTATCCCAAGGAAAGCGAACGATTTTCGTAACAGGAAGGTCATAAATCTAACATCCCACCATTCGTTGGGTCTTAAACCTACCCTCTATCAAAACTTGTGTCCATTTCTGGCAAAGTGAAATAAAACCAACTCCATCAGTATGCAAGAAGTTCGTACCCTGGTAATGTATTGGAAATACTATTAATGGCCCCTTCGCTGAACATCGTTTGGCGTGTCGGACGTCGACGCCCAAATGAGATTCAAATATCGAACTTAATGTGAGGAATAATATTCCGAAGTGCTTTTTAGAGGGCTTGGTACTCAAATTATGGTGGAATAGGTACTAACTATTCTATTAAGTACCTATACAGTTTTAGTGGTCCTAATGGCAGTTATTTTAGTAAATGCATAATCAGCCTACAACTTTCCCACTGTTAGGACACAGACCTCCTCTCGGTGAGAGGGAGTGGCCCAGTGTGCGTTGGCAGATGGCACGTCTTTAAATTTTTTTTTTTCTAAATTTGCCGGTTTTGCCGTATGAAATAATTTACACAAAGTAAAGCGCCTATCTGGGTTCGAACCTATGACCTACAACTTGTAAGTTGCGGCTCTTACCACTGAGCCACCACTGGTGTAAATGGTTCTATCATAATAAATGCAAAGTAATTTCTAGTAGGTATATAATCCATAGTAATTATGTCGGTTACTAGAGAAAACTCTTTTTTTTTTTCTGTGTGGGAAATCATCGTATGACTTCGCCCGCTCTGGGCGGAGCGGGAGGGCGTGTCAGACTTTTACTGACTAAAACCCATCCGTGTTCCTTCAGTTGCCTATGCCAGGGGCCTCGGTATCTCTTTCGACAACCCGCGGCCCTGGCAGGCATCGGCCCTAGCGGACCCCGTCAGTTCGTGCTGACATCTCTTTGAGGCGCGCGTGGAACACAACGCGCTGTCGACCCGGGCTGGTCCTTGCCGGGCGGCGAGCTGCCCATTGCTCGCCGCCCGCAAGCCCGACTAGAGAACACTCTGTAAACAGACCGTCCAAGGAAACACCATACCTATTAATTTTAGCTAACACTTTATTCGAGTAGGTATATGAGACGTAGGTAGTAAAAATAAGGTTCATTTCAAGAAAAACTGTTAAAGGAAAAAAAATAAGATCAAGTGATAATTTAAATCTAAAAATACTAAGAATATAATGTTGCATACACATTGGATACATCTAGCCAACCCCTTCAGTTCTGCTGAATGTGCTTATGTTAGGTGTCGGTTTACCGCAGCAGTGCAAGTGGGGTTAAATCAGATCGCTATTGCAGTGGTCGGGTAGTAATAGTAGTGTATACAAGTACCATCGATAATTGATGAACTGAACACTTATAGTACCTTCTAACGAGTATAAGGGCACAAGATACCTGATCGTCATGGACAAATTACAGTGGCATAATTATAGTGAAAATAAAGTCTAAAGTTATGATGATAAAAATAGAGGCAAAAGTGCAGAAACATAAAACTAACACAATTATTGGTTATGATAAATCCAGATTATAGAAAGAAAGAAAGAAAAAGTATTTATTGCGACTCGTACAGGATTATAAACTAAACTAAACACAGTTAAAAATAAAAAAATAGAACAAATATTTATAAAAAAAAGTACTAAAAACTAGAATGAAACAGAAAGTCCTATACGAGGCCAAAAGGCTCCTATCTCAGCATGATGCTTCGACATTTAAAAATAAATTCTGATAGGGCCCGCTGTGATGTCACGGGCAATCACAGTAATAAATAAATAATAAAATAGATATAATTATGTAAAATATTAGCAATAAAATAAATATTATTTATTTTTAATCTGCGCCAGACGTTATAGGAGTCTGTGTGCCCAGCACCCAAATTGCGTAACACACTTTCAATCGTAACCTGAATGGTTTTGAAGGATATTGCTAATCCATTGCCTCAAAAAATAAAAAAAAGTAATTGGTCCATTGCTTCATCTGTTCGGAAAATTCAACTGCTCAACAACGTAAATAACGCAATGAATGTTGTTGAAAACCATTGCTACTGTTAGTGTGTTACGAAATTACCCCGCAGGCCTACAACACCGCATCATACTATGCCCAAGTTAGGAACGTGTCAGGAAAAAACAAATATCTATGTATTGACTATGCCCACTAGACCGTTCCGTCACTGACTGACACCGTTGCGTGCCATGCATCGACCATCAACAACTGTTGGCTAGAGTATTTTACCGGTGCCGATACGCTCCGTGCACGGCACGCGACGGCGACGTTGCCAAACCGGTGCGCGCAGGCGGCGAAGCGATGATCATACGGGTTATAACCGCGTATGATATTTTTATACCCGTTATAAATGTGTTGCCAGTTTGTTACCGTAAGTTCAACAAGACGCACGTACGCATTCGATGTTAAAATGGAGGACGAAAAACTAATTGAAATGGTACGCAAATACGAATTTATATATAATTTAAAACATCCAAAATATATGGATAATATCAGGAAAGAAATTGCGTGGAAGGAAATTGGGGAGCAACTAAAACAATCCGGTAAGTTTTTTATTATTTATTTTCATATAGTTAATAATGTGCAGGCAAGATATTACATATTATTGTATTAAAAAAAAACGCCAGTCAACATCCGAAACGTTTGTTTATCGTATATACTAATATTATAAATGTGATAGTTTGTCATCACGCAAAAACAACTGAACGAATTTAGATGAAATTGGCATTTTTGTTTGGTTTATAATCTGGATTAACACATTTTAATCCCAAAGTACGATCCCGTGACATATTTTCCGACATCCCCGCTAGTGAAGCCGCAGGCAAAAGCTAGTTCATAATATTTGGAGAAATATTGTAAAATGGGCCGCGTGATTTTGTAAAACGACTTACTTAAAATACTTAATTAGAATATACCCACAGTTAGTTTACACCACCCATATCATAGTAATCCAATGTAATGTTATAATGCCATTAATTAGTTTGACATTTTATTTTCCAGCTGTTGCTTGTAAACAAAGGTGGCAATGCCTTAGAGATGCATACAGGAGGGCTTTAAATAAAAAAAAAGGAAAAAGCGGACAAGCAGCCAGAAATATAAAAATATGGAAATATGAAAATGAAATGGCATTTGTGGCTCCCTTTTTCGTGGAAAGAAAAACTAAAGATTCCGTCGAAATTACAAGCGAGGAGGAGGTGTCTGACAATGCCGACGAACACCACTCACTAGAATCCAACGCTTCGGAAAAGCCCAACACCGATATTGAGGTCGACGATACAGCTGATGTTAGTGATGCTAACAGTACTAGAATATCAGACGAAGTTCCTCAAAATGAGTCACAGCTAAAAATATATACCAAGAAGCTAAAAGCAGTAAAGAAAAAAGCAGTCCAATCAGAGCTATCAGCATCTGCTATATTAATGGCAAAATTGCTCGAAGACCACAACAAACTCCAGCCACCCCGAGGACATGACGAGTTAGATCGGTTTTTTTTAAACATGTCTGACACTGTTAAGAAGTTCTCACCGTATGTACAGGCTCTGGCAAAGAATAAGATATTTAATCTGGTGTCTGAAATGGAATTACAACAACTGGCCCCCCCTAGCTCTACTCCAGCTAGTGAAACGCCAACAAGTCCTGACAACTGGAATGATCAGAAACAACATTTTTTTCCATAAATTTATTATGCACAATAAAAGTAATTTATACATGATCAGCCTATAATGTTCCTACTGCTAGGACTCAGGCCTCTTCTCTGTGTGAGGGTAATCCACCACGCTGGCCCAGTACGGGTTAGTAGAAGTCACATGTCTTCGAATTTTTGGCTCTAGGACATGCCGGTTTCCTCACGATGTTTTCTTTATCCATTTCGAGAGCAGTGGTGATGAAATAAATTACATAACGTAAATCGCCTGGCTGGATAGTGCTGGATGCTGCTACCGCTGGGCCACCACCGCTTCTCCTAAAATAAATGATTATAAACATTTTTAGCATTTTATTTACTGTAGACACACTACCAGCTTTTATCAAGGTGCAAGACTTTCTCTAAATGTGATGTTTCTTCTGCAACTAAACAGCACCTTAAATGCGTAACACACTTTCAATCATAATCCGAGTCATTTTGAAGGATATTTCTAATCCATTGCTCCATTAATTTCCATAATGTTACCATTTATAGTAATACAATGTTGCCAGTTATAGTACGAGTAATATAATGTTCGAAAATGTTGTCTGTTAAACAACGTAAATAACGCAAAGCATGTCGTTGAACTGTCAAAATGAAAGCCATTGCTACTGATAGTGTGTTACACAATTACGTCGCAGAAGCAAAGCGTTAATAAATATTGTCTTATCGATATGTTTTCATAAGAATCCAAGACTCACTCAAGACTAACTAAAAATAAATAACTAAGCTTTTTCTTCCATAAACTAGTGTGAAGCTCGCACCCCATTACCTGAACTTATTCATTTCAATTTCCGATCCAGTCATAAAAATGAAATGGCTTTTCAAATAGCGGATTCGGTATCGCATTCTGTGTTCCGGACTCGTAATATACTGGACTCGGATATTTATTGAATCCGTGGATATTCAGGCCTTATTTACATATATTATGTACAAGTAAATAGGAACTGCACGGAATGACAGGCGGAATGGCCGTTATTAATGTTTGTATTTAGAATTTTAGACTAGCCCTGCCTCTAGTTACAACGAATTGGAAGTTTAGTTTTCCATTTTCCGGAATGAATAGTGCTATTTCTTTTAAATTGTGCGACGTTGTAATGCTGGAAACTGACGTACAAATTTAATTTACACAGCATAAGCATAAATGGTTCTAGGGCATGCCGGTTTCTTCACGATGTTTTCCTTCACTATTTTGGGAGCCGTGGTGATTAAATAATTTACACAAAGTGCCTGATCCCAATCAGGCACTTTGTTCGAACTCACAACATCAACTCGTAGGTCGCGGCTGTTACCACTGGGCCACCACTGCTCTCATTTGATTACCACGTTTTGTATTAATTTAGATGAGATTTCGAAGTCAAATTGGTAAGAAAACAAATGATTATGTAATTTGTTTACCTACCTAATTTAATTAATATCATCATCTTCCTGACCTTGTCCCAGTTAATTGCGGTCGGCGCAACACGTTTTCTCCTTCCATTCTTCCCTGTCAACTGTCACGCTATCATTCACTCCCTTCACGTTCATATAAATTAAGGTGCTTACCTTTTGGATAGGTGTAGTAGTACCTATGTTATACAACTTTCGTAGTAGACTAACGAAGTTTGACCGACCTCAACATATAATATCTATTTATCTATCTTCTATAGGTATATATCTATCTATATAAATAAAAATGAATCACCGAAATGTATGTACGCGCATTACTTCCGATCGACTGCACAAAATTGGATAATTCTTTTTTTTTTGTGTTTGTTATTGTCAGGACAAGGTTTGTATAGAAGAAAATTAAAAGAAAAAAAAAATGAGGCGGTACGACGTTCAGCTAGTGAAAGATAGTTGGCACAAATGTATTCTATTTAATAAACCCGTTAAAATAGTTTTCTTAATAAATTCGAATGCTGAGAGTTGATGTAAATTGAATTTCATGACGTAATTCACAACATCCCGTCGAGTCAGCTGATATGTCATGTGTCAAAATCAAAATCTAGTCGAGCAGAGTGGTTAATAGATAGAGATAGAGTGATATATATACGCACGAGGAAGTGCGGGCAAAATATGAATTTCAGCTGAACTGTTACGAGCCCTTAATGCCATCTAGTTTAGTTAATAACTGCATCATTAGTTACGTTAAATCTGCCCATACCTCTGTACAATTGGTTATAGTTATAGGAACGCGGCTATTCATAAGAATACTTGTGTTCATGTGTCTCCCTACGACCATTTATCAATATAGTGTAGTAATGTACTTGGTAGTACATCGTCGCAGGTCGTTTGATGACTGGCCGGAAATAGGCGTTCGGGAGGCGCCCGAAACACGCGTCGCTGAATTACGCCTGGATTTAGCCATTCAAACGGGTTTCCTTTCATAACAACATGGCAAATCATTAATATTCATCGAAATATGAAAATAAATAAATAAACTACTAAATATGAAGATAAAAATACCCAGACAGATTGTTATTATATATTATGGCTAGCTAAATATTTTTAACACATTATCAGGCTATTATAGCAAGAATGAGCATGTTGACATAAATAAAATGACATTTATAGTAATATAATGGAAATCTATAATAACGGTTTACATAGTAATGTTAACAAATAATCTAGCCATATCGTCCTGTTATATCGCGCTACAAGCAATTCCGCTGTAGGTCTCTCATAATTTTGCATTTTATTTGTTTTAGAAACTTATTTGAATAATTTACGTAGGTGTAACAAGGGGCGAGAGGAATTTGAGTAGCGACCAGTATGCGATCCTCCTCAATTTATAGTGTCGGGTGTGACAGGTCCTGGTCGCCTGGCGCCGCCACCAGACGGTCGAACATAAAAATTTGCGGCGAATCGTCGTCCATTTAGACCCAAAAACTAAAATGATGTTTTACAAAATTGAATCGGAGCGCTATTTACAAAAACGTCTGCGCGGAGACATTCGCCTCGGGTTGAATGGATGGGGATAACGACGTGGTGACCACTTTTTGGCCGCAAACCCGTTTCGGCTGACCGCTCAAAAGACGCTATCTGTCGCGGAATCTCGGATATCGATATAAAACTACGTACGTTTTGCATTGTAATTTCATATGTGTGCAACATTATATCGCGATGGGACGGCAACAAGTGAATCACGTTTTAAATGACTCGCCCGATGTTATATGTTTTTATTTTGGGTTCGTCCGTTAAGTTATGCGGCTCGACACCAGACCTGGCATTTAAATTAACTAAATAAAAATACCTTTTCTAAAAACCCTTCTTCTGATCTCATGATTCCACAACGTGCTAATAATATTTGTGTTCTACTTTAGTATTATATGTTTTCAACTCTTCAAGCAGTTTTAGAGGTTGATAGACGACAAAAGAGATTTTCTTAATTTGGTTCCGTATAGCAATAAAGTAAATCTTATCACAAATTAGGGATTTAGACAAATAATTTATTAGTTTACATCAATAAATTTCTCGGTTATTTGCATAACTATAGCTCGTTATGATTTCCTAATGCCCAATAGAGTCGGTTAAGAAGGATGTGTCGGCTTAACGTCGTTCGCGGGAGCAAGAAACAAGATGGCCGGCTCAGATGGGTACTGACATGTTCTTCCGCTGAGAAATCACCGACGACCCCGACTGATCATTAATAAGGAGATAGTGAAGTAAACCCCGTTTTCAGATTACCGACGAAAGACGGATTTATTCTAGGTAATGAAAAAAAAAGAAAATACATTTATTTGGGGTAAACATAACGCAAAGAAAAAACAAACTTAAAATACAAATTAAATCAAATTAACTTAGCTAGCGAAACTTTACCACCGTGTTGGGTACCGATATCGAAAACAAACAAAACAAAAAAAAAATATCTTTCGAACTTTGTGAAACATTTTGAAGGAACAGGAGATACAAGTATTTCTATTGAAGATAGATAAGGTAACCGAATTAATGTAGCAAACAGTCAGTCTCATAAATAAACTCGAAACGTTACAGAAAATCTAGTTAAGCTTGAAGCGATTAACCACGACACAATTACCGGAGCTACGCCATTTGATTTCCAGTTCCAAATAGATTTATTTGTAACAGGCTGCCTTCTAATTTAACGTAACTTGCCCCAAACACGTAAATAGTTTTAATCGAAATTCGAGCAAACATTTTGTTTCAAGATAGCAATGTAATGTTAATAGATTTCTGTAGAATGATAATTGAAATTGTAAGCTTAACTCTTAAGCAAGTAAATTATGCTGAGAGACTATTGAACAAATACTTGGATACATGTCGAGTGACACTTGACATGTATAGTAATAAAACTCTCTATTTTGTGTAGTTTGATCTGCAGTTTAAATGTCTTCGGCATGAATATAAAAAAATAAGCGCCAATAAAAATAGATGTTATAGCGAGGCTAACAGTGACAGTGGAAAGATGGCCGAAGCATAAATATTAAAATTACGGGCGACGCAATTCCACGCTCGGACGCCACTTGAGACCACATTAACACAATTTTTGAAACAAAATTGACATTTGTCGCGTTATAGCATCCACATGCCGCGCACACAACGTAATTTAATCTATTACAGAATGGAGAATTTATAGCCACATAAGAATCGAAAGGTCGAGATGTAGTTTCGGAGTTTTATGAACTTTCTGCTTCTGTTTTGAATTTTTTATACGGTTTAATGGCCGCCGTTCATCATATAAGTCTACGTAGATGGCAGTGGCATCATTGTGGTCGTTGGAAGTTGTGCGACACTCAATTTTACGAGCGTGTTGCTGTCGCAAAGGTTATGGCAGTCGCAGTTACTCGCGCTAGATAATGCAGGTATCAGTTTGCTGTCGCTGTGTATTTACAACTGCTGGACTTGGGACTAAGAGCTGGAGTTTCGATTATATGGAACGAAGGAAAAGCGACACTATGTTACGGCTATTGAGGTTTGAAAATTGCCACGACAATGGCAATTTTCAAACATTGTAACTAGCGTTTATGGATTCTTGAAGCAACGCTGCATGTAGTTTCTAAGAACAAAGGTATTTCAGTTTGGAAACAAGCTGGTTATACATGAAATGAGCCATTATTTTTTCAACTTTCTGACAGTGCAAAACAAGGATTTCCAAGCGGATAGTATGAAAAAAAAAACTACTTATATACTTTCCACTTGAAATACCGACATTCTCTATTGCTCTATCGGGTAACCAATAAATCTCAATTCATAAAGAATTATCAATTACAAGTGAATGCACATTCACAGCACACATTACAGCTCACACGCTGTACCGATAACATATCCTTTCAACGCTCATATTTCATCTATCATGATTATTGACAGGTTGTTTTCCCCACAATAGGATCGGCACTTCCTCCTCTTTGTGAATCATGTGCCCCTAGTACATGAAAGGTCTTTGACCTAATATTGAAATTTTGTTTTTCGTTTTTGGTATATTTTGTGTGGGCATTTTCTCTGTTAATGAGTATGAACAATGGACGGGCATCAGATTGCATCTTAGTGGGCGTCTGCGCTTCGTGGGTGTAGATATTATGTACTGACGCTTCATTAAAGATAGGAAATACACTCATCATTGCTTCCCACTCGAGCTTGGAGAGTTTCAATGGGTATTAAGTGAATTTGCGATTTTATAAGTGTTGTTTATTAGGTACTGTTGTAAGGTTGTTCGCTTTGAGACATTGAGATGAATTTAGTAATGCAACAAGTCTCAATATACTAATCACAAATACATAAAAATTATTATTTTTTAGCCCCCCTGGGCAAAGGCTTCTCCAAGTCCTTTCAGAAACGTTTTTCCCGCGTCACCTCGAAAATTCATTACATCATTAAAATAAAATACATTTTAAACAAACAATAAAATCTTTAAGTTAAAAATAAAAACATATTGTTGTGTACAAAAAGGTCTTCGTCAACTTTATCTTTAATCTCTGAAGCACCGTTGGCAACAGTATACTCTTAATCATTAAATGCTTGTTTTTTCTCAATAACAAATTATTCTCCATAAGTTTTTAGACTGTCGATTTCACTAGCTTAACTTATTTGTGACTGTAAGTCATAAATTTGCATTTAGCGCTGGAACTTGTGAAACTTTGGCACAAAAACGGTTGGAAGGGAAAGCCCTGACATGCACTTTTCGAAGTTTGAGTTATGAGACATCAAAATGTATGAGTCGTAGACAACTAAGCTGGGATGAAGGAAGTGTATTACAAATTTTGAGAAAGAAGATTGGTATTGTTGTCTTTAAAAGATCGCTTTTTGCGATAAAACCGTCCACTGTGTCACCCTTTGTAATATTTCTACATTTATATCTGTAACTAGCTGCGCCCTGCGGTTTCACCCGCATACGTTTCGATCCCGTGGGAATAGTAGTAGATTAATTCCTTATAACCAGGATTAATATTAATACCTATAATAATATTATTAATATATTTAAAAAATATATATATATATTAATCCTGGTTATAAACCTGTCTGTGTGCCAAAATTCATCCAAAGCCGTTCAGTAGTTTTTGCGTGAAAGAGTAACAAACATCAATCTATCCATCCATCCATACATACAAACTTTCACGTTTATAATATTAGTAGGAAGGATTAATATGGTGTACATAATAAAGAGTATTTATATTCTATTAATTAGCTATAAATATGCTGATGTAGAAACACAAAAATTCATCATTATCATCCTCTTGCCCTTATCCCGATTTTTTTAGGTCGGCGCTACATGTCTTTTTCTTCCATAATTCTCTATTAGTCGTCATCCCGGTAGTCACCCCCTTTAACACCAACATATACTAACATTAACCTAACTAAACTTTTCTGACTTGGAGCAGAAACAAACCGTACTTACTTATAAATGTGGTTTGTTTAAAAAACCAAACGAAGCAAAGGAACAGCGCGTGTGAAACTAAACACATTCATTTGTTTTTTAGCTTATTTGGGACTGGCAACTACAGTATAATTTGTGATAATTGTTGTTTTATTTGTATTCCTACAAGAATGCTTGTTGTATGTATTTCGGGGAGGTCTATATAATGTTCCGCTGTAGTCGACGATGTAGACGTCTTTTGCCTTATGTGATCGTGATGTTTAATTTTAAAACTTGTCAATTTGTACCTAAGGACTTGTGATCATCGTTGCATATTCAGCCTATAATGTTCCCACTGCTGGGACACAGGTCTCCTCTCGTTAATCCACCATGCGGGCTCAGTGCGGTTTGGTGCGGGTTGGTCACATGTCTTCGAAGTTTTGGTTCTAGGACATGCCGGTTTCCTCACGATGTTTTCCTTCACCGTTTTGAGATCATCATTATCTTCTGTAAAAGCCCATCGTCATAGTTCACAACCACTTACCAGCATGGTCCTATTACAATTATATCCATCCTTAATTCCCTTATCCAAGACCTACGGATGAACACTGAACTTTCTGTTTCAAATCCATGTTACATTTTACCCATTTTCGTTTAAACAACATTAGGTACTATTTCAAACCAAATATAAAATAGATTTACGACGTCGAGACGGGGTGTGTCTAGTACAGTTTGTGCACAGCGGGTAGGTATCAACACATTCATTGTGCGCTGCTTACGAGGCGTTTTGGTCGACGAGCCATTAACAGTATCTAAGTATGGACGTTTGAGTGTTTCCTTCATAATGTTCGGGAAGTGCGGGTATTGCCGTTATGTGTTTAGTTAGAACTAAACTAATTTAGGACTTACAATTTACAATTAAATTCACAACTTTTGTAAAGTATTAGTTGAGGGAATTTCTAGAAAGAAAGAAAACACATTTATTTGCGGCAAACATGAGGCATAAAACAGAACACAAACACAAAAAAAAAACAAGTTGGGGGTAAACATGCGTCACATCCACGCAAAACGGCCATCGCTCAGCATAATGCTAACGAGACAGCCGGCGTTGACGTGATGACGTCAATCAGTGCAAGCTATTTTCGCAAACATTTAAGTAATAACGGTTTCTTCTTTTCCTATAAAAAACTTAAATTTAGTTGTCCGAATTTATGAGTAAAGAATACCTATGAAAAGTTTCAATAGGATCACCGAAAATAAATAAAATATACCTAATGAAGGTATTGTATAGTTCGAGATAGCTTCCGTGGTAGGTACCTACCTTATTGTACCGATACCTTTTTGTAACGTTATGGGAGTCACTAAACATCTCTTTATCTATGAGATGGGAAGCGCGGACCGAATGTTTGACGAAGTAAATGGGTGGCCTCCTGCCAACTTGTGACAGAATGTTTAACGCCTTGCCACAAGGTTGCTGCAAAGTCAGTGCAGCAGCATTGGCAGGCCTCTTAAAGGGCACACAGGAAAAGCTTCAGAATAATCAGCCTATAACGTTCCCACAGCTGGGACACAGGCCTCCTCTCTGTTGAACACACAGTCTTTAGATATCTGCACAGTATTCACAAATGTCATAACATCGTCAGCACCATTCGATCTCGCAGTACAATAAAGCCATAAACATGCTTGTAACTTGCACAAAATTATGCATGGTGTATTCCGGGCTTTAGCCAGTGGGTCTACTACGAAGCGCAAAGTGCGAATGATCGGATCGGACCGACACATGGCCAAACCGAATATTATTGAAAAATGCGAAAAAAGTTCGGATCGGCTCAGTTGGGTCAGGACCATAGTCAATATTCGAAAGAGTGTAGGAGTGTGGGATCGGGGCCGACCGAACCCAATAGTAACTTCGTAGCAGGAAACGGCTGAACATTCGGCCGATACCATTTCGGAGTAAACCCCCAGGTTTGTACTGACAGTCGTCGGCGTCGTCGGTGGTGGCAGCGCGCCCTGCGCAGGCGGCTGCGACCGTAATGCTTGAGGAATACCAGTTGTTGGCCCGTCATAACGATAGGTGCGGACCTCGGTACTAAATATTTGTTCTGAAATGTCACTTAAGAAAGTTTTCTCGGAAAATTCAGCGTTTACGGGCGTGGAATGAAAGCTGGCCTGTATTTGTTCTTTAAATGGACAAGAGAATGATTGTTATATTTTTAATTGACTTTGAAACCCACTTTATCGGCTTCGATTGTCGCTTTTAAAATTAGTCCAGTTCAAAGATAAATTTTGCTTTGTAAAAATCTATCATCATTCGACTGTAAAAGTTTGAAACCATGACGTTGCGTTTTGCCTTAAACCGGACTAGCAGAGAAGACATGACCACTGTGTAAGCACACAAAAGGGGCTTATTTTTAACCGCCTTGAATAAAATACGCGTGAACAATCAATCTTCCTAGCCAACACAAACAGCCCAACACAGTTGGAAAAACCCAACTGTGTTAGGGTCGGCTTTCAGTCTAACCGGATGAATCTGAATAACAATATTTTATATGAAGCAACTGCCTATCTGACCTCCACACCCCTCCCAGTAACTGGGTAACACAATAACTCTGGGTAAGACTGGTAGTCAGACTTTCGGACTTCTGACTACCCGTAACGACTGTCAAAGATCTACTAATGAAACCGGACATGGCTCAAGTCACGGAGGGGTCTTGATATGTAATAGATGATCACCCATCCACGAACCGACCCTAGCAAGCGTAGCTTAACCCTCGATCGACCCGTGCAGCTGTTATCATTTAGCCACGAGCGAAGTAAAATGCGCGTTAACATCGATATACTTTTACATGTTGCTTTGTCCTGTGTCCGCATTTCCTAGAACCAAAATTCGAAGACATGTGACTTCTACCCATACTGGGAACACGTGTTGGATTACGGCCCATTCCCTCTAACAGAGAGGAGGCCTGTGTCCCAGCAGTGGGAACGTTATAGGCTGATTTTGCTTAAACTTGTCCTGTGTGTATTTTTATAGAAGCGATACTTCGCGATATTGATAATTATCACTAGATGGAGATTCTTCGTTGTAATAGTCGGCTCGCCGGTCTACACAAGGTCTATATTCCGTTCAATTAGAGTGCGGAATGCTAAAACGTATCATCATGGAGCTTACTCACACACCTATAAGACTTTTAGAGGTATGAGGAACAGGGCGTAAAGTTCACTCATCCTCCATAGAAAAGGGAGGATCCTCCGACCAGACGGGTGTTGTGTCTGGCGGGCAATTGTCCAACAGTTGATGTTGGGAAATTGTATCTATGCTAATTGCGCGGTAAACTCTGCTTGCGAGATGCAGGATTTGCGTGACGTCAGTATGACGGGTTGTTCGCATGTGGCGTTGTAGATACCGCTACATAACTCCCCTCCGGAGACCGGAGGTCGATAGTGGGCTGAGTCTTGTATCTTGCGATGCTTGCCAGGCCTGCCGCATAGTTCACGGTGAGTCGGAACTGTCTGCGGAGATGTTCTCAGTGAGTCGGGGTGGCGCTGCGTTATACTCCAGTGCTTCGGATGTCGTACAGCGCCGGGTTGAGGCTGGCTGCTGCATCGACCCGGAGAGGAAGCTCTTCTTGTTGACCGGCCGAAAGTGCAATGTGCTGTGCCGAGGTTGCTGATGAGACTGAGGGCGATGACCAGGTATGCGCGGACGCTGCATGCTGGTGGTCAGGATACCCGTTAAAGCCGTGGGTGTTGGCTGGCTGGGTGACTCGCCGCTAAAGCTTGCGGGAGTGATGATGATGACGTCACGCTGAAGTATTTGCACGAAGGCTGCGCTGACGATCACGTCGGGGTCACCAGTCATAGAGTGGGGATGCGCATATTTTCTATACCTTGGCCACAAAGAGGCCGAAAGTTATGTCCAGAGAGAATACTGAAAATGTACGAGTATGTCTTGTAGAGAAACGTTTTCATTTTCCGAGATAAAAGGAACTAGACAACTTGAGCCAACTAAAACCTTTTTCACAGTAGCAACCACATTAATATTATTAAAGGAAAAGTTCTTTTGAATATGTTTTTACAATTTGATTAAAAAACGAAACGGAACTTGTTTCTATCAAATTGCGTAAAAAACTGCCTAGTATTAAACTTACTAAGTTGAAAAAGTAGGCCCTTAAGCTAGGATTTCCTAAGACTGCGATGTCCGCCACATAGCGTCCGCAATTTACCGTCGAATGAGGTCACTGAAAAGTTATTTATGAAAGTAAGCTGTGTTTTCCTAGAAAGCGTATTTGACATCGTAAAGTTAATCCCCGCTGCTATCATTTTCATGACGGCCGTCACTGCGGCCGTTATGTAGCGGTGACCGCTCTTCTAGTAAATTGTATCTTTATTCCAATTTTGACACAATATTTACAGAAAATTGATGATTTATGTTTGAGCACTGACGTGCAATTCGTAAGCACTAGCAACACGTTTGCCTTTTAGAGTTTAACATAAAATAGCAATAACGCAACGACATGTAGTCCCATAAATTGTGTGTAAAACTAAAAAGAGTATAAAAGCGGCTGTCTGCGTTCGCACAATGCTGCCCGCATGATCGACTCTAGCGCAGATATACTTTAAACCAGCCCTGGAATGCGGGAACACTAAAGTTATTGCTTCCAATTTATATACATATTTTACGTTTTTTATTGTATGTGTAAATGTACTGGTTTAGTGAATAATGTAAGATTTAAGTGGGTATGTGTTGTGACTTTTTTTTGAGCCTGAGGTGAAGGATGCACTTGATCCTTGATTTTTGCACAGCTACAAGCGTAGCTGATGGTTGACCTTCCTCAAAAATGGCTTTGGTTTTTATTTCACCAAGTACAGACGAAAACATATACCTAGACGTATGAGAAACAGGGTGTAAAGTTCACTCGTCTTTCATAGAAAAGGAAGGATCCTCCGATCAGACGGTTGATGTGTCTGGTGGGCTACTGCTAGTCGCGCTGTGAATTCCGCTTGCGCGATGCTGGATTTTGCGTGACGTCAGAGTGATGCGTAATTCGCATGTGGCGATGTAGATGCCGCCCCAAACTTAAACTTGTCATAATACCAAACTGAAGACTGACATGTTCTACTGAAAAATCCGTAGCAACTACAGCAGCAACTACTTGAATACAGACGAAAAAGAACGGACAAACACACTCTTTTCCGTCTTTATTGAATTAATTCGTCTATCTTGTAGATGTAGCTTAGTTTCTAGAAAATAGCTTCAAGAAAAGCAGAGCTTTTCATTCCGTGATAATAAATTCCTTTCTACATAGCAAAGCTTTTTAGTAGGTATAGTGGTATAACTTGTAGTGTCTTGTGTGTTGGGATTAATTAAACACACGCACTAACGTTCGTAAAAAGTTTATTATAATAATATAGGTAATATATCTATGTATATAACAATAACAAGATCTCCGTAAATTGCAATGAGCTGCGCGAGTACGAGTACATAATATTGCGCGATGCGCACGCGATCAATGTTGGACGCGGACTGGTGAGGGCAAGCGAGGGGGCGCGGCTCGAGAGTGCGGAGTGGAGGCGGCGACAGCGCGCCGTGTGCCGCGCGGTTCTGCGAACTTGATAGTACTTTGGCAGAGCGGTCGCCGGGGCTCCGCTAGCGGCTGGACTGTAGGTATAGCTAAGGGTGTGTACAAACGTGCGGAAGCATAAGGCTGTGTACAGGTGTAAAGTAAAATATTTTGGTTAATTTTCTTATGCGTGTATTTATGTGGTATGTATGTGGTATATAGATGAGTTATTTGTATATATGTATTTATGTATATAAATGTTAGGTATGTACCATAGCTATATCCTACATCACTCCCCCGCTGAGACCGGTTCACGGTCGATAGTGAGACAGGTGCAGTGGAAATCTCACAGTTCTCCCGCTTCTTGTGGTTTTTGGTTGTGGTTGTGGTGGAACTGGCGATGGTGCAGATGGTGGTTGCAGTAAAGGTGATGTTCTATGTGACAAACCATCATCGTTGTTTGCCATATAGGCTGGTTTTAGTCTGTCAATGGTAACTATAACATGTTTTCCTTGGACGTCGATTGTAAATGTTTTTGTTCCCCTTTCTATGACTTTGTGTGGGCCAGAGTACGGTGATTCTAATGACTTCTTTAGGGGTCCTTTTCGCAGGAAAACGTGAGTGGCTGTATTTAGGTTTTTAGGAACATAAAATATTTTCTGGCCATGGCTTGAAGTTGATGCAGGTGATAGCTTCGAAATACGTTGTTTTAGTCGTGCTGCGAAGTCTGCTTCATCTATGCTGTGACGTGTTACTGGTTTCAAAAACTCACCAGGTAAACGGAGTGGCTCGCCGTACACCAATTCGGCTGAAGAGGATTGTAGGTCATCCTTCCAGGCACTCCTCATACCCAGGAGAACAAGAGGAAGTGTCTCCGACCATTGTGTGTTGTTGTGGCACATTATGGCGGCCTTCAGCTGTCTGTGCATCCTCTCCACCAAACCGTTGCACTGCGGATGGTAAGATGTTGTGGGACAATGGTAGGCACCTATGATAGACGAGATGCACTGAAACAGTTGAGAGTCAAATTGTTTCCCCCGATCTGTGGTGATTTTTTCTGGACATCCAAAACGAGCGACCCAGCCAGAAATGAAGGTACTAGCGCAGGTCTCCGCTGTGATGTCAGCTAGTGGATAGGCTTCTGGCCATCGAGTGAACCTATCTACCGCTGTAAGACAGTACCTGAAACCAGAAGAGGGTGGCATAGGGCCTATTATGTCAAGGTGGACATGGGAAAAACGGTTAGAAGGAACAGGGAATGAGGAAAGAGGAGAATGAGTATGACGGGTAACTTTGTTTCGTTGGCAATCTGTGCATTGTTGAGCCCATGTTCTACAGTCACGACGAATCTTAGGCCACACAAATCTTTCTGAAATCAATTTTGCTGTTGCGTTGGGGCCTGGATGACTGAGATTGTGCAGGTTGTTGAAAATTTGCTTACGGAAAGTTGGCGTGATGAATGGCCTAGGGCGAGAAGTAGACTGGTCGCAGTATATGTAGGCATCCATAGTTTTTATTCTTTCCAACTTTAACGCTGTGTTGTTTTTTAGTAAGTTCTGTAATTCTTGATCATGTTCCTGTTCGTTTTGCAGTTGTTTGTAGTTGATGGTAGTGTCGACGCTTTCCAATCGTGAAAATGCGTCGGCAACTACGTTGTCGTTTCCAGTGATATGGTTGATATCTGTTGTGAACTGGGATATGTAGTCGAGATAGCGGTGTTGACGAGGTGAGCAATTATCTCGGCTTGTTGTGAAGGCGAATGTGATGGGTTTATGGTCGGTGAACACTTTAAATGTTCTCGCTTCGAGCATATACCTAAAATACTTTATTCCTTCGTGTATCGCGAGCAATTCACGGTCGTAAGTGCTGTATTTGGTCTGTGCAGGAGATAATTTGCGAGAAAAGA
The DNA here is from genome assembly GCA_911387795.2 of Apamea monoglypha. Classification (NCBI taxonomy): domain Eukaryota; kingdom Metazoa; phylum Arthropoda; class Insecta; order Lepidoptera; family Noctuidae; genus Apamea; species Apamea monoglypha. Next base: position 14,357,868 of record OU426916.1, read on the forward strand.
ATCCAAGTGGTTGCCAGCTGTTCTGTCTTCGTTGTTGTAAGACAGCTCCGATGGCCACATCTGATGCGTCAGTGAAAAGTGCTAATTCAGCCTCTGTATCAGGATGCGCGATGAGCGTAGCTTCCAACAAGTTATTTTTGCATGCGTCGAATGCTTTTTGTATGTCAGCTGTTATGATAATGGGCGTTGTCCCTTTAATTTTTGGGCCGCTCAAAGCTTGATTGAGAGGGGCCTGAATTTGCGCAGCGCCTGGGAGAAATTTACGATAAAAATTTATCATCCCCAGAAATCTTCTCAACTCCTTAGCATTTTTAGGGAGGGGGTATTCCTGGATAGCTTGAACTTTTTCTGGGAGAGGTCGTATACCAGCTGCAGATACGTGATAACCCAAGAAGGTAACTTCACTAACACCTAAGACACATTTGTTGGTATTTATGACTACTCCATATTTTTTTAATTGGTCGAATAGTTTTTTCAGGTGTCCAATGTGTTCTGTTTCCCCTTTTGAAAATACGAGGATATCGTCAAGAAATCCAAACGTAAAATCCAAACCTTGAAGGATTTCGTCTAAAAATCTTTGGAAGGTCTGTGCAGCATTTCTTAAACCAAAGGTCATGGCGGTAAATTCAAAAAGTCCGAAGGGTGTTGTAATGGCAGTTTTTTTAATGTCCTCTTCATATACTGGTAATTGGTTGAAAGCTTTGACAAGGTCAATTTTTGAAAATATAGTAGATCCTGACAGTTGGTACGCGAAGTCGTGGATGTGCCTCACTGGGTAACGATCTGGTATTGTCCGTGCATTTAGTTGTCTGTAATCGCCACATGGCCTCCAGCCATCGTCTTTTTTGGGCACGAGATGTAGTGGAGACGACCATGGACTTTCAGAGCGACGAGCTGTTCCATTTTGCAACATTTGTTCGAATTCCTTCCTATCCTTTTTTGCAATTTTCAGACGGTCAGGTGCCAAACGACGCGGTCGTGATGTTACCGGCGGGCCAGGTGTAGTTCTAATGTGATGCTTAGTGTTGTGAATTGGTTTGTTTTGTGATCCAGCTGGTCTCGTAATTTCGGGATAACGTCGAAGTAGGTCGAGGTAAGGTGAATGACCTGTAAAGGTTTTCAACGACAGCAGTTCATGCGTTATTTCGTGGGTTGAAGGCGCGCCGACGGTCAAGTTCGTAATGGAGTCTATCAACTTTTGTTGTCGGCAGTCGACTAGTAAGTTGTAATAACTTAAAAAATCGACACCGATGATAGGTCTTGACACGTCTGCGATAATGAATTTCCAGATAAATTCGCGGCGTAATCCGAGGTTGAGAGTAAGTTGGTAAGTGCCGTAGGTAGGTATCGGTGTGCCATTAGCAGCGACAAGCTCATAATTACATTGTTTATTGTAATGTAGCTGATTTTTTAAATATGATCTTGGATAGGCACATACGTCGGAACCAGTATCTACTAAAAACTGTACGCCGGTACGTTTGTCGGAGATGAATAGGCGGCCTTTACATGTTGAGCAGTCGTCAGCCACCATTACTGACTGCTTCTGAAGTTTTCCGGTTTGAAATCACAGGGCTGATCACATTTAGTGGCCTTTTCACCAAATTTAAAATGATACCAACAAGTTGAATGTACCTTCTTTCTTGAATGAGATCGGTTTAGGCGCGAAGATGAGGGGTCATTGCGACTTTTTGATCGGCTTAGACGGGAAAGGTCATTAACCTTTTGTGTTAACAACTCCACTTGTTTCGTAAGCTCGGCCATCTGTTTGTTCATGGTAAGTAAATCACTTACCCCTTGTGTTGCTGATGTGGCCGCAACTTCATGACCTCTCGGCACGACATCGTGAATCCTGTCGGCGAGATCAGCTAAAACTTCGAGAGGCGAGGATGCTTGTGACGCAATTATAGATTGGATGTTACTAGGCAAACGGCTGGACCATATAGTTCTTAAAAACTCGTCGGGTACCTTAGGACCGGCAAGGTGTTGCAGGTGTCGCAGGAATTGCGACGGTTTCCGGTCGCCTAACTCCTCGTGGGTCAAAAGTTGGTGCACCTTTTTTTCGTCCGATTCAGAAAGCCGCTTTATCAGCTCCGTTTTCAATTTGCCGTATTTGTCGGCCGCTGGTGGATTTACTATGATGTCTTCCACCTCCGCTGCGTATCTTGGATCCAAATGGCTTACAACGTAATAGAATTTGGTTGTGTCCGCCGTAATACTGGAGAGCGCGAACTGGCCTTCTATCTGCGCAAACCATAACGCGGGCTTTTCGGGCCAAAATGGCGGAACGCGCACTCCCACACGAAAAATATCCTGTGATGCCGCTGAATCGGTTTTCGCATCGTTCATTACCTGCTCTGATTCACTCATTTTGTATAACACTTGGGGTTTATTGAGTCCACGTTCTCCACACAGAATACCTAGGTAGCACTTTAAAGCACGTGTTTAGTCTTCGGGGTCACCACTGTAGTGTCTTGTGTGTTGGGATTAATTAAACACACGCACTAACGTTCGTAAAAAGTTTATTATAATAATATAGGTAATATATCTATGTATATAACAATAACAAGATCTCCGTAAATTGCAATGAGCTGCGCGAGTACGAGTACATAATATTGCGCGATGCGCACGCGATCAATGTTGGACGCGGACTGGTGAGGGCAAGCGAGGGGGCGCGGCTCGAGAGTGCGGGGTGGAGGCGGCGACAGCGCGCCGTGTGCCGCGCGGTTCTGCGAACTTGATAGTACTTTGGCAGAGCGGTCGCCGGGGCTCCGCTAGCGGCTGGACTGTAGGTATAGCTAAGGGTGTGTACAAACGTGCGGAAGCATAAGGCTGTGTACAGGTGTAAAGTAAAATATTTTGGTTAATTTTCTTATGCGTGTATTTATGTGGTATGTATGTGGTATATAGATGAGTTATTTGTATATATGTATTTATGTATATAAATGTTAGGTATGTACCATAGCTATATCCTACAAACTTAATTAAATAAGTAAAAGAACTTTTTCAAAATGACTACATCGTGCAAAATAAACAGGTGATGTGTCACTTTAATTAAGCGGAGTGCAGATGGTAGTCTGCGTGACCAGTGTTGTTATTCCGTGCTGTCTGTACCTCGCCTAACATGGTTCTAGTTAATTCACGCCGCGGGCTGCAAGGAGGTCCTATGACCAAGTACAGTGCATGACTCATTAACCGTTGAACCTGAATAGTCAGTTATAGGTTAGAATCAGAAGGTGCAGTCAAAAATGCAAGATGCAAGATTAGCTCCCTATATACAAAAACCCAACTACAATTGTTGGGTTAGGGTAGTAGTAACTTACCAGACAAAACACCCCGTCTAGGTAGAGGATCCTCCATTTTCAATTGAAATAGTTCACACCCCATCTCCAAACTGGTTACCCAGTGGAGTTCATCAGCCCTAAATAACCCATTCCGTCAGGCTCAATTCTTGAAGTTTTACCCCCTAACATGAGCTAACTTTAGAATAAAAGGCATGGACTAGAACTTTTGGCAGACGGATTGCTGATCGTCGTATCTTTCAATTTGTAATTACGAAAACCTGTAATCGGTATTATTATTTTTTGATTTAATATGGCATAAGTAAATGTACTAGGAAATGGGTGGTAGGTAAGGGTAGGGCGGGCGTATTGTGAGACTGTCTTATGTAATTTTGACGTCCGAAAAGTGCTGATTCTCAGCCTAATTTGAATAAATGACTTCAGATTTTGATAAGACTGTATTTGTATCAAGCTAATAAAAAAATACAGGAAAAGGCTACTGCAAGCATGACTATTTGGATATGGGCATAATTTAAACCCTGGGGCTTTCTCCTACATTTACGATTATCCTTACATAGGCTACTTTTTATTGACATACCACGCTGGCGAAGCCGCTGGCGAGGCTTTTGGCTATTTGTTTCAAATGGAAATACTGCATCCATCTTTGTAACTCAATTCGTTCAACTCCTAGCTAGTGAGCGATATGACCTGTCCTCGACCAAACCTGGGTAGGTACATCGTAATGTACAAATAGGAGACAATGAAGATGTGTCTATACTCTATTTGGTCACAGTTTCTTACGATTATCTACAGCGATTACCTACGAATTTACGACAGAGAAGGCGACATCTATAAATGATTTGATAGTTTTTGGAATTTGTTCAGTAATTGCTACGAAATGAATTGGCTTAGTGCCATGTGTTCTCAAATTAGTTCCATTATAACTACAAAACCATGAACAGACAATATAAGTACAGACAATAGAAGACTTTCGTCGACGTGGAAGTTCGTTTCTGTAATATCACCCTTCAGACGATTTCCTGGGAAGGTTCTTCTACTTAATAGACTTTCCCATGAACGGACTTATCGCAATCCCTTCTTGGTTTTTGTTCTCACTATTAATACAAATCAATTCTGCGAATATAGAAACATTAGTCCGTTCTTGCTTGTTTGTCACAAATATTTGTTACTCAATTGCCTTCGGGTTACCTACGGAGATTTCAAAGACTTCCACAGAAACTATTTTGATCCTGGATAACTAAGCAGATCCATAGCTAGAAGGTATTAGGGAGAACTATTGTTTGATTGATACAATATAGGAACAACAAATATATTGTAGGTACTAGATGACCCCGCAACCCTTTTTACCCTTGCAACTGAACATGGAATTATCTTCGATTATATCAATTAACCCATCTTCTTCGAATAATTTATACCATACATACCGATACGGCCAAGGTCGGTTGTCTGTCGTTCCAATCAATACTATTTAATTATGCACGACAACGCAGCGGGTGACACCGTAGGTGCCTGTACGTATTGGGATGACCACTACAGCTGCCTACATTATTAGCACGCTCTGTTGTTCACGTAACTGCATATATTATGGTAGGTATATCCTAACTATAACATTATCAATGCGAAGAGTTGTTTGTTGGTTACGCTGTCATGCTAAAACGACACGTAGACATGCGGTGCCATTCTGTTAAATCGTGTCCGTGGAATGTTAGGTGAAGTGAGCTGTCATGCCACCTCATGCTGACAATATTGACAGATCACTTCATCTAAGTTTTCACGGAGAGGTTTTGACAGAATGGCACCGCATGTCTAGGTGTCGTTATAGCATGACAGCGTAACCAACAAACAAACTCACTGAAATGAGTGATGAAAAGTAGCCTACTTTTCATCCTGGATCGCAGACGATGTCGCGGGCCACAGCTAGTATTTATATAAATATCTATGTAGATACTACTTGATAGTGAAGTGAGGACTCTCATTACCTACGATATATCATCAAAATGTATCAAGAAATGTCACGGATAATAGCATCTTCAATTTATTTGACACTCCTTCTTATTAACGGTAACGTGGCTGGTGTAAGGTGATCTGTCATTATAAAAAGGGTATTAAGGCGCAGGGGTCTTTGTAGAGTGGCCGTCATGGCGTATAAAAGCATGGAGTCGAACGATTTGCGGAAATTACTGTTTAATTGGGTATGGGCGCGTCGCACGCGCAACCGGTTAGTAGCGGATGCGCGCTGCCTGCGATTGTCTTGTCCTATAATCGCATCAATAATGAAACTACGCAATTCCGTCGGTTATTGTCGTATCGACTGGCGATCAATGCCCGTAATGGAACTGGATCCAGTCGACGGCGGACTCGAGATTTTAATTAATATTAAGACCTGTTCAAATAGGGTTCAGGTTGCTTGTCTGATCATAAATTCGAGCGCAGAGGAGAAATCTTATCCTTTCTTGCGCACGATATACAGTCGCGTGCGCATGTCTCGGCCAAAGACTTGGTTAATGAAAGCTGCAGTCATTTGATGTGATGAGTCGCAGCCTGAAGATGAAAAAGATGATCGAATTCTACGTTTGAAATGATACCTTTAATTAGAATTAAGCTCGCCACATCGAGTTTAAATGTTAATTAAAAATTATATGAATTATTGATCACATTTGGGCGCCAGCACGAGCGACATATATATCGTTGGGTATTCTGTCACACACGACAATATGAAATATAGCCGCATTACGCAGCTCCTGACTGAATGTGTTATACAATAACGTAATTTGTGAAAGCCATTATGCTAATTTATTGACGTTTTTATCGTCGCCGGCGCTTCGATGGCGACGCGCGACTTTTTGCGTTCAGACGTCGTATTTTTAATAAATAATTAAAATACCTACCTACTGTGACAGTTGAAATATTAAGCCATCCCATAGGTCACCGTTACCATTCAGATTTATAATATGATAATTGCTAGAAATATAAAAATAAACCGGTCAAGTGCGAGTCGGACTTGCGCACCGAGACTAGGGTTCCGTACAAATTTCTAGGTATGTAACTACAAATTTACGGTTTATTTGTGCTACACGATATTGCTTCTCGCCAAATTTCATGATTCTAGTTCAACGGGAAGTACAGGTTTTGATTCCCTTGTGATTGTCAAAATATGCGGCATTAACGGAACATAAACGCCCGTATCTTTTGATTACGTTGACTTAGAAGTTGGATTTTTTTCACTGCTTCAAAGGATCACAGTTTTGATTTGATATTAATTTCAATTTAATAACTCCACGCGTTCCTGAGAAAAAGGGTCTTGACCATAGATATAGGAATGAAGTTGACTGACAGACGGACAACGTAGTGATCTTATAAGGGTTCCATTTTTCCTTTTGAGGTACGGAACCTTAAAATGTGATAGTGGCTAATATTTTGATTGGCTGTAAAATTACTCGATACGCATGATATCGTGTTATTGTAAAACTATAAAATATGCAATTTCATTTGAGTTTATTCTTCACTTCCTCTCCATACCGGCTGACTTTTCTACAGTCTGGACAATAACAGGGTATAAAAGGTAAACGGAGTAGAAACCATGATACAGAAATGTCTTCTTTACACGCAGTGTATTTGAATCATACGTAGATATAAATTTCCGTGAAAAAAAAAATTAGATTACCATACCGGTTGCAACTATGGCGGATATCAATTGCCGTAACACGGGGTGTGCAGCACCTGCCAGGGCCGCGGGTTGTTCGAAAGAGATACCGTGGTCCCTGGCATGGGAAACTGAAGGAACACGGGTGGGTTTTAGTCAGTAAAAGTCTGACACGCCCTCCTGCTCCGCCCAGAGTGGGAGAAGTCATATGATGATTTCCCACCCACAAAAAAAAATCCATTGCTAATCCATTGCTTCATATATTCGAAAAATGTGTCGGCTCAACCACGTAAATAACGCAATGAATGGTGTTGAACTGTCAAAATGAAACCCATTGTTACTGATAGTGTGTTGCGCAATTATAGCGTAGTACCTATTACATGGATATCATCCAAACCTAAATATGCCAAAAATATGTCAAATTTTTCAAGTTTTTGTTTCGCTTTCTCTCAAGTGATACTGGCAGGTAAGTTTTAACGTTCACAACACATAACAATTATGAATTTAAAATGGCATCTATAGTGTTAGCCGCGTGACACCAGGTATAATCATAGACCATTCGTTACGGTTTTTTGCCCAATAAACATGGAGGTCAACGTCCTTATTCTTTCTTTTTCAACACAATACGGTACCTACGTGGCTGATTAACTTTTGAATACTAGAATTAAAACAGAATAAACCTGTAATAAACATTGTTATTTTTTGCATATTTTATGTTATTTTATTGTTGTAAGAAACGGTGTTCATAGGTTATAAACCTGATTGAGTTACAACTTTAAAAGTTACAAGAGACGAAAGAGTTTTTATTGGTTATCATAGCGAATGTTTCCGTCTATCAGGAAGATGTTAATGTTGATAGCAGCAGCAGTTGATAGCTGCTGTAGTTCTGAAGCTCAATGCGGTTTGGAGAAATGCCTTGTTGTACCAAAGAAGGAGGATCCTCAAACCATTGTGAGTCGTATCAGTGTTATGCCTTGGGAGGCACCTAAATGACGAAAGGAGGACCATGACCATCAGAACTTTTCAGTACTTAAACTGTGGGTTTTCAAAACTTTGGTAGGTAACTCTTTATATTTTTTCAGCGCAATTTTTCTTGTATTGTATGGTAAACATACAAGCTTTCATAAGTTGAAATTCCCGGCTAACTACGTGAAATGTCCGCGGACAAATGGTCTAGAAGTATTTTTTTTAAGAAAACTTCAATGCTTTTACATAATTATATGACTTAAGTAATTCATGAATTCTAAATAAAATAATCATGGAAATATGTGTAGCCACTCCTACTCGTTTCCGTTCAGCATTCCTAGTGTCTGCACCGTGCAGGTCGGAAGTGCTAAAACTCCTACATGTGTGAAATAGTGGCGTCTGCACCGCGCGTCGTAGCCTCCCTGCCTCCTGGAGCCTCTAATAACTTCCTCTCTGCTCGACATTACCCACATATTTACTGTAACTGTACGAATATCCCTAGAGAGTAGGCAGTGAAGTTACAAAAAAGAAAAGTAGGTACGTTGTAATGTTACATAGAAGTACGATGCATCTATCGAGATCTTTCTGAAGAAAATAAACTAAGATATTAAAGCTTTTCAGTTAGCTTTCATAACTGAATAAAAAATGAATTCTCCTTCTATTCATTTCTTTATTTTGACAACGGTGAGTACTTAAGTATATAATAAAACAGGAGCTCATTGGGCATTAAAAAAATTCGTCCGCATCGCTGTAAAAAGGATAAGTGCCCAAAAGGCTCGCAGCATTACCACTTTGGATGGCAATGCTGATTCTTTGGGCTAAAAATAGGCCAGCCCTCTGGTCACGGGAAGAGTCAACCAAACCGCTTGATGTCCCGAAATATTCGATGGGTATAAGTACTTAACTTAAACAAATATTCTACATCCTTAGCTACTTGTAACTGTTTCTATTTTCGTGAATATAAACTCTGCCTGAAATATTTAGGACAGAAATAAGAGGACAAATAAGTCTGCAAGCTCCGTAGTTTCTTATTGACCTGTCGCATTTCCCCTGAGGTGCTCCTTAATATTTGAACAAACAATGAGCGACGGTTTCCTTGGAAGTTTCCAGCAGAAAGTTCATGCAAAAATGTGAAATTGGAAACATGTTGTTTTTGGCAAAAAAGTAGTTTTGTTTTAACGTCCATTATTGATGACAACAATTGGGCGTGTGGCTAAGTAATAAAAGTCGCACGGATCGATCGATCAGGTTAAGCTACGCTTGCCGCGGTTGGTCCATGGTTGGGTGACCATCTCGAATACCAAGACCCCTCCCTGCCTCAGAAAGCACGTTAAGCCTTTGGTCCCGGCTGTCATTCGTGAATCTTTGACAGTCGTTACGGGTCGTAAGGAGCTCGAAAGTTTGACAACCAGTCTTACCAAGGGGTAATTTATTACCCAGTAATTGGGTTGTGGAGGTTAGATAGGCAGTCGCTCCATGTAAAATACTGGTATTCAGCTGCATCCGGTTAGACTGGAAGCCGACCCCAACATAGTTGGGAAAAGGCTAGGCAGATGTTGACGATGACGACTATTTGCATTTAGTATACGCTCTTCTGCTTCTGTCGATGTGATATTAACCTATCTACGCTGACTTTATTTTTTATGCAATTATTTTATGCAATATGTTTATCTCACGCAGCGATGCGCGTTTTATTTGTGGTAACCAAGTGTACATGTACGAGTACAAACATGCTGTGAATGTGTGCGTGACGACGTGTAGCGTCAGCACATAACACATATACACGCTTCCGACTTCGCCATTGTATCGGACGGTACCTAGAGCTCCTGCTCTTACACACACATTCACAGTATGTTTGTACACTAGGTAACCACAAGTAAAGCGCGCGTCGCTGCGTGAGATAAAGCTACTATAAAAGATATTATACATTTTAGGTTGTCAAACGTAACAAAAGAGATGTCGTAAATAATGGCAGGCAATTTTTCCAAGAAATTTCTGAACGGAATCTGTGGGTCAAAGTCAAAGCATTTATTTCAAATAGGCACATACAAGGCACTTTTGAACGTCAAAATCTATTTACCTAAATAAAAATGAATCACCGAAATGTATGTACGCGCATAACTTCCGATCGACTGCACCAAATTGGATATTCTTTTTTTTGTGTTTGTTATTGTCAGGACAAGGTTTGTATACAAAATTGGACCCGGTAGGTGGCGCTGCTTTTTCGGGCAGGACGACGTCTGCCGGGTCCGCTAGTTTATAATAAAATAGAATTAATTCTAGTCCAAAAGGACTAGTACACTAGTAGGAGTCAAGTTCCAGTACTATGGTACTGACGACCGTTGAGCAGCATAAACATGAGTTAGTGAGACGTATACACAAATATTAAAATGTTGTACCGAGTTCAGTAATTAACGGCAGTGCTCCCAGTGTTTTGTTCAAGTGATTTATGTTCTGTGGTCGCGAATTAATTGCTTGGAAGCCGTAAAGATTCTTTGAATAAACAAAGCGTTCTCATTTAAATTTTTGTTACGCTAAATATACGTATTTATGATTTTGGGAGTTGTTTGTAGTCTTAGAGTAGACTTTTGCAAAGTTGCTAAATAGGTTCAAGATAGTATGAAGTTGGGAAGCATGGCTGAAAGTCTGAAACAAGCCGTGTCGCCAAGCCGTGCCGTGTAAACCTTGGCTTTGGTCATCAGTGCGGGGGTAATTGCAATGCCTTTCATTTTGACAATTCGACAACATTCATTGCGTTATTAACGTTATCGAGCAGAACAATTTTTGAAACATATGAAGCAATGGATTAGGAGTTTCCTTCAAAATCCTTCGAATTATGGAAGAAAAGTTACGCAAATGGGGGTGCTGTAATTACAGTTCATGTATCTACTATCTAATCTACTTATTAGGTAATTAATAAAGCTAATATTTATTTGTAAATTTCTCTAATTGCAAGGAGTAGTACTAATTAATTATTTAAAGCATATAATTTAGTAAAGGACTACTTTTGTAGAACACGTGTATATTATTATTTAGTAACTGGAAACAGACTGTGTGTTTAATTAAGACGTTCGTATGACCCTAACGTCCTAGGTTTGCTTTTGGAACTTTTCGCTTGTTTGGCAGTGTTTAAGGTTTTAAGCACAGACATATAAAATTCTTATATCTATTGTTTACCCCTACTTTCTGAAAAAACTACAAAACCCAAAACTAATTAGCATGCTGGGATTACTTGACAAAAATAACAATTGATTGACATGTTTGGCAACAGATAAATATCAAAAGGCTTTAAAAAACCGAACTTTACCCGTGTTACAGTCCGGCCGTCGGGTGAATGAGTTCCTGACACCTGTCAGTTCCATACAAACGGGTACTTGTTTAGCAAATTTGATCTTTATTATAATTATAGCCACTAGAATTGTCTATTGTCGCCTTAAGGTACACCCCTATGTGTAGTATGTCACAGGCCTATGCGTAACGAGGAGACAAATCGTCTTGATCACTTTGTCCATCGTCCGATGACCCTTCGTTCAAGTCCGCATTGTCCGGCCGTCGCTAAACGCTGATACCATCTAGAGTGGTGCCGCCAGCCTAATGGGATCCCGGGGTTACGCTTAATGCTCTTAATAATACAATCGCGGGACTGACAAATTGCAGTGTTCCCGCGGGATTGGGGATGGAAGCCATTGCCGTAATCGGTTTAAAGGGTAAACAATGTGATGGAGTGGCGAAATAGGCGTGTTGCTTGATTCTGACTTAGTAGACCAGTAAGTAACGCTGTAGCACATTGTTTGTAGCTTTTTCCTAAATGTTTTTATACTCGCCTAAATCCCAGAAAGGAGGCAAAAAGGACGACCCAAACCTACAGCAATAATACACGTGAGGACCTAATGGCTGCGTCGGCGAACGCTATCCGCGTTGCTGAATTTTAACATCCACAGACACAAATCCCACAAGATATTGTTACATTTGCATTCTTTTATCCGGGACCTTTTCGACGTCTGAGTAAAGTTGCCCTACGATACCTTTCTATTCTACGACGGATTCAAGTGAAAACTCCTCAATAATTCCGGTACTACTCAGCGGACAATACTCAAACATATTGGGCGCGATCTTACTTCGAGAGCTGTCAGTTCTGTGTACAACTGTACCGAGTACTGATCAAGTATGTAACGGTCACTTGGCTATTGTGGTGGTGACGTCAAGATGACAGATGGGAGGTGGTGACAGGGATCACTAAACTGTGAATTGTTTTATTGGTCAAGTGATTTTCGAGAGCCACTACCGTATCGTATTGGGGAATTTGAACGACCTATAGCAGTGATTATGAGTCCGCGTATCGGCACATTTGGCCAAAAGTAATACAAAATTCGAGCTGGTAGTTAGTCATTGGTCATGAGCACCTAGCTCTCCTCTCGAAAAGTTTTACACTCTCTCGAATGGCTTAGATTGCTATTTGATAATTCAAACAGAAGGAGAACGAATAATGCAAAAGCGCGCGAACCGAGCTCGAAAATTATATTATTGCATCACCTTGAATAGGTTTGGTTTATGCCAGGCTAAACATGAAAATCTTCAATCCCCTTTAGACTTTTTACACATCACTACTTTGATGTCACCTAAAGTGGAAATTCACGGTGGCTAGATTTGACCTGGAGTAGCCTAGTTCTAAAGTTAATTACGATATTATAACAACAAAGGAATACTTCTAACCATTGATCGATTGTTTAGACAGCTCTAGAGATCAAAAGATAAGAGATGTTTCAGAGTCGTATTTCAGTTTACAAGTTTCAAAAGCGGATAATTTTATACTTTATTAACATTCTCTATTAAATGTCTAGTTTGAAAGGTAGCCATCTTGAAATACAATATTCTTATCTTGAAACTTAGCTAAAAACATTTTTTTCACAAAAATACGTAATATATCTGTCGCATCTTTGACTATTTATTGGTTTAGACGGTCAATTGATTTTTGTAATACCGGTGAACGCAGTGACGTCACATGTCACGTGAACGGAATCGGTTGGAGGGGTGTCGATTTTAAAGTTATAAAAGCGCGAGTCGCAGGAGAACTTGGCTCAGAACGATACTTCTGATCGGACCTCCAATCGGGATCGTTGGTTCACAGGTACCTTATTAGTATTGTCTCTAACTATTATAACCGTTATTATTTAAACTGTGCTGTGCTATTATTCAAATAAACCTTTGTGTAAGTATTTGGTATTGTTACTGTGTTACTTGAGACCTACGCCATGGAATCTCTACCTCAAGACCATACTGATGATGGGCGAGACCTCTCAGCCGTCGACATATCCAATTGCTTGGAAATCAAAACTTTGCTTAACCATCAGAAAATACCCTTAAAGTATAAATTAATGCAAATTAATAAACCAGCCAGAAGATTTTAATCCTCGGATGCATTTTCAAGCGATTTTCGTAATTTTGTACTGCGACGTGCAGACGATAAAAAAGAAAGATGGCCGCTTGGTTACGGAATTTTAAAAAGCAACGTACTCCTACTCCTGTTGCTGTTGTCTTTTTATTGCTAACTGGGGATATGGATAAAATACTAGCTTCATTCCGAAAGTACGTTCTTGATGGATAGTAAAATAAAACTAAATTTTTATCTGCATTTCATTTTCCAAATTGAAGCAACATCAGCCGCTACACGTTAGGTTCACTGCTAAGCATGTTTTTTACTACCGCTTCAAAGTATGGACATATATATTGATACTATTACCTACGTTCTATCTTGCCATAAACACGTAGGCCATAATATCAATAGATAGGCACCCCAACACTTTTGAGAAAAACTGGCAAGTTATAAATAAAAATGTGCTGACTGGCTTGGTTAACAATAAAAATAGGTAAGTAAAGTTGTACCTATGTTAGTGTTGCAGCCGAATAGGGTAAAAATATGTATTGTAATTACAGGTATAATTTGAAATATCTAGATGAGTTTAAGATATAATTACCAAATAGAGAGAGAGAGATTTTTAGATTATACTTACATCAATAAGTATTAAGTATTGTCGTATATTTATTCTTCTCATTTAAAATAAAGTTGTCATAATTATGTGGGAAACCCCCCCCGAACATCTTGTCTCCCCTCCATGACTAGTTATTGAGGTAGTGAGTAGTGACCGGTGGCCCCTTTCTATTACGAACTCTCTACGTCTATATTATATACAATCGTTTGTGTTATAGAATGGTCCACCTCATCGTCGTGGGCGATTATGCCCTGCCACACGATGGCCCCATACCTTATAGAAAACATGATCGCCTGACCCCATGGCGCCCCGTGCCGGTTTCGCAGCGGTATTTCCAAAGCGGTAGTAGGTATTCATATGTAAAAGCATATAAATTTCATAAGGTTAAGTGGTATAGGTGACTCAGAATCTAAATTATACTATTGTAGTCATTCAGATTATATTGTATGCGAAATATATAGCTTTTTGTGACCTCTCGCAGATTAAATTGAACTTGTGATTCGTGAGTTCGTTAGGCTTATTCTCTATCAACAGGTCTTTTTTTCTTTTATATTTAAATCTAAATGTTTCCTTTTAACAGTTTTGTCCTGTTTGATTCGCTTCGGTTATCTCTAGCGCTATCTCCTCGTCTCGGCGTTTGGCCTGGCTTGCTAATTAAATTGCGCAGTGGGGTATGATCTAATTATAATTGGTCAGGTTCGGCTTTAAGTTAATTTGTGGTTTGACTTTGTAGTTCATAATTGCTATCGTAACAATTTCTCTACAGAACACATTTTCAAAAACCATAAGATAAGCAGCCGCGACTTACGAGTTGTAGGTCGTAGGTTCGAACTCAGACAGGCGCTTAACTTTGTGTAAATTTATTCATCTCCACTGCTCTCAAAACGGTGATGAAAAACATCGTGAGGAAACCGGCATATCCTAGAATAAAAAAATCGAAGACATGTGACATCCAGCAACCCACACCGAGCCCGTGGTGACGACCCACTCCCTCTAACAGAGAGGAGGCCTGTGCCCCAGCAGGGGAACGTTACAGACTGACTATGCAGAAGACAAGTAAAACTAATAAACTGTCTCTACTGTAGACAACAGAATTGTTAAACAGTTTGTTAATTTCAAAGTCTTGCCAACAAAACATCAAAAGTAGAAATTATATTTAAAGAATCCTTAAGAATCCTAACCAAGTGTTAAACAAAATCTGGTAACAGAACACTTCACAATGTGCCTGTACCCGTTCGTTGTACTGAAACATGAGCATGCCCTGCTTCGTGATTAGTGGCAGTTAATCCATACAAATGTTGTCCCTAATAGGAGTAATAAATATCACGTTACACTCTCTCTTCCTCGTTCTAATGTTACAGTACTTGTAAACTTGTTTTATGGGCCCAGGATCAGACTTGGGTACTTTTTAAATGATCCTGTACCTAAGGTCAACCCTTGGTGCCTGGGAACGGGGTTCTAATAAAAGAGCTTGAATAAAATATCTTCCGAGTGTTATTTGTAACAAGGTGGGGCAATAGTAAAGTCATAATGTGAATTGGGTGCCATCTGGTTGGAAATAAACAAACGAAAAGTATATCCAAAGGTGTAAAATTTATGACATTAAAAATAATATCGGTCAAACGACCACCAACTGAGTTGATGTACATTTGTGTTTTTTTTTTTACGGTAATTTGGATTTTAGCGCGCAAAACATCCTCCATATTTGTGATTTTTCCTTCAATGTTAGCTTTTAAGACTTGCGTGGCTTGTGGTTTATTGTAGTAAACGAGAGATGTATGTTCATAAAGCCCCAAAGAAAGAAGTCTGACGCCGTCAGATCTGGCGATTTGGCCGACCAGTTCAAATTGCCAAAACGGGAGATCACACGGCCCCGAAATTGGTGTTTCAAAATTCCCATCGTTGCATGAGCAATGTGACTGTGTGTATCGCTTTATTGCATTGTCAACTAATATTCTGTCTGTCTACAACATACTAATACATGTGTTTTTTTGGCAACATGACATTATCTATCTATGCTAATAATAAAGCTGAAGAGGTGGTTTGAACGTCCTAATCTTTGGAACCATCTACCAGTTGGATTTGAAATAATATTTTTACATTTGATAGCCGAATTCTTGAGGAAGGCTATTTAGGCTATATAGGGTATTTAACATCACCCTTAGGAGCCGAGCAAAAATAATAAAAGTTAGAAAGAACGCTATGCGAAAATGAAATAATAACGCGGGGAGGCGACGCGATGCGACAGGGTAGGTCAGGGGAATAAAAAATGTCTCGCGGACGAAGTCACGGGCAGAAGCTAGTATACGTAGTATATCATTTCGATCACTAGCTGTCATTTTGGTCTAGCAAATTTCAGAGTTTAGATCGGGTGGTATTGGCTCTCTGTGTTATATTAAAAATAATTAAAACGAATGACTGTTGGATATTATGATGAATGAGTGAGAATGATGAATGATGATGTGAGTATTGAACTCGTATTGCTCGATCGTACGTTACTTTGAAGTTTATATACGAACACCTAGTACATTCCGTACAGACGCCAGCACATCAAGCTACTACAATCTGTCAAATTTCTTTAATAGATTTTCAACTTTATCGCTACAGCATTAGGTTCAAGGTTGATTGGGAAAATTTGACAGTTTCGGGTAGCTTAACCTGCTGGCGTCTGTACATTATACGGGACGATTGATGTATTAGCGTAACATAATCAACGTTGTTTGATGTCATGAAATGTCACTGGTTTACTCGCATGGTTTAACGAAAATCAGTTAACGGTTCAATTAGCTTCAGCGGATTGATATTCAAACGAGGACTCTACATTACAAGTTCTGATGAATCCTTTGTAAATAGATAATTTGTTATCCTGCGATGTAATTCCCTTCACATTAACAATTGCAATGTCTTCATTTTGACAATTCGACAACATTCATTGCGTTAATTACGTTGTCGAGCAGAAGAATTTGACAAACAAATGAAGCGATAGATTAGGAATATCTTTCAAGATCGTTCGGATTGTTCTTCGAAGTGTGTTACGAAATTTGGGTATCCACTGGCATCCCGAAGATTAATCAAATTCTAATTTTGAACAGCCCTTGTTGAAATCTCAATGGAGTTCAGAGAACTTATTTGAATAGCAAATGACTTGACCATGGTCGGTCATCGATGTGACCGGATTATTGGGAGAGGCTTATTATTTTATTTTAAAATAACAAGTAACCTCAAACTGCGCAAATATGACAACCTTATTGGGAGCTATATGTTTGAGCCGTTTGGTGTTGAAACACTAGGGCCTTGGGGTCCGAGTGCTCATCGAATATTTCGGGACATCGCCAATCGCTTGGTTGTCTCTTCATGTGACCAGAGGACTGGTCTATTGTTAGCCCAAAGAATCAGCATTGTCATCCAACGTGGTAATGCTGCCAGCCTTTTGGGCACTTATCGCGATGACAGCGATGCGGACGAATATTTTGATGCCCAATGAGCTCCTGCCTTTTTCTTTATTTTTTTATTATACAGGGTGGCAGGGACATCGACGCGCAACCGCTTACCGTGGATTCAGCACATGATTCTGGAAATTGCAGAAAAAAAAATTAAGAAAAAGCCGACGAAAAATTTCAACGCAGGGGGCGTTGAAATTTTTCGTCGGCTTTTTCTTAATTTTTTTTTCTGCAATTTTTTTTACTATAAACTGTATAAAATCATTATTTCTATCTAACCCAATGAGATGTTTAATAAAAAAAATACTAAATTCACTTGTTTCACTTAAAACAGCAATGTAAATAAAACTCAAAAGGGCAGCCCGCGCGCGCGCGCCTTCCGCGGAGCGTTCTGATCGCGTTGTTTGCAATACATTGCGCACACAAAAATGACAATTTTTTTAACCGGTCATTTCCGAGATGAATGACTTTCGTAATTTTATTTATGGCATCAGGTGTAACCTTTTCACAACGTTTGCGCGTCGATGTCCCTGCCACCCTGTATACTTGTATATGATATATATACAACGTGGCGCTACATTGGCGATATTAATTTAACACACGGGTAGGGCTAGTGGCCGGTAATCATAAAAGTTATAACCACATGAAATAAATCGTAACTTGAAAACTAAGTACCACCTCCGCCCCCTCGCCGACATAGGGCACTCTCTCCTTCCTTAAATTCGCATACCTACTCTTTGCACGTTATTTCTCTTAATTTCATTGATGCGATGATACGGTGGAGTTTCTTGCCCATTATTCTCCATACGAAAACTACGTTTTGGAAGGGGCCATTATAATCAGTTTTATTTTAATTTAATTTTTGACGTTCAAAAGTGCCGTTTATGTGCCTATTTGACTTTGACTTTGATGATCCATGACCCCGGCAAATGACCCCTGCGCTACAGTTCTTTAAGTACAGGTTGCTGTAAGATGCTATTTTAGAAAATTAAAAATAATTATATACTTAAATATCAATGTTTAATTAAATTAAAATATATTCATAAAACTAAAACGCGAAACTGTATATGTGTGTAAAATGAATGTCGCCATTAAAGCGCCACGCTGTATATATATTTTAGTGTTAGCTTCCAAATATTAAGTAATTGTTGTGTCTTTGTGAATAAATAAAATCTAGTAGCAAAGGACTCAAATATGTTAGTAACAATATTTCTTAACAACAACGTTAGTAAACTTACCATATACACTTAACCTAACACTGCTACATGGTTCATGCAAATCCCTGCTACAAGCTCAACACCGATGTGGAAAGTTTGCAGCAGCGATTCACATAGAAGCAGTACAGTCTGCTCGCGATACACCGCAATATAATGTTGGGGCTGGCCCGCACCCGGCGCACCAGAGAGGCTCATCTTTTTCTGAAGCGCTACAGAAGCGGAACAGCCCCATCAACACCAGGAACGCATTATAATATTGAATGAGAAGGGCGCTGTACGATTTTTGAGTGTAATCTACCCACCTAATTTAAGACGAGGTGCAATATGCATGAAATAAGTTTTTTTTTACTATTCTAGAACAACGTGCAAACCTGCGAGCGATCATAAAATGTTATTATGACCAGTTGTAGACATCTTTTTGCTGAAGCGACGAAAATGATGATTATATAATCACACAGAACACAAGACGAAGACGTAAAAAAATGGTTGAGAGTTGAACTGCTGAATGAGTATAGAATAATTATATAATTATAATACTTTACATATACTTTGGTGACGGTTACCTAAAATAAGTTTACTGAATGTATCTTGTCTGTTCTCATGTGAGTGGCGTTTTTTTGTCTTTTAAGAGAATAAATGATTTAAACCTAAACCTAAAAGAGGTTGTATCAATTGGAGAGGATAGACCGTAACGTTCTTGTTTAATCTATCTATCTATACTAATACCTACTTATAATAAACCTGTAGAGTTTGTTTGTTATTTTGTTTGTATGGACGCGCTAATCTCGGAAACTACCAGTCGGATTCGAAAAATCCTTTTTGGATTTGATAGCCCAAATTTTAAGGAAGACTAAGGGCTATTTAACTTCATGCTAGGACCCTTAGGAGCCGAGCAAAAAGAAATAAAGCCGAAAGAACGCGAAGCGAAAACGAGGTAATGGCGCGGGCGATGCGATGCGACGAGGTGGGACGGGGGAAAAAGAAATGTCACCCGGATGAAGTTACGAGCTGAAGCTAGTCTATACTAATATTATAAAAAGGTAAAATTTGTGAGTTTATATGTAGGGGGTAATCTACGGATCTGCTGTTCCGATTTAGAAATTCTTTCAGTAATGGAAAGCTACAGTATTGCCGAGTGTCAGAGAATCTATTTTATTTATTTATTTAAACTTTACGCGCAAAAAATGTACAAAGGCGGACTTTTATATTTTAAAACAAGGAATTGACGCGAACGAAGTCGCGGGCAGAAGTTAGTCTGCTAATAAAAACAAACTACGATCACTAGAGAGCAGTGGCGGCCTAGTAGTAACGGCCGCGACTTACGAGTTGTAGGTCGTAGGGTCGAACCTAGACAGCCGCTTTACTTTGTGTAAATTATTTCATCACAACTGCTCTCAAAACGGCGAAGGAAAACATCGTGAGGAAACCGGCATGTTCTAGAACCAAAAATTCGATGACATGTGCCATCTACCGACCTGCACTGGGCCCTCTCACTGAGAGCAGGCCTGTGTCCCAGCAGTGGGAACTTTATGGGCTGATTATGCTACGATCACTAATCAATTACGGAATATTCTTCTTGTCCTACTTTTCTTTGATTGTACATTAATTAGCACAGTGGACAGTGAACAGTTTTATAAAGGTTTGAAAATATAATTATGAGCATATTTTACTAATGTAAATGACTTAAAAACCCGTTAATCCGTTCACTCGATTATAAAGCAGAAAAATATTAATAAAATACAAATTAGACATTTATTGTAGTAATAAGGAGTAATAAACACAATTCAAAGTGAGTCGGCGACCTATTACCATAATAATAGGATCAGCCATTATTATAATACAAAATTTATAATTAATGTGGCCCAATAGAAACGGCAGCGACTTTCGAGTTGTAGGCCCTACCTAGGTTCGAACCCCGACAGACACTTTCTTCTTCTTCGTAGCACCCTTGTCAGAGCGTTCGTGGTCTTTATGTAGTTTCCTGTCTAGGGGCTGATGTGATTCGCCTCACGATTTCTCGCCACCTACGCTATCGCTGATATTTTTTGTGCACTCATACAAGTGATCGCCCACTGCGGGTTTAATTTGGTCAGTCCATCTCATGGGTGAGCGTCCGCGTAGTCTAGTTCCCACAGGACAGGCACTTTACTTTGTAATTATTTCATCACCACTACTCTCGAAACGGTGAAGAAAAACCTCGTGAGGAAACCGGGATGTCCTAGAACCAAAAATTCAAAGCCAAGTGACATCTACCAACCCGCACTGGGCCCGCGTGGTGGACTACGGCCAACTCTCTCTCACAGAAAGGAGGCCTGTGTCCCAGCAGTGGGAACACTAGTAGGCTGATTATTTATGTAAAGGCTCCCCCCAGACAGGCGCGACGCGACGGTGCGACGCGATTGTGGTAGAACAGTTTCCATGAAGTTTTCATAGAAATTGTTCTACTAGAGTCGTGTCGTGCTGTCGCGTCGAACCAGTCTGCGGAAGCCTTAAGACAGTGTGAATGCCCCATGGTAGGTATACTGACGTAACTGAGAGATTTTAGCATTTACATTCAAGGAATTTGATCTTTGATTCCGTGATGTAAGTAGCGCACCCATATTATGTCCAGTTTAGTATCTAAAATCGATTGAAGATTGGTGTTTATAGGATTTTATGACACTTATATAATATGGCCACTACATGGTTTTTATTATGTTCATAAAATTAATTTGTTCAGTATCGAAATGTCTGCATTGTTGCTATAATTTAACTCTGTTAAATGTGTTTTGTTAAGTGTTAGATCCACCTTAAATGTCGTCAACAATAAATCGTGCTTTATCAAGTACTTATCCAGAGTTTAGCCTGAATTCAACTAAGTAAATATACCTAATGAGGAAGTACAGCTCTGGAGTGCATGTCCAAAATTAAATTACAGTCTACAACACGAAAAATATTATGTATCTGCGTTATTTTAGTCTACCTGCCTAATCTAATGTCCGTATTCTATTTTATTTTATTAAATAGGAACAACAAACAGCTACATACTCGTATGCAATATTATAACAGAAAAACATAAATTACTTAAGTAATAATGTAACCCACAGCGAAGTTCACAGATTACCATTAATAAATAAAATCTTAGTCACTACGAGGTGAACTGTTCATGCATGACAGTTACGCTTATCTAATAAACACAATAAAAAAAAAACAATATTTTTTAATACAACAACAACAAACAATTAGTCTAAGAGTTCAAGGGTCTCATACAAAAGGCTACGAAACCTTTTCAAAGAGCATGTAAATATATCTATGTGTTTGAATTCCTTTCTAAATTCCTCATCCCCTACTGCAAACAGCTATAAAACGGTACCACAAACTAGACCCCCTAGCCTTGTATCGGCCTCTGATCCACTAAGGGATGGGCGAGGCCGAATGCTGTGCTATTTGTATACCGAATGACGCCGCGCGATTGTCAATATCCGTCCGATATTGGGATATTAAGTTGGCTTATGATAAAATGGACGATTCATGCTGCTGGCTGGGCGAAGGGTGAATGCATCGATTGCTTTTATGTTTTATAGGAGTCCGATAGTGTCCCAACTCCCAACCCTGTTTGTTTAGGGTGCGGGAATTGGTCTAATATTTTATCGAAGTTATGACTGTATTAGCGTCTAGTGTTTTTCATTTCGAAAGCCCTTTTTTGCTGAGTGGTCCATTGATCTTGTGTTAATGCAAAAACTACATCTAAATGGCAAACTGTTCTAAACTCTGATTTTTTATTTGCTAGACTGCAATGACAGCTACGATCGTCCTTTTTTTGTCCACATGTCATTAATTAGTAGGTACTAGCTGCGCCCCACCGTTTCACCCGCATAGGTGTCGTTCCGTGGGAATATCGGGATAAAAAGTATCCTATGTGTTATTCTGATGTATAAGCTGAACTCTACTGTTCTCTGTATTATAAATTTCCATTAAAATCCGTTCAGTAGTTTGAAAGTGCGTGCGAGCGTGACAGTAACAAACATCCATCCTCACAAACTTTCACGTTTATAATATTAGCAGGATTAACCAATGGTTAATTGTAGGAAGTTATTGTTGTTTTGGTCTAGCAAATTAAAATCAGAGTTTAAAGTAACTGCATAACGATATCGTCAAAGTCGCGGGGGACACCTGAACGATGGGCATACCTACAGATTCGGGGAGTATAACGGAAATGAAAGGAGGGTTTTGCCCAGCAGTGGATTATTGCGGGCTAAAACAATTATGATGAAACTGCTCTAAAGACACATTGCTACACAATTTGCATTTGCAATGATTGCAAATACTGGCTGCGCATGCTCTATAACTAATTTATGATTGCCCCTCCAGACGCGGCCAGGCGATCATACATGATCCTGATCAATCAAAGCTCAATCAACGTTAACGAAGAACAATTACGGTCCGATCATCTCTTAGTTACTCCAATTAGTCTATGGCTAACTTTGCAGATTGTAAGACACTTGGCAGTATGTTAGTGAAGTTAGGAAAAAGGTTGTTTCTGTAGGTAGGCAAGTACGCAGAACGGCTAGATAAGTCTAAATAAGTAATATCTGTACGTTTCAATTTCTCAGTGTTGCATGTATACATAATGCCACGCCTTGTTTCCACGAAGGGTTAGGCAGAGATGTACAGACGCCAGCACATCAAGCTACTACAATCTGTCAAATTTCTTTAATACATTTTCAACGTTATCGCTAAAGCATTAAGGTTCAAGGTTGATTGGGAAAATTTGACAGTTTCGGGTAGCTTGACCTGCTGGCGTCTGTACCTAGAGTTCTCCCACATTTCGCCAGTTATGTTTAAGTGTCAAGTAATGAGAGCGAGGATATTGCCAATAACAGGGTACAGATCATCAATTCCATATGATAAAACCCAATAACACTGCTCAGCCTGGGAATCGAACCCAGAACCTCATGCTCAACAGTAGTGCTAGCGACCATCAGACCAATGAGGTAATTGGAGTTTTTCAGTTAAATTACCCCACTTAGATACTTATAATTTTAATTAAAGATAATTTGAAGAACGCTTTTAATTAAATAGGTTCCTAAAGGAGGACATAATTAATTACAAAAAAAAAAACATGTTTTTTCTCCGGAATAAGATACGACATACAGAATATTCAGGGGGTCTACTACGAAGTGCAAAGTGCGAATGATCGGATCGGACCGACACATGGCCGAACCGAATATTATTGAAAAATGCGAAAAAAGTTCGGATCGGCTCAATTGGGTCGGGACCATAGTCAATATTCAAAAGAGTGTAGGAGTGTAGGATCGGAACCGACCGAATCAAATAGTAACTTCGTAGCAGGAAACGGCCGAATATTCGGCCGATACCACTTCGGAGTAGACCCCCTGAACTTATGGAAAAACCAAATAATAAGCAACGAAACCTAAAAGTGTAACTTGACGTAATAGTATAGGTCATCATTCATCATTCTCCTGGCCTTATCCCAATTTAATTGGGGTCGGCGCAACATGTCTTTTTCTTCCATACTTCTCTATTAGTCGTCATCTCGGTAGTCACGCCCTTTCTAACCATATATCATCATTCACACAGTCCATCCATCGTTACTTTGGTCTTCTCCTACTCTTAGAGCGGAGCAGTGGGGTACCCAGTGGTAACGGCCGCGACTTACGAATCGTAAGGTCATGGGTTCGAACCCAAGCAGGTGCTTTACTTTGTGAAAATTATTTCATCACCACTACTTTCAAAACGGTGAAGGAAATCATCGTGAGGAAACCGGCATGTCGAACCAAAACTTCTAAGGCATGTGACAACTACCAATCCGCACTGGGCCCGCGTGGTGGATTACGGTCCACTCCCTCTCACTGAGAGGAGGCCTGTGTCCCAACAGTGGGAACATTATAGGATAATGCTACTCTAAGAACCATCGACATTCATACTCAAAACCTTCCTCACGACATTTTCAAGGCAACAACACATGCACGCGGAATTAATACTTACCAACGCATACATCAGAGTTATTATGAAAATTTTGTAAAACGTGTCAAGTCCTTAAAAGTCCACTGTCCTTCAAGATACAGGAAATCCCTAGTTTGAAGGGCAAGGGGTGTTACTCATCTGTAATAGCCATACCCACCCCTTATTGAAACAACACCGATGTTACCTAGGCTATCTTTTAGTAAATAAATGGTTACTTACTAAGGGCTGATTTTTCCAACGCCAGATTGTTTTGTCGGAGGAATAATTTTGAATTTTTGACAGTTCTTCCATACAAAAACTGTCAGACGTCAATTTTATTCCACGAATAAAAATTATCTGTCGATTGAAAAATCAGCCCTTAATCGTCTATTATTCTGGGCACATATTTGTTAAGAAAATTTCAATTAAAATAAACTGCAGCCATCTCACAAATCTCTTACACTGTGGCCAGATTTGTGCGCAGCGTCGAATATACCGCGTAGATGCGACGTAAGTCTTATAAAATTATTTATGTAGGAACACGTCCCGAGTTGCGTGGAACGTGACGAGCCTCTGCTAAACTCACACGGATCGTGAAGCTGACGAGATGAGGAATATGGGTTCTAGCGAGTTTATTAACTTAGAGGGAAGATTTGTAAATTCGTTAGAGAAAATGATGTGATTTATATAAAGTATTCAATTTGAGCAGTGGTGGCCCAGAGGTAACGGTCTCCTTACGAGTAAGTCGTGGGTTTAAACCCAGGCAGGCTTTACTTCGTGGAAATTTTAAAAGGTTCATCACCACCGTTCTCAAAACGGCGAAGGAAAACACCGTGAGGAAACCGGCATGTTCTTGAACCAAAAATTCGAAGACTACCAACCCGTACTGGGCCCGCGTGGTAGATTACAGCCCGGAGTGGGCTGTAATCTACCACGCGGGCCCAGTACAGCTACTCTCAAAGAGAGGAGGCCTTCCCAGCAGTGGGAACATTATAGGCTGATTATGCTAAGAGATATTGATGCGAATTTTGGAAGTAAGGTGGTACGTGTCACGATTAAATATTATACTCTCAAAGATTGCGAGTTTTAAGCTTTTAGTTTTCGTTTTTCCAATAATTTTCGTGACTGACGTGTAAGACGGCGTGTATCCTAGCTTAAAAACAGCGATACAAAGTAAAACGCCAAAAGGTTTTGTTGGCGTGTGAGCAAAATCGGAACTAGTACCACCATCTGGTTGTGTCAATACAATTTCTATGACAATTACACAAATGTTTACCAGCAACGCCCCCCCGCCAATGCCATTCAGGCATCAAAAGATCCTGGTAGTACTCTATCTTCCTAAATCGTGGCCCATGTGTGTATTTTTCTATATCAATCAGTGGCACCACACTATAGATTCCCAGAGAAATCACTTCGTTGTGAGAGAAATTCTTAGTGGAAAATTAATCTTCACTGTTTTCGCGGCTTTTCGTAGTTCCGGGAAAAAGTATGAAGGATGGTGAATACGTCTTATACTTCTGAGATAAACGTAACTAGTCGCCAGTCATTTGACATTTGCCTGACAGCTTTATCCTATAATGCGTACTTAATTCACGACGCGTATCCTTTACATTCTATTGTAGCTATTTGAAAAAAGAAGCAAACAATTGAAAAACATTTATTGTTTTAAATATTTCCTCTTTTGTTGGAATTCTGCGTTGTGGATTGTTTATGGCCAGTCTTTTTCTTTTCTCAGGACTTTTGTTGATGCGAACTGAGAAATAATAAGCTTGGAACGAGTTAATTTTGTAATTTTAGAACTACAAATTTTATTGTTAAATGAAAAGTATGAAATTTATGCAGCTTCAACTTATTTTATGCTGAGGTTTTGTCTATCAGATTTTCTTTTTTTTTATATCCGTTGTAGCGAGAAACACAGACCGTTTGATATACTTCCCCTTTTTGCTCAAACTGCGCTGTTTAAAATTGGTTATGGACAAAGTTTTTCTTTTCTCAGTAATTATAATCAACAACCGTTTTGAAAAGCACAGTATTTTTTTTATCATCGACAAAAGTAGCAACTTAGATAGATGTATTGATGATTTTAATTATTATAATTCTGTAAATACATACTTGTTACGGATACAGTCGCGAATCATATTTTGTTCAACATAATGACAAGCAGACATTGACCTGCAAATTGCTAAAACTAAAAAGAAAATTTTAATTTCGCGGGCTTCCTAGCGCATCCCCCTGAAGGTTGGCCATAGGTAGCTCCCTTCATTCCTAATCTTAATTCCGGGTACGTTGGTGATTGAATTAGTTTTCGATTTGTTGACGGAGATCCTTCAATTTGGTAGCACTAAGACGATTAGGACCCAGATAAGTCTGAGCGGAGCTCTGTAAATGTCTTCGCAATTAAAACTTTTGGGATAAGTCCGGAATTGCTTGAAGATTTAGATATTTTTTGGGATTGAAAAAGATTTTAATAATCTAATTTCTAAATTTAGCTTTACGTAAGGTAAAGCTCAATCAAATATACATATAATTATGTTTCCAAAATAGTACTAACTATTTCTGTATTGGATTCTAATATCTGACTGTTCCTGTTAGCCTACATCTACACCATCCCACTGCTGGGCAAAGGTCCCTCCCCTTTTTATTTTTTTTTTATTTTCCGGATGGGAAATCATCAAATGACCCCTCCCGCTCTGGGTGGAGCGGAAGGGAGTATCAGACTCTTACTGACTAAAACCCACCCATGTTCCTTCCTTTGCCCTTTATGTTCCGGGGTAGCGGTAACCCTTTCGGACAATCCCGCTGACCCGGCAGGCTTCGGCCCTGAGGGGCCCCTCGTTATGCTGACATCTCTTTGAGGCGCGCGTGGAACACTTACGCGCCGTCCGGCACGGGCCTGGTCCTGATCGGACGGTGAGCTACCCATTGCTCTCCGCCCGCAGACCCGCGCCTACGGTGGCCGGGTGTCGTCACGCGGCTCCCGACGCCCGGAGCGTCTGCCACGGCGGCTGGGACGGGAGGCTCTCTCCCTCATCCGTCCCGCCACCTCCTTCGTTAACATGACTGCTTCGCAGAAGGAGGCGGCTGCCTCCCACTCCCTCTCGCCCCGGACCATGGCTTGCACCAGGGCCGGGCGCGAGAGGCCGCCGCCGCTGCCGATCGCCTCTACGAGGACACGGCGGTGCTCCGCCCAAGCGGGGCAGACCTCCACCGTGTGCTCCACCGTGTCCTCTGGGCGATCCTGGCAATGGTGACACCCGGGCGTTTCCTCCCGCCTAATGATGTGAAGGTCTCTCCCCTTGACATCTAGCTTTTCCGTCGTTTGTTTTGTCTAGCTCGTCTCGCCATCTTCTACGGGGACTGCCGCAACGCCTTCTGGCTGTGTCAGGGCTTAGTGGTTATTTTGTCTACAGCGTACTAGGCATCGTGGCCAGCGCAGTACCACTTTAGCTTAGCGGTTTTTTGAGCAACGTCAGCAATCAGTATTTTGGAGCGCAGTGTGGTTTCAATTTCTTACAATAAATTGTATTGTTCATCGCGTGATGGGATAAGAATGAACAGTTTAGGTAATTAAACCTCCGTTTAAGTTCAAACCTATTCGGGAGACCCGTTAGGTATAAATATGGAAATAGAACCGTAAACATCAAATAATCAAACAAGCAATGATTAGAGAAGCCTTAGTCCCAAATTGTTTCAGAACATCAAAGAACTTTAAAACTACAAAAATCTTGGGACTGTAACAAACTAACGACATCCTCAATTAATCGTCCGCCCCTTTCTACACCGTCTTTAATTAAATGGATGCTCCCACAGGATCTTTGAAACTAAACTTAACTAAAGTAGTTCTTGTTAGATTTTAGTTGTTTGGGAGAAACAAAAGGCCTTACACATAAAATACTTAAGCCTCAAACTGTCACAAAAAAACAGAGGAATTAAAAAGTAAAATGCCATAAACAACAAAACCCGTGGGCGTTCCTAACTTATGGTAGTTGGCCGCACGCGCACAATTATTGATTATGTATCATCTGACGAGTCTCATTATATTTACGAAGGCATTAATCAGTCACGGCGCATTACTGGGAAACAAATTGAAGTGTGGGCAGCATGAGGAGACATTTTTACGACTCAACACGGTTTAAACTGCCATTGGATAGTTTTAAACTTCGAATGTCAATTAACACCGTTGCTCCGCCATTATATTTATCATCGGCGCGTACGCAATGTTCTGCCCACGGCGCGCGCGTGTCGTCACGAAATGGCATTTCATCATTCTAAGATGTTTAGTTTTAATTAATGATTTTCTGTTGGGCTTGTTTCTCGTTGTGTTGAAAGTTTTCTACTAGATTAAGTTATGTTTCGTGCTGCGAGTTTGTAGTTTATATTAGAAAACTTTTCCGCTTTCTGTAATTTTTCTTTTCATTGTTGTAGGTACAGTCACCAAAGGAGATAAGTAACCAGGGTCGTCGGGTATAGTTGAAGTTTAGTAAGAAACCGATGGATGTTTTCGAATGTAATTTAATTTGATAAATTAACCCGGCGCCAAATACGCCAGGGTCATATTGACCCGAGGCGACTTAAATCTGTCATTATTCTTTTTTACGCTGATCGTGCAATTTTAGCGTTTGTGTAGCTGGAGATACGACCTCCTTCTAACCGAACCGCAGGTATGCTAAGTGCAACGCCGCATACACAGCGAGATATACGTGCATCAACTCAAAACGGGTAAATATGACCCAGCGTCGTCGCAGGCGTAGTACTTTTGTGACATACTTTTATTAGGTCATTTAGTATTTGTTGTCAATTCACCCTGTTATTTTTTAAGTTATTGTTAAATATTGTACTGATAGACCACCATGAGAGAATAATTGCGGTGTTACAAGAGTCGGGGTCTGACGAAGAAGGGTTAAATGTTGCTTCGACAGTTGCGCGAAAGAATCGCAGGTTTTGCGAGTGACCCCACCTAGGAACCTTCGGGGGAGGTCCCCCTGAGGTTCCAGGAACTCACAGAAAATGTCAAATATGACTAGCAGTAGTTGTTACTATTATTATGATAAGAAGTTTGTTTGTTCTCAATACGTACGATTATTAATTTATATTATTATTTAGAATAATTTAACAAAAATAAAAAATAAATTATAATGTTATGTTTTTAGAGTTGTTTTTGCATGCACTATTAAGAGAGCTAGTAAAAGTTTGAATTATAAAATATTTGGATTTATTTCTTTTTTACTACATATGCAAAAAACTCTTGTATAATAAATAATTATCAAAATTTAGATAACTTCTTAAATTTCATGACAATTACTCGACAAAATCTGGGTCACGATGACCCGGTGTCATCGTCGGCGTAATTATGTTCACGTCATTTGCCCCGGGTTAACTGTTTGTTTTCTATTAATTAAATTAAATTTTATTCGAAAACATCCATCGGTTTTTATGAACTTCAACTATATCCGACAGCCCTGGTTACTTTTCTCCTTTGGTGAACGTACATCGCGTATGTGTCTTAATTTTTGGAGAAAATCAGATCAGATTTGGTTAAGACCAATCTACAAAGCCGGCACAGGCGTAGGGTAGCCAGCCTTTCGGTATTCTATAGGATGCATTCTGGAGAGTGTGCGCGGGAATTGACATGACTTAATTCCGCCATCACCGTTCCATCATAGGACAATCCGTCGTACGGCGAGTATCCTTACGTTATTGACACTGCTACGATCCGGAAGAAGCGTTTCGCCTCGTCGTTTATACCGCGAACATCGAAGGACTGGAACAATTTGCCTGCGGCGGTGTTCCCGTCCGATTATAATTTAAGTGTAGAGGCTCATCCGGGTAGGTTGTCACATAGACGGGATTAATGTAAACATCATAAGCTATGCTGATGACATAGTGCTACTGATTGCATCGGTATTTGGCATTAAGAAACTGCTGCTGCTGCATCTGTGAAGCATATGTTGAGCAACACGGATTAAAATATAATCCACTTAAAAGTGATGTCATGGTCTTTGAGGCCAGAGGAAACAGTACAGCTTTGCGTAGGGTGTCTAAATTTAAGTACTTAGGACATATGCTGATCTCTGACCTCAAGGACAATGATGACATCGAGAGGGAACGGAGGACGCTGGCAGTGCGGGCGAACATGGTAGCGCGCAGGTTTGCACGTTGTTCGACAGAAGTCAAAATTACACTTTTTAGGTCTTATTGTACATCATTCTACACGTGCAGCCTGTGGACCGATTATACTCAAAAGTCTTACAGTGCGCAATGCGTTCAGGGTGCTGATGTTGCTGCGGCGATTCTGTAGTGGATCAGGGATGTTTGCTGAACATCGCGTAGACTGCTTTTACTCTACGATGCGTAAAAGATGCGCATCCCTGGTGCGAAGAGTACGCGGCAGCGCCAACAGCATCCTTAGCATGATCGCTAGTCGGCTGAACTGTAATTACATCAATCATTGCGGCGCCATTTGTCATGGAATGGCGCAGTAGTGATTGTTGTTGAGTTTACTTTCTTTTTATTATGTTTGGTGTTGTGGATAGTTTTAAGTATTACTAACACTAGTCTATAAGAACATTGTTACTAACAAAATGGACACCATGGTCTGAAATAAAGTATTTATTATTATTTCCTTTATTTCATTTAAATACTTACAATTTACATTTTTAAATATTTTTGTAACCAAAAAGATAAAAAAAATATATTTAAAAATTTTATATTTTTAAATATATTTTTTAAGAGCAATTATTATTATTATAATAAATTAGTGCGCTTTACCATCAACGATTGCATCACTGCTTTCCATCAGGCGGGATCGCAGTCAAGCACTAAGTAATTCCAAAATCTGTTTGGGTAGGTAGGTAGAAGTACTTGTTGACACAAGTAGGTTCCTAAGTATTATTCCTTGTGATATTCAGTTTTGTGAAATCCTGTCTTTGTCAATATTATTCAAGTAATAAAAGCTCATCATGGATAGACAGTCGCCCCGTGAAAACTACTGTTACTTAACTGCATCCAGGTACAACAACAAACAGGTTGTAAGTTGGTAATAAGCTAGGCAAAAGATGTAAAGCTCATTCCATTTCTCTCCTTTATTTGTACTTTAGTCAAGAGAAAAATATATTTTCCTCCTGTTTTCATTATACCTAGTCATTACACTACCTATTTCAGAACTTTTAACGGCCCATTAAGTTCCTAAACCACGGATAAAATTCTCATAAATATGTATAAAAACATAAATAAGGCAGTACAAGGTGCAGTAATACGCTGTATTAATATTCCGTTTACTTGAAGACGGCGTGTGACTTCGGCTGTAGTCGACTTTTTTCGTTTTATCTCGGCGTGAACTGTTCTTCGATGGCTCTTACATGTACGATTACATTTCGTTTTTACTTAGACATGCTCCACCAGATTTGTTGGTCAATTTTGTCTTAAGCGATTTAAGTATGTATACAGGGTGGCAGGGACTTCGCCGCACAACCTGTTACCATGGATTATTATATACCTGATTCTGGACACCCCTGCTGTAAAATTTTTTGTCAGTTATTAAACAAAAAAATGCTGTTCCATATATTTTAACCGCGTAGGTGATTTTTTAACTCGTACTCAGAGGATTTATTTCAATTAAACCATTTTGAATTATCAATGAGACGGCCAGCCAGAAATAAAGTTAGTTGCCTATTCCAAAGCATACACCTCAGTACCTAGGTACTGTGAGGACTTGAGGAGTCCTCTGAGGGGATCGAGAAATTAAACAACTATAAGACTCTTTTTAAGATTGTATTAGAAGCACGACTTTATATGTTCTAGCCCGAGTCACCACTGACAGTTATATATAAAAATCCTAACAGAAGAAACATGACGCTAGTTTGAACGTTCGAATTAAACCCGTTCTAAATTATCTCCGGCCTGTATTATGTGAGGTCGCCCCCATGCAGATAAACCTCTACATGAGCTACGCCCATCCTTGAACAAAAGGATTGGTAAGCTCCCGCCTCTCAACAAGACTTTTATTCACAGCATTCGAACGCTCAGACCCTTCCTGCCTATCCCTAAGATAACAGTTACCTAACGCCAGATAATATATACAGTGTGAGGTCCAACTCTTGCAAGAGTAGGCTTAAGTCAGGACAAACGAATCGCGCGTCCGACACTATGACAAGTGTCTGGTAAGTTAACATTTACATGTGCCACTGTGCACCAACATAAACTAACGTCGTCATGCTTAAGCCTCGTCGCGCCAAAACTGGCGAAAAAGAGGCGACGCGGCCTCCTATATACTAACAATATGATGTGACAGTTCACATCAGCCTAGATGAGGCTTAAAGCGGATAGATGATCTTAACTTCAAACTCTTTTACCCCATCGGACGGTATTGAGCCAGAGGGAGGGAAAAGGCCAAGAGGTCAGTGTCGATCGAAAGAAAACTATCTCACGCCCATACTCCAGAGGAAATATTTCCAAAAATCTATTCCGTTCTCACCAAGTTCAAACTCCATGGAACATCAGTCAATACTGATAGAACTGTGGGTCCTCCAATATAAGTTGAATATAAGTTGAATATAAGTTGAACCAATTGTGTCTACCCGACACACTTTGCGAAGGCTATGCCCCGTAAGCAAAGATGGTTTCAGCTTGGGGAGTGGAGTGCCATCCCCCCCCTGTAGGAGTGACCACACTTTGAAGGTTAATTAGCCCCTCTTAACTCGCGTTACTAAATTCTGGAGTACGTTCATGCTATCTCAGCCTATGAAGACGACGATATGTTCACTCCCTCAGACTCCCTGGGGCTGTGAGGTGAGCCACCTCACTCGCGCCCAGCCGCGTCCAGCGTTTTATCCCAGCATATGAAAAAAAACACAAATGATATGTTAATATACTGTATCATAATAATCATTATACTAAAAGTGTTGTTTACATCTATCTAACGTTGATGTGACAATGAATGACAACTAAAGACAACAAAAGTTTGTAACATAATATGAAAATGTTTTATCAAAAAGTTTTGTATCTCTGAACTTACATTTTATAAACTTGTATTTTAAAATTAAAGAATTCTTTATAAAATGTTGATAATTATAGGAAAATATATTTAGAAAGTTATTAATGATTGAAAAATGTTTTGGAATTAAGCGTTTAGTTTCAGTTTTTCTAACAAATGAGTTTTTTTTCTTTACACGTGCCTTTTCTATATTGTTAGTAGCACATTGTGAATGAACAAAATTAACTATTAACATTAATAACATCACTAAAGATTGAAACCTTTCTGCAAAAAATGAATTGAAACGGAGTGAGATTGAATTATTAATCTTAGGGTCATCTATGCGATGTAAAATGTTATCACTACGATTAAAGTCTGCACCCTCATCCATAAGAGAATTAACTAAGTCTTTCACTTGCACATAATTGTTCATCACCTCTGTGCATTCGTCTCTGACTGCACACAACTCTACATCAGCTTGAACTATGACAATTTCATAGTCCACCTTACTGTCGTCATCCGACATTACGACGCTCTGAGCTTTCTCCATTATCTCAGTGGACAACTCGACATGACAACTCTCCTTTGTCTCGGAATCAATAATCACAGAGTTATCCTCAGTAACTTGATCACCAGCGATTTTATTTTGATTAATTTCGACATCGTGATAATACTGCTCATCCTGATGCTCTGAAACACAGCTATATATATTAATAAAAGGAATGGACTGACCCGATTCATTATCTTCCTCGTGTTCACTCTCGAACACTTCCATCGGCTTCTTCTCATCCTCTGCTGGGCTGCACCCTTGGCTGCTGCATTCGACATCATCTTTTTCATCAGCTTCCACTTCCACGCTGCTTTCTAGGCAGCTTTGCTCATCTTGTAGTGGGCCATCTTGTCTTCCACTAAATAATAAACAAGCATCATCATCCACATTTAACAAATTTTCCTGTCCTCTTCCCTCAGACAGATGTTGTGCAATCTCCTCTTGTTGCCTCTTATAAAACGCTTTGTGACAACGGCACGGGAGCTCTGCTCGTAGTACATCACACAACGCATTGAATGTCATGCCATCGTGGTACATCATTTTAAAAACACACAGGGCAGCACCCTCAAGATACACGCCCAATATCAGCGCCCAATCGCTCTCACGCCATCTATTGTAGTTAGCAACTACTTTGAACGCCTCAATGAATTCTTCTAGGCATGCGTTACTGCCCGTATAATATTGAGCCATCTTAATCTCTTTACACAAAAAAATATTGAACCACTTAGCTGCATATACTATCCAGGCGACTCTTCTGTGCCTGTTCTATCTTCTTGAATGTGAGCGGTCTCGCTTCTTCAAATATATGTATACATATAAACGTATGGGATACGTTTCTTCGCACAACGCTTAGCGCAAATTCGGCGCAAATTCCTCCTCAACTTTTCGTCAATTCAGCCTATACCTTTCGACAATTTAGCTCCTACCCGGCGCCTCCACCATATGTGAGGACTTGAGGAGTCCTCTGAGGGGATCGAGAAATTAAACAACTATAAGACTCTTTTTAAGATTGTATTAGAAGCACGACTTTATATGTTCTAGCCCGAGTCACCACTGACAGTTATATATAAAAATCCTAACAGAAGAAACATGACGCTAGTTTGAACGTTCGAATTAAACCCGTTCTAAATTATCTCCGGCCTGTATTATGTGAGGTCGCCCCCATGCAGATAAACCTCTACAGTACCTATGGAGAAGAACGGGCAAGAAACTCCATTCCTGGAACTCACTTCGCTTATACAAAGTGATACCTACTAATAAGTCCTACCATCCTTACCACGCTTGCTCATCATTTAAACCGATAGACGTCCACTGCTGGACATAGACCTCCTCCAAGCACCGCCACTTCGACCGGTTCTGCACTTCTTGCATCCAGCGGGTTCCTGCGGCCAACACCAGATTT
The DNA here is from genome assembly GCA_911387795.2 of Apamea monoglypha. Lineage (NCBI taxonomy): Eukaryota > Metazoa > Arthropoda > Insecta > Lepidoptera > Noctuidae > Apamea > Apamea monoglypha. Next base: position 14,393,292 of record OU426916.1, read on the forward strand.
TCGGTCCACCTTGTAGGAGACCTAATGCTACACCTTCCGGTAAGCGTTCGACACTCCAGAATCTTTCGGCCCCATCGGCCAGATGGCCGATGAAACAGATGTTCTGCGAGCAATGTGCCCCTGCCCACTGCCACTTAAGTTTGGTAATCTAGATACCAACTTTAAATCTTCCATGACCAAGCCGTGACCTCAATTGTAACATCTCTTAAACTTCCAATCAAATAACTATAAAAATAGTATAAAACCTGCGTGTGTTCTCTAGATGCGTAGGAGTGGACGTGAATGCACTATCTTAGTCATTATAAATAATGTTGAGATAAGCCAGAGACAATAGATCGCCGGGCGGGTGGGCGGCGCGTACGACCAGTCCACTCTGACCTTATGTAAGGCTGTTTTACACGGTTACAGTTTTATTAGTGCTGGTTAAATTTGGTTTCCTAGGAAAGCGGTTTCGTTATAATATCGGCTGTCATGGAAATCTGTCATTTTCACCAGTGTTTGATATTAATGTGTCAAAAAACGCTAAGTAGTTGCACAACCACTATTGTGTGACCGTTCACCGCTTTCTTTGGAAACTATAGCTTTAGGCCAGCCATTTTATTACCAGCCAGTAGCCAGTAGTAACGTCTGTGAGCATCAATTTGAAAATCGAACAGCCCCTCTGCTCTCGTAATTTTAAGAACGTATACAGTCTGATCTCAGTCGCAATCTGTCAAAAATACCTCTAATTTCCCTAAATTTTTTATTAAGTTTTAGTCATTGATTGTCGCTGAGATGAGATTGCGACTAGATTTTAAACGGTTTTGATTACGGGAATTGGCCGTCTGTATCAGTCGAGGAGCGAATTAGCGATGATATCAAAAACAAATGATGTCGATTGAGTACAAGTTTTGAGCGGTCATCCGAGTGTGGCTCTATAGCACTTAGAAATTAAATTACGGACAGATAGATAAATATATATTGCTATATACCAATTTTCGAATGTTTTGATTGCAATACATATAGCAAAATTTTCAGTAGTTGCTAAAGGTTTTTTCATGCGTTTCAGTCGTTTTCAGTCTACAAATTAATCGTTGCCATATTCGAACTCTGAATGAGATATGGAGTTATGTAACTTATGTAAATATGCCTTAAGGTATACCTGAGGAAGTATAGGCGGGTCCAGATAAAGTGGTTTGTTCCTCTCCCGTGGGTGCACGTCATCAGGCCACGAAGAATGGAGTTGTACTCATGGTTGTGATCGGCGCACAGTGCGGCGAGCATTGTGATATAAATAAATAAATTGTTTTCTAAAGATATCCAGCTTTGTTTAGAGTTTAATTGTGCTTGAATACCTACGTGGGATGACACTTACTAGCGCTTTTTCTAAATAACGGTTGTTCATCATTTATTCGCCAAATACCACTCGAAATGTTGGTGTTGGCTCGTTGTATGTGTATATTTTGTTTTTGTTTTTTTTTGTAATGTGCGTTTTGTTTGAGCAGAATAAACAAATTTTCTTCCTTTTCTTTCTGAATGCTCTCTCGAAATAGAAAATTGGAACTTCAGAATGCACCGTGTTGACTCCAGTTACGGCTTACAATTGAAAGAAATAATCGTTAAAAAACAAATGTAATGAATGGTTCTTTTGTATGACAATAAAGATAACCCGATAAAATAGATATTTATTTTTTATTTTTTACTTTTGAAAAGGTACCTCTAAATTAATAAAAAAAGTTGTCAAACAGTAATATTTATTCCTCAGATAAAAATTATCTGAATGTTGAAAAATCGGGCCTAATTTTTTTTTTTTAGAATACTTTTATATAAAACTTATCCTACAGTTGCAGAATACGATATAGTTTAAGTTCCAGCTACTTACTGATTTCGACGCTAATTACTAAAAAAAAAATAATTCTTGATTCGTACCTAATAAACCATGTAGGTATGGTCAAAATATACCTTAGCAGGCATTAAAAACCACTTGGAATTTGCCAAGAGGAATATCAAGAATCATCACACATCTTAACCCTCAAAAGCAGTTGCCGATTTGACCCAATGTCTACCTACCATCCTCACATATAACTCCTGGAGGAGCAAAGAAAACCTCGCACTACTTTCTAACCATCTTATAACTTTCCCTAGCTCATTATTACTGCACATCTCCATAATCTTCAGTGCTCATGAACTGGCACAACAATAAAATAACAGTTCTGCGTCAACGGGCGCCGGCTACGGATCTCTCATTCATTATTCAGGGGCGACACTACGGTTGGGGGCAAAGTGAAGAAAGATACAGAAAAACAACTGGTAGGGGTTAAGATATATTTCTGGCATTGGATAATATTACTGAAATGGGCCGCTCCTTTCATCGTAGACCATTGCTTTCCATCATGCGTGATCGAGGTCAAGAGCAGGCCCATTCAGCATACAAAAAAAATCTTATTGGCTATTCTATTTTGACCTTAACATATATGAAAGTGGTGAAATGTAGATGAATCTACTATATGTACACCTCTGGGGCGATGTTATGTGACGTGTTCTTTTTTCAGGCATTATATGGTTTGTATTCAGCTAATGTCCGTTGTTATAAAACCTTTTTAAAGCCATAATTCTCCTGCCCTTATCCCAATTTATTGGGAGTCGGCGCAACATATATTTTTCCTTCCAAAACCTTCCAAAGTAAGGATATTTAACTAAGTTTGTTTGACTTTCGACGAGTTGGGCTTTGCTATCAACCTTGCTAGCGGGCCAATATTTTTATAACAGCGTGAGCTATTTTTGTTCCTATTCTTAGCTTTTTCCTGCAGTAGTTACTAATGAAATCTCGTACTTGGTGGTTATATTCGTAGTACAGACGCCAGCACATCAAGCTACTACAATCTGTCAAATTTATTTAATAGATTTTCAACTTTATCGCCAAAGCATTGAGGTTCAAGGTTGATTGGAAAAAATTGACAGTTTCGGGTAGCTTGATGTGCTGTGTCTGTACCTAGGCATTTTCATAATGTGATTTTGTCAATCAAATCAATGAGATCTCCATTTCGCTTATAGATTCGATTGACCGCCCCACTTTGCCACAAAGGATGGACTATTTGCTTTAGAAAAGCCAGCTAACTCACAGTTTAGTGGGTTGCTCGTGAAATATACTATGTTCCGAACAATAAAAATATATTAATTACTTACGCCATCATCATCTGCCTAGCCTTTACCCAACTATGTTGGGGTTGGCTTCCAGTCTAACCGGATGCAGCTGAATATCAGTATTTTACATGGAGCGACTGCCTATCTGACCTCCACAACCCAGTTACTGGGTAATACGATACCCCTTGGTAAGACTGGTTGTCAAACTTTCCGGCTACTGACGACCCGTAACGACTGTCAAAGATCCGCGAATGACAGCCGGGACCAACGCACGGCTTAACGTGCTTTCCGAGGAACAGAGAGGTCTTGGTATGTGAAGATGGTCACCCATCCACGGACCAACCGCGGCAAGCGTAGCTTAACCTGATCGATCGACTCGTGCGGCTGTTATTACTTAGCCACAAGCCCCTCCCATATAGGCCACTGACACTGATTAATTACGTCACTGACAGACAAACAGCTAGAGTGAACAGGCATCTTCTGGGCACGCTCGGTCCATCATAGACCATTGTTTTTCAGCAGGCGTGATCGAGGTCAAGAGCGGGCAAATTCAACAATAAAAAATAAAATAAAAAAACCTTCGGCTGCCAGACTGAGTTACAAAAAGTTAGGTAAGATGGGGTACTTCCCTGGATGGATCCAGACCTTGCCCAACGGTTACTGTTCGCGGTATAAGATGGGACATGAGCAGACACCAGTACAAGATTAAGGAACTGTCCGACCTATTCTGTAAAAATCTCTCCATGAAAGCTTGAATGAAGTGAAAATAGTGTCAATCCCTAGCATCAGCTCACTTTAAGCTCACTTCACCTCAGTCTCCCGGGTGATATTTTTACAGAATACACCGGCAGTACAAGATTAAGGAACTGACCTTCGGATCTGCCCTTCTCAGTGCCTCAGCTCCAATGATGGCAGCTTCATTTATACGATGCCCGGAGGACACGGGACTGTCGTAAAGTAACAGGGATTGCTCACCACTGCGCCGCTGAGGTTTTCACTCAACTCTCCTCTTTTTATAGATGCCATTAATTTCTGCTTGGTGGCATAAGTTGTATTACGTGACAATGTTGCTGTATATCATGCTGCATACATCTACATCCGGTTAGACTGTAAGCTGACCTCAACATAGTTGGGAAAAGGCTAGGCAGATGATGATGATGTTGCTGTTTGTCATGATTAGTTCTCTATTCGTTGGAAATATAGAGAGTAGTTTGAGGAGCAGTGCCCCGACTTACGAGTCGTGGTCGTGGGTTCGAACCACGGCAGGCGCTTTACGTTTTGTAATTCATCACTACTACACTCGAAATAGTGAATGAAAGCATCGTGAGGAAACCGGCCTTTCCTAGAACCAAAAATTCGAAAACATCTACCAACTCGCACGCGTGGTGGAATACCACAGAACAGATAAATACCCACTTGCTCTCAAAGAGAGGAAATCCTGTGTCCCAGCAGTGCAATGGCAACGTTATAGGCTGATAATGCATTAGTTTACAAATTTTTGTAGGTTAATAGGTACATCAGCACACCAGAAATATTAAAAACATCAGCATTGTTAGCAAGCCAAAGTATTTAAACTATCGTGGTTTCTATTTGGTACCATAAGTGATAATGCCAGTCATTATAATACCTATATGCTATGATTTTTTTCAGCGTTATGCTTCAGCTACTGGCATTTATAAAAAAAAAAAATTTAGGTATCATTTTCTTCTTAGTACTTATTAACAAAATACCACGAAAAACGAATTACAGCTCCTCATTAATATTCCCAGTTTGACATTTTCTTCAACAAAATACAGCTTTACCACTTTGACGACGATCTTTAAGGTCAATCTAAATCGGGAGTCTGCGGGCCCTCATGTTTCTGGCGATTATATCCGATCTGTTGCTCAGTAAGGGCTCGATCACACGTCCCACATCCACCACAACTACATCACGACAACACGTGGATGGGCGCTAACTATAATAGAAAATATTATATTATAACAACAATTCATTTCCAAACAAATGATTGTATAAAAATGAATAGTTTATCCTCACAACCCACATTTGGCCGTCAAAATCAACCGTGTGGGTCCAAGGTCACGTCGCAGCCACAACGCAACCACCAGCGAGACTGCGCACTGGCGGCCAGCTACATCGCAAACACAACGATCTGTCCATCTGTAAACACTAGCCATAACGTAACCACATCGAAATTGTGTAGTTACCACAACACAACTGCAAGAACCTGCAGTGACACTATCCACACGTAACCACTGCTTGCCCACATTTTGTCGCTGCGGTGGAGCGTGGTTGTGGTACGTGTGATCGGGCCTTAAAATAGAATTTTCTCGTCCCACGTCCCTCAAAAGATAAATATAATGGAGTGTCAATTGTTAATTGACTTGTACTAGAATGTGGCTCTCAATAGGTTAGGTGTGCAGTGTCGTTTTGCAACGCTGCAATTGATATTGGGTACAACCAGTTGTCAGAATTAACACGGGTGAACAATCAGGCCGATTTACTGCGGCAGCCTTGGTGGCTGTGGGTAAATATTGCAAAATATGTAATTAATACTCAGTTACTTATTTGTTCGAATGGCAGGACAAATACTGGAATGGCCTTTTTCTAAGTCGTTTTGTTGCCAACACCTTTTTTTGTTTTTTGTTTGCGAGGGGGTAACCTTCAAAAGGCACCTGACCAGGTAAAAATCCCACACTCCCCGACCTCCCTTCGCGGAAGACGGGAGGTCGGGGAGTGTGGGATTTTTACCTCACTAAAACCACCCCGGTGATCACCATCAGCACATAGGGGTGGTCCCGGTTCCTCTTAAAAGTTATTACCTACGCCTGGAAGGCAAAAGGAGTATGTAAGGATCGTAGCAGATACTACACTTTGATCTTAGCCAAAAGGCCGAATCGCGAAAAAAAAATCAACTGTTCCCTACATTTTGACGAGTTCGACGAACATAAATGTAGGGAACAGCTGTTTTTTTTTTCGCGATTTCTGGTTTGGTCCCATAGTAAAAGTTGTTCATAATGATGAGTACAATGACCTCTTAAGAGGTTGTTGGTGTTTTACCATTAACCCTGTATATAGTTTATTGTACACCAGAAAATACATAACAATTTTAATTGTAATTAACACTACAAAACATTACCCGCATAGGAAGAAGGCGTGAGGGTATTATGTATCTGGAAGGTGTAGGGGCTGGGTTTTCGTGGTCAGATCGGCAGTTGTTTCATCTAAAATACTGGTACTAAGCTGCATGCGGTTAGACTGGAAGCCGACCACAACATAGTTGGGAAAAGGCTAGATTGATTTAAAGGTGTAAGAAGAAAACGTCATTACGTCCATGTAAAAGTATCGGGCTGGTGATTATCACCAAGGTCTCTATTTAATTTTCTAACACATCTCTTTTCAAGAAAGGCTAGCAGTGGAATCTATCGGCGTACCATCATAGACATTTGCCTAAGGAGTAACGTGATCCTTTTTTATCACTTTCACCAAACGATTTCAGTTCACGTGTCAGAACCATGACGAGCCTTCGGCGTCTATTCTACTAGTTCTAAAATCCTCTATATAAATCAATAGACCTATACAAACTCAAATAGGATCCCTCATCCGTCTAGCATGTGTTAAACTAGGCTTCGTAGACAAGACACTGGTTCCGAAAGCAGTGTGAACTTTGTACGATATAAAAGATTCAGCAGTTGTCGTAGTAACCTAAAAAGATTGAACAGCAATAAATAATACAATAGTGTTCGGAATGGGCGCAAATTAAACTGGGACGTGTGTGTAATGAATTCGTCCTTCCTTTGTTAGGGTTTGCACGTGTTTTAGGGCAGCAGGTAAACCAATATTCGGGGTTCTCGAGGGAGGTAATAGGTTTCAAGGTGATAGGTATAAGGTCACACAATCACACAAATAACAAGTCCTGTGGCTGGAAATATATAAATATATATCATTTTAAACAGTGCGTAAACTGTACTGATGTACTGAATTCATGGTTACCGACTATCGTAGGTCGCCATAAACATTAAACATTCATCAATAAAATACGTCACACGAGTATTCCAATGGATATCGAATGAAAAATTAGAGAAGCATTTGAGTATACCTATTTTTTTAATTTATTAATCTCTAGAGCCATTTATTGTGGTGTTAAAAACTTGATTGAATTTAGAAAAGCTAAGAAACCATTTAAAGTCTCAGTTGTAACAAAAGATCCCACATAAAACGAACTAAAATCACTTTCCAGCAACAATTTGGTCTTTCCAAGGGTTTAATGGAGCAAATCTTCCAAGTTTCGTTGTTCTCGACGACAGATAGTCTCGGGCGCGAATTGAATCGGATGCTGACGAAAGATTAGCTCCGAATAAGTAACGGGAAAAGTTTGATTATTTGCTCTGTGTCTACTGGGAGTACTGGAAGTTGTGAGATTGTTATCTTCGACGGGATTATTAGAAACCCAAGGAATAAAGCTATTACATAAAACTTACTGTTTCTTCCCATAGGGGTAGACAGAAAGCACAGAACGCTAACTGCGACAATCTTTACATACTCCTTTTAATCGTTTACGTTCATACATCAGAGGGGCAGTTCTCGTAATTTTAAGAACATTCACAGTCTGATCTGTCTCAATCTGTCAAAAACTACTTCGATTTTCCCTACATTTTGACAAGTTTTTGACATTTGTTTGTCGCTGAGATGAGACTGCGACTAGATTTTGAATGTTTTAAATTATGAGAATTGGCTTTCAGTGTATGCACTACTGTGCTATTGTGCCTGAATAAAATTGTAAGGCATGCATTAATAAAGTTGAGATTAAAAATGAATCTAAAGAATTTTAAAAATAATAGACTTTTCTTAATAGACATTGGACCTAAACTAGGCAATCCTCTATTTTGGATATATTTAGAGTGACTTCTGTACCTACTCGTAAAACTTCAAGAACGACCCAGTTTAACTACAATATTGGATTCATTTTCAGTAAGTTTAGTAATAAATGTAATTTCTTGTCGTTAATTGAAACATGAATATTTCATTACATTTTCTATAGGTATTTACTGAAATCGATTGATAGTTTTTTCGATAAATTGGTATTTGAATATTCTTAGAATTAGTTAGTTCTGACTTTATCTGGATATTGTTGTTAATTTCTTCAGTAAAAGCTCTTTTCCAGAGACAAAACTACTTAAAAGGGAGAGCACCATGGTAGCATGCAAAATTCATATTTTCTTATGTTTTTTTTCAATTTACGGGTCAGCGTCAGGTTGTACCTATTGTCACTATTTCATGGAATATATATGAGTTTAATTTTTATAATTCTGTACTTAAATACATACTTGTTACGGTCGCGAATCATATTTTGTTGAACCTACGACAGAATTACTGAGAGAATTTTGCGGCTACCCTGGCGTTTCCCCCTTAAGTCGGTGCCGTATTTCATCAAAATTGCTTCAATTCTCGGTTTCATCAAAACTAATTCTACCTAAAACCCTTTCACTCGACATACAAAACGTAACGACGTCTATATAATATAAGACGCGACAGCCCTACCCGTAGGGTCGCCACGGCAGCATATGTGACAGCGATCAAATATAATTGGTGCGACACTCGTTACCATAACACGCAGAGTTCGAGACGTGTCACGCCGTCACGCGTGCTGTAACGAGCAATATTGAGCAATGACACATCATCCATCATCGAAGTGGTGACGTGATCTATCGGGCAGCGTGATTCCCACGGACGGTAGTCGGGAATTGACTGGTGTTAACAAAACCAATACTATGACCGGACATACACGGGATTTGGAGATACGAGATTGACCTCTGGGTTTGTTGCGGTGTTTCTTCTCAGAGTAATTTGATAGGAAACAGGTAACACCGACCTCTTCCAGTTCCAAATATTATTGAACTGTAAAACTGTTTGTACAAATCTACTTACAGATTTTTTTACAAGCTTTTATTTAAATTGCAATGTATGTATGTTTGGTCGGGTGGAATCTTGCAACTCAATTTTGAAGCAGATATCTTCAACTGATTGAGCTGAATTTTTGTATACACATTCAGTTTGGATGACAATATATGGTTAGCTGTGTGACGTTATTATAAATCCAACATGGTGGAACACCCAAGATGGCGGACTAATTATTTTTAATGCGTTCCAATAATATGAGTATCAAATAAAAGGGCTTGCTGAGAATTAGTCGAAAAATAAAGTGACTTCACTCTAAATCCAATATGGCGGACTAAGTTTTTAGCGATAACTAAAACGTAAAAAATAAATTAAAAGTAAAAAATCTTTTTGAAAAACAAGCTTTTATTAAAATGCACTAACTAAAAAGAAAAAAATAAACTTTTACTATCAACTTATAGCGTCATTACATAATTTATATGATATAAAAGCTTGTCGCGAGATTTACTTGTGTGGATAAACAAGTAAACTATATAACTTGATGTGATTGATTTTAACTATTAACATTTTGAAAAACCAAGTAAATACGAGTACTTAAATCTTGCGACAAGCTTTTATATCATATACATTTTGTAATGACGTTATAAGTTGATAGTAAAAGTTTTAAAGTAAAAGTTTATTTTTTTCTTTTTTTAAATAAAAGCTTGTTTTTCAAAAACATTTTTTACTTTTAATTTTTTATAGACAACTAGCTTTTGCTCGAGGCTTCGCCCGCGTGGAGATCCTGAAATTATCCCACGAGGACGTAGTACCGAAATAAAAAGTACTAACTATGTACTAACTCTGATCATGGTCTACCCAGGTATCAAATTTCATCCAAATCCGTTCAGCCGTTTTAGCGTAAAGCGTAACAAACGAATTAACAAAAAAACTCACTTTCGCATTTATAATATTAGTTAGGAAAAGACATAAAGGTGATAATTTTAATATAAGGATAGCAAATAAAATAACAATAGGTAGGTTACCTTTAAATAAAATATGTTTACTAATTGTACGCGTGCGCTGACATCATTCTATTGTAGACACACTTGTTTTTACCTACAGGTTATCTATTAGGATAAAACATCCAGGTAAAATAAAAAGGAAACAGTTTTATAGGCAAACAACTAAGACAATAGGAAAATAGGAGGTATATTTTCAATTGAAACAATAAGTATTTTTCGGATTTATTTTTAATCACGTTTGTTTCGGGATTAACCGACTGGGTAGGTATTTGTTTATTTATATGTACTTAATTTATTGTATACCGAGGGGCTTGTGGCTAAGTAATAACAGCCGCACGGGTCGATCGATTAGGTTAAGTTACGCTTGCCGCGGTTGGTCCGTGGATGGGTGACCAACTTTACATACCAAGACCCCTCCGTGCCTCGGAAAGTTAGTGTCACGTTAAGCCGTTGGTCCCGGGTGTCATTCGTGGATCTTTGATAGTCGTTACGGGTCGTCAGAAGCCTGAAAGTCTAACAACCAGTCTTACCAAGGGGTATCGTATTATCCAGTAACTGGGTTGTGGAGGTCAGATAGGCAGTCGCTCCATGTAAAATACTGGTATTCAGCTGCATCCGGTTAAACTGGAAGCCGACCCCAACATAGTTGGGTAAAGGCTAGGCAGATGATGACTTACTTTATTGTACGCCAGATAATAAATAGCAAAAAAAAATTTGTTTACTATTTTATAAATAAAAACCTATCTACCTATTAAACAATATTCCAAATTATTTCGGAACAATATTCAATCTCATATATATCTATCTATATATTTTAGCTTTGCGTGTAATGAAAAAATTGATAAAAAACTTATAGGTACAGACTCCTATCCGCGACCTCTTTTATTTGCCTGACACACTTCTTCACACCTGTAATCCCGCAGGAGTGGAAACCATCATACAGGACGGTATAGGCGAAGTAAATGATTATGTAGGAATATACCGCAGCCCCTGTATTACTCACAAATATGAAAATTAATTTAGAAGTTGGTTTTTATATTAAAATCAAAGCTTCAATTGGGTTCAATTGGCTGTTTGTAGTGGGATTAGTTTTAGGTATTTGAGATACTTTCAGGTCCAGTTGAAAACCAGCGCCAGGCACTAGTTGTCTAGCATTTTTGCGTTTGGCGCCATCGTGAGGCAGACTTTTCCTGCTAATTTCTTACATCGGACTTCACACTTTTTATTTAATCTTTTTTTTATTTTTTATTGTTTGTTTTAGCTGATGTATGTATCTGGTGTATTGTATGTCTTTTAGTTTGTGCCAAGTAAATGTATTTTCTTTCTTTCTAGATATAGATATTTCGGTTTCACAGCTTTTGTATAGAAAATACGTCAAACTCATCGTCATTCTCCTGCCCTTACCCCAATTTATTTGGGGTTTGGCGCAATATGCCTTGTTCTCCCACACTGCTCTATTAGTCGTCAAAGTCAAAGCATTTATTTCAAATAGGCACATAAAAGGAACTTTTGAACGTCAAAAATTACATTAAAATAGAATTGATTCTAGTCGCCCCTTCCAGAAGGTAGTTTTCGTATGGAGAAGAATGGACAAGAAACTCCACCGTTATTCTTTTAAAATGTTTTACAATATATTGCATACATTAATTATATAATAATATCTGAAGACGATGCATCTTAAATAAAATTACTATACCACAATAGGTAAAATAATTAAAAATTAAACCATGACATAAAAATTAAAAAAATAAAACGAAGATAAATTAAGAAAAAGAAGAAGAAAAATTAATTATGTGATATACGTCATCTTGGTAGTCATCCAAATATGTCAAACTGTATTTATTACTTAATTTATTCTTCAGTGAAAAGTTATTTGACTATTATTTCTTGCATATTTCCATGTGCCATAAGATATACCCACCTGCTTATAAGGTTACGTAAAAGTTGTAAAACTCTCGAATATTTCATCATTCTCACCCGATTGTATCTCTAAACTTTACTAATACTATTGTCGATGTTATAACCAACGAATATACCTTCAAATACACTGTGTTTCACCCACACGGTATCTTTCACATAACATCGCCGCGGGGCACATACATATAAAATTCTAAAGACTTCAAACACTTAAAATTATTGTTTTTATCGCCGATAACTATGATAAATTTAATTATAATTATTCGTTCCTAATTATAATTAAGAATGCACGTCGTGATATTATTGTCGTTTTGTATAATTGTCGGCGGAGCTTTTGGTTCGAAGATATTATTTTCAGATAACTTGGTATCAAACTGAGATGTTACTTGTTATTAATTATTGGCTTTGAACATATTTAACGGTATTTTAATAATTTTAACGACATATCTTAGAAGGCTTATAAATTTAAAAAAATCTCAATTTATCTCATTACAGGCATTAATTAAAGGCGAAAGTTTGATTGTTTTTGGGTACCTACTTATCTAATTTACTCTCAATTACTTTTCCCATTGGAAATGTCAGAAGTTTTCGCGATAGTCTATGAAATACATTTTGATATATACCCGTCTAACCTCTTCTTCTTCTTTTCGTTGCACTATTTTACATCAATTTTGCTTATACTGTTTGGGCCTAGTAGGACGTTTAGTGCAGTTCGTCAGGAGTGCAGGTGAAGGGACATTTGGAACACTCGCAGATGGGACATTGTCTGTTTAGGAGCACCACACTCGCACTGGATTTTGGATGAATCGTTTTTTTTTTGTTAACCTGTATTGTGTCCCACTGCTGGGCAAAGGCCACCCCTTTTTCCTTCCAAACCTCCCTGTGTTGTACGATTTCTGACCATGTTGACCCTGCAAACCTTATTAGATCGTCCTCCCTCAGGCGTACAGTGAGTGATGATCTTTAGCCATCTCTCTGGGTGCATTCGCGCGATGTGTCCGGCCCACTCGTGAGAGTGGCTTCAACCGAGCTTTTGCGAGATAATGTTTGCAGCGTCCTACTTGGATACGCAATCGATGCAGTGGTGTTCTTGGGGCTTTACGAAGACTGAATTTGCGACGCGCGTGTTAGATATTTCATTTTGATATATGTAATTATAATACTAAAATATTATTTGTTCGATAATGGCATCTGTGACATTTACGAAGCTTGGGACCAACGTAGAAGTACCTAATTTGACTAGATATTGTGTTTACAAAAAACAACACTCTTAACTTGTTTGTGAATTAATGGTTTTTTAAAGATAACGATATACAATTTATGACAACGTGAGAAATGTATTCATAGAATACTTTAATACTGTTTCCATGGAGTTTCTTGTCCTTCTTCTCCATGATGACCTAGTTTTATGAACGGACGACTAGTTTTCTGATTAATTACTGACAAGTCTAAATTTAAATAAATGTTTAGCCTTGTCTATCTGTGCTTTACTTCATAAAACTCTTTCCCTACAAACTATAATATTCAATAATAACCTTCATACGCACTAAATAAACCATATTCAATAATAACCTTCATACACAGTAAATAACTAACTATGTAGTAACTATTCTGATATTCAAGGCTTGTTATTTGGGTAATATATAGGTACATATAGTTCTAGTATATAGGTATACTGAAAAATCTAACACGCGCTCGCGGTGGTGATTTCTAGCCTCTAAGTAGTTCTCATGTAAACGTTTCCAGCTCTCATCTTCTTTCCAGCCGCTTAGTTTTAGTGACAAGCTGCGTCCACGGCACCACGCATGTAGCCGCAAGCACCTGTCATGGCGGCGGTTACAACAGCTGACTACCCGACTGTGCAGATTGACTAATCACTGTGGTCTGTAGGGCCTGGCTACTTAATTACGTTACTATTAATAATAATCAGTGGAGTTGGCTCACACTGATTTCTGGGACTACTCTAATTATTAAAATTCACCGATTTTGACACCTGAAAGGGCTGACGAGAAATTGAAGGTTCTCCTTTCTTTACTTAAAAAGTACCTATATGCCTCGGTAGTGGCGAATATTTGAAGGCTTAGCTAGTTTTTTTATTAATGTTAATTAATTTATATTTTTTCTTTAGGGTTTTCATTAAATATGATGATAGTGAAGGGCGGGCGTTTTGGGGGACTGTCTTTTGTAATTTTGACGTTCGAAAAGTGATTCTCAGCCTAGTTTGAATAAATGACTTTTGATTTGATTGATTTGATTTGATATTATTTTAAGTGTTTTGCGACAGTAACTGCATTTGATACTGTTATAGGGCTATGTTAATTTTTTTTTCGCTTATTTCTTCTTTCTTGTGATTATAGTATTTTAGCTTTGTTTTCATTTTCAACAGTATCTGCGATTTGATACGGATGAGTATCTGTGAGCTATGTTAGTTAGGTATAGCCGAAACCACAGACCTCTGCCTGACTGCAATGCGCAATAAATCCGCATCATAAGCCATCATAGGAGTCCGACAAAATTGGCTTTAAAAGTTGGTGTTCCAATACAAATCTGGGTAGATAAGATAAGTTTGTAAAGCCGTATTTCAAAGTCCCCATCAGCTTCCAAGCTAATATATTCTCGTCATGTTATTTATTATAAAGACAAGCGAGGCGACGTTATGCAGCTTTTACTCAAGCCCGCGTTACTTTGTGGCGGGAACCTGACAGTTTATTGCCTTTTCACTTCCTAGAAAACGTTTTAACTATAATAGGTTTGTCATAACTTGTGTTTATCTTTAGTGGTAATATAATGCGAGGGAACTGGCCCTGAGGTCACGAAATCCGCTATTCTAGCGTGGTGGCTTCGAGCAGGCTCCATTTATGACCCCCTATATCACAGGTATTATGTAGGTCACGGTATTTCTTTAAAATATTACAGTTTGGTAAGCTGCATTGATGATCACCTCTTCGTGCCTTAGAGAGCATTATTGGTAATTAATTATAATTAATAATTGAGTCAGATTAAGGGCTGAAAGTCTATAAATATGGAATAAAATTGACGTCTGACAGTACTAGTATGGAAAAACTGTAAAAAAATCATAATTTATTCTCAGTATTATGATATTCGCCCTAAGTGTATTGCTATTTTCCAGAAATTGGTTCTCGCGGGTTGAATTTAAAAAGTCGAAAAGGCAAGGCTGATGAACGCAGCCCGACAGCCAAAGCTGGTGCTAAGGATGCATTTCATTACAAAGTGCTTGAGTGTAAATATAATATACTGTTACGATTATAATAATAACATTACAACACGCCTGGATTCCGCTAAGGGTAAGGTAGAGGTGTAAATGATAAATGATTTATTTTCTGTAAGTAGATTTGTACAAACAGTTTTACACGTCGATGATCTTTTATTAAATTAGATGAGGTCGGCGTTTTCTATCTGACTTCTCTGAGAAGAAAGGCCCCAAAAAATCTCAGAGCTCACAGTCTCTTAAAGTCCAGACATAATCTTGGTCATATCCTGTGAAGACCATGTAGATTGGTGTCGAAAATGGTCTGAAATGTACCTATAAGTACACTCAAATATCTGGCGAAAAGTCACCAGAAGGCCAATTCCCGTAATTAAAAATGTCACACAATCAATGTCAAAAACTTGTCAAAAATGTATGGAAATTATAGGTATTTTTGACAGATTGAGATTAGACTGGGAACGTTCTTAAAATTACGCGAATTGCTCCTCTGATGTTTAAATCCTGTGGAAATCAATTATCTCAATAAAAAATTTCAATTTCAAATTGGGGGCGAGCCTACGAGTATTGCCATCGACCGGGCACAATATCAGGGCTGCTACTGACAAGTTCCAGATGGAAAAACCTAATAGCTCTACCCAATCCGGGAATCGGCAGTCTAATAATGTAGGTCAGTTAAAGTTTGCGTCATCATTCTCGTTTTCCATCAATATTTATTCCTCTTTTACGATCCTCAGATACCGTATTGTCTTTTATCTATATCGATTGCTTCTTGCAACCGTTTTACGACTGCCATCGACTAGCTATGACATCCGTCAAAGATATAGTCATTGTCTATGGAAACGCTTGCACAATGGCACAGGGCTTTGTGCCCGTAACTCGGCTGCGTTTCGCGGAAGCCACAGTCTCGCGTTGACACCAGTTGACCCACAGCACTGATCCTAGATACTGTAGATTGGAGTATTAATTGTTGCGAGAATTTTCTTGCCTGTGACCTGCAGGTTAGGAGGTACCGTTCTACCACAGGTTCTAGGAAATGATTAGGATTTCAGTTATAGTCCTTGCTATGATATGGTCAGGCATGCGGAATCAGCTGGGTCAGTTGGGTCATCTTATAAGAACACCTACTAGCAACCTGCACCCTGCTTCGCACGGTTTTTATGACTTGACTAAACATGGAGATTTCTTTATTGATTTGTAAGTTTAATATGAATGTATTAGACACATAAACCTTCCTAGATAAAATCCCCAAATGATAGTGAAAACCGCATCTAAATCCTTTGCGTAGTTTAGAATAACAATTCGGACACGAAATGCGACTTTAATTTATAATGTGTAGGTAGGCATAGAAAAATAAGGAAATATAGAAAAAGGAAAATAAGTTTCTATGCACTTTGTTAAATAAATAAGAGGTTTCCTCTCTCTATTTTTTGTTTTTTTAATTATTAGCTCGAATGTTTTGTGTTGTTTGAATAAACATTTTCCGCGACTGAGAAAATGAGAAAATGTTGTTACAACATCAGTAAGTACCTACTTCATTAAAATCAACATTCACAAGATGGAACATTGTAATATTATGGTAATGTTCCTCTAAACACGTTTCAACTAATGTTTCGCATACATGAACAGTCAATAACTCGGGAATCTATTAATCAAGCATATTCAATCAATTCGATTCAACGGTAATTGTGTCCAATTTATTTTACTAGCGGTTGTTCGCTACTTCGTCTGCCTGTATTTTGTTGATAGCAAAGAGTTTAGAGACCCTACAAGCTGGTAAATTATATCTTAGTGAACCTTTTACATATATATATTTATTTATATACATAATCAGCCTATACTGTTCCCACTGCTGGGACACAGGCCTCCTCTCTATGAGAGGGACTGGGCCGTAATTGACCACGCGGGCCGTGCGGGTGGTAGATGTCACATGTCATCGAATTTTTGTGTTGATTGATGTTTTCCTTCCCCGTTTTTGAGAGCAATGTATGCAATAATTTAGTTATGTGTTAGTATTCTTTGCAACACTAACTCAGAACTACATTATTGCATTTATTTAAAATAATCCCTCACTCAACTTTATCGAAACCATCTTAAAACCGTAAGGCACAACCTTAAAGTTCCTACTTTAAAGATTACGCAATATGATTGATGCAACTCCGCGATCGAATTGAAAGCCAATAAGCGAGTATTGATTGTAGATAAAGTATCGAAGTACTGCTACTTACTGCCAGAAAACATGCACGAGGTATACGAATAAAGTGCTAACTATCAGTGTTCTTCTTCTTAGCGTGTCGATGGCAATCCAAATGGACTCGGCCCACAATTAAAGGCTACGTGTTTGGTGCCATCACTATCGTCCATCAGCTCCTGTAACGTGCAGGTGACAGGAAACGCAGGATACGATATTAGGTAAGGCCATCGTTTGTGGAACAGCAACACATCCAAGACAGTGTCGTTTATGAATTTCCACCTGACTAAGTTTTTCTTGTTTCGGCCAACTTGGGTCCAAAACTTTTAAATTTTATTTAAAAAAATCTTAACATCGGATTGAGACAGATCAGAAGTCAGTTGGATAGACCACAGATGCTGCCTAGATTGAAAAGTGTGGACCCGGAATGCTATTCAGAGAATCGACATTTTGTAAAAGAGAATAGGTATTCCTCTTCTGTTGAGAGGTACCCCTAATGATGGTTATGAGGATGAAACGAAATAGGTACAACAACCACTTCGTCAGATGATCGTAGTCGCGTCTACCAGTACCTACTTGCAGTAATAATAAGGCGCACCACGTGTAGATGTCAATCAGGAACCTAATTTCCACGTTAATAATTTTCACGTTAAAATTTCGGTTGTGTCGACTTGAAATCAAATTTGGATAACACCGCTGCGCCGGTAGCCCGGATATTAGCACTCCATTTCTCCCTACTCCATGTTCCCGGGCTCATGTAAGCAATTGTACAAATTGAGTGGAGTCGCTCGACCTCGGGCTAAATGATCCGTGAAATGGGCGTCTGATACAGCTCTTGACTTATTCTATCCGTTATTCGATTCGATTGCCCGATTCCCAGACGATACACCAAGAGATACCAAATGTATTGGAACTTACTTATGCGGTACTTTCGCTTCGGTTTTATTATATTCGAAGTAATCTTGGTTACGGGTTACGTTCGGATCGTTTTGTTTAATATACATTGGGTTTTATAGGGCCTTAGAAACAAATTCTTTCCGCTAGTCGTAAGACCGACATATTTTTCGTCACTATTAATAATATGATGCTGATGATAATAACATTCAATCATACCGACCGTTTAGATATCTAGCCATTGTTGAAAAGCTATCCAAGTTTTGGGTTTCCAATCTAATGCCTAAGCCTAGTTATTTCTCTTGTCTCGAAGAAATTGATTTAACCACGCATTTCCCGTGGGGGTACAAGAACTGGTAAAGAAAATGTCGAAACTATTTATTTTGGGTAAAAACTAGGATTCCCTGGAGGTCGCAGAGGTCAGGCGTTACTTGTTACAAAACTATTTCTATCATGGATCAATACTACTTAAGTGAAGATAACCGAAATGGAAACAACTGTGGAAAATACAGGATTATTCAGTACGTGGAGGGGCAGTGGTGGCCCAATGGTAACGGTTTACGACTTGTAGGTCGTAAGTTCGAACCCAGGCAGGCAGGCGCTTTACTTTATGTAATTTATTTGATCACCATTGCTCTGAAAATAGTGAAGGAAAACATCGTGAGGAAACCGGCATGTCCTATAACCAAAACTTCGAAGATATGTGACATCTACCAATCCGCACTGAGACCTCGATCATACCTACTTAAGCTATTCAGTACGTTGACTTGAGGATAATCTCCATAAGTACACTGTTTTATTCACAAAATCCTGAAGCCGTTATTAGTACAGAGTTTCATAACTTTAAAAGCGTTGGTGGTACACATTACTGGTGTTATTATGTCGCCATGCCGACTGCATACAATGCTCTCTATGAATAAAATATACCGAAATGGGACACCGTGTTGCCATCGAGGAGTAAGCGAATGAAATGCAGGCGGGCCGTGTGAGAATTATACGTTTAAATGCGCTTGGAGCGGTTGCGATAGTTGTATCGAATATTGGGAAAGTTCAGTAGCTTCAAAAAAATAAATAAAACATAAAATAAAATAAAAATTAATAATAATAGTTATTATAATAATAAATACCTATTAATTATTACAATAACACATATTAATTATAATTTTTAATTTTTATTATTATTTAGCATATAATATTTTTATCATAAGTCCATAAGTATGGAGTGATGATAAAAATATTTTATGCATGCACCCCGCGAATTTGCTAAAAATCACCTAATAAAATTAATAATAATAGTTATTATAATAATAAATACCTATTAATTATTACAATAACACATATTAATTATAATTTTTAATTTTTATTATTATTTAGCATATAATATTTTTATCATAAGTCCATAAGTATGGAGTGATGATAAAAATATTTTATGCATGCACCCCGCGAATTTGCTAAAAATCACCTAATATTTTGTTATGATTCTGTATAAATACGTATATTTGAATTAAGTATTTCAATTAGTATGGTTTGCACAATGCATATACTGTGGGTTTTCTTGTTGCCATTAAATTAAGCTTTCCGTTATCATCGCTAAGTAGTCACTAGAGGGTGTAAGTCATCAGTTGTTTTATCACTAGCATACCGTAAAACAAGATGAATAGGGATGCGGGGGTCAATCGGGACGAAACTTCAAAACGGATTTTAACATTGAAAGAACATAGTTTGTTGCCAAAAAGGACACGAATGTATATTGCTACACTAATGGACACTACTGTATTATAAGCTAGGATTAAGTGTCCTTGTTGGCAACGTTATAATCCATTTAAAGTTTCGTCCCGAGTCACACCTGCATCCGTATTCAACCCGTTACATGGTACTCCATTGACTAACTCATCCGTGGCCGCTACACTCCCGATGCGTCCTATGCAACGCTTCATATCTGCTGCACGTCCTTTTATCGTCGCTACAATGTACTTAGTACGGTTCTTTGTGTGCTCGGGTATACCTCTGTTGGCGTAACCAGGTCAACATGTATATCGACCTATGTATTATGAAGGTTTCTTGAGTTTCGTGCATAGTTTTGAAATAAGATTTCGTTTTAATAACATCACGCCTGTTAGTACAGAAGGGATAGGCAGAGGTGTACCTATAGTACACCCATATTTCGCCAGTTATGTTTAAGTCCCATGTAATAGAGGCGAGCCTATTCCCTTCACCCGTGCACAAATCTTCCTCCAGGCTGGCTGACAAATTCATAATAGAAAAACTCAGTAACACTTGTTCCACATTGTTCCCGACCCGGGAATCGAACCCAGAACCTCATGCTCAGCAGTAGCGCTTACGACCACTAGCCCAACGTGGAACGTGGCAGGCAGTTTAGATTTAATAAGTTACCCATTGATATTTTCCTGTGATTGTCTCAATAAGTGACTACATTAATAGCAAGATATTCGCTCCACGCAAAAGAAATTTTTGACGTTTTGTTTTCGAGATTACTCCGAAAAACTCAAAAAGGGAAAATCACGAAAATCCTAATTAAAATTCAGTAACCGTATGAATTACAATCGTGATAATGTTAACACAGCGTCGGTAATATAATCCAACGACAATTAGTTAAAGGTCACGGTCATTTAATATTCTGTAAGCAAATAATCCGGGGCTGTAACAGAAGGGGGACATGAACATTTCATTATTTTTGACGAGAGGTCTTCTAGTTTTCGAGATATTTGCGAAAAACTCAAGAAGGGAAATTGCAAACTCAACGCGATTTTGATGGGCATGTGCTGTAAGAAAAACGTGGTGATATCAGGTAACTGGTATCTTGAATGGAACGCGGAAAGGAAAATACGCCAACCTGGATAGTAAGTAACATAAAAATATTCATCTGCCTAGCCTTTTCCAACTATGTTGGGATCGGCTTCCAGTTGAACCAGATGCAGCTTAAGGCATTGACTGCCGTAGGCGCGGGCCTGCGGGCGGAGAGCAATGGGTAGCTCACCGCCCGATCAGGACCAGGCCCGTGCCGGACGGCGCGTAAGTGTTCCACGCGCGCCTCAAAGAGTTGTCAGCATAATTCGAGGGGCCCCTTAGGGCCGAAGCCTGCCGGGTCAGCGGGATTGTCCGAAAGGGTTACCGCTACCCCGAAACATAAAGGGCGAAGGAAGGAACATGGGTGGGTTTTAGTCAGTAAGAGTCTGACACTCCCTTCCGCTCCACCCAGAGCGGGAGGGGTCATTTGATGATTTCCGACCAGAAAAAAAAAAAGGCATTGACTGCCACTGCGGTCACCGGTGACCGCCAACAATAGATTTTCTATAGTGTCTGTTCTCTGGCAGTCAACGTGTTAATACCAATGTTTTATATGGAGCGACTGCTAATCGGACCTCCACAACCCAGTTACTGGGTAATACGATACATCTTGGTAAGACAGGTTGTCAAGACTTTCCGGCTTCTGACGACCTGTAACAATTGTAAAAGATCCACCAATCCAAGATGACACAGACCAACGGCTTAACGTGCTTTCCGAGGCATGGAGGGGTCTTGGTCATGTAAGCATAAAAATGTAGCATAGAAACTGTCATTTGCTAGGTTTATAAACGCTTATGCAAACAAACCTTTTAAACAAAGCGGGCTTTAGAACACTAGCTGCAAAATAAATTAAAAATGACTTGGTATTTTTACAAAAGAGTTGGAGTTTCATTAAAAATGAAGGAGATTAGTAACACGTTTTAGCGTTTAAAAGTTTAGCACTAAAAGCTTTTTTAATTATTCACTCCTCACTGGACTCTGTGAAGCGATAAAGTGATACACAGGAATTCTTTTACTTTCTTGTTTTATACCAAATAGTGGAGGAGAGAAAGGAGATTTACGTAATATATTCAGATGCATCCGGTTAGACTGTAAGCCGACCCCAATATAGTTGGGAAAAGGCTAGGCAGATTGATTTTTGAGTAACCATTGATTTTCTCGGCTGAAATTATCGCCCTTCTAACACTTTGCGGAACATTACACGCCCATAACAAAAAAAAAAAAAAACTAAAAAAAAAACTAAATAAAAAAAAAAAAAAAAAAAAACAAAAAAACAAAAAAACAAAAAAACACAAAAATTAAACATCTAATGTTCTTCAGTGTCCTACAGTGGGTTAATAAGAGGTATAATTTGGTGTACCTACTCTGGGCAGGTAGCCCTGCTATATATACGACAGCATGGGTGGTGGGGTACGATGTTATAATGAAGGACATTTCATGCTAATTAAAAATGTATTTTTACTGGATCAATTAGGAAATGCTCATTTTGAAGTCCATGTCTTGAACATGGACTTCCCAATAGAAAATGTTACCAAACTTCCAGGAAAAACAGTTGAGAAATTATAAAGTCGGTACCTTTTTTTGTGTGGGAAATCATCAAATAGGGCTATCAGTTTCAGTACCTTAAGTAAAAACATTTAATAAATATTGTCTCTATATTCGATTATTATTTGTTTCAAATTGACGTTATTTCAAGTTAAACAAATATCAACTTTATAGTAATGGTGATTAATTGATTTCAGAGTGACTAGCACTATTGAAAAAGTTATAAAAATATACTATAACCGAACTTTATTGTGTGGGAATTAAAGTTATATTTCCATAAACTCATATTTGTTTACATTTTTGGCGAATATGTCGCGATGTTAGATGATGTACCAAATTCCTGTGAATGCTTCTTATGACAACTAAACATTTACTTTGACTTTTTTACTAAGACTTTTTATACTTACCTACTTACCTCTTGAGATCCCTTTGTCATCGCTATATTGCAGGAAGTTGTAACTAGGCAATAAATTCATTCCTAGGAATATCTCCGTAGGCTAAATGATTTACATGAAATAAATCTCCGTGCTTGTTATAACTCGAATATACGTCGACATAGCAAAACTTGCGAGCATAAAAAGGAATAGCAGTGAGGTCGTAACTCGGAAGGAATATGTAAATTGTATAAAACTTTTAGGGTCGTCAATAAAACAAGAACGCGTATAGTACAGAATTTATTTCCATATTATATACTGAGATATAACAGCAATTGTCTCGGTTCCACTCTATATACTCTCCAACAATATTTACATTAAGTTTTGGGTTTCATGTCGCTACAGTTTGTGGTGCTCTTATAAAAGCGATACATAGGTGTTATGTAATTTGAAGGGGCGCACACCTGCGACAGTTATCATTGTCACTCCACATATCTCGCATTAGGAACGATGACTCATATTGGAAATGTTCGAACAAATAGTGTAATTTCAAAGAAGGCACAGTTAAATGAGATTATCGAAAGATATGTAAAATTGATGGAAATATGGTGAAGCTGCACGCTTTAAAAGTTTTTGGAAGGGATTATTCCCGTCCTAGTCGCGCTGTACGGACAATGTATGGCCCTAGTATGAAGTTACCTAGTAAAGTGCCGTCTTTGTCTAGCAGTTATTTTAAAACGTTTATAACTTGGCATTTTTTTTAAGCTTTTACACTTTTTATAATATTTTTTTTTTGCAAATACAAATATATTTTTTAAGTTAAAATTAAAATACAAAATGTCATCATCCCTATTCCTTACAAGTGCTTACTCTGGGGAAATAGTGATCACATATTCTCACATCGCGAAATACTGATAAATTCAGCTATTTGCGGCCGAAACGGCCATAGATCCTCCTAACTAAAAGGACCACGCCGAATACGAATGCTAGATGTTGCATCCTGCACTCAAATAAGACGTGGTCTATGAATAAACTGGCATTTCATTATGGACTGTTTGCTCACTTCCTCGCGCGCAATTAATGGGCGACCTCGATACACGGCTGGAGTATAAAATACTTTGTAAGGCAGAAGATGTCGTAAAACGAAATCCCTTGTTAAGTTATAAAATATCCACGTTGATGATAAAATATCGTACAACAAATGTCGCAAGTGTGTGCCCTTACGTTATTTGAACAATATATTTTTACAGCGAACTCTTTGACAGTATTTTTTAAAATAAAACAGCGAGAATTAATATATGTACTGAGTGTACACAGGACGATATATTGAGCAATATGTTTCCAGTTTTAGCTGACCTCGCATTTATGGGCTTTTCGTACAATGATGAGTCAGCTTATACTGGAAATATACAGCTTGATAATATGTCGTCGTGTGTACCTCAGTAATCGGATAATTTCCGAGTACAAACAAGCTAGAAATAAAAATGATTAAAGGTGAATTTATTTTATTCACTGTCACTACATGTGTTATTACAAAGAATGAAGATATATTAAGAAAGTGGCTTACTTAACCGTAGTTTATTTAATTTTCGTCTAGTTCATAATGTCGGTCAGGGTTGAGAAGTTCTTTCCTTGTTTCAAAGAGGGCAACTTCCTAAACCGATACTTGAAACTGATCAACATACTCGAGTTTCTCGGTCAAAGCTAAGAGGCTCGGATCAAACATGAAAAGATCTTGGCGAAGCCTGTTAACACTTTCATATATAGCGTTATTTTTCATGACTAGCGAAAAATTGTGTTTGCCTTTATTAAAATTACCAGAATGATTCAGCAAAAACATTGTAATCTACGACGTTTTGAGAAAACTATTTATTACTAGCTGTTACTCGTCTGCGATCCAGGAAGAAAAGTGGCCTATGTCCTTCTCCAGGTCATGGTCTACCCATGTGCCAAATTTCATCCAAATCCCTTCAGCCGTTTTAGCGTGACAAACAAGCAAACAAAATTACTTTCGCATTTATAATATTAGTTAGGATTGAAATCTGAGATGGTTACTAATTTTAAATTAAGTAGCAGATCCACAAAAGTTTTGGATAGGCATTGAAAAATAGCCCCCTATACTTTAAATCTGTAGTAGCGACATGATCCCACATTCCATCCTGGTCCTCGCATCGTCACATCAACAACCCATATCTACGATACATACAAAACGCAGCCATTACATGACCGCAACACTTTATTATATATTCACTAATCTTTAAAGCAATTTACAAACGTAATTTTATTGCTACATATAACTTATATTTTTATTTTATATTTTTTTTTCTTGTCATTTTGTTACTTCCTACATTACTGGTTTATTGATATTGAAACTAAATATGTATATATCAGAATAAACATGGGTATTTAGGCCTGCAGTAAATAAATTATACACAACAAACATACAGCTATTTATAATAATATTATAATTTAGTTTATTTTGTTAATGATGGAACTTTGTTTTTGCGTTTAGATGTTCGAGTTTAAATACTTACGTGTTATGTAATGAATTAATAAACCAATTCTTTTAAAACACAATACAATGCAACAAGTGCACCAACTTATGAACTAATCAGTATCACATAACATAATATTAGTTTAAATTATGACTTAATTAATATTATAAATAATAATATCCGTAATATTAATATGGCAACGAAATATATTTACTAGCTAAGCACCTAGACCAGTAGGATTTCAGGTATTTACACAATCTGTACACAGAATCCTTATTTTTAAGAGTTATCACTCGCTTCTAATCGTTATACATTTTTCTTAATAAAATTATTGCCAATCAGCTAGTGTTCAACAATGATTAAAGATTTCTCAAATAATTTATTATTATTATGACAATAAATTTCACAATCACCTCGAAGTTTTTAAATGCAGAAGTATAGTAAAGCTTCCATTACAATGTATATTTCCACCTAATTCTAAGAAGAATCTTCAAAAAAAATATTTACAAAATGAAGACAACATCGATATGCACTGTACATTTACAAACGTTAAAATATCTTAAATGCATCGGATTATCGCGTGCATCATTACAGATTTCATTATAAAATCTTATTCAATCATCTTTGTAAATACGCGGAAATCTTGCATCGGATACTACCGTAGTTCAGGACTAGCTACAACGAACGGTCGCACTACGCACCACTCACGTGTCTTTATTACGTCACTACACTATGTTCCTTACGACGAAGCGTCACCCGTCCCTCTCACGTATGGGGCCACTCGTACGTGTGAGCGGGATAGCACAAGAGACTGAGCTCCGTGCGCAAGTGGCAGTCAAATACACGTTCACACATGACGACAAATGATATGGTTATTCTTACGTTAGTGCGTGTGGCTTAGGTGAGGCGTGCGAACAGTGCGGCCGTCAGCAGTACCAGGATTGGTGTGGTGGACTTAGTTGTCGCAGCGTTGAACACCTTCGGCGTCGAGGAGTCGGGGGGAGTCTCGTTGGGGTACGTTCTGCTTTCTGTTGGGACAATACAATATATTTTAGAAATCATTTAGAAAACCAAGACAGTTCTGAAAAACGGGAGCGTTTCTGTCTTTCTCTGGTATTAGAAAAAAAAGGCATGGATGCAGAAGTACATTTGTGATAATCACACTTTTTTCAAGTAAATATTTTTCATCAGACTACTTCGATTCTACAGAAGTCAGATCAATACTACTCCAGTCCATTGGGGTCCACATAATTCGAGATCATTTGACAGGTCGTTGAAATGACTGAATATTTCAGTAAGTAAACTGTGCTGCCACAGTCTTATAACCATCATCAAATACTCACGTCCATCATGGTCCCCGGAGCCGTCGTCTCCCGATCCTTCCGTGTCGTAGTCGTCAGGGTAGCTGCGACCAGATCCTGAGCCTTCTTCGCCAGCCTCGTCGCCTTGCATGAACGCTTCTGCTGAAAGTTCCTTGCTGCGAGAGTAGGAAACGAGCAACTGTGGAGAGAAAGAGATTGATATGTCAAAGAATAATAATGACGACACGGTTAGCGCAGTGGCTGAGCGATCGACTGCTGCGCTGCGTGTAGCGGATTCGATTCCCGCACGGAACAAATATTTATATTGCCTACAGGTAGTTGTTCCGGGTCTGGCTGTTTCTGTACGTGAGTTTAAATGTTTGGAAACGCACCCACGATATAGGAGTAATTCCTAGTGTGGGGCAACGATTTATTAAAAAAAAAAAAAGAAGTTGAGAGATACTGGGTCATAGCAAGTTCATTGTTTGCCCTGGCAAATGAAAACCTAAGGGAAAACGGCGAAGTCACAATAACTATCTAAAGGATGGGTCCCTGTGTTTGTTTTAATACGAATGGACTTTGTACGATGGTGAAAGAAGGGATTTAGGCGAATCTGTGATTGTTTAAAAGATAGTCATTAAAAGTGATTAGGGCATTATAAAGTCTAAACTCAAGTCACTAGGCCTGTTTATTGATGAATACAAGCTAGTTAGAACGGGATCATGTTTCTGATTTGAACGCTAAATTCTCGCCCGTTACAATGAGTTCCAGGACTTCTTAATAACAAAACATAAATTCTCAGTTATAGCCCATAACTGTGGATTTATGTTGTAGAAAATTTCAATGGTACTTTTTGCTTAAACTCCGCAATCAAAGCAGTGCGATGTGAAACGTTACTTCTAACTGTTTTACTGGAATTGAAACCCTTCTCTATAAATGGACGTAAGCACCTAGTAAATTAAAAAAGACACCAATGTCAATTAGTCACAAACACTTATCCCCGAGTGTTTCCCTTCTTCCATTACACAAGTTTACGTTCTAACGACATCTTTTAAGTGTGCATTTCCTTCCTGTTGAGCTAGAACCTGTTTCTTATCTACAAAGCTTGGCGTAACATTAGTAGTTTGGTAACACTTCGAGCGTTGTAGAAAAATGTACAACTTTTCCGTCAACGTTTTGTAAAAAGAAATGGTACATGGTTGGTCATGGTTTTGTGAAAAAACATGGTAGTTTATAGAAAGGACATTGTACTTTACTTGTACTAGTACAGCAGTTGGTATGGTACTTTGGAGGTATGAGGAACAGGGTGTAAAGTTCACTCATCCTCCATAGAAAAGGGAGGATCTTCCAACCAGACGGGTGTTATGTCTGGCGGGCAATTGCCCGACGATTGATGTTGGGAAATTGTATCTATGTTAATTGCGCGGTAAACTCTGCTTGCGAGATGCAGGATTTGCGTGACGTCAGTATGACGCGTTGTTCGCATGTGGCGTTGTAGATACCGCTACAGTACAATGTAAATAAAGCAGATGTAAATATGGACGGTGACTAAACACATACTTGATTCACAAAAAAACTCTTATTAATTTAAGAGACAATAAGAGCTATGAAGATTGTCTGGCACAAGATATATTTTTATAATTTTAGGAAGCATGTCTAAGTTTCGTAACGCGACATTTTGTCATCCGGAGTCGTATTCCTCATTGCCGAGGATCGTGACCCCATTCACAGCTGTCTTGGCATGCACTCTTTGGCGCTACGTTGTTTTAAATACATTATGTAAACTATCTTTGTTCTAAGATAAACCAACTATTTTCTTTAGCGAAACTGTCCCGTCAAAGAGTTTTATGACTTAAATTACATCGTTGCTTGATTGAAGCACTTGACTTTTAGTTGGCTTGTTATAATAATGGTTTTTATATTCAATTACTTGTTAAACAGATTTTTAGTGGATATCTAGTACCGGTGATGTTTTTTTGTTGGTCGGGTCTGCCGCATCCAATGTTACCTTGGTAATAGAGTAACTAGGTACTACAAAACACCTAAATGTATGGTGTTTACCTGTCTGGCCTGCTGCAATCTGTCTGCTAAGGTTGCTACTCTGGAGTCCTGTGGTGCGCTGCCGGTGATCTCTGGGTTGTACTTCTGGTCACTCAGTGAAGCAGACGATACTAAGGGCTTCGTGTAACTAGATAACAAAAAAAACGGATAACATTAACATATGTCACTGGGACGTAATTAAATTTGTATATGTCATGAGTTCGCTTTGAACTCTGCGTGCAATTTGTCAGTCAAATTGAAATGAGATTAGCATACAATATATGAATATCACGTTGTACGTAATTAAATATGAATATAATTTTAGAGCTCCATTCGAACACTAAAGGTTAATTAGGTTGATGAGTGACAATAAAAATGTTGAACTAGACAACAATGTCAATGATATTTAATTTAATACTAATAATAAAACTCAAAAGTTTGTTTGTTTGAACGAGTTAATTTCTGGAACTACGGTTGGATTGAAAAATTATTTTTGCATTTATTATATTTTTTTTTTTTCTCTAGGATGGCTATAGGTTATTTAACTTCACACTAGGACCCTTAGGACTGAGCAAGAAGAAAGAAAATGAGGTAATAGCGCGGGCAGGCGATGCGATACGACGCGCGACCGAGTGGGTCGGGGAACAAGAAATTTCACGCGGACGAAATCGCGGGCAGCAGTTAATATAAAGATATAAAGGTACAGAAGAACAGCACTGCCATTAAAAATACCTTCTCCGGCCACGATACCTTTAAGTACTGGCTGACAAATCTTTTCATTACGACGAGCTACTCAGACAAAAGGGAAAAAGAAAAACAAAAGAAGCTAGCTACTCACTCAGAAATAGCATTCCCATTCCAACAGCGTGCATTATCTTCTGCAGCAAAGTCCGGTTCATCACACAACCGATCAGCCAGACCAGCGAACAGTTTCTTAGTGGCGGCGAGGGTAGCAGTAAACTGCAGGAGTTCAGTGTCTGGTGGAGGTGCCCTCAGGTTGTCCCGGCGAATTGAACCTGGTGTGGGTTGCGCAGATGAAGGGGCTGGACTGTCCATTGTTGCTGGTGGACCGCATTCTTGACGCACCTAAGAGTAAGGAAGATTTTATTTATTTCTTTATGTAATACTTTAAGCACACAAATGGCGGACTTAATACCATAAGCATTGTCTACCAGTCAACCTTTGGGTGATGCAGACACGGTAGTGGTAGGTGCAATTATAAAAATTGAGGAATAAATATAATATTAAATAGTATAGTTAATTGTGTGAGAAAAAACTTGAGCATTCTTAAAGTGATGACGACAAAACTCATTGTGGTTTATGGACTGCCAAGCAAATAGATAGTCTTGAAGGTAACCAATCTTTATGAATCGAAGTCTGTAAATACTGAGAGCACTAGAAGTTTTTGTCTCGGTTACAATGAGTAATCATACACCACCACACACACACGCATATGCCACCGACGCGTCGATGGCTGTCAACAACATGCCGCTCGTGTATTTGAGCACCGTATTAACACTAAGAGTCAGCTGAACTTCAAGAATTGGAACCGCGAACAGAAAGCTAAATTCTAAAAACATTTTAATACTGTAAACCTACGGCCGTAAAAGCAATCGGGTAGAGGCTAAAACCAGCCTTAGAACAGGAATAATCATAACTTCGTACTTAAATCCAAGTATTCTACAACATTAGGACCTGTAACATTATGTGTACGTGATCGTGAACGCAAACAAGGAATGCTGTACCGCTATCCCTATAACTAGCAAAAAGTGAGATGTAATCAGTGCGCGTTCCAGCCGAGATGAAGACAAACGACTGTGCAGCCTCGATACAGTCATGTCATTTGTCAGCGGAGAGACGCCGCTGCAGCAAGCGCTGCAGTCGCTGGATTATCGCGGAGAGGATCATGGATAGAGGTGTGAATAACCGGTGAACGAGAACCTATACTTTACAGTGTTACCTGTATTGATCGGTCTAAAATTATACCACCTATGTTGTTTTGAATCAGGCTTTTTAAACTCATTTTCCTGTACCTAATTAAACCGGTATCTGTAACCATGTCGTGTTTTGTACTTTTGACAATGTATAGGGTAACTTATAAGGTAAGTCGAAAGTTTTAATGAGTTTTTTTGCCTTTCATCCTCTAATAACGTACATAAACACACGCCTACAATCCCCGAAGGGTAACCAGAGGAGATATTATCCTGTATTACCTATCATTTACGTGCCTGCGTCGTCTGAGATTGACTCCCACTATCTTTCTATCTCCGTCCACAATGTTTCTAGTTACAGTCACATCTATACGTACCGATACAATACTCATGTTAACATTCCAGTCCTCACTCACGTCACTAGTCTAGATATATTGGAGTGTGGCGTTACCAGCGCGTGCGCCGAGTGAACGGCCCCAACGACTCGC
Organism: Apamea monoglypha; assembly: GCA_911387795.2. Classification (NCBI taxonomy): domain Eukaryota; kingdom Metazoa; phylum Arthropoda; class Insecta; order Lepidoptera; family Noctuidae; genus Apamea; species Apamea monoglypha. The sequence goes on from OU426916.1 coordinate 14,424,527, forward strand.
GACACGCAAATAAACCACAACAACACAGACGCAAATAGGCGCATAGTTCCGACGCAATTATTGCAAAAAGTACTACATAATACCACCAGGCGACGCCACCGTGAATACGTTTGACATTTTTCTGCTATTTATAATATGTGGCATGTTTGGACTCAGTTTATAATATACTTGAAATTGTAAATGTTTTTACTTAAATCCCATCACAGACGTAGCTATAATACCTATATATTAATGTGCTGTGCTATAATATCTATTATAGCAAACTAGACACACACGGAGACAATGATCATCATCATTTGCCTAGCCTTTTCCCCACTATGTTGGGGTCGGATTCTAGTCTTACCGGATGCAGCTGAGTACCAGTATTTTACATGGAGCGACTGCCTATCTGACCTCCACAGCCCATATTACTGGGTAATACGAAACCCCTCAGTAAGACTGGTTGTCAGACTTTCGAGCTTCTGACGACCCGTAACGACTGTCAAAAATCCACGAATTACAGCTGGGACCAACGGCTTACTAGCTTTCCGAGGCACGAGGGGTCTTGGTATGTAAAGATGGTCCCATCCACGGACCAACCTAACACGGAGTAACTTAACACGGAGACGATATAATATATATTTTGCCTTCATTTCATTGATGGCTTAGCTATAATTATAATATAAATTACAGTAAAGGAGACGTCATAGAAATGTATAATTACCTATATTGAAAATATGTCCTAATAAGCCTAGCTATGATTTTTATTAATATATAGGTATTATTGCTACGGTTATGATGGGCTTTATGCTAAGCATTCATGACTTTTATAGTAGAGGTAGGTATGTCAAGAAGTGATCTGTAAAATTCGGAATCCAAGATAAGAAAACATCTCTATTATAACCATTTTCAAGTACCTATAGGGATTAGCGAACTTTCGGTCTAGCAGCTGCAGATGAAAATGAGTAGTATTTCCCATGTGATGTCTTATGTATTCCAGCAAAGTTAGCGACGCAAAGATTTCGCAACTTAGGAGTCATATCATGAATCCCGCTGGATTCAGGACAAAGTTTTATTACGACTGTGACATCTGTCGCGAACACATACACGTACCTACATAGAATGGATATCTATACGTCTGCTTTTATTAATATTGGAATATATTCATATAAAGAGAGACAGCTTTTCTCGATTTTCCACGCAACAGAAGGAGGAAAAGTTCAACGAAGACTGATTTACGATTTTTCAATAACTAAGTAGTTATTGAATGAAAATAAAGTTGTTATAGTTGACAGTCGTAATGGCTCAGTTGTTAAGGCCTCACCTTTCATGCACGAGGTTGTGGGTTCAAATCCGGGCAAGTACCAATGTGACTTATTCAATTCATAGGTACTTTAAGTTACATTACTGACATCGGTGAAAGAAAAACATCATGAGGAAACCAGGGGGTGTACTACGAAGTGCAAAGTGCGAATGATCGGATCGGACCGACACATGGCCGAACCGAATATTATTGAAAAATGTGAAAAAAGTTCGGATCGGCTCAGTTGAGTCGGTACCACAGTCAATATCCGAAAGAGTGTAGGAGTGTAGGATCGGGACCGACCGAACCAAATAGTAACTTCGTAGCAGGAACATTCGGCCGATACCACTTCGGAGTAGACCCCCTGGACTTATAGCTAGTATAAGTCTGATATCGCCAACCCGTCTTGAGCAAGTGTGGTGATCATGGCTCATGCCTTCTCTGTATGAGAAGAGGCTTATGCCTTGCAGTAGGACGATAATAGGCTGATATTATTATATAGTTGATGTGTCACTTTTATGTCAGTAAATATGAGTTGTATGTTGAAAAGTTTCAAACAAATCCTGACAGAGATTTATGTTAAACCAAGCAGAACACACTTGAGTATACGCCGCAAGAACTTAAAACTTATGAACAGTGATAGTTCAAGTAATAAATATGCTACAACAAAAAGTAGACATCAATTAAAACAGTCTAAAACTCTAACAGTCGGCACAAACTCTTAACATTATGTGCTAATTACTGGATTTTTTACCAACAGCTCCCAAGATAGGCATAAAAAGGCACCGACAACTAAATATAGTAAATATTCACGCATTGAGTTTGCACGACCGCAACCGGCTTGTACCGCCGCTGGTTACGAAAAGAATAAAAAAAACTGTCTGCATGTAGGTACAGTCAAACAAGCTATTTGATAATGTGTCTGAACATAGGCTCTCCGTCCGAACTTTAGCTTAGGTTCTCTCACATACACTCGCCTCATTTGGTTCTTAAAAATGTTATTGCGCAGCTTTCTGCGTAAAGTTCGGACAGGCCACCAGCGCTGGGGCTCTGTCTCGTATAGAGTCTTAGCATTATGCTGAGCGATGGCCGTTTTGCGTGAATGTGACGCATGCTTACCCCCAACTTGTTACTTTTTTTTTGTGTGTTTATGTTCTTTTTTATGCGTCATGTTTGCCGCAAATAAACGTATTTTCTTTCTTCTTTCTTTTTCTTTCATTATGCAGGCAGCTAACTTGCAACTACTTTTAAACAAATGCAATTTTGTGAGTGTGTTAAGCGGTCAATTCTTTATGACATAATCCTTATGAGATAAAGAATTGAGACCGCGTATCGGTAAGCGTAGTGTGGGACGCCCACCAGCTAGATGGACAGACGACCTCAAAACGGTGGCTGGGACAGGCTAGATGCGGAAGGTGGAGGACAGGGTGTTGTGGCGCAGCCTAGGAGAGGCCCATGTCCAGCAGTCGCCTGCGATAGGCTGGGTTGATTGGTTGAAGTAATTACGCACACAATAAAAATGATATTGGAGTGTAGTGGAAAGGTGAATAAAATGAAATATTTCTCTGTGTACCAAATAGCTTGTTTGACTGTACACAGGTAGGTATATCGCGAGCATTTGCTTGCCGCGGGTGGGCATGTCATAATTACAGTACTAAAGAAACTAGATAATTCTAACCGATATAAAAGCACCGCTCGGAATCGCGATTAACGGATAGACAGAAATTATTATGATTGTGAATTGAACCAGCTGTAAAACAACTGTAGTTTTCCTTTGAGAGCTACTGCCGCAGTAGCTCTCAAAGGAAAACTACAGTTGTATTAAAGGAGCAGTGGTGGCCCAGTGGTAATAGCCCCGACTTACGAGTTGTAGGTCGTAGGTTCAAACTTAACCAGGTGCTTTACTTTGTGTAAATATTTTCATCACTACAGCTCTCAAAACGGCGAAGAAAAACATTGTTAGGAAACCGGCATGTCCTAGAACGTAGTAGACGTGTGACATCTATCAACCCATACTGAGCCTGTCTGGTAGATTACAGTCCACTCTCTCTCGAAGAGAGGAAGTCTGTGTCCCAGTAGTGGGGGAACTTATAGGCTGATTATGCTAAAGTTTTTAGGAAAAATATTAAATTCACATTAAAATAAATTGATAAATAAATTGTAAAGTTATGCAAACAATGTGATAAGGTAATGGGTGTGAATGCATAATGAATGCCTAAAAAGGTGCGCCGACATTTCGTAGGTAGAGATGTGTTTATTACGACACGATGCCTCCATTTTACATACTCTATTTGGCTTGGTGTTAAAAACGTGATGCCGGATATCGCTAATTGCTCTTTTAATGGCTTACAGCGCGGCCGACGGGAGAATGCGTTCCAGAGACCAGTAAGTGCGAATTCTAGTAGTAATAAAGATCAAATTCGCAATACACATATGAAACTGACAGCTGTCAAGAACGCATTCCCTCGATGGCCGGACAGTGGCCGTATAGTATACGTATAGTGGCTATAGTCACCTCATTTAAAAGTTTCATGTTATAAGGTGCGAATATTTTTTTGAGCAAGCTGATTGCAGACAGGAAAATTGAAAGGTAAATGGACAATTTAATGTGAAGTATCTGCACTATACCCGAGTCGCTTTAACTTGACAATAGCGGTCATTGCCCTTTCCTTAATATCTCTCCGTCCACATAATCAGCCTATAATGTTCCCACTGCTGGGACACAGGCTTCCTTTCTGTGAGAGGGAGTGGGCCGTAATCCACCACGTGGGCTCAGTGCGGGTTAGTGTCTTTCCGTAGGAACCCAAAAAATAACTACGTATGGTTTTTCATTTTTGGAACATGTTGAAGATCACGATAGATATTGTTTCAGGACGTTAGAGGACATTGTTTCAGTTTTTGAAATGCTAGTAAATGTAGGTGGGTCAATGACCCCTATTGCCACGCTAAAGCGACTCGAGTATAGTTAAAATTTGACGACACGGTTGGCGCAGGGGCTGAGCGATCGACTGCTGCGCTGCGTGTCGCGGATTCGATTCCCACACTGAACAAACATTTGTATTGCCTACTGGTAGTTGATCCGGGTCTGGCTGTTTGTGTATGTGAGTTTAAATGTTTGTAAACGCACTCACGATATAGGAGTAATTCCTAGGGTGGGGAACGTTTTATGAAAATAAAAAATAAAAAACTTCAAATGGCCACTATTTCGCCTGGACACCACATTACGAATCCATTGTTAATTGGGCCGCTGTACAGTCATTAATTAAACGTTAATTATTAATTCATACGTGTATCCGTCACCGCTATTTATGGCAGGCTCTTCATGGAGCGTCACTCAATCTATTAGATTATCATTTACGGTGAATGACTAACGCATTGTATAGATGATCGATAAATATTTTTCATTAATTGTAACATAAGATCGTCTTTGTTCGTCATGAATCATAGCCAATTGTGCAGTATGTATGAAAATGGTGCATTTTGTAGCACTTAGGTTAGGAGTAATGATCTCAAATGATCTGTGCTATTGTTCATTTTAGACGCAAAGATACAATGGAATACAGTTATTACAATAACCGTGTGTTTAATTTATAATAGCTAAGCTGAATATTGCCCCGTTGGTTTTGTGGTCGCAAGGGCTAATGCTGAGCATGTCCTGGGTTCGATGCCCAGGTCGGGCAGTGTTATTGTGTTTTTCAATCAGGAACTTCTCAGTAGCAGCTCAGAGTCTGGATTTGTGCCCGGTTGATGGAAATAGGCTCAAGTCCTATGTAATAGGGGGCCCTATTACATAGGACTTAAAAATAACTGGCGAAATGTGGATGTACTAGGTATAGGTGCACTTTTGCCCACAGGCGTGATGTGTGGCGTATGTTTAACTATTACTAAGTTACGTTCAACTTTAGAAACACAAAAGGCTCAATGACAGACAGAATGGCGTATTCGTCATATATAACTACGATGGTCCCATAGCGTTAAACGATTGATTTCTAAGTATTAGGCATAATATTGGTATAAAAAGAACACGTAATGTCATTCCAGTATATTTACTGAATTTAAAACGCAATAATATATGACAGAAGTGTTAAATAATTCTCAAGGAGGTATAAAAACAGAACATCCGGTGTCATGGCAGCTTGTCGTTGAATTTGAATGTCTTTTTATTTGTTCGTGTGACTTGTAAAATTGTATTACCGTATGTATATCGCGTACTCTCTTAAATTATGGTGTTATTGGTACTAAATATACCTATCGAATTTATTAAAGGTGGCTCTTGTAAGGTACTCCCTCCGCACCGTAATTGTGTAACACACTATCTCAATCTGATTCATTTTTAAGGATATTGCTAATCCATTGCTTCATATGTTCGAAAAATGCGTCTGCTCGACAACGTAAATAACGCCATGAATGTTGTTGAACTGTCAAAATGAAGCCCATTGCTACTGATAGTGTGTTACGCAACCTGAAGGCAGGCGCGACGCGACTCTAGTAGAACAATTTCTTTGAAAACTTCATGGAAATTGTTTACCAGAAACGCGTCGTATCGTCGAGCCGTGGCTGACTGCGGGAGCTTTAAAACTATGAACGTGAGCTGGTGGTTGGTAAGAAAAAGGTGGCTTTTGCACACAGAACATGGCTACTAGAAATGTTATACAGAGCACACCCATAATTTCACATTAATAATACAAAGTAAAGCCAGCACGGGTCTGTTTATGCCGAAAAACTATAAAAAAGCCCCGAACACATAAATCATATCACATCGGAACATCGCAAAAAGCAATCCGGCCCGCAGTCTAACTCGCATTTTTTGCGTTCTCGTCTGTACAAGTAGATTGTACGAGATAAATAATAAATGGCACTTTTATAGGTGCTCTCAACGTCACAATAAATATTTTAGGTTCAGACGTAAGGCCGTCATATAAATGGCCTATCATAAATCGGCCATACTCCTCCTATAGCCATCATTTGAGCCGTATAACATTACTAGCTTCTGCCCGCAACTTCGTTCGCGTGAAGTTTCTTGTTCCTCGAACTCAACCCGTCGCATCGCATCGCCCGTCCGCGCATTACTTTGCGTTTCTCAAATTTTGTTTTCTTTTTGCTCGGCTCCTAAGGGTACTAGCGTGATCGTAGCCTATAGCCGTATATCGTAGATCGTAGCCTTCCTCAAAAATTGGGCTATCAAGAACAAAAACAATTTTTCAATTCCGACTGCTAGTTCCAGAGACAAGCGCGTTTAACAAACAAACAAACTTCAGCTTTATTATTAGTATACATACAGATTACTTCTCCTATTTGGTAGCAAATCTTATAAATTGCACGCATGTATGGTCCATGAAACTCGTCTAAGTGTGGTAAAATTTATTACTTGGGTTTAGTTAATATCGCTGGAAATTACGATCTATTTTACTTGAGGCGTGGAGCAGTAATAAATTACTGGAAGTGATTTATTTCGCTTAGAGCTATTGATTTATGAAATAAAATATGAATTTGCTGTATTAAATCAGAACGAGCTTTTATAAATTATTATTAAAAACGGATTATAAAATGGCCAAGACTATTTACTAATAAAAGTATGCCGTAAAGAATTCCGTTCAATCATCTGCCTAGCCTTTTCCCAACTATGTTGAGGTCGGCTTCCAGTCTAACCGGATTCAACTGAATACCAGTATTTTAGATGGAGCGACTGCCTATCTGACCTCCACAACCCACTCGCTGGGTAATACGATACCCCTTGGTAAGAATGGTTGTCAGACTTTCGGGATTCTGACTACCTGTAACGACGGTCAAAGATCCACGTATGACAGCCGGAACCAACGGTTTAACGTCCTTTCCGAGCCACGGAGAGAGAGGTCTCGGTATGTAAAGACGGTCACCAATCCACAGAACAACCGCGGCAAGCGTAGCTTAACCTGATCAATCGACCTGTGCGGCTGTTATTATTTAGCCACGGGCCCCTCAAAATGGCCAAGACTATTTAATAAAAATATGCCGTAAAGAATTCCGTTCAATATCAAATAAAAATCTCTATCTAAAATTGCTTTAACTCTATCAATAAATCAAGACCATCTAAAGCGAATTGGCTGAATAGGTGACAATCATTGCGTCAGTTACTACTATTGAAAAAAAAAGATAGTGTGACGTCACAGTCCTTTTACACTCAATGGTTTGGGGCAGCCATTTGTGGGAAATGAGGCAATTACAGGGCGCGCCTCCCTGGAAGATTACTTAATAGAAAATAAGAAAAGTTTTCTTCCGATTGCCTATTCGAAATTAATTAAGTTTAACAACTTCTTAGCAGGTGGTTTAACGTTCTGTTTATTTCGTGAAGTTTTCGTGGCTTCGCTTTCTCGAAGGAATTGTGGGAAACCATATTCATGTCGACATCTTAGTTTATCGTCGGAAAAAGTTGAGTTAGGTCCTTGACATAGTGTTTTCTCAAAATGTAATTTTGTTTAATGGTTTTTATAACAATCTATCATTCTTGCAGATACAGTGTGGCGATTTACTCATCTGTATCCGTCACGGGGGTGATTCCAAATATCATTCTAAACAACTTTAGTTACGAAACGTCGACGTGTAGAATCACCCCCTTTACGGATGCAGGTGACTAAATCGCCACACTATATTTAGCAATATCTATCTAATCGATCTAACTAACCTATAATGTCTCACTGCAGGGCAAAGGCCGCTCTCTCCCTTTTCCACACAATTCTGTCTTTTGCGAGTGTCTAGTCCTTTTTTTTTTTTTTTTTGGGATGGGAAATCATCAAATGACCCCTCCCGCTCTGGGTGGAGCGGAAGGGAGTGTCAGACTCTTACTGACTAAAACCCACCCATGTCCCTTCCTTCGCCCTTTATGTTCCGGGGTAGCGGTAACCCTTTCGGACAATCCCGCTGCCCCGGCAGGCTTCGGCCCTGAGGGGCCCCTCGTTATGCTGACATCTCTTTGAGGCGCGCGTGGAACACTTACGCGCCGTCCGGCACGGGCCTGGTCCTGATCGGGCGGTGAGCTACCCATTGCTCTCCGCCCGCAGGCCCGCGCCTACGGTGGCCGGTAGTCGTCGCTCGACTCCCGACGCCCGGGGCGTCTCCCGCGGCGGCTGGGACGGGAGGCTCTCTCCCTCATCCGTCCCGCCACCTCCTTCGCTAGCATGACTGCTTCGCAGAAGGAGGCGACTGCCTCCCACTCCCTCTCGCTCCGGACCATGGCTTGCACCAGGTCCGGGCGCGAGAGGCCGCCGCCGCTGCCGATCGCCTCCACGAGGACACGGCGGTGCTCCGCCCAAGCGGGGCAGACCTCCACCGTGTGCTCCACCGTGTCCTCTGGGCGATCCTGGCAATGGTGACACCCGGGCGTTTCCTCCCGCCTGATCATGTGCAGGAACCTCCCGAAACTTCCGTGTCCGGTGAGGACCTGCGTCAGGCGGTAGGTGAGGGCGCCGTGGCGCCTCTCTAGCCACTCCTCAAAGAGGGGTCTTATCGCCGCTATCGCGGCGTGCCCTGCGCTGGGTTGCGACAGTCGCTCTTTCCATGTCGCCATGAGATCGAGCCGGAGGTCCGTCCGCTCCGCAGCAATTTGCCGCGGGAGCGGACTTTCCCCCCGGCGCAGTGCCTCCGCGCGCCACTCATACAGGCGCGCGAGGACTATCGCCTCCAGATCCCATGGCGGCAGTCCGGCAAGGAGGCTTGCCGCCTCGCGCGAGATCGTGCGGTAGCCCCGGATTAGCCTTACGGCTACCACCTTCTGGGGCGCGTTCAGGTAGTGGGCGGCTCGCCGCCGCAGTGAACGCGCCCACACCGGGGCCCCGTATATGGCCATGGACCGCACAGTGTCTAGTCCTTACGACAGGAGTCAAGCTCGTCCCGCCAATCTGCGTCCTGGCCTGCCGTGATGGCGTCGTGCATTTAGTGGGACCCAATCGATGGTTCTCTTAGCCCAACTGTCATCTGACATGCGGCATACATGTCCGGCCATGTAGCAATATGTTTAATATTATTAAAGGCTTTGTACGGAAGCCGCCCAGTAACTGCTCTGTTTATTCTTGTAGCCTCTTAAATAAGGTCATGAGGAATCTTTCTATTTTTAGTCTTCTAGCAACAGTTTTCATCAGGTTTCCTGCTAACATGTTTGGATGATTCGTGATTTCCTCTGTGTAGGTACGCGTTTGTCCTTCGGAGATTTCTTATCTAGATTTATATCTTTTTTAACTAGACGAGGTCGGCGTTTCCTATCTGTCTACCCTGAGAAGAAAGGCTGAAACAAACTCAGAGGTCACAGTCTCTTTTAAAGTCCAGACATAACCTTGGTCAGATCATGTGATCATATAGATCGGTGTCTAAAATGGTATTTTCAGGAAAGAATCACACATATTGAGTGGACCTGTCCAGTCCGGCACGCATTTTTCAGTAACCATGCAGCTCAGCTCAAAACTTAAGGAGTTTAATATGGATGCAATGAATCTTGTCAGAGTGTGGACGAGCGCAGTCTGCAAGTTGTTACAAGTATCTGTTAAGGAAAAACGATGTAGTTCGCATGCAAGTTGCAATTACCAACGCTTAATTTTAATTGACCATGGTGGTCTACACGCATGTATGGATATTCATACTAAGGGCCGTATTATGACGCATGAGTGCCAGCATTTTTCTGGTTTAAGAGAGAGACTGAGCTATAGAAGACCGATAGTACCATCTCTTTTTTGCAATGGAATAATGATAGCATTCATCTATATCTATACTAATAATAAAGCTGAAGAGTTTGTTTGAACGCGCTAATCTCTGTAAGTCCCGGTCGGATTTGAAGAAATCGTTTTGCATTTAATAGCCCAATTTTTGAAGAAGGTAATAAGGTTTTTAACATCACGCTATGACCCTTAGAAGCCGAGCAAAAAGAAAAAAAGTCTGAAAGATCGCTAAGCGAAATCGAGGTGACAGCGCAGGCACGTGGTAGGGTGGGTTGGGGGAACAAGAAATTTCACGCGGACGAAGTCGCGGGCAGACAGAAGTTAGTACCTACTTCATAATACGGTCCCTGCATGCTAGCTGAGTGGATATAACATTGGGACAAAGAGTATAATTCTGTGTACTGTCACTGGCCATTGCATACAAACAGACTGACAAACGTGACATTTGCTATTCAGCGCAGATTAGCGCTTTAAAGCGGTAAATAGACGCTGAATAGGTAAATTCTCCATTGAAAGCCATTGTTATTAGGTGTTAATCATACAGCCTTTGATGTAGTATTTAATCAAATAACAGGCACTTCTGTAACTAAAATTGGCTTTTGTTTGTAAATGATAAATATTGAAATACAACAAGCTTCATTCATGTGCTAAATGATGAAAGATTAGATGTCATATTTTGATTCTTTATGAACAGAGAAAGATCAATCGCCTTTTCCCAACTATGTTGGGGTCGGCTTCCAGTCTAACCGGATGCAGATGAATACCGGTATTTTACATGGAGCGACTGCCTAACAGGTCAAACTTTTTTTAGACTGATTTACCTAAATTGGTTTCGAGATTTCCACAGTCCTTAAAAAATCCTTTCTATAATGTAAGAAATCATTGGTACAAATAAACAATATAACATTGGAAGATACTCGTACCTATCAATATTGTAAGTACATATATACGAACAGGAACCCAATAATGGTCGTCGATTAATACCAAGCAAGGTATTTCTTATTTACGACCTTGTTCTCAAAAGCAAGTATTACTTGTTACCTATACTGTATAGTAAAGATTACTATTAATTAAGTAAATTATCCATCATTGAAATTAATACTGATTAGAATTAATCATTCTCATTCATGGTTATTTAGCTGATATTTTCTAACACGTTTAATTACCCAATATTTATCAGGATTAATTAAATTTATTTTATATCTTTCTCTGCTGAACTGAGGGGGCTTGTGTCTAAGTAATAACGAGACCCCTCCGTGCCCCGAATAGCACGTTAACGTGCTTTCCGAGGTACGGAGGGGTTTTGGTATGTAAAGATGGTCACCCATCCACGATCAGATCGTGGCAAGCCTAGCTTAACCATCGATCGACCCGTGCTGTGTGTTCTCATTTAGCCACAAACCCCTCAATTTAGGTAAAATAGCCATGAATTAAAATAAGTGGAGTAACGTGCCTATTACGTCACATAGAACCTCTTTTAGTCCCATTTGAAACCCTGAAACCTACTAAAACTAATTACAATAATACTATTAATTATTTCACGACCCGACACCACATTTCTATTTACGTAACTATCAAGCAATCTCAGCGAAACTTTTACAACACTACAATTCTAATTAATCATAAGTACTAATAAAAAATACGTCAGAACCAGAAGTCGTTCCATAAACAAGTCGTAGTATTACAATAAATAAAGTCGGTGGGACTATACATCAGCTCGCGATTGGTCGTATCAAGGTTCTAAGTTTTCGCCCACGTAAGTCATGACCCAAGACACGAGCGGTATAGTCTGCCGCACGCCAAACCCACATTTCTAAATATGTAATAGTATTATGTGGGGAGGGCTAGAAGGTTCACTTCTTAAAACACACGAAAACTGCTAAGAAGTGATGTTGCTTTTTCACGAAAAACATGTACGGTCCCCAAAGGAGATAAGTAACCAGGGGCGTCGGATATAGTTGAAGTTTAGTAAGAAACCGATGGATGTTTTTGAATAAAATTTAATTTGAGTAATATAAGAAACAGTTAATTTATCAAAATAAATTTCAGTCCAAGAAAGAAAGAAGAAGTTGCGCAACAAACTCCCCAGCAGCACAGTTGGTCTGTTCATATGTATTGAACTTGCCCAAATACAGGCTAGTTAAGGTAAGAATTTCCTCACATGTAGAAGAAGGCTTACTGCTTTACTTTCTCACTTATTCAGCTTCATAACGTTTCATTAGAAGTTTACGGTTAGCGTGTGGACTTTGTTCAGCCACGTTTGCCCAGTTTAAGGATAGAGTTCCCTGTAACCACTGCAAGTTGCAAATGATCGTACATCATGCTTTAGATAGAATTTAATGCTTGTTCAAGACAGCTTTGTTGTTATACATTTTTAAAGTGGCTCTTCTGGACTTTTCTATCCAGTTTTATAAGTATTTTATATAAGGTCGTGTGCCATACTGTTTAATGTGCGTAGGCGCCGGGGAAATGCATTGAGAAATTAATATTAATAGCTTTACACGTTACATGTTATCTTTAACGTTGTAAATTTCGGCATACCTATCGAATTTCGTGAGATGTCGCGGTGTATTAAATAGTTGTTTAAAATATCGAGCTTCGATACTTAATGTTATACAAATTGAGTAATGTACCGGGTATTTATAGGTAGGCAGGGAAGTCACGACCTGATATAAACAACTTAACGTTAATAGCTTTAGACTTGTGGAATTTAGGTAAGTATTTCAGGTAAATGGAATGCTACAATAAGATATTTGATATTCATAAAGCATTTAGACCTTTAACAAAGTAATTTTAGCAAAGTACTGAACATTTCAAAATTTAAACTGACGTCCATTAGAAGTGTCAGTTTTCTTTCTCATTTATTCCAATAAGGCTCCAACTTTTTGCCATTTCTAATCAGCTCTCCTATCAGTCTTAAATGTATTTTTTCAAATACGTTAAGTACTTAAAAAGATATAAAGTTGTTTCTGCTCATTTCCTCTCGCTGTCGTCTGCACATTGCGCCTGTAATTCGCGAGGTGAAAGCACGCACAGGCGTGGGCGGGCGCCGGCGTCTCACGATACGAGATGGGGTCCATAGTACACAGACCGAGTTCATATGAACTACGGCACACTCGACACGTGTCGATGACACCACGCTTTATATGCTAATATACACTTCTTCGTCTTCAGGAGATTTGCGAATAGTTTGGCGCCATACGAAAATGTTATACAAAATTTTACACATTTTCAAAAATAAAGATTGCGTCGAAGAGATCGCAGTAGGTAAGCGATAAGGCCGCCCATTGTATGTTGTTAAAATGTATAATTTTTATTATTTGTTAATGTTTAATCTGGTGTACAGTAAACTACCTATTATACGTATTATTGAAATCCTTATAAACGGCCTTTCCTTTGGTGTCCTCCTTTAACCCTTAAATTATATTAAGGTTGAAAATTACTGATATATTGAAACAAACTGTAATAACTAGTAATAAATAATTCATCATTCAGTAAGTACGCTATAACGGGAAAAGTTGGTACACCACAGATTACCTACAGTATCTGTCTCTCCTTCCCCTTTTTAATTCATCCAAAGGTTGTCTTTACATGGTCGCTCTTAGCGATAAGACCGCCCATTGTGTCACCCTATGTAAAATTTATATATCTAAGTCTGTAATTTATATGGCGTACATAATAAAGAGTATTCTATTACAGAATAACACTATCAAATATTAGATATTGGCTGAAATACCCAACTATATTGAACAAAATATATATTAATATTTTTAAAATATTACTCATACGAATCCCCTATAGATTATTATAGGCGTATCCTCCCGTCATTACCTCATGTCCTCAGTGGGTAGGAGATTAGCCGAGGTATGATTAGCGAACAACCAGTAAATTACACCGTAGGAAGCGAAGAGAGGCGATGATTACCGGTCTTGACACAGATACGTGACGTCTGCGCCGTGTGGGATCCGCAGATCTACTGCTAGATACGCGAGTATATCACTGTTTTACAGATGGTAATCATGTTTCTATATTCTGCAATTTTCAATACATATGTAGGTACTGGTTAGGTGTGATATCCATGCCTTTTGAAACACATTTGAAAGTATCTCAATTTCAAATAATTTAACGTTTAAAATAAATTGCAACTACTTACATATTCAATTCAATTCAATATTTTAAACGTTAAATGGGATGCCTCCCATTTAGCGTTTGAATTAAAGTAGGTGTTATACCTACTCAAACAAACAAAAAGAAACTTATGAACGCTCATGAATTGATAGTGTATTAAACTGAAATCGAATTTAAAAACCAATACCAATTCCAAACTTAATTTTCTACATATTACAGTGTTCATTTTCTTTTCCATTCAATAATTTGTTTCGCAAATACTAACTCATTCTGCTTGATTAAAAGGCGAGTCTACTTCGTGCTAGTTAGGTGGTGCGGATTGAAAGTCAACAACCTCCAGTGCGGGCTACAATGTCGGACTTGACTGGTAAAAGAAAAGTTTTTATAAAGCGTCTAAGTCTGGGTAATAAAGCTAAAGTGTGTTATATTCAGCGACGTTTATTATCTTTTTTTACATTGCCACGGTGATAAAACAAGATTTTAAAAAGTTTATTGTCATACGCCTAGCCGAGTTCGTGCTTAGTCTTTTGGAATGAAAAATCTAGTTACAGTCTACCTTTACAGCTGTTTAAGTCTTTACTAAGTCCTAATTGAATTACCCGAGTTGGTACCAAACATTATCATCCACAATCGGCACCTATGTTTATTTAGCTTCATTTTATATTATTCCCGATAACAGACTCTCAGCAAACACGCAACATTTTGATAAAAAAGAATAAAAACTTATCTCTTATTTAGCTAAGCGTTCATTAGTTATTTCTCGGATATTGCATGTTTATCTATTCTTCCTCTTTTTCCATGTTCCGTTGTTTTCTCGCTATTTAATTTACTCAACTGTTAGTCCATACAAATAGAATGAACAAAGAACATTACGTACCTATGAAGATCAATGTTACATCTTAATAACGTTGTAGATCAGGGGCAATTCTCGTAATTTTAAGAACGTTCACTGTCTGATCTCCGTCTCAATCTGTCAAATATACCTCTAATTTCCCTACATTTTGACTAGTTGACATTTCTTTGTTGCCGAGATGAGACTGCGGCTAGATTTTGAACGTTTTAAATTACGAGAATAGGCCGTCAGCAATCCCAGCAAATAAAAGCTAGAGGTACAAACGTATGCTGTCACAAGTTTATTGAATCAACCGCCTGTATACGAGGAAAATGATTGAGACCGAAACAAGATTACCTATATTGGCAATATTGCCACGGCTGATTACGGGAGAGGACACAAAATAATATATTTTCCTCTCAGAAAATATTCACAGAGAAAACAGCGCGGCATTTTTTCTTTTTTACTTTACGCTTAAAATAAATTGGTGTTCCGATTGAGTTACTCAATCTCTGCGAAACGGTTTTGTATACAGATGAACCTATTAAGCCGGAAGACGGAAGGAGTGTCCTTGATCCGAGGTGCGTTGTGACATAACTATGTGAGATATAGGTGTTTTGTCACACGTGAGTCAACGGGATGTCTCCTACGTGTGACGGCAATAAGACTATCCGCGGGGTCATTTTAACTGAATTCGACTGCTACACTACCTTGTGATATCACCGGCAAATAGCCAAAATTACTTAAAGCCTTTTATTATATTTTGTAAATCCTGTTTATATGAGCTATTAAAACAGACGTGAAGTAAATGGAAGTGCGATGTTAAAGCGTCGTTCTACAATAACCGTAAGTTATATTTCTGCAATATTAATATTCATGAAGCGAAACGCATGTTATGTGATATTTTACCGCGCTGTGGATGCATACAGCTAAATAAAGGGAGGTCTTTATGAGCCTCGTTATTTCTAATAAAACGACCATGAACCATTCTAGACTGCGCTTAAATCCACGAGCTGTGAGCGACATTAGACGAGCGACGGGAAACGAACGAAATTGCCATCTAAGTAAAGACATAATACTAAAAGTAGACTGCTGAGGTAAGCCACGAATTTTATTCGGAAATCGATCTTTGATGTAGTCGAGATGGGCCAATTGATAAAATTGATTCAATCAAATCTTCAATCTACTGGTAATAATTCAAGAAGGCATTTAATTCCAAATGTAATATTTATCTGTGATCGATTATCGGTTTTGATTTAAGTTTTTGGCCACCAGTGGCCGCTCTGACACTAACTCACTTTAAGAACGTTAGATACGAAGATAAAAAGCTCACTTAGTGTAAAAGCAATTTCTCTTTGTCGTGTGTGGTGGGTGCAGGCGGGCTCGCGACCCGCGCCCACCGCTGACCCGAGCCCGGCCTACGTCGCTTTTACTGTTTATGGTCTCGTAATGCCTTGTAAACATTTAGACAGAGAGGCTTCACTACACGACCGACCAATAGATATCGCCGTACTAAAGTAATTGAATTCTTGTCCGTATCGAGTTCTAGTACGTAAATAGCTGAATGCAAATCGTCGACAGCACCTTCCGTTCGATCCAGCAGTAACTAAGGAATAATTGAAATGTCTCGTGGAGGTATTCGGGGCACGTGTGGCGAGCTGCCAAACTGTAGGGCGCGTCCGGCAACTTTATTTTATTCAAGTTCTCGTGTGAAATTAGAACATATTTTCTCATTTGATTGCTCTATGAGCGGGAAGTAGCGGTGCCACATTTCATAGCTTATAGTTGTAACAGCAATTTCATGCTAAAATAGCGCAAAATGTAGGACTTCTGTTGGCTACCAGAGCACCGGTAAATCAAACGAAATTATAGTCAGTCGTTGTGATATTACAGCCATATTTTATCGTTGAGAAATTATTATGTTGAATCGAAGTCGAAAGTTGTCCAATTAGAAAGAGGCCGTTGATCAGATTGACCTGTTCATCGAGGTACTCGTATTATCTTTTTAAATTGCTTCTGTATGTAAATATTATTTTAGCCTTAATGTGTTAGTATTAACTTGGCTTAAATCATCAAGATTTTAAGCTGTTTTATATTGATATCTTAATATTTTATCTTTAAGATTGGATTATCATGCCGAGACATCTTTAAAGCTTTTACATCTTATTATTTTCTTATCTTACCTTGTTCTCGGAGACAGCCCTGTTCTCGAGTGCGTACATGATGGCCTTCGAGACCTTGGTCTCCAGCTCCCTAAGGGCGACATCTGCGTCTACTTTGGTGAGTCTCTCCACGCCTTCCACGTAGCCTGCCCAGGGACCGTCCAACTGAGACAGAAGGGAGCCTATGCACCTGTTGAAAAACCATTATGTCAGATTTTTTCTGAAAACTCGAGGGTCGAAAACATAAACCATAGATTCAGTAAAGGTAAAAGAAAGATAATCTATGTTATATAGGTCAAATATTTTGTAGAAAATACTGGTAGCAAAAACTCCGAGTATCCTAGTTGATTGATGTGCCCTGAGGACTTGCTGGATATTAAACGACAGTGTGTCCTGTCCTTTGTCAAGTGACATCAGGGTCTCAAGATCATTTACGACAAAAACACAACACAAAAGAGACTGTGACCTCTGAGTTTGTATCAGCCTTTCTCCTTCTTTCTCAGAGTAGTCAGATAGGAAACGCCGACCTCATCTAGTTTAAAAATATGATGGACGTGTTAAAGTGTTTTTACAGCCCTTCTTACAGAAATAAAATAATTTATCATGACATGCAGAGGGAAACATTCGACAAACTTTTCTTTATGGAACCAGTATGCAATGATAGTAAAACATGAAAAAACTTTAATACGTTTTCTTACAGACTGCAGTTTTTCCAATTGTCTGCGAGACTTGTCAAATGGTGACTGTGTTTCTATTCACTTTGTTGCGTTTGCTGAGGAAGTTCAAATGCTCTCCGTGCCATCCTTAGTTTCTGTTTGATCAACTTTGTTATGGATTGCACAGGAGTACAGGATCCTCTTTGAACAACGAGCGCGTGTTACATTTATACGGGTGCGGGTGCTTTGATCATTTTATAGTTTGATGATTCAATTAATAGAATTTGCATTAGCTGGCCTGGTTTTCGCATCTATAACTACCTAATATCATTGAGATTGCATCGTCACATCGAAATATGAGTAAGTTTTTACTGTTTTTTTATATACTTAATTTTAGTTTATAACCCAGCGAAACTTGTGAATAATTGTATTATTTTAGAGCGAATAAATTGTCTTAAACAGTATATGAGAGGAAGGAAAGAGTGAGTGCACTTGTGTCTACGCACACACTTGTGTACTGTAATATCTCTGGCGTAGATGGCTAGTCTCCGCTGAGACTGGCCGCCATGGCCAATATTCGGTCTGGAGGACTTCTAGTATTATCATTGCAGACTCGTTGTTTCTTTAATACATTGGTTGTATGATACGAATATTATATTTTCATTAAAACTTGACTACTAACTCGGCTTCTACGGGAAATCTAAACACAAGACTTGAATCTTTGATGAATGCTCTCAAACGGAAAACTCAGTGCAATACTGTAGCGGAATACAATAGCCAACTGACTGTATACGACCACAGTATCTTATAGAGCCAACTGGGATCCTGCTCTAGGATTTGTGGGTAGCCTGTGTAGGACACATTTAACTCAATTCCTAGACAGTCTTAGCTCGACACAGATATTCAATTTACCTAAAGTCTTGGCTCAGAGCACAGCTATTTTCTCATAGCAACAGGCAGAACTGGCGTATTAATGCTCAACGTGTAGGTAGGTTCAGGTTGTATCGCATTCTCAAATGTCAAAACGGGCCTTTTATTTTTTGACAACTTTTTTTTTTTTTTTTACTTTAGTTCTATATCAAACCTGACGTCACACTCTTTAATTCGACGCAAATCTCAATATTTTAGTTCTCATTCGTGATGAGCAGCTGATTTAGATTCACTATTGTTCGGTATAACACATGCCTGAACTGCCGTAACATTTTTCATAAATAAGATTTAAAAACCAGTCAAATGCGAGTCGGACTCGCATACGAAGGGTCCCGTACCAACGTACAATATTTGACACCACAAATAAAAAAACACCCTCTTTAAATCTTTCTTAATTTTATTTTTTTTGTTATAGCAGTCATATGCGTACATACTCTGTGAACATTTGAAGTGTCTACCTATTACGGTTCAAAAGATACAGCTCTGTGACAGACGGACGGACGGACTGACTGCGGAGCTTTAGTAATCAGGTCCCGTTGGCATCTGTTGGGTACGGCACCCTAAAAAGTAATTTCCTTCATTCTTCACAAATATTGCAGAGCCTATATACGTACATATATGTATAAGACGCTCAAGTTCTAAAGCTTTATTTACCGAAGAAGTGACAACCTAACTTACAGTCCCACATAAATTCCTCTCAAATCCCGTCAGTCCTACACACTACACAGATGCTCGCACACAGCCCATGTCTCAGCCACACAGCAACAAGCCGGTTGCACACCCGCACACCGACTGCAATTAATCCGCACGCACGACTAGGACAAGTGTACACCAACCCGAGCTAGTTTATTAATCGCCTTGATTACTCGCCTCGCCCGCCACAACTGATATTGAACATTATTTTAAATGAAATTGCAATTTTTTTTTACTGTGCATAGTTGAGCATTTTATTTAAAATTGCTGTTTGCTGGACTGTAGTTTCGTTTTGTGTTTGGGATTAATGTTCGGAGAATTTATTCAGGTTTAAGCTTTGTTTTGTGTTATTGAGCTTTTGAACTGTTTGCAAAACGTGGTGATATGGTCCTTGTTTATTTATTAACATCATAATATCACGCCTGTATTACCGGAAAGGTTTGGCAGAGGTACACCTACATTACGCCATGGTTTTGTTTATTTATAGTCATGCAAAAATAATCTCAAAATTATTACAATACACAATTTATGAGACATTTTTATATTCATTACTAGCTTCTGCCCGCGACTTCGTATGCGAGCTAAGTCGCGGGCAGAAACTAGTAATGAATATAAAAATGTCGTGACATACACAATGCCTATACTAAAATAACAGCTACATTTTTATAAAACTCTCCGTCGCTATTAGTTCGTTTTCGCTTAGCGTTATTTCTTACTTTCTTGCTCGGCTCCTAAAAGTCGCGTGGTGTTGAGAGCCTATAGCCTTACTCGAGAATTGAGCTACCAAATGCAATAAGAATTATCAAATCCGCCTTGTAGTTCCATAGATTAATTAGCACGTTCAAACAAACAAAATTTTCAGCTTTATTATTACTACTATAGATAGAATAGATGTAGATTACTTTTGTTTGTATTTCGATTAAAAACTTCTTAGAATTATAAACTGTGGCCCAGTAAACTACCTACGAGTACATAGCCAAGACTTGCGTGACGATGCGGGATGGCGGTTGCATTCCAACAAAGTGCCAATTTAAGTCAATAGAGAACACACGAGCCACAATGACAAACCAGAGAGCACAGAATGACACTCTGTGGAGATGAAGATCAAGTGATCACTTAATGTCACCGTTGAACACATCAATCATCATACAATTACGTGATTAAACCAACCAGTGTAGTTAATATAGTAGAATACAAGGTAGGTATTATTCGTTTTACACAGCGTGTTTTTTTTTAATAACATCTTTTTTTTTTTGTAGTGGCCCACTGGTGACGCCCTTACTCGACCTAGGAATTGTAGGTGGGTCCAAAACCAGAAAGGCGCTTTACTTTGTGTAAATAATTTCATCACCACTGCTCTCAAAACGGTGAAGGAAAACATCATGAGGAAACCGGCATGTCTTAGAACCAAAAATTCGAAGACATGTGACGTCTACCGACCCGTACTGGGCCCGCGTGATTACAGCCCACTTTCTCTCAAAGAGAAGAGGTCTGTGTCCCAGCAGTGGGAACATTATAGGCTGATTTGCTAATAACTTCTTATTTTACTGTCCCTCCTCAATGCAGATTACTCAGTGTTCTAACTAGCAGAGTACGAGTAGTACTTCACTCACCAATTCGTGTGTACCCCATGTAATTAATAATGCATACTTTGCAAGTCCCTCTTGTGCTACAAAACCTCTATGTGCCTAAATAAATTATGTTTGAGCCGTTTGGGGTTGAAACACTAGGACCATGGGGTCCTCGAGTGCCTACTTATTTTTTCGAGACATCGCCAAGCGATTAGTCGACTCTTCACGTAAACAGGGGGCTGGCCTATATTTTGGCCAAAGAATCAGCATTGCCATACAGCGAGGCAACGCTGCCAGCTTATATGCACTTTTCCTGTCGACAGCGATGCGAAAGAATTTTTTTATGACCTTTAATTATTTCCCCTCCTTACATATTATTATCATTTTAAGACTGTTAGTTATTTAAATTGTATATGTAGCATGAAAGGAGGAGGCGCGGGCTCGCGAAAGGTGAAAGGAGTGGAGGGAGGCCTTTGGTCAGGAGTGGGACAGCGTAGGCTAGTAACAAAAAAATGTAGCTTGTAAATTGTTTAAAAAAAGCGAATAAATTATTATAATTATGGTTTATAATAATCATCGTAAATTATGTAGGTACTTGAAAAAATATAGATTTATAATATCAAAAAAATTCTATCACGATTTTTACGTTTGAATAGCCCGTACACCTGAGTCCTGATTTATGTTTTAAACTCCTCCAGTATAGATTCATCACGGATTTTGGCATACTTTGGAATAGCCTCCGGGCTCCGCCTCATTGTTGAGTTTTCTCACGAGTTTCGGGACTCGTTAAAGTTAAAATCTCTTTGTTTGACAGAATTTAACGAATTTAATTAGTGACGTGTTTGTAGTAGCCTTCCTTTCATTAGGAGTTCAATAGGTATTTTAGAATGTTATCTACCTGAATGGCGCAGAGAGGGATTTTGGAAACAAACATTCTTCCACTGAGTAAACTTTATGGTCTTTATTTACTATTTTCGTTTAAAATAGAAATGGAATATAGCATAGGGTGGTAGGGACATCGACGCGCAAAATGTAGGCAAATTTAGCACATGATTCTACACCCCCTAGCGTAATTTTTCGTCGGTAACCATAAAAAATTGGTTGTTTCATAGAAAAGCGCAAAATGTATGGAACAGCTATTTTTTTTAATAACCGACTAACAATTTGAGCTCCAGGTTCAGAATCATGTACTGAATCCTTGTTAACAGGTAGCGCGTCGGTGTCCCTGCATAACTTAAATCCTATTCAAAAAGAGTAGGATTTAAGTAAGATTATTATTTAATAAAAACATATTCGTTCACATATTGCAAAATGGGAATACCACAGCAAAAATTCCTGGCAACTCGGAGCTTCCGTTTGTAATAGCGATTCGTATTGCAAGCGACACCCTGGGCGCATTCCTGGTGTATTTCTTATTGACAATAGCACGCAAGCCGGCCATGCCTACGCGACCAGCCCTAATACTCTGAAGCTGCCTTTAAAAAATTACTTAATGTAATATTATTATGGACTAGCCCACGATTTTGTCCATGTTTTTGGAAAGCAGAAAATTAGATTTTCCTAGCATAAGCATAATAGCATAATCAGCCTATAACGTTCCCACTGCTGGGACACAGGCCCACGCGGGCCCAGTGGGGGTTCGTAAAAGTCACATGTGTTCGAATTTTTGGTCCTAGGACATACCGGTTTCCTCACGATGTTTAACTTCACCCTTTTTGAGAGCAATAAAGATGAATTAAATTACACAAAGTAAAGCGCCTGTCTGGGTTCGAACCCACGACCTACAACTCGTAAGTCGGGGTCGTTACCACTGGGCCACCACTGCTCTCGATTTTCCTAAGAAAATCTAACAAATTGGTATTATTTTTACATTTGACTGTTAAGAGGTATTGCTTAGATACAATAGTAAATTATTGTACAGACGCCAGCACATCAAGCTACTACAATCTGTCAATTTTTTTTAATAGATTTTCTACTTTATCGCTAAAGCATTAAGGTTCAAGGTTGATTGGGAAAATTTGACAGTTTCGGGTAGCTTGACCTGCTGGCGTCTGTACCTATAGCTAACTATTTACACTAGGTACTAAATTTTTGACATCATTATACAATATTCAACATCCTTTATTTATTATTAAAATATACTTTTCTTAGTTCTCCACTAGATTCTTTAAGGGAACATAATTTTGTATTCTAATTGTCATCAGTGAATATGTCTATATTTCAGTTAGTCCAGAATTATTTTAGGTGCCTAGAAAATATAAATTTGCACTCGGTCTCCAATGTCCACATATACGAAAATTCGTTTATGAAAATGAAAATTTCCTACATCTAAACTAACAATGTTAGAGAACCTCACTAGTGAATGCCCTAGAGACGTTGTTTGCACAAATTAGAAGCACAGAGCAGAGAGCGACATGGAGCGTATCATGCTTTAGAATCAAATTACATGGAGGACCTAACGCTCAAGTTTGACGACGGACGAAACGGTCAAGACGTAGAGTGAATGAATAAGCCAGGACTTGGTCAGACCGAAAGGCTATACGAAGTGGAATGGGGTATATGGGGAGTCGAGCCTTGTCGGAAGCTTTCCTAATTGGCAAAGGGAACATGGGGAGTGCAGTAAGGTGTAGATAGATGCGTTTTGGAAATGCGTCAGGACCTTCTGATACAGGCTGGCAGGGACATCGATGTGCAACCTGCTACCCTCCATTCAGTACACGATTCTAAAACCCTTTGCGTTGAAATTTTTCGTCGGTTATTAAGAAAAAAAATAGCCTTTCCACACATTATGACCGCGTAGCTCAATAGCTACGCAGTCAGAAAGTGTGGAACAGCTATTTAAAAAAAAAAAAACAGCTGTTTCATAGAAAAGAGCAATTTTCTTTTATTTACCATTTATGAACACACATATATAAACAGACAAGAAAAACAGAACAGAAAAAACTATCCCTACCTAACAAACCCTAACCAAACCCTAACCCACCCCCCCTAAACTCCCCCCCCCTACCCTAAATTTTCCTAACTATCTCTTTTCTATGAAACAGCTGTCTTTTTTTTTTTTTTTTGATAGCCGACGAAAAGTTTCTACGCTAGGTCTAGAATCATGTGCTACATTTATAGTACTAAGAACAAACGATTTTTTATATCCACAAATAAGCTCTGAACAGGTAATACCTACTTAAAATGGTTTAAACACTCGGCATCTCACGATAAAAATGAGAGAGCTAGCACAATATAATTTAAACGCCTCGTCCACGAGATAGCCGCTTTAAAGGCAGAACAAGATTGCTCTGCCTTTATATCCTGTGTACAAAGCTACGAGATTAGGTTACTACTCAAGCTAAGATATTATACGTAGAATTTGAGTATTTGCTAAATTAATTTCAGAGCTCCCTATTGTGGTCAGACCTATACTTAGATATAGGTTTACGCAACATTAGTACAGTCAGCCAAACTACCATCTTGCTTACTAGCTTAGGTTTTTATCACAGCATGAGCTTTTCTTATGAAGTTCATGTCAATCGGAGAGAATAAGAATAAGTACTTACCCTCTAGCCACATTGAGGCAATAGTTCCTGCAAGGCCTTGCATCGTGTCCTTCACAACGAGCACAGCCTCCAGCCCGTAAGAGTCTTTCAGCACAGTTTTCACTGCCGCTTGCCAGCACTCGTTCAGTTGAAGCCAGTGCGTCTGCACCTACTGCTAACATCTGAAGCAGCGCCCGCGCCGCTTCCAGAGACCGCGATAGAGACGTGCCCAGCTGTTGACAACAAACATTAATTGATTTTTTGATTATAGATCACTCATGTTATGGATGCTTCACGTTTCGGTAGTTAAAAGACGCCTACGATTATCTGGGAGGTCTCGCGCCAAAGTGATGATTATGAATAAATTATAATAAATCAAATAATCCAATTAAAATTATGTATTAAGCTAAAGTGATAGAAAAGCTTTAAAATACTTTAAATATCTAACGACTTTTCCCGACCAAGTTGTTAAAATAACTAGGAAATGATTTATAATGGCGTCGGCGAGCGACAGCTACATTGAAATAAATCCGAATTAGCGCTTTACGAGCCGGCCACCGGCGCTGTAACAAGCGCTAAGCGTCCGTATTTTTTATATGTCAGCAATATAAATAAGCGCGAAAACCTCTGAATAGGTAGTGAATACGATTTAGTTGTATGACGGCAAGCGTTTATCGCACTTCCGCACTCCGCGTGCTCCATATCCGGGCTTGTGTTCATTCGTTTGCTACCGTATAAACGTTGGTACAGTAACTTTTCAATAACAGTGTTTGTCTGCCCATTTTAAACTATGTAGGTATAACAAACTGAAATTATTAAGCTTTCAGAGCAATCTTTGTCGCCTAGATTCGTTTTGTACCACCTTAAGCAGTTTTGTAACATCTTGTATAGAATTCCTACGACATTATGCTTTATGTAAATGCCTGTATTATCTTAGTGCCTGCAATATTTCGTGATGGCACAACAGTCACATTCTGCAATAGTATTCATTACGCTAAGCACACTGGGCTTTGTCCTGCAATCTGCATACAACGACTCTCAAAAGACACTTCGTTGCAACATCACGACCTACTGACGGGCTTATTGAATCTTTAGTGAACTTAATATTACAAAATTAGACGAAATTACAATAGGCGTGTCTCTAAAACTGTTTTAATTCACTTGGTGTGTAAATAGGAGGCAAAGTAACGACAATGATTGAAGAAGAAAGCACCCGGAGGTACAAGCAAAGAAGATAGTCACTCACTAAACGCCTGTGGGTATCGCCTTAGATTATTAGACTTAGACCGCAGCGATGGAGGGGTGACGATTTAATCATGTTTGCGGGGCCAACATGGCCAGAGATCGCACAAAATAGAAAGGTTTAAAAGGAAAAAGGGCCTCGTAGGAATGAATGTAGATTAACAACAAAAAAAAACTTGGACAAATTATCTAAATTACTGCATGAATAAAGTTGAAAATAGTAGAACAAAATAGTCATACACTGAAAGGAGAACTTTTATCACGAAAATAACCACTTCTCCTTTTTGCGAAAATGTGAGACGCTTAAAAGCATAAAATAAAAGTGAGTTATCCCTCCCCGGTATGAGTATGACACTGCAAGGCACAGGTTAATTCGGATAATCTCCGGGTTAACCCAATTACGGCACATGCCAGCAGTCGAGTAAAAGGTGTAATGCACCATTACTTTTAATGACCGAAACCTACTGCCTACCTGTGTCGCCTAACGTCGCGTGCCTCTCGGCATTGCTAAGAAATTTTGAATTATATATACGGTTTTAGCAGTTTTATGATTAGTATACTGCCACTTTTAGGGTGCTTCAGTTTCATATAAACTTCAATGCCGTGTGACACGTATTATACGAGCTGTTTGACAAATTATTTGAGAATTTGCAAGGCGAGACAAGGGGAGCCAGACTTTAAAATATTGCTGGCGCGCTTGAGATTGCAGAAAACCGTGCAATTTCACGTTTACGAGATTACGTTTCTAAAACACATGAAAGTGTCTCACAAACATGTTAGATGTTACAGAACGCTTTGTACGCTAATGAAGCTATCAAACCCATATTCTCCAAATAGTTAACAAGCGTAGATTATAATTACCTGTTGCGGCACATCCCCGAACGGCTGAACTGCGTCATACGCATCTTTGAGACACACCTCGTACTCCGAAGTGAACTGCTTCGAGTCCAATTTGAGCACATTATGATAGGCTACAGGGAACAGGTCCCTGAAGAAATTCTTCGTGGTGACTGATAGGTCTTTAGGAGGTCCTGCGCTGAGGCTTTCGCTAGTCAGGTCCCCTTCTGCTCGTAGTATTGTTCGGATGTCATCGTATAAGTTCGCAAGGGGCTGAACCGTCCGAGTCGCAAGCCCTCGGTACAGCTGGGTGAAGAGGGTCGCAGTCTTGTTCTGTGACTGGTTTGAGAGCCCCGTTAGGTGATCTGGGAAGAAAAAAAAACTTTTAGACATCTGAATGAATTTTCTAGATATTCTAGTTTTGTTTTAAAAAACCCGACTATTATAAATATTAATGCAGAGCACGTTTAAGAGGCATAATGTTCTACCCAGTTTTAATCCCATCCCAATTAGTTACGGTTTGATTGACAGGTCCTAATTCAGTAACCAGCCAAACTCTAATTCATAATAATTTAATTGAAACCTCCATGGGTACGTATTTACATTGCGTCTCACCAAAATTCGGATACATGTAGACGAAACATTTGTGTACAATAAATTAGACGTAATGTTAACAGAGCCTGTGTAAATACGTTTAGTTGGTTAAACATCCCCCAGTATTTGACTTCATAGTTTGTGGCACCTGCTCTGGGTTATAAGAGTATCCAGTGTTATCTCGTCGGAATGCAGGGCCGAGACGCGGGATCAACGCCTCAACGCATTCCTACCAACGTACCTACACGTATAAAGTGCTCAAAGACGACGTTATCCTACCAATACAGATAACTACAAGATATTTTTTAATTAAATAACACAAGGCTCTTTATCAAAATGCTACTACGAGTAAATCCGAGTGGGCGTGTGTTGAAACTGTGAGGAAAGCCTACTATGTTTATACGAAGGATGAAAGCTCCTTTGATCTGCGGAGCTTGACGAAAAGCTTTTTAGCCGGCGGCGTTTACCGCGTCCTCGTAGATGTATACCTGTGCCGTACGCTTGAAGGATTCATTATGATTCTAGTTATAAATCTCTAAGGATTATATGCGAGGAGTTAAATGTCACAAGACTTAATTTTAGGAGGCTGTTAACTGATATTTTGTTGACTTTATGAGTAAGTAAATGAAGACATTGGCCTACTATCTATCACTTAAATGAGTTATTTTGATGACTTTTTGTTTTTGTAGACGTAGATTAATATAGAGCCAGGCGTAGATGGCGGGACGAACTTGACGTCTATATGAGGGATTGGTCCATATTGGCTCAGGATCGACTTGAGAGGAAGAAGGAAAGGGAGGCCTTTGCCCTCGATGGGACAATACAGGCTGATTATTATTACCAAGATAAATATATAGAAAAATTGCTTATTCTGCACAAAAAAGACGCATATTACAAAAAAAAATAGACAAAATACACACACTAATATACAGTAGCCATAAGCCTCGTATTGTATCTAACTAAAGGGACGAAAGAAACCATGAAAAACCTCAATTTATCAGTGAATGAATGATGGTAAAGGAAATAATTTTCCGAATGCTCCGGGTGCTATAGACAGTACATTAAAGTAACCCTCACTGTTTCCACCTGCACAATAGACGATTGATGACAGTTCGCAGTGCTTCACTGTAAATCCCCGCATTCAATGTTTCGTGGCAGAAAATCCGGAAGGTACCATTTCACAGAAAAGGAACAGAAGGTTCACAACATCATTAGATACCTTTGATACTGGGTCATCATTTTAGATGAAACAATCACGTTATATAGATTGATTAAGCTTACTTATGCTTTTGCTGGCAAAATTGCTATTATCACCACGCCAAGAAGAAAAGCTTCGTGATTCAAGAACATGTGGCTTCCTAGGTTTTATTGTTAGGGAGGTATTTATCAGATTTGCATAATATTTGTAATTTTTAAGTAACAACATCCACTCTTGGATTTGCATGTCTTCAACGGGAATGAAATGGCTAAGTAACGAATGCTTGTAAAATAAATAAAGTTGGCGTTCTGTATCTTTTTAATGTATAGTGGCACGGGTAGCTCAATAAATAATAAGTGTCATTCGTCTTTTCAGAGGGAGACCTCCAGACGGCCTTCGCTGTGGCCGCCGAACTGGCTACATTTAACGTAACTACGTATTTACAGCTATGTTTTTAAAAGGGCTAACACGTTCTCTTCATACGTTGTACTAATAAAGGTTTGAGTTCGGACCTTAATAAAAGGGCCATGTAAAACGAAACAGAAAAGCCTGGCATGAAAATGAATAATATGAAAATTAAACAGGACGCAACAAATGTTTAATTCAAATGTAAAATATGGTTGGAAAATAAAATAGAAGAAAATGTAACTCTAAAACAGAAATATTTATTATTAATAATCCCTCTTCTCGCTACATTTCAAAATTCAATATAAATAAAGGTGCCCTAATCAACGAGCTAAGCGCCCTTTGCAATTAAAGCCCCTTTCATCAAAATCCTGACATTTTTCATCACCCGCGCTTCAACACTCACACTTCAAAGTCATTTAGTTAAAGAATCATAAATTGCATTACAGTGTAGCAGCTCAAACTGTGAATAGTCTGCGGAGAGTGGACTAATTACTTAGTTATGCAAATTCTGCTTCAGAGGTTGTTTTAACAAATGAACTCTGTCAAGCCAAAGCTAAGAGTTTTTTTTGCGTTTTAAGCAATTTCATCTCGTGGAGAGCAGGACTGAACTATAGTAGTGAGACGCCAGGGCGACGGTAATTTAGACAGGATTGAGATTTTGAGACGTGGGAAAGTGAAAATAAACGAGACTGTGTAGGAGCTTCTAAGGAAAATATATAACCTTCTTTAACACCATTCATTTACTTAAAAGACTAGCATTTTGCTCACGGCTAGGTACTTTCAGAAGCTTACAATGTTTTTGTAAAACGTCTCATCTAAGTTTATGTTAAAGGAAAGTTTATCTTGAGAAAATCCCGTCCATTCTGTAAGTTACGAGTCTCTACGGCTCATATAGCAGGTTAGATAGAATCTTCATACTCTATAAATCTGAGGTGTGCACACTATAGGAAATACGTTTAAGGAAATTTCAGACTGTCGGTAGTCGGGATTATATCCTGTCTGTGGTTGTGTATGAGTGCAACCCGGCCCTCTACCCGAGCACACAACTGGATGAATGGGACTGCGTTGTCAACTGAGGGGTTAAAAGGGTTACTTTAGATACCAACAATACATAAACAAAGTTTACCAAATTCACTGTTCCGTAAAAGTAAAGAATAGAGACAAGAGCTGTTAATGAGAACTCTATTAATATTAAATGGTTTGTATTAACGTTAATGTGGGGTACCTCCATAAAGCACAAAGGTAAATTATTTTAGTGTTCTAATGAGGGTCCGTGCGTGTGGTCCCGGGGGCCCTCAGGCATTCGCTCAACAATGGTATAAAAGGGAACCCTCGGCGTGAAGCACACTCTGATTATTTCCTCTCAGAAGCAGGGGGTTGAGCTCATTGTTTCATACTTGTTAGTCGCGGGGTCGTCGCACCCAATATTATATTTTTTATAGATAATAACACGCCACTCGTGTTGATGGGAGCCTTTGAGGAGAACTTGCAGGTAAATAGCTCTTGAAGATTCTTTTTAAAGATGAGAGAGCCTATTTAAATATGGCTGCTGAATATAAATAACAAATACTGTTTGATTGCAAGCCGTTGTCGTTAGTCTACGTGCGTTGGCTGGTATTGCTTTTGTTTGTAGCGTATGTTATTTGACTGGGCTATATATTATCCGCTGGCTTGCTTTCGATTGCAAAAAAACCGTCGAACTTTGCTCATGACATTTGACATAAACACTCGGCGCAGCCGCCCCTCATTAAAACTTGATTTACAATCGATCCGAGAGACCTAGCATAATTTTGTTTATTGTTTTGTGTAGACAAAAAGATAAGGAAAAAAGTAACGTTTATTATTTTGACAAAAGTTGTGTGTACAATATTTTATAAGAGGCTAAAGTTAAGGTCGAGCATATTTTGCCGGTTTCAGTCGAATAACGTGAAATTGTGAAAAAAATTGCGCGATAGGTATATAGTTTTTCATCATTTTTATAAACTAGACTAGTTATTTGTACTATTGAACAAGAAACAATAACGATTGTGGTAAAAAATCTTCATTAAAAAAATAAAATAATCCACACGCCGTTGCAGAATTCACCACTAAAACTAGACGGACAATCATAGCCGATTTACACAAAAACTATAAAACCTAGAACAAAAATATACATACGTTAAGAAAGGCCAGTTTATTAGCTTTAACAACAATATGAAAAGTCCTCCATAAGTCTATAAACTCCAGAGGTATGTGACAAACATTCCAAAGTTAGATTTATTTTTAAAGAAAAAGATAGCAATTTCAAACTTAAATTACGACGACACTATGCTCTCTTTTAACTAGTTGCAATCATGTAATGGATAGATATAATCCTATAGTTTAGTTTTGTGGCATAAAACGACAAAATATTGTTAGATATAAAATAAATTAAAAACTAATACTTACGACGACTTTCAGTTAAAAAACTCGCAACGACCTTGAACGAGTCCCATAAATCGCAAGATGGCGGTTGTAGAAGCTAGGGTTGCGCTTGACTAAATAATTTATTTTACATACCGGGTTAGAATAAAACTCCGAAAAATGTAAAAAAGAAATATATTTAATAATATTACGGAAGTTTAATAACAAAAAAATGTAATAAAGGAAATACCTATATATTTATTGAAAAAAAAAACAAATTAAAAATTTTTTTCTTGTTGTGGAGCTCAGCAGCCAATATTGGAATTTTTTTAAATAGTTATTTAATAAAAACAGAATATATTTTTTTTATTAAAAAAAAAAAAAATTACTAAAAATTGTTCTCAATATTGGCAGCCGAGGTCCACAACAATTAGGCCTGCTGTAGGACTTATAATGGCGCAGTGAGGTATTCCTCAAAGCATATTTCTAAGCAGAGCCACCGCACTGCTTACAAATATAGCTTGTGCGGCTTTTCATGCACCACTCACACCGTGCCAACTTACAGGGGTCCTCTAATTCGCCTTCGTTTCTTGCAACTCCTTGTCCTCTTCCACTTTCCCCTCTTCCCCTTCCTCCTCGTCCAGTTCCCCTCCCCCCTCTTACTCTTGGACCACTCCCTCTTCAAACCCCACCACCACCACCACTTCCACCAAAAACTTCTAGTTCACTCCTATAAATAAAAAAAATACAGATACAAAAACCACCATTATGATAAATTAAATATATCAAAAAATTTAAATCATATTGTTACTTCTTTTAAAAAATCAAATATCAATAAAAAATTACAAAATATATAAATAAATAAATAATTATATTATTAAATATGAAATGTAAACAAATAAAAGAATATTAATAAAATAAAAGAACGTAAAAAAGCCCAAGCTATTTGTACCAACCCTACACGGTGAACCTTACTTTGCTTTCTGGAAACGATTGTTTCCAGAGCAATATTTCGTAACAACTTAGGTACTTGTCGTCAATATTCATGTAATCTAGCACATCTACAAGATATTATATGTCCATTTTACCTTAAATGATTAAAATTATGTCTAAACTTTATTATTTCACACATAGTTACCCGCAGTTTTAAGGAATTACGGTGAATTACCACTTTAAAATACGTAAACAAACAACGTCGATGAAGACGCGTTCGACTCTTTCGATTTTAGCACATTTCACTCAAACTATCATTGACTAAAATATTGAAATATTATGGAACAGGTTTTCTTGCTTAATTTGGTACCTTAATTTTTGTAAAAAACAATATTTTAAAATACTTACGGCATTTTTCTTGAAGCACAACAGAGCACACAATGACACAGAGCACAAAGAAACACAAAATGTCGGCCTCAAACTTCACTTATTAATTGTCAAAAAAAATTCGTCGGCCGATGTTGCAAACTTGCGTCTAAATGTTAAACAATCTATTATTCTATGGTTTAAAGGCGTTTTGAAAGGACTTTACAGTCTTTAAAATAGAGTTTAGAGTCATTTGATAAAAAATATTTTTTGGCAACGATCGTTGCCAAGAGCAAAGTTCGAGTTTTGGTTTTGGAAACGATCATTGCCAGAAGCAAGTTAGCGGTTATGCTCGTTTGCGTGCTAAACAGAGATTAATCGAGGGTTAGTCAATGCTTGGCACTAGATGTATCTACGTTGCGTTTCTAACCGACAAACAACGAAACGACTGTTTAATAACAATAAATTGTAAACTCTATTACACATATTACAATAAGTATTTGTATTGATTCTCTACTAGCTGTTCGTGCCCGGCGTCGCCCGGGTGTATTTCATGCCTCTATCTCCAGTGGTTTAGGCAGTGCGTTGTCTGTCAATCCGTCAGTTCGTCGAGAAGGGATTCACCGTTCCAATCAAACCTTGTCGAGCACGGAAATGAACGAAAACGACAAAAAAAAAACAGCCAAATCGGTTTAGCAGTTCTCAAGTGATGATCTTTCATCAGCAATTAATTTAGATTATAGATTGATGGAAGTTTTGTAAAAACTTTATCACTGGTAATGAAAACAGTTGATAGATGGTTGATAACGATCGTTAGTTAGCCGACAGGTCACTGCGACCGATCCCAGATAAATTCCTAAACATTTTACAGCCTTATATGGTTGTTAATTTATTTACGACTGTTGTTGTAAATCGTGTGGCATTTATTGGAAAACATTATTTAATCAATTTTCTAAAGGTCGCATGTTTCGGTCGTTCATCAATCGGATATAGGCATGGGTAACACACAGTTTAAGGCAGTGAGTGACATAACCTTTTGGGAGTTCTCACAGCGTTTAGCGGCTCACAAAATATAAGTAGTCCGTTGGGGGCACGGGCATATTAGTACTGGATGGCTGGCTGAGTTGATACTTCTTTGTATCTATATATTTCATTACACGACTATTGCGCACACATACAGGGTGGTGGAGACATTGACGTGCAAATTATAACCATGAATTCAGACCATTATTCTAGACCCCCGGGGAAGAAACCTTTCGTCGGTTATTAAAAAAAAAATCTACTGATACCTTTGAAAGTGCAATACCTATTCGATCAAAATGATATATGTACATATAACAGCTAACTTTTTTTTAATAACCCATGAAGTGCAACGCAGGGTGTTCGGAATCATGTACATCGTATCCATGGTAACAGATTGTGCGTCGTTGTCCCTGCCACCGTGCCTTATTTTTAGGCAATAGGTACATTTTTACATATCTTCCTTAACAAATTGTCGGGAATCTCATCTAGTAAAAAGTGGAACAATTAGGGGCAGTAAATAACCCCAAGTTTAACAGTTCAACATGAATTTTTGCGTCGCGTCTGCAGTGGATAGTTGTTGTTAGCACACACAGATGGCACTAGCTCCGCGTTCACCCAGCCTGCACCACAAGAGCACTAGGAAAACTCTTCAGTTTTGTCAGTACCGGCCAGTATCTTTTAGGTTTTCCGTTCCAAAAGAGGTTTTACTCGCATGGAATACTAAATTCTAGCAACGAAGCAGGTGCAAAGTAACCTTTTTCTATTACCTACTTCGTTTCTTTACATAGGTACGTTTCAAAATGTAGCGCAAATGTTACCCATATGCTTGTTAATGTACCTACACAAGTAAATTGCTTTAGTCTCGGCCGGTTAGAACAAGCAAAGGCATAAAAACTCTAAAATAGGCTTGTCGCAACATCTGTGTCCGACGTAGTAGGTACGGGGAAATTGTTTTTTTTTTCTATGAATATTAATACTATGCGCAGTCACGTCTTCATTACTAGTTTTATAATTATAATGTATACAACGCAGCACGCACATGCAGTTATTTTATCATGTTTATTGGCTGAATAAGTAAGTTCCTGTGCCCATTTCTGAAAAACACACAATAGGTACAATATTTATTTAATACACGATGCCACAGTGAGTTAATAACGTCTGCAATTGCAACTATAAAATCGAATTTAAGCACAGTGTGGCAGGGACGTGCATACTGAAACTACGATTACAATTCTAGACTAGCGTAGAAATTTTTCGTTGGTATTTTTTTTTAACTTATATTGTCCCACTGTTGGGCAAAGGTCTCCCCGATATTTTTCCACGTTTCTTTGTCAAAAAAAAAAATCAAAATCAAAAGTCATTTATTGTAATTAGGCTGAGAGTCAGCACTTTTCGAACGTCAAAATTACATAAGACAGTCCCCCAAAAACGCCCGCGCTTCACCACTTCCTAGTGCTATCGCTGGGAAGAAGAAGTGTTGTGGTGTGCCTTCTCCGTCCAATCGGTTAGAAACGAGTCCAAAGCGTCTCGCCTTCGTTTTTTGGGCCTGCCTCGGTGACGATGCCCAACTTTCGTCGGTTATCAAAAAAAAAAATCCGTTTCATACAAAACTGCAATACCTAGGCGGTCAAAATGTGTGGAACAGCAAACATTTTTTTAAAAAAAACGACGAAATATTTCAACAAAGTGGGATCAGAATCATGTACTGAATCCATGGTAACAGTATTCAAATACGAACGATATCCCGTCGAACATTATTTATAATTTCAATTATACCTACGCTATAAATCTTTGTCTCTAATTTAATTTCTGTTTATCGAATCGAATCTAAACCTAACTTTTAATTATCGTAAACCAAAGTCGTAACATCTAGTCTATGGACATGTAATTGCAGAACAAGTTTCAAAAAGCGAATGACCAGAGGCAATCATAGAGGTGGAACACACAGGAAATGAATACTCGATCAATTTTCCTTCAATCGATATCAATGAATCGTGTATCAAATATTATTTGTCGAGAGTTTCGTGTAAAAACTAGTGTATCAAATTCTCTTTTATGAGGGCGCACGTGTATTAACAGTGCGTAAGGGTCGGTCTACACAAAGTGCCCAATTTGTCGGCCGTTGGGAGTGTTTGTTAAACAAGTATTGTTCGCTCGAACACACGGCCGCGGGCCCGCCTCTACTTTCTCATATTTATTGTTGTAAGTGCAAGCGGGTACGGGTTGCGGTAGGATCGGAGTGCCAGTAGTGCCACACGACATGCCGCATCTGCTTATTGTGCTGATTGATCTTTGCCCACTGACATAATAAACATATCTATGCGCTCGCATCTTTCAATAACGTCTCCTTTTATAACGAGCGTACAATGAGGTTACAGATAGTGTTTGTTGTATAATGCACGTATACAATTTGTAAATGAATGCATGTGTGCTATTTTTAAAGGTTCTTTCATTCAAGAATGTGCTATGAATAGGGAATTGTGATCGAAGTATTTGACTATTGATAACATAACTTAACAAGAGAAACGTTAAGGGGGATGCGCTAGGTAGTCCGCGAAATTCAACTTTCCTTAGGTTTTTTTAATAAAAAATTAATTTAATCCTATTGAATGGCTATTTCATGAAATATCAATTAATTTGTATGAACTTAGAGGACAGTATTGATGAATTTATTTATTCATTCCGTAAAGTCATATTTTTCTCGTGCATCTGTGCGAATATTCTAATCAACATTCAACATGGCACTGACTGAATTGCAAAAAACGTAAGAAAATTTTAATTTCACGAGCTACCCTGACGCTTTCCCCTTAACACATGACTATTTGCAATAAATTGCCCCTCGTTTTATCGATAGTAATTAAAACGATCGTTCATACAATTAAAACACTCATAATTTAGACGATAACGACATAAAGGTTACATTATTATTCCGATATCCTTTGTGTTGCAGTCTAATATCACTAAACCCTAATCTATTACACGAAATCCCTGCAATCAAGTTGATGGAAGCGATACAATAGTTACTCATTGCTCCGCGCAGATAGCCATCACTTTGATCTCACAACACTGGCGTTCAATATTGATGGCTCGCGAGGCAACTAGAGCATAACCAGGCCGTTCCTTTAATCTAGGCACTTTGAATTTAGACGCTAGGTGTAGTAAGAGCCGGCTTAAGAGCTAAGATCTCGTGGTGTTTTCATTCATTCACGATTTCTTTACAAACGGGTTAAAAAGCGGTATAGAAGGAAGGCGAGTGTGCGTGAGGAAAGGTTCTTAGTTTTGTTTTATAGACGTTAAAAGCAGGCAAATGTTGAAAAAAAAAATGGTTGCAAATTGACACCCTACGTCAATATACGGACAATTTAAGTTGGAACAACCATTTATTTCCGTGACTCCACATTAGGTTTAGAACTTACCGAACTTACTATTCCAAAAACACTCCGATCTCGAACATTCCTATTTTGTACGAAACAAAACGTAAGCCAACGTACCTTGTAACAATCTCTTAGTATTGAGCAGCAAGCTGGCAGTCCTCTTGATAGGCACGGTTGTGCTGACCTCGGCAGCCCGCCGCAGTGCGGACTGCACCTGAACCTCGCGCCCCCTGCCGCAGCACTGCCCGCCGCATATTTGACCTGAAAACAAAGAAAAACGTTAGAAAAAAGCTAATACTATTAGTCTAGATACAAGTACTTACAGTATAAAAAAAAAAAAGTTTTTTCTGAAAATTTTCAGCCGACTTTAGCGTGTTTGGTAACAAAATGGTATATTTCGCATGAGACAAGAGCATGATTACCAGCGGGGTAATCGCGTAACACACATACAATGGAAATCGATCGCGATGCCTTTCCTTTGATAGTTCCGTCACGTTCATTACGTTGTTGAGCAGACGAAATTTTCAAAACTTGTTAATCTGCAATCGCAAATTATTTTCCAAAAATGTAAACTAATAACAACTTCAAACATTTTTCAATAGTCACTCTGAAATCAACTTAGATGACATTACAATAAAGTTGATATTTGTTTAACTTGAAAGAACATCAATTTGAAAAATAAATTTGAATAGACTTTATGTAGTTTGGGAGCCAGCTACTTCCAAAATATTGTTATCGAAATTGATTGTCTATTGTCTTTTTTTTCTAGAATTGAGTTGTTGTCATTCTCCTTGATGGCTTCTCAATACGTGTCGCTACGAAATTGTGGTGATTACTCAACAATAGTCACAAATAAAGGGTTAAAGTGTATGTGTGTACAACCTTATTATGTAATGATGAGGCAGCGACCCGATATGGTTGATTGGATCCGTTTCATTCGTAATTATATATTGAATCAACCCTGCTCGGAAATATTCGGGAAAATTATTAGTTCGGGGAAAAGGCAGCCGGATTTATTTTGCTGAACTTCAGTTGTTGTTGAAGTAGGTAGGTATTGCTCGGAATCGACCGCGAACATTATTTCCGAAACATTGTGCAAGCACGTAGTTAATTAAATTCTCTTTGATAACAAATATTATCGGTTGTTAAAACTAATATTCGACATGAATTAATGATGTTTCCACAAATCACAAAAATTAAAGCATACAGCAATGAATTATATAATTGTGTTATCCCTCCAACTTTTCATAACCTATCACAAAAGCCTCCTTTTTTAATTTCATTTAATAAAATTTAATTGGTTACTAGCATCGACGGCCTGTCTGACCCGCGCCTTCGTCGTCTTTGTACTTTATTAGTTACTAGCTTCCGCCCGTGACTTTGTTCGCGTGGATGTCGTAAGATACCACTATAAACCTACTAATTAACCGCCACGTTTCTCGCCCGCGCTATTACTACGTTTTCGCTTAGCGCTCTTTCTGACGTTTTTTCTTTTTTGTGGGCTCCTAAGGGTGCATAGCGTGATGTTGAATAGCTTATAGTCTTCCTCAAGAATTGGGCTATCAAATTCAAAAAGATTTTTTTTAAATCTAAGGGATAGTTCCAGAGATTACCGCGTTCAAACAAACAAACTCTTCAGCTTTATAATTAGTATAGATATAGATTTATTTACTAAATACCTCACAACGATAAATAATGATATTTCGTTAGTATTAAGATTGCTTAAAAGTATCAAAACCCGGACAAACGAAGACAATTGCAGCTTTTGTGATGTTT
Source organism: Apamea monoglypha (assembly GCA_911387795.2). NCBI lineage: Eukaryota > Metazoa > Arthropoda > Insecta > Lepidoptera > Noctuidae > Apamea > Apamea monoglypha. Next base: position 14,463,125 of record OU426916.1, read on the forward strand.
CTATTCATATTTTGTTTTATACCTTAAATATAAAACATTTTTGTTTATGTTGAAAAAGTGTCGGTATACCTACACATTTTTATTGTATTTTTTTTATTGCCTGCCTGCTCTTGATCTCGATCACGCCTGATGGAAAGCGATGGATGAGGTCTATAATGGAACGAGCGTGCGCAGAAGATGCCTGTTCACAATAAGATAGACACAGAAACCTCACAAAGAGCAGTGAAGAGTGCTTCATTTCCAATTACTATTTAATATGAGGTCAAAGGTAAATTGTCGTGGAGTGAGGTCGCGTGACAGGTGTCGCCGGTGATGAGGGTTCCCTCCACTTAACAGCCTCCGAAACACTCGCTTTAATCACTCCTATTAAGTAACTCCCGGACTATAGGGAAAAATTATATATTTTGTAATCGAGCTTCTGTCATAATGGAATGAAATATTACTTTTAAATTGTTATTTTTTTATTAACAACCACTTCGTGAATCTTGTAACGTTTACTAAATTATTATTTTTAATTTTTGAAATGGGCCCGCTCTTGACCTGATCTCGCCTGATGGAAAGCTATGGATGAGGTCTATGGTGAAACGAGCGTGCCCAGAAGATGCATGTTTACTCTTGCTTTGAAGGTAAATGAGTTAAAGGTGGAAGGCAACACAGACGCTGACGGAGAGTTCCACACTTCGGCTGCGCGCATAATAAATGTGGAGCAGAAGATCTAAAGTCGATCGGGATATTTTATTATTTGGTCGGGATATTTCGAAAGAAAATGTCAATGTGAATTGTCTACGAATGTCTGTCTAGGGATCAGGGGAACTTTTAATTTCCTTATCATATTTACGGCACATGACGTGCCTCACCCGTTTCTCCATATCACAACTGACATCGGCACAAGTGCCATAAATAAAAATAGAATAGACGTATTTAACTAAAGACGTAAATCTAAAGTAAATTCTGTTAGAATCATCTCATTAGTCTACAGCCCGGAACTGAATATGTATGCGCACAATGATTATATCATAACAACAGACGGGCAGACATCCATTATTCCGTCAGCTGCTAAACTTCCCACATAGAAATTGCCAACAAAACTTATAGTCTCAGGCTTTACTTTAGCCAATTTCTATCAACAAATTTTGCTTACCAATACCCGCACCCTAATTTCGTAACACACTATCAATTACAAGCTCAATAATTTTGAAGGATATTGCTAATCCATTGCTTTATATGTTCGAAGAAATTGTCTGCTCAACAACGTAAATAAAGCAATGAATTTGGTTGAACTGTCAAAATGAAAATCCATTGCTACTGATAGTGTGTTACGCAATTACCCCGCCGTTCACCTTCCATATCTATACATATTTTAAATTAAAGTTATAGTTTTCGTGTCTGTCTGTATGGCCGCGTTGTTCTCTAAACTCAACGCAACGGAATTTGATGCGGTTTTCACTATCATTCAGAGAATTTATTCCGGTAGGTTTATGTGTTAATACATTAATATTAAACTAACACATAATAAAGAAATCTGGATGATTTGCCAAATCTTAAAAACCGTACGAAGCAGGGGCAGGGCGGTAGTTAGTTATGTACACACGGTGGCACATCAAGCTATACATTTCCAGTTATGTTTTTTTTTTTTATGTAGCATCTCGCAGTTCAACCTATGAAGTTGCCGTCTGCTTAACCGGGCTTGCCTGTGGATGCCTCAATAAATTAAGGCCTCCAGCCAGGGCTTAAAAAACTTAAAAACTAAGTGACTACACGGTAAGGGGGTGGGGTACCTAGGGGGTACGGACTTCGGCTTACGGCGTCGCTGGGAGAGGGCAGCAAGGGACAGGCTGGATCGGAATTATTCAGTTTTACTTGACCTCGCATTGTAGATATAGGTTTTCCGTATGATCAGAAGTCAGCTTATACTGGTTATTTATAATTCGATGTTTAGCCATGCGTACGAGCAATAAGCAACACTATAAATAGAGAGTATGTATCAACATTCCTAATTTAGATAAATCAACTTATTATCTAAATACAAGACACATTGACACAATAAATAACAAGATAAAGTGTTAATGAACGCTCCTCCAGACCTCTAGTCTAAATAATTCTTACTAGGTTGTCAAATCTATACTTAATTAATATAATAATGCTGAAAAGTTTGTTTGTTTGAACGCGCTAATCTCTGGAACTGCCAGTCTGATTTGAAAAAATCTTTTTGTATTACGTAGTTCAATTCTTGAGGAAGGTTATAGGCTATTTACCATTACACTAAGACTCTTAGGAGCCGAGCACAAAGAATAAAGTCAGGAAGAGCGCCAAGCGAAAATGAAGTAATTGCGCGGGCAGGTGATACGACACGACACGGTGGATCGGGGGAGCAAGTCTTTTCACGTGGACTAAGTCACGGGCAGAAACAAAAGTAGTAAATAATATAATATCAATTACGAAGTGTCGCGAGCGTAGTCCCGTGGTATTTCAACCGTACTCTTTGGACATGGTCCAACATGGGCCCGCCATTGTGCACGGTGCGTAAAAACCGTCGTCTTGTTAGTTGTGGTATGCCAACACATTTATTTGACTATAAAACATCATGCCGTAGAAATAGAACTTAATATTCGCTGAAATAAAGCGAAATTTATGTTTGGGTTAATCACAGGATGCGACGAATGCGCTGGGCTTTTTACTAACGTTGACTGAGTCGTTTAGTGTCTTCTTAGTATAATTCGTAATTAGATTAAATACTAACCTAATTTGTGTTAGTAAATTATAAAGGTTTCTTATGAGATAGAATGGGTCTGCTTAGGGTACTAACGTCTTCGCTGTATAAAAAGAACTGCAGTGGTATTCTGTAAAAATCTCATCGTGAAAACTTAGGTGAAGTGAGCTGTCATTCCACCAGCCGATCTATTCTGTAAAACCACGCCGTGAAAACTTAGGTGAAGTTAGCTTGAAGTGAACTGTCAATCCCTATTATAGCATCGTGAAATGACAGCTCACTTTAAGCTCACTTCAACTAAGATATAACGGTGACGTTCTTACAGAATAGCACCGCTGATGCTAGGGAATGACTATTGACAACTCACTTTAAGCTAACTTCACCTAAGTTTTCACCGAAAGATTTTTACAAAATAGACAGACTGTTATCACATGTGTAGACTTATTACTTTATTACTGACTAGCTGCGCCCCGCGGTTTCACCCGTATAAGTTTCGATCCCGTGGGAATATCGGGATAAAAAGTATCCTTTATGTTAATCCTGGTTATAAACCATCTGTGTGCCAAATTTCATCAAAATCTGTTCTGTAGTTTATGCGTGAAAGAGTAACAAACATCCATCCATCCATCCATCCATACAAACTTTCACATTTATAATATTATTAGTAGGATTTTAAGACCAACACTTTACAAATAAATTATTAGGATTAGCTAAATCTACAAACATATTCTTTGTCTTTAATCGAACAAGTTTACCAAATATTATCAAGTATAAACAATTCTAAATGAACCAAATCCACGAGTAAAAATAATAATGTGTTCTCAACCTATTGTGTAGTTATTGATTGCTAACTTCAATTACTGTTTCAATTATTAGATAACTGCTTGCATAAGTCGACCTACTTGCTTCTAACCTATTCCTAAAACATAGGACATAGAGTGCAATCGAAGAGTTGAATGTTCTATCGATCGATTGATTTCTGCAAGAAATGTGGCTACAAGGAAAAACAGCGGGGTGAAATTAACACACTAACAGTAGCAATGGCTTTTGATCGTTCAACAACATTCATTGCGTTATTTACGTTGTTGAGCAGACAAGTTTTTTGAACATCTGAAGCAATAGATTAGCAATATAATATACGTCAGAATCATTCAGATTGTGAATGATCGTATGTTACGCAAAGTGTTACGTTGGTTGGTTCCCAGAAGAACTTTTATCGTTGCATGGAAATGGCACCGTTTTAATCAATTGCTACTAAAACGATTTTATCTATCAAACAATTTCCCATTAAATTGATCCTACCGTAAAAGAGTCAATTATCATTCTTTATCAAACTCTAGGTACCTTTCAGCGCTGCAGACATGAGTTAATTATTAAATCAAATGAAACAACATTCCCAAGAAAAGTATAGTCGTTTAGATAACAATTAACGTTTAGTTTTTTTTACAATTAGCTTTTTGGCCTCACTCCAGACAGACAAGAAAAAGACAATTTAGTGTTGAAACCATTTTAACTAGCTTCGTCAATACCCGTGATATACGTTCATATATAAACATATATATTAAATTACATTTGGCACAATGTCGTGTAAGAGAGCGACGCCCGCCGCAGGTTCAAGGCTGCGTCGGCGCATTGTTGTGTGACAGCTAGACGAGAGCGCACAAAGACGGCCTGCCGAATGCCACAGACACGAGTTCTTTTTACAAATTAATCTCTTGACAAAAATATAACTTTATTCTGTTCTCCGAACCGTCTGTGTCGACTTTGTGTTGCCGACTACGTGGGCAATTTAATACACTACAGAAACTTGAAATTATACAGGAGTCTGCATTCATTTTGTTGCAAAAGACCTGTAACTGATATCGACTAGGTACTGTTATCTGAAATTTATGTCAGAAACTGTATCTCTGCAAAGCCAGTATAATTGCAAGTTTCCTACAAGAGTAATGTGGCTCAATAATATCTGTGGCTTATGTAATGTTCGGTATTAGGCCCGAGCCGACAGCTGCTGCGGGACAAGGCCGCGCCTGCAGACTGAACGGTGCCTCGCACACTGAGCACCCACATCTATAAAACCTATTACATAAATTGGATAAATAATGAGACTCCGCGATTAGCAGGAAACACCTTCATTCGGTATTATAAGACAAAGGTGATAGATGATGATTGCGGACACGAAAATCGTGTCTAACACTTTACTAACAAGAGCATAGAGATGTTATAAACAAGTCAATTTTGATTGATGCATACAGCTATTGCATTTCTTAGAGTAATTCCGTTGTTTCCACTTCAACTACTGTCCGTTAACTAAACAGTGGCCCGGTGTTGGTTCAGTCAAGTTGACTCGTAAATCTAATACCACATTTACGGCAAATAGATCGGTAATAAAGTTGTCTCAGTAAATTGCTGGCTTGGTTTAGAACGACTGGCCAATCAATCATTTGTGAATGTATAAGTGGACGTAAAAAAGTGGGATTACTATGAATAACAACTGGTAACAAATTAATACTACCTCGAGACGGTTATGCGATAATAAACATTAAAGTGTTTGAATAAAACCGTCGTCTGCCCGGTTCTCTGGAGTCGTCCATCACTGTGTGTTATTTAAATTCGGATGACCTACGGCCGTACTTTAAATGATTTTACATGTGTTTGTATGATGATATTTTTTGTACGACGGCGACGAATTGATTTATATTTGAAGGTATGAGGACGTCTGGCATGATCGAGTACAGCGAGGACAAAGTGACAAATGCGTCCGGCATACAGAAACGGTACCTAGTTACAATCGAGAGAAAAAAATAAAATAATGTGGCCGTAGGGACGCCCGGCAGATGTGTGACATCGAAAAGAGAGGCGGCGAAGAGGGGCTATGACGGCATAAGACAGCGTCATGACGTTTGCCATCTAGACGAGTCGATCTTACCCCCAAGGCGCGCCAATAGATGGTTCACATCAAAAATTTGTAAAACGAATGAGACATTGAAATGAAAAACAGAAAAAACATACCAGCGTTTATAGGTATTCCTTTGTGTTTACATTCCTCAATTTAAATTATTGCTTTTCGACCGTTTTCTTCGAACACGGTCGTTGCTTCACTATCTGTTGACAATTTTTTCTCGTACCTACACAGCGTGGGCCACGCAGCACCACTAATACCGTTTCCACTCATGAATATTCCGCCCAATTGTCTCTACAACGCGATAAAATTAAAATTATAATGTCAACAACATCCGCCATTAATTCTTTTTACGATTATTTGATGGTAGGTACCTTGTCGCATATCTCTAGTTCTTTACACCTGTTTGAAAAATAAGAAATAGATAGACACAGGTGCGCCGAATAAATGATTTACACATAAAAATAAAAAGACATTTATTACTTTATGCTAAAATATCAATGATTTAAATCTTGTAAAATCTAGTCTAGATTTTTTGAATGGTGGAATTAAATGTACGTGTTTAGTCTGGCTCGTTTAGTGGTTGCAGAAATGCAATAAAATAATCAATTCATTTAATAGGGTATCGACTTATGCAAATGAGATACAGTGATAATCAAGCACCGTTACCTGTTACGCCCATATTTTAATGAATGAGATCCTTAACTTGATCTGCAAGTTTAGTTTTCTCGATTTTATTACAAGACTTCATGCAAAAATTCATAATTTTAATAATAATTTTTTATTTATGAAAATAAAGTGTGGAACAGCCTATTACAATGAATGTAATTTTACTATTTAGAGATAAATCTTACGGAGATTAAAGCCCATAACGTGAGTAGTAAGAAACGTAAGTAAATAACAAGTTAGTTGTGTATTTTCTGCACAAACAAAGAAAGATAAGTAAGGGATTGTTAATCTAAACGTAGCTTACTCAGATTACAGGAGCAAAGTGCGAACGCACACTTAAGCCCTCACTAAAGTTTAGTACAAATCGCATGGTGCAAGAACTTTATTCCCCTAATGTTTGTACACCATCCAGTTAATGATAGTGTGAAGAGCAAAGAGTGCGGCAACAACCCGAAATAACGATAAATAAATATGGCGCTCATTAAATGTGAAAACACTTACTACTGCTCCCTTGTGGACTTTCCGGACGAGAAATAAAGTAATTTTCGTTTTCACGGAGTACTATATTTTTTCGTTAGCGCAACAGTCTTTTTTTTTGCTTAGACTATAAAAAAGTAATTTTTATTTCAACACTGGTTTTAAAGCTGGCAAATGTTTTTTTTTTTCTACCATATTCTTTTAGTGCGAATTACTGGTGACGAGCGTACTTGTACTACTGTATAAGTAGTACATACTAATTCCATGGCGTAGGTGATGAGATGAGGTTTGTGTTCAGCCAGCGTTTAAAAGTGTATATGGTCAATTTTAGAAGGAAACCTCCTTGAATAAGTAATTGCTTTTCTAGCAAATAAAATCTAATACTTTCCTCAAACAAGATATTGATACTTTGCTAATCACATAACGCCATTTTAGTGCGTAAGTTAGTATCACTACAGCTACACCGAGTAGGTAATCAGTAGTAAATTGGTAAGTGGCGTGTGTTAACTCTCTCAGCGGGAGTGGTAAATATCAACACGTTGGTGTTAACCGGTGCAAGCGGGCGTATTTGTGCACTGGAATAATATTTCGTTTGCCACTAATTTTAACTTAGAACAACATTACCGAACGTTAAATAGTAACCGTTAACATTGAAATACGAACTCGGGTTTATGTTTCAATATGGAATGTTTAGTGATTTAATTCAGGGGAAATAATGGTCCGATAATTTTTACAAAGAGGAGCGAGAGAAATGTGAGAAAGCAATGAGTAATTGCGGAATAAGGAGTGCACGCACGACAAGCTATGTCATAAGATATGTCCTTCTAAGAAATGGCCATCTTCATTCATATGCAAGCCACGAGCTCAATATTGCTGAGCTCCCGATAAATATTAACACCTCACTAAGTTCATTATTATCCGGCTTACCTATTCTATCATAAGCTTTTTAGTTACGGTCGTAAAAATGTTATGTTTCCAAATAATATAGTGTACACAGGCAAAGTTCGAAATTTAAGATTGTATTTTAAAACAAACGGATTACAACACATAATAAAAAAAATAAGCTTACAACAAAAAAAAATCCTGAGTGAAAACAATATTTTGTAAGTACCAAAGTCTCAACAAATAATAATGCAAAATAAATATTTTTATCGCGACATTGATTAATTCCGCTCAAAATAAGTACTCTTTGAATATATCAAAGTATTATAATACTTATTGTGGAATGGATATTGAAAATAATCTTAATTTCCTACTGTAGTGTATTTATTTAATAGATTTATGTAAACACTGGCTCATTAGCAGTAGCTGCAGCTGTAGTGATGTCACTAATGTCATCTATCTGTCACGAGGAATGGCGGGAAACATGGAAAGTGAAGCAGGGTCTGTACGATAGCGCTTGATGTGGTAGTGTGATATAATATTCAACATAAATACGGAATCAACATGATTCTAGACATACTAAGTTAACAAGTACTACAGTTAATTTATGGAGCAACACTAGCGTGTCGGCCCAGTCCCATTTTATCTCAGTTTTTTTTTTTTAATTTTATGATTCTACAACACAAAGCACTCACCGCGTATTGAAAAGTTCTCATAATTCTACTGAATATCAAAGAAATAAAAGTCAATGTTAGTAAAACTTGCATAGAAAATGTATTATTATCTTCCTATTATCGGAACTTGCATGCTTTTCCACTCTTAACGCCATTGCGAAATGGTTATGCGGCATTATCGTAATACTGCAACACTGAATAACACTTATTTATGTTATTTATCATTTTAAAGGTTATCCCAGATAATATAAAGTCTATAATCCCGTGCTTGTGGAAGGCAGTGTCGGCAGTTTAGTGTAATTGACATTGGCTGCCGCGAGGAATATTTAAAATGCAAACGGTTCTATCGACAATTAAAAGTAATCTTCGTTTAAATGCGATTGAATGGATAAATTATTATTTCACAGCGCAAAATTAATGCTATCCATTTCCATTCTAATTGCGTATTTATTTCTTAACTGGCGACATGAATATGAATTGATAAATAATCTCATACCTATTTTCTTTAATAGTCATTCCATTTTCAAATCCAAACGACAGCCGTATTCAGATTGCAGATTATCCGACCGTGATTTGTTTTAGTTTTAGAATCCCAAGTCCCTGACAATTGTTTTTTTTTCCAATACTGATTTAGAAGGAAAGGGAAAAAAGAAATGTAGTTACGAATAACGAAAATGTCCTTTCTTTTCATTCTGCCCAAATTGTATCAGTTTTCTGAGAGCTTTCCTTCACTCAAGTGCTCTAGAATAAAACCCTTTTTCTTACTATTGTTACACTTCTATGATACCTTTTGTAAAAGTCTGGAAAGATTATATATATATATATTATTATTATTATAATGTAGTTGTAAGATGGATTTTGTGGATTTAGGTACTACTAACATGACAAAGATTAGATTAAGCCCTGCTAGGTACGTATAAGAAACTATTTTCCACCCTGATTTAATTTTCTTCAGGCATTGAGGGACAAAAAGTTATAAGTCTTCTTGATAATACATATTATGTCCGTCAAGTTATTGCATGGACCCATATTAGTTGCTTTCATCTTGAGCATCATAAACTATAAATTATACATGTTTCCCTCATTTAAAGTTTTAAGTACACAACATAGAATCATTAGCAGTGTCCTCAGTCCTCAAAAGGTACAAAACAGGTACATAGCTAATAACATCAACGTTAATTTAATGGCTAACTTTACGACAGGTTATAACAGCCACAGTGAACAATAAATTATACCTTTACATGTATGCAAATCGTAATGGCGGTAAGCTTATGGCACATAACACCACGTAAAGCGGTGTGGCGAGTTTGAAATAGCATAGACAATGATAAAGTCTACACTAACACGCGAGGCACTATCTGTTACGGTCCGGAGTTCCTTTTTTGAACAGAAAAAAAATCGCTGTATTCATAATTTAAAATTTTGCTTTTAATCGATTTCCCAAACATTCCAAGTGGCTGTAGGCTATGTGAATCTCGAAAAAGAACGACCCTTGAGATTAGAGTGTACGTTTTGTCAATACAGAATGCCTGTGGAATAAACTACTACATTCTCCTTAACGTTCGCGCTACTGCCTTAAAAAGCAGTCCCTTTTTTTTTTTCAAATAAATACACTCTTATCTAATCATGAACATATTTTCACTCTCCGAATAATAACGACAATTATTCAAAACACCATTTCTAATCAAACATACCTACCGAGCTTTCGCCTCTATTTATTTTTCAGACTATAAACACGTCGGGGCAAATGTTTACGTTTTCACAAATTTCATGTACTAGGTACATAGCTACTGGCCAAACGTACTGTACGGTACCTCGGTGGCGCCGTGTGGCTCTAAAATAAGCACAATACGCGATTGTGGTGTCTGCCTCGTGTTGACCACCCCTGGCGTGTGTATACTCACGCGGGCACCCTGAAGCGGGCGCACGTTGTGTTGCTAAGTAATACTGATAAATTGTAATTGGTCTGTCTGTGCTAAATTATTGACGGCTCAGGATTTTGATTTCGATAGGTTTGGTGAAGTTATGCTAACCATAAAACAGTTTGATTTGATGTATCAAATTTAGCCCAGGTTCGCGCGCGCGCGTTTTTCTCGTGCCGATTTTTTTTCGCGCACTGGATTTTCAACGCGCTGCTTACCACAGAGAGTTGAAAATTCAACAGTGTGTTTTTTGACGCTGGTCTGGGATGCGCTCTATTGGATTCTCAATGCTCGGCTCAACACCGAGAGTTGAAAATTCAGTGCGCAATAAAATCCCGCCGCGAAATCTTTACATTCGTTCAAAAGTGGGCTAACATAGATTCCTTACTATTCACATCATTGTAGGCAAATAGCAGCATATTACAGTTTCAGGAAGGAATCCACTCATACTGCACAACAATCCATAGTTACTCAGGTATAAAAATACAACATGCATTTCCTCCATCATGCAACTCTTCATTTCGAATACGCAACAGCTGCTGACACGCCACTCCACTCGCTTAATTATAAGACCGTTAAAAACAAATGCACGTCGTACTGCGCGAACTACAATCCCCCAAAATACGCACAATACGCTCGTGTACGGCGGCAGCCGGCCTCGCCCCGTCTACGTATACCTTCCCATAACACGCGTCTAGACTTCCCTCGATAAGTCTGGCAGTATATTGTGCCAACGATCAGAGGGGCAATTCTCGTAATTTTAAGAACATTCACAGTCTGATCTGAGGCTCAATCTGTCAAAAAATATTTCTAATTTCCCTACATTTTGACAAGTTTTTGACATTTGTTTGTCGCCGAGATGAGACTGCGACTAGATTTTGAACGTTTTAAATTACGAGAATTGGACTTCAGGAAAGGTGTGGAGGGACTTGGATTATGATACGGGGCCAAGAAAAATGAATAGAGAAATCTCGGGTATGCACGGCTGCTCTAGAATCCTTATCGGTAAGTGTGTTAGGATGCTTGTTAGTCTATTAATGCAAAAACGACGGAGAGGAATTGGATTGAATTAGACCCATATATAGACTATGTCCTGGATAAAACACAAATGGTACTTTCTTTCTGGGTAGGTCCATGAAGTATTACTCCAAGGATGCGAGTAAAATCGGAAGCATCGATACAACAATTACCAAAAACCAATCCACAAGCAATCCCATGAACAATTCCCTTAAGCTTATCCTCTAAAGGTGACACATCATCACTAACTAAAGAACTGGCAGCGCTAAATGATCTCTCTAAAAAATAAAGGCGACACCTAAAAGCCGAAAACCCGAACCTAATCTTCTCTCAAATAACTCTTACACAGTCGTATATTTTTTGTCACATTCGGTAACAATCCAATTCACAAATCACTTAGGGTTACATACGAACCACCGAGAAATCGGGATGTAAGTGATTGTAAAGTAAGCTATAGAGGAGCAAAATCATTGTAAGCTGGCCTGGACTAGAATTAGGTTATTCTACAGCTTACAATTAAATAAAATCTAGATTGGTTCTCGATTAAATAAACCTTAATTGTAATGGAAATTGTTAGATAAAGATATAAACCTTAATAGGTAGTACGACATGTTTATTTTAAGAATATTTAAAACGGGATTTTATTGAAATTCTCGCTTGCAATGACGTTAATTTGTTTTTGCCAACGGGATAATTGCGTAACACACTAACAGTAGCAAAGGCTTTCATTTTGACAGTTCGACAACATTCATTGCGTTACTTGCGTTGTTGAGCAAACAAATTGTTCGAACATATGAAGCAATGGATTAGCAATATCCTTCAAAATTATTCAGATTTTAAGTGATTTATAACCGACGAAAAATTTCTACTATATGGGGGTCTAGAATCATGCGCTGAATTCATGGTTACAGTTTGCACGTCGATGCCACCCTGTATAACTACTAAGACTAGTACAAGACGGTTAAGATCTCTACAAGATAGGATTACTACCAGTAGATGGATTTCATTACCCCACGTTAACAGTAACCACTGTAGTCAGACCCGTGGCACCGTCAATTGTCTTCAATCTTAGAGGTCTTCGTAAGCCGGGCCCAAGTCGATTGGTCACAAATGTGTCTAGTATGTACGAATAGTTATGTAAAACCGTTTGGAAGTGACATTAGCATGTAGCATTAGCCTCGAGTACCTCTGCCAAACTACGATTATCGCGATTGTTGAGTTTAATTTTAACTAGAGCATCAGTATTCCTGTATCTAACGAGAGAAATTTGTGGTTTTATGTTATGTTATTGCTTTACTTGCGTACGTGATCGTAGGATTTTACTTATTGGGGTTTGGATAATTTAATTAACGAATTATGTAGTAACTGATAATAATATCAGCTGATTATTGTCCCTCTGCAGGGCAAAGACCTCTCCTCATACAGAGAAGGCACGAGTATTGATATTGCACAGCCAGCAGTCAAAGTGACCTCTGCGCTGCCACCGACAACGTCGTAGAAGTCGCAAAGTTTTTGGAAAACCAGATTTAGAATACAGTCGTGCCAGCGACACGAAGAAGAAGAAGAAGGTTCTCTTCTTCGACGGTCTCTTCTCGTACAGAGAAGGCACAAGCATTGATCACCACACTTGCTCAAGACGGGTTGGCGATTTCAGACTTATATTAACTATAAGTCCAGGGGGTCTACTACGAAGTGCAAAGTGCGAATGATCGGATCGGACCGACACATGGCCGAACTGAATATTATTGAAAAATGCGAAAAAAGTTCGGATCGGCTCAGTTGGGTCGGGACCATAGTCAATATTCGAAAGAGTGTAGGATTGTAGGATCGGGACCGACCGAACCAAATAGTAACTTCGTAGCAGGAAACGGCCGAACATTAGGCCGATACCACTTCGGAGTAGACCCCTGGTTTCCCCACGATGTTTTCATTCACCGATATCAGCAATGACCAAGATAAACTCGGAAAGTAGGTACATATGAATTGAAAAAGTCACATTGGTACTTGCCCTACTAGGTAGTAAATACATATATAGGTACCTACTAGACATAATTAAAATCGCCCTATTTATCGATAAAAGCCATTGATAAGAAATAATGAGCAGGCCACCATTATTAATATTTAATTAAAAGTAAACAATTCCTAATAATTAACAAACTTCAAACGAAAGATTCAAAATAGAAAGAAAAAAAAAACAAAATAAAAAAGTTCTTTCCAAAATTCCTTTGCAATCGAAGCGTTCCATTTTCAAAACCGCATTGAACGAGAACCTAGTATAACCATTTTCGCAAGTCAACTTCATAAAAATATAAACTTAGAACCCTTAAGTTTTATGATTACCAGCTAAATAAACATGCAGCAATCCATTCTTAGACTATATCTACAGACGATCAAGACAATTTAACATCGGAAAACAAAACACGCGAACCTAATACATACACTATAATTTCTTTCAAATATTCATAGCATTACAACCTTTATAAATAAAGTCAGATAGCTGATAATCGCTTGGTCGGTTTGTACGATGGGGGTATGGTGTTGCCGTGCTGACGATAAGCGATCTCGTTACGATCGCATTACATATCGGAAGTAAGGGGTTTCTAGAAACAGGTTTTATCGTAATTTCGTCTGTGACGTCACGGTGACAGACAGTATCAAGATAGTGGCGTATTTGCTTTGTCGCAAAAAATGGTGATGTTGCTTTGCTCGTTGGATGTGACCTTTATACTATTTTACTTATAAGATTGAACAAGAAATTGAGAAAGATAGTGCCCTTTTAAAATGCTCCTAAGACAGGAATGTTATATCTTAGAGGAATGCTAAAAGGAACACAAATGACTATAAGACCAACGCCACACAAAACATATTACTGAAAGTATCCATCATTATAACATAACAACATAATCAGCCTATAATGTTCCCACTGCTGGGACACAGGCGTCCCCTCGGTGAGAGGAAACGGGCCGTAATCCACCACGCGGGCCCAGCGCGGATTGGTGGATATCACATGCCTTTGAAATTTCGGTTCTAAGACATACCGTTTTCCTCACGATTTTTTCCTTTACCGTTTTGAGAACAATGTTGATGAAATAATTTAAACAAAGCCAAGTGCCTGTCTGGGTTCGTATCTACGGCCTACAACTCGTTAACCGGGCCCGATACCACTGGGCCATCACTGCTCCAATAATAAGTAAAATATAAAAAAAAAACTGTGGCAAATAATAAGCAAAATATAAAAACAAAGTGAATGCTCTACACAAGACATGCCAAAGCGTAACAGAAACAAGTATCGAATAACACAAGTATCGTATGACCCTTTAATACGCGCTCCTTGTTGCGCAGGCGACGGCTTAAGTTACGCACGCGTACCGTTTACGAGTAAATTCTGTGTTTTTGTATATCTGAGACCTTTGCGGTGATTACAAAAGTAATAGTTATATACATACACTAGCAGCGCCCCGCGGTTTCACCCGCATAAGTTTCGATCCCGTGGGAATACCGGGATAAACTGTATCCTGTGTTAATCCTGGTTATAAACTATGTGTGTGCCAAATTTCATCCAAATCCGTTTAGTAGTTTTTGCGTGAAAGAGTAACAAATATCCATCCATCCATCCATCCATCCATACAAACTTTCACGTTTATAATATTAGTAGGATTACTTAAAAGTTAACCTAATGGGCGTTTTTATAATTTCAAACGTGACGTTATTGTCGTGGACGTCTACGTCCACGTCACGGCATCACGATAACACAGGGTAGAAAAACATCATGAAACAATATGTTTTTCTTGTGGGTGCTGGAGCCCCAAGTACCTACGGAATCGGCACCCTCGGATGAAGTTTAAATCTAACTAATGACTCATTCTTGAAAAGAAACATTGTCTAAAACAAAACAATAATTTTTGAGCCGAATAGCCGTAGCCGCCTTCAAAGCAAGAGTGGACAGACATCTTCTGGGCACGCTCGTTCCATCATAGACCTCATCCATCGCTTTCCATCACGCGTAATCGAGGCCTAGAAAAATTCAGCATTAAAACAAAATAACAATACAAATACCAAAATTCCTTAATCAAACAATGAAGTACCTAAAATTATTAATTTACTAATAGTAGTTCCAGTAACACGATGCACAAAATGCAGTGATTAAACCAGTGAGCTTTAATTAATGTTACATTGAGCTTGTGGTTTTCATACTTAGTCGGGAAAGCTCAAATTGCACGATAGATTTTAAACAGGTTAAACTACCATGAAATGCGCTACTAATAATTAGAAGCACAAATAGTTAGGCAAATAAAATGAAGTTAGTAAATTAGTATTAACCATGGAATTAATTAAAGTAACTTCCTACTAATATTATATAACGTGAAAGTTTGTATGGATGGGTGGATGGATGGATGGATGGATGTTTGTTACTCTTTCGCGCAAAAACTACTAAATGGATTTGGATGAAATTTGGCACACAGATGGTTTATAACCAGGATTAACATATAGAATACTTTTTATCCCGATATTCCCACGGGATCGAAACTTATGCGGGTGAAACCGCGGGCGCCGCTAGTTATACATAATTACAGATAGAAATTAACACAGGAAAATGTTTATATCTTCTGTGTTATTTTATTTAATAAACTTCTATTCATCATCATCATCATCATTTCAGCTGAAAAACGTCCACTGCTGGACATAGGCCTCCCCGGAGCATCGCCACTTCGACCGGTTCTGTGCTTCTCGCATCCAGTGGATTCCTGCAGCAACCACAATTTCACCAGGTCATCAGCCCACCTTTTGACCACCTTTCAACGCTACGTCTCCTCCAACAACTCCTTTTGTATGCATTAAAATCAAAATCATAAACTATTTTATGCGGAAAATCAGCAGTTTTTTTGAACGTGAAAAGTTAAAAAAGGCAGCCCTCAAAACGCCCACCCTTTAATAACGACGTCTTAAGGTACATACTTAATGCTCATGTTAGCTCCTACTAATAAGTTCTCATATTTCCAATTATCCTCATTAATATAACACCTTTACACAAAGATTTATATGTCACACAGCAGCTAAACACATTAAAGACGAGACAAAGAAAAACGAAGCGAGAAAATCTAAAGGAAATGTCGCGCTCGATATTGAATTTCAATATCAAGTCCGGGGGATGGGAAACGTGTTAGCAACGACGTAACAATGTACGAACGATGCACAAGCAATGCTGTTACATAACATAATATCACACCTTGTTACCACGAAGGGTAGGGTAAAGGTGTACCTTTAGTACCACCACATTTCGTCAGTTACGTTCATAGAAATGTAAAAAACAGAAGAAGTGGCAAGGGACAACACAGACACGCCGTCTGTGTCGTCGCGGAATGTTCAAAATGACCATGTTCCACCAACGTCGTGAAAAGGTTATACCTGATGCCATAGATAAAATTACGAAAGTCATTCATCTCGGAAATGACCGGTTAAAAAAAATGTCATTTTTGAGTGCGCAATTTAAACATTATTTTAAATCTTCTCAAGGGTCTTCGACCGAATTTAAACGTCATCTTTTTTGGTCTTCCAACCGGATTAAAACGGTTGACAGATTGTAAAATTAACTATACAGGGTGGCTGGGACATCGACGCGCAACCGCTTACCATGGATTCAGTACATGATCCTGGACCCCCCTGCGTTGAAATTTTTTGTCGGCTTTTTCTTAATTTTTACGTTTTTTTCTGCATTTTTTTTTAAACTATGAACTGTATAAAATCATTATTTCTATCTAACCCAATGAGATTTTTAATTAATAAATAGTAAATTCACTTGTTTCACTTAAAACAGCAATGTAAATAAAACTCGTAAGGGCAGCGCGAGGTATCGCGGTAGGTAGCGCGCGCGCGCACGCCATCCGCGGATCGTTTCGATCCCGTGGGAATATCGGGTTAAAAAGTATCCTATATATGTTAACCCTGGTTATAAACTATCTGTGTGCCAAATTTCATCCAAATCCGTTCAGTAGTTTTTGCGTGAAAGAGTAACAAACATCCAACCATCCATCCATACAAACTTTTACGTTTATAATATTAGTAGGATATAAACCATCCATTTTTTTTTAACATAGATCTTTATTCCCATTATTCCCACAAAAAAACATTACCCTTCTACGAGTATTGGGCTCCACCGCAGTCAGGTAAAAGCGCCCAACCAGGAAATCAGTCTAATTTTCACTCAGTTCAAAAGCAACTTTGTCCAACTTTCCTGTACTACTGGTCGGAAAGTTGAATATCATAGCAGTGGGCGCCACATTCACGGGGCTATTACATACAGGGCTATCTACTCGGAGCTATTTGGACGGGGCTATTATACACGGGTGTGGACTTATGAATATTAGATCGGCGTATATAATGCGCTTTACTGGACACATTTGCACTGGATTATGTAAATGATTGGGATAATATGTTTGAGAAATGTCGTTTATAGTTGGAGTGGTTTCTTATTGGGTAACTTGCGGGTTTTGCGTTTTAATGCAGCAATTCGAAACTGTTAGGTTGGAGACAATGTAGGGTGGCAGGGAAATCGACGCGCAACCACGGATTCAGCACATGATAAACTCAGAGGGGTCGGTTATTTAAAAAACATTGCTGTATACATTTTGACCGCCTAAGTATTGCACTTGTCTATGTCTGTTTTTTTTTATAACCAATGAAAAATTTCTACACTCTGGGGTCTAGCTTAATCATGTGCTGATTTTATGGTTACCTACAGTTTGTACGTCGATATCCCTGCCACCCTGTATAAAACAGTAGGAGCTTTTTAATCTGCTGTCTAATTTAGATAACTACAAGACTAGAAGACACATGTCTTCGATTTTCTTGTTTCTAAGACATGCCAATTTCCTCACGATGTTTTCCATCACCGTTTTGAGAGCAGTGGTGATGAAATAATTTAAACAAAGTAAAGCCTGTCTAGGTTCGAGCCTACGACCTACAACTCGTAAGTCGCGGCCATTTCTACTGGGCCAGCACTGCTCCGCAGAAAACGAATACTTACTAAATAAAAACTACAAAAGAAATGTCCATAAAATCACATCAAACATAGTTACCAATTTATTTAAACAGCTCTTAGAATTTCCTTCCGAAAATTGTACCTTTATTGTGCAACTAATGTATATTGCTGGTATATAATGGATGTCGGCGCGCCAACAAGATGGCTCGTTATTATATTGACAGGCAATCGGGGAAGTGCCCTATAACAGGTTACGTGATGGTTATCGGAACATACATTATAAACACATATAATTTTAACTGTAGTAGCGAAGGAAATGAACACAATGTCAATGTAATGTAATGTATTCTGTGTTCAGCCATTGGTCCCGGCTGTCATTCGTGGACCTTTGGCAGTCGTTACGGGATGTCAGAAGCCCAAAATCTGACACCGGACTTACCAAGAGGTATCGTATTACCCAGTAACTGGGTTGTGGAGGTCAGATAGGCAGTCGCTCCGTGTAAAATATTGGGATTCAGTTGCATCCGGTTAGACTGGAAGCCGACCCCAACATAGTTGGGAAAAGGCTAGGCAAATGATGATGAGCGAAGAAAATGTACCTAATCTCCTAATCTGCTAGTGATTTTAGCGATAGGAAACAATAAGTCTGGAAGCGTTCTTGTCCGTCCTGACGTGCAGCTGCCGACTATTTCTGTTTTATCCTCGTGATTATATATCTATTTTGTTTTTTTATTTTATTATTCGAGTTAACTGGTCTTTCGGTACGCTCGTGTTTCTTTGACAAATACCTGAACCCATTTTTCTTTTCATTTCATTCTAATATTGTGACACCGTTTTAGAAAGAAAGAAAGAAAGAAAAAGTATTTATTGCGACTCGTACAGGATTATAAACTAAACTAAACACAGTTGAAAATAAAAAAATAGAACAAATATTTATAAAAAAAAAAAGTAATAAAAAATAAAATGAAACAGAAAGTCCTATACGAGGCGAGGTTTTAATAATCTTTCATCATCTTAGTGGCTGCCCAGTGGTAATGACCCCGACTTACGTGTCGTCGATCGTAGGTACACTTTGGAATTGGCAACTAACCTTCTAAGGCAATTGAATAGTACATACCTACATAACATACATAATCAGCCTATAATGTTCCCACTGCTGGGACACAGGCCTCCTCTCTGTGAGAGCGCGGGTCCAGTGCGGGTTGGCAGACGTCACATGTCTTCGAATTTTTGGTTCTAGGACATGCCGGTTTCCTCACGATGTTTTCCTTCACCGTTTTGAGAGCATTGGTGATGAAAATTAAATAATTTACACAAAGTAAAGCGCCTGTCTGGGTTCGAACCTACGACTTACAACTCGTAAGTCGCGGCCGCTACCACTGCGCCACCACTGCTCCAAAAGTACCTATAAAAGGTTTAATTAAAGAAAGTTCCTCATTTTTTTTACTTTCTCAGGACATGCAAAGCCAATGCATTTTAATTAATTTAGTGTCAAATTAATGTTTGTGGCATGTAAACAAAACACCAAAACTCCACACATTAACGTATGTGTAAATGAAATCTAATTAAGCTTCTAGGAAATCTCAAGATAGCAAATAAACACGGAATTCTAAACATTTTTGCGCTCTGTTTGTTACAAGAGAATTAATTAAATTCTCTATACGTACGGAGCCAGGAGCAAATTATATAATTTTAATGGGATTCCTGGCCCTTACGTAACACATTTGATTTAGAGATACGTACTTACACCAGTGCGTCCTCCCCGTCATGACGTATGGCGCCGAAACGGGGACAATGACGGTCGGGCTAGTCCACAAATTCAAGGTTGCTCAGCGCGCTGTGGAGCGAGCTATGGTCGGAGTCTCGTTGAAGGATAAATCAGGAATGAAATTATATGGAAAAGAACCGGAGTTACCGGCATAGCTAGCAGAGAAAGCACACCGGGAAAAAAAAAACGGACAACAGACGAGTCCTGGAGTGGAGACCGCGAATCGGCAAGCGTAGTGTGGGACGCCCCCCAGTTAGATGGACGGACGAGCTTAAGAAGGTTGCTGGGACGGACTCGATGCTGAAGGCGGAGGACGGGTTGTTGTGGCGCAGCCTGGGAGAGGCCTATGTCCAGCAGTGGACTGCGATAGGCTGAGTTGATTGACTTACACGTATTTTCGACGAAAAGATTAAGAAATACACATCTTGTTTTTATCTATTGAAAACCATTAGAAGCGTAACAATATGTTCTTTCTTTATTTCTTTCTTTCCTTCCTTCTGTCTTAGATTACGTTTAAACATTACTTGTCTTATGCTTTAACATATATTTACAAATTTATCTTGACATTCCCATTTAATACATGATATTTTAATTTTTTATTATTCTTGTGACATTATTATTTGCTAATGTTTTATTATTATTTGCCACGGCGAAATTACCAAAATTTCTTATACCTACCGTATTCTTTAACGTACCTTAGTACTCAGAAAAAACAACAACGATTATAAATGATACATATTAACCAATAAATCGAACAAATCGAACACAATACCGTCATAATTCGCACATTTCATTAGACAGCTTCCACGCCGTATAAAAGGTAGAATGTTACCCTCACGCCAAACGCATAAAATATCGACAGTTAATTTATAAATTAGATTCTCCGAAGGTATATAGGGCATAATAAACCTTCAATGCCAAGTCAGCCGTAAAACCTTTTGACCTTTTTGGTAGGTACAGTGCAGCACGTAGGCAGGTAACAAAACCAGTATACACTGGCCGCGTATTCCATTGAAACTTCGTACTATGCTAGACCAGCTCAAGGTCAGTGTTGCCATCGACGAGCGAACTGTACCTACTATGAAAACGATGACAATTAATAATACAATTTTATATCCAAGCGATCGTTATTGAAGCTAAGTACATACCTACCACCCATTTAAGAGGATTATGAAGATTCGTTATAATTCTGTTAAGTGGCGATATTTTTAATAATTTCATTACTTAATGGTAATAAAGGTGAAGACAGACTTTAATCTAGCTACTTTATTCTGGCTTAGAGGAATTAGAGCAACCGTAATGAATTTCTTAAGGCTTTTCCTTGGAAAAGATGTTTTATTTATCTTAAATTCTACAACAGTAGGTAAATAAAACCGGTTTTGTTCAGTTCTATTTCTGTGAAGCCTGTTTGAAAAAGTCTTTCTTGATGTTTTTGTTGACATATTGAAAATCTTGAAGAGATAATCTCCTGTTAGCTTTACCTATAAATAGTATAAACAAAGCCTCTTTTCGTGTCTTTCTATGTGGCCGTACGCATCGGATTTTGTTTCTGTTTCCCCCATCATTTAGAGAGTTTATTCCAGAAAGGTTTATGTACATAAAACATTAGGTAATGTAGGTAATATTATATAATAAACATTAGGTAATGTAATAATAAGGGGTGGTATCCACAACTACAAGGCAAGCGCGTATTTTGTATACGGGAATAAAACATTAAAATTTAGGACATATAACAAAGAAATCTCGATAGTTTATCAAGCTGTAAAAACCGAGTGAAGCAGGAGCGGGCCGCAGGTTTTATAAATAAAAGACGGTAAAATAACATCAACAAATTCACTAGAAACAGCTTCAACATTAAACTCTATGGGACATCAAAACGTACGTCAAACCAACAAAATAAAAGTAAATGAATTCTTAAAAAGACATTTATTTTTACATAAAATAAACTTAAGCGAGTAAATAGGACGTAAAGATACAAAGCAGTTTCGTATCGACTGTGTACCTAAGCATTAGTACATAAGTCTTTATTTACACGACGCGGGGCAAAGCCTAGCCTTATTTACTAGTGCCGAGAATCCCTTATGTAAGCATCGATCGGCTGATGTTGACTACCGCTGAATAAACTAACTGTTTTTGTTGTTTGACTGTATTTAGTTACACGATTGTAAAATGTTAGTTTAGTAAATGAATCCATAATTATAAAAGGCTTTTAGTTTAGGCACTATTTTTGGCAAAAGAGTCAGCATCGCCGAACAACGTGGCAATGCTGCCAGCCTTTTGGGCGCTTTTCCTGTTGACAGCGATGTGGAAGAATTTTTTGATGCCCTATGATTATTTATCCTCTTCTTTTCATACACACATACATGTACATATAATTAATATTATTTTAGGTCTGTAGGCAATAGTTACTTATCTAACAAAAGAATCAAATATTCGCAAGAAAACTCAGATTTCAAGTATGACATCCTTTCGCTTTTACGACTCATTGAGTTTCTAAAGACAGATCTCATGATAGTATAGTAATATTTAACTTAGGTATATCTTTTAATGTAAACAAAGCGGATCCAGCGGGGGATAAGTTAGGAGCGCCGATATTAACAAGACCAATGTTGGCCCCGACACAAACCGGAAAAATAATATATTTGATATCACGACCTTTTTCACCCGACCAAGCAACGTTAAAAGCTCTCATCGTGAAATTTAAACAAAAATAAATACCCCGCAAATATTTATATCAATATAGAGTGCAACATCAATGGCAGTGGATCCGCATCGGCTCGTCCATCATCCCTTATAGGCCGTAAAACAAATACAACGTGCAAACTATATCTTGGTAGACGGTGAAACACGGTACTAAATGTAAATGTACTGAAATTGACATAATATTGACATTTCTCTTCACAAACCGAACCACCAGGAAGTATCAAGATAAACTATATAACGTAAAAATAGAGAGACATCATGCACAGTAAACAAATTCAATACGTTCCAGGAATTTGAACAGTAATGAAAAATTGTTTTCTACGCCATCGATCGTAGCGGGCCTACGAGCCGCCGGCTACGCGCTACGGTGCTACGCCATTACTTGTAGCGTAGCAGCGAGACAATAAGGTTTGTGATTGAAACGTACTTGTGTTGGATTCTTTGTTCCATTTAGGTTTTTTTATGGACAATTGAAATGATAGTCTATAATTTCAGATTTTAAGTAAAGGCATTTTATGTGGAAAATGTTTTAGAAATAATAAGTTAATTACACATACATACATCCTTACGTACATGTATATGTAATTAAACCGTTTTCCTCAGTGTAATTTACTAGATAACAAGTTGGAATAATTATGTAACTTAATTATAGATTTACTTCCAGATTTCCTTATCATAGGTAGTTGCTACCTAATTACGGAACAAAATATGAAGTAAAATATTAGAAGTTCTTCGCGATTCCTTTGTTATTAAATGATTATCACAGTTCGATGAATACAAACTCGGAAGAAGTTCGAAATCATATTCTGCGTGAAATTAAATACCGACATTAATTTATTAAGCGTAGGGAGCAATTTATTAATGACAACCATTTCGACAAGAACACCAAGCAAGAATAGGCATAATTGCTTTACAAATAGAGTTGAGAATCGCTTAGTAACAGCCCCGAAACTCCAATAAAATAATTTACTCATTCACTACTTGTCTCACAACATACTGACAAGGAACAAGAAACAATCTTAACTCACTCAGTCCAAAAACGTCGCAAATAACACAAATAACGTTCCATATAAGGTTCTCACCTGTACCCCAGGTGCCGGGCCCCGGGGTACGGGGGCACCCAAGGCCCCACGTTTCTTCCAACGGTGCCTTTAATTATACCACTTAAGGTCTCTTAATTAAATCCCTGGGTGACACGTATATTCGTTCACGGGATTTATTTGCTGTTCCCGTGAAATTGTATGAAGTGACACTTAAGTAGAATGTGCAGGAATTGTTGTCGCTTATGTGTAATTAGCCGTGTTAAGGCTGTTTTACACGGGTTTGAGTAATTACCTGGTTTGTAGTAACAAACTCACCGACTAAACAACAACTAAACTAGACTGGTTACTATAAAGGTCGTCTGTATGGTAAATAGTTGTAAATCAGGCTTTTTATTAAGTAAGTAGGTAGTGCCTCATAATAATTCCAAGTTTCAAGTAGAATCAGACGTGTAATGTTCGTTTGACGTGTATAGGAAAAGTACAGTTCTGTTACATTTTCTTTGATTTCCATATCCATATTCAAAGTGCAATTTAGCATGGAAATATCCTTTATAAAATAATATAATCAGATAGCAGCAGTAGAAGTCATACTTACAGTAATTTAAATAAACTCGCTTGCTCCACAAAACGCTTTACGACATGCAAATCATCACTTACTTCAAACTCGTAATTTCACATTACTCAGACTCAGGCGTTCTCGTTACTTTGATATTAAGCCCCACTTTCGCAAATTACCTGGAAAAATAAAAAATAAAATATTAGAAGAGAGATCGGACGCAGTAAGTCAATCATCGAGCGCTGACATATGAACACGGCAAGGGGCAGACTGTTTGGCGTGGCGCGCGGGGCATGCCGGCTCAATTCTAAATTGGTCGAGTTATATGCGTTCGCGCCGACGACCACGCCGCATGCGAAATTAGCGTCAGAGCACGCCCCGTGTCGTTACCCCGCCGCGCACACATTAAATTATTTCGAGAACGTTTGCACATGTTCCTTTACACGTTATAACTTATAAACTTAACACACGCGACGTGATTGCAGTACAATTAGCGCGAATGTATCAACCAACTTAGTCCGCAAGTTGTTTTACGAGCGCGCCGCCGCCCGCTCCTATTGACAATGGAACGATAAATTTTAACATCGCTGCGGCTAACTTTCTCTATAATAAAACGCAACACGACAGTTATTGCTGTCATTTCGCTGGATTCAACATTTGCCTCGTCTAATTGAACGACAGACAATATAACCGATGTTTTAATGCTCAATACGCCGCGCATGGCAACCAGACTCCGCGGCATGTTCGATACAAGGCGGAGTTTTTTGAACGTCGGCGTGCAAAAAAGTCAACTAAGCGATACGAGGCACGCAGATTTGTAAAGGAACAACAAGATAGGAGCGCGCCGAGTCGAGGAACGGGTTCCGTTCGTGAGAATGCACGCTAATGTATGCGGCATAAGAACACAATGCGCCCGCCGCGGCCGCACGAGCGCCGCACCCACACCCGCGCACTCAGTTCACAATTAAACACGAATAATAAAATCACCAAGAAAAAGCCGGACAATGCAGTATTGTGGCGAGAAGTGATAACGATTAATACGGCTAAAATGACAGCTGCACGCGCGGCCCTGTCGCATGCAACAAGAGCTCGGTTCGTTAGAGCTACAGATTTAAAATAAAACTCTCCGCGGCGGGAACAAAAAGAAGAACCTGCGGTACGAAGTAGGCGCTTGACCTGCGCGCTGAAATGACATCATCGCGGAACGCGCTGAAGCTAAAACGATCCTTGCCAAATTGTAATAAGAATTAATTTTGCGCGACGCGGCATACGCTTCCAGCTTTTTGCAATCGCCCGTTCCGGCTGCACTGACGTTTTATTTCAATTGTCTCTGCGGGTGGATTGCCCTATTTCGAGAGTGCATTCGCGAACAATTTTCGCCCAATCAAATCTAGTGCACTTGTGATTACCACAGCCCGGCAACGGGTCGCGAGTAATTGGCGGAAATCATAATTGTTTGAGTGCATAGAACAACTAACATTGTTTCAATTATCATCTCGGAACGGGACAACAGACAAATGTTGCTCAGACGTTCATTAAAAGCTCTTTATCTGTGCTCGCGATCAAGCAGATATCAAATTATAAAGCTCCGGTTGGTTTAATGAGCGGTAATCATGTTACAGTCAAGGGCTGTCGTTCGTTGATTGAGTTAAATTAGTTGTGATTGCGGATCGGGTTACGGTCGCCGGTCGCCGCAGACATCCGATTTTCTACTTAGTTGCCTTTTCCTTGCATGCAGCAGACGAGGCGGCGCGGGCGCGCTGCGACCTGACTAATAACACTTTACAGCAGGATTATGCAAAATAATACCAAAGTACACTCACCGACGGCTGTGGAATCTCAATTTGTGAACTCAACATGTTTTCGTACGTGATTTGGAAGAGCGCCCGATACAGATTGAGGTTTTATTAACAGGGAATATAAAAGTACTCGAGCGTAATCATCCGATGTATTGATAGATGGAGGCGAGCGGTGTTTGTTTGGCAAACAATTGATTTATTAATAAGCAAACGTTGCAGGCTCGTAATAATTTACGGCGCCTACAGCCGTATAGCCGGGGAACACGCTACAAATCTCCGTGTAATCCTGACAAACTCCAGTCAGATAGCGCGTTGTCAGCATATATAGCGCCGGACGCGGGCCGGACAAGGCACGATCGATATAATTCGCTCCCGCTACTTATTTACCCAACCCGGCCTGTAATTAAAACCAAACAATGGCCCAACTTAATCAGCGGATTCAGTTTAAAACATAGTCATTACGAGTTATAATGAAAACGTAACATAAAGGCAGTTACAGAACAGATAGAATGACAATGTTATTACTACGAGTCACGCTATGCTATTAAAAACAATTAAAAGTAGGTTAACTATAACTAAAACTGATCACTATCTATCTAAATACAAGATTTCAAACGATTATATTCTTTATCCCAAACCATTTGAATGGAAATGGCAAAATATTTGAATGGCATGAATTCCAAAACTTTGTTCGTATCTTACAATTCATTTGGCTGCTATTTGCAAATGAAACAAAATCGCCTGACAAAGGATTTTGATCCAACAGGGATACAAACACAGGATTTCAATTTAAAATGAGAATGCTTGCCCTAAAACAGGAAACATTAGGATCGGCCCTTTAAAGAAGACTCTATTTCCATCTTAATATTGCAAATACCTTTCGGGTCTCGTGACAGACGATTTGGGATTCTGAACGGTGGTAACAAGTGCCATAGTCGCTTGTCAACGTGTCGATACGTTCAATTCTTGAATAAAGCCGAACTAATCAACTAACAGCCTGGTAAAGTGACCGGCTGGACATAAAATATTCAATGTCCGTCAGCTATGCACTTTCTGTATTAATGCGAGCGCCAATATGCAAATTATTTGAAAATAGCTTCTATTATAAACTTTGCTAAGTACGGAATATCACGACTTGATATTCTTAGAAGGAATAGGCACATGGCCTGACTGCATTGAGTCAGTCATATGTTCACTCAGTTTAGATAGTATCAGTCTAAGGGCTGATTTAACCAAAGTCATGTCTTTTATCCTTGGAATAAAAATAGACATCTGACATTTCTAGTATGGAAATACTGACAAATATTCATTTATTCTCAGGATAAGACTTATTCTAGGTATAAAAGTTTGGTGGAATTCGCCATACTTAAGTGGCAATAGAGGCCCAGTGGTACCGGCCGCGACTTACGAATTGTAGATCGTAGTTTCGAACCCCGACAAGCGCTTTACTTTGTATACATCTTCACCACTGCTCTCACATCGTGAGGAAACCGGCATGTCCTAGAACCAAAAATTCGAAGACATGTGGCATCTACCAACCCGCACTGGGCATGCGTGGTGGAGTACAGCCCACTCCCTCTCACAGCGAGGAGGCCTGTGTCCCAGCAGTGGAGACTTTATAGGCTGATTATGCTTTCAGTCTTTTGTAAACGGGTACTGAAAATATTCTTAAAAAAAATCCCTGTGTCTATAATTTCGGGACCAAAAAACGAACTGAACCTCACACTCGTAAGTCAAAAACCACATAGCAATAACTAAACTCATGAAACTAAAATCTACGTACTTAAATAAACATGTCAATGTAAATGATACACGTAAAACATGATATCTACTGCATATTGAAATATATAAAGATCAAATATTATAATATAGGTCCACTGGACTCTAAACTGGACTTATTTCCAGTCTCAAATATTATAATATTCAGTCGCAGCTGGTTAGACGGAAATCCGAGATCAATTTACTTAGAAAAGGGGAGGCGGATGTTGATTGGAACTTCTAAGTGCCAATTTCACGAATGAAATTGAACGCAATCAGTATATCTAAACTTCGTTCAAGAGCTGTCAGTGTCAATATTCCATAACAATGATAACATTGATTCCACTGTCCTTTTAGCTACTAACATTTATATCTAGAAACCTACCACGAAGTGCAAAGTTCTACGGCTCACCTCGCTGTACTGCCGTCACCACATCACGCTGGCAGAATAGTTGACATCGGCTCTGTCGCCAAAAAAAGAAAAAGAACCACTGATAGCTCTTAAACATGATTTAAATGTGCTGAGGGGCAATTTTCGTAATTTTAAGAAAGTTCACAGTCTGAACTAAGTGTCAATCTGTCAAAAAAACCTCTAATTTCCCTACATTTTTGATATTGATTGTCACTGAGATGGGATTGCGACTAGATTTTGAACGTTTTTAAATTATGGGAATGGACCTTCTGATCGCGTTCTGTTCATTGGTGATATCCATCCTAAGTAATCGTCTAGAATTTCATTGTCCCGCCTGTTTCAAAGTCAAAAATCAATATAATATATGTATTTTGTTTCACATAAACCTACATGGGCACTTATGAAACGTCAGAAGCTAGGTGCACGGTTCCAATTGGTCGTTTCCTATGGAGAAGAGCCGGCCAGAAACTCCACGGTTACTCTTTTAAAAATAATTGACTTTTACAATGTTTTCAAATTACAGTGTTAATAGGTATGGAAGGACCTTAGATATCCGTGGGGAGGACAGTGACAGGGTGTTGCAAATTCATTACTGGTCACGTAAAAGTTCTTTTGGCTGAGGAAGCGGTAAATCTTCTTAAAACTTCAACTGAATCTAGATTTTAACTTCGAAAAATGATACTCGGCTAAGTGTTTCTTGAAAACTTAAGGATTTCTCGACTGCTTTCACAGCTTTCGTTTATGATTTAGTTATTAATAAGTAGGTAGGGATAAATATCAAAATTAATATTATTATAATTCAAACGTTATGAATAAAATGAACGTACATAGTTTGTAATAACTCCTCCGCTCAGTAAAACTTAATATCTAGGCATAAATCATAAAAGCTATTTCAACACAAGATTTCTACTTTGTGTTCCTTCCAATCTTTTCTAAGAACCAACACTTTCGAGTTACTTAGCTCAAAATGAGAAATCTTCAGTCATATTTTTCCTTTTTACAGCTAGGTAATATGTACGCGAGTGTACGTAGAGTTTTATTATAGTAGGTACTAGTAAAATCTAATCTATGTATACATCTAAATAAAATTTAAGTGTCTATTTGTAATGTCAAAATATCAGATGTTTACGGAATGCATAATGAAAGTATAACCAGTACTTATAAAAAAAAAACAATTTTTTTTTCTCTGTCCGTCTGTTAGTTTGTTTCTCCGAAACGGCAGGACCGATTTTGACAGGCCTTTATTGGCAGATAGCTGATATTTATAGGAGTTTGAACTGAGACTACATTTATTTTAGAAAAAGAAATAGGGTTCCGCGAAAAAAAAAACCTATGAAATTAAATTGTTTTACGACATGTACGCGAATGCGGTCGCGGGCACAGCTAGTAAATTGTAAACCAATAATAAATTATCATTAAGTACCGATAGAATTTTATGCTAAATCCTCAAGTAAAAAATCAACTCAATCTCATGTCAGCGACATTATACTCAGTAAAATAAAATCCTCGAAGGTAGACATCGATTTCCAATTAACTATGCTACGTATACATCGGTGACGTCATTAACCGTCGGCTGACGTCATTAGCCCTCCTTGCGTTACCGTCATTCATATCAGCCTTTGTCTTTTAATGGACGGGAATGAAAGACTTTCGTTAATGGTGGAGAGCCTTTTGTGTTCGTTTGTACTTTCGTCTATAGATTTGGTTGGTGTAGCGAATTCTATGGACATTTTCTGGGTGCATTTTGGTTTGTTTACAACAGTGTTATTTTGGTAAAATAAAATTAATTTTGCAGTTTTAATCAAATTAAAAAATAAACGCACGGCTCAGTGGCATAATTTTTAGATATTTCTTTAGTTGATTGAATTCTCTTTATTATCATTACATAAAATATGACGCTCAAACTTTGAGAATTATACGACTTAAAATATTTTTTGAGCTCTGTTTTACGAATGTTTAATTCGTAAAACAGAGCTCAAAAACTATTTTAAGATCATGATACTATTTAATTTTTTATGAGATATGTTTGAATAAGTCGTTACTTTGAACATTTGACAATACACTCTAATTTTTTGACTTGTGATATGTACCAATACGCCTGACTGTGCGACAAAAAAATGAGCGTTTTACGGAGTCCTACGTTTGGGCAGCGCCTTAAGTGAGAGATTGAGTAATAAATATTGGATAGAGAGCCTACCTACTTAAAAACGAGACTGCTGAATTGATTACTGAGCAAGAAAAATAGAGCCTATTTTGAAGACTACCACTGTTTTCAGCAGAAAGTACGATGTTTTGTATCGTGTGATATTACGTAACGTAAATAGTTAGGAGAGGAGCAGTGTTCCCATTCCAGCTGACATGATTATGTCAATGATGGGGGTAGGGTTGGAAAAGGGTCTCCTTTTCCAATCCTACACTCATCTACAAACCTATAGGCATAATGAGCATAATCAGCCATATAATATGTTCCCACTGCTGTGACACAGACCTCTTCAGGGTGAAAATCTATACTCTTGACACTTGTCAACCCTAAACTTCACAACTCCTTTATGAAGAGACCAAAGTCCGCTTCCAGTGACGTCTCGAGTTCGCCTTGTCAAAGGAGCGAAGTTCGATCGCGGAATGTCTCGTCCGTTGCCGTCGGTAACCGGAGCGGATTGAAGGGTGTTGACTCGACGGCACGACGGCTCGGCAGGAGCCACGTGGTGCGATAACGCGTCCAGTTCAAACGATGCAATAGAGTCGAGAATCGTCTGCAATTCTCCTTAAGGAACTTGGAAGCACTTTGTGTAAGTTCTATAGCTAATCGTCTGCCTTCCACTGCTTCGTGGCTGTAAAACCAGTCAGAAAGTCTGCACTTATAACTTCGTAAGGCTGATTCTTTATTTCATCGACGATTCATCAGCTTAGTGCTACTCAGTTTCAAATATGAACAACCAGTGTGTTAAGATAACTAACTAATGCACAGGAGAGTTTGTGAGCTCCTAAAACAAATAACTGCACTGAGGGTTTTATTTATAAACGTTGTTTAAAGTTAAGTGCAGTGCCCAGTGGAAACGGCCGTGACTTGGTTCGAACCCTAACCGGCGCTTTACTCTGTGTAAATTATTTCATCACAACTGCTCTCAAAACGGTGAAGGAAAACATCGTGAGGAAACCGGCATGTCCTAGAACCAAAAATTCGAAGACATGTGACATCTACCAACCCGCACAGGGTCCGCGTGGTGGATTACGCAGTGGGAACCCGGCAGTGGGACCATTATAAGCTAATTATGCTTAAAGTTAAGTAAGTAAGTAAGTAAGTAAATCATTTATTTGCGTAAAACATGGTATACATTGATGTTAATATTATTACAGTAGCTCAACATGTTTCGCTTAGATATAACATAGCATGCAAAAAATTTCCATTTTGACAAAAGGAATCAACATCTCACATCCATAAAATCTTTTAAACTGTAAAAATTACATTCATTAAGCCACTTGTGTAATTCTATCTTAAATTTCCTAGAGTTCAATGTAATAGTATAATGTAGATGAGTCTGTTTAACAATTACTTTTTGACGACGTTTCGAAGACAATTACATCAAATTTTGTGACGTAAACGCGTTACAGTCCATTAATTTGATCCATTTAAAGAGCAACTTATTACTCCTTCAATGGATAAATTCCTATCTAAAGTTTTCCTCACAACGTGATACAGAATAAACCTTCGCGCTACAAATATGGCGCTAATCAAACCATCTTTATCCATCCCATATCTTCCAAGCTCCACGATGCTAAGCACGCGATGCGCTAAGTATAATTAAAACCATTCAGCTCAATGCGAACTGACGTTAAAGAGTTCCACCTTACTTGGGAGCTGCATAAGTACTAGTACTGGGAAAAGTAAGATGGTATGCCATTGACGAAGTCTTAGGCGCTACAGATGTTAATAGAACTCGGAATTGTTAGGTGGATCGTGAAAATGGGTTGAATTGTTAAATGATTTTAATTAATGTATTTAAAACACTACACTATTATAATATTGGTTCGTAGAAGGCATTGGCAAATGAATGGTGAATGTATGGTGAGATCGCTAATGACAAAGAGGGCCGAGTTTTAAGAATAGAATAGAATTTTCTTTCTATTGATTATTCGAAAGTTCTTTTCGTTTTCAATATGTTATCCTATTTTTCTTTGCCATATGCAGCGTTCCACAAAATCGGCGAGTCAGTGACTCCCGGTAGTTGGGGTAATCTTAGCTAAACTGGTATTTATATCTTCACCTACTATGTTATAAAAGATTCTGCTTGTATCTTTATAAACCAAAACATATAAAAAAGTATAATATACGCGTGGCCGGTTAAAAAGGAGATTCTTTGTTTCAACGTCATTATTATTTATTGATCGAGTTTATTATGTATGACAAGCAAACAATTTAGAATATCTACATGCTATAAAACAAAGTCCACCACCCCGCGTCTCTCTGTCTGAACGCGATAAACTCAAAAACCGAACGGATTGTCATACGGTTTTCACTAATGGACAGATTGATTCATGAGGAAGGTTTAAGTGTATAATTCATTAGAGTT
Organism: Apamea monoglypha; assembly: GCA_911387795.2. Lineage (NCBI taxonomy): Eukaryota > Metazoa > Arthropoda > Insecta > Lepidoptera > Noctuidae > Apamea > Apamea monoglypha. The sequence goes on from OU426916.1 coordinate 14,495,964, forward strand.
TTGTGGAAAATTGATTGTTGAAGACTTCGGAAAAAAATCATGCCTACTAGCGACATGTGCGCCGCGTAAACCAATAGAGTTATATGAAAACAGTGGGGATATTTCCCGATATACATGCGGACGAAGCCGAGGCAAAAGCTAGTTTGGTATAGATATAGTTTTCCTCCATGTTGCGAGATAAGTGGTAGTTTCCTGTCTATTGTTAGACGCTTTACTCTTTGAGAAAGGAAGTCCTCAATAAAATACAATTTCACTGAAAAGTAAAATACATTTACAGATAAATTCACATTAAACAAAACGAATATTAAAACCGATTCCAATAAACCAAACAACAAGGGAACACTAGTCGCCGCATTTAATCTCACCTGCATCACTAATGAACGTTTAATTAATATGCGCACAACATTCGCATCAAGTATGAATGATAAATGTTAATAACGCGACCATTATTCAAGCCAGTACTAGTAACTAGTAATAGAACGGGTATTATAATGTAGTATACTAGCTATAAAGTATTTACTGCTTGATGGTACAAGTATTCATTCTTTATGACAGTACGTCATGTGGGGAGTGGGTACTGTAATGGCTGCATGAATAATTTCCACGTACCTACGTAACGTTAGAGTTAGTGAATTTTGTATCGGGAGTATATATGTGAGAGATACTAAGAACCGGAGTGGCCGACATAACTTGCAGAGTAAGCAAACTGAAGTGGCAGTGGGCTGGCCATGTTTGTCGAAGGACCGATGGCCATGTTTGTCGAAGGACGGATTTGGATGCGGTTTTCACCATAATTTAGAGAATTTATTCCGGAAGGTTTATGTGTGTAATATTTTAATATTAAAGTTATATCTAATAAACAAATCTCGATGTTTTTACGACTTGTTTTTATTAAATTGAAGAAATGAACATTTTACAATAACATCATCTGCGTAGCGTTTCCCCAAGTATGTTGCTTCCAGTCATGGATGCAGCTGAATAACAGTATTTTAAATGGAGCGACTGCTTATCTGACCTCCACAACCCAGGTACTAATAAGATATCCTTTGAAGACTGGTTGTCAGACTTTCGGGCTTCTGACGACGCGAAACGACTGTCATTTTGCAATGACATCAAAATGTAATAAGAACTTAGGACTATTGTATTTTCGGTTCAAAATTCACTAACATTAATGATACGGTAACGTCAATATTATTGGTGCAAGGCAAATGGTGTCGCCAGTACATTGGAAGGAAGAAGTACAAATAAAGTGGTACGAAGAAAGTGTACCCTGGCAGCTGGCCAGGGTGATGAGACAAACATGAAGATCTACGGTAACTCTCGGCTGTTGTAATCTAGAGAAAGTTTATTTTGCATAAGATAAGTGTTTGTATGTAAAGAATATAATCGAATGAATTACCTACCTACGTTGGTAAGGGAAGCTGATAGGATAACTTATTATTACCGTCACCAAATAAATCAAATAAAAATCCACCTAAATGAGCCTCATCCAAAAACAGTTTGCACTAAAACTAGGCTGTTTGCACTAAATTAAAATATGCTGTTTGACATGAAAAGCTAGACAAATTTGATTTTGCTTATAAAATTAAAAACAAATTTGATTTTTCTTTTGTCTTTCATGTCATCCAGACAATTTTTTTCAAGAATTTCAGCCAGTTCATTTTTTAATCATTCTTAAAAAAGGTTTACAAATATACTTTTTAAATGGTGGACAGAATTTAATTTTTCTTTTGTCTTTCATGTCATCCAGACATTTTTTTTAAGAATTTCAGCCAGTTCTTTTTTTAATCATTCTTAAAAAAGGTTTACAAATATACTTATTAAATGGTGGACAGGCGGGTTACGACAGTGATTTTTACGCATCCGCAATCCTGCCACCGAATTGTCTTGATTAGTAGTACTTAACTTAACATTACCTTACGTTATTAGAAGAGTTTTCATCAAAAGATATCTGTATCTGTTAGCCTTGTAGGCACCTACATCCCTAAACATAGATGATGTAACACTTCAAATAATAAAATCTCGCTCACGAATCCATAATAATAATTTCCCCGCAGTTTTCCCAAGACGTTAGCAACGGAAAATGTAAGGCAGTTATAAGCGGGCGAGCGGTGATTTTTCAAACGAGCCAGGTTTCGAGGTGTCTGCGTAATTGCCCTACTTTTACAACGGAAGCAGACATTATATTAATGTTTCCATATTGATAAGTCATTCGGGGACTAATGGATTTTGTTAAAAGGCGTTGAGAATTAAATTACAATGTCCATTGATATTTTTGTGACATTATGACATATTATGACCTATGACGTCATCATCATTTTCTTTTCCTTATCCGAATTTATTTAGGGTCAGCACAACATGCCTTTTTCTTTCACCCTACTCCCTACTAATATTATAAACGTGAAAGTTTGTATGGATGGATGGATGGATGGATGGATGTTTGTTAATCTTTCACGCAAAAACTACTGAACGGATTTGGATGAAATTTGGCACACAGATGGTTTATAACCAGGATTAACATATAGAATATTTTTATCCCGATATTCCCACGAGATCGAAACCTATGCGGGTGAAACCGCGGGGCACTGCTAGTACCTCTATACCATCCATCGTTTCTTAGGTCTTCCCCTACTCTTATAGCCGTCCACATTCATCATGATCAATTTTGTGTAAACAAATCAGGCAATGGACAAGATACATAATGCTTTGATAAAATTACACTCACAACGGAAACATACCTACTGTGTCCATTGACGCTCTAGTAGGACTACTGATAAAGTTTGTGCACACAAATCGGGCAATGGATAAACCTTTGACAAAATTACTCTCACCCAACTGAGTTTCTATTACAAAAGGAGAGATAAATGTTGAAAGGACATAGGAGTATGTTCAAGGAGGAAAAGCCGCCAACAGTTAGGAAACATTCATCTCCTTTCGTTATTCCGAAGAAATATAAAACCAGCAGCGAATGTGTTAATGGCGTAAGTTCGTGTATTAAGAGAATTAATGGTTGTTTTATAATATTTACGCTTGTGGGATATAGTTTGGTATATATACTTGAAAAAGAGAAAATAATAGGATATTTTTAATGGAGCTGGAGTTTGTTTCTTGTTTTCTTTTCGAAGATCTGAAAGCCGATTCCCGTATTATATATTTTGTAGGAGTTAATATGATAAGAGTAGTCTATAAAAAACAAAGATTGACTTTGATGCAGCATGGTACGGGAGTCCATACGTCCATGAGCATTGTCCTTTCGAGAATTCGATGTGAGTCACTTCAAATGCATTACAAAACCGACCTTCATTTTTAAACCATATCTCCCATCAAAAATCCTTAACGTCAATATAATTGACAGTAATACAACAGCTACAACTACAATAGCAACTATACTACTTACTAACAACTATTCAGCTGTCACTTCTGACAAGCCAAACCAGTTGTAAGTACAAAGAACAAAGTAGGTACCTACCTACATTACATGTACCAAATTACGAAAACATTGTGTAAACTGCAAACAGTTCTGATCAGCAAAACTAATGCTTTCAAATGAAATAGCCCAGCACTATGAAGTGGTGCATGTTAACGATATAAATAAGTGGACGGTGGGCCGGCCATCGACAACTTGTGAACGGCCGAGCAAATGTATGTGTACTGGCATAGTCAGTTTTAGAACTTTGCCAAAGTGTGTTGAGAGTGTTCCTACACGGGTTTTAGTCTGTTTAACGTGCCGGTAGCCTGGTATAACGAATTCAGGATCATTTTACAAGCTTACAGTAATTTATGAACATAACATAGCACCACACCTGTAATCCCTGAAGGGTTAAGCAGGAGTGTACTCACACATACACCCACATTTCGCCAGTTACAATTAGCTGTTAGCAATTTATAAATATATGTTCCCACTGCTGGGGCACAGGCCGCCTCTCAACAGGGAGAGGCAAGAGGGAGTGGGCCGTAATCCACCACATGGGCCCAGTGCGGGTTTTTGGATAATTTATGAATGTTTGTAAAAAAAATGGCACATTAAACATTGACAAATATTATATCTATATAACATATATCTTCTTAGATATAAATAACATTATATCTTCTTAGACTAAAATGAAATAAGATAAAATTGTGAAATAAAAAATGTCAGCGTTTAAAAGCGAAAACTTCTTTATTCAGTACGATGTTTAATAAACAAGAAAACATTGTAATAATACCTCAGTTCCAGGAAACACGATGCTTTTAGAAGATGATTTCTTTTACAAAAATATTCCTTTCAGTTTTTTTCACCCACGTGGATGAGCAAGCGAGACAAAACGACACTAAAATAATTTCTTTGAAGTGTATTCATAAGTTTCAATCAACGAAATACAAAGAATCTTCATTTGTGAATGAGAACTTTTTAATACTTCTCACTAAACAAATATAAATGTGTGAAAATAAACATGATGAATCATGATTGTTATTTTAATATTTGTCTAGCACCACTCCACATACCTAGCCATTACTCTTATAAAATTAGGATCTTAATGGATGGTAAGGATTCGAGCAACAAAACATTGTAACTGAAAAATCTGTTTCACATATTCTGAACAGCGGGGTAATTGCGTAACACACTATCAGTAGCGATGACTTTAATTTTGACAGTTCAGCAACATTCATTATGTTATTTACGTTGTTGAGCAGACACATTTTTCGAACATACGAAGCAATGGATTAGCAATATCCTTCAAAATTATTCAGATTGTGATTGATAGTGTGTTACGCAAGGGTGCAGGGTAACTCTAATACCTAAGTCTTAAAAAATTACTGCAACCATAGTCTAGTAACTCCATCAAACAAGTACTTACAGGAATCTTTTGACGCGTAGTCAAAATCGGAACTAAAACCGCCGTCCGCCATGTTGTTTTTTCAATATACATTTCGCAAAATAATTGCACAAATGTAGACCAGCAGCGCCCCCTATCAACGTGATTTAAGCGCCAAAAGTTCCTTAAAGCATTGTTCATCTATACTTAGAAATAATAAATATATTCTAATAATAAAGCTAAAGAGTTGTTTGTTTGTTTGAACGCGCTAATCTCTGGAACTACCAGTCGGATTTGAAAAAATATGTTTGCATTTGATAGCCAAATTTTTCAGGAAAACCATAGGCTATTTAACTTTACGCCAGGACCCTTACGAGCCGAGCAACAAGAAAAAAGGTCAGAAAGAACGCTAAGCGAAAATGAAGTACAGACGCCAGCAGGTCAAGCTACCCGAAACTGTCAAATTTTCCCAATTAACCTTGAACCCTAATGCTTTAGCGATAAAATTGAAAATCTATTAAAGAAATTTGACAGATTGTAGTAGCTTGATGTGCTGGCATCTGTACCTAATGGTGCGGGCAGGTGATGCGATGCGACGTTAGTAAGAAGCTAGTAGAGACATAACTAAACTCTTCATACCACACAATACAAAAAGGTTTCACCATCGACACGTGCAACTTTTCCCGTGCAAGTCATTAATAAGTTGCAAGGAGGCGAACTGATTACCAATGCAGCTCGCTCCGCAGTGAGCTCACCACATCACTATCACGGTAAAGATGCCAATGATGCCTTAGGACAGACACCTGCACAATAAGGCGTGTCTTTTTGGCACGTGTATGTGTAATGCGCCATTCCCAACTCAATTGAGGGTTACAGGGCTTAACACATGGGTTTCGGCTTAACGCTTATGTATTTTTGTTATTTTTTTACGCAAATTGGCAGCAGAGATTGTTTTGTTTGTAGATATGTTTCGGGAAATTCTCTGCTTATTTTAGATGAAATGTTATGTTATTGTAAAGTCAGGGATATCAGTTACTAAGAAAATTCACTAGCAACTTGTCAGTATATTTAAATCACAACTGTCATTTTTGACAGTTGTCAGTTTTGACAGTTGTATAAAATGGTTGACACGGAAAATTGACGTAGGGTGTCCATTTGCTAAATAATTAATTTCCCTGAACCTTGCAAATGCATTAGTTAGTTTAGCTTGTACTTGTTCTTAACTGTAGAGAGATTAACCGTAGTTCTGCGAAAAGCTCTTTTGCTTGCACACAATATATATGTATGTATTTTAGTTTAGTATCTGTTCCAGTCTGGTCCTTCGGGAAATTAGCGAAGATTATTTCCACAGTGTAGTTATTAAGAACTAGTAGAAGCTTTTCCTTTAATAAAAATCCCAGTTTTAAAATGCCAGTATTATGAGTACCTACCACTTTTCTCTTTGATTTGACTCTTAAGATTTAAACAACTTTACACAATTTCTGAACCCTAGCTAAACTTAAAGTTTATCTAAGTCCCGAATTAAGAATTTAAGTTGACAATTTGTCAAACTGTACTTTAGCATTACTTAAGGTGATCCCTTTAACGGTGCCCGCGAAATTCAAAACTTAATTTGCATATTAAAGTTTGAATTTCGCGGGATTTTACGTTAAGTAGAATTAGTAAAGTTCTCAACATGATTTTTATTAATTAAGAAACCGGATATTATAGGTAATGCGCGCTTTTATCATTCTAACGTGGCAATATTATCGTGAACGTCCACGTCGACGTCACGGCACCATGATAATACGGGGAAGTAAAACGTATCTATAGAAATAAAATTATTTTAAGAATAAATTGTATACTTTTTGCTGTGCCCTGCAGGGTCCATAATTGTACCTTAGCTTTAAGCCATTGTAACACTTCTACAACATTATGGAATGCAAATAAATATATGAATATGTCCACTCAAATGGTGTGGTTCTTTCCTCAAAAGACCATTTCAGACAACGTTCTCATGTAGATTACACATGATCTGACCAAGATTATCTGGATTTTAAGAGACTGTGTGACCTCTTAGTTTGTTTCGGCCTTTCTTCTCAGAATAGTCAGGTAGGAGACGCCGACCTCATCTAGTTACACATATATGATTGAAGTGTTTGTACAAACCTTACAGAAAATAAATCAATTACCGTCCACGATAACGTGCACATATTTCCACATATATTTAATGGTCGTGGATGACTACGATAATATCGTCGCGAAGAAACGAAAAAAGTGCACAATCTCTTTCGTTTAAGTACACTATAACTAATAGTTCGTAGCATGTCTACAACATGTCGTCGTTAACTACATGTCCCACAGAATCTGTAAAAGTGCTCTCAGATATTAGATCGTCCATCATCGTTATCGTCCTGACACATTTCATAAGTTCTGGTTCTGCTGTACTAACCCGATACGTTGCGATCGTCGTATAAAATGGTACTTTTAAATTGCTATGATTAGAAACTAGATAATGTTTAGTAATTCCTTAAAAAAAAATTAAGTGCCGATTTATTCTGTAAAAATCACCAATTTTAGATGAAGTGAGCTGTCATTTCACCTGCTGTTAGAGGTAGACACTATTGACAGGTCACTTCAAGTTCACTTCGCCTCAGTTAGAGTAGATGAGCTGAAAGTTGCTGGAACAAAATCAATAATTAAAGGTTCACAAATAAGCATAAGTAATAAGCCTTTGTACGTATTTTTCTGTTCCTTTCTTCTTGTCTGTTCAATTGTGTGCATAAATGATGAAATAAATAAATTATTCAAAAGACAATGTAACTTTGTAGGTAACCATGTACCAACAAATTCTGAAAATGGGGAAATTTAAATTCTATTATTTCTACTGAGTCATAGAAGAAAATCATTAATGAATTCAGAAGGAAAAGTAAGCAAGTAACCTTTTAGGCATATACATAGTTTCTGTATACCGTCATTGAAAAAGCATTTACTACAGATTTAATTTAAACTTATTCCAAACTAGCAGTTGAACACAGCTATTAAGAACCAGCCCAGCTGTTGCATCCATTCTATTATTACGAGCAGAAAGTTCACAAATAACAATAATATAAATAATTATTAACTCGCTATTATTGTTGACGTCGCCTTATCGGCAAGTCTACTCCTCCTACAGACGGTCAATAGCTCTGCTTGCCCCAGTTTGTATTTATATCGTATCATTATGACTGTAGTCTTCGTGGGATAGGCAAAAGTCCCGTTGTATTGTTTAACTTCGCAGTTCACTGTTGTTTTAAAGATTCCACTTCAGTGATCAGCACTTTAGCTGACACATCTCCTAGCATAGGTATTTGTATATCCTGGGACCTAGAGAAGGATATAGGCTACTTTTCATCTTGGATATTTGAATTAAAACATGATGAAATACAAAACACGCAGACAAAGTCGTAGACTGCAGCTAGCAAGTGACATTAATATGTCGTAAAGGCGCTGTGTAATATATCCAGCAAGTGTCAGTCGTTCTCATTTCATTCCTCGCTTTCCTGAAAGCTGTTACGTTATCTAATATACTTACACTTACGAGTAAAAATACAAGGTCGACTAAATTGTTATTATAACTGGTGCTTTTAATCAAAGACGTTTTTGTAAACATTGGGGTCTTGTCATTTTGACAGTGACATTTCTTTGTTTACAAACAAAGTGGGGATTTTAATATTATGTACACAAGTACGCTACAAACGTTATACAAAAAAATGGAATCTCGAACTTAAATTGTTTTTTAAGCAGTTTTCCTTCCTGGAAATATCTACTTCGTTACAAAGGAACAAGATCACCTGAGCAAAGTCTTATGTAGTCTTTTATTTTGACAAAGATTAGCTTATTTCGCGAGAGATGGGGGTTTCTATAATTTGTATCGTGGACGTCCACGGCATCACGATAACTCGGGGAAGTAAATTGTATGGAAATCTATTGTGAAGACGCTCACGATAACATTATAACGTGCACGTAGTACATATACATACACACATTACATTATTTCCCTGCCGTGGACGGCCACAATAATATCGTCCCTTTAGAAATGTTAAAAGGCGATTGTTCTAAACAACTTTTATCTCAATGTGGATTTCTTTTCTCGTAAACGAATCACTATCTATTTACGTACAGTCACGTCCAACCATCCAACGTAAATGCCTAATAAAATAATAAATAACCAAATAAAAATGAGTTGGCATTTAAAAGTGGGTGCATCTCGCGAGTTTGTCACTCTCGGGGAAACGCGGGGAAACTCTCAGCTTTATAAATAAACGTAAACTTTCTCATTCACAACGTTATTTCGGGCACACGTAACGCGAATGCACGTAATAGACGCCCACTGCTCGTGAGGCCGATATCTTAGTGCGGGAGCCAAGATCAGCATTGACATCTTGCTGATGTTTTGACATATTGGAAGATGAAAACTTATTTTATAGTTTTCTTTTATAAGAGAGGAAGTTTGTATTGGATGGTCCTATTTAAAAAATATTTTGCTTTGTTTTTCGAAGTAGACAATTTCAGATTTTCATCTGCGACTTATTTAGCATAATGTATGTCATTAAAAAAAAATTAATTCATTCAATAACTGACTAACTACGGACAGCATCCTTTGGGTCTAGAAGCATGACATTTTGCTCAAGAATACCTTATAATATAACTAAGGTATATGTATAAAAGATATATAGATATCCTTTTTTTTTTTTTTCTTTTTTTTTTTCCGGATGGGAAATCATCAAATGACCCCTTCCGCTCTGGGTCCTAAGGATCCTAAGGATTCTTATATTATATAGATATCCTTAGAATATAAGAATCCTTAGGATTTTTGAAAATTCATTGCCTGAAGAGATTAAATAGGGGTTGCAAGTTTTGTATGCAAGATTGTAATTTATGCCAATGTGAAATCCCATCGTGCACAAGGCTTGTTATTAATAAAAGTTCACAGTTACAAGATTAAGTAGGTATGTAGGTACAATAACAACGTTAACGACGTAATCCATTAAGTACGACAGTCCAGATTCCGGGTGCAATACTATTAGTCTCCTCCATTTCGGTAATGCTGTCTTTGGTCCGAGTCACGACATTTTCTTTGTTTTTTCTTTGACGTCCATGGAAAGAATTTCACTGAGAGAAGCATTAATTTAAACCGTGCCCTAAGAGCGAACGAACTCGTGGGATTATGAAATTTTGCACTTTTTTATCTTTATTAATTATTAGGGACATTGTACATGCCAGTCCCATCGTACCTTATAACGTAATAAAACTTTCTTTTTTTTTAATTTCAATTTATAATATTTATAATTTTTCACTTAAAACAACAAAGTTTCCTCAGCAAATACATAGATAGAGATATAATCATGCCTAACCATTTATCAAACAAACTGAGTGTGTCATTATTTGCAAATAGGTTTTCCGGTCCGTCTCAACTACAAATATTTATTTAACAATATTTACAGTACAGTTTAGGTTTAAATAAGCGGAAAATTAAGCAAACAAGATCGTTGCACTCCAAAAAAACATTACACGAGCACCTGATTTTCATACATCATCTGTCTAGCCTTTTCCCAACTATGTCGGCTTCTATTCTAACCGGATTCAGCTGAATACCAGTATTTTACATGGAGCGACTGCTTATCCGACCTCCAGAACCCAGTTACTGGATAATACGATACCCCTTGGTAAGATTGGTTATCAGACTTTCGGGGTTTTGACTACCCGTAACGACTGTCAAAGATCTACGAATGACAGTCGGGACCAACCGATTAACGTGCTTTCCGAGGCACGGAGGAGTCTCCTGATTTTTATATGAAAATTTAAAATAAATTCAGATATTCATTCGGGACAAAACTTCCTTAAAAATAGTCCTGAGAAAGCCCCCAGAAAGGTCTAAAAGCATGGTTATAAGTCTAAGTATGATCAGTAGTACTCTAATTCCAAAACACACTTTCAATTACAATCTGAATCATTTTGAAGGATATTGCTAATCCATAACTTTATAATAATATGTTCGAAAAATTTGTCTGCTCAACAACGTAAATAACGCAATGAATATTGTTGAACTGTCAAAATTAAAGCCTTTGCTACTGTTAGTGTATTACGCAATTACCTACCCCGCAGGTTTGCTACCATTGCTGGTTGAAGTAAGATGAAAACTAATAGAAGAAAATACAAATCTTCAGTCATTTTACTAGCCAGTCGCCGTTTTCGAGGCCGCGCCTTCATAAACATCAGCGAGTCACTTGACGAGTGTCATTACCGTTCCACAGCAATTTCTGAGAGCAATTCCGAAAGGTTTCTTGTCACACAATCGAGTTGCGCGACACTGCCGACACTCCTGACACTCTTGAAACAACGCCAGATTGCATTGACAGTTGTTAATGATTCGCTACGACATGACACGGAAAAAAAATCGGATTTTGTTGAAAAACCTTTTGTAAACGACTGTACTTCCCGACTAGAATGGCCGTTTGACATAATTTGTTGAATCTTTTGGAAAATTGGATCATTTTTAATAATAGCTATTGTCCGTTTATATTCTACTACCTACTTCTGCCCGCGACTTTGTCTGCGTATAATTTCTTGTTCCCCCAACCCACCACGTCGCATTGCATCGTCCGCCCGCGCTATGACTTCGTTCTCGCTAAGCGTTCTTCCTGACTTTCTATTCATTTTGCTCGGCTCCTAAGAGTCATAGCGTGATGTTAAATAGCCTATAGCCTTCCTCAAGAATTGGGCTATCAAATTACAAAAATATATTTTTTAATCCGACTCCGTTCCAGAGATTAGCGCGCTCAAATAAACAAACATACTCTTCAGCTTTATTATCAGTATTATACATATTTATTTATTTATATATACTTAATTGTACACCACAAATATACATTACATATAAAATACATCAAACACTACAAAATATGCAATGGGCGGCCTTATCGCTTTCTGCGATGTCTTCCAGGCAACCTTGGAATGGACCGTGATTTTCCTGGACATAAAATGGAGCTGTGTGTATTATACAAAGTCAAGAACGTCAATTAAAACTAATGTCTTGATAATCAATACAACAATTATCTACAATGGCAATCATTCTAGAGTATGACAATTTAATCCCTTGACTAATCACATTAAATTTCATAATAATTGGCTCACATTATTGCAGAAGGAAACCGATTAATCTAACGCTTCGTATTAATTACGAGAAATACGTAGATACGATAACTATACACTTCAGAGTTTAATCGAAGTTCTCCTTCACATGGACATACATACATAGGTTTCTGAGAGATAAGTTTTCGATACAAACTTTAGATCAAGACGCGTCATGTACCTACCGATATTATCTATGTTGTTGCAATGAACTAGTGATAACATTGAAATTAAACATTTTATGCCAACTCTGCAGTCATTTTGTAACACACTAACATTAGGAATGGCTTTCACGATATTTTTGACGATTCAACAACATTCGTTGCGTTATTTACGTTGTTGAACAGACAAATTTTTCGAACGTATGAAGCAATGGATTAGCAATATCCTTCAAAATGGTTCAGATTGTGATTGATAGAGTTAGTACCACAAAATTGGTATTTTTCGGCCAGTAAGCAGCATTGCTGCAAACGCAAACTTCATGCGTTTGCAGCAATGTTGCTTGCAAACGCATGAAGTTTGCATGCGTTTGCAAACTCCTTGACTTGGGGGTACTTAGTTTGTTGGTTCCATAGGCAGCAAAAACCACTTGCAGGCATGGTTAGTTAGCCTATTGACTAAAGCTACGGTTTCCTTGTAGAGCGGTTCCGTCATATTATGGGCAGTCACCACTATATGACATTTTAAAGTGTCATATTGTGTGACCGTTCACCCATTTCTTAGGATACCAAAGCTAAAGTTAGTCCTATTTGATGTTAAAACTGTGCAATTTTCAGGTCTTTTGAGTCATTAAAAACGAATAAAAATGTCTTGTCGTACATTGTAGTGCACTTCAAATTCGACACAATATAATGTTGATAAATAATGTAAGTTTAAATATTTACCTACGAGTACGTCGAACAGATATGATTTGTTGTAATAAGTATATCAATACATTATCCACACAGTCGGTGCACGTTATTATTTTTATTTACTTAGTGCAAGTATCATATTTATTCATATTCATTCTTCGTCATCTGCCATTCATTTTGATATTAAATGGCATCCCTTAAGTTCAACTAAATATTATCTTAACGAATTTTAGTAAAACTTTGAATTTCAAGACCGTTAAAGTCTCTGTCATTCGTCGCTGGTGTGAGTCCCTTTCGAAAACTTTATAAGGTTGGGGCCATCTTTGATCCTTCCGTACCTACTGACGTCTAAGATTAAACTCAGAACCAAATTTTTCAATATAAATTAACCATTACGAAAAGCCCTAACATCATCATCATCAATCATTGGCAGCCTTGTTCCATCCTCCCTTTTACGCCATGCTTGCCTGGTCTGTGCGAGTCTCATCCAGGTCTTCCCCACGATCTTCTGTAGGTCACACACACACACACACTGGACACACAGCACTGCTGTATCGGGCTTTTGTATTGACCAAAGCCCGATACAGCAGTGCTATTCTGTAAAAATATCACCGTAAAAACTTAGGTGAAGTGAGCTGCCAATCCGTAGCTATCCCTAGCGTCAGTTGGAATGACAGCTCACTTCACCTTAGTTTTCACGGTGATATTTTTACAGAATAGCACTGCTGTGTCGGGCTATTTTTGAAATCCTGTGCGTCAATCGTCATATCATAATTTTACGATTATTATGTCTCTATGATCATAATTAAAAAAGTATAGTTTGTAATTAACTGCTGGCATATTCATGAGTCTTGTTTGACGCAAACAAATAAATTAACAATACCATAAACTAGTTGGAGACATAGATAATTGTATAGAAGGCGTAATTTGTTACAATAAAACAGGCAATTATCTAAGACTTCCAAGTTTATGGTTCACGGTGGCCAACATAACATGAACTTGTGTCAAGATGGCGTTGCTTGCGTAGGTAAATAACAATTAGATGTCAAACACAATACAGTTAAAGAAAAAATAAAGAACAATAGGTTTTTATGGGCTGATGTTTCAATTATCTTATAACTTTATTCGAGGAATACTTTTGAAATTTTGACAGTTATTTCATACAAAAACTGTCAAACGTCAATTTTAGTCCTCGAATAAGTTTTCTGGCGATGGAAAAATCAGCCTTAGCCAAATATAGAAACCTAAAGAAAATAAATATTAAAATATATCTACGACCACAGAACATAAATAGTTAGCTGCACGTCCCTCGTGACTATGACTGGCTTCCACTCAGCGTGATGCTATGGGGATCCTCAGCATAGCGCTAATTTTCAGTAGTCACCCGAAAACGATGTACGGATACCTTGTCAGGTTTTAAGATTTGAACAGATTCCTCCTAATATATTACAAACGCAAAAGTTTGTGAGGATAGATGAATGGATGGAGGTTTTTTACTCTTTCACGCAAAAACTGCTAAGCGGAAATCGATGAAATTTGGGACACATATCTGTGTGCCAAATTTCATCCAAAGCCGTTTAGTAGTTTTAAACTATCGTTTATAACCAGGATTAACATAGGATACTTTTTATCCCGATATTCCGTCGGGATCGAAGCTTATGCGGGTGAAACCGCGGGCCGCTGCTAGTAGAAAATAAAGTAAAATAAAAATAAACAACCAAAGAAAGTAATCACAATAACTTGGTAGATACATAACATATATGCTCTTGTTTTATTAATTAGCTCTTTGTTGACCGAAGGGCTAGGTCGACAGTTCACAAGTTCCTTTAAGTAATGATTTATATTCTGCTACGTCAATAAGCGGAGACCTTTGTCGCCAATTAAACGTTCTCGTAAGGCTTAAGATTTCTACATAAGAGACCCTAATAAGTATATACTACCTTAATCAGTATATTTTAATGTCCCCACTGCTGGGACACAAGCGTCCTCCCTGTGAGAGGGAGTGGGCTGTGGTCCACCACGCGGGCTCAGTGCAGGTTCGTGGATGATAATGAGTACATAATAATGTACTAAAAGGGACTTTGACTGCCTCGTTGGTAAAGTAGTCGCAAGGACGCAAGCGCTATTGCTAAGCATGAGGTCCTGGGTTCGATTTCCAATTTAGGCAAAGGGTTTTTCCATCAGGATTTTCGCGAGTCAGGATTTGTGCCCGGTTTTTGGCAATAGGCTTGCCCCTTATTACATGGGACTTAAACATAACTGGCGAAATGTGAGTGTAACCTCTGCGGCTCTGCCTAACCCATCGGGGATGACAAGCGTGATGTTATGTTTATGTAAAAGGGACTCTAGCAAAAATAACATAAATTATTTTCCTCGAAGCTTCTTTATCAAACTCCGCCAAATCTTTTATCATAGACAAGATCAATAACAAATAGGTAGCCTCGAGCAGAAAACAAAAAAAAAATCACCTTTGAATTTGGACCGTCGTAAATCTCTAGGGCCCTTGGCTGTTTGCTGGATTCTATGATAGCACAAATTTCAATTTGTGCAGTCCCATTTTTATAACAAAAGCTTGATATTACCTTACTACGACCGCTCGTAAAAAGCGTATAAAGGCTCTCGCTATCCTTTTAGACATTTTAGGACTTTCTTACATAATGTTTAGGGTATGATTTCACATAAAAAATGGGGCGTAATGGTGGCCAGCCAGAGGAGCGGAAGTAAACAGGACTCCTTTGCATTTATTTTTATGTAAAAAAAAAAAGTCTACCATTAAGTTTCTACGCGAATGCTAATTTTGCAAATAAAGAGCTTCAGGCAATGGATATAAAAAGGAGTATTCATTGTGTAGAGGATAGGTTCTTTTTGTTTTAATATTACGGCCCGTAAAGAAAGAAAGAAAGAAAGAAAGAAAATACATTTACTTAGCACAGATTAAAAGACACAATATACCAGATACAAAAACATAGTAGTACATTTTATCATTCGCCACCAGCCATACAGGAATTTTTTTTAACCAGCGGCCGGTAGGTATTGCACTTTTCTAATGTACGTAACAGCATTTTTTTTTTATTTTATTATTGCGAAAAAATTCTACGCCGGACCTTTAGGGTCTAGAATCATATGCTGAATTCATGGTTATAGTTTGCGCACTGGTAAAAACTGTTTCCTGTATACAATGCGATTTTAATCTTTACTAGGTAACTAATAGTCTGAACAACAACTGGTTGTTAATATATATTTTCGTTATAAATCGATGGTATATTGATAGTCAGCAGTACTTAATTGAAACCTAACAAAACTGTTCATCTGGTGCTCCCTGCTAATTGGCAATCAACGACGCATCGCCCGCCACCCCAGACATAACTATACTGGAATGGACGGCAATTGCAACCGGCAATCATATTTTTTTTTTTTTTTTTGTGATACATATTGGGAAAGATGGTCTAAACAATATGCTAGATTGGAAAAGCACTACATTCAAAACAGCAATGATCACTACAGATGTTATCTGCGCAATAAAGATTTCAGATTTTGTCCACAACTATTTTTCTTCATCATAAATCAGTAGTCACATGGGTTCGGGTACATACCCAATTTCAAATATGTACCAGTATGTACAGTCCGGCCCTCGAAAGAATGCGTTCCTGACACCTCAGGAACAGTCAGTGCGACAATTCCAATAGCTAATAAAGATCAAATTCGACAAACACGTATTCGTTTGTATGAAACTGACAGGTGTCAAGAATGAATTCTCTCGTCGGCCGGACTATAGTGCACCTTTTCTTCCTGGATATTTGTATATAAAAAAACTCATATGTCTACTAGGTATGTAAGGTAAAAGCTCCGTATTCATCTGTGTTTATAGGTACTTACGTAGTTCAACGTTACCTGCAGCTGTAAAACATCCCACGGAGGCTCATGTTTGAGTTGGGGAAAAGTGCTACGAAACTAATTGTCACTTAGCTATCCTTGTATTTCAGAATGGGGAGCGTAGGAAGTTTTCTACCTAGGTGCACTTTATACAAAGTAACATTCATCACAAAGGGTTGAACCACTTGTGAGTATGGTTTGTTTAACTGAAAACAAAACTAAATGCATTCGTTTCTTGGCTTATTTGGGACCTTTCAATCTTCACTAAAAACTCACGACCCCGAGCTATGGAAAAGCCTGGGGGAGGCCTATACTAAAGAGCAAAGCAATCTAGAGATTTCTGATGATTACGCTTCAGAAATCTCCAGCACCCTAATTGCGTAACAAACTATCGATCACAGTCTAAATAATGTTGAAGGATATTGCTAATCCATTGCTTCATATGTTCGAAAAGTATGTCTGCTCAGCAACATAAATAATGCAATGATTTGTTTTGAAATTGAACTGTCTAGATGAAAGACATTGCTACTGTTATTGTGTCACTGTGTGTATTTGAAACCTTCCAATCTTCATGAATAATGTTTAACAGTTGATAAAAGTATAAACTAAAACATTGACAAGTGGTGTAATAAAAAATTTAAAAAAATCGTTTATTAGTTGTTTGCGTGTTAGTTTTACCAAAACTTAAAAACTATGTTAGTAGACCACTTAGGTAGTAACACCTACTCATTATTAACGTAAAATAATAGGAGCGGACTACGTCAAACTGAGGTTTTAATTGAAGAAAAACAAAACCGCAATTAAAACTGATTTTGTTACAATAGCGTTAATTATTATAATCAATGCACGATACCACACATTAACAACATGTTTGTTTTAATTAAACGTACCTAAATAAGCTTTAAATATTGCAGGTGGTGATTACTAGCTAGTAGGCAATTAATTATAATAAAAAATAGAAAAAATAGTGTGCCGAGCTAAGTTCGTCATCAAACTAATAAACATCATTAGCCAGAATAACAACAATATTATAATTATTTTATATACTTTCTCCTATTAATGGTTTTTTTTCATAATTAAAAAAATCACAAAATTGTATTTATAGTCTAAGCCTTCTCATTCTGATCCATGTAACTGGAGAACCGTCGACCCCTGTCTTACAGGATATCCTAGTTCAGGAGTCGAGACCTCACTGATGTAACATGTACTGAATTTTAGAAATTAATTATGTACTATTATTATGCTAATTAATTTGAAGTAGGTACCTCATCTGTCTGGTAGCAGCTGGATGAGAGTTGCCGAATGGCGTGCAATTGGGGAGGCCTATGTCCAGCAGTGGACTGCTGTTGGCTGATGATGATGATGACCTCATCTATATTAATGTAATTTCATTTGATAAAACATTTGTGTGTATAAATATGTAATGTGAAATATTTGGGCAAACAATATTTTATCAAACATATTTCTGACGTATCTAGCAAATTTACAACTCGGTGTTAGAACACAGCTGCGTCATGCGTGTCCTGCGCCTGAGTGCGTACAGAAGTAACCGCTGCAGCTCGTATGCGCAGTGTGGCCTTAGCACACATACTGACCGCCTGTTTGTCATTACACATCATTTCATTGGCAAATACGTTTATTTCTATGTTTGCGTATAATTTGCCGATTACATAAATATTACCGTAAATGATTATGTGCAATTGGTAAATAATGAACTAATCTATAGGGATATTCTACTAACTTTGCCAAAAATATAAAACTTTATGAATTCGAAGATGCGTCTTGGTCTTTTGTCCCAAAACTGCATCCCAGTTACTTCAATTTTAAATATCTACCACTAGAACTCTAGGCAAACATAGTTTAACTTTATTTTGGAGGCATTAATCTAGCTAGATCTAATAAATATTAATCAGACAGTTCCGCTTCTTAATCTGGTATGATTCACTCATAGAATGTCAAATATTGTGACAAATATCATTATTTATATGCTAAGCATTTTTTGTATGATTAAAATATTATTCAAATCATTTGACATTTTAGTATCTAGCGATCTATGAATCACCGGTAAGCCTTTATTTGCAGGACTAATGAAAAGTTCGTTGACGTCTGTTAAGTGGGAACTTAGGCATTTCACCTTTTAGCAACAAACGGCTTGTGAGTCAATTCGCACGAATTCACTCACACAAAACAAGCGTATGGTCACTTTTAAATAATATTAACTTTTTTTCTTAACTTCATTGCATAAAATTCAAAATGTGCAACTTCATGCGAGACGCCTATAAAAAAAAAAAATTATCAGTGACGATTTGCCCATTTCGGGCGAGTTTTGTGCGAATCGACCAGTAAGCCAAACAATCACTTCACATCTTCTTAATTAAGTAGGTTCCTCCATCTTTCTTCAAAACTCGTTTAAATAAACGGCGTCACCGACACACAACTACAAACAGCTTTTGTAGATACTTCCGTCATAATTCGGAATCACGATCGTACGTGTTCGGGCCCCAATTACCCTTCCCGTGATAAATTATGTCGCACGTGTCAGAATATGGTTATTCTCGCTACGGTTCACTTTCATTAATATTTTTGCCAAATTAGTTTTTTGGAACTGCGTAATAATCATGTCAGAATGATTGTTTTGTAGACGCTCCGATTCGTTTAATGTTAATCGTCTTTTTATCATGCACATCTTCCAATTGAGGTATTATTAGTATTGTAATCAAAAATGTAATCTAAGTTAAATAAAAAACAGCACGTTTTTTAACGGTTGGAAAACCCGAGCACCTTATTTGCGAACTCTACATTGTATCCTGCACTTGCATATTAATTAGTTCATTTTTATACTAATTGTTTCATAAAACACAATGATTTGATCAACCCACACTACAAAACGTTTACCTACACTCATTAAGTTAAAAAACAATGACTACCGTGTAATGAGATAATAAAACTGCTAAAATAGAGCGGTGCATGTGTGGGTGTGTTGTCTGTGGGTCCTATTACGTCAATAAAATAATTACGCGTTCCACGAACAGGCGATACGATCCACATCTCGATGTAATCGGTCAGCTTTTCCTGTCACGCTCCCGGTAATCACCCACAATTAACATCTAGTTGCACGTTTTTTCTATAGGTACCGCTTACAGATTCATTTACATTGATAAAAAGTAAATGTCAATGTCAAGCACATTTTTTTTTTTTGGTGCAGTATTTATTAGGCTGTGGAAATAGAGTTATTCAGTTTTTTCTGTCAAAACCAATTTGAATCAAGATTATTATCAACGCAATTGCTCATGTGATTGCATTTATTTTAAGACTGAATCACGATTGTTATGCGAAGTCACATAATTTTCTGACAATGCTTTATTCATGTGTCAGAAATATCGGTCGTGAATATACCACGCGAGTTTAATTAAACCTGCAGCAATTTTCCTTGTTTTTTATCTCAAGATGCTTCGTTAATAAAAATCAAATTACAACCAAATCTAATTCACACAGTTTCGATAAAATTCATAAATCACTTTTATTAACACTTAATTAAAACGTTGATCAGAGCGGCGCTTGCGCAACAAACACAAAGTCACAAAAAAAAATACGAAAAAAAGGTGAGTTCATTAGTTGCATTCGCACGGTGGCCTACAGGTATGCAAAAATATAAAAAAACAAAAAGTTGAAATGTGGCTAATTTACATAAAATTCCTTTGGGTGAGTTATCTTAATGCTGGGTTCTGCGGCGTGCCTCGAGGTGTCAGATTGTGTATGTTGTGAAATATGCGGCGCGCCTGACAAGGGTTGTTTTAATTTAATTCAAAGGATAAGCCGCCGCCGCCATTGCTCGAGTATCGTATATAAATCGCTCACAGATAATGACGAGTGATAATTCACGCGCGAACTTGGCTCACTCCTCCGTTGCCGTCGTCATATTGGGAGCAAACAGTGAGCTAATTATTTTTGCAATAACGAATGTAATCAAGTCCTATCCTACTTCCTACTAATATCCTACTAATATTATAAATGCGAAAGTTTGTATGGATGGACGGATGGATGGATGGATGGATAGATGTCTGTTACTCTGTCACGCAAAAACTTCTAAACGGATTTGGGTGAAATTTGGCAGACAGATAGTTTATAACCAGGATTAACATATAGGATACTTTTTATCCCGATATTCCCACGGGATCAAAACATATGCGGGTGAAACCGCGGGCGCAGCTAGTAGACTATAAACGTAGCAATAACATTACGAGAATATTATCTTTTGTTGTTCTTCAATTGTAACAAACAAAGAGCGTTTACAACACTACTATTAAAACAAATAAAACAGCATTATCATCAAAATCAGCCTATAATGTTCGCACTGCTTCGACGCAGGCCTCCTCTCGGTGATGGGAAGTTGGCCATAATCTACCACGCGGGCCCAGCCGGGTTGGTAGACGTCACATGTCTTCGAATTTTTGGTTCTAGGACTTGCCAGTTTCCTCACGATGTTTTCCTTCACCGTTTTGAGAGCAGTGGTGATGAAATAATTTACACAAAGTAAAGCGCATATCTGGGTTCGTACCTACGACCTACAACTCGTAAGTCGCGACTGTTACCACTTGGCCACCACTGCTCTCACAAAACAACATTATAACAACAATGAATGTAACGTCACACTACATTTTATTACTCAAACAAGTACCTATTTTACCTACCCACCTATGAAATACACAACAATAAAATTCAAACGAGCACTGGACGCTATAAAGACAGTTATAAAATTTAATGCCACCCCGTTATTTCATACTCTGAAACATTTAGAAAGAGTTATCAGGGAGGTGTGATGACAGACATGAAGCTGGGGTCATTGCCCTCCCGTCCTGCGAGCCCGAAAGTGCCCTTCACTTGCCCTAAAGAAACCCCACTTACATATTTATGTAGGTAACTAAATCAAGTCTGGGTAAGAAATTACCTTTGGTAAATATATGAGAACTGGGTTGTAATTGCGTCAACTTGGTGAGAAATATTTTATTACATTTACATATTTGACGAATCGGTACCGAAGGACCAAAAAGTTTTTGCTTACTTGGAAGGAACAAAGACTTTGGCTGATGTAATGAGTTAGGTAGGTACATCATATGAGTACCTATGGTATGGTTTTATGAGCCTACTATATTATTACTATTACGTTGGTCCTGTGCCTGGTCTCTCTCCGGTCGTGTCGGTTTGCCGTCCCGATAGTGAGAGAAGAGTGAGTACACCAGACCTGTGTCAGCGCAGACACTTGTGCACACTATAATACATATATCTACCGCGGGGATGGCTGGTCTCTACTCTCTCTAGACTACTATTAATTGAGAATCTCAAAAGGATTGCTGGAAAGACCTTGAGAGCACCAAACAGGACAATTATTACAAAGATGTCCTGGTAAATTGGACAAGGAAATTAAAAAAATATGCTAAGTTGCCTATTATGACATTTATTGTACATTATTTTTATTATGTATCCGTAGCTTAATTAACAGTATTAAGTATCATATTATGTTTTTGTCAAAAGATATTACGCCTTTATCTGTTAATTTAATTCAATATTTTACGCCCCGCAGTGTAATATGCTGTGAAATGACACCTCTTAACCATTTATGGGAACTTATAATTATCAGATACTCATTATAACCTTAATCACCTGCCGATTGGTGTTTCTCACCCACCCACTGACTTCCAAGTGGAAAATGATAGTCCAGGTCAAAAGTCAGGCTCATTAAATTCGAAAACCCAAAAATAATATTAATTTCATCGCTGTCTTAAAAATGTTATCAAAAATAAAATCTCTAGATCTGTTTTTAATGAAGTTATTAGCATACAGCGATTGCCAGAATGATCTCAAGGGTTTAATACTTTAATTATTATCGCAGTGGGTGCGATGATTAAGGCGAATTACTGAGGCCGATGCACTGGCGTGGGTGGTACCTAATACGTGCTGATGAGTGCATCTAATGTGCATTAAACAGTCTGACAGTCTTTATAAAGATGTCTTGCCTTGTGCAATACTTCGGGTTGATTTCCATTCGAAAACGACGCGGGAATTGCGATGATTGGTAATATTTAAAGATGGAATATGAAACAAATGACGTCTCATTTTATGGAGTATGTTATTGAGAGTGTTCTGCTTCCCAGCAATGATAATATAAGTAAAAAGGAGGAAGAGAGGAAGAGGTTACCTACCCAACATTCGATCTTCAAAAACGGCGGGCCTTCAGAATTAACGGAGCGTTAGCCTCTCAAAAGTAACCACCTCTAGAAAGAGACGAAGCGACTGTGCGGCAAAAACCTGTCTTTTTTCGGCGCGCCTGTATAAGAAAATTCAATTTTGACAAATTGTCAAATTCAGAATACTAGAAAGATATAACCAGTAGAAGCATAATTATTCGCTTCGTCTCTCTCGTACTTTTCGGTCTGTATTCACTGCACAACGAAACGTTTGGTCCATTATCTGTCTATTCTATTAGATGACAGGTGAAAATAGGACGGAATCCGGTAATTATCGGGAGCGAAAAAGATATAAGACGATACGTAACTAGGGTAATTAGCCAAGTTTTGACGTGCCACTTGCACGTGCGAGTGGAACGTGCTTAACCTAACTACCTCTAATTTCATTGCTTGCCAGTGTTCCTAACCAATTTGGGGATAACAGGCGTATTGAACATTTCATGGCATAATTGTGATGATTGCTTTCGATCTTAAAACGGCCTTATTTTAGGCAGTTGCGTAAACCGGTTTAGAATGCCTAGTTAAATACAAAGTCTTAAAATATTAAAGTTCTGTGTAGGTACTTGAATATTCATAAATTAAAGGATTGAATATGTATACTGTACCTACTGGGTACTAGATTTAAAGCTTATTCACAGTTGAAAGAACTTAAACATGTTAAAATAATATTCAGGTACTTTTCTCGTGAAAGAGGTTTAGGTAATTCTAAAAACGTTCGATAATACCGAATAAGTAATAGTCCTCTAGACCGAATTCCGGCCATGGCAGTCAATCTTAAGGGGTAGTACCCCTTAAGATTAAGCCAACTACGCGCGAGATATTATAGTGCACAAGTGTCTGCGTAGACACAGCTGCACTCTGTCTTCCACTCACTCTCATAGTCCAATGGGACGGCAACCCGACACGACCAGAAATAAATCAGGTGCAGCACCAACGGCCTAATTTGCTTTCCGAATAAGTGTACATAATACAACCATATTATATATATATTTCTTAACCATCATAATCTGCCTAGCCTTTTCCCAACCTTTTTGGGGTCGGCTTCCAGTCTAACCGGGTGCAGCTGAATACCAGTATTTTACATGAAGCTACTGCCTATTTGACCTCCCAGTTAATAGGATACCCCTTGGTAAGACTGTTGTCAGACTTTCGGCCTTCTGACTACCCGTAACGACGGTCAAAGATGCACGAATAACAGCCGGGACCAACGGCTTAACGTGCTTTACGAGGCACGGAGGGGTCTCGGTATGTAAAGATGGTCACCCATCAACGGACCAACCAGGCCAAGCGTAGCTTAACCTGAACAATCGACACGGGTCGATTGTTCAGGTTAAGCTTAAGCAGTTAAGCGGGACTGTTATTACTTAGCCACGGGCCCCTCCCAACAAATAAAATCCTATTAGATTCGACAGTTAACAGCCAATCTAAAGCTCAAAGGACCAACAAACTAGACTTATAAGGCCATCTACAGCACAGCACGCGTAGCTTTAAAAACACTGACACTTTTATAGGACACACAGCTTATTTTGTAACCCCTCGACCACAGTTTCGCAAACCTGTCTCAGAACTTGCAACTATCGTAGTCAAACAGCAATATATCTACAAGATGAAAGCATGACGCGTCACTTCGTAGCCTGTCCGTTGACACTTTAACAACGTATACCGTGCACAACGACAAGTGTGAATTATTAACATAATACCGCTTACAAAGTAACCCTTGCTGCTACGTTTATTTTAACATCTTCGCAGCATCCGCTGTAACCTGAAACGTTTCATAAGGTAGACTTGTTTTATAGCGAAATAGGCGCGTCCCGTGGTTTCACCCGCATAAGTCTCAATCCCGTGGGAATATCGGGATAAAAGTATCATATGTGCTAATCCAGGTCCTGTTCTACCCATGTGCCAAATTTCATCGAAATCCGTTCAGCTGTTTTAGCGTAAAAGCGTAACAAACAAACATGCAAGCAATCTAAATCTCTTTAGAGTATTAGTTTAAATGTACCTATATGAATTAATGCTACTATAGGAATCGGTATTAGACGTGCATAATTTTATAGCAGAGGTAATTAAATAAACGTATATAAGGCTACTATCAGAGTAAACAAGCAAATAGTGTATTTGTAGGTGAAAGTACAACCTAATCATGGCTTATCAGTAATTTATTATCGTCATAAAACGTTAACCGCAAAATCCTAAACAGAAGGGCACCCTCACCGCTTTGAAGAACAAATGGAGGAAAATTGTCATGATCACAACGCGCGACGCGAAATTGATGATAAAAACACGGGAAAATGAGGGAGCCCATCCCCCTGACACCTTTTATAACATTAGGCAAAAAAGAGGGTGACTTATCCTTTGCACAGACAGAATTGCTCTAGTGAAATTAATAAAATCACTGTTTTACGAGACGGCCGGAGCATGGTAATGAGAACCAACCCTCCAGCCCTCGCCTCCCTGTTGTCCTCGTACCTTGTCAGAGGGCGGCACGTACAGTAGCCGACTTTAAGACTTCCCTGAAAGGCAATTTATTTAAACTTCAAATGAAGAAAGGTTAGAAATGAACTTTTTTATGCAAACGGAGTAAATAAACATTAACTTCTTTTATTCAAAGTTGTAAATTATCCTCAACCAAGCTTTGCTTAGATAACGTTTAAATATTCGCATAAAATCCGATGGCAAAGCTTATTTGTCTAAGATTTATAGTGTTGTTCACTTTAGGATCTCGGTCGCAAGATTATATAGCAATATATTGTATGATCTTTACAATCATCATATTTGCCACTCCTAGTAGCATTAAACGCGGTGACTTTAAATACAGTCCGCAGTAACGTGATGCAACAGTCCAGGAACTGTCGACCGAGGTGGGCTGGCTATCAAACTAACAGCGATACGAGAGGCGATTTAGAAAATAAATACACCATTTTATTGTCATATTATCTCAAATATGCCAATGACTACATAATAGCAATATATTATTATGTGTAAGATCGCTCAACATGTTTATAAATCGATAGTTTTAGATTGATGGCACGCCTCCCAAACTTTGTATAGTGGGTGTTTAGATAATGTAAATTCTCTATGTATAGTTTCTTTTAACAATTCACATATATTCGTGAGTGAAGGAGTGCCGATTGCCGCAATAAATATCGCGCGACTATCCAGCCAACAACAATGTTGATTAAGCAACTATTTCCTTCGAGAAATACTAACTGTGAACTCGAACAATTCTCTCTGGAAAGCGCTAATTGTTAAAGAAACTTTCGAAGATTGGAATCTTATATTAGATCGCGACTGTTCCTAGAATTCATGCATAAGTAGGTAAGACGTTTTTAACCTTCAAGCGGGCGCGCGTAGTCGAATCGACCGCGCTTAGTACATTTTCGTTCATATTATTATTATTACATATCACATGTATTTCTCATTTCTAGTAGCCTGTCGCTATGTCATTGGGAGTAAAATAAAGAATATACCGTCGCTCGGGGCGCTCCCCCCACTCCACAGATCGCAATTGTTTTAGACCCGGTGCAGTCGTCGAAAAGACTACACGCGCCTGTCGTCGAAAAGGTTACGCGCGACGCTCAACGCGACATACCCTCATTCACGCTCGTAGTAGTTCTTCGGCCATCATTCAATACTATCGAATTATGCTTGGATTTTTTTATATAAAATGAGTCGTGGACGGTTATCACAAAGTGCAGTACTCGAGGAATTACTAAGAGAAGACGAAGAAGAGAGTGAATCAGAGCTCAGCGACCAAGGCTCTGAAACTTCCGACCACATCGCTGCAGAGGAACCTCGCAATCAATGATTATGTACCTATATGGACGAAGAAACTGATTCTGATGAAAACTAAAACAAAGTTAATTAATTTTTATTCTTATTTTGTCATTTTTATTATTAGACTAGGTATATAAAGAAAAAAAGAAAGAAAAATATTCTATTCTGCACAAACAAACAAAACGCACAACTACAAGTAATAAAAAAAAACAAATAAAATATATAAACTAGTCTGAGATATGTAAAAGGGTTTTGTGTTCCTAATTTTTGTTTTGATCCAAAGAATATTTGAGTTATGTTAATTCGTTTAATAATTGTTTATTTTTCATAATTTAATTTTTTTTTTGTCATATTAGACTTTAAAGACAATTATAATATATCTGAGTACAAATAAATAATTAATTATTGAATAATTAGTGCTTTATTTCTCTTATTCATCCCATAGGTCTTTTCGATTACGCGCGCCCGCTCCCGTTACAAATGACCGCGCGCCCGCTTGAAGGTTAACTAGAGTCTCGGATAGTTTGATAAACTGTAAATAGAACACTCTGAATCCTCAAACATCTATTGGTTTAGTCTGACTGCAAATGCCCATAGAACGACGAACATTCGAACGCCCCTCTCTGCCTGCAAAGTCCAAGCTGACGTACGCCGTCAAACATTCAAGAAACTCAAATTAGTAATGCACTATAGCCAACAAGGCATCCTTTGTAATATTGCCAAAGCTTACCTACGGTCGGTAAAATAATTGCGCTAGTAACATTTCATAGCGGTCCGTAGCACTTAAATGATGGGGAGTGCCGACTGCCGACGGACGGAGTGATGGCCACTGAGTCATCGTCACGACCTCACTGTTCAAACCATCTGGTCATTGGTCGCCGACCCTGTCTAGCGAAATTCGCGATTCATTAGAACATAGACAAGTTTTATTGCAAATTACTGTGTTAGACGCAAATAAAAAGATGTAGAGCATCCGGTTTTTTTATTAAGATTACGTTCTTGATAGTTTTTTTGTTTTTTAATAGTTCATTGAGGTTTTTAATTCTATTAAGCTCTCCAAAAAATTTGTTTCTAGTTGATTTTTCAGCTTAATACTTGCAAGTCACCAACAAATCAATCAGTCACAAATTCACACAGACTATCGCCACAGCAACATTTCAATACATATCGATTTAATAAACCAACGCCAACTCTGTTCATAAATAACCCATTAAATAAATAACTTGACATTATTATAGTGTAGGTGAAATACATAAATAATCCTAAAATGCTGGGGCTTGCGTGTCGAATGTCCCGTCCGTTGGCAACACTGTGTGCCGCTACTAACCCATATCGCAAGAAACGGATTTGTGAGTAACTAGCTCTTTCCTGTGCCGTCGCTCGCATTAATTCGTTGACTATGACGCTATGACGAGGGTGACCTTCCTTCATGCCTATTATGTAACTCAATGGCGCATTATGGTAGTCATGGTCATCAGATAGCATTTTATGTGACATCAAAATAAAGCCTAATTTGACGCAGAAAGGCAGGTTTTCGTTTTTTTTTTTTTTAAATGCTGAGTACTTCCTCTATGACAAAATACCGACAACGTAATGATGACACGCCACAGTTTTCCAAAAAAACTGCACATTAAACTCATCTAACCCGGTTCCATGTTCATTAATGTAAAAGTTTTACAGCTAAACAACCATTATTATAGTTTCCGCGATAAAAAGTAGTTATAAATGTATATAGCGAGTTATTACGCTGTTCGCTCGTAATATCGGCCACAAAGGAATGTGGATGCATTGTTGCAAACTCGTAAAGCCGTGCAGATAAGTGCTTTTTAATATAAGGTAAACATTCGCAAAAGTGTAAGAAGGAATATCTTTCCAACTTGTGTAAAAGCGAGAGCAATTGAAATGAAACTACTTCGCTAGATTACTTTGAGAGTTTAACTCTACATAATATTAAATCTCGGTACTGTGAACTGCAGTTAAGGGGCTAATAAAAAGTGAGTTTTAAAAAACTGAGCTTTTAATTCGTTTATCCGGTTAATGCAAACACAATTGCGAAATGTTTAGCCATTGTAGCGAACTAACACTGCGAATGCAGATGAGTTCACAGCGGGGTCAACACTCGCGCTGGTGACGTTAGTTGGAAACTTTCGAAGTAAGTACAGCTGTGGAACAAAGCAGCAAATTAAATCAATACACCGCTCTATTTTTGCCTAAATCATAACTACATGACAACGGATACGACAAACATTAAAATCTAACTATAAAGCGTACAAAGAAAGCGTTAAAAACCGTTTTTAAAACGATTCTCACAGAAATTGGTTATGCAGAACTCCTTTCATTAGAAGGCCTTGTAAGTGAATAAGAGTGCCTTATATAAACTTCATTGTTTTCCTAAATCTCGACAACCCTTACAAGAAATGAGGTTCCAGGAAAATCTTATAAGGCGCTGGTCACATTAAGGAATGACTTACTCATCGTTACGTGTCGGTGGCACGTGTGTAGATGTGTCCTCGCCTTAAATCGCACGGGCCGAGGTGGCGTGTCCACATGATTGGACTATTATCCGATTGGCGACACGGAAATGCCTCGGCCGGCTTGATGATTTTATTATTGTACTCGTAAAGGAATTTCTTTTTCAACGTGACTGAGAAATTTTTCCTTTGAATGCCAAAACTAAGACGTGTTAGTGCCCTAAATGGAAAAATGGTGTACATTTGCAAAAATAGAAAGGAATGAATAAAACAAGACCCTAAATATATTTTCTATTTACAAATACAAGATAAAACTCTGCATCTTCAAGTTATTTGTAAACTTCACATAACATACGAAGGAGGACACTCCGTTCTTTACAAGCGACTTGCACTTAGAATTCTGAACAAGCAAAATGTCAACGTTTAAGACCCGGGAGCCACAGCGAAGTTACAAAATACATTTGTTAGAGGACAGTTGCAGTCACTGACATCAATTGTGTGTATGGATGTTGTATGAAAGGTCACTCGGGGAATGCAACACAATACACATTTCGCAACTCACTGCACGTACAAACTGCCACTAAAGTTTATCACAGTACTTACGGAACAGCGAATTGAATAATGCTAATTCTAACTAGGATAATGACGAACTTTATCTCTGCTCTGTATCTTATCAAGTTGGGAGTAAGTACCGGTTAACAGGCACTTGTGGTTGGGCTAAGTTAATATTGATTTGTATTGATTAGATAAACTGCATGCCACTACCATTTTTAGCATATTATATGTACCTACCTTCAAGATTTTTAACTGACTTATTCAAAAAGAAGGAAGTTCATAATACGTATGTATGTATCCTACTCCCTACTCCTACTAATAAGTATTATAAACGTGAAAGTTTGTATGGATGGATGGATGTTTGTTACTCTTTCACGCAAAAACTACTAAACGGATTTCAATGAAATTTGGCACACAGATAGTTTATAACCTGGATTAACACATAGGATACTTTTCATCTCGGCAGTACGTTCCCGTGAGATAATTTCCGACCTCCACGCGGGCGAAGCCGCTGGCAAAAGCGAGTGAGAAACTAAAGTCAGTTAATGACTATTCAAAATGTTATTATAATCAATAAAATCAGTCACACATACTTACAGCCACGTAATCCTCATTGTTCTAGCTTGTCTGACACTCGTATTATTAATTAAAACATTGTAAGCGAGGACAATTCAATGCCAGCCCTACATTGTAGGGTATGTTAACATAGGCATTGTTTCAAAACACGGTGACTAGTCAATGAATACTTACGCTAGCGATAATGAGGATTAGAAACAACTGTATCATGTATCAGAGGATGACGCACTTCAATGGCGTATCGGATTACATCGTCCAATTAGATTAATTTATAACTTCAACACGAGCTTCATAAAGGTACTTTATTAGATCACCGAACTACATTTGCCAACATTTGCTGGGGCTCTGTCTCGCCCTCGCATAGGGTCTTAGCATTATGCTGAGCGGTGGCCGTTTTGCGTGGATGTGACGCATACCTATTTTCCCCAATTTGTTCTTTTTTTGTTTGTGTTCGTTCTCTGCGTTAGTCATTGTTAGCGCAAATAAACGTTTTGTTAATTTTTTTTTCTTCGTGTTTGCCTTCAGTGCAAAAAAATAAGTAGAAGATTGCCTACCTATTCACCATGTGCCAAAATATTATATATAATATACATTATGAAATCAGTGATTACTATTCAGTACGTACATGATGGCTACAATGGGTACCTAGTGGTACATGTTGCTCTACACGTGTTGTAAATAGCAACTAATTTCCACTAAAAACATAATCTTGCTGTCGCAAAGCGTTTGCCAAGCCGATAGAAACATCTATAAAAAATATAGATAGAATCATTTTATTTCGGACAACTAAGAATTGTTAGTAACAACAGGTTTGCACTATTGTTTACTAAAGAATATAAATTGATAGTAACTTACTAAAGAATAATAAATATAATCTATGCAGTGCTTCTGAAGTAGTAAAAATTTTAGATAAACACAAAAACGGCGGATTTATTTTCCATGACTATCGATTTTCCGTTCGAAGGACAAGAGGCTGTCCGGTCCACAGAACCAGTCCTCCTTCCTCGCTATTCTTTTCTCGTCATATTTGTTGACGTCATAGCACTTTTCTATCCGATCTACTCCAAGTCAATACTCATTGTGCGGAACCCATTGTGTGTCCATTCCTTCGTGATATTTCAGAAAATTCTCTTGAATAGAATTTTATATGACAAGACATTTTTGAGCGAAAAAATCGGACTTTTATCTTTCACATTGATCTATTTGGCGTTTTCGTCTTCACTTTCTTTTAGGTAAGTATATTTGGATGTTTTTAGAAGGAACAATAAATAGATATTACAAACGGTTTCCTGTAGCGACTTCAAAGCATTCAGTCCACTGCGAGGTGTTGGCGAGGTTCCATCACCACGCGACCTATTCTCACAAAAGGTCAGTGCGACTCAACACTTGAGTGTGACGTGATGAGAGTTCCGGAGTAATAGGGACGACGTGTATTTAATGTATGAGTTTAGTTTAGATTATTTATTACGATAAGCCTGAATGGAGGACTAAAACAAACTGAGTGTGACTGCAGTTCAGAATGTATTTCTATGAAATACCTTCCGTAGCTAGCGACACGTCTGCCACCTATTTCATACGTAGAAAATAGTAGGGTCGCGGCGACATGTCGCCTGCTGCTGCTGCCTGCAGTCAGCTACGGAATTGTACCTTTAGAACTTTAGAATTTTTGTCCAGAACTGCAGTCGGAGACTAAAATTTTATGCCAGTGAAACATGACATCTTCGTCAATATGATGCTTCATGATACCTTAATCACTGCAGATGGTAGAAGTTCCAGTATTCAGGTACAATAAGCATAAACTTTTAAGTTTCTGCCTCATTGGTCTAGTGTGCCACTGAGCACTACTGAGCATGAGGTTCTAAGTTCGGTTCCCGGGCCGGGCAAAGTGTTGGGTTTTTCCATCTAGTATTTCTCACTAGCCAGTCCGGAGTCTGGATTTGTGGATTTGTGCGTAATATGTTACATGGGCATTGTATTGTGTTATTGAGTTTTTCTATAAGGAATTTCTTAGTGGCAGCACGGAGGTAGGATTTGTGCCCGGTTGATGGTAATAGGCCCCTATTTCATGGGGCTTAAACATAACTGGCGAAATGTGGTTCCACTATAGTTATACCTCTGCGTAACCCTTCAGGGAATACAGGTGTAATACTGTGTTATGTTTTTAAAGTTTCTAAAATTTGTTTTTAGAAAGAAAGAAAGAAAAAGTATTTATTGTGCTCGTGCAGGACGAGCACAAACTATACTAAACACTATCATAAAAAAGTAAAAAAATCAAAATTATATTACAAAGTAAAAAAAAAACAGAAAGTCCTGTACGAGGCCAAAAGACTCCTATCTCAGCATGATGCTGCTACATTTAAAAAATAGATGTCGCAGCGCTGGTTTTGGTGGTGGTTTTAGCGGACATAATGCTGTCCCTGCCTGTCCAAATGTTCTTACAACATCTCTTAGTGGTGTTTCCGACCCGGACTTCACTTAAACTCGTACCAGCACTTACTATTCGCTCAGTTATTTATGACATGATAATACAACCGGCCACTGATACGATTAAATTATAAATTAGACTATCGCCGATCTGCCCCAATAAAGTGCAAATTGGATCTAATCGATAAATAGGCGTTACGCTCGATAGAACCAGATATTTCTATTACAGTGCAAATTAATACATTGAATACCAGTTCAGCAAGATGTCGAAACTGAGAAATTTCGAATCTACCTACACCTTCATATTTTAGCCCTTATCTTGGGATCGCGATCGCTTAAGGGGGAAGCACTAAGGCCCGCCTGCGAAATTCGAATTTTCTTACGTTTTTTACGGTATGCAGGTCAGTATCAGTTTGTATGTTGATCAAAATATGATTCGCGCGGTAACAAATGCGTATTTCCAGAATTATAATCATCAATACAATTCCGTAAGTTTGCCCTAAAATGTCATGACTTCACGAAATAGTCATTATACATATAAATAGCCAGTATAGGGTAATTTGAACTTATCATTCTTTAAATACGTATTTCTTACGGTCAGGAATCATATTTTTTTTATACCTATTTTTTTATTTTTTTATAATAATTAATCAATTAAATTAAATAACTAAATTAAATCCTAACTTAACTAAAACGATAATCATATCATAATTGAATCATATTTTGATTACCATACAACATGACACTAAAATCGCAAAAAACGTAAATAAATTTGAATTTCGCAGGCTACCCTGGCGCTTGCGCCTTAAGCACATAAAAAGTCGTATTTACAGAGTGTTCAGAATTTCCGCAAGGCATCGATTTGGTACCTTATACATACAGTGGGTGGCACCAATCACTTAACGTCACTTCACCACATTATTAGTCGCTTCGCCCACTATTTTCATATAAATAAACATCTTATTAACGCGAACCGAAAGTTGACCTCACTAAACGAAGCCCAAACTAAGTATTCTGACCATACAAGGCATGCGTAGGCGCATGTCACGTGGGTGTCCGAATGCGGCAACTAAGCCCCGTATCACGGCCACGGGTACATCTGACAGGTAACATAAAAAATCTTTCGCGTTTTTTAATCATAAAAACATTGCTATAGAATTACGTACATTATGACATACATATACACAAAGAGATTTAAGATAAATGTAAATTTAATGTCTTTGCATATACAGAATGAGTGAGTGATTCTGGATCTACGCGATCAAAATGTATTCGACGGCACGGTTGGCGCAGTGGTTAAGCGATTGATTGCTCCGCTGCGTGTCGCGGGTTCGATTCCCACACGGAACAAATATTTGTATGACCTACAAGTAGTTGTTCCGGGTCTGGCTGTTTGTGTATGTGAGTTTAAATGTTTGTAAACGCACCCACGATACAGGAGAAATTCCTAGTGTGGGGCAACGTTTAAAAAAAAGAGAAAAACAATAACAAAATGTATAGAATAGCATTTTTTTTTAATTGCTAGCGATAAGTTTTCGATGCAAGGTTTTAGAATCATGTACTGAATCCTTGGTAACAGGTTGCGCGTCCATGTCCTTGTCATCCTGAATTTCTCCCACGACGGTACTCGCTTGGTTTTTAAAATAAATGGATAGCTAAGATACGACTTATCAGATTTGCTTGAAGAAAATCTCAAGACTTTCCTTTATTTTATAACATTTTTATTCTAAAGCAAAGTTCTTGAAAATAGACAAAAACCCTAAAAGTCGGGCTTTTAGTTTGAATTAAATCATAAAATATGTCGATATCGAATCGTAAAATCATATTTTACAGACACACACAGCATTGCTACATAAAGTTAAATTATTCGGCGATAATAATCAATTGCGCCAAAACTTTAATGTATTCGGATACTAATTGAGACCGGTGAAGTGGGCGGGCGGAGTGTGCCTAAATAGCAAAGTCAACACAAGCGAGATATAACAACTGATCAGTTGTCGGATACTCGGATATTGACGATAAGCCAGATATTAAATTTTAATTCACCAATAGATTTATACTAACAGAAATGGATATATTTCCATTTAAGTGGCTCATAAATTTACATCAAAACGGTTCAGCGTTAAATAAATTTACTTTAATCTTAATTGCAGTGTTATTCCATTTGTTCAAGTCTCAGACAGTTTAGCAAATAGCGCCATAAATTATTATTCGTCAAACAAAAGAAGCACTTCAGACTACAAAAGCTTAGAAAAACAGTTGAAAATCGCCTGAGAGCTCAAGTCCTACCTACTGTCGAATTGTTAATTTCTTCAGATCAGAGCTAAACATTTCTAACAGGCTGGGGGGTAATTGCGTACTGCCAGGGTCGCGGGTTGCTTGAAAGATTTACCGTGGCCCCTGGCACGGGCAACTGAAGGCACACGGGTGGGTTTTAGTCAGTAAAAGTCTGACATCTACCTCTCCAGGAAGTTATTTGATGATTTCCCATCCAAAAAAAAGGGGGTAAATTATTTATGGTGTACATAATAAAGAGTATTCTATTCTATTCTAATTGCGTAACACACTATCAGTAGCAATGGCTTTCATTCTGACAATTTAACAACATTCATTGTGTTATTTACATTGTTGTGCAGACATTTTTTTCTAACATAAGTATGAAGCAATGGATTAGCAATATCCTTCAACATGATTCAGATGAAGATTGATAGTGGGTTACGCAATTAGGGTGCTGAACTCAACAAGTACCTACAAGCAGCCTTACATAGCTATAATTCTAAACGAGTCCAGAATCATTAATATGTATTATCTGCATCATAAGAAGCAGCACTCGTTAAGAAACCCTTCACATCGTAAAACTGAACGCACTTACAAATAGTAAGTCGTAACGTTAACGTGATCGTTAAAAATGTACATTAATTGCAGTTAGTCAAGTTAGTGAATAACTATCGATTTTCGTAACAGGGTCATTTTCCTGTGACAGATATATTGCGACATTCACCAATACATAAACTGTTCTCACGTTACATAAGTTTACAAGAACTTTAGACTGCTGCCATAAATCTACTGGACACTGTTGGTTTTGTAAGTCAAATTCAGTTTTAAACCTACTAAGATCATGTTAGATTTATAGGGGAACAGTTCTCTAAATGACCATAAAATTGAATTTACTGTCTTAGTTTTATCATTTGGAAAAGTGTGATATCCATCTTCTGCCCACTCCATCGCGGCGTGTCAAGTTGTTCAACTATTGTTAAATATATCTTACACTTGTCAGCTGATTCTTAAGTAGATTAGCCATATAAATTACCTGTAAAAGAAAAAAAAGTGTCATTAATAATAAAGTCAAAGGTTATCAACAAAATGAAAAATGTAATCATGACCTCATTTGCGTAAACCCAAATCCCGTGAGAAAAGTTCTTGAATTTCTAAAACGTAAGCTGCCGACTAAAAAGAACTTCTCGTTTGACCTCTAAAGTTTCACGGTTTCAATGAATAATTCAACATTTTTTAAGTTTCATGTTTTCATAATTTTTCATGCTGAAAACACGGTTACTTTATGAATAGCATCTCATTTAAAGTCGGGGGATCGTCGGCCTGGGCAAGTTGGCGACTGAATTAAAGAGGGCTTAAGCGAGTACTTAAAGAAAAGAACGATGCCAATCTTATTTAATTAAGAATCCTGCAGCAAATATTCAATTTCAATTAACTGTTAAACAAATAAACGTAGATGTAGTTTTACGTCAAGAAGCTGCAGCTATTAAAACAACTGACTAACAACGCGATGTCTTTAAAACACAAAACTCAACAACTATAGAATCGTTAATCAGTTCGTGATACAAAAACTAAGAAACCCTAATAATAATTAGTAAAGAACTTGGTGGACTAAGTTTATCAGCGTAAACACGAGAAAAGAACTTTTTAATGGCGAAGTTCTTCCGAAGTTCACTTGTTAAGTCTGAACAATCGCCGAAAGCGGTGCTCCACAAGTTTAAACACGGTTGTAAATGAAAAATTGGCTGAGAACCGTGACCAACTACATACTTCATGTTCTTCTTTTTCGTTCTAGTTTTCAGTTAAAGTAATCGGGAATCGCTTTGCTTTAAGAAGACTTGTTGGGGCAAAGGTTTATGCGACTTTGACTAGTTTTTCCACAGCCGTGAAACTGAAAATACTAGGTGGGTGACCGATAAAAAATTGCAACGCATGTGAGTCTTGAATCATGTGCTGAATTCATGGATAAAGTTTGCGCACCGATGTATGCCACCCTGTATTATAGGTACTTTTCTCAACACAAAGATGAAGCGATGTGGAAAATACGTTCCGTAATATTACCTACATGTAAAATGTACTCGTATTTCTACTAGAGTCGCTTCATTATTTACGTAAGTAATCCTTTAGAAGTATAACTTGAAATTTCGACGAATTTCTCTCTGAGGAACGATAAAGTGTAAACGTTTTTAAGTAGACGGCTTTGTGTAGGTAACTAAATATTAACTTTAATAATAATCCAACTTTTAAAATTATTTTCTCCTTCTCTATTTATTTTTTCTTTCATAAAAAGTTCTTTAACTATGTTGGAAAAGAGTCCCGTTGTTTTCGATTGGGTAAGAGATAATTAGATTTACCAAATGAAAATAAGTACACTTCTGCGGGGTACTTAGAACTTAACTTAAAAATAAACCGATAATTATTTTTCGAGATGCGGAAGTGTTAATAGCCAATAATTAAGGATTTCCGCACACGATTGATTGCATTAACAGTTGTTTGGTCGATGATCTTCATTCGCATATTATCATCTCAAACAAGACCCGCAGATAATCTATTAGCGGGTCTTGTTTTATCAACAAAATGATAATGACTCGAGAAATAATAAATCAATCTTCACTTTACAGACGTGTTTTTTATTAAATTGTTTTATCAATAACTCGAGCTTATGTAGTAACATTTTGTGTATTTTGTATATTCTCCGTTTATTTTATAATAATAACACGCATCATGTCACACTATTAAAATTATAATTGAGATGAGATCACTAGCAAACGTTTTGACAAAAACCTAATGGAACTTCGCCTGTCCATCTGTTTGCCATTTATAATATTAATAAACCATTACTTTATAATGTAGACGTTGACATTCGGATGTAATTCGACCGGCGATTCTCCAGCTGTTAAGTTTTTTGCGTATTATCTTACTTAGCGATCTATTTGGCTACATGCAGAGTTATAATAAAATTCATATTAATATTTTTTGCTGAAAAAACTTATGAGTTTTCATGAGAATATCTACATATGCGGTGACCAGCATTGTGTAAAATACTAACAATCACAATCTGAATCATTTTGAAGCATATCCAATATAAATAACGCAATGAATGTTCTTGAACAGTCAAAATGAAAGCCGTTGCTACTGTTATAAAACGTTATGTAGACAGTACGATGCTGAGCTCAAGACTCAAATCACGCAGCGGCGGCGGCCTCTGCAGCGGCGGCGGCCTCTCGCGCCCGGCCCTGGTGCAAGCCATGGTCCGGAGCGAGAGGGAGTGGGAGGCAGTCGCCTCCTTCTGCGAAGCAGTCATGCTAGCGAAGGATGTGGCGGGACGGATGAGGGAGAGAGCCTCCCGTCCCTGCCGCCGCGGGAGACGCCCCGGGCGTCGGTAGTCGAGCGACGACTACCGGCCACCGTAGGCGCGGGCCTGCGGGCGGAGAGCAATGGGTAGCTCACCGCCCGATCAGGACCAGGCCCGTGCCGGACGGCGCGTAAGTGTTCCACGCGCGCCTCAAAGAGATGTCAGCATAACGAGGGGCCCCTCAGGGCCGAAGCCTGCCGGGGCAGCGGGATTGTCCGAAAGGGTTACCGCTACCCCGGAACATAAAGGGCGAAGGAAGGAACATGGGTGGGTTTTAGTCAGTAAGAGTCTGACACTCCCTTCCGCTCCACCCAGAGCGGGAGGGGTCATTTGATGATTTCCCATCCCAAAAAAAAAAAAAAAGACAAATCACAGATGTTCAGATAGACCTTAACCGACATAATAGAAACATTTGGAGCATGTAGTACAGCATGCTGAATGGATGAATGTTGATAGGTATCGAATTCTTTGTCTGTGAACAAAATCGACTTTAGAAAATCTTGGAGCACAGAGATATCGAACATGTCAACTGCGGATCTATTCTGTAAAAATCTCACCGTGGAAACTTAGGTGTGAGCCGTCAATCCCTATCATCAGGTGCAATGACAGCTCACTTCACCTAAGTTTTCACGGTGAGTTTTTAACAGAATAGATCAGCTGTAGTCGACGCGGAAGGCGTGTTGTGACTTGTGACACAACTTACGAAAGACCTATGTCCACTTGTCAATTTCTAGAGTTAACTACGAAAAGGTATTGATTGATTGATAGATGACATTTCCAGAGCTAGTAGTATTCACAGAATTCGCACCACACTGAGAACTACAACATAAAACCAGTAATACGTGTACTGAAAACGAAGTTAATTATAGGCCGACCGCTTAACTGAGACGTTGCCTGAGGTAGCTGCGCAGTGCGGGAGGGGTGATAGTTGTCACACTGGGCTCTCGCATCACGTCACACACCTCTCCCGCACCGCGCTGCTACCTCAGGCAACGTCTCAGTTAAGCGGT
Source organism: Apamea monoglypha (assembly GCA_911387795.2). Lineage (NCBI taxonomy): Eukaryota > Metazoa > Arthropoda > Insecta > Lepidoptera > Noctuidae > Apamea > Apamea monoglypha. Next base: position 14,535,323 of record OU426916.1, read on the forward strand.
TCAGTTGGCCTATGGTTACGAAGGCGATTACAATTTGCTAATCCCTGAACGATCCCATGCCCATGCATAATTCGCCTCTCAGTGACGTAACGAGTAACAAACATTACCATACATTAAGCATGATTACTAATGAACATAAAATCTATTATTATCGACGACTACATATATGAATAAAATTGCGCCTGTATTCCCCGAAGAGTTAGGCCCTTTGTACACGACACGGTTTCTTTACGATACGGCGTATATACCGCGCCGTACAAAAACGTGTCTGTCAACAAGCTTCCATAGTATACAGCACTGACGACCGTACCTACACATGACGAATAAACCGTAGTGCCTTAGGCGGACGTGAACCTATATTAAAACTTTGTATTTTACTTGTTTTACATTTTTTTTTTTCTTTCATTCCATTATCATGATCATCTGTTGGTAGACGTGATACAAACGTCTTGTGTGACTTGTCCGTGTAGTATGGAGGCCTGGAGACCTGTAACACAGGTATTCCTAGTACAGGCTCCAGTCTCCACAATGTCAATGTATTTTTGTATACACAATTATGTATTATACTAACGTTTCATTGTGTGGTGGAGAAAATAAACGTTTTTATTATTATTACATCCGCATTTTGCTAAGTTTATGTCCCATGTAATAGCCATCAACCGGGCACAAATCCAGCCTTCGGGCTGCTGCTGACAAATTCCTGATGGGAAAAATTAATAACACTTTGCCCGACCCGGTAATCAAACCCAAGATCTCATGCTCAGTCGCAAGCGCTACTGGCTTGCGACCACCGGACCCACGAGGCGGTCGATTAGAATATGTAAATATATATCGAATGAGATAGAATAATCATTCGATCGTGTTAGTTTTTGTGCACATTGAGATTTGTCAATCAATCAGGCGGATATGGCGGACACCGAATACGGCAACCATTGATATAGTACACACAAAAAACAGTGTAAATGTATTTACAGATAGATTTGTCGCGTCAATGGCCTGCAAGAAGTTGGTGTGGTCACAAACACAGGGTCAAATTAAATTAGTTAGCGAAACTCTGCAGACGTTATTGACGCCACGGTAACATAAAATCTTCTGGTGATTTTGTTACGTTAAGTTTGAGTTGAGAAAATATGTTTTCTTTTGTTTATCGTGTTTAGATATCGAAACCAATCACGTCTGTGAAGTGTACAAAGATTTTTTAAACTGATATTTCAAGTGACTACATTAACTGCGGTCGATAACCCCACAAAAAAAAACATCTAATTAATTTATGTTTTGTTGTATCATGTTTAGATAGGTATCGATACTCATCTTGTTGGCGGAGTTTCGCTAGCTAATTTAATTTGAACCTGTATAGCTTTGCTTTAATAAATAAACCGCGTGTCATTACACCGGTATGAAATAGGATTTTTTTGTGTGAGAAAAGTTGCTAATGTTGGTCCAGGATGTGGCCTGTGATTGGTGGATTTGTCTTCTTTAGAACCTGGATGTCAGTGACGAATAATGGCGGCTATTATCGCGTTGGGTATGACATATGTATATTCAATTTTTTTAGGATTATGAGCGCAACGCTACGTATTATGTACATCAATCAATCTGCCTAGCCTTTTCCTATCCATGTTTGAGTCGGCTTCCAGTCTAACCGGATGCAGCTGAATACCAGTATTTAACATGGAGCGACTGCCTATCTGCCCTCCACAACGCATTAGACTCATACGTTCTGTAAAAGCAACGTTTGTTCACGTTTGCAGAGTAAAATGTTCTTTTTAATAAAACACCAGTCACATTTTCTTTCCAGCATGATACACAGAATAAATTCAGCTGCTCACAACCCAGCACACGTTGCTGGAAAATAAATTATTGCGGAACATGTCTTACTTCCACGAGCGACATTTTGTAAACCTAATGCATTATTACTACACGTGCAGTACTAACGCACTTTCAATTGAATACCTAGGTACAATTATAATAGTATTAGCTGCGCCCCGCGGTTTCACCCGCATAAGTTTCGATCCTGTGGGAATATCGGGATAAAAAGCATCCTGGTTATAAACCATCTGTGTGCCAAATTTCATCCAAATCCTTTCAGTAGTTTTTGCGTGAAAGAGTAACAAACATCCATCCATCCATACAAACTTTCGCGTTTATAAATTAATAGGATAGTCATCGTTATCGTCAAATGTGTGGAAATTATAACCGAGCATTATGCTGAGCGGTGGTCGTTTTGCGTAGATGTGACGCATATTTTCCCCCAACTTATTCTTTTTGTGTTTGTATTCTTTCTCTGCGTCATGTTTACTGAATCGTATTTTCGTCCTTTCTTTTTCTTTTCATTAGCCATACAATATCTTGATTCATGGGAGGGAATGGCTAGTGAGAAACCGCGAGGAACTCTTTATACTATAACTTTTAGTGGATAGATTCATGGCAGACGGCTGTGCTGCTGGGGAATTTGTTGCGCCACTCTTTACACTAGGCAGTGGTGTAGGGCTGGCGTTTTGCGGGGTAACTTTTGTTCAAGATGCGAATTCTGAGCCTAATTTGAATAATGACATTTTGATTCTGATGATTAAAGTACTGGATCTTTCATACCATCTGCCTCACTGGTATGGTTCAATGCCTTGGAAGGGCAACGTAATTTTCCTGTAGGGTTTCTCGAAAGTAGCTCAAGTACCCCTATCATTTCCCAATGTGTAACCAAGCTCGTCCGATAAGATCAAACTCTATCTTATTGTCCGTTATTGGTTAATTTCCAATTCCTACAATACTAGCAGACAAACGCCAGGACGCCAGGCATCGGACGACATTGTAATATGCAAGTGCAATGAAACTCTCGACATGAGGACTTAAGCCTCAGGACGACCGCGCGACGTAAACGTATTGTAAATTCGAACGAATTACGACTATCCTGTAGCATTTTTGTGAAAAACATATTTATAATAATGTGGGTAAAATGTGGATGAAACATTATATGGGAAACGAGAATTTACAATCTTAAAATCGTCCCAGTTCACGTTACGTTTAGATGCTCCACGCGTTCGAGCCAGGCCCACCTAACTCAAAATTCCCAACACCTACCTTGAGCACATTTGTGTGCCCACAAAACCCCGAAAAAGCACGATAGCACCCGAACAAGCGTCGGTAATAACTCTGAACGTGTCATGAATGCCGTAAGAAGGCATGTCGCAAGCCCTCCAGTCCGCCCACACAGACATGCTGTTACTCCAATAGCTTTTAAAAATACTTAAAATCGCCCTTATTAGTATTAAATAGGTAATGTCGGGTAATGGTGACAAATTTCTGAGATAAAACGAATGTATCTTGAATATTAATTTCTTTTAATGAAAATTCCTTGGTTTAGGTACGTATTCGGTAATACGTTCCGATCGGACATTTAGTCGGGTTGTGTAATGGCCATTTGGATGACCATCATTTTAATTGTAGATGACTCTTTGGTCCGTGTACCTATCGCGACGGCCCGTTACAGTAATTTGGAATAATTACTGAACTTTAATTATTTTAATTCGATACGTAACGTTCAGAACGTATCTTGGTGTGAAAATTACTTTAGAAATTGATGTCGTTAAACCATTTGAACTCATGCTGCCAGTCTTCTGGGCGCGTTACCGGATGACAGCGATGCGGACGAGTACTTCGACGCCTAAGTGTTAAGTCGTGTAATTAAATGACTCGGTCATTTAATTTAGTACCTAGTGTAAATAGTTATCTGTGTTAAATATTGGGAAAAAAACTTGATGAAGTAAAATAAATGGTACTTATTTGTTGACTCAGTTTTGAAATCCTACTACATAATATTGTAAACTTGAATGTTTGTATGGCTGGATGGATGGATGTTTGTTACTCTTTCACGCAAAAACTACTGAACAGATTTGGATGAAGTTTGGCACACAGATGGTTAATAACCAGGATTAACATATAGGATAGTTTTTATCTCGATATTCCCACGAAATCGAAACTTATGCGGGTGAAACCGCGAGGCGCAGCTAGTTCTAATCTATTTACGTGATGCTCATTCATCATTCATGATCATTGATCATTTACAGTTGATACGTGGTAAAAAACTGCAATCAAACATTAGTTCCAAACAGGTACATTTGTAGTTAAGAGCTGACGGACACGATCGAACCAAATACGTCAAAATCAACGCGTGTCAATTTTATAAATGAGCTGTGTGCCTTTGATCGCGGCCGCGTGGCTCCGGCCGGGACCGTGGGACACACTCGCGGCCCACATCGCCTGGCTAAGTGGCCACAATGACGTACATTTGGGACAACAAGTATAGTTAACGTGGTAAAATGGGCTCTTATGGCGCTCGTGGGCGGCAGGCGCACAACTTGTAGCAACGTAGGTAATAATGGTGAACTTTGATCCAAGTTACTCTTGGTTTGAGACGCCGACGCCGACGGAAGCGAAACGGGTTCCGTTATATCACACTTCTGATCCCTAACTGGTTGGGCTAAGATAGTATTTGTTTAAGGTCGCGTAAGTTCCTTGAGTTAAAAATAAACAATGTTTACCAACTCAAATGTTTTCATCGCCTTTTCCGGAATAAAATAAGCATAACCAGTCTATAATCTTCCCACTGCTAGGACACAGGCCTCCTCTCTATTAGAAGGAGCGGGCCGTAATCCACCACGCGGGCCCAGTAGATGTCACATCTTCTCTTCAATTTTCTTGGTTCTAGAACATTCGATGTTTTCCTTCACAGTTTTAAGAGCTGTGGTGATGAAATAATTTACACAAAGTAAAGCGCCTGTTTGGTTTCGAACCTACGACCTACAACTCGTAAGCCGTGGTCGTTACCACTGGGCCACCACTGCTCTCCGAAATAGAAATCGGTCAAAACCAATTCAGATGGAACTCCCATAACGGGAGCAGTCCGGAACGTAAAAATACATTCCAATTTGACATTTACATAAAGAGGCAAGTCGCCGCGCAACTTGAAAATCAGGACGTGTCACGAAACGTCTAGTAACACTGGGCCCGTCGACCTTCGCCGACACTGATTGATATTGATAGAGGAAGCCCGACACCTCGGCCGCGGCCCGGATCACCACGCCGAAGATTGATACGGTGACCCTACGTTTCCTTGGGCCCTCGCTAAACAAATATTGCGGGACTTTCAATTACGAAATGTCCGAGACATTCCTCTCTGTTGCCGTAACTGTATGAGACTGAGAAGGAAAATGCGGGTTGATTCTCATTGTTGAACTTGACAGCTTTTGTGTTGGGTTACGACAAGTCTTTAGCGTCAAGTGGTATCCAGAAATGATCTCTATTTAGTTCATACAATCAAATTTCAGTCGGGGAAGGTAATTGTTCAGTAAATTGTCACCCTACATCACTTTGCTGTGTTATAGCTATTTCATACATGTCCAACTGGCCCAGCGTGAAGCAGTGGTGCCCCGGTGGCAACGACCACGACTTACGAGATGTAGGTCGTGGGTTCGAACCCAGACAGGCGCTTTACTTTGTACAATTAATTTCATCAAAAAAGTGAAAGAACATCTTGAGGAAACCGGCATGTCCTAGAACCAAAAATTAGAAGACATGTGATAACTCCCAACCGGCACTGGGCGTATAGGTCCCTTTCGAAGAGAGAAGGCTGCCTGACCTGAAGGACTGCTGGGACACAGCAGCAGTGGGAACCTTATGGGCTGATTATGGATACACCAATCAGAATGATAAGTAGTTGTAATTCGACTATACGGACAATTTAAGGTGCAATTTGATTAGCAATTAATTTCCCTGAATTTATGCTGCGTGTGTTTTTGCTATAACCAGGTTCCTTTAATTAAACTAAACTCCTTTAAAAATTTGAAAGAAAACAAGGCTGAAACATTACGAAAATTCAGGTTCCAAAAATCTCTTCGCACCACTTTATCGACCGTACAAGGTTGATACGATTACAACAGCTATAGGTCACACGTGGCGTCTGAATTGATGCCTGAAACGCCTGAAAGTTCAATTAATCTCATTTAAAGCCTGGCTTGGTGGTGTACATCTATAATGGATGTCGTATCGAACAAAATTGCCGAGGTTACGTAAACCGAACACTGTCTAATGCCTTGTTCAGAGTACATCGATTAAGTATATTATGTACCTATGTTGGTACATAATGTACGCCAGGCTACCTTAATCCATATCTATCTATAGTAGTAAAAATAAAGAGTTTGTTTGTTCGTTTGAACGCGCTAATCTCTGGAACTACCAGTCGGATTTGAAAAAATCTTTTTGCATGTAATAGCCCAATTCTTGAGGAAGGCTATAGGCTATATTAACTTTACGCTACAAGACTTTCGAGCCGAGCCAAAATTCATAAAGATAGAAAGAATGCTAAGCGAAAATGAGGTAGTAGCGCGTGCCGGCGCCGGCGCTGCGATGCGACGGGGTGGGTCGGGGGAACAAGAAATTTCACGCGGACGAAATCGCGGGCAGAAGCTAGTGTAATATATGCAGCGGACGTGATAAGGCTGATACGATGATAATACGTGCCTATCCTAGCTTTTCCAACCACTATTTAAAACTTCACTCCATTTTTTACAGGAAAACAGCTAAATGCTTCACAAAACACCTAGGTTAAACCAGCAAGACTACCCGACAATTTAATAACCAGATTCTACCTCAACACTGGATAGCATAAAAGAAATAATAAGACTTGGTGCACAACGTCGCGTCTGCCTGTTTGTTTTACCGGCCGCGTCGCTTGGGGCGACATCTGTCCGCGGGCAGACGACTCATTAGCATTGTTACCGAAGCTTGCAACACTAGCCGCTCAACGACAATTTAGTTTCCACGCCAGCCAACTATTGCGGTGTCACTAAGGGCATATCTTACAAAACCAGAATCTGCATTGCTTAGAATATTGAATAGAAATGGCATGTACCTATACCCAGTTAAGTACTGGTGTTACTTTCAGTTAAATATAATGTAGTAGTCAGATAAGAAACGCCGACCTCATCTAGTTATTAAAACTGTAAAAGTGTTCGTACAAACCTAGTTACAGAATAAAATAATTTGGCTTTCATTATCAACTACTGCAAGATTAAAAGGTTTTCAGATACCTACACTTTTTCTTACATAAATGAAACTGCAAAAATATTTCTTTAATCTCATCAGTTATTTTACGTCCCATAATTACATTCAATATGCGGATAATTTCTCAAACATATTTATTTGATTCAGATAAACATCTGTTGCATTTACATAAAATATGCAGATTATGTTTATAATCTTCATATTTTACGAGCCAGTATCGCAAGATAATTGCGACAAAATGCTTGACAAACATGTCTGTTCTTAGCTAACTAACTTCGAACCCTCCGCAATTAAATACAAAATTCATTTCCCATTTTTGCAAGCCCGATAAAAAAGCCCAGTGGGAGCGTGTATGCATGGCTTTATAGCTAGGTCGTTACGGTTTCAGCGGTGAAGCGGAACTTTTATAGAGGGCCGAATAAGAGCAAAAACTTGTGAACGAAGCCGCTTCGGCTTACCGAAAAATGACATGTCGGGCGATAGGGATGTCCAACGAACACTTTTTAAGCGGAGCACTTCAAACTTCATACTCAGCAAAAATAAAACGCAAGAGAAACCCGACACGAAACACTTTCAGTATAAAATGTGAGGCCGTCCTTAAAAAGCGTATTTACATTGAATAATTTACGAACGCCGTTGAATTCGAGCCAAATGGATTTAAATTATTCGATTAGTTGGCAGTTTTAATCGGGTCCACATTACGAAACGCTCGTTCATTGATTTGATGAATATGCTATTTAACGTCGTGCTACAAAGCACATTAAAACGTGCCTTCTGAATGAAGCAAAATGGCCGGAGGAAGTTCAAAGCACTTGCAACGTGACGAAAGTGGAACACTCGGGGAATATATTACTGCTCCAGCTGGGCGGAGCTCGCCCTTCTGCCAAATGTTTGTGAGACTCCGTAAGGTCAAGGTGGCAGGAAGTAGGCCACGGCGAGAGATTCAGCCCATAAATCCGGCCCGGGCTGTTGTTGTCACTTCGATGCTTCAGTCGTAAAAACTTCGACGTATTTGGAATTTATTTCAACAATCCTCATAAATATATATTAGATCAGAGTAGTACTCTTCCTCACATATCAATTACCATAAATTCCGGGAATTATGCAGCGAGTCGTAAGTGCAAATCGAATGTTTCCAAATAGGGCAGTCGCCTCGTAATGATGTAAGTCATGTGCATTCAAGCCGCATTTCGTCCCGTGCATGCTGAACGCGCATACGCGCACATTACTTAACGCGCATTTTATTTATATAACTCCCCTTTTACATCCTTAAATAGGGTTTACTTGGACATTCAGAGACCGCAACAATCAAATCTTAAGTACTTATAACTAGTTTGTATTCCACAAATGCAAACCTCTGTGTGTTCAATTTGATTTCCCGCGGGACCTTCACGTTTTCTCTATTACGTCCGCTTTATCAAATATGTAAAAGAACGTATTGCAATACTAGACAAGTATTAAAACGATTTTATTACTCCAGAAGAGCAAGAAAAGTGAGAATTATTTTCAGATCGCAGACATAAAATTGAAATAGTTGTTAAGAATTTATATTGAAGCAATGTAATGTACGATGGCTGACTCAGGCTTTCACCCTACCTAAAAATCGAACAAAAGAGAGCATGAATCGATATCGCTTGGCGTCGGGAAGTGAATCGGAACGAAGTATTCGAGTGATCGCAATATTATATCGAGTGACAATTCGATCGGCGAAGTGGCTTGTCACGCACTGATTTACAAGGCATGTGACCTGTCGTGCTCCATTATGTATGTACATACATGAATGTTATAGCTTCTCATATACCAGCATGGAGACATGCACTTAACGTAGCAGAGGAACTTTGTGTTGCCATTTTCTTTATTTTGAATGTTGGAAAATCAAAGCAAAAACTGCGTAATCTTTATTTCGTTTTGTATATTATCTTAGAATATTTGTATACTGTTTTGCGTTACAGCCCCGAATTAACATCTATTTTAATGCCAACTTCCTTAACCATTTTTCCTCTTAACATAATGATCTACGGTACAAGCGACTCTTCCAAAGATGATAATATTCGCACATGTGGTTTTCCGCGCAGCGTGACACGGCCGGATCTTCTAAATATATATTTATGTTCAAGCGGACGCGAATACAGGAAAACGGTGAGACACACGGACAAAGGGACATACGTGACCAATAGATACGCACTTTCTAATACAAAACCATTCAAGGCCAGTGAATTTCACTGAATACTGGGACCTGGGATGAGACGTCAAATGGAATGGAATCGGGAAAAATACATTTGCGGATTCATGTAAAGCCTTTCTTTCCTAAAGAGGAAGCTTCTAATGGATTTATAGCTATCAATCAATTTAGTTTTACTTTATATATATTGTGTAATTTTAAAATGTTTTTATAAGACAAGTTGAACCCAAGTGAACCTCCTGCGATAAAGACGTTGATTGTTCTTAGTGGGTAAATCCCGGGGTTACATTTCATTATGATAAGTATGTATATACTTACTATTAATTATAAGGTAAAATAAAAAATATAGGTACCTAAACTTAATACAATAGACCATTCAAATAATTTTGAATATGTACAGACGCCAGCAGGTCAAGCTACCCGAAACTGTCAAATTTTCCCAATCAACCTTGAACCCTAATGCTTTTACGATAAAGTTGAAAATCTATTAAAGAAATTTGACAGATTGTAGTAACTTGATGTGCTGGCGTCCGTACATAAATAGAAACAGAATAGATGTCTCCATGAATACTATAAATATATGACAATAGATACATTAGTTTTGCACGACAAGAGTGGTGATTGCTATACCTATCAACAAGAGGACAACGTTACTAAGGAAGCTGATTGATAATAGTTTGGATTTTTCAGAAGTTTGAGTTTGAATATTTGTTACTCCAATCGCACATTATCATCCATAAAACCAAGTGTGTATTACCTACACACTTGTTTTTCTATATACGTATGTATCAATTAGTATCAATCCCCTATCAATCGGTGGAAAAGACAAGACATAATCCATGATGAACATCTTTGAACTAATAAAGACTGCATATACGTCGGTATGCACATAATTGCGCAAGCTCCCTGCACCAACGTTCACGTTCTGAACTTCTAACTAGTTAGAGTACCTCTAATTAATTAGTAAGATGCATGTGAACTCCAATTTACTCTGAGACCACGTTGAATTCCGATGTCGCTTCTATGCTACAAGTTAGAGGTGATAAGTTACAGCCATCTGCGGTGGAAAATGAAGTGATAACTGTACTAATTATAAAGTACCTCTGGGGTAATTGCGTTACACACAGGTTAAAAGATATTTATTCTCAAAAAAAGACACAAAGTCACTTACATGAGAACTATGCTTAAATTATATAAAGTTCGTCGCAGACGTCACGGTAGCAATTATGATACACACATCCAGTGCATTCAGCTTTTAGGAAGAGTGTTATTTGTGATTAAATATGCAGCTAATTGATTTTTGAATGCATTGAATGAGTGCAACTTTTTTATACACGATGGTATTTTGTTATATAATTACGCTCCTTCAAAAGTACTCACACATAAAATGACAACTGATCGCAATGGGTTTCATTTTGACAGTTCAACAACATTCATTGCGTTATTTACGTTGTTGAGCAGACGAACTTTTCGAACCTATGAAGCAATGTATTAGCAATATCAATAATAATCAATAATAATATCAATTAGGGTGCTGTTCATTGTAGTGTAACATAATTGCCGTCACAAAAGTCTACTACTGAAAAGTGGTCTCATCATAAAACATTATATATTTTGATTGATTACGGTGATCGTTTTAACGGTCTATGATTACTTAACCTAGTTTGAATACATTAGTATACATTTTCGACCTAGAATGGTAATCCATTCTAGGTCGAAAATGTCTACCAAGAACGGTCTAAAAAGAAGGACAATGACCTCTGATAATAGTCCTCGGTACATAATGTCAGTTTTATAAACAAATGAATAATGCTCCAGTTTGGGCCTCTAAACACGCAACTCAAAGGCTATCACCACCCCGTATCTGGAAGCAATCAGAATGATGACTCGCTCGGTAGCGATTTGCTTTCGAGATTTTTATGACACGCCCGCAGTCAGCCACTCAATTTATCGCTTGATTAGATTAATTTAATCCATGACACTGAAATGGCCCTTTCCTGTACCATCGGAACTTGCCATCAAACCTCGTTAAAGATAAGAATTCGACCGAAAATGACGGGTCCCAGTTGGATAGACGGATGGAATTGCAGCCGTGAGAACGTTATTGAAATTCATTTTTCGTTTAAGATAACCAGGTTACGGGAATTGTGGATTGAGGGCCAAACACGTTGAGGGCCTTTATCTCCGCTTTTTCGTATTCCAAAGAGGTGTGAACAAGAACAAAAAGTCCGGTTTCATCTCACAGACTCATAAAATGTTTCGTGAATTAATTACCCAGAAAAAAATAAACAACAGAGCAACATTAATTAAGATGCACGTAAGTAATTACGTCTAGGTTCTGTCAGACTAGACACGAAATTGCTATTCACTGCGCGTCTTAAACAAAAGTTTTTAAGTAATAAAGATTTGTTAAAACTTATACTTCCATTATCTTAAGTTCTAAAGTGCCACTAAGTTAACAATATGGGGAAAAGTAAGAAAGCTTTTGTCTGTTAGTTGTGAGACAAAAATGAGTTAAAATTCACAGGTAAAGAGATTATAAAATATTTAACAGGTACCATAATAACAAAGATGCCAATACTAGGGACTATTGACGAACAAGTAAAAAGTAAAAGACTTTTAATCTACTTAAGATTAAAAGTCCTTTACTAAGGTTAACGAGGCAAACGTTTGCTTGTTCATAGAGCAAGCAAACGTTTAGCTGGTAACTAACGGAGAGCCATCGGAAATGGAGCGGACACGGGCGAATTAAAACGAGCTTACACATTACTGTTTATAGTGTTTATGACTAACAGGATGAGCAGGATCTGGAGTTTGGCGTTAAATATAGCTAATTTTATACAAATGTGCACATAACCATGTTTGTAACACTCGTAGCTAGTAGTCTAAAGTCCGGTGTGACTGTGTGACTGATGCCCGTATCAAAATTAATATTAAATAAGTAATCTTAAAAAAAAAACATCAACATATACATTAATACTGTAACCTGGAGAGATTATGTCTATAGCTATATGTATATGTATGTAGGAAAATGAGATTTTGACCTCTGAGTTTGTTTCGGCTTTTCTTCTCAGAGTAGTGAGATAGGACACGCCGACCTCATTTCTAGTTTTTAAAACATGTAAAAGTAAAAGTAAAAAAATGTATATGTAAAACTGTTTGTACCATAGATATCCGTGGCTTGTACAAACCTACTTAAAGAAATAAAATTATTTATCATTTAACCAAAATTTAATATATCGTATACATAGTAAAAAAAAAAATGTGAAAAACTGAAAGAAAAAACAAATTCCAAACCTTTTCAATCTCGAATATCATTGATCCATCAGACATAAATATCTGGTATCAAAAAGGTTCAAAGGTTCTTTTGATGTTTTCATCCACAAAATAAACATGTAGCTACCACGTAAATGTAGTTATTTTTAGTATCACGTATAAAGGCCTCATTGCTTTATTGGTCACCAGAAGCTGGCGATCATCGATTGAGAAGTAGTAAAAGATTTATTTTTTATTTTATTTATTTATTAATAAATGTGGTTTTTACAGCATTAGTAAAAGATGAATGGATATAAGTATACACAAGGAGAACCCGTTTACTAATCACTAGGCACTTAGCTCCTTGGCTTTCAACATCGGATCTTTATGGAACCCTGTCATCATCTCTAAACGATGCCTGAGGATTGAAAATCACATTCTCAAAGTTTTTGGACCCAGCGAACATCATTCCTGTTTTCGATTTCTTGCAACGTCGAGCTAACGAGTAGGTATATGAATGATTCTAATACATCAAACAAATCTGGCTCGTATAACATTCGAAAAGAACTGTCTAAAATATTTTTGACCCTCAGTAAAGAGTGGGTTTCCTTCAAGACCAAATGTTTACAAATGTTGGCTTTATCGATGTTTAATGGGCACTCCACAATTCGGTAGCTAAGTGCCTTTTGATAAGGAATCAGGTTCTCCTTTTCGCAATCCATGTATGCCTCCTAAAAATGATCGGTGCATTTCTTTTGCTACAGGTACAAACTGCGGAAGCTTTCTCGACATTTTCAGTTCCTTTCCTAATAAGTAGCTAGTTGTGGAACAGGTGGTCGGTACTCGTCGGCTCGGTCAGATTGTGTGGTGACCCGGACACTATCGGTTTCACATCGGACCGCTCCGGGGCTTCCCGGCTCCGATTACTTCGACCACAATGACTCACAGGGTTAAACTCAAAGGACCGATCGATGGGAATTAACCCTTGGTAACGATGTCCGAAATTATGTTCCACGCAGGAGATAATAGAATTGGTGTCTGTAATTAAATTTGGTATTGGTATCTGTTGGCTCATTAGCATTTAAATAAGTAATTAAATGGAGGCTTCTAAATATTCTGCGCAATCTCGCAAACATTTCTCCCTGCCGTCACAACAAACATGTTTGTCTGGCAACAAGTACAAATTAACCTTTATTTAATCTAACATCGGTACATCGTACGGTACATACCTATGAGAGAGTATGTCCGCTCTGAACCTTGCCGATAACCCGCGCCTACCGCTCTCAGATACAAACGGTCCGGAGGACCACGCGAATAATTAGCACAACTGTCTTATCGTACTTTAATTAATTCTATTGGGAGATTGGGACTACTTGATCGATGTGAGCCCACACAAATGTATCTCCGAATTCAATTTAATCCCTAATCTATCTGTCCAATCGTTAGCACAGTTCACTGATCGGGTTATGCAGGGTGGCAGAGAGATCGACGCGCAAACAGTAATCATAAATCACATCGCACATGATTCTAGACCCGATCTTTAATAACTGACAAAAAATTTCAACGCAGGGGGAGAATCATGTACTGAATCCATGGTAACAACTAACAGGTTACGGACACAGGTCCCCCGCCACCCTGCATTAATTACTTCCATATAAAATTCTCAACGAATGTCTTGAATAACGATAATGATAATAAAATAATTGTGAATGATGAGGAATATTTTTCTTCCCTGTTTATGTAAACGTACTTGCTATTCATCTAGACAGTTGTCCAATAAAAAAGCTGTTAACGCCTTTAATTGCTCGTAATCACGCTATTAACTAAGCAAGTTCTTTTAAATTACGGCTGTAAATATCAAAACACATCCACGCTACACCAGAGGAAAGTATATCATGTGTCCCATGAATAGCAATCAGACTACCCACCCCCCACCGGAAGCTCTTAGTATAAATGGTTATTAGACGCAACTTCCGTTATAATTCCACCTCCTTGAACATATTCCTTCAATTTATTCCGGTTAATGGCTATTATGATACCGATACGTCTCGCTTCAGAAGCGATTCTGAGAAGACAAAAGGAAACAAGTTTTACAAAGATAGCACACAATAGCCGGGTGCCACCCTTGTTGATAATAACACTTTTTAACGCACAAAAGTTTGTCAAAACGTATAAACAAAAGTTTGTCTGCATCTCAGGGCCGCGCCCGTGGGTGTACCTGCGCTCAGGTAATGGCGGCGCCCACAATAGCATTCCGAGCATCCGAAATGAATCAAAATTCGGCGCAACAACGATGACTAACGCCTCGGACCCTTCTGATAAATTACAATAATAATGGCCACCTCTATTGTTGTTATTGGGGATGATTTCATTAGGATGCGCCCGCGCACCTGCCCCCCGACCCGACCACGACCCTCCTAAACGTTACCGTTAACTGTCAAACATATGATTAGTGTTTCTAGTTAATTGGATAACAAAAACAACCAGCCGTGACTCTAACTTACAAGGCAGTTAATAGCAGCGGGGTCGGGCAGGGCAGCGCCACGGAATTAACAAGTGTATCCCTAAATGTCATTTATGGACAGGTCAGACGTGTTTATTGGAGTGAGCCAACAAGTCGTCCCCACTAAAACGACTGGTTCCATTATTTGTACGCGGCGGCGACCTCCCGCGCCGACGGGAACAATGAAAGTGAGAGAGGGCAGGAATGCAGGCGGGGGTGAGGGCAGGTGCGGCGCGCGGGGGGCGCAGCGTTCCCGGTTCCCAGGCGAGGAATGCCAGCACGAGCAACAAAGCCTACCCGCCGCCATTCACCCCGCGCCGCCCTCCCCGCGCCGCTAGCGGTTCCGTCCCAGACACGTAATTTTTCGTGACTTTCCCCTAAGTAGCATTTACGATGCCGTGAATCGGTACTCGATACGTTCGATATTCAAAAATCGTCGCATGTCCCCATTCCTTAGGCCGCAAAAGGTAAATTAGCTTTATTTTTACCGACGTGATCGGCTACTAAATGATGTACGACTTGCGGCCTACGGGTCCACAGCTACACTGTACGGAATTCATTATGAATCGACGTCGCGTCCGACTCAGGTCATGCGACTCGCTGTTATGTAGCGCAAAAATAATGTACATACTGTGTGATTATAATAAGTGTTATTGTTCCATTCATGCAGACCGGTCGAGGTTCAGGGTCGGGTGTCGAATAGCGAACAGCTGACTCTTAATTTATTGCTATTCCAATAATACACACATATTCCTGCACAGCCATGGACTGTAACAGTAGGTTTTCATGAAATATGACGTCATATTTTTTAAACAATGGGCATCAATTTACAGAACGCACACATTATTAACATTACCACATTTTTAGTACAATTAATCATTTTAATATTAGTTACAACAACACGAATAATAAAGGAGCAGACGTGGACCTAGGTTTTCGCTCAAGGGGTGGCAAATGTTTCTCTCTGAGAGATGGAGTGGGATTTCCCAACCGGTGAAAGAATAAAAAAAAATAGTAATGCCCATTCAAGAATGGGCACCATTTCGAGGATGGCCTACTATGCGCATACTCCAGAAAGCCAATTCTCGTAATTTAAAATGTTCAAAATCTAGTCGCAGTCTCATCTCAGCGACTAACAAATGTCAAAATGTAGGGAAATTTGAAGTATTTTTTGACAGATTGAGACTGAGATCAGACTGTGAACGGTCTTAAAATTACGAGAATTGCCCCTCGGGTTGTAAAAATTATGTTTATGTCTAATTGAGAGTTCCGCACCCGTTGCTATAAAATATGTATCCGCGCCTATAAAG
Organism: Apamea monoglypha; assembly: GCA_911387795.2. Lineage (NCBI taxonomy): Eukaryota > Metazoa > Arthropoda > Insecta > Lepidoptera > Noctuidae > Apamea > Apamea monoglypha. Next base: position 14,551,632 of record OU426916.1, read on the forward strand.
CAGTAAGTTAAAAACCATAACGGGGCCCAGGCGCGGTCTGAGGAGGGGGGGGTCGTCATTCAATCTGTCTAGAGTCCGCATGATTTACTTGCCTTACTAACTTGAGTTACTAACTTACTACTTGGTGACCCCCCGCTCCCAAAATCTTGGGCTGCGAACGCGCCTGACGGGGCCGTAATTCTCTATGACACAATGAACGAAACCGCGCGAAATCAACGTAAGATTGGCGTGATTACCTAAGGAATTGACGTGGTTTCGAAGTAAGGAATCGTTAAGTGGTCATAATGAATTAGGGCCCTGCTGTAAAAACCCACGAGCAAAGATATTTCTAGAACTAGTAGTAACTATAACTTCTTGATTCTAATTACGTGAATTTTCTCCTCACATTATAAAACCACCAATTACAAATGGAAATACGTTATGAATTTCCAAGTAGGTATTTCTTTTGTTTTATTGTTGCCAGGTTGTCAGTTTTCATTACACATAATTTAACAATAATTTTATTGTTGTTAAATATTTCAACGAGAAAATTCTACGCATGTCTTCAATTTGTAAGGACAGTCAATGATTTATTTCTACCTCATACCTAATTTCTACCTAATTGGTTTGTTATGACAGTTTTTTCCCCTGTTATGTTTGCAGCGTTCATGTTGTAGTACCAGCAGTTAAACATGTCGTCAACAAGACTGATGTGAGTTTTACGAGTTGTGGGACAGTAGCGATGTTTTTATCGGGAGCCACAAATAAAATGACAGGTGGAATGCAACGTTTTAATTTTAAAACTCTTTTTACCTAATTTGGTCACCGCGTCTTTGCCAGTATGTTTACCGAATGATTCATGCCAATCATCATCTGTTTGAGAATGTCTTGTCGAAGTTTACATAATATGTACAATGTTATGTTAACTCTTAATCAAGCGTTATCAGGCGTTATGTAAATACAGTGTAATTGAGGCTAGTTGCTAAGGGCTCGTTTAATTAAATGTTAAATTCGTCTTCAGATCCTCAAATAAATTTTCCACAATATAATATTTTTGCTTTTTCGTTGAGGAAGTCAGGGCCTCAATCTTGAAGATATTCTCAACAGTAAAAGTTACATATCTCACTTTGTATGATCTCTCATGGTTACAGATGGTGAGATACTATTGTCAATGAGTACCTAATAATACCCTCAGAGATTGTTGTAGGACACAACGATCTCTGACTCATCACCGAACAACAGAATCTTTGATTTAGTTAGCGCAACAATTTCATTCATACAATTTGGTAATGATCGGTAAAATTTGACAGCAATCAACCTCGTCAATCAGCATTGCAGCCCATTGCAGCGAGGTAACTTTTGACATGAACTACTTTCTTGATCTTCCAAAAAAGGAGGTAAAGCTCCTTGTCTCTGCCTGGCAGTCTGCGATGACACTGATTGGGCAGCATCGAGAGAAATCGACCTCTTTATTCATAATATAAAACAACTGACAATCAGCGCACAACTGGTCACAACACAAGTCAGAAAGGTGTGGTTTTTAGAAGCTGATGGGATGAACTGAGACAGAAATATTTTAAACTCTACTAAAGATCAGGGATTCAAGTTTTTATGCTAACAAAGCCACAGGCAAGAGCACGTCTCAGAAAATTTAGCAACCATTGTTGTTCCGCCTTTTTTTCTATTCAGCCTAAACCCATCATAGTGAAAAGCTATTATGGAGCCTGCCTTTTGAGACGTTCTAAATGCGTCACTTTTAGCCATTTTTTTGACTAATTACTATTTGGTGCCAAATTCCGTGTCTTATAAAAGCGACACCGGAGATCAGCTGGCGGAGTGGCGCGTGCGACGGCCACCTGACTCCTGTCAACCCAGACGATATTGATATCATCTGTTAATACTCGAGACATTAGTTATATGATCGTCGAATGTCGAACTAAGACATTCTAATTAGACTGCGGTTTTCCCAGTTATGGAACTGCTTAAATATAATAATAATTGATGGTAGGGTAATTAGGTAAATCGATTATAAAGAAAGTGAGCTGCAGGGGTAGCGTGACTACCCTAGAAACGAAAGACAAAATGACAGATTATAGAAATATTTCTACGGCGCGATGTTAAAAATGAAGAAAAGAAATGCACTAAAAACGTGGCTACAAGCCCAAAAACTAAAAAGTAGGAAGTTGGATCGGAACTAAACTATAGTTTAGTCTCCGAAAATGGCCCTTATTTTCCGCGAATAATTTCGTCCCAACTAATACTGAGGGTACATTAGGCATATCAGGAAATATCGTACTGATGATGATAGCGTCCCCATGGGCCCAAAAGTTATAAGTTACAGTTTGGGTTAAGCCTCCCATCCATCCATCTTCCTCACACAAGAACTATTTATTTAAACATACACTACCATTACAGTGTCCCAATTCGGTGGTGTAGTTAATTAACAACACATGAAATAATTTACAACATATAACTACAATTTGGAAAACTCCTCAAACTGTGAACGCAGAAACAAAAATTACAAATCACGGAACGTTTTAAGTTTAGCATGCCAAGAAGTCATTAAAGTAAGAAGTTTTACACTTAACCCTAAAACGCCAGTAGTAAAACATAAGTTAAACGCGAAAGCCTATGGTTAAGTTAATCGCTCCTGTAATAACTACATGGGCTCTTAAACATCAGTGTGTTTCAAAGGAAATAACAGTCGCAAATACCGTCGTTAATTTTGCTATTTGCTGCTAGAAACAAGAATTAAAGTACCACACATTAGGTACTTAAAGCACCACGCAGTAAGTACTAAAAGGTACCAGGTACAGTAGGCTGCTCTTAGGTGCTAAGACTTAGACATTGAGCTGGCCTGGCGCAGTACGGAGTTTCAATAGAATACTAGGTCAGATTATACTGGTATTGTTACCGAAAATTTAACATAAATTGATCATTGAAAATTGACATTACCATCAAAATAGGTAAGTAACGGAATACGCAAAAAGAACTGAAATGTAATCAAGGAGAAAAAGAGCTCTGTGTAGAGCAAGGGAGAGGGATGAAACTTATCCGTTGCTTGCAAAACGCAGCCTAACGACCCTATGGGGACTCGTACCCTAATACCGGCAAACAATGTGTAATACATTACGTGCAACATGCATAACGTTGCATATAAAGTCATACATTGTACTGTGTAATTCAACTCTACAATCTACTAGTGCATTGCACTTATTAATAGTTAATGTAGAGTTAACTATACAACTAGAACTACTCTAGGTAAGTAAGTAAGTAAGGACTCCGCATATTCCAAATATTTTCGTCTTATTTAGTCTAATTTTAGTTTTTTTTATAGTGCAATAGTTAAAAAAATATGTGTTTAATATTGAAAAAAAATATGTAGAGCCCTTTCATCAAAACTTTTTCACTCAAAACTTATGTCTGAATATCAAAACTCTGCAAACTTTGAAAGCTTTCCATCAATGCCTTGACTCAGAACCCTGAACATCGGAAGGTGTTTATATAACCGCACCTGGTACATCGTTATCATCAGCTGTTACGTTGTGCCTCAGGAAGAACTCGACGGATAGGGCGCAGGGCACACCGGCGGCTAGGGACAGCCTGCCACACGCCACCACCAACAACATCACCACTAAACACCTCATGGTCACCAACACTTAAAAAGACTAAAACAAAGTTCTCAAATAAACTCAGTTCTGTGACACACTCGCGAGCGCGCGTTCGTCTTGTCGACCGGAGAGCGCGGCGCGTGCTCCCTCATCGATGCGCCTTCCCGGACTGACGGCCCACAGCCAATGAGCTCCGCCAACCGCACCGCGCACAACTTTTATTAGAACTCAAATAAAATAAAGCTTTTTGAATTCCGAATCTGGCATTAATTTAGCGATCGGACAATTATCTGGATGACGTCATGAGCCGTGTAAAACTTTTAAGATTTAAAAAGTTGCTAGATTGTCGGAGCGATGCGAATTGCCGAATTTTGGTACGAATCATCGAATTGATGATTGTCGGAGCTTTTTATATGTCTGTAAAGTGTAGTAAAAAGTGTAGGTATCGTAGTTTTTTTTTGCGTGTCGGTGCTGTTTGTAGCGTTCTCGTCAGACAGTTGGACGTGTCGTGTCGTGGCTCTGCGGCGATGCGCGCGCACGGCTATCGAGCGTCGCGGCCACTAGTCGCTTGCTAGTCGCTCATCCACGGTGATACATGACGGCTGCTCAACGCTCATATATCGCTATAGTAAATAAATATTCTCTCAACAAGTTGTATTGTCTTTAATTGTGATGTTAATCCACTACACTGATGATTTCTTGGCGGTAAGCATGTGGGATTTAAGGAATGTCGTTTCAAAATTTCCCTAACAACACTTAAAAGCATGTTTGGAAGAAACACCCTCATAATCTGCCTAGCCTTTTCCCAACAGTGTTGGGGTCGGCTTCTGGAAGCCGACCCCAACACTGTATAGCTGCATCTGATTATACTGGTATGATCAGATGCAGCTGAATACCAGTATTTTACATGGAGCGACTGCCTATCTGACCTCCACAACCCAGTTATTGAGTAATACGATACTCCTTGGTAAGACTGGTTGTCAGACTTTCGGCCTTCTGACCACCAGTAACGACTGTCAAAGAAAGAAACACCCTCTTTTCCTTAAAAAAAGAATTTACAGGTAAATATAGAGAGGCAATAATACCATCAAATCAGATAAGTAAAAACGCTCTTCACAAAAAACCTACAAAATAAGTCGTTAAGGTTTTCTCACAATTAATTCAGAACAATTGACAAATTAACCATGAACTCCGAAAACACAAGTTATACAAAGTAATTAAAATTTATTTCATCATGAAAATAATCAAGTTAACAACTTCTAAATCGTAAAAGTTATGGCTGTATCATAAACAGTTTATCTTCAATCTACATAGCTCACCTAACGTTCTGAGATATGACGAATATAATGAGGGAGACATGCTTCGAATACCGAACACAATAATTAAACGTTCTAAAAGCCACATTTTCCAATGTCAAGGAGACTCGAGCTGCATACGAAACTATAGACCAAACTAAACCAACCAGCCTTCTCCTTTTAACCTTTTTAGGGTTCCGTGACCAAAGGATGCAACGGGATCTTTTTACTAAGGCTTCACTGTCCGTCCGTCTGTCTATCACAGGGCTGTATCTTTTGAACCGAAATTGGTAGACACTTGAAATTTGTGTACTGCTTTGGCCGCTATAACAGCAAATTAGATAGACACTTGACATTTTTACAGAGTGTGTAGTACTATGGCCACTATAAAAAAAATGATAGAAATAAAATAAAGTTAACATGTTTTGTTTTTACTAAAGTATTAACCCAAGGACACTGAACGACCCACAAAATATGTTTTATTGTTTTTACGTCTGGGGTAGTGTTAAAAAAGCAATATTAAATATTGTACCGTGATACGGAACCCTTCGTATGCGACTCCGACTCGCACTTGACGACGTTTTAGTAGTAATAGACCATGGTAGAGCGTCGAAACTGACCCATTTGGATGATGAATGCGTAGAGATGGCATATTTTTAATTTATTACCGATAGATAGTCCAGGTACGTTCATTGAGGTTCTTTGGTCGCGTCGCCGCCCGCCGCGCTGCCATTGTTAGCGCGCGGCCGGTGGACAAGGCATAAGCGACAGCGGGTAATGTGTCTGGAGTTGCATAAATCTAATAATATATTTATGTATCTATTATAAAGCATATGTATGTATTATAGTATTTTGTATCGATATACTTGCCATTTGCACTAATGACAACCTCCTTTTATGTTTATAGAATTACTACCCATTCCAAGGTTAAATTGCCTGGAAGAGATCGCAGAAAGTGATAAAGCCGCCCATTATATGTTTGGTAGTATTCATTTTTTTTTTTGTTATGTATTTCTGGTTTTCAACAAAGTCAAAATCAATCTACCTAGCTTTTACCCAACTACATGTGTTGTGGTCGGCTTCCAGTCCCTTGGTAAGTCTGGTTTTCAGACTACCCGTATCGACTGTCAGAGATGAGCTTTCCGAGGCACGGAGGGGTCTTGGTGTGTAAAGATGGTCACCCATCCACGGACCAACCGCGGCAAGCGCAGCTTAACCCTAAAGAAATAATGAAAACAAATAAGTATTTATTTGTTAAAGTAGGTAAATGAGGCTCAATAAAAGCAGCAGATGGATTAAAATTTAATAATCTCACGTGGGTAGAAGATACATCAGCACTAGGCAACCACGACTATATTCTGGTGAATTGAAGTCACCATTAACACGCTTAACGGATTGATTATCACAGTTATCGACCGACACTTCGGTGTGTGTTGTAATAATTAGCTTAAGTAAGTTATAAGTATTCCACTCGAAGGTTACTTAGCGTGGTAATCAGTAATAACCATAATCCCCATGCTCTATAAACGGATTACTGGAAAATATATTTTTTTTTTGTGTTATGTAGTGTGCCACACTGCTGCTACTATTTCTCTTTATTATAATAATCCCAATGTATCGAAATAAGGTCAGTTTTTGTTAAAAATCATTTAGTTATTAGTTAAGTTTATTTACTACTGCTGCCTCCGCGGTTTCCGTCTCATAAGTCTCGATCCCGTGGGAATATCGGGATAAAAAGTATCTCATGGTCTATCCATGTGCCAAGTCTCATCTAAATCCGTTCAGCCGTTTTAGAATCAAAGCGTAACAAAAAACATTTAAAAAAAAATCTCTTCTGAATATTAGTTTAGTAGTACACTCCACTGCCCGCCCCCTCCTCTCTCCTTCTTGACAACTTTTTTTTTCGTTTTGCATTCAGGCGTGATGTTGAATGCTACGTTGTCATATAATTTACTTTTATTTTTGTTTAAAAAAAACAACTACTATAAAATAAACATCCCCAAAAACCGCTTGTCCATTGCACCTCATGTCACTTTATTTATGTGGTCCCAAACTACAGTCCGCACCGGCCATGACTGTTACCCGTAATAAAAGGGACGTCTCATTTATTATTGACAAATATTTCGCGCTGAAAAAACTACGCATTTTACCCTAACGGAAGGCGCCACATTCTAAACTTTATTGTATTTATTATATGTACAGTATACGAGGCACTTTGGCGGTAGACTTTTATGGTATAAATAATAAAATACAGGAAATTATATCAATTCTTCAGTCAGTTGCAACGCAGGGCGCAAACGGAGGCATTTCTCGAGTGCGTTTATGTCTTTTGTACGTAAGAGCGCCGGCGCATCCTTAGATGTATTCTGCATTCTTTGTGAATGACTCCTAGAGTACGATTACTGGGTAATGTATGTTATTTATTGAATGGGTGGTAATGATGGGCTTTCATGTAGGTTTAGATGTAGACTAGATTGAAATGGATTCTCGTCTTAGTTCAATCCTACACAAAATCTGAAAATCTTTTTCCTATCGTAAATGCCTCTTAATTAAAACATATCTAGAATTTAGGTTATGTAAACGCTGTACAAATTAAAATTTGGGGCAAGAGATCTTGTTTCAACAAAGCCATATTTATTCGCAAATCTTTTTTATTTTTAGTTTTTACCTTTTCATTCTGCAACCTCTTTTCCAAACACCCCTATAAATTGTAATCAAATTAAACGGTTTCCATATATTAAACATTTGAATCGCGTGAGACGTGTCGCTTCATGTCGACACAAGTCTAAACGATTAGCACTGGCCGGCGCAAACGCATAAAAACTTTTTCGAGTAAAAAAATAAGTTGAGAGAAAAAAAACGAACCGTGCACAATGGCCGGTGATACCGTGAAACATGTTCACAAATAAAACAAGTCTTAGATCACCCGGGGACACGGTGCTCAATACGTGTGAAACTTGGGGAGACTTGAAGATATAGAAGTATTTATCAGCTTAACTATGTTCTCCTACAAGGACTTTAGAATTACGTACCTAAAACAGATTAAGACATCTACCTAGTCTTTTCCTAACTATGTTGGGGTCGGTTTCCAGTCTAACCGGATGCAGCTGAATACCAGTATTTAACATGGATCGACTGCCTAACTGACCTCCACATCCCAGTTACTGGGTAATAATATATCTTACCTTGGTAAGATTGTCAGACTTTCGGGCTCCTGACTACCCGCAACGTCAAAGATCTACGAATGACAGCCGGGACTGGCGGCTTAACGTGCTTTCCGAGACACAGAGCAGGACCTAAAACAAATTAAGTTGAATAGATGTGAATAGCATACCCAAGATAAGAAATGGCAAAAGCAGTTCTTTGTGAACAATCGCACTTTTAAAAATGGCATTGTCCATACATAATGAACAATTATAATTTAAACTGTTAGCATGAAAAAAGTTCAGAATCATTTAAGTCTTTATCATAAACGCAGACTTTGCTATTGCCACCTAGTTTTACAAAAACACTCCACAAATTGCATGAAAATGTAACAAAACCGAAACCTCCTTCCTTATTCATTCAAACACACCCTCCCTTAGCCAATCAAACACAGCCAGTTAAGTGCCAAGCTGTGTGGCACCACTACGCATCCGCAAACACGCCGCGTCATCATTCACCTCCAACAGAAACCTTGATGAGCTCACAATCACCCCCACAATGCTAATGGGTTACCCAAAACCTTACCTGATCACTCGCTTACTCGACAACTTCAAACCAATTAATCATTCGAATACGATGCTTCAATTTTTGACAACTAAAGGAATTTTAATCGAATTCAATACATTGAAAACGATTCCGACATTCTAGTGATTCACAATCGAATAGTTACTCGATGAATGGGGATTTTTAATCTTTTGTGGCGAAGTGTTTGGGCAATTTAGTTGATGTACACAAATTAAATATACGAATACCTTTATAATTGGATACAACACTCATCAAAAAGTTTTATTTGGTTTATATTTCTTTTTACTTTCTTTCTTTGATTTTACTTATTAAAAGCATATGAATACTTTTAATGCAACCTCTCTTATTAAAAACGTATTAGTTATTTGTTTTACAATAATAAAAACTCAATTTACAACAGTTCTCAAGTTCTACAAAATATTAAAACTCCATCGAGATGGTTTCAATACTTTTGAAGAAACACAAAAACAAAAGTGAAGCTTGTCCAACAAAAGCTCCGGCGCGCGCACAAAAAAGATATTATTACGGTAAATGATTCCTTGTAACTGTGTCACTGCACTTAAATGCAACAAAACCAGGATAAAACGGACTGGAGGAAATTAAACGACGATGTTATTGAACCGGGTGGTCTGAATGAAATAAAACACCTAATCATATCTTTTTTCAAGCACAGAATTGGTTGATGTGGCGCTTGAGGAGACCTATGTCCAGCAGTAGACGTCTTTCGTGTGATATAATAATAATAATAATAATACATATACATATACACATAAATACACACACACACACATACACAACACACACACACACACACACACACACATACACACACACAAACACATACATATTATGATATTATGATTTATGATATTTCGAGTGATGATGATGGTGATATAATTTTTTGGGTCCTGGAACAGTCAACGACGTGTCTAGTAAATTAGATAGCAAGGTGGCAGTGTCCTCCACACGTTAACATTTATTGCCAGATTTATTTGGAACCTCATTCATTTTGGCAGTAATGTTCCCGAAGTCCCGAAGTCCCGTACATCATTGTGTCTGTCCATGTCATAAAAGATGAGCTTAGGAATAGAATAGAATATTTATTTGCAAAAACATGATACATTAAGGTCTTATTAAAATAATTATGATCTCACATGTTTCGCCATGGATTTAGTTATACAAATATTTAAACTTGTTAAATATGTGTATAAAAATTGCATTTAAACAACGGTAAAAAAGCTCTCATAATCTTCCTCTTCCTTTCGTTTCAGTGGTACTTTTTCAAATTACTTAGGCCCAGTCGGTGGCCGCGTTAATCGCAGCATCAGTAGCGTCCATTACGTCTTCAAAAGTGGACGTGTATGGACTCCCATAAGTCATAATGTGCCTGTTACAACACATATTCCTTTCCCACCTTCCAGTATTGTTGTCTCTGAAGAAGGATCACTTCATTAGTGAAGCAGACTGCTCAATAGGCCGAGAGCTCTCAGCCCCAGAACAAACGGCTATATTTCACGTCACCAGCCCGCATAGCGACCGTCCAGTTAACTGTTACAAATGTTTTCCTATTGTCAGGTTGCCTGACTCATTAATTTTGCACTGAACGATGAAAGAAATTCGGCCACTAAGGCTTCTGGCACACTCGAGAGTTTTTACACTTGCAACTTGTCGCCAATAAGAAAATTTAGCGATTAATAGATGCAAGAAATTGAGGGCACTATTAAAATATCCATGCTTTCTAATCATTCCATCCTACTCCAGGACAATGGTCCTCTCTCTCTAAAAGGCTGAAAGTCGCCTCTCTGAAAAGCAGGTTGGTAACGACAGTGCCGAGCCAATGCAGTTTCTCAGATTTCAAGACAATGATACCAAACGTGTTTCCATGTTGCGGCCGCGAACGTTACGAATCGTCGAAGCGTCATCGACGTTCTGACATCTGCCTACACCTTTTTGTAAACTTGCGATTCGGCGCATACACCAATCGCGATTGCTTCAGCCAAAAGCATGGCGTGCTGCGTCCCTAACTCATCAAGACGTTTTGTTTGAAGCTGCCGAACAAAGAAGCACTTTGTTTAAGATATTGTTTCTCCTTTTATTCACTCCCCAGTTTACTGGCCTTTTGGGCAGGAGCTCACTCTTATTTGTTTTCATTGCGGGGAAAATGTTTATGCTACAATTCTGCGATTATGAGATTATGCCACGGGTCGAGTTCTGTTTGTTCGCCCTGATTTATATTCTGATTCCATATTTTAATATTACGCTACAAGCATTTATTAAGGACTAAATGAACAAATATTTTTTCAGTGTTTGTAATTAATATGACTTACTTGACCTGGTTTTAAATAATTTATGCTGAACATGTTTAGCATTCATTGATTAGTCTTCGCTGAACGAGATTTTGTTTGTCTTATCTGTTCATGCCCCGATCGTCTAACGGCCGAACCCAATTACATATCTATCACGAATTTAGCATACAGGAGGTAGAAAACCTATCTATCTCTGGTTTTAACGTCCCAATAATCTATATCAGTAGCGATCTGTGTGATTATATTATACTGGCAGTTATAATTTGTACTGGCTACCATCAGTAGCGATCTGTGAATAGGTTATTGGGTTCGGCCTTTAAAGATCAACCTATCTAATAACGTACCAACTTAATAACACTACAATATCACAAACTGAACACTCAATCATAACGTACAAGGTCCCCACACATCCCAAGGTGCCCTGGTTCCACCGACGGACATTATCACTTTATCATCACACCTCAATTGATGGCCGTCATTTATCAGGCGGTGTAGGCACCACACATAATGCTCCTTCATCAGATCCCATGCATACAATGTTATACATAGTGTGACCGATATAATTTGAGCTGTTTGGAGAAGATGGTTATAGTCGCGATAATAGTTGTGTAGATGAAGGCATAGTAATATAAATTAACACTTATACTTATATAGAATCTTCTTTCTACCTTAACAGGATCTTAAAAGACCTCAAATAGACAGGGGAACTAATTGACTGGGACATGGGGACAGGGGGACCCAAGTCCAACACTGCTGGGGAGTTTGTTCCGCCACTTCTTCTTCCCAGCTAAGTCACTAGGAAGTGTTGAAGGGCGAGTATTTTAGGAGACTGGTCTTATGTTTTTTTGACCTTCGAAAAGTGCTGATTCTCAGCCCAATTTGAATAAATGACTTGTGTTTAGTTTTTTTTTTTTTGATCGGACAGTAAAAGCAAATAATATTCGCCTCTACCGTTATGCCGACTAATTAATTCATATCAATTTTAAATATTCCGCGAGATGCTTCTTAAAACACCAGAGGCTACTCTATAATTGGAGAACGTAAAATAAACAAGCGTCGTAAAATGAGACCTTAATTAATGAAAATGTTGATTGATTTCGCGGCGAAACAACAAAAGAACTTTCTCTGTGGCTGCGCAGCTCGGCCGCAGCTTCATCTACCCAGCAAGGAAACTTGGAATCTTGTTGAGTATTCTTCAACTTTTACGAACTAATTAGGTGCACGCGGCTAACACCTGGCCGCAAGAGTACCTTCACGAGCATAGTATGGTAATTAAATTATATATTTATTTCAAACGCGAGAAATTCAGGTAATTTTCAGCAACTTGGGGTGATCTTTTCTATGGGCTTTGGTTGGTTACTAAAACCTAATATCATTAATATTGAGCCGCCTTACGTAAGTTGCGTACCTAAGTACAGACGCCAGCACATCAAGCTACTACAATCTGTCAAATTTATTTAATAGATTTTCAACTTTATCTCTAAAGCTTTAAGGTTCAAGGTTGATTGGGAAAATTTGACAGTTTCGGGTAGCTTGACCTGCTGTCGTCTATACATTTTTTTTTTTGATATCCTATTTATCTTCCACTGCTGAGCAAAAGTCTCCCAGCTGCGTATACGCATGCGTCAAGCACTCTAAAACGGATTACTTATGTTAAATGCAGGTATTCTATATTTATTATTACTGAGAGCAGTGGTGGCCCAGTGGTAACGGCCGCGACTTACGAGTCTGTCGTCGTCGAGTATAGGTCGTAGGTTCGAACCCAGACAGGCGCTTTACTTTGTGTAAATTACTTCATCACCAATTCTTTCAAAACGGTGAAGGAAAACATCGTGAGGAAACCGGCATGTCCTAGAAGCAAAAATTCGAAGATATGTGACAAGTACCAACCCGCAATGGGTCCGCGTGGTATATTACGGCCCACTCCCTCTCACCCAGAAGAGCCCTGTGTCCCAGCAATGGGAACATTAATAGGCTGATTATGTATGTACTAGCTGCGCCCCGCGGTTCCACCCGCATAGGTTTCGATCCCGTGGGAATATCGGAATAAATAGTATCCTATATGTTAATCCTGGTTATAAACCATCTGTGTGCCAAATTTCATCCAAATCCGTTCAGTAGTTTTTGCGTGAAAGGGTAACAAACATCCATCCATACAAACTTTCACGTTTATAATATTAGTAGGAGTAGGAAGTAGGAAGTAGGAAGTAGGATAGTAGGATTAGTAGGATAGGAAGTAGGATAGGAATAGGAATTAATAGGATATGAAGTAGGATTATGTATTCCACATTCATCACTGTACCAAAAATTTACTTTATATCAGTATAAATTAAATTGATTTCAGAATGACTAGTAGTAGGTACCCCTACTATTGAAAAACATAAGAATATACTCGTAAGTTGTAGCCGTAACCTAAACTTTATTACAAAACAAAATTTTCGAGCAAATCCGACAAAGTTAAAGTTCTCATTACAAAAAGTGACGTTAAAGTCGAGTCTAAGTTGTCAATTTTGCATTAAGAATAAAGTTAAATACAATAACTGTCTTGCAGTTTTAGGCAAGGTCGAAAGTTAGAACTCCTTTTGTAATAAGACGGTATCTGTTGGCATTAAAGATAACAGCCAGAACACACATTTGATCACATGCTTAGATACATAATTGTGAACGCAGATAATTCGGAATTAATTAATTTTAGTCATTTAAACATTCCACCTCTAGATTCAACAGTTTTCAATCATATTCAGCTAAATTGTCATATTATCTCACAACTAGAACTCATATCAGTCTAGCCGCATTTAGCTCCATCGTTTATTACTTCGTTAGGTCTAATTTCTATTAACTTTGTCCTAGGCTACTTTGTCCCCTGCAGAGGGTAGGCAAGGATAATTGAGTCAGCCGCGAGTCTCTACATTTTTAAACAGGCTTTCGTGGAACTTTTTAAAAGGGGTAAGTTTTAGGGACGAAAGTGCTTGCTGTAATGGTATTATTTTCCATGAGGTTAGGCCCAAACTTCGAAACACCACCTGCTACGATCTTAACTTACCTACTCATTTTGCTTCATTTACGTACAAATATCAAAGGGGCAATTATCGTAATTTTAAGAACGATCTCAGTCTGTCAATCTGTCAAAAATACCTCTAATTTCAGTAAATTTTTGACTAGTTTTTGACATTTCGTTGTCGCCGAGACGACGAGATTTTGAACGTTTAAAATTCCGAGAGTTGGCCTTCTGGTGGATGGATGGGGATGTTTGTTACTTTTTCACACAAAAACTACTGAACGGATTTGGATGAAATTTGGCACATATAATGGTTTATAACCAGCCTTAACACATAGGACACTTTTTATCCCGATATTCCTACGGGATCGAAACTTATACGGGTGAAACCGCGGGGAGCCGCTAGTATATATATTTTTTCATTTTCTATCTTCCCGCTTATGAACTAGACAAACCCCTACTTGTTTTATATTCTAATCTTAAACTAAATTCTTGTTTTTCTATTATTTGTGTCATCTATTTATATAACTGACTCGCGGAGGTTGTATGTAAGTAAGCACCAAATAGGCCTCTATAGTACCTATAAAACTTCAAAATTCTAGAAGATAAGTTATTCCAGAATATATATGTCGCATCTTTGACTATTTATTGGTTTAGACGCTCAATTGATTTTTGTAATACCGGTGAACGCAGTGACGTCACATGTCACGTGAACGGAATCGGTTGGAGGGGTGACGATTTTAAAGTTATAAAAGCGCGAGTCGCAGGAGAACTTGGCTCAGAACGATACTTCAAATCGGACCTCCAATCGGGATCGTTGCTTCACAGGTACCTTATTAGTATTGTCTCTAACAATTATAACCGGTATTATTTAAACTGTGCTGTGCTATTATTCAAATAAACCTTTGTGCAAGTATTAGGTATTGTTACTGTGTTACTTGAGACCTACGCCATGGAATCTCTACCTCAAGACCATACTGATGATGGGCGAGCTGCGCAGACCTCTCAGTCGTCGACATATAGCTGAGCTCATGTACCTACTGCTTAGTTACAAACGGTACCGTGTTTAGATTAATTTATTCGTCGTAGGTGTTGCTTGGTAACGGAGCTTGTGGCTAAGAAATAACAGCCGCACGGTGCGATCGATCGGTTAAGCTACGCTTGCCGCGGTTGGTCCATGGATGGGACCATATTTACATAACAACATCCCTACGTGCCTCGGAAAGCACATTAAGCTGTTGGTCCTGTCATTCGTGGATCTCTGACAGTCGATACGGGTAGTCAGCAGCCCCAAAGTCTGGCAACCAGACTTACCAAGGGGTATCGTATTACCCAGTAACTGGGTTGTGGAGCTCAAATAGGCAGTCGCCCCATGTAAAATACTGGTATTCAGCTGCATCCGGTTAGACTGGAAGCCGCCCCCAACATAGTTAGGAAAAGGCTAGGCAGATGAGGTGTTGGTTGGTAAGTCCTTCTGAGAGTATTTCCTATTGTAAGACTTTGGGAGGTCTCATAAAAGTTTCAGTGTCGGATCAGTCGACCAGTGAATAATAGCTGATGGAAACTTCTATTTCTGTCTCTGTGCGCTCTAAAAGTTTCGTTACGTACAATTGATTGATTTTCGACAAGTCTGTGAGGAAAGGTCGAGACGTTTGATTAAGATAGGGTAGGTACATCCTTTCTTATTGTTTTGGGCTTAACTTATCTATTGTTAAGGCTGAGACATACTTGGGTCGCCTCCCAAACTAAATCAAAACGACCGGTCATTTTGACTTTATTTTATATACATACATAAACTCACGACTTGTTAAGGGAATAAGTCGTGAGTTTCTGTAGGGGGTAGGCAAAAACTGCAGAACGCCACCTGCTGCAATCCGTACATACGACTTTATTGTATTTTTTAAGAAATTTATTGGTTACTGTACCCAATCTCGATACATTTTCTCGAGTGTGATTGATTAACCTCACTCAATTTAAATCTTATAATGTTACATATAAGCATCTGGTCAGAAGACCAATTCCCGTAATTAAAACTTTCAAAATCTAGTCGTAATCTCATTTCAGCAACAGTCAATGTCAAACTTGTCAAAAATGAGGTATTTTTGATAGATTGAGATTGAGATCGGACTGTGAACGTTCTTAAAATTACAGGAATTGCCCCTCTAAACTGAAATGCATGTTAAAGAACCTAGTTTAGAAGCCATACCAAGTAACTAGACTCAACTGCCATGGAAACTAGCACTATCCACGTAGCTACACAACAGAAATACTTTCCCAAATTCACACGGCGTCCGAGCTATGAATTACAATATTACAATAAAACCGTCACAATACAATCTAATATAAGTCCGCGGCTGAATGGAGCGGGTTCACGGAAGGGCCCCACAAATCATCGCCGCCTCATACGCGTGTAATTATCCCGAGCCGGACCCGCCCGATAAGATCTCTATAGCCGCTAATCTCTGGAGAATAACGCTGAGAAGTTCCACTCTTAGATGCAGGAAGCCGTGGGATGGGGATCTTTAACTTTGAAGGACGTATCCCCAAATTTTCTTTGATGGATGGAATGGATGGCCAATCTAATTGTCGTTATTTGTATAGGTTTTGACCCCAGACTAGCATTGTAACTATTCTGAGGCCTGTAAAATTTTTATGAACTAAGATAATCTCCTTTTAGAAAAAGAAGAAAAATACAGAACTCTGAATAGGCTCAGTAGAGCTTGAACAGGTTACTAGAATTAAAAAAAGTCACGAAGTCATTATCACTGACTTCGATGGCAGTTCGGCTATCGAAGTCAGTGATAATTTATCAATCTCTGACTTTCTAATTCATGAGCTCCTATACAGTATCCAGAACTTAAAATGCTCAACACATAGACTTCTCTAGACATGACTTCTACAAAAACTATGGGCTTTATTTATTGTGTATTTTTTCCGGACCTCCTTGGAATCGATCTGTATAATCCTCTAATCCGGCATTGCAGTTCAGACCTTCTGTTCCTCATTACTTGGTGCCCCTAATCCAACGGTTGTGTGACTAAGGCGGTAGGAATGTGCGCGGGCGACGCGTTGTCCCCCGGGAACAGCCTGCGCTTGTACACACAACAGATAAGTTTGAAGGGACTACTCCGTATTGACAGTTTAGGAAAGGCACGTGCTTAACTGGTAAGCCGAATGAATGAATGAAATGCACCGATCCCAGCGTGGTTAAACCAGACTCGATTAATCGAATAAATCCCAAGATTCAAACTAGCTCCTGTAGCCTCATGTTAATGGTGCTACAGCTACCATCTTTCCTGGTAAGCCGATATGACAAAATACTTATGTGATTGTGTATAGTGTAAAGAAAGAGTCGTAAAAATATCGCGGAGGGAATTTTTCGCACATTGGATTTTCAACTCTCGTTGTTAAGCCGAGCATTGAAAATCAAACAAAGCGCATCCCAGCGTGTCAAAAAAACACACTGTTGGATTTTAAACCCTTGGCACTAAGCAGAGCGTTGAAAATCCAGTGCACGCAAAAAATTCGCTGCGGGAAAACAACGCCTGTGCTTCCCGGGTGCTTCATTTCACTCCTTAATTCTGAAGTCTCATTTCTGAATAATGGATGTCGTAACCTAATCGAGAGAAATTTTCAATAGCAAGCCTAAAAGGCTGAAAATATGATAGATCCCTGAAAATCCTGAAAGACTAACTTAAGTTTCGATTTACAAAACTGTGCTTCATTTTACCCTTTTCATTCAGGATGACTTAATTATAATAATAATTTAATGTAATCGTATAGCCCTTTAACATAAACTTCCTGAACCTTCTTACTTCCTTACCAAGCGGTATGCGCCTGCGCCTCGCGATCGAGATCCGCCGCGCATTCCAGCCAGTCGCGATCCCGCTCTACAGATGAAAGGACGATCCTTTATTTTTAAGGATTTATAAACTTGTCTTAACGCTGGGATAAACGCATTTTTATTCAAATAGCGACTGCTCGTTTAATTTCATTCGAGTTTTGTACAATAAAATGAAAATATCTGCAATTCCATTTTATGAGTCAAGTGTTGGTCTATTTTATGAGTCTTGTGGCCGCAAACTTAGAGTTGTTCTTTTTACTGACATCACAAATTCGGAATTAGGTACAAGGCTGACATCAGTTTGTTTTAGGATCATATTTTTTTTTCAATTGCTAAATTGGCCAGCTCTTGACATCGATCACGCCTGATGGAAAGCGATGGATGAGGTCTAAGAATTGTCTTAGTTCTAAGAACGTATTTTTCTGGGTGGTTATTCATCAAATAACTTCTCCCGCTCTGAGCGGAGCGGGATGTCAGACTTTTACTGATTAAAACCCACCCGTGTCTCAGGGCTAGCTGGCTCGTACCAACGCAAATGTACACGTACATCGGTGGTGGTGCGACCCGGACTGCCGGGCACTTCTTCTCCTGCAACCGAGCGGGTGGGCAGGTTGCGGATAGCCCAACTCCGGCTGCGGGACCGGCTGTAGAGCCGATCCCGCACCCGGAGCATCTTGAAAGAGATCCCGGACAAGAGAAGTGCCCGAACACCAAGTCCCAGGTTTAGGGTAACCAATACACCTTGTTCCATGTACCCAAATGACCCAACCACACGCAACCCTTCCCTATCCACAGATCCTGTCAATCCGCAAAACCCCTAGGCCAAATCCCAGACCTAGGGTGACCCCCAAGTGACCCATACCCTACTACCAAACACCCTCCCTCCTATCCCTACATCCTGTCGGTCCCTGAGGACGGGTAACCTCGATTCCAAAAAAGCCCACCCCCCAACACATGAAATGCAGGAAGAGATAGAGACTACCCAGGTGGGTTCCGGCCAAGCCGGGGAATCCCACACCGCCAAGGCGGTCAGCCCCCAACGTATTCTGGGGGGGGCATCTTACTGCTCATCATCTTTGCCGCGCTCTCCAGCGCGGCCGGCTGCTGATTTAGCGCCACAAACACCGGCAGCGACAAACGCGCCAATGAACATGACCCCGGCAGCGACTGACGCGCCAACACCCACTACGACACGTATGCCTCCCGCGAACCTCTGGCAACAGAGCATCGTGCGGAACAGCATCACAAACCCTGACACTGAACGACACGGACAGACTGCGACGGGGAAGGTTAACGAACCCGACGGCCCTACCACTCTCCTGGTAGATGGAGTACGCCAGCTGAAAAAGCGCGGAAAAATCACAGACCGGGGGAGGAAAGTAGGCGATCGAAAGCGCAACACCCGCGAAGGCAACAGCCAGCGCGAAGCGCGATCGGACGCCGAAGAGGTAGTACGCGACCAGCCCCGAGTACGCGACGACAAAACCGAGCGCGAAAAAGGGCCGGACGCGGAAAACAGAGAACGGCCGCAAGTACGCGAAGGGGAAACCCAGCGCGAAAAGCGGCCTAAGGTGGGACCACGCGACCAGCAGCCAGTACGCGAAGGGGAAACCCAGCGCGAAAAGCGGCCGGACGCGGAACCACGCGTGCAGGGGCAAGTACGCGAAGGGGAAACCCAGCGCGAAAAACCCCCGCACACGACAGAGCCTACCGGGGGCGCCGACCGACCCCTGACCAACGAACCCAGACTAAAACACAACAGAGGAAAGCGGGGTGGAGGCTTGCACGTTAAGGCGGACACCTCTCAGCCGCAGCCTGGACCGAGTGGTACAGGGCCGGCGAAGAGGGAGCGCCCGGACGACTCGGCTTCACCGAGCACGCTTCAGAGGGACGCCAAGCGTGTAAGGGTCCACTCCGCCCAAGGGGAGCCGAGGACCTACGCGCGGGCCACAAAGGACATACCTGCGCGGCTCGCCGTAGCAATCTGCTTCCCTCCCCCCTCCAGAGACTTGACGAACGAAGAGGCCGAACAAGTTAAGACAGGCCTAGAAGACAGGGGTGCATGTTGAAGAGCCTCCTCGTGGCGCACTCTGGGCAACGTCAGTTCCAAGTGCCCACCAGGTTTTGGTGGACACTTGGGGCTGGCGGCTAATCTTCAACAAACGGGGAAGGGTCATGGTTCCAATCACCGATCATCCTCGATGGTCGTTGAAGGGAACCTGGCTACAGACGGTCGATACGTCTACTCCCCCTCTGCTTACAGAGGGAGGTGAGTGGGCGTAGACTGGGGAGGGGCGGTTCGCGCCGCTGCACCCACGAGAGTGTGGGTGGTGGAGGGTGTCCATGCCCGCGCTGCGTCTGTCCGGTATCCGGCGGCAGCGTGGGCACGCTGGGGCGACGGTTGGTACTGGCCAGCCGTCGGCCACCCCGTAATCCTGAGCTCAGGACCGGGGGTCCGGGCCACTGAGGCCCGGGCTGCGAGGAAGACAACCTCTCTAAAAAATTACCCCAATCCCAAGGTCTAGCGTGCCGAGGGGATGAATGGCCGGAGGGAATCCGGTCGTTAGCGCGGAGAAAAGGGACCTCACCCTTTAAAAGGTTGAAAAAAATGAATAACAAGGCTACTGGAAATATTCCCCAGGCGGGTACCCTCCTACATAAGGAGGGTCAATCCCGCCCTTCTTCGGAAGGCAGCCCCACCGTATCTGGGGGGGGCACCATTAGTCTCGTGGGCCGGCAGACCACCGCCGACCTGCGTCCACCAAGTCCTGCGTCGCAAAAGGAGCTCCGGGTTAACCTGGAGCGCCTGTGCGACGCAGAAGTACCGCTTGCCGTCGTTGACGGCAACAAGAGCCGAGGAGGCTCAGGTCCCGATAGGGACCTGGACTCGCGCGGGTGCACCTCCAACACTCGGAGGAAGCGCATGCGAAGCGGGGACTCGGGGTCGATGGGCCTCTCCTCCAGCGAGGAGAACCTGTCGGCCCCCAAAGTGCCAACGGCACAGAGAGGGCGGGGTCGCGCGGTGGCGGGGGGAGCTCCCGCTCGGTTGCCGAGCCGTGACCGAGCGGGTCGCTTCATGCCGATGTCTCGGCCCGCTACACCGGTTCCCGCAGAGCGTCCTGCGGAGACAGTGGATAGCGACCCCGGGCCCTCGGTAATGGACCTGAGCGAGGGCTCCTCGTCCTCGCTCCTATCCTTGCTGGGGTCCAACAAGGCGGAGGCAAATGCCGCAAAGCGGGCGCAGCGGAAGGCGGTGGCAGCTGACGAGGTCAGTGAAATGGCACGGCTGGCCCGAGAGCGGCGCTCTGCTCAGGCGGCTGCCGGGGAGAGCCTGTCGGCGGTGGCGCTCAGTCGCCAAGTTTTGGACGGCGTGGACGTCGTCCTGAAGGTTGCCACTAAGTCTGGCAGTCTGAAGGGCACGTTCACGCGCGCTCTAAAGGAGGCGGCTGACGACATCAAGGAGGCAGTTGGGGTCCTCCTTAGTCGCACCAGCACGGAGGAGACGGCGAAGCTGTGGGAGGAGAACGGCCGTCTCCGATCCGAGCTAGAGGACCTCAAGCGGGAGTTTGCCGCGCAGAGGGCTGAATGGCAGCAGAGGCGTCCTGCGGCCATCGGCTCCGCTCCCGTCGCTGCCCCGCCACCGTCGGCCCCGTCGTCAATCCCTACCCCCGCCGTGCATGCGGATGCGGAGATCGAGAAGATCGTTCGCATCTGCATGCTGCAGTGCGGGGGTATGATGAATGCCCGTCTGCAGGGTCTGGAGTCGAGGCTCCTCCCGGCAGAGACTCTCCGGCCGCCGCTCGCTGCGGATAGGCGGAGACAGGAGGAGCCCGCCAAGTCAGGCCCGGCAACGACAGCCAGAAAGGCCAAGGGGGGCAAAAAGCCCGGGAAGTCCGGTGAGGGCGCGTCCTCGCCAACTTCCCGGACGACCGCACCCCCGGCGACCGTACCTTCGGCGACCGCGCCCACGTCTACCGCAGAGACCTGGACGACGGTCGTCAAGAAGGGTCGCCGTAAGACGGCGCCGCCACCGCCGGCACCCGCTGGAGCACCATCGGCACCCAAGAAGGCTCAGGGGACGTCTAGGGTCAGAGCCCCACGCTCCGCGGCTGTAGTAATTACGCTGCAGCCCGGAGCCATCGAAAGGGGCCTGACATATAAGGCGGTCCTGACGGAGGCGAGAGCCAAAGTCGCGTTCCCCGACCTTGGCACACCGACCGGCTTCAAGATGAGGCCGGCAATGACGGGGGCGCGGCTATTCGAGGTGTCGGGTGCCTCGAGCGGCGAGAAGGCGGACATCCTGGCCGCCAAGCTTAGGGAGGTCCTCAGTGCGGAAGACGTTCGAGTGTCCAGACCGGTGAAGACCGCAGACCTTCACATCGACGGACTGGACGACTCGACGACTCCGGCCGAGGTCGTGGCGGCCGTCGCCCGAGTCGGCGGATGTTCGCCCGACGACGTGCGGCCGGGCGAGCTTCGCGTCGACGCTTCCGGGCTCGGCGCGATCTGGGTGCGGTGCCCGGTGGCGGCGGCGAACAAAGTCGCCGACGCTGGGCGTCTGTTGGTGGGGTGGGTGGCAGCGAGGGTGAAGCCGCTGCAACCCAGGGCCTTGCGGTGCTACCGTTGCCTTGGCATTGGACATGTCAGGGCACGGTGCACCGCTGAAATAGACCGCAGCGACCTGTGCTTCCGCTGCAGTCAGGCCGGCCACAAGGCGGCCCAGTGCTCCGCGGCGCCAAACTGCAGCCTCTGTACAGCTGCAGGGAGGCCCGCCGGGCACAGAGCGGGCGAAAAGGCCTGTGGCGCGCCCGCCCAGACCAAGAAGAGAAGGGGTGCCATGGCTGCCGGGGGCTCTTTACCCCCCCCTCAGCCTGGCAGCCCTTCGGCCGACTCCCGGCCTAGGAATGGTGTTGTGGAGGGAATGGATTGCGCATAAATGGCGCTGTACCATTTCCTCCAGGGCAATATCAACCACTCTGCTAGAGCTCAGGATCTCTTGCTCCAGAGCATGGCAGAGTGGTCGATCCAGGTGGCTGTGGTCGCCGAACCGTATTTCGTCCCCCCCAGGGATAACTGGGTGGGAGACCTGGACGGTTTGGTGGCCATCATTGGCGGGGCTCTCGTCAACCCGTCCCGAGGTCACGGCTGGGTAGCCGCCCTCGCGGACGGCATTGGCACTGTTGGCGCGTATTTCTCGCCCAACAAGAGTCTCGCCGACTTCGAGAGGTTCCTTGTCGAGTTGGGTGCCGTCGTGGGCCGACTCCACCCTCGCCCGGTGCTGTTACTGGGGGATCTCAACGCCAAGTCTGCGGCTTGGGGGTCCCCTGTGACCGACGCTAGAGGCGAGGTGCTGGAGGAGTGGGCGGTCACGACTGGACTGACCGTCCTGAATCGGGGCTCGGTCCACACGTGCGTGCGGCAGCGGGGCGGGTCTATAGTGGACGTATCGTTCGCTAGCCCCGCTGTCGCGCGTCGTGTCCGCGACTGGCGTGTCGCCGTGGGGGTGGAGACGTTGTCGGATCACAGATACATCCGCTTCGACGTCTCCGCCCAGACCGCGGCCGCACGCGGTTCACCGGCCCCGCGAACGGACGGTCCGCGCTGGGCGCGTAAGCGCATCGACAGGGAGCTTCTCGAGGAGGCCGCTATTGTCCAGGCCTGGTGCCGGGAGTCGGCAACGAACGGACCCGTCGACGTCGAGCAGGAGGCGCTGTGGTTCCGCGGGGCGATGACGCAAATCTGCGATGCGTCAATGCCCCGGGTCCACGCACAGTCTGCAAGGCGCCAGGTGTACTGGTGGACCGCCGAGATCGCGCAGCTGCGCGTCGCGTGCGTGGCGGTCAGGCGCCAGTACACCCGATACCGGAGGAGACGTCGTCGGGTCCCTGACGAAGAAGCCGCGCTGTATGAGGTGTACCGCGCGGCGAAGGGGACTCTGTGGCTGGCCATCGGCGAGGCGAAGACGCGAGCCAGGGAGGAGATGTTGGAGACTCTAAACGGGGATCCGTGGGGGCGCCCTTATCGCGCGGTTCGAGGGAAACTTCGAGCCGCAGCGCCCCCGCTTACGGAGAGTCTCCAACCGGAGCTGCTGGAGGAAGTGGTCGCAGCCCTCTTCCCAGCGAGAGCGGAGCATACGCCGCCGCCGATGGCTCTGTCCACAGCCACAGAGCCCACGGAGGAGAACGCCATCAGCGTCCCAGAGGTGACACAGGCAGAGATGGGGGCAGCCGTGATGCGGCTCCGGGCCAAGAACGTGGCTCCGGGGCCCGACGGGATCCACGGCTGCGCGTTAGCCCTCGCTCTGAAGGAGCTCGAGCCCCAACTGAGAGGACTCTACACAGCGTGTCTTGAGCAGGGCCAGTTTCCCTCCTTGTGGAAATCTGGTCGTCTGGTCCTGCTCAGGAAGGCGGGGCGCCCTGCGGACTCGTCGTCCGCGTACCGGCCCATAGTGCTGCTAGACGAGGTGGGTAAGCTTTTTGAGCGAGTAATCGCAGCCCGCCTCGTCGGCCACTTGTGCAGAGAGGGGCCGGACCTGGACGACAGTCAGTTTGGGTTTCGGCATGGGCGCTCCACCGTACACGCTGTGTCGCGGGTAAGAGTCCTGGCGGAGGAAGCGGTGTCCCGGGGCAGGGTGATGTTGGCGGTGTCCTTGGACATCTCCAACGCCTTCAACACCCTGCCCTGGAGTTGTATTCGGGAGGCACTGCGGTATCATCGGGTGCCTCCCTACCTCCGCCACATCGTTGGGGCTTATCTGTCGGAGAGGTGTGTCACCTACATGGGACGCGATGGCGGAAACCAGCGCCGCATGTCGTGCGGCGTTCCCCAGGGCTCGGTCCTAGGACCGCTCCTGTGGAACGTCGGGTACGACTGGGTGCTGAGGGGCGAGCTCAGACCGGGGGTAGACCTGACGTGTTACGCGGATGACACGCTGGTCACTGCCCGGGGGAGCTCGCACAGGGAAGCAGCGTTGCTGGCGACGGCTGCGGTCTCACAGGTGGTGGGCCGCATACGTCGCCTAGGCCTGGAGGTGGCCCTCAGCAAGTCGGAGGCCATGGTGTTTCATGGCCCCCGGCGGGCGCCGCCGCCCGGTTCACACATCGTGGTCGGGGGGGCTCGGATCGCTGTCGAGTCTACCATGAAGTACCTAGGATTGGTGCTCGACAGCCGGTGGGATTTTGGCCCCCACTTCCGGCGGCTGGCGCCCAAGTTGTTGGGCGCGGCTGGGGCGCTGTCAACGCTGCTTCCCAATCTGGGGGGCCCGAGCGCCGCCTGTAGGCGGCTCTACGTGGGGGTCGTGCGATCGATGGCCCTGTATGGGGCCCCGGTGTGGGCCTCTGACCTGACGGCCGGCAGTATCGCGATTCTGCGGAAACCGCAGAGAGCGATGGCCGTCAGAGTCATCAGAGGGTATCGCACGATCTCCTACGAGGCGGCCTGCGCACTGGCTGGATCCCCGCCCTGGGACCTCGAGGCGAAAGTACTCGCGTCACTGTTTCGGTGGCGCGAGGAAGCGAGGGCGCGGGGCGAGCGACCGATGCAGCGACACATGGAGCTGCGTCGGTCTCAGCTTCGCGAGGTCCTGGTGGCGGAATGGCGGGACAGGCTCACACGCCCTACCGCCGGCCTCGTCACCATCGAGGCGGTCCGGCCGGTGCTCGAGCGCTGGCTCGGGAGGAGGCACGGCTCCCTGTCGTTTCGGGTGACGCAGGTGCTCTCGGGGCATGGTTGCTTCGGGAAGTACCTGTGTCGCATAAACAGGGAGCCGGACGCCCGGTGTCACCACTGCGTCGACTGTCGGGAGGACACGGCGCGGCATACGCTGGCAGAGTGTGCCGCTTGGGAGGAGCCGCGCCGTGCCCTCATCTCAGAAGTAGGCAGTGACCTGTCGCTGCCGGCCGTGGTCGAGTCGATGGTCGGCAGCGAAGAGTCCTGGGACGCGGTGGTTTCCTTCTGCGAAACGGTCGTCTCGCAGAAGGAGGCTGCGGAAAGGGAGAGGGAGATCTCGTCCTCTCACCCGGCCCGCAGCAGGCGCACCGGGCGTCGGCGGAGGGCGGATAACGCCCTCTTCCAGCCCCCCTAAATGGGTCCAGGGGCGACGGACTTGGGGACGTCCGTCGCCCCCCACACATCAGGACCCGAGATGGCGGCGCGTAGTGTTCCACGCGCGCCTCTCTTAGACGTCGCGGGGGGAGTCAAACACCTCACTCCCCCCCCTGACCCGAGGAGGCCCGCGGTGGCGGGCCGGCACCAGTCGGGGGTTGCGGAAGGATCTTACGTTCCCGCGACCCCCGGCGTAGGTGAGAGATGGAACACTGGGGTGGTTTTTAGTCAGTAAGAGTCTGACAGACCCCGTCGCCCGCCCCAGGGCGGCGGACATCCATGAGGATTTTCCACCCCGGAACAAAAAAAAAAAAAAAAAAAAAAAAAAAGGCCTAGAAGACATGCTCATGGGCGCAGACACATCGTCACCGCTCCCTGCTTTCCGCGGATACCCAAGGGTAGCGGAGGGTACAGTGCAGATGTGGTGCGAGGACGATAACGCCCTGACATGGCTGACCCAAACAATTCCCCTCCTACAACTCCCTAATACTGACTTAAAGCTGACAGTAGTGCGACAGTCAGACGTGCCCACCCGTGTCAGAGCCTCGCTTTTCGTCCCTCGGTATAGAGGTGACGTACAGAGGCTCCAAAGTATTCTGACTCGTCAGAATACTTGGTACGACATTGGTAGGTGGTCACTGTACAGGGCAACTACCGTCGGTGGTGACAACTACGGGACTTTTCTGACCCTGGGTGTACCACCGGAGGAAGCGCAAAAGGTCCTGGACCGGGAGCGACAGATATCGTACCTACTGGGTTCGATATACGTACGCTTCTGGCCCACGACCCAGCCCGCTGTCAGCAAGACAGACTCGACCACGACACCGACAGAGACACAGACAGACGACACGGACGAGATCGCCCACCTGGAAGAGGTCATGGCCCGTGCGGCGATGGCTGACGATGAGGCCGCGGTTCCGCCAACATCCCCCGGTTGGAGCGAGCAGCTTTTGGCATCGTCGCCGGGCGATAGACACGACGACCCGTACAGGGAGGAGGTGGAGGAGGGATTGTCCGATGGATCCACCATCGACTAATCCCCCCCCTTCATCGCCATCACCCACACTCAACATCATCCAGACAAACCTCCAGCATAGCCAGACTGCTACGGCCAGCCTACGCAGGGCACTGGAGGTCAACCCCCGAACCATCGCACTGATCCAAGAGCCGTGGATCAGGAACAACAGGGTATGCGGCCTTAATAACATCGGAGGTAAGCTAATACTCAACACACAGAGCTCGGACAAACCTAGATCCTGTGTGTACATACCCAAAGACATCCCTACCGCACTGCTCACCCAATTCTGTTCCAGAGACTTGACAGCCGTCAGGCTCCGGACCACAGACGATCTCCCAGACGTCGTCCTAGCCTCGGTGTACATGCCGGGCGAGGACACAAACTGCCCGCCACAAGAAATGGCCGACCTAGTGCAGCACTGCGAGATCACCGGTCTGGACCTGATCATCTGTACCGACTCCAATGCCCATCACCCGCTCTGGGGCAGCGACACATCGAATCCCAGAGGAGAGGTACTATCCACCTATTTATTCTCTACTAACCTAAACATTATTAACCGAGGTTCTGAACCCACTTGGGTCACAGTCCGAGGACAAACGATCATAGACTTAACACTTGCTACAGAAAACGCGAAAAACCTCATCACAGACTGGCACGTATCGGGCGAACCCTCCTGCTCGGACCACAGAAGGATCCGCTTTGCATTGACCACCAACACCAAGAAACCCGCACCGAGAAGAAATCCGCGGCGCACCGATGTACCAGGCTACAAGCGCCTCCTGGCAGCCCTGCTAGCTAGGCATCTATCACAAATAACAATAAGAGAACCAGCACAGCTGGAATATACTGTAACAAAGCTATCAGAATACCTTACCGAAGCTTACCATGCATGCTGTAAACTAAGGACGCCACGGTCCAACACCGAGAGAAATCCCTGGTGGAACGCCGAACTTGGTAAACTCAGACATGCACTACGGAGGCAATTCAACAGAGCCAAAAACACCAAACTCCCAGAAGACTGGGAGATATACACAGAAACTCGACACACATATAAAAAACAAATCAGAACCGCCAGAAGGACAGCATGGCGGAAATTCTGCGAGTCCATAGAAACCAATAATGAAGCTGCAAGGGTAAGAAAGATCCTATCAACTGACCAGGACCGGACCCTTGGCTCGCTGAGAAAACCCGACGGCACTTTTACACTTACGGACCATGAGACCAGCAAGGTCCTTCTGGAAACCCACTTCCCAGACTGCAAACTTCTAGAGGACAGAACCTGGGAGGACGCACCAGATTGGACCCCGACGGAACGGGACTGGGCCTGCGCCCACAGGCTAGTAACAGAAGACCGGATAAAATGGGCTATCAACACCTTTCAGCCATACAAGTCCGCTGGACTGGATGGCATCTTCCCAGCCCTACTACAATGGGGGCTCGTATACATTACACCATGCCTGGTAGAAATCTATCGGGCCTGCATAGCACTCAGACACATACCCCTAGCCTGGCGCGAAGTGAAAGTCATCTTCATACCCAAACCTGGTAAAGCTGACTACACGCAACCCAAAGCGTACAGACCCATAAGCCTCACATCCTTCCTACTAAAGACCCTGGAGAGACTATGCGATCGAAACATCCGAGACGGTCCCCTTAGGGCAAAACCACTCCACAAACAACAGCATGCGTACTCCACAGGCAAGTCGACAGAATCCGCTTTGCACAGCGTGGTATCCAAGATTGAATGCGCAGTGGACCACAAATGCTCAGCACTGGCTGCCTTCATCGACATTGAAGGCGCCTTTGACAAAACCACATTTAAGAGTATCAACACGGCCTTAGACAGACACGGCATAGATCCGTCTCTGAGCGGCTGGATCACCAATATGCTTAAACAAAGAGCCGTACAAGTGACCGTAAACGACACCACAAGGGCCATTGTGGCAAAGGGCTGCCCGCAAGGGGGCGTCCTCTCGCCACTTCTATGGAATCTGGTTGTAGACAGCCTGATAAAGGCACTAAACGATAAAGGCTACTTTACCGTAGGCTACGCCGATGACATAACCATAATAATAAATGGCACCCACGAAAATACCCTGTGCAACCTAATGCACCAGGCCCTGAAAATAGTAGAGAACTGGTGTAGCACACACCAACTATCAGTGAACCCAACAAAAACCGAACTGATCCTCTTCACAAAAAAGAGGAAACTTACTACACTACAACTTCCAAAATTCTTTGGCACTACCCTAAGCCTATCAACTGAAACCAAATACCTGGGCATCTTTTTGGACAAACAGCTGAATTGGGCAAAGCACATCAACTACATCACCACGAAGGCCAGCATATCCTTGTGGCAATGCAAGAAAATGATTGGTAAAAACTGGGGCATTAGCCCCAAGATCACCTACTGGCTCTATACCACAGTTATCCGACCAACTATCACTTACGGCTCACTAGTCTGGTGGCCCAGAACAGACCTGAGCACAGCCCAAAGGGATCTCGAAAAGCTGCAGCGATGCGCCTGTGTGGCAATCACTAGCTGCATGCGAACTGCACCCACCGCTGCCCTTCAGGCTGTACTTGGACTGCCTCCCCTACACCTTATCGTGCGGGAGGAGGCAGCCCTGTCCGCCTTCAGACTCCATCTAGCAGGAACTCTGAGCAAAGACTCGAGGATCAAACACACCCGTCTAAGAGATGAGGCGATCAAACGGCAGCCAATGATGGCAGCACCCTGCGACAAGGCCCCTAAGCAATACTGCTTCCGAAAGCATTATAACATAGTGCTTGAAGAGGAGCAGCACGACTACTCGGGCCCGAGAGAGCTGAGAGTCTACACTGACGGATCAAAAACCGACTACGGAACTGGAGTCGGAGTTTTCTCACACGACCTCAACATAAACATATCCAGCCCGCTAGGAATGCTCAACACGGTCTACCAAGCGGAGTGTGTGGGTATAATACGAGCGGCTCATGCCATAGCAGCCAGGAGGATTACGGACGCTCATGTTCGTATAATCTCTGACAGCGCCTCGGTCCTCCAATCCCTGAAGAGGGGATGTATCACATCGCATCTAATACTAGAATGTCACAAGGCGCTTGAACAGGTGACTGTATCAAGCCGCAACACAGTGACACTACAATGGATAAGAGGACACAGTGAATCACTAGGTAACGATGCGGCTGACGAGCTGGCCAGAAGGGCATCCAGCACGTCAGTCTATGGTCCAGAACCAGTCGTGCCCATCCCCTTCAATCAGCTACGCAGGTGGCTACAGGAGCACACCCATACACAAGCGGAGAACTGGTGGTCCTCGTCACCGGGCTGCAGGCAGTCCAAGGAGGCCATGCCATCACTAGATGGCAAGCTAACTAAAAGATTACTACGCCTGGATAGGAAAGGCCTGCGCCTGGTGACGGGGACCATCACGGGACACTGCTCACTAAACAAACACTTTCACACGATTGGTATAACGGACAGCCCCCTGTGCAGAGCCTGCATGGAGGCTGATGAGACCGTCGCGCATGTGCTCTTTGAGTGCACAGGCATCACCCAGATTAGGTCGGAAACCCTCGGGACACCCAGATCGTACACAGATGTTCTTAACAGACCAGGAGACCTAATAAGCTTCTGGAGGGAGGTGGGCTGGTTGGAATAAACCACCGACGGCCGCCATGGCCCACGTACAATGGTCCACCTGAAGGACTAAGTGCGGAAACCAATCCCATAACATAGAACATAGAACATAGAACCCACCCGTGTTCCGTCAGTCCGCCAGGGGCCACGGTAACTCTTTCGAACAACCCGCGATCCTGGCAGGGTTCTAACGACGTCTGGGATGATAATAATTGTACATAGTTGCAAACTTAGCTTAGGTTTAAGCTTTTACCTACTGACATCACTTGAATCATTATGATGACTGCCATCTGAATTTATTCCTTGCGCATATAAAGTAACCTTGGACGAATTTTTACATGAAAAAACGCCGAATTCATAACCTCCTATTTTTGGAGTCGCATTGTGACTGTTCCTAAAATACCCAAGGGTGATAAAGTTAAAGTTTTATATGAGTGTTTAGGTCACACATTCGAGTATGTTCCTTTTATTTGCTGACTTTGAAGCAGCATAGCAAACCTGCGGGATAATTACATAACAAACTACCAGTAGGAATGGGTTCATTAGACAGCTCAACGACATTCAACGCGATATTTACGTTATTGAGCGGACACATTTTTCGAACATATGAAGCAATGGATTAGCAATACCCTCAAAATGATTCTAATTGAAATTAATAATATGCTACGCAATTAGGGTGCTGCATCTAAGCTTGCCTAGTTACTACAATATCTAAACACACTAACTACAATTTCACATCCAATCCTCCATGACCTTACAGACTCAAGTAAATTGACGCGACACAATTGCACGTACATTAGCAACGTCTCCCTACGCGTCTCATATTTGCCACAAAGAGCATCCGTAGCAGCGACCGACAAACTCCAGACATAACAAAGCAACTAATACATGCACATTAATGTACTAGTGACGAAACTGTTTCGTGTACAGGGTACCTACAACGTAGCTTGAACAAGACGCTGGCAACTGCAATAGTTCAATTTAAAGGTAAGTAGTTAGTAGTGGCAGGTATAGTAGTAGCAGTGGCGTCCCAGTGGCAACGGCTGCGACTTCCGAGTTGTACGTCGTGGGTTCGCACGCAGACAGGCACTTTTCTTTGTGTATTTTTTTTTATCACCATTCATCATTGCTCTCAAAACGGTGAGGAAAACATCGCGAGGAAACCGGCATACCCTGGAACCAAAAATTCGAAGACATGTGACATCTACCAACCCTTACTGGGCCCGTGTGGTGGATTACGCCCGTTCCCTCTCACCAAGAAGAGGCCTGTACCCCAGCATTGGGAACATAAAAGGCTGATTATAGTTCATATTTTTCAAATCAGCTCGTCTAAACTTTATTTGCAAGAGGAAAATGCATCTGCAACAATGCTTGATAGATAGATGGGTGGTCATTTAGGTCGTTTTAATAGGGAAGATAGCAAAACTGTGCTGATATGCAAACGAACTAAGGTAAGAGTCCTTACATATAACCTTACACATTAACTGCTGAAAGTGGACCTTCGAATCTCCACTGCCAAGTGCCACTGTGAAACGTCGCGAGAGAGAGCGCGCAGTGCAAATCACGTTATCGCGACAACGTAGCCGTAGCATCACAGTCACTGTCTCACAGGTACAAAGTTCTTCTTATAAAAACCACGTAGTTTTCAAGGTGGACACTAATCTCATTGCCATGTGTATATATGCATTGTAAAATATGATCGAGAGAACTTGCAAACAATAGAACTATAAGTCGTCGTAACCGTGAAGTTATATCTGTGAAACAATCACGAAATACGCGCACAATGGACCCAAGTAATTGCGACTCAGTAACGGTTTCAACTGTTGTGTTTAAACTTTAAAACCACTGTCGAAAATAATGGGGGAATTTGTTAAATGGACAAGAACACAAAACTATGTTCTTTTGCGGCATTGCTTCACTACATATTCATGGCAATTCGTTTTTATTTATATTTTCATCACGATACGGAAGTCGATATCTGAAACATTTATGTGGTTTTTGAACCCGATATATTATGTTTGTTTAGTTACATCTTCTCAGCGTATCGATGGCAAAAAGTTTAAACATCTCTGGCCAAAAATTCAGCTGCGCGAACTGCGAGCTCCGCTCACTGACGCAGACAGCATCACGTGCACAGCTGACAGGGCATGCGGCGCAGGATGGAAGGTGGGCCATTGTCTGTGGGGAGGTGCCGCATACGCACTTGAGATCTGAGTCGTCCGTGATCCCCCATTTGTGGAGATTGTCTTTACTCCAGCCGACTTGGTTTTGAAGTTTATTTAGAGATTTCCAAGTCGACTACTTAAACAGGTGTGTGCCATCAAAGACACAAAATGTATAGTCACGAAGTTCTCCCAAGTAATTAGCACCCTCTTAAACCTACATAGTGACGTTTCAGTAGGTACTTATACGGTACATCTTTACAGTTTAAATTCATTCAATTTCACGACACAATAAGCTTTCAGGAAAGTCTTTCGGGAGGCTTTCAGGAGTCTGTTGAAAACCTTCCCAGGTTGTCAACAGACTCCAGAGACATACATATCAACTATCATATAATAATAATAAATGTTTTATTTCAGATCAAATTACAAGATCCATATGTTGTTAGTAAACGTTTTAACCTAATGTATGTGCTGTTAGTAAAAACCACAAAAATTGAATCGACTGACACCTACGTGTGCAGCCGCATCCATACGACATATCATATACAGGGTCAAATTAAATTAGCTAGCGAAACTCCGCAGACGTGGTGGGTGCCGATATCTTAACATGATCAACCAAAAAAGATTTTTTTTAGGAGATTTTTTGGGGTCTTCAATCGCAGGTAGTCACTTGAAATATCAGTTTTTTTTTGTGTTAAAATCACAGACGTGATGGCTATCGATATCTAAACACGATAATTAACAAAAAAAAAACATATTTCCTCAACTCATCTTTCAAGTGACAACAACACCAGCGGTCGTCGACCCCAAAAAAAAACTACGGGGTTTTTATTTTATCACTTTTAGATATGAATACCCATCACGTCTACGGAATTTCGCTAGCCAATTGTATTTGACCCTGTATATCATCCTCAAATCGCCTCGCAGCTCGCAGCAGCGCTATTATTTAGCCACAAGCCTCCTCATGAATGTTGTTGAACTGTCAAAACGAAAGTCATTGCTACTGTAGACACTGGACAAACTTTTGTTCTCTCACACACAGGATGCACAGGAGTCTCACACATAGGGGCTTGTGGCTAAGTAATAACAGCAGCACGGGTCGATTGATCAGGTTAAGCTACGCTTGCCGAGGTTAGTCCTAGGATGGGTTACCATCTTTGCATATCAAGACCCCTCCGTGCCTCGGAAAGCACATTAAACCATTAGTTTCGGCTGTCATTCGTGGATCTTTGGCAGTCGTTAATGGTCGTCAGAAACCCGAAAGTCTGACATCCAGTCTTACCAAGGGGTATCGTATGACCCAATAGCTGGGTTGTGGAGGACAGATAGGCGGTCACTCCATGTAAAATACTGGTACTCAGCTGCATCTGGTTAGACTGAAAGCCGACCCCAACATAGTTGAGAAAAGGCAGGCAGATGATGACACAGGAATAGGATACAATGCTCTCTATGTTGCTCCAGACGGCAATATTCTCCAAGGCCAAGGTTGCCTTCCTATCTACACCCTGATTATGTAAAACGGTTTTGAATTGGAACGCTTTACCTAACAACGTGTGTAATTTTATTGTAATCAAATGCTGTATAAGCTAGTAATGGCAAATTGATTTTATGTAAAATTGTAGATACATAATGGATTAATATTCTGTATTGCTCATGTTACTGAAAGAACGATTGCGCCTCTTGACCACCTGCTCGATAATATTAAAATATATGGTATGCCAACCTAACCTGAAGTAAGTGATTAAAGCCCAGGGGTCTAAACGGGTAATTATATTCTACTGAATATCATTGTACCCCGTTGGTCAATAATGCCATTTGAATTTGGTACCTCAACGAAAATTCGTATAAAAACTTTTACAAAAAAAATATGTATGTTCAAAAATCAAATTGCTTTTTAACACGCTTTTATTGGCTTCACTTGTGACTAATTACTACCTAGCAGTAGTGGAAAGTAGAATATTCTCCTCAGGGATAAAGGTGTCTTCGTCTCGGATTCATTATTCATTTATTTGCATTCCACAAGGTATAAAGATGAGCTTGAACCCCGCACTACTCTCAGGATGCTAGTCTTTTGTCGAGGCCTATTTGACGGACAGAGCCGTCATCTACCCCGGTCACCGGGGAGAGTGGAACCGGCGAGAGATGTCGTGCGGTGTCCCACAGGGATCGGTCCTGGGGCCGCATCTGTGGGATATCGGGTACGACTGGGTGCTGCGCGCCGACCTCCCTAGCGGCGTCAGCGTGGTTTGCTACGCTGACGACACGCTGGTCCTAGCGCAGGGGAGGTCGCACCAGGCGGCGGCCGAAATGGCGACACGCGGGGTTGCGACAATCGTTGAGAGGATCCGGCAATTGGGACTCGAGGTGGCCCTGCACAAGTCCGAGGCCATGTGTTTTCATGGTCCT
The DNA here is from genome assembly GCA_911387795.2 of Apamea monoglypha. Taxonomy (NCBI): domain Eukaryota; kingdom Metazoa; phylum Arthropoda; class Insecta; order Lepidoptera; family Noctuidae; genus Apamea; species Apamea monoglypha. The sequence continues at coordinate 14,586,723 of OU426916.1, forward strand.
CGGGACGCGCCACCGTCGGGTTCCCAAATAACGGTAGGAGGGGTTCACATCGGCGTCGAGTCGACGATGAAGTACCTGGGACTCGTCCTCGACAGCCGGTGGAACTTCGTGGAGCATTTCCGACGTTTGGCTCCCAGACTGGAGCGGGCCGGGGCTGCCTTGAGGCGGCTCCTGCCCAATCTAGGGGGTCCAAACGCCTCCTGCCGGAGGCTATATGCGGGGGTCGTGCGGTCCATGGCCCTTTACGGGGCACCGGTGTGGGCGCGTTCCTTGAGGCAGCGACCAGTCCGCCGGTTGAACGCGTCCCAAAGGGTCATGGCCGTCCGGCTGATCCGAGGATACCGCACGGTCTCCGCTGAGGCGGCGAGCCTCCTTGCCGGATTGCCGCCATGGGATCTGGAGGCAAAAGCCCTCGCCCACATATGGGAGTGGCGAGAGGAGGCAAAACGCCGGGGCGTAACTCCGCTGCCGCGAGAAATCACGGTACAGCGGACAGAGCTCCGGCGGGATCTCATGGCGACATGGAGAGTGCGATTGTCGCAACCCAGTGCTGGGCACGCCACAATTGCGGCGATAAGTCCCCTCTTTGAGGAGTGGCTGGAGAGGCGCCACGGCGCCCTCACCTTCCGCCTGACGCAGGTCCTCACCGGACACGGTTGTTTCGGGAGGTTCCTGTTCAGAATAAGGCGGGAGGAAACGCCAGGGTGTCACCACTGTGTGGATCGCCCGGAGGACACGGTGGAGCATACAGTGGAGGTCTGCCCGGCTTGGGCGGTGCACCGCCGCGTCCTCGTGGCGGCGATCGGCGGCGGCGATCTCTCGCGTCCGGCCCTGGTCCAGGCCATGGTACGGAGCGAGAGTGCATGGGAAGCCGTCACCTCCTTCTGCGAAGCAGTAATGCTCGCAAAGGAGGAGGCGGAGCGCGTGAGGGAGAGGCAATCTCTGCGCCCTCACGCCCCTAGTCGCCGCAGGAGACGCCCTGGACGTCGGGAGTCACCAGCCGACTCCCGGCCACCGTAGGGGCGGGCGGCGAGCAATGGGCAGCTCGCCGCCCGGCAAGGACCAGGCCCGAGTCGACGGCGCGTTGTGTTGCACGCGCGCCTCAAAGAGATGTCAGCACAAACTGACGGGGTCCGCTAGGGCCGATGCCTGCCAGGGCCGCGGGTTGTTCGAAAGAGATACCGTGGTCCCTGGCATAGGCAACTGAAGGAACACGGGTGGGTTTTAGTCAGTAAAAGTCTGACACGCCCTCCTGCTCCGCCCAGAGCGGGAGAAGTCATATGATGATTTCCCACCCAGAAAAAAAAAAAAAAAAAAAAAAAAAAAAAAAAAAAAAAAAAGGATACTAGTCTTAACTCTCAGCTGCCTCGCTGTGGTAGCATTAGAATCCTTCGATACGCTCGGGATATAGCGTCCGTGACATAAGACCTTAGTGAATAATCTACTAGTTTCACGTGAGCATCGACCATTGAATAAAACATGGATTTCATTGAATGGGTACCTACATGAAAAAATAACAAAACATTAAGTGAGTACAGAGAAAAGAATCCTTTTTCCTTATTTTCTCTTGAAGTCTCGTGGGAATGCACACATGAACTTTCCGGTCTAAAATAACAGGAAGTATCTTCAATGCGTCAGAACCTATTTCTGAATCATGATAGATTCCCCCGTTATTTTACAGCACATTAAATTATCAACTAAACTAGGTACTCGTAAGTACATATTTTCGTTTAACAAAATACTTACGAGTATAATAGATTTCTGCAACTTTTTCAAACACCTCAATTCCCTACAAACCCGAAAGTGCCAATTAAAAAAGTTGCCATAACATTTCCCTAAAGGATAAATGATGAGTTCGAAACACTTTTAGCTATGGCAACACTTTCTTACCTTCCTACAGAAGCCAGGTGTAAATCGAGCCGAAGAGCCGGAGTAAAAACTTTTTCTTTGCGTCATTAATCATTGCCAAAAGTCCGCTCAACACTCGTTGAAGAAAATGACTGTTTCACAGTAAAGCAGTTATTTATACTTTTAATTTTCAGCAGCTCTTCTGTAGTTTGTTTGAGTCACTTAAAACTTTTGGAAAAAATGTTCGTTATGGGAATATGACTAGCGAAATGGAGTGTACATAAAAAAACCGGCCAAGTGCGGTCGGACTCGCACACGAAGGATTCCGTACAGCAAGGCAAAAAGTGTCGAAAAAGACACGTTTCTTGTATGGAGACCCCTTTAAATTTTAAACTTTATTTTATTTTTATTATTTTTTGTTATAGCGGCAATAGAAATAAACACTCTGTAAAATTTTGTCTACTATTACGGTTCATGAGATACAGCCCGCTGACAGACAGACGGACGGACGGTCAGCAGAGGCTTAGTAATAGGGTCCCGTTGGCACCTTTTTGGGTACGGAACCCTAAAAATTAAGTTATAATATGTACACTCCATTTCAATGACCTACTACTACATATGCACAAACAGAAAAAAATGGAGCACAGAATTCGCGAATGTGCGAACGCTTTGACGTAGCACTCACTGCAATGTTATTTGAATCAGTTTTTTTACTGGCAATAACTACCATGTATGTTATTGCTGACCTACTACTTGTCACCGTACCTATTACATACCATAAGCCAGATAATTATTATTACGAAATGAAGGCCTTTACCTTCAGTAGGTACCTACAGGGCTTCCCTAATGAAAATGATCTATGTTTCGGTCAGCATGAAGCCCCAAAAAAGCCGCTTCTGCCGAAACTCAACCTTCTACATCATAATCAGCCTATAACGTTCCCACTGCTGGGATACAGGCCTCCTCTATGTGAGATGGAGTGGGCCGTAATCCACCACGCGGGCCCAGTGCGAGTTGGTACATGTCACATGTCTTCGAAATATTATTGGTTCCTGGACAAGCCGGTTTCCTCGCGATGTTTCCTTTCACCGTTTTGAGAGCTGTGGTGATGAAAATAAATACAGAAAGTAAAGTGCCTGCCTGGGTTCAAACTCACGACTCGATAATCCCGATACCACTGGGCCACCACTGCTCTCTCAATCAAACGTGCAAACTCAATCTTACGTAGCCCTAAACTAAACATTTTTGTGTAATTAATCTCACTATTTCAAGAGTTTAATGGTGAAACGGGGAAGTATCGAAGTGGGAATCAAAGAAAAGTTTCATGGTAGGGGAGCGGCAGGCAGAGCCCGATGCAATACAGAGCGGCGGCCCCGACAGGCCCCGACCGGCCCCGACCGGCCCCGACCAGCCCGCTCCGGTCATAAAACTTTTTAAATTGCTTTCTTTTTACATTTAAATAAATGGTTGTTGTAAATAATTCGCGGATTCCTTTATTTTCCTTCCTTTAGCGCCTCACTGTGTAAAGTTTATTTTATCAGATGTTATGCTAGTTGTATAAAATACTTTTTCATGTAGATAACATTTTTAGCACTCACTTGGGGGTTTATCGTAACCCATTGTAGGTTCTACGAGTCAGTTTATTTCGCAGACATTTATTGCTTAGTTTGAGCTTTTTCTTAATAGTTTCTTAGAGAGTAGAGCAGTGATGGCCTAGTGGTAACGGCCCTGACTTACGAGTCGTGGATTCAAATCAGGCAGGCGCTTTACTTTGTGTAAATAATTTCATCACCACTGCTCTCAAAACGGTGAAGGAAAACATCGTGAGGAAACCGGCATGTCCTAGAACCAAAAATTCGAAGACATGTGATGTGACATATACCAACCCGAACTGGGCCCGTGTGTAGAATACAGCCCAGAGTGGCAGGGGAGGCCTGTGTCCCAGCAGTGGGAACATTATAGGCTGATTATTATTTTTTAGGCTGAGAAGAAACTGCAAATAAATCTGTTGAGCTTTTCAAAAGAAAGACCATTGCACTTTTCATCCAAATAGCGAAGGCTACCTTCAAACGAAATTATTCATATTTCAAATACAGCAAGCAGTGAAGGTCGTCTCGAATTCGTCCCTGTTTGCGTCCCGGCTTCGGGTGAGGGCGAAACTCTTCACCTTTGAACTTGGCAATCTCTCGGCCCGCACGAAGCCTCCTTTCTTCAAACTTTACGAGTATGTACTTAATCCGTTTCGGGCTCATGACCTGATTTCGAGTATCGCTCAAACTCTAACATATCTTTTTGCTACCGGTAAGGAGTTACTCACGAATGAATATAGTAATACTTTTCAAGTTTAGAAGTGCCTGTGACTCGTAAAGGAATTTCTACGTGAATGGTCTTTAATCGAAATATATTGCCAATATTGTAGGTACCTATGTACCTGAAGATTGATGCGAATCAGTTTACAGTATCGGGAAGTCAGTCAACCATTTCAGTAATAGATTCTACTCCTTCGCTGTATGACTAACACAAAAACTGCTACAAACTTCATATGTCATATATTTATTTGCATTCCATAATGTTGTAGAAGTGTTACAATGGCTTAAAGCTAAGGTACAATTATGGACCCTGTAGGGCACAGCAAAAAGTATACAATTAATTCTTAAAATTACTTCTTTACTACCTTATACATTGAAATGTGTTATGTAATATATAGTAAAATAAATATCAACCCGTCGTAGGTACAAAAAAAATATAAACGTGCTACGAGCTACGAGTCTACGAGCGCGCTACGAATATGCTACGAGTCTCTGCTATTTATATTTTAAAACTTTACCTAGGAACTCAATTTATCCAGTTTGTATACTGTGTACATATACTTCATTGCACACAAATACAGTTCAAGAGAGATATGAATACCGAACGCGAGGGTGAGCTCGCCATACATTCTCAATAATGAATGAACATTCTAAATAGCCAGTCACAATGAATGATTTCTTTTAGAATTTTAGTAAAACATCTTTCAAGATATTGATTTATAATAGGAACGTATTCTTGTCTATGTCTACATAATCATTACGCTTGCTTGTCTCTTGATAACATTCTGATTGTCAAAGGGGCAGATAAAGGTAGGTAGGTAGAGGTACGGCGTAGTATTACACGCGTTTTAACGGTTCTGAACATCATAAAGCGTGTACTTGACTAGAAAGCAAGAAAGAATAACATTTATTTATGGCAACAGTTCGTGAAACACAAAATACTAATCAAACAAAGGGGAAAATGTATGTGATAATAACAACAGTGTGCCTCACGGCTGCGCCAAAAAGGTCCATGCAGGAGTAGATACTATACGATACACAAAATAAGATACTATATAATAAATAAGGTGCATGCAGTGCCTGTTATTTTTAAACCCCGACGCGACGGAAACAGAGTGGTTTTATAAGTTCAACGTATGTATCTGTGTGTCAGTCTGCGCCATCGTAGCTCCCAAACGGCTGAAGCTTTTTTTTTATAGGTGACTTGATCGAGTGTTCTTAGCTATGATTTAAGAAAAATCGGTTCAGCCGTTTTTATACAATCTAATACAAACGCCATTCAGAATACGTTTTACTAGGAGAAATTGTCTCCGAAATTACATATTTAATCGAAAAAAAACAGCTAAACAGAATACTGATACGCCAAGAATATCTTCAGGCCTAGATCGTGTTTGTTCAGCACAATAGCTCCGTAATTAACTAGATCCATTCATTCATTCGGTCGTGTCAGTAGTGAGTGAATGAATAGTCGTAATCGCACAGTAATAAAGGATCGTGGCAGACATGACGGGTTACGAGCTGGAGTAAGCACAAAAAAGTTAAAGAAGGTTCACTTTCACTTTTAGAAAAAACGCTTTTAGGGATCGAAACGAGGCAGGTCTATACAGGCTGGCTTGGACATCGACGTACAAACTTTAACCAAGAATTCAGCACATGATACTAAACCCGTAGAAATTTTTCGTAACATATAAAAAAAAAATTAGCTGTGGCTTACATTTTGACCGCGTAGGTATTGCGTATTCACATTTCTATGAAACATCGGATTCCTTTTTTTAAACTTGCATTTTTAATCATGGTCGCGCGCCGATGTCCATGCCAGCCCTGTATAGAAAAAAAAACACGATCAAAATGTATGGATCAGATGATGTCTTTTATTTTTATAGTTGGTTCATACTCATCACCCGAAATCTGTAAAACTTTGTTCAAGTATTTTGATTGGACTTAATATAGGAATTTCGTGGTTACTATAGCGGCTAGAGAGGAGTGGTGGCCCTGTGGTAACGGCCGCGACTTACGAGTGTAATTTATTTCATCACTAGTGCTCTCAAAAATGGTTAAGGAAAACATCGTGAGGAAACCGGCATGTCTTAGGACAAAAATTCGAAGACACATGATTGACATCTGCCAACCCGCACTGGGCCCGTGTAGCGGATTACGGCCCATTCCCTCTCACATAGAGGAGTCCTGTGTCCCAGCAGTAGGAACGTTATAGGCTGATTATGCTATAAAATAGCCTTTATCGTCACAATGAAAGTAGGCCTACTGTTTCTACATTACGGTGTAAAGGACTTTCGTATCGTCTGTCTGGAGGGCGAGCAATGTCGGCTTGCAGACGCACTGAGAACACTAAATTATGATAAGCTACTATTTTATACGTTACCATTTACAGCTAAATAAAATGAAATTAAATGCACTTGTTTGATGGAAGAAGATTGCAATATTATTTTTATAAGGATTGCGTTAGACTTGGACTTTAATAAATAACGTTGTATGTAGCAAGTAGGTAGGTATGAGTAAACGCTGTAAGATGATTTGTACTTATTCAATTATTTGCTTCGTTCAAATTAATTTTAGTCCAAGGGCATTATCTGTCCAATTTATTGGATAAATCCTTATACCCTGAATCTTTTCCTGGAATCTAATCAAACTTAGGAGCGGATGAATAATCGGAATTAGCCCAATCGGTCCTCTGGGACCAATCACAATTATTAAAGACAAAAGTAACTATCATGAAAGAAAGAAAAGTATTTATTGCGACTCGTAATGGAAGATCACAAACTAAACTAAACACAGTCAAAAATAAGAAATTAACTTATATAAAAAAATTAACAAATATAAAAATGAAACAGTAAGTCGATACGAGGCCAAAAGGCCCTCTCAGAATCTTAACTGTGGACATGTGTATAATAGATCTATACTTAAATAAATTAAACCCATACCGACGCAGCTTTAACAATATATGCATTATGCTGTGTATATTATAGCTAGCCACCACACACGGAGAATTTATATATTTGCCTTCATTTCATTGACGGTCGGGCATACCGCAATATAGGTTGGTGACGTCATTGAAATATATAATTTATACAAATATATATTATAACTACGTCTGTAATCGACTTTAACATAAATACACGGACCTAATACCCTAAATTACGTACTCCAAACCGATCATAACCTTTTTTTCATACCAAAACCATTCTCGTGTCTGCATACTTAAGACAACACATTTTACAGCATTAACAAAACGTATAATACTCCAACTTCAGCAATATAAGGCCATCAAAAAGTTAGCGTCTACTGAAAAACAAAATAATAAAAGCGAACGCATTGTCGGGACAACTTCGTCACAAATCTCGACGCGGGAGGGCCATGCTTACATCTGTGCTAAGATATTACTTTCATAAGAGAAACTTGGGTAGAACAAATTTATTATGCCACTTTCGCCCGTGTACCCATGTCCTTATGGTCATACGGGAGCAGGAAAAGGGCAGGAACGCGAAAAAACAACTTTTCCGTTTCTAAGGGCAGGTAATTGGTGTAATTTAGAGAGGAGAGTAAGGTGCTAAACGGATATTGCTAGCTATTATGTGTATTACGAAAATGGACTTTTGGCATCAAACCGTTAGTGTTCTAAGCGAACGTTTTATCAATCAATCTGCCCAGCCTTTTTCCAACTATGTCGGGGTCGGCTTCCAGTCTAACCAGATTCAGCTAAAAACCAGTATTTTACATGGAGCGACTGCCTATCTGACCTCCACAACCCAGTTACTGCGTAATACGATACCCCTTGGTAAGACAGGGCAGACTTTCGGGCTTCTGGCGACCCGTAACGACTGTCAAAGATCCACGAATGTCTCGGGACCAACGGCTTAACGTACTTTCTGAAGAACGGAGGGGTCTCGGTATGTAAAGATGGTCACCCTTCCAGGACCGTCCGCGGCAAGAGAAGATTAACCTCATCGATCGACCCATGCTGCTGTTATTACTTAGCCACGAGCCCCTCTTCGCTCCAGAAAGTTTTAATAAACACGGAATTTAATGGTATAATGATCATTAATAGCCAATGCCATCAAAACAGATCGCACTCCCTCCAATTAGGTTCTTGAATGAAGAATGTGTTCGATTTCCAATGATTGAAATTCGATTTCAAAGGTGTGAAATTCAAAGTGATAATGTGCGTTATTTAGTAAAGAAGACAAAGCAACGATAAATTAGTCATGAAGGAGAACCTCCAAAACGTATAGCATAATCAACCTATAATGTTCCCACTGCTGGGACTCAAGCCATCTCTCGGCGAGAGGGAGTGGGCCGTAATCTACCAGCCCGCACTGGGCCCGCTATTGCCATGCTAAAGTGGCTCGGGTATAGTGTATCTAGGTACTTCACATTGAATTGTCTTGCAATTTTCCTTTCTGCAATCGGCCTTTAATTTGCCAAAATGTTTTCACCAACTTTTAAAGAAGGGGATTATATATATAGGTAATAATAGGTATACATACTATAGTCCGGTCATTGAGAGATTGCGTTCTTGACACCTGTCAGTGTGACAATGTCATACAAACGAATAAATGTATTACGAATTTGATCTTTACTCTAGAATTCGCACTGACAGTTCTCAGGAACGCGTTCTCTCGTCCGCCGCGCTGTAAGCCATTAACAGAGCAATTATCGATATCCGGCATCACGTTTTTAACACCAAGCCAAATGGAGTATGTAAATTGGGCCTGCGCAAAATGGAGGCATCGCGTCGCAATAAGCACATCTCTACCTACGAAATGTCGGCGCACCTTTTTAGGCATTCATTATGCATTCACACCCATTACCTTATCACATTGTTTGCATAACTATGCAATTTATTTATCAATTTATTTTAATGTGAATTTAATATTTTTCCTAAAACCTTTAGCATAATTAGCCTATAAGATTCCCACTGCTGGGACACAGACTTCCTCTCTTCGAAGTGGGCTGTAATCTACCACAGGCCCAGTGCGGGTTGGTAGATGTCACATGTCTTCGAATTTTTGGTTCTAGGACATGCCGGTTTCCTTACGATGTTTTCCTTCACCGTTTTGAGAGCAGTGGTGATGAAATAATTTACACAAAGTAAGGCGCCTGTCAGGGTTCAAACCACAGATTTATAAACTAAAGGGAGATATGGTGTGGCTGCCCAACTGTTCGAGTCCGGCTGTCGCCTTCAACTACATATGCACTACAATACGAACACGCGCTCATTCGCACTATCACCACACTCAACGCGAGCCAATCGCGTAACGCAGATCGCAACGTTGAGACACACAACTACATTGACAATTCTTATTGACAAATCAACGGCGCCCGCGTTTGTTTCTGTTTTGTGCATACATTGTTCGCACGCGCCACGCCCCCTTGGCATATCTCCCTTTAGTTTATAAATCTGTGGTTCAAACCTACGACCTATGTACGGACGCCAGCAGGTTAAGCTACCCGAAACTGTCAAATTTTCCCAATCAACCTTGAACCTTAATGCTTTAGCGATAAAGTTGAAAATCTATTAAAGAAATTTGACAGATTGTAGTAGCTTGATGTGCTGGCGTCTGTACTTACCCCCAAAACGTAAGAAACTTCATAAATAATACCAGCCTTATCACCACGCTTGCTGAAGACGGGTTGGCGATTTCAGACTTATACTAATGAAACAACATATTATTAGGAAATAACTTTATTAAAAATAATTCGCAGTCAAATCATCAGGAATCTTACACAATACAACAGGCACACTGGTACACTTATACATAACTAGTAAGGTAGAAAGGTACAAAACAATTCATTGGTGGGTCGACATGTTCTACATGAAGGTTATCTTGGTTCGCACTTGGTTCACCTGCCATACGTTGAGATTCTCGTACTCCTCGATACAAGCGTCCACCTGATAAGGAAACGGGAGCTTTCAATATTTGATATCTTTAATACATTGTACACTTGCGTGCAAAAACATTGGCCCACCCTGTGCTCTCTATTTCAATTCTCAATTCTCAATTCTTTATTGCGTACCATAATGTATGTACATAGTTAGTAGGAAATAATTAAATTAGTCACAATTATGGACCCTGTCGGGCACAGCATAGATCAAGTAGGAGAGAGGAGGAAGATCGCTGGGGTTTAATGTGGTGAATTTTTTTTTTCATTTAGAGACAATCACTCAAAAATATTAATGAATATAATTTATTATTTTATACTAGCGGACCCGGCAGTCGTCCTGCCCGGTTGAGTTATCATATACCGACAGCAGCGCCACCAACCGGGCCCCGGGTGTTTTCAAACCATCTAGGAACCCATTGAAATATACACACAAAACTTCATCCAATTTGGTGCAGTCGGTCGGAAGTTATGTACAGACGCCAGCACATCAAGCTACTACAATCTGTCAAATTTCTTTAATAAATTTTCAACGTTATCACTAAACCATTAAGGTTCAAGGTTGATTGGGAAAATTTGACAGTTTCGGGTAGCTTGACCTGCTGGCGTCTGTACATACATTTCGGTGATTTATTTTTATTTATACAAGGTGTCGTTAGATAGATTGTGTGAAGGTAGGTAAGGTACACTTTATTTCCACATACACTATATTTTGATAAAAGGAATATTTTTGACGAGATCAATTCAATGCTTCCGATGTCCTGATCACTCACTTTTGCTCGGAAAAAGTGAGTGACTAGAGTTCTTGAAATTGACAATAATTTAATTTCGTTTATTTATATTTGTTTAATGAAAATTGACTTGATTGTCTCAAAAAACATCAATGTCATTTTGGGTTCGGAGATCCAGTGTTCCCGCCAAAAAGGCTATGATACGAAAATAGACGTTCACAGTCAGACCGAATTTATTCTGGGTCTTTACTTTGAGGACATCAAAGATTATAATAAAGTTTTGTTTAAAACTTACTTGATCAGGCTTGAATCCCTTGTCGACGCAGCGCTCGATGACATCAGCGATCTTGACGGTCTGGTTGGAGCCCGCCAGGTCACGCACGATCGCGAAGATTCGGTCCGTGGAGCTTATACCCCTAAACAACCAAAATTATTGATTAGTTGAAAATATTTAGCTAACACATGTTATTCACGTAACTAACGAAACGTGGGTGTTCCCCGAAGGGTTAGCCAGGGTCTACCTACATAGTACACGCACGGTACTATGTAGGTACACCCTGCCTAACCCTTCGGGGAAAAACAGACGTTATGTCATTCAATTAAAATTGTAAAAAAAAAATGGATATGGCAGGTTGAGGACAATTTTATATGTTAAAAACTGCTATAAACCATGGTACAGCCCGATCCAAACATGCTGGCGGCTCTGAAGTGCGCTACTCGTTGCGCAGAACCTCACCCCTCACCCCCGCTGACAGGTGAATTTGTTACTGCGCAGCGACTCGCCTCATGCTCCGAGCCGCCATAAAGTTTGAATCGGGTTGTAAGTGTATAGTGTTGTTATATTTATTACCTTTGCACGTTCTCGTCAACAGGTGACAGGGACTGTTTCGACATCTCCACCAAGCGGATAGCTTCCGATACGTCCTCTTTCTCCACTACGTCTGACAACCTACAAGCAAAAAGTTTTCTGATTACGAAGATTTATTTTCGCTCCTGTGTTTCGGCTAGAAAACAGTGATCTACTGACGAAAAAAGGAAAATATAACGGTCTTATCAAAATTCCATCCATCCTTCTTGAGTGTCAGTTGTTAAATAATAAATAACTAATGTTAAAAGTAATGCTACCTAGTAAAGTCCGTTTCACAAAAGAAGTCTCGTAGACGCGGCGCCACTGTCGTAGGACGGAATCATAAATATTGATTTATTTATTTATCTCGACATCATATATGCGTAGCAGGCTTGATTATTGGTTAATAAAATGCTCATTCTTAAATAGAGAAAGGTGTCTGGGGTATTGGAATGTTGCTAACTATATAATAATAAATTAGTTCCACTTATTGCCGCGGGACTTCTTTCGGGAAACGGACTCTACTAAATATTTAGCACTAAAACGTGTGCATTACCTGAGCCTAGCGAGGGCGGTGGAGAGTCGTAGTATAGCGAGCAAGTTCCTCGCAGATGTGAACGTGACGTCACGAGCGTTGCGCGCCTCGCGACGTAGCTCCACGTATGACGCTAGAATAGAGTAGTTTAATTAGGTTGTGAAAGTAGTGTAATTCTGTTTATGTTGTTGTTGTTGTTGTTGTTGCAGCAGCTGCTAATATAAAATATTAGTTTCTCTCCAAATTATTCAACAACAAATATGAGTTGATAGCAAATGGACACAATTTTTTAAAATAAAATTGCTGAATTTTTCTTATGCACAACAGCTAGCATCTCCCTCCGTGTGTTATGTCCGACTGTTTCGTCTTCTGGCAGAACTTTAGTATAATATTGTGTGTTTCTCTGCTTATCCAATCAAGGAGGTCTATTCCGAAGTGGTATCGGCCGAATGTTCGGCCGTTTCCAGCTACGAAGTTACTATTTGGTTCGGTCGGTCCCGATCCTACACTCCTAAAATACACTCTTTCGAATATTGACTATGGTCCCGACCCAACTGAGTCGACCCGAACTTTTTTCCCATTTTTCAATAATATTCGGTTCGGCCATGTGTCGGTCCGATCCGATCATTCGCACTTTGCACTTCGTAGTAGACCCCCAGTATCGAGGGCAACTGTCGTCACTTGTCTTAGTCAAAAATATTTTAGTTTCAATACTCACAGACAATGTAGTCAGTAAGATTGTTGGGAACAGCCGGATTCTTCCTCTTGGTGAGCGCCACATACCGCCGCACCAGTCGCATAGACAGCGCACGGATTTCTGTAGGAGGCTGGATAGAGTGCTGGTGTACGTAAGCTATGTGTTTGGCGAGTTCCAAGTCTTTTTCACTGTAGGAAACAAAGTATTTTATTAGTTAGGGATAGGAACCCAGCTATTAGATTTGGATGAAATTTGGCACACAGATAGACCATGAACTGCGTTAGATTACGACACTTTATATCGCGGTAGTACATTCCCGTGGGATAATTTCTGCTAAACCTAGTCTTTGATAATTCGGTGGCTACTTACGAACAACAATTAAATGTAAACATACCGGTTAGGCTTATCCTGAATGAGCCACAGTAGATCAAAACGCGACAGCAGCGCGGCGGGCAGCTGTATGTTCTGTTCGATGGTCCGCTTGGGGTTGTAGCGGCCGTACGCGGGGTTGGCGGCTGCTAGGATCGACACGCGCGCGTTCAGGCATGTCATTATACCCGCCTGGGGACAAAGGTATCAGTAATCTGATGGATATTTACAGACATAGTATAATCAATCAACCGCATTTTTATCAACTGTCCTATAGAAAACTTCAACACCTACTCGACCTAAACTCAAACTATTTATTTCAACTAAACCATTACAGGCACTTTTGAATTGTCAAGGGTCGGTCAGACGAGTAAACATATGGGATGGCAAAATTTTTATCCGCGATTACGATGTTGGTCCCATAGAGAAAATTGCTCAGTCTGATGGTCTGTACCACACCCTTAAATTTGGCTGGGCTTTGATAATGAACCCTGTATAAACTACAAAAATCATTGTACTAAATAACAACCTCTACAAGGTGCGAAGTAAAAAATACGTCAGAAGAACTCCCATCTACCAACTTTGTTGATTAGCTAAACTTTTCCCAAAATATGAACTACCTTCCATATATCTCAGAGCAACACCAGAAATAGATCTTTTGTCAATGATATGCACAATATGCACATTGAACCCTATGCAGCATCAGATAAAAAGTCGAAGGTCCTCCACTTACATTTGCAATTATAAAGACTTTGACTAGCACTGCCGACCTATTCTGTAAACATCATGAAAAATTAGGTAAAGTGAGCTGTCCATAGTGTCAATCCCTAACACCAGATGGAATGACAGTTCACTTCACCAAGTTTTCACGATGAGTTTTTTACAGAATAGACGGCAGGACTGCTAAAGGCTAATTACGTCGTAGAGTAAATTATACTAGGCCTGTAAACGTAAGTACCTTGGCAATACTAATTGTCTGCTGTTCCATGACCTCGTGTATGGCGGTGCGGTCGTTCTCGGCCATCTTGTCGAACTCGTCGATGCAGCACACTCCTTGATCAGCTAGTACTAGAGCGCCGCCTTCCAACATCATCTCGCCTGTGAATGGGTCCTGAAAAAATTGTCAAATAGGTTTCAAAATGCCTATGTTGTCAAAGTTAACAATATTGATCGATAAATCACAATAGCCATCAGAATTCAACAGCAGATTAGATAGGCTGTCACTGAACCCACTTATACACAGATACAGGAAATTAATATCATCGCGTCTTTTTGTGATAAGACCTTGACCAATAACTCCCGTATACATGGCCTATAGCCCTGCAAGCAGTCAATATGTTGAGGGATTCTTACTTTAAGCTGTTGATGTGCTCAAAGATGTTACCTTCATAACAGCAGCCGTAAGACCGACACCGGAGGAACCTCGTCCGGTGGTGTACTGTGACCGCGGCGCCAGGCGGTCGATGTAGTGGAGAAGCTGAGACTTGGCAACACCGGGGTCGCCCATCAAACAGATGTTTATGTTGCCTCGGATCTTCATGCCGTTTGGACGCCTAAACCACAAAAATATCATATAAATCAGTTTATAGATAGAATTGGTCATCATGAAAATATGGGATGCCTTATTAGTTGATATGTCGCAGCCAACTGATTTAATTAGCTGTTTAGTTAACCGCTTAGCCTTTTAACTAAACGACGGCCGTTCAACTAACGGCCTGAATTATATTCAATAAATTATAGTTTAGGTTGGAACTGTAACTAATCACGTGCGAGCCGAATTGGTCGCAGTAACTAAGCCAGGGCACCCTGACCAAATGGGTTAGGTTAGAACTGTGATCAACCACGTGCGAGCCGAGAGAGCGAAGGGAGACGAGCACTACTTCCAAAGGCCAGGCAGTTGAGTGAATGGCTAATTTAACCAGATGGCTGCGCCAGATACATTAACACAAGAAATGGTCATAGAACAGGAATTATTTCGATAAATTGGGTGGTTTCCTCTTTAGGCCAAGAAGATAGGTTAGAGTAACCTCTCATGATAAAATTTTATATCAGTTAAAAACTGGCTGTAACTTTTATAGCCATGATAATAGTTTTTGGTTTTTAACTATTATATACTTACTTATTGATGTATACATAAATGTTGATGGGTGGAGAGGGAGAAGAAGGCCAAAGAAAAAATGGATGGATTGTGTGAAGAATTTATTTATTTATTATTCACAAAATCCACAGCTCTTTAAAATTGTATCTTAAAATATATAAACTAGTATTACAGCCAATTGCTGATTTACAATTTAATAGCTATACAATATATATATGCAGCAGAAACAAACATACAGAGTGAAGCATTGCTAAGTGTAGTGTTGGTGAGTGTGTAGGAGTGTGCATGAGGAGTTGCAAATGGGTGTGCGAATATGTTACAGTGGTATGTAGTGATTGTCTGTATACTGTGTGTGTGTGTGTGTGTGTGTGTGTGCTGTGTGTTGTCTTGAATGATATGAAAGAGTCGGAAGTGTATGATAGTGTGACGGTTGACAGGGGAGAATAGAAGAAAACGTGTTGCGCCGACCCCAAGTCACAAGTCACATTGGACAAAGACAGGAGTCTTTGTCCAATGTGACTTGGGGTCGGCGGTGATGATATACTTACTTATCGACTCCTCCGACGAGTAGTAACAGCAACGCCTTCTTCACGTCCTCGTGGCCGTATATCTCGGGCGCGAGACTACGAGCCATGCGCGAGTACAAGTCTTCATCTGCTAACTCTGCAAGTTCCTCTTCAGTTAACGCCTCCGCCAGTTCACTCTCGTCTGCTTGGTTCAGGCAGTTTACAGACTGGAGGATGAGAACATAAAATTATTTGTAGCTATAAGTGAACCTGTTTGTGAGTATTACATAATGTAAATTCAGTTGGCATGGAAGGAAGATTAGTGGCATACCAACTTGTCCGACATTTTGTTTTTTTTTTTTTAAATGGCGGCCATGCATGTTTCCTATATAAATCGATAGCTGACATCAATGCAAACAGGATATAACCTATATCCTGTTTGCGAGGCCGCCATTTTGAAAAAAAAAACAAAATGGCGCGACAGTAGGTATGCCAGGCTCCAAATAAAAATCTTCAATCCACTTTTACAAGACTATCTGTATTATGACTATAGTTTGTTTACATAGTAAGATCCAAACAACAAAATACAACAAAATTATGTAAGGACAGCTGTATTATTTAGTTGTAACTCACTTCTTTAAGGTATTTTTCATATGACGTACTCAATCCGTGCAGCTGTCCTAAGATCTTGGGACAGGTTCATTCTCATCCACATACAAACAGTATCTACTCACGTGAGCCTCCAGGTACGTATCAGACAGTAGCCCCTGTATGATCTGTCGGAAGCCAGCGGACAGCAGAGGTAGGAACACGCCGGTGACTGCCACGTGGTCGCCAGGTTGTGCGCGACGCGTGGTCTCGCCACGGCAGTAAACGGACAGCTGGCGCGGGATGTGGCCCACTGGGACTTGGTCTGACTGTAATAATGTAGTGGGTTAGTGGTTGGAATAGGTGCTTACCTATAATATATTCTGAAATAATAAAAAAATCTATCTTTCAGTCTATTAACATGAACATAGGCCTCTGATTATCTGCTGCTACAATCAATTACAGTATGGGAAAAATTTATATTTACAGGAAAAATCCTGGGGGTCTACTCCGAAGTGGTATCGGCCGAATGTTCAGCCGTTTCCTGCTACGAAGTTACTATTTGGTTCGGTCGGTCCCGATCCTACACTCCTATACTCTTTGGAATATTGACTATGGTCCCGACACAACTGAGCCGATCCGAACTTTTTTCGCATTTTTCAACAATATTCGGTTCGGCCATGTGTCGGTCCGATCCGAACATTCGCACTTTGTCCTTCGTAGTAGACCCCCAGTATAGCTGTTGTCTAGGCTCTAAACTTAATTTAATGTTCCTGTTCCTAATGTCCAAAGCTAAGCGCGCACGCGATGCAATTCGTTAAATCGCTTGTTCAGCCGAAATAAAATCGCCAACTTTATCAAGCGATTATTTACCGAAGGCGCGGACTCCTGTATATTGGTATCGTTCACAGATTGGCGATTATTTTCCGCAAAGATTATATTTCATAATGCGCGCTTAGCCTAAAAGTAGTCCGAAATTTACCAAAATTTTTCAAATGAAAAGTCAAAGGTCAAAAAAAATGGATATTTCATTACATTAAAGCAATAAAAACTTTTTCTATGATGAAGGCGTTGGGAACTTGACATCACTACTTTAAAATCATTCAACACATACCTGCTCCTGAATCTTCAACTCCTGGAACTTCTGGAAGCGTGACCCCCTGGTCTGTAGATGCAGCTGTCCGGCGGTCTTGTTGAGGCGGCACTCGTCGGCCGTGCACGACGGAGGTGGTGTGAACTGGAGCGATCGTACCGGTTGATACGTCTCCGCGCCGCAAGCGCTGCACGAGTATGTGGCGACGACTAATAGGGGCTTCACGTCTGTGCAGCGAGTTACTATGCCTGGGAGGAGCAGTATTATATATTATGTTAATTTATTTTAACTCCAATATCAATGATACATACTCAGACTTTCTTTATAACTTCGAAATAATTATTCTTTATTTTATTGGTGTGAATCATGTAGTTTGTGTTTTATCTGATACTTATTCATACTTGTTATATTACAAAAGCGATAGTTTGCTTTTCACACCCTAACGGATTTCGGTGAAAATCGGCACACAGGTATACCGTGACCTGAGTTAGGACATAGGATACTTTTTATCCTGGTAGTGAGCACACCCGCGGGCAAATGTTAGTTATAACCAATTATAAGCCCACCTATCCCAACCAGCCTATGATGTTCCTACTGCTGGGACATAGGCCTTCTCTCGGTGAGAGGGAGTGGACCGTAATCTACCACCTGGGCCCAGTGCAGGATAATAAATGTCTTCGAATTTTTGGTTCTAGGACATGCCAGTTTTTTCATAATGTTTTCCTTCACTGCCCACATAGAAGCCCCCCAAACACCCTTGTGAACTAGGAAATATCTTGGAAAACTTGGACCGACTAGGGTTTTCTTTCTCTACTCAAACAAAAGCATTAAAATCACAATATGTAATTAAGTATGCTGAATAACATATGTAACAGAACTTTACCTCTGAGTGTAACTAGCTTGCCAATGTGCTCAGCCTTGACTTCTCTGATGGGTAATGATTTTGAAGAAGACAAGTCTTTGAAGTAAACCTCACTGTAAAAAAAAATTATATTATAATATTTTTGTAGCCCTTCACTTAAGGCGGCAGAAGTAAATAAAACAAAGTTGACTGTCAAAAACTGAGCTAATCTGTAAGCACTGTTATCATTAGATAAGCAGATGATTCTTGATGTTATTGGGTAGTTGTCTTTTTTCAAGTTTTTTCCTTTGGATAATACATACAAAGGAAATGTATAAATGCATATTCCTTTTCAGTTACCACATTAAACAAAAACTTCAACGAACAATTAAGTAACAGGAAATACGGCCTGGTGTCTGAAACTACAAGACAATGCACGTATTTTGCGTACTCAAGGAAGGCCAGCGACAACTTAACATTACTGACAATCCCACGGAGGGAACCTGGGTTACCGAAGTACTACTAACTAACAATTACAACTTGATTCATCATGAACGCTGCACTTACAATCTCCTGATAAGTTCTGGTGGGTATCTGTTGCGGGGGTCCCTCATCTCTCCAGGGATCCTGTGATTCCTCGCCTCCAGCAAGATCCTGTGCTCTATGTACACATCCAAGGCATCTTTGGCAGCCACCTACAAACAGAATTTAGTTATTTGTGCTCTATGTTAATGATGGGTAGACCAAATGTTATAAAGGGCCATTTTAAAATGTAAATGTAAAAAATACAGGTGGCAGGGACATCAACGGGCAAATTAAAACCCAGAATTTAGCACATTCTAGACCTAGCATAGATATTTGTTGTTTATCAAAAAGAAACCTGCTGTTTCATAGCAAAGTGCAACCTTCGCGATGAAAATGCATGGATCAGCCATTTTTTTTAAAATAACCAAATAAAAAATATCAATGCAGGGTTAGAATTATAATAATATACTGAATCCACAGGTACAGCTTGCGCATCAATATCCGTGGCACCCAAGGAGTGTCTCAAGGACACACCATAAAGAGAACTGCTGTGCATTTGGTTTTTTTTTTTGTAATTTTAATTAATAAAACGTAGCTGAGTTCTGGGCCAAACAGGATATATATGACATGCTAAGAAGAAGGCTTTGAACTTAAAGTGTAGTAAAACATAATATTTAATGTTTTCCCTGTCCCATGAACCACTTGTGGTTCAAGATGTGGTGAAGGTGGTGTTATTTAGGTACTGTGTCTGCTATGTACAAACACCAAAAGAGATAAGTAACCAGGGTCTTTAGATATGTGAAAATACACAGAGAAAGTCTTAAATTGGTGCACAGCATCCTTGGCATTTTAAGTAGCAGAATAAATAAAGCTTTATTGATCACTAGCTGCGCCCCATGGTTTTACCCGCATAAGTTTCGATTCAGTGGGAATGTCGGAATAAAAAGTATTGTTTATGTTAATCCTGGTTATAAACCATCTGTGTGCCAAATTTCATCCAAATCCGTTCAGTCGTTTTTGCGTGAAAGAGTAACAAACAAACAAACATCCATCCATCCATCCATCCATCCATCCATACAAACCTTCACATTTATAATATTAGTAGGATTGAGTACTATGTTATTTCACTGTTACCTCTCTATGTTTATAATCGGGCAGCATCTCATACACAACATCTGACACCATGGTGGTATACCGTCTCGTGTTCTGTCTCACGGCCTCCGCCAGCTCCTCATTAGACTCATGCAGGTCATCCAGCTCCACAATAAAGGCATTCTGAAATATTTCATTTTTGACAAAGCATGATTATTGGACTGCTAGACACATTGATATCAAAAGACTTCGCAGACCTACTGTTTAAGTGTACAAATCTTTACAGTAGTAGCAAAATGTTAACATCATGTTCACAGCAAAAAACACTTGCTTATCTTACCTGTTCCCTGTGTGCAACCCTGGTGAGCTGTTCAGCGTATTTGAAGTTCTTGTTTCCTTCATCGTCGGTATGGCAAAAGTCCACAAAGAAGTTCTTTAATGACTCTGAAACATCGGTTTTTGGTTGTTATTTTAGGTTAGGCAACAAACAGAAACAAATTGATAGGCACACAGAAGATTTCATTACCACTGTCTGCTGCATAGTCACGCATAGCCATTTTTAGGGAACTTTTCAAGATAAACAAGTACACAATAACAGAAAATTTGGTAGAATATTTTCTCAACAAACAAACCGTCCGGCCAATTTGTTGACAGTTTGATCAAACTGGCGCGAAAATGATCGTTGACGAGGGATTACTAGAGGTGTCAGAAAATAGTAATATTTAAGAGTACCATAGACAAAGTATCCGAATTTGGACTAATAGATTACTAGTTACAGCAAAATGTCGATGGAGTAGTAGCCTAAATTCGGCCATGCCATCCCATCCCTGTTTTCGTATTGTTTTCTTTCCCCTTTTTCCCGCCAATCCAAACGTCAATCCGGTCAATCAAAAGTGCTGCTGTCGAGTTTTCGCTGACTTTTTGTAAAAATTAAAAATTGTAAATGTGCGAGTGAAATTGTAAACAAAACATGGCAGATTCTTTAGGTAAATTCAGTGAATGTGAAAGATTAAATCATGTATGGAATATAAACCAAATATTGTATTGTTCAATGACACAAAATGTAACCTTTGTTTTCAGCTGGTCAAAGAGCCAAGAGACAGAAAGTGGATAAACACGGCCGGTTATCGGCTTTTGAAAGGCTGAAACAACTGAAAGGCAAGGGCGTAAAAAACAAATACGATGTGGACGAGATGGAGAATGTTTACGATACGGTGGACGAGAGGGAGTACTCTGAACGGGTGATGCAGCGCCAGGAAGATGACTGGATTGAAGACGATGGTATGTACATGATTTCTTAACTCATTTCTTAGTTTTTCCATCTATTATTTCCAGTAAAATTGTAATCACAAGCTTACTGAACGTTTGTTTACTTCTCAGTTAAATATAAGTTTTTTGAGCTGTTGAAAGTAGTTTTCTAAAGAAAGCCTCAGTAGTTATGCTCATCTTCTTTAAATTCTGTTGCAGGCACTGGCTATGTGGAAGATGGCCGAGAGATATTTGATGATGATGAAATTGATGACACTTATGAGGCATCTAACAGCAAAGAGTCTGGAAGAGGACAAAAGAGAAAAGCTAGAGTTGCACCTCCAACATCTGGTAAAGGAAATATCAGGAACCTTCTTGGATCCATGCCAACTAAGAAGAAAGAGGTATTGCCACATTTCATAAACATTACACACTTTATCATTAATTAAAACTTCATTGCTTAATCTTTTCTTTTGTGCATTTATTACTAAGTTACACAACTTTTTATTAAGTCTTACTAGCTTTTAAAATCTCACATGCAGAGGGCAGTACTACTTCATATTAGCAGTGCAAATGTAGTTGGAAAGTTTAGTAAAGTGTAAAGATATTACTATTTCTCTGTTATCTTTCAGGATGTTAAAATTTCAGAAGACAACATTCTGTCAGACATTATGTCTGACTTGGATGGGAATGCATCAACAGCAGTGAAACCAAAGCCAGTGGTCACTAAAGCTAACATAGTGGAGTCCAGTAAGAGGGACGCACAGAACTACTTCAAAAGTCTGTCTTCAGCTGCCAAGAAACCTACCACTACTACCAGCTTGAGTAATAAAGAACAACCAGTTGTTAAAAAAGAAAATGTGAGTTTACATTATACAAACTTGATTGTCTTATGCCTGGCTATCTAGAAAATCACCAAACTTATGCTGTGCAGCAGTATTTATTTGCTTTGAACTTAATTTACACAATTAATCTTTTTTGCAGAAAGAAAACCTGGTATCTCCTGATAAACCAGGTGAAAAGAAAATGACCGTAAGTTCAACATTTATTGTATTACCCTTTCTTTATCTTTAGGTTAGATTCCTTAATGTAATGTTTCTAATCTCACAGGATCTGCTGTTTACCTAATCTTCTAATATTGCAGATACAAAATGGAGAAACATCCAAATCTGTCACTGAAAAACCAGCTCCAAAGAAACCAGAATGGAAGATAGACAGAGAAATAAAGCAAGAACTAGAAGACTCAGCCACACAGAACATTGAAGAGTTCCAGACACAAGACCTGGACTTTGACGATGACTTCAGCAATGACACTACTCTTAAACCTGAAGAAGTTAAAAAAGAAATCATTCCCAACACTGCAGAAACTATCGGAGATGTTGCTGAGGAGTTTCTGAATGAAGATTTTGACATATTTCCTGCTAAAAAGGAATCTCCAAAACAATTGAAGCCTTTAACAAGTACCTGGACTGATCAAATGGGTGAGAACCAAGTTGCAGC
The DNA here is from genome assembly GCA_911387795.2 of Apamea monoglypha. Classification (NCBI taxonomy): domain Eukaryota; kingdom Metazoa; phylum Arthropoda; class Insecta; order Lepidoptera; family Noctuidae; genus Apamea; species Apamea monoglypha. Next base: position 14,609,448 of record OU426916.1, read on the forward strand.
TATGGTACAACTAGATGGACAGTTGCCTCTACATACAAACGAGAATGGGGAGAAAGTATTAAAGTTCTACTGGCTCGATGCCTGGGAGGACAGGTTTGTGAAGCCAGGAGTAGTGTATTTGTTTGGGAAAGTATATGCTAACCCGTCTAATAAGAAGGCAGGCTGTGTGTCTTGCTGTCTGGTTGTGAAGAATGTTAATAGACAGATGTTTCTGTTGCCTAGGGAGTATGTAAGTATGGGCTACTTTTTTAACATGTCCTTTTTTCTTTTAAGTTTTTAGTTGTCATTGTATTAAACCAGAAATAAAATGCTATAGAGCTTTACAAGAGTGGTCAAAAGGCTGATTATCTTTTCAATATACATAAAAGAATCTTTCAAATTCGACTGATAGTTCCAGAGATTACAGCATTCAAACAAACAAACTCTTTAGCTCTAAATTAGTATGATGATATAACTGACTATATGATTTTGTTTTAGAAATTAGACCCAGTAACATTAGAGGCGACGGATCAAGAAGTGACGATGATGGACATGTACGCAGAGTTCAACAGTGCGGTCGCCAGTGATCTGGGACTGAAAGAGTTCAAGTCGCGGAAGGTGACCAAGAACTACTGCTTCAACCTGCCAGACATACCGGCGCAGTCTGACTACCTGGAAGTTAAATATTCTGTGAGTGTGGAGATAATAATAAATAAAATGCTACTTGATTAGTGCCCCTTTATACCTCTGTCTAGATGAGGCGTTTTACGCGCGTATACTGGACCTGCAAAGCGCCTCGAGCGTCTGGAATCGCGCGTTAAAGAGCATGCATCTAGATTAATGTTTTTGCTCCTAATTTCGCGGCGACGCGCGTAAAATGTCTTATCTGGACAGGGACCCGTGTTCACGCTTCCATTTTAGACACATGTGTTAAATATTGAAAGCGCACTAGCGTTAATATACGTCACTCTGTGAATTTATTTTAAATGACTTAATTCTTGTTTTCGATGTTGTTTTTTCTAATTTCACAGGCTGCATTCCCGCCGCCTCCAAAAGACAAGAAGTACCTAACATTCTCGCACATCTTCGGCGCCACCACCTCATCTCTGGAGTCCTTCCTCCTGGAACGTAAGATCAAGGGTCCCTGTTGGCTGGAGGTGAAGCAGCCAGAACAGGTGCAAGCTAAGGTGTCGTGGTGCAAGTTGGAGGCCGCCTGTGATAAGATGGAGCATGTTACTGTTATCAGGGATGGCGCTGATTTGGAACCGCCGCCTATTGTTGTAGCTACTGTAAGTAGACTTTCATTTGTTTTTATTTTAATTGACTTCACTTTATAGCAACTCAACTGTGCTGTGATCTGAGTTGTATTGGGCTAGAATACGATGTATATTTAGTGGTTCTAGCAAAAATTGCTAGAACCACTAAGCAAAAAGCAAAAATGGTCCTATCTTATGGACTTTCCATTTGAAAGATTTTAATATAGATGTTTTTCATAAATTGTTTTAAAATTTTTGTGTATGTTTATGTGATTCGAAAAAGCAAGTAAGCTTTCCGTCATTAATATATTATTACAAATGTTTCAGATAAACATGAGAACTACAATGGACCCCAAAACAAGGAAGACAAAGATATTGATGCTCAGTTGTCTATCACACACTAACTTCCACTTACACAAGCCGCCACCGAACCCGCAGTTCCAACAACATTTCTGCAGTTAGTAATACTTATTATACAATTTAATGCATAATCCCTTTGAACTAAAGATATAATAAAATAAAGATTTATAAGCATCTAACTCTAGATCTTTTGTTTTACAGTAATGACAAAGTGCAATGAAATCTGGCCACTGGACCTAAAACAGTCCCTACCTCAGTACAAAGCAACAAAACTAACTAAATGCGACACAGAGCGAGAACTGCTCAACTTTTTCATGGTACAGTTCTGGAAGTTGGACCCAGATCTAGTGGTAGGCCACGACCTACAGGGATTCCAACAAGATCTACTGATTGGGAACATTCTCGATCTTCACATTCCTAACTGGTCTCGATTAGGACGACTCAAGAGATCTAACGCTCCTCAAAGGAAGTACGCGGCTAAGGATGCGTTCCTCGGTCGCTTGGTCTGTGACATCAAAATATCTGCTATGGAAGTAATACGATCCAGAAGCTTCGACCTCGACACTCTCTGTGTAAATGTACTGAAAATGAAAGAAGGTGAACGCGTTGAAGTGGCGCTTGAAGACCTGCCCAGATATTATGAGAATAGCACTAACTTGTTCCAACTTGTGTCTCTAAATATGCAAGATGCGTCCTACATCCTTAAAATGATGTGTGAATTGAACGTCATACCATTAGCGTTGCAAATCACACAAATCGCAGGAAATATCATGTCTAGAACTTTGCTTGGTGGCAGGTCAGAAAGAAACGAGTTTCTATTACTTCATGCCTTTACTGAGAAAAATTATATCGTACCGGATAAAGTTTATGGCAAAAGGGTCTTAGTAGACGACGATAATGAGGAGCAAGAGGAAGGTGCCACCAATGTATCCAAAAAACAAGGGAAGAAAAAAGCGGCATATTCTGGAGGTCTCGTCTTAGATCCTAAGAAAGGATTCTATGATAAACTAATTCTTCTCATGGACTTCAATTCCTTGTATCCTAGCATTATTCAGGAGTACAATATTTGCTTTACAACTATTAAAAGGAAAGCGGCCGGATCGTCTGACGAAGACGTCGCTAACCTTATCCTGCCAAAGAGTAACACAGATCTTGGTGTGCTACCAACACAGATCCGTAAACTCGTGGAGAGTAGGCGAGAGGTCAAAAAGCTAATGAAAACTCCAGACTTGTCTCAAGACCAGCACATGCAGTACAACATCAGACAGATGGCTCTGAAACTCACAGCTAACTCCATGTATGGTTGCCTCGGGTTCACTCACTCCCGGTTTTATGCAAAACCCCTCGCAGCCCTTGTCACCATGAAAGGCAGAGAAATTCTCATGGACACCAAAGATATCGTCCAAAAATCAAACTACGACGTCGTCTACGGAGATACTGACAGTTTGATGATCAACACTAATTGTTTAGATTATGACAACGTTTTCAAGATTGGTGTGGATTTGAAGAAGGAGATCAACAAAAAATATAGACAAATAGAGCTTGATATAGATGGGGTATTCAGATATCTGCTTTTACTGAAGAAAAAGAAGTATGCAGCTGTGTTAGTTACTAAGAACAAAAGTGGCGAGTTTGTCTTTACCCATGAGCATAAAGGTTTGGATATCGTTCGTCGTGATTGGTCGCAGCTGGCCGCAGAAGCCGGCAAATTCATATTGAGCCAGATTTTATCAGAACAATCTGCAGACGAGAGGCTTGAGAGCATTCAAACGCATCTCAACAAACTCAAGGAAGACTTGATGAACGGAAAAATGCCTCTCTCAATGTTAACAATTACGAAACAACTGACCAAGAACCCTAACGAGTATGCCGATAAACACACGCAGCCACACGTACAGGTCGCTCTAAGACTGAACAGTAAAAACAGCAGGAGGTTTAAGAAAGGAGATGTAGTACCTTATATTATTTGTGAAGACGGTACAGCTAACTCAGCGACACAGAGAGCATACCATATTGAAGAACTAAAGAATTTAGAACATCTCAAAGTTGACTTCAAATATTACTTAGCGCATCAATTACACCCTGTAATATCCAGAATATGTGAGCCCATTGAGGGCATGGATCCGGCCCGAGTGGCGGACTGTCTCGGCCTCGATCCCTCCGGGTATCGACAAATAGTTAGAAGAGATAATTCCAACACAGAAACCTATGAAGTAGAGAACGAACAAGAAAAATACAGACAATGCAAAGACTTCGTGTTTGTCTGCGTCAACGAACACTGCAAAACTGAGAACAAGATCAGAGAAACAGTTGTAAAATTGGATAAAGAGAGTGTAACATTTTTAGATAAATGTCAGAATGATAAGTGTACTTTGAGGCCAGTAGATTACTTAGCGAGTATTCAGAACCAGTTGAGCCTCCAAGTCCGTCAGTACCACGCTCTGTACTACGCGGGTTGGTTGTCCTGTGAGGACCCCGCATGCGGGCACCGTACGGCGCGTCTTCCGCAGACCTTTGCCGGCGGATACCCACTGTGCAGGTTATGTGAGAAAGGTGTCATGTTCAGAGAGTACACTGAAAAGGACTTGTACTTGCAAATCAACTTTTTCTTATTTTTGTTTGATCTGAGCAAGAATACTAATTCAAGTAAGTATGCAAATTAAAACTCGTGAATTTTGCAATACCTATAAAAAGGTGAAAGTACTAATACATATTTGATTTGTTACAGAAACTCGCATGTCGCCTCAAGTCACGAATGCTTTCCAACAGCTAAAGGAGATGGTGGTAGAGGACTGGCTGGCACAGTCCGCGTACTCGATCATAAACCTGTCAAAACTCTTCAGATTCTTTACCATTGACTCGAAAGCAGGCAACAAAGTGAAGTCTGAAGCGATCGAAATCGATATTTTACCTGAGACTGAGCAAATAGATGCACTATTGGAGATGGGCGTCTATTAGCTTTTGTATAGTTTTTTTTTTAGAATTAGAATCATGTTAAGTATTATAAGTTGTAAATAATAATAAAATATTCTTGTACTACATCCTATTCGTTACTTTACTTATGTACCTTCACGAACGCAAACATTAAACATAACGAGTTACCTACTAAGTAATTCATTTGTGTGCCATCCTTGACGTGTGACCCGTGGTCCCTCCCGTAGTCCCTGGAAGGGACCACGGGGATTTTCTTTACCCGTGGTCCCTCCGAGAAATACAATGCTGCCGAATTAAAATGGTAGTTTCTGCCGTAGTCCCTGGAAGGTACCACGAGGATTTTCTTTACCCGTGATCCCTCCGAGAAATAAAAAATAAAGAAGAAACTCACTCCGAAGAAGTGTTTTTATTACTGTACTACGCCTATACCGACTACGCATCTCCTCAAGAATATCCCGCCAGCGAGCCCGCTCCACATTTAAGTTAGTCGACGATCGGTCAGTCGTCAATAGTTGTACTTACAGTTGCGGTAAATTCATGACAAGACTTTGCAAATAAATATGATAGTTCATTGCGGAATTTGGACTTGTGCTTGCCCGTTGCCAGTGTTGATTGTTTTTAGTATTACTAACTTTAGTTGTAAGGTATTTCTTCACTAACAAGATGAATGATATTGTTGTCCAAACTGAATAAATAAATTAAATTATTACCCTAATGGAATAGGCTCGCCCCCTATTGCATGAAACTACAGCGCCGAAACGGGTGTCCTATGCAAGTATACACCTCAGCCTGTGCCTTCCATTCCTATGGACTTGACTTGATCAAGGCAACTTCTCATCTCCAACGAGTTAAAACCCAACGTCCCTAAAAGATAGTAGGTAATATATGCTCGAAAACCCTGGCAATGGTCGGCAGGTATGTGTTCCTCTACTGATGTTTTTTGTCACTAGTTTTAGGTGAGTGAATGATTCCCACTATAGAAAGACGTTTATTTCACCGAAAATACTAAGTTTCTTGTTGAGTCTACAGCGTGCTTATCTCTTACTATGACATCGACTGTCGCAGAGATGAGATTCCGATTTGAGACTATTTTGAATGTGAGAACGAGAAATTGGCCTTCTGATAATTTCTGTACGTCAAGTTTCTTCTTGGGATGTCTACACCGTGTTATAGCAGAGTAATAGGATATAATTATAGAAGAAAAAAAAACAAATGAGTCCAATAACAGTATTTTATTGACACAATCTTATCGCATACAGTTAAAATACATCGAGGTTCTTCACAAATATGTGAAAATACATTAACTACATAATAAAATCTAATTGCATGAGCAATGGTAATGTTAATTAAATGATACTTCATTTACTCACAAGTAACTAAAACATGGTACGCGGCCGTAAATATTTCAAGCCGAGTTTAGAAAATCTGGTTTGTACAGCGTTTGGTACCATCACTCATACCAGTGAGTCTAAGAGCCTGCGCGCACAACATATATGGCGGTGTGCGCACTTGAAGACTAACAGTTGTACGACCGAATCGAATCCAATTTATATAATATATATTCGATTAAACTATCGGCCGATTCCATATTTGCATGAAGTTGTATGCACTACATTCAACTAAACTGTCGCTCGACTATCGACCGATCGCACAGTCCGTATGACGCAGTATGTGGGGAGATAGGTCACGATTAGGTACACAATGTCATTGATATCGAGTGGGGAAACTACGAAATTAATCGAAGAAGTAGAGAAGCGGCCGGCTTTGTATAAAAAATCTCTTAAGGAATATGTTGACGCCAATTTGAACAGGAACAGCAAGGCGTAGCTGTGTATCTTCTTTTTTTATTAGTGGCCAGACGATAGATACAAGCTCTTCAAAACTTTGTAAACTCATTCTATAATAGTAGAATTTTTTTTTCGGAAAATTTAATAGTTTATGATGGCGGGTATAAAATTTTCCATGTATGAATCTATCACTATTCAATGGATGAACCCAAAACTGATTAGATTTTATTTTTTTTATTTTTCTCTTTGCTAAAATTGCATATATTACTACTGATTTCGGAATCATTTTCAGTCTGCCTGCTCGACTACAAATGGACTGTCGGCCGAGTTCAATCGTGTAGTGCGCGCACTACCACCAGACGATGACGACAAGGTTGGCGCAGTGGCTGAGCGATCGGCTGCTGCGCTGCGTGTCGCGGGTTCGATTCCCGCACGGAACAAATATTTGTATTGCCTACAGGTAGTGGTTCCGGGTCTGGCTGTTTGTGTATGTGAGTTTAAATGTTTGTAAACGCACCCACGATACAGGAGTAATTCCTAGTGTGGGGCAACGTTTTCAAAAAAAAAAAAAAAAGACTAAACTATCGAGCGACAGTTTGAGCATAATCGATGTACGATTGCGACTGAACTATCGGCCAACTTAAATCGCTAGTGCGCGCAGGCTCTAACTGGATTTCCTATGTTAACGACCGGGTACCGAAAAAGTTAATAGTACCCTCGGCCACGACCCCTGTTGGGCCCGCCGAAGTTACCCCTGCCGCCCCCGCGACCCCTGAAATTGTTTTGATTATTATCGTAGTTATTGTTACCGAACTGTTGGTTTATCTGAGGCCGCGTATCATAGTTATCTTGGCCCCTACCGTTCACGAAGTTATTTCTAGGACCCTGGTTGTATGGAGCATTGGGTCCGAAGTTATCAGGGGCGGGTGCCCTCATGGACGGACCTCTGTTTTCCATAGGTCGTGGATTCCACTGTCCTTGGTTGAAATGATCATTGGGCTTGTTTCTGTTGTCGTTAAAATGTTGTTGTTGCTGATGCTGCGGCGGTTGATATTGTTGTTGATGCTGCGGGGGTTGGTACTGCTGCTGTTGTTGTGGCGGCTGGTTACGTTGCTGGTGTGATGGTAGTATTTGGTTGTGCTGCGGTCCTTGTTTATGTTGCTGGTGTTGTGGCGTAGGCTGATAATTCTGCTGTTGCCCCTGATTATAAGGTGGCTGTTGTTGGTTCTGCTGAGGTGGTTGATAACTTTGTTGTTGGTTCTGCTGAGGTGGTTGATAATTTTGTTGTTGGTTCTGCTGAGGTGGTTGATAATTTTGTTGTTGGTTCTGCGGAGGTGGTTGGTAATTTTGCTGTGGCTGCAGTGGCGATTGATAATTCTGCTGATTCTGTTGAGACGATTGATAATTCTGCTGACTTTGTGGTGGAGCTTGATAGTTTTGCTGTTGTTGCTGATGCTGCTGTTGCTGCGGGCGCTGCTGGTGCTGCTGCTGCTGCTGTTGTTGTTGCTGTGGCGGCTGGAAGCGTACCGGAGTGCGTAACAAACCTTGCAGACTTTGAAACGGAGTCAGTCCTGATCCTGACCCCTGAGCTTGATTATTAAGTGCATTTATCAGCGGCGCGGGTGTAACTGGCAAACTTAGTAGTGGTTTCAACAGTTCTTGGGTGACCGTTGGCTCAGGTAGATCTCCGAAGGACCTCGGTTGAGTGTTACTGATCACGACGTTAGGTGAGCGCGACAGTGGCGCCGGCGTGGCGGCCGACGTAGACTTGATGCTCGCTTGCACCAGCGCGAACAGGTCAGTTGCAGAGCTAGTAGACAAACTCTTTGTGATATCCGCGAGAGAATTCTCAAGTTTTGCCGGCTCTAGTATCGTCTCTGCTTTCGTCTCTTCCAAAGATTTCTTTACAATTTCCATTTCTTGACGTATTTGATCTTCCTTCACTTTCTGCGTTGCTGATTGGAACACCTGGAGATAGAGAATATTTTTACATACTAGCCTGTAATACGGTAGTAACTATCACTGATAGTGAATCAATAACCAAATAGCGTATAAATGGAGTTGAGGTGCACTTAATTCTAAATTATATTTAACATCTTCCTAGCCTTTTCTCAACTAAGTTGGGGGTCGGCTTCCAGTCTAACCGGTCGCAGATGAAATAAAAGTTTTTTAGATAGAACTATGTACTACCGATCTGACCGCCACAACCAAGTATCTGGGTAACTCATCGTAACTGCCCAGTTCTTGCAACTCACCCCTTGCAAAGACCGGTTGTCAGATTTTCGGGCTTCTGATGACTTGTAACGACTGAGATATTAGTGACTTTTCGTCGGTTATTAAAAAAAATGGTGTTCCGTAAATATCGGCCGTGCAGGTATTGCATTTTTATATGAAATTGTTGTTTTTTTTTTTTTTTTGATAACCGGCGTTTAGTTTCTTCGCTACCCGTCTATCATCATACTGAATTCATGGTTACAGTTAGCACGTCGATGTCCCAAGTAACGATGGATGTGTGCAAGATGACATGGCTAGAAGAAAAGCAGTGACTACCGAGATGACGACTAATAGAGAATTATGGTAGAAAAAGACGTTTTGCCGACCCCAAATAAATTGTGATAAGGGCAGGAGAATGATGATACCTATATTAAAATGGATTCTGTGTCTGTACTCTTGTGTCAGCTATAATACGCTGGCTTAAAACTATAGTAGAATATTGAATTAACAGATCAACTAACCTCTTCAACAGTATAGTCATCGTCGTCACTCTCAACGACCACGCTCTTCACAGCTTCTTCTTCGGGCTCCGTGTTCTCAGGCATCGGTTCCTTGGGCGCGGTGGAGGCCGCCTCACTGACGTACTGTCGCAGCCTCTCGACTCGCTCAGGCTCTTTAGCTTCCAACTTCTTTAAGTATGCTATAAGGCTGTGCTGTTCTTCAGCTGATAACTCGTTGAAGTTCTTTAGTAGAGTTTCGAGGTCTGAATCTGAGAGGCCGTCCATGGCGTCAGGCGCGTTGCATTGCGGTTGCCCGGTTGGCCTGGTTGGAAAAACGGATAGATCGTTAATTTGGGTGTTATCCATGTACATGTGTGTCAAATTTCTTTACCACTAAAGCATTAAGGTTCAAGATTGATTGGGAAAATTTGACAGTTTCTGGGAGTTTGACCTGCTGGCGTCTGTACTATCGCCAAAATCTATATCTGACCACACCGACCTAAAAAAGATCCTCTTTTATTTTACTAACGGACGCAGCTGTTCTGCTGTGGTCATCATGAGCACGGATTTTTATTTTCAAAATGGTCAGCTTGGCGATAGCACACTCCTACAAATTCAATTATTTTACATTAGTGGATAATGTAAAATAATTTAATTGTGAAGTCAGAGTGGAATGTCAAACGAAACACGGAATCACAGCAAGTAAACCAACAATTTGAAGCATGAAAATAAATAATTATGAATTTATTGAACTAGGATTCAATTGGTGCTTTGTAACGAAGTAATTAGTTCTAACAACTTACTTCTTATCATTCTCATCGTACGCCGACTGCAACATTTGCAGCGCAGACGCGGTACCACTTTGTTTCGGAGGCGGTGGTTTGATCACCGGCTTCTCTACGGGCGGTGGTACAACCACCTTTTTCGTCTGTTCGGCGGCTCGTTTCTTAGCTTCTGCCATGCCCACGACAGCGTCTACCAGCACTGCTAAGTCTTCAGAAGACACGTCCGTCTTGCCCTGAGCTATTAATGCTTCTGCCATTTGTTGGGCTATTTGCGCGCGGTCTACTTCACCCACGCCTGCTACTGGTACAGCTGTCGTTTTGCTAGGCTTAGCGGTAGTTTGCTGGAAGGTTGAGAGCTATTTAGTATTTTACATGTAGGACAGGTATATAGCTAAATGTTGTACTGAAAATGAGAATTTATATTATCTAAAGCCAAATACACATTATTAAAGCTAGAATTGTGAGGTATAAGAAACAATCAATCCTCTTTATTATGAGGAGAGTTTCTCAACGAGATGCGAATGTTCATTGGGTCTTTTGCACATGTAGACTTTGCAGCATTAAAATGTAGCTGTCTTTATCAATTTTGGAGGTAGCTATAATGTGACAAGGTCCTAAGTAGAACCAACGTTTTTTTTTTCGGGGTAAAGAAATCCTCATGGATGTCCTCGAGGGGTCTGTCAGATTCTTGTTGACTAAAAAACCATCCCGGTGTTCCATCCCACACCTACGCCAGGTCGCGGGAACGTACGATCCTTCCGCAACCCCCTCGTGGTGCCTCCCCCTCGGGTCAGGGGGGAGCGAGGTGTTGGAATGAGGGAGTGGAACACTACGCGCCGCCTCCTCGCGTCCCCGGCCGCACCCACCTGCAGCTTGCGGCGCGCGCGCTTGTCGGCCTCGTGCAGCGTGGCGGCGGCGCGCACGACGGCGGCCCGCAGCGCGTGCGCCGGGCCGGCGCCCACGAGCCCCGCCTGCACGGCGCCCTTCAGCTTCTCCTTCGCCGTCTCGATCAGCACCACTGCGCTCTCGCGCACTAGGAGCTCTTCGGATGAGTTCGCTTTCTCCTAGTTAGGATATACGAAAATGTCAAGTTACATGTTCGAGGGAAATCTACGGCTCGAATCACAAATGTGTGGTCTAGCAATATTTAAGAGAACATTCAACTGAACAACTTTTCCACGGCACCGACATCGTAATCGCGAAAAAAAATAATCAGCCGTCCCATACATTTGGGTCGAGAAGGTATTCAAATGTTGTACTAAATACATATTATCACGCATTTCTGATACACGTTGTATACATATTAATTAAAGTCGCTTTTCGTCTGTCTGTGAAACCGCGTTGTTTTTCTAAATTAAACAACGGATTTTGATGAGGTTTTTACCATAATTTACAGTTATATAACATGTTATTTCAAGTCATAAAAACCATGCGAAACTGAGTCGAGTTGCCAGTATAATTTAAAATAGCTATGTTATTTCAGAGACACTAGTCATACCTTCTCCATCTTCAATGCATCACCTAGCAGATCAACAATTTTCGGTCCCAAGCTTCCAAGATAATCTTCTAACGCGACCAGTTGTCTCAGCGTGGCGACCACATCGTCGGCTGCGCCGGTCACCACCTGTCCGGCGCCGTGCCCGCCGGACATGGACCGTGGTCGCCGGATCTTAGAGCCGCGTGACACCAAGCTGCCGGCCCGCGACCGGTCCGTGCGGGTTTCCGGCTCAGAACCCACGGATTCGATGTCGTTGTCCGAGTTCCATGGCGAGAGGCCGTCATCACTGTAGTTGAGGAAACTGTATTATAAAATTCTCTCAGTACAGAATACTATATTATTAAAATATTAGGAAAGAAACAGATTTATAATACGCCATGCCACGCAACGTCAATTAGCTTACTCTTTGGCGACATTGCATTTCGTGAAGCTAAGTCTCGGCATTTGGCCAAGTGTGCCCTTATCGTGTCCTATACCTGTATTCAGAATCTGAATTATTATTATGCACTGCCCATCACTCAACAATACTTTAGCGTTATTTGGTCTTATTTGATTTTTAAGAGACCATTTGTAAAAAGACTTCATAAAATTTGTTTGCGATAGTATTTGAGTTTGTGGTTCCAAAACATAATTGAGTGCTACAAGGATCTTTTGGCGTCTGACTGACATTGACAGGGGGGCGCTATTGGTAAAACAACATTTGTGAAATTGTCACAGAAATTGTATTGACAAAACAAGAATCTAGGATTCTTAATTCAAGTATAATCCGTCTCTAACTCACGGCTTGAGCTCGTCGTCGGAGATGAGCACGGTCTGCATGGAGGGCGCCACTTGTCTTGAGGCGTGGTCAGGGCTGCGGTTGCGTTGCTGTTCGCGCTGCGACAGCGGGCTGCGACTACAGCGCCGGATCGACTCCAGCGCGATGTGCGTGCGCGCTGGGCTGCGTCTGTGTAAGTACTCATCATCAAACCTGTATCTCTCGCGCCAGCATAGGCTATAGTCTGTTCCAAAACTATCTGATTGAGTGTCAACAACCCTGTTCAGGGGGTCTACTCCGAAGTGGCATCGGCCGAATGTTCGGCCGTTTCCTGCTACGAAGTTACTATTTGGTTCAGTCGGTTCTGATCCTACACTCTTTCGAATATTGACTATGGTCCCGACCCAACTGAGCCGATCCGAACTTTTTTCGCTTTTTTCAATAATATTCGGTTCGGCCATGTGTCAGACCGATCCGATCATTCGCACTTTGCACTTTGTAGTAGACCCCCTGGTTAAATTACAACTTAGGGGATCACTCACTCAAGGAAATTAGTGACACATAACTTTCGTCAAACGAAAAACATCTTTAATTGCATACATACATACATACATAAACTTACAGTTTCTACCCATGGGGGTAGGCAGAAACTACAGAAGCCCACTTGCTACGATCCTTACATATTCCTTTTGCCTCGTTTGCGTTCATCCTAATTTGGCTATTTAAAAAATTGTAAGAAGGCATGTGAAATTAATATATATTTTATTTTTCTACTGAAACTCTAGAGAAAACAAAGCAGCCGGTTATAAGCTGCTTGTTAGTATAGGTTACCAAAGTCAAAGTGGTTCTACAATTTGGCATCCACAGGTACGTTTTCTGATTCATTTGTTTACATTTCTCCGGATACTTTAAGAACAGACTATAAAATAGATAAGAATAATTATCAAGCAGTGATAAATTGATTACATAGTCAGTAAGTCGGCAGACTGGCAGGATGCGTCGGACGAATTATCTCTCACATGGTCAGTTCTACCGTCCAGCCTGGTCCGTCTGATACTCTGATCAGACCAAAATCCCTACAAACAGCCACACCATGGCTGTTTTGGCATCAAGATTGATCGCCTTTGACGACTGGAACGATTACTAGGTCTTTAGCGTTAAATCTTGAGATTTAGGTAATAATTTGTTGTAAAACTTGTATAAATTAACTACCTCATTTATACAAGTTTTACAAGAAATTACCAAAAAATTTGACAGATTCAGTAATACAACGACGTTTAAAAAAGGAGAAAGGAAATCATTCAAGCGTCAAACATTTTCTACCCAACAAGGAAAGTGCCACTATTTGTTAACGCAATGCTCCGAATCAAATTTTTGTTTTGTAATTCACGAAGCAACCTGGGGGTAAATAGTACGTGTTCCTTGCATACGATAGGGTGTTATGATTGATGTCCTTTCATATTCGATAAATAACTTGCTGATTAACATACCTATTATAACTGTTGCCTTTGCGTATTTTTACGGGCGTCCGTGTCATTTTGCTTGTCGAAGACAGACTTCATGTGAATAGAAATAGGATATATTTTAGAGAGAGAACTAACTACTAAATATGCTTATTGTAAATAACATTAATCCGAAATGTCCACTTTTTTTTATAAATGTCATCTCGCAGACGTCAGCCTTGGAGGTTGTCGGCTGCTTAACCGGGCTTGCCTGTGGGTGCCTCAATAAATTAAGGCCTCCAGCCAGGGCTTATAAACTAAGCGACTACACGCTAAGGACACCCCCTGTGGAGTACCTCGGCTTAGGGAGTCGCTGGGGGAGGATAGCAAGGGACAGGCTGGTTCGGATAAAAGAAATGTCCACTGATCAACATAAGCCTTTCAGAATATTAGAAAGTAGCACATGCCATGATGGAAACATAAGCCAGTTTTACGCATATATACGCATAAATATAGCATACTAGCTGTTGCCCACGTCTCTGCCCACGTCGAAGTCGTAAATTCCTACGGAACCGTACAACCGGGATAACAAGTATCCTATGTTAATCCAGGTTATAAACTATCTGTGTGCCAAATTTCTTAAAAATCCGTTCAGTCGTTTTTGCGTTATGAGTGACAAACATTTAAACATACAAACTTTCACATTTATAATATTAGTAGGATGAAGCTTTAGAGAGAGACGTGTATGAGCGACTGAGACACTATCCAAAAGTATCTGCTGAAAATGCGAAATTTTTATTTTTGGGACCCTGATGATGTGTTGTTTCATTTGACAATTGAGGTTTATTTTGTATCTTCAATTTCGGCGATGATTTTTCAATTATAATTTAATATTGCAAACAATAATTGTTTGAAAACGTGGTGAGACATAAAGTTGAAACCTTCTAAATACAGATTAATGTGTGACAAATTCCGTTTAGCACGTGATTGCGTCTGAATTTAACTCGAAAAGGATTTGTTTACACTTTCATCAGATACTTTTGGAACTGATCATACGGTCGAATCTTTCCTACATCTCCATTTGCCATATTTACGGTCAGGTTTTGAACTTTCTTGAAGTGTTCATCTGTTGTCGATAATAGTTACCTGTGCAGTGGACTCCTGGAGCGCGTACGCTTGTGGTGCGGCGGCGACGAGCGGCGGCGCACGCCCGGGGAGGGCCTGTCGGCGAGACATTCCAAATCAAGTCATTTATTCAAATTAGGCTGAGAATCAGCACTTTTTGAACGTCAAAATTGAGTCATTGGGCTACATGTACGGAGCTCGGTCCTAGTGTCTAATACTAACGAGACCTATGCCACCGAATAGACGATTAAACAAGGAGTATCTTTTACAAATACACTCATTTAACAAAACAGTGAAAGAGTTATGATAGGTAAATAAAAATTATGGTGTTTAAATTATTTTAGCCCAAACAACCTGATTTATTTTAACATATTTATGTGTTGATCCCACAAGTGACACCGACTGAACTTGTTTTTTATCTTTTCTTTAACCTACGCTACATTAGCTACACATGATTATATATGATTTCCACTATAACGTAAAAACATTAGAAGCAAATACTCTAAAATTATTTATGAAACATTTTATCTCACCTACGATCCCGTCTAAAGTCCAGGGGCGAGCGCCGTCTCGGGAAAGGCTCCCGATGTCGATGGTCAGACCAGTCGAGTCGGTCTCGGTCGGATCGGCGGCGATCGGGCGAACGGCGACGCAGGTCGGGCGACCGACGACGGAGCTCGGGCGACTTTCGGCGAAGTTCGGGAGATTTCCGGCGAAGTTCGGGAGATTTCCGCCGCATATCGGGTGCTTGGGGCTTCTCAACCGACTGACGAGATTCTGACGACCGCTTGTTACTTCTGGGAGGAGCTAGGCACATACGGCGGTAGATCTCGTTCACTTGGATACGTAACTCTTCTTCGTGCAGTTCTTTCATGCGCGCCGTCCAGAACACGATCCATTCTGGCTTGAAGTCGTGCTTCGACGGGTCTTTGCCCTCTGAAATAACATTCATGATTAATACTGCATATGTGAGCGAAAGAGGAGGTTAGCCATGCGATTGTTAACTCATTGAAGTTAAAACCCAAGGTTTTCCACTATTCTAAGATTATGATTTCGAAATCATCGAACTTTTAAATAGGGTCAAAGAAGCCTAGCTGGCTAAAAATAATTTACAAGTTTTATTTTTTATTTTTATGGCTTACTCTACATCCATAATTTTTTCTCTACTGACACTCAAGTAGAGCAGACGTGTGTACCTATAAGCAATATTATTTATCATATGTCGTTAAAATATTTCCGAGTGATCTGTGACCTAGAAAACGAATCGCTCATTAATCTGCTAAGTTAGTGATTTACTTTAGTGAATAACAATTAATTATGAGAAACATTTAAGAAGTAATGTTGTTAAAAATTTGTATGACAAATAGTGAAAACAGCCCTCGGAGTATCCCATCACCACGCAGCCCAGCCAGCAAATCTCAAATACCTGACCATGCCACTGAAGGAAAAAATCAGGCAGTGGACATCAGGGAGATTAGCAACTGGTTGATCTCAATCGAATCATGCCTGAATGAAGTTTGTACCATTGCTCAGGAAGGAAAGCTGAACTCCGAGCAAAAGCTGAGGATCAATTCCCTATCGCGCAAGGCTGGACATGGCGTTTCACAAATGGCAGTTTATTACCAGGACTTGAAGCTAAAGGCCCAAGGAATACAGTACTCTAAACTAGTGTCGAGAGAAAAAGGTGACCTCACGGATTACCTCGAGAATATCAAGAAAACAATTCAAACTAGCATTCAAGAAAACTGCGCTAAACCAACGATGGCAGAAAAAGTTTCGTTCGCTGACATGGTTAAAACTAATAAAAACTATTACCTGCGCCCCAATAACGTCAGTTCTTTTGCAATTTACCCAATGAATAAATTAAAATCTAGTGACGACACTAAATCTCTTGTCCAAAAAATTATATACCCTGAACAAATGGAATTGCATGTTAGAGGACTGCGCAAAACAAAAAACGGAGGCGTTATAATCAGCACGGAGACGAAAGACGACATAGAAAAACTTAGAAAATCATCTCAGCTAAGTAGTTCCGGCCTAAAAGTGGAAGAGCCCCATAAGAGAAGACCAAGAATTGTGTTATAAGAGTACCGACCGTTTTAAGTGATCAAGAAGTTTATGATTGCATCTATGAGCAGAATGTAGCCGACAAGCTGCCTGGTTTGTCTCGTGACTCTTTTTTGGTCTCTATAAATTTAAGTCACAATTCAGGTAAAAAGGAGGGACCTACGTGCAATTTTATTCTTGAAGTTACTGCTAGCATAAGGTGCTTATAAATCAAAATCGAGTGTTCATTAATTGGACATCCTGCCCACTGAGGGACTTCACGCTTGTGACCAGGTGTTTTAAATGTCAACAGTATGAACATGCTGCAAAGACTTGTCGGGAGGCTACCTATACGTGTGGACACTGTGGGGGACAAGGTCATCAGGCGAATGAGTGCACTAAACTTGCTGAACCGTCATACTGTGCAAAATGCTTCCGATTTAAAAAACCGAGCAACCACAAAACAGGCTACCAAGAATGCCCCGCAAAGAAAATAGCTGACACAAGACACATCAATTCTATAGATTATAATGACGTCGGTTAAGGTCGCCAGTGTTTATCTATAAGCCTTTTTTACTTTATGTTCTATAATTATTATTATATTGTCTTTTACTAGTAATAATACCTACTTAAAAATAATTTTAGTTTTAGTTTTTACAATTCGTGTTATAAATAAACATGCAATCTTGATATTTTGTTGACACGGTCAAATTTTCAAGTATGACAAAGTAAACACAACCTTATTAAAAATGTAACATTGCAAAAATCATAATAAGTAGAACATGGTTGCAAAAAAGTCTTATGATGATGCAAGAGTATCACATTTCTGTCAATTAGATAAATTATTTACTATTTGTTTAAGGAATTTTAAATAATACAATTAGCATCGCCATACAACGAGGCAATGCTGCCAGCCTTTTGGGCACTGTTCCTGTTGACAGCGATGCGGACGAATTTTTTGGTGCCCTATGATTATTTTGCTTTTTTTTCACATGTACATATCATTATTTTAAATGTTAGCTTATATAAGCACTTGAGTGAGATACCTGAGATACAGGTTTATTCTAGTTCAGGTAGAATCTAAATATTTTACCTACATCTAGTATTAAAGCCCTATTTTGTAAATATTTATGTAAATCAATTATTTCAATAAACAAAAAAACAATTTCAATACGAAAATATTGACTGTAACTTACCGGCTTGTATCTCCTTGTACCGCTTGTTCCAGAACTTCTTCCACTCCTCAGGGTACAACGGGTGCTTCTCCGGGTTCTTCTCGTGGTAGGCGAGCGTCTTCTTCAGCGAGTCTTCAGCCGACAGGCGCTTTTCTTCAGCCAGCTTTACCTTGTACTCGTAGTTAGAAGGCCTTTGTTGCTGTGGGTTAAGATTCTGTATTACGTACAGATAGGGTTAGACTCATTTTATTAGATAAAATTTGACTAAGAATTATTTTTTTGCAGCTGCAGACCGAACTTTCCAATAACATCTATTATTATCTTTCCAATAAAATTTTATGCAGCCGAGTGGATTATTTGCAGAATAATCCACTCGGCTGCATAATTTTTTTAGAAACTTATTCGTCCATTCTAACATAACATAACATACCTGTTTATCACGTTCGGTTCGAATAATCTCGTCTCGATGACGGTCGCCGTGTACAACCGCCCTTAGGCGCAGGTGTACGTATAGTACACACACATTTCGCTAGTTATGATTAAGTCTCGTGTGATAGAGCTATTGCCATGAACCGAGCACAAATCGAGACTTGGGCTGCTCCTAAGAAATTCCTAATAGAGAAACCCAATAACACTTTGACCGACCTCGGAAGTGAACCCAGGACCTTATGCTCAGCAGTAGCAGTTGCGACCACTTGATCAACGAGGTAGTCAGTTATTTTGTTATTATGTCTTGTTAATATCTTTTTAGTTGGGATTTTTCTCGTTGTTGGCTTTTAGTTTTAACTTTCTGGATCAGCAGTAGCGCTTGATGACGGACCAACTCCGTTTGTCTAGTGATCAACGTTGCTGTCAGGCATCACTCGCTTATGCATTTGATCAATAATACCATTTTCTAAAATTCAGTATCTACCTTCTCCTGAGACTTGGTGAACGGCGCGCGCGGCAGGTGTCGGTTGCGGAAGGGTGAGCTGCCGCGTCTCTTTTCGTACGGCTCGAAGCGGCCCTTGCTCAGGGAATCGTGCCTATCCCTGGAACAATAGCTTATTCAATCAACATTCCAAGGAAGCCGTGAAATTCAGATGTTCTTATGGTAATTAAGTTGATTTCAGAGTGACTAGCATTAACCTTTTGACCGCCACGGACGTCTATGGACGTCAAATTAAAAAGTGCTCACGACGCCACGGACGGCATGGCACGTCGAAAATAACACTTTTTACAGTTCAAAATAAATATACAAAAACATGTTTATAGTGTTTCTTTTTTCCTATTATTATTCCTTAGACATATCGCACACCTAGATAAAGAGTAGCACAACTCAAAATACCTCTTTTTTCAGGAACAGCAAAAAACGTTTTACTCGTTTTCTATTTGACCGATTTAAATGATTGTTGGATGAGGTTGTATATTATTTTACTAAGATATTAATTTGATCAATTACTTACCTTCAAATACACGTATACATTTTTAATTATTTTTTTTCGTGTTATATTAGTAATCGTGACTAAATCATTGTTCAATATTTTTATCAACTCAAATTGATTTCATATTAGTGATTTTTTTAAAATTAATCCTGTCTTAATGTGAATATATTTTTTTTAAATCTTTACATAAAGAGTAGTGTATCTAAATTATTATTTGTATAATTATTATAATAATGAAGTAAAACATTATATTTAATTAAGACACATCTTTATTTTGTATTAAGGTAACAAACAAATAAAGATAATCAAAAACACATCACTTGTTCGGAAAATAGAATGAACACCTTACATTATTCTAATTTGAGATCCATTAAACTTTGAACAGGTTAGTAAAACGTTTAACAAAGTAGACATTTTTCTTATAATTTAGGTATTAAGTTCTCTTTAATCAGTACTAGACCATTAAGTCTATAAACTACAGGAAAAGTAGTATATTTTTTTATAAATAGCACAGTCTTTGGAAGATATTTTAAGAATGACTTAGTTACAAAAACACGTACTTATTACTCAACATAACAGGCATGAGAAATGTGGGTACTAGGTACCAACAATTATCTGTTTTCACTTAACTTAAATAACCAAAAAAAACTACAACAAAAAGGTAACATTAATAAAGGCATCTAAAACACTTAACTATTCTATTATTATCAGTCTCATCGAGAGGATTAAACTTATTAGTTAAATCAGACTTTTATTTTCAACCTTTACCTAATATCTATTATAGGCATCTAAAACTATAATAGTATTGTTACAGGCTCACCGACAGAATTGTAAACTGTTTTACTTAATTAAATCAGACTTTTTAGTATTATCTATAGTTATCAAAAAACATAAAAACATAAGTATTCAGATTTTCTTCCAAACAATACCGACATACACCTATGTATGTAGGTATTGTTTGGAAGAAATTTCTTCGCGTAATTTTTATTCTATAAATCTAGTGCATTTTTGTAATAAGAATTGACGTAACTCTGTGGAATAATATTCTTATCAATTAGTTCCGTAATGTCCCGCTTTTTATTGGCACCCAATGGTATTTTTTGCAAATACGCTTGTGTCAAAGTTGGAGAAAATTGGTGATCTTGTGTGCGTCTTTGATTTCTTACAAACGCTTTTTTAAAAACTGTCTCTTCATAAGAAGTTTTATAAAAAAATGACATTGGTTGTTGCTTTTCAACGCGAAGTTGTTTGATATCGTGCCATTTTATTTGTTCTCTGTCAACATTAACAGTGAAATTGTTTCCCCATTCTTCTTGAAGGGCTTTCAGATCATAGAACTTGTCATGTGTAAGTTCTTCCACATGATAAGGTTTCCCAGTCTTTTTAGCTGTTCTTATTAAAGTCGCGTATTGTTGTGGACAGTATATCGGGCCTGATTTAGTGTATCGTTTAACTTGTTTTTCGATAACGCTATGCACATTATCGCCTTCATTTTGCGAATGACCACGAATCAAAAATTTATGAGTAATTGAGTTTACTCTCATGGTTGCAACAGCAAATGCGTAGGCAGACAGCAGATATTTATTTTTTTGCTGACCACAGCAGTTGTCACTATAAAATATAAGGTCCAGTTCGGTACCCGATGTACTTTTCTCAACAACCATTTGTATATATTGCAGTACACAGGATCCAATTTCCACACCACCACGTTTGCCTTCGATTTCGTCCCAAAAGAAGCATATTAGGTACATCTTTTGCATACAAGTCACTAATCGTGAAATTTAGGCAATTAATTCTAGATTTATAAAAAAACAAGGATACTTGCCCTTTTGGCAATTGCATCACGGCTTGGAGATCGTAAACTGCAACAACTACATCTGTCCTTTTCTTGTCAGCTTCCTTTTCTGATCTGGACAACACTTTCTCTTTCAAATGTTGGTCATAAGCCTCACGCAGTTTTTGTTGTTCTTCTCCGATAGCATTTTTGAATGTTTCACAAAGATCACACGCATCTTTTTTGGGGATGTGAAACGAAATATTAAACTGTGTATTAAAAATACGATTAAAAGTTGATGACGAAGCAAATGGTAAACATTCATTTTCGCGTAGATCTTTATAATCTCGGTATAGATCCGCAAGTGATCTTTCGCTTGGAATGAATTCTCTCGTTGTTTGTGCTCGAAGGTAATGAGATTCTATTCTGGGGATAGACTTAATGAAAGTGACGACACTTTCTTTTATTTCATTATCTATGGTGGAATGCTGTCCGTGCTTACCCCTCCGGTCATCTTCTATGAAACCGCCCTCCTGTCGTTTTGAAAGAGCTGTCCTAATGCATTGGTCGCTTATGTTTAGTGTAGCTTTAAAAAAAGTCTTGCAGACTCTAATACGAGTGTCTTCAACTTCAAAAATAAATGCAGAATTTAGTGCCCTAAAATTTTGGGTACTGCTGTATCTATATTTAGGCTTAATCTCTTGTGTGTGCCTTACAATGAACTCTCTTTGCCGTTGAAGTTCGCCTAGTCCCCAAAATTTGTCGAACAAAGATTTGCGTAATACTTCACTTATTTTAGATTTGCATTTCAATTTGCAATTATCGTGGCATGGAGGCTTAACCGCTCTTTCAGGGACTCTCTTATTAGTTGAACTTACATAAGCCTTTCCGGTATTTCGACGAGATTTCTTAAGATTTGTGAGCCAACCAGCTGGTTTTCTTGTTCTTTTCCTACCCCTTTGAAGGCTGTCAGGATCAACAGACTGGTCTATGATCGGTTGAGAAGTAGAAGCTTCAACAGGTGGATTTTCGTTTAAAAGATTGGGAGAATCCGGCATGGCAGACGGCACAGAGTTACTACCTATTTCTGTATTACTGCTGCTTGAAGAGCTGCTGGAACTACTAGAGGATGAGCTAGAACTAGAGGAGGAGCTGGAGGAACGAGATCTTTTTCTTGTCTTTTTTTTACCTCTTTGTAGGCTTTCAGGATCAGCAGACTGGTCTATGATCGGTTGAGAGGTGGATGGTTCAGTAACCGGATTGTCGTTTAAAAGATTGGCAGAATCCGGCATGGTAGATGGCACGGAGTTGCAGAGTTGAGTTGGTGGTGTAGTCTTGTTGGGACTATTAGAACTGGAAGACGAGGTAGTACTGGAGGATCGATACCTCTTTCTTGGAACGACGAGTGATGGACGGTAGCTCTCTTTGGGAGGTGGGTTGAAGGGCGGATCCGCATCTGAATCGTCTAAATCGCTACATTCGCTGTTAACCGGAGAAATATAGTACGATGGTTTCACCTGGGTGCTGGCTGATGGTGGTGCTAACGTTGCTGGATTCTTTTGTGACTCCATGGTGCCATTTTCAGAGATTTCTTCCATCACCATGGTGGTATTTGAAGGTGTTGTGGAATTCTCTTGGAGTTGTTTCTCCACATGACTGCGTTCAGGCTCATTTGAACTGGTCTCCATCACCTTCTGTAGAAGTAAAAGGCCACGGCCCCTCATCATCTGTAGCAAAAAAATACGAAGTTAATAAAATTCACGAATACCAAATTAACTCAAAAAAGTTTATAAATTGCAGTATTTTATTAAAGAATTAAAATTTATTAAATCAGTTTCAAAAATACAAAGGCAACTCTAAATATTCCTATAACAAAATAAACAATAGCATTTATTGTTTTAGAATAAGAGCGAATTTAAATTTAACCAGCAATAACAGACCAACTCAAATAGTTCCAAATAATTTCACCAACACTAAACTATTATTAGTTAGTAAAACAAAAATTACTTACATTCGTCAACAATACTGGTATAAGTGGAAATAGTTTGAAGAACACCCAAGAAACAAGACCGATTCAATCACGAATACAAAATCAACTCAAAATAATTCACGCTTTATTACTGCGGTTTGCCACGAATACAAAACTAAGTCGAAATAATTTAGTCTTTGTGCGAGTTGACAGCATATTCCCCTGCGGCTGACATGTCGTAACTGGTGATGCGTTACTGTTGTTGGTGGGGGGTGACCGTGGAGCTACTCAGAAAGACTGACTTACAGCGCCATCTAGTTTTTTAGGAATGAAGTTTGTACACAGGTGTCTTTGGAGTGTATGTAGTTTTCGGCGCTGATTCCGATAATTGCAATAACTCAATTTTGGATTATTTTGAGTTGTGCTACCCTTCATCTAGGTGTGCGATATGTATTATATAATTACACAAAGATATATATTAGCCATTCTATAATGGGAAAAAATCACAATGTAAGAACATCAAGCAAAAGGTATCATTTGGCGTGCAAATCCACGCCACGTACGTGAAGGGTCGTCAGCTAGTGATGGGTAAGGAAAACAATTACGATAAAAGCTTTATGAAATATTTAACGAAAACCAATTAAAAAACTTCACAAATATATAACGAAAATTATTTCTCGTCTACTACATTTTAAATACAAAGCATTTTATAAAATAAAAATACCGTATGTAGTGACAAACTTTAAAAAATTATGAGTAAAAAGTGCAAATCGACAATTTTGTGGCAACTCTCGCACATCCATGTCAGCGGAATACTTTACAGTACTTTGTACGCCACAGACCGGATGAGACGGCGCGCAATAACGTCAACGCGCGGTGCCGGACAATGATAGTGTTGTGCAATACGTTAATACCAGATAATAGGTATTTTAATAATAAGTTCTTTTCACATCAAAAAACTTAACATTTTAAGGACTAAAATAAATATAACTAAAATTGTATTTACACATTTATTTAAAACGTACGAGAAATTAAGACGAGATTCTTGTGGTATCTCGTACAGTAGAAGAGAAGGTAGAGTATATGTTATGTAAGTACGAGATAGCACAAGTATGTCGTACTAATATAATAATTGTACTCGTACTAATATAATTCATACTCTTATGGTATTTGTTTTTTTAATATAACTTAATCCAGATGAATTACTAAAGGCAATTAACACAATTGGCTATTTGACAGATATTGCAATAAAATATTAATTGTTTTTGGTAGGATAGCTTGTATGTAAATAATAAATGTAGATATTTTATTTTCGTAAAACAAATTTGCGATTTTTATATTTGTGGATTACACGGTCCAAAACCCCCGTTTTGGACTGTGTAATCCCCGGCCCCCTGGCCCCCGCCAATTAACTTTGAGTAATTAAAAAAAAACATTATTCATATATTTAACACTTCTTCAGAGTACTTTAATAAAAATACTAGTCACGTGACTAAAATATGTACTACACATCATGCAATAATAGCGCACTGGTACATCTCTAACTCAGAGATGGCAAAGTTGCCCGCACCAGTGACTGCTTATCACGTCAGTGGAAGTCGTCACAAACGAGATTAGTGCTGCGACTTTGTTATTTAAAATATTTGAATTACTCTTTTTATTATAAAATCTGCTATTATCTAACGATGTAAATTCTGGTAATGATTACTAAGTAGAGAAAAAGGGTGAAACATGGGTGAAAATTAATACAATTCAATGGTACTTATAAGCAATTTGTATTCGTAAACCATGCACAAGTAAAATGTATCGATGTTTTATCGATATGTACTTTTTCCGTGACTATTATTTTGTAGGTATGAAAGAAGGAATTTGTCACTTGGCATAGAGAACACGGATTTTCGTTATTGACGTGGCGGTCAAAAGGTTAAGGAAATAAGGTGCACTCGTATAAGATTCATTTGACTACCTTTTTCCCAACCATTATCGGCTTGAAGAAGAGATATTAAATTTTATATAGAGCGTCCGGAGCGTCCGGGGCTTGTGGCTAAGTAATAACAGCCGCACGGGTCGATCGATCAGGTTAAGCTACGCTTGCCGCGGTTGGTCCGTGGATGGGTGACCATCTTTACATATCAAGACCCCTCCGTGCCTCGGAAAGCACGTTAAGCCGTTGGTCCCGGCTGTCATTCGAGGGTCTATGACAGTCGTTGCGGGTCGTCAACCAGTCTTGCCAAGGGGTATCGTATTACCCAGTAACTGGGTTATGGAGGTAAGATAGGCAGTCGCTCCATGTAAAATGCTGGTATTCAGCTGCATCCGGTTAGACTGGAAGCCGACCCCAACTTAGTTGGGAACAGGTTAGGCAGATGAGATGATAGAGCGTCCGGAAATTATATATTTTCACTGGTTTATTGAAATTTTTGTTCAAAAGTTTTTATTGAAGGAGGATTGGTTGTTGTTACCTTGACAGGCTCTTGTCCTTGGCGGGGTCCCGGCGGTGCTCGGGGTCCACCTCGTCGCTGATGTCGGACAGGGACTCCACCGAGCCCGCGCGCCGCTCCTGCCGACCCGCCGGCCGCTATAGAGACACACTCATTATGTAGTTACGCTCGAAGAACCAAAGTTTATTAGGACCGGTCACATAGCGGATCAAATCATATTTCTGTTTCGCATAAGTATTTAGTTTATCAGACTTCCAAATCAGAAGTATGTGTCCTGCTTTTGTCAAAATATAGCGGGCTTGCGGGAAATTGCGCGGAAAGGACCAGGCTCGGGTCGACGGCGCGTTCTATTCCACGCGCGCCTTAAAGAGATGTCAGCACGAACTGACGGGGTCCGCTAGGGCCGAAACCTGCCGGGGCCGCGGGTTTTTCAAAAGAGATACAGTGGCCCCTGGCACAGGCAACTGAAGGAACACAGGTGGGTTTTAGTCAGTAAAAGTCTGACACGCCCTCCCGCTTCGCTCAGAGCGAGAGACGTCATTTGATGATTTCCCACCCAAAAACAAAAGAATATTGCTAATACATTGCTTCACATATTCGAAAAATGTGTGTGCTCATCAACAAAAATAACGCAATGAATGTTGTTAAACTGTCAAAATGAAAGCCATTGCTACTGACAGTGTGTTACGCAATTAGCCAGCAGGTGGCGCCAGTGAGAAATAAATTAGAGGTATACTTGACTTTTGCAAGCAGCTACGTGGCAAACTCGTAACAGGACAGCATTATCGGCTACATTGATTGTCAGAATGTATGATAACTTTCTTCTGTGCCTTCTACGTTACGTGCTGGTAGATGTGGGTCAAGCTTAATACTTTCAATTAATGGAATGCAACTGTTTATTCCGTAAAAAGGTTAGCATTCACAGCCACTCGATACGTACCGTATCGAACATCAATCGATGCGATACGATAGCATCGATGACAGTTCAAAACCCGAAAATGTTGTCAGTTATAAATCAAATAGACGACCACTATTCTTCCGACAGCTGTTTGCTGTCGGGGGCAACACAAATCAGGTTATCGTAATGTGTCATTTTCGATACGATAGCATGTCAGACGATTGTGAATAGCTATGCGGAATGACTTTTACAAGTAATATTTAAAAAAATAAGCTAGATGGAGTCGACATATCTTATCAGATTACCCCTGAGAAAAAATAGGGAAACCAACAAATTGTAGCGTTCTTACCGAGAAATTATTAAACAGAGGTCTCGACGGCGCGGCTACTACGGGCGGAGACGGATCTCTTCTGTCGCTGGAAAATAATACACACTTTTATTACATTTGAAATATTATAATCATGATTGTCTAGTTCATAGATAAAATAGAGTAACACATTAAATAATTAACGTAAAATATCTTACATTGACACTGCTTTACATTCTTCACCTGAAACAAACACGAAAAAAAATTAGCCAAGTCTGTAACAGAATTAAAAGTTCAGAATTTAGTAATAACTTGAGGATAAGTTTGAGGGATGTGTGGTGTTACAAGAATAGATAGAATAAGAAACGAGTTCATAAGAGGAAGTCTGAAAGTGGCACCGGTAGCTGAAAGTTGTGTGGAAATCGCTTGTCATGGTATGGAGGAATGAGGAAAATGTCGTGAGGAAAGTTTTGAGTATCGAGTTTTGAGTAGCGATGGCTATAAGAGTAAGGGAAGACCAAAGAAATAATAGATGGACTGTGTGAATGATGATATGGTTAGAAAGGGGGTGACTGTCGAGATAAATAAATAAAAAATAAAGGACAATGACCAAAAGTATCGTGATGGATGAGACTTTTGGTCATTGACCTTTAATTTTTCTAATATTATAGTAATTATTTTCATATATTTTTACGACATTGCGCGTCGGAGATTTGATTTTGAACAGTGAATTTAATTTGAAGTAAAAAAGTGTTGATATTGTTTTATTCCCTTTACATGACGTTCGATTTCAAATGATATGATTAACATTCTACGATTTAGATTTTTAATAAATATGTATAACTAGAATTTTGCTGTGCCCTGACAGGGTCTACAACGGCGCTTAGCTATAAGCCTTTTGTGAACATCTTTATACCTTGTGGAATGCAAATAAACGAATATGAATATGAATATAAACATAACCTTGAATTTTGAAAGTGTCATGATCACGTTTTTTCAAAAAACATGTAAAAAATATTATTCTTTGCCGATTCTACATTAATTAAAAAAAAAACTAGAATAGAATTTTTATTTAAGCTATTATCATTTTTTTAGAGCAATAATGGGCGTTCGTGTATGACATGTCAAACAAAATAAAGTACCAAGTTTTCAGGTTATTTGGATTATTTTGAAAATCTCCGAAACCCAGGTTTTGTTTACAAAAAGAACTTTTGTAATAGTTAATATGATAAGAGTAATCTATAAAAGACAAAGTTTGACTTTGATGCAGCATGGTACGGGATTCCGTACATCCATTCTTTTAGTAATAACTTACTGGATTTAAGCAGAGAGTCGATCAGTCCAATGTCAACCACTTCCGCGAAGGTGGCTCCATCTTTCTCAGAAAAGTGATGACTTCGGAATATCCACTCGTGGATTTGCACCCTGGAACAATTTATTCGCATTGTTATGCGCGTAAGAGGGGCTCGTGGCTAAGCAATAACAGCCGCACGAGTCAATCGATGTAGGAACCTTCACTCGAGTGAATCAATCACTCGCGTGAAGCGTCGGATATCGGCTTTAGCAGTTAAACTTCTGCTGCGACACTCACTTGTCTTTCTCATACTCCTCCTTGTCGATGTGCACGGGTCGCTTGCGGCCGTACTTGTCCTCGATGCGTTGCGAGAGGCGGTTCATAATGACGCCGACGCCCTCGCGGTACTTCGGCTGCGCGCGGTACGGCGTCAGCAGGCCGCAAGCCAGCGGGAAATGACGCACCTGGGACAAAAACACAGTAATTGTTTTAGCGGAGTTTTCGGTTTTATCTTATACTAGCTGCGCCCCGCTGTGTCACCTGCATAAGCTTCGATCCCGTAGGAATATCGGGATAAAAAGTATCCTATGTGTTAATCCGGGTTATAAACTATATGTGTACCAAATTTTATCCAAATCCGTTCAGTAGTTTTCGCATGAAAGATTAACAAACATCCATCCATCCATCCATCCATACAAACTTTCGCATTTATAATATTAGTAGGATTACTAAAAAGGAAAATCGAATGACACCGGTCAAGGAAAAACCTCGTAAGGAAACCAGAACTTATTTACATAAATAAAAATGAAATGCTGTTCGTTGCTAAAGGTACGGTTTCCTAGAAGAGCGGCCAACACAGTGCCCCAAATTTACGGTGAATGACGTCACTGAAACGTAATTTATGAAAATAACTTGGTGTTTTCCTAGAGCGTTTTTTGACACCGTAGCGTCAAACCCCGTTGCCATCATTTTCTTGACAGCCGTCACTGTGAACGTTATAGCGTACCGCAGCTTTAGCGCATCACTTGAGAACGGCCGAAAAGATTTGTTTTTTTTTTTCTAATGTTCCTCATTATAGTACGAATAAAGTTTTGATGGAAAGAAAATTTGTAAAAGCTGCCCAGGAAATTAGAAAATTGTTTAAAATGTTTTTTTTTTATTTTCCTATGAATTATTGAAATTGGGACTGGACAACGTCTGTCGGGTCAGCTGTTAAATAAATGGAAAACCTCCATAAGGCTAGCGTATACTCACGAGATAGTTGTGCCGATGCCAGAAGCAGGTCATGTGGTTGATGATGGTGCGCGGGTGACCCTGCTTACTGCACAGCGTACACATGTACGTGGGTTCGTAGTGTGTCTGCTCCGGCGGGTGCTCGATTAGGTACTCCACGCCGATCAGCGGAGCCCTGGTTATGGAACATGCGTTAGTAACAAACACTAAAGAAAGAAAATACATTTATTTGCGATAAATAGACGTAAAACTAGTTGGGGGAAAATATGCGTCGCATCCACGTAAAACGTCTATCGCTCAGCATAATGCTTTAACTCCATGCGAAACAGAACTACACCGCTTTTTTTATTTATCAGTTAAGCATTGCTTATCTGGACACTGAAAACCATATACGAGAGTATAGTTCGCTAGGTCTAGCGATAAAGACCGTAAATGTATGAGTGCATGTTCTTCCGCTACCTTACTCTCACATGTCATTACGTTCTTCGTGTTCTGGCCTGAGAACAGAGGGGCAATTCTGGTAAATTTAAGAACGTTCACAGTCTGATCTCAGTCTCAATCTGTCAAAAATACGTCAAACTTCCCTACATTTTGACATTTGTTTGTCGCCGAGATGAGACTGCGACTAGATTTTGGTCGTTTTAAATTACGAGAATTGACCAGCTGATGTTTTGTAGTTTCAAGTTTTAATAGCTATAAAATATATTTGTAATAGCGACACGCCCTTGATTCCCACTGATTTTACGACTTCAAAACATCGAGATTTATTTATTATACGTAAGATAATATCAATGAATTTATGTATTTATTATACAAGAATTTATTACAGAAGGTTGTAATAAATTCTTAAAATGATGGTAAACCGCATCAAAATTCGTTGCATAGTTTAGAAGAACAACGCAGACAGACAGACAGACAGACACAAAAAGCGACTTATAAAGTTATAATTTTTGTATATATGTACTTACTTGACGGCATCCAGAGAGTCCTGGATGTGACAGTCGATAGTCCTGTACTTGTTGTACTTTTTGTCCAGGTCTGATGGGTTCCTGTTGTGATGGTCCACCTCTTCCGCCATCTTCTGAAGAACTCTCTCGGTGGCTATAAGGTGATAATAAAATTAGAAATGGCTATAAGTTCTTCATAAAGCCTGTAAGTTTGGTTGTTGATAAGTCTTGCAATGAACAATTATAAAGTAAGACTAGATCCTATTTTACAAACAGCGGTTAGGTAATAGGTAATACGGGATGGTGTCCGCAAATCACAATGCACGTATTTTGCGTACGGGTGGGAAAATCGATCATTCGATCCACCCCAGCTCCTCGAGGAAGGCCAGCAACGCCTTGATGTTACCGACCGTCTCACGTAGGGTACCTGGGTTACCGAAGTACACAGCCCTGTACGTGGCGGTGGCGACCACCGGGCAGTTTAGCAGCACATGCGCCGCTGCATGCCCTGCACAGCGGACTGTCTGTTACTCCTATGACATAGAGGTGTTTGTTAAATGACCCATGGCCAGTTAAAGCTGCAGTAACTGTACGCAGCTTTAGTTTATTTAGATGGAGAACCGGTTTCGTGAGGCGGCCATCAATTGTGGGAAGTGCTTCCTTGGCCTGCCTACATGCGCCTAGCTCCGTCCAAAGTTTGTCGTGTTGGTCTCTGGTGCGTTTTCTTACCAGAGTACGTGTATCCGAAGGGGAGTGGCGCGACGGGCTCAGGTCCCACTGGTGCCATGGTCGACCCCCTTCTGGCAATTCATCGGCTGCATCGTTATCTAGCGATCCGCTGTGTCTTTTGACCCATTGAATGGTTATGTTATTGAGGCTACCCACCTGGTTGAGGCGCAGGTGGCACTCGTATATTAGCCCAGAATCAACTGTATAATTGTTCAGCGCTTGCAGAACAGCCATGCTGTCTAAGAGTGTACAGATCGAGTGTTCCTTTACTTCCTGGGCATAATGGCTGAAGCGGCTAGGGAAATGCCCATGCATTCGGCCTGGAACACTGTGTTGCGGACCCCCAATGGTGTGGCTATAATTATGTATGTTGAAGTCCTCCGAGAAGATTCCAGCACCCGTACCGTACCACTACCTGTTTTGGATCCATCCGTGAAAATACGCAGCTCTGCAGGGGACCACCCCTCGCATCGGCGATCCTCGTGAAGTTGGATCTTGTATTTTTATCGAAGATAAATTGTTTGGGCCCCCAACCATTTATGACTTTCGTAATGGGGAACTCCTTGTGGAGTCCCTCGAGCAACGTGGTGTGTGGTGTTTCACTCTTACCCCAGAGATTAAGTGTGTTAAGACGTACTGCCAAACAGCGGTTATAATTGGTATGAATTAATAGTCTCTATAATAATTAGTAAAGTATGCACTTACCAACATTCTTGCTAGAAGTCTGGTTGAATGGATGATCGTCAAAGATGCTCTTGGGCCAGATGCTTCGCATCGTCAACTTGATCTTGTGTTTTTTCCCCGATATATGAGTCTAAAAACAATCAACATCATTTAGAAAAAACACACTACCCTCTTTTGCTTCGCGTAGTCGGGTAACAAGGCGCCATAGGCACCTGTCCCACCGCCAGCGATTAACGAGAAGCCAGTAGAGCTAGCAACTAAAAACAAGTGCGCGACGGCAAACGGTTACCGTTACCGTACCGGACGTTATTATAGGATCTAGATCCTATCAGCAATGGTGCTTTTGATACTTAAACCACGCCTGCACTGCAGTGCGCTATTCCGAGGCCTCACCTGCAGGATGCTCTCGCCGCTGCAGACGGCGGCGCACGGGTAGCACAGGTAGATCCACTTGCCCGAGATGTCGCGGCCGCGCCGCTCCACCATGGATCGCTGCTCGCCATCCTCCAGCCGGATCTTCAAACTGTTCAGATGCTCCTGGAACTCGAGCTCCGCCTACAAAACAACAACCACAACCATCACTATCATACAACTCACACGTCACAAGTACAAGTCAGTAAAACAACTGACCAAGTCATAAATTCGTCACGCAGCAGATTATCGAAAAAAGTTTTAAATCGATCCGCCCTAATAATATTCGTCAAAACGTGGGATAATTCAAAACAAATAAAACAGTTTCCAATGTTATTTTCATTCGTTTATTGAACGTATTTTTAATTTTTAAGTTATTTTTCACTATTTCATACTTACCGGAGTACCGAGGCACGGAGTAATAAATGTAAGCGTTGTCACACTTATATTAATATGTGATAACTCAAAGAGAAGTCAACGTATCGTAACACATCGCGAAAAAGT
The DNA here is from genome assembly GCA_911387795.2 of Apamea monoglypha. Lineage (NCBI taxonomy): Eukaryota > Metazoa > Arthropoda > Insecta > Lepidoptera > Noctuidae > Apamea > Apamea monoglypha. The sequence goes on from OU426916.1 coordinate 14,641,921, forward strand.
TTTGATAAGCGCAATTAAATTTATTTTCCCATTTTCCGATGCCTGTGCACACTGATCGTATGGGCAGACGTGTCATGTGAGCGGCGTTTTGTATATCAGTAGGGGTATTAGGCCCCGTGTGTATACGAAAAATGTAACGACCAATAGCTGCTTCACTCACTCGAGGATGTTCAGGACACGACTTAGTGGGGCCAGGGGGTAGCAGCCAAAAGCGAGAAGGTGAGCACCTTTATACCCATTATACACCTGACAAGCTGTGGTACAGACTCGGTCGAAAAAATTAATCTGCCACATAGAAAATGCCACGTATCATTGACGGAAGTCGTAAAAGAGTATTTTCTAACAAGGTCTGCTTTCCTGAATTAAATAACATAATAAACAAAAAGAATCTTGACCATTATAGAAAAATACCGGTTTAATAAATAATAGATTGAATTTTTTTTATGAGAGCTAGAACTCTCTTGATATTTCCGCAGATTCACTTGCAATAACAGCATTTATTATTTATTTATAAAAAACCTATAAAAAGGTTGCATGTATATCTGTCACATATTAATTAACTAAGAGAGTTTTACTAAAATTCGGTAGGTACCAATTATGAATTTTCTTCTGAAACACTTATCATCCATGAAAATAAAAATAAGGAGCAAGAGGGATCTGCACCTGAGAGTTCTATGGTGTTATAAAGCTTATGGTATCTTCCTTAAATATATTATAAGCACGCTGTCTCTCTATCTTCCATCAAAACTTAAGAACCACTCGTCCGCTTTATTTTTTTCATTTATATAATGCGCGTATGTGAACAGCTCTGCAGACACAGCTAACATTCTACATTACTTACCACAAAACTTAGCACTATTGACGGACTGGTATTCATTATTTCGTTAGTTACTTAAATAGTGTATGAACTAAAACTAAGCATTTCACACAAAAACTAAGTAAATCAGTCTAACACATTATCAAAAATCATTGTTGTGCTAATATGAGTTCTTCCTTTCTCATATTAAACTGCATAATTCTAGTTCAAGGGGGGTCTATACTTAAAGTATGGTGGGCAAAACAGTATTGTAAAGGCACATAGACAAAGGAAATAATATTTGAAGACACTGAAACCGTAATCTGTCTTTGTAGTCATGTTTGTGTTAAGTTCAAAGAAACACCACCTATATAATTTTTTCAACCAAAATATTAATCCATAGTTCATATTGAGCCAAAATATTCCATATTATAGTTTAAGCATGTTTTTTAAGAATGAGTACATGAGCTAATATGCATGTAGTGTGAATATTGCAGGCCCAGGTGAAGTGACTAACGTACGCCTGCAAGGCGCGAGCCTAGAGAACTTTTATCTGTCAAACAATGAGTACGCGCGAACGCGCGTTGCCGCACAATTTTTAAACTAGACAATGTTCATATTCCGTGTACACGGCACGTGCTGACGCGCGTAAACGCGCGTCTCTCGGCCTTTATCTAACCAACCTCTCTTTCGTATTAGGTCTATAAATTAGTATTTACATGTTTGAATAGAAAGACTGTGTTCCGGTAATTTCATGAAGCATTGAATTATAGCTGTTGGTTTAAATAGTAATAAATAGTATTTGAGAGCTTCCCAGATTTGTTCATTCATTCAGAACTATATAGTTGCTTTACGCATCACTAATTAAATACCATTCATTTTAATTTATTAAATACCTTAGGATTAATGGGGGAAATAGGAATAATGTTGTTCAAAGTTAAGCTCTCATAACTGTAGCAAGCGATGCTCTTTAGTGTCTGAATTGAGGATAATAAACAGTTGACATTAAAATTAAGATTTATTTGAGATTAATTACTTCAGTATTGTATTTATCTAATAAGTTAAAAAATAATATTTACCTTGGTACAGGACTCTTCTACTTCAGGTTTCTTAGGTACTTCGGTGACTGAATCCTGATACCCCTCAGCTCCCGGAGGGCAATCTGGAAGTTCCATCTTGAAGCACTACACTTGGTAGTTTATGACCAGAAAACGGTCATAAACTTTTGTCACTATTCTTAAGAAATTCTTCTTTCTTCTTGTCTTGAGTCACGCACAACTGTAACCCAAATCATTTGATATCAAACTAAATAGCCATTTTTAGTTAATTAAAAATCTTAGTTATAAATAAATAGATACTTACAACAATCCAATATAATGCATACTTACATGTGACGAGGTTGTTTCTAAGCACTCTGCTATTTGACTGCACACATCAAATGTGCATGGTTGTGACTGATATAATTTACAAAAACACACAAATCTGTTATTTTATAGACATTACCATATCTTTCTAATCAGAAAAATACTCATCGATTGTGGAATAAAGTGGCCTGTCCTATTTCTCTAAGTTTATCCAGTTTCATGTACTGCAATGCTTTGTCATAGTTAAAACAGGCAAACATATTGAAGGAAATCATAACTCGGCAAACAGCATTATCTCTAACACTATTTTAACATTTTTCGTTAGACAATGAAATTGAGGTTTTTTAGTGTAGGTACCTATATTCTACAGTAGTAGTCATATTCATCACGTGTTATGCATTAATTTAAGTACATTACTGTATATTTCGAAATAATAATAATTAGATTATTGATAAAACAATCATAACATAAAAAGGTCAATCAATCAATCAATTTAGGACTCAAAAAAAACTAGGTAACAACTTGTTTTAGAGAAAGTTCTGATTCTGAATATTGTATATTATGGATCTTTGTTGTAAACAGTACTACAAATAATATAGATGCACTTACCAGTTAAACTAAAAAGTTTTAATGAGGAATCACTATTTAATGCCTAAGTATGTAAATTATAATATATAACTAATATTTCGCTAGAATCTTATTGAAACTTAGCTTCATCAAAACGATAAGTATTGAGCACACATACTTTTTTTAGTATTTATTTCACCAGTTTAAAATTACCTAATATCTTTTCTTTCCTATTCTCTACACTGGTTTCAAGGCGCCGCTTAAACCCGAAGCCATCTTAGACTAACACTTAGACAAAGGTTTTGCAAAAATTTGTGTTGAATGATAAAATCGAAAAAAGTTGCAGTCTCGCATAGTTATATCAAATCTAGTGGTATTATAGTTATTATCAAAATAATATGTACTGACCTTTTGAAGCAGATGAAACGACGAATTCCGTCAATTGTTTATAGACTCAGAATCTGTTTTTGCATTACCAAAATTGAATACATCTCGGTGATAGCTGTGGCTAACCTTCTCAATAGTAACATGTAATCATCGCAGACGGCCTACAAGATTATCAAAACTATTGATTTCACACAATGCTCCTTTCTGCAGCAACCAACTATCCCGTTATAAGTCCATACAATTAGAAATGCCTGTTTTATTTGTAAAAAAGAGTCAGCAGCATGCTATGCCGTCTTGAAAGTTGAAACAAAATATGATTAACTGTCACATGAATTGCCACCCAATTTAATCGAGTAATAGTACAAGTGGCAGGGCCATAGACAAGGGTAGGTTAATGCCACAGCAATGTGCCACAGCCACAGACTAAATAGTACTGCCAGCCTTACAGCCAGCATGCAGCCAGCGAGATAACGCTCTAATCTTTGTCTATGATTATTGTAATACTAAAGTTGTCAAAAAACAAAAGGCCCGTTTTTATTTCAGATAATTAAAATCTTGTTAGTATATATTAGCAACAATATTAGCTTACAATTATGTTAGTGTTGTTAGTTTATGTAGACTGCTTATACAAAACCATTCACTACCCTCACCCAATGTTTTTGAATGGGGCAGTCAAATCTAGCAGCAATGACTTTCAGAAGCCATTCTTAGCGCCCCGCAGACGCTGCAGCAAAGAAGCAATTTTTTGCGAATTATTGCCTTGAAGCCGTCCGTGTGGGCTTCTGCAAACATCCCAGAGGCACTGCAGCGCCACGGTAGCCTTAACAACATTCTGAAAGCATTGTTATATTGAACCCGCAGGGTTTCATAAGATCGTCGCGTTTAACTGCATCCACATGACAGGCCACTCGAGTAAAAAGATAATAAAGATCAAATTCGCAAAACACGTATTCGTTTGTATGAAGCTCACAGGTGTCAAGAGCGCATTCTCAAATGTCAAAACGGGCCTTTTCTTTTTTGACAACTTTAAACGCTCAACAAAATAATTTTTTGATGCATATAAAATAAGCATTGAAATATATAGGACACCATGTAGTAACTGGACACACCCTGTTCTCGTAGGCATGCATGTTAAATATTGTTTGTTATTTGGTCAATGGACTACATTTATAAAAAAAAAATACGAACTAGAGAGGTGCACAAGAAGTTTCATCTATAACAATTTCGTACCCAGAAATTAAATTCGGAGCCAGAAAAAGAAGTAGGTAGGTACTGTTGTTTTGTGGGGAAAATTACCTCTTGAGCAATTTTAACTATCACAACGTAAGTCTACCATTAACCCCTTTTTTTTTTTTTTTTTGGGATGGGAAATCATCAAATGACCCCTCCCGCTCTGGGTGGAGCGGAAGGGAGTGTCAGACTCTTACTGACTAAAACCCACCCATGTTCCTTCCTTCGCCCTTTATGTTCCGGGGTAGCGGTAACCCTTTCGGACAATCCCGCTGCCCCGGCAGGCTTCGACCCTGAGGGGCCCCTCGTTGCTGATGCTGACATCTCTTTGAGGCGCGCGTGGAACACTTACGCGCCGTCCGGCACGGGCCTGGTCCTGATCGGGCGGTGAGCTACCCATTGCTCTCCGCCCGCAGGCCCGCGCCTACGGTGGCCGGTAGTCGTCTCTCGACTCCCGACGCCCGGGGCGTCTCCCGCGGCGGCTTGGACGGGAGGCTCTCTCCCTCATCCGTCCCGCCACCTCCTTCGCTAGCATGACTGCTTCGCAGAAGGAGGCGACTGCCTCCCACTCCCTCTCGCTCCGGACCATGGCTTGCACCAGGGCCGGGCGCGAGAGGCCGCCGCCGCTGCCGATCGCCTCTACGAGGACACGGCGGTGCTCCGCCCAAGCGGGGCAGACCTCCACCGTGTGCTCCACCGTGTCCTCTGGGCGATCCTGGCAATGGTGACACCCGGGCGTTTCCTCCCGCCTGATGATGTGCAGGAACCTCCCGAAACTTCCGTGTCCGGTGAGGACCTGCGTCAGGCGGTAGGTGAGGGCGCCGTGGCGCCTCTCTAGCCACTCCTCAAAGAGGGGTCTTATCGCCGCTATCGCGGCGTGCCCTACCCCATTAACCCCTCGGGTGCTATTTGAAATTGAAAATGCCAAAATCATATTTTAATAACAAGTTTATAGTTGAAACATGTTCAAGATGTTAAATTCAATTAAAAGTTGGTAAGTATTTCTTTAATGAAATGCCTAAAACACTTGTTATAAAAATATGATTTTTGGCATTTTCAATCTCAAATAGCAGCCGGGGTGTTAATTTTAGGCTTTCCCATCCCATAGCAATATAGTACTTTGTTTCCGGCCGGAATTTAAATTTTTGGGTATAAAATTTTCGAACACTTGAATGATGTCTGTTTTTCAGGGCAGTGGCCACAAGCTCCGAATTTACGCTCATATCATGTTACTCCACCCGTAGAAAAGAAAAATAAATGTGACCTCATCGACGCGGGATGCTAAAAATTTTCGAGCTCGCTCCGCTCGCTCTTGCAACATACATACTTTCTCTTACATCTGCTGCTTTTCTGCCTAAGTGTACAAAGCAACTCCTATTACTATATTAAATTGTCAAAAGAAATCTAATCTCTCCAAGGTGGACTGCTAAAAATCTGCGAGTTCGCGTCTCTCGCTATCGCATCTTTGTAAATCTTAATTCTTAAACTCTCTTGCATACGTCGACACAGTGTCGTATTACTGTATCAAGAGTCAAAGGAAACCTTATCTTTCTCAGGTGCTAAAATATTTGAGCCCGCTTCGCTCGCTCTTGCATTCAATGTTCTCTTAGAAATATCACCGTTCAATCTCTGCCGGCGACACCAGCTATGCGAAAAACCAATCATGCAGGTTTTAACAAAAGTACTATACATAAATAAGATGTTTGAAGAAAGTTAGTCGGTTCCAGTAGGTAACTTGAGTTGAGTGTAAAGGAATACGAGGAAAAGACCGTCTTTGTTTAGAAACGTCGATTGATGACGACCGTTGAAGTAAATATGGTGACATAGGTACAGAGCATAGACGTGATTTTTATATAAGTATGTAAATTAAAGTTGCATAAAAATACTATTTTCTTTACTTTTATTTTCTACTAAAATCGTTTCGTGATGGGGGTTCTTTTTTTTTTTTTTTTTTCTGGGTGGGAAATCATCATATGACTTCTCCCACTCTGGGCGGAGCAGGAGGGCGTGTCAGACTTTTACTGACTAAAACCCACCCGTGTTCCTTCAGTTGGCTATGCCAGGGACCACGGTATCTCTTTCGAACAACCCGCGGCCCTGGCGGCCATCGGCCCTAGCGGACCCCGTCAGTTTGTGCTGACATCTCTTTGAGGCGCGCGTGGAACACAACGCGCCGTCGACTCGGGCCTGGTCCTTGCCGGACGGCGAGCTGCCCTTCCCATGCACTCTCGCTTCGTACCATGGCCTGGACCAGGGCCGGAAGCGAGAGATCGCCGCCGCCGGTTGGGGGGGCGCTAAAATGTCAAGTATCTATGGGCCCTGGGTCTCTAAGTCCGAGCTTGCACACACAGGACATTTGGCGGAACAGCTCCACATTTGCACATATTTATTGTCATCATCATTGACAGCGTCGGTCCACCCACTGCTGAGTACCTATACCTAGGCCTCCTCCCTACGACTGTCTATCTGTCCCCTACAAGACAAAACGATACCGTGTCTGAGACTGACTGTAAGACTACGCTAGACTAGAGCTTCTGACTGGGTAGGTGATATCTACTAGCTAGACTATAGATATACCAACGTCAGCAGATATTCGTCTGATCTGTGTGTTATGGCCTCGCTATCTCATTGATATTCCTAACATAGAGTCCTAACTAACCTCCTATGCCTTTGTGCAACCATTACATTGCGCTATCTTCTTTGTGATCATCTACATCGCCATCTTCTTCAGTGTCGACACAAGACACATGACACTGTCCTATCTTTCAAGCGCTAAATAGGGTACGTCTTGTGTTTCTGGTAGAGTCCACGAAATCTAAGTATTTAATATCTCGATTTCTTCATTTGCCGATTTTATCATGGAACATACAAAAATTATAACTTTCTCTAATTTATTCTACGACATTTAGGTATTTCCAGTAACACTACCATTATAAATTGGCACCAATCTTAATCAAGTTTGAGCATTATAAATGATAGGTCAAAAGTTGCACTGCGAACGTAATTTCTTGCTCTTGGCTATAGCTTACACCGGTAAAAGAATATCATCACGGCTTGCGGCAAGTAAAACCGGCTTTTAAAGTGAAGCGGTTAATTATACAAACAGTGTTCCGTATCTATACCAACATAAAGCTGAAGAATTTGTTTTTTTGTTTAAACGCGTTATTCTCTGGAACTAACAGTTGGATTTTTTTTTGCATTTCATAGCCCAATTCTTGAGGAAGGTTATACTTAGGCTGTTTAACATCACGCTATGAGCCTTGCTGAGCAAATAGAAAAAAAAGCTCTAAACTCTAAGCGAAAACTAGGTATTAGCGCGGGCTATTGTAATATACAATGTGGCTGTTATTTTAATATTGTGGCTGGTATATTGTGGTGGCTTACGACTTCCACGCGAAGTCGCGGGCAGAAGCTAATTATATTAAATAAATTTTGATGTTATTTTTTCGTGAGTGGATTCGTCGCAGTTATGCCCAGAAGGTATTTTCTGGGCATAATATTACTGCGAGGTAACCACGCCTATTATTGGCAATTATCAGATCCAGTAATAAGGTTCTCACGTTAGACAAATAATATATTCTTAGTTACCACTGCAGAGTAGGTATTACAGATTACCTAGTACCTATGTCCCGACCTAATAGTAAAACGCCAAAACATGCTGGATCTTACTCTTATGAAATCCTTTTTATTGTTTGTTTTAACTCGATACCGCAGGAAGTACCTACCTATCTTTAGACGCCTTTCAGTACGTAAATGAAAACACCAGTTAGGTCAACCTGATTTGAAGAGGTCTTCGGTATTCGGTCAAGAATCTCATTAAGTAAGTATAGCATGTACGGTGTACCTACTTGAGTATGAATACGTTATACGGAGAACAATGCAACATATTTAAAACAATTCGCACAAATTCGCCGAGGGCATTCACCGAAAAGTTCGGGGTCTCAATACTAATTAGCCACAAAGATTAACCCAAGCGCCTCGGTGGACCCGTAGCCGTAGCCCGTGGTCAGCGGAGCGCGTTCACAACCGCGGACAACATGCGTGCAAACGGACGCGTGCCAAGTTTTCGTTTGGCGAGCGCGATTTTGCGCGCCGCTTCTATTTACGCGTGTATCATAGTTACTGCATCTTCAGAGTACGGTGTTCCAATAGAGATAAAATTATGGGATACTGGAAGAACGCCTTTAGCTCATATGGTGGATGTAACGAACGAGTTTGGTTTGAAAGTGCTGGCAGAACATAACTTTTTAAATGATAACAACATAGCGTTCTCGCCGTACGGACTGATGGGGATCATGGTGGCTCTGTACGAAGGAGTGGATGGGGAGGCCTCGTATCAGATCCAGCGAGGGATGCAGCTGCCGTGGAACAGGAATATCATGAGGATAGGCTTTAGGGATATACATCGCACGTTGAAAGTAAGTCATAAAATATAATACAAGAAATATTTTACAAATTATTATTTGCTAGGGAGGAATTAAGTGGTGCTTCTTCTTCTTCTTCAGGCTTTTAATTTTTCAGTAGGTATGTACTATCGCCAAAACCTACCTATATCTGACCATTTCGAAAACGAAATCCCCCCGTGCACATGATGACCACCTCTGTAAATAAAACAAAAGACGGTCCTTTTTAGGTCAACTAATAATAAGTGCTGCAAGCAGGAATAGTCTTTACGGTGGTCAGATATAGATGTTGGCGATAATACCTATAAGTATACCTATTTGTTTCAGGAGAAATTGAGGTAGGTCCTTGCATTTTTGGTATGTTAGGTACAGTTGTAAAAACCCGTTGAAATAAGAGTGACCTGCCAAATAAACAAATCGTTAGGAACTCTCACCAGTCGGTGGTGCCATTGTTTTGTTTTGATCTGTGACTAAAATGTAACAGTTTGTAACTTTAGGAAGTACGCCCGGCATTTAGAATTGTTGCGATCACATAATATCCCTTTCGTTTTCAGGCCGTGAACCTAAACATAATGTACAAAATGTTTAAGTAGTAGAAGTAAATTTTAATGGGACCATTTCGGAATAAACTTCTTTCGAACAAAAAAAAAATATTTTAGAAACCCGTCTATACTTACATACATATATGACGGAGTTTTATGCCCGGACATACATAAAAAAAATATATAAACATCTGAATTGAGAACCTCCTCCTTTTTTGAAGTCGGTTAATTAAAAGAACTCTTGGTATATGAAGTAATATGTCCTATCGAATAATTTTTTTTAGTTGATGAGCAAAGGTAGTAGTTTTAAGAGCCTTTTTTCGCTGACCGTACCTAGGAGGCATCCTACAATAAACCCAAGTTTTATAACTTTCTATAAATCACTTACCCGTCAAGGTAAGTGATTTATATAGGTATATATTATATAGTCTAAACTTGTTCCATGGTAGAATGAAAAGACAACCTATGTATAAGGGTTATGTTTTTTTCTACTGTCTCATAATCAGCCTATAATGTTCCCACTGTTGGGAAACAGGCCTCCTCTCTTCGAGGGAGTGGGCTGTAATCTGCCACGCGGGCCCAGTGCGGGACACATGTCTTCGAATTTTTGGTTCTACGACATGCCGGTTTCCTTACGATGTTTTCATTCACAGTTTTGAGAGCTGCCGATCGATTCTGTAAAAATCTCACCGTGAAAACTTAGATGAAGTGAGCTGTCAATAGTATCAATCCCTAGCATTAGTTGGACTGACAGCTCACTCCACGCTCACTTCACCGAAGTTTTCACGGTGAGACGGTTACAGAATCGCACTGCAGTTGTAATGAAATAATTTACACAAAGTAAAGCCCCAGCTTGGTTTCGAACCCACGACCTACAACCGGTTCTACTGTCTAGCTAGACTATACAGTAGTAATAAGACCTCTAGACTCTAGAGGTGAATGCGCAAGCATCTCTGTCCCCTGGTCAGTAAGAGTCTGACCGCTGACAGACCCTTACATCTGCCACAGAGCAGAGGATTAGTACATCCAAATGAAAAAAAAATTAAGCTGCCGAGATCTTATTTCCAATAAGGTAGTAGGTGTAGCGATAATACATATAGGTAAGTAATTTAAGACTTGATCAGTGCGAGCTTATCGAGCGCGATTTAACACACAAATCTAATTAGATATTAGACACACTTTCGCTCGACCGGTATTCGAACTCATGTCGTCAAAATAATTAGCAGTTCTAATCTCAACTTGTTATAGGCATATGTACCTATAACAAGCGGTAACAATTACATATACGAACCGTAGTCTTCTGTCCACGGCTTCGCTCGCGTGGATGTCGGAAATTATCCCACGCTAACGGGACAAAAAAATGTATCCGTACTCCTTATAACATCAGCTATCTGCCAGTGAAAGTCCCGTAAAAATCGGTGCCGCCGTTTCGGAGGTTAGACAAACAGACAGACAGTTAAAAATTTTTAAAATTATTTTTTTTTGTATACATTTAACAACAACTGTTATTTCGACATTCCAAACAGACACACAAATTAATTTTGTATTTGTAAAGATAGATTAATTCGAGCTTGTCGAATAATGTTTGCTGGTAATAAATGGCTAAAATATTAATGGCATTTCTGACTATACGATAACTCTAAATTACCAACTGCCAATCTAATATACCTACCTACATGACATTAATTTTAATCATTTCAGACTTATTTCGTACCGGAAGAGGGATTTCTGGCGGGGTTAGCGTTGAACAATGAAAATGTCACTTTTAACGACCCCTACAAGAAGATTCTACGGTTTTATGGTTTCGATTTAGAAAACGATCAGTTGCCGACACTAGCACCTGATACTAACAGTACTTCAAATGACACGAATCCAGCGACTACAACAATGACTCCTGCTGGGTCCAGTGACACTACGACAACGACTGTGACGATGACGGCTGAAAGTAAACCAGCTCGAGAAGATGCTAGTACTACTCCCCCGACTAGAGAAGAGACTACAAGTACAATCAATCCAAATGCGGAGACAATAAACACGATAGATATAAGAGGAGGAACATCGACCACTGCAATGCCGTCCGCTGCGCCAAACGCAGAGAGCACGCCCATGAGCACTGTCACCACAACAGAAACTACCACTGAAAGAATTACAGAGACGATAACACAAATAACGACTACATCGCAGGTGTTGGAGACCACCACACAGGCCCCAACCCCTGACACAGAACCAATCTCCACTACAATAGCCCCAAGCACGGCGGCCGAAACGGAACCAGTTTCGATGAGTTCGCAAGTCACAAATGCCTTAACAAATGAACCGACCACCAACAACGAAGTGGATACGTCTTCAACTCTTGAAACTAGCACAGTCTTAGCTACTACTCTTGATGGAACTTCCGCTACAGCACAATCTAGCACGCTTGATGCAAGCTCAGCACAGACTACTCTAACTGATATGACGCAAACACCATCGTCAACGGTGGATAGTTCTACAATAACATCAACGTTAACAGATAACACCCCAACTGAGAGTGTGATGACTACTGTGGCTGAAACACAGCAAACAGAACAAATGTCTACAATGACTACGCAGGACATGACTACCACATTAAATTCTGTGACACCAGCTAATGACTCTACCTTAGAGACTCTTCAACGTAAGAAGAAGTCGATAGTGGATTTTATATTCACAAATCCTCCGTACATAGATGACTATTTGTATTCCTACAGATCGTATGATATTGGTTCAGATGCATCTAATCCGAGCTTTGACGACAAAATGTTCTTAGCGAACGGTTTGAGAAGTGTTCAGGTGAGTCCTCAAACTGCTACGTTTGCACATAGCTGACACAGCCAAGTTCCAGTCTTGTTGGAAATATTTAGTCGCACACCATAACTTTTTACAAAGTGGCAGCTCATCCTATTACCTGACCACAATAAAGCTCTCTGATTTAGCTAAATTATCTAATAGCATTCGGTATGCTCTTGCGCCATATCATTAAAATCGCTTGTTCGTGAAACGCGCATCCTAGCGACATTGTATATACCCTTGTTATAATGGTTAGCGTAACAACACAATTTGCATTATCAATTCGCCACAGCATTGCTTTTCATCATTCAAATTGATGATGGGTCAATTATTTTCAACAGGTCACGTATATGCGATACGATACAGTGCTGGAGCACGCCTATCTGCCACATTTGGAGGCCTCGGCCTTAAGATTGCCTTTGGACAGTGATCGTTACTACTTGCTGGTCGTGCTGCCCACGCGGGGCGGCTCGCCAGAGCTTGGGCGGCTGCTGTCCCGAATGGCGCGAGAGTCCGACTTGTCGGACATCTACTCGGTGCTGCGCCCGCGCCGTGTGAAGGGAATCGTGCCGAGCTTCACTGTTAAAGGTCATGTGACCTTAACTACGGATTTACAGAAGGTAACTAATTTTATCTTGGAGATCGTAACAATTGAATTTGCGGTATTTTTAAAAGTGCCAGTGAAACCAAGAATTAGACATTTTAATTCAGTGCCCACCGGCTGTTTCTTTTTCGTAGTTTGTAGTGCAATTTACAACGACCTAATATCGAAAAGGCACACAACACTGTGTAACAAAAAGCAGAGATTATGGCGCTATTAACATAATAATTAGTTTTGTGTGCTAGTACCTAATACCTGACGATGTCACGATGGGTGACACAAAAATTTGTCCCTACAATAAATAGTAACTAAAATGAAAAGCTGCCTGATGATTGTTAGGTTTATCACAATGTTTATGCATTTTGTACATTGTGATAAGATCACATATTACATAATTAGTTTTTGGCCTTCTAGACAGCTGAAGGTTTCTTTGACAAAAGACTTGATTACTTAGATGAATATCTAATTACAGCTTGGCATTAGAGACGTGTTCGAACCTCGACAGCGCGACTTCATGCTCATGACGAGGCAGCCGGGCGTATACGTGCGAAGCATTGAACAGGCAGTGTCCGTCGCTATACGCAAGTACCGGCCCGACGACCAGAAGAAAAATAGTAAGTTTCCAACAACAAATAAAGGAACTGAGTAGGTACAGACGCCAGCACATCAAGTTACTACAATCTGTCAAATTTCTTTAATAGATTTTCAACTTTATCGCTAAATCAGTAAGGTTCAAGGTTGATTGGGAAAATTTGACAGTTTCGGGTAGCTCGGGTACCTTAAGAAGTTTTTAAACCGCTCGATAGATCTCTGTATGAATAAAATATGCTTGATTATAAGTTTAAACGGAGGCGTGGTAACGAGGCCCGGGCCCTACCAACGCCGTTCCGGCTTGATCCATTTAATTGGCTAGTCGGTTGGATATGCCCTGGCCATGTGTGCGTGCGTGGTCACCCGCAAGACTGGGGTCACTCATCGCCGTCACGGATCGACGCGCCGTGATACGCCCGCCGCCGGAAAATCCTTGAGTGACATTGATGTGCTCCGAAAATCTACTAAATTGATTTTCCGCAATTAATTGAATTGGCAACCGTATAGAACACAGATTCGCATCATCATTATATTGTGTGAAAATCTAAGCTCTAATCCTACCTACAGGGCCACATGTGTACGGTTACGAAACCGTTGCATTATTATAATCGGTGCTCTATATAAACATTCTTAAATGCTAACAACGCGCGAAGACTGATTTCGTGTCCTCGTTTTCCGGCGCAGGGGCTGAGATAATTGTTACCAAAAGAGTGCGAAGCTGAGGTGTCAAGTGGCGAGAGCAGGCCGGCCGCATCCATTGTCTCGCGGTGGTGGCGCAACGCGGCGACACGCGCATTTGCGTCCATTGATGCGCGCGCGCACTGCTCTCCGTGCGCCATCGACAATTAGGGAAATCACCCGCTGCAACATCAATGCGACCTCAATGCTTAATCGCGAGATGAAAATGATGATTTGCAGATAGTCCGTCATTTCAATTACATAAATGAGTTTAACTGAAAAAATCACTAGATGATTGTTTCCGGTGGCTACAGTTGGCTTATTCTGTTTCGATTGTTATGATAAGAGCCTCGTATTTGCATTGCAAGGACGTTCATTATGAAACATAAACATTATTTTAGCGGACAGGTACGCTCGTTTACGACTTGTAGACATACCTACTTATAAAAAAGTCAACCATGCCAATCCGCGTCGTGTCACCTAGTGAGCCTTTAGAACAGAAAACAAGTAGCCAAAGAGTAGATACCGGCAAGTAGCTAAGATGAGCCTAAAATTTCAGTTGGCCGAAGACCGAAGTTACTACAAACTTCGGCCAACTGAAAACTTAGGCTTGTTGTACACTTAAACGAATTTTAAAAGATCGGAAAGCGTTATTTTAAAATAATAACAAAATGGTGGACTGGTTTGGTTTAATATTCCCAATAGGTAGTTTGTTGTCAAACTTTATTACGTGACAAGTAAAATAATGTAACAATGTCAATCGACTTCGTTGCTGACCGTATGTAGAAAAGTTTCTCTAACTACCAAGTTAGTTGGTGGTTGTTCGTTTTGTGCCTACGGTGAGCAACAAAGTCGATTGACATGAGGATCAGCTTGTGGACCGTTCACCCGCCAGTCTGTCGCCTAATCTGCCATCCAACGCCATGACCGAAATCACGGAAACGATCGTCTCTCGAAGTTTCAACACTTTAGTTACATGACACGCACGACGATGTATCAAGCATTTCCAATATAAGCTGACTTCTCATTGTACGAAAAGCCTATACAATGAGAAGTCAGCTAAAACTGGAAATATATAGCATGATATGTCGTCGTGCGCACAGTAGGGTGGCAGAGGGCTTACCCGTAGATGATAGTATTAGTTGGGCTTACTTTCACACTTTAGGAACCCACCAGATAGGGTGGCCAACCAAAAAGGTATAAAATAAACCGCGCGTCTATGGTAACAGTATTACATTGACATCTCCTTTATGTCGTAGAATTAAAGAGGATTATTGTAGTACGTACTGTTCGTAGATCCATGCGGCAGACTGTACAATAACCCAGTTCCAATAAATTAAATTGGAATCCTCACCTCGCGTATTGCTGTTGTTTCAGGATACGTGTCAAGTCGTGATCCAGTCGTATTCTCAGCCACCTACCCGTTTCTATACTTCGTGATGGACGCCAACATTCACGTCGCGCTCATGGCCGGCAAGATGGTTGACCCGCTCAATTCTAGGATATTATAGTCATGCTCAAAATGTATAGCAGTTTTATTTCTGAACCTAGCAAACCATTTAGATTTCAGGTGAAATGCGCATGCGCAGCAGGAAGACGTTGGTAACTTGGTACTGCCAAAACTACGATGCAGAGTATCTGGACTTGCGCGCTTACATGTGCGGCAAATATACTAGCATCTAATCGCTCGGCTCCGGTTACGGCGCTAAGTCGCGATCAAAAGTTGTTACAGCGGGGTTTCAAACTTTATGGCGGCTCTGAAGTGCTCTACTCGCTGCGCAGTACCTCACCCCCGCTGACAGGTGAATTTTGTTATTGCGCAGCGACTCGCCTCATGTTCCCCGCCATAAGGTTTAAATCGGGTATTTATATGAGGACAAGCAGACACCCCATGACAACTAAGTTATTATTACCAATTTGCTGCAGAGGAAGGGTTGTGTTATGAATCTCAGAGGCTATGTTTGTTGCTTGTATGTGTACTTACAAGCAACAAACATAGCCTGCAGCAAACATAGCATAGGTACCTACCTATGCTATGTTTGCATGTAAGCAAACAAAGTATGCTGTCAATCACTTTTTTGTATAAATGATGGAGGGGCTGGCTCTAGGCAACTATGAAAATAAAAGAGAAAAATATTTTTTTACATTTATTTCTACATCACACTTCTCACTTCGCCCTCTTGGATTTGATCTTTCTCAAGTAAAACTCAAGCTCCTTGCCTTCCAGGATGTAGCCATCAGCACGGCCGCACTGACCAGGCCGACTGGCCACACACGCTGCAAATAATACAGACATCTTAATAAGCATGCTCTAGTTAGGAACAAGAAGTTTCTTTATTGAATGAGATTCTCAGAGTAACTATGACAGAATAGATCATTACAACCGCTAGACTGTTTCCAAAACGGTACCAGTCCATGATGCAGTCTCAAAACTTCTCGATCACATCATTGAAGAAGGGAACTTAGTTATGTACTTAAACAAATCTACGACATATGACATTTTTCTATGGTATTAAGGTCCATTAATTTCTAATGCCAACTTAGAGAAAAGACCATGTGTTTACTAAATTAATATTTAAATGAATCTTACCTAACAAACGTCCAGTGTGGAACTGCTCCTCCAAACCACCCTCGACCTTTGAGAGGCGTTGCCTCGCCAGGTATTTCTTGGCAGTCTTCTGGCTGCGTTTCTTGTTAATGATGGCATCTTCTGCCTCCGTCTGTGTCGATACAATAATATGATTAGTTTCGAATATGGCAAAATCATTTCTAGTTATTCATAACACTGATGGTGCACCTCAGTTTTTGCAACAATCACTGTTCACTCATCTGACACGCAAACTATCATCATTTGGCTGTGCAAAAAAGATACTATTTCAGTGTAACTACCCAAACAGGCACAGAACATGAACTGAAGAGTATAAAATTGACCATTAGTAATATTTTTTTTTTGTCAATTAATAATCAGTGATGTGTAATGGTAAGGTAGCTTGGTAGTGGCAACTAATGAGACCTTTTTAAAAGCCATAAATCTTTAACACAGGTGAAGTTCCAGAGCAACACTAGTGCCATGACAAAATACATAATCAATTTTTTTTTGTTCCCCTATGTTGGTGTCCAAAAGTATCAGAAGACTACAGCACTACTGTTTCACTTATTGTTGATTGACAATTCCTACATTACAGATGTTCATTTCTATTTACATTGACAATAACCAGCCAGGGATTTGAAAAACGGGTCTATCAAGTCTTTTTACATGAAATGGTGGTCTTATCCACTGTTGAACATAAATTGTGAATTATAAACAGCTGGAGAACCATGCAAACTAAATATTTAGGGTGAACCCTTGATTAAAATAATAACATCCTTTAAACAACTCAATAGAGAACTTTATGTGGTTGAGCTGTCTTAACCAATACATCAGCTTAGGATAGAAGTAGAGAATTATTGTTGTGCTCACCAGTTTGGCACCCTTCTTCCTTCCAAGTGGCAGCAGGTAGTGGGACTCATACCACTGCCTGAAAGGTGTAGCATCCACCACAACAATGGCGTTCTTCACCAGAGTCTTGGTACGCACCAACTCATTGTTGGAAGCATTGTAGACCACATCAATGATACGGGACTTGCGGGTGGAGCCTGCAAATAACATTGTAACACATTAGGTCAAGATAATTACTTATCGTTATTTGCTAATTATTTATTATAAATGAAATAGTGGACTAGAAGATCCTATATATCTCACTTTCACTATTAACACATGATAGAATATACTCACATTCTGATCCCCATGAGAAATTTCCAGTGTCTAAACGCAGTGCACGATATTTCGTGTTGCCACCACGAGAGCGCACCGAGTGAATACGCTGGGGGCCAAGCTGCAAAACAATTAAATTGAATTATTGGTACATAACCTCTAAACTCGAAAGGAAACGCTCGTTTGCTACTTTGATAGAGTTTAGGAACTTTGATAGTGAACTAAAATCCAACACATGGTTGAAATAAATAATAAAACTTGTCAAAATAGGTTATGTTTCGAGCTGCTCACCTTTGTGTTGGCAGCCGGGCGACCCAACTCATACTTCCTCTTCTTACGGATGGGCGCACGCTTGCCGCCCGTAGATCTCCGTTTATGCCAATGATCACGACTGATACCTGTACCATACAAACATCATCATTTCCAACATACCAACACTTCACCGACAACCCATTTTAATCACAATCTTGCGATTTCACAGTATATAACACAAAATACAAACAAAACTTTGGTCACTGAGTAATTCACAATAGCTTTAGGGATACGATTAATATAAAAAGGAAGCCATGGTATGGATATTTTCAGATATATTTTATTATCACTAGGACTGAAGTTACTCACCCATCTTGGCTGGGTCGGAAAAGAAATGATTTGCTTGACACAGAACTTCTATACCTCTACGACCTCTACTACTCTGTAGTCTATGGTTGGGAGTCTATACGCGATCGCAAGAATCGCTTTCAAACAGGCTTTTTAGTACACTCCGATATTATATTACAAAGACGAAAGAGATTAATATTATGTTTTCTTCGAAAGTTCTTATAGTAAATTGTTACGAAGAAATAATCTTTTGAAGACATTAAATTATTCTTTTCAAGTCGGAATATAAAGGACCGCGTCCACAAGGCGCCCCTTTGAAATAATTATATACTTCACTTAAAGCAAAATTTCAGCTTAGATATTAACGCAAAACATTATAATACTAGTATCTAGAATTATACTTATATTATTCCACAAAATACAACAGACACAGTTCGCAGACGTTCAGTCACGACAAAAAACAAATGCAATTCATAAGAATTCTAATGTCAGCAATTTGAACTAAGAACAGAGTAGATACTTTGGTCTGTTTTTCAGTTAGTAATACTTTTTGCAGAAAAATAATAGCGCACTCCAATTTAAAAGACAAAAATATCAAGTTTCCAGGAAAATGACGACATCCTGCCGAACGCGCCACTTATATTTTTTTTTCCGAAGTGTGGTTTTCATGATTATGAAAATATTTATTTATTAATAGGGTACCAATTACAATTAACAAGCTAACACTAAAATAACAAAATTATATCCTAAATTAACTAAAACTATTTACAAACTAAAATATAGCGTCGAAAAGTTCATCCGCATCGCTGTCGACTGCTAATGTACAGACTACAACACATCAAGCTACTACAATCTGTCAAATATCTTTAATAGATTTTCAACTTTAACGATAAATCATTAAGGTTCAAGGTTGATTGGGAAAATTTGACAAATTCGCCAGCACATCAGGCTACTACAATCTTAGTAGACAGTTTCGGGTAGCTAGTTAGCCACCCCAAACTGTCAAATTTTCGCAATCAACTTTGAGCCTTAAAGCTTTAGCAATAAAGTTGAAAATCTATTAAAGAAATTTGACAGATCGTAGTAGCTTGATGTGCTGGCGTCTGTACATACAATCAGAAGTCAGTTAATAGTGGTATGTATAGCTTGATGTGTAGCCGTGCGTACGAAAACCAATGTTATTGTGTTACGATGTCCTGTTCATAACTTTTTACTTGAACTTTTTAGTTGCAGTTGGGTTTTTGTATATTACTAATCTCTGGTTCTATGGCCGGATGGCCGGTATTAGGGATAAAGTTTGGTTCACCGGTTCACCTCTAGAGTCCGTTTCGCAAAAGAAGTCTCGTAGACGCGACGCCACTGTCGTAGGACGGAATCATAAATATTGATTTATTTATTTATCTCGACATCATATACGAGTAGCAGGCTTGGTTATTGGTTAATAAAATGCACATTCTTAAATAGAGAAAGGTGTCTGGGGTAAGGAATGTTGCTAACTATATAATAATAATTAGTTCCACTTATTGCCGCGGGACTTCTTTCGGGAAACGGACTTTAGTCAGAACTTCGTAAAAAAAATCACATCACTATCGAACGTCATCTATTGAATGGCATCGCCGGTCGTTTGTCTACGGTTTAGACGTTAACGTCATTCATTCATTCATTCCTTTAATGAAACCAAAGCATTTTGCCGGACCTGATCTAAATATTCTGAATTTTCTCTTTGCTTGATTGCTTTTTGTGCAACTGTACAGTTGGCGTGGTAATAATTTGAATTAATGAAAGTGGTTGCCTACAAGATTTATCTCCAATAATGTCTTCAGATTTTTATATTCGGTATTATGTTGGTCATAAGGGAAAATTTGGCCATGAATTTTTAGAATTCGAATTCCGCCCTGATGGCAAACTCCGGTATGCAAATAATTCTAACTACAAAAATGATACAATGATTCGTAAAGAAGCATACGTACATCCTTGTGTAATGGAAGAGCTGAAAAGAATCATTGTTGACTCTGAAATAATGCACGAAGACGACCGTTTGTGGCCACAACCAGACAGAGTGGGAAGACAGGTACCTTTTACAACAATAAATAACTATATGAGTAAAACAAGCTACTAAGTGCTTGGAGAAAATAATAATGTCGAAAAATTACACAGGCAAACATGTTTTCCCTGAAACATGAACAAAAACAAGCCAGATTTTTTTTAGAAAATTAGGTTATAATGTTTGTTCAGTTTTATCAGTCTAGTCTGTGAAAGCTTTTATTTTGTTGAAGCAATTAATAGATGAATTTATGTATGAATGTATAAGTGTTTGTAAAACATTTACAAGCCATATCTCAAAAACTTCCTTATCCCAAAACAACATAATCTAGGTATGTTCATATAAGAGCAATATTGATCATGTGTTTGTTTTATCCTACAGGAATTGGAGATAGTTATAGGTGAGGAACATATTTCCTTCACAACATCTAAAACTGGATCACTAGTGGACGTGAATCAGTCTCGTGATCCTGAAGGACTCCGTGGTTTCTACTACTTGGTACAAGATCTCAAATGCCTCGTATTCTCCCTCATTGGTCTCCACTTTAAGATCAAACCAATATAAGCAGTATGTCTAATGTATTTTAAGTGAAATAAAAACTTGCTATACTTATGCCTGTTATTTTACACACTGGAAAAATGATAAAACACTAGCTACTTACTGCCCGCAGCTTCACCCATGTGGATGTCAGAATTTATCCCACGAGAATGGACCCAAAATAGCCTATGTCGCTTAGTGAACCCTCGAGGAGGGTTCTTCGCATTAGGTTTGAAAATGTAATAATAATAATAAATCTTTTATTACTCCCGGAAATGCACAAACCTTACATTGAACAAGAAACAAATAAATAAAAAAAATGACTTAAGCTAAGTGATTCACAGTAAAAAAGACCCTGACCTCTAAACTAGGTAAAAACCTGTATCTTAGAAGTCAGTGTACCTTCAAAAGTATGCATAGATCTATTAAGCCTTATAATTTATACCTAGATAGGACACAATGATATACAAAGTAAAATAGTAAAAAACAAACAAAAGATACAATGCAAAATCAGGCTGGTTTGTAGGGAAATATAATAAAAATCAGGAACATAATAAAAGAGAGAAAAATAAAAACTTTTTGATTAACTAATTGGTGAAGTGTGTGTTTGATATTGCGTACATAATCAGCCTATAATGTTCCCACTGCAGGGACACAGGCCTCCTCTCGGTGAGAGGGAGCGGGCCGTAATCCACCACGTGGGCCCAGTGCGGGTTGGTAGATGTCACATGTCTTCGAATTTTTGCTTCTAGGACATGCCGGTTTCCTCACAATGTTTTCCTTCACCGTTTTGAGAGCAGTGGTGATGAAATAATTTACACAAAATAAAGCGCCTGTCTGGGTTCGAACCTACGACCTACAACTCGTAAGTCGCGGCCGATGCCACTGGGCCACCACTGATATTGAGTGTGTGAGAGTATTTGTGAGTAAGTGTATTGTTTGTAAAAGTCTGTGAGCGAGATGTATGTATATTAAATTCAACTTATGGATGTAATTAATTTTGAGCTATAAAAGCATACCTGTTGAGGTTGGAATAGTTTCCAGTCATATGGTAGGTAAGTTTTTGCAAATATTGTTGTAACTCAGATTTACAGTGGTATTTAGTTTTAGGGAATTTATTTAACTGGTTGTAAAGTTTCGCACTGTTGATATAATAATACCTTTTAGCGAAGGAAGTTTTATACGACTCTAACGGGAAGACTGTGTGTTTGACCCTACCTTTTGGCTCTGATAACTGACGAGTTGAGTGCTTACGGTGCATGGACTGGAGGACATACAGTTGCCTGACTGATAGCACTTTGGATGCTGCATCTAACTGTGCTATAGAGTATCTCAACGGCCGAGAGAGTAGGACTTTCAGTACGGCTCTCTGGGCTCGTTCTAGTCATACAAAATGATTTTCACTAGCTCCACCCCAGGGTGGAATACAGTACACTAAAATGGATTGGCACAATGCGTAATATACGACTTTATTGGTGTCCGTATCGGCAGAATTGCGTAGGTAATCTTTTAAATCGCAAGTGAGTGCAGGTGTTTATGCCAATTCAGATGTTGATGGATGTGTACACCTAAATACTTAACAGTAGGTGTCTTGAAGATTTCAGGGCAGTCACAAGAGGCTGAAGACGAACATGTGTGCATTTTCAGAGTTATACATGTTGTCGAATGTGTTATAAATGCATGTTTTATTTTTTTCCTATGGTTCTGTGGATTGCATTGAATCATTTTTAAAAAGCCCTGGCCCAAACCAACATACCTAAATGCTTAAAAAATAAACCTATTTTTTTACTAGCTGTTTTATTGTTATTATTTCCTATGGCGCCAATCGTCAAAAATCTCTCAAAACATTGTTTCTTAAGCTCCTGCTGTACCTGTGTCAATGCTAAAAAACCGGCCAAGTGCGAGTCGGACTCGTCCATGAAGGGTTCCGTAGCAGCAAATTGCGGTTTACGATTTATGACGTATTAAAAAAAAAACTACTTACTAGATCTTGTTCAAACCAATTTTCGGTGGAAGTTTGCATGGTAATGAACATCAGATATTTTTTTTAGTTTTATCATTCTCTTATTTTAGAAGTTACAGGGGGGGGGACACATTTTACCACTTTGGAAGTGTATCTCGCTCAAACTGTTCAGTTTAGGAAAAAATGATATTAGAAACCTCAATATCAGTTTTGAAGACCTATCCATAGATACCCCACACGTACGGGTTTGATGAAAAAAAAATTTTGAGTTTCAGTTGGGGAACCCCAAAATTTATTGTATTTTTCTATTTTTGTGTGAAAATCTTAATGCGGTTCACAGAATACATCTACGTTTACCAAGTTTCAACAGTATAGTTCTTATAGTTTCGGAAAAAAGTGGCTGTGACATACGGACGGACAGACAGACAGACATGACGAATCGATGAGGGTTCCGTTTTTTGCTATTTGGCTACGGAACCCTAAAAATTCAGCACGTTAAACAAGTGACTATGTTGAGGGGGATATGATAAGGTAACCAGTGAAATTAAAATTTTCTTACGTTTTTGCAGGTTTTATGTTTATCAAAATATGATACGCAACGGTAACAAATATGTATTTAAAGAATTATAATTTAGTAGAATCATCAATAGAACTTTAGCAAACAATAAAACAAGTCGCACCAGTCTGCAGGAGCCTTTAATGTGATTTAACTCCAAAAGTACTACTGCCGAAAAGTTTCAAAATGGAAGTAGAAGCCGCCGTGCTGCAGTACGGTACTTTGCGGTCCTTTCCTTACTAGACGCGTGCGGCGCTAACGTGCCCAACGGGGTTTGATGCGTTATTAAACTTGCTAAAACCCTTTCATATATGACCAAAAAATCGTTTGGTAGCATCATTAACGCTGCAATGCCAAATCCATACTAATAAGTATTACAAACGCGAAAGTATGTCTGTTATCTTTTCACGGCTGAACGCATTCCGATGTTTAGCGCACAGGGGTTAGGAACTTGAGACAAAGTATACTTTTGTAATCGGTAGTACGTACGTTCCCATTGGATAATTCAGTGGCTAGTCTCAAAAAATAAGACGCCGAATATAAATACGACGCAGGTGTGGCAGAAGCATTAAACGAACGAAGACATGAAGTGTGAACTAATAACGAAAACAATCTACAGAATTGTTCTATCTGTAAAGGAGCCTCTTGGTCTATTGAATTTATATAGGTTTACTGAAGAGAGACATTTCGAATGGTTTCATAAAAATACAGTATTTTTTCGCATTCGCGTCGATGATCTCTGATGTCGGACCGGGGTCCGACAACAGAATGAGGCCACGGTTAAGTAAAGGAATGTATCTGTTGAATAAAATAAAATTTTATTATTATTAAATTATGGAACTTTCCCTGCATGGTGTGTTTAATGCACTTAATTCACTACCCAATTTGTAGGGTCCAAAGAGATTTAAGATAGTAAATAATTTAATGTCTTTGGTAATAACAGATAGAGAGATAGGCCTATATATATATATAGATAGATCTGCTAGGTCGATCGGCTGTTTCCGACCGCACTTGCCCACCCTATCAATAGGGCCCTACCGATTGGGTAGGTAGTGTAATAACCCTGTAGCGTTTATCACACTACCCAATCGGTAGGGTCCAATTTGAGTCGGTACTGTGTAGTACCGACTCAAATTGGAAATGACAACGTCCCCACATCTGAGCAACTTGCTGTGGAATGCGAAGTGCTCGCTTTTCATAGCCCGCATGGACATTATGAGTAAAATTACCCTTACTTTGTCGAATACTAGGATGAAAATAATGTCATCATCTCACACCTAGATAAGCCGTAATCACTAGTGGCTAAATATGGATACGTTTAGCTAAGCCACGATTTCTAGTGACTACGACCGGCGCAACATTTAGCCATTAGTTGAGGCCATTGGCTGCATCCACTGGTTTGGTGCGTATTTTTATTGTTACTAAGATGTAAATAAATTATTTTAGTTTGTTTTGTTACTAAGAGGTAAATAAATTATTTTAGTTTCTTTTTTTTCCATGCATTTATGGGTATCTTTAGTTATTAATATTATACATATGTACCTATATTAAAAACCAATGTAAGATCTTTATTTTTTATGAATGAGGGTTTTCGATACTTTTCTGCCACCAGGCGGCGCGGCGGTTCGTAGCCGTCAGGTCCAAACAGATGTCGCTGCTGCAGATAGCACAGAGTCGCGTAGATACTGAACATAAATTATTGAAATTCTATTGTAATTTGAAGTATTATTTATTTTATTATGGATTACGGCCAGAAAAAGGTCGCCGAACTAAAGATTGAGCTCAAAAACAGTGGCGCAAAAGTCACTGGTACTAAGGAAAAGCTCATTGAAAGGTAGGTATGTATAATGTACGGACGCCAGCACATCAAGTTACTACAATCTGTCAAATTTCTTTAATAGATTTTCAACTTTATCGTTATAGCATTAAGGTTCAAGGTTGATTGGGAAAATTTGACAGTTTCGGGTAGCTTGACCTGCTGGCGTCTCTACTTGAAATTTGTTTACACAATTTGATTTTGTTCGTGTTTTAGTGAGTTGTAATTGATTAATGTATATCATACATTTCAGGCTAAATGACTATGACAGAAACAACAATTCAAACCAAATGAAAATAAGAATTCTAACCACTCAAGTCAGATTCTTTATATGATAGAATGGCCAGAAGAAAAGTTACACAAAAGTGTGGATTCAAGAACAGTGTTACCTAATTTTGATATAGTTAATATAAATACGTATTTCCTTGAATTGTATAAAGAGGGCATAGGAATGTCAGATTATTCTGCAGTGCACAGAAGAGTTATAATATGCTGCAAAATGACTACCTGCTAGCATTAGTGACTGCAAATACTAGTACACATATATTTTTCAAAGGTCAAGTTCGTTCAGAAAATACAAAATCCCTCACTCATTTTGCTTGGGAATGGGTACAAGCCACTGTTTCAATCGGGTTTTATCTCGCGTAGGAAACTTATGCCCTCCTGTTTTATTTGCACACATAGGCACTGCACAACACTGTGGCATTTTAGAAAACAATATTCCTAAAGTACTGATTTTTCATTGGACCTGACGCTACAGTGCTGCCATCTCACGTAGACCATTTCAGAAAACCCTCATTGTATAATTACAAGAAAAGCATAATCGATTTCCAAAGTAAGTATTTGATTATCGGAGATAAGTTGCGTCGCTGATGAGCCCTATTGGCAAAGAGTCCTGTCGGTGAAGTATCCTGTCGGCGAAGAGTCCCGTCGAAGTAAAGTCTTGTCGGTTTTCAGTCTGTCGGCGTAGTGTCTGTCGGTGATTAGTCGTACACTCGTAAAGTCCACGGTAGTCGTCGTCACCGGTGGAAACTGCCCTACTCTGGGTCACCGGCAGCAACTATTAGTGTACCGTAATCACATTATGTAGTAATTTCTCACATTTGATCTATTTCATGAAAATCATATTATTTTTTTGATACCATTCAAATATCCAGAAACCCAGATATTCAGAAAGAAAAAAATATATGTTACGCTGGCAATACACTAACACGGCAAAAAATAACAACTGAAAGTTGAAATGTTTACTTTCTGTGGATTATTTGACAACTAAATTACGTTTCTTTTTACATAACAATTTGCATAACAAACACAAACCAGGGAAAACATTTATAAAAATCAAAAAGCAAGAATACAGTATTAATAAGAATATTACTTTTTAGTTTTTTAGGAAATGCATACATGGCTATTGTGGTTTTTATATGCTTTCTTTTTTACATATCAGAATTAACACTTGTATAGTTGGTCCAAAAAATATATATTCGTGATTATTTTGATGCTTAGACATTTTCTTTAAAACACCTGACTGGTTGTTAAAATCCTATGTAAATTGATATAATATTTATTTTTTTATTTAATTAAATACTTGTAGAGGAACGTGTCTGGCATTATGTATTTATGTTTATAGTATAGTTTTGCGCGTTGCGCGCGCATCGCATCTGCCCGACCGACCGATTATGGCGGACAGGCAATGAAGAATGTTTGTCGTCTTTTCTAAATCAGAAAGTATCGACAGCAGCCAATGGCATAAACCGGGTTTTTTGTAAAAATTGTACATTGTAAATAGTTCTGTGTACATATAGTAATTATATTTGTGCTCGTTTGGTTTAGAAATTCTGTGAATAGTGTATTATTTTGAGTGTTTATTCAGTTCAGTTTTCGACGCCGACTAATAGCTATATCCTAACGTTAGTACATTAGTAAAACCCATATAACTTCTCAATTCGTCAATCTAGTAATTTTGTATCCTAGAAATCATTGATTTCACTTCTTGTCTTTGTTTCGATCCGTCAAGGAGACCGTTGCAGTAGGTGCAATATTTTGGTTTCCCTTAGCGGCTGTCATCGTGCTTTGATAAAACTACTGTCATTACAAAGACAAAAAGACAGATTTAGTCGCCAAATGTATTTAATATCGAGATCTGGTTGCTGTATGTAGTCTATTTGATCATGTAAATCGGTTTAATTACACATCTGGCTTTATTATTATTGGAAGTAGCGCTTTAATATCTATTAAGAGTAGATCGCGAGACATTTTGTGTTTACGGTTACGAAGGATCGAAGTGTTGTGAAACTGAATGCTCGAACCCCACGGTAGCCCAATGAAGTGGCCGGTAACGGGAGCGGAAGAAGAGCCGGGCGAAGCTGCTTTACAGAGCACGCGCGCTTCCCAGGCTCGTAGCCAGGACGATGCTACTGTGCATTACGTGTTCCAGCGAGAACCACAGGAGGGCGAGCTACCCTCGCTAGCGCCCAAACAGCGTTGGGCCGTTGGAGACGATACTATTGTTGAGGTTCGTTGACATCTCGATTATTATTCCGATGTACTCTTAGACATTATAACCTAAAATTGCCAATTATGTGTAAATGTTTTTCATAGTCTCAGAACTTGTTGAGTTACCAATGTTTTTATGTTAATGTAAGTGAAATGTGTTCTTATTCAATGTTTATTTACTATCATTTCAGAACCAAGATAAATGGAAGAATACCAATCCTATGACCATGAACACTATGCACCAGCAAGCTCAAGTGCAACTTAAACATTCACAAGCGAATCAACAGCAGTACATTAACCAAGCTATAGCTTCATCAGTTGGAACATTAGCTATGAATCCCTCAGTAATTGGGAGTCACCCAGCTCATTTGACCACCAACATGGTACATACTCAGTTGGCTCCATTGCAAAATCCAACACTTGGAAACAATTTGATTCAGAATAGTGCAGTGATGCTGCCACAGTTGCAAGGCATGCAAAATGCTCCACAGTTGGGCCAACAAGGATTGTATGACATTCACCAGCATCATGGCAATATGCAAGCTATGAACGGTATTGGAAAGAACACTGAACACCTCATGTATTTAAGCCAAGCTGGTATGCTGGCTCCTGGCACCAATCAGTATCTTCAACAAGGGCAAAACCAACTTGGTCTGACACCAGTTGCTACCATCAGGAACCAGGTAAGAAGTGCATTGTTATTGTTTACTTGTCAGTCAGCATGTGTTTTTGCATGAAGGTATGTGCAGTATACCTATGTATAGTTCATTGTAAGAATCTGCATGAATAGTGTATTGCCTACCTTTCATATATTTTTGATATGGCAGAAAGTTATTGAGGTATGATCTATAAAAAAAATAGTCATCTAGGTAACATTCAACTGGCTATTGTAGACTGGTGTCTCTAGGGTCTGTAGTACTTAGTATTTAGATAATATAATAACAGTGAATGATTCCTCATGTAAAGTGTTTAATGTAATGCAATTAGTTGAATGATTAGAATGTCATAATATTATACGCAAAGTATGGCTGGTGGATGGAGGCCGGAGGCCTATGTCCAGCAGTGGACGTCTATCGGCTGAAATGATGATGATGATGATGGCTGGTGGATGCATTTGTTAAAAAAATTATAACAGATTGACTTTTTTCACACAAATGTACAGACAAAGTGCTTGTTTATGATTGACAACAAGCTAAGTTTACTGAGTGGTTTTCATTACGGCTACAGAATTTTAGTAAAATTGCCTTGGGCATAGTTAAAATGTAAATTATAGACAACATTGCAGCACACATACAGACCTGATTGACGTTAATTTGGTAAATATTTATATTATTCTCACGTTTACATTTTGCATTTTAAAGATAGTCATGTAGGTAGGTACATAATGCTATTTCACAAAATATTAAATTATTGTGGGTAGTGCTACGCTGAATTCTTCTTAAGTCCAACTTCAGCCTGCTAGTAGACTAGACAGGAAGTACCTATTCATCTTAGGCTAAGCCATATTATTTTGTCACACCTTGCCTGTTATGAAAATGCATGATTCTGAGAATTTTCAAAATCATTGTGTCATGTATTGCAGTAGCACAGTAATATTAGTAGCATTTTGGTTGTTATAATGCTAGTAGTCATTTAGTATCAGTAGAAAGTGCTATATTTTGCTTGAATGTTTTGTAGTCAGTACTACAGTCTAGAATGTGATCTGTGTCCCCACTTCACAAGTTGATGGTCTTTACAGTGGCCTTGATTCTCTTGGGGTCTGAATTAATTCATAATAATATGTGAGAGCCATCAAATTAAGAATAAAACTTCCATACAAAGATTGAGACATCATTCTAGCTAGAACATTGCCCAAAACACAAGCTATAACTACTAACTAGTTTGAAACCTCTTATGATCAACAGAATCTGAACCAATGCCTGTATAAATGTCAAGGAAGAATGTTGCTGTCTTGCTATAGTTGTGTTTTGAGGGTGTTCATGAATCACCAGATGTATTGTCCTGAATCTCCATAGCAACTTCACAGGATTTAAAAAGAATAATATTATTTGTTTTCCATTGTATATCCAAAGTCTATTCGAAAATAACTCATTTTATACAACACAACATGGTGTTGCAAGAAATAGATCCAGATTCATTGTATAATCAATGAATAGGCTGTGTTAATTTTAAATGTAGATTTAGGATCAAAATTCCAGTTATAAATTTTTTTTTTAATATTACTAGCAATGTGAGTTTTCCATCAGTATTTCTATAAACCCCTCCATCTATTGTTGTCATTATTCAACTCCATTATTTATGATTGGATTTGACAGTGATTACATACATATTAATATGTCCTCAGTCCCCATGTAAACAAAACAGGAAACAACAACAAGAAATAAACAAACTACTTAGGCCTAAAGTTTGAGTTGAGACAATATCTCTCCAACAGAATTAGAAGGTGACCCTGCAGATCAGTTTCCTTGGAATATGATAGCAGTTGCTGATTATAAAAGGAAGAAATAAATAGATGTCTGCTTTCCTATTCTATTGTGTCGTGACGTGCCGTGCTACGGTAAATTATAAAAGCACTCATTCTTATAGATACGATCACACTGAACTGTATATGAGCCGTAAGGCTTATTACATTATCAGTCTCGATACAAACCCCATTTACATATTTCGCAAGGTCTTAAGCTCGTCAGCCGAGCCGAGAACTCTGAAGGCCGAAATCACACACCTGACGTAAAGCAGCGTTACTTCCGATACCTCCTAAAAACTCTTTGTTCGTGTCCTTTACACTGCGTTTAAGAGCGGTGGTAATGGCGGGGCCATTACCACTGGGCCACTTAAGATTTGTAGGTCGAGGGTTCGAACCCAGGCAGGCTGAATGTAAATAATTTAATCACCACTGCTCTCAAAACGGTGAAGGAAAACATCCTGAAGAACCCGGCACATCTACCAACCGCACTGGGCCCGCGTGGTAGATTATAGCCCACTCCCGCTTGAAAATAGAGGCCAAATATCATACCAATCAGTCAATAATGTTCCCACTGCTGGGGCACAGCAGTGGGAATATTATTGGCTAATTATGCTACACTGCGTTTAGTTTGTTAAACTTCACTAACCGCGTGATGTGAAACGCTGACTGTCGATTTCACCCCAGGAGAACGCTCACGCCATAAACCTGCGCGTGCGCTTCTGGTTCATCTTAAGCAACAACTTCGTTTGTGTGGGCGAGTGATATCTTGGCTTTTATTGTTTTGTCTATTATTCCGTAAATAATTAAAATTTTAATTATATTAGATGGATAAGGATAGATGTCAGACTTACTCGTCTGGGGAAGTATTCCCACCATACCTACATATTACTACCGTCAAGCGGCGTTTCTGTGCTCTGGTCTGAAGGGTATGGTGCCGATGTAATTACAGGCACATGAAACATTTCAGCTTTCTCTGGGATGAAAACGCATCTGCAATGACTTTGGTATTGCAGATTTCCATTGGCAGCGTTAACCAATAAACATCAGATGGACAGTCAGCTTATTTGCCAAGCAATAATACTGAAAAAATATTCAAAAATTATGATTTTCTCTCGTTTGGCGTCTGCTAAACACAGTGATCAATGTTGTTATAGTATGCAATAAGATACTGCTTGCTGCTTACCCCTTTTATGTATTAAACAGAAAGAAAGCTTGATTTTTCATAAAGCCAGAGCAAAGTCTTTGTTTCGGAACTTAATCCAGCAAGCAGTAAGCAGTTTACATTATCGTGACTATTCGTGACAAATTACTTTTTAGAAGATATTTACCCAAGTCTCGTACTTGTGCCCATCCATCATCATCATTATTATCACAAACGGAATGTCTTCTTCTTTTCTTCCGTCCATCAATATTTATATTCATCACTCTTTTATCACATGCCTTTTATTCCTCTTCATCCCATGCCCATATCAAAACAAACGATTCCCTTACAACTTTTCTGTAACTCTCGCCAATGCATACGCTAGTAAAATAGCTACTTCACTTGCCGCCTACGATATTTTTAAAGCTATTAAGTAAACATAACATGTGATTTGGAAGGAGCAGAAGAATGTGAGCAGAAATGTTAAGAATGAATGAGGTTGGATTCTTGAAAGATGCTATGACTAAGAAGGATGTTAATTCTGCTGAGATGACGGCTAATAGATGTATGAAAGAAAAAGACGAAAGCAGTGGTAACTAACCCGAAATGCCGAAGAACAGAGGTAGCCCAGTGGTTACGGCCCCCGACTTACCGATTTGTTAGGTTGTGAGATCGAACCCAGACAGGCGCTTTACTTTGTGTAAATAATATCACCACCACTGCTCTTGAAACGGTGAATCGTGAGGAAACCGGCATGTCCTAGAACCAAAAATTTTAAGACATGGGACATACAACATAGGATGATGAAGCCTGTATTCGCTAAAGGGCGAGGCAAAAGTGTATAGGTGTGGTTATATAGTATAGTAATAGTATGTATGTGTATATAACCTATTTATGTATTTGTGTACCTAGTTTTAATAGTTTTTTTTTTAATCATTGTCCCTCACGACCAAAGCACCTGCCATTTTATCTGTTCACCACCCTTGGTTGACTGGTAGAGAATACCTAAGGCGTTAAGTCCGCATTTGTACCTTTCTGTGCGAAAAGTTTAAATAAATATAGTATACCACTTAAAGTGTGTATAGTACACAAAATGTATTTACTATGTAAAAGGTGGCGATGGCGAGCCTATTGCGATTACAAGGCACAAATACAGACACTGAGCTGCTACTGAGAATTTGTTGAATAAATCCTAGTTCAGTTGATTGTACTTGATGTTGGTACCTATCGCATGATCAGCAGTAGCGCTTGCAGCGCTACTGCTGATCATGCGATACCACTCTGCCAACGAGGTAGGCGCAAAAAATTAAGGAAGAACGTACATCATAATATAACTAAACAATAAATTGCAAGTATAAACTTTCGACAACCATGTTTGTAACTTCACCAAAGTCAAAGCCAGTTACCGTTAAAGTTAACAAACGTTCAGAATTTGGTAGCACAAACCATATTTACGGTCTTCCAAAAAGAAGGAGCTATCGTGGAACAGTAAGAAGTTTTTCACAAGTTCAAGTTGCGGGATTGTTGTGTTTTGTTGTTTGTTGAAAATCCGGCAACTGTATATGGGTGAAGTTCGGTTCACATATTCTGCAGACATCGCACTACCGCAAAAATATTATTAGACATAGGACATGCTTAGGCCGTGTCCGCAATTCTACGTATAGGCATTGCCCTACTGGCCTATGCTAAACATACCTGATGATATTATGTACTGCAGATATCTCCATCCAAAAATTTTTTGTCGAGAGAGTGTGCACCAACGTCTAGGGCAACGCTGAGCGTGCGAAAAGAGGTACAGAGCGCGCCCCCATACGTTCCTCAAATGACACATCGGCATCGTATCGTTTTTCGCAAATGATCAAGTTACATATTTGCCAGCAACATTACTGATAATAGCGTGTATACTGTGGAAGCTCGAGTTCGAGAGTCTAATCTTATCCTGTTATCACCATAAACTTTAACAATAAATTACCCAGTAATCAGTAGAGCTAATGCTACGGTTTCCAAAAAGAGCGATGGTCCTCACATAACGGCCGCAGTGACGGCTATTTTGAAAATGATGGCAGCGGGGTTTGAATTTACGGGTGTCAAAAAACACTAGGTGAACACCAACTTGCTTTCATGAATAACGTTTCTGTGACGCCATTAGCCAGTAAATTGCAGACGCCATGTGGCGACCACCGCTGTTCTAGAAAACCGTAGCTTTAGCGAATATGCCTTCCAATTCTCCGTCATAAGTCACTTGGGGTTGGCGCAATATTTTTTTCTTTAATTTTCCCGTCAATCGTCATAAATCATAAATCATTTAATCGTTTGTTAAACATAGGTAACATAAAACGGTCTTCAGCTCATCATTCCCTCCCTTGCCATGCATATCGACCGTATTTTCTTTGGTCTTCCTCTCTCGCTGACTAGGCGTACACTAACAGTTCCGTAAAATAATAAAATTAGTTTCAGTTCTGTATGTACCTACCCAAGGTACATATTGTTTATTTTTTTTTTTTTCCATATAATTTTCATTAAAAAAATAATTTTCGTAACAGTTCTTTTTTAACGTGTATTGTGTACAAAAATACAAACATAATTATTATTTTCATTTATATTTCGTTTATAACGCTATTAAAGTGTTCAAAATCACTACCGCTATGAGGAATAATATTACCATTACGCTGAGAGCACTTCCGGCACTCCGGCCATAGACAAAATCATTCCTCAAAAGAACGCGCCTCCAGAAGTTTAGGTTCTATGGTTACCCAGTTTTGGTTTGCACGCCATCTATCAAACGTGAACACTAAACTTGGCTCCGTGCGACGCTCCCTTGTATGGGGAATTTTAACGCAGGCGCTGTGGTCGGCGTACGTCCTTTGTTCGAAACAAGTCAACATTGTATTATTTGAGTTTGGATCTTTCTAGTGTTATTTCGCAGCTTATGAACATTTTAGTGTAAGAAATGTGCTTTTTAATTGTTGTGGTTAGTGTATATGTTATATAGAACTAGTGTTTCACGTAAAAAGTGTTATTTTCTCACGATAAGCTTTCGTTGTAGTACATGACTGAGCTTTAGGCGGATTGTACGCATGAAACCCTTGAGCGACTTTTTTTTCGAATCTGATGTTAAGGATATGGGCCCCGACATGGTGAGTTTTATAGTTTTATTTAGTAGAATACACAAGTTGGTTCCAGTTTTAAGTCATGAAGTCACTGAATTCTTGGTTTTTTCGCGCAACAGGTCCGTTTTTGTTTTGTTTACTTGTCACCGGCGTCCGCCATTTCTGATTCAGAATTTGTTCACCGGTTTAGATACTTTAGTTTTTTTAGGGATGAAGCGTGGGAAGTCGAACTTCTATGAAGTATTGCGTGGATGTTATCATAATGATATCTCTCAGTCATTGATTTTGTTAAAATGTTCGTATAATTTCACAAGTTATGTCTGTTATTGTCGCCATTGATGCGACAGCGGTGTGACCAATTAATTACCCATGTACTGGTTCCTATCTAGTTATTTCTTATAGATCATTGTTAGGAATTCGATTTTCTTCATGTATGCTCTGTTCACATTGTAAATAGTAGGTATTTAATGCTCTCCAGGTTTTCAATAACAATAGAAAACATAATATTTTGTTCAACATTGTATTGTTAGATAACTTACTTAGCATTGAACTGTTTCCTACTCAACAATGAAAATGTTTGATTTTCAACTAATCAAATTTTCTAAAATACCTACAATGTATGTATTGATGTGGATTATGATGGACTGACATATCTTATTGGACAACAAATGTACATGTAACTAACAATTTTCTCAATGAAATTAGAAACCATGTCTGGTTCCTACTTCAACATTGTGTTCCTTTTCAACCAATGTTATTTTGATGATAAAATCAACAAATTCTAACCTATTTGGCATAGTGCAATAGATAGTTTTGTGACTAAACTTTAGTCACTAAACTAATTCGCAACTATTCTATAGGGCTGCCACCCTGTATAATAGTTGCGATAAAAATCAAGAAAATCTCAACAAATAGGTACCAAATAAGGAATTAGGAACCAATTTGATTTGTTGAGATTTTTTTCATTTATGTAACAAATTAATGAAAATATTACTGAAAATAATAATGTTGCTCAAGGTTCCAATATATTATTATGAGTTGTCGATGTTGTGCATTTGGTTCCGCACTTGCATGTTCATATTCTGTCTGCAAATGTAGTATCTGAATAGTACCTTTTTTGGAAGTATGATCTTGTTTGTGGTTTAACCTAAATTAACATTAAATTATACCTTCACAACCACAAAGCTTGTTTACTTCTTATAATGTTAATTCAAGGAAATGCATTTAGTACCTATCCTTCTTGTATGTTTCATTTCTTCACTACATGTTATAATAAGTGACAACACATACATAAATTAATGCTGAAGCCTATCCATACATACCTATGTATCAGTCAGGTCGGGTTACATCTTGATAGCCTCACTGCATCA
The DNA here is from genome assembly GCA_911387795.2 of Apamea monoglypha. Lineage (NCBI taxonomy): Eukaryota > Metazoa > Arthropoda > Insecta > Lepidoptera > Noctuidae > Apamea > Apamea monoglypha. The sequence continues at coordinate 14,677,736 of OU426916.1, forward strand.
TATTATTACAACTTCCTTCTCTCTGACTTAAACTTTTAACAGCACTAATAATAGCTATTACAACACAAGTATGTGTGCCATGCTTATAAATCATAAAAAAATAAGAGTGAAGCATATAAGATAATTTAATTTAATTGAAAAAATAAGTCAATGTAAAGTCTTTTTTTTTTAATTGGGTCAGGTGAATATTGAATCCTGGCAACTATGGCTTAAGCAGGGCTTAGACTAAACATGAAAACATTCTTGACTTCTATGCCTTATGAGAAATAGTATTTCATGGAGTTGATCAAAACTTGAACTTAATTATTTTCCATGAAGTTGCAGAGTGCAGCAATGATCCATTTTTTTTGCTTACCACTTGGTTTGCATAACAAGATTAATAACAAAGATTAGTGATCAAACAGCTGTTATATTGTGCGCATGGTTGATTAGTATAATCAATCGGGCTGTATCGCTCTGCTTTGTTGCAATTTCCTTTTTGCACTTAATATTGGTATCTTTTTCTAGGTTTTGTCAAAGTATTTCAAGATCACAAAGTATTCATGTTTACAGATAACTTTTAGAGAATCATTAACGAAGCCCCAGGACACTTGACAGGAACTTTCATAGCTTGGTCTCACGTCAAGAATGCTTTAACAATTTCTGTCGCAAATTAAAAATAAATATATAAACATGGTTTATTAACATTTAAAATATTCTATACATTTGCTTAGCTTTTTTGCATACTTAACAAATAACATTCCCAAGCTTTTTTATCTCCGATAAATAGTAACATTACGTTGGATTTGAATGAAACCACATTGCAATAACCACTGAGAAACAAGTTCTAAACTAAACAGTAATAACTACATTTGCTGTAACATTGTCAATCAATATTGGTTTTACATAAACCATGTAAGCAATAAAGCAACCAACAGTTTTGTGATATGGAACGAAAAACATAAAGCCACTATTACACATGCCTCTAACTTGCTTAAAAGTATGCAAGTAATATTCGGATTATTAGCCCTTTTACTTATAAATGTTGCTTAAAGTTCAGAGATGTCTAAACATAAAAAAGTATTGTTAAACAGTTGATGATTAATACTTCACTTTAAGTTTATTGAAATTGATTTACATAAATATTTACAAAATAGGGCCTAAAACTAATGTTTATAAATAAATTCCTAAAAGCCACTTCCTTTTGTGAAAGTTATAGAGATGTTTATTCATGCTTAATGTCCTTAATACACATGCCTGTAACTTGTACAAAAGTTTGCAAGTAGCTTGCACACGGTGTCTTAACAACTTTTGATTGGTGATTGGCACATTGGTGTGCAAGCTACTTGCATACTTTACAAGTTACAGGCATGTGTATTATGGGCTTTAGTTGTTGAGTTTACATCTTTATACTGAGGGAGCTTAGTAAGCCATTATCAAAACGATATTGAGTGGAGGCACTGAAGGTGATGTAAAAGTCTATGTGTAGTGTGCTTTGTCAATGGTAGTGTGTTGTTGAGCCTATGCTGTCCTAGTGCCCTTGCACAGATGTCTGCTCAACAAGTATTACATTAGATTGCCTACTTGTAAAAATAGATATCTGTTGATATGTGTAAGTGCATGTCTAGTATTTCTAATGTCTCATAATCAATTAAGTATGTTTATTTTTCAATTTTCATTGTTATCATTAAGTATCTTACTTTTATTGAAAGGTACAATTACACTTGATCATTTACCCGAATTTGGATGGATGCCTATGGATTTTGGACTAACAAGTAACAACCATGTGTAAATGTGAAGAAAGTCTTTAGAAATACCAACTGCTACATAATTGCTACTGCTGAATCATTTGTGTTTAAAAAGTCAATTCATAAAATGCTGAGCTAGTTTTAAGTAGCTTGCTTATAGCTGATGCATGCCAAAGTAACATAAATATACTTCTAATTTACTTTACGATATATCATTCCTAAATATTTATTGTATTTACAGTATTTTATTTTTAATTGTATTTTCATAAGGCAATACACTGTTTCCATTGGTCCTATGTATGATTTTTTAGAAACTGTTATCGTTTTTAGATAGCACCTGCTGCAAAAAAACTATGGGACAAAGGCCCCGGCGCTGGCGGCGACAGCAAGGGCCCTCCCCACCTGCCGCCGCTACAGTTGAACCCCGAGCAGATGTGGCGTGATCCGACCTGGTCCGCACAAGGTTCGTTACTCTTCCACACTAATGTTACATCATTGGAAGCTATGACGGTTCTTTTATAATAATGAAAATAATTAATATATTTGGTATTTTTTGTGTTTGAGTACTTTAAAATTGGTTTGAATCCAGTTATTTTTCTTTTTCGTTTCCGATGGTACATCTGTGTCATAATATACTCTTTGGGCCCAGTATGTGGAGTATCAGTATCCTAGGAAGCCAATACCTACTCAAATAATAAATTACTTTCGTCAGATGTATCTTTTTATAAATTGGCAAGAGATCTACTAAATCCTGTTTATTTGTTGAACAAAATTGGTATTATTATAGCCGTGGAACACAATGTGGGCGTGCCGATGATGGGCACGCGTCGCGGTGTCGCGTTCCCCGGCGGCGATGCCGGCAGCATTCTGTCACCCCGTGACACAGCTGGACTCGGCGTAAAAATGGTCGAATATGTACTTGGTGGATCTCCTACAGGTATGATCTACGCCAAAGCTTAATTGTTCTTTGAAAATCACGACAGATCCCTCTGCCCTACCTTGCTAGAGAATTGTATTATAGATTTAGGGCATGTTAAAAAATTACGTACATAATTATTTCAATACATTCATGGTAAAATGTTTAGTCATAATTCTTAGTCACTTCCCTATAAAATCCATGTGCGCGATCTTAGTTGAAATTTTACATACTATGAAGATAATAATGTCTATTGTATACCACTTTGTTGCAGTTTCATCAAGAATTAATTATTCACATCTCGTAGAAGCAGGTGGCGTAGCTACTGGCGTTGAAAAGGTACCCGGAGTGGTCACTGGATTACGAGGCATGGTCCTTGAGGAGCGCCCTGAGGACAAATCAGCGTCTCCATTCGAAAAGGACTTGCACGAAATGCATGAACATGGATCTCTACCTAATGGACTACACAATGGACAAGAAGACGACAAAGCTTTCAAGTAAGTATTTCATTGGAATTGGATGAATTTATTCCTTCTGTTTGTGTTATAATTGTAGTTTAAATAACGGAAGATAACTTTGAATTAACTAACTTTTTATTTTACTCCTTATTCAAACTCAAATTATCAGTACCTACGTTTTCTTTTTGACTCATATGTAAAGTAGTTGTTAAGACTCATAATCGCAGCCAATGACACAAAGTTAAAGCTATTTAAATTAATAGGCAATATTAGAGACATGTAAAGGAAGTTCAGAACTGTAATATATGAGAATTTGTAAGAAAGAAGAAGTAATAAACTTGTAGAAGATGTAATAAATGAGAATTTAAACTGGAAAGAGCATGTGGATAATGCTTCAAAGAGAATAAATAAATTTGTATATGCTCTTAAGCAAATCAAAAATATAACAAATCTAAAAACAGCTCTCATGACCTATCATGCATATGTAGAATCGGTACTACGCTACGGGCTTATAATATGGGGAAATAGCACAGATATAAACCGAGCATTTGTTGCTCAAAAAAAGTGCATTAGGGCAATTCACGGGATGCGCCCGGAGGAATCATGTCAACCTATATTTAAAAAACTACGTTTGTTACCTCTGCCGTCCCTCTATATATTTGAAATATGCATGTTCGTTAATAAAAATAAAGCTTTGTTTATATCAGCTAATGATATTAATCCACGGAGCCGGCGTGATCCACAGAGACTCGTTCTGCATGATCTTCCCAAATTTGCTAAATATAATAAAAGCTGCTTATATACTTGTGTTCGTATATATAATAAGATACCGAGTAACATAAAAAACTTAAACTCTAGGTTATTTAAGGGAAAATTGTTTGATTGGTTGAATTCTAATAATTTCTATAGTCTTAAAGAATTCATGGAAAATAAATTCTCATGTTAGTTTTAAGTAAAACTTTGCATGCTAAGTACAATTCTAGCAAAACATGTAAGCTCTTTATTGTAATTATTTAAACACCATGTATACCATGTTTTTTGCAAATAAATACTTTATTTATTTATTTATTTAATAAAAACTTATTTCGTGTAGGAGTCTTCTTGTTAGTATTGTATGGCAGGCAATCTAATAATAATTTATAATTATTTATCATAACACCAGCAGTTCTAAATGAAAAAGAACACGTCTCTCATTTACTTGTCTTATGCTATTCGCCATTTATCAATTAAGTAGTATGCAAAACAGGTCATTAGGTTATGATTAAAGTTGAGATGTACAAGTCGGTTAGTAACACGGCACCAGACAACGCAAACTAAGCAAATTTTGTTTTGTCTGCAATAAAATTAAGATGATATAATGTACTTAATTCACAAACAATAACCGATAAAGAAATCGCTGCCCGAATGACAAATCTAATCTTTATCAACACTCGAATTACTACGAGTCGTGGGTACGTCAGATCGTCGCGAAGGCCATCGAGTGTCGAGTGCGAAACCGTTCGGCGCAATGCCGGAGGTACTGAGGTAGCGACAGAGCGGGCGTGCGTGCGGCGGGCGGCTCTGGCGGGCAATAACCGCGCGTGGATCATGGCCTCTGTCAATGCCACTCGCCGCACGCCGCACAACCTGCGCGCCCGCACGATCGGGACACTCCTAATGTTTTATCGAGCGTCGAGCGCCCGCGACCTATGATTCACACGGTAAACAGATTTCCTCTGATAAAGCTGCGGCGTTTCGAGTGGCGATCGGTCTGCTATCTTAAAGGTTTATCTGGTACCTACATTCAGACGCTAGTTCTATTTGATCAATAAATAATAAAAGCTGCAGGGTTTCTTAATCTTCATCTTAATGTACATGTCCGTTAAACGAAAATTAAACAAGATTGAATACACATAACATTTTTAATTAGCTACACCAAAGGCGAAAAAGCTTATAAGGAGGTCGGAAATACATTTAAATAATTAAAGATCAGCTCATCGATCGACGAGTTCGTTTGGAGTCATAACATAATCAGCGTTTCTACAATATTCACACTGCCATCATTTACCATTATCTAGTTTAGTATTTTGCTGCTTTAATTTTTGCCGTACTGATATAGGGGTCCCCTTTTTGTTACACCATTGTCTTATTTTCTAAAAATGCTGACTGAATTTGACTGAATGATGGAATGATACAATACATTTGACTGCCTCGTTGAACTAGTAGTCGCAAGTGCTTCTGCTGAGCATCCTGGGTTCGATTCCCAGGTCGGGCAGTGTTAATGGATTATTCCATCTGGAATTATTCATTAACATCCCGAAGTCGGATTTGTGCCCCTTTGGGACTTATTGTGAGTGTAATAGATAACACCTCTGCCTAGCCCTTCAGGGATAACTGGCGCAATGTTATTTTATGTGTAATGCGGTCGTGGTTACTGGTCATGTGGTATATTATAGTGAGGTGGTCTGGTTCCCCTGCAGCCGCACGCCGGGCTCGCGCCAGCCGTCGCCGGCCGAGGAGGAGGCGGGCGCGCCGCGCAACGGCGACGCGCCGCCCTTCCCGCTGCTGCCGCCGCACGCCATGCCGCAGCCGCAGCCGCAGCAGCTGCACCACATGCCGCATCTCTCGCATCCACAGGTAACAAGTTGCGCCTCTAAGGCCCGCTTGTACTACAAATCACCAAATACGTTTTACGCTAAAACAAAAGCAATGAAACAAAAAAAAAGTTAGAATATCATTCTGTCCCTTTTGTCTTTGAACGCTTGATAGAAACAGAACGCTAAACGCATTTAGTGATCGTTGGTGCAGCGGGCCTAAAGTTATATTTGCCATAAAACTGTAATGTGTAACATCATCATCAAAAAACAAAATAATGACTTCACCTCTCTGTAACTTTTTGTTTTCATTTTCCCTCGGCATGACCACACCACCCTAATTTCGAAATGTTTCATGTTGAAGAGACTGTTGACTTTCATGTTGTATTCAAAATGAAAGTTAGTACAATCACGAGTGTTAACGAAATTAAGAGTGTTGCAAGTCCAACGTCTACTAGATATACTGAGTGAATCCGAGTGAGTGTATTATTTGAACTCATTGTTTATTTGATTTATTATGTCTGTTTCAGCATCATCCAGGGATGTTAGGTGTGGCCCCTCTGCAGGGTCTGCCGCACCCACAACACCAACAACTCCACCCTGGTTAGTAACAAATCAATAAGAAGTATATTATTTGCATGAAGACTGATTAGCAGAATAAACTACCATAATGAATTGATTTCAGGCATGACATTGAACGACTCAATGAATCAACACATTGAACTCGTTTTACAAATGGAGCAGCATCCACAATTCGACAACAATAGTTTCGCAAGCACACAGCAGGTTAGTTTTAAACTTTACTTATTTCTAAAGTACTTACGGTGACAAAGTATGTTGGTCTAGACCTCCTGTAGGTACATGCTCGAAGAAAAACGAAATTTTCTTACCAACGAAGGGATAAACTGACGGTACTGCTGTAAATAAAATGATCTATCCTTTGATAAATCACACCTAATATAAATAATGATACTTTGCAACTAATGGAGCTGCTGAGTAACAGAAACTCCTTCACGTTGGAATTTGGGGTTGACAAATGTGCATTTGCGTAACATTCGAATTCCACACACCGACATATTTCTATTGGAACACCGTACTCTGAAGATGCAGTAACTGTGATGCACGCGTAAATGGAAGCGGCATGCAAGATCGCGCTCTTCCACACCGATCCCTCTCCTCAACCGTAATCTATAAGTATTTGCGTACGTCGGAAGCGTTGCGCATCAATGGTGCTGGCATACAAGCAGTCGTCGAAGGAGCGCGTCTCTGGTTGCCTGAAAAAGTATTACTAGTATTTTCTCAGGTGGAAATCAGTTATGCGCCTTCAACTATTGGATCATCCTTACCGGTTTTGATATAATTATACTCTTTCGGCAAACTCAAATGGACTTACAACGTATCTTGTTGCCCTGGATTTTTGAATCCTCACAGCATATCGGATGCATCACCCACTAACTATATCACTGATGAGACTGTGTATTCAGATTAAAAGAAGGCTAGACGCGCAATGATACCGTTCCGGCCACGGCCACGACCCGGCTGGGACAGCATGCGGTCAATAAAATAAAACCTTGTAATTTTCTAAAGAAAGTCAGGTCGTGACACGAACGCATTTATTTTATCTTTCCAGGCATCGTATTTATCATCAAAATCAAAAGTAATTTATTCAAACTTTATTATTTATGTACAAACTTTTTGAACATATAAATTACACAAGGCAGTCCCACAAAATGCCCACCCTTCACCACTTCCTAGTGATTAAGTTGGGCAGAGGATGTGGCGCAACAAACCCTAGCAACACAGCTGTCTGTTAGGTTAGAAGAACTTGATTCCTTATAATAATATGCAAAGTTGCAATAAACGATTTGAGATTTGTAATTAACATTACGCAACACAAAACATGAAATCAAAGTATTTGCCAGCTAGCACACGCCAATATACCAACAAAAACATTGAAAACTACTGAAGCAGAAATAAAACTGAACTTAATACGTAAATCAAAGCCTCCAGGCATAAAGGGCGTACACTCTTACCTACATGTGCAATGCTAGATTATGTTTATATAGCTAGAACTTGGAAGTCACAAATGATAAACTGTACTAGGGCCATATTTGATCATTTTTAAGAAGAAGAACAAAAAGACAAGTTACCGCCGACCCCAAATAAATTGGGATAAGGGCAGGAGAATAATGAAGATTTGATCATTCTTAAAAACTGATCATATATCACGCGGATTGGCGGGGTCGCGGCTTTTGAGATTTGCAGTCCCTGAGAATAGTTCTAATCCAATATGGAGACTGACTGCAAGTCAGTAGTGTTCGATACTAACGATTGCAAGTAAGTTTGGCAGACCAAGGAGCTACATGGACGCTTCTACCGGGCTCTACATGGAATCCCATGCTGACATGTTGGTACAGGCTGAAGTTTTCTATGTGCAATTTATGTATGAAGTTAACCATCATCTGCCTTGCCTTTTTCCAAGTACGCTGGACTCCGCGGCCAATTCAACCAGATGCAGCTGAATATGGTTATTCTACTTTATGAAACGAAGTTATGAAAAGGAGTACTTGAAATCACGCCACTGTCCAAGGAAATCTGCCCACATGATCACTGGTTGTTCTCGTTATGCTCACAGCGAATGGCGATAGTAGCGAGCACAGGCATATCCTGGTTATTATCCATCAGCAACTAGCTCTAAAAATATAATCTTGTGGAAGTAGATGCAATACGTGTATGAAACACGTTCAGAGTCAGTTCTAATCTTCTGTCACATTTTTTCCGGACGAATACGACCGTCAGCTGCCACTGCCACCTTGAGACTTATAAGTTACCTAGACAGCAGTGTTGAAACCTGCCCTAAAGGCTGAGGTTCGGGAGCACTTCACTTCAAGATACGTCGCGTCTGGTGACATCTAGAACAAGCAATACGGGTATTCGCGTCATTCTAGTAATCGAAAATAATACAGCGGGTATTTGAAATATTAAAGTCTTTTTTATTAATCTTCTGCCATGAAATTTCTGAACGCGTGAACGCTTTAATGCACGCGCGTACGCATAGGCACCCGTTCATCTGGGGGGCTCTGCGGTAAAGTGGTGATCTAGAGACAACTATAAAAGCAGAAATGGCAGAGCTCGATAGACGTAGACCCAAATCCAAACATCTCAAGCTTACAATTTTTTATGTATTGTATGGAACCCGAGAGGGACAATCGATCAATTACCTCTGCCTGGGCCACCTGTGGACGGTGACTCCACAGGTGGACTCGTACGATTCTCCGCCTTCCGCACCTAGTCTGTCAAAGCCACTTTTTTGTGGTCGTCGGTGCATCTATCATCTATTTACGTGATTCTTTTTTCATTTGGTAGAAAACGCCTGCGCTTTGTTTCCATGTAAATTATAGTAACTTAGCTCGAGTAGTTTTTAAATTCACTTTCATAATAGGTTTTCATCCGGTTCATCTATGTTGATGATGTTATTAGCTTCGACATAGTAAGCAGTGTTACATGAATTTGTGTGATGTACTACAACGAAAGACAGGAAAATAAAAACTTTTTAGAAAAAAAGAAATTCGCAAAAGCGAAATGATCATTATTAGCTAGTAAGTATGCAATATTGTCTGTTGAGTATAAGCTAGCTATATTTTATCATTCCTACTCGTTTAGCCTAGTTATAGCTTTGTATGTAACATTGTGCAATACATAAATGAATCGGAAAGAAATCGACGTCGAATGCAAAACCTCCTTTTTTTGTATTCAATTAAAAATAATTGCAGAGGTACTTTTACCTTAAAACTTTAATTTTAATCTGTTCTATTTGTTTTAATGATTATATTTTTATTTTATTTTAACATGTTTGTATTTTGGTAATATACATTATTAATATTTTAGGGTGTTTTTCATTAATTTTCTCTACTGCTTGCATGTATTTTTTTTTATAATGTATGTTATCAAAATACACACAAATGTTAAAATAAAATAAAAATATAATTTTATTAAAATAAAATAAAACAGGTAGGTAATACGGGCTGGTGTCCGCAACTCCACGACAATGCGCGTATTTTGCGTACAGAAATAAAAAAGATTAAAATTAAAGTTTTAAGGCTAAAGTATTTCCGAAATTAATTTTAACTGAATACAAAAAAGGAGGTTTTGCATTCGACGACGATTTCTTTCTGATTCATTGATGTATTGCACAATGTTACAAGCTATGACTAGGCAATACTAAATCAAAATATGTATTTTATTTCACATAAACCAACATTGGGACTTCTGAAACGTCAGAAGCTAGGTGCACGGTTCGAATTAGTAGTTTTCTATGGACAAGTGCCGGCAGAAAACCCCACGGTTACTCTTTTAAAAATAATTGCCTTTTACAATGTATTCAAATTAGTGTTAACAGGTATGGGAGGACAGTGTAGGCCTGTCAACAACTAAAAATCAATAACAAATCTACAGTAGTACAGTCTACAAGGTAAGCCTTGTAGACTGTACTGCACAAGACAACGTTCTCACATTCACAAAATATAAAAGAATCTATCAAAAAGATAAATAAAGTATAAAAACCTATTAAAACCAATTGACCTGATTGCCATTACAACTAACGAATCGAAATGCACTCGAATAGTAAAACATAACGAATATTGCATGCCTTAGAATCCCTAGACACAGCCGTATAAGACAGTCGCGGTGCAACGTAAGTGCTCGTGTGTGAACTGGAAATAGAAAATCTGTCTAATTCACGTCGCGCCTGTCCAGGGTACCCAATTCAAATTCAATAAAGACTCAGTTGTGTCGTTGTATGAAGTAGATAGTTGTGTTTACTTCGGTGTAACTAACATGCGTACCGCGCGGTGCAGTACGGTGGCGGCGTCGGCGGCGTGGGTGGGGTGGGCGGCGGCGCGAGCGGCGGCGTGGGAGGCGTCGGCGGCGTGGGCGGCGTGGCGGGCCAGGGCGCCAGTCTCGTCAACGGAGGCTCCGTTGTGCAGCAAGCACCCGACTCCTCACAGCATCACCAAACCTTCGATGTACAGGTCAGTGTCTTATTACTTATGTACAGCCAGCCGTACGACCTTGGGCCGTTTTCATAATTCAAGTCTTGTGTTACTAAGGATGTGCGGGTTGCCTGTACTGTACCCGGGTGTTAATTTAGCACATCGAGGTAAAGATAGCGACTGTCACAGTTATCGGAGACATGAATCTCTACAAAGCCAGACGTTACTCGATGTGCCAGTTAAACTGCCGCTTACTACACTAACACTACGGTTAACTTGCATATCAATTGATGATCAACGATCAAAGACAAATATCGCGTATAAAAATTTCTACTGGTCAAAAAAACGGTTAACCTAATGGACAGGTTATGACAATGAAACAAAGCTCCTTGTTACGGTTTCTTTCTGGTTGTTTCGGTCCAGTTGTTTTGGTTTTAAGGTAGCTTAAAGTGCGTGTGTAAATAAGTTTATTCTGTGCCCTTCAACTGATTCACACGTGAAAATTTCGTTTTTTGTTTAAACTCTGAAATAGCATCCTTTTTCATAAATTTCCATTAGGCCGAATTTACCTTCGCTTTTGGTTTTGATATGATATGATGTTTCTCGATACGCTGTTGCCAGCTACACCATCGATGTATACAATACAAAACTTAATTATTATACAGACTTGTATTATTTTGCATAAAAAATCATGTTGGATTTCTGGCCAAAACACGTAACATTTTTTTTAAAGAGCTCATTGTTCTTGTGACCTCTTTACTCTCTTATTTTAGTTTTGTTTTGTCCTGAAGTTCCACCACTAAAATTATAATTAAAATATATTGGCAAAATCTTAACAAAGTTCCTTCAAGTAGTCCACAATGCGAAAACGTGGAGTGGCACTCGTTGATGTCTTTTATTTGCATCTTTTCTCTAATTTGCTTTTCTCTACGTCTGATAACTAGTGATACCCTAGTTCTGATAAAATGTAAACTCTTTCTACTAATTCGGTGCGTGTTTGCGTGCGCTTTATGTGAGCGGTTTCTAGTTTTTAAAGCGTGTTTTACGGTTAGGAAATTAAAACTTTCTCTGTTTTTAATAATAAAACTGGCTTTAAGCTCCGTAGCATAATAAAATGTAGGTGTCGATAACAAATTAACATATCGATACGTATATTAATCGAACCGGTTCCGTCCCTAGTTTCGGTGCGCATTACTACATTAGGCATACGTACATTTTGACTGATCCTACCGATGTACATGTACATTGGTTAGGGCTAGTCTAAATAGTTCGTCCTGCTTGCTCGTACTTCAGCTAGTTCAGAGAATTAATTCGGAACAGTAAATCAATTGTCAAGCTTCTATGGGCGTACTATTATAGCGCAGCACTTGCACTTGCTTGACGCATCTACTTAGGCATTCACTACATTTTTGAGCCTAAATTCAAATAGAGATTGATTTATAAAATAAAAAATACTTTTCTTATATCTTAGCAAGACACATTCGGAATTTCCAAACATTTAAAACTAAATAGCCATGAGATACTACACATAATCGGTTTTTTTTTTTGCTTCGCTGTACAAATCTTGTTCATCGCTAATCAGTGACAGGTTCCAAGCTAGTTAAAATCAGTTTTCTGGGACATGCGGCTCAGTAATCTCGGCGTATTTAGTTAGATCCTGCCTAACAAGAGTAGCAGTGGTTAGGGTGCCAGTATCGCGTGCTTGTCCCATTACAACGTCTAGCACGCTTTCTAACCAGTATACCTACCAAATATATGTGACGCCATAGTTTAGGTAAACATATTCTTGTGCAACTTCGAGGGCCATTCCTAAGTCGTGGACCGGTTTCGGCACGGCGTGTGCATTAAACTAGACCTTGGCCATATCCAAGCGCATGTCGAAACCGATACACGTCAGTCGAGAGACTAGATTAAATTATGCTTGCAATATAAATTTTCCTTATAACACTGTTAGACGAGTGTTTTGAGTTAGAATAAAATTGTTACACATTATCATAACTTTATAAACACTGAAGGTATGTTACTGTAATAAATAACATACAACACACTTCTGTGGTGTACTGGCAGGCTTCTCAACTTAGATGGAAACATGATTGACAAAATATACTGGGTGGCAGGGACATCGACGTGCAAACTGTAACCATGAATTCAGCACACGGTTCTATACCTCCTAGCGTAGGTTTTTTTAATACTGTTTTATATATATAGAATTCAAATTATTAAAAAGGTTAATTTTAAACATAATATAAATATATAAAACTAATTAGTTGCATTCATAGTTACGGCAGCCAGTGGCAATGCCATTTTCTCACATTATAGCATTCTTCACTTAGCTGGTTACCTATTCGCTCCTGTAACTCGTTGTCGCGATCACAAGTAAACAGTAAATACTGGAGGAAGCTCCAATGTTGAACTTAAAGCATTCTCGTTTGCTTCAACCAGGCGGTAGCAGTCATTAAAAAGATTCAGCACCTCTGTTTTTACTGCCCTCAGAACATTTCCTAAAATTCTACAGTAGTAGTAGTACCTACCTGGTAAAAAAATGGAATACCTGCTTGAGAGGTTTCCAATATAAAAAGAAAATGTCGCAGAGCACTTGGCAATATTTACACATCAGTATAAAAAAAAAACAGTGTATCTCAGGTCATGTGGAGTCGTGCCGTGAGAGTAAGCTGACAATTGTAAGCAACGCGTCGACGTGTTTTTATAGACGCGCCTTATTCATAGAAACCATGGGAAATGTTTGATAGTATTTATGAATGTGAAATGATACAAAAATGTCAAGTCCCAATACTCGATACAAAACAACGTGAACGCCAAAAAAGTCTGTTCTAGTTAACCATGCATTCCAATTAGCATGCTAGCCTCGTTTTGCAAATGCGTAGAAGGCTGTCATTTAACGGGAGCAAAGACCACTACTTAGAGCGAATTAGACCTAACTTTCATATAGTGTCTTTTTCCTATGAATAAATTTTGATTTTTTGACAGCTCTTCCGCACAAAAACTGTCTGACTTCAATTTTATTCTACGTATAAGATAATATAGACAAGTGATAATAATGATCATGGGGAAAATATTGTGATGCGGATTGGCAAGATCGTAAGAGACAGTCTCATCATAAGACCTTTTGTCTTGTAGCTAGGGAACTGTAATGACGAGTTTTATTTACCACCTGCGCATAAGTTCCGGTTAACTTATCTAGCAGATATTATGTATAAATTATACAATGAACTTATATCAAAATTATTGTGTTTGGCATTGGCAGTGTCGATAATTGCGGAAAGTCCTCGCATACTATTTACATGGCGATTTCTAGTCTAATGGGGATAAGCCATAATTGGCTAGGTGACTAGTTGCATCTCCTTGATTATCTTGCATAAAAATGTTTTGTTTTGACATAAATTATGAAATGTACGTAGGTACTTTTTATTACTATTTTAAACTGCTTTGTCTCTGTCCTGTCATGTCATGCACGACATGCATCGAAGTAATCATCAATAAAAATGCATGAAAATAAAACAAGAATTATAAAATTTTGCATTATATCAATATTTTCTGAAACATGGATTTATGTTGTATCTATTATCAAGAAAATCTTGGTTCCAAGTAATCTTAAATTAAAAATGAAACCAATTGGTCGATTCCTTATAAAGTTCTTGTGTTTTGGATACTCAACAGTCATTAGTTGAAACAAACATACGTGTATCGCCAAATTATTTAGAAAATGGCCATCGCAAATACGTGAAATCGCCCGCTTCTTAAGTCAACGGATTCCAACAGAATAAACGGTATTTTTTGGGGTTATTGCCTCATCAAGCACTTATTGTTACTCAAACAAACGTCACTTTTACATTATTATAAGGTTTTTTCTGGTTGTTTACATGGTATCGATATTTATAGATCTATTTAGTTTTATACATTAAATAATTGAGTTTGCACACCTTTATTAGAACTTTCTTTCAATTGGTTTGACATAAACAAACGGTGGCGCAGTAAATACGCATTTTATGTCAGCTGACATAAAATGCGTATTTACTCCCACAACAGTATTGACGTCGTTAGAAATAATTGTCCACACAATTATTATTCATGGTGGACTGCAGTTGTTGTATTACCATAACAGGTGTGTAAGGCAGCGTGTTATTACGCTACGTTTGGTGCATTGCATTGTCGCATACGCGCTTGGCAATGTAACCGTGTGTAGATAGGTGGCGCGGTTACCGTTAGTCCGTGGAGCGTCGCGACGCGTGCCCCGCTAACGAGCGCCTATCTCCGGCCCTGTTCCCACGCCGCTAGACGACGAGGAAGTAATAAACCTACACCTTAACTGCACACACCATTACCGATTGTAACGGCTCACATGTGTGATAGAATCTTCACGATCACAATGTGCCATCGACCGACAATGCGATGTATCAATAATGTCTTATCGAATTGGCGTGCCGTCACGCGGCTCGGGAGTCCTATCATAACCGCCTAGTGGTTATGGCGTGCTACAAATTTTTAGATCCATTGGTATTGAATGGGCCTGCTTGAAGAAAGTTTGGGTTATATAGGTACCCAAACAAAAATGTGTGTAGTGCTAGCTTGTCCAATAAAAATACAATATCTTAGTTTTGTTATAACTTTATCTCATTAAATTATACCTTACGGCTATCTTCACTAAAAACATTAATTCTACAATAAATAAATCTGAATCCCCGCCTAGTTGATCCCATAAGGACAAATAAGGTGAACCTTCTTAGAGAGAAATAAAGGACGTCTTCCATTGATGACACGAGCTAATGTCCGAATCACCCCCGCCGGCGTGCCTATGAAAAAAGTCAAAAGGGTTTGAACATTTTTTTTATTTTACTTTAAAAAAGTGCAGTTTTACCAACTTGGTCCTTTTAACTTGTTGTTATAAGAGCAATTTAGAAAGGTTTTTATGTTGCAATTTAAATATTACCCAAATGCAACTGTGATAGTTTGATGAGCTAATAATGTCGTGAACCATTCAATTTCATGGATTACAACGAAACTGTTTCAAAATGAATTCGATCGTAAAGATTTATTTGCAAACTTTTCAGAGTTTTAAATTGCCTTGAAAACGACACAATTACGCTTCTAAATAAGACTGCAGGGTCATTGAACTGCTAGCGACAATTCAGCTATCTACCTGTATTGTTCCAAGCTTGCAATCCGTGTGAAAATTTGCAATGTAGGTTATAGCACGTCTATATGAGACAATATGGCGTGCCAGTGTTCATAGACATGCTAAACGAATGTCACTTTCAAGTCTAGAAGCAGACCTATTTTACAAAATCTTGATTATTTTTTAATAATTTTGTTGAAGATGTTGATGATATCTTAAAATTTCAGTACAGATGTACGTACATAATTAACGGACGTTCACTTGACTATTCATTACTTGCAATTAATTCCCGCGGGTTGCGCTCCGCGGCGCTGAGATCGACCTCGTGGGAAATTAAACTGTGCACGGGCCGTCTTCTGCCGCCCGCCGCCGCCGCCTCTTGCCCGGCCTCGCCGCCCCTACTCCACATATGAACACTTTCTCTTGCTGATTTCCCGATTTTTCCACGTGCACTTAACGTCGGTGGAAGCAAACGCTTTCAACATAATGAACTAATTGACGAAGTCATTACATTTTGCATTGTCTTAGAACCTACGATATAATTTTTATACTTCACCGTCTCAGATTACTACAATTTTTCATTGAATGGGCATGTAGGCCATCAAATATGTAGACACCTATTGAAATTAGTTAGCTGGCTCGTTGCTAGTTGCGAGCCCATGTGAGTGGCTCATTAAATATGGAGCTGTAATCAGTGTGGTGCTCGTAGAGTCCTCTCGTACCTCGCACCTCTCGGGCTCACAACCGCACGTTCATTGTACTGTTTTGATACATACCCCCCATTTTCTAACCAACACTGGCGCCGCACGTATACACGGGGTATTGCAAGTGTGTGTGGAAAGCCAAATCCGAAACTAAGAAATTAAGTAAAATACTCAAGAGATTTTGATAAAGAAAAAATGGTCTTTTCTATGGACAACTCGCGCTTGCCAAAATGGTTTTCATGAAAAAAAGACCTAATGATTCCTAAAACAGTTTCCCCGTCACTCCTATGGATTCGGAATAATACTGTCTCGTAAAAAAATATACTCATTACAGTATTTTAAAACAAAAATAAGTTCAATAAATAAAGTTAATAAGCTTCATAAACTATAATATAAGTAACCTGTACTTACTTGTACATACCCTAGCGATTGTTAATTATACATGCAAAAGTGTTTGTTAACTTAATTACTCTAACTACATTCCATAACTTTGCACATGAATAGAGCCGTGTTTCTGATTAACACAAATTTTCGTCCTGTAAAATCAAACGGTTCCTAAAGAAATCTAAGGTGACTGACTGATTGAAACAATGTTATTATATTAAAACTGCATTTTTGTTAATAAGCGTTGCAATTGAAATCGTGTTTTATTGAGTGTTATCGTGACGACGCTTTCATTTGCCTTGTGTTGTCGGAAGGGGCACGCAGTTGAATGTTGCAATGAGGTAAACTGCCGCCGCGAATCGGATCGGAATCGCTCAGCCGCGCCCGATTGCGCCGCCACGCATCACCAACCGCGGAGAAATTGAAGTATACGGACCGCTAGAATAACCCACCTCGGCTAGTAACCACTTGCGAAACTTCTCGCCGCTTAATTGTCCCGCACTTGCTAAGCCAAAATTGCGGGAATTCATCGTAACGTTAACTTCGATGCGCACGAATACTCGTCGAGTGGAGACCGACCGAATAATTACATAATTTTAAAAGTTAATAAGTAATGAGCTTTGTTATATGTAGTCGACGCGAACGCGGTGGTGTTTGTACAAAGAACGATCTCAGTAAGCCTGAGGGCGCTCGGCATAAGCTGGCCGTGTCGTCCGGGCCGCGGTTATGAGATTATTCTCGCTTTGACGGCCCGCCTCGTCCGCACTCCGCATGCACCGCGTTGCGCTTTTATGTTGTGCTCATCTAGCTTACATTTAAAAAACCTAATTAGCTATTTTATGACTTGATGTTTACGCTTCTTTGAATCTTCTTGTTATACAGGTAGTAATTGAATATATTTTTGAAATCTGACTTCTAAACAGTTCCTTCTTTTTTCTAAAATGTGTACCTAAAACTAAGGCGTAATAAAATGATTCGAAGAATAAACCTCAACCACCTGATGAGTGCTAATGAATTTAATAACAGTTAAATACATAATTGTTATAAATAATGAGTCATGTATGACTAGATAACTCAGTAAATCATTTTGTAGTTGTAATAAGTCATATCACGTCTTTAGTGACATAAGCAATAGCGCCTAATCGGGGCAACTAATAAACAACAAAACTGAACGATTAGTGATGTTGGGGATAGAAGCGAGAGCGATAATTTGTTCAGCACCGCCACACCGGAGATAACAGTCGCCTTATTGCCGGCGCCGCGCCTCCGCCCGCTAACTAACGCTTATTAAACTTCAACAACGCTCCCGCTGATCACTTCACCTTCTTGTTTACTCTCTAAACTTAGATTAATCGTTCGCCTGGCCTCGCGCGTACAGCTATTTATCTTCGCGAATAAAAAGTAGCTACTCTTTTTTCCACCTTGCGTTAAATTTAGTTAACATAATCTAAAACATCAAACCGCTTAATAAATCTAGACTTACAATAAAACAGATCTAGTGACTTAATGCTAACGCAGTGAATATACATACAGCACGTAACGTCGTATTACATTATACACATTTTGGCTTTACGTGCAAGGAGCGAATGGTGAAATAGATTATCATATAAACAGCCAACTCGTTGGAAATTTGCGATCGAATCGTGTTTCGTGAATGTCAATTCAAATGCAAGATTTTCTAAAATCAGTAACACTAGTGTAAAATGAATGATAATAAGAACGTTTGTGGTCAAAACGAAGCAAAAGGTCCGTTAATTGACCCCTCGGGGGCCCAGTCCACATGCGCGGGTTAGCATTGAGTGATTAGTTCAATCCAAAACAGCATATAGGAAGTTAGAGATAATCAGAAAGATAACTAGGTATAACATAACCTAGGAGTCTTCAAGTCTTAGGCGTATTACAGAACCTCAAGAATCAAGCATTACTCAAAACTTTAAAGATTGTTTGAATGAAACAAGTTTTAAGTAATGTCTTGAGTCTACGGGCGTTAGAATGAATAGTTTACTTCCAGAAGCCCGAAAGTCTGACAAACAGTCTTACCAAGAGGTATCGTATTACCTAGTATCTGGGATGTGGGGGTCAGATAGACAGTTGCTCCATGTAAAATACTGGTTATCAGCTGCATCCGGTTAGACTGGAAGCCGACCCCAACATAGTTGGGAAAGGGCTAGATAGGTGATGATGACGATGAGGTTACTTCCAGACAAGCTTGCACCATCGTCAACTGCATCATCGCTTACCATCAGATGGGATAGTGGTCAAACGAGAGTTTATCAATTATAAACAACTAGCAACCCGCCCTCTCGCACGGGTGCATCATCATCTCGCCGACATATCTAACGTCGAGGTTTCGGTGCTATCAGTGTTATCACAAACCTTCCGGATTAAATGCTCTAAATTATGGTGAATACCACATTAAAATCCATTGTATGGTTTAGAAGTTCTAAGAGGTCACATAGACGCCGCCGCTTACCTACATGGTCCTCACACGATCTGACCAAGTAACTTAAAAGAGACTTTAGCACTGAGTTGCTCTCGCCATTTCTTCTCAGGGGGTGGGTAATCGACTCCATCTTGCTTATTTTTTTCATCTTAATATTATTATAAATAAATAAATAATCATGTATAAAAGTTGACTCCGATAACCTATTTACAGAATAAAACATTTCATTTCAGACAGACACAACTTTATAATATGCATCTAGATACTAATATTATAAATGTGAAAGTAAAATCTGTCTGTCTGACACCTTTTCACGGCTGAACGAATATGTATGATATTTGGCAAGCTGATAGACCACGACGTGGGCTAGTTAGTTAGGACATAAAATACATTGTATCCTAGTAGAAAAACATTCCCGTGTGATAATTTTCGATCTCCACGTGGGTGAAATCTCGGGCAGAAACTTGTTGATTATAAAAAATAACTGATCGGCTAGCCTTTCATTTTCCCAGTTCCAGCATCATCTTTAATCCCTTTTTTTCGCTATATCTTGAGGCTCATTTACAAATTCTTTATACAACCATTTTGCACAACTTGGCCGACATAAAACTGCAGTTTTTGCTTTAACAACCGATCAAAACTTATGTAATCTATCCGAAGAGCGATTGATTACAATCAACAATCACTTGACTGGAACGTAAAGAAAAAATAAGATATATTTTTCTTTCATTAATTTAAATGCGGACGTAGGTATCATGTTTCATGGGGTAATCTCATGCGACGCCGACTATTTCTATACTCACGTTTAGAGTCCGATAACTACTCCGATAACTAACAAACATTCTGAAACAGCAATCCACAATATGATAAAAGGATGAATCGATATGTAAAGCTGCCTTTCATTGTGTCACGGGCAATTTCGGCGCACATATTTAAGGCTAGCTTCTGCCCGCGACTTCGTTCTCGTGAAATTTCTTGTTGCCCCGATCCACCATGTCGCATCTAATCACCTGCCCGCGCTATTACTTCGTATTCGCTTAGCGTTCTTTCTTACTGTTTGCTCGGCTCTTCAGGGCCATAGCGTAATGTTAAATAGCCTATAGCCTTCTTCAAGAATTGGGCTATCAAACTTAAAAATATTTTTTCAAATCCGACTCGTAGTTTTAGAGATTATACCCCCTTCACACAAACTTACAAACAAACAAATTTTACAATATTAGTATAGAAGAAAAAAAAAGGTTGCGTTACTACTTTGGTGACTGTTTTGCTCATATGATATTGTGTTCTATTTACATAGTACACAGCCAGTCATAGTCATCATCCAAAAAAATATTGTGATAACGGCATCTATCATTTAATTGTGACACGTGAAGCAGTTTCGACCATTAGGTTTTATGGTATAAGTGATATAGTTCGCGCCAGGTAAATTGCCACTTTACAAAAGTTGTGATTTATGTTCGGCTTTGAAAGTGTACGATGCGAGCTATGTGAAGAAACAAAGGAAGTCATTTAAACCGCCCGCGAGACAGTCACGCGACCGACGACGTGCACAGTGCGGTCTCCACTATCTATTGTTTTATTTCATGTTACTACCCCTTTTGATAATTCACTTGGTTGTTATTTTGACTTTCGATCTTATGCTCTGCTAGAGTTAGTACGGTTTGTCCCTGACAAAAACGGCGTAATCCATTTCAGCGTGGTAGTAAAATATAATTATAATTAATAACGAGGCGGTCTCACAGCACGGGCTGTTGACTCAGGGGTGAGTCGCAAACTCCGGTGAAACATTGGCTCCACCGTCAAGGTAGCAACACGCACAATGGCCACTATGTTTGCTCGCCTCGGCCATGTTGTGCTGTTGTGTCGTTTTGCTATAGCCATGAGCGATCGCCTCCTAGTGTTGTGGCCAGAAACGTGATTAAATTTACAACGACATCAATATTTTATGCGTGTTTACTGAGTCGTTGCCTATTTATGCTAACTCATTCTTAACTACATCTGTTAACAATTGTTTAATTTCATCATTTAATTTATCAACGTTTTCTCTCGTAAAATCGTCGTCTCTTCGTGAGAAAAGAGAAAGGGCAGCAGATCGATTTTTCGGTTTTGCGAGAAAAGAAAAATGTATTTTATAACCTTACTCCTTTCCTATTATCAAGGAATCGACTATGCTAAGTCTGATATGGATCTAATTATTGCATTAAAAATAAAATATCTTCGCTATGACTAATAAATGATGAAAGGATTTTACTACTATTGTAAATGTTTTACGCACCAATAAAAAACGAGTCGGCTTCTAACACGACTAAGATCGGCTAGAGACCTCTTTATATTTGTAGCAGATTTCACAAAAGGATTTGTTGCCGCCAACCCGCGGCCACAGCGAGGATTTCCGTTGTCACCATTGGCACATCCCGGCTTAATGTAGAAACCCAGATTAATGAGATGAGCCTTGCTATGCCCGCTACCCTGTGCCCGACTCTCTGACTTACATTTTATGAATGACGGTGCGTTTTGTTTGACGTTAAAGAGGGCTATTAAATATCTACTCGTGTCTAAATTTTAAACGACTAACTATTGCATAATTTCCGCCTTCCCCCTATTTTATTGAAAATCATTATAATACATCGCGTGATTGAGTGAAATTATTATTCTAGATATCGAGTAGTATATTCAACACAGCCACGTATAGTCAGAGAGAAGCCATACTGTCCAAGTTATTTGCACGTAAGTTGTGTGTTCAAGTTGCTGTTTTTCTATACATGGCCATTTGTGAACAAGTTAGTTGTTAATAGAATTGGGGACGGAAGTTTTCAATAGGCACGTACAAATTTAACACGTTTCCAATTTCACGTGTTGTATTAAACTGGATTGAGGGATCGAATTATTTAGGGTAGGTTTTCATCGATATCCCTCCCCTTATCGACAGTTTAACTTACCTATTAGAACAAAGTCGCCATAAAGTAAATGTAAAAGTAACTCTTTATTTACTTATACATCTGTCCGTTTTACAAATAACTTGGCAGTTACAGGCTAGATTTTTTAACTCATATATTCTAGGCTCGCGTCTGACCAGTTTTCGTTTTCTTCCTCATCAGAAGGAAATTAATGGCTTTGTTAAAACTCCACAAATCATATTATTTTACAATGTTTCGATTAAAGTAATTTGATAGTTTTTAATTGAGGCTGTTTTTGTGTTGGTTTTTCCGATTTGCTCTGTCCTAGAACTTTTGATATTACCAAACGTGTTTGTTGAATGAGATTTAAACATAGTGCCTAAAGGGTCAAGGTTTTAATAATTTAACTTGAACGTGTGTCATCTACCACATCTACAAATTTTATACTTGGTATACGTATTTATTCAAAACTGTTTTTCTTGCCAACGTTTTTGCTGTATGCATGTGTTTCAATTTCATACATAATCTATTCCCCAATTGTGAAATGAAATTCTAAATGATTTATGTGATTTCATTTCTTATAACGTCGTTTTGGTCACTGACTGTTAGTAGGTAATGCAACGTAGATTTATGTCTATAAAGCAAGACTGTGCATTGTATGCGACTTCCGTAAAATTAATATTGTGGCATTCAACACCAAAGGCGAAGCAGGCAAGGCTTTAACTTTCGCCGTGGGCAACGGTGATTTTATTTTTGTGATAAACTGCCATGGTATTTTAGGGTATCTTCACTCATCACCGACTGCTTCCGTTGTGTTGTTTTGTTGCCCTTCAAGACATTTCGTTTTGCGTAGTTAGGCGACACGAATCAGTGATTGTGACATTTAAAGTTCACACTGATATTTGCAATGGGGTTTGAAGAGCCCCTCGACGATCCATGACGAAGGTGTCGACGGGCTTCTTTTGTGTACCGATTTATTTGGCTCTTTGTATATCATTAGCGTTAACAATACACATTTTTACTAACTGCAACTGCGCACTTGTTAGGTTTGGTTAAAGGCTCACAGACCGTTAAGCCAGGGAATACAATCGCACTAATTCAGTCGCGGCTTCAGATCTGCGCCGCCTAATTAGCTGAGCGTTTGCGCGACTCCCGTGCAGCCGGTCAAAGGATTCGCCGCTCATTACGCGCGTTGCCAACATCCCGGTCAACCTGAAACTGTCTCTGTGCTTTTAACTAACTGCGTTTTATAAAGAGTTGACGACCCAAATTAAAGTTTTGTAAAAGTTTTAGAGCCAAATTTTATTTATGGCAAAAGAAAACTGGCTAGGGCAAGGTAGTCACGGAACAGACACAAGCGGGCAGTGCGATGCGATGTTCGCGGAAGGCGCGATAAGATCGCGTGAGAGGCGGGCACGCGGGTACGCTCTGGCGCGCCGCCCTACAAACAGGGTTGCCTAATAAATATCAAAGAGCTCGAAGATATTACCATTATTGCATTTAATAATATTAAATTTTCTTTTAATAAGAAGTCGAATCTGACGAGATTCGAGTTAGGATAGATTATAATGATATATTAGATAGCCTGGATAGGCCCGTATCATCATCATCATCATCATTTCAGCCGATAGACGTCCACTGCTGGACATAGGCCTCCCCCAAGTGTCGCCACATTGACCGGTCCCGTGCGACTCGCATCCAGCGGATTCCCGCAACCTTCACCAGGTCATCGGTCCACCTAGTGGGAGGCCTTCCAACGCAACGTCTTCCGGTTCGCGGTCGCCACTCCAGAACTTTTCGGCCCCATCGGCCATCCGTTCTGCAAGCAATGTGCCCTGCCCACTGCCACTTAAGTTTGGCAATTCTTCGGGCTACGTCGGTAACCTTGGTTCTCTTGCGGATGTCCTCATTTCTGATTCGATCACGCAAGGAAACTCCGAGCATAGCCCTCTCCATTGCCCTTAGATAATTAGGCCCGTATAGATAATTGCAAATATATGTTTCACCTGCACATACATTATAGGTACATACATTGACAGTACACTGATTTGCCCCCAACAAGCATAAGCCACCACCCTCCTCAAACAAAATAAGGTACTCTGAATTCGCTGAAATTTAGGATTACAAGTCCAGATTTAGAAGTATGACATAGTTTTTACGGCAACCCTGGGCCCGCGCCGCTCTCTGCCGGACGATTCGTCACGCTGCGTTAATGGTCGCGCAGCACGCCACACTTGACTATCTGCTTGCACCGCTATTTTCGTTCTAGTTATCGATTCGTAACAGACAATGCACACTAAAACGATTTATTGTAAAACTTAAAAACTAATCGCTAAGGATTGCAAAAACTTTACAAAACTGAACTGAAAAAGTGTACCTACATTTTAATCGGATCACATGAAAAACTAATTTCTTGTTAGCACGTGGCATTGCATTTCATTTGATAAAAACGAAATCGATGTGCTTTTCTATTACAATATTACATAAGTCAGTCGTGTATAGTTCTGCAACGGTGTTGGCTTTTCAGTAAAAAAAACATAATTTTGTAGCGTCTTTTTAGATATTTGTAAATTGTAAGGTTCTCGCGCAGTTTCGTTATGAAACTATTCTCCGGGGTGAAAACGATGTCGTCGTCCGAATATGACTTTTTTTGTTACGTTTCTAATTGGTGTCAGTTTCAAATATTCCTGCCGCAATTCAAATTGTAGGGTATCCTTTGTCAATCATATAACCAAATGTTGAACAATAAAATGTTATCTGATTCTACTACGACAACTTATCAGTATACCGCCACATATTTAATGGAAGTATAATTGTCTATATAATACCATATTACAATATAATAATAGGAACATTAGTTTATAACTTGAAATGAAACTCAATAGCGAAGCCAAGTCCCCGACGGACGTAAAGATATTATCTTGAAATCGCTGAAATTTAACCTTCCAAATAGAACTTCAATAAGCTGAAATCATACAGTCCAATAATAATTGAAGTGTATGAGAGTTATAGTGTGCATTACTTATCATTTTTCAGTTTTATTGAGAAATAAATATGTAACCACATGTGGTTTGCTGTTGTAACATAATATGTGGGCGTAAACAGACCGGCAGATGGTCGCCGACCGTACAACAGGCATAATGGCACTGATTAAACTTAATTAACTGAAGCCATTTACACGCGGTGGGGATAGGGCGCGTCGTGCTCCCACCGTCACACGTCATGCCGTGCGTGTCGCCACGACGCCGCGCGACGCTCGCGGTACCGCCGTCCAACGCAACGCAATGTAAGGCATCGGTCACTGACATCACTTACAGAATGCTCACTGTTCTTCACGTAATAGTAATGTAACGACGTTTAATGCAGCACTGCCGCCAGCGATAATTATAATTTGTCAAGCCAATTAATATGTTTGTCGACCTTGTGGTTTACAATGCCAATATGCAAACAGCCATAATATAGGTACTGATTTTATTTTTATGTTAAAAAAAAACCTTTTAGTTCATTACAAATGTATCCAGGTCGGACTCACCTAGGGAGTTGGAAAGTTAGGGGGTCGGGCAGCGTTAGTGATGGGATCGGCGTCGGTGGGGCTTCTGCAGCGGCCGCGGGCCGACACGGAGCGGGAGCGTCGCGGGCCGTTCGACGCCGCCCGCGAGATTTATCGCGCGGCCGCACGCAGCTGGCGCATTGCCCATCGCCCTCGCGCCCTTTTATCACCGAGTAAAACACGCCCGTCGCGTTAATTTGTTTGTTCTGACGCGGTCGAGCTAATGAATCGCCCCGAGCTGGACCCGTGTCCACGCGCGACCCGCTCTGAATTAAACGTTTACACCCTTAAATTGGTACGGACCTGCAAATAAATCGTTAATCACGTTATTTGATATTCATTGCTAAGATTTTATTGATGTCCTAACGAACTTTCGTTTTATTTCTAATTTATAACAACTCGTGTCAATGTTTGGGAGGCGCAGGAGCGTAGAGATTGGCGGTTGTCATTCTCTCGAAAACAGACCTAATAATAAGTGAGGCTCAGCAGTGGGGGTGAAGTTGGGCTGTGGATTACTATGAAGTCAAAATACTTCTATGTCTACTATGGCTAGAATTTCAATTTTCGAACATTCTAGTTGAAGCATTCCGTATCTAAATAGTTAATATGTGGAAGAAGAGAAGCAAGATTTGTGATGGAGTTAATTTACAATACATTATTTACGAGGAACTCCCAGATCCATGTATTGTAAATTAACTGTAGAGTGATGGATGTATTATGAAAGCAATTCAGCCTCTCTGTATTTCGACAGACAAACTCGGTTTAAATGTGGCAGCAAAAGTAGGTGATGTCTAATAAATATGTTGAGCGTACTGATTTAGCGCGAGTGAATCAGCATCGCTCAGGTGAGGTCGCATTCCGGCGCGCGCCGCCCTACCTGCGCGCCAGAAATACTCCCGCGCACCGCCCGCCCGAACCAACACTGCTACTCATTTTATTTTCGGCAGACACTCGCTATTTGCACAAGCATTCCTGGATTTGATCGCTTTTGTTATTGCGGAAACTATGTATAACATTACATGACTATTATATTCAAAACGAATTGCTCTTCCTCAGCGTCATAATTACTATTTCTTATTTATTAAAAGCATTAGTCCTTGGCGCACAAGAAGTAAATAAAAAACCTAAAGCACGTATGTGCGCAAAAAGTATAAGTATTAGGTATAAAGTTTTAATTGTATTACCTAGCCTGCTAGATTACGTACATGCATGCAAGCAATTTTCCATCTCGAGCGCAGTTTCCACGATTTTTGAAAATTTGGGGCGTTCATTTGCATTTTTGACATAAATAATGTAAAAAAAGCATTGGTAAATTTTAAATTATGAGTTTGATCTGTAAATAGGTACATATTTAATTCTTTAGCCTATTACCGCTGCTTATTTCACTGTAAACATTTATTTCGTCTTGCCGGGTTCACCACTTAATTAGGTGCTGCTCGTAAAACTGTCTTCCTCATCTTATATTTACCGCGTTTGCCCTTTTTATTATCCGATTACATGGGCCGCGCGGTTTGCAAAGCGTTTTCCTACGCGAGGGGAGCAGTTTCATTTGTTCCTTCAGAAATTACTTCAGACCGTCTCGCACAGAGCGAAACGCGTCCCTTTGTAGAAAGTGAAACGACTCCGTTCAAACAACACGGTAACGTTATAATTAGCTAAGATTATTGTCGCACTCGCTGCTAGTGTCAAATCAGGTAATTAATGTTCACACCGATATGATTGCGGTTGGTCAGGGGCTTATCAGGACGCCCGCTGGGAGATGCTCATGCCGCGGTATACAGATAATGGAACTTCGCTTATTCATTTCATTGCAGACGTGTGTATGTATGTGGTGTGGTTAATAAATAAAGCATTCGCAGTTTAATGTTTGTAATGTAGATGCGAAAATATGAATGCACCTACATTCAAATTTTCTATACATAATATTTGATGATCGGCTGAAGCGATGCGGATGGTGTCGGTCGAGGAATAGCGTGGCGTTGCAATTAGCAGGGCACTCGACGCGTTCCCCGCAAACCATGGCACGGAGTCCACTCGTGTGTCGTCGCGCAAATTAAAACGCGACACTCGACCCGATCGCGTCCTCAAACTGCAATTCGTTCATCGAATGAATCGTTTAACAACTAAGTAAAAAACGACTCGTTTGTAGTAAAGGGTATCGAATTTCATGGACTGATTAAACAACATTCAAATTAGTCTTTAAACTTCAAGAGTGGTGCGTATCTTAACGTATTGTGATACTTTCTACTATCATTCGTGGATATTCGACAGTAGTCGTTCCGGGTAGTCAGAAGCCCGAAACTCTGACAAAACAGTCTTGCCAAGGGTATCGTGTTACCAGTGGGTTGTAGAGGTACCATGTAAAATACTGGTATACAGCTGCATGAGCTGAAATCCGGTTGGATTGGAAGCCAACCCCGATGAGTGCCTACTATATTTGAAATAAATTATTTGACAAAAAGGCTACACAGATCATAATCGTTGTGATACTTTTTAGTTCACTTCATTGATGGCCTATGCTAAAACCAACAGCTAAACGACTCTTCTTTCTAAATGATATTAAATTAACACTTTCCGGGACACCGAACGGAGACGTGATAACCATTAAACTTATATAAATGTTTAACCGTGATCTCAGTGATTCAGTCATAATAATCTGTGAACAAGTTCAAAAGCGCAAAACAATATTATGTTCAAATTGATCCAAATTGGTAGATAAATAAGCTTCGTTGTCCTTCTTGTATAATTGGTTTCGACAAACCAAATACATAATTAAACAAGAGCACTATCTTTTCGAACGGGGCTGTATATAGCAACTTGTTGGGTTGGGCGTAAGACAGTAAGACTAAGAGATTTGTGGTTGGGCCCGGTCGGTTCGGAGGTGTTCCCACGGGCGCGCCTCTTCGTAATTGAGAGCGCCCGCGGGCCGATAATTGTGCTCGCGCGAACCGACCGCGCCTGAACCTTCTCGATGCCGCGTAAATCATGCCCGTTACTCTCCATTACCTCATAATATCAAATTGACTTGCGAGGATTTTTGCCTCATCCTCTGGCTTTTGTTTCTCTGCGAAGTTGTATTTATTTTTAAGATATTGCTTGCAGTAGAATAATTCCCCAAGGAGGTTTAAGAAATGTTGGAAGCTTAATAAAACTTCAATTGAAATCAGATAGGCTAGGTTGTTTTTCTTACAACTAGAATTCCATTTCGTTCTGAGGACCATTGATTTCAACTAAATTCGCTAATTCAAATACCTAAACATATTAAGGGTTCCGTTTTTTCTCTCTTGAGGTAAGGAACCCTAAAAATATGGTATGCTTAAGTACCTACTACATGCAACAATTATAATAATATAAAGTTATGGTGTTAAATTGCCAATGCTAGTTTACTGGGGTTTTTAAAGGCCCTGTTTTGTTCATATTAGGATGTCGAGGGTTACACCACTTGTCACGACAAGGACGTCAATGTAGTAAAGACATGCGAGCTTTTTAAACAAACTTTATTCGTCTATAAAACAGAAAGAAGGTGTGCGATAAAACGATCGCGTGACTTAGCCTCGTGCCGGAGCGTCTGTGAATGCCTTGATTAGACGAGACAACAAAATATAAAAACAACTGTTAAAACTGATGTCTTTTTTCGATTGACTGAAAGCTTACCGTTATCGGCAGCATATCGACTTGATTATGGATATTTAAAGGACGTAATCTGTAAGCTGCATTGAAGTCGTGAATCGTAGTGTGCCAGAGCAGGTGGTACCAAGTGGTTAGCTGGCACTATGAGCTTATCGGCGTGACGTCAGTCCAGGGGCGGTGCCGACGTAGAGGCATGTAGATCGCGAAATTGATTGCATGTTATCTGATGGGGCACGGGTTCTTCGCTAGCGTTTAATACGGGCGTCCGCCGCTAGGCACGCGATCCTTTTGACAGGAGAGCGTCCGTGCCCCAACCCCTTCGAGCGTGGTAATTACCGCCCCACAGCCGTGTGCAGCGGCGATGTCGCGCGCGCTCCTGGATACTACCCGGTAATTACCGCGTACGATCTAACCATATTCGCACTATATTCTTGACTTATTAGCTCAAAGCACCATTTTAATGCATTCAATTCCCGGATCGAGCAGTGAATTTTGAGTTTTTCCACTTGGAAATTCTCTTCAACACAGGAGAATTTCCGGATTTGTGCCCAGTAAGAAATAGGCTCGCCCTCTCTTATGTTATTCCTCAGTCGCATGTGATCATATGAACTTACACACAACATACCTACATATTTGCCATTTTTTTGGTGTACCTATACATATACAACTGCCATTACTACCAGAAACTGGCACTATAATCAGGTATCTTTAGCCATACTAGACAAAAAACGTGCAGAGACGATCTTGGCTGCAGTACATACCAGGTCATCTTTACCAAAATCTGTATTTTCATTGGATTTGCCGAGAGGATGTTGTATTGCAACTAAACAAGTGAGGACTAACTAAGTAAATCGCTTGTAAAAGTACCCAGTACCAGTACCCTGTCTTTGTAGTCGCACAGTCGGGTAAAAATAGGAATTTATCGGGAACAGCGTCTTTGGTGGATAGACTGTGTCGTATCAGACTCCGAAAATATGCCCCAAGACCAGGACACAGAAAGTCTTTAAGGTTGCGCTAACAATCAGAGTCTAGATGACAATTCATGGCAAACTGCAGCAAGTATTCCAATATCTATAGTGCATTGCATACACCTACTTGCATACCCGTAACCTAATAGCGATTAAAAAATTGTGACCGCTGTTTCAGAAATAAAAAATTGCTCTACAACAATCTTCAACATCAGAAACATATTCATCGAACAAAAATAAGATATTTTTTGGTTTTCCTTTTGATCATTAGTTGAAGTGTCGATGTTGCGACACGAATTTAAAGGTTTGTTAAGTTTGGGAGGGTGAGTGCGGTTCTCTCGCAATTTGATTGGCGGTAGCGAGCGCGGGCGGGCCGAGCGGAGACTCGTGGCCGTGGCGCGTCCGAGTTGCGCTAATTGCCCCGCGCAATATAGAAACAATGACAAAACTTAGGAGCGCTTCGGCCGTCGCCGACCCTCGACGTCTCGCTCTTTTATTTAAAATTCACTTACCCGCCTCGCAGATTGTTATTCAGCCAAGTTGCGTCAGACGTTATGGAAACAAGAATAAACTTAATTACATTCCTATTTTAAGTATAACTTTACACAATTATTAAAACAAAGCTCCGTTAAAATGTTTTTTTCTTGAAATGAAGCATTCGATAGGCTAGTACTTAAAGTCAAAACACAGCACAGGCTGATTACCTTAGTAAACATCCACATAGAGAGGCGGGGTGGGGGGTAGTCGCGGTAATTGATTGTGACATTTGATGGACATATACCAAGCGAATACTGAGCCACTAGGGACTACATTTAACTAACATCGACTCCACATGCGCGTTATGTAGATACGAAGCTAGTGTAGATGTGGACTGTCTAATTATTATGCTAGTACCAAAATAAATGGTTACAACAACATTGTTGCAGTAAAAATAGGTAGTTACTAAAACAATATAAAATAAAACACACTGTTATGGTTTTGGTAATTGGTGAAAGTTTAACAATAATGAAAAATGTTTATTCACTTACAATAATAATTAAATAGGAACTCCTGATTTTATGATGATTGGCTCGTACTTGGTCAGTGTTGTTGACATGGCCACAAAACAAACTCACCTAGCCTTACCTCTGTAAACTAAGCCCGCCCTAAACTTTTAAGGTACGTCTAATAACGCAAGCAATTTGTGGGTCTCCCCTTGTTTGCATTCTTGCTTTACCTACTAAGGTGATTTGATGATTTTGACTTATTCAACTTGTTGGGATTGTGTTGACCCTAGTGGAACAGTCGACTCCGCTTTCAAGAATTATTAATGATTTACATCCAGATTTGTAACATTTGCACAGCGTCTTTCGTGCAATTTTAAAGCAACCTTTGTGCGGCCTACCTCAGTGCAAAATATTTAAGCAATATTATGTTTATAAATTTCGTCTGGTCCATTTTCAAGAGTCACTTATAAAAAATAAATCAATGAGTATAAACGGGCAGCGGCACATCGTGGCGATATTAAAGCTCGGTTTCACTGCCATCGAGTGAAACTACGAACATTTCTCTCGCGAAAGCCACGTTACCAGTCTGCTATGTACTCTCAGCCGCATATAGGATATATGACTTAAAGTATTATTAGACTAAGTAAGTGCCTAAATAAAATAACACCTGCGGTCGCGGCCTTGTTTAAAAGGTATTTTCGAAGCCAAATGGCAAAAAACGGAACCCTTATGGATTCGTCATGTCTGTCTGTCTGTCCGTCCGTATGTCACAACCACTTTTTTCCGAAACTATAAGAACTATACTGTTGAAACTTGGTAAGTAGATGTATTCTGTGAACCGCATTAAGATTTCCACACAAAAATAGAAAAAAAAAACAATAAATTTTGGGGGTTCCCCATACTTAGAACTGATACTCAAAATATTTTTTTCATCAAACCCATACGTGTGTAGTATCTATGGATAGGTCTTCAAAAATGATATTGAGGTTTCATATCATTTTTTTCTAAACTGAATAGTTTGCGCGAGAGACACTTCCAAAGTGGTAAAATGTGCCCCCCCCCCCCCCTGTAACTTCTAAAATAAGAGAATGATAAAACTAAAAAAAATATATGATGTACTTTACCATGCAAACTTCCACCGAAAATTGGTTTGAACGAGATCTAGTAAGTAGTTTTTTTTTAATACGTTATAAATCATAAACCGCAATTTGCTGTTACGGAACCCATCATGGGCTAGTCCGACTCGCACTTGGCCGCTTTTTTTGTATTGGTAAAATATTTAAGTACTCCTAATTTTTAGTCAACTTAATGACGCAAACGACAGAGCTGTCCAAAATATCATCTACGAGAAGATAATCAAATATTCTCAGTTGATTAGAACACTGTTTTTGTTAAGACTATAAGTCTAGATATTAATATTGTTCCCTAATCGGGGTCTTAATTTTCCATGTTTTAAATGTAAGGCAGTGGTCCAATAAGACAAAAGCCTTAAAGCATAACTCAATAAAAATGAATGAGCGAAGATGAATTTCTGATGTAGTAGCAGTCGTAATTTTAGTAGCGGCATATAAAGATAATGGTACATATGAGAGGTCGCAGTTATTGCTAAGTGATATTGATTGCCAGTGGTGAGGTCGCGCGTTCGCTCTCTGGAAGAGCACGCGAGGTGAGAGAGATGTTTTTATTCGTCCGACACGTCCACGGCCGCTCGTCTCGACGATGTGTCGTCCTCCCACGGGACACTGGCCTTACTTCCGAACGGAGATATTTATAGCCGCCCCAGAAGCCGCTGTTACCTAATGTAACGTTTTATGGTGGCCCTTATTACGGTTACCAGGCCTGTCTATACCTTGCATTCGTACTTCTACTCTGAAATTTTATTTATTCAATCGATCCGGATAAATATTGAGTTTTGTTTCCCTACTAAAATAAGAAGTGATAGTGCTACATAGCCTTTCTCCAAATAGCAAGCAGCGGTCACTAGCGGCTCGCAAAAATGCCATGTCGAAGATATTCTTTGCAGCAATCGTAAATTGGGCAGGTCCCCGGGGTACGCCACGGCCGCCTCCAGTGCCGCATACGCTAATCGTAGGCGGCCACCCGCCGCGCCGCCGCCGCCTGTGCTCGCGCCTCGCTTTCCTCTGTGTGCCGCGTCGTAATGGCCGCGAGAAAGCCTCTTTTGTTACGCTAGCGATTTGTTATATCTCGCCGCGCTTTTCCGAGATATACCTGCTTTGACTCGCGTAATTGTTCTTTCGAATCGGTGGTTTTGTTGTGTATAAAATGCTTTGTCACATAAATCTGTTAAGTAGCCCTTTATAGTCGGTATATACTTGGTTTCATTGTTAATAATCCACATTCATTAGCATGCCGCTGAATCGATTTAGACATGAGTCATCTCGTTTTCCTTTTAAGAAAATAAATTAAGTAAGTTAAGAATGCCTTAAAAAATGAGATTTCTATTTGCACAGACAAATTAATAAAGTCTGTAGTTGGTGGTCATGACAGCTTGAGTTAGCTCAAGTATATTATGTGTTAGGTGCGAAGCCGTACTCGCCACGCTCGGCTGCGTCCCCGGCCGTTCAACTTGCTGTTGTGCTCGGTTTGCAGTTTGCTGCTCGAGAACCATCACTTCCTACATTCCGCTAACAACACATGTTGCTACTCGTAACAGTACTCCAAGATAATTGTTAATTTCTCTCAAGTTAAAGAAAAGAGAAATCTTGCATTAATATTACGGCCACATTAATGAACTTGATTCGTGCGTACAAACGTATAATTTATTAATTAGTTAAAAAATAAACCGGATTCTTACACCATCATTATCATGCTTGCATCGCTGTGACATTGTTGTCTTGTTGGCGATGGAACTACAGGCAGCTTTGTACTTAAGGGCGGGCGGCAACGCATTCCCGAAAGTCGAAGAATGCTTGCATATGCATAAGTCGCGGTATCCACTTTATATCAGAAAGATGATTTTTATTTGATAAAGATTAATACTAGATGCTCAAAATGCCTTCATATGTATGTATACTTTGACAGTTGGAGAGATACCAGTTTCTGAATAAAAAAAGGTCGTAAGGCGAAAAAAAGACCAAAATTGAATTCATTGAAGAATTGTTTAAGTGCGTTACCTTACAAAGTTACAATGTACTAAAACGTATAAGTTTTAATTGAATTTTATAACTGTATTTTCGTTTATAACATAAATTAAACAAGGAGTAGGTAATGAGGACTAATTTAGCGTCTGTGAAAACTCAATGAACTGAAAATATTTTTCTCTTTACCATGCATGCATAATTGCATGGTAAAGACAAACAGCATAAGTTAAGCGTTATTTTGACGTAATGTAAGATTAAAATACTGGTAAAATAATTATTCGCAAATATTCCAATAGAACAAACACATTTTAAGAGATTTATTCAAATACTAGCTGCGCCCCGCGGTTTCACCCGCATAAGATTCGATCCTGTGGGAATATAGGGATAAAAAGTATCCTGTGTTAATCCTGGTTATAAACTATTTGGGTGCCAAATTTCATCCAAATCCATTCAGTAGTTTTTGCGTGAAAGAGTAACAAACATCCATCCATCCATCCATACAAACTTTCACGTTTATAATATTAGTAGGATTTACCATTGATTCTTTTCGCAAATTCGTTCACTACCTCTTCATTATAAGTTGAAGTATGTTAACATTATATTGCTTCGAACTGTCAAGTCCACTGCACCAACACTATTAAAAGAAAAACTTAATTACAAGAAAGGTCTTTCAAATGATAAGTAACATATATTTACTAAAACTTTAATTTTCTTAGGATCGTACTTGACCCCCTAAATAAATCTAACAAATATTTGCCTAGATCTAGAGAAAAGCGTCTGGGAAAGACGGACAAGAAGTGATCTTATTTATAAGGGATCCGTTTTTTCCTTATAAGGACGGTAATATAAAACAAGTATGTTTTCAAAATCGCGTATCCTAAGTAATTCAGATGTTTATTTGTTACAAAATAAATTCTTCTTTTAAAAAAAAGAAACCCATCAAATTTCTTACAACTTCGCACCTAGCCAAATAATGATATAGCCCCGTGACATACTTTGCTGTGTGACAATTTTCGCCGTAAGGGGTTGTTCTCTACCTTACGATGACTCGGCGACCGCTCGTTACTGTCTCACCTGTCCTACACGAACCACCCCCTACACAGGCTTGATGTT
Source organism: Apamea monoglypha (assembly GCA_911387795.2). Taxonomy (NCBI): domain Eukaryota; kingdom Metazoa; phylum Arthropoda; class Insecta; order Lepidoptera; family Noctuidae; genus Apamea; species Apamea monoglypha. The sequence goes on from OU426916.1 coordinate 14,713,311, forward strand.
TCCACTAATGATCTCGTGTCAACACATATTTTTAATAAACCTAGCCATGGTAAATATTTGTTTTTCTGCTTAGCAATCTAATCCTGTAACGCAATGCATAATGACTAATTACTTAGCCGCCTCTGTATGCACGCAACAACACAGTATCTGCAGCTTTTTTTTTACATTGTGGTAGCAAATATGCATATGATGTAAATAGACTTTTTACTTCGGCGCCACTATTCATCCCAGTTCATTGTTCTTCGAAATTGCTCTCCGCTGAGAATAGTGCTTTTGGGTCTAGCTGTTAGTTGCCTTTTTTCACCGACAATGTGTGTACCTAAACAATCTAAAGATATTTTCACTGCGTGGCTTTTAATAAACTTCGTGAGATAATAGAGTTACTCTATTTCTAATACATGCACATATGTGAGAAAATACCACAGAAACCAGTTTTTCATAGCTCACATAAAATCACGATTTTTTCTAAAACATAAACTATAGAACAACACGTGTCAAATCATTATTACATACTCTTGCTCTTTCCACATTGATATATCTGAGGAGCCTGCTTTATTGTAATCATTTCCTTCGCCCGATAAAGTAGTCAGTTGAGGGTTTGGACAAAGTTTTTCGATTTTCGCATTGCTATTTTATTTTATTACAGAGACATCAAAGCATATAAGCATGAAAGGTTTTCTTTTAAATACAGGCTACAACAAACTTTTCACGATGTACACACGCAGAAGTAAATATTATATTCAAGAATACGTTTTCGGTGTTGGTTTTACATGTTATAAAGTGCATATTTTGCGATCAGCAGTTTTATCTGCAGTCGCAAATAGATAGCCGATAGAATGATAAAGTGTGTTTAGCTGTATCTAGTTGTTTACTCGACAGCGGTAAAAGGTTTGCGAGTCCCTCGCGGCGCGGGGCCGCTTGTTTTCATTTCGTTATTTACTTTTAATTTGGCAGCAAGCGGATGATGCGGTGGGTGGGGGCGTGTCGTGTGAATAATTGAGCCGACACAGAGTCGAGTGTCGGACCGGCCGTGCACTCGGCGGAGGTGGCCTGGTCGCGGTCAAAAGTCATTGTAAACGTGACACAAATCGACAACATTTCATTCAATCAAAAAAATATCTTAAATGAAATCACATCCAAAAATAACACACCTATTTTAAATTATTTACAAAAAATATCGTGTTTATTTAAAAGAACATCTTAGAAATTCATTCAATACTAAACTGACTGAGGGCCGGCGCCCACTGGCAGCACGGCACGGCAAGTGATTTTTATGCGACTAATAGAAAATATAACTTAAATGTATGATAATAAAATTGAAATTTCATCGGCAGCAATGATGCCGCGGTATCCTTAGGCATGCCGCGACGTCCTTTGGCATCATCATTGAAATTTCAATTTTATTGTCATACATTTAAGTTATATGTATTTCTATTCGTCGCATAAAAATCCCTTGCCGTGCCGTGCCGCCGGTGGGCGCCGGCCCTTAAACGCCCTATTGTATGAAACTGTATAATTGCCGTAGATCATTCCGATGACATAAATGTCTTTATGCTATGAAGTGAGTCATTAACTGTGAAAGGGCTTTCACAGTTATTTTACCTCTGACGGCAGCAACTCAACAGCAACCTTATTCCAACAAAAAATAACATTACTGTGATTTTGACAGAAGAATCTGATAAAATAACTGTGATAGGACTGTTAATTTGTTAAAACTTAAAAAGAAATAACCCCCAATTATTTTGTTTTTTTAAATAACCGTTATAAAACCAAGCTTAATCATTTTTATTACGACGTGTTATGCAGTGTCAACGGGCATACTAAATTTCAAAACGACACAAGTAAACGTCGAAGAGTGGTCCCGTGCAACCCGGTTACAACATCAGGTCATCTGTACCAAATAAAATATTTTGCCATTGTAACGTTACATCTATGCGTAAAGTTTTAATTTGACAAGCCAAGAGGGAAATGTCCCAAAATGGCTCACAGGATTACATAATAAAAACAACTACTAAAAAGCTATAGGTAAATATAAAACACAATGATTAATAATGTTTAAATAATATCTTTCTCGTTAACGTTTTACGTTACTGTATCGCATTGCATTTCCAATTGTTGGGACCAAAGAATTACAAAGTTCATTTAAAATGCTTCATTTGAAAATGCCGAGGAAAAGAAAGTTAATTACGTTCGCTAGAATGACAATCGCTGTCCGGACTGCTTCCTAAAATCCTTTGAATTGTGAAATAATTGATGATACAGATTTCTTCCATTTGTGTTTGTGCTTATTACTACTACTTGTGGTTGTTCATTATTTGTATACCAATTAAGAATATAACACGTTTAATAACATTAAAGTCAAGTATCTACTTAAATATTTTTACTTTGGAGGAACAAGCGGAATACAACATTTTGTCGGTTTTTTGTGTCCCAATAAATCCACAAATGGGAATCACTAGTTTCTGTCTCTTTTCAGTGTTTATTATTACAACATACCATATTACTATAACAAGTATAAAATTAAGTATACAATTTTTTTTATTTCGCTGAAAGTACTGAAAAATTATAAACATTTCGAAAAAGCTCAAGGATCGTTAGGGTGCAAATCTCAACATATTATCATGTCGCGTAACAAAGAAAGAATATTTTTTCCACACATTTTTCTGATTTGTAACATCATCTTGTTTATAAGCGTTGTATGTAAATGAAAACCGCGTTTTCGAGGTCGGGGGTGCGACGACGACGTGGCTCGCGTGCTGTAAAACATTAGGTCGCTGACTAGGAGTTCACGGGGGGCTGGCTTATTGTCTCGCGTCTATTAATACCAGTGTTTATGGCAAATTAATTTCTGCGGCATACACATTCTACTTCTTAGATGTGCCGCTACCTGAACTATTCATAGACGTTTTTGCGGTCCTTTTCACCTAACTTTATTCGTCTTTCTTTTCAATTTCATCCTTTTGTATTATTCTTTGGGTAAAACAACATTTTTAAGTGTAACGCTTTCCTGAACGGCATAGGACCGACTGGTAGAATCGAAATATTTTTCCAAGTTTTATCATTGCTTCGAAATATCTCTAGGGAACAGTCTTATAAATTGGATTCAACTTTGAATCACGCACTTCGATGACATTTTCTTTTGCAGAGTTTTGTTTTGGGAAAAGTTATTTAAAGAAATATCCTAATTATAGCTAAGGTTTGTTCCTGCGAGTTCAAACCAAGTTGTCTATGGGCCGTTAATTATTGAGAGTTCGTTAATTGTTTGGAAGTCGGTGTTGTTTAGAGACGGAATGTTTGAATTATTGAAAGAAGGAGGGGCTTTAGAATATTGGTCACGTGGCGAATAGAACGACGCCTCGTGCATCGCAAACTCGCTTGAACTCATTTTCAGGACCTTATTCAATGGTCCCTATTGTCTTGCGTTAATTGCTTACCGTTTAACGACTGTTTTCTTCACAACGAGTGCTTCAAAAGAATGTTCGTTCTTATTGGTATCGCCTATACCTACTTAAGTAATCCATTCCAATGTATGAGGTATATTCGAATAGACTTACCTGTATATTTGTAAACATATTGTTATGTGGGAACTGGATCCGGTTGTCACTATATTTGAGAGTTGGAAAAGTGGGACGAAAGTAGTCTGCAAAGCTTTGTGGATGCAGGGCGACCGCTGCAGCAACGGTGTTTGTTGACGAGTCTGTAGGCGGCGCGAGAGGGGCGCGGGTGGCGCGGCCCGCGGCAGGTGCGCGCCGCGCCAGTTCCGCGACTCTCGCCGCTCGGATGCCACGTACCTCGCGAGAGACATGTAGCTCCGACCCGAGCTTGACGGCTGTGAAGTGACTTCAGTGTTGTGTTTTGAAACTTGAAGTGACGATACTGTTAGTACTATGGTGGTCTTAGAGGGCGGCGGGGCCCTGCTCGAGCCGGCGCTCGCGCTGGACGGTGCGGCTGCCGCATGCCTAGAGCGCGCTTATGCTCAGGCGGATGTTTCGCTAAAACTTTTACCAAAACGTTATATCAATTTACATCAGTGGTTGTCGCCAGTGACGACGTCTGTCACGGCCGCCGCTGCTGCTGGAAAAGATCTTAAGCTGCAAATTGTAAGAGCTTTTTCTTTTAAGTTATTAATGTATCATTGTTTATTTACCAGAACGACGACATTGTTTATTTACTATCTAAGAGGAGTTTGTTAATTTGGTTTCCTATAAAGAGGTTGTTATTAACGAATCTGTTCTAAATCTTCCAACTATTTTTGCAATGTGACCTTTGACATTCAAAAAGTGTGGAGCTTTTAATGCAAATAATGTAACCGTTTTGAGTTGGGCTTTTTCCATCTATCACGTACGTTTATGTGAATTTCACAAAACAAAATATATAACATACCTAGATATTTTAAAGCCTTAGTTTGTTTACTTGTTTTAATTATAAATGCTACTTATCATAATCATGTAGACATAACCTAGTCCTGACTGTCTTGAGTATCGTCAATCGCGAATCTTCTTTAACACAAACTAAACTTCGGGCACAAAAAAAAAATATAATGGAGAGCCCAACCAAGCGCCGCTTTAATCACAAGTTTGTCTGAGATAGGTTTGTTTGTAAACAAAGTTAATCATTGTCAGAGGGTTAAATATAGGTAGGTAACGTGAAGCAAGGTATTGTATTGAATAAATTATCTTGTACTCATAGACTAGACATTAATTGTTATCTAAATACTAGCAGCCATTATTATTCATATTTAGGCTTTTTGAATACATAAAGTTATCCTCACCTTTTTGAAATTGATTATAAAAATTAAGAATCTCAACGTCTTATTAAAAAAAAAATATATTACTCCAATGATTGTGTCTAAGTAAATAGCTCAACTTAGTGCACTAATTTACCTGTAAAATACCTTTACCATATACCTAGTCCGTGCCTATAAATAGCCAAATACAGCACTTTTGTAGTACAGTTATCATTTTTAAGCCTGCCTGATAGTTATATGTATAAGTAACGTATCCTATTGAAGTCGCGAGCAATAAATCATTTTCAAAAAAACCTCGTCGACACTGAGTTTCACATATTAATTGATCGATGACCGAAATTTGGAAATGCGCCTCGTTCCGTCTTTGCATTTAGGTACTGTAGAAAAATAACATTTTCCAACAGTTGAATTAAACTTCAACCAAAAGATATGTTGTTACTTTCAGTCGCTGTTAAATGCAATCAGCTGATTCAACAAAGTAACAGTTAAAAAACTGATCCATACCCGTCTAATTATTATTTATCAAAAACTTTTACATGAGCTGATTGAGAAAAATGTATGAGCATTTTTTTATTTGTTTTTCCCGTAAAAGAAAACGATATATTTTGTACACAGTACACATTTTGTGCACAGTGAAAACTAAAATAGTATATTATACAAAAGTTTTGAGAATTGTATGATTGAAAAGCTCTCAATACTCAAAACTCAAATCTTTATTGCATTCCATAGGTGTCATAGATGATATATACAAGTTAAAAGATCAATATGGACCCTGTCGGGCACAGCAGCTCTATGTATCACTCATATCGTGGTGAAAACATCGACGCTAATAATTTGTCATAAGTAGTTATATCTTATTCTATTCTGTTATTAAATTGATTTAGCCCAGTAGGTGACCACTCTAATTGCGTATTCAGTAGGCCAGTGGCCTGGTTGAGGTCCACTACGACGCAGCTGTATTTTATTGGTATTGATAGCATATTCGTTAGCGAGTTGAAGGCGTTGAAGCTTAACATATCATGCCTAGCATGCTCCATTGCTTTAAAACTAAATTATCCCAGATCGGGTAAAATTAAAAATACTTTTTTCCTTCTTGGTAGTCAGTGGTACTATGTTGTCATTGTATTATTGGAACTTATTGTGAAAACTAATATGAGCTTAAACGCTTTAAGATGATTGTCAAGCATTTACACTAACACCTTTCCGTTTTGTCTATTCATAAATTAAGCTGGGTGTAACGTTGCTTACTAAACAGTCGTAGATTATTACACCGTATGATTGTGAACACCGTTATATAATCTATCTCGCGAGATTAGAAAACCATCGTAAAATTGTGAACTGCCAAACATGGATAGATTATAAACTACCGAAAATTAATATATTGTTAACAGTATGGGTTCACAATTTATCGACAGTTTACAATCTTACGAGATAGATTATAAACTAACGATGTTCATAATCATACGGTGACAGATACATGTCATAGATATAACGGATTAATAATTGACGTAACTTTTCCCCCTTTTCTTTCTTAGCGTGTCGATGGCAATGTTTTTTATTTCAATTTGTTTGGCGTAAAATTCAGTGACGCGAATACAGTTTGAGGCTTTTAAGCCTCTGGGGCATAGGGTTACCTATAGTTGTGCATTAGGTGACGTGGGTTATCCTGTAGCTTCGCCCTCTCGATGCGGTTTGCTATTACAGTCCTGTGAATTTCTGGATACAGCTTTTAAACCGGGGTCGATTTTAAGTAATCCGTATTAATAAAATTCATTTATTTCGGGTAACTAGGCCCATAGGAGACAATTTACAAAACATTTCACACTAATAATATACTATAACATGTAGAATAAAATAATAATAAGAATAAAATAAATTCATAATAAATGAGAAAAAAAAACAATAATATCAAAGGCGCTAATCACAGGGGTAGGGGTTAATCATAGGCGCTGTTTCCATTAATTAAACATAGAATGATCGGTCCCTTACTGGACAAGCATATTCACCAGCGGAGAGACGAAGCACTATTCCAACGGCCTCAAAAACTCACAATGGAAAGCCCATTGCAACGTTTGTAAATTAGTGGTTTTGGCTCCCCAAATGTTCCTATTGTTAATGACGTATCCTATTACTTAACTGTTTTTCCGACAGTGTCGGATCAGAATAGATTCAGTTCCAGTGCACATATGGCTGTTGGCACCGCGACCATGATTGCGCCATCATGGTGTTCCAGTGTAAAATAGAGCTAAGAACTGCTGACCATGTAATGTGAACTTATTTATTATGACATAAATGATGACACATCACAAATAATAATACGTACTGATGACACACTGAGCTGACGCTGACCGTAGTGAACTCAATTGCACTTGGAGGAAAAGTGTCACTTGTAAAAAGCTTCACTACCTCAAAGTAACAAGTAATAACATTTGGAGTCATAATTACTTTCATCAAATGGATGCCTGTGAAAGAGTTTTTGGAAACTCATTACGTAACTCTACTCAGGACGCAAAGATTAATTGCACAGGATTAAAAAAAAGATATACGTAGGATTTGAGGATTATTTATTTATTATGACATGGTTATGTGACATGTATAGATAACTAAAAAAATGAGATACATAGTACCCAGTGTAGCCAACTAGACACTGTTGATGTAGCCGCGATTCGCGCGAGTCCAACGCAGACGCGCGCCGCCGGCCATATCTCAACGCCCGATCTCTCCGTATTCATCGCTGCGCCCGGAAATCGCTAAAAGTAGAGATACTCCGACCAACCGCCTTACCTCCTAGCTTTTTGAGAGTTCACATTTACCGTCGAAAACTTACATTACACAAATTGGATAGTCTTTGTATTTCAATGTTATTCATAGCGGCTCCCTTGTAAGAACACCGGTGAAGTAAAATTCGACTAATAGATAACTGGAGAGATTTTAGATAGAAATTAAACCTTGTAGCGCATTCGAGAAAATCAAATGTGTTCGGTGTAGCTTGTCTACGATTCTACGGCTACGGCGTAGGCAGGGTGTGCGTACAAGTTGGTTCTCCGCAGCGCTCGTTTATTTGCGACTTCCTAGCTCTTTTGTTATGCTCTGTCGCCTGTGTCTGCTTTGAAAAATTGTAATGCAGCGGCATTGTAGACGCGAGCTGCTGCGATTGTGCACGTAAACGACGACCTATCTACTTATACCACACCCTCAAATTTATGTTCTCGAGAGTCACTGTGATATAAATGTCACACGATATAATGCCATTGGCTTCGTGTGAGAACGCACTGGGCCTTGTAGAGTATTTATTTGTTATTCGAACTGAAATTGATAATTTAATAAATATTTATGTGTAGGTAATAAATATTTATATTAGTTGGATCATAATATTAGTTAATTAAATACCCACTTATTTCTATCAGACCTTTAGTCATCCATCCCATCAGTATTTTTGATCTTTACTTTGTATACAAGGTAAAGATTAAGAATTGTTCATTCAGATATGTTTCATAAGGAGCAGAAAGGACAGAACAAACTGTTTCGTTAAATACCTTTAATTATTAACAAAATATATAATAAATTGTCAACATCGTTACAACGTCCGGGTAGGACAGCGGATATAGATTTGCAAAAACTGATTTTTGTGACATTTGACGTTGAATATCTTAAGACGCTGACACGAGATTTTACGAGACTTGAGACAACTTTTAGAATGCCAAAATAAAGGTTTATATCTAATTCCGTGGTTAACCCTCTTTTTTTGCTAAAGTAACTGTACTCAAAATACCTAAATAGTAAATATGCGTAACAAATATCAATTAAAAAACTTGCTATTTGCATGATAAACTCGTTACCTAGAAATAAATAACATTAAATATCAATAAAAGTCATTCATATGTACGCAGTATTAACCCATTAAACATACATATTTGACGTGGTATAGATACAGAGCTACATCATTTCATTATTTAACGTGTAAAAAGTTTGATAGCGTTAATTTACATTAGGCCGTGTGTAGCGTGTGTACATACATATGTGCAGGCGCTACGAAGTACACAAAGACGGTGTAGCGAAGGCGAGGGCGGGCGGAGCACGAGCTGCGGAATACATTAGCCGCCACCAGCGGTGTCGGCGTCCGTACGCCATAATATATTTCACTAGCGGTCATTTTCGACAATTAACCACATAAAATAAGTGAAATTATGCATGCGGCCGACGACGGCGTATATCACGTCCAGTTACGGGCCACGATACCTAACTACATTCATTATTCAAAGAAATGTTTCGCTCGACCAGGTCGCGTCCGGAAGCGCCGGCTCTGTTCGTGTGATTGATGGAGACCTCTTTATTTTTACAATCTTTTTGTGTTTAATGCAGTGTTTGTTCATAAACAATAAGTTGCTTGCTTGTTTCATCTTTTGACAGCAGGACATTGCAGGCGTTGTTCTGTACCAAACGCTATTGTTAGGCAACGTGAACATCCATTACATTATAACATTAAATTTTAACGTCGTGTTGAGAATAGGTAGGTACTCCTTCATTCGTCTAGTGTCTGCAAAATGAACACAGTCATGTAGGAACTTACATTCCCTGCATGCGAAAGTCCTAAATACCTTTTCATATAAGCCTTTACTTCAACCGGACCTCTCAAACCGTCGGATTCATTTTCTCTTGCAATTTCCTACAATTTCCGGACAGCGTTTGGCACGTTGATGTGCTGGAAAATTATTTTCATGTAAATCTTGCTTGTGCCTATACTCCGCACATGATAAAGGTAGACACGGTGAGGATCACTTATAGGTTATACAGATGTTAATAAAAATTATCATTACATAAAATATTACTGCAAGACGTGTTATTTTTTGTACTTAAATTATAAAATTGAACGGTGTTTCAAGTTCAAGCACGAGATCAACGTCCTGCTGTGAGTCGGCGTCGCGGCCCGATTGCGTAACGCAACTAGGCCGCGCTCGACGCGCATGCATGCCTCGTGCGTGAGCCTCCGTCGCTTCTCGCTGTTTGACTTGCTATCGAACAAACTTGTTCACTCATTTACATTAGATTGATCGGTTTTACATACTAGATTCGCCACTCGTGCTGGATGTTTGAAGTTGGTACATTCTTTATCTTGTTATTAATTCCTTCTTAGTAATTTCGTTTCAAGAATTCATAATTTTATAGCTCTCAAAACCTTGAATAAGAAATATTATGAGACAAAAATAAAATCACTGATGTATTTATAATATCATTGACACATGATTCCTGTGAGCCAGAATGGCCTGCACAATAGCCCACATATGATTGGTGCTCCCGCAAGGATCACCTTGAGGTGTGCGTGAGTCAGCAGACGGCACGATCGCACCGGTGTGACGGCAGCAGGTCGAGAATAGCGTGCGGTCTATTTAGGACTCCTCTCTGTTTGTTTGCCAGCGAAATGTGTCATTGTTAACTAATTTAAGTAACAACCACTGCCAGCTGTTACGACACCGATGTGTAGATGCGGTTCACAGGCGAACTTCGACATGCTTATTAATCACCTTGCGATTCTAAGACTAATCATGTGCTAATTACTCAGGCGATCAATATTAGAAACAAAACATCTCCATCCATTAACACCTAACATTCAAGTTACATACGAGTCCAATGATTCACGAGCTTTGGTAACGGTAAATTTTTCGGCTGGTTTTATTGCTTCCTCATGCTCACCCAAAAATGTATTTTATACGTAGCCATTCCGTAACAATTTGCGTATTTAAGTGTTCCATACATATTAGGTAAACTTGTGAGCAATAAATGTGACAGTCTACTTCTTTGATTAAAGTTTTCTTACTTTTCCTCATTTAAATAAGCAATCTATATGCACAGAACGTTAGTGCCCATAACGAGCTCAATAATGAAACTCTTTAATTTTTTAGTGAGGTAGGCCAAGCTAATAATTTATTAATTAATATGAGTACCGTCCGCGCTGTCATTTCGATAACCAGCGACATTATCGCTGGAGAGTTACGTAAACATCAGAATGTAAAACACGATACCGTTTAGCCAGTTAATTAATTGCCGTGACCGGGACTCTGGAGCGGAGAGCGAGCGGCGGTCGTCGCGAGCTTGTTATGGAAATAATGAGTGCGACCGCTGCGCAGCCAGCCACCCGCCTCTGCACAAGTTGCTCCGCGCTTCCGAGCCTACCTCCACTTTTATTGTTACCATCGGATCCTAGATGTTTTACGAGTTTCTCCGACTACGCGGAATTATTACCCGTGTTTACCACAACAGCATTTTTATCTGTGGGTATATTTTATATTGGTGATTTTTCACGTAATTAACGTGATTTAAATAATTATTAATTATAAAATAATAATTATTTTCTGAGATGAACTTCAGGTCGAAAACTGAAAAGAACTTCAGCCAAGTGGTCAATCCTAGCTCTGACTGATTTTAGTGAAAACTAAAATAACAGTTTTAGTTTTTAGGGTTGCATGGTCCGAAACGCACTTGGCCGGTTTTTAGAAAAGCGTTTAATATCAGCCTGTATTATTGTACCGAGCGATAACTTTACTGATGCGACTCAAATACTACAAAATCAAGCTTATGATCTTCAAGCGCTGTTCTATTTAACGAAGTTTCAGATCAGGACATGACTCCCTGATCTGATATGTTTTCCTGTCTATTAAAAGTAAATAAAAAAATCGCAGATTTATGTTCTTGTATTTCAAACAATATTACAAATCTATAGCTTTGCCTCTTGTTGCTAAAATATAAAAATCTGTCTGAGAAAATGAGACGTGAAACGTTACGATATGGCGAGCCCGTGGGGTTGCATACACGAGGGCTTATTAAGTTATGCTTATAGTGCTTGCATTGCATACGTTTACGTATCACCCTTATTCATACATACATGTAGAGTATTGTAGAGCAATGCATGTACACCGGATTTTTGTCTTGTTTCCTGATAGCTTTGTATAAATAACTTTTGCGGACTACATACAAACTACAGACAAATATTTGCTATCAACTGTCTTACCTAGTCCACCAACATTTCTTAATTAAATCCTGGCATGCGAAAGAAATACAAGACATGAATTTCTCAAGCAGTCAAGCACCTTAGAAGCCCATTTCTTCCATCTTCCATGGGTAATATGACATGATATAAAACATTTCCGTTTGGCACATGGGTTTATTGGGGTCGTGTGATTGAGGTAACCTGCTACGAGACGTGTCACTTGATTTAATTAAGAGCCGCTTTACCGCCCGTTCCTCCAAGCTAAAGCTTTATACGGCGCCCCGGTTAATTTCGAACAGAGTCATTCTGCTAGAGATTTATTTCAATATTGAACACGTCTTACCGTTGCTGGTATCCACATACCACTTTTTACGTCCTCGTCTTAAATAAATTATTAATAGAAGTTTTTCTGTAGTATTTTTTAGCAAGGTTAGTAATTTTTTACCTTTTTCTTGTAACAGATAACAAGAAAAAGGGTAAAATGACTAACGAAAGGTGGAATCTCTTAAATCCGCTAGTGATTGCATCGTTTAGTCCAAATAGTCCTCGTATTTCAACACAGAATCTCTTGACTTACAATTTAATAAATGGAGTCCATTTGTTATCTGTGGACCTCGTGTTTTCACCTCTATCTCTTTTCTGTTATGGCATCTTTTTGGTATCTATCTTATCTTTCAAATAGATAATTAGTTATTGCCAAAGGCTGGTTAATATTAATTGTAATAACTGAATTGCGAACTTTTGCTTCCAGTATTCCTATGAATATACAGGCTTTTAGGTTATATGGGTGGACATACTTTAAGGGTAATGAAAATGAACAACTTTTACTATGGGACATTTTGATCAATTTTCTTTCATATTTCAGGGTTAATATGAAAGAAAATCTGATCAAAATGATCAGCAGACTTTGTTTTTCACAGTTCAGTGTTGGTCCCATGTAGAATTGTTCATTTTCACGATTACTACACTCCTTATTAAAGAATGTCCCTCGTTCGAACTAATGCTAGACGTACACTAAATCCATCATCGATCGAACTATAGTACGCCGTCAGCCGAACTCGGCCGATCGAACCAAACATATGCATGTAAAAAAATGTGAGTGCGTACTTCATCCGACATTGTCCGATAACTAGGTGTACCCTCCCTACGCACTCACTTTCTTTTACATAAATGGTTATTTCGATCGGCTGAATTCGGCCGATGACGGATAGGTGTATCCGAACCGTAACACCCTGTAGAGCAGTAGTATTCAAATCAATCCTTACCACTTTCTCTTTGGAAACAGCATTTGGTATCGATTTTCTGTTGCTATTCACAGTTTGGTTTTACTTTAATTCGTTGTTTTAATGGTTGTGGTGAAATTGACACTTTTTGTTTCTTATTTGCATCAAGTATTTTAACGCTGTCTTAAATTGAAGGTAATTTTTAAGTAGAAAGTTGGTTGAACTGTTTTACTTTAAAGAAAAAAAAGTTATTAGGGTTCCGTTTTTGTTCCTTTGTGGGTACTTAATGATTGATCGAAAGACGTTTGCAGGCAAAGCATATACATACATTTATAATATACAATGTATGTAAAATAGAGTAAATCCGTTTTATTTTATAATTAAACGTTTTTCCTAGATACCAAAATTGTGTTGTGTGATGTATATATATAGAATCTTAAATGTTGAAGGAACACTAATAAATAACTATTTTATAAACTGCTAAACTAAGGTTACTTTACCTATAGTTTGTTTCGAAGATTCTTATATTTTGTAGTGAGTCAGCCAAGTTCGGAAAAAGATTTGTTATTGTTGATTTGATAGTACCCACATACGGAGCCTTTGCGCGTGCGACTGACTCGCACTTGACCAATTTTTATATTTTGCGAACAGAAAATGTATAAAAGAACATGTAATTAGCTTGAATTTTGCAAATTTCCTCTGTTGGCATCTAATGCGCTACTCGTGTTGGCCGTCATCACGCGTCGCGGGAGAAGTTCGTTATTAATTCACCGCCTTTCAACTTGGACACTTTACTCGCTTAAGGCTTTTCTTTTCGTGGATGATAGGATCCAACAGAAACTTGAGCGTGTGTCGCGTCAAGTCTCATGCCATCTAATGTGATCGTGCTACTCGCCAAATTTGTATTCTTATTTTATTCAAATGCAGCTGCCCCTATACCTACTTCGTTTGCAATTTTGCATAGTTTTGTAATGGGCCTTAAACCTATCAAATTATAGATACTTCGATACTTGACAGTAATAAAAATGTAAAATGTTTGTATTATTGAATCGACCGCGTCTCTTGATAATTGCAACGGGCTCTATTGACGACGTTAAAATTAAAATGCATACGTTCTTGGTGATTATGGCGTTCCACAATCGGCAATCACATGGTGACCAAAAAGCGGCCACGCGGTGTTGATTGTGACATTGTCTGATGCGGGTGGGGCGCCGTACCGCCCGTGCCGTACGGGCCAGCGGCGCAGGGCGCGCGGCGTGGCGCATCGCGACTGCCACCCGCATTTGTGATGCAAATTGTTGCGCCCGCCGCAGCGCCTCTGTACTTCGCACCTTACCTGCTGCAACCACCGTAATTATTGTGAAAAATATTCATTTGTCGCTTTTTAGACCCTCATTATCATAATGCCGCTTTTTGTTAACACGACTTAAACTGCTTTTCGCTATTTGCCTACCTGTTCTCATAGCTATGCCGTTCTATCCGTATTATTTCTTTTGTAAACTGATACCTGTGTCTGCTGCGGAGCCCGTTAGCTATAATCGCTGGAATTCAATAGTTAACTGAACTGCCTGCAAGAACCTCGTGTGAAGTTTCGTGAGAACCTAGAGCAGCTCGGCAATAGACTGAACGTTATCATATTTCAAACGGTTTCGCAAAACGAATAAATAAGAACGGAGGCAAGAAGCGTGCGGTGAAACCGAGTCAAAGCGTGGGTATTAGAAACGCTCCGATTACCACGCTGAGACAAGACGCTGCCGCAGCCGCCACGTCCCTCCATGAGGTCGGGCCTTCATAGCATTTTACATTATTATACCAAATACTTGTTGCTTCGGAGTCACTAGCCCAAAATAAATCCCAAATTTTTATTTGTTAGATCTCTACAATCGGAGGAAATCTTCCTTTAGTTTATGACACGCACATTTTTTTCTAACAGAATTATTCTTATCGTAGACCCTGTTGATTAATGCTATTAAATAACACCAAAATGTTTCTGGCATTTTTGCCACTTTGATTCGCGACTGAAGCATCCAAGTATTGAAAAGGCTTTGAAAGCAGTCTTAATTTAAAAATAAGGAATGTTTCCTTGGATTAATATTTGCTGTCTGTCTGTGTATATTTAACTAATCTACGTATTTTTCGTCATAACATTGTTGCATGGTATATAATTAGCTAAAGCCTGAATCCACAATAGCAATTTAAGCGTAGGTAAGTGATTCTCTAATAAAATCAATGTAGGTTATAGCTGAATGAAAGGTGACAAGGTGGCAGTGTCCGACACGGGTACCGCTGCTGGCTTGACCGCGTTCCACTAACGGTACTCACTCCGGAGTATTTCTCGGCGCGTGGCACACTTCATGCGTACATTCACCTCGCCCATCTCGCTGTCTCCGCATCGCCTGCATAACGGCACACTATCCTTGATTCCTTCATTAGTCACTACTGTTAATTCTCTAATTATGTTTTCATTGAATACATAATATGAAAGGTTTTTGGGTTGATATAACTGGCTTCTAATAAGTATACTACTATTACATTAAAAAAAAACTACTAAATTCAACCTTTACTTAAAATATAATATAATCTGACAAATTATTTAGGTATAATTCGTGGTTATGTATCCGTAACAAAGAGGTCTTTCTAGCGTAAAGCTAGCTATACTAATGAATTCGTATCTAAATACCGTTAGAGGTTGTCGAACTATATGCGCTGATGAATAAATACATACCTACCATACAAAAATAGTTGCATCATGTTAATAAGTTCTATGTTACCATCTTAAAGTACAGCGGAAGATTATATTCATTAATTAATTTGCTTTTGCTCTGACACTGACTACTTTATCCACTTTACTTCTTTACGTGACGATTTGACTCAAATAATGTGCGACCAGAATGTAGACACCTGGACTTACCTTTAGCTTTAACATTGGTTTCGTTTAAGTCTTGGATGGTGCAGGTGGTTGTGCATGTTGTGCGGGAAAGGGGGTGAGTCCATACTAGCACTGTGTTCGGGATGGGTAAAGGATCAGGATGATTTGGCCATATTATTTCTATAGCGGCCAACTTGAACACACAATCAACTGCTGTAGTTCTGATAAAAAATAATGTTTAAAAATAGTGTTTCGTATGTGTTCTGGTTGTAACTACTGCCTTGTTTCCTTCCCTCTGCAAATCCGAAAAACGAACCCATCTTCCAGTTGGTCAGACCCAGAGAGAAGATATATAAAAAAATGTTCAGCATTTATTGGGACTAAACTTTACCTAGTTATACTTCGCATTAACGCTAGAAATGAATAGTAAATATGTCCTAGTTTTCGAAGAAAGTCATATTACGCCAACATTCACAAGACCCTTTCTAAAATATAAGTTGTCTAACTGTGATAACAGGAGAATTAGGAAGCTATTTCGCTGTCCCTCTACCACGTCAAGCGGCATAATTAGATTGACTTTGCTCATTCTCCTTTCGTTTATTTTCCGAAAATGAGCTTTCTATTTTAATATCTTAGGAAAATAATTTTTTGTTTATCCGAGAAACAAACTTTAAAATCTGACAATAGCCGTTTAACCAGAGTAATCAGGACAGCGTCATTTTATGCAAAGTATACAGTATTTTCATAGTCAAATATAAATTAATATATCCTAAATTCCGTACCCGAATTAGTTTAGAGCCATATCCGTAGTTTGCTAAGCAAGTGGGTAGCAGTAAAAGCCCGGAGGTCGTTGCGTTAAGGGTTCAGTTAGCGCGAAATTGGAGTGAAGGTGCGACCCATGTCCTAACGTGCCACTTCATTATGTGGCCTCGTTGCCCGCCTATGTCCATACCATCACTCTATGTGATATGCCTAGCGATATACCATAGTCTAATAAACACTTACCGCTTGCCCTACATCAGATACCTATTATCATTTACCATAATGATGTGTACTACTTGAGCTAAATAATTACAAATATTCTCAGTCGTACACCTCACCTTAAAAGCCTCCTAGTATGCAGACGAAGTAAATTAAGGATATTCACTACCTTTTATTATTTCTCGCGAAGAAACATATTTTTCTTATAGGTATGAATGGCTCAAAATTAAAGTGTATGAAGGTGAATTATTGGTTTTAGGAGTATTATTCCCGTACAGTTATAAAACGCCGCCTGTTTCTTGCGTGCGTGTGATTACATTGCCGTGTAATATATTCACATTTTCACCACCTTCGCATCCTTAATGTTTCGTTTCCTTCTTTGTTTACTGTGTTCCATTGCGCTGCTGCTATTTAATTTCTTTGTGTGTAGTGAAGAGTTGTGCGGTAAACACGTATTGCTATAATGTAGTCTAAGGGCTGATTTTTCAATCATCTGATAACTTTATTCGAGGAATAATTTTGAAATTTTGACAGTTCTTTCCATACAAAAACTGTCAAACGTCAATTTTATTCCTCGAATAAAAGTTATCGGGCTATGGAAAAATTAGCCCTTAATAGACTGAACGAACTTAGTACTGTATCTCTAGACTTCTCTTACTAGTTTTCTCGGCGTAAGATAACCGATGTACAGTTTCCGGAACTCCATGCACGGTACGGCCTATGAGCTGGCGAAACGACTCGGCCACTTTACTCGTCTGCCAAATCGCCCCTATCGTGTGTCATTTACCAACGGATTTCTTTGGGACTTTGCCAGCGAATTGCAAACATAAATTACCTCTAGCAACCTAATTATTACGTGTTTATTTACAAATCAAGATTAACTCTATCAACGTTTGTTATTTTCCACCCACCGTCTTTGTGTTATATTTCTGGAGTGATTTGTCAGGAAACAAAGAGCAACTGGGCCCACGTGGTGGGTTAAGGCCCACTCCCTCTCACAGAGAGGAGGCCTGTGTCCCCAGCAATGGGAACATTATAGGCTGATTATAGGAAGAGCAACATTGACATATCATTTTAATTCCACATGTATATACCTAAACGGGGTTTCTTTTATTTACTCATAAATAAAAGTGTCAGTCGATGTGAAATGCTGTGCATACAGATTACGCTGTAATCAACGCTTGTAGTGCAAGCCTTACCTCGGCCGCATGACCAACTTACTGTATCACACGTGCATTTCGGTCGTTTAGGACCATTACCATTCAGATCATCTAGTGGCTATTGTTCACCTGAAATTAGGATCAAGCTGTTATTACGAAATTAACTGTTCACTACGGTAATAAACTTACAACACATTGCGAGCGGTTTCCTTTAAGAAAACAAAAATATTAAAGTAGTTGTAGTAGGTATATTTTATGTGCATCAAACCCTGCCCTGATTTCTTTAAAGTCCCGAGAATATAGCTGATAAAAGAGAAAGTCACCGCGAACCAGTCGCGCATACTCGAGAAACGAAACAAAATCCCTGGAACCCTTTTCGCTTGCTGCGTCAAGCAGATCTCAATTCCGCTTTCTTTAATAGTGTCGATGTGCTAAGAATATGTTACATATTTATGCGGTTTGTGTCAAGCTTATTTACTCACACTCGTAGTCTGGTGACTTAACCGAGCTCGGCCCCGAGGACGTGTCTGACTGAAGACAAGCGGTTACTTTAACTGTGGCCAACAGATCCCTTTAAGTCGTCATGCTGTTATTCGTCTTGAAATCTGCCTTATAACAATTCTGCAAAAACTTTTGTCATCTTCTAAAAGCCGGGTTGCTTCTCTTATCCCTTAAATGGCGGGTCTGGCTTTAAATGGGGTAGAAATGTTACTTTTTGTAACCTAAATATAAATGTGTGTTACAGATAATAACTTGTAGGTATAGGGTGAGTTGTTAGGGAGCGACAGCTAGGTGTGGCTCCGGAGCCGTCGTCGATGCGATGCCGGTGATGGTGTTTTTACGATTGGGGTGCGCCGTGGCGCGGGCGCGCCTGCTAATTTTGATAAAAGCTCCGTTCGACCGCACCCGGCTACCGTCGTCACCACTGCGACCAATAAATACCCGACCATAACCACAAACGTATACTTATAGACATACGGTGCTGATACTAAAGTTTGTCATTGATCTGATCTGCCATCAAACATAAAATAATGTATTTATAATAAAAAAACACAATGATCTCATAACAAGTTTTAGCAGCTCACATCTTAAACACAACATAATATACATAACCGGGCCCTTATTAACATACAGAGAACTTTTGATTTAGGTATTGGTATTTTGGTAGTTAGATATTTTTTGTTAACAGGTGGACTAGTGATTAGTGTTGCGTGGTGGTAATAGCTGATAATCAGATAGATGGTGTGAATGGGTAAAAGGTAGCAGTGAATAATTGTGTTTGCTGTCGAAATACAACAAACATTCACTAAGACAGGGACAGCATCGTGGTCAAAATGAGTTAATAAAAATATAAAACAATGTTTTTATCTACTGTTCATAAGTCCCAGCCGGTTTTCTTTTGACCTCTACTATTTTGATTTTTATTTAATCGTCGTAGGTATGGTAAAGATTCCTACCAACTGGTTAATCTTTGGCAGACTTTTGGTTGAACTCCGGGATTATCATATAATGGTATTTTCTGTGGGTTCCAGCTCTGCAGAGTTTAGATGCTTTTGATTTTATAATATACTAACCTCTGCCCGCGACTTCCCGAAATTATCCCACGGGAACATGCTACCGGGACAAAAAGTAGCCAATGTCCTTCCCTAGGATGCGAATACGGATTTCGATAAAATATCCGTTCAGTTGTTTAGGCGTGAAAAAGTAACATACAGAAAGACTTAATTTCGAATTTATAATATTAGTATGGGCTGTTAGTTAGTTAGGAAGCACAACGCGGTTACACAGACAGACTAAAAGCCACTTCAATTTATAATGTCTAGATATGGAAGCAAGGGAAAAAGGAAAGAAAAAGTATTTATTTCGACTCGTACAGGAAGATCACAAACTAAACACAGTGAAAAGAAAAACAAAATTATAAAAAAGTAGCACAAAGGAAAAAAAACAGTCCTACGGCACGGCAGTAAGGGCATGGTGTCTTGCGGTGCTTAGTGCTGTGGCGCTGAAAAACTCCGAGCCTTTTTCGAGGGCAGCGACGGCGATGCTTGTTCGCACTAGTTATAATATCCTTCTGCGTTGCCTATGATCCTTGTCTTGTACCAGTTGCCCTTGTTGAGTTTCTTTACAAAATGTTAACTGTCGTTTTCCAGTTTCACGAATTTATAACAAACATGCCAGTAGAACAACCTTAGTAGGTAATAGATCTATAGATAACATTGAAATGCTGTTCGTTGGTAAGCGCATCACTTAGAAAACGGCTTGATCGATTTGGCTAATTTTGGTTTACAATGTTCGTCATAGATCGAATAAGGTTCTTACGGCAAAGAAAAAGTTTCCCGGAAAATTTTATAATTCGGGAAAAGCTGAAAATGTTTTTTTATGGGAATTCAAATTTTGACTAGAAGTCTGTCGGGTCAGCTTGGAATATAAATATTATATTTTATTCAGATTCATAGTTCAGCGACTTTCAGAAGATATCCTCAGTTCTCATGTTAGAAAATAATAGTTTATATTTTTACAGTGAACTGTAAATTGATACGCGGTTACTGGCGAAGTGATTGCTTAAAAAATGGTCTGTAATGAGTTAAATTGGATTCTATGTAGAACCCTGCCATTACAGCATGCTCCCTTGATTACTGTTTTAAACTATCGTAGACTTATTCAAAAATGGTGTTATGTCCGATGTCCCAGATTAGACAAAATTAATTAATTCGTTTAATTTAGATTCAATCACGTTTTTTCTTTTATTCAAGAGAAGTCGTAATCCGTCAGCGGTGTTGCAAAACACTGTGATCATGATCATTGCGGGTTAGTGTTGTAAAGTTGGGGAAATTCATTGTTAAGCAATATTTACTACCAACTTAACCGTATTTTCAAATCACAACTGTCATTCTTTGTCAATTGTATGAACTGGCTATAACACGGCAAATTACCTTAGGGTGTCAATTTGCCTGTACTTTTGTGACTGCGCTTTTGCCAACACGGCACATCGTGCTCTCAATCGATGCACGTTTTTGGAAACTACCAAGCTTCCTCAATCCGTTCATAACGGTTGTTTTACTTACCTTCCTTTTTTAACAAAGTTGAATGTTGCTACTAAGATTTCAAAAAGGTTCTTTAATAATATTTATCGTATTGTTCTTTCTTTCTTTTTATGTTTTAATGGAACGTTTTTGTATCTAATAGATGGAGAAACAGTGTTGTCGGTAGAAGGTAGGAACTATTGCGTGGTGACAGGTTGACATCAGCATTGAATACTCTACAAGTTAACGATCACTTCTTTTGTAATTATCTATTAGATTACAATACAATGCTTGCTTTGAGCGTTTTGACGATAGAGCAATAAAACTAGAGATCTGAAATTCATGCAAGATAGGATGCCCAGCTAGTGATCGCGTTACGTAGCTTTTTACAAAAGGTAGGTTGCTCTGAAGAAAGGCCTACGTGGAGAAAGTTTCAACGTGAATGAAAGATCGAAGAGTCTACTTGAAGAAACTCCTGATTTATAGTGACATACTATATTTATTGGTTTCAACTTGCAAGAACATAATATTATCAAGTACTTATTATATTATAATATTTACAAGTTAAGTTCTGTTTAGCTATATAAACCCTTAGTAGACGCTGACGACTATTTGTGCCAGTTAGGCTATCTCTATATTGTTTTTTGTTAATTATGTTTCTTAAGAAAATAATCACAATTTAATATAATATCAATAAAAAAAATACTAAGGAGAAATTTGGGTAGGGCGGCGACGATGTGGGCGTGTCTATGCTCCGCCCAGTCGAGACACGCCCTCGCCCTTTGCCACCTTTTCGCTGAAAATCTGAAAGCGCTGTTTCGTGTAGGTATTCAATCAACTAAGTAATCAGGATTAAAATGGAACCTTTGTTTTTGGCAAACACTCACTCGTACAAACCGCAAACGTCCGATGTTGGTACTGACTTGAATTCAACAGTAAAAACAACAAAATATGGCTCTCTGTTTAAAAAAATATACAATGTAAAATACTGGCGCTTGAATGATGCACTTTTTTAGTGCATTATTCAAGCGCCAGTATTTTCCGGCTGAAAATGTTGCTGTGTAGATTCAAATAG
The DNA here is from genome assembly GCA_911387795.2 of Apamea monoglypha. NCBI lineage: Eukaryota > Metazoa > Arthropoda > Insecta > Lepidoptera > Noctuidae > Apamea > Apamea monoglypha. The sequence goes on from OU426916.1 coordinate 14,735,374, forward strand.
CGTCCTTCTTATTAGAATCAGCAATCCATGTTAGGCATTGCGGCATTCCATACCTATTTGAGAAGTCATTACTTATAACAGCTATGCCATCGCTAGTTTTTCATTCTAAGTCGTTCCAAAAAAATGATGGCTGTGCGATGAAAATTGATTACATTTGGCTGCTGATAAGAAAAGAAATGAACGTTGTCGGGGTCGCAGCCCGCGGGGCAGATAAACTCGTTACAGCAAGATACGCCACTGACGGCATTACAGCGCGGCGGTGGCAGCGCACGCCAGGGCCCACGATATCCCTGTAATCTCGTTGTACACTCCCGACCCCGGCGTTTCCGATTCCTTCCCGAATTACCTTTTCTTCTTTCTTGATCGACAATCTAATTCTTTACAACATAAAACGCTTTTCCCTCAATTTACGGATGCTCTTAGCTATTTGGAAAACAACGGTAGTAGACATTAAACTGGGAGGTGTTGGGTTTGCATGAAGCACGTAGCACCACGTCGACGCCGCTAAAAGCTTCTTGTTGACGCAGCGTTCGATTCAAGAGGCATGAACTACGTCTTGTCCTTGTAATTGATTGCTTTGTCGCGTAATTTGTTTGTCGACGCTGCCGGGCGGAGCGTGCGATTCTCGCGGGAGCACTGAGGCGCTCGTCCTCTCGTCATCTTCCTCGTAAATAATAAATAGCATCCGACGGTGGCGACCGCCCGCCACGTGCCTATCGCCTGAGAGCCTCCGCGCCACCACGCCACCACTCGCGTGCCCACTTCGTGACTCAGCACCCACATGTCTCTGTACCGTTGATGAATCGCTACACTTATAGCTGACCCGTGCTACACATGTTGACGTAATATATCATAATTAAAAATAAACTAATTCAAATTAAATCGTTGTATTGGATGGCAATTTTTATTATTCCGCTCCGAGAAAAAGAAAAACGAGTCATGCGGTACGTTACAGTGGTAGTTTTGTAAAAATCAAATAGCGTATCGCAACGTCGTGGCGGGCTGAGCCGCACTGGCGTCCGGGTTGAGCTGAGCACGATCGCGCGTTCCCTCACTAATAACCCCGTAATTGGTATCGAAGCTCGCCGCAGCTGGATTACTGAACGTCTAATTGAATGCGAGACGCTTACTCGCCGCCCGCGCCGCCTCCTCCACTGCCACCAGTGCCACCTTGCAGTGTCACAGTAGTTGGAGCGAGGGACTTCATTTTGTTGCGGTCAAGTTAGTCTGTTTTGCGCACGTGTACAGGCCGCGCTTATCGTCTCGCCCACCGTTCAATTACAGCGTCTCAATGAATTAAATTGCCGTGGAATCGGGGTGAAGCCGCACCAGGAGATCAAACGTTACTCCCCCCGACGAATAAGACTTTAGATCTACCCGTGACGGCAACGAAAACTTTACGACATTAGATAATCATTTCATGTCAATTAGCTAATGAAAAATAAAATAGGCTTGGTTAATGTACTAGCACCGTAATTAAAATTATGGTGATGACTCGCTGGCATCTGTTTTAAGTCTTTAGTATGGTATCGACATTAATTAAAACAATTTCGTTAGAACACGTACAGCGCGGTACCTATAATACCTGATCAATCAATGAATAACTGAAGAATTAAGACGATTTTTACTTTACATACTTATTAATCAAATTCAACTAGAAATATTGTGTTTTAAAGTTTTTTTTTTTTAACTGACCTCTTAAAAATTGGGTTTTATTTAAAAAGTTACGTCTGCATAACCATAAATTTAATGACGTCTAAGCGTCTCTTACTCTTAAGCAACATTAATAAATAAACCCCCATTATTTAAAAAAAAAAAACAATTTAAAAAGTTAAACGGTACCTCAGCCCGTATTTAATGACTAAATAGAATTACCCCCCCCCCATCCTTAATCTCAAGTCACCAAAGATTATGAGCATCACATCCCTTTACAGTGTCTTGTATAGTTTGTAACCATTTTTATACATAGTGATATAAGTGATATTTGATTTTATTCTGTATACTATGACCACTTGAACAATAATTTATGAAACTTAATACTTAACTAATAAAGCTTCTTTAATCTGGAACTACAAAAGTTGTGTCGTATACTGAAAGCGTTAGAAATCCGCGGCTGCACCGGTGCGTGCAAACGCGGCGCGCTCAGCTCACTGTGTTTACACTGATCACGCTCAGTCAGAAAGGCCTGGAACAGCGCCAACTAATCTCCTCTCAACAGGTAGATAAAGTCCGCGCGTTCCTAATGACATCACACTCTGGATCTATTTCACTCTGATTCACTTCATTCAAAATATTACGACTACATTACCCAAATACCTATATTTAAATAGCAGCAATGCATAGCAGTGCAGCATGTCTAAATGCGTTTTCTATATGTACCTACTTACTTATTTACAAGATTATTTATCGCCGAAGTTCCATCTCAATTTACTTATTTCCTTCATTTTAAGCCTAACATTCATAGCTATACAAAACATCAAAATAAATCTGTAATTTTTCTCCTCCAGTCTCTACTGACTCTCAAAATGAACAAAAAACATAAGACAGTCAGTCGGCGGCTGAGGTTGTTTTTTTATACATTTAATAGAGAGACTGGACTTTGGTGAAAACGTGACCTAAGAGAAAATCGCTAGTCTCCAGTAGGTCCCGTGATCCGCCGCTATTTTCATTCAGTCTGAGTTAATTTTGTGCTTGAAGATCTTAATATTACTCAAAATGTTTAAGCATATTATTTAGTAACTGCATTAGATTAAGAATACCATCAGATCCAGCAGCCACGTGCATTGGACAGCACACAGCCTGTTATTAACTTTTTAAACGATTGTGTTAATTAGCGCACTTCACGAGAGTCGCCCTCGAGCGCTGTACCGCATTGTGCCGAGCAAAAAACAATAAACGATACGTTCCGCTATTAATTAAACCGCTATACGATGCACGATTGCTTCACCAATAACCGTGCGGGATAGGCAAATGCAATTAAAATATCTGTTTTGAGTCCCTACCCCTACGCTAATTGAAGTTTATCTGTAACTGTTGTCAACGTAAATATGTTGTCAAATCGTATCAGTTAATAGTTTGTGTCGTTGCGGAGATTATTGCGAGGCGTGATGCGGTTGTGGACTTCAGCGCGTTGCGGTGCGGATAGTCCTTTTATGCAAAAGCAGCGAAACAATCTTGAAAAGCTCGCAGCGCAGAAGGTGCAATATTTTGACAAATCCACTGAGGAATGATCCACGCAGCAATGTCTTCTAACTTAATCTAATTACTAATAACAGGCAATGCGACTGTTGAGACGAGGTTTTGCTCAGACATAATTATAGACTTCAATAGTATTTGCTCAAACAAAACGCTTCTTTCTAAACGCACAATAGAGTGTTAGTACAGAATCTGAGAATCATCAAAGAATGAATTATCAACTTTACATGCGTGCCTTATCACGCGCTACTTTACATACCAATACTCCGTATTCTTTGAAAGCTTTTGAAATCTTTGGTTACTTATTAAAAAAATGATTCTGATTGCGAGATAAATAAAAAAACCTTGTTTAAAATAAGAAAGTTGTTGATAAAATGTTTTGAAATTCGAGGTTGTGCATTCGTGATTATGATTAACCCGGCGCCAATGACGCTGGGTCATACTGACCCCAGGCGACTTAAATCTGTCATTATTCTTTTTTACGCCGATCGTGCAATTTTAGCGTTTGTGTAGCTGTAGATACGACCTCCTTCTAACCGAACCGCAGGTATGCAACGTAAGTGCAACGCCGCATACACAGCGAGATATACGTGCATCAACTCAAAACGGGTAAATATGACCCAGCGTTAAAAAACGTTGCCCCACTAGTAATTTCGAGGGTGCGTTTACAAACATTTAAACTTACATACACAAACAGACCTAGACCCGGAACAACTACTTGTAGGTCATACAAATATTTGTTCCGTGCGGGAATCGAACCCGCGACACGCAGCGCAGCAGTCAATCGCTTAACCACTGCGCCAACCGTGCCATCAAAATTATAATATGTTGTCAATTCACCTTGTTCTTTTTTTAAGTTTTTGTTAAATATGGCACTGATAGACCACCCTGAGAGAATTTTTGCGGTGTTAGAAGAGTCGGGGTCTGACGAAGAAAGGTCAAATGCTGCTTCGACAGTTGCGCGAAAGAATCGCAGGTTTTACGAGTGACCCCACCTAGGAACCTTGGGGGGAGGAAGGTTCCCGGAACTCACAGAAGATGTCAAATTTATATGTGCCCAGATCATTTGATTCCGTACTGCAATAATAGCAGTAGTTCTGTCTCTAAATGAGGAAGTAAAGACTGATTAACAAATCAGTCTTTACTTCTATTATTATGATAAAAAGTTTGTTTGTTCTCTATTTTATTATATACCATTATTAATTTATATTATTATTTAGAGTAATTTAACAAAAATTTAAAAAATATTCTGTGAAGTTTTCAGAGTTGATTTTGCATGCGGCTATTAAGAGAGCTAGTAAAAGTTTGAATTATAAAATATTTGGATTTATTTCTTTTTTATTACATATGCAAAAAAAAAACTCTTGTTTAGTAAATTATTTTTTAAATTTAGACTAGGTACTTCTTAAATTTCATGACAATTACTCGATAAAATCTGGGTCATGATGACCCGGTGTCATCGTCGGCGTAATTATGTTCACGTCATTTGCCCCGGGTTAAGCAAACATTGGAGTGTGAATGGTATTGCAAAAAAATATCGAAAATGTATATATTGAAATCTCTCATTTTTATCCTAGACTCTAGATCCTCAATTTAAAACCAGAAAAAGTATGCAATCAAAGTTTAAATAAGCATAGTGCAAAGTGCTCTCTTTTTAGGTTTCCGTAGCCTAATGAAAAAAAAAACTGAACCCTTTTAATGTGGTCCTGTCCGTTATCTCACTCGGCCATTTTACTCGGAGACACTACATCGATGGGATTTGGTGTATTCTATGATCCGCTAAACAATGGAATGGCACTACCAAAGTACATTAAAAAAGGGGATGAAGAAAATATTTCTTTCTCTATCTTTAAAATTTAACTTCTTTGGTTACAAAATAATCTGCCCCTGCTTCGCACCGTTTTTACGACTTGACACAACATCGAGATTCCTTTACTTTTAATTTATTTAGTTGAATATTAATCTATACTAATATAATAAACCTGAAAAGTTTGTTTTTTTGAACGCGCTTATTTCTGGAATTACCAGTCGGATTTAAAAAAAAACTTTTTTTTGATGGTCCATTCTTTCTCAGATAAAGGCAAAAACAAAAAAAGTCAGAAATAACGCTAAACTAAGTTTGCGCTTTGTTAAGAAATATTGTTACTAACATATTTGGGTCCTTTGTTACTTGTTATTAAATATAAAATAAATAAATAAGCGAAAACTAAGTAAAGGCGATGCGACGCGACACGATGGGTCAGGGGAACAGAAAAATTCACACATACGGAGTCGCGGCCACAAGCTAGTATATTTCACATAAACCTTCCGGTATAGATTCTCTAAATGATGATGAAAACCGCATCAAAATTCGTAATTAAAAGAATAACGCGGTGGCACAAGGCAGACACGTATCGTATAAATCCAACGTATAAGAAAAATTAAATATTACAATCTATTTAAAACAGACTAGGATAAAAAAAACTCTAGTAGTAGTATTTTCAATAAACGTAATAAATGCCTACTAGCCGGTCTGCGTGAGCATCCTTTTTATAGTCGAGGTCAACGGCGTTATACTGGCCCTTAATTTACCACGAGTATGCGGAATCATAAACGTCCAATGTGCTAAATTAATAAGCTTCTAAGTTGGTATTTATGTTAATACAATAACCAGTTATATCGATAATTGTCTATTAATTATTCTTACCGTAAATTATAAAAAAGAGATTATCTTTAAACTGTTCAAAGAAACGTGTTAATTTTAGGCAATTATGAAAAAGTCGTAACCACTTTCTTACAAAGCATTCTTTTTGTTACAGCAATTGTTCCGGTCCCAGCAAGCTGCGGCAGTAGGCGGCCAGGCGGCGGCGGCGCAGCTGCAGCTCCTGCAACAACAACAGCAGCAGCAACAGTTCCAACTGCAACAACAGTTAGCCGCCCAGCAGGCCTTTACACAAGCGCCGTACGTTATCAACGCAGGGCAGGAGGGAGCACCATATGTGAGCGCACTAATAGCGGGCGTACCGCCGTACTACGGCGTCGCCGCGCCGTGGGGCGTGTACCCCGGGCTCGTGGCCCAGCCCGCGCAGCAGCAGGCACAGCAGCCGCGCCGGCCGCTCACTCCGCAGCAAGGAGAGCAGCAAGTGAACGGCCAGGGACAGTATGTGATCCCGTACTACGACCCCGGCTCGCTAGTGATGGGCGGGCGCAACGGCACGCCGTTACGGCTCGTGTCGCCGGGCGGCGTGCTGGCGCCGCGCCAGTACCAGCCCGCGCCCGCGCACCCCGCTGCCTCCGCCGCGCCGCCGCAGGCCGCGCAGCCGCAGCAGCAGCAGCCTGGTAAGAACTCCAAAGCCAGTACGCCTCACTTACTTGGACACTCACACACTCACTGTTGCAGTTTTTTATTAAGTCAGTTTTTAATAAATATTCCTTTTTTTTTATATAGCTTAGGATTAAATGTACGACTAATAGTACCTGCACCGAAGCGAACCTCAAAAAAAAAAAAACTCAAACTACATAGATACCAAATAGATAGTTGGCAAATAACAAAAAGGTGTTTTAGTCTTTTCCTACTATTAAACACTTCTTCAGTCGTCTTTTCATATTATGGAATAGTACTACGAAACTACAAAATTTCCCGAAGAATGCCCAAGTAGATACTAAGCCATAAATTAAACGCGTTTTTAATGCGTGTTCGAGGTGGTTCACAAATGAGAGAATACATTGTTTTACAATAAAATGCTACCTAAAGCGTAAACTATACAACTAATTACATTGTCTGAAATTATTAATGTATCCTACTCTTGATTGCGGCCATAGTTTTATATCATTACAACGGAAATTCTATCCACGTGCCTATAACTCGACAACCCCAATGTCAAGTGAGCATATTAATATAGGGGTTTCACCATGCTTTAACTGTCATATTTCTAATCTCTATTTTGTGATATGCACTCTCAAAGATCAATAAATTTTAAATTCAAGCTATGGATTGATCTTGTAAAAACTTCACTCAAACGTGGATTAAAATGTTAACTTAGATATCAGCATGTAATTGGAAAATGATTGATTATTAATTTCGGGCGAAAATGTATTAGTTAACTTCTTAAGAATTTGGCGCATTTGAATATGTTAGAATCACTTGCATTGATCGCATGGTTTAAATAAGTTATATAAAAAACTGAAACAGTGAGTTGGCCAAGAATATATTTGTCTAACAATGTACATAAACTCATATTTACATTCAATAACAACGTAATACTAAAACATTGCTCATGGCGTGATACGATACATTCCCTGTAGACCATTAGAACATTTATAATTAATTAATTACATACAAATAATTATTAACATTTTGTAGAACCGACAGAAATTAATTCATTCTAATAATTATTTTACTTTCAGTAATTGTAGTTTGTTTTAATAGTTGCTACTGAATCAAGAAAGTAATAATGTAGATAAACACTGACATCTTAGCATATATCTTATTTTGGAATACAATGTCAGTTGCTTGATGAAGTTTTGCCTGCTGAACTTGTAACATCATAGTTTTTTATCTATTGTATTTAATTAATAAGCTAATTTTCGTATACACTCATTTTCTATTAACTGTATATATGTTATACATACTTTATCTGTTTAAGACGTATATTTTGTGTATAGATATTTACTTCATAATCGTGGTAAATGTATTTACTTACTGTTTGAATGCTTCAAGGTAGAGGTTTGAATTATAATAATACGCGATAATAATGTGCCATCTCTTTTCCTTATTCTGGAATTGAGTTGTGGCTTGAGCACACAATTATACATTGCAAATGACAGGCAACAAGGTCTCCGTATCGATAAAGACAAAGTGGACATGTCAGGCTACTTAAAGCAAATTAAAATGACGTTCTGATATACATATTTGTTTGCTAACATCTAGGCATTTGCAATACACCTGGTCAGTGTCGGTAATAATTTCCAGTCAAGCTGTGGCAATCATTTTAGATGGGGATACTCTGGTATTAATGGATTTTTTACTCTCTAAATTGGTTATAACGAATTGGGCACAAAAACCATTACGAAACAAGTTCAAAAATGTACCCTCGAGTGAGCCTGAGATATGGACTTCAAGGCGTAACCAAAGAAAGTGCTGATAATTAGAGAAAAGTAGTCATATGAGAAATGACTTCATGAGATTGATATGAGAGACAATTAAAACAGCTTTTTCAGTTTATTTAAAAAAATATACGAGTATGTGGTTTGTCCCAGAATTGCACCTAATCTTACGAATAATTAATTTACCAATTTTTCACGCAGAAGTTATAAAATAAGTATGATTCCGTAACTTTTTTTGTATCAAACTGGAAACTCCGAACTGGAATACATAGTGTATCTACTTAAAAAATGTATTTTCTAACACGATTTTACTAAGGTTGGTTGTAAATATGTTTACGGTGTTAGCTTTTCATTTTAACTGGTTATCATTTAAAACTTCGATCATTTTACTATTATAATGCGTCACCTACATTGTGTAGGTGACGGCTACACTGGATAAAAGGTGGTTGTTGTTTAACAGAAAACAGGTTTTATCACATTCGTGACGGGTTCGAGTTCATATCATATACACCATATTATGTCATCTTGTATATAAGTACCTCGGATCGAACCCCCCTACATGCGTGTAGGGCGCGCCGCGCCTCGGCACACGCGGTAGGCCCGGACACTGGAGCGCGGAGGTATGTCCTGTTGCAGGCGGCGCCACGCAGGCTCGACGCGACTCGCTGGAGTTCGGCGGCGGCGGGCCGGCCGCGGCGCTGCAGGAGTATGCGGCGCGCAAGTGGGGCCCCTCGCCGCTGTCGCCGCCGCTGGGGGCCGCGCTGGGGCCCGTGGGGCTGCGGCCCGTGTCGGCCGCGCCGGGCGCCGAGACCGCCAAGTACAGGTGCTGTGAGGGGAGCCTCCGCCGGTGCGTCGCGCACCCCTTCCCGTCGCACCACGACCTCGTCTTGTACGAAAGGCGTGTCGTTCTCACACATTCGAGCTGAGATCGTTGATCATTTGTTACGTTTTGTCATATGCATGCGCGCTTTTCAATATGAGTTTATATGATAGCTTCGAGAGCGCACGATCGCGCGTCATGCAGAAGTATCTGCAGAACTATCTTATCGCTGATGAATATTACCAGATGGAGTAAAATCCGATACATTCTAGAACGCGATGCGCTCATGCATTTACGAACACTATAAACATGTTAGTCAAACTCTGTGATTATGATGCAGCCGAAACGAGAATAGAAGCGACGCGATCGGGTGCACGGTGACTCTTTGAGCGGGACACTTGTATATTGTAAATACTTGTATGCCATCGTTGTTTATATGACACCGCAGTCTTTAATTTTGTACAGATCTGCCGATGGCGGCATTTTGAGCATGTTCGTTTATTTACTTAAAACTCATGCCCTTTGAGAGTGGCTGTTTCCTTGAATAGCGATATATTTTTCTTTCAGAGCTGTGAGCAGTTTAGCGCAAGGCCTGACGTCAAATGGAATGTTCGGATCGTCTTCATCACTCCTCAGCAAACTCAGCGGAGTAGGAACTATATCAGGTCTGTACCACGCACCATCATCATTCACAAACCCTTGTACATTTTGTAAATAGTTTGTATTTTTATGTATAATATAATAATACTTTATGTTTAACACACATCACTTACATTGACGGCGGTGTTCCAATCCAGACGTAGGTTAAATAAATAAGATGATTTTCAACGGTCGTTATAAGTTAAGCCTCTAGGTCTGCATTATGTTAAAGCACGAGTTATTTCTCTAGTAAAATACCAACATAATACAAAATATGTACGTTAGGTTATTTTAAAAGTTCCAGCTATTTTCGCCAGTAATAAGTTTATTTACTTTTGTAAAGCAGCATTTACCACGTAAATTATAGCGATTTTATATTAATGACACCCATAGGAATTTTCGGGATAAGTTAACCAACTGTGTGTATGTTTGCAGAACTGGTGGGCGGTGGCGTGGGCGTAGGTGGCGTGAGCGTGGGCGTGGGAGGCGTGGGCGGAGTGGGCGTGGGCGCGCTGGTGGGCGACAAGCCGCCCGCCGGCCGCTCGCGCCTGCTGGAGGACTTCCGCAACAACCGCTTCCCCAACCTGCAGTTGAGAGAACTTGCCAACCACATTGTAGAATTTTCACAGGATCAGCACGGCTCTAGGTAACACATTTTCCTAGCAATACATACCTTAAACAACAACATTTTTAGATGCCTTTAAACGACGTCCGTCAACATGATCTCTATCCCTTATCAGGGATATCGTTATCCATAGAATGTGTCCGGCGCGGTCGCAGCCCAAGAATTGGGGGGGGGGGGGTCACCATGGGTGTCGAGGAATATTTTAAGGGTCGCAAGCGTTACTGCTGAGCCATGGGGTCCTAGCTGGGTTCGATTCCTAAGTCGGGTAAAGTGTTATTGAGTTTTTCCATCAGAAATTTCTCAGAAGCAGCCTGGAGTCTGGATTTGTGCCCGGTTGGCGGCTGTAGGCTCCCCCCTATGACAAGGCACTTAATAACTGGCGAAATGTGGGCGTAAGTACTATATATTATGAAGGTACACCCCTGCCTAACCCTTTGGGGATTAAAGGCGTCATGTTATGTTAAGGTTCATCTCCAGCTCCACATTATTTATGCTATTCAGGGATGCAGTTTTTACATGGAGGGGGTATTACTTAATAATGCTGCCAAATTGGTCGTATGTATTAGAACGATAGATTATGCACTGTGGAGAGCTCGAAAATTTTATCAATCCGCCTCGGTTTTATTAGGTTTTGTTTTATATTTTCAAGCAGAAATAGGAGTTACATTGTCGACATTGCCCAAAAAGCAACTATCAGAATGTAGAATGCAAGAGCGAGCGAAGGGAGCTCGAAAATTTTGCACACTCGGATAGGTTTGATTTTCTTTCGATCATTCTAAAAGGACTAGGAATTACTTGCTTTATCGACCTATGAAGAAAAGCCCAAGAATCTACAGAATGTAGATCGCTATAGCAAGTGCAGCGAGCTTGTACATTTTTGCACCCCACCTTGAAATCTGTTTTCTTTTAACCATCATACAGAAAGAGAACTCACTTTATCGAATTATGTCGAAAAAGCTTAAACTCGTTTTACTGCAGTTAAGGTTTTAGACTCTGGACTTAACCTACGCCTTTCAAACCTTACGTACGAGCGGGGCGGGGTGCCCAATATTCCGAGTTTACTTCACTGGCTCTTGCATCCTAGATTCTATATTTTATAACAGGCATACATTTTTTTAGGCGCGTTAAAAAATCCACTGTCAGTTCATAGTTTTAAGTTTTTACTTCTGTCGGCAGTCCCTATGTATAGGTATGGGGTTTTCGTGGCTCAAGCATAGTTTTAAGTTAGTAATGCAAGTAAATTATTCAGACTCTCGACAGCTTGAATGGTTAGGGGGGGGGGGGGGGGTCGTCATGACCCCCACGACCGCTCCTTCAGACCGCGCCTGGATTGTGTGTTAAAAATAAACAGAAAAAAACTTTCCGGTGCAATTCTTGGTACGGTTCTGGTGGAGTAAACCATGACTTGATCAACCTCACCCATGAACTAACTATTATTATCACATACTTTCGTTCTTGTTGCATAGTACTAGTAATTAATTGCCTTTGTTGCTTTTCCAGATTTATTCAACAGAAATTAGAAAGGGCCACAGTTCAAGAGAAACAAATGGTGTTTAATGAAATAATCGGCGCTGCTTATAGTCTAATGACAGATGTCTTCGGAAACTATGTTATACAAAAATTCTTTGAGTTTGGAACTACAGAACAGAAAACCACATTGGCACAAAAGGTAAGACTATTCATTCACTCGCAGCTAAGGCCGAAACGTTGACTACTGAGTACTACAATTAGATTACAAGTATTTCATATTATGAGTTTGTGGATTATTATTATTTTGAATAAAATGATCTATTAACCTATCCACACACGACTTTTTGCGGCACTGAGATTAGTGGATGGTAATCATTTCTGTTATTTTACTTTGATTTTGATTCACTGTCAAAATCACAGTGATCTTTATGTTCGTTACAATAAGGTGGCTATTGGTTTGCTGCTGTCTGAGGTAAAGTAACTGTAAAAAGACTTTACAAATATAAAGCAGTTGAATTTTTGCGATAGTTATGTACATTGTGTGATGTTACTTGCAGGTGCGCGGGCACGTGTTGAACCTGGCGCTGCAGATGTATGGCTGCCGCGTTATCCAGAAGGCGCTGGAGTCCATCCCGCCGGAGCAGCAGCAGGAGGTGGTGCGCGAGCTGGACGGACACGTGCTCAAGTGCGTCAAGGACCAGAACGGGAACCACGTTGTTAGTATCTAATTTATAATAATACCAGTTAATATCCCACTGCAGAGCAAAGGCCTCTTCTCATACAGAGAAGGCCCGATCATTTTCCACCATGCATGCTCAAAACTGGTTGGCGATTTCAGTATTATAAGTCCAGGTTTCCTCACGACGTTCACTGCATGTGACGCACTCCTTTCATCAAGAATTCCTTGCAGGTGCAAGGAATTCTGCCATTTCATTCATATTGCTGGTGAATTTTTATTATAGTTCTATACCACTGGACGTGCTTCGGTAATTCTGAGAACACTTACAGTGATGAAGAACAGTGTTGCATTTCATGTAGCTAGCCATATTTTTTAAAGCCGGCCACCACGATTTCCCACCATCTTAATTTTTTTTTTATCTTCTATCGTTCCAAAAATTACATTTGGTTTACCAAAAACATACCAATACAAACCATGGCAGAATTAAATTCTTACACTCACTTTGGGCGTAACACCACTATTTGAACCGATAGACTATACTTTCATCGAATCTCACGGCATCCGATTCATTAAAAATAAGAAAATTAGTAACGAGCCGTCCTTACAGAATCTAGTAAAATGTGAATATTATTTTTAGGTGCAAAAATGTATTGAATGCGTCGAGCCAGCGGCTCTGCAGTTCATAATCAGCGCGTTCGCGGGACAAGTGTACGCGCTGTCGACGCATCCGTACGGTTGCCGCGTCATCCAGCGCATTCTTGAGCACTGCACGCCCGAGCAGACCGCGCCCGTGCTCAGCGAGCTGCACGCGCACACCGACCAGCTCATACAGGTACGAAATACTTGATCAGAGGGAATTATGAAGGAGCGAGGTCGGGACTACATGCTGGATGCATCAACAGTACCCAACGGAGCTCTCTGGTCTTGCGTTATCGGAATGAAAGACCACACCTATTTACAATTAAAAGTATGAACATAGTGTTGTTTGAAAAAGTTCATCTTTATCCCGCAAAGAAGCCAGGCATAATATTGTTTGCTTTTCCCAGGACCAGTACGGCAACTACGTGGTGCAGCACGTGCTGGAGCACGGCGCGGCCGAGGACCGCTCGCGCCTGGTGGCCGGCGTGCGCGGCAAGGTGCTGCAGCTGTCGCAGCACAAGTTCGCGTCCAACGTCGTGGAGAAGTGCGTGTCGCACGCCACGCGCAACGAGCGCGCGCTGCTCATTGACGAGCTGTGCGGCTTCAACGACAAGTACGTTCCCCCCACGTCTGTATACTGATTTACTAGATCCTTTAAGCGTTTCGCTAGCTGCTAGTTCTATAATATGGCGTGTTTACATTCGCAGTGCTCTCCACGTGATGATGAAGGATCAGTACGCGAACTACGTGGTACAGAAGATGATCGACGTGGCGGAGCCGACGCAGCGCAAGGTTCTGATGCACAAGATCCGACCGCACATCGGCTCGCTCCGCAAGTACACGTACGGCAAGCACATAATCGCGAAGCTCGAGAAGTTCTTCATGAAGGCGCCGGAGCTGGGCCCCATCGGGCCGCCGCCTCCCAGCGCCGTGCTGTAGTCTGTGTAAAGTATTAAACGTCCGCGGGTGTAGGCTGATGCGACGGCGCGGGTATCGCCCGCCTATTATAAATTTTGTGAATATTTGCGATTGTACATTTGTAACTATAGAGCTCGCCGCTCCGGCTGGCGGGCGCGGCCCCTGTACATACGTAGCGGCAGACTGATGTACAGAACGATACGATTTACTGTATACTGTAACAATAGTTGTACAGCGTCGACGCCGACTCCGGTGCTCGGCCGTCGCGTCACCGCGGCGTAGCGTTTATTGCGTTTCTAGCTCTTAAGTGTTCTAGTATTATTCGTTGTTCGTATGAATCTATGTATAAATATTTGAACGTCTCTCATTCTCGTGTAATTTATGAATCGAAGGAAAGCGGCGGTTTAACGGACCCCGGCGTTTCCATAATTTTAGCTCGTTGTAGATTTACTATTAGCTGGGCTAGGGGACCTTGAATCTTCTAAAGCGATAAAGAGATGCCGCAGGCAGTTCTGGACAATCGGCACTATAGTCGTGATTATTATATTATTATTTTGTACTATTCTTCAAGTCAAGCTCTCGTTTAAGTTATAAACCGGCTTTAAAATCGTACATAGCTTATCTCGTTTAGTGCCGGAGTGTATAGTTCGTCGATTATAATTTTGTGAAAATGATATTTTTGTATATTTTTTATGTAATTAATTTAAGTTATTTAGTTAATGAGTCTCCGAAAATGATCGGAGCGAGCGCTTACGAGTGGGCGATGCTTATGTTAGTGTGTAGGCGCAGCAGTGTCCCGCGCTGCGCATAGGTTATAGTGATGATTGTAAAGTCCTGTACTGATAGTTGTAGTCCCGAGGTCTACCTTGCCGGTTGCACGTCACAAGCGTAGCTACTCCTCATTCCCCCTGTGTAATTAATTTTTATAGGAAGCGTAGTTTCCTACGACACCTCAAGATTTTTTACGTTTAGATGTAATTGAAAATAAAATTATTGTATATGGCTGTACAAAAATGTTAACAAAATGATTTGTAAAACCCGTATGTGATGGAATAAGGCGAGGCGTCGAGAGTGGCGACGTGTGACTGATCGCGGCTCTATACGTCGCGTCTTGTAGGTTGTACTAGATAACATTTATATGATGATCCATCTATTTAGACATTAATTATAATAAAGCATTTCTGTAATAATATTACAAAGAATCTGTTGTTTTAATTATTACTATACCTATACAACCAATCATTCTACACATCACTGAGTTTCTATGCTAGTATAATGCTGCAAGACAAAGAGGTTGCACTGGAGCAACCTTTATCAAATGCTAAGGGTCAGTTCACACCGAGACGCGACGCGACGCGACGCTGCGCGCAAACTTTAAAAGAGTGACTTAAAATATACTTTATTTTCTACACGAAAAGGTACACATTCCATTGTGAGAGTTCAGAATACGTTGCGCGACGCCGCGAGGCGCAGCCGAGGCCGCCGTGGCGACTTGTCTCTACTATTTCCGTCCAGACTTCGTGCAGAATTGATGCAGTACGGTCGAGTGATCGAGTGATATTATAATGATAGACTGGGATCTTGTTATAATCGGACTTCTTGCAGAAGAGGAAGAGGAAGAAGAATACAAAAATAAAATTAAAAAGAAAACATCACACAGGAGTATTTGGGTGCATAATTTATGGAGAAATATATTAATTCATGGTGAATTTCATACCTTGGCTTATGACCACATTGCCACTTATCCAGAATTTTTTTATGATTATTTGAAAATGGATTACAAAAAGTTACGATCTCCATAATGCACCCGCCAAATATACGTCGTTCTCATGCGCTTGCAAATGGTAGACTGCGGGTGGACGCGGGGCGGGGCGGGAGCACGTAGCGAATGTAGACACGTCCCACTGCGCCGCGCGGCGTCTAGCTGCGCCGCGCGGCGTCGTGTTGCCAACGATTTTACGATGCGCCTCGTGGCGCAGCGCGGCGCAGTGCGGCGCAGCGCGAAATCGCTGGCCTCTTCCAGCAGCGTCGCGTCTCGGTGTGAACTGACCCTAAATGCTGTTATGTTAAAATGCGCTCCGGCGTCGCATCGCATATAAAGTTACACGCAGCGTTGCGTGAGTTGCGTCGCAATGGGCTAGTGGGTTCAGACCACGAGTAGGCAACCTTTTTCATCAGGGCCAGAAAAAAAAAACAAATGTAAACTTTGATTTTGTGTTGCAATTCACCCCAAGTACGCGCACAGAAAATTCCACGGTAACACGACGTGGAGTGTATGTACCCTTTATAGCAGAACGGCAAACGCTCATTTATCATGCATTCAAAACCGATAATTTTGTAAGTCAGAATCATCTTTAGGCATTAATTTCATATCCAAAATAATTAAAAAGTAGAACCATCATATCGCAGAAAGTTCACAGTCAGAATCGTTATCATATTGATAGTCATTAAAATGCAGAACTAGGTATCATGTCTGAGAAAGTTAACAGTAAGAATCATCTTTTGGCATACATTTCATATCCATAATAATTGAAAGACTAGTTTTATTTCCCTATAAGAAGCATGCACACATGCAAACAAGCATACACCATGCAAACAAGTATACACCATGCAAACAAGCATACACCATGCGTGCAGCAAGCATGCAGAATGCAAGCAAACATGCAGCAGGCATGGTTTCTATCACGGCTCCGGCGCTTCAGGGCTACGGCGGTCTCACGCGAGCTAGTCGTCGCAGATACCTACGCGCCTACGTGGGCAATCACACTAGGGGTAGGGCAGACAAGACAGTATATATTATAATGTACTCTGTGGACAAGACTACGTCGAGTCGGTTTTGCAGCGATTCGTTTCTGTCACTAACTTTTATAGCACATTAGACAAATATACTTACTGAATTAATTTAAGGTTAAAAATGCTATTTTTTGGAAATGGAAATATGCCTCATAAAATTATTCCAAATGATATTCTGCCATCTCATAGTAAGCCAAGTGAAATTGTACCAAATAATCGTCGCTCTAAATAAACGTTAAGCTAAACGAAATTATGTGGAATTTTAACTTTCCTAAGGGTAATTAAATTCTGCCATTGTAAATTCGGGCATATAAAAATTCGGCCAAACAATAATTATATTAAATAATTTCCATGCCTTAAAAATTTTTTTTTTAAAGAAGATTATGCCAAATTTTCGGAGATCAAGATGCTGCCAGATAGACGGAACCCCACGACGCGGACGTGAAAAAAGCCATAAGGCGCGATTTTGTTTCTTACAGCAATTCGTGCCCGTCAAGATGGTTATTTCTTTACAGTTACACCCTAGGCCTAGAATAAACGGAATTTATAGGTTTAGGATGGATTCTCGGACATGCGTTTCCACGACTCCACCTTAGGGTGAATTTTTTTGGCATGTTTTGTGACAATGAAAAACTGCCACCTCCATTTTCATGAAGTCCGCGATGAACACGCCGCGCCGGCTAGCGGCACCAACACGTGTGCGTACGCGCAGCGGAATGTTGTTGAATTTAAAGATTTTAATTATGCAGATATTTAGTGTATGACGTCGTATAATTGTGTATGGTAAAAAAAAATTTGTGCACGCAACCATTGTGGAGAAATTCACCAAAAACTGATTCCGCTGGGCGAACGTTGTCCTGGCGGAACTTTTTTTAATCCATAGACTTTGGAAGAAAAGAGATGTGTCCAAAAATTAGTGTGTATTTGTGTGTAATTGTGTATGTATGAATAAAACTAGTGCATGCATAAACTTCGGAGAAATTCAAGTTTCCGCTACGCGAACGTTTCGCCATTAGCTAGTTTTCATATAAAGCGCTTACATAGAGAACTGTAGATTTTTACATACGTTGTTTTGAATTTGTTTATATTTGTTTAAAAAACAGATTTAGAAAAAATCGTAGGGCTTAAAAGATAAAAATATAAACGTAAAATACGCTTATTAGGTCTTAGTTCTTAAAGTATGCACTTTGGGGTCTAGATTTTCACGTTTATACAAACCTTGTAAGTGTCTGCAACATGTTGCTAAGTATCAATGATGTTCCGTTAGTAACTAAAGAGTTATAGGACAAATTTACCATGAACAGATCACTGTTTACAAAGCAGTCAAATATCACGACGTTCTGAAGGAATTGCATGGTAATATGTATGTCAATAATTAGTGTATTCATTCAACTATTCTTATGCAAAATTTCATGTCATTAAATTCAGTAATTAAAGAAAAACAATTATAATACTGACGAAGCATCGAAAACCTACACAACCCGACCAAGTTCGGATGGCTACCAAAAAGCGGCCGTGCCATATATCTAAGAAACGTTCTTAACCTTCCAATATAGTATTTATTAATATGGTACAGTTGCGTACACAAGCGTTAGGAAAAAATAAAACAATTGCATTTCTTGAATGAAAAATATTTTTTTAATAATAACGCCACTATCTACGATAAAAACAAATCTTCAATTAACAAGTACTTCTCTATTTAAATATCGGCGTACAAAAATATTTTTAATTACATATAATACTTAATTATGTAATTATAATAACGTTAACAAACGCTTGCAATGACAGCAATAGACTTAAATGTGTTTTAACTAAAATAGATTATGAACTAGCTTTTGCCCGCGACTTCGTTCGCGTGGATGACGAAACATAGGGGTTAAATAGTGTAATAAGCTACAATATGATAAATATTTACCTAAACAGTAGTACATACTTACATGTGGTAAATATTTAATTTCCCTAAGGGGTCTATAGTTAGAATCCTGATCCGTGAAATTTTCAATAGAAATTAGCTTATGAATTTTATTTGTCTTAAATAATATATTTAGATTATATCTCAAGTCTCAAGCGCATACTTAAATAAAGTACCTACGTAAATAGTACCTACTTTCTGTCATAGTCAAATACATTTAAAAAAGTAGGTGTACAAAAATAAATGACCTATAAATTATATCGAAACAACAATTGTGTTATCACCTATACCAATTCAATACCGGTATTATACTGTAAATTTTGGGATGTTACCTAAATATATTGCACGGCCGCTTTTTGGTAGCCATCCGAACTTGGTCGGGTTATGTAGGTTTTCGATGCTTCGTCAGTATTATAATTGTTTTTCTTTAATTACTGAATTTAATGACATTAAATTTTGCATAAGAATAGTTGAATGAATACACTAATTATTGACATACATATTACCATGCAATTCCTTCAGAACGTCGTGATATTTGACTGCTTTGTAAACAGTGATCTGTTCATGGTAAATTTGTCCTATAACTCTTTAGTTACTAACGGAACATCATTGATACTTGGCAACATGTTGCAGACACTTACAAGGTTTGTATAAACGTGAAAATCTAGACCCCAAAGTGCATACTTTAAGAACTAAGACCTAATAAGCGTATTTTACGTTTATATTTTTATCTTTTAAGCCCTACGATTTTTTCTAAATCTGTTTTTTAAACAAATATAAACAAATTCAAAACAACGTATGTAAAAATCTACAGTTCTCTATGTAAGCGCTTTATATGAAAACTAGCTAATGGCGAAACGTTCGCGTAGCGGAAACTTGAATTTCTCCGAAGTTTATGCATGCACTAGTTTTATTCATACATACACAATTACACACAAATACACACTAATTTTTGGACACATCTCTTTTCTTCTAAAGTCTATGGATTAAAAAAAGTTCCGCCAGGACAACGTTCGCCCAGCGGAATCAGTTTTTGGTGAATTTCTCCACAATGGTTGCGTGCACAAATTTTTTTTTACCATACACAATTATACGACGTCATACACTAAATATCTGCATAATTAAAATCTTTAAATTCAACAACATTCCGCTGCGCGTACGCACACCACCAACACCGAAACAAACATTTTTGTGTTTTAAAGGGTGTCTAATGGCCTAGAAATTTGTGCAGCGAAAGAAAAGGGTGAGAAACTATGGTTTGGTCAATTTCAATAAAGAATAATGGCGTACCATAATAGAAATTCAAGATAATGAAAATATATACGTGTAACCGTGTTATATTACACAGTTTCTAACGTAACGCCAAGAACCCTCTTGGGTTCACTTTAGCGCAAACGTAATGCCGATAACTCTCCTGGAGGGTTCATTAGTAATATATATTTTATAATTTCTAATGTAACTACACTGTCGTGGACGTCCACGTCCACATCACGGCATCACGATAACGCAGGGAAGTAAAATATATGGCAATATATGAAAACGCCAGACGATTTTTAATTTCTGTACACGATTACGTTATAACGTGCACATATTTTCGTACATTTTATGGACGTCCACGATAATATGGTCGCGTTAAAAATTATAAAAGTGCTGTTGTAAAATTCACTAGTATCGATCGATAGACGGTCGTTCATCGATCAACTATAGATCGCTAGCTATTAATAGTAGTAGTCGACGTCGATCGCCCGCCCGCTGTAGGTTTTTTTTTGGTCATATCATTGGAGAAATAAAATCAAACATCTGAAACGTTTATAGCACGCTTATACTTTATTGAAGATCGTTACAGCAAAGTCCAATGCTATGAAACATAAGTCAATAGTTTACATCTATTTATCTTCATCTTTTTCCTTGTCCTTGGTCTTAGGTTTGACACTACGTTCTCGCTCGCGCTCTCGGGAGCGGTCCCGCGGCTCTCTTTCTCGAGAAGAGCGCTCACGCTGGCGCGGCGAACGTGACCGCGATTTGTGACGACGAGACCTCGAACGTGATCGCTCCCGTCTGTATGATCTATAAAACAAAGAAAAATCATGATAAACAAAATATTTTGTTAGTGGAAGCTAAAAATAAAACTAAATATGAGAAGCCGCCTTTACCGACTTACTGAGACTTCTAGAAAAATTAACATTGAACGAGTCCGTGGTTATTCATTATTGTACTTACTTTTCTCTTATCCTGTCAGGTTTGATAGAGCGAGACCGATCTCGTTCCCTATCTCTATCTCTTTCCTCCTGTGAAACGAAAAATACAAAATTACTAAGTCAATTTGTAAAATCGTACTAAACAAACAGAATCAAGAAATGTAGGCCACTGACCTCATCCCTTCTGTCGCGGTCGCGCCTTTCGCGGTCTTCTCTCTCCCGCATGCGGTCTCTGTCGCGGTCTCGCTCGCGGTCGCGCTCCCGCTCGTGCATGTGCGGCGGCGGGTGCGGGCGGTAGGGCGACACGAAGGGCGGCGCCGGCATCATGTGCGGCGGCGCCGACATGTGCGGCGGGCC
The DNA here is from genome assembly GCA_911387795.2 of Apamea monoglypha. Taxonomy (NCBI): domain Eukaryota; kingdom Metazoa; phylum Arthropoda; class Insecta; order Lepidoptera; family Noctuidae; genus Apamea; species Apamea monoglypha. The sequence continues at coordinate 14,756,704 of OU426916.1, forward strand.
CAGCGGCGCGCCCATGTTCATGGGGGGCCCCACGGGGGGGCCCATGGGGCCTGGGGTTAGCTCCTTTATTTCACTCGGCACCCAGCCACTCTGTTCAGGATGACCTGCAAAAATAAATTAAATATTAAAAAAAAAAAACTCGTCGCGAAAAAAGAAAGCACGGCGTTTTAGCGTGAAAGCATAACAAACAACAAACAAACACTGCGAAAGTTAATTTTTTTATCACATTAAATCGAACTACTTTTTCCATAGAACGAATATCGTAATCGCGAAAAAAATATCAACTGTCCCATACAAAACTTCAATATCTACTTGATTTGAGACAAATGTATGGCAAGGCTGATTATTTTTTCTAGAGTACGATGTTGGTTCCATGAAAAAAGTTGTTCAGATTGATGGTCTGTTCCACTCCCTTTTTTTTTTTTTTCTGGTGGGAAATCATCAAATGACCCCTCCCGCTCTGGATGGAGCGGAAGGGAGCGTCAGACTCTTACTGACTAGAACCCACCCATGTTCCTTCCTTCGCCCTTTATGTTCCGGGGTAGCGGTAACCCTTTCGGACAATCCCGCTGACCCGGCAGGCTTCGGCCCTAAGGGGCCCCTCGAATTATGCTGACATCTCTTTGAGGCGCGCGTGGAACACTTACGCGCCGTCCGGCACGGGCCTGGTCCTGATCAGGCGGTGAACTACCCATTGCTCTCCGCCCGCAGGCCCGCGCCTACGGTGGCCGGTAGTCGTCACGCGACTCCCGACGCCCGGGGCGTCTCCCGCGGCGGCTGGGACGGGAGGCTCTCTCCCTCATCCGTCCCGCCACCTCCTTCGCTAGCACGACTGCTTCGCAGAAGGAGGCGACTGCCTCCCACTCCCTCTCGCTCCGGACCATGGCTTGCGCCAGGGCCGGGCGCGAGAGGCCGCCGCCGCTGCCGATCGCCTCTACGAGGACACGGCGGTGCTCCGCCCAAGCGGGGCAGACCTCCACCGTGTCCTCTGGGCGATCCTGGCAATGGTGACACCTGGGCGTTTCCTCCCGCCTAATGATGTGCAGGAACCTCCCGAAACTTCCGTGTCCGGTGAGGACCTGCGTCAGGCGGTAGGTGAGGGCGCCGTGGCGCCTCTCTAGCCACTCCTCAAAGAGGGGTCTTATCGCCGCTATCGCGGCGTGCCCTGCGCTGGGTTGCGACAGTCGCTCTTTCCATGTCGCCATGAGATCGAGCCGGAGATCCGTCCGCTCCGCCGCAATTTGCCGCGGGAGCGGACTTTCCCCCCGGCGTAGTGCCTCCGCGCGCCACTCATACAGGCGCGCGAGGGCTATCGCCTCCAGATCCCATGGCGGCAGTCCGGCAAGGAGGCTTGCCGCCTTTTTTTCATGGATGTCCGCCGCCCTGGGGCGGGCGACGGGGTCTGTTAGACTCTTACTGACTAAAAACCACCCCAGTGTTCCATCTCTCACCTACGCCGGGGGTCGCGGGAACGTAAGATCCTTCCGCAACTCCCGACTGGTGCCGGCCCGCCACCGCGGGCCTCCTCGGGTCAGGGGGGGGAGTGAGGTGTTTGACTCCCCCCGCGACGTCTAAGAGAGGCGCGCGTGGAACACTACGCGCCGCCATCTCGGGTCCTGATGTGTGGGAGGCGACGGACGTCCCCAAGTCCGTCGCCCCTGGACCCATTTAGGGGGGCTGGAAGAGGGCATTATCCGCCCTCCGCCGACGCCCGGTGCGCCTGCTGCGGGCCGGGTGAGAGGACGAGATCTCCCTCTCCCTTTCCGCAGCCTCCTTCTGAGAGACGACCGTTTCGCAGAAGGATACCACCGCGTCCCAGGACTCTTCGCTGCCGACCATCGACTCGACCACGGCCGGCAGCGACAGGTCACTGCCTACTTCTGAGATGAGGGCACGGCGTGGCTCCTCCCAAGCGGCACACTCTGCCAGCGTATGCCACGCCGTGTCCTCCCGGCAGTCGACGCAGTGGTGACACCGGGCGTCCGGCTCCCTGTTTATGCGACACAGGTACTTCCCGAAGCAACCATGCCCCGAGAGCACCTGCGTCACCCGAAACGACAGGGAGCCGTGCCTCCTCCCGAGCCAGCGCCCCAGCCGCGCCCAACAACTTGGGCGCCAGCCGCCGGAAGTGGGGGCCAAAATCCCACCGGCTGTCGAGCACCAATCCCAGGTACTTCATGGTAGACTCGACAGCGATCCGAGCCCCCCCCGACCACGATGTGTGAACCGGGCGGCGGCGCCCGCCGGGGGCCATGAAACACCATGGCCTCCGACTTGCTGAGGGCCACCTCCAGGCCTAGGCGACGTATGCGGCCCACCACCTGTGAGACCGCAGCCGTCGCCAGCAACGCTGCTTCCCTGTGCGAGCTCCCCCGGGCAGTGACCAGCGTGTCATCCGCGTAACACGTCAGGTCTACCCCCGGTCTGAGCTCGCCCCTCAGCACCCAATCGTACCCGACGTTCCACAGGAGCGGTCCTAAGACCGAGCCCTGGGGAACGCCGCACGACATGCGGCGCTGGTTTCCGCCATCGCGTCCCATGTAGGTGACACACCTCTCCGACAGATAAGCCCCAACGATGTGGCGGAGGTCCCTACCTCCGCCACATCGTGTGCCTGCGGTTTCATCGGGTGCCTCCCTAGGCACCCGATGAAACCGCAGTGCCTCCCGAATACAACTCCAGGGCAGGGTGTTGAAGGCGTTGGAGATGTCCAAGGACACCGCCAATATCACCCCGCCCCGGGACACCGCTTCCTCCGCCAGGACTCTCACTCGCGACACAGCGTGTACGGTGGAGCGCCCATTCCGAAACCCGAACTGACTGTTGTCCAGGTCCGGCCCCTCTCTGCACAAGTGGCCGACGAGGCGGGCTGCGATTACTCGCTCAAACAGCTTACCCACCTCGTCTAGCAGCACTATGGGCCGGTACGCGGACGACGAGTCCGCAGGGCGCCCCGCCTTCCTGAGCAGGACCAGACGACCAGATTTCCACAAAGAGGGAAACTGGCCCTGCTCAAGACACGCTGTGTAGAGTCCTCTCAGTTGGGGCTCGAGCTCCTTCAGAGCGAGGGCTAACGCGCAGCCGTGGATCCCGTCGGGCCCCGGAGCCACGTTCTTGGCCCGGAGCCGCATCACGGCTGCTCCCATCTCTGCCTGTGTCACCTCTGGGACGCTGATGGCGTTCTCCTCTGTGGGCTCTGTGGCTGTGGACAGAGCCATCGGCGGCGGCGTATGCTCCGTTCTCGCCGGGAAGAGGGCTGCGACCACTTCCTCCAGCAGCTCGGGTTGGAGACTCTCCGTAAGCGGGGGCGCCGCGGATCGAAGTTTCCCTCGAACCGCGCGATAAGGGCGCCCCCACGGATCCCCGTTTAGAGTCTCCAACATCTCCTCCCTGGCTCGCGTCTTCGCCTCGCCGATGGCCAGCCACAGAGTCCCCTTCGCCGCGCGGTACACCTCATACAGCGCGGCTTCTTCGTCAGGGACCCGACGACGTCTCGCGTCATCGCCCCGCGGAACCACAGCGCCTCCTGCTCGACGTCGACGGGTCCGTTCGTTGCCGACTCCCGGCACCAGGCCTGGGCAATAGCGGCCTCCTCGAGAAGCTCCCTGTCGATGCGCTTACGCGCCCAGCGCGGACCGTCCGTTCGCGGGGCCGGTGAACCGCGCGCGACCGTGGTCTGGGCGGAGATGTCGAAGCGGATGTATCGGTGGTCTCCACCTCCACGGCGACACGCCAGTCGCGGACACGACGCGCGACAGCGGGGCTAGCGAACGATACGTCCACTATAGACCCGCCCCGCTGCCGCACGCACGTGTGAACCGAGCCCCGATTTAGGACGGTCAGCCCAGTCGTGACCGCCCACTCCTCCAGCACCTCGCCTCTAGCATCGGTCACAGGGGACCCCCACGCCGCAGACTTGGCGTTGAGATCCCCCAGTAACAGCACCGGGCGAGGGTGGAGTCGGCCCACGACGGCACCCAACTCGACAAGGAACCTCTCGAAGTCGGCGAGACTCTTGTTGGGCGAGAAATACGCGCCAACCGTGCCAATGCCGTCCGCGAGGGCGGCTACCCAGCCGTGACCTCGGGACGGGTTGACGAGAGCCCCGCCAATGATGGCCACCAAACCGTCCAGGTCTCCCACCCAGTTATCCCTGGGGGGGGACGAAATACGGTTCGGCGACCACAGCCACCTGGATCGACCACTCTGCCATGCTCTGGAGCAAGAGATCCTGAGCCCTAGCAGAGTGGTTGATATTGCCCTGGAGGAAATGGTAGAGCGCCATTTATGCGCAATCCATCCCCTCCTCACCATTCCTAGGCCGGGAGTCGGCCGAAGGGCTGCTAGGCTGAGGGGGGGGGGTACGGCAGCCATGGCACCCCTTCTCTTCTTGGTCTGGGCGGGCGCGCCACAGGCCTTTCCGCCCGCTCTGTGCCCGGCGGGCCTCCCTGCAGCTGTACAGAGGCTGCAGTTTGGCGCCGCGGAGCACTGGGCCGCCTTGTGGCCGGCCTGACTGCAGCGAAAGCAGAGCTCGCTGCGGTCTATTTCGGCGGTGCACCGTGCCCTGACATGTCCAATGCCAAGGCAGCAGTAGCACCGCAAGGCCCTGGGTTGCAGCGGCTTCACCCTCGCTGCCACCCAACCCACCAACAGACGCCCAGCGTCGGCGACTTTGTATGCCGCCGCCACCGGGCACCGCACCCAGATCGCGCCGAGCCCGGAAGCGTCGACGCGAATCTCGCCCGTCCGCACGTCGTCGGGCGAACATCCGCCGACTCGGGCGACGGCCGCCACGACCTCGGCCGGAGTCGTCGAGTCGTCCAGACCGTCGATGTGAAGTTCTGCGGTCTTCACCGGTCTGGACACTCGAACGAAGGAGGCTTGCCGCCTCGCCCGAGATCGTGCGGTAGCCCCGGATGAGCCTTACGGCTACCACCTTCTGGGGCGCGTTCAGGTAGTGGGCGGCTCGCCGCCGCAGTGAACGCGCCCACACCGGGGCCCCGTATAGGGCCATGGACCGCACGACCCCCGCGTAAAGCCTCCGACAGGAGGCGTTTGGCCCCCTAAGGTTGGGCAAGAGCCGCTTGAAGGCGGCCCCAGCCCATTCCAGTTTGGGGGCCAAACGTCGGAAGTGCTGTTCCACTCCCTTAAATACCTTTCTAACACAACTGTATAATGTGTAATTTTAAACTTTAGTTTGTTCGAATAAATATAATAGACTCGTGGCAGGATATGGCGCAGATCCATTCCTTTATAAAGCTATTGACGGTATCAGTTGTTTTTTTTTAACTTACCCCAAGGTTCCTCGTACGGAGCATGTGGAGGTGGAGGGTAGTAGTGTTCACCGGGCGGGGGACCGAAGTAATCAGGCGCGCCCATCTCTCGCTGGTGACCGCTGCGGCCGTACTCGCGACGTTCAGCTGTCATCACCTAGATCAAACATTAACACCAACTTGTATGTTTATTTGACATTACTGTTTTTTTTTCTGTGCTAATAGCACTGACTGAACATTTTTTTAACGGAGATGCGCTAGGTAGCCCGCGAAATTAAAATATTCTTACGTTTTTACAAGTTCATATAATCCTATACCGCGTGGTGGATTACGGGCCCACTCGCCCTCACAGAAAGGAGTCCTGTGTCCCAGCAGTGGGAACATTATAGGCTGATATGTATGTTATGTATATAATCCTATTAATTGATATTTTATAACATAGTCATTCAAGAGGATTATATAAACTTAGAGGGTTGTATTGATAATAATTATTATAATTCTGTAAAAACATACTTGTTACCCTCACGAATCACATTTTGGTCAATATACAACCTGACAATGACCTGCGAAATTCTTGGGTACGCCTCTCAATCGATTGCGTACCCAAGTAGGGCGTTGCAGACAACTTGTCGAAATGGGGGATTACTGAGCATCCAATACTCAGTGCGAGTGCGGTGCCTCTAATCAGACCATGCCCCACTTGCCGGAGTGTCCTAAGTGCCCGTTCACCTGCACCTTGGATGACTTAATTAATGAATGCCACTGATGCCGCAATTAACGTCGCCACGTACTGGGGTCAAGCAATACAAAATATCGAAGAAGAGAACCATCGAAAAGAAAAAGCAGACCTGCGAATTGCAAAATTTTAATTTAGCGGGCTACTTTGGCTTAATGCTGAATAGTATTCGGAAAACAACATACCTGTATAGTGTTTTCTCTAGTTTGGTAATTATTTAACATTGCTGGTGGCATCATCATTTCATCATTTCTTGGACCTAAATAAATAAAAACACCTTATTTCAGTAAAGTCTTATTCTGTGAATGGACATCTGGATAGTTTTTGTATGGGAAACTGTAAAAAAAAAATCAAAATTTATTTGCTGGAGAAGGTGTGTGCGTTTGGCCTTCTGAATAAACATCATGATATGAACATGATTGAGTCAGCCTAGAGTAGTTTTCATCGATAATAAAAGATTCTCCTTTGACTCTTGATCACTTTATACTTTACAATAGCCTCTAAATAACAACCCGCATTGGGGCTGCATAGTGGATTATGGGCTATAGCCGGTAGCCCACACCCTTGCACAGAGAAGCCCGAGACCCCGCAAGGGAAATATTAGACAGGTTTTGTACGCAAATCTTTGTTAGGTATGTGTCCACATGTGGGTGGGTAAGTGCCGCCAACGTATAGCATAGTACCGGTCAGTAGTGCAGCATAGTATAGTACAGGGTAGTTACCGGGCGGTCTCCTGAGATCGGGCGGCGGGGGCCGGGGCGGCGCGCCGGCGTGCAAGCTTACACCAGCCTCGTTGACGCGCATGCGCCGCTGTCGCTCGCAGTACGCGCTCCACGTCACCTCGTTGAAACCATAGTTGAAATAATCTGAAAATATTTGTGTCATGTACTATCTTTGCCCGAATAAAACACCGGCTCTTCTAGACTTCTTTGTGTATAAAAGATTGTCAATCCATTTATTAAGCGTGTCGTGTCGTGACTTGTCTAGTCAGCAGTTCAGACCATACACCAGTAATAGCCACAATACGTACCACCATAATTGAAAGACCAGTGAAAGAGCACCAAAAAACAGATTGGGATGCATTCAGGGACTACATAAGACGAAAACCTCGACATTGAAAAATGTGCAACAACTATAACAAACCTAATACATACAGCCACGTGGAACACCGGTTACCACATATAGACAAGGTAGTAGGAACATACCCAAGGATATAAAAACAAAGATCCTGGAGAAGAAACGACTCAGGAAAGTGTGGACATTCCCAAGACAAAAGGGTGTTTAATAAAGCAGCCACTGACCTAAAACAGTACCTCAAAGACATTGAAGAGGCAACCCTACAGAATAAATTAGCAAACTTGATTCCCCAAGCTAAAAACGAATATTCACTCTGGAACAGGGTAAAAGTAGTAAGGTGGCCCCTTAAGGTTGCACAACATCCCATCAAAAAGAGTATCAACGCTTGGGCTAGAACTGACGAAGAACGGCGTTTGGACAATTCCTGAAAGAAGTCTTCACTCCGAATGGCGGTGAATGCGGTGATGTATAAACCGAAAAAGAAATACAAGACTATCTAGAAACTGAACTGCAACTATGTCTCCCAAAGCTGCTTATCCCGTAAAGTCCAAAGATAAATAAGAAGTCTGGGCGACAACTTCCTAAAAAAACTACAGTCGTATAATATACAAACCTTTTTAATAGCATAATTTAGGATTGGAGGTTTTCCCAAAGATAAGAAAAAACCCGCATCTTGTGTCTACTTACAGATCAATTAGTCTACTACGAACTTCATCGAAATTGTTTGAGAAGATCATCTTACGAAGGCTGACACAAATACTTAACGAACACTATTTCATCCCTCAACATCAGTTTTTTTTTCGACGACACTGTTGGGGCAGTGGCTGAGCGATCGACTGCTGCGCTGCGTGTCGCATGTTCGATTCCCGCACGGAACAAATATTTGTATTGCCTACAGGTAGTTATTCCGGGTTTCGCTGTTTGTGTATGTGAGTTTAAATATTTGTAAACGCACCCACGATACAGTAGTAATTCCTAGTACGGGGCAACGTTTTAATAATAATAAAAATAAAAAAAGTTTGGTTTCAGTTCTCCCAATCAACCTTGAACCTTAATATTTTAGAGATAAAGTTGGAAATCTATTAAAGAAATTTGAGAGATTGTAGTAGCTTGATGTGCTGGCGTCTGTACAACAAGCAGGCGATAAAGTTTGGCACTTAGGCCTGCTTTTCAAAATAACGAACCAACTTCCACATAACTTTTACTTGCTCTTAAAATCGTATTTGAAAGATAGAATATTTAGAGTTAAATAAAATCAATGACTCAATAGAATCAATGATGTACTCCGCCTTTCAAGATATAAAAGCCGGGGTACCATAACGTTCCATTTTAGGCCCTACTCTATCTTATGTACTTGGATGTTTTTGAATAAAATTTAATTTAATTAATAGAAAACAAACAGTTAATTTATCAAATTAAATTTCACTCGAAAACATCAATCGGTTTCTTATTAAACTTTAACTATATCCAATGACCCTGGTTATTTATCTCCTTTGGTGACTGTACAATGCAGATATACCCACAACGAATAATACGAGTATCCTATCTGCCACATTCGCTGAAGACACTGTTGCGCTTAGCAATCATAAAAACGTCAGTGCAGCGCCAATGGATGGAAAAGCGGGGTATCCAGGCCAGCTCCAACAAATCAGTGCATGCCACTTTTACTTTGAGAAATAAAAACTGCCCCCCAATTAAACTTGGAAACGATGTTTTACCCCATCGAGATTCAGCAAAATACTGAACCTTGATGAGGATTAGGCATGTATCTTGATAGGAAGTAAACATGAAAAACTCATATAAAAAAAACGCTACGTGTTAAATATACGGCTCAGAACCCTAAATTGGCTAATAGGCAGGAGATCGCACTTCACCATGGAAAATAAGATACTCATTTATAAAACTATAATCAAGCCAGTTTGAACATGTGGTATTAAGTTATGAGGATCAGCAAAAAGACTGTAACATGGAGATTTTACAACTGTTCCATAATAAGGCACTCAAAATGATAACTATATATTAGAACCAGTGAATTGCATGGGTACACATAAACGAAAACAGTTAAGGAGGTAGTCGAGAACAGACAAGCAAAAGCATACAAAGACCACATAAAAGCTCATACTAACACCCTAGCAAAAGTGTTATGTGTACCAATCAACGACAGAAGGCACCAAAGACAACACGAACATATGATGCCTTGTTCACTAAAAAAAAATCCAATTTAACAAGAGACAGCTTCCTCACTGGAGGAACAGTTCTCTAATGTCAATAAACTCAATCACAAGATGTTTAATAATAATAAAATAAATGTACTCTTTTTGATAACAAGACCATTAGAAGCACAACCAATAGACTGGCAATAACCACAAGACAGTCACTCGGTAAGCAGTATTTATTTTATTTTTGGCTAGTTTTGTGGGTAAGTGGTGTTGTAGAATCTTATGGGAATGGGAGAAAGTCATAGATTGGATATAGCAATGAGAAGTAATTTATTCAAACTATGAAGAGAAACAGCACTTTTAAAACAACTAAATTACATGAGACAGTCCCCCAAAATGCCTGCTCTGCACCACTTTCTAGTCCTTCATTGAGAGGAAGGGGCGCAACAAACTCCCTCGCAGAATATAAAGAGTGTCACCTTTTTATTCATTGAGGGGCCCGTGGCTAAATAATAACAGCCGCACAGGTCGATCGATCAGGTTAAGCTACGCTTGCCGCGGTTGGTCTATGGATGGGTGACCATCTATACATACCGAGACCCCTCCGTGCCTCGGAAAGCACGTTAAGCCGTTGGTCCCGGCTGTCATTCGTAGATCTTTGACAGTCGTTATGGGTAGTCAGAAGCCCGAAAGTCTGACAACCAGTCTTACCAAGCGGTATCATATTACCCAGTAACTGGGTTGTGGAGGTCAGATAGGCAGTCGCTCCATGTAAAATATTGGTATTCAGATGAATCCGGTTAGACTAGAAGCCGACCCCAACATAGTTGGGAAAAGGCTAGACAGATGATAACCTTTTTTATTCATTTGATTTTAGTATTCAGAATATTGCAACTAAACAAAAGTCATGTAAGTTCTGTAACATGCCCTAACCCTAAATAGGTAGTCTACATAAAACTATGACTGAAAAAAAAACGTGATAATTACCAGAAATGTCAGCCCCAGGCTTGTTCCATGGCTTATCTTCAATTGTGTCAATGTTAAACTCAAGTGCAGGCACTCCATTGATGCTCCCCGGTCCATCCAAGTCTTCTAATGTAACTTTCCCACCGGCGGTGGTGCCAGTGCGAGGTTTATCTGCAGCACCAGCGGCTACTAAACCTACACCACGCTGAAAAGAGTAGTAGTTATGGAATATCACAAACTGTAAGCATTGGTTTTGAACCTCTTCATAGACAACAAGGAACAATGTTAAAATCTCTGGCCTTTCAAGTAGGTTAATAATTTGTTCCACAAGGTAGTGTCCTAGGCCCTTTACTGCTCTTGATATATGTATATCGATGATCTTCCTAAACACATCAATCAACCAATGGTACTATTTGCAGATAATGGTACTGTGCTATCAGTAATAATAAAAAGTGACAAAGAAAATGATTACGAGCATGTAGTCAACCAAACATTGAATACAATAATACAATGGTTCACCGAAAATAATCTAAAAATAAATGTGGACAAAACGAAAATTATACACTTTCACCAGAGAACTCAACTGACAAATATAAACGTTAGTTACCAAAGCGAAATAGTACATCCTGTGACAGATACAAAGTTTCTAGGAATTAATATTGACAATAGACTGACATGGAAAACACATCTAGAATATGTCTGTAAAAGAATTAATAAATCCTCAATAGCTCTGTAAAAAAAAAATGTATCAAAAATTGTTAATAAAGAAGCCGTATCAGCTGTTTATCACGGACTTGTTGCACCTGTCCTAAGATATGGTATTATATCTTGGGGCAACTCAGTTGATAAGGAATGTGTATTTAAAGCTCAAAAGAAATGCATTAGAGCAATGTGTAACGTAGACAACACTACCAGCTGTCAACTCCACTTTAAAAGCTTAAAAATTCTGACACTGCCTTCGTTATACATATATGAACTCAATGTTTTTGTGAAATCGAATCCTAATTATTATAAGACTGCTGTTAAAAGCTACTATAGACAAGTACGTGACAAAAAAAGATTAGAAATTGACATACCATATGGGAAAGCAGCATTAATCAATAAAAGTATTCTTTGTATGGCATCATTGATTTACAACAAGTTGCCTGATGATGTCAAAAAGTTACTCAATTCAAGTAGAAGTTGCAAAAATTCCTAGTGAATAAATGTTATTATAATGTCAAGGAGTACTTACAATATAGATGGATACATATAGCAAGAGTAATTTATTGACATTGAATAATATGACAATAAAAATAGGGTGACATGCTATAATAATTTTTAATTTAGACCAATATTTTGACCAGGTACTATATTATTGACGTGCACGCCAAATTCCAGAGACATTGTGACTAATTTATTAAATACTAATATTAAATTCCCATTTCTTTTCTGTCTCTTTATATACATATTAGACCAAATAAACTTGACATGCCATACTACAGGCTAAATAGAATATAAGACCGAATAATGTAACATGAGAAACCATCGATTGTAATTACTCTATTTAAATGTGAATAAATGAATTTGAATTTAATTAAATTTTCTTTTGATTGTCAAGTCTATGACATGTAGTATAAATTTATAATTCATCTGACAATTTTTATATTTTAATTTAAACTTTTGATAGTATTCCGAATATTTAATTTTTATTTTTTTATTATAATAATTTCTGAATAATAATATAAATATTTGCACACCTTACTAAGTAATGATTCAGTGTACTTTATATCTATTTGTAACATTGTTTATACCTACCTTTTTCTTTTTTTCCAGGTGGGAAATCATCAAATCCCGCTCTGGGTGGAGCGGAAGGGAGTGTCAGACTCAGAGAGTTACTGACTAAAACCCACCCATGTTCCTTCCTTTGCCCTTTATGTTCCGGGGTAGCGGTAACCCTTTCAGACAATCCCGCTGACCCGGCAGGCTTCGGCCCTAAGGGGCCCCTCAAATTATGCTGACAACTCTTTGAGGCGCGCATGGAACACTTACGTGCTGTCCGGCACGGGCCTGGTCCTGATCGGACGGTGAGCTACCCATTGCTCTCCGCCCGCAGGCCCGCGCCTGTTTATACCTACCTGTATTAAGCAAATAAATAATTTGATTCGATTTGATCTCAATCTGTCAAAAATTCCTCTCATTTCCCTACATTTTGACATTTGTTTGTCGCCGAGATGAGACTTCGACTAGATTTTGAACGTTTTAAATTACGAGGATTGGCCTTCTGATGCATTGCAGGTATGTTGTTTGTCCATCTTAGAGATAACTGTTTTCAATTTCTGTTAGCTTAGCGAGAAGACCATTGATTAGCCTACTTACTTTTATAGCTAGACTAGCGTAAGATTGAGGTCCAGATTTGATTTCCCCGATAGTGACTTTAATATCATCACTGTCATCCGAATCAGAGTCTCCGTTGTTCTGGCTGTCGGCGTCTCCGTTTCGGTCTTCGCCATCGCGTCCAACGTCCGCGAAATGCTCGTCGTTAAAATGAGAGTCATCATTATTCGCCTCGTTATCATCCTGATCTTTTTCTTCGCCTTCCTGCAAATAAGAAGTTTGTAAATAATCTCCGCAATACGTAGGTACAATAACATAATAATTCACACTTTAAATCAAAAACATTAGGTTAATTAATATTGTATAATTACGAGCCTTATATAAATGCAGTTAAAAAGAATGAAACAGTCCCATTCTACATTAAATTACCCACGTAAACTTTCGATCAAACATTGTTATAGGTTATGTCTACTTACTGTTGCGGCGTCGGCTGCATCAGTCTGTTGCTGGTCTTTTTCTGCACCTTCTGTAGGTTTAGCCTGATCGGGGTTTGATTCACCGTACAACCAACTATCATCGTTTTCATCTCCAGGCGCCGTTTCTACTGCGGCGTCTGCCATTTTTATTTTGTTGAAATTTTGTTTGACGATTGACAGTCAGACGCTTGATTGACATAACATAACATTAGTCGATTTTTTCATAGATTTTTTACGCCATAGAGTATTTTTTAAATTTAAATAATGGGCATTTCAGACCATGGCCTGCAGCCCAAAAAGCATCGGTCACTTGGCCACGCCCGCGCATCTTCAGAAACGTTCACAAAACGTGCCTTCCGGTGCGCCCAAACTTTGTGTAAAATGAACGAGCTGGTTTACATTAGGTCGGTCGCACTTAAAGGACAATTTGACACATTTAAGTATGGATATATACTACCATATACCTACAGGATACATTAGTCGGATCCATCATCCAAGAAAACTATTGTTAACGGACGGCGAAACGTCTTTTATTTTATGAAATACCTATTTAAAAATGTAATATGAAGAAAAGAGAAAGCTAGTTTTTTTGTTTGTTACGCTTTCACGTTTAAACGACTGAACGGATTTAGATGAATTTGACAATCACAAATTCTGAGCATCAACAACTTACAAAAAGTATTAGGTTTCCTTTCATTAATTGCTATGTAAACAACTGCGGCAGAAAGTTTTATAACATCATCAACATACACCAAGTCAATTAACTACCGGGTCGTAGGTCATTACTATATTTTGTAAAGTAGTTTTGTATTGCGACGTTTACATCTGACAGAATCGGAACGGGTCGGGGTCGGAACGACATCATACAGTCCTTTGACAGTTGATACAGTCACGAAATCTATTACCATGGACAACTCGCATTGGTAGCATAAAATGTGTGCGACTCGTAACCATTTTTGTACGGCTTATTGCTACGAAACGAAATGTGTCCACCAATGGTAAACGAGCAGAATCAGCCTAAATTACTGGCTTTCCATTTTTCTCCCTGACTTCCAAGAGTTTTCTTCTATTAAGAACTAAATAAAATATTTTCCGTATTTATGCAATTATAGCTCATCGGACCTTAAATCTTTTGCGACTACGACCGCCACGAACAGTCGTGGTCTTGGTACTTGTGAAGGCGTAGTACACGAGATCCCTAAGCCATCTGTCTCACAGGCGCGGTCGCAGCCCAAGATTTTTGGGTCACCAAGTAGTAAGTTAGTAAGGCAAGTAAATCATGCACTCTCGATAGCTTGAATGAATTGGGGGGGGGGGGGGGGGTCATGACCCTACGACCCCCCCCCCCCCCCGGACCGCGCCGGCTGTCCCACCGCCGACGATTTACGAGGAGTTACGAGTAGAGCTAGCAGCTAAAATGGTATGCGTATTTACCAAGCCTGAGTCTCTCTGCGAGTGTGTTCAGCCCGCTAGTTCAGCGAACGTAACTGAGCGTCAGCGATTAACTATCTGTTATACTTACAGGGAAATCATAATTTTTTGTACGTCGCTTCTTCGTCGGCGGTGGGATAGGTGCCTTAGGGCCCGATTTATATTACTTTACTCTATGGCCTGATCATACGTACGGACGCCAGCACATCAAGTTACTACAATCTGTCAAATTTCTTTAATAGATTTTCAACTTTATCGCTAAAGCATTAAGGTTCAAGGTTGATTGGGAAAATTTGACAGTTTCGGGTAGCTTGACCTGCTGGCGTCTGTACAACAATCATCGCCACACCACGTGGATGGCACTAATTTGTATGAAAATTAATCATTTATTCACACGATCATATTAGGCCGTTAAAACCATTCATAGTAAATTTTGACGGTCAAATGTGTTATGCTGTGGTTGCGGTATGTGTGATCGGGCCCTTAGGGCAATTAAGAACTGCCAGTACGCCCGTGATCCTAGCGTCGTGAGTAATCACGACGCTAGGATCACGGGATGAAAAAATAAAACAAAAATACATAAAAAAAAAATACTTTTTAATTTTAGCCAGTTTGAGTAAATAAATGATTTATATAAAATTATCATTATGCAACATTTATTTTCCGTAGACAGTAACAGAATTATTAGTCAAGTCCATTCCTTCTTCGTGGGAACAGCTTTTGTTCAGCTTGTTCCACTTTCTGGGCGACGTTGGCCAACTGTTCAGACGCGTCGGAAGCGGCCGCGCCGCACGTTTCTGCCAGTTCCTGGACACCTTGAGATACCTGCAGATATTGAACATGATTATGTTAAAATTTTATTTTATTGAAAAATCATTGATGTACATCCCTATGTACATCAATGATTCTTCATTCATCATCAGCCCCCTGGCTGTTCATTTATTACATAAGACAATTTTGACCACTTTGACGACGAACGTCGAAGTTCGTCGACGAACTCGCGGGCACAAGTTAGTCTACGCTAATATTATAGAGAGGTAATGTTTGTAAGTTCGGACATAAAAGGAAAAACTCTTTTATGAGCTCAACTATCACTAATGAGTAATGAGGCACGATTACTTTTTCTATTTTTACCGAATATATTAACCTTGCTTAACAGACGAGGGGATATTTAGAATGGACCGTCATCGTCAACTAGGCGACTGGAGACAACTAAGCTGCAATGCTGGGTGATTGGTAATTTGGTGCTGTAGCGGTATCTACAACTCCACATGCGAACAACGCGTCATACTGACGTCACGCAAATCCTGCATCTCGCAAGCAGAGTTTACCGCGCAATTAGCATAGATACAATTTCCCAACATCAATCGTTGGGCAATTGCTCGCCAGACACAACACCCGTCTGGTTGGAGGATCCTCCCTTTTCTATGGAGGATGAGTGAACTTTACACCCTGTTCCTCACACCTCTATAGTGCATTCCTTGAAATTGGTAAATTAGAGCAAATTTTTCTTGAATGGTATACTAGAGCAAATTTAAAATAGAGATATGGAACCACAAACTGCTAATTGTGAGATATCTCCTCCACTTTGGGTGTGTTCAACTGATACTTTTCTGATAGATCATGAATTCTTTGAATACCAATTTATCAAAAAAATACTCATAACTTTAGAAATAAAGTGTAGTGAAGTTATCTACGTTTTTTTAAACATTTTTCTCTTGCTTGCCTAGTTGTCATGTTACGGTTAATTCACAATTACACACTAATTAAATGTTTAAGATAATAGGAAATCATTTATTACTTAGGAAATGATTTCTTATTATCTTTAATTTTTTGGGGAAATACGAAATCCACGCGAACCAAGTCGCAGGGCAGTGCTAATGTTTTATAAAAGGCCAATTCGAATTTATAAGGGAAAAAATAGTGATAAAGCATGTTGTGAATTGTCTGTATTGATGATGTCATGTATTTCCTTAATTGCATTCAAAGAAAAAGTACTCAGCAATACCAATGAAGTAGAAGCCTTGTCTTTTGTGTCTTTAATGCCTGACTCAAATCCAGTATTTTTTTATGAAATAAAATGTTAAATATGATTATACATATATAATAAACCAAACAAAATTATGCTTACAGCATCAGCTTCGACCTTCACTTCAGCAGCAGCAGCTTGCATGTTGTTAACTACTTCTTGCATCTGGGCCGCATGCTGAATGGGTTCCGACTCTAGAACAGGAGCTGCCTGAAATATAAAAAAAAAAATGAATCAGCTTGATATATTTTGCAAGTTCCTTCTATAAAATTGAGAGAACCACATATCAATTATTAATATGTCTCTTAACAATAACAGTCCACATGCAACAGGAATATAATGGATAATGTTTTTTTTTTTTTCTTCTTTGGCAACAGAGGCGATGTCAACTATTCTGCCAGCCTGGCTAATGTTGACCAGTGTGGTAATTGCATAACACACTAACAGTAGCAATGGGTTTAATTTTGACAGTTTAACAACATTTATTGCATTAAATATGTTGATGAGCAGATTTTTTTTCAAACATGAAACAATGGATAACAATGTCCTTGAAAATTATTCAGATTGTGATTGAATTTCCCAAAATATGTTACAAATGACAGTTCATAGACTTGTTGTTTACCTGTTTGCAGCGGTGCATGCAGTGGCAGTGATGTTTGAGGACACCCTCTGCAGCACCAACTTCATGCATATGCATTTCATTCTGCTGCATCTGAAATTCAAATACATATGAATGCAATTATTTGCTCTATTTTATTTTACCATATGAAAATAACTTAATAGAATAGAATATATTTATTTGCTTTAAAACATGGTACATTGAAGTCTTATAAATTAAGTTATGATCTGACATGTTTCGCCATGGACTGGCATACAAATATTTAAAGATGTTAAATGTAACAAAAACACATTAAAAATTAAAATTATAACATTTCTAATGGTGTTGATTATTAGGATTTTGTATCTATTTGAACACTTAAGAATAATAGATATATATAAAGTAACACAATTAAACCTCAGCATCATATCTTATATTTATCTGCTACTTTTAACTTCTGGAACAGACTTAAAATGTTTAGTTCCAGCATACTATTCAACATGGTGTTAATGCTCATTTTTTCATTTTTATAATATCAAGTTTTCTGCATGTTCATGATGTAAGTTTTTGTAAAGGTAGGTGGTTTAAACCAAACAGACATAGAACACAGGGACAGAATGTGTATTTGCTTGTTTGATCCAAATTGACCTTTACACAACACTAGAATTGTGCATAGATTTAACTCATAATAAACAAGTAGGCCTAAAGTCGCAAAAGCAACATAGTAGATAATCATAAGATGTGTCATACTCTTTCTGAAGACAAGGCTGTTCTATTCTTACCAAGATTAATTAGTATAAAAAGATGCATGTACTAAAGCAAACATAATTTCAACTTTTGCTACATTAGTTAAGAATTTAGAATCAAAACTGCTTTGGTGTTTGTAAAATTATTGTCTTACATTTTCAACGAAATTCGGGTCAGTATAGTTGTTCAGTTCGGAAGCCATATGCATGGCTTCAGACAGCTTCTCATGTCCAGCAGTTGCATTGTTTATAGCTTGAGCAGTATTCAACAGATTGGCGGTCGCAGTGTCTCCTTGTTGCCCATCAATGGGGGCATTCGCAGCCAGACCAAGTTTAGCTTCCAATTGCTCAATTCTGCTTTGTAAAATTGAAATGGGGTCCATTTTTCAGATGGCAGTAGTCACTGAGTAAAATAAAATAAAACTAATCTACGAAACTATTTAAATGTCGTTACTAAAATAAATGAATCTCGCAATTTTCGAATGCTAGTGCAATTTTAATTTGTTTTTGACAGATTTTGACATTACGTCAACTTGATGATCAAATTAAAACAGTATGAAAATGACACATGACAAAACCGTTCCAACCGCAGCACCGTATATTTTAAAATGGTAGTCTATGCGCAGCACCTTTTTGGTGACATTCAGTGACTAGCGATTAAACTTGAACAACAGAAAGAAAAAAGGTTTTCGTTTTGTTTTCCTTTAGAGTTGCCCAACTATCGATAGTTTCACTATCGATAGTTGACCTCGAGAACTAGTAACAATATCGATAGTGCTATCGATATCACAAATTAACTAATAATATTGATTGGAAGCAATAGTATCGATAGGATCGATACTATTGCATTATAATACTATCAATAGTATCGATAGTATCGATTTTTTTAAAGTAATACTATCGGTACTATCGATATTATCGATAGTATCGTTGTATTAAATAATTAAAACTATCAATACTATTGATAGTTTGTAAAACTATCGATACTATCGAACTATCGGTCATAATTATACCAGCTTTGGAAAATATTCTTTCTGACGGAGTTGACGTTGCAGGTATACATAGATATTTTAAGGCTATTTCTTTTAGACCATTCTCACTGTGATTCCAGTATTCTATAGGAAACTCTGTTTTTGGGATGATAGGTTTTTCTACGTACTGCCTGATATCAACGATCGCATCAGCAGTTTGCAATACTATCGCCGTTTATAAAACTATCGATAGTGTGAGCTATCGATACTATCAATACTATCGATAGTATTGCTCCTAAACATATGCTGGTCTTCGATAGTATCGATACTATCGATACCATCGATAGACTATCGATACTATTGATATGACGTCAACTATCGATAGACTATCGATCGTTTAGCGATAGTCGACTATCGATAGGCAACACTATTTTCTTTATTTTCCTGTGTGTTATTGAAGATATGACTATTTACGATGGCTTTAGCCGGTTTGCTTAAATATTCCAATATATGGTAAGCCCCATGAACGGCACTTCAGTTTTACCTAGGTATGTCCGGGCAGGATTTGGAAATTAAAAAAATACATTAAGATGTAATTAATACCTATTAATAAAGAGATTCGATTTCAACATTTCGAAACGAAATATTATCTGGCAGAATAGGAAAAAAACATCATAAATCATAGTGTTACTGTCAAAACAATGTCAAATCGATCAAAGTGTCAGTGTGTATTTAATTTACAAGCGTGTAATTGATTTTTAAATAAATATCGTAGTACGAAATTATTATAAATAAAAATGGATGAAGAGTTAGGTGGACTAACAGAGGATGATTTCGTGATACCGCCTATTAAATATGAGTGTTAGTATTTGTACAAGTAACCAAACAAGTTAATCAAAGTAGTCACACAATGTAAATAATTATGATTATTAAATTGAGTAAATTCATGTATATTTATGATATTTCGTTCTATTTCAGACCTGGACCACACAGCTGATGTGCAGTAAGTATATTAAAACTTATTTTGAACTAAAAACTCATTGTTTATAACATGATGCAACAATAATTTTAAATCCATATCAGATAGTATTATGATAACTGCTTGATTACTATTTACAGTGCAGAATAACAATACTTGACAAAGTAATTACGATTATTTAGTTTTACTTTTGAAATTTTTATAGTCTAAGTAAAAAAAAATAGTTTACTGATAGGTTAAATTTTATTGCACAAGTGTTTTTATGTAAGTATTCGTCATTGGTTTATTTAAGATCTTCCTGTTAACAGGAAGATCTGACCTAGAAACCAAAATGATTGCATGCAATCATTTTGGTTTCTAGGTCAGCTGTACCAAATATTTTGATAATATTTCTAATTTCTAAATTTTATCTTTTAAGAAGATAAAATTTAAAATAATTGTATAATCTATTTATAGATAGTTTATAAAAAAAAATATTATTTAAAATACAAACAGTCCTGTGTAACAAAATAAAACAGCAATCTGAAATTAACACACAAATATTAACAATTTCAGGCTACATGCATGGGGCAACACCCTGAAGGAGGCGTTCGAGCAGTGCGGAATGGCCATGTTTGCATACATGACAGAAATGCCTTACGTTCAGATCAACGAAGTGCACACAATAGAAGCAAACGCAGATGATCTGATGGGCCTCCTCTACCATTTCCTTGATGAACTATTGTTTCTATTCTCCGTTGAACCATTCTTAATCTGTAAGAAGTTAGTGATAACAGAGTTTAATACACAAGAATTCCGAATAGTTTGTAAGTGTTACGGTGAAGAGTTTCAACTTGGCAAACATCCGCAAGGTAGTGAAGTGAAGGCTATAACTTACTCAGCCATGCAGATTGTAGATGAACCTAAGGATAATAAGTATGAAGTATTTGTTATTATTGATATTTGATAATTATATTTTTGTTGAATACTTTCATGGTTTTCTGTTATACACACTGGTTTGTCTTACAAAGGCACATGCTTACCATGTTTATTTAATATTTAAGTAAAGGAAGTTAACCTTAGGGCGGATCACACACTAGAATGCGCCACGCGACTGGAAACGGAGGCAAAATAATTGAAATAAATCACACGCGCTTATCTGTGCCCCGTTGCGTGGGGCGTTGTAGTGTGTGATCCGCCTAAACATAAGTAGTTATGGAAATGATGAAACAAATCTAAATATCTAGTTTAGCTAAAACTTACTTACTTACTCAGTAAAGCTGCATGTTAATTGTTTATTTGTTCTACCTACTACTTGCAAAGATCAAATACATGTAGTTTTTATGACTAAAATAGTACGATATCAATGTGTAGAATATTCATAACTTCCTATTAGTTGGTTTTGATTCTATAAGCACTTATCCAATTATTTTATTAACTAAACAAAGAGTTGATTCGGTTCTTTGATAAACCATACTGAAGAGTATCCACATGGGCCTACCCCCATAATCCTGGGTCTTATGGCTCATTGAGGTCCTATTTGGTTTCTTTTCAAAATGTTATCCAACTCAACTTCATCTCAACTATGAACTATATCTGCGGCTATGTATTGTGTTCCTGTCTTCACAGTGTGGCTATTCAAACCCACCAGGCTCTTAACAAGCTTTCCTTCAAAGTTAGACTCAATGTTCCAGGATTCAATATTATCCCTCTATTTTAATATATTTCCGAATTGTTTGATCCATCTCGGTTACCTACCAAGTGTACCTGGGTACATATTTTTTATTGCTATAGTCGCGTTTATTTTCGAGAAAGCCAAGGGATAGGGTAGGAGGATGATCCTCCTCGAAGATCTGAGCTGAGCGTGCCAATCCCACAGACAACTCGGCACTTACACTGTAATTACACCTGTGTCTACCCACACACTTGTGCAGTACAATATCTCCCGCGCCGAAGGCTAGACTCTGTTGAGATTGGCCACTATGGCAGAAATTTACTAGGAGGACTATTTAATTACTAAGGCTAAGTTGCACAAAACTCCCGTTTTTTTTAAGGGAATTTCGAGTGTTTATATCTTTCAGAGTCTTCGCCAAAATTCTGTAATTTGCCTCTACTAAGTAGGATCTCTCTGACTTAGCTGGCATAGTAATAGAGCAAGATCTCAGGGCCCCAAACCTTAGTTATTTTCTGAGTAACAAAATGTGTGGGGCAGATGGATAGAGCAGTGTTAGAATGTACTTTAAACGTACGCATTCCCGCTAGCTTGGGCCGACGGCCAATTTACAGGTATCACGTACTAAATGTACGTAAAAACACTACTCCCTTTCCTAAAATCTCAGTGCCGATTTTTATGTATGTTTTGCAGAATATTGCTAATACCTAATTAATAATCAATATGAAGAAAAAAAAAACTTTGATGCGAGCAATTTGCCACCGTCTAAGAGTGAGTTTCTGCACCAGTTCATCATCATGATTTCAGCCGAAAGATGTCCACTTCGACCGGTTCTGTGCTTCCCGCATCCAGCGGATTCCTGCGGCCTTCACAAGGTCATAGGTCCACCTTGTGGGAGGCCTTCCAACGCGAACGCTACGTCCGATACTCGGTCGCTACTCCAGAACCTTTTGGCCCCATCGGGCATCGGCACCGGCAGAACAGAAGGCCAATTCCCGTAATTAAAAACGTTCAAAATCTAGTCGCAGTCTCATCTGGGCGACAAACAAATGTCAAAAACTTGTCAAAATGTACGGAAATTTGAGGCATTTTTAACAGATTGAGACTGAGATCACACTGTGAACGTTCTTAAAATTACGAGAATTGCGGGGTCTGATATTGACAATGTGCCCGGTCCACTGCCACTTAAGTTTGGTAATTCTTCGGGCTATGTACCTTGGTTCTCTTGCGGATCTGTGCATCAGTTCCGGCGAGCTAATTACATCGCTTGTCTCTGGAATGGTGCTAATATAAAGTAGCATGGTATTTTTAGTCTGAAAAAAATAATCGGTGGGCTTAGGACTAGGAAGACAACGATTATCATTTTAACTGTTTTCTTGTATTCATATTTTATTGTGCTGTAACCTTTGTAATAACTAATTAGGCGTTAAAATATTATTTAACTAATCTAAGACTTCGTGTTATAAAACCAACTAATTATGACGCTCGCGCTCATACTCACATCGACCTTAATTGTGTCTGGGGTATGTTTGGCCGCTACGATTGGTCTGGCTAATAGTATTGAAATAGTTTCACGAGTCTCATTAAAAAGATTAAAACTCTGACTATAAGAAGATGACGTCATCTTTTGGCGACCTTTAAAGCGTCTAGCCGGAATTACCGCTGACGAGAAGTGTCTGCTAGTATTGATTATCAATTAGCAATATTCTGGAAAAAATACATAAAATCAACACTCGGACTTTTAGACAATTGAGTAGTGTTTTTACCTACCTTTAGCACTAGATACCTGAAAATTGGCCAACGATCCAAGCTAGCGTATCCGAACGTTCAAAGTACTAAAAGCGCTTTTTACACTACCCAATCGGTAGGGTTCCTATCTCCCCGGTAGGGTAGTGTAATAACAGATAGAGAGATAGGCCCTACTGCTAGGTCGATCGGGTGGTCCCGACCGCACTTGCCCACCCTATCAATAGGGCCCTACCGATTGGGTAGTGTAATAAGCCTTATACTAACAACTATCCTTCACATTCTATTACTCAGAAAATAAGTAAGGTCTGGGGGCCCTGGGATCTTGGACCATAAGGTAATGTGTTATGTTGTGTATGATTAGGTAATGTTACTACCTCTGGAAGATGTCTATTTAGCTAGTTTGGCTTAAAACATGGCACCTAGGACTCCTGACCAATGTAGTGGTCTCTTATCAACTTAAATGCAACTGCAAGGGATTTCATACAACATTACCTTAAAGGGCTTAAGAGCTAGAACATGCGTTGCGTGCCTTTAATTCTTAGAGATAGTGTAGAAAGAGGCATAATCAGCCTACAACGTTCTCACTGCTGGGACACAGGCCTCCTCTCTGTGAGAGGAAATGGGCCGTAATCCACCACTCGGGCCCAGTGCGGGTTGGTAGATGTCACATGTGTTCGAATTTTTGGTCCTAGGACATGCCAGTTTCCTCACGATGTTTTCCTTCACCGTTTTTTGAGAGCAATGGTGATGAAATAAATTACACAAAGTAAAGCGCCTGGCTGGGTTCGAACCCACGACCTACAACTCGTAAGTAGGGGCCGTACAAACAGGACTATTACCTTTGTCCTTTTTTTTTAAAGTTTCGTGTGAGTTGTCTGTATTCCTGAGAACAACTCGAAAAATCCATTCTCTTATGATTGAATGAGACTTGACGACTTGCAGTGACGGATGTGTTCGCTGCTGTTGCCTTGTCCGATGCTGTGATAATTAATCAAACTCTTCTACTCACTCGGCATATTATACAGGGTGGCTGGTACATCGATGCACAACCTGTTACCATGGATTCAGTACATGATTCTGAACATCCCTGTGTTGAAAATTAAACGTCGGTTATTTTAAAGTAAATCTGTTGTTTCCTACAAAAGTGTACCTACGTGGTCAAAATGTAGGTAAGTATATATAAAGATGTACTGAATCCATGGTAACAGGTTGTGCGTCGATGTACCAGCCACCCTGGATAATATGCCGAGCCACCCTGTATTATAGAGTTCTGTCTGGCGTTCTCCGCTTTAAGACTCGAAATTTTAGCTCTGTGTTTACAGATCTCGAGCACTAGGTACCTTTCTTTTTGTTCCGGGGTGAAAAATCCTCATGGATGTCCTCCGCCCTTTTGGGGGAGGGGTCGTCAGACTCTTACTGACTAAAATCCACCCCGGTGTTCCATATCACGCCTACTCCGGGGGCAGTGCCGGATTAAGACTACTTGATGCCCTTAGGCAATCTACCCCTGTGGGCCACCCAATAGTAAACTAGTAACAATCTTTAAAAAGAAAGTAACGTATTTATTACAACGAGATAGATCATTACGTTCCTTAGAATATGTACGAAAGCATACTTTTTTTATTTATTGAAATGCGACTTGCGACTTTTACTGGAATTAAGTTCAACATTTTTAGCTTAGCTGCCTCTATATACCGCCGATCGATTCTGTAAAAATCTCACCGTGAAAAGTTAGGTGAAGTGAGCTTAGAGTGAGCTGTCAATAGTGTCAATCCCTAGTATTAGATCGAATGACATCTCACTCCACGCTCACTTCACCTAAGTTTTCACGGGGAGATGGTTACTGAATCGCACTGCAGGCCCTGTATTACAACGTGACTTGTAATTTGTCGTATTCCTGGCAGAACGTGATAGAGGAACCCATTTGCAACCGTTAAGCAACCCATAAAGTCTAGGTGAATATTCATGGGATTCGAGAAAACATAATTTTTATGTATAGTATGTATTATTGTAAATTTCCCAAAAATCGTTACTAAATATTACTATTCTCTAAAGTCTCAAATTGTAGGGCCTTCATTGCTCATTCTACTGGGTACTAAATACTTTCTTAGAAACGAATTTTCTAAAACATCAAACAGTTTTAAAAGTAAAAAGAAACTTTTAAACAATTTTCAAGAATCATCCACGTATATGAACTTTGGTACCATCTCATTTTACTATAGCATGAGCCGTACAAATTATAGAGAAGAAATCTTC
The DNA here is from genome assembly GCA_911387795.2 of Apamea monoglypha. Taxonomy (NCBI): domain Eukaryota; kingdom Metazoa; phylum Arthropoda; class Insecta; order Lepidoptera; family Noctuidae; genus Apamea; species Apamea monoglypha. Next base: position 14,782,117 of record OU426916.1, read on the forward strand.
ATTTAATCAGCTATCTAACATCGTACAAGAATTTTTTAAATATTTAGAGGTGCCGAAGAAACAGTCGATAGTGCCGGCAAAAGTCGAATTTGCAAATTGATGAATTATTTATAAATTTTCAAAAATACATAAAAATTGAGTTTTCTCGAATTCCATGAATTTTTACCTAGCCTTTATGTGGTGCTTAACGGTTGCAAATGGGTCCCTCTATCACGTTCTGCGAGGTATGTCAAAGTACAAGTCAACCTGTATAATGTTGATAAAGCTTCGAGGCTTTTCGACGTCAACGCAACGACATCTACCGCCCACAAAACGCGTGGGTTTTCAAACAGCGTTGCTTTTCATGTACTAGCAAATATTTTATTAGCTAGTTTTATTTCGACAGTTCAACAACATTTATTGCGTTATCTACGTTGTTGAGCAGACAATTTTTTTTGAACTTATGAAGCAATGGATTAGCGATATCCTTCAAAATAATTCAGATTGTGATTGATAGTGTGTTACGGTGTGTGCGGTACAGTCAACAGCACATCAGTGGTAACGATTTGACAGCGCCTTTATGTAGTAGCGACAAGGCGATTTTTGTATTGCACATAGTAGGTAATCAATTTGAAAGGGTGTTAGTTTATTTTTAATTACCCATAAGTTCAGTAGGTACTCCAGTTACCTAGCTTAATAATCCTATAGACGAGAGCCATAAAAGGACACTGAGAGTGAGAAGTGAGACGATACTGCATAGACTAACGAAGTTTAAATGTTACGCTAAAACGGTTACGAGATTTTAACGTAGCTCGTAGCACATCGGTTGTATACTTAATAGGGTATACAGGTATAGCTTCTATTTAACCAGTATAATGCTAAAAGGAATAGACAGTGCACCTTATACATAATATAGCGAAAATATTCACCTTTTTAAAATCTTGTGATCACCGATGTTCATCATCATCATCAGCCTTCAGCAGTCCATTGCTGGACAGAGGCTCTTCATTTGCACGCCATTCAGCTCGATTCTTGGCAATTCTCATCCTGCTGCTACCAGCCACCCTGCGAAGATCTTCGCTCCACCCGCCTGAGGGCGTCGTCCTAGATTACGTTTGCCGATTCGCGGTCTCCACTCTAGAACACGTCTACCCAACGATGATCGATTCTACGGCTAATATGGCCGGCCCATTGCCACTTCAGCTTGCTTATTCTGTGAGCTATGTCGACAACTTTTGTTCACCGATATTGGTTATGATTGGTATGACCTAAAAATCATTTCTCGTAGAATTTGAAGCCATTTGAAGTTCAACTACGTACCGGCTAAATGACCAACCGTTTACTAATTTCAAAACACAACAGATACCTACACCTACTGAGATAATTAAAGGTGTTAATATGAAATTCCTATTCTCCCACAAGTTTACAGAAACCCTAACAAAATTACACTCCGGGATTACCGGGATAGGCGGAAAATGTAGCCATGTTAGGAAAGTTGCTCCATGTTACTTACTTGTCGCATGAATGGCTGAACGCACTGAAACCTGAAAAGCATTATGTAACTAGAGGAGGTAAGTGATGAATTTCATACAAGATCCTATGTAGGTTTAAGGGAAGAAAAACACCAAAGAAAAGATGTACCTATGGATTGTTTGTTTCAAGAATGAGTTTACTGTAAATGATGATTTAAAATTTAAATTATAGTCACGTTTAATTATCATAAAGAGCTTATAAATTTTTTCTGGCTTTTAATTTTTAATAATTAAGAAAGGACAGGAGAACTTCCGGAGTTAGAATAAGAAACGAACTTCCGAATACTTACCTACCGTATTTTGGTTCGATGGTAGGCACATTTATAATACCTACGTGTCATGTTAAAAATTAATCCCATAAAATATTGCACCTTGGTTGGTTTTCATAAATACGGAACCCTAAAAATGTTTTTTTAATTAACTATGATACCTAATGATTGATGAGTATGATATCTTTTGATTTAAAAGAGTGTCCATGGAGTTTCTAGCCCGTTCTTCTCTATAGATACCTACTACGCTTTGGAATGGGCAACTAGCTTCATTTTTCTGACTGACCGACCCCTTGACAATTCAAAAGTGCCTGTAATTGGTTTAATTGAAATAAATACTTTGAGTTTAATGAGTTAATTGTGAATGGCTGCTCTACTTTTATAGCATCAGTGATTCATTTACAAATTATTTTTAAAAGTGCGCCAATTCTTTTAACTCCGTCACTGCCTTCCTGGCATTGCCAAGTTTTTATCAACACTGGTTGACTTCATGACTACCTGAGTAAAATTTACACTATATTATCACGCTCATCGTCTTTTCACAAAGTCGGTATCAGTGGCCCGCATTGTGCATTTACAGTTTGTTATAAAATGGGGCGAAAAATAATCAATTGAAAACAGACGTATCTACCTAAATGAACTTAACACATTTATAAGAATGCCCGTAATGGACGTAAAAAAATATCTACCTGCATAACGAGGGGGATAGTTTCATCAACGCCGAGATAAAAATAAAGGTCATAGAATGGTTTTTTAAAACGCAAAAAAAATCTACGGTACGGCATTTATGAGAAATAATAATTTGTGCTACCTAATCGGGGTGTGCTGTGCCACCACAGTGTTAAGACGAGGAGGTCTAGTCTTACTGCTGGTTAAACCTTCTCAAATGAAATAAAAGTCTTGTGATATCATGATCATTTTCTTGTCCTTATCCAAATTTATTTGGGGTCGGCGCATGTCTTTTTCTTCTGATACCTATATGGCGGTGAATTCAATGAGAATACAAATTTATCGAACCCCTTACGAGAATACCTTCCTGCTTATAGAGTCCATATAGTTATTGTGTTTTGTAGGCCTATAGAACCATCGAGGACCTTAGTGTACCTACTACAAAATACCACGCAATCAGGAGAAGTCATCATCTGCCTAGCTTTTCCCAACTATGTTGGGGTCGGCTTCCAGTCTAACCGGATGCAGCTGAATGCCAGTATTTTACATAGAGCGATTGCCTATCTGACCTCCATAACTCAATTGCTGGGTAATACGATACCCCTTGGTAAGACTGGTTGTCAGATTTTCGGGCTTCTGACGACCCGTAACGACTGTCAAATATCCACGAATGAATGACAGCCGGGACCAACGGCTTAACGAGCTTTCCGAGGAACGGAGGGGTCTTGGTATGTAAAGACGGTCACCCATCCGCGGAACATCTGCGGCAAGCGTAGCTTAACCTGATGGATCGACCCGTGCGGCTGTACTTAGCCACAAGCCCCTCATATGAAAAAAAAAACGTCACGGTGGTGGTGGAATAAAGGATCTACTTTAGTCGACTCAGAAAGAATCGGATAGCTGACGTTATAAGTGTAATAAAAAAAACCAGACCGGAAGGTGTTTTGATAAAAAAATCGATTAGAAACTCCCAGGAATCAATCAATCTGCTTAGCCTTTTCCCAGTTTTGTTGGGATCAGCTTCCAGTCTAACCGGATGTAGCTGAATACCAGTATTAGAAACTCCTGATAAATTATACCACTACGTAAATGCGAGAGGCCGAGAGCGATCGACGTTGGTAAGCATGGGATTTAAACACCATCCGCATTTTTAGGGGCTGATCAAGTTATCGACTGGATACCTAAATAAACCTAATGAAGTAGCTATCCAGCACTATTTCATTTTAACGAACGATGCTGACGCAGAAGTCTCTTTTTGAAAAACAGTACATATAGTATTAATTATGGACTATATCTAATTGAATTCTAATTGGACTCTTGTCAAAATAATTCTTGAAGTTTTTAGTGTACAGATCCAGACTATTTCAACGAAACTCCTTAAGTATAAAAATACCACGCGAAGAGCCTAAGCGAAAGTAGACACCCAGCATGTTATTTTAGTAGGTTTTATCATCTTCCAGTAAAAAATACAAATAAATAACTTAATATTCCATCTTTAATATAGATCTCTCTCCGAAAACTATCCGACTCCTTCCAGTCTATTAAAAACGACTTTGTATAATGCATTTACAAATAAACTTTACTAAACTAAAATTATACTTTAATGCATTCATAAATATGCAATAAAACAATTAAAAATCTCCATTTGTAAATTTTAAAATGATTTTCTAACATTTCTGAACGATTTTTGTCTATGATAGAGATGTATCTTTCATAATACGTATAGTCATTTCCGTTTTGTTCGCGGTTTCACTGACATCCGTATCCTATATTATGGATGCGTGAATAACTTATAAAATAATTTTCAATTAGATACATTTATTTTTAAATAACATTGAAAGAAAAAAAACATTGTTATTTTAAGAATAAAAAAGGTGTTTAATTCGATGCAAATAAATCTTATCAATTCCAAGTAAACGCAACATGCATGATGGTTACTTTACTTGGTTAGTTTATTTCTCAAATTCTCAATGGTTTACAGTACGTAAATTACTACGGGAATCTGTTATCTAGTAAAAACTCATCCAAACTAAACACTATTGATAAAGCTCAGTTATTTATTGTATATTAACCGTGAGGTTTGATTGAACAAAACCAAACCAATAAAAATTCAGCAAGTTAGAATCATTCCATCATTTACCATACCCCTTTCCGATTAAAATACCAACGAAACTCACTTTGATGCCTGAATTTATTGTTTAGTAGTTGCATTTTTAAGATTTAAATGAACGTATTTACTGATAATATTCACAAAAAAAATGTAAGTATCTTGCTATGTTTAAAATAAGTTGTTTCTAAGTACCTAAGCACTGAAGCACAGCTGTGATCTCGGTTTCTCATTCTAGTGTCCCTACATAATATGGAGCCCAAGATTTTATTTGTCTATTCAAATTTTTGTAATCTTCGTTCTAGGTTTGTAGCTAAAAATGAAGTGTGTCATGTAAAGTAAGTACCTACCCACGGTAGATCTCGCTAGCTGAAAGAGTTGGTATTAAAGTAAAACTGTAAAACGAACCTCATAAGATAAAGTAAATCTATTATTTTATGTATATAGGTACCTACATAGAGTAGCTGCGATCTAAAAAGTAATGCAATAAAATATTCAGAACAGTAAGACAAAACATAGTCGGTAAAATAGCAACTTTTTGAATTAAAATCACACTTGCGCCGCTACAAAACGCTAACAAACGGCTATGAAGACGCCTCGCTTCTCTAAACCGGTCGAACAATGGAAATTCAAAAATTCGTTATATTTTTTATGGCTTCTTCAACGAGGGGAGGAATTTGGATCGCGAAGCGGCGTCCGCTAGGGGTTGCTTGCTCGGTCGCTTCGCGCCTGCGCACGTAGTTCGCGCCACTGCTACGTCGCTTGCAAGCCAGATGTTCTGAAAAGCTTCCTGTCGCCGTTTCAATGCTCCGCATTTTTATCTAATAAGTTATTGTAAAATGTGGACTAGGACCTTTTTATTATTTTGTTTTATGAGTGAAGTAATCAGTGATTAAATATCATGTGTATTGGATAAATTGTGTGAAGTAACTTAAAATTATCGAGCGTCTCGATGTCCACGAGTTCACTCGGGACCAACAAAGCGGCGGACATTTTATTTTGAGTACTCGATAATGTAGCGTTCGCGTCGAAAACATTAATGTCGTTTTATGGTTATAAATTCGGATATCGTTCGCTTACACCTTTTGTAAGTATTTTTACTTCATAGTGGGTATTTTGTGCGTAATCCTTGAATGTGTACACATAGGTTTAGAAGCGGTTATGCCCAGGTATCACCGCTAGTTTGTCGATATTTTGGGGAAAATGTCGTTGAAAAAAGTGACGTAAGCAAAACTGGACAGCTGGAAGTGTCGCCTTGGACCTTTGGTATTACATACAGTCTGCTAAATTTGCTATCGACCCACTCCGCTTCGGAGGCTTCTCGTTCGTGATTTCCGCGCGCGCGGCGCCCCTAACCTCTTCACTAATTGAATTGTGATGATTATGATGCGTTACTGTAGAAAAATTAAATGTTCAATAGTTCTAACATGTTATTTGTGTTAATTAACAGCGATGCCGAGAGGGGTGAAGCGAGGGCCGGCGGAGGGCGAGGCCGAGGTGGTGGTACGCGCTGGCGCGTCTCCTTCGCATACCACGCTACTAGACGACAGCCCTAGCCAGCCCATCAGCTATCACCTGCTCGACCACGGCTATGGCGCCACGCCACAGCATCAGATCCGGCGTGAGGCGCCTACGGCACCGCCGAAGACGTCTGAAGTAAGTTCCCCATAAAATGTATTTTTTTACTTCAAGGACTGAGAAATTCAAGTCTTCAAAATTCATTTACTGGTCAAAACTGGAGACATTAAATAGTCACAAGTTTAAATTAATGGTACTCCCAGATTTCTATATTCATTGAAGTTGAATGATTTGGAATGAAGTTGGAGTAGTGGGTTTACCAATGGCCCGCTGCATCATGAAAATACACTTGCTTTGGAATAGTAGTTCTCCATTTGTTAGCTCAACGGAACCTGGGGTGTCTTATGTCCTAAAACTTTGGTCCATTTTGATTTCATAAAAATATCTTTTGCTCTAGGATTATTACTTGCTTGCATGTGAATGATGCTGTTTGCATTTGATGTGGCAAAAAAGGATATGGTAACAGTTGTAGTTTATTTGTCTGTAGTATCAAAATTGTTCTTTTTGTGATAGATAACAATGTGCCTCTTATTTTTTTCTATAGAACTGATAAGCAACTTCTCTAATTTCTTTAACTGTAGATCAATATTACTTTGTACTAGGAGTACTTAAGAAAGATTGCACTTGTACCATGTATTTGGTTTAAAGATTCCAGTTCAAATTACTAAAAGTCATCTTCATTGACATTTTTATGTAAATTGTACATTGGACTGACTATTACATCATTGGGAGTTCCTGTATATGACTTGAAAGATCTTTGTGGCTATGTAGTGTTATTTACAAGTTTTCTTTTAAACAAATAAATTTAGTTACATTATGTAACAATAACAAGAACAGAAATGTTTGGTCATTGAGTTGGGAAGATCTTTTATTCGAAAACATACATTATTTCGTTGACACATTTACTCACTAATTATTCAGCCAACTCATTTGGTTTACTTAAATATTTTTATTTAGAGCTCAAAGTAAGAACATTTCTATTTACAATGAGATTCTAAACTAGTTGCATATCTTGTTGACACATCATGGTCAACTACTGTAGGAAGGTTGATAATGATCTTGTCTTCAGAAATTTTTACTATCAAAGAATGTTGTTGGTGTATTGCAAAATATCTAATTCTTAAGTTCATAATGTCTTGATAGGATTTTACAATCATTTGGACAATCCCAATTAGATTACTAGATAGATTAGTGAATGATGAGTAGACTCACAATAGGCATGTAAGAGTTTTGACTTTAAGGTTAGGTTCATGAAGGTCTTAAATAAGTTACTCTTTTTGGAAAATGTGAGCAATAGATTAAACTTGAGTTGCAATCAGGGAACTCTTTGAGTGTCAATCACAAATTGAAAGTATTATTTGATTAGAGACAGATAACTAATGAATATGGTGCAATATTTGCCATACAACCATGGTCAAGCAACAATTCAATCATTTGTGTTTATGACACATTTTCCTCAATATTTATTTAAACAAGCTTGTGTTCATGGTAAATAGATTTAATTAAAAATCAATCATAGGTTTTTTGTAATAATAAGCATGGTTTTAGAAGTACATAGGACTGAACTTAGAAGAGCTCTAAAATAATAATAATGAGGTCATTGGTCTCTGTGGGGGTCATTGAACTGGGCAAATAGAATTCTGAAGGTTCAAAGGGGATGGTTAGGAACACCTTCTACTTAATTTAATATTAATTGCAAGGGGGGGGGGGGGTTGGGTGTACACAAACGTAACTAGGTACTATTTGGCTAAGACTTAACATTAATATACCTTCCTAGGAACTTAATATATGAATTAAGAAATCTTTGCTTATTTTTGCATCTTTCCTAGGATTATTTTTATCAACAGTTTTGTTGCTACCCCAACCTATCTCGTGTGGTAGTTATGGTCCATTTTAATCTTATAAGACTTGATTAATACAATAATTACCGTGGCCAAGATAACATAATGCACCTAATACTACTCTACTACCTTTAATCATTATTTTATTTTACTATCAATCAACATTGCAAGTCATTTTCATGCATTGAAAATTGTGTTACCAAGACAATATTTTTATTAAAAAAAATATACATAAAATAATGATTCCAATCATTCTTTTAATTATTATTTTTATAAAAATCTGTATACGAAAAATAATTGCGGTTAGAACTGGTCAAAAACATAACGTAAAATTCCGCAACTCGTAAACATTATGACGAATCAAAATGGCGGATCCTAGACGATATAATTTCGAGTGTGTAACGGTAGCGAGTACACTGAAAAGTGTTTAGTCGGTGGGACCCTACGCGGGACCGGGGTTCGGAGTTCGGACCAATCACAGGACAGACGCTTTCGACTGTACATAAATTTTCTCCGACCCGCTCATTCGACAATTCGCATCATCGAAAGTTTAATCTAATCTTTCAAACTGATTAATAATTATTTTGATTTATGTTTTTTGTTTTACGGTAAAAATAATGCTATAAAATGAGTACATTTTCGCGGGTTTTTACTGATATTGAATTTAGTGTGGTAACTGATCAGTTTCATTGAAGATTAGGCCTAGTTCACATGAAATAATAGTTTCGAGAAATACGATTTAATTGTTTTGATAGGCGTTCGGTTCACACATTTCATTCAGGAAAAAGTACGTTAGCATCGTGTCTCATTTTTATAGATAACACCATCTCGATAAAACTGTCACTTGATTTCTAACGGTACCTACTAAACTAGTCCATGAAGAGATTACGAATGGATACTGCCTATTTTTTTTTTTTTGCAAATTCTAATTAGGAATGTTTTCCTGGCCTTTGATTCCGTAGATCTACGATTAATATCCATAATAGTACGTTGAAAGCGCCTTTACACGTGCCTATTTAACGGCTTGTGCAGTGCCTTTACTGCCTAATAGGTAAATGTTTCGATTATTGGAAACGAAAAAACAAAATGGCGGACGCTTCATGCTAAATTTGAGCAATGTCTCTCTCTAAGAGCATAGCCAAACTTTTACAATCGCTTGAATGCTTGTTATCGGAAAAGATCAATGCTTATAAAAATAAAGCCATTTAGAAGTCTTTCAACCCTAGTCAAAAATTTCAATAAAACACGTACCTACCTTCAACGCTGCTGAATGTTTATATTCGTTTGAAGGGGTCTAGGTCGTCCAAATTTGCATTTAATTGATTCAAGTTTTAAACTCAACCCCGTATTTTGCGTTTTACTGAAAAGAGGCGGTAATAAATCTTGCCTAGACCACCCATGAATTTTATTTCTGTACCCTTTTTTACGTTCTTGAATTTTATGAATGTACAAAGAATGATGAGCATTAGGAGACATTCCATTACATTACATTATGATCCGGGAACCGGATGATCGTTTTATTTATAACTAAGAGAACTAGAAGAAAAATATAAGAATTATGTTAAGAGCCATGCAGATTAAGGCGGGGTACGTCGCATTGCATGTGAATCAGACTTTATGATAAACTATTTTTTCATGAAAGTCAGCTGGAGGTATAACCTTCAACTTGGTCGTTACGTGTGGAGCGAGCACAAGAATAGCGGGCGGCAAGTGTACAGGAGACACATATGTTAGCAGTATATCATGTGAAGTGGCGTTCACCCGGCTCCCGGGCCATGTGGCTCCAGCACTAGGAGGTCACGTGGCCAGGTACTTCCTGTCATCACACTTGTATTGCACATTTTCGGTCATTGTCCTTAACGTCTCCTGCAAACTTTGATCTTTCGCTAAGAATAAGGGGATCCCTTTCTATAATGATTTGGGTTGATTTAATTTATCAAACGGGATAATAGTTTTTTTTGCTCGTATCAAGTTAATGTAATTAATGCGATCCCCGCCGCGCCGGTTACATAATTATTATTACGCGGTGTACGCTTAGGGATGTATTGATGATGTGAGCAGTTTTGCGCTGACAGAAGGGATGTTTTGTCTGTTTGATAGCGGGCCCCCGTGTCACATCTGCTCCGGTTTACTTGCTGTTGAGTGGTACAAAGACGCGCGGGACCCACAAATCCGGCGAATTAACAATAGCGCCGAGTTCTCTAATAATAATAACACATATATTTCGAGATAAGAAATTGCCATTCTTTTGCCAGAGGTCCCTTCCGAGAGCTCGGCGGCTTTTGTGTTGATTCTAATTTATGTCATGTATTGTTGTTACCGGGTGCCCTCCCCACACACTTCCTTTTAGGGGCTTTGGCCCCGTTGCCTGTCGAAATTGAATTTGTTGCATGAGCTTATTGAAAATGCTTCGTGCATGACGCTCTCCGTGACGACCTCGGAGTGCTCTTTTCTTTTATTTTCGTAATTAAATTAATATGACGCTTTGTCATAATTTGCCGATAATTATCATTGTCGCTATTAATTAACACGGGGTCAACGTACAGTTTAGAAATGAGAACAGTTGTCATTAAATGTTCCGTTGAAGTGTTAGGAGTGTGAAGTAGGCGCTTTAGTTCCTGTAGTGAGTGAGTGACGCTCAATTGAAGAGATTAGTAATGACTTACTGTGTGTTAAGAGTGAGTACTATTTTATCGCAACTGGTTATGTGTACACTTCGCTTTGCATTGCGACACTTGTACTATTGAGTGTCTATCTTTCGTCTCATATAGTGTTAACAGCGAGAAAATAAGTGGACATGTATTTGCGCTTAGGTAGTCTGAACTCACCTTAAAAGTGGGTAGGGAGCATGTTCAAACAACAGTCTTTGTCATACGAGTGACTTATTAACCTCAAATCAGGTGATACTGTGAAGCTTTTAGTGGTTTTTATGTGCTAAGTGAAAGTCATGGGGGTGAGTTAATGGAGAATGGTCAATGTTAATTATAGTCATAACCTCATAACTGAGTACTTTATGTAAACGTGATGAGTATGACAGTGAACAATAAAATATAGACTCCATAAATTACTAGATACAGGCGGAACGCTTGTACCTGAGCGTACGTTATTTGTTTAATTAGCAGGTGCAGACGCGTAGGTAATTAAGTGCCTATCTACAATAATGTAAATAGATATCGAATCTCGTCCGTTTCTGGTTCGTTTACGTCATCAAAGCTAACATCATAAAATGTTACTACATTGGTCATTAAGTTCTTTCTACGTATTTTAATCGATAAAACGACCGCAATATTCCATGAATTCCGTGTTCTAATTTAAAGGTTATTGATAAAAGTACCAATCATGGCACTTTAAACTTTTTATGCCAAAGGTTCTTTTCAAGTAGAACTTTTAACAAAGTAATTATTTTTTATGAAACAATGTTCGCCGCTCCATATTATCTTTGATACATCAATTCGCCATGTCTGTCCGCTTCTTTAATTGCTCAATGCCGATTACTAGTTTTGGGTTATTTATTGAACTCTTTAGAACTTATAGTATTATAAAAAACATTCATTTACACATCCATTTTTTCACTCATGTACTCTGTCGCTTTGCTCATCACGATTGCATGGCAAGAACAAATAGGGACGCCGTGCGCAAAAGCTGCTAATTTAATTCGCGGAATGCATTAAAAACGTGTTGCGCTAATGCATTTCAAAAACTTGTGGAAATGTAAATCACAAAGTATTTCTAATTAACCAACTACCGCATTTTATTCGCGGTTGTCATTTGAGATTTCGCCAAAAACTAGGTGTCAAAAAGGTTTTAAGCCCACGATGGGTAGCTGCGAAATTTCCATAAGATATGCAAAGCATTAGAGAAACGTGAATGTTAGGCAATTTCAATGACTGCCTTGTGCACGTCAAGTTCCCGGTAAGTGCCAAAAGTAGTAGCATGCATTACACTTAACCACTGCTACAAAATGGTGACGGAAAACATCGGAAGGAATCGCTTGTCCAATGTGATATCTAGCAATACGCGCTGGTAACAATACTTACCTCATTACTTTACTACATTTACTGCCCACGCTCTCTCAAATAGAAGAGGTCATCAGAAGATCATGTTTGAGCTTAAAAGCTTAAAGGTTTATTACTGACACTGCCCTCTCAAATAGAAGAATAATCGTTTATACTTAGGCTTAAGCCTTAATCGTTTTATAACAATAGCGTGATATCCTATTGTCCCCAGGCGGTGAAAAGAAGACTGAACCTGAGTGAGAGCAGTTCCGGCAGCCAGGGTCACGTGGTGCCCATGAAAGCCGACTTCAAAACGCCCAAACAGAAACGCGTGAAGGTTCTCACGCCTTACAGTCGACCGTCCAGTTCCATGAAAAAGTACACCGAACGTTCCAGGTACTTGTCTCAGTGAGAGGTAAATTTCCATTTTAGAGAGTAGTTTTACTGTAGTAAATAGCGGCTCGACTCGAATAAAGACTTCAATGAAAAGTTCCAAGTTGTCGTGAAAATCGTGGCGAAATCGTAAGCTATTTCGTGGCTACAGAACGAATAGGCATGGCCGGATGCGTGATAGAATTGATTCTGAAGATGGAAGGCCGAGCAAATTAACTTCACGTACGAGTTACTTGAAAGCGATTAATTTCGCCCTCAGCATACTTCTGTTTCTGAACTCAAATGGCGGGCAATATTGGCAAATATAGTACAGTAAACAACAAAATACTGTAATGACGGATGAATCCAGAATAAGCTGTGAACGGTGTGCTGGAATAAATCAGCCAGAAGATCATACGGATCACCCATTACTACGCCTGTCTCAAGGTTACGCCCTTGTGTGCATACGAATAGTACCAAATCGAAGGAATCCCCTGCAAGTTATTAAAAAAATACAGAAAAACGAGTATATTTACTTAAACATCTTTAATTTTCCTAAATATCATATTGTTTGTTTCAGGTTTGACACATCATTAGGTTTACTCACAAAAAAGTTCGTTGCGTTGCTCAAGTCCTCGCCCAATGGCGTCCTAGACTTGAACATAGCAGCAGAACACTTATCGGTCCAAAAACGTCGTATCTACGACATCACAAACGTACTAGAGGGTATAGGAATATTAGAGAAGAGATCCAAAAATAATATACAATGGAAATATGGTGAGTGTGAGCTTCAGCAAATAATAAAGGCTACATTCGTTTTTATGTATATTTTAGTTAGAGATTGATTTTAACACTTTGATTTGAGCATTTTTTACTTTATGAGCTGTGGAGCAAACGCATTCAATTGCTGATCTTTATGCCGTACCCTGGAACTAGGCGACAAGGTTTCTTCAGTTCCAAATTAAAACGTCATCAAAGTCAGTTTTACATTATATTCAATTAAACATACTTTTGGAAGCCTGAAAATAATCCTGAAGAAGTCCGATGGAAAAGATTCAACGGTCGGACGGACGACTTATGAAATTTTATCATGGTGCTTGGAGTGTTCTGTAAAAAAGGGCTAAAAACTGCGGTGAAACATACTTTGGACTCTGGAGTCGAGTTCAATGCTGCAAGACAATACAGTGCTGATACAATCTGTTCATAATAATTTGTGTAAAACAGCAGGCAGTTCGAATCTCCACCTGGTTATTAGTTTGTTACTGTATAGCAACTGTCAAAAAGGGGAGGCCATACTTGTGGACAGTTGGATTAGTGACCACAGGGTGTTTTCAAATCTGGAGACGATGCTGCCTGTTTTACAATAAGCTTTATTTTAAACTTGCAACTTGTTTGGTTATTCTGCCACCTGTTGGTCGTTTCCAGCAGGAAAATGCATTTGGAAGCTGAACTTATTTATTTTCAAATCTATTATAAGTTTATACGCCGTGGGATTTCGTCGTTGTAGACCAACAGGTTTGAAGGTAAACAGTTATCAATGTCAGATAAAGTTGAGCTGTGATTGGGGTACAGAGAATGTGGAATGCAACAAGTCTGTTGTTGCTCCATTTTTTGGTGCTAACATGGATAATGGAAGTTGAAGTTCGAAGAACTTGAGTTCGATTCTCAGGACCAGCAGTTATTTTTGTTCTGGTGCTCTCAAGTGCTATTGCACCTGAACACGACTTGGATTATATCGCATGGGTCTTGAATCATGTCTTCATTGGCATGTCATTACCATGGACTGCTCATTTGTGACATCTTCGTACGATAATAATTCTCTTTGTGGTAAAAAGAGAGGCCGGTAGCGTGACCGATGGTCCAAGGTGTGACGGAGGTACCGGACCATAAGCTTTCGTTCCATGCGGTGAGTATGGTCCCAGAAGTACAGGCATGTTGTGGCACAGGCGTGGGCACGGCGGGCGCCGCGTGCGGCGGGGACGCGGCGCGCGCGCGGCGGCTGCGGCGCGACGTGCGCGGGCTGGCGGCGCGCGAGGCGCGCGTGTGCCGCGCGGTGGGCGTGGCCGAGCACGCGCTGAGCGCGCTGTCGGCCGACCACGGCGCGCGCGCCTACATCACGTACGCCGACCTGCGCTCCATCCGGGACTTCCGCAACCAGACCGTCATACCCATCAAGGCGCCGCCCGACACGCGGCTCAGCGTTAGTTCACACTTACATAATTATATCTTTCTTACGTCCCTCGCCTTTTTCTAGCTGTCGACGAAGTTCTCACTTGATGAACCGTAAACCACTCAAAAATACGCCTGGTTTCAAAAATACAGAACCTCTAAGTTGCCTCACTTGTTTTAACTGTAACTTTACTTTTTGATTAGTTCTTAATTGCAATAATACTAAATGCATATGATATTATTTACCATCTTTGCAGGTACCCCATCCTGACGAGAAAGGCTTCATGATACATTTAAAGTCTATGTCAGGTGAAATCGAAGTCTACCTCTGTCCAAAAGAACGTCCTCCTTCGCCTGCTTCGTGTAAGTTCAATTCAAATATTTAGAGAGTCAGAAAGTATTACATGCAATTTCACAGGATGTTTTCATAAGTACTGCATCAGGGTTAACATATTCATCGCCAAGTAGGGGCAGAGACCTAGCTGCTTGGGTAATTACTACACAGTAGCATATTGTGATCAAAGTTGTCTGAATTGAGCAACCATATCCGCAGGACCACGCTCTTTGTCCTTGTGTGTTTGCCATCATCATTCAGCCGAAAGACTTACTGGTCATAATACTCCTCAAAGCACCGGCACAAGTACTGGTTCTCTGCTTCTTGCGTCCAGGCGATTCCTTCAACTTTTAACAGGTCGTCTACCCGCCTTGTGGGGCCTACGCACGCTGCGCCATTCGCGAATTGTGTTCGCCAACATGTGCAGCTTATCTAATAAAATCGATAGGAGATATCCGACAATATGACAACTCTGTAAGCTTTTTTTTGTCATTGTTTTGTTTTATTTAGATCACACATCGTGAAAATGTGACAATTACGTCATTTTTTGAGAAAAATGTTGCATTGTCAATAAAAATGGATATCCCAGGTTTCCCGTAGGTGTTCACTTTGTCAACACCGGCTAATGTTTGTTGTTGCTGCAGCTACCGGCGCGCTGCCGGCCGACCCGCTGCTGGAAGACAACAAGGCCCTGCTGGCGCCGCTCATAGCGCTGCTGCAGTCCAAGCCCTCCACCTCCATCACCGCTGACTTCACGTGAGTTTGTACACTTGTGCCATTTCATTAGATAAAAGATGTGTTAATATAGATAAAATTAGTATAGGCGCATTTATAGAATTGTGTAAAAAAACCTGTAATGATGGATGTAAGATGGATAAATAAATACATTATATTAGTACTGAAATATTGTAAGGTGCAACTTTTATGTTTTTTTTTTAAAAATGGCTGACTTTAGGCACCCGTTACACAATGCTGGTTTCTTGCCTGTGACATGCAAACTGAAACATGGCAGTTTCTGTTCTAAAGTTAGGATAGGAGCCGGTTCATACGACGAGTTTTTGTGTCAATCGGCTCAATAATTAGTTTTCATGATTGAAACAAACAAAGAATGAAGAATGTCACAAGGCGCTTGAACAGGTAACTGTATCGAACCGCAACACAGTGACACTACAATGGATAAAAGGACACAGTGAATCACTAGGTAACGACGCGGCTGACGAGCTGGCCAGAAGGGCCATCCAGCACGTCAGTCTATGGACCGGAACCAGTCGTGCCCATCCCCTTCAATCAACTACACAGGTGGCTACAGAAGCCACACACAAGCAGAGAATTGGTGGTCCTCGTCACCGGGCTGCAGGCAGTCCAAGGAAGCCATGTCATCATTAGATGGCAAGCTAACCAAAAGATTACTACGCCTGGACAGGAAAGGCCTGCGCCTGGTCACAGGGCCATCACGGGACACTGCTTACTAAACAAACACTTCCACACGATGGGCATAATGGACAGCCCCCTGTGCAGAGCTTGCATGGAGGCTGATGAAACAGTCACGCGTATGCTCTTTGAGTGCACAGGCGTCACCCAGATTAGGTTGGAAACCCTCGGGACACCCAGATCTTACACCCGTGTTCTCAACAGACCAAAGGTTCTGGAGGGAGGTGGGCTGGTTGGAATAACCACCGACGGCCTCCATGGCCCACGCACAATGGTCCACTTGAAGGACTAAGTGCGGAAACCAAACCCGTAACATAGAGAACAAACAAAGAAAATTAATTTATTTGACCCAGTTTAAGATACAAACATACAAATAAAACAAATAAGGCTTGTGATTGTAGGCTGATGTATGTTTTGTTGCAGGACGCCAATAAAACGCGAGCCCATGAGCTCGTGTTCGTCGTCGTCGTCGTCCATGGTGGTGTGTGCGCCGTGCGTCACGGACCCCACGCTGCCGCTGGGCGCGCTGGCCACGCCACTCGCCGGCCACACGCCGCACACGCCACACACGCCTCACACGCCGCACACGCCGCATACGTCGCACACCAGCCATCACGAAGCGCTCAACACTCCTGACAGTCAGTATCATGACAAATTTATATATTTCTAGCGAGTTTCAGCCCTGTTAGCTTCTGTTTTTGTCAACAAAGGCTAACGGTATCAGTGAAATACAGCACGGTGGACAGTCCAGTTGGTTGTTGTATAAGCTTCATAAAACTACTGCCTGTTTTGTGATGGTCTCTGTCTGAGATGCTAAAATGACAAGTTGGATGTTTATGCTACAATCTTACAGAACCATTAATTTTGTTGGCAGGCTTTATCAAGTACTTTGCAGTACTCACTGAGTGTACAATAGTAGGACTATTGTCTTATTGATGCCTTCTGACGATCCTCTGTACATGGCACCATGCTATGTTCTAGGTTTAAAGATGTTTATTCTCATCTAGCTGCGCGCGGTTTCACCCGTATAAGCCTCGATCTCATGAAAATATCGGGATAAAAAGTATCTTATGTCCTAATTCAGTTCATGGTCTACCCATGTGCCAAATTTCATACCAATCCGTTGAGCCGTTTTAGCGTGAAAGCGTAACAAACAAACAATCAATTTATTTCTCTTTATAATATTATTTCAGAAAAAGACAAGGTCACTTATTTACATGAGAACAATGTTTCTAAATTAAGTTAAATTATAATTATGAAGTTTGTCACAATCGTCACTGCATCAATTATATGATACACCCATCCGATGCATTTCGTTTTTACGAAGGGTGTTATTTGCGAATAAATATTCAGCTAATCGTGTCTCGAATGCATTGAATGAGTGTTTTTTTTTTCTTTTAAAAACTTTCAAACTTAGTTGTTCAAGCAATACAAATGTATGTTCCACAGGCGGCGGCGCGCGGGGCCGGCTGCGCAACGCACTGATAGCGGACAGCGACGACTTCGCGCCCATCATGGGAGGTGGGCGGTTCCAGCTGCAGACCGAGGACCAGGAGTCAGGTACGCCATCTCGCTCACACTTACACACACCCCTCATACGATTATTTAGACTTTATAAACAATTAAAGATCTAAAAATAGATTATTTGGTCACCACAGTCACATATAAAAGACCCCCATTGCATAACATAACTATCAATCACAATCTGAATCATTTTGAAGTATATTGCAAATCCATTGCATCATATGTTCGACAAATTTGTCTGCTCAGCTACATAAATAACTTAATGAATGTTGTTGAACTGTCAAAATGAAAGCCATTGCTACTCTTAGTATTACGCAATTAGCCTGCAGATCAAATTATACCCACAGCATGATTGAAAGACTAAGATCGTAGCGTACTGGTCTCAGTATGGTTTGTTTCCTACTTTTGATAATGGGGGTCAAAAAGTTCGCTCGGTTCCTGTTTTACTTTCGGGTTTTGTTACTCATAATTTTGCAAATATCAAAGTAGTCCTACAAGGGTTTTTGTGAAGCCTTTTAAAAGGATTAATATGTCATCAACAAATGTTACTGTTGGTTGTACAGGTTGCATTTTTATTCACAGGGCCCAGGTATAAGATCATATTTTTTCAGTATTTTGACATGATAGATAGATACCTTAACTGGTTTGTAACAACAGACACACCTTGCAGTGATTATCAATTAATGTCATTATGTTGCAGTCTTTTATTGATAAATTATTATCAATGGTAACAATAAGTGACAACAATAACCCCCAGTTAATTCAATTGAATGTGTTGTTTAATCTTATGGTAAGTTATATCCAGTTTATTTTGGTGAACCAATTGCAACAACTAACATAAGGATTGACAGCAACTGACCCCTGATCAGAGTCTAGGCCCCGATCTGTCTCTGATGACGATCAGTAACACTGTCAATTTTCATAAAAGCTGTTGGAATTGGCTCAACGAAATAACAATAACCAATCAAATAAGTTGTCAGGAGATTTTTCAGCAAATAAACGGGAGTTACTTTTTGCCATTTCAATATTAAGGTATCAATCTAACAAATAAAACAATAATAACCATGTTCAATGAGAGTCTAACCTTTACTTATATTTCACAAAGTCATGGGTATTCTAAGTCACGCTATAGGCAAGCGGGCTCAGGAGGGAGAGCGCACGTCTCGTGGCTAGCACTTTGGCTGTGAACTGTGTGTCGCAGTCACATCACAGTCAGAGTTCTAGCTACGCGGCCGTGCGGCGCGGCGTGAGGACTCACCACATTAGATATAAGTCATACGGCAGCGGGATTCACTAGGTTGGTTGTTAATTTATGTGCCGACACATATAAATGCGGTGCGACGTCGCAACGCAAAAACTCTGCACATTTCCTTATAGAAACGCTTCGGCTGAGGTCGTCGGTTTTGGCGATGCGACGTTGCAATGCTTTTGTGTTGGCCCTAACTAATTCACTGTGTACGGAAACACAATGGGCTTATGTTAGTTTAGGAATGGGTCATCTTGAAAAGAAATAGTGTACAGAAATTCTACATTTCTAGCATTAAGTTTTCAATTTCCTTTAGTCTATCAATTCTGCCTATATTTAGCTGGAGCTCTAGCAAGATATAGGCTGAACAGATAGACTTCCAAGTAATAGAAGCTTCACTTTCACTCCCCTTTCACCTCCAATTTTAAGGTTTTGCTATTCCAATATATTGAAAAGAGCATATGTTCATCGTGTTTCCGAATATTGTCATCCATGTACGAATATGTGTCATCATGTAACATACCACGACATGCATGCTTCTCCATCACGGTGCTCACGTCATCATCATGAATGCTTCACTAACTATGTTAACTGTTTCGATACTGCGTCAGAGGGAGAAAGGAATTGTGTTTCATGTTCCTGTCTCTCCAAATTGTGTATGTGGTTTTTGAACTGTATTAAAACAGACTCTGTCGGGCATTGACTCGATTAAACGTTAGGTATTGCCATCCTTTACATGCAGCACGCGTAGCATGATCATCACAGAAACGGGTTTTGTCGACGGAAGAATAGACAAAATGATGATGTCTACATTTTGTATATTCTTTCGTCGACAAAACCCGTTTCTATGGGGCCATGCCACGCGTGCAGATGGATAAAGAAAGAGGCGGATGAAAATTAGGGTTGTAAGGTACCACATTATTACTAACACATCTAAACAGGCTGTTTTACACGAAACTTGTACAGCATCGCCGAAGTTCCTCCGTCTATCTTTGCCTGTTAGTAAAGGGCAGCAAAAGTTTCGTTTAATTTAGCTGTGTTCAACAGAGTCATTAATATTACCACTGTAACAGAAATGGTGTTATCCAAGGTGATTTGGCCTTGTAAAGGGTATTAAGATGTTCAGTTTTTCGTCATTTCTGTCGCAGTGTCACTTCACTAATTGTTGAATTCATGTAAATAATGTTGCGTTTCGGATGTGGATTAAACTGGTTTTTGTATTGTGTAAATAATTTGCTGCAACGACTATTAACATTCCTACAGATTTCCGAAACATACGAAGTGTTTGTATAAAAGCACAAATACTATATTTTTAAAGTTTTTTTTTATTGTAAATATGTCTACTTGGTGCATGCTCACATCGCGTCACGGGCAATCTGCTAAACGTTGGCACGCATTTTCACGTAAGAAAAGACAAATAGTGGTCGGGTTCATAAATAAAAAACATATAGAAAGTTTTATTAATGACATAACTACTTTGACGTCAATAATCCCAGAAGGATTGGGACAATAAAAAGTAAACACTCGCGATAACCTACTGTAACAGTATTGTTACCTCGTTGATGTCGATGTGAATGTGAGCATCCCCAGCAGAAAGCTTGCAGGGGTTCACGATCGGTGCGGAGGCGTCGGCCGCGGCGCGGGCGCGGGCGGCCGCGAGCTGTATCCCGTGCGGCTCCAGTGCGCATGTAGCACCATGGGATTCAGCTCACGGACGCTCGCCACTAACAGCCAACTCATCTACTAACTCCACAGACAACCATCGCCAATGTAACAACGCTCTCATGTCTAACTATGTTTGCACTGTGTTCTAACCTTCGGAATACGTCGTTTCATTCATTCACACACCTGTCACCGTCACCACCATTCACAAGGATCTTGGGATAAGCTTCTATTTAACTTCATTAGTCGCAAAACAATTTAAAACGACGTTTTTCGAAGATCTAACATACTTATTTTGAATGAAAAACAACGCTAGAGTAAATTTCAAACTTCATTGTTGTTTTATATTATTGTTCAAAATGGGTAGCTCAATTTTAAATTGACAAGCAAAAATAGGCATTCTTTTGACTATTTTCGTTTGAAAACTTTTACTTACTTGCAATATTCATGCAACGCGCTCGCTTTATTCGGCTAAGGGACTTCTATCACTAATATTTCATTCACAAGCTTAAAACAGTCTGAGGCGAATCCCGTGAGGCCATAAGCTGGACTCACGCTCTGTGGCCAATTCCGCACAGGACGCGGGATGCAAGACGGGCCGTACAATTTTTGTAGCACTTGTATGGCTTCATACAACAGCTACGAAGATTGTACGAACCGTTCCGCATCCCGCGCGGAATTCAGTATAGACATTTTTACTGTGTGCGTCCAGCTTAATGACCATCTTTCATGGGCGTCAGGATGCGTGCGCGTTGCAAGAAGTATAGCACATTTTTTCCTTCGCCTCTGCTTCGCCTGTCAAAATCCAGTAACGCTTGCTCTTATTGTCCGTCCGACTGTTTGTACAGATTTTGCAGGTGATGTCGGGGTGGGGGGCGTGTTTGAAACTAATTTTGTAAATAATCTGTGAAACAATGAATTTGTAAAATGTTCATTTCATTTGATGTTGAGGTGGGCACTCGTGATATTCATGTTAGGAGTATGTATTTTAGCGCTCAAGTCATTCACCGTCCAGTCGGGTTTATACTCCGACTGTTTTTATCTGACTGATATTATAGTCGGTGGATGGAGCTTGTGCGCGCCTACCCTTGCTGATATTCTTTAAATTTTTCGACATTCATCATGGAATTTTGGACTAATTTTGATCATTGTCAATTTATACAAAATATAATAATGTGTTTAATCTTTTCAGTGTGCAATTGCGATATTATGAGAATACTAACTGGGTGACAACATTATGACACTATATTGACATGGCTGTCGTCCCGTGGCATTTCAGAACCGCTGGAGCTGGAGCCGTTCCTCGCACTGGAGCCGCCCATGTCGGCCACGGACTACGGGTTCTGCCTCGACCACGACGAGGGGTTGGCGGAGCTGTTCGACTTCGAGTTCTAGTGGCACGCGTGTGCGTGCCCGCGTCGCGCCCGCGCGAGCGTCGCGCTCGCAGTGCGGGGCTGGGCTCACCGCAGGCTGCGCTCGGCTCAACTTCTCTGCAAATGTTTAGGGTTTCAAATGAGCTCTGTGTGCGAGTTGTGACAACCGCTCCAGGTGTTGGGACGGGTGCGACCCGGTCTCAAGCCTTGAACATTTGACGCGAGGTCGGGACGGCTGTGGTCCTTGTTTACAGAACACTCTCACGGTTTACATACTTTGTGCTTATGATTGTGTTGCGGGCAACATTGTGTTCAACATTTAGCTTTTATTTTAGGTGCAACAGAATAATTAGTAGAGGCATGCACTGTTTGCTCCAATTACTACGCAGGCCGGTAGACTGGCAATGGCCGCGAAAGGCTAGGATAAATTAAGCAATACCTGACGCCATTTACTAAACTAGTGTTTTTGATGAATATTTTTAAAGTTTATTTCGTTACGTCGCGTATAATAATGATGCCATTTTATTTACGGGTATAACACTGTCATCATGTTGAGCTTGTTTTTGTTTATCTGAACATTGCTTTTGACTAGATTAGGAAATCACTATTTACTTATCTGCCTTGAAATAAACGAACGCGCTCAAAGGCAGCGGCTATGCGATCACGTGGAAGCGTGCACGAAGCATTTCT
The DNA here is from genome assembly GCA_911387795.2 of Apamea monoglypha. NCBI lineage: Eukaryota > Metazoa > Arthropoda > Insecta > Lepidoptera > Noctuidae > Apamea > Apamea monoglypha. The sequence continues at coordinate 14,804,888 of OU426916.1, forward strand.
CTGACAAGAAGTTGAGCGCGTTTATAGGCACTTTTAGGACTGGGAACAAGAAATTGATTCCACAATAACTTAAGTAGGTAATGAGTAGTTCGCCCACACGGGTTGTGTTCTAAAGTTCTGCGGAATGCATTTGTTTTGGATCACGAAGATGCGCGAACCATTCGTAATGCGAAACGCAGAAGTGTTAGCCGCAGCCTGTGTACGAGCTATAAGCAATATAAATACATTGACACGGGATCCTATGTGCACTTGTACCTTTACTAAAGTCAAGTAAAATATGAGAGTGTTCTGTAAAAGCAATAATATGTGGTAATGAACATTGAACGTCGCGTTCTTAGTTAGTTTTTAAAATTGATTTCGACGTAAATTATTTAGTTGGATTATTTGTGACGTAGATGTCGAATACTTAACTAATGCTCCGTTCTGTGGGACTGTAGCCGGCGCATGCTGTTATGATACGATAGTTTATAGCAGATCACTGAGGTTCCGGATTTAACTGAGAATGTTGTGCAAGTTACAGAGAAGGAACTAACCTAATGTGAATACCTCAAACTTACATAAGAAAATTAAACAATTTGCAACAGGTACATTGACTGAATTTGACTGACAGACTCCATAATTATTTGTTGTGCAACATTCTTAATTATCGTCAGGTCTATAGTTCATCAGTTTATTAAACACCGTTGACAACAACAGACAACCTCAAAAAACCCAATCTGAAAAACATGGTGCTAATTTCATTTCTTCATCTATTACCGCCGACTATAGTCCCACACTACTGTTTAATAAACTGAACGCTTATAATGAAAATGTTCCTCGATGGTTATGTAATTGATTTGTTTGTGTATTGACATGTTGCGTTGGGTGTCGACGAGCACTGCTTGTCTACCACTGTCCGGTAACACGTGCTCGGTATCTGATGGGGGCGCATACTACAGATACAATGCCTTAAGACTTTATAGAACTTTGTAAATATTACACATGCCAAGTTTTTTATGCGATCTCTATAGGTTGTTTTTCACACGTACGTAGGAGAAAGAAACTAGAATTTGCAGTATGCGTCCGTGCACACAAGTTGTTGCGAGCACATAGTGTAGGTTGTGTCGTGTCGCAGAGTGGGGGGCGGCGCTCGAGCGCTCGGAGTGCTCGCAGCGCTCGCAGTGCTCGCAGAGCTCGCGTGCTCGCGTGCTCGTGTGCTCGCGTGCTCGTGTGCTCGCGTGCTGCAGTGCTCGCCCGCTGCGCGCTCGTGTACATAGTGTCGCTCAAATCAGACGGGCGCGGGCGGGCGCGCCGTGTACATATTACACACTAATGAACGGTGATATCTTAGCGGCCTTCGATTTTACTTGTAAAGCTAGCTCTAGTGTTCCATACGTCATATGTTCACGTTAGGCCTGTCGTTTGCGTATTGCACATTGTTCCGTTATCGATATAACTGATTTGCCAAATATTTAGTTAATACCTGAGTTTGTCGTTTAAGTTTCATTATGGGTTCGTTTAGTTGTCATTGTAAATAGTGGAGGCAGGGCGGGCGCGCGGCGAACGTCAACATTATGATTTCGACAAATATAATTTTGAATGTTTAAGTACAAAGTGCGATGCCACGACAGCCGTCTTACCGTAATGTAAGTACATTACTCGAACTCGTTGGCACGCCTCCGCTCTGCCGATTTTGAATAGTGTACAGCACAAATGTCATTGTAAAAAAAAACTATTAATAAGTGCATATCAAAATAATTTTAATGTTAGAGTTAATTTGGAGAAGTGTATGAGCGGCTTGAGTGAGGGAGGCGCGGAGTGTCGGACACAGGCAGGCGGAACCTGGTTGCAATACTTAGTGCACGTAGTACGAACGAGGGCGAAATCATTGTTTTAACGTTTAGTTCTCATGTTACATTAGGAACATTCCGTGCCCTTGTAACAAAATAACAAACAAGATCCCGCGTCTTCCAAGCATTTGTACATAATTAGATTTCGATGCATCCACGAGATTAGACTGAGAACGTGGATTTTAAATATCACGTTACTCGATCAACAACAATAACTGCACGTCGGTGTACGCGAACTTCACGTCAGAGATGTTCATCCACAAGGGCGCGGAACTCTCGCCACCAAGTGTGAACATGCGACAACGTCCCGCCAGACTACCCGTTAATAGTATTAAATCACTAATATGTTTATTTATAAAATTATTTGTTATGGGTAAGCTTATGTTCCGCGACACGATTTTATTACACCACATCTGTACACTACGTCAGCTCTGTTGTGCTAAATCGTTTTAATGAAATGAAATCTTACTGCAAATGAATTTTTAACATTTTTCGTTTCAAGATCGTTATCATTAAGTTTTATTTCGGTTTGATAGGATTTTATTTTGTTCGTTTTAAATATTGTTTCCGTACAAAGCAAAATCTGTTTATGTTTATACCTTTTTAAAATCATACCATTGAAACAGAATTTGCTTTTAGCGGCGCTCGTGAAGTACCTTATTCTAAAGTGAAAATGGATAACTGCAAGATACTTTAGTTACCTCATGTCATGTTCCTTAATCATCGTTGAAAGTCGATGGTAACGTAATATTGTCAAGTTCGTTGATATAACATTTTGATACTGCGCAGTAAACTATCGCTTGATAGTCGCTGAACATGGGTACCTGAGTGTCGATTTTTGAGGAACACATGCAATCAATGTGTAGGTTGTTAGCAAACATTTTGTTCGGCATCGCGCCACATCCTGCGGTGGCGTATTATTTTTAAATTAAATTGTTTACGACACAAATTCTGGGGCCAAACGTACGAGAAAAAGAAGTACAAATTATAAACGAAAATTTTCTCGTAATTTAGTTAAGGTTTTACGCTGCTTCCATTGTTGACATCGATCGATGTTTTGTTAAACGAATGATTTAGTAAAATCATACGGAGCCATTGTAATAAACACGCATTACACTGTGTAATGTCAGCTCAGGTTTGACTATTACTTTCATCCGGAGCTTTGTAACTTATTGGAATTATTTATTATAGTCGCGCATGTCTGGAATCAGTATATCTATAATATTATTTGGTGTCCTCACTCAAGACACAAGCATTACTTAAAACTAGTTTAGAGCTATTTGATTGGTTGAAACTAGTTTTAAGTAGTCTTGAGTGAGGTTCTGTAACGCGGGACTACGAGTGCTATTTATCTGGCGTTCGTTTTACGACATAATTTAGTTTACATCACTAAATCTACCAAGTGGTAGGTCAGAAAGGTGTCACCATTTAAAAGACCCCCGTAAAACAGACACTTTATATTTACGTACTCTAGTAGACTGCCGACTCAATCAATCTGATAATTTGTTAAGATAAACTCATAATGTTACGCTTATACAATAGCTGTCAGTATTTTTATAATTCATTTCAATACATTGGAATATACTCATTACTTGTTCCCACTCTGCGTCGATAGTTTGATGAGGATCTCAAGTTAAAATGTTGGTATTGTTTGTCTTAAGTTTATGTGTGAGGCTATCGACGTGGGGCGTAACTGTTACAACGATTTTAGTCCGTATATAATAACGTCAGCTTGACGGTCCACAGGGTCCTAATGTAGTATTTCAGTACAGACAATATTAAAGTTAATTGGAACTTCACATTGAGTGCCGACGCGCGACGTAGGCCGCGGTCTTCACACGAGTCACGAGGGATACACAGATATCATTGGTAGTATTCTATCCTAGTTTCTGTCTGTAGAAGTACTTATTTTTTTGTATAAATCTGCGAGGTAGCCTAGTGTGAACATTGTGAATGAACGGGTGTAACCAGGCAAGTTTCAGTTTGCTCGTAGATGCAAACTAGTGCTGTTATATGAAATGGAGACTTTTTGACGGCATGTTTTTGTTTAATACTTTATCTGGTTTTTTAATGTAACAAATTGAAGGTGCAATCTTATAAATATGTATTTATAGTGTGTGTGAGCGCGGGGGGGACGAAGGGAGCGGAGGGACGCTCGGAGTAGGTAACGATACGCTTGTTTGCGCCATTTGTTGTTGGTGTGAAGCCTGTTTGATTTGTATTCATTTGTGTTGAAAGACTGAGGTTGATTATTCCAGTTTCGACGAACGTGCGAGTTATTTGTTGATTGAATTTAAATATAAAGTCATATATATAGTTAGGTTATATTTTTTAATAAATATAATATTGAGATATGTAATATATTCCTGTCTTTTCTTTCGCATTTACCTGAACCCAGATAAAATTAAATTCCTCATTTGAACATCGATGACTAGTTTATTTCGATTGAATCTGTTAAAAACAAAAAACGAATGCCGAAAGTTTTTTTGACTGCATATGACTAAAATAACCCTTAATATAAGGTGATGCATATTATAACTTAAAACATCATTCATATTTACAAACTGGCACTTATAAAATTCCACACTAAAAATAGTAAAAGCTCGATCAATCTCTAATGAAGTTATCAATGGGGAAGTCCTTGAAGGAGTGGCTCCAGATATCTGTGAAGCCTGTGCTGACCAGGTCGTTGATGAGCGGCCTGATCACTGCGAAGCCTGGCTTCCACGTGGCATTTATCAGACGGTCCAGCATGCGCTCTGAAAACAACAACCCTGATTGAACACTTATTTGCTATATTATGTAGCGTAGTAGAACAGTAACACCATTCTTTTCTAATTTATGTCAATATTTTAGTTATAAAAAGAGGGATTTCTCTGTTCTATGCTAAAAATAAGATAAAAGTAACAAAATTAGCAATGGTGGGAGTAATACAGCAGTGCGATTCTGTAACCATCTCACCGTGAAAACTTAGGTGAAGTGAGCGTGGAGTGAGCTATCATTCCAACTAATGCTAGGGATTGACACTATTGACAGCTCACTCTAAGCTCACTTCACCTAACTTTTCACGGCGAGATTTTTACAGAATCGATCAGCAGTTTTGAATACCCAATGACAATTCGTCCACAGACTACAAATTCTACGATGCAAACTACATTCATGCAAGGTGCCAATCTACTCACTACCCTAAAAAGACACAGTCGTGTCTAAAATTATCTTACGCATATAAGTACCGAGTATTCCGTTGCCCCTGACCAGGTTGCCCACGTGGATCTCCATGTCCCCGATGTGATCAACCTCTACGTGGACATCTACTCCTGTACCGTTGCGTTTGATGCGCGTCGTTTGGGAGTAGTCTCGTAATGTTAGGTTCCAGGTACCAGAGCGCAGAACGCCTAGGCCGAAGGCATCGCCCTGGAAAAAGTAAGAATTTTGGTATATGTAATTTGATGTGACTCAGGTTGGCTGGACAAATCTTCAAAATAGCTTGCATTTAACTAGGTCAATAGGTCACTTTATGTGACGGCTAAACACCCTTATTTCAGAATTTGTGACGCTACAGAATCTTAGATAATCGATCGAAAACGTGTCCAGCCATCTTGAAAAACCACTTTTCGCTGGTCTCTCAATCTCGGTAACGGAAGTGATTTTGACGACTTTTTGCATATCAACGGGCGTCACATAAATTTGTGACGGGCACCGAGCTAAAAGTTTTGTGATAAGTACAGTGGTTTAGTAGAAAAATGCAAAAATCTGTGTCCAGCTATCTTGAATTCACGTATAAAACTTATGGCTGGCACTTCCGAATCTCAATAACGGGGGCGTTTTCGAATATGGTTCCTTTACTAATACTTGGTGACGCAATGTGTGACAGTAATAACGTTTGATTTATGGCGTCACATGTAAGGGTTTACGAGAAATCAATAAAACCTTAATGTCCAGCCAACCTGAGTTCAAGATGGCTGGACACATGTATCTCCACTGCCTGATGATCTACGACCTTCGAAATGTGTTCAAAATGTTGTGACGGGGACGATAATGATAACCTGAAATTGTGACGAAGAAACTTTGCGTACTTTCAAAGATATTGATCATTTAAATTTCCCCATACAAACACTGCAGTAGGGTAACCAATATTGTAGGTTTTATGTAGGACAAGTATATTTTAAGGTGTTTTCTTTAATGGACGAAAATCCGTGTATTGGTGATACTAATACGAACAACTAGATATTTAAATCAATAGAAGACAAAAATGTAGAAGTGAGGAAGGGGGGGTGTAATTTTTAAATGCTATTGATTATTTACGTGCAGATATCTATTCTTTTTAGTAGGTATATATTATGTCAGGAGAACTAAACTAATGCTCTGAAGGTATTTAAATGAAAAAATAATGTTGTGAAAAATTGAATTTCGCGGGCTACCACGAAAACGTCGGAGGACAAGACAAACTATACTGCCATGATAGCTGATGTTGGTGTCGCCATCTATTGCTTAAAGTTGGTACTACTAGGACAACTGGTCGAATCTTAACTCTTATTTAGGTTGTCTTACCGCAGATTAATTAATAGTTACTAGTACTCTGATTAGTGATAACACTTCGAAAAGTAAGTACATAGGTACACTGCCGGCTGTCGAGTTTAGTTCTCATTTTCAGTTACATAAGATAATGAACTAAACGCGAAATACAAGTGGGCTCTCTCTTGCAGCGCTGGTGGTCAATTATTATTTTGAATTAACACATACTTACTCTTTTCACTGCAGGAAAACCTTTTATTCCCACGGGGAAATCAAATACAAAGCAGGCGTGGATGCTACCTACCGGCCAATTAATCGATTAAAAATAAATCCTTTATTTATGTAAAATTATGGTCACCTCACAATATTAATGGATGTTTGTATGGAAAAATTTAAATGGTCCATATCTTTGAAACTACGCAAAGTTTCTCCGTCACAATTTCAGGTTATCATTATCGTCCCCGTCACAACATTTTGAACACATTTCGAAGGTCGTAGATCATCAGGCAGTGGAGATACATGTGTCCAGCCATCTTGAACTCAGGTTGGCTGGACATTAAGTTTTTATTGATTTCTCGTAAACCCTTACATGTGACGCCATAAATCAAACGTTATTACTGTCACAAATTGCGTCACCAAGTATTAGTAAAGGAACCATATTCGAAAACGCCCCCGTTATTGAGATTCGGAAGTGCCAGCCATAAGTTTTATACGTGAATTCAAGATGGCTGGACACAGATTTTTGCATTTTTCTACTAAACCACTGTACTTATAACAAAACTTTTAGCTCGGTGCCCGTCACAAATTTATGTGACGCCCGTTGATATGCAAAAAGTCGTCAAAATCACTTCCGTTACCGAGATTGAGAGACCAGCGAAAAGTGGTTTTTCAAGATGGCTGGACACGTTTTCGATCGATTATCTAAGATTCTGTAGCGTCACAAATTCTGAAATAAGGGTGTTTAGCCGTCACATAAAGTGACCTATTGACCTAGTTAAATGCAAGCTATTTTGAAGATTTGTCCAGCCAACCTGAGTCACATGTAATTTGGTAAAGAATTTACAGGTTGATTTTGTCTACATTGTTCGAAATATAGAGCTGGTTGGCGTCACATTAAATTTACCATACCATTCCATCTGAATATTTGCACAGACAGTGGGCCTTCGATAAGCTGCAATGAGTATCTTTAGGCGTGAGTGCCGTGAGAAGTTACGATAATAGCACATATACAAAATTATGTAGGTATCTTGGAAGGCCAATTCAATTAGGCCGAATTGCATCCGCCAATTATTTCGATTTAAATTCTAGAGACAATCCTCTATATTGTGAATGGCCTAGTATATTCCGCCTCGGGGCAATATCATGTAAGTGGATCATCTACTTAGTTTGGCTGAACAGGAATATTGCAATTAACCTTGAACTCGTAGTCACCGTTGAGCCATTTTTCTGGGAAGTACTGTGAGTAAACTATGCGCTGGTTCTCCCAATCGGTTCTGTAAAAAGTAATGATATGTAAAATATATGAATTGTAGATCTCTGCGTAACGTTACAGGCATTCCATAGTTTAGTTCCAAGTTTGTTCACGTGGCGCTGTTAACGATTTCTATTAAAAATCATCATATATTTTACTTAATTTCCGTTGGACAGTTAGGTACTAAGTATATGAACTATAGTGAAAACTAACTTGTATTTAGTGACGGTGGACTGTGACCATCCTCTTTCGAACACGCTGGTTAGTGTGAGCGTGTATCCCATGCCGTTGATAGCGCGCGTCTGTTTGATCTCGCGCGCAAAGTGTGGATCGAACGGCGCCACACCCATCTCCGGGATACCTGAAAAAAGTATAATATTTTGTGATCTACTACTTTCCAAGTGAATTGAGGATTATACCTATCAGATTTTCCATAAAAGGTTAAGTAGGTTGTTGAACTACCTAAACGTTGTTTAGTATGCAGATTTTTGATAAATATTTTTCGACATAGGTGTCGAAATATGTTTATCTAAAATGTCGAAATATGTTTATCAAGGCGGAAACCTATTTACTTAACTATTTATATCAGCACATTTTATTTTCAAATATTTTTGTTTTATAATTAAGCTTATAAGTAATAACTGGACACTAAAAATAGACACAATTTTGCCACACAATAAGCTTTCGAATCGTAGTTGTTATTGCGTAGCCATTCCTGCATGAGGTTTTTATGTGCACTCAAGCGGTCAGTCTTGAGAGCAAGCGTCAGTTTGAGCAAGACCTTTATTGGGCAAGTGTGTGTTCACAAAATCAACCATTTTACGGAATTCTACCTACTTGAGTAGGTATATTACGTACTTATGTATGGTATGGGAGTGTGTCGTACTTACCTACTTTGAAAAAGGGTCGCACCTTGTTAAAAGCTCTCTTTATGCAGCCATCGAAATCTGGGGACGTTTTCTTACACGTTGCGAATATTCTTTCTGAAACACAATACGTATAGGCATTAGTTTACCTAGTGGTGACCCTCTCCTGTGGCTGGGACAGATTGGATACGGAAGGCGGAGGGCGGGGTTGTGGCGCAGCCTGGGAGAGGCCTATTTCCAGCAGTGGACTGCAATAGTGAGTTGATTGTTATTGACTCTTGTATTTATTAAGTTATTAACTAGGATGGTTCTTTCTACGTATCTACCTGGACCTACCATCGGTGTTATGAAACTCTTATATACAAGCTGTTGTTTTGCATCCTCGTCAAATTTCAGGAGGCTGTTATGAAAGACATAAATAATCATAAAATTACGAACCCAGGTAAATAATGAATAGGTACATCCTTTTTTTTAGTTTATTTGAGTTTGACAGTATTTCAGAATACACCACTTTCAACGAACAGAATCGCGTTATGGTATCGTATAAGCGGCCGCGTTTTTATGTGTGTTTAAAAGGGCAGTTACAGTGCAGTCTCACACAGGGCGCGTTTTAAAATGCGTTTCCCACACATGCCGATTTCCGAAAATTAGAAAAAAAATACCTACTTATTTTATTATTGATTCGGGTAGAGAATCAGTAGCATAGTTACCTCCTTGAATTTGACGAGGATGCAAAACGACACCTTGTATAAAAATGCAATGGAAAATCACGAAAATGAATAATTCACGTATAGGTAGGTAGGTACCAAAACAAATATCTACCGACACAGTTTGTGTTTCACAATAGCACGAGTACCTATTATAGGTAGATACCTACCTAACTGGTGATTGTCCCTGAGGCTTTGACCACATTACCACAAGATTCAACAGTTTGGATTACTGCGACCTTGTGAATGACCCTGTTAAATAAAGTTTTATAAATATAAACTTAAGGTAGGTAACATTTAAGTGGATTTATTGAGAATGAAATATCAAAGAAAGAAAGAAAAGTATTGTATGTGGGACACGCACAGTGGTACCTATAGGTAAGGGTAAGTATGTGATTAATTAACAGTCAACTTGAAAATTATCTTAGCCATATCACTATGCTACACTCCAAAAATAAAACTAATTTAATATAATCCACTTCAGGAGCTAAGGTTTTTGACCACGACTTTGCACCCCGACGACACTACCTTTCCTTAAGCATAGGTAGGTACCTATATAAGATACTACCCTCTGCCCCCGACTTCGTCCACGTGAAATTTCTTGTCCCCCCGACCCACCACATCGCATCGCATCACCTGCCCGAGCTATAACTTCGTTTTCTTAGCGTTCTTTCTTTTTGCTTAGCTCCTAAGGCTTTCCTCAAGAATTGGGCTATAAAATGCAAAAAGATTTTTTTATATCCAACAAGCAGTTCCAGAGTTTCGCCCGTTCAAACAAACAAACTCCTTAGCTTTATTATTAGTATAGATATAGATAGAATAGTAAAAAAAAAAAACAAAAAAAAATAATCAAATAACTTGAACGGTTCAGCGAAAGGACAGATGGATTACAAAGCATTTTACCATATAGCTATTACAATATCTACTCGTCTAAATATAGACATAGTTGGTCTTGCAAAATGCTATCAAACAACGTTGTTTATAAAAAAAACCGACACAAGACCAAATCGTTGCTAAATACATATCTAGGACAGATTGCAGTTACCATAGCGGGAAACAATCTACAGATGCAGTGCAATTTAACAAGATTGTGGATGTTAATTAACATACCAGCATATACCAGCCATGTTTTTTAGGGTTCAGTATCTCAAAAGGAAAAACGGAACCCTTTTAAGATCACTTTGTTATCCGTCTATCAAGACCCTTTTTTCAAGGACGCGTGGAGTTATCAAGTTGAAATTAATATCAAATACTCGAGGCAGCAGTGAAAAAATCAAACAGTGCAAACACACAATCCCTTGAAGTAGTGAAAAAATCAAACTTCTAAGTCAACGCAATCAAAAGATATGGGCGTTTATGTTCTGAATTCAAAACCTATAGGGACCTAGAATCATGAAATTTGGCAAGAAGCAATGTCATATAGTACAAGTAAAGGAAAAAAAAACGGTACATTACAAAAGAAATAATTTTAAAACTAATTACATACCTACAAATTTGTACGGAGCTCTCGGTGCGCGAGTCCAACTCGCACTTCACCTGTTTTTTCTTATGTAATTTAATTATCAGCAGTTGAAGCTGCAGTATCTGCTGCTACAGTTTCTGCGACGAAACTTGAACCAATAAAATTGGTCTGTTTTGAAATTGTTACGAGTATGCCAAAACTTGTTTGGTCGTAAAGAAAGTAAATTTTTATCAAGTAGGTAGGTATGATATCGGATTCCATGAATCAATGTGTAATGAAAGAAGGATGTCTCTCCACTTTGTTTTAGGTCCCTTAAATACTATGGTTGTACCTATAGGTACTCGATGCGCAAAACAAAAGTCCCTTTTAAATTCACATACTTAAGTACCTTCTTATTAACATAACAAAAGCCATATCTTATTTATACTATAATTAACTATTAAGTAAGTAAGTATTAAGTATCGAAGGTTTCTAATATTAGAACTAACTCAGGAACCAACTTACCTACCAATAGTTACAACTAAAAGTTGATGGCATTTCGAAACAAAAGTAAGTACCTAGACGTGCTACATGGAAAACCTTTGTATATTTAAAATCACGCACAAATATAATTATTATCCGAACATAATAGAGAATCGACTATTATTATTATACTATTGCAATTAAATATGAGATGTATTTAACATACCTATTGTTCATAAGTATTTATAAGTTTTTAGTTATTGTTCATAAGTATTTATAAGTTTTTGGTTATTGTGCATAAGTAGTTATAACTAATTGTAACTTCATCATTTACTGCACTCTCCTTGATTTAAGTAAGGATTTTTCGAAGGAAACCCTTTGGCCCAGAAAAACTCTTGTCAATAATCTTCACAACGAATTGAAAATCATGAGATACCTAATCTACGTTGAATCGCCCGGCCCTGATGCAAGCCATGGTCCGGAGCGAGAGGGAGTGGGAGGCAGTCGCCTCCTTCTGCGAAGCAGTCATGCTAGCGAAGGAGGTGGCGGGACGGATGAGGGAGAGAGCCTCCCGTCCCAGCCGCCGCGGGAGACGCTCCGGGCGTCGGGAGCCGCGTGACGACTCCCGGCCACCGTAGGCGCGGGCCTGCGGGCGGAGAGCAATGGGTAGCTCACCGCCCGATCAGGACCAGGCCCGTGCCGGACGGCGCGTAAGTGTTCCACGCGCGCCTCAAAGAGATGTCAGCATAATTTGAGGGGCCCCTTAGGGCCGAAGCCTGCCGGGTCAGCGGGATTGTCCGAAAGGGTTACCGCTACCCCGGAACATAAAGGGCGAAGGAAGGAACATGGGTGGGTTTTAGTCAGTAAGAGTCTGACACTCCCTTCCGCTCCACCCAGAGCGGGAGGGGTCATTTGATGATTTCCCACCAAAAAAAAAAAAAAATCTACGTTGAATTGGTCAGTTCCCAGCTGATCAAATTGTGATTAAAGTGTGTATTTTTTATATATGCCCAGAAGGAATGCCACATTATTAGCCAAACGCTCATCTCACCTTGGATGCTCTTTGCGTCACTATTTGTTGATGGTCTGTGAGCAACGCATGCTGCCATCTTGCTCAATGCATCCGTTACGAAAAGTTAACGTTTCATATGGTTTCATATATCTGTCGACATGATAGGTACTTGAATTTTTGGTTGAAGACCTTTTAACCTTTGTCTAGCGAAATATCGTTGTTTATTGATTAAGTTTGACAACATCGTAATAATCGGAAGGCGATTCATGCATTACTAATGTTCCCTGTGATGGTGCTTAGTTCCTATCATGTTATGTCCACAAATAGGATACTTATTCTCACTGAACCAATGCTTTTTGAGAAGAAACTTTGGCGCTTCTCATAATCTACCTTGGCAAGGATTGTGTTGGGGTTGGACCTACGGGTCGTGTGCTCATCGCTCATTGCACGACTATGCCTTTAGTCCATGGACGATATAGCGGGTTTACAGTCTTATGAACCGAACTACCTGCAAGTTGTGTGCTGAATATTTCGTCAGACAACATCAGGAGCAGTAACTGCCTGCTAGATATTAATATTATTAATATAACTTAGATAGCACACACAACGATAACAACAGGAACATAGCCTCCTCCATCTTTCCAAGACAACCAATTCTTACCGAAAGGTCACATAACATCAAACATTAATATGAATATATTAAAACGATAGTTCTAATAGCATGGTATATCTATAAACACCAGTCATTAAACTTTTATATCTCGCGGCGATATTCTGCAATATTGCACAACACTCACGTAACCGGTAATGTATCCGTACCAACACTACACCCGCGGTTATGGTTGCCATTAGACACCCGTTAATGGTGCACCTGCTTCTATGTCAAGGAGTCTTCGGTAAAGAGGAAAGACTAGAAGGTCTATTGCTAAACATTCCTCATTGTTTGGACCGCTTGTGGCGAAGCCTAAAGGTCTCTAGATTTTTATTGAAGTTTCTATACCTACTTATCCATTGAGCATTTAATTTTGATAAAATATTTTCATGAAATATCATTGTCAAGATTTTTGAGAATTTAAAGAAGAATTGGTAATTAATAACAAACAATCTTAAAAGGATATTATTTAGATAATCAAGACTAGGTAATGTGTTGTTGTGGTGCCAACTGGCAACAAATGTTTTTCTCTTACTAAAACTATTGTAGGTAGCAGATAAATAACAATATACTATCTATCAATTCAAACGAACTTGCATAACATTTGCCAAAAGTAAGTCAGTTTACTAAGGTTACCTAGTTATCTAACTCCGTAGCAAAATGTTGCCCCTACTAAATAAAATCGAGAATTTTGATAACGAATAAGCCGTAGATAAACCACTGATACGTAGGTATCCCATCACTATTGGATGCCTTATTATGAGTAGATTAGAAACAATACAACTTAACTTATATGAAATGGATTTAATGGACTAAGGGCTGATTTTTCCAAAGCCAGATAACTCTATCGGAGGAATAATTTTGAATGTTTGATAGTGCTTCTATACAAAAACTCTCAGACGTCATTTTTAATCCACGAATAAAAATTATCGGTCGGAACAGTCAGATAACATATATTTGAGGAATACATATTGCAGTTTGGCATTTTTTGTATAGAAAATATGTCAAACTGTCATATTTATTCTTCAGATAATAATTATCTGACGACAGAAACATCGGCCCTAAACGAACCAGATATTTTAATTAAGGTTAATTTATTTAAGATTCATGAGTAGGCCGTGAGAAATGTTAAAGACAATAAAATGCGGTAACTTTTGTTGCTGGGTGGAAACTACGAACTTTCCCATTTCATCATCTTCCTAACTTTTGTACTGTACAGGGATCATCATTATTCATTTCTCCTGCCCTCATAACCCAATTCATTTAGGGTCGGCGCAACATTTCTTTTTCTTCCATACTTCTCTATTAGTCGCCATCTCATTAGCCACACCCTTTCTAACCATGTCATCATTCACTCAGTCCATCCATCGAACTGTACAAGGTTTGTCGAGTCAAAATGTAAACTAAGGTCGTGTAACTCGAACCGAGAGGGGAAGAAGCAGCTGTTCACAATAGATTCTCGTAGGGACGGCAGGCTGCACGTCAATGGTAACAAACCCAGTATAACTGGCCTCTTATACTGCTGATTGAACTCCGCAGTACCCTAGGTCAGCTCAAGGTCAAAGACCACTGCTGTACGGCCTACTGTATGATATTGGTGAAATTAAAGTAGCTGCCACGAGATTTCAGATTTATTTCCTCAAGGAATAGTCGAGTCATCACAAGTCATTATTTCAATAACAAAAAACAGTATGTTGCAATAACACATAAAATAAATAGTAACATTGAATTGGTCAGTAATACATATAAGTTAACTTTGATTAACATTTCAGTTCTTAATTATATTAAATCTTAATTCTTGTGCTAAATATTCATAAAAAATCTGAACTGATATAAAATTTAAAGTATATTATTAATTCTTAGATATTACATCAACTGCTGAAAGCAATACATATATCGAATTATTTTGTATCCATTTAGATGATATGTAAAAGTAAAAGTGTAAATCGAGTTACCTAACAGACCTACAATTTAAATCAATTTTAACATTGAATTAAATTGATGATTATAATTTATGATATGGGTGTCCTTGCTTTAATGGAAATAGGTAAATCCAACGATCGAATAATCGAGAGATATCGAATCTTTACACAATGATTGTTTGTTTGGATTCACACTTTAGCTATGAAAGACAAGTTAGACAAGGCTACACAAATATTAGCATGCACAATATTGACTTGGGACTCGTATAAGATTAAAATAAATAACGGAAGCCACAGCCACACAAACGTACACAAAAAATAATATCACGCTTGTTTTTCCCGAAGGGTTGGGCAGAAGTGTACCTACACTTCATCGTACGAGTACCATGTGACTATACTATCCGTAAGTTGGGGGTGTAAGCGGAGGAGGGGCACATCGCTAACCCTCTTTTGGATATTCTTCGTTAGGAATTGGTGCATAATGGGCACCAATCCCATTATTTTTCTAGTACATCGCTTTTGGTCGACCTTATCAACACCTGCCTAGCCTTTTCCCAACTATTTTGGGGTTGGCTTCCAGTCTAACGGGGTGCAGCAGTCTTGGTCAACGTCCACCATACCAAATACAAATGAGTGCCTCTGGAGTTTCTGCCCGTTCTTCTCCATTAGAATCTACTACGACTTGGAATGGGTAACTATTAGCTACTCTGACTGACCGACTCCTTGACATTTCAAAATATTATTAATTGCTTATAGTTTGAGTTTATTTACTCACCGAACCCTTTATTTACTTCCTTGGCTTACTTCCTTAATCTTATTTTTTGACTTTGGGGTCACCCTTTCTGCACAGCTATCCTTGATTTCAATTCGTAGCTATTTCTGGCTTCGGCCATGTTTACCAAAATGTGTGAAATTTAAAGCAAGGCAGTTTGCATCATCAACTTGAACAATATTGTAAAATCTCATAATGCACGGTTCACCTTGGCAGAATTCACCATCGCTCCAATTAGCCAACCGCGCGATTTAGATGCTTTTACCTCAATTTACCTGCTCGGAGCCACTTGAAGCTTACTTATGCAAGCTCTTGTAGTTTGTATAATAAAATATGATTACTAACATTAGTTATGTTGGTTTATATTTAACTAATCTATACATTATAATAAAATCGTAGCGAAGTCAAAACTTTATATTGAATATTTTTGAAAAAGTAAATGTATCTGTTTGTAAAACATCGTGAGGAAACCGGCATGTCCTAGAACCAACAATTCGGGCCCGCGTGGTGAATTACGGCCCACTCCCTCTCACAGAGAGGAGGCCTGTGTCTAGCAATGGGGACATTATAGGCTGAGTAGAAGGCTGCGTATGTAATTGTGTCTGGGAACTATTCTAATCCCGAAAATATAGTAGTTAGAATTTTTGTCTGTTTGTCTGAACGTATGCTCCAGTATCACGTAAATACTACCAGAGGGATTCTGTTATGCAGATATTTCTCCCTTTAACTCTGGTCAGTCTGTAGGCTATAAATGATCACGATATTTGCTATGGGGGATGAGCACTATTGCATTATGTTCGTATTCTATAGTTTACAGCAAATTGTAAACAGACGAGCCAAAGTTAAGAATAAAATAAATTTTATTTTTCTTACCACAAATTACAGCTTAAAGTTAAATTAGTCTACAGATACAACTTTGTACTTAATTTGTGGAAGACTGCTGCCTAAACTAAGTTTTTTACAAAACCTGTAAATCAGGTCACCAGGCCTCCTTAACAATTTATAGGTATATTTCAAGTATTGTACTGAAGACGTTTTGTTTGAAATCACAGTAGTAAAAATGTATTATAAATAGTTACAGATTTACCTACTTTTGTTTAATCAATTCTCATATATGTATAGTATAACCGACTTACTTTCATACTATAAATATATACAGGGTGTCAGGGACATCGGCGCGCAACCTGTTACCACGGATTCAGTACATGATTCTGAAAAATATTAAACGCTCATGCAATATTTTTCAGAATCATGCCAGAGCCTACTACACTGCTAGGACGACCAGTCGTGATGAAGCGTGAAGAAGAGGTGTCAAAAGCACAATCAAAATCACTACGCCTGGCGATCACCAGCAGTAATCGCATTATGTTGATATTTCTTACGATAATAAATTACTTGAGAAGATGGCGGGATGAGCTCGATGCCTACAGACAGGATTGCTCCACACTAGCTCAGGACAGAGAGGAGTGGAAAGAAAAAAGGGAGGTAATAAAGAACAACATCAACAGCAAACTGGTGTAGGAAATATAAGGAATGGAAGGTCTTTTCCCAGTAGTAGGACTGAGGCCTAATATAATAGGCAGGAATATAAACCATAATCATAATCATAATCAACCTATACCTAATGTTCCCACTGCTAGGATGGGGCCCAGTGCGAGATGGCGGATGTCAAATTTCTTCGAATTTTTTGTTCTAAGACATGCCGTTTACCTCACAATGTTTTCCTTCACCGTTTTGAGAGCAATGGTATTGAAATAATTTACACAAATTAAAGAGCCTACTTGGGGTTTGAACCCTTGACCTACAACAGGTAAGTAGCGGCCGTTACCACTGGGCCACTGCTCTCCACTCTCAACTTTCTGCTCTGAATTATAAAAAAAAATAATAACTATTTAGGTACTTACCGATTTCAAGAGCTTCCTTTTCGGTTCTCGTTATGTGTGAGCAGCACACCACCATCGCACTTATGCCAAGTAACAACCTCAACGAACGCATTTTTACGTCTTTTCCCAAAATTAGACTATTTTGTAATCACGTTACAGTAATTAAATAATGCCGTGTTGAAATATTTAACACGAATGATTTAATTATATAATCTTGTTATTCTTAAGTTATAAAGTTCGTATTATATCAGATGTTCGCAAATAGTTTTTATTGTAGGCACACGAGCTGTGGTCAGTCGCAATCTGAGTGCGTCTGCGAAAGTGCACGCCCCTACCAAGTGCTGAGCTGCGCTTGCGACACTTGTCACGAACTATCGGAGCTGTTGCAAAGCGCTTATAGTCACCGACTTTGTTTATGTAAACAATTTGTTAGGACACCTAGTTTTTGTTATTTTTGTGGACTATAGAATCATGTAGGAGTTCAACATAGTAGTCAGTTAGGGCCTATATCAGCTGGCCGCTGCATAAACAGTATTTAAAGAAAAATCATTATCGGTAATAGGCTGAAAGTATGAAGGCAAGCTGCCTGAAAAAGCAAGCGTTTGCTAGGTTAATGCAGAACGTCATAACTAGAATTTTTCATGCTCTCTAATTATTTTACGTTGACATAATCCCAGACCATGAACTATGATTTTTATCGTTAAAGATTTCATTGCAAGACAAGATTGCAGTCCAGCCGAAGAAAGATTACATACGTAAAAGTTCGCTTCATACCATCTCTGCGGTGTAATTGCGTATGGAATGGCTTTCATTTTGACAGTTCAACAACATTCATTGCGTTATGTACATTATAGAGAAGACAATTTTTTAGAACATATGAAGCAAAATATAGCAATGTCCTTCAAAATGATTCAGATTATGATTGATAGTGTGTTACGTAATTGGGTCATAAACAAAACACACAAAAAAAATGTGTCTTTTAAAAAAAAGTGTTATTACATACTTCATACATTTGTATTTTTGTTTAATAAATTAACTGTTTATTTATTTTAATAATTTACGATGCAATATCCTGATAATATTTAATTAGCTTTAAAATATTAAAACTAAAGTGAGACTCAGGTCCCCTTCCGTGGACCGTGCCCAACCTAGGTTCATAAGTTTGCGTAAACTAAAAAAATACTTGAAAATAAAAGTGTGAATATATTTTCATATATGTTTATTACTAACATCTTAAAGTTCCTATTTTACGTTATTATGAAAAATTAATACACAGTACAAATGCATTATAAGACTTAACCATGTTGTTACCGATTTCGCGACCCCTTCCGTGGTCCAACTAAATTGAATATTCAATATTTGTGAAATGGAAAGCAGCTTTAGTTTATTTATTTTGGTTGGCAATATTGTCGAGCTGTTAGTTTGAGTAAAAACTTTAAGTGATACAAGTTAACGATCTGTGAAAATTTATTTGCAAAATTGTATAAACAAGTGTTATTTAACTTTTGTGTAAAAGGTCGTTGCAACTTTTCTGTTCCATCCATATTTAGGTAAGTACTGGCATAAAAAATACATTATCGATTGAACTTGGTGTAATATGGGAGGCTATTTGCAAAAATCAGGTGCGCCATATTGTAACCTCAAAATTTTGTGGTTTGAAAGACAATTTTAGTTTGTTTAACCCTTCCGTGGACAAACTTTTCGGTGGACACAATGTTCACGGAAAAGACCACGTCCACAAAAGTGACCCCTATGCCAACTTATACTTTTTATGACACAAGTAAGATTTAAAAACCTGTGTTGCTAGCTTTGGCTTAGCACTTATGCATCGCCCGCACTCCCGCCTTGACGCTGAATAGAAGCTATAATTATGTTCGACAAACACTACTAATGGTCTATTAAGATGCATTTTTTTTTAAATTATCTGTTTTGTTAAAGCTTGCTATTACTCAAATTGGTGTGTACACGTGGGTTATGATTTCTCTTTCAGCTAATAATGCCTAGAACAAGTAATATTAGGCATCTAACTGATGAAGAAAAGAAGATTAGGCGACGTGAACAAAAAAAAATGAGTATGCGGCGAGCGCGTGAGCGATGCTGCTCTTGAAGAGATACGCAAGAAAGATAGAGAAAGGTATTATAAGAAGAAAGAAAGAGGTGAAATTAAGACGATTGACGTGAGAAACCAAAAAACGTCGTGAATGAAAAAAATGCGGAAAGCCACCGCTGCCCTATTAGAAGAAGATACTCCACCGTCAAGTCCTTCTTCGTCATTTTCACGTGCTGAAGTTGGAAGGGCAATTGCTGCTCGTAATAAGAGAAAATTAAAAGCAGAAAATGTAGCTTTAAATTTAAAGGTCTTAGCAATGAGCAAACAAATAAGAAAATACAAGATGCGTATAATAAGGCTAGAAAAAAGAAAGAAAACAATGGGAAAATGGATAGTTCTAAAAAAACAGTATTAAAAAAGGATATGAGACAAGCTGTGCATGATTTTTTAATACAAGATGAGTGCAGTAGATTAACTTCTGGTAAAAATGAGACGATAACCCGAATGAAAAGTAAACGTCAAATTCGATTATTAAATGACACTCTGTTAAATTTACATGTAATTCATCACGTACTTTTTTATGTTCTGCCTGGACAATCATGTAGGGAAGTGTCAATTTTATTTCCAAATCAAATGATCAGATTTTTGAGTCTCTAATAAAACTTCGACAAGTCTTGCACTGGCGCCGACGATATAATAATTTTGTTAACGGAAAAGACGTCATTTCTGTGGACGTAAAAGTTTTATTTTATTTTATTGATTATTTTGGATTGTTTGTTTTATTTTTAATATGAAGAAGTAAAGTACAACGTAATTGTTTTTGTAGTAAAGGTTACGAAATGTTAGAGTTTATTTTGTTGATTAAAAGCTCTATTTTAGTCTTTCCTGTGGATTATTTGGTATTTTCGGTGGACACTAAAAAACTAAAATGTCACATATTTTCATGAAAATAAGGTGTTGATCTCTGATTTTGTGGGCGGTATAATTATTTTGCTATTTTCCATAATAAATGCTGATTTTTTATAAAAAAGAAGACATTTTTATTTTTTTAAATTTTATATTCCTGTTTTGTTTATGACCCAATTAGGCTGGTCACTTCGCAATGGGAACGACATGAATTCCTCAGATGACACACAATACGTTACCATTGAAGCTATATGCCAGGTTACGCAACATACGACATAATAACAATATTCTATAGAATACTAGCTTCTGCCCGCGACTTCGTCCGCGTGAAATTCTTTGTTTAAATATGACACTCGGCAAGAGTGTAGCTTCCCATTCTGAAAGAATTTTTAGATTCGGATAAACATGTGACTTGCCCCCCGTCAGCAAACATCTGTCGGAAGAATTGCGGTTGTCTATTTGATTTTGAAACTAACAAAATTTTCTGGTTTTAGATTTGTTAATGTTGCGTTTGTAGTAAATTTTAAATTTTCAGCCGGAATTTTACCTCTTTAGAATATTAGTATAGATACCTAATACTAAAGTATAGAGAAGAGATATATGTAGCTATAACTATATCTCTACTCTATACTTTAGTATATATGTACTAGCAGCGCCTCGCAGTATCACCCGCATAAGTTTCGATCCCGTGGGAATATCGGGATAAAAAGTAAGTACCTATCCTATGTGTTAATCCTGACTATAAAATATCTGTGTGGTATCAAATTTCATTCAAATCTGTGCAGTAATTTTTGCGTGAAAGAGTAACAAACATCCATCCAACCATGTTCACAAATTTTCGCGTTTATAATATTAGTACACCTGAACATCTATCTACCTGTCCATTGTGTATGTATCTGTGTTACATAGAGGCTGTTGTGCAACTAATGTGTTAAGGAGTTATGAGAGATCTGTGTCCGAGAATTGTGACAGGAAGAGAACATCGGGAAGACAAGCTTTGCTGTCGTAAGATTTTTTGTTGGTATTGATCTAGTTTCTACTTGGGATATGCAAAAACACTCGTAATAAATCTCTCTCTTACATCGATCGATAAGTGAAGTCGATTGAAGAGCACATACGCATCTCCAAGTTATGCGGTCTTCTGCCGTAATATATAACACAAATGCTTAATGTGCAAATGTATATCAGACGCGCTTCATAAGTGAAGTTCACGAGAGCAGTGGTGGTCCAGTGGTAACGGCCGCGACTTACGAGTTGTAGCTCGTGGGTTCGTACCGTACGTAGGCAGGCGCTTTACTTTGTGTAAATTATTTCATCACCACTGCTCTCAAACGGTGAAGGAAAACATCGTGAGGAAACCGGCATGTCCTAGAACCAAAACTTCGAAGACATGTGACATCTACCAACCCGCACTGGGCCCGCGTGGTGGATTAGAGCCCACTCCCTCTCGAAGAGAGGAGGCCTGTGACCCAGCAGTGGGGACATTAAAGTCTGATTATTTCACAAGTGAATGTTCATTTTTGTTTCACACCGTCAAAATGACATAGAAATGAAATGTGCAGTTGAACTGCACATTTCATTTCATTTTTCAATCATCCGAAGCGCGAGTGAAAGATGCCAAAAGCTGAAATCCAAAATCGTTAAATGGTAATTATTTTTCACTTTTAATTCATTTTGTGTTCGGACGTTTCACTCATCTAACGAACAAAAAGTGAAGCGTCTGATAGCAGTTTTAGCGCCATCTACCGGTTGATATTTATATTATGTTAACATAATATAGATGATAACATAAGAGCGATGAAAGAAGAGGAAGGGAGAATAGCAAAAACCTATGAGTTAAAATTTTCCTAGAGAGGTGTGACTTAGGGAGTGACTTAGCAGACACGCCTGCCAAGTCCCTGCGTGTCTGCCCAGTAGTGCCCAGTCCCACCACTTTCTTTTTTCCACACGATGGAGACATTTATTTTCCCGACATGCTGCTAAACTCTCATTTGGTGCACCCGTGCACCAACCCTTGAGACACACACTGCACGTTGGGTGTTTTTTTTACTTACATAATTATGTCGTAAAGTAATTTTTTTTAATGTGTAATTTGTTTAATTTATATTTAGGAGCTTATTTATAAACATTGCTTTAAATAAGACAGGTGACTCGTCTCTTCAAAACTAACTATCGGCCCATCTCGCTTGCGACTGTAACTGCCAAAGTACTTGACAGTGTGCTAAATGGTATTCTCCAACAACATGATGCTCAGTTTGGTTTTAGGTCAGGATTGTCCACTGAAAGTGCCATTCTAAGCTTAAAGCATACTGTCAGGTACTATATTGAGAGGAAGACGCCGGTATACGCGTGCTTCCTTGATTTATCGAATGCTTTTGACCTTGTTAGATATGACCTTCTGTGGGATAAGCTAGGAGGTGCGGGTGTGCTGGCGGATACCATCTCCCTACCCAGATACTGGTACTCAAACCAGAAAAACCAGGTAAGATGGGCCGGTACGTTGTCGGACGAGTACAGGTCGGAATGTGGCGTCAGACAGGGTGGGTTGAGTTCACCTCTTCTATTTAATTTGTATGTCAACCAGCTACATGAGAGACTCAGCAGCAATCATGTCGGATGCTATATCAAACGTACTTGTGTCAATAATATTAGTTATGCAGATGACATGGTGCTGCTAGGTCCGATAAACGCATTAAGGAAACTACTTTATATCTGCGAGCAATATGCAGAAGCGCATGGATTAAAGTACAATTCCAAAAAGAGCGAGCTGGTGATCTTCAAAGCAGGTAAACATCGACCTACCCATGTGCCTGCAGTATATCTCAATGGCGTTGCACTAAAGCAGGTTGACAAATTTAAATATCTGGGGCATATTGTGACGGATGACCTCAAGGATGACGAGGATATAGAGCGGGAGCGCAGGGCGTTGGCGGTGAGAAGTAATATGCTTGCTCGCAGGTTCGCTCGATGTACAACTCAAGTAAAGATAACGCTCTTTAAAGCGTATTGTCAATCTTTTTACTGGAGTGGCCTGTGGGTGAGCTATACGCGACGATCTTATGACATCCTGCGGGTTCATTATAACAATGCTTTCAGAATGTTGTTAAGGCTACCGTGGCGCTGTAGTGCCTCCGGGATGTTTGCAGAAGCCCACACAGACGACTTCAAGGCCATAATTCGCAAAAAATCGGCTTCTCTGCTGCAGCGTCTGCGGGGTGCTAAAAATGGCATTCTGAAAGTCATTGCTGCTAGATTTGACTGCCCCATTCAAAAACACTAGGTGAGGGTAGTGAATGGTTTTGTATAGGTAGGTAGTCTACAAAAGATAAGTACTAACAATACTAACATAATTGTAAGCTAATATTGTTGCTAATATATACTAACAAGATATGGATTTTAATTATCTGAAATAAATTATTCTATTCTACTATATACTATTCTAAATTATGATTAACATAACTTATTAACATCTGCTTAACCATAATTTTTTGGACGTTTAAAAGTAACGATAACTGTGCTTTTGTGTGTTGTGTTGTTCGTTGTTGCAGTGAATAAATAATACCTTTATCTATCAATTTGTGTGAAGTGAATCGATAACCGCTCCGGCGACTATACTTGCTGCGTCTGTTCCTAACAGTAGGTATACAAACCTACACGAGGAGAGGTAGAGGCTTGACTTCTTCTGAAAACACATGACTAACAGAAAGTTCACGAATAAAATAACTGCTTAAATTAAATACTTTATTACAGTTGTACAAATTAACATAATACTAATAATACAAAAGAGACCGATCGCGGTCGAATCGAATGTATCCTACCAGAAGTACTAAATAAATAGCTTAATATCTACATTTTACAAGAGAAAAGCTTGTCCGAGATACAGTACTATTTGTATCTTGTATTAAAGTAGAAGTAGAGCAGTGGTGGCCCAGTCGTAACGGCCGCGACTTACAAGTTGTAGGTCGTAGGTTCGAACCCCGTCAGGCGCTTTACTTTGTGTAAATTATTTCATCACCACTGCTCTCAAAACGGTGAAGGAAAACATCGTGAGGAAACCGGCATGTCCTAGAACCAAAAATTCGAAGACATGTGACATCTACCAATCCGCACTAGGCCCGCGTGGTGGATTACGGCCCACTCCCTCTAACCGAGAGGAGGCCTGTGTCCCAGCAGTGGGAACATTATAGGCTGATTATGATTAGCACAAACACCAGTGTGTTTAAGTTCTAAAGAACTATTGTATACTCTACTTCTAAATCTGCCGGATATGTATTTCTTGGACTCTTCCACTAGTTCTAATTTTTGTCATTTCGTAGTCTTAGCACCGATAGTTGGGTTGCCATCTTTATTCTGATCTTTACATGCTGGTATTGTAATGAGTTGACATCGGTTGTCATGGTAAGGGCATGTGATGCAGAGGAATGAGGACATGTTATGAGGAAAGTTTTGAGTATGAATGTGGATGGCTATAAGAGTAGGGGAAGACCAAAGAAACGATGGATGGAATGTGTGAAAGATGATATAGCTGGAAAGGGGGTGACTACTGAGATGACGACTAATAGAGAAGTATGGAAGTAAAAGACATGTTGCGCCGACCTCAAATAAATTGGGATAAGGGCAGGAGGATGATGATCAAAGTGATGACATCTTCACAAATCAAAACATCTTTCTTGGTCTTGGTATCAAATTGACCAATAACTAGACCATAAACGGATGCTTTTCTTTCTACTATTTATTAACGAGTTATCTGAACGGTTTCTGACTGCAGCTATTTAGCATTGATAGTCGAAGATAGCATCATAGCATCCATTCAATTCCATATCAGCAACCATTAATTGTACATCTAACCTGCTGATTTTTACAATCTCAGCAAGAAATCAGATAAAACTGGTAAAAGATGGCAACCAACCAACTTCATCTTCATTTCTCACTGTATTTCTCCCTAGCATCTAATCTTAACCTAAGCCCTTATCATCTAGTCTACGATCCAGTCGTCGTAGGGAATCTTCTGCAGGATGTTGTCGAGGAAGCGCGACATCTTCTCAGCGAGGTCTCTCTTCAGCTCGGGTTTCATCTCCTTCAAGAGCTCCTGTGCGTTCGTGTTGATGAACAGGTTTAAGGCAGCCTCTGTTGGTAAAAAATGTGGTTAATAATATATCAAAACTCAGGTTTACAAATGCATGAAAACAGAGAAATTTAAAATCTTCTGTATCTGCATTCGAGCGTTTCCTATGTTTGCAGACGGCTCCAAAGCTTCAAATACCAGCACAAGAACAAGCTAGTCTAAGAAGCTACAATAAATATATATATATATACAAATATTTTACATAAGATTATGTATGTTTATCTATGGGCCTTCGTTGCCTGAAATAAATAAATATAATTATTACAGCGACGGAGGTGAGAAATAATATTACAGCAAAAAAAAATATGATAGTGAGATTTTACTCCTTGTAAAAAGCAAAGAGTAAAATCTCTCTATCATGTTTATTTTTATTTTTTTGCTTTTACATTTATTACAGTGAAGCTGTCTACATGATCTGGTAAAGGTTGAGGAGAAGCATGATTGAATACATTATCTTTTACCCTTTCATGGTGTATGTTGAACTATTTTATCTGCTTCGTGGACAGTCGTCAGTACAGAAAACGCGTGTCAATTTACTGCTCTTGCCCATTTGGTAATATTGATCAGTGAATTAACTAGAATAATCATCATGATCATTGCAGGTTACCCACCTAGCACAGCGTTGCTATTCTGCAAGTTCTCGACGCCCATCTGTATGCTCTTGACGGAGAAGTCGAGCTTGAGCTGCTGCAGCCGCAGGTACGTGCGCCCGTCGGAGTCGCGCGTGAAGGGCTCTCCGCGGAAGTACACTTTAGCTTTCACACCCTCTGGGGATTAAAGAAGGAATTTGGTAAATAATGGTTTGCTTAATGATTATTATGAAAGAATCTGTAATCTTTGCGGAGGTAACAAAGAATATATACATTTTATTCCATGTTGTGTGTAGAACAATTTTGGCAACGTCTCTTTTGGTTGCCACCGTCATATGGGTGTGTATTTAAAAAGTTGTATTTATAAGTATTTTTGATCATCATACATAATATAAAGGGCGGCCGAGACATCGACGTGCAACCTGTTATCATGAATACAGTACAGGATTCTGAACCCCCTGCGTTGAAATGATGGTAATAGGTTATGCGTCGATGTCCCCTGGACATTGCTTGTCGGGTATACCTAGGAAAAGATTTGCAAAGAAAAGGAAAAAGAAGTGTGAAATTAGCAATTCTGTGCCCAGGGGGTCTACTACGAATTTCAAACTGTGAATGATCGGATCGGACCGACACATGGCCGAACCGAATATTATTGAAAAATGCGAAAAAAGTTCGGATCGGCTCAGTTGGGTCGGGATCATAGTCAATATTCGAGAGAGTGTAGGAGTGTATGATCGGGACCGACCGAACCAAATAGTAACTTCGTAGCAGGAAACGGCCGAACATTCGGACGATACCACTTCGGAGTAGACCCCCTGGTCTGCTCTGGCGTGGTATAAAGAACGCTGATAATGAGTTGATGAACGCTGATAATGGTTTTCAGGATGATTTGTTTAGTACGTCCTTTTTTATTTCTTGATAGTTGGAGTAATGATTTAGTAGGTTATAGGCTCTCACCGTACTCTCCCCAGTACTCGCCACCACCGGATGCACGTACGAGCAGCAGAACTCCAGACGAACGGTAGCGAGCGCGCGCGCTGATGTGCGGCCCGAACAGTGTCAGTTGGAACTGGTGTGTCTCTAGGTCTGACCTGTATGGAGGAATAATATTGTTAGAATATAGTAGCTATGGATGACATAATATATCTTGATGTATTTGTAAAACTTCTGTGTCCTGTGCTAAGAAATTAAGTCGGTGCTCCTGCTATATGGTTTTCTGGTATTTTGAGTTTGAAACGTTCCAGGATTTGAACGAGGCAAATGACAGAGCTGACCAGGTACAAATTATGGTCGAACAACATTTGAGTAGTAATCAATCGACACGAAAAGATTAAGAAGACACGGTGGAATCGACGATACACATTCGACATCGACGCGATCGTTTGTCAACAAGTAGACTACTTATTGAGAAATGCTGGACCTATATGTAAGCAGCTGGCCTTTGTAACCTCAATATGTGCTATTATTTTAGGCATTTTAGCCCAGAGATAGATAAAGCAACTCATTGTATCGACAAAAAACGAGCCGATTGAAATGAAGTGAACTTAATGAACCAAACAGGCAAAGCAAATGATAAAACATACATGCACAAATATGAATAAACAAACGTACACAGAAGTAATAGTGATATTGATGAGAGAAAAACATTAGCGGATGAGAAGTAAATAGCAGCAGATTATGTAAATGAAACTGGATACAAGAACAGTAATATAATACTCACTAACAGTAATGTTTCTGCTACTTTAGGTATTTGTTTTAGAAACACAGTTCTATGTTTATAAGCAAGCGACATAAGTTGTCTAGTCTATTGTCTAGTATCTGATGTAACGATTACATAATGATACACTTGGTTCCAAGAATGCAATACAAGACATTTGGAAGAAGCAAGAATATTTGGAATGCTTTTTATTGTCTTGACTCTGGGTTTCTCATAATTTAACTGCCATCGTACAGAAATATTTGTTTTGTTTTCAGTTTCTGTTATTACGAGTTTTGACCGTGAAAGATGGAGAAAAACAGTAGGGGTTTACCTACTTAAAATCGAATAACGTTTGGTTTGAATCTTGCAATCGAGCTAAGATGCGTCTCCTTGATACTGAGTATCGGCTGCTATTTGGGGTTTTCTCTCGCTTGCTGTTCAATCATAGACCTCATCAGGGCCCTATCAGAATACCAGCGCTGCGGTATTTATTTTTTAAATATCGCGATATTATGCTGAGATATTTAAGGCCTTTTTGGCCTTGCACGGGTCTTTTTCTGTTTCTTTCTGGTTGTTTTTAATGTAACTTTATTTGTTTTAAATTCTCCTTTTTTAACTATTTGTATTTTGTATGTCCCAAATAAAATAAAAATCTTTTCTTTCTATCTTTCATCCATCGCGACATCATCTACCAGACGAGATGGAGGTTAAAAGCTTGCTTATTTTGTAATATAGACAAAAACTTTAGCTTGAAAATACTTGCAGCTTGCAACGATCTAATGTTTTCGAGCATGTGTTATTTGATTTCTAGTAGGACACCCTAAACAGTAGTCGGTATTCGCCACCAAGGAGACGCATCTTCAAAGTACCTAATCTCAAAACCTTGAAATACAAACGCAACCATTAATTAACCCAATTGTTGTTCAAAGATCTTCTCTCAAAATCACAATACGTTAACCCTGTGTTATTTGCATTATGAGCCGTAGTCTTTGTCCCCTTCGACCCCGCTTGTAAAACTTGTATGGACTTGTCTTTCGACGTGAGCAGAATATATTAACTGATTATTTCAATTTCCTAACATTCCAATATTGTCTGTCATCATGCTTGTGGCTTTTGGAAACAACGGTGGTTTAAATTTTGACCAGTTTGCCGTGGAATTATATATAGTAGTAGCTAAGCCAATATGAAAAGGTAACGGCTACTTCTAGTTATGCCTAATAGAGACCCATTTGATTTATAAGTTGATTTAGACTTATGCTGTACTAGATTTAATAGCCTAGTGTAGACTTTCCAGCAGGTTAGGAGGTGTTACACTCGAAGAAAAGGTAGCGAATTGAACATTGAGACCATTTTGTGAGTCATTTAAAAGAGTGTCCATGGAATTTCTTGTTCGTTCTTCCCCATCCCTACTACGCTTTGGAATTGGTAACAAGCTTCATATTTCTGACTGATCGACTCCTTGACCATTCAAAAGTGCTTGTAAATGTTTTAATTGAAATAAATGCTTTAAGTTTGAGTTTCAGTGATACAAGCATGTACACAGGATCATTCAAGTATGAAGAAAAAGAAACAAAGTAACAGGGAAGGTTTGGAAACTCATCTCAATATTTCTTAGAAAAGGCAACTGAAAATGATAAAAAGTTGGCCAATGCTAATGATGATTAGGGAAAGATGGTCACTCATAATGCACGTTGTAACAATAGTGTTGCAAACACAAGTAATTAGTGTAATTGCTCGCGCTCTTTGTTAAGTTTTTCATGTGGGAACGCTTCTTATGTAAGGGAATTTTTATGACAATACGATATAAGGCGTTCGTGGCGCAACTTTTTATCGGCACATAATTTTTACGGCTAATTTTAGCTTAACACCAGGGTCTATGTGTCGTGCGTGCTTATGCATACCTATATACGCTTAGTCACGGAACTAATATTAGAAGTCTATGTAAATATGCATAACTTTTGAGCTGGTGTTGAGATAGCGGCAGTATTTTACACTGGCTTCTTAGTTTGATCTTATGGTTTAACACCTTTCACAAAAGAAAAGATGAGGTATGCATACGAGTATATATACATTTCACAGCTCTGCCTAAAGATGAGGTCAGTCAGACATTTCATTAATTTTTTCTCCAAAGATTAGGGCCGATAGAGGTAGAATATATATTTATAATACATGTATATTTATATATTTTTCACATTTTTTTAAAAGAGCTTTTCTCCTCATGTCAGACATGATTTACCAAGAGTACCTACCATAGAAATAGTATTTTAATGCGTCTTGACCAGAGTAAGTAGAAGGATAGAAAGATTGAACGATTCATCAGAATCCTCCTTCCTGATTGTAGATAATTCATAAGTCGGACTCGGAGTCGGTCGGTAGTGTCTCACCTGACATTAGTGATGGTCATGTTAGATGCTCCAGTCGCGTGGATGTCTTTGAAGTTGGCGCGGTAGCCATCAGGCCCGCCACCTAGCGCGATCGACAGCTCATCTATCACGATTGGTTCCGACTGGAAAGTAAACCAAAAAAAGATTTGTGCGAAGCTTTCGATAAAGTTGATAATTTATAACATTGATAATTTCATAGAATTAAACCTTCCGTTGGAATTAAAAAGACAACATTTGATGGACTAAGGACAAAACCGCTCAAGTCTGTTGTATAGACGCCAGCAGGTCAAGCTACCCGAAACTGTCAAATTTTCTCAATCAATCTTGAACCTTAATGACTTAGCGATAAAGTTGAAAATCTATTAAAGAAATTTGACAGATTGTAGTAGCTTGATCTGCTGGCGTCTGTACGAAAGACGTACGTTGTTTTTATGTGTTGGCCAAAACATGAACCAGCACTTGATGGGCTTAGAATAAACTAGTCGCAAAATGAAAAATATACATTACCTCTTCAATGCCAAGTTCGGGTGCTCCACCCTTCATATACTCGATGAGTGAGTTGAAGCTGCGAAGTAAGCAAGCATCCACGTTGGGGTCCCGCCGGGAACACCGGCCACCAAATATGTCTGGGCAAAGGAAGTTCAAGCTTTAGAGTCCATTTATTAATAACAAGCTGATATTAAAACAAGGATGTGTCTCTGGATTCAGATGGGTAAGTACATTATGATTAGGTCTTACTCGCTTATGGCCGATTACTGTAATTTATGGATCGTTATTGGTTAAAATTAAGACTCTTGTATCTTCACCAATAATGAAGCAAACACCTCAAGGGTCTACTATGCAAAGCTATTGCATAGTAGACCCTCCCATATGGTACCTATCACAAGTAGCATTAGCTTACGATATTTATATACCCAGTTCCTCAATAAAAATGCTGCTATTGGTAAACAAAACGACTCGTTTTTGTTTAATAGGAAGCGAGCATTATCCGAAACGCGACTAAATTTTGAGTGCAGTGAAACCAAGAAAAGAAAAGTCCTAATGAGTAGTTTGTAGAATGCTCGTCTAATTCAAAGGTGAGACACGGTTACTTATAATATCCACATCAGTAGATCAGTAGGTTCATAGAAAACATTCATTAATTGTATTGATCGAAGACATATTCTTAATGAATAATTAAAACAAGCCTAGTTAACGAGTCATCCTAATTATCCACCAACGGTAATCATAAAGAACATTCCATAAACAATGTTTCACGTTATTTTATTAGTCAGCTGTTATGCTAATTCGGCTTTCGTTAGTAATATGGCGACTATCATATTCATTAGTATGCTGTTGGCACCACCTAACGGTAGCCAGGCATCGACGCGGTGAAAACAATAGGAACTGATAGGTAGACAATGCAGGCCTCAGAGAAGCCTTGGGAGCGATCGTGCGATTAGCAATGTTTTAGCCATGATGCTTCTGAGAGGAGGCTCTTTGTTCGACTTTTTCTGACAAGGTTAATGACGATTGACCCTTGATAGCGACGGATGTGATAGTGAAGAAAGAAATATTGTTTATTCTGTATAAACAAGACGCACATTACAAAAAAAGAACAAAAGGCCAATTCTCGTAATTTAAAACGTTCAAAATGTAGTTGCAGTCTCATCTCGGCGACAAAAAAATGTCAAAAAATTGTCAAAATGTAGGGAAATTAGACAGATTGAGACTGAGATCAGACTGTGAACGTTCTTAAAATTACGAGAATTGCCCCTCTGATAAAACACACATTTACAAAGTAGCCAAAAGCTATAAGTAGTGTTACTCGTACTGAATGGGCCATCTTTTTCTGAGAAAGGATGCACTCATCTGCATTCTTTAATTGAAATGAAAGATGAATGACAAAGCAATTTAGTTATCGGATTATATTGAAACGTCGTACGATAGCAGTTTAAATTGATGCTCAAGCTTGATGACCGGAAATTATGCTTCCTATAAATTGGCTGAATTGCACAGAGTCAAAAACTTTATTAAGAAAGATTGAACGATAAATCAAAAAAAATACTGCTTAGTTATCTATTAGCGTAAGATTAAATCTTCATGTGCTAATGTGCGTATTTAGGTTATTGCAAATGCCAATAAAATAATGATTTCCAATTATTTTTAGCTTACCTACTGATGTGGGTAATGACAGAAACGACTCGTAGAAACATGAAAGTTTTACTATATTGAAACTCCTTTCACTTTGTCATCATGTCTCTTGGAATTGTACTAATAGGCTAAATGGATACCAAGATGTGTGTGATAAATTAACTGTATTCCATCAACATTTCTGCTAATGCAATGGATAATGGAACTTAAAGTCTAAGTGGAACTTTAAACATAAAAAACTTTCGCCATCACCGTTGCCGAGTCGGTCAAAACTATAATCTGTACAACAAAGGGCCTATAGCCAGCGGCTGAACGTGTTAGAAATAATTATGTTTTTTAACTGGTTGTGAAGTAACGGATCGTCGTAATGCACCTGCCGGGTCGACGACCCAGCGCGGGACCTTGTCCGCGAAACTCGATCTCGCAAAAACCATGTGTACTGTTAGCTATGGTATACTTTATCCATTTATATAGGGTGCACCTTCACGAGCTTGAAGCCATGTTTTGCTACAATGTAATCAGCATGGCCCAGGGTTATTATAGAATCCGAGCGATTTTGCAAAACTTTGTTATGGATTCGTGCAGGTGTCTGCTCTCAAACAGAAGAAGGAAGCAGAAGGGATAAAAATAATCTAAATGCCAATTCTAAATCTGTTTTTAATTTAAATACTTTTGATCTTGATGATTTAACTGGTGTCCAACTCATTATGAAAAGTAGTATCTTTAAAGATAGCAAGAAGGATAAAATTGTGTATGAATAGCTCTATAGCCGACTGTTTTCACTAAACTTGGAGACCAATTATACATTACCCTAGAATCTTTCGTTGTGTCAACCTTAGGTCAAGGCGTAGGTACTTTTAAAGAACTAGGACAAAGACTGGCTGATGATACTAGCTTCATACGTACTCAATCAAACAGAGTAGGTACACTGACCCCAATAGAAACCTAAAATTAAATCGTTGCGTGTTAACAAAACCTAATGTACGTTAGCAGCTAGGTAATACCAAGGTATTAGAGTCAATGTTACGTACCTGATTATATAACTTGGCAAGGACAAACTGGTGTACTCATATATTTAGGACGGATATGGCGATGCAAGTAAATGGCAAATTAACAAGTGTCATGCTACTTAGTACGACTTTAATTAATAGCACGTTAATGATATTTATGCTTTAGATGCGGATATAACTTTAGCTGTTTATGGGTATTTTATTCCACTCTGCGCTTTTAAAATAATAAAACTATTGTTATAAATCTTGCAGACGTGCAAATTACCTCCTTGGATATTGAGGTAAATTAAATTTCGTAAAAGGGTTTCAGCCGTTATGTTTGGCACCTTCTTCATAATTCCATTTCTTTCTTAGATTGATGCAATGGATACTTTGGATTAACGAAGTTTATAGATGCTCCTACTAGCCACCATAATGCTCATATTTTGTAATTTTTTTTTTTGATGAACAAGCTATATCAAACGTGAATTGACAAGATTAGCAAGATGAAGAAGCTGTGAACTTAAAAATAGATTTTTCCTAAATGTCAGTTCTTGTCCATTTCAATTACTGAAGTGGCTGTTTCCTTTCACAACATAAGTGATATGACATTTGAGGTATGAGTACTAGTGCCGGCAGTAACGATCACAATAATGGAAGTTTTTGTCGAAATGTGAGCAACAGTAATTCACGTTTCGACAGTTTAGAAATAAAACCCAATGTCACGAATGTGTCTACGATATACAAGAGTGTTAACGATGAATTAAGACACAAAATTATTATCAAGTACTGTTGAGCAAACTCATTATTAGAGTAAATTATAGCAAAAAGTATGTCAGCTACATCAAAAGATCAAGAAGTTACCAAACCCATAATATTACGATATTTTCTTATGAATACGTGTTTGGTGATAATTTGACAGATAGTTTTTTCGAACGTCGAAAAATAAGCTAGTCGCGCGAGTAAAGATTGAAGATCAAAAGAATAGTTGAAGCTCTTTCTTACCAGAGTACGTAGACTATATAATAAGGAGACTATTAAAGCATCTATGAGAAAAACTGAAAAGACGATGTGTGGATTGTGTGAAAAATGATATGGCTTGAAACGGTTTGAATATTAATATGCCTAATAGCTGACATGAATGGAAGAAGAAATCCCAAAACAAATTGGGGTAAGGGTAGAATGATAATAATGATGTCGTAACTGCAATAGTACCAGTGTGAATTCAGCAGTCATTGTGACTCGTGAGACAGAGGAAACGGCATGCCGATACGCATGCTCAAAGGCGCACTGCTATGAAATCATTACAATTAAATATGTAACAACATCCTACGTATTATATGATAATTTATAGATACTTCGATAGACGTAACATTATAATAATATAGCTTTGTGTGTTAATTTTAATTATAAATAAAATATTGACTAATTAATTCTGAAAATATCTGTGTTTCGAATTCGAAAACATGAATGGATTCGCCCTTCTCGTGAGAAAAACATCTAATAGTTTATGTTGTAGAATTGAAACCGGATGTTCGAATTATCTTTGCATAATACATTTGTTATGTTTTAATTGAAAATCATGAAATAAAGAACTCTTCTCCTATCTTAGTACGACAGGGATCTTTTTTAATAGACTTCACTTGCAAATAGCATCGTTGGTCTAGTGGTTGCAAATGCTACTGCTGAGCATGAGATCCTAGGTTGGATTCCCTGGCCAGGTAAAGTATTACTGGGTTTTTTTTAACTGGAATTTTTCAGTAGCAGCCTGGAGTCTAGATTTGTGCTCCCTCTCAAAAGAGAGCAGTCCTGTGTCCCTGCAGTGGAAACATGGGCCGACTATGTTGATGGTAACAGGCTAGGCTCGCCCCTATTACATGGGACTTAAACTTAACTGGCGAAATGTGGGTGTACTATAGACACACCTCTGCCTCGTTTGAGCACTTGGTGGATTACGCCCGGAGCAGCAAACACTGCGTTACCGTGCTTTGGGTGACAGATCTCGGCGATAAGCGTAAGTCCAGGGATGTGTGGCCGGCTTTGGGTTTCATCTCAATGGGTCTCATGAACGCAAAGAATGTCGCAGTGAGTTTTGCGGTAGACATCATAAGGAATTTCAGATTTGTCACGTGAGAACCCTTCGATGTTAATCGAGACTACGCACAGAACCGGTTTTATAAGTGGACTTTGGATTGCCATCGTGCATCGTGTCCTGCGTGCCCTGTCAGCTGCACGTTACAGGGATTGATGAACGCTGGTGATGGCGCCAAACAAGTAGCCGAATTCTGGGCCGAGTCCATTTAGATTGCTGTCGACACGCTAAGAAGAGAAGACCTCTGCCTACCTTTCTGGTAATACGGGCGTGAAGTTATGTTATGTTTGCTCGCAAGCTATTTGGATTGCATGTTGTGTTTCACAGACAGTCGTCCACTGACATTAGTATTACCATTGCATCGCACTGCCATGGCGTCCGTTCGTGTACAGGCATCCCTATTACTCAACCACCATAATACGCATTTCTCCTACTTTCCCAGCCTTCCGTATTTAACGGCGACTTTACGTAATGAACAATTTGTGATCTTATAATACTCATTATTGTTGTTACTTATGCAATCATGTTTTGCTCACGGGGATTAATCGTATCACGTTTTTTTACGTACTAGTTAAATTACGTGTATGACTTTCATGTTCTCTTTCACGGCAACTGTTTCTTTTGTTTTATTTCTTTACTCTTACGAGCTTTGAGCAAAAATGTATAAGTACGAGTTATTAGTTTAGTTAATTAAGTAGAGAGCCCCGCCCCGTTCCCGGTCTCGTGGTTGCAAGCGCGACTGCTGAGCGTGGTGTCCTGGGATCGATTCCCAGGTCGGACAAAGTGTTAATGGGTTTTCCATTAGGAATTTCTTAGTAACAGCCCGGAGTTTGGAAGTTGGCGGTTTAATATCTCCGTGCCTCGGAAAGCATGTAAAGCCGTTGGTCCTGCGCCTGATCTCTCCCCGGTCGTGTCGGATTGCCGTCCTGCACCTGTGTTTACGCACACACTTGTGCACTATAATATCTCCTGCGTACCTGGCTAATCTCCGTTGAGATTGGCCACCGTGACCGAAATCGTTCGGGAGGCTATCACAGTTTAGGAGTAAAAAATATTTTTTGTAAAGGACTGAATTATATTTCCATGTCACCTAACTGTTATCGTATCTGCAAAATACTTAATTTAAATCTTCTCTTTACCCTGTCCATTAGGTTGACCGTTTTTTGACAGCTGTCTTAGAATGTATGTTCTAAGACTATTCCTATTCCAGATTTCGTAAAAATTAACTTTAAAATGCGTAATAAAATGAGTATATGAACTGCCTTATCTTATTGAATTATCTTATTTATGGTTTCTTACAGACATTATAATACCGTACGTGTATCAATTAATGTATTGTGTGATAGATGGAACTAGTGTTGCTGCAATCACTAGTTCCATCTGTCAAAAAGGGTTATGTGTAGTTTAACCTTTAGAAAAATAATCAACTGTTGCTGTATTTCAGAATATAAATAAACAACGTAACCTTGCTCACGTACAAGATTTTTAGTTCAAGTGTGTTGTGGGTTTGTTCAACGAGTTTTAGTTATTAGGTATGCTAATCAGACACTCGTGGATGAAATCATCATACTTTGAGTGTTAGCGGAAAGGACTCATTTGAGTATTTTTCAGTCTAAAAATATTTTTCCCTTTGTAAATACTTTTTACATAAAAGCCTTCGGTGTCTGAGAAACTTTTTTAATTGACTTGTGCACTTTTGAATACTTATTAGGTAGTCATCTTCGATCAATAATGTAGTCATGGTAAAAAAATCTTTTTACTAGGCCAATCTGGCCTTGTAAATTTAGGATCCCTTTGAGGGTCAATGGTACGTCTGTCTCTCAGCAGGCTGTATCTCATGAACCGTAATAGGTAGACAGTTGAAAAGAAAAACCAAGAAACTTCTTTTATTCGGCGTTTTTTGCCTTGTGGCACGAAACCCTTCGGGTGCGTGATCAAAGAGTCACTAAGAATTTCTCACAAAATCATTAAGTATTTTAGTTTCCTGCTCTCATCTATCAACACTCCGCACAACTAACTTTCTTTGGACAAGGCAAAGTACACACATCAAGCTACTACAATCTGTCAAATTTCTTTAATAGCTTTTCAACATTATCGTTAAAGCATTAGGTTCAAGGTTGATTGGGAAAATTTGACAATTTCGGGTAGCTTGATGTACTGTCTGTCTGTGCCTATAACGTACAGCAAAAATACGTTCTGCGTGCAAACCTGCCCCTTTCATGTTAACCCACTTAGTTCTAGTTTATTAAACAAGTTCTACGAATATCAAGGGATAATTTTATCCGACTGGTTTTATAAGATCTGATTATTTTTCTTTCTTTGTGGCTGGCAGGATTTACCTAATCCTCCTTGGTGCAAATGAAAGTGCAAGTGAAAGTGTTTTGACTTTCTCGTAATGGACACTTTTGTTAAGTAAATATCGATTAATATCGACGTTTTATTGATTTAAGGGCTGAGTTTGGCGTTATTTTCGAAAGTGCTTGAAAAGGAAGATTTAAATATTTCGAAAACTAAGGTTGTTTCACGACAAAATCAATTGAGTTGTGGAGGATCAGCCCCAGGAGTTAGATAATTCAATGATAGCATAATGTTCCCACTGCTGGGACACAAGCCACCTCTCAGTGAGAGGGCGTGGACCGTAATCCACGCTGGCCCAGTTTGGTAAATGTCTTCGAATTTTTGGTTCTAGGTTTCCTTCACCGTTTCGAATGATACGTTTATTTATTTAC
Source organism: Apamea monoglypha (assembly GCA_911387795.2). Classification (NCBI taxonomy): domain Eukaryota; kingdom Metazoa; phylum Arthropoda; class Insecta; order Lepidoptera; family Noctuidae; genus Apamea; species Apamea monoglypha. The sequence continues at coordinate 14,843,138 of OU426916.1, forward strand.
CAAACTATTTATACTTAGAAATTATTGCAAAAAGTATGCATTTAACAACTACATAGTATAAGTTTCAAAATTATTTTACGAAAAAAAAAGCGAATTTTATAAGTTTCCTAGGAACGTGATTATGTTCATTTTCCTCAATATGATAAACATAGGCAAAAGAAAAATATTTTAATGCTGTGTTACCGTTATTATTTAATTTCAACCGTGTTTTGTTCTGAATCTCACTCCAATTTCTCCGATCTCATTAACATTTTACATGTCATGCTTTTGACCTCTAAGGAGGTTGAATATTGACACACAAACCGGTGTTGGCTGTATGTTGGCAAAACGTTATTTTTTATTTTATTTTTGGGTAGTCTTATTTGCTTATCCCTTGGAAAAGGTCCGTGGGACTCATTAGCATTTTACAAAAATAAAATCGATCGAATAAAATCGTTGAGATTATTGACCTTCGGTCATTTTAGTTGGGTAAAATAGTTTGGTAATGCAATAAATGTGTTTAGGTACCTATTTAAAGTCATTATGAACCAGCACGAAGTTTTATATGAATGTTGAGGTGCGTAAAAACTCATTAGAAAACAAAATAATAAAACTTAGAAAAAATCAGCGAATGAAATTGTAGGTATCTAAATAGTAATTTGTGGGAGCTTTTAAATAACAACTGTAAGCGATAATTGTTAATTATTTACCAATACAAGACTATGTTATCCCAAGATTAAATAAAATAAAGTATAGTTTGAATCATTATCAAATCAAAATCAATCGAATAGCTTAAAGCTTTTCTATGATGAACTAAAAAAAAGCTCTTACGCATTATTATAGATACAAAAGCATTGAACAGAATTTGCGTAATATTTAATCCAGTTCTCAGATTGACATTAATCATCGATTTCTTGAAAAGAAATCAACATGTCGCTATGTTCAGAAACAATAAAATTAAATGACACAAATAGTGACACTCGTCCGTCTACTTTCTTCTATCTACTTACGCGTATTTGAAGCCCCCGATGCTATCACAGCGGCGAACAATAATATGAACACTTGGTAATGCGCCATTTTAAAATTAAATTAAATTAATATTAAAATTAAAGAAAGAACGCGCTTTCGGAGTATTCCACGTTTGAATTTTTGGAATAGACAATTTTGTTTTTTTTTTTCTTTCTTAAAGTCGGCAGGCGTCCGGCGCGTGCTGCCTCGGCGGGAGCAATGGTGGCGTAGGCTGAACCCTCTCCAAGGCACAAGATGCGTTGACCGCAGCAAAGGTTTCTATACATTTTTGCGGATGCGGTTTTTTTTCCTTTTGTCTCTTTGACATGTTTGAGAATAATATTTCATCGACCTCACATTTCACTTTCTTTTGTTTGTGAGAAATGTTACTAATGTTTAGTCGTTTTATTGTTGTCCTAGGTTAATTCATATTTTCAGAATACATCAAAAAGGTAAAGTAGAGGAATATTTGACAAATCGTTACTTTTACTCTTTTGTTGTAACAATATTACGAATGTTATTCTGTTTTTTTCCACTGTTCACTTTGTAGGTATTTAAAATAATTAATTAATATAATCTGCCTATTTCATTAATTACATACATAGTCATTACTAAGTAGGTAAACATTTAAATATTGAATATCTAGTATTAAATTAGCTAGGTGGTACCCAGCTGGTTAGTACTTAAGGAACTAGTCTTCTGGCTCTTTGATACATTTTAATGAAAGTTACTTGAAGTACCTAATATTAATAGTAATTTATTTCCAAAACTTTAGTACACGTTACATTAATGAGGTCTCGACCCCTGAACTAGGACACCTGTATGACAGGGGTCGAGGATTCTCCAGTTACATGGATCATCATAAGAAGGCTTAGACTAAATACAACTTAGTGATTTTTAAAATAATGAAAAGAATATTGAAAGAAATAAAAGACAAAAATTTAATTAACAAAAAAAAAAAAAAAGTAAAAATCATTAAATTACGATTGTAAAACATTTTCTGTTTAAGAATAGAATGAGACTAGCAGATGTATGGTGAGATATGTGATGGGTGTGTGGGTGTAGGTGTGTGAATGTAGGTGTGTGGATGTAGGTGTGTGGATGTAGGTGTGTGGATGTAGGTGTGTGGATGTAGATGTGTGGATGCGGGTGTATGGATGTTGGGGTTTGAATGTGTGTGTACTTTGGGTCTGTCCAGTAGGCACTAGGTGAGATTACTGATAAGAATTTCAGTATCTAGCTTTCAAACAAAAGTAAGATACAATATGTCATTCCTTTGCAAATATGAGACTCTATATTGCCCCAAATTCAACCGGGAACTTATTAACACAGACATGTTGATAAGACCACACAATAAATCTAAAAAAGTGAAATGGATATTAGCAGATCTCTTGCGTGATCATTTACAGTTTACACCATGTCTTCAAGTTACGTCGTGTGATGAATTTGAATCGTAGGCGAATTATTTGATCGTTAACTTGCGCTAAAGCTCGGACACTTTCAGAGTAATTGAGCGATGAGAACCTTAAAAAAAAACGTTATGTCAAGAGTTATGAGAAAGATTTTAATGTGTTTTTGGATTGTCCGATGTTACGCATATCGTATGATGGGATCAAGATAAGGTAGGGAATATTGACCTCGCACCATTTTGTGAGCGGTGCGGTGGTTGAGCAGTAGTGGTCCAGTGGTGGACTTACGAGTTGTGGATTCGAAAATAAAATCGTAAAACCTACACATTTTAGCGAATTAAATTGGTTAGTAATTTGTGGAGGTTTTTAAATGGCAAATCAAAACGGTGAAGGAAAACAACGTGAGGAAATCTATATGTCCAAGAACGCAAAAATCGAAGACATGTCACATCAGCAGCGCTCAAGTTTTGAATTGATAGAAAAGTCAACGCACATCACCTCCACTTTTATAAGCTTTCAGGAAAACATAAGAATTTTGTACACATAACATTACGCCTGTATCCCTCGAAGGGTAAGGCAGAGGTACACCTATAGTACGCCCACAATTCGCCAGTTATATTTAAGTCTCACGTAGGTAACAGGGGCCGTGCCCATTGCCGTCAACCTGACACGATCCAGACTCCGGACTGCCAATGAGAAACTCCAGATGAAAAAGCCCAATACCACCTTGCCCGACCCGGGAATTCGTTCAGGACCTCATGCTCAGCAGCGACCACTAGACCAACGACGCAGGCGCGTGTGGGCGATGTACAGACGCCAGCAGGTCAAGCTTCCCGAAACTGTCAAATTTTCCCAATCAATGTTGAACCTTAATGCTTTAGCGATAAAATTGATAATCTATTAAAGAAATTTGACAGATTGTAGTAGCTTGATGTGCTGGCGTCTGTACATCGCCCACACGCGCCTGCGTCGTTGGTCTAGTGGTCGCTGCTGATCTTCAAGTAAATAGGAAACAGCAGGGGAGCGGAACAAAAAACATATAACATACTGATTGCATGTCCGTTGTATATTAATCGATATTTCGCTGTAACGATTTTCCGAAACGATTCTCGATACAGCTAAATCGAATCTCGGTACCGTTACCTACTACCGGTTTGAGTGCATTCGTGACGAGTCATATGTCGGTCATGTTTTTATGTTGGCTCTTGATCTAAATAAACTTCTTTTATTATTTTATTGAACTTTTTAATTTTTGAAGTTATCCGGAAAAGAACCGGAGTAACCGACATACATTGCAGAGTAGCAAACTGAAGGGGCAGTGGGCTGGCCATGTGTGTCGAAGGACTAATGGCCGGTGGAGAGTGAAGACCGCATATCGGCAATCAGCAAGCATAGTGTGGGACGCCCAACTAGATGGGCCGACGAACTTAAGAAGGTGGGACGGATTGGATGCGGAAGGCGGAGGACAGGGTGTTGTGGCACAGCCTGGGAGAGGCCTATGTCCAGCAGTAGACTGCGATAGGCTGAGTTGATTGATTATTTTATTATTTCTGCAATTTTAGGCTGAATTTCAGAATAATGAGCCATTACAGAACTGCTTTGAGTGTCTAAAAAAATGCCAATAATTGAAAATGATTCGCATTAAGTTTGTTCCGGTCAAAATCAAAGCGGACCATTTTAAATTATTGACATCGCTTACAAAGCTGAAACGGCACTATTGATTTATCTATTAAAGATAAATATTTATTAATTATCTGATATTCTATATATTATGTATTATATTAGAGCAGTGGTGGCCCAGTGTTAACAGCCGCGACTTTCGAGTTGTAGATCGTAGGGTCGAACCTAGACAGCCGCTTTACTCTGTGTAAATTATTTCATCACCACTGCTCTCTAAACGGTGAAGGAAAACATCGTGAGGAAAACGGCATGTCCTAGAACCAAAAAGTCGAAGACATTTACCAACCCGCACTGGGCCCGCGTGGTGGATTAAGGCCCACTCCCTCTCATAGAGAGGAGGCCTGTGTCCCAGCAGTGGGAACATTATAGGCTGATTATGTCTCTGATATTCTGGCTGTGCCCGGTCGGAAAACAATAATGTGTCTTTATACTAATTCTTTTGTAAATATTATATTTATTGTTAAAGTTAATAAAAAAAAGAATGAATAATAATAATAATTCTTTCCTTTTATTAAAAAATAAAAGTAGCCTAAATTACTCCTTCTAACATCATCTATCTACCCGTAGACAGATAGAAAACGTTTAAAAATTGTACATTACCGACCACTTCAGTCACAGAAAAGCCGGGTTAGGTCACACAGTGATATAAAATGGCGTTTTTGCTATAAGTAGAAGTACCGTATATACTTTCATATGCATTTAGTGAAAAGCTCTTATTTTGGCGTTACAAACAGAAACTTCAATTTTATTTATTTGTATAGATGGAATTCCTTCGATACTTTATCATCGATACCATGATTCATTATAATATAAACAATAGAATTTGAATAATGTGTAGGATTCATTTTGGATGTGTCACCATCACCAAGTAACTATACAAAATACAAAGAAAAATGTATTTTACAAAATATCGTGATGATTTTTATTGATGTAGTAGTAAGTACACATATTACAGTAAAGATATTCCAAATGAACAATGTTTAAAAATTAAAGAATTCGTCTTCATCATACTGTTCCTTAGCAATTATTGGAGATTTAAGAGAAGACAATTTAAAACCAGTCTTCTGAATTTGATCAACTTTAGGCAACTCTTGCTTTATCAGCTCGTCTACATTCAGCTTATCAAACTCTTGTTGCACTCTCTCCTTCAGAGGACCTTCCAAAGCATCCATAATCTGGTACCTCAGAAGATTTGGTATAACATTTACAGCAAATTCAATGATATAATCTACTGTTCCAGCGCCGTTCCACCGAATTTGAATGTTCCCGATATCAAAATCTATGTCTCTGAATATTGGAGTTTTTCTGGTATCAAGCGGTTGCGCCGCAATTATCCTAGCGCTTATGTATTCTATTGAGAACGTTGCGGTACCAGCTCTATTCAAAAGACCACCTATTGCTCCGATGTCCCATTGAGTTCTTCCTTCAAGTTTTTGTGTGCCAATTTCAAAGTCTACCACTGCCGTATTGTTTTCCATTTTCAAAGTTATGTTCCCGACTCTTTGGAAAGAAGATATTCCGGTAACCCAGGTATTAGACAAATAGATAGTGAACACGCTCACGCTGGTATTGTAATCTTGAATTCGGTATGGATCTAGCTTCATATCGCTTACTTTATTTCTGAGGTCACAGATTACCATGTCTAGCGGTGAAATTGAGTTCGGAAACTGCAAGTCGCCAGCTACTTCTTCAAGTTTTTTGTTTATTTCGGCTCTGGCTTTAGGGTAGACTTCCTTGAGGATCGCTGGTAAGCTTGAGTCAAAGATGGCAGCTCCTCCATTGTTGATAAGACTCTGCAGCATACCACCAAGAAAGCCCAAGTTCTGGAAGTTGGTGGCAATTGTGCCGAAACTCAGATCGACGTGTATATCTCGTGCTTTTAGTTTCCCGTCGCGCTCTACGCCAACATTAGCCTTTGCTAATATTTTCAATCCAGTGATGTCGACGGTGAATGGTCCCTTAGAGGAGCCGAACCACGAGGATATTGAGTAGTTCCCTCGAGCTTGCAGTGTGTCTATCCTCAGTGCTGCTGTGACCTGAAATGTTGATGATAAGATATTATAATTAAGAAGACTCTCCCGTTGGTCTTGTGATTGCAAGCGCGACTTCTGAGTATGGGGTCCTGGGTTTGATTTCCAGGTCGGGCAAAGTGTTATTGGGTTTTCCATTAGGAATTTCTTAGTATTCTTAGAAAATGCCTGGAGTTTCAAAGTTGGCGGTTTAATATCCTAGTGCCTCGGAAATCACGGAAAGCCGTTGGCTCCGTGTGCCTGATCTCTTTCCGGTCGTGTTGGATCGCAGCCCCATCGGATTATAAGAGTAAATGAACAGAGAGTGCACCTGTGTTTGTGCAAACACTTGTGCACTATAATATGTCCTGCGTACCTGGCAAATCTCCGTTGAGATTGGCCACCGTGGCCGAAATCGGTCGAGAGGCCATTACAGTTCATGAGTTTTTCGTAAAGGACTGAATTATATTTTCATGTCACCTAACTGTTATCGTCATCATCATCTGCCTAGCCTTTTTTCCCAACTATATTGGGGTCGGCTTCCAGTCTAACCGGATGCAGCTGAATACCAGTATTTTACATGGAGCGACTGCCTATCTGACCTCCACAACTCAGTTACTGGGTAATACGATACCCCTTGGTAAGACTGGTTGTCAGACTTTCGGGCTACTGACGACCCGTAACGACTGTCAAAGATCCACGAATGACAGCCGGGACCAACGGCTTAACGTGCTTTCCGAGGCACGGAGGGGACTTGATATGTGAAGATGGTCACCCATCCACGGACCAACCGCGGCAAGCGTAGCTTTACCTGATCGATCGACCCGTGCGGCGGTTATTACTTAGCCACTAGCCCCTCACCTAATTGTTATCGTATCTGCAAAATATATAATTTAAATTCTCGCTAGCCTTTTGTGAAGTTCAACCTTTAAAAAAATAATCAACTGTTACTGTATTTCACCGTGACCGAAATCGGTCGGGAGGATATTATAATTAAGATGGTTGATTTCATTTATAAACTTCTACGATAGAGATATTAAATACACAGGTCATAATTTTTATTCGAAACACACAATACATTTTGCACAATAATTATTTCTTATTGCTAGAATTTCATCAGAAAACATTTACCTCCAGATCTCCAACTTCTGCATTCACGTACACAATCCGGAGCTTACTCAAGCCATAAACATTAGTGTTGGTAAGATGTAGCGTGCCTAACGACAGAGACTGTTTCATGTCTGCCACGGGACAGGGGTCAGGGATTACATCTCCTGGCAGGCCTACAGGGTCGGGCTGCTTGAAGTGGTCTAGCATTAGCATGATGTTATCACTCAGCCTTTGCTCTCCATTTGCCAATCTTTCAGTCGTATCTTCGTCTGATTCATCTGAAAATATATTTTACTGATTTTAAGCGATGCTCCTTCCTACTAAACTTTTAAACTTACACTTAAATTTCGAGTACATTCTCTTTAAAAGTCGTCGATGTCGAATTTCGACGTCTTCCTATTAAATTGTTTTTATGAAATTATTTCGATTCGTCTCAATATTTTTATCCAACATCTTCACATGTGATGATATTTTGAACTGTGAGACTTCTTATCAAACGAACATCAGTCGCGACTATCTGAATTTTAGTCTTATCAAGCATTAGTCGTCACAAACCTACGTCCACGTCAAACAAATACGCATAAAAATCTAATATTGACTCATCAGACAAGACAAAACCATCACAACAAGGGCACTATAATCAAATATCATCGAAAGAACACGAAATAACCACATGTTAATTAGGCACAAACCCCAAATATTAGGTCCACAAATAAATATTGTGATGCACACATTGTTATAACCTAATAAAACACACCTTGAGCGTTCACTGCGAGAAGCACAAAGAAGAATATATTTTTTTGTAACCACATCCTCTCTTGGGTTTGTATTAACAGTGACTAAAATTAACCAAATATATTGTTTGGCACTCGTACTCAAGTCAGGGGTCACAACTTATCAGTACAATGACTTTATCAATAATGCCAGGAATTTCCTGTTTAATAATTTGGTATTCCTGCTAAGCGATTTGTAGAGTTACAATTATTGACATCTAGGCAGAATTTACTTAATGATATGTGTACAAGCTTTTTCCAAGAATTGTGTCATTAGCAGCATCACGTGTTTGTTTCATTAATTAGGTGTTCGTTGTTGTGTCATTTTACCATTCATTATCTCTATCAATTACTCTTTTGTTTTAGTACTTACTTTTACAATGATATGTGATCTTGCATATCTTTGTATTAGCATTGGCATCAATACCATTCATGTCACTTTCCACTTTATTTATTTATTTTATTTTCAATCGTGTCGTTGATCGGTTTCGTTTTTTTACTTTGTTTTCAATCGTGTGTTTTGTTATTTCAGGCAGGATTTTATAAACCAACTTCAATTTCGTTTTGTAAATTTTTTGTACAAATTATTGTGTTCATATTCCAAAAAGTGTATCATGACGACAGAATATAAGAGTTTTAGTTTTTATTTTTAAGTATATGTATTTTATTATCATTAAAATGTTAATTTTAAATTTTATATCGGTTGTGAAAACATATGATTATTTGAATTTGAATTTGAATCAAGATGCTTTCTTTTCAATGCTACTTGATTGAGGTTAATAACTTAGCTTACTTTGATACTGAATTTCTGAAACCAATAATATATGTATCTAACTTCGTATTTCAACTATGTTAAAATGCTATTAGTAATTGTGCAGGCACCTGCGGTATGTATACTATTCGAGTATGGCCGGAGTGCACAGGACAGGACACAGGATACATTTTTAACCATTGCGCAAAATGTGACCATGAATTCAGCACATGGTTCTAGACCACCTAGCATAGAAAAATATTTCGTCGGTTATAAAAAAAAAATCAACTGTTTCATAGAAAATAGCAATACCGACGCGGTGTAAATTAATGATAGAGCTAGTTTTTTTTTTAATAACCGATGACAAATTTCAACGCTGGGGGTTTCAGAATCATGTACTGAATTCTTGGTTTCAGTTTGCGCACTGGTTAAAATGTATCGGGTATATACTAATGCCTTTATTTTAACAGGCTCTATACCATTCAAGTAACTTCTTTAGAATCAGCTTCGCAAACAAAAATGTGTTTTCCACAAGCACGAGATACTTGTATAAAAGAAAATGAGGTAAGACTCATTTTCTTCCTTTTGTATCTCTATGAGTTGCATGTAGTTTTGTATCCGTTTTTAAATAGCCTTGAATTTAACGCCATCTATCGATGTTAATAAGACATAGAAACATGTTTGTTATAGAGACCTTGTTGATAACATGTTTCTTGATGTCTTCGACAGACGATTGTGTTTTGATGAAATGTGTTTGTAATACTATAGATGTCGTGGACATCGCTATTGACGTCAATAAAGACCCTAGTATTTTAGCGCATGCGCATCCGTGGTATGTACAGACGCCAGCAGGTCAAGCTACCAGAAACTATCAAATTTTCTCAATCAACCTTGAACCTTAATGTTTTAGAGATAAAGTTGTAAATCTATTAAAGAAATTTGACAGATTGTAGTAACTTGATGTGCTGGCGTCCGTACGAGGAGGAAAATGTCGTGAGGGAAATTTTAAGTATGAATGTCGATGGCTATAAGAGTAGGGAAAGACCAAAGAAACCATGCATGGACTGTGAATAATGATATGGTTAGAAAGGGGGTGACTACCGAGATGACGGCTAACGGGCAAAGCCCTTACCCAAATAAATTGGGATAAGGGTAGGAGAATGATGATGAAGCATCCGTGGTACAATTATGGTTTATGAATCATGGTCGGTCTGAATTTTCGCGCATGTCCACTCACTCACAGTGTCTTTTTTTTTTTTTTCGGGACGGAAATCATCATATGACTTCTCCCGCTCTGGGCGGAGCAGGAGGGCGTGTCAGACTTTTACTGACTAAAACCCACCCGTGTTCCTTCAGTTGCCCAAGCCAGGGACCACGGTATCTCTTTCGAACAACCCGCGGCCCTGGCCCTCTTTGAGGTGCGCGTGGAACACAACGCGCCGTCGACTCGGGCCTTGGTCCTTGCCAGGCGGCGAGCTGCCCATTGTTCGCCGCCCGCAAGCCCGCGCCTACGGTGGCCGGGAGTCGGCTGGTGACTCCCGACGTCCAGGGCGTCTCCTGCGGCAACTAGGGGCGTGAGGGCGCAGAGATTGCCTCTCCAGCCACTCCTCAAAGAGGGGACTTATCGCTGCAATTGTGGCGTGCCCACTCACAGTGTCCTCATGTCACCATTTGGTTCCAAAAAAAAAAAATATTATTACGTTGCCTTCTGCGCAAAGTTCAGAACAGCTATGATTCATCAGCCGTGTTGTATCTAATGGGGATACGGGTCAAAAAGAGCTCTGGGCCCATCGTACGTACGCCGATTAAAAATTAGAGAGCAGAGAAAAACAAATGAACGGACTTTTCAATGGTGTATTAATGAAACTGTGCTCTGTTTACATTGCGTTTTGAAAACTTTGTCACACATCAGGAAATAAAAGTAGAAACACCAATTTTACTATATTTTATTCAATAAATAAATAGATGAGTTTATTATAAAATGACCGGTTATTTCATTTACAGTAACTAACGCCTAACTAAAAGTTGAAAAACTCATCTTCGTCAAACGGCGCTTTTTCCGTCACTGAGTCTTTAAGATCTGATAACTTGAATCCTGTTCCCTGCATCTCGTCCAATTTTGGCAATTCTTGCTTTATCATCTCCTCGACATTTAGCTTCTCTAACTCTTGTTGTACTCTCTCTTTAAGAGGACCTTCCAAAGCATCCATAATCTGGTACCTCAGAAGATTTGGTAATATATTTACTGTAAATTCAATTACGTAATCTATAGTCCCTGCACCGTTGCACCGAACTTGAATGTTTCCTACCTCAAGATCTATGTCCCTGAATTTAGGTTTTTTTCTAGTGTCAAGTGGTTGTGCCAAGATTATCCGTGCACTTATGTATTCTACTGAGAACGCAGCAGTACCAGCTCTTGATATAAGACCACCTACAGCCGAAATATCCCATTGAGTTCTTCCTTCAAGTTTTTGAGTGCCAATTTCAAAGTCTGCCACTGCCGTATTGTTTTCCATCTTCAAAGTAATGTTACCAACTCTTTGGAAGGATGATATTCCAAGAATCCAAGTTCTGGTTAAAGACACAGTGAATATACTCACAGTGGCGTTGTAATCCTTAATTTGATACGGATCCAGTTGCATATCACGCACTTTTTTTCGAACATCAATGACCACCATGTCTAGTGGAGAAATAGAGTTCGGAAACTGCATGTCACCAGCAATTTCATCTAGTTTAGTATTGATTTCAGCCCTGACTTTAGTGTAAGCTTCTTTAAGAACGTACGGTTTGATTGAGTCGAAGAGGAATGTACCCACTGTGTTAATGACTCCCTGGAACATTCCACCGAAAAAACCCAAGTTTTCGAAGTTGACGGCGATAGTGTTAAATCCTAGATCTATTTCGATGTCTTGTGCTCGCAGTTTTCCATCTCGTTCTACACCAAGGGTGGCTCTTGCTATGATTTTCAAACCGGTGACGTCAACTGTGAACGGCCCCTGAGCCCTGTTTAGCCATGTTGACATGGTATAGTTACCGCGAGCTTGTAACACATCTATTGTCATTGCTGCGTGAACCTGAAACACATTTTCATGACGAATTAATATTTTTGATAGCCAAATTATAATTTAAATTGCAGAAACAACTCTGCATTTTTGTTCTTTATCTTAGTTCACTGAGCCTCTTTTGAGCCTCATACGTTAAAACTGATGTAATTTTGGAAACATTCATCTAACGATTTCTAGCATCACATATATACCATATTAGGACTCTATTATTTCCTGGGGTTATCTAAGGCATACAAGTATCAGGTCGATTCGATCTCTTATCGTTTAGGATATATTTAAAAAAAAAACATATTTACCTCCATTGCTCCAATCTCAGCATCAACATACAAGATGCGGAACTTGCTGATGCCGTACACAGCAGTATTCTTGAAGTACAGTGTGCCGACCTGCAGAGATTGCTTCATGTCTGGTACAGGGTACGGGTCTGGGATCTCAGCTCCCGGTAGACCCACAGGGTCGGGATGCTTGAAGTGGTCCAACATTTGAAGAATGTTTTTACTGAGTTTCTTCTCTCCCTCCGCCAGTTTGACTGCGTCACTCGTATCTTCCTCGGTGTCTGCATCTGAAATTTTGTTGGCACTTGATTATTAATTTTTCTCGACAATCGATTGCACTTTGAATCATTTCCTTTTGCCAAATAACTTTATTAAAAGTTCAATAGTTTTCGCCAAATTGTAATTTATTTTCAACCATTTTTTGGGGGAAAGGTGCGTCCCAAAAACATCTGCGTTCATTGCACTACTCCATTGTGTATAATTATAGTTATCACATTATTAGTTATCGCAATAAACTTTCTACAAATCATACAACTTATGATAATTCTATCTGAAAATGTTATTGATAGTAATGAATATAATATATATTATGCTACGATAGAAGAGTAGATTCTACTAAAAGGCTAAGCAAACAGTTTACGTATCACTACGACTCAAGTTTCAAATGCACGTGTTAGTTTATGCAGCTCATTGAACACCATAAGTAATATATATTTTTCACCGAATAATCATAGAATTTAAATCTTAATCTATAAACAATAAGAAACAAAAACATCGAAACAGGAAATACACCCAAATATTTTGATCACACCCAAACATAACATGATATAACATATCAATGCAGAAGAAACGGGTCATACGTTTCTTCTGTTGTACTGTTGATGTTGAAATAGATGATCACAAAACAGATGAAAGTCACTATGATAACAACGCACCTTCACAAAAAACAGCAAGGAATAAAGAGAGGAATATCAGTTTATGTAACCACATCACGATAGCAAGATGGTACAACTTCGACTGACTAATGAATGGTTCCTGTTCCCAGTCAGGGGTCACAAATTATCAGTGCATACTGCAGTCATTCGTTATCTTTGTTTGTTTGTTTGTCGTTGCAATGAATGATGGTTAGTGGGTGATTAGGATAGTTTTGTATTAATGAATGCATGGGCATGCTAATTAGGATTGAGGTCTTATTTGTTTTTCGTCTTCGAGCAAGTTACAAGAAAATTAATGTTTAGTTGATTTAGGTAGGTAAATTGTTTAGGATAGTTTTGGATGGAATACAGAGCTTATTATGGGTTTATTTTAGTCTAAGATCCACTTAGCTCGTTAGTTTTTGTTTTTAAATCCTTTTAATGGTGTCCGGGGGATATTTGGATTCTAATTTAATTCCTTAGCTTTATGAAAACCGAAAACTCATCAAGTTATATATAGCTCCTAGCTAGCTCCCTTGGGTACATTCTACATCAGATAATTCTGCATTCTTTGTTAATCTAGTGAATAAGATGAACATTTTTTTCCGAGACTATTTTGACAGATAGATCAGCCTACGCTTATGTTATTTATGTCTATGTTAAACAAGAGACATAAGTTAGCATCAAAACTATAACTAATCATGTTGTATTATTAGGGCTGATTTTTCCATCGCCAGATAACTTTTTTCGAGGAATAAAATTGACGTTTGACAGTTTTTGTATGAGATAACTGTCAAAATTTCGAAATTATTCGTCGAATAAAGTTATCAGATGATTGAAAAATCAGCCCTTAGTTCTTTCATTTGTCTTTGCATTGCCTAGATTTCCTGTCCGTCCGTAGCTAAAGAAGTACAATTGGTTGAACGCCATCTATATTATGTGTTAGTAAGATCTAAGAGATGATTGACGAATCGAGTTTTGTGTATCGTTCGTAGAGTTATTTAATATGTATATACGAGTATAGATGTCGCATCGTTCATAGATGTTTCATCAGATAAGATTTTTATCAAAACATTCGGAATATATGTAAGGATCTTTGTGTTTAATGAAAATCTTCCTCCTCTACAGAAAATATCGCTTAAAATGCGACCATTATTTTAACAATGTTAATATTTTTAACACACACAGGAGTGTGTGTTTAGAATTATTAACATTGTTTTGACCACTATTTAACACTTTCTGTTGATATTGTTTAATCATTTAAAATGTTATGGACACAAATTGGATTACATGGGTTTTATTTTTTTAGCGAAGAAACCTAATTCTTTTTCTAAAATAAGAGTAGCCTAACTTACTCCTTATAACATCAGCTAACTGCCATTGAGTTTCGGAGACTAAACGGAACAAATATCCGGACAAAAATTTAAAAAATTGTTTATATACTTTCATAATTATGAATTTAGTAAAAAGCTGTAAGTTTGACATTACGAACACTAGACACTTCCATTTTATTTGTTTATTTATATAGATAAAAATCTGTTATTTTGACATTACAAACAGTTTACTTACAATGATTTTCCGGTAACTACCATAATTTTCGGAATTATTTTGCTTTGAAAGAAGTCCCAGCATATCTTTTGTCTTTGCATTTGTTGTACAAAAGAGAATTTCCGTGACTAGGTAGGCGATACGAAGCAGGAAGGAATTATGGATGAGTTAGGTACAGTTTTTAATAACATACACTTAGTTGGACCTTCCGTAGTCCAAGTATCAAGTTAGTTGATAGTAATTGCATAGCAACAATACAAATAGGTTCTACTAGAAAAGGAAAAGGTTTCCTGTCACAGCGAGCTTTGTTGTCACATATGTACGTTTTGCAACTCATGCGTATTCCTTGATAAGAAAACTTCTTGAAACCTTGACTACTTATAATATAACACAATATCACGCCTTGTTTCCCCAAAGGGTTGGGCAGAGGTGTACACCTATATTTCGCCAGTTAATAGGCACAACCCAAATCCAGACTCCAGGCTGCTATTCAAGAAAAGAGAAAAATTTCAGATAGACAAATGCCAATAACAATTTGTCCGACTTGGGAATCGAACCCAAGACCTTATGCTTAGCGTAGCGCTTGCGACCCCTAGATCTACGAGGCAGTCAATTATATTAGTAAAACTTTTTTCCAAAATAAAAAAAAAAACAACCGACTTCCAAAAAAATCACTACTAACTGAAAAATAACTTTAATTTTGGAATTCGGTGTCGTTGGTTCCGCATTTTCGTTTGATTGATACCGACTTCCGAAATTAAAGTTATTTTTCAGTTTGTAGTGTTTTTTTTTTGGAAGTCGGTTATTTTTTTTTGTAAAAAAGTATTAATTTTTCACTTTTTAGTTGTACCTACCTACCCCATAAAAATTCATATATTAGAGACACCCTAATAACAACTTTGACAGAAATGAGGGTGTACCGTGGTATACTGAACACATCTGCGTACCCCATTAGAGGGTACAAGCGTGATGTTATGTTGTGTGATTGCGTAAACAATGCATAGGTACATAAGCGATAGCAGCAATCGCCGTTGATTTGCTGGCATTTATTGAAGAGTTCCGTTGTCTGTCTCCGAAACTCATCATCAGATCTTTACGATTTAAATGAATTTAAATGGGACCATTTCAGAATAAACCTCTTTCCAACAAAAAAATAATTTTGCAAATCCGTTTATCTATGACGGAGTTATGCCTGAACATACATAAAAAAATGTAAACATCTGAATGAGAATCTCCTCCTTTTTTTGAAGTCGGTTAATAAGTAAATTGTTATGTAGACTCTAGACACAGGTCAATTGATAGCTCCTGCTAACTATGAACATGCAGCCAGAACTTTAAGCACTGGCAGTTTCTTCCTTTAGTATGAAAAAAGGTTCAATTTAGAAATAGTTTTGAATTTGGCTTGCGTTATCTATGCAGCCTAGTATTTATCTTATTGAAACTGCTATCAGCACAAGGTCACCAAAATTATTAATTTGCAAATATGGGTCGACAATCAGATACCTAGTGTTCATGGTGTCTTTGGCGCTCGTGGCTACATAAGAACAGACGTACGTGTCGATCGAAGGTTAATTACGCTTGCCACAGTTGGTTCGTGGATGTGTGACCATCCGTTACAAACAAGACCTTTCAGTGCCTCTGAAAGCCCGTTAAGCCGTTGGTCCCGGCTGTCATTCGTAAATCTTTGACAGTGGTTAGGGGTAGTCAGAATCCCAAAAGTCTGACAACCAGTTTTATCCGTAGGTATTGTGTTACCCAGTAACTTGGTTGTAGAGGTCTGATAGGCACTCGCTCCATGTAAAATTCTGCTATTCAGCTAGCTGGTTAGATAGACGGGAAACTGACCTCAACATAGTTGAGAAAGGACTAGGCTGATTGAATCAGTGTCTTTGATGTGAGTTTATTTATTCAAAACAATAATTACTTACTTGTATTACTTGCCCATAAGTATATAATTACACTTAACTCTGTGTTAAGATCTTGACCTAGCATAACCCAAGAAATAATTTTCCTGTCGATCACTTCGACGCGCGAAGGATTTCAATTGAAAGCCCTATTGAATGTGACTATAGTAAATACGATAAATGAGATCTTTATCATGCGATGTAGGTCAAGCACTTTAGTTGTGCATCTGTGTGTTCTTAACATCCTACTTAATCCTAATAATAATATTATAAATGCGAAAGTTTGTATGGATGGATGGATGGATGTTTGTTACTATTTCACGCAAAAACTACTGAAAGGATTTGTATGAAATTTGGCACACAGATGTTTTATAACCAGGATTAACACATAGGATATATATTTTTTTTTTAGAAATCGATTCTTTTGTGGGTGAAACCGCGGGGCGCTGCTAGTAGAGCATAATATCATCATCATCATCAGCCTAGAGCAGTCCACTGCTGGACATAGGCTTCTATTGCACGCCATTCAACTCGATTTTCGGCAACTCTCATCCAGCTGCTACCAGCCATCCTGCGAAGGTCTTTCTAAAGTTAATTCATGCGACCTAGCTCCAGAGTATGAAAGTTCTGCATTCTCTGTTATCTAATGACGTATGTCATTGTGAATCTTTTGTTCTGAGCCTATTTTGGTTGACGTCCACGCAGACTCAGTATCGACATTTGTCAGACGTCATTAATATTATTATTTAATCATATAATTATCTAGAATTGTAAGTACAGTCTTTAAAATTTAATTTATACTTTCTAAAGAGCATTTTGCATGTGGTGTTTGCCTGTAATTGGTTGTGCAGTTAGTTTTAAGACATAATTACTTGTATGTTCCCATGTATCTGTGTAATGTCTGTAACAACTGTTGGTGAACCTTAATTAAATAAATAAATAAAATAAAATTTTGTGAATAGATCAGTTTATGTCTCTAGACTAACTTTTTCTTTTGCCCTCTTGGTTTTTCGTGACCAGAGGGCTGGTCAGTTATATACATGTACATATTATTATTTTAAGTTTGTTAACTTATATACATATTATGTAAATAAAACTTTTTCTTCTTTATTTAATGTTACACTTTCCTTCATTTTTGTCTTCTCATTTTCCTCTTAATTATTTGCCTCATATTTCTATAATATTCTTACTAACTTAATAAGTTATACACTACCTGCTTACCTTATTAAGTTAACATCTATCGAGTAAAGAGCTTATTACACTGCTAAATATCGGGCCCGATATTTAGTCGTTCCTAAATTCAGGATAGTTTAATCGCATTCAACAAGCTATTTAGGAACGACTAAATATCGGGCCCGATATTTAGCATAGTGTAATAAGCTCTTTAACATCTAAAATTCTATATGGATTTTCCACCGTCTAATGGGTAGGTAGATAAGTAGCCTTAAGTACCGCCTGAGTAGGTACCTATACCCCGGAGCAATTTCTTCTGTCTGTTATGGTTGAACTATATATGTGTAGCATCTATCAGAAACTTGTGGTCATATTTGAAGGTTTATCAAACTGAACAACTTTCTCTATGGAACAAACATCGCAATTACGAAAAATAATCAGCCCTCCCATATATTTGGGTTGAGTAGGTTTTGAAGTTTTGTATGGGACAGTTGACAATTTATTCGCGATTACAATCTTGGTTCCATGAACAAAGTGGTTCCGTTTGATGGTCTGTAACCTGACCTGTGTGTCGACTCGCCTGATTCAGGCGAGTAAATTCGTGCGAATCGACTAAGAATCCTTTTTTGAGACCGACTGTACCGTAAGTGCTACCAAAACCACTGCCAAAACCACAGAATAACTAATAGTCTTAACACAAAACCGAAAAAAAAATTGAATCGAATTTTTTCGAAAAATGAGGAATACCTATTTGCTTGCGTGCCTAACGGAAATTCTTAACAAGAGACCAGATTGAAATATCCATTCAATAATATCGCCATAACTACTAGTTTCCCGCACCATATTCTTAGAATAATTCTATAGGACATGATATTATAATGATAACATCAATATGCTAATAGTTAACACAGAATATAATTGATTGCGATGTAAATGTTGATGTCAAGTAAAATTACAATTGCATTGTCTGTCTGACCTGATAGCTTGGCATGCGTCACCTTCAGCTCAGTCATCACATAATATATTATGTACATTATTGTAGATGGATAGAATACATACGATCCGATCCACCTGGGCCCTAATTCACTATGACCACGTCGGACTTGCGCACCGAGGGTTCTGTATAAATTTGTAGGTATGTAACTACAAATTTAGATTAACTACGGATTTCAGATATTTCCTTTACTTGTGTTATATGATATTGCTTCTTGCCAAATTTCATGATTCGAGGTCAACGGGAAGTACGGTAAGTAGTAGTTTTGATGCCCTTGCGAATGTCAAATATGCGGCAAAAACGGAACATAAACGCCCGTATCTTTTGATTGCGTTGACTTAGAAGTTTGATTTTTCACTGCTTCAAGGGATTTGAAACCTGAGTATTTGATATATTTTCAACTTGATAACTTCCTCCGTACTTCTTCCGCAACTTGATAACTTCTTCCGCGTTCCTGAGAAAAAGGGTCTTGACAGACGGACATACAGACGGACAACGAAGTGATCTTATACGGGGTTCCGTTTTTCCTTTTGAGGTACAGAACCCTTAAAAAAGATGGATACAATATACTTTATTGTCCTGTCTCCTAGTTAAACTTTATGAAGGATCCTGGATGATTAGTCTATTACTGAGAGAACTCTCTTGCTGGGTGCTGTTTTGCTTCATATCCATAATCCGCGAAACCGTTTATTTCTGTAGTAAGTAGCGGGTGAAGCAACTATGTGAGCAGTAACGACGTCACTGGCGCCGATTCCCTTGTTCACAAACTAAACTATAATTAAGTTCAGTGCATCTTTTTCTTTCTATTTCATTAAGAAAAGGACAGAAGTTAAATATTAATTTAGTCCTGTCAAATTAGTCAGCGCCTGACGTAAATAGACGTATTTTTACTAGCCATGTTTTTAATCACGTCAGTTTGTGAACAAGGGAATCGGCTCCAGTAACTGACATTACGTATGGTCTGGGAGCTGTGGTGGCTTAGTGTTATCGGTCCCGATTTACGAGTCGTAGTTGGCCAGTTCGAACCCAGGCACTATATCTTTTTTTTTTCCGGATGGGAAATCATCAATTGACCCCTCTCGCTCTGGGTGGAGCGGAAGGGAGTGTCAGACTCTTACTGATTAAAACCCACCCATGTTCCTTCCTTTGCCCTTTATGTTCCGGGGTAGCGGTAACCCTTTCGGACAATCCCGCTGACCCGGCAGGCTTGGGCCCCTCTGCCTTGTGTATTCAGTTTCATCACCACTGCCCTCAAAACGGTGAAGGAAAACATCGTGACGAAAACGGCATGTCCTAAAACCAAAAAAATCGAAGACATGTGACAGGCCCAGAGAGGAGGCCTGTGTCTCAGCAGTGGGAATATTATAGGCTAATTATGCTGCTTAAGTACTGTGGGTCCAAGGCTAAGCAAAAAATTGTAACAACGATAAAAACAGGCTCATTCTACGTCATATAAAATACCCAAGTACCTGAGATATAACACAAACAGGGCAACGTAAACATTCAAAACACGGAACTTTTTCACACAATCAGTTTAAATACTTGTGTTAAAGTATCAACATTTTCCGTATAACAGGATAGGCTAACGGCCGTATTCTCAAACGTACCTCATTCTTAAGTCAGTGTTAAGTCACACTGTAATTAGTTGGTTGAAGAAAAAAAAAAAGAAGGAACTGATAGGACGTTAAGTTGTACTGCCGAATAGACACCAACTGAGACAAGAGCGTTGTCAATCCAAAGAGTCCAACTGTAAAGCTTTTTGTGCCTGTAATTACACCAGCGGGGTAATTGCGTAACACCCTTAAAAGTTGCAATGGCTTTCATTTTGACTGTTCAACAACATTCGTTGCGTTATTTACGTTGTTCAGTAGATAAATGTTTGGAACATGTGAAGCAATGGATTAGTAATATCCATTAAAATCATTCAGACGAAACAGGGTGCTGTAACCATAAACTGAAACACAGCAACGGTGCTGGGCGGCAGTACCCGTATTATAAAGTGCTCTGTGGGCGGCAGATATAATGTATTAGTAGGTACGTCCCTAAACGAGCTCTACATGAACATACCACATATTTGTAAAAAATACCCTCATTTATTTCTATTAAATGAACAAGTCTCCGAAAGACTGAGCAAAAAAAAAATGCCGGGAAATTACTAGTACCTGCTCAGAAGTTGCAATTATACAGTAGAAATGCCAGTTGTATGACAATTAAAATTTATAATAAATTACCACCTGCCCTGAGAATGTGACCAATTAATAAGTTTAAATGTAAAATGTTTGCTTGGCTCTTAGACATGTGTTTTTATTCCGTATATTAATTTTTAAATCATACTTTTTGATATTTTTAATTTAGATTAATAATGACATTAGTACTTTGAAATTATTATGAATTCTTGGACATTTTAATTTTTATTTTGCTATTATGATTTATTCTTTGACATTATGATTTATTTTTTCAACAATTTTAGTTATAATTATTTTAGATTTACCTATTAATATTTTGACATTATAAATAATGCATTTTGATAAATCTTAACCAGTCTGCATGTACATAGCTTCTAATATTTCTACACCAGCAATGGTAGTATATGTGAAACAATGTTTAATATATAAGACCTCAATGTACCATAATACTGAGAAATATATAAATAATAATAATATTATTTATTTTTTTAATAATAATATTATTTATTTATTTCTAATAATAATAACACCCCATGTAGTTTCTCGCCCGTTCTTCTCTGTAGGAACCTACTACGCTTTGGCTAGGCCACTACAGTGCAGCCGTCGAGAGAATGTGTTCCTGACACCTGTCAGTGTGACAATTCTAGTAGCTAATAAAGATCAAATTCGCATAACACGTATTCGTTTGTATGAAACTGACAGGTGTCAAGAACGCATTCTCTCGTCGGCCGCGCTTTAGCTTCATCTTTCTAACGGACCGACTCCTTGACAGTTCAATAGTGACTTAACTAAATGCTTTGAGTTGTCGTCTGTGAACTCGCAGGTAAATGATTTAGATAATACATGCTTACACAAGTTTTCGTCAACCTTCATTTCTTAATGAGACGATTAGCACTTGGACGTGACAAGTCTTCATTGTCAATATCTAAACCAAGGCAACTAGGAAGGAGTGGATTGTAAGTGAGTAGTTCTACGTACTTCCTAGCTTGTGCCGTAATATGATGGATTCTTGTGTAAGAGAGAGACGGAGTACTTGTTTAGCAGGATCCTTTGCTTAGGAAAATTTTAGAACATAGGGTGTTGTTTCTTGGTGGAGGCCGTCCGAAAATGAAAACGAAATACAGCCTGGTTTTTTGATTTTATGCGTAAACGGAAAATAAAATTGTTAATTCATAAGTTTTGTTCGGTAAAGAGTATGATAAAGTTACAATAAATAGTGTATCATTCATTCTTTATCCATTAAGAACCGTTCATACTAAAATTTCACGAATTATACGCGCCCAATTTCGGAAATTTAAATTTTTCGGCCGAAATCATGTTTTTCGTTTATGGAAATAAAAATCCCGGCCATCAATTTTTGGAAGTCGTTTTTTTTTGTAATACTTACACTTTTTTATTTTTTTACTTATATAATAAAGCTGAAGAGTTTGTTTGTTTGTTTGTTTGAACGCGCTAATCTCTGAAACTACCGATCGAATTTGAAAAATTAATTTTGCCTTGCGATGCGACGGGGTGGGGCGGGGGACAAGAAATTTCACGCGAACGAAGTCGCGGGCAGAAGGTAGTCGGTTTATACATGCAATGAGGATCTGCGTATAGAATATACGCAGATGCTTATGTATATGCTTTCTGTCAAGTAATAGATAACATTATAACATTAACATAATAGATAACATAGATACATAACATAACATAACGTGAGGATTTGTAATTGGCTCTCTGGTGACTATTGTTTCCTTTTTGTCTATGTTTATTAGCTGTAAGTCCTCCATGTTCTTAAATAAATAAATAAATAAATAAATTAATAAATAATAATAATCATAGTTAATCATCATAGTTTTAAATCGAAAAAAAAAAATACTATTAATAAAAACATGCCTTATAAAGACCGGAAACCTCACTTAAAAATAAAACCTGTTCTATTTTAGGAGAGCACAAAAATATTCCGGTATGTTTTTCCCTAACATTATTTTTTTTCTTTTATCAAAAGATCTTTCTGACGTACAATAGGTACAACTACGCAAGCAAATTAATTCAGTGTAACGTTCTATTTTTAAATTTTAGTAGAATTAAGGTTACAAAAACACATCACTCGACATTATACTTACTCGTATTGCCAGCCGGAAATAATGGCGAAAAAAAGTAAATCGTTTATTTTTAATAGCTTTGTTTTTGTTTATCCCGCCATCTTCGCCGTGGCCTGCCGCGATGATGTTGTGTGTTAATTTTAATTAATCTGTCGTGTGTAAAGTGGTGACGAGCGTTTTATATTTTACCCGGGGTAACCGGGGTTGCCTGGATGCCTCAATAAATTAAGGCCTCCAGTCGGGGCTTAAATAACTTAAAAACTAAGCGAGTACATGCTAAGGGCACCCTTTGTGGGGTCGCGGCAGGCGGTTTGGGGGACTGTCTTATGTAATTTTGACGTTTGAAAAGTGCTGATACTCAGTCTAATTTGAATAAATGACTTTTGTCAATATTGATAATAGAATTGAAAATTAAATAATTATGTTTACAGGTGACGATAGCTCAACTGACGATTTTAGCTCGTCATCCGAAGAAAATGATTGAATGAAGATTCAATCACTTTCGCTGTTTCTTGATTTTTTTGTCATTGAGTGAATGTTATTGTAACTAAAAATATTAAATTAAAGACAAATTGACCTTTCGTACCATTGTATCATTTACAAATACCTACAATATTAAAGTTTAAGTTAAATTTTTTAATCAGAACTTTAATGCACTTTACAATACAAACTTGAATCGATTTATCGTGAGTATCGAGTACCGAGTCGTATGATTACTTCACTAGTTGCGTCGTGATGACAAATGCAAAACGGGCCTTTTATTTTTTGACAACTTTAGCAGATAGATAGATATCCTACTTAATATTTGTAATATTAAGGGCACATTTCACTAAACTTTTATACCTAGAATAATTCTTATCCTGAGAATAAATTTTGAATTTTTGACAGTTTTTCCATAACAGAACTGTCAGACGTCAATTTTATACCACGAATAAAATATATCTGACTGTGGTAAAAGCCACTATACCCTGTCTATTAGGTTAACCGTTTTTTGACAGCTGTCTTAGAACTTACATATTTCAGATTACCTAAAAGTTAACTTAAAAATGCGCAATAAAATAAATATATAAACTGCCTTATCTTATTGAATTATCTTATTTATGGCTTCTTACATACATTATAATACTGTACGTGTATCAATCAATGTATTGTGTTTTGCTGCAATCACTAGTTTCATCTGTCAAAAAGTCAAAAAACGGTGTAGGTACCTAACGAACAGGGTATATATGTATATAGGTATATTTAATATGGTTAAATAACCCAACCTAAGTTAAAATTAAACATAATCCTAAGTACTTACGTTTTTAAAAGTCACTGTGTTTTTAGTATAGGTTTGTTATACAAAAACACGATGCACAGTTTTTGTTCCAAAATAATTAATTGGATTGTTTGACAAGCAATGGTTTTTCACAAACTAAATAATGTTTCTGTAACTGTGTCATGATTTTATTAGTGTGTAAGGAATGCCTACACACATGCTCGGCTCGGCATGATTTGGCACAGCTGGGCAATACCGGATATTTTTTGCATCAACTAGCCTATTGCAGTCCACCGTTGAACATTAGGGGACTATAGAAAAAGCAGCTCGGTTTAGCTCAAATTCTGCCGAGCCGGCCGGCCCGAACATGATTAAGCGAGGGTAGATGTCGAACGAAGTTTACTGATCGGCACAAGCCGAATTAAAGCCGAATATCTATAGTAATTGTTTCGGGTCGGCTTTGTTGTTCAACGAATACTGCCGAATAGAATGTGCCGACCCGAACTTGTCTGTTCACCCCTTACATAATACATACATGCGATTCTCCTATAATATTTATCTCACCAAAATATAAATGTGAAAAGGCCATCACTATCATATATTGTTCCAAGTTCAATACTATGATAATGATGGTGTGTTTGTCGACTTTACCGACAAAAGACTTGAGATGTAAATGGGTGCCAAGTTCTGTAGACAATTTGACAATTTTGACGACACGGTTGGCGCAGTGGCTGAGCGATCGACTGCTGCGCTGCGTGTAGCGGGATCGATTCCTGCACGGAACAAATATTTGTATTCCCCACCCCACAGGTAGTTGTTCCGGGTCTGGCTGTTTGTATATGTGAGTTTAAATATTTGTAAACGCACCCACGATACAGGAGTAATTCCTAGTGTGGGGCAACGTTTTATTAAAAAAAAAAAAAACTGAAAATATATAAGAAAGTTCTTAGGGCTGATTGTTCAATCATCTGATAACTTTATTCGAGGAATAATGTTGAAATTTTGACAGTTATTTCACACAAAAACTGTCAAACGTCCATTTTATTCCACGAATATAAGTTAGCTGGCGATGGAAAAATCAGTCCTTAGGTACCTAAACTTAAAATACAATTTCTTGTTTTTTTTCTGCTACAAAAACATTTGCTAATAACAGTCGAATTATTTACAAAAAGCAAATAACTTACGTTCTATTGAACCTCAACATTTGACTTGGCTAGTTTTTACCAGTAAATCATATATTGACACGCTCCCGCGTCTCTAGATGACACAATATTTTTCCATTTTATGAATTACTAGCTGCCCCCCACGGTTTCACTCGCATAAGTTTCGATCCCGTGGGAATATCGGAATAATTTCATTCAAATCCGTTCAGTAGTTTTTGCGTGAAAGAGTAACAAACATCCATCCATCCAGCTGATGCCATATAGCTGATGTTATAAGAAGTAACTTAGGCTTACTTTGTTTTCGAAAAAGAATTAGAGTTCCCTGCAAAAAAGTAAAACCCGTAAAATCCTATTTGTTTCACGACATGCATGCGAACGAAGTCGCGGACACAGGTCGGTAGGTAGGTTATAATTAAAATATCGTAAATATTGCCAATGTAATTTACCAACGTAGGTATGACCGCAACCGCAAACTATTTTATGTATTGGTATCATTATAAAATATGACGTCAGAAGAAAAAAACTGGCATTTAGGTAAATCCCATTTTTCTACCGAAACTAGGTGTGGATCGACCAAAGTCCGTGGTATAGCTGACTGTCTAAAGGGCAATTCGGTTAGGTCGTAGGTGACTAAAAGTTCCAAAGTAGTATAGGTTTCGTTGTCGTGTGGCGACAGGTCGCATGCAGCGGGTGACTAAAATCAAACGTGGAAATGCTCTGTCGCAGGCGATCGCCAGCAACATGAAGGCCGACATTTCGATGCAAAATTAACTAGTCACCTGACATTTTTATCGACCTGGGCCTTATTCTCTATGACACAAAGAACGAAACCGCGTGAAATGACCACGAGATTGGCGGGATTTGCTACGGAATTGACGTGGTTTCGAAGTAAGGAATGGTTAAGTGGTCATAGCGAATTAAGGCTCTGTGGCGATTCGGTTTGTTAGGCGATTTGGTAAGCTACTGGCGCCGCACGGCGAGAACCAACCTAGTGTAAATCCCCCAGGGTTTTTACATTGATATTATTGGACACCATTGAGCGAAGAAAAACACTTTTTTTCTTCCGGTTTTTATATTAAAACTTAAATAGGATTAGAGCACCGACAGTTTCGCCATGGGATCTGGAGGCAAAAGTCCTCGCCCACATATGGGAGTGGCGAGAGGAGGCAAAACGCTGGGGCGTAACTCCGCTTCCACGAGAAATCACGGTACAGCGGACATAACTCCGGCGGGATCTCATGGAGACATGGAGAGTGCAATTGCGGCATAATTGCGGCGATAAGTCCCCTCATTGAGGAGTAGCTGGAGAGGCGCCACGGCACCCTCACCTTCCGCCTGACGCAGATCCTTACCGGACACGGTTGTTTTGGGAGGTTCCTGTTCAGGATAAGGCGGGAGGAAATGCCAAAGTGTCACCAATGTGTGGATCGCCCGGAGGACACGGTGGAGCATATGGTGGAGGTCTGCCCGGCTTTGGCGGAGCACCACCGCGTCCTCGTGGCGGCGATCGGTGGCGACGATCTTTCGCGTCGGCCCTAGTCCAGGCCATGTTACGGAGCGAGAGTGCATGGGAAGCCGTCACCTCCTTCTGCGAAGCAGTAATGCTCGCAAAGGAGGAGGCGGAGCGCGTGAGGGAGAGGCAATCTCTGCGTCCTCGCGCCCCTAGTCGTCGCAGGAGACGCCCTGGACGTCGGGAGTTAGCAACCGACTCCCGGCCACCGTAGGCGCGGGCTTGCGGGCGGCGAGCTATGGGCAGCTCGCCAACCGGTAAGGACCAGGCCTGGGTCGACGGCGCGTTGGTTCCACGCGCGCCTCAAAGAGATGTCAGCACGAACTGACGGGGTCCGGTAGGGCCGACGCCTGACGGGGCCGCGGGTTGTTCGAAAGAGATACCGTGGCCCCTGACATAGGCAACAGTTTGTCGACCGGTCCATAACCTAAAAACCGGCCAAGGGCGTGTCGGTCGCGCAGCGAAAGATTCCGTAGTAAGGATGAATATTTACGAGTGCACATTATTGATTTTACCGATCGCAAAAATAACTTTGTATTTCATAGTATTTCTCGATACAATTTCATTGTGATACCCGCGGGATAAAACATTATTAAATAACCTAACTAAACGACTAAAGAGGAAAATTCTACAATTTGAGGATGACTGTCTGAATACTCACCTTGTGCAGCTTACCAACGACCAATCAACGGATTTCTCTCTTTGGAAAGCTACAAGAAATCTTAAAAGGCCAATTATGCCAATTCCACCCATCAAAAACAGCGACGGAAAATGGGCCATAAGCAATGAACAAAAAGCGTTTAGGTTTGCCCAACACTTAGAAAACACTTTTCGGCCCAACAAGAGCTCCATAGAAATAATTGAGAGTGAAAAGTTATCACAAAGTGAAAGAATTCGACTTGTAACTCCTAAAGAAGTTCTGAGAGAAATTCAACACAACATAAGCTCGAAGAAATCTCCGGGTTACGATCTAATAACAGGAGAAATACTAAAACATCTCCCGCGCAAAGCCATAGTAAAGCTGACCAGACTTATTAATGCTGCATTTATGCTAAATCATGTGCCTGAGTCATGGAAGGTTGCTGAAGTCATTATGATAGCGAAGCCTGGGAAACCACCCCATGAAGCATCATCATATAGACCCATTTCCCTGTTGCCAGTATTATCAAAACTATTCGAGAAACTGTTATTAAAACGGTTAAAACCAATAATAGAAGAAAATAAGCTAATACCAAACCATCAATTTGGCTTCAGAGAAAAACACTCTACGATAGACCAGGTACACAGAATAAGTAACATTATTGAAAGAACACTCGAAAACAAGCAAGTCTGCGCCACCGTATTCCTAGACGTCGCGCAAGCTTTTGATAAAGTTTGGCATGAGGGTCTGGTATTTAAACTCAGACGCATGCTACCTCCAGAATTTGCAGACATTTTAGAATCATATATAAGTAACAGAATGTTTAGAATAAGGCAAGAGGATGCATATACTGAGCTAAAAACTATAAAAGCTGGGGTACCACAAGGAAGTGTGTTAGGACCATTCCTCTACTTGCTATACACATGTGATATCCCAGAGCTGGAAAACAACACCATTGCGACCTTTGCAGATGACACTGCTATTATGGCTACCGGATCAAGCCACAAAGAAGAAGTAGAAAAAGTTCAACTAGCTGTGAACAAAGTTTATGACTGGACACAAAAGTGGAAAATCAAACTGAATGAATCAAAATCAATCCATATTGACTTCACTAACAAACACTGCGATTACCACCCAATCTATATAAATGGCATGCAAGTACCTTATGCTAACACAGCCAAATACCTTGGCATAACTCTTGACGCCAAACTGCGTTGGAAATCTCACGTCAAAAAGAAAAGACAGGAACTCGACATACGTTATAAAAGTATGTATTGGTTACTCGGAAGGAAATCCTGCCTATCAATACATAGTAAAATTATAATATACAAGCATATTCTTATGCCAATTTGGACGTATGGCATCCAACTTTGGGGCTGTACTAAACGAAGTAACGTTAAAATAATCCAACAATTCCAAAATAAAGTACTCAGGGATGCTGTAAATGCTCCATGGTACATTAGAAATGACGACCTCCACCGTGACCTTAAAATGGAATCCGTCACCACCATCATTCAAAAATTTGCTGAAGCCCACGAACACAGACTTCACCGACATGTCAATGTCGAGGCAATTCAGCTGCTAGACAACACGGACTTAGTGCGTAGGCTAAAGAGAACTAAACCATTTGAATTAGTGTAGTATTTATATAGTGAATGAATAATAGTGCGATGCTAATGGTGCTATACATGTAACACATGAACAAAGTGTTTTATCAATTACCAGACCCTAAGAAAGTGCTACGAAACTGTGTAAAAGTGCAAATTGACATTATTCTTAGTTATAATCTATCTCGTAAAATATTAAGTTAGAGTTAAATTGCTTATTAGTCTGTTAGGCTAGATTGTAATAAATTACTAGGAACACTAGTTCATATGAATAAAAAAAAAAAAAAAAAAAATTGTGATACAGTTATTTCTGCGGTTGTAAAAAGAAAACATTTTATATCACAAACTATTGATTTCATTATCTTTCTAATTAACAGATAAATAATACCCATGCGCTTATGTGCATTGAATAAGCCCTGCACCCTAATTGCGTACACACTATCAATCTCAATCAAAATCATTTTGAAGGGTATTTTATTTTATTTATATTTTTTTATAAAACTTTGCCCCGCACTAGGAATTACTCCTGTACTGTGTAGTTATTTTGACGACAACCGTGTCGTCAGAATAACTAATCCATTGATTCATATGTTCGAAAAATTTGTCTGCTCAGCAACGTAAATAATGCAATGAATGTTGTTGAACTGTCAAAATGAAAGCCGTTGCTAACTGATAGTGTTACGCAATTACCCCGCAGGTTCGTACGGGTGCGTTTTTCCCGCGGTGATAATTTCTCGCGCACTAGATTTTCAACGCACTGCTGAGAGCTGAAAATCCAACAGTGTGTTTTATTGACGCGCTGGGATGCGCTCTGTTGAATTCTCAGTGCTCGGCTCAATGCCGAGAGTTGAAAATCCAGTGCGCGATAAAATCCCGCCGCGATATTTTATGTCCTTGCGAACGTTGTTGCAGAGGTCAGATCGTAAACCAGTTTTATCTTGTTTGAATTGCAATCTCAATAATTCATAGAGGAAACATCTAAATGAAATAAATCGACCAGAAGATTTTACCAGCCAAACGAGTCGCTCGAAGATTGCTACGCTTGCCGCGTTCGGTTCGTGCATGGCATGTGGCGCCAGTTTTCCCCCAAGTTGTTATTTTTTTGTGTTCTTTTTATGCATCATGTTTGCCGCAAATAAACGTATTATCTTTCTTTATTTTTCTTTCATGGGTGACCATCCATTATCATTGACAGTCGTTAGGGGTCGTTAGAAGCCCGAAAGTCTGACAACCAGTCTTACCAAGGGGTATCCTATTACCCAGTAACTGGGTTGTGGAGGTCAGATAGGCAGTCGCTATATGTAAAATACTGGTATTCAGCTGCACCCGGTTAGACTGGAAGCCGACCCCAACATAGTTGGGAAAAGGCTAGGCAGATGATGGGTGACCATCCATTACATATCGGGACCGCCGTTGGTCCCGGCTGTCATTCGTAGAGCTTTGGCAGTTTTTACGGGTAGTAAGGGTATCGTTATTTACTAAAGAACAAACTTATCCAAATTTTTCTAATTATATTTTTCTCCTGTAGTAAGATTTATTTTATCTTTAATAAATTTAATATTAATTCCTTATTATTTTAATTTAATTAGATTTAATTTAGGATTTTTTTAATTTTTATGTTGTACGGACGCCAGCACGTCAAGCTACTACAGTCTGTCAAATTTCTTTAAAAGATTTTCATCTTTATCGCTAAAGCATTAAGTTTCAAGGTTGATTGGGAAAATTTGACAGTTTCGGGTAGCTTGTCCTGCTGGCGTCTGTACTACATTAGGGGTTTATACCGTAGTTGCTGGTTGATCTTCTAATTCAAAGGACAATGCTCATGGATGTACGGAATCCCGTACCATGTTGCATCAAAGTCAAACTTTGTTTTTTATGGACTACACTAACTATATTAACTCCTACAAAAGTTATTTCTGTAAATAAAGCCGGGGTTTCGGCGATTTTCAAAAAAATCGAAATTACCTAAAAACTAGGTACTTTTTTTTGTTTGACATGTCATACACGAATGCCCATTATTGCTCTAAAAAAATGATAATCGTTTAAAAAAAATAAAGGTTGTCTTTAATAGCAATTGTTATATAAATAAATAAATAAAAGATCGCTCTTAGCGATAAGACCGCCCATTGTGTGACCCGTTCTAAAATTTTATATGCTTTTATGTTCTGTAATTTGTACGGTGTACAATAAAGAATATTCTATTCTATTTTATTTTATTCTAGTTATTTTTTATTAATGTAGAATCGTTAAAGTATTATTTATGAACATGTTTTTTGAAAGACGTGATCATGACACTTTTAAAATTCAAGGTTATATTAATCATATCGTTTGAAACGGAATGTCATGTAAAGAGAATAAAAATTTGTCAACACTTTTTTTACTTTAAATTAAATTCCCTGTTCAAAAATCAAATCCCCGAAGCGTAATGTCGTAAAAAAATATAAAAATAATTACTATAATATTTTGATCTTGATGCATGAGACTTTTTGGTACGACTTTTGGTCATTGGCTTTAAAACTCTCAAACAATTTCTTCCGAAGTTAGATTAGCTTTAATTTTAATATCAAGAATTCGCAATGAATGAGCGCAATATGGAAGGAGTGATGGGGCTATGGACAAATGCTGCACTTGCACGCTGCGTGAGCGTGCGTGATCCATCGCCACTCGTTCGATGTCCACCGCGCACAGGATGAATGGAAAGCAGCACATGAAGTGATTTTTTTGCTCCATTGGTGTAATTGCCGTATGGCGTCGTTCTATGTAAAATACTGGATTCCGGTTAGACTGGAAGCCAACCCCAACATAGTTGGGAAAGGGCTAGGCAGCATACTTTCTGTTTCATATTTATTTTTGTTACTTTTTTTATATGTATTACTTGATTTTTTTATTTTCTTCTGTATGAGTCGCAATAAATACTTTTACTGTCTTTCTTTCTTTCATATAAACGCGGAGTAGACTTATGTAAACCTCGAAAAATGTATGGTTAATCTGAAGCTTATACTGGTTGTAACTTTACTCCAAGTTAATACCCTGGGGACAGGTACTTCATTTAATTCAACTCGCGAAAAAGTAGCAGGCAAAAACTATGTGAAGTAAGTACTTACTTCTGTAAAATCATTAATAATAACTATAACTTCCGCCCGCGGTTTCGCATGGATGTCAGAAATTACCCCACGGGAACGTGCTACCTGGACAAATAGTAGCCTACGATACTGTTAACATCAGCTATCCAGACAGATAAAAAACATTAAAACAGTTTTTTGTTATAAGTAAATACAGTAGTAGTTGTTAGTATATACTTTCATAATGCATTTAGTAAAAAGCTGTTATTTTGACATTACAAACAGACACTTCAATTTTATTTATTTGTATGTATGTATACCTACATATAATTTTTGTATGTATTTTATATTGTTGTCATAAAAACTAAACAAAAACCTGAGACAGCAAATTATTGGCACTAATGGACGGCGGACATGCAAATCAGGCTTTAATTCTACCGGATAGATTAAAGATGACTAAGATTAGTAGGTATCTATAACATGAATATAGCATCACGCCTGTAATCCCCGAAGGGTTGGGCAGAGTGTTCGTATAGTTCACCCACATTTCGGTAAAAGTCCCATTTAATGGGGGGCGAGCCAATTGCCATCAACAGAGAGAGAAATTCCAGACGAAAAAACGCAATAACGTTTTGCCCGACCCCGGAATCGACCACTAAATCAAAATCAAAAGTCATTTATTCAAATTAGGCTGAGAGTCAGAACTTTTCGAACGTCAAAATTACAAGATAGTCCCCCAAAAACGCCCGCCTTTCACCACTTCCTAGTGCTATCGCTGGGAAGAAGAAGTGGCGCAACAAACTCCCCAGCAGCACAGCTGTCTGTTCAGTTAGAAAATTGATTGTATACAATACTAGGTACCTATGATAAGTAATTAACATAAAATTAAATTATTTGCCATATGTCAGCATTGTCAGCAACAAATATAATAAAAACTATACGTATTCAAGCTAAAAAATAATTAATTAAAATTAAAATGTAAATAAAAACTTACTACCTAAATAAAAGCCTCCAGACATAAAAGGGCCAACTAGACCAACGGAGCAGAAGTAGGTAACTAATTATGCAGCTTTGAAAAATAGTTCACGATTTTTATTATAAGTTAACTTGTTCTTAAGCAACTAAATAAATTATACATGACCTTGTGTTATTTTTAATTACTTTAGGTATCATTTAATCCTAACTTTGCTAGGTCCGTGTTGTAGGTAGGTATTGTACACACGGCTACACATCAAGCTATGCATTTCCAGTTTTAGCTGACCTCGCATTGTATAGGTTTTTCGTACAATCAGAAGGCAGCTTATACTGGTTTTGTATAGCTTGATGTGTAGCCGTGCGTACCTCCTCGTAGCTATAGTAAAATTATTTTTTTATTGAAATTATGGCCTAATGGTGTAAAATGACAATGTCATGGTTGAACAAATCAATAAAAGTCAATGAATGACAAAGGTATATTGATTTTAGGCACTATTCGCATCTAACAACTATATAAACTTTAAACTCCTCAGACTTGCTATTGATTTATTAATCGGTTGAATTAATTAATTGCAACACCTCTACAAAATTATGGAATGCAAATTATTATATGAATAATTATATAATTATTCATATAATAATTCAAATATAATAAAATATAAATCAGTTTTACACTGCAACGTGACGTGTGTATGCATACTTATATAAGATAAATATGTGTCAGATAAAAATAGTAACGAATATGTACAGACGCCAGCAGGTCAAGCTACCCGAAACTGTCAAATTTTCCCAATCAATCTTGAACCTCAATGCTTTAGCGATAAAGTTGATAATCTATTAAAGAAATTTGACAGATTGTAGTAGCTTGATGTGCTGGCGTCTGTACATAAATAGTGTGTATTGAGTAATATTGCAAAAAATACTGACAAATATAATGAGACGGCCGCGTGATAGACCTTCGTTAATATGTAAATAAATAAATTATTCGAAACGACTTATAACAACATAAACCGGTTTTAAACGATGCCTGACTTCCACGTTCCAAAAAATGGTCATAATTAATTAATCCGTGCATTTCATCGTACAATACAAACGGCAAACAGCCGAGCGCGGCGGACTATTTGCGGACAGTTTGCAACTTGTGTATATTGAAATTGTCTTAGCTATGGTTTGTATTGGGATGAGCGCAATACGATGGATATAATGTCTATAATTAAGTCAGCAAAACATTGTTGGCGAAAGTGGAGATGGAAGTAAAAAAAATAAATATGTGATATACAACACAAAAAAAAAAAATTACGACGACGGAGAGTACAAGTGGCTGTCGGCTCTGTTAAGTGTCCTTTTACACTCGGTCGATCACGGGTCGATCGATCAGAAGGCCAATTCTCATAATTTAAAACGTTCAAAATCTAGTCGCAGTCTCATCTCGGTGACAAACAAATGTAAAAAAACTTGTCTAAAATGTAGGGAAATTATAGGTAATTTTGACAGATTGATACTGAGATTAGACTGTGAACGTTTTTAAAATTTGGAGAATTGCTCCTCAGGTTAAACTACTCTTGCCACGGTTGGTCCGTGGATGGGTGACCATCTTTACATACAAAGAACCCTCCGTGCTTTGGAAGGCAAGTTAAGCCGTTGGTCCCGGCTGTCATTCGTAGATCTTTGATAGTCGTTACGGGTCGTCAGAAGCCGGAAAGTCTGACAACCAGTCTTATCAAGGGATAAATAATAAATGATTTTATTTTGTCAGTAGGTTTTACACGTCAATCGTATTTTAAAAACTAGATGAGGGGTTTCCTATTACTCAGTAACTAGGTTGTGGAGGTCAGATAGGCAGTTGCTCCATGTAAAATACTGGTACTCAGCTGTATCCGGTTAGACTGGAAGCCGACCCCAACATAGTTGGAAAAATGCTCGGCAGATGATAACGTAGTTAGATGCAACTTAAAATTATACCTAATTCATCTAGCAGAGTGATTGCCATCTAAATACGCGTTGACTTACAATTCAATTAAGCTAGAAGTTAATTATTTTATTACGCTCGCTAGACAGAAGCTCGATAAACGAATTCTACATGACATGTAAAACTTACATTGTTCAAACAAAACTGTATTACTTATTTTTTAATGAAGTTTGTAAATAATCCGTTAATTACTTCAATGTAATGCTATACTGCCTCGTTGGTTTAGTGGTTGCAAGCGTTACTGCTAAGCATGTGGTCCCGAGTTCGATTCCCAGGTCGGGTTTTTATATATGGAATTTCTCAGGAGCATCCCGGAGTCTGGACTTGTAGCAATAAACTTGTCTCCTATTATTAACTGGCGAAATGTAGGTATACCTACTAAAGGAACACCTCTGTCCAACCCTTCGTGGAAACAAGGCGTGTAAAGTAAAGTTATGCGTGTAATGCTTTACAAGCAGTTTTGAAAATGATAACGGACATGGATTTAATGGAAACTTGAGTTTTACATAATAATTGAATCACATAAAATAAATGTATTCATAAGCTAATATTTACGGAAGTATTACACGGCAGTAAAAATTATATATCACTGCACTTAACGCATACATGTTAAGATAGCATCATAAAATAAAATAAGTACCGAATTGCAATAATGTAACACCTGGGCTCGCGTTACCATTGGCAACTTGAACTTCATCGTTACTATTTTATTATACGGGTATGTGTAATAAAATAATAATAATAAATACTTTATTTCAGACCATGGTGTCCATTTTGTTAGTAACAATGTTCTTATAGACTAGCGTGTTAGTAATACTTAAAACTATCCACAACACCAAACATATAAAAAGAAAATAAACTCAACAACAATCACTACTGCGCCATTCCATGACAAATGGCGCAGCAATGATTGATGTGATTACAGTCCAGCCGACTAGCGATCATGCTAAGGATGCTGTTGGCGCTGCCGCGTACTCTACGCACCAGAGATGCGTATTTTTTACGCATCGTAGAGTAAAAGCAGTCTACGCGATGTTTAGCAAACATCCCTGATGCACTACAGAATCGCCGCAGCCCCATCAGCACCCTGAACGCATTATTAAATTGGACTCGGAGGGCACTGTAAGACTTTTGAGTATAGTCGGCCCACAGGCTGCACGTGTAGAATAATGACAAGAAGACCTAAAAAGTGTAATTTTGACTTCTGCCGAAAAACGCGCAAACCTGCGCGCCACCATGTTCGCCCGCACTGCCAGCGCATAGATAGGTACCTATAACATTTAAGCGTCGGCAAAATATTCCACGACTACCGAAAAAACCCTGGTCAAGGTCTGTTCCAAAGTCTAGGCATTTCTACCTATTATCAGACAAGCTATACTACTTTAATTAATTAATACTATATACTCGTTCTATGTTATCCTACTAATATTATAAATGCAAAAGTTTTTGAGGATGGATGGATGGATGTTTCTTACTCTTTCACGCAAAAACTACAGAACGGATTTTAATGAGACTTTACAGTAACATAGCTTATACATTAGAATAACACATAGGCTGCTCTTTATCCCGATATTCCCACGGGATCGACACTAATGCGGGTGAAACCGCGGGGCGCTGCTAGTCAAGCTATACTCTTCCAGTATAAGCTGACTTCTCGCTGTACGAAAAATCTACACAACGCGAGGTCAGATAAAACTGGATATGTATAGCTTGATATGTCGTCGTTTACTTTTCACATAACATCACACCAGTAATCCCTAAAAACCTTTAGGTTTATGATAAGTTCTTCATGCAAAAATGTAAAGGACTATTTATTCCTAAATACGTGAGTTCTCATCATCATGATTTCTCCTAAAAGACGTCCACTGTTGGACAAAGGCCTGCCCCAAGCACCACCACTAGAACGACCGGTTCTGTGCCTCCCGCATCGAGCCGATTCCTGCGGTCTTCACAAGGTCATCGGTCCACCTTGTGAGAGGCCTTCAAACGCTACTTCTTTCGGTACACGGTCCCCACTCCAGCACCAGCACCAGCACCAGCTATGCTTGGGCATAGCCCTCTCTATTGCCCTTTTGGTGAATATTAGCCTTCTGATAAGGCCCATTGTGAGCGACCAGGTTTCAGTGTCATCATCACTATTATTATAAACTAGAATTTCCTAAATTTAACACTATTTTAAATCATCGTCCCGTTTTTGTTATACTTAATTATAAAATGCTGTCAATACTCATGTCGTTTTTAGTAGATATAAGTAGTTTCATTCACCACTGCTCTCAAAACGGTGAAGGAAAACATCGTGAGGAAACCGGCATGTCGTAGAACCGAAAAATTCGGCAATTCGCCCGCGTGGTGGATTACGGCCCACTTCCTCTCACCGAGAGGAGGCCTGTGTCCCGGCAGTGGGAACGTTATAAACGTTAACGTTATATGATGAAGTAGTTTCATTTAGCCCTCTTCTTTGTAATATGGACTATGCCATGGGCAGTCGGACCTAAGCCCAGGTTTGCACTTGCGCATGTTTCTTTCGGCAATTTTTTTTCGCGCACTCGATTTTCAACGCACTGCTTAGCGTCGAGAGCTGAAAATCCAACAGTGCGTTTTTTTGACGCGCTGGGATGTGCTCTATTGGATTTTCAATGGTCGGCTCAACACCGAGAGTTGAAAATCCATTATATACTTTTACGTCGGTGCAAACGTGGGCTGTTTTCAATCCTTCAATTTATTTAAGTTAACGTCTAAACCATAGTCTACTACATTATCATTAACGTTTTTATCAAGTAAATAATTGCAGAGTAATCCGTGTGCGCGTGAATGTTTTTTTTTTGGGTACTTTGCTATGTAATAGTCGTTTTTACTTCCGAAATGGTTTTTATAAACTTTAATTTTGATAACATGCAGCTGTTATTATTACATTTGCTTGATCATTGCGGCATCCTTTTATCTATAAATATGTCTAACACAACACTGCTTACCGATCCATGAACTAGGCGTGGTGGTTCTTCTTTAAGACTGTATACAGCTGTGTCTTGAGTCAAAACAGTTTTCTATTTCAGTAGATTTTAGACAACTTTAATATATAAGGCGGAGACTGATACATTTTTGTTTGTAATGTATCGAGTTTGTGTAACGCGTTACGGTAGTCAGTGCAGCGAACCGAGCTGCTCGGTGCGAGCGCCGGATCCTCCACTCGACTGTCAGCTATTTCGTGAATTCCTTCGAAAAGCATTACAGTAAACAGTGCAGCGAGCCAAGCCACTCGATACGAGCATTGCGAGCGCATGTTTACAAACAAGTCAATGCAGGCCATCCAATATCGTTTTCTTATTTTTCTTTTTCTTAAAACTATTAAATAAAATTAATGAAGCACACACAACCTCTACGTCCGCCATTCTCAATAAAAACGGAGCGCGCTTGAGTCAAGTGCTCGAAGCGAGCGTTCGCCACGTTAAGTTAGTGTTTGCCGTTTTGTAACAAGAAATGGAGCGCGCTTGAGCCATGCGCTCGAAGCGAGCGTTCGCCTCATTTAGTGTATCCCCATTTTGTAACAAGAAATGGAGCGCGCTTGAGCCATGCGCTCGAAGCGAGCGTTCGCCTCATTCAGTGTATCCCCATTTTGTAACAAGAAATGGAGCGCGCTTGAGCCATGTGCTCGAAGTGAACGTTCGCCTCATTTAGTGTATCGCCATTTTGTAACAAGAAATGGAGCGCGCTTGAGCCATGTGCTCGAAGCGAGCGTTCGCCACGTTTAGTTAGTGTTTGTCGTTTTGTAACAAGAAATGGAGCGCGCTTGAGCCATGCGCTCGAAGCGAGCGTTCGCCTCATTTAGTGTATCCCCATTTTGTAACAAGAAATGGAGCGCGCTTGAGCCATGCGCTCGAAGCGAGCGTTCGCCTCATTCAGTGTATCCCCATTTTGTAACAAGAAATGGAGCGCGCTTGAGCCATGTGCTCGAAGCGAGCGTTCGCCTCATTCAGTGTATCCCCATTTTGTAACAAGAAATGGAGCGCGCTTGAGCCATGTGCTCGAAGTGAACGTTCGCCTCATTTAGTGTATCGCCATTTTGTAACAAGAAATGGAGCGCGCTTGTGCCATGTGTTCGAAGCGAGCGTTCGCCACGTTTAGTTAGTGTTTGCTGTTTTGTAACAAGAAGTGGAGCGCGCTTGAGCCATGTGCTCGAAGCGAGCGTTCGCCACGTTTAGTTAGTGTTTGTCGTTTTGTAACAAGAAATGGAGCGCGCTTGAGCCATGCGCTCGAAGCGAGCGTTCGCCTCATTTAGTGTATCCCCATTTTGTAACAAGAAGTGGAGCGCGCTTGAGCCATGCGCTCGAAGCGAGCGTTCGCCTCATTCAGTGTATCCCCATTTTGTAACAAGAAATGGAGCGCGCTTGAGCCATGTGCTCGAAGCGAGCGTTCGCCACGTTTAGTTAGTGTTTGCTGTTTTGTAACAAGAAGTGGAGCGCGCTTGAGCCATGCGCTCGAAGCGAGCGTTCGCCTCATTCAGTGTATCCCCATTTTGTAACAAGAAATGGAGCGCGCTTGAGCCATGTGCTCGAAGCGAGCGTTCGCCTCATTCAGTGTATCCCCATTTTGTAACAAGAAATGGAGCGCGCTTGAGCCATGCGCTCGAAGCGAGCGTTCGCCTCATTTAGTGTATCCCCATTTTGTAACAAGAAATGGAGCGCGCTTGAGCCATGCGCTCGAAGCGAGCGTTCGCCTCATTCAGTGTATCCCCATTTTGTAACAAGAAATGGAGCGCGCTTGAGCCATGTGCTCGAAGCGAGCGTTCGCCTCATTCAGTGTATCCCCATTTTGTAACAAGAAATGGAGCGCGCTTGAGCCATGTGCTCGAAGTGAACGTTCGCCTCATTTAGTGTATCGCCATTTTGTAACAAGAAATGGAGCGCGCTTGAGCCATGTGCTCGAAGCGAGCGTTCGCCACGTTTAGTTAGTGTTTGTCGTTTTGTAACAAGAAATGGAGCGCGCTTGAGCCATGCGCTCGAAGCGAGCGTTCGCCTCATTTAGTGTATCCCCATTTTGTAACAAGAAATGGAGCGCGCTTGAGCCATGCGCTCGAAGCGAGCGTTCGCCTCATTCAGTGTATCCCCATTTTGTAACAAGAAATGGAGCGCGCTTGAGCCATGTGCTCGAAGCGAGCGTTCGCCTCATTCAGTGTATCCCCATTTTGTAACAAGAAATGGAGCGCGCTTGAGCCATGTGCTCGAAGTGAACGTTCGCCTCATTTAGTGTATCGCCATTTTGTAACAAGAAATGGAGCGCGCTTGAGCCATGTGCTCGAAGCGAGCGTTCGCCACGTTTAGTTAGTGTTTGTCGTTTTGTAACAAGAAATGGAGCGCGCTTGAGCCATGCGCTCGAAGCGAGCGTTCGCCTCATTTAGTGTATCCCCATTTTGTAACAAGAAGTGGAGCGCGCTTGAGCCATGCGCTCGAAGCGAGCGTTCGCCTCATTCAGTGTATCCCCATTTTGTAACAAGAAATGGAGCGCGCTTGAGCCATGTGCTCGAAGCGAGCGTTCGCCACGTTTAGTTAGTGTTTGCTGTTTTGTAACAAGAAGTGGAGCGCGCTTGAGCCATGTGCTCGAAGCGAGCGTTCGCCACGTTTAGTTAGTGTTTGTCGTTTTGTAACAAGAAATGGAGCGCGCTTGAGCCATGCGCTCGAAGCGAGCGTTCGCCTCATTTAGTGTATCCCCATTTTGTAACAAGAAAAGGAGCGCGCTTGAGCCATGTGCTCTAAGTGAACGTTCGCCTCATTTAGTGTATCGCCATTTTGTAACAAGAAATGGAGCACGCTTGAGCCATGCGCTCGAAGCGAGCGTTTGCAGCGTCTTGTTTAGCGTTGTTTTATAACCAGGTTCGCCTCGAATGATACGTTACAAACAAACGTTGCAAGTCAATCTTCACCTTTATATATAATTGTTTTTAGAGTCTGACCAAAGACAGTATTGACTCAGGTCTGCGCGCACAGCCTAGCGACGCCTTGCCCAATAATAATAATAATTTACCTTCGATGAAACAGGCTTTGTCGTTTTGTTTTTTGAAGACTTTGTGTCACACAATATAAAGTAATAATTCGGTCGATGCCCACTTGTGTAGAAGTGACCTAAAGAAGTTACAACCAGTTAGTCAAAGCATTCACATAAAACTGCAAAAGCGTTTGTAAACTACTCATGAATACTACAGAATAGTTGCAATTATACAGGATGTAATTGAATAGGTGCGCCAAATTCAAATATCACGTGTTATAAAGAAAATATAGAGCATGTCGTCGTCAACGCGTTGCCAACTTGCTTCATGTTGTGAACTCTGCGATAAACGGATTCATAATCGGGCGCGCCCTAAAATTTATTGATACTTTAATTTACTTTTTACTAGAACGCCGATAAAATTCGTGTTTACTTTAAGTTATGACAATGTCTTGGTTTGCACTATCTAAGATGATAATTAATTGCAGGATTATTTTCAAGAATTTAGATTTGGAAAATGACAATTTATAATGTTTATGCAACAGTTACTGCAGGTTTTCAATTTCATCCTGTATATTATTTTATGCTTGAAAATAAAAGTAATGCAATTTAATGTATTCAATGTTTTTCCTCTCAGGTGTGGTGGACATTACGGAGCAGTGAACTAAAGTTGTTTTACTTTTAAACAAATGATTATTTCGCCTGGTCATCGGCCTGTCCGACCTACAGAAATTAATCTCAATATCAATTTACCTAGCCTTTCCCCATAAATTGGGGTAGCTTCCAGTCTAACAGAATGCAGCTGAATACC
The DNA here is from genome assembly GCA_911387795.2 of Apamea monoglypha. Classification (NCBI taxonomy): domain Eukaryota; kingdom Metazoa; phylum Arthropoda; class Insecta; order Lepidoptera; family Noctuidae; genus Apamea; species Apamea monoglypha. Next base: position 14,884,977 of record OU426916.1, read on the forward strand.
AGTATTTCACAAGACTTGATTGCCTATATAACCTCCACAACCCGGTTACTGGGTAACACGATGCCCTTTGGTAAGACTGGTTGTCAGACTTTCAGGTTTCTGACTACCCGTAACGACTGTCAAAGATCTACGAATGCAAGCTGGGACGAACCAACCCCATCGCTGAACCTTCGACCGACCTGTGCGGTTGTTATGAGTGGTGCCTCAGTGGTAACGGCCGCAACTTACGAGTTGTAAGGTACGAAGTCTTTTTTTTTTTTCAGGGTGGAATATCATCATATGACTTCTCCCGCTCTGGGCGGAGCAGGAGGGCGTGTCAGACTTTTACTGACTAAAACCCACCCGTGTTCCTTCAGTTGCCTATGCCAGGGACCACGGTATCTCTTTCGAACAACCCGCGGCCCTGGCAGGCATCGGCCCTAGCGGACCCCGTCAGTTTGTGCTGACATCTCTTTGAGACGCGCGTGGAACACAACGCGCCGTCGACTCGGGCCTGGTCCTTGCCGGGCGGCGAGCTGCCCATTGCTCGCCGCCCGCAAGCCCGCGCCTATGGTGGCTGGGAGTCGGTTGCTGACTCCCGACGTCCAGGGCGTCTTCTGCGGCGACTAGGGGCGTAAGGGCGCAGAGATTGCCTCTCCCTCACGCACCCCGCCTCCTCCTTTGCGAGCATTACTGCTTCGCAGAAGGAGGTGACGGCCGACCAGGGCCGGACGCAAGAGATCGCCGCCACAAGCCGGGCAGACCTCCACAGTATGCTCTACCGTGTCCTCCGGGCGATCCACACAGTGGTGACATCCTGGCGTTTCCTCCCGCCTTATCCTGAACAGGAACCTCCCGAAACAACCGTGTCCGGTGAGGACCTGCGTCAGGCGGAAGGTGAGGGCGCCGTGGCGCCTCTCCAGCTACTCCTCAAAGAGGGCACTTATCGCCGCAGTTGTGGCGTGCCCAGCACTGGGTTGCCACAATCGCACTCTCCATGTCGCCATGAGATCGGAGCTCTGCTCTCCACCGGAGCTCTGTCCGCTCTACCGTGATTTCTCGCGGCAGCGGAGTTACGCTCCGGCGTTTTGCCTCCTCTCACCACTCCCAAGGTTCGAACCCTGACAGCCCTTTAATTTTTGTGAACTATTTCATCACCACTACTCTCAAAACGGTGAAGGAAAACATCGTGAGGAAAACAGCATATACTAGAACAAAAAAATTCGATGTCATTTGACATCAACCAACCCGCACTGCCCACTCCCTCTCACCGAGAGGAGTCCTGAGTCCCAGCTGTGGGAACATTGTGGGCAGATTATGCTTATGCTTATGCAAAATTAACACAGAAATATGTCTAAAATAATAATAATACGTCATCTTCTAATATAACCACATGTTCTAAAGATCTTAAAAGCACAGATTGATTGATAAGAATAATTTGTTTTTATAATTGGTAACGAGTTTGCGTCATACACATTATTATTAGGAGCCTACACACAGTGCATGCTGTGCACACATGTACCGATAAAGCACATATTGTGCAGCCTAATTCCGTAACACACTCACAACCACTATCGCTTTCATTCCGACGATTCCACATTATTCATTGCGGCATTTACTTTGTCTATCTAGCGTTTAATTTTTCAAACATATGAAGTTCCATTCGTTCCTCCCGCTGAAGACCTCCCACCTGGACACGAGTTACCATGGGTAACCTGGAAGTCTCCGGACCCAGATTGGCCGAAGCAAGGAAAACCTGTTCAGGTGGAGATTCATAGACGACTCTGCCTTGGAGTGTAAATTTGGTGCTGTTCCACAAACGACGATGGGACGCTTAATATCGTGTCCTGTCATTCATGTCCTGCTTCATATGTTCGAAAAGTTTGTCTGCTCAACAACGTAAAGAACGCAGTGAATGTTGTTGAACTGTCAAAATGAAAGCCATTGCTACTGCTAATGTGTTGCGCTGGTCGCTGGTGCTAGGGATTGACACTTATGACAGCTCAAGCTCACTTCACCTTAGATAACACGGTGAGATTTTTACAGAATAGATCGGCCGGTCACTGATGCCTTTAGATATCCCCAATACCAGAGACAGCGCAGGTCATTTTATCGTCGAAATGTCAGTTAAGAAGACGGTGTCTCTATCACTGAAAGACAGTTCGAAAATATGTATTATATTTACACCCTGTCCATTAGGTAAACACACAATATATTAATTGATACACGTATGGTATTATAATGTCTGTAAGAAGCCATAAATAAGATAAATCAATAAGATAAGGCAGTTTATATATTTATTTTATTAATCAAATCAAATAAAATCAAATCATAAGTCATTTATTCATATTATACTGAGAATCAGCACTTTTCGAACGTCAAAATTACAAAAGACAGTCCCCCAAAAACGCCCGCCCTTCACCACTTCCTAGTGCTATCGCTGGGAAGAAGTGGCGCAACAAACTCCCCAGAAGCACAGCTGTCTGTTCAGTTAGAAAATTGATTGTATACAATACTAGGTACCTACGTTAAGTAATTAACATTACAAGACACAGAACATAAAATTAAATTATTTGCCATATGTCAGCTAGCCACGCCAATATACCAGCAAATATAATAAAAAACTATACGTACTCAAGCTAAAATATAATTGATTAAAATTAAAATGCAAATAAAAACTTACTACCTAAACAAAAGTCTCCAGGCATAAAGGGCGTGACAGCTTACATATTTATGCATTGTTGGGTTCTGTTCACATGAAGTCACAAATGATAAACTAGGACCATCGAAGTAAAATAAATAAATAAATAAGCTAATTCTGGAGAAAGAACATAAACATTGTCTTGCGTTAACTAATTACGTATTTTAAAGTTAACTTTTACGTAATCTGGAATATGTACAGACGCCAGCACATCAAGCTACTACAATCTGTCAAATTTCTTTAATAGATTTTCAACTTTATCACTAAAGCATTAAAGTTCAAGGTTGATTGGGAAAATTTGACAGTTTCGGGTAGCTTGACCTGCTGGTGTCTGTACATCGTCCACGCGCGCCTGTGTCGTTGGTCTAGTGGTCTCTGCTGAGCATGAGGTCCTGAACGATATCCGGGTCGGGCAAAGTGGTATTGGGCTTTTTCATCTGGAATTTCTCATTAGCAGTCCGGAGTCTGGTTCGTGTCAGGTTGATGGCAATGGGCATGGCTGTATAGGTTTAAAGGGAATTGCTCATTCTTGGCTTAACGTGGACAAGTTGTTCTGTAAAAAGTATTTTTACGAAAAAATATAATTAAAACTAAAATGAATATTTTTTTGATTCTCGTTGCAGGAAAGTAAATGTAAAAACAAGTCGTTTAATAAGTATTTAAGCTGATTGAGTTCAAAAAGCGTCGCCATTTTATGGTTGGAGGCTGATTCTGTGTTGCCAAATTAATAACTATTGTGATTTCAATCTTTTATTAAAGAAAATAATCGATTTCTAAATCTGAGTAAAAAGTATGTATTTTCTTGAAAATCTGTAATTAAGTGATTTTTCAAAAGGTGTATATTTAGTTTCCTTTAATTACATTAAAAACAAACTAAACACTCATCGTTTTTGGCCATCAAATCATTTTACATCCGATTATAATATTAGTTCGATTGTTGTCAAATCGATTTTTTTTTTATTACCTGGCAGCACTAACTGTCAATAATGACAAATCTAGACAACGAAAACATTCGCTTTGCCTCCGTGTATTGTGAATATTGAAAACAAAAAATATTAGTTTTATTTTTTCCATAAATGACCTCAGGATATGTAACTACTGCATTCAAAGTAAGAGAATATCATTATTATAAAGGCAAATGATTTATTTTGGAAAATAAATACTCATAATTGTAACTTTTTCAGCGACAAGTTTTAGCATATGACATGCTAAATATGAACCATTTTTACACTTTCCCGTAACCTTATTACTATAATTCATTTCTTTTAGGCATAAACTATTAAAAACCGTAGTCATTAAATATTATACTTAATGTTCACGTTAAGCCAAATTGCCCTAACAAACTGAGCAATTCCCTTTTATCGCTGAAGCATTAAGGTTCAAGGTTGATTGGGAAAATTTGACAGTTTCGGGTAGCTTGACCTGCTGGCGTCTGTAAGTTCTAAGACAGCTGTCAAAAAACGGTTAACCTACTGGACAGGGTATAGGTAGTTCTTCACTCCTTTTTTAAACCGTAGATAAAAAGTAGGTAAGTAACAAACAACATTGTTTTTAAATACCTCAGCAAAAAACACTTACATCACACGAATGATTCCCCCGCGATGTTTTGTTTGAAGTTTTTTTGTCTGAAATTATTGTTTTTACTTATGGTTTAGTAGTCGTGTTTTCTCATGTATGATGCGGTTTCTAGAGTAATCTGATCGTAATGAATTCTGTTTTTTTTATATCTTAAGATGTAAAAAATATGTATAACCCTGGCCTGTCATAAGTCCGTTTTCCGTCCATGCACCAATTGCCTACTGGACATAAAAATCAAAATTATTCAAACTGAGACTATATCAACCAACTCAGCCTATCGCAGTCCATTGCTGGACATGCGCCTCTCGCAGGTTGCGCCACAACACCCTGTCCTCCCCCTTCCGCATCCAGTCTATCCCAGCCATCTTTTTGGGGTCGTCGATCCATCAAGACTATTTTATCATCATCTACCTAGCCTTTTCCCAACTATGTTGGCGTTGGCTTCCAGTCTAACCGGATGCAGCTGAATACCAGTATTTTACATGGAGCGACTGCCTATCTGACGTCCACAACCCAGTTACTGGGTAATACGATACCCCTTGGTAAGACTGGTTGGCAGATTTTCGGGCTTCTAACGACCCTTAATGACTGTCAAAGATCTACGAATGACAGCCAGAAATGCTTTTCGAGGCACGGTGAGGTCTTGGTATGTAAAGATGGTCACCCATCCACGGACCAACCGTGGCAAGCGTAGCTTAACCTGATCGATCGATCCTTGCGGCCGTTATTACTTAGTCACAAGCCCCTCAAGACTATTTAATATTAAATAAAAGAAGCGTTAAGGTTGGGCTTTATTTTTTCATTCCAGCTACATATGTTGCCAGGATAGTAGAGGCTATTCAATAAATCTGCAATAAAAAAATAAAAAATCCAATCAATTACCAACCAATTTAAACCTCGCCCAAACCCATTTGCGGATTTTTAAAGGAAATCGATAGTGAATAATTAATTGAATGCTATCATTACCTAACTATTAAAATAACCATCAACAACAAGAAATTGTTAAAACATAACAATTTACACAAATGTGCTTCGTTATGGTGTCAAAAACGGTGGTTAAATATTTTGATCTGTTGTCTAGGATATGAATATAAAGTTAATTTTTTACAATTAAATTGCAACGTTGTTCTGGTGGTCACAAGCGCAACTACTGGGCCTGGGGTCTTGGGTTCGATCCTCCGTTAGAAATTGCTCAGTAACAACCGGAATCTGGGATTGTGCCCGTTTGAAATGGCAACAGGAAAGCCTCCAGTAAAACACATCTAAATGGCGAATTGTTGGTGTTTCAGCCTACAACTCTGCCTACCCGTACTTCGAGGCGTCGTAATTATAATTGTTACCAATAAGAATTAAAAGCCTTAATTACAATATACAATCTAACACTAAAATATTTATATTATGTACGAGTAGGTACAAGTATATAATAAGAAAAAAAGGGAAGAGCTCATTGTTCATAAAAAAATTCGTCCGCATCGCTGTCAATGGGATAAGTGCCCAAAAGGCTGGCAGCATTGCCACGTTGGATGGCAATGCTGATTCTTTAGGTTCAAAATAGGCTAGCCCTCTGGACACGTAACCGACCAACCGCTCGGCAATGTCTCGAAATATTCGATGAGCACTCGGGCCCCAAGGCCCTAGCGTTGTAACCCCAAACGGCTAAACATATAGCTCCCAATAAGGTTATTATATTTACGCCGTTTGAGGGAACAGGGCCTACGGACTCAGGGGCATCCGTCGCCCCCCTTTCCAGGACCCGAGCTGGCGGCGTGTAGTGTTCCACGCGCGCCTCTCTAAGACGTAACGAGGGGAGTTTAAGACCTCACTCCCCCCTACGGGACGTGGCCCGCGTATCGCGGGCCGCGTCCGGGACAGCGGAAGTCACATTCTCACGCGCAACCCCCGACGCAGGCGTACAAGGGAACACTGGGGTGGTTTTAGTCACTAAAAGTCTGACAGACCCCTCTGCCCACTCCAAGGCGGAGGACATCCATGAGGATTTCCATGTTGACAAAAAAAAAATATTGTGTCCCACACCAAAGGCCTACCCAACTTCCAAGGCATTATGGTCATTCCATCTGGCCTCTTCCCACCGTCGCGTGCCAAGCCTAGGTTCTAAAACAGGTGGCACCTTGGCGAGCCCGACGGATGCTGTCATTGATGCTGACATTAATTCAGAATTAAGTTATGTTTTTGCTATAGTCTTATGTTGTTATCTTATTGTGTAAAATATCTGCGCTTGCGACTTGCTTTGTCATGACGAATACAATGTTCTAACCCATCTGTCATCACGTGTGTGATTACTATATTATGTTCTCCTATTACCTAAGAATAGATATCATAACACGGTATTTTTTAATTGTAATTAATTGCCAATGACTAAGCGTAGTTGCTATGGGTTTTATAATGCGATTAACATAACATAGTATCACGCTTGTAATCCCTGAAGGGTTAGGCAGAGGTAGGTGTACCTATAGTACATCCACATTTCGCCAGTTATGTTTTAGTCCCATGTAACAGGGGCGAGCCATTTGCCATCAACGGGCACCCTAATTGCGTAACAAACAATCTATCACATTCCCATTTTGAAGGATATTGCTAATCCATTGCCTCATATGTTCGAAAAAGTCTGCTCAGCAACTTAAATCACGCAATGAATGTTGTTGAACTGTCAAAATGAAAGCCATTACTACCTGCTATTAGTGTGTTACAGAATTACCCAACGGGCATGAATCGAATATTGCATTGGGAGTGGATGATATGATTATATTTGTAGGACGACTACAGTGGCCTCCAAAAGTTAGTTGACATTTTTTCACTTCAGCTCTGACACACCACATTATGATTTAAAAACTTTTAAGTAAGCAAAACTATACTAGACACTCTCAAACCTGACAAGTTTTCTACAGTAACTAAACTCTAATTGATCATTTTAATTTGCAGGAATAAAATGACAATTGCCAACATGACACTGGCGCCGATTCCCTTGTTCACAAACTAAACTAAATTTAAGCACAGTGCATCTTTTTCTTTCTATTTGATTAAGAAAAGGACAGAAGATAAATATTAGTTTAGTTTAATTATGCACGTGTTTTTGTGACAATAGATATTTTTTTTCTTTCTTTCCTTGAAAAATAATATAATGAAAAGTGGGTACATTCTCTCACCCACTAAGCCATGCCAGAATTACATTCCGAATTCAAACCTTGCATCGAATGCAAAAAAAATAAAAAATAATTAGAGGCCAGTATTATTACTTACTTATTTATTTTAAGGGCTGATTTTTCCAACGCCAGACAATTTTATACGAGGAATCATTTTGAATTTTTGACAGTTCTTCCATACAGATTCTGTCAGACAACTGTTTTATTCCACGAATAAAAATTGCCTGTCGATTGAAAAATCAGCCCTAAAACAAATACATTTTTATACAGATTAAAACATATAACTTCTGGAAGGACCAATTGACCGAAGCGCCATCACCGACATCAAGACTTTTTGTCGATTCTTAGGACTTTTTTAGTTTGTGTTTATGTTTTTATTATGTACCTATGTGTTTTATACATGTTTTCTAAGTCTAAGTCTCACATTTGTTTTCGTTGTCGGTGGCGCTTCTGTCAGCGAGGTATATAATATCTTTGATCTCGGGGCACAGTGTAGTGTCGAGTGAGTCTCTGACGGATACACTAAATAGTTCTCTACGTCAAAAAAGTCCTGCAGTGCAAAATGTTGTCTTTAAATAGATTTTTAATTTGTTCCTTTGTTTTCTTTTGTGTAATCAATGGCGGTTTATTTAAACAATTACGTGAGTATTTGAAATTGTTATTAATTTGGTTTAATGAGGTATCTAAATAGCTCAGATGTATTAGTCAAGGACCAAGGGGCTTTGTCCATTAGACTATGATAAATCTTTTGGTAAATGTGAGTTACACTAAGCGATAAAAGTAGGCATTGGCGCCGATTCCCTTGTTCACAAATTAAACTCTATTCAGTGCATCTTTAAGAAATCCGAATCAGTGCAAATTAAGATATCCCATGGACAGTTTAGACGTGATTAAACAATTGGCAACTAAAAATACGTCATTTTATGTCAGGCGCTGACTAATTTGACAGGACTACACTAATATTTATCTTCTGACCTTTTCTTAATGAAATAGAGAGAAAAAGATGCACTTTACTTAAATTTAGTTTAGTTTGTGGACAAGGGAATCGGTGTCATTATATAATACATGTAAAATTTAGAGAGTTTATAATTAATAAAATATAAAAAATCTGTGTAGGAAAAATGATATACTTACTTAACATAAAACTAAGTTGCTTTCAATTAAAACCTAGTTAAAAAAAATAAAACATAGGAACTTCTTTGAAGATCATGGTTAATGTTCAAACTTCCTTAGTCTGCTCACCAGTAAACAATTATTTACGTCAATCAAAATCAAGTTCATCAGCTGTTATTATCTAAAAATAATAACAAGCGATCATTATTTTATAATAATAAAAAGTATTTATAAAATGTGATAACTAATCGGTTTGTGTAGCTCACGGAAGCGGTAAACAGGTTTCAATAGTTACATTATAATATTTATAATCTACGTAAATGTGAAGATTATGTCCTTAGTCTAGGTAATTTCCGAAGATAATCATTTTGTTATCCTATATTTTAGAATGATTTCATTATTTTCATTATGAATATGTCACTGAATGAGGTTAAATAATTCATGATTGTTGATGCATGCATATTTATGAACAGTAGATTTCTTATTTAAATTTCTTTTTGATAGACTGATCTTATATAGGTATAAGATCAGTCTATAAAGTACTAGTCTTTTAAGCAAACATAGAATCAGTAAGATTTTTAGTTGTAAGCGACTATATAATATCTTAATTTTCTTTTTCCATGTATGCAAAGCAAAGATTTATAAATACAGGATGTGGTGTTGCGGAATTATAATATTTTACGCACAGCATGTTTTAGATCCCTCCCCCCGAGTGGAGGCCTGTGTCCCACCAGTGGGAATATTATAGGTTGATAATGATGTTTTAGATAAATCATGTTTATTATTTATCACGACCTATTCCAAGAAAATTAATAGTAAACTGTATACTGAGTATTATGAAAATTAGTAGTGAACGCAGGTCGACTTGGAGAGGGTGGTTAATAAAACACTGGACTATAAATTCAGCGCGTATAATATATATATCCACAGTGCTTGTAGCTCACACACAAAAACAAAAAACATTTTTGACCTAGTTGAGCGCCGGAGAATCTTAACACCGCGATTCAGGATCTGGCGCTCAACTAACAACGCCATCTATTGACAAAAATATAAACTATTTCGAAATTAACCTATATTGCCCTGAACATTCCGCCCACCAAGGACATTGTGGCGAATGTCCTTCAAGCCTGACTATACTATACTACTACTAATACTATTACAATGTTAAATTATGATTATTTGGTTATAGGTAACAAACATAATTTTGAGGTAGGCCGCTTTATTGTGGACGATGACGTCCTTAGTGTTACTACGCGGGTAACACCATCGGATCCGGGATGTTTTAAAGTTATTTTGCCTAACAACCACCTGCCAGGGGGCAAATTGTCCTCCTTAATTAGCACTATGTCCCCAACAGATGGCTCCGGAATTTTATTTTGCCATTTATTCCGTTGCAAAAATTGGTGAAGGTAATCATGCGACCATCGTCGCCAAAAGTCCTGCATCATACGCTGTTGCAGTTGCCATCGCCTTAAGCTACCAACATTTGCCCTTTCATAATTTGAATCGGGTGGCAAAACAAGAGGTTCCCCTACTAGGAAGTGACCTGGAGTCAAAATTGTTAACTTATCGTGATCCTCAACATATGACAATGGTCTCGAATTAAGGCATGCCTCAATTTGAGCCAATACTGTGGTGATCTCCTCAAAGGTCAGAGTCGAATTACCAATCACCCTCTTAAGGTGATGCTTCGTGGATTTTATCCCTGCTTCCCAAAGACCTCCAAAATTGGGAGACTGAGGGGGGATAAAATGCCACTCCGTGCCATTATTACCTAACTCCTCTGCTAATTCGGGATTTATTCCGGACCTTTCTTCATTGAACAAATGAAGTAACTCTCGCGCTGCCCCTACGAAATTTGTTCCGTTGTCGCTGTGTAGTTGCGCACATCGACCACGTCTCGCTACAAATCGTTTAAAAGCAGCTAAAAAACCCTTTGTGCTCAATTCACTTACAGCTTCTAGATGCACCGCCCTTGTGGCCATACAAATAAACAAAGCTATGTAGCCCTTGTAGGACTTATTACCGCGACCCTTTGACATTCTAATACTTATAGGACCCGCATAATCCACCCCGCTACTAAAAAATGGCTTATTTGGTGTAACGCGTGCGGTTGGCAACTGACCCATTAGTTGCGACTTGGTTTTGGCCGCGTAACGAATACATCTGACGCAATTCCTTACATACCTTTTTGCCATCAACTTAATTCCGATTACCCAATATTTTGAACGCAAGTATGTTACTATAAGCTGCGGACCACCATGCCCTGTTTTACTATGTGCATCAGCTACCAAAAGGCTTGTCAAGAATGACTCCTTTGGGATTAGAATGGGATGCACACGATCATATCCAAGCTGCGACATTTCCAATCTGCCTCCAACTCTTATTATTCCATTGGAATCGAGGAATACATTTAATGAATTTAAGTTAATTTTATTGTTTTCTAAAGGCTTGTTCTTTCTTAAATTTCTCAACTCTGCAGAAAACCCTTCTTCTTGACATATCCTAATACAAGTTTCTAGAGCTTCCTTGATTTCCTGCTTATCTAAATATTTTGGTTTACACTTAGCTGGCCGTGCCTTTAAAAGTGTTAAAAATCGACGACAGTAAGCCACTACTCGTACCAGCTTAGACAACGTCGAATATCTATTCCAAAATCCAACTTCACTCATCGTTGTGTGCACTTTTACTTCCTCCAAATGAGTATTATTATTCCTTGGCTTCTTATATACCACTATTTTTTGCCGTAAAAGTTCTGGACCATCCCACCATATGGATGTACTAATCACATCTGCAGGAGAAACTCCACGGCTTGCACAATCTGCGGGATTCTGCTTTGACGGTACATGACACCAGTGTTGGGCTTCTGTGATGGTCAAAATATGGGAGACTCTGTTGGCAATGAAGGTTTTCCAACGGCTTGGGTGACTATTAAGCCACGCCAAAACCACTTCACTGTCCGTCCACATGTACCAGTCATCTTTTGGTATATCCATAACCTTGCCGACTTCGACCATCAAACTACTTAAGAGCACTGCACCACAAAGCTCCAAACGTGGAATGGACACCTGCTTTATGGGGGCAACCTTCGTTTTTGCTGTTACTAAGGATACATGGATATTACCAACATTATCTACAACTCTCACATAGATAACTGCTGCATATGCTACTCTCGAGGCATCTGAAAATCCGTGCAGCTCAGTCTTAACATTGTTGGAACGCATGAGTAGCCATCGTGGGATTTTCAGGTTTGTTATAGAAGCCAAATTATTACGGTAAGTATACCATTCTTTTAATAAGTTTTTTGGAACTTCTTCATCCCATTGCAACCCTGCTAACCACAGCCTTTGAATCAATACCTTTGCTATGATTATGCTTGGTGCTAGCCACCCCAATGGATCGTATAATCGTGCAATATCGGATATTATTTTTCTTTTTGTTACAGGTCCTGCTACTGGCTTAAGTTCCAGAGAGTATTGGAAGCAATCGTCGCGCGAATTCCAGGTAAGTCCTAAAATTTTTGATACATCGTCTATTTTTATCTGTAACGCTTCATCATTCCCATCTTTAATGCTATTTAATAATTCTTGGCTATTGCTCCTCCATTTTTGTAATGGAAACCCTCCTCTAGCTAACACCTTTGACAAGTCTGTGTATATATTAAAACAGGTTTCTTCGTTTTCAGCTCCGGTCATTAAGTCATCCATGTAAAAATCGTTTAAAATGACACTTGCGATTTCTGGTTGGTCCTGGCACTCATCCTGTGCTAACTGTTGAAGCGATCTTACAGCTAGATATGGTGCCGCTGCCGTGCCGAAAGTAACTGTTTCCAACTCATATACTTCTATTTCTTTTTCAGGACTGTCTCTCCAGAGGATCCTTTGTAACATTACATCCTTTCTATTTACCAAAACTTGCCGGTACATCTTGATTATGTCCGCTACGAGACATATCCGATGTGTTCTCCAACGCATAATGGTGTGCCTGAGTTCCGGCTGCAAAGTAGGTCCAATTAACATATTGTCATTAAGTGACATTCCATTAGATCCTTTACAGGAAGCATCAAATACGACGCGAACCTTCGTCGTTTCTTTATCCTCCCGGATGACAGCATGGTGAGGTAAGTAGATCGCCTTTTGAGTGTTGTTTTCATCTGTAACCTTTCTCATGTGTTTCAGCTCCAAATATTCTTCCAGAACTCTCGTGTAATCTTCCTTGAATTTGCTGTTTTTTCGGAATTTACCTTCTAACGACCATAATCTTTTTTCAGCGATTCCCTTCGAATCACCAACCCTGCTGACCGTATCTACGTCCCGCAATGGTAGTCTTACTACATAACGACCACTCTTGTCACGTTCAGTAGTAGCTGTGTATAAAGCTTCGCATTTGGTTTCTTCCTCCGTTAGCATCTTTTCCCTAGATGGTTCCGCTTCTAATTCCCAAAATTTTGTAAGCAGGTTATCTGTTTCCAGGCTTAAATGCATCACTGTAATGTGTGAGGAATTACTAGTTTGATCCACCTCAAATGTTCCTGACAATATCCAACCTAACGTAGTGTCTTGCGCTAAAAGTGTTCCACCAATATTCCTTTTAATGCCCTCCTGGATAACTTGACTGTATACTTCAGCACCTAATAAAACGTCTATTTTATTAGGCCTGTCGTATTCTGGATCAGCCAAATCATCATCGACCAAATCTACCCATTCTACCCGAGTTACTTTCGTAGCTGGGAGAAGAGCAGTTACTGATTTCAGGACGAACGCATTTACGTTTACTTGGACAGTCGGATCTATTCTAGATCTCAATTGAAGTACCACGGTTGACTTAGCCGTCGCACTTTTTTCTCCTCCTACGCCTATCACAGTTTGCCTGGATGGCGTTTTGTCTAATCCTAAAAACTGGACCGTGGATTCCGTAACGAACGAACCTTGCGATCCTTGATCAAGTAAAGCTCTAACTACTCGATAGCTCCCATCTCTTGACTTCGCCTTTACTAACGCAGTAGTTAGTAAAACAGTTTTGCGACCAGTTCCCGACGAGAAACACGCGACTAGTGGTTTACTTGACCCCTCCGCTTGCGCGGCTATTTCCATTTTACTAAGTTTCTCATCATCCTTCCTTGCCGTTACTGCGGCTGATGAGGTTTCCTCGTGAGCCCCCCTATTACCCTCACCAATTACCGACCCAGAAACACCTGTTGGGTGTAATAAAGAATGGTGGCGGCGTTTACACACCTGGCATCTGAGAGTGTTTTTACAGTGTCTGGCAGAGTGGTTGTTGTGTAGGCAAACAAAACACAAACTATGTTCAACAGCAAAAGTACGCCTAAATTCAGTTGTCTCTTTACAAAATTTTGGACAAGACGTAATCCTATGGTCGGCTGAGCAAAAATCACATGACCCTGGCTTTTTATCTTTCAAAACATGGAATGAGTGAGTTCCTTTCTGATGTGTAGGCTTTTCCCTGTTTTCCGACTTATCTAAATTTTCCAAACCTCTAAAGCGACTAGTTAAAAATTCTGAAAACTGTATAAATGTAGGTAACTCATTACTTGAATCTGAAGCCACTTTGAGTTCCCAACATTTCCTGGTCTCTTTGTCTAATTTTCCGCTAATTATGTATATAACAATCAGATCCCAGGAAGAAACCTTCACTCCTAAATTACTTAACGACTCCAAACATTCTGAGGTAGTCGTAATAAGCCTTTTTATGTCGATTGCCGATTCATAGGACAACGTCCTTTGATTAAGTAATCTTTTCATAATACCGTTTGCGAGAAACTTTTTGTTATTGTACATCTGATCTAATTTAGACCATGCGATTTTATAGTTATCTGAAGTTACCGTTATATTTCTTAAAAGTTGCTCAGCCTCCCCACATAAATGAGCCTTCAAATAAAAAAATCTCTGCGCATCATCAAGAGACGAATTCTCATGCACCAATCCCACAAATAAATCTCGAAATGTTTGCCACTCTGAATATTTTCCCGAAAATGAAGGAATTTTAATTTCTGGCAACTTGACTCTATTCTTTTGGTCCTGATAACTAGACTTAGAATCCATGGATAGCGTGGTTGAATGTCCTTTACACAATAAATCTTTTAAGTCACTTTTAAAATCAACATAAAATTCCTCAACTTCGTCATAAAGACAATCTTTAATGTAACTCGAGTTGGACAATTCAACCTTTTTAACCTTACTTAAAATCTCAGTATGAGTGGCCGTGAACGTATTCCATAATTGTTCCAAATTTTCCAAACGTGTCTCTATATATGCTTGAGTTAACCTCTCCTTAGGAGCTTTCTTTAAATTGGACTTTGCCTTACTCATTTTAGTGCTGATATCCTCCTGTATAGCAAGGAAGGACTCCATTTTAGAACAATTATTTTATACGTTCACCAAACAACTAAAATCCTCAATATAAAGTTTTAAAATTTCACAAGTGTTTGCTAATTTGGGCTAAAATCGGGCATAGGTTCCCCGTCAGAGCCAATTAACCCATAAAATTTTAAAGTTATAAACATACACAATAAATCATATGGGTCAAAATCGGGCATGGATTCCCCGTATGAACCACTTCACACATAAAATTTTTACAAGATCCAAATAATAGTTCTAAAGTTATTTTGAAAGAGTTCGGACTTGCACTTTGTTCTTAATTTCTTGAGATTTAATTAATTCTTCCTGATTAAGATGTAAAATGTACTCACGGTTTTATCTTCTTTCAACACTAATTTCACTCACTGACACACTGCTGCACCACGATATCGGCGCACTATGCACCACCAGTGGCGCCCTCTGCCGCACGTCACCTCCCTCGCGCCGTTCCTCCGGCTGTAGCTGCCAGTAGCGCTGCACCACGCTCTACTGACTGATCTGCTCCGGGCTGCTCACTGCTCCAGGCTGCTCACTGCTCCAGGCTGCTCACTGCACCAAGCTGCTCCCTGCTCCAGCCGGATCCACCTCCAGCTCCAGCAACACCTCTCACCTGGTGTAACCCCGGTTTAAGGGGGTTTTGCTCTGGACAGCGATCCACTGCCCAGTAATGACGCGAAGGGTGGTAGATTCTCTACCACCACCGGAACCACCACAAACACTCCCGAACCAACCCGACTCGAAGGACCATGAACGCAGGTCGACTTGGAGAGGGTGGTTAATAAAACACTGGACTATAAATTCAGCGCGTATAATATATATATCCACAGTGCTTGTAGCTCACACACAAAAACAAAAAACATTTTTGACCTAGTTGAGCGCCGGAGAATCTTAACACCGCGATTCAGGATCTGGCGCTCAACTAACAACGCCATCTATTGACAAAAATATAAACTATTTCGAAATTAACCTATATTGCCCTGAACAAGTAGTAATACTAAGTATTATTAAAATTGTATGTAAATGTAATGGTGGGATCATAGAAAATACGCATTGTAAATAGTTCCGTGTTAAAATGAAAAAAAAACTACAATATATATAATTTTAATTTACGTCGTAAGTATAGGTATAGTATTAGTATAGTAGTCTTAAAGTAGTTAGAATTATATAGTAGTCTGGCATTTTTAGTAATATATTTTCCAACACCGACATTAGTAAACTTCTTAATAAACACAAATCTTTTCGACTTTTTTAAGTTCAAGGCTGAATAAAAATAAATTGAATAATTTTAAATAAATTACTTAAATTAGCAATTCACTTCCTCTATGATTTTATAACACTTTTACATGCATACAATGTTTCAATTATATTATTAAATTGTATAACAAAATTCAGGTGCCACAGAGTAGCGAATCTAATACCACAGTTTAGTTATCTACTCAGCTTACCAACGAGAATGAATAGATCATGTCATAGCTATGTACATTATAATAATAAGGCATTGTCGTATATGATGTGCGGTTTCTGACGCGAATAATAAGGTATTAGGTGCTGTGACGTGCAATTACCACATAAGTAATTTTATGGTAGGTAAGTGTCATTAGTACCTGCATTGCAATGTTATGTTCAAGTTTAAGGAGGAAGCGGTAGACCGCGAAACTCAAACTTTAATGCGTTATAATGCCTAAGAAATCAGGCGTAGATACATATATGATTACATCTAAATGATACAGTCCATATGGACCTTAGGGGATGCGCTAAGGTAGCCCGCGCAATTCAAATTTACTTACGTTTTTTTGCAATTCATGAAATAGTCACTCTATAGGATTATATGGACTTAGAATGTTTGTATTGATGATTTTAATGATAAAAATTATAATGCATACTTTTTACGGCTGCGAATCATATTTTAATCAACGTACAACCTGACACTGACCTGCAAATTTGCAAAAAACGTAAGAAGAAAATTTGAATATCGCGGGCTACTTTAGCGTATCAATATCAATATCATTCAGCCGCTAGTTGAACGGCGCCGTATAGTTAAAAGGCTAGACAGTTAACTGAAAGGCTGATTAAGCTAGTTGGCTGCGACATATACAACCTTTTTTTTTTTTTCTGGGTGGGAAATCATCATATGACTTCTCCCGCTCCCGCCCAGAGTAACACTTTAAAATTTATTTTTAAAACAACTTTACATTCCACGTTTTATGCAAATAAAAATTATTTCTATTTCTTTAATACTGAGTAGGTACCTATCACCCGTTCCACAGCCTCACCACATCGCAGTCACAAAAAGTAGGCAAGCTTTTACGTTTGAACAGTCAAACTGCAGCATCTTCTCATTGAGAGAAAAAATAAAGAACCATTGTGTTTTCTATTCAAATAAGACGCATATTATAAAATAAACATACAAGTTGTGGTCACTACAAAAATGTATCTTTGCGATATACATAGACTTGCTAGTTGTTACCTGGTGGTTGTGATGTTGTCGATATCGTTCACACGGTTGACTTGGGCGGCAAAATTCAGTCCATGTGAATTAAACTATGCATAGAATAGAATTTATACATCGACATCGCCTATTTCATATTATAGTGCAAATAGCTCCACGGTAATATTAGCTCGACGTAAAATTCTACGCTTATGATCTACAATCATACGCTTTATTCTTGGTAACAATTTGCGTTTGTTTACACCCTGTAAGTGTAATGGACATCGACGAGCAAACTGTATGTGGTGATTAGTTGAACACGTAAATATTTTCCTTCCAGCGAACTACATCCACGTGTGCAAGCGTGATCCGAACACGCTATCTGACTGCGTCATACAGTCAATAGAGTCACTCAGGGGCGAGTTAAAACGAGGCATCGCGGAACTGGGAGTGCCTAGTTTGGATCCCTTAGTAATTGAGAAGGTTCGTATAACTAAAATCAATATAAAATTACAGGGGATTTATGCATATACCCAATTCTTATAGTTTTCTTCCTGGTTTTGTAGGAAGATTTTAGGAACGTACTTAGGCGTTTAGACAGTAAAAACTCAAGCTCATTCGTGTATTTGATTGAGTCGTGAAAGTTCGTTCTTTTATATTTCAAAAATGGTCAGTTGCCTGGTAAAGCCTCTTACTTTTTCTCTCTCGATGGATCGTGCTACTTTTTCTTCTCATAATCCTGTTATTGGATTACACGATACCCCTTTGTAAGACTGGCTGTCAGACTTTCGGCTTTCTGATGAACCGTAACTATTGTCAAAGATCCACGAATGACAGCCGGGACCAACGGTTTAACGTGTTATCCGAGGCACGGAAGGGTCTCGGTATGTAAAGGTGGTCATGCACTCATCCACAGCTTGAGGCGGCATGGCTCTAGGCTGGTGTCTTTTTGACATAGCAGACCTCCCTGCCGGGACGTGGAGTGGGCCCGCGAATACCGCGGGTCCTGCGGGTGCAAAGTGGTGCGGGGCACCACTTTACACCTTAGCAGTTACGCCACTGGAGCACCCGAAACACGATCTTCCCGAATGACGATCTTTTTGACTAACGACTATTAATCCACTAACGTTTCAGATCGAAGCTCTGACAGCTGACAACTCACCGATTCGCGCTTCAGGTCATAACATCAAGGTCATCGGCGGCAGCAACTTCGTCATCAAGAGCTTGTCGTAAGTTTTATTTATTTATTTATGTAGACACAAGGTAAGTTAATAGAAAAGGAAACAAAAGCACGATGTAGTCAAACTAGTTTTGCTATCTGTTTTACGGTTTAAGAAAATTATTTCTCAAAAAGAATAAATTCACTTAATATGAGAAAAACAAGGTAATCTTAAAATTAAATATAAGAATTACCTATGAAGAAGGTAAGTACTTATAAATAAATAAGTTGTTAGTAGACACACTATTTTTACGGTGTTGTGGGTAGAAGGAAAAAGTGAGGGTACTATTACATATCGATTCTTGCAGGCAAATCAATAGCAATTACACATTGAACTATTTATATGTGCTGTAATGTTTTGGAAATACAGAGTAGGTATCCTAGTTATCTTAACACATAGCCAATTAGTAAATAATGACAATTGATATGATGTAAATTAAGTTGGTGTATTTTATTTTATTATTTATTTTACTATTTATGTACACACATATGTATATAAACAGACAAGAAAAAATAGGTACAGAGGTGATGCTTATTTCACAAAAAATCTCTTCCAGCACACCCGAGGTAGGACAATTATGTTTAAAACCTAGAGAAATCTTTCAATATGTGGTGCTTTATAGATTTTTTGTATAAAGTAAAGAACTGCTTTACAGAAAATGAACAATCTCACCAACAATTAATTGTAGGTAAACGAAAGTTTAGGTTTCATGATGCTGGTGGTCCGGTGGGAAACGTTTCTCGAATCGAGATCTGCTCAGTAATAGAGATTTAATAAATATTTTCTTTCTCTTTTCGAAGAAATGTGTGAGCTAATAATATTTTAAACTTAAAATTATAACAATAATGTCTGTTTGAGTTTTAATACTATGTTTAGGATCGACATTTTTGATGCCAATATAGCTAGCGCCATCTATCCGTAACCGTTTTATCTACTGAAGGCTGGCGCTATATAATTGCCCCCACGCTTTCTTACTTACGGCTTTAATTTAGTAGCTTTTTCTTTATACGTTTAGACTCGTTAGCATAGAGGACTCTGACCTCAATGCTGTGACCTCTTTAGGTTTAAATTCATAGTTCCATGGAAAAATAATGCGACTTGTTTTTCTGAAATAAGCAATCTGCCATAGCAATGTTACCCTCAAACGCCTTGCAGTGGAGGATTTTTTTTTTTAAATTATGTTCTGTAATTTGTATGGTGTACAATAAAGAGTATTCTATTCTATTCTATTTCCTATAAATCCAATAACATACACCAACAAACCTTCATACTTTAATGCTGAATTGGAATTCTTTGCAAATAATACAAAGACTTCACCTGGGAGTTAAGGAAGATGACTTACGGGTTCTTTTGAAAATGGGCAATAGAACGAAACGCCTGTAATCCGTGAAGAGTAAGGCAGAGGCGTATCCTATAGTAGAATCACATTTCACCAGTTTTTTAAAAGAAAAATACAGCATTTTAATTCTGCCAATAGCAACGCATGCGACCACAACTGTTTGCTATATGAAGTGATTCAAACTTGCTAATGTTTTTGACGGCTCTTTATAAGATTCGGAGCTCCTTAAAGTTCTACTCTAGGCTGACATGTTGAATTTGAAACTCAAGCTCTAAGCATTTGTTTAAATAAACCAATCACAGGCTTTGAAATGTCCAGGGGTAAGAAGGATAAAGGTATCCAAAGCGTAGTAGGTACCTACATAGGTACCTACTACGCTTCGTCCTTGTGTATTTTCTTGCCCGTTCTTCTCCATAGAAGAACATACAAAAAAATACACAAGGAAACACTTTTTATAAAAAAAAAAATGTTACCAAAAATTGGTTTCATCATTCGTGTTGAAATTATACATACAAGATGTTGAAAGACGTGCACTTTAAAAGCGTCCGTAATGAAATTTAAGAAAGTAAAATAAATTAAAATAAGCCCTGGCAGCATTCAAGAAAATGAAAGATGTACGGTGTACCCCGTAAATGGTGGCTTTATAGTAGGTACATAGTGCTCACATCATTCACAATCACTATTCTTAGCATTCGGTAAAACATTTTTTTTCCCATTGAATACTAAATTATTAGCAGTTAACCAATTTGTACCTACAGTATTTATATAGTTATTTACGTCGTCAAGATTTGATGCACGTCAACCACAAATGGTGATATTTGCTGACGATACTTCCTTAATTTTTATGATAAAATCATCCAACACCACCACCAACACCATTTGTGGTTGTTTTTTTTAATAAATGGGGTAGATCATTAGAATATACCAAAAAGAGGAAAGGACTTAGTATCGAGCCTTTTGCAACACCCATTTTTACTTTTAAACCAAGCGAATTGACACCATTTATTTGAACTTTTTGTTGTCTATCATTTGAAAAAGATTTTACTAAATTGAGCTCAAGTTTACCTAGTCCGTAATGCTCACGTTTCAATAGTAAGGTTTCGTGATAAACGCAGTTAAATACCTTTGGAGAGGTCACAAAAGATTCCCATGACATCTTGAGCCTCTTCCCACGCTGTAAATATGTGTTTTGGGTGACATCGGCGTCAGTCGTACAACGACCTTTGGTGAAACCATCTATATACAATAGGTAGAGAAGGTTAATCTCATTCAGCAGCTTAAATGTTTGAGTCAAATACACCATTCTTCTCCATACGAAACTAACTTTTGAAAGAGGCAACTAGTATCAATTCTATTTTCTTGCAAATTTTGACCCCTAAAAGTGCCTTTTAATGTGCCTAAATAAAATGAACGATTTGACTTTGGTATTGTAGGAACTAATAACTTCCCGATCATTCCAGAGTGGACCTCGACACGCTACAGATCAAGGCGCATGTACGCATGCCCAAGCTTCACTTCGAGGGACACTACAAGATGGATACGCATCTGCTTTTGCCCCTGACCGGAGCGGGAACATTTGACGCTGATGCTAGTGAGACTTTCATAAAATTACTTTTATAAGACATCTGTTCTGCTCCATTTCAGAATTTCATCACAGATACTTCTCGGATTTCACTTGACTACTTCTAATTTCCAGTAAAATGCGACACGGAGCTGGTGATCTACTTGGAGACATACACTAAAGACGACCAGGAGTACATAAAATTCAAGAAGATCGACACCAACATCAACATCAAGGACTACAGGGTCCAGCTCGAGGGACTCTTCAAAGGAGATAAGGCTTTAGGTGTGTCTTTTTATCGCCCACTTCTGATTTTTAAGTCCGCAAGGCTGAACAATCTACCTATATTTTAAGCATTATATTCAGGGTGGCAGGGACATCGACGCTTATCCTATTACGATGGATTCACTATATGATTCTGAACGTGGCGTGAACGAGGGGCGTTGAATTTTCTCATCGGTTATTTCTTATTAAATTGCTGTTCCATATATTTTGAGCGTGTAGGCATTGCACTTTTCCATCAAACAGCATATTTGTTTTTGAGAACCGACGAAAACTTTCTACGTAAGGTACAGATTCCTACGGAATCATTTATGTTGAATTCATGGTTACAGTTTGCACGTCGATGATGCCACACTATATTTATGTAGCCACACACACACACACACACACACACACACACACACACACACACACACACACACACACACAAACACACACACACACACACACACACACACACACACACACACACACACACACACACACACACACACACATGCACATGTGCACATGCATGGCACATAGGCATTTCTAGTTTTGAGTTTTGACTGTGGGAAGGCAACCCATTTTATAAAGCCTAATGCATTAATATCCTACTAGTATTATAAACGTGAAAGTTTGTATGGATGGACGGATAGTTACTCTTTCACGCAAAAACTACTGAAGGGATTTGGATGAAATTTGGCACACATATGGTTTATAACCAGGATTAATACATATGAAACTTTTTATCCCGATATTCCCACGCGATCGAAACTTATGCGGGTGAAACCGCGGGGTGTAGCTAGTAAATAATATTATATTGAAAATGAAAAGATTTCGGACAAGGTTAGTGAGCCCTCGTCTAACTCAAAGTATCAACATCTGTATTATCTGCATTCCAAATGTTGTCATTCAAGTCTTCAAAGCTTTTGCAAGTCGTCAAAACAATTATAAAAATCCGACACATCGATAAATACCAATTTTCGTTTTTATAGGTGAAGCCACAAACCTAGCCATCAACCAGAACCGAGGAGAAATCTATAAGTCCATCAAACCTCACTTGGAGAAAACGGTCTCGACGAGGCTGCTGAATATTTCCAACAGGATCGTGGAGGGTCTCACGATGGACCAGGTTCTGCCCAAGCCCTAGATATAATTCCTAAAGTAGGTTTACTTATAGCTCTATAAGCTCACTGTGATTTTTACTCGTTGGATTAGATGCTGCATTATTCTTCTTCTGGAATTTACCTTCTATAATCTTCAATTACAATTTGATCTTGTTGTGAAGATCACAATATCACGATCTATATACAAATTATGGTAAAATAATTTAGGAAATAAACCGTAATATCGTGGCCAGTGTTTCTAAATAATCTTCATGAAAATTTTATCTTTACAAGTTCGGAGATATAGAAAAGGAGTAATGCATTAGCTACACTTTTTTAAGAAACTGGTTGTATTTTGTAATTCGTTTTATATTTTAGTGAAGATTACATTATATTTGAAGGAAAATTGAATTTGGCGTTTACATTTTTATACTGTCACCAAATAATAATAATAATAATGATTTTTATTTCGGACCAAAGAATCCATAGAGTGTTAGTAACATAATATTAAAACAACTTATTATCTAGTGTTAGTACCAATCACCCTCTGCACCAACTGCTTTACAATTGGAGAGCTGAAACTCTCCGCTACAGTTCTCAGGATGCTGTTGCGTCTGTCTCTCACTCTCCTCAGGAGTGACGCTGTTTTTTTTGCGAATAATCGCGTGAAACCCGTCGGTACGAGCAAGCGCAAACATTTCCGACGCGCTGCAGTAGCGAGGAAGTCCCAACAACATCCTGAAGCCATTATTATACTGAACGCGAAGGACATCCAGCGACCTTTTAGTGTAATTGACCCATAGATTACTCGTATATAGACTCTGGCAGTATGCCTTGAATAATGAGGGTGCAGAATCACCATCTGCCTGGCCTTTTCCCAACTATGCATGCTGGGGTCCACTTCCATTTTAACCGGATGCAGCTGAATATGGGCGTGCAGAGAAACATGAATATCTTAGGCGAAAGTTATTTAAGTCAGAATCAGAAGTAAAACAAATGCGTTTGTTTTAAACATTAAATAAACAATCGCATTTGTTTAGTAACTCGCTGTTGGTTTGGCCTTAACTGTAAGGCCAAACCACCAGCACCACATTATTATTATTTTAAACTATGACAAGGCGAGCTGTATGGTCTAATATCTTGTTATTAACCTAGAAATGTCAACATTTTGTGTAATATGAGCCTGTAATGTATCTTCCCATTTATGGATAGAATCTCTTCCTAAAAGAGGACAACAATTAGATACTTTACAATTTAATCACACTAAAATTACACGTGCGAAAGCAAATCTGTCTCGTTAGTGGGTTTTCCATCTGGAATTTCACAGTGGCAGCCCGGAGTCTGGATTTGTGCCCAGTTGATGCCAACAGGCTCGCCCCCTATTACATGGGAATTAAACATCAACAACTTAAAGAGCAGTGGTCGCCCCGTGGTAACATTTACATGTATTATATGTACATTGTAATATTTTGTACATTTTTTTATATCAAAAACTTAAATAAAATCTGTTAAAATTCTGAATATATGTACCATACATAGTTTATTGTTTGGTTCCTACGGAAACATATTAAAGAAAGCACAATGACCGTTATTGCCATACTACACACGACAACTATAGTCGTTTACGTTCCTCACACAATTGCGAATATTAGGATAATAAAAAAATAAAAAATAATAGCCTCCAGACCGATTTCGGTCACGGTGGCCAATCTCAACGGGGATTAGCCAGGTAAGCAGGAGATATTAAAATGCACAAGAGTGTGCGCAAACACAGGTGCACTCTCTGTTCCTTTACTCTCATAGTCCGATGGGACGGCAATCCGCCAAGACCGGGAGAGATCAGGCGCAGGACCAACGGCTTTACGTGCTTTCCGTCGCACGGGGGTATTAAACCGCCAACTTCCAAACTCCGGGCTGGTACTAAGAAATTCCTAATGGAAAACTTTGTCAGTTTGTCCGACCTGGGAATCGAACCCAGGAACCCACGCTCAGCAGTCGCGCTTGCATTAGTTAATATTAGAATACGTACCCGATGGTTGGTAAACCTGTCCTTGTGTTTCTATAAAGCCTTCCTATTTCTAGAACCAAGACAACGGACGTTACCCAGAAAGCTAAACAGCGGGAGTGCTAGCAGTGGGACTGGGTCGGACATGTTTGCCACATGTCAGATGACAATTGGGCTAAAAGAACCACCGATTGGGTCCCACTAAACGCACGACGCCATCGCGGCAGGCCAAGACGAAGATGGCGGGACGAGCTTGAATCCTACCGTAGCGACTAGCCCGCACTCGCAAAAGACAGAATTGTGTGGAAAAGGGAGATCCCGAGGCCTTTGCCCTGTAGTGGGACAATAGATACATAATATATAGGGATAGATAATAACAATACAGGCTAGTTAGATTAGATTAGATATCAACAAATCAGACCCCCTTCTAAGCTCTCTGCAACATTTTTAACCGAGTTTATCGCTGTATTCATAACATAAATTAAGTAGCTTATGAGCTATTACCTACTTCTCGACATGCGTGACCCAAGCGATTAGTGTTACAAGTTTTGTATAATTTGTACATAATGGAAGCTATATACCGCGGGGACATGTTATACAATGGATTTACATCATTATCATGGTTACACGTTTTGTTTTGATCTAGTAAATTGTGCATTTGTGCAATGGCTGCGAGGGTAGTAGGTATATGAATATCTAAATGACAAATGTTCAAATTATATTCGAGAACAATAAATTAGGGTGAATTAGGGTCACATAAAGATACCAGAGGGGCAATTCTCGTAATTTTAAGAACGTTCAGTCTGATCTCAGACTCATTCTGTCAAAAAATACCTCTAATTTCCCTACATTTTGACAAGTTTTTGACATTTGTTTGTCGCCGAGATGAGACTGCGACTAGATTTTGAACGTTTTAAATTACGAGAATTAGCCTGAAAGTCTCGGAAAGTAAAAATGCTAACTTAATGAAATTAATTGTGTTTAATAGACAATTGAATGTTCCTTAAATGAAAGTAATAAAATGAATGTGTCACTTTGTATGATCTTCATAAAAAAATATATAAACATAAAAATAATCAGTCTCATCTTATAACAAAAATAGAAAAGTAAATTTTCGACTAGGTATATGTTTTATAAAATATTTACTGTAGAAAAGTTATTCATTTAAATAGACCCAACAAATACTCTGGTATGTGTTGGGTCTAAAACGGTGAAAGCAGAAATCGTGAGGAAACCGGCATGTCCTAGAGCCAAAAATGCGAAAACATGTGACATCTATCAACCCACTCAGGGTCCACGTGGTGGATTACGGCCCACACCCTCTCTCCGAGAGGCCTGTGTCCCAGCAGTGGGAACATTACAGGTTAATTATGCTATATTCCTTATTTGGCTCGCGTTCCACCACCCCCTCCCTGTAGCTCGTGTTTTACAATTTTCGTTATTCGAGAGCTGTGGAGGCCTATTTCTATCCAAAAATATGTGTTTATATACATAAATAACATGTTAATTATTAGGTTTTTTGATTAAATAGGTAGTTCTCACGTGGCAATTTGCATCCCTATAACTGGAGAAAATGTGGATGTATTTTATACGTCTGTCTAACACTTTGGAGAGTACAGTGTGATATTTGTTTCATCCAAACTTCTCTGTCTAATCTGCGTTCGGGATAGTTGCCAAAAATGTAAACAAATATGAGTTTATGAAAAATTAACTTCAATTCCAACACATCATCACCTGCCTAGCCTTTTCCCAACCATGTTGGGGTCGGCTTCCAGTCTAACCGGATGCAGCAGAATACCAGTATTTTACATGAAGCGACTGCCTATCTGACCTCCACAACCCAGTTACAGGAACCATACCATAACATGGGTAAACGATACCCCTTGGTAAGACTGGTTGTCAGGCTTTCGGGCTTCTGACTACCCGTAACGACTGTCAAAGATCCATGAATGACAGCCGGGACCAACGGTTTAACGTGCTTCCCGAGGCACGGAGGGGTCTCGGTATGTAAAGATGGTCACCCATCCACAGACCAACCGCGGCAAGCGTAACTTAACCTGAACGATCGACCTGTGCGGCTGTTATTATTTAGCCACGGTAATTCCCACACAGTTCAAAGTTTAATTTACGCTACAATTTCAAACATTTTTATAACTTTTTCAATATTGCCACTCTGAAATCAACTTACGTAATTACAATTAAAATAAAGTTGATATTTGTTTAACATGAATTGGAAACATACATTTGAATAGACCTTTTTTTTTCTGCGTGAGAAATCATCATATGACTTCTCCCGCTCTGGGCGGAGCGGGGGCCTGTCAGACTTTTACTCACTAAAACCCACCCGTGTTCCTTCAGTTGCCTATGCCAGGGGCCACGGTATCTCTTTCGAACAACCCGCGGCCCTAGCAGGCATCGGCCCTAGCGGACCCCGTCAGTTCGTGCTGACATCTCTTTGAGGCGCGCATGGAACACAATGTGTCGTCGACCCGGGCCTGGTCCTTACCGGGCGGCGAGCTGCCCATTGCTCGCCGCCCCCGAGCCCGCGCCTACTGTGGCCGGCAGTCGGCTGATGACTCCCGACGTCCAGGACGTCTCCTGCGGCGACTAGGAGCGTGAGGGCGCAGATATTGCCTCTCCGCCTCCTCCTTTGCGAGCATTACTGCTTTGCAGAAGGAGGTGATTTGAATAGACCTTACGGTTAGTATAATTGTTACTCATCCACAATTACAAGAAACGCCTGTTTTAATCAGATTATTGCTTGTTAATAGCGGAAGATAGAAACTAGTATAATGGTATGTTGCGCGCACGCAGTTCCTAGATATTTGCTGGCATCCTCCGTCCGCCGGTGTCCGTCACGCGTTGGTGGAATGACCTGACAAACTGACCTTCAATTTATTTGGCTATCTGAAAAATTTTGAGGGCTTAAAATGAAAAATGTAGCTGCATTGCTACGGTCAAGTCACAGGTAAAAGTGCCAGAGGCAACTGCAACCGTTGACGCTTGTCGGCGACAGCTGGCGACGCGTCGTCAGCTGTCGCCGACAAGCGTGCCGTCGACAACATGCCACTCGTGTATTTTAAGCACCGTACTCAAATACACGAGCGACACGTTTTCGGCGGCCACATTAAGTATGTCGAGTAACCCCCGGGCTCCCGACTCATGGTAGTGGAAAGAACAGTTGAGCTACCTACCCCACATAAATTCGTATACCTTCACTTGCTAAGTAAATAACAGTGACAGGAAGTTACTATTGTAACATCATCAACATAAACTAAATGGAAAAAATACGTATTATTGAAGCTTACTCAAATACCATTAATCAGAACAGGGGGTTTACCACGAAGTGCAAAGTGCGAATGATCGGATCGGACCGACACATGGCCGAACCGAATATTATTGAAAAATGCGAAAAATGTTTGGATCGGCTCAGTTGGGTCGGGATCATAGGCAATATTCGAAAGAGTGTAGGAGTGTAGGATCGGGATCGACCGAACCAAATAGTAACTTCGTAGCAGGAAACGGCCGAACATTCGGCCGATACCACTTCGGAGTAGAGCCCCTGGACCCACCCTGGTATACACTTTCAAACAAAAGATCAAATCGGTTAATTGTTTGACGGAGTTCTGAGGTACAAACAAAAAAAAAATACAAACTAATTGAGAACCTCCTCTTTTGTTTGAAGTCGGTTAACAAGGTCAAAGTGTGTCACAGAGATATCTTTACAAACATAAATAAAACCTTTGACTCCCGCTTTTGCATTTATAGATAGAATAGATGAAGAATAGATAAAGGCATGTTGAAGATAGGAAAACTCACAACTTTAAGAGTAACTTTTCCAGGAATTAGGTTCACATTCTGCAGTTATATTGGCAGGACTGACTAATTACACTATGTATTAAATTAAGTGACTAACTAACTATACAAATAAATACAAAAACAAAAGGATACTTAGGCGCCGAAGTACTCGTCCTCCGGAAACGTGCCCAGAAGACTGGCAGCATTTCCACGTTGAACGGCAATGCTAATTCTTTGGCTAAAGAACGACCCAGCCCTCTGGTCACGTGAAGCGGCGAGAAATTACCTTAAAAAGAACACGTGCACTCCTGCCCCGTGAACCGAGCGTTTTGACGCCAAAAGGCTCCAAAAGGCTCAGAACTGTAGGTACCCATAAGGTATTTGCACCGCTTGAGGGTCTCAACAGCCGCAGCAGCGACGCCAGTACAGCCCGCCGTACTAGGAACATGAAATGGAGCCAGGGTATCGACACAGGTTGCGTCCTACACCAGAGGCCTACCCACCTTCCAAGGCAACAACGTCATGCCGTCTGGTCTCTTCCCATCGTCACGTACCAAGCCTTAAGGTTCTAATGCCGCTGGTACGTCGGCGGTGACAAGGGCTCGACAAATAATATCGTTATCAGTATTTAATTACATTGTCAAACTGAAAATTGAAACTCTAAATTACTAAATGCGTCGACTCCTAAATTCTGGGCTACAAGGACGTCTGCTTAAAGTAAGTTAGCGCACAATCTGTGTGATGGTATCCAAAAACCGTAATTTCTTGCGTCCTTTTCTTCGGTAGGGTCATATTCATAAGTAAGATGGGCTTAGCAGGGCGTTGTACAGCCGCCAGCATATCAGGCTACTACAATCTGTATAGGTTTCAATGTTATCGCTGAAGCATTAAGGTTCAAGGTTCATTGGGAAAATTTTACAGTTTCGGGTAGCTTGACCTGCTGGCGTCTGTACCTAGAGCGTCGGTTTTACCGAAATAACTACCTAAACAGAACGGCAAACACAGCTAATTGTGCTATTGCCTCCGGCCGTTATAACGTAACACACCGGCAGATCGACGACCTGATGAAGGCCACTTTTATTTATATTACTAATATCATTTATTTGCACGCTCTATTTCTTTTGGGGTCAGCACACCTCAAGTTATCGCCGAATTAGAAGGAAGTTATTTAAGACTAGCTGCGCCCCGCGGTTTCACCCGAATAAGTTTCGATCCCGTAGGAATATCGGGATAAAATGTATTAATCCTGGTTATAAACCATCTGTGTGCCAAATTTCAACCAAATCCATTCAGTAGTTTTTGCGTGAAAGAGTAACAAACATCCATCCATCCATCCATCCATCCATCCATCTATATATCCATCCATACAAACTTTCACGTTTATAATGTTACTCGCATAGTAGGAAGTAGGACTATGCAATCGGAAAAACAATCACGTATTTTATTTGATTGAAGAAATATTTTTGTAGCCCTTGACTGTGGGCTGTGATTGACACAACGAACAAATATGGCTCCGTTGCTTAAACATAGGTAGTCAGGGAAATTGTTTGTTCAGCAATTTGACACCGCGCGTACGTCAATTTGCCGTGATAAAGTCATTTTATACAACTGTCAAAGAATGACAGTTGTGATTTGAATATACGGACAATAATTTATGCTGGTAGATCTAAGTATTAACAGCCGCACGGGTCAATAGGTCAGGTTAAGCTACGCTTGCCGCGGTTGGTCCGTGGATGGGTGACCATCTTTATATATCAAGACTCTCCGTGCCTCGGAAAGCTCGTTAAGCTGTTGGTCCGGGCTGTCATTCGTGGATCTTTGACAGTCGTTACTGGTCGTCAGAAGCCCGAAAGCCTGACAACCAGTCTTAATAAGGGGTATCGTATTACCTAGTAATTGGGTTGTGGAGGTCAGATAGGGTGACTACCGAGATGACGACTAATAGAGAAGTATGGAAGAAAAAGACATGTTGCGCCGACCCCAAATAAATTGGGATAAGGGCAGGAGAATGATGAGGTCAGATAGGCAGTCGCTCCATGTAAAATACTGGTATTCAGCTGCATCCGGTTAGACTGGAAGCCGACCCCAACGTAGTTGGGAAAAGGCTAGGCAGATGATGAGTTAATTTGCTTAACAATAAATATCCCTGACTTGACATTATTGACGCTGCTTGTAGTCTGTGTTTAAAGTTCAATAATTATGTATATTTAAATCTAACCTTTTCAAACGGATTGGTGATTGCAAAACTTTGATGCGGGACTTCCCTCCCTCTTAACAAATCCTGACATTTTTCTGCATCCATACTAATACCCACTATAAATGCGAAAGTAACTTTGTCTATCTATCCGTTTGTCTGTCTGTCACCTCTCTACGAACACATTCCGATGAAATTTGGCACGCAGGTAGACCATGACCTAGGATACTTTTTGTCCGTACTTTTCCGTGCAATTATTTCCGAAATCCACGCGAGCGAAGGCAAAAGCTTTTAGAACATAATGTTAAGTCATACAGTGTTTACAAAAAGTAAAAAAATAATTCGTTCAGTCAAGGAATGGCCCAAAAGGGGGTGTGATTCCTTCAGAAACTTGTTCAGGATGCTTAGAGAGTGAACATACTAAAAGTCCTGACGTTTAGGAGGTGAGCCGGAATTGTGGGGCAAGTTCTTACTTTTGGGTTTTTCGTGTATACTATCTCAAAAATGGTGCGTCGTAGGTAAAAAAAATGTTGTACCCAATTAATAAAAGCTTATAAAATGTTTCTGATGGAATTGCTGAGGTCCCTGCTCACACACTGTACAACTAATTAATAGCTTCTCTTGGGATAAAACGTTAGGTTTATTAATACAGTAATTTATGTCGCAGGCAAATTGTATGACTTTTTTACGTTTTACAAACATCATATAATTTGCCTGCGACATTTACACTATCAAAGTGAAATTATTTATTTCAAATAAAAACATAATAAATTAATTGATTCTAATCGCACCTTTCAAAAGGTAGTTTCGTATGGAGAAGAATGGACAAGAAACTCCACCGTTACTCTTTTAAAAAAAGTTTTCGGATATTTTGGATATAATATTAATTATATGTAATTATTATAAATTAATTATGTATTTTATTATTTTTGACCTATACTAAAAATACTGTATTACAATAGGTAAAAAGAATTAAAAATAAAGGAAGAAGAAGTTAAGAAAGAACAAGAAAAAGAAGAAAGGAAAGAAAGAAAAGAAAAGGAGGGAAGGAATAAGTTTTAGAGAAAAAAAAAATGACAGGTATATACACTATACCTGTCATATATGATGTATGAAAAGCCTAGCTTTGATAATAATAATGTGTTAAAAAAAAACCGATACAACAGGGCGACGGATGTCTCATTTCGCAAATGGATTCTTCATAGATATTTGAGTGTTGGCAATGCGTATGATATGTCAAGAGGTGCTGATCGCCTTGACCAAAGACGGTTGCTTAACAGCCGCGCGTGCCGCAGCGCCCCTATGCCTTTCTCACCTCTAGTTATTTGGTATGGTAGCTTGTTATTACCCGACAGCAATAACGCTTTAGAGTAATAATTTTATGAAGGGTTATTTCGTATCGCACAGCCTACTATGGCACAGGGAACCCCGAACAGAATGGGTGGGAACAACTGTCTGGTCTATTTCGCAAATAATCATGAAAGCTGTGTACTTATCACTCTCTCAATTCTCGTAATCTTAAGAACGTTCACAGTCTGGATCTCATTCTCAATCTGTCACACATACCTCTAATTTCCATACATTTTTGACATTGATTGTCGCTGAGATATGAATGCGACTAGCTTGAAAATACGTAAGAAATTTTGAATTTCACGGGCTACATCGAAGAAATTACCTATTAAAAGTCCAGTAGAGTTTGACATATGTTCTCAACTCCAAATTCTGTGTAAAGTGAGGACGGCATTTTCAAGATTTTTTTTTTGCTAAATCGAGTATTAGACTTTCAATCAATGTATAGTAGACAATACTTTCCAAAAAATTCACCAGCATGGACTTTACTATACATTGTTAGCGTTTCTGAGATCCAATGAAATGGATTAATTTTTATAGTGAAAAAAGTGCGTTGATGTCTTTTTAACTACAGACTGATCAATGAAAATAATTATAAATAGTTAACGCAATATTTTATAATTACACCGAATAAAAAAACGATATATAGTAAGTATATTTAAAATAATTACTAGCATTATCATGAAGGCTTATGGAAAAGACTAGCTGCTGCCCGCGGTTTCACCCGCGTGGATGTCGGAAATTATTCCAGGGGAATGTGCTACCGGGTCAAAAAGCCACCCGTGTTCCTTCAGTTGCCTATGCCAAACCTATGTTACTCCTTAAGTATAACAACAGATATCTGCCAGTGTCCCCTCAAAATCGGTCCAGCCGTTTCGGAGATTAGCCCGAACAAACAGACAGCCATACAAAAGTTTTAGAAGTTGTTTTTTTTGTTATAAGTACCGTATATACTTTATACCTATATGCATTTAGTGAAAAGCTGTTATTTTGACCTTACAAACAGAAGGCCAATTCTCGTAATTTAAAACGTTCAAAATCTAGTCGCAGGCAGAAATTAAAGGGATTTTTTGACAGATTGACACTGAGATCAGAAGGCCAATTCTCGTAATTTAAAACGTTCAAAATCTAGTCGCATTCTCATCTCGGCTACAAAGAAACGTCAGAAACTTGTCAAAATGTAGGGAAATTAGAGGTATTTTGGACAGATTGAGACTGAGATCAGACTGTGAACGTTCTTAAAATTACGAGAATTGCCCCTCAGATTGTGAACGTTCTTAAAATTACGAGAATTGTCCTCTGATATTATACAGGGTTATTGGTAAAACACTAACAACCTTGCAGGACTGGATTACCTACATCATAAAAAAACAACTTTTGTTCTGTGACTATTTACAAAACAATACATTTACCAAAAACAAACCTTTAAGATTTCGTTGTTCTATCTAAACCCCCCCCCCTCCCCTCCGGTGAATTTGTACTAGACACGGCAGTTTGTTTACCTAAATAGCGTTTTCTTTTGCTTCGCGTAGAGTTCGTAACAGAAAAACAAATATTTCAATTCGTTGAGTTGATTTTTTTTTTTTTTATGAAAGTCTGACGAATTCAAATCTGATGAATTAATAAAAGTCATAAAACTAAAGTTTTTGTTTATGATGTTAGTAATATAGTCCTGAGAGGTTGTTAATGTATTACCAATAACCCTGTAGATATAGGTATGTGCTAAAATCCGTATGATTGTCGAGAATCGAATAATTAAAAAAATAACGATCTAATCGATTGAGTTGCAATTACTTTGGCACGTTAAGGTTTTAAATAAAGTGTTGTTATTAAATGATTCAATCACTGTGCAGTAATGAAGTAATGCCACATGATTATAAAATGGTGGATTCATTATTTATAATTGATATTATCAAGCATTTTCTTAAACTGTCTGCCTAGTGGCCGGTTGGTATAGTGGTCGCAAGCGCTGTGCGGTCTTGAGTTCGATTCCTGGGTCGGGCAAAGTGTTATCGGGTTTTTCATCTTGAATTTCTCAGTCTGGTGTCTGGATTTGTGCCCGGTTGATGGCAATAGGCTCGCCCTCTGTTACAAGGGACTTAAACATAACTGACGAAAGGATTAGGTGCACCTCTGCTTAATCCTTTGGGTAATACAGACAGACGTGATGTTATGTTATGTGGTTCTAAAAATATTTATGGCAAAAATGGGGAGCCCTGGGTTTACTTAAAGGTATAAAATATATATTCTACATGTTGTGTTCACTACTTTCGTTTATCATTTACACGTAAAACCAGTTGTAAAGTCTAGTTGTATAGAACTTTTAGAAAACTTTTCAATAAGGTGAACAAAATATGTAGTTATCAAAATAACTACGTCAATACATATATGATATAGTATTTTTATCTCACGAAGCAACGCGCGCTTTACTTGGGGTTACCAAGTGTACAAACACGCTGTGAATGTGTGTGTAAGCGCAGAATCTATTTAGTTTTCACTTCTTTGACATTTTCAGTGCTAGATAAGGTATGTTACGTTTCCACGATATTATGTAAATTGAATTATTTGGCAATATGCAACTTCATATTGAGAAACAATTTGTCTCTTCAAAAAATTATGTTTCTATAAACATAATTTTTTAAGTGTAATTTATTTATATACTTACTTACTTATACTTACTTATTTATTTATATACTTTGTTGTACATCAGAAAATACATAACAAAAAAAAAAACAATGAACACTACAAAACATACGAGTACAATGGGCGGCCTTATCGCGTTCTGCGATTATCTTCTTGTCGGCCAAAATCCTTTTAAAAACACCATAAAGGATCGTAAAGGTGTTAAACTTTCTTCCGGCTAACCTTTCCTCTTGCAGCTCTTCCGATGTATTGTCAACTTTGACTTATAAGGGTGTCGATATGCGGACACAGAGTTAAAGGTTAAAAGTTGATTTATAACTTAAAGGTAGCGCGGTAACCTTTAAGTTATAAATCAACTTTTAACGTTTAACTCTGTTAGAAAACAGTACTACAGCGGTAGCACTGTTTTCTTAATTGGAACCCATGAATATAAATCTTTTTTCTGTTTCTTTTTGTTGCTCGGTGGAACTCCTCTTGGACTTCCTCCATCATGGGGGTGACAGAGGGGTATGCCGGACTCTTACCGGCTAAAACCACCGCGGTATTCCACCTCTGCCTATAGCCGGGCAAGCATTCACCGCTCAATTAATATAAAGCTGGGTATCCACTATGTTTGCGCACCAATTTATTATGCTCTGCGCATTTCCAAAATCAGAGGTAAAATAACGCGAAAATGCGAATGGACTGTAGTATTGTAATTCATGCCAATACGAGAGAAACAAAAGAACTATGTAGGTAGGTAATCAAAATAAGAATAGATTTGCCTCTCAACATTTAAGCTGTCTGTGACTTCAGTTGAGTTGCAATATGTAAGAATTATTTTATCGAATGTGGTTGCTCATTCATGTAATGACAGTCCACTTCGGGTCAAGGCCAGATAGATTCTTATTTTAATCGTATTATTCTTGGTACAATATTTTTCTTGTATATGATGTTTGAGAGCAGAGGTGGCCCAGTGGTAACGGCCGCGACTTATGAGTTGTAGGTCATAGGTTCGAACCCCGACAGGCGCTTTACTTTGTGTAAATTATTTCATCACCACTGCACTCAAAACGGTGAAGGAAAACATCGTGAGGAAACCGGCATGTCCTAGCACCAAAAATTCGAAGACATGTGACATTTACCAACCCGCACTGGTCCCGCGTGGTGGATTACGGGTCCACTCCCTCTCACCGAGAGGAGGCCTGTGTCCCAGCAGTGGGAACATTGTAGGCAGTTTATGTATATGATGTTTGACTGACTGCCTCATTGTTGGTGGTCGCAAACACTACTGCTGAGCATGGGGTCCTGGGTTTCATTCGCAGGTCGGGCAGTGTTATTGGGTTTTGCTGTCAGGAATTTCTTAGTAGCAGCCCGGACGGAGTCTGGATTTGTGTCCGGTTGCTGGCCATAGACCCGAGTCTATGGTATGTTTAAGTGCCATGTATTAAATGGGGTGATCCCTATTACATGAGACTTAAACATAACTGTAAAATATGGGTGTACTATAGGTACACCTCTGCCTAACCCCTCGGCGATTACATGCGTGATGTTATGTTATAATATTGGTTTCTCAACACTGCACAACGGTTCAAACAAACCCCTATAGAAAAAATGACGTTTAGTTCTTCCCGAATTTGAAAATTTTCCGGGAAAGTTTTCCAATTTTTCATTCCATAAAAACCTAATTCGGAATATTACGAACATTTTAAAACAAAAAATTACCAAATCTGTCCAGTCGTTCGCAACTGATGCGCTGACCAAAAAAAAACCAGCATTTCATTTTTATTTATATAATAGGTAGTATAATTAATGCAGCGCTCAATGTTAGTGTAAGGGAATTTGTGATGAAAAAGTACAAACCCCAGAATTGTCTGATACCCAAAAATGTCGATAAAAAATCTAACTGGAATTAATTCGGGACGATTCAATCAACTCAGCCTATCGCAGTCCACTGCTGGATACAGGCCTCTCCCATGCTGCGCCACAACCCTGTCCTCCACCTTCCTCATTCAGTCTGTCCTAGCCACCTTCCGGACGATTGCAAAGAAAATAATCACAAGTATATTGAGCCATCGAATCAATGTTGTTGCAACATTAATATGATGTTTAAATGATGCACAAATAACCTTTCGAAATGGCAGCACTTTAAATAATAATAGATAACGCATTTATTTTTGTTTACGTTGCAACACCGCTGTTCATTCAATGTTTTCGTTTACACGCTTCGTAATTTCGATTATTTTAAATGTTACCACATCAGCATTTGTGAACGTGTTACGAAAATGTACGTGTAATGTTATTTTAATTCATGAATTTTTCTGTTTGTTTTGTTCTACATTATTTTGAGAGGTTAACAATCCAATGAAAACATACCGAAGTCAGTCTCCGACTATTTAAAGAAGTGTCCGGCAGTTAGCTGGCTGCTAAAGAAGACTACAGTCGGCGAGAGTCTTGAGTCGTTTCTCTCATTTTTTTAACTTTCTGCACAACAGATATGTTTAAAAATAAGTTTTGGCAATAACCATAGAGTAGTAACAAGTAATAAAAGTGTCAATTTTTTTGTTGCACCAAGTATACATGTGCAAATTTGCGCCCACTACGCTAAAACCTGGCCAAGTTACGTGCCGGCGACTGTACATGAATGTCATTTTTTTTTTAAACCTATTAGGTAGAATTGTTCGCAAGTATCATAATATGTCAGCTATTGGTTGACCTAATAACTATATACAATCAGTTATTTCAGGTGAAATCAGAAAGCCGATTCCCGAAATTATTTTTTTTTTAAATCTAGTCGCAATCTCATCTCAGCGACAATCAATGTCAAAAACGAAGGGAAATTAAAGGTATCTTTGATATTGAGATTGAGATCATTTGTGGATGTTCTTAAAATTACGAGAATTAACACAGGATTACACAGGAACAGTGATATTCTTCCTATAAAAAGGTCGTCGGTTAAAGATATTACCCTCCTTTTGGGGTAATAAACGTCTAAATCCAATCAATCAAAACTGGAGCGTGTTATTCAGATCGAGTTTACAATGGCGGAAGGTCTGCTAATGTAATCACGTGTGCAAACGGATGGCTGCGCGTACGCATCCAGGATAGCGAGCGTGCCCGAGTTTCCCCGAAGTGGTGCAACGACGGAACTCGGTTATCATGCTGTGTTGTTATCGATTATTACCAAACTCAGTAGGTAAACAAAAGTTATTAATTGTGAAAGAAAAAACAAATATTACGTACTACTAGCTGTTGTCCGCTACTTCGTTTGCGATCCAAGATGAAAAGTAGTCTATGTCCTACTACAGGCCATGGTCTATCCATGTGCCAGTTTTTATACAAATCCGTTTAGCCGTTTTAGCGTGAAAGCGTAGCAAACAAACAAACTACTTTAACATTTATAATATTAGTTAGGATTCGGATTTGTTTTTTCTTTAATGTGATATTAGTAATTTTTGTTTACCTGCTGAGTTTGGTGCATTCTACTACTGAGAATAGATTTCCCATTCTCCAAAAATCTACTGCATTAGACAGCTATTTAGAGTAAAGGCGTCTTTAGTTCTGGGGCCTATTCAATAAAACCGACAGATGACAAGCGATAATCTGACAATCCAACAATTTTGTAAGTTTTTTTTCATAGTTTTCTGCTTTATTCAACAGCACTTGTCGTAATAATGCAGAGCAGTGGTGGCCCAGCGGTAACAGCCGCGACTAACGATTACTAGGTCGTAGGTTCGAACCCAGGCAGGCGCTTTGCTTTGTGTAAATTATTTCATCACCACTGCTCTTAAAACGGTGAAGGAAAAAAATCTAAAACATGTGACATCCACCAACCCGCACTGGGTAAGCTACATGTACCGACCTAATAGTGTCTATTAAGATTTCTATACAGGCCTCCTTGTTCTTCAAAAAAGTACCAAAACGATAACCAGGCGAGCAAAAAATTTCGTATTTTTTTTTGGAAATCCTGTCGCTAAAGAAAAAAGGAAAAAAAATAATAATAAGGTTCATATTCGATACAACCATACTTTTACAAGGAAGCTTACAGCGACGGTGACAATTATGAATGATAAACATGAGATGGCCAAAGGACAAGTATATAGTTCAGAATAGGGCTGATGCACGTTCACATGTCCTTAGCGTCGTGCGTGGTGGTGGATTGATCGCCGCTTGCCAGTGCCGGCCGATACAGCGACCCGGCTGGCCGATTCTACGGCTCCTCAATCGGTTTCCACATCTGTGAGAATTGAGACATAATTCTACGTATATTGTGCAAGCTCTATCGAAATGTTGCCTACCACAGTACTCTTGTTTGTGCTGCATTTCGTCGCCGCTGATATTCGTAAGTTCTTTTGAATTGATTTTTTGGAAAATTGGAAGTTGGAGTATCCATTTAAAAGTTTTATTTAGTAAGCAGTAATTTGTCAAATAATCTTTGACATCGATAAAAACATTTGGTCAAAGTATCGCAAAAAAAAATGCATTTGGAAAATTTAATTAACAAGAATATTATCAAGAAAGGTACATTGTTATTAAAATAGGTTCATTACGATCTTTTACAAAGCATTTTGCTTAATTGGCCTAGATTATTTACACTGTAACAAGTTATCCAACATATTGGAATTTCGATTGCAAAACAATTCCAATCACGTATTTATTTTCCCATTTCTACTTTCGCAATCAAAACACTATCTTCATCATTTACAATGAAAATTTACGCAAAAACAAGTCGTTTTAATAGTACAGTAAAAAGTGCGTTGGTATCTCGTAAAGTCGCAGGTAAGCGTAGATCGAGTCCGCTCGCGTTGGGACATTATTGCAGAACGCGGTTGCGCTAAACAACTATTATATACCTCTGACATAGATGCTGCTCGGGTAAAAACAACTTACGAATGATTTAGTTCAGAATCACTTGATTTTCCTACGTGTTATTACGGCATGTTATGATTAGCACGTATTTTTAATAGGTTTTCGCAATTCCATTACGTTTAAACCTACATAGATTGCAGTCTATTGCGACCGAACACTGCTTTATGTCTCTCAAAGCTTTTGGGTGTAGTTTATCAACTTATTATTTCTTATTCTCTTGACACAATCTTTTTAAAAGCCCAAAGTATCCTTTGAAATCGCTATTTTCTATCATCTTTCTCTAATATTTTGTCAACGTAATGAACTACATCTTGTACGTTACAAAAATATATTTTGTTAGTTCTGCGATTAGATGTAAAATACTGGTATTCAGCTGCATCCGGTTAGTCTGGAAGCCGACCCCAACATAGTTGGGAAAAAGGCTAGTCAGATGATAATTAGATCTGCCATTAGAAATCAGAATACTCAAGTGTGCTTATTAATAACTTAATTACCTAATAGGCACTTTTTGCATGGAACATTCTGTATCTGGAGAAGGGCGTTGTTAGCTGCGCTACAGTTTATATTTTTGCAGTTATCATCGTTTTACTTATTGTATTTTTGTCTTGTGTTATTGTTCCAAAATAAATTTTGTATTATTTATTATTATTTGTGTGGCCTACTGTTTTGGCAGCGGCCAATAGCGGTCATATACATAAATAGCTACATGCGTAATTCTATGGGTTCCCGATAATACTAGTATAGATAACATTGTTTTCAATTGTGACAGGAACTCCACCTGCTTATCACAATAGATAGATGTCACTTTCCAAGTTAAGACTTCATATGTCAGTGCTCTCGTATTTGGTTAGAACTACATCATCATCATCATCTGCCTAGCCTTTTCTCAACTACGTTGGGGTCGGCTTCCAGTCTAACCGGACGCAGCTGAATACCAGCATTTTACATGGAGCGATTGCCGATCTGACCTCCGCAACCCAGTTACTGGGTTAGAACTACATATAACAAGCAAACTGAAATGACAGTGGGCTGGCCATGTTTGTCGTAGGACCAATGTACGATGAAGCAGACGAGTCCTGGAATGGAGACCGCGTATCGGCAAGCATAGCGTGGGACGCCCCCCAGCTAGATGGACCGACGACCTTAAGAAAGTGGCTGGGACGGACTGGATACGGGTGGCGGAGGACTGTGTGTTGTAGCGCATCCTGGGAGAGGCCTATGTTTAGCAGTGGACTGCGATAGGCTGAGTTCGTTGATTGATAACAAGATAAGCCAGTCAAAAGGTTCTAGACAAAGTGACATTCTATCAGCGATAACGATGATGGAAAACTTTAAAAATGTAGGGGGGACATAAGCTACCGAAAAGCTTATGTCAATCATGTTTGAAAGCGATTGTCACTTGTCCAGGCCCTCAGGACTGACAGGCTAGAATGTGCCTGACGTAGGTTTTTCAATATCTGCACTTAATCATCATCATTGGCAGTCCTGTTCTACCCACTGTTGAGAGGCTTCCTTACCTTTGTGCTACGCTGCACTGGGAGCTTACCACCAGCTCGTATAGCAGGGCAGAAGTTGAACTGTACTGCTTTTTTGTACTTCTGCCCTGCTATAAGAGCTGGTGGTAAGCCTGGTCTGTGCGAGTCTCAGC
This sequence comes from Apamea monoglypha, assembly GCA_911387795.2. Lineage (NCBI taxonomy): Eukaryota > Metazoa > Arthropoda > Insecta > Lepidoptera > Noctuidae > Apamea > Apamea monoglypha. The sequence continues at coordinate 14,926,290 of OU426916.1, forward strand.
CAGGTGCTCCCTGCGATCTTCTGTAGGTCGTCCACCTTGTTCTGTTTATCTGCCCTTATATATTCTCTAAACTTTTAATTTTTAAATATTTTTTGCGAAACATATCGAAGTATGTATATGTTGTTTTGTAAAACCACGCATGTGACCAGTTTCGGAAACCGCAATTTCTTAATATTTGTGATGACACGCATGATATTGGTTGGGTCATTGTAACTGAGAAATATGTTTTTGTTTTGCATAATTTGGTAACAATTTTGAGCACTATTCCTGTCTTCACCTTATGGTATTATTGCTTTGAGGGCAATTTAGCTAAGAGGTCAATTTATAAGTAGTATTTACTTGACAACTTTTTTGCTATCAGTGTAGGTCTTATGTTCTTGACTTCAAAACATTAAGATGCCATTAACACACATACATCACATATAATATAGGTCATAGGTGTGCAGGTCCTGGGTTCGATTCCTGGCTCGGGCAATGTGTCATTGGGTTTTTCCATGTGGTTTTTTTCAGTAGCAGCCCGGAGGCTGGTTTGTGCTCGATTGATGGCAATAGGCTTGTCCCGCGAAATACTCAAATACTCAAATGTACAGGGTGTACGATTACATAAAATGCTGTTGAAATTGGTATTCTTTATTTAGTAGCCTTTAGTTCTCAAAGGTGTTTTGAGGTATCAAGAGACACCAGCAAGATTATTTCCGACTCTTACTATATTTTTGATGAATATATTTTTTTGCAATACAATTTACAGACAGCTGTACCTAAATGTCAGCTTATTGATGTCGTAAGGTCATATAGTCAGTAAATTGTAATATTATTCAGCTGTCTAAGACTTAGTTCTAAACAAGAAACTACAAAAGAAATATTATTGAAAACACACAAAACATCCTACTTAAATTAACTTACAAGAGCTAGTGTGACAAACTTGATTGACACTACCGACTTTTTGAGTACTTACTGCACTTCAGTACATTCGTAGATATTCCACTGCTGGACATGGACCTCTCCCAGGATGCGCCAAACACCCAGTCCTCCGCCTTCTGCATTCAGTCTGTCTCAGAAAGGGTAAGGCAGTGGTGTACCCATAGTATAGCCATATTTCACCAGTTATGTTTAAGTCCCATTTAATAAGTGCGAGCCTATTGCTATCAACCGAGCACCAATCCAGACTCCGGGCTGCTAGGGTGAAATTCCTGATGGAAAAACTCAATAACACCTTGCTTGACCTGGGGATCGAACCCAGGATCTCATACTCAGCAGTAGCATGTAGTCGTGATTAGTAGGCTATATTTATAACCATACTGCAAGCATCATCCTACTAATATTATAAACGTGAAAGTTTGTATGATGGATGGATGTTTGTTACTCTTTCACGCAAAAACTACTGAACGGATTTGGATGAAATTTGGTACACAGATGGTTTATAACTAGGAATAACACATATGATACTTTTTATCCCGATATTCCTACGCGATCGAAACTTATGCAGGTGAAACCGCGGGGCGCAGCTAGTACTAAAATATATTTTTATTCAGAGTCGTAATCGAATAACTTATCTTACGCGGTCTACTGCGTAAAATTACCCCCACATAAAATTTCCGCATTCCTCACCCAATAAACACATCGTCATTAAAAAGAAAGACCAAATAACTCACAGCGAAAAGCAAAACGACTGCAGTACATTAGAATGCGCGTGCGCTGATTTCGGAGCCGCGCGGTGTTTAGTTGTTTACGAGGAGCGATGTAACTCGGTGGTGACATAACTCAAACACGTGTATATTATAACCTGTTTAGAATCAGCGAAAGCGGGGATTCAGACTATTATAATTTGCTAAGAAATTTCAATTTAGCATCAATTACGTATTATGGAGCAGCGGTGGCCCAGTGGTAACGGTATGGTAGTGGCCTAGTTGTAGGTTGTAGATTCGAACCTAGTCAGGCGCTTCACTTTGTGTACATTTCATCACCACTACTCTCAAATCGGTGAAGGAAAACAACGTGAGGATACCGACTTGTCCTAAAACCCAAAATTCGAAGACATGTGACATCTACTAAACCGCACTGGACCCGCGTGCTGGAATACGGCGGGTAGAGATGCGACGGGGTGGGGCGGGGCGACAAGAAATTTCACTCGGACGAAGTCCCGGGCAGAAGCTACTGAATAGAATAAAGCATTAGCAAGTGTGATATGGGCCTTGCCGCTTGGAAGAATCTCCTATGACGATATGATCTACAGCTATAAAACATGTAATAAATACAGAGAATAACCAAATTAAAAGCGACAAAAGGAACGTAATATCACACCTGTAATTCCAGAAGGGTTAGACTAAGTTGTACAGACGCCAGTTATTTTTAAGTCCAATGTAATACGGGCTAACCTATTGCCATGAACCGGGCACGACTCCAGAATCCGGGCTGCTACTGAGAAATTCCTTATAGGAAAATCCAATAACACTTTGCCTGACCTCGGAATCGGAACCAGGACCTCACGCTCAGCAGTAGCGCTTGTGACTACTAATCCAACGAGGCGGTCGATAAAGTCCTCCAGACCGAATTTCGACCATGGCGGCCAATCTCAGTTGAGACTAGCCATCGGCGTGGAAGATATTATAGTGCACAAGACACAGGTGCACTCTCTCTTTTCTCACTCTCATTGAACGATGGGACGGCTATTCGACACGACCGGAGAAAGATCAGGCGCAGAACCAACGCCTTAACGTGCTTTTCGAGGCAAGTGGGTATCACACCGCCGACTTCAAACCCGATACAAGTCAGCGACAGAAAATATGTAGTAATGGAAATTATTTAAAACTAAACACAGTTTCATACAAAAACTATTTGGTGTAATATGTTGTTGCAACCTTTACTTAGATATATTGGCAACATGGCAATTCGATACTATTGCATATTCAAGTAATTTTATCTCAACTTTAGACAAACATACCTGTTAGTGTTTTGATTGCATTTCATTCCATCTTATGCATATTCTACGTGTTTATGAAATGGCTGACCTTACAAGTTACTATAATAATAATGTTTTTGTTTGTTGCAGCATCGTATATAAAAGTATGTCAGCGGAACGACCCCCAAGTTGACAAATGTATCATGAACTCAGTGGATTTGTTACGGCCTAAGATGATAGAGGTAAGTTCATACTTCTCATAATAACATAAATATACGTCATCCCTGAATGAAGATGTTCCTGTTACCCACATTACCCACAACGCACACACACACACCCACACGGCACAGTTCGGTGTACCCACATTTCGACAGTAATGTGTAATGTCCCGTATAGTTCCCATAATGTATGTGTATTCACGTTTAGTGTGATTACCCCAGTGTTATATATATGGGGACCTAACCTTTCATATTCCTCGTTAAAACTAGTCCTTACCGTAGGTAACTTCGTTCTAACCAACCATAGTTTACACATAAGATTTAGTAAGAAGTAGTATAAGAGCTAGAAGATACTGCAGACAAATATACAAACGTTCTAATCGATTTCAGTTGTTTACCATAACAATTGATTGGATAGTTAGAAAAACGTATGTTATTTCTCTACTTTTTTTAATAAATTGCTATTAACGTTAAAATACGAATAATATTTGATTAAAATTACTTATTGACCTAATTCTCTATACAGTGTGTAAATTATACTTATTACTTACATACGTTTTTGGTGTCTTACGTTAACAAAACTTAAGAAGCACCGTCACCAGTCTAGCGTTTGTTGTCTGTATCAAAAGTGAGTATTGCAGTGTCTTCATCGTCCGCAGTGGGATCGTCAGTTGCGGGATCGTCTTCCCCCTGTTTAGTGTCCGGTTTGGGCCCTGGTTGGTCATCTGGCTTAGGGCTAGGGTTGGCTTCTGATTCAGGCTTTGGTTGACTTTCTTCTTTCTCGTCAGTTGCGGGATCGTCTTTCTCTTGTTTAGTGTCCGGTTTGGGCTCTGGTTTGTTATCTGGCTTAGGGCTAGGGTTGGCTTCTGATTCAGGCTTTGGCTGACTTTCTTCTTTCTCGTCAGTTGCGGGATCGTCTTTCCCTTGTTTAGTGTCCGGTTTGGGCTCTGGTTTGTTATCTGGCTTAGGGCTAGTTTTGTCTTCTGGTTTATGGTTTGGTTCACTTTCTTCTTTCTCGTCAGTTGCGGGATCGTCTTTCCCTTGTTTAGTGTCCGGTTTGGGCTCTGGTTGGTCATCTGGCTTAGGGCTAGGGTTGGCTTCTGATTCAGGCTTTGGCTGACTTTCTTTTTTCTCGTCAGTTGCGGGATCGTCTTTCTCTTGTTTAGTGTCCGGTTTGGGCCCTGGTTGGTCATCTGGCTTAGGGCTTGGGTTGGCTTCTGATTCAGGCTTTGGCTGACTTTCTTCTTTCTCGTCAGTTGCGGGATCGTCTTTCTCTTGTTTAGTGTCCGGTTTGGGCCCTGGTTGGTCATCTGGCTTAGGGCTAGGGTTGGCTTCTGATTCAGGCTTTGGTTGACTTTCTTCTTTGTCGTCAGTTGCGGGATCGTCTTTCCCTTGTTTAGTGTCCGGTTTGGGCTCTGGTTTGTTATCTGGCTTAGGGCTAGTTTTGTCTTCTGGTTTAGGCTTTGGTTCACTTTCTTCTTTCTCGTCAGTTGCGGGATCGTCTTTCCCTTGTTTAGTGTCCGGTTTGGGCTCTGGTTTGTTATCTGGCTTAGGGCTAGTTTTGTCTTCTGGTTTATGCTTTGGTTCACTTTCTTCTTTCTCGTCAGTTGCGTTTGGTTTTTCAATGTCAATTATTATGTTTGCCCAGCTAGATTTGGAGGCAGTTGGAGTTGATATTTTAACTGCAGCTGGTTGAAGTCCAGTATTACATCTTAGTGTACAACATTTCTGCTGTGTGGTTGAACGTTGGATATTGGCATTAAAGTATGGGTACGGCATTGGAAAGTTAAAAGGATAATTTCGAGGAGTATTTAACTTCCTGAATTGTATTGTTGTTGGTCTTCGGTTATTGCGTAATTGCAATCCTGCAGTTTGTGATAAATCGCACTGTAACAATAGATAAAAAATTCTGTATGTCCAAAAATACTTCACTATACCAGGGATTTGAATGTCTCATATAATTAATTATGACATTGAAAGGGACAGTGTAAATTTTCACTGTACAATTATCGCTTACAGGTGTCATTTACAAGCGTAAATGACACCTGTAAGCGCTAATTGTACATTATTTACCTAGATATTAGACTGAATAATAAATAAATAAATAAGATTGTATTTTGTTATTTAAATAATACATCAGACAAAAGTGAAAACAACACAATTTTAACCGTCAAAAATAATTTGTGAAAAATGGTTGAATGTAAATATCATATACAATAAAAAGGTTGACTACCGAGATGATGCAGTTATCATCTCGGTAGTCATCCCTATTATTGTATTACTGTAGAGAAATATGCAAGAAGAAGCTATGTTGCGCCGATCCCAAATAAATTGGGGTAGGGGCAAGAAAATTATGAAGAGTTGAGTATTAAAAAAACTACAAATCTTTAAATATTCGATAAAATATTAATGATTTATTACTTACTTGTAATGTTGCTATAAAGGTCACCAGCACAATAACTTGACACCACCCCATATTGGACAATTGAAAGGCTCACATATTCAAACAAGCTTATATACCTACGGAACAAAACTGATAACTTAAATTGACGCATTTGTCACAAACTTTGGTCATTGTAGGTGTCAAATCGGAAGCTAAAGGCACGTAGGAATCGCTTTGTTTTACTTAAAAACAGATAACAATGTCAGGTGTTTAATAAATACTTCACGAGACTCGTCTTATTGTGTGTAGTAGCGTCATTCGGTCGAATTCTTTATTCCGATAGTGCTGTAAATACGGCAAAATTGCTCTAGTTTTAGATCCATTTTCACGAGGCGAAACTTAGGTGTGGTGGCTGTTGATGACACGTTGGAACAAATGTACGTGCTCTGTCTGCAGAAGATGGGTTTTCATTCGCTTGACATGCATAATATAAAATCACTAGCTGTTGCTTGCGACTTTGTCTGCCTGTATCTAATGATACTAATTTATATTTTACCTTTTAATACAAACATATATTTTTAATTAAGTTGATGATTTAAAAAGTTTTAATAGTAATTTATAAATTGATCTAAGTAAGTGTAATAATAGTGATATAAATACACAGTCTGGCCATAAATACTGTTACAATTAAAAATAAGAAAGGTATTACATTTGAATTTGGAATCTGTCATTTTTATACGATTGTTCATTGAGTTTTCTAATTTTGGCGCCAATATATTGTACAATATTTTGCGACATTAAAATGGAGTGGGGTGATAAAGAGAACCGAATCGCTGTGATTGCATTACACAAAGTTGGTATGGAGCCAAATGCAATTTTTAAAACTCTCCATACGCTTGGTATTAGTCAAATGTTTGTGTACCGGGCTATTAATAGGTAATACAATGAGACCTCCTCTGTTTGTGACAGAAAAAGATCTGGCCGTCCACGTAGTGTTCGTACGAAAAAGGTGGTCAAAGCAGTAAGGGAAATAATTCGAAGAAATCCTGTCCGAAAGCAAAAGATTTTATCTCGGGAGATGAAGATAGCACCCAGAACCATGTCGCGTATTTTAAAAGATGACTTAGGACTTGCAGCCTATAAGAGAAGCACTGGTCATTTTTTAACTGATAATTTAAAAAAGAATAGGGTGGTAAAATCGAAACAACTACTGAAGCGGTACGCAAAGGGAGGTCACAGAAATTTTTTTTTACGGATGAGTAAATCTTTACAATTGAGCAACATTTTAACAAACAAAATGACCGTATTTATGCTCAAAGCTCTAAGGAAGCTTCCCAATTAGTCGACAGAGTGCAACGTGGGCATTATCCGACTTCAGAGATGGTTTGGTGGGGTGTTAGCTATGAAGGAGTGACTGAGGCATATTTTTGTGAAAAAGGTATGAAAACATCGGCACAAGTGTATCAAGATACCATTCTTGAGAAGGTAGTTAAGCCCCTTAACAACACCATGTTCAATAACCAAGTATGGTCCTTCCAACAAGACTCGGCCCCGGGTCATAAAGCTCGGTCCACGCAGTCTTTTTTGGAAGTGAACGTTTCGGACTTCATCAGAGCTGAAGACTGGCCGTCGTCTAGTCCCGATCTTAATCCGCTTGATTATGATTTATGGTCAGTTTCAGAGAGTACGGCTTGCTCTAAACGCCATGATAATTTGGAGTCCCTAAAACAATCCATACGATTGGCAGTGAAGAATTTTCCCATGGAAAGAGTGCGTGCTTCTATTGATAACTGGCCTCAACGTTTAAAGGACTGTATTGCAGCCAATGGAGACCACTTCGAATAAGCTTTTTATATTTTAAATTGTTTTATATTTATGTATTAAACTAAGACACTGTAAAAGTAATAAATATATTATTTGCAATAAAAAAAATATTTTTTTCTTCGTGACAGTATTTATGCCAAGACTAGGTAATTTCAAATGTTTGCATGCCGATTGGTAAAATGTGGCTGAGCTAAATGTAATCTTAAGAACTGTTATGTATTACCCATATTTGCAAAATAAAATTCTATTCTATTCTTGTATTCCATTTTTTTTAATACAGTATGAAAATTAGCGGATTCTATTCCAGGTCATGCCTACCTCATAATGATTGGTCCAATGGTTTAGGTGTGAAATATTAACAGTCAGATAGTCAGTTTCGTATTTATGATATGAGGAAGCATGGAAGGATAGATTTTATCCGTTACTTTGTTATTGTTTTGTTTTAAAACACGACTTCACTTGCACGTGTTTTGCTCCACAATACCTAGTCTGATATATAAAGTTTGTTGACCGCATCAAAACCCCTTACTAAAAAGGTCTGTGGTTAGAAAGACAAATATGTAGTTTTACTAGCTCCGAATCCTTTAGTACTGGTATTCAACTGCATTCGGTTAGACTGGAAGCCGATCTAACATAGTTGAGAAAAGGCTAGGCAGATTGGTAGATTAATTAGCTCCTAATCCTTTGATTTAGCCGACAAAATAATTAATTTATTACTCCTAAAGCGTTCTTAGTAAACAAAACCACTTGATTTTATGAAAGTAAACATGTTGCAACAGCGAAGGGACAACACACGGCATCAGGTACTGCGGAGTTGTGCAAATTCAAGTAGGCACGTATCCTTGGGCATTGAATTAGGGTGAACGGCTAGAGACCGGTCTGTTGGGAAACATCTAACACTAATAAATTGTTAATTTGATAGCTTACTCTACACGGATATGGTTACTGAATGGAGTTGGATGTTCTTAGGTAGGTACTCGTATTGATAAGCATAATTAGCCTATAATGTTCCCACTGCTGGGACACAGGCCTCCTCGCGTAAAGCTGAACGGCTGCGTACGCATTCCATGCAAAATCGTTGTTTTCTATGGACAAAAGCTGAACAGAGCTGAATAAGTGTGTGTTAGTCCCTAAACCACCACGCGGGCCCAGTGCGGGTTAGTAGATGTCACATGTCTTCGAAATTTTGGTTCTAGTTTCCGCAAATGCATACGATAAGTCCTTATTGTTTATCATGAAGCAGATGGTAAAGTATACTTGATTGTTGTAGGTCCATATGTCTTCGGTTTGCTGACTTTAAACATCGGATTTATAATCTATCCATTTCTTTCTATTAGGATCGTATTCTGTTCTATTCATATAGACTCTAGTGTCTCTAGAACGATTTCGTTCAGCTTTGGAAACTAACATTTACCTATATTTGTGTAGATCTTCAAAATTATTTCATTTACATTTTGGAATTCAACATAAATGTTTGTTTAGCTTAGTTGATTACGGTTCAATGCTCGCTTCAATATACCATTGGCCATAGAGAGGTTTACATTCATCTTTTGATAGATACTGCTAATGTTAAATGTAATTTTTTTGATTGATTTCAATTTTAGTTTATGTTTACCAGAAGGACCAGTCTCGTAATTTAAAACGTTCAAAATCTAGTCACAGTCTCATCGCGGTGACAAACAGATTGACTTATAAGAAATGTAGTAAATTAGAAGTCTTTTTGACAGATTGAGACTGAGATCAGACTGTGAACGTTCGTAAAACTACGAGGATTACCCCTCTGTTATGCAATAATCACTATCCTTAACTGTGAAAATGTCGCAATGCCGACCTCCAAGATACAAGCAAATGCAAGCAAATTGGGGGTCACCGTCTAATCTGTTCTTGTACAATATGATCTAAACTAATATAATAAAGGGAAAAGATTTTTTGATTTGATTTGATTTTTTGTTCGTTTGTTTGTCATGCTTTCACGCTAAAACGACTGAACGGATTTGAATGAAATTTGATACATACCATGATCTGGATTAGAACATAGGATACTTTTTATCCTGATATTCCACATGATCGAGACTTAGTGTCTAAACACACTATGCCGAAGGTACGCGACCGAAGTTCGGCATGATTACGCCTGCAATGCTATTTGAATTACTGACGACACATTATGGCGAAGTTACGTTGCGTTATAGCGTACAGCCGAACTTCGGTCGAGCATAAGTTCAGAAGCATTTCGGCGGCAACGTATTCTGTAGAGCACACATTATACGTGACCGAAGTTCGTTTCGATTGCCGATAAAGATCCGGGGCGGTGAGCAGCGGGAAGCAGGCATGCCCGCGCCCCGCGTCTCCGCCCGTTGTGTTTCTGTCTGTCTGTCCGGCTGTTTACATAACACGACACGACCGATGCTACGACAGCGCTCGAGACACGGAATACACACAAAGTTGCGCAACTGAATATCTGCCGCGTAAGTTCGGCACTTATGGTGTGTCATATCAGTCGAATACGTCGGAACGTAAAATCAGCCGCGGAACTTCGGTCGCGTACCTTCGGCATAGTGTGTTTGGACACTTATACGGGTGAAATCGCGAGGCACAGCTAATTATTAATAAAAAAATAAAATATCTAGTTGTTAAAGTTCTAGAAATTTCTATTCCTAGTAAGAAAACTTGCATTACATTATTACCTTGGCTAGCCCGCAATCAGGGAAAGAAAACGGAAAATATTTGCTTCTTAGAGAATTTGAAAGTATGTCATTGTCAGCAGTTTCAAAAATATCCCACAAGAACGTACTACCGAGATTATAAGTACCCTTTGTGTTAATCCAGGATTTATATAAACCTGCGTGCCAAATTTCTTCCAAATCCGTACGGCCTTTTTTACGCTAATTCGGAATATACATCCAGGCAAACGGACCAAAATTCTTCTTCGTTACTATTTTTTATAAATGTAGATTTATATCTTTCTTTGAAAAATACATATGTACATATTCATTGTTCACCTTCAATCTGACGACACGGTTGGCGCAGTGGCTGAGCGATCGACTGCTGCGCTGCGTGTCGCGGGTTCGATTCCCGCACGTAACAAATATTTGTATTGCCTACAGGTAGTTGTTTCGGGTCTGGCTGTTTGTGTATGTGAATTTAAATGTTTGTAAACGCACCCACGATACGAGTAATTCCAAGAGTGGGGCAACGTTTAAAAAAAAGTTCTAGTGCGTTTATCTATATTCTCATCTTAGCTTCTATTTATTGTGAAATTGTATTTGTTGAAGGCCTCTGATCTGACTTGATGTAATGCATATGGCGTGCGTTCTTAACTATTTTTAGAGAGCCTGCAATTAACAAAGAAATATGTATGACTGAGGAGTTCATTTATATTCTTAGTAGGTTTGTTTAGATACGCACTGAATATACATAGCCTTATAATCACTGAGTCAGGGTCCTACGTATTTTGTATTCTGAAAACACTATTTGCCTTAAAGGGCTTATGTAGGTTAGAATTAGTTGTCATGGTCTGCATGTAATTAATTACAGTTTGTAATTGCTTTTTTCAGCAAGATTAAACAATTTAAGAATAACATTATATGTAATAAGTTTTAGAAAGTAAGTTGATATTATAAGGTTTGCTTCACTATTGCATTTGGTTGTACCTGTAGTAACAGTTGTAAGTGATTAAATAAATAAATTTCAATCTTATGTCAACTTATATAATTGGTTTTTGTTTAACCAAGCACGGAATAAATATAATTGGAAGCAGGTTTTTTATTGATTGTCACCCTAATTGCTACATGAGTTCGAAAAAAAATTCTGCTCAACAACGTAAATAACGCAATGAATATTGTTGAAGTGTCAAAATGAAAGCCATTGCTACTGATAGTGTGTTACGCAATGACTCCACAGGCTTGGTACAGCATTAGGAATTGACACTTTCTTTCTTTTCTGATACATTTATTTTTTCGATTTGAAAACTCTTCGGCTTTTACGTATTATCGACTGATTAAATTTTCTCTTTAAATTCCAGGGTATCCCAGAGCTGAACGTCCCAGGTATCGAACCTCTAAGCTTGGGTCAGATCGCGTTGGCTCGAGGACCTCAAGGTGCCAAGCTGACAGCAGTTGTAAATGACGTCAAAGTCCGCGGACCCAGTAACTTCATCATTGAGGAACTCAAGTGAGTATGACGTGAATTTGACGTTTAGTGGATTGATTGATTGAATAGTCACCTGTCAAAATAGAGGTGAAGTGAGGTCGTGCCGCAACGTAGAGCATAAACAACTTTTTCAAAAAAATATACTCGTATGTATATTATGGTGTGTAAAGGAAGTTGACATGTTGACGTTTTTTTTGTCACGAATTGGACTCATAGAAAATATTGGTGTGACGGATTTAATCATAACTTTACAGATGAAAGGTCTTATTACTGACATACAAAGCATTTTTACTGACTGTACCTTATATCTTTGAACTTGTTTTGGTATTGGTTTAATCAATGGTATCCGTTCGGAATAGAAAATAAACATGAGTTGAAACAAATACCAATGGTATTAGTTGTTGGTATTAGAACGGAATAAATCCAACGGACAAAGAGGCAGGTTTAGACAAATTGGGATTATTATTACAAGTATTTATATCAGGTAGGGACAATGACAAAGAACGATGTCTTTTTCAAATTCTTGGAACTAGACACCTCATGATGAATTCATGACGATGATACCAAAATGGTCATAGTAAAAAATTAGTAATTGTATTGTGTAGCATCCAAATAGTACGTTGATTCATGCTGACAAGACTAGCTGATGAGAGCACTACAAAGTTGAAAGGCCGCATTATATTATTTTTAGCTTCAGTAGTCATAGCAGCCTTCATTAAAAAATATTTTTGGTTCTCGGGATGAGATTTATATCCAGCTTTGTAGTATACTATTCATTTACTAGATTAAAGAAAAGTCTCTTGGATTCTCGTAAACTACCCAACACTTTGTATGAAAATGGATGATAGGATACTTGCGGCTTCTATAAGAATTGAGACCGCTTCTGCAAACGAACATAGGCCAGGAACGATTATCATGGTTACCACGGAGTCAGTATATGATTCTGAAACTTCAAAGCATGGGGCGTCAAAATTTTTCGTCAGTTATAAAAAAGAAATAAGTTCTATACATTTTGACGGTGTACTTAATGAACTTTTCTATGAAACAACTGTTACAAACAAATCTGTAGTACAGGCTGGTAATAGGTATACACTTTATTTTGAAAATTTTATTCTATGAAATATAAAAATTATTAAGTTTTTTTTTTTTAAATATAGTATTTAGGGCCGGAAATCCAGGGTGGAAAATAATCTCAGACAAATGTCCATCTCTAGCAGCATGGCAGATGTGAACCCTTTTCATTTCATTCGACATTTTCACACATTTCCTGCGTTATTTCAGTGACTGTGTCTCAGATATTTTGTTTTAATTCTTGAAAGTTCATTGGCCTGTTAGCAAAGACACGTCCCTTTAGATAGCCCTACAAAAAAGTCAGGAGCTGTTAAATCCGGGGATCCTGGGTGTCAATCAATGTCACCGTTTCTCGAAATTAATCGACCCGGAAACGTTAAACGTTCATTTCAATGTCTTGATTATGGCTCGTGCCGTATGACATGTGGCCCCGTCTTGTGGAACCATTGTTTCCTAAGCCCAACTGATTCACTTGATTTAAGAAAACTGCTTTATCTGTTACAATGCCATGCTGCTCAAATTTAATCACTAAACGAGTTATTGTTGGCCGCGAAGGTAAGTGATTTCTACCAAAAATTGGCCGCAATTGTCTTAGAATTTCCGCAATACGTGATTGGGTTGAATAGAATGTTTTAATAATTAAAACACATTGTTCAGTCGTAAAACGCTCCATAACAAATTTGCCGTATCTACACAAAATAATTTTCTTGAAACAATTTTTCATATTTGCCACCAAAACAAAATGGCGGCAAAAAAAAGTTGTATACCTCCAAGCCCACCCTGTACTTATGTGTAGATTTTTTTTTGTGGAATTTTGAATCATGGTAACAGGTTGCGCGTCGATATCTCAGACATCCTGTAGGTTCATCTTCGTAAAAGAAAATATGTGCACAGTTTATAGGTTTAAAGTTTGCTTCCGCATTTTAGTAGCATGTAAATTCTTACCCTTAATAGAAAAAAACAAACAGTCATTTCCCTTATGAAATGTGTACGTATTACACATATATTACAGGAAATTACTCTGTATTTCAGCACCTTATATCAACGCTTCCTGGCCTAGTCCAACCAAAGGATCTGTTAACATTTCCGATAGTAAATCGATTAATTGATTTATTCGTCATTAATGAAGGCCAGGAGCTGAGGAGAGAGTTCGATCAATTATGTTCTCTTGCGAAAGTTATTGGCATTCAATGAAAAAGATCAGAAGGCCAATTCTCGTAATTTAAAACGTTCAAAATCTAATCGCAATGTCATCTCAGCGACAAACAAATGTCAAAAACATGTCAAATTCCAAGGAAATTTAAGGTATTTTTGACAGATTGAGACTGAGACCAGACTGTGAACGTTCATAAAATTACGAGAATTGTCCCTTTTTTTTTTCGGATGGGAAATCATTAAATGACCCCTCCCGCTCTGGGTGGAGCGGAAGGGAGTGTCAGACTCTTACTGACTAAAACCCACCCATGTTCCTTCCTTTGCCTTTTATGTTCCGGGGTAGCGGTAACCCTTTCGGACAATCCCGCTGACCCGGCAGGCTTCGGCCCTAAGGGACCCCTCAAATTATGCTGACAACTCTTTGAGGCGCGCGTGGAACACTTACGCGCCGTCCGGCACGGGTCTGGTCCTGATCGGGCGGTGAGCTACCCATTGCTCTCCGCCCGCAGGCCCGAGAATTGTCCCTCAGGTAGCAATTTAAATTTATAATCGTAAAGCCTAAATTCCTAAATCCAACTTGCACCATAAATATAATAACGTTAAAAGTGTTTAAAAAATCGTTGTATCTCCGTCACGAGCCCGTGGCTAAATAATAACAGCCGCACAGGTCGATCGATCAGGTTAAGCAACGCTTGCCGCGGTTGGTCTGTGGATGGGTGATCTCTCCGTCACCTTCAAACGATTGAGAAGGATGTTTGAAATTTAATCTAAACGTATTTAGTTATTTGGTGCAAGTGGCCGTAGCACTGGACAGGACTCATTCTTTGATTGATACAAAGTCCTTTTAGACGGTTGAGTATTGATTTATTTTCTACGCTTTTGGGAGATTCTAAGGGCGTTTTCATTGTACAGGCTGAGTGAGAATTAATGCTCCTGAATTGGTGGCATTGCGTTGCACAAAACACAACGGACCTGCCTTAGCAGTTATTAGCCAAGTCAATCAATCAACTCAGCCTATCGCAGACCACTGCTGGACATAGACCGCGTTAGTCAATTACAGGGGGTGTATCGCATATGGATGATGACCTACAGAAATGCCTTTACTTTATGCTGCCAATAATATTGCTTTAGTAACCTTACGAATATGTAAATAAACAATAGGGTCAACTTATTGTTTATTTTGCGGTTTCGTGAACGCATACATAGGAGTTCGAAGGTCAGTGCACGAGATTTGGCATTGGTATAATGGCATATGGTTGCTAAAATTGGAAGGTGTATCTATTTATACCCATGCATACATAAAAAATAACATTGTGTTCTTAAGAATAGGGTTTATGTATCCGGTCATACTTTTTTTTAAATAAAAAATTAACACTCTTCGAGGGAGATCACTCTTCGTGAGACATCACTCTTTGAGAGTGATATTTTTAAATAAAAGAGATAAAATATTGAATCGGTGTCTTTGTCAGCTCCTCTTGCTAACTGATTAATATTTTGACCACGACATGAGTTATTCATGGTTCGTATCGAGAGAAGAAGATTCAGAAGAAATCCTTTATATTCTAATGCTCTAACAATATTTACTTATAATTTCCAGGTCTGACCTGGACAACAACAGGTTCGACTTCAAGCTGCTGCTGCCGAAGCTCGACTTCGCTGGCAAGTACAAGATGGACATCCAGGTGTTACTGCTGCGTCTGCAGGGGAGAGGAAATATCACTGGGACTTTCAGTTAGTATATACTTTACACTTATGACAAGTATGGATGTGGCAAAGAAAGAAATACATACTTTAGTCACGATTTGGTTTGTTGCTCAGGTTTTGATTTTTTGGATTCCTGAGTCTAAAAGGTTAAAATCTTTGCCAGAGATATCATCCTCAACTTTGTGAATTTCTCTTTAGCCATCTTATCGATGTGCGATTTACATAAAACATAATGCTTATAAAGCATTTTTAAATGAATAGATCGATTATCTTATGAAATATTGTGATATTTCATAAGATAATCGATCATTCAATCTTAATTTCTGACAGAGATTTGCCATATTATCTTTCCATATTATCTATCTGGAAACGCACACTTCACCGAACTTTATAATTGACACGGTCATTTTCGGAAAAAACTCCAGTCATCTTTTATTCCAACGATATACTCGTACCTGCATAACAAGAAATAATAACTCGATCATGAAAGAAAGTTATAAAACAAGTCGATCGCATGTATCGATTGCGAATGCCGTTATACAATCACATTTCTATGTCAAGTTCGTTCGTAATACGTTACAATTGTAATTGGCAAAAAGAATGATATAATGCTCGTACAGTAAAGCCAATTACGAATAAAATAAATATGAAACTTACGATGGTCACGAAACATGAACCAAACTCATTTATGTAACATTTTCCGGGATTTACAGACAGATGAGATAACTCACAGACGAAACAAATGAAGATAGAAACATGAAATTAAAAATATGTATTGTTTTTATAGGTCGACC
This sequence comes from Apamea monoglypha, assembly GCA_911387795.2. NCBI lineage: Eukaryota > Metazoa > Arthropoda > Insecta > Lepidoptera > Noctuidae > Apamea > Apamea monoglypha. Next base: position 14,942,487 of record OU426916.1, read on the forward strand.
GCATAAATGACACGTTGCCTGAGGTAGCTGCGCGGTGCGGGAGGGGTGATAGTTGTTACAAGTTGAAGAATCACTAAGCTCTCGCAACACGTCACCACACCCCTCCCGCACCGCGCTGCTACCTCAGGCAACGTCTCAGTTAAGCGGTTTGGCTATAATAAGGCTTTGATATTTGGCCAGACAAAATTAAGAGAAAAAGAGCATAGAGTTTTTCTAGAAGAGTAATGGTAGCTGGTTCTAAGGCAGTAAGCAGTAGTAAAAGATAGGGCGCGATACCTGCATATTTCACCGTGCCAACCATCATACGAGTTGACGATTCTACTATCCCGGGTCTACGTTAAAAGAACAGCTTTTTGCTGTTCGCCAGACTCGCTACCTACCTTGGAAACTATAAGTAGCTCATGAAGATAGGGGAAGAATCCCGCCGCAATCGAGGCCCGTCGCGACGCTCCATACCGACCCTTACTCGAGCCAGCCCGCGCAGCTGAGCCTGTAGTTTTAAATTCGTCCCTAAATAATTCCGATACAGCCTGTCCCTTGCTGCCCTCTCCCAGCGACGCCCTAAAGCGAGGTCCGTACCCCACAGGGGGTGCCCTTAGCGTGCAGTCGTTTAGTTTTTAAGTTTTTTTAAGCTCTGGCTGGAAGCCTTAATTTATTGAGGCATCCACAGGCAAACCCGGTTAAACAGACGACAACCTCATAGGTTGAACTGCGAGATGCGATTTATATAAAAAAAGAGGAGGATCCTATTAAAGACGTTTACGAAACGAACGACGACACGAGGAAATATAGTTCTTTTTTTTTTCAGGAAGTGAACTAGGTTTTAGGAAGTTCATTGGACTTAGCTATCTTAGTATCTCTTCATTACTTGTGTTTACGTTGGCTGCCCGGCAAGTGAAGGGAACATAACGTACCAGTCCAAATCTAAGCGATGCGTGACATTCCGAGAAACTAAGTAAACCTTATTTATTCTTTGTTGGGTGTTATGTCAGCATGTAGTGCATTTTGTGTTATTATGTTTGTATTGTATTAAGAAAAATTGTTGAACTAACCGTAATATGTAATAAAATTGGGAAAAATAGATGTTTACAGAAGATCAGAGTGATTAAAGTTCGTATGATGCAAAGAACGCAGAGAAATTTTAAAAAAGTGAATTTTTAAATTGGCTTTGAAGGGTAGATAGAGCTAGGATATTCTATCGACAGCATTGTTCCAATTAATTAGACAAACTTTCTAAAAAAGAGAAGCGGCATTTAAAAAAAAAAACAAGGAAATGATCTTCGCACCGGCAGGGGAAACAGCTTCGAAAATGACAACAAAACTTCCACTGAATTCCGACAAAAAAACAACAAAACTACAAGACATAAAAATCCTAGAATCCAACTGATCTTTGATCACCAACATTCCTCGTATCCAATACAACAAATTGAGATTTCTTAAGTGCATTAGTAAAAAGTGCACCTAATGGCAAAGTTTGTTGAACCGCGTTGCATAGGATGACGTATGGAGCTCGCTGTTGCACCCGTCTGTGGCGTCATGTGCTTGCATTGCGGTCAGTACACAGGGCCCAAGGGAGACAAGGACGCGGAAAATTAAATAAAGAAGGACCCCGACACTGTTTTTGATTTCTTTTCTTTTTCTCGAGAAAATTCGAAAATATATCGAGTCCGCAAGGTTTGTAGCAGCGCTGTCAGCCCAGGGTGCGTTTCTTAAGATTTTTTTAATGCAACTCGTTTCTTATTAAAATATTGTCGTGATAAAGGGCTCGAGGTTATGCCGAAAGAAAGTGTAGCTAGACGCACTTGGGCCAATAATAATAATTGACTGCTAGGAGCATACTATTCACCAAAAACAGAGCAATACTCGAAACTTATCCGATTTATTGTAGACATGCATAGGCCATAGAAAATGTAACAATTTGGAGTGGTATGATTTGATTTTTAGAAGTTTTTCAGAGTGATGTGTCTATGAACGTAATAGATTTAATATTTGTGCAAAAAACTTGGCAAAGAGATTTTCAATATTGTATTATTGAATTTATTAATAATATAAACCTTGATCTTTAAGGTCATGTATCTTCTGTATATTTAAATAAATAACAAATTGCTTTGACAAATATGTAATTACCCATGTAAGTAAATTATTAATAAGTAGTTGACTAAGATAATACTAAAATATTTATCTTAGCTGTTACATCCTTGCGAAACAAGGCATTTTACCTTGACCTTGCTACTGCTTGCTAGTAATAAAACTAAAAGTATTTACTTACCTATTTGAGTAAATACACTTCGCCAATATTAAATATCACAAAAAGAGATTAACTGCAGATAATATTGAAATAGACATGTTTATGAGGTAACGAGTGCATTAATACATATCAAACTCAAACCATTTATTTTAATTAAGGACCTGTAAATGGTTTACAGGCCCTTTTGAAATGTCAAGGTGTTGGTTAGTTAGAAAATTAAATGCCTGTTCCAAACTCTGGATCTCTATGGAGAAGAACGGGCACGAAACTCCGTGGACACTCTTTTAAATCAAGATATAACAAAATCCTCGATAAATTATCTGTAATACCTATGATTCATTCACAGAAATGCACTTTGGAATTTGCCTGGTCGCCTTTTGCAGCAACATTCAATAGTTATTAATTTGTGCACTTTACACTTTTATACGTAGCATTTATATCCTAGGTATAACAGTGTAAAGTAAATAAAATACTAATGTGTGTGTGTGTGTGTAATAATGTACTTTAATTTGCAAAGTCAGCATATATTATGTGCCTTAGCAACACGTTCGTAGCTTGCGCCGCTACCACCGTTTACTAATGCGCCATGCAATGTTTAGCATAGGTGTTAATGTTACAAGCTTACACGTGCGTTCTTACTGTGTTACCGTGTCACTTTATGTAATCTTAATCACTGTTTTTAATGAATCAATTACTGAGGACCTGATTGACAATCAATTCATGCTATATAGAGCTGTACCTTCTGTATTTAGTACTAATGGACTTGGCTATTATTGTGATTTTGGGTAATCCTTTCATCATCTTTTCATCATCATCATCCTAGCCTTTTCCCATCTATTCAAAACACCCAATCCCTTTTCCCCCTTACCCTTTTCCCCTTTTCCCTTTTCTTTTTCCCTTTTCCTCCCCCTTCCCTTCCCTTTTCCTTCTTTCCTTCCAATACTACAACCAATTCCTATTTTTATATGCACTTATAAAGTATTAGTATGATTATTATTCACAGTCTTGTAGTCTTACTCGCATAGATTGTTCATTAGTAAAGTTATATGAAATGCTGTGGATAACGGTGTGAGTTTCACATTTATATAATATCTTTGTTTATATTGTTTGCGCAGATATAATGTGTTACTGTTTGTTTGTCCCAAATAAATAAATAAATAAATAAATAAATTAGACAATATAAAGTTTCGAGTGGGAAAATATAAAATTGTGATTAAATTCTAATGCATAACATTATCTAATATCAATCTTCATACTTGGTACTTGCAGAGGAAGACAAGATCATGTAAATCAGGAATTATCGTTGCGTAGGCGAAACTTGACTACATTTATCTAACTGCCACTTCCTATATTATGTATGTAGCTCCAGGTATGGCTCAAATTACTCATATAGACTACGTAATTATTAGTTAGGTTCGAGATAGGTAAAATATTATAACTTGCATATGATTTTATCGTTAACTAACATTATATATAATTAGAAAGAACCGTTTTAACCGATAAATGAACTGTTTCTATATTATATATTTAAACTGTGTAGGTATTGGTGTTTAACTTTACTCTGATTGTAGGTTAAGATTTACCTATTTGTAATTCAGTGTCAATAAATGTTTAATTTTAAAAAAATCTGGAAAATATTAACATTTATTTTGTCATAACCAATAAAAATATCTATTACTTTTCAGGGGACTACGCTTGCAATGTCACAATGAGAGGACACAAAGAAATAATCGGAGAGGAAGAATACCTACAGTTCGATCCCTTCAAAGTAAAGCTCCGTGTCGGTCAGTCCTCCATCTACCTGACTAACTTGTTTGACGGCGATCCAGTCCTGGGACCCGCTACCAACAGGGTCATCAACGAAAACTCACAAGTATTCCTCCAAGAAATCAGTCCGGTCCTAGAAAAGAGCCTTGCGGACCTCTTCACGGAAATGGCGAATAAAATAACATCCAAGTTTACTTACAAAGAACTGTTCCCCTGATTTGTGCTCATATATGGTACTGTGTAGTATTAAGTTATTTGTGATTTTGTATGTGTACGTCTGTCTATGAATTTATTGGTCACTAACAGTGTCGAAGGCCTGTGGAAATTCTAAAAATAATTTTAGGGTTGGTTTGCCACTCTCCATCACATTTCATTTTCATATAGTGTGACTAACTGTATCATTTTCACATAGTGTAACTAACTGTATCATTTTCATTAATAATTTTCAGGTGTTTCATAACATTCATATATCCATTTCTCATACCAACCCTGCAAGACTATTTTGTACAGTGATTAGTTTCAAAGTGTTAACACAGATACTAGTTGTAAGGTATTGGTTATTTAAGTGGTAAAGTAAGATTGTAAATAAATAGTTTAGTATTATTTAACAGTACATGTGCTGGCTGACGCAACAAGAGATTGTGTAAATAAATTCTTCCTGGAAACGGATGTAGCACGCTATTTTAAACGAAAAATTAACATAACTGTAATATGTTTAATAACTAGCTGTTTTTGTTTACTTGTCAAGCATATGTTACGTGTTTTATCGATGTATGTAATATTTCAGTATGTTACTTTTGTTTTCATTATTTTTATCTTAATAATTGCCACGCGCTTATTAAATATTCATCAAAATTCATAATTAAATATGAATATTATATTGAATTTGTTAATTATAACAATATCATTTTTATCATTTCATAACTACTTTTTCCAACATATATGTAACTCTTTGGTGCGGTGTTCTAGGCAGCTAATTATCATTATTTTGCATGAATTGACACGTATGGTCCATCTTTGTAATATTTACACTTCAACAAACAGCCCAATGTAATATGTCCCAATGTAATTAATATGTATTTACATTACTACTTATTATCTTAGCGTTTATCATCATCTCATTCTAAAATATCAACGTGCTGATCCGTTTCTATTCGAACTAAAATGTTTCAACGACGCTTGTGATTGTCATTACTATATCATTGACATGTGATATCAGGAGTTAAAATAAAAAAATAAAATTTTCGTCAGTGAATTGTCATTGTTTTTCTTCATCATCATCATCATCAGCCTATAGCAGTCCACTGCTGGACAAAGGCCTCTCCTATTGCACGCGTTATAAAAACGGAGGGGCCGTTTTTATTATTTTCTAACAATTACTTCCTGTTCTTAGTTTGCAGAAAATGTCTAAATCCAATGTTAATAAAACAATAATCTTTAAAAAAACATACAAGCTCATAAGAAGCTCTGCTAACTGAGAGCTTTTCAAATAATGAAACTCAATAATAATACAGAATTTAAATGATTCCTTCAGTGATTGCCCACCTCTTCACCATCCCTAACGTAGTAACAGGTGACGTCAAGAGGTTAAACAGCATCTACTCTTTCTAAAGTATTATCATAAGACAGCAATCATTACCAATACATTTGCGAAGTTTATAGCCATAATATATCAATGTCTTTGATCCTCAGCCCTTGGGATGCCCATAAGTATTGGCCTTTCACAGACAGATAATTATAATGATGTGGTTGGATCAATGGTACGAAATAAATTCCCGCAGCGATTGTAGCGCCCCTTGCGATGAAACCAATAACTAGATTAGTAATATAATTAGTGCTTACGAAGTCGAAGTTACTGTTAAGGTGTAGTTACAAGATGAACAAGTACTGTTGAAGTGTAGCCTGTAACCGATAGATGGCAGCAGCTGGCGGCAATGAAAGTACATTTTACATTTCATCGGGGTAAGCAGAGGTAGTCGAATAAAATGTTCATAAGGAACATTAATTTAACCAACTGCACGAATAATAAGTAAATTATTAATGTTTTTTCTAAAGCTTCTACTCGTAACCTAAAATACTATACATATTTAATTATGTGAGATTCATCTTGAAATTGCAATTGCAAATAATTTATTTTATTTGGCATAAGTACTTTAGATTTTACGCTCCGATGCATTCTGTTTGAGATTTGAGATTCGACTTTGACCAAAGAGTAATATAATACGGAAGACTTTGACTTTCAATGTCTTTGAGAAGTTTATTTGTTTAATTTGTGATTTAGGTAGGTACACAATTACTTTGACCACTGTGAACTTGGAGATTTTTTGTTAAGATTTTTGAAACACACGTACAAACACAGGTAAGAAAATACAGCATCATCTTATCCTAACTTGGACAGAGGATTTGTTAGCCAGGTTAAGAGTGTCTAGCCTATTTAAATATTATCATTGAGGAGACAGCTTAGTTGCAATGTTTCAACAAACAACGTCGAACCCACCGTCTAGACTTTTAATTACTTAACCTAAATTAATGAACAGCGAAACAAAACTGAAGGCTCAAGTTGCCCAACTTATTCAACAAAACTCAGTCAATAACTTTATTGATCTGTAATCATACATAACGAAATAACCAAATAATAAACAAAGAATACAAAAACAAAACTTCTGAATACACAGAATTTAAGAACGAAATAAGTTTTGTAATAAACTGCTGACCAAATATTGCGTAGGAGTTCTTTTGAATGAAAATGTCCGTTTTGTAAGAGGAAAAAAAAACGTGAATTTATAGGTATCAAAAGATTAATGGCCATTCTAGTGTTGAGCGGTCACGGCCCGGCTAATGGCGGATGCGTTGGGTTTGACATTTCGCGCCTTCTTCCTAGGAAGAAGCCGCGAAATGACAAATTGATAATGCCAAGATGAATCTTCTTTTCCTTGACTATGAATGCTGCTTCAACGAGGTTTTAAGCCTTGTTTTTAAAGGTTAGTAAAGGTTGAGAAACAGTGTTTTCAGCAACATTTTGATGTTTCAAGTAATATTTACTCAAAAAATATTTTCCGGCATCATGGGTAACTTTTGTTTACCATGAAAACTAGGCTTTACTATTTAAATATTAAACAACGTACAGACGCCAGCAGGTCAAGCTACCTGAAACTATCAAATTTTCCCAATCAACCTTGAACCTTAATGCTTTACTGATAAGTTGATAATCTATTAAAGACATTTGACAGATTGTAGTAGGCTTGATGTGCTGGCGTCTGTACCTAATATTCACAAAAGGAGCATTCAGTTAATTAAAATGTCCGATAAGATGTCGTCGAAAGTGTCAATATTTTATATCGAATGTGATACCTAGAAGGGAATCCTTTGCAAATCTAAATTTAAAAAAATTAAAAACCTCTTTAGATCGTTTTCCTGTTAAATTTTGATGAAAGACAACATAACATTAGTGTGTTTCTTCATCACACAATTTGAGGAACATCAAGAGGTCGTCGGTTCCTGATAACGAAACTGTGTGACGCAGCTGACGAAGCGACGGCTTCTCGTTTGGAAACTGGTGGACAGAAAGGAGGCGTGTCAGTTGCGACAACCGGATTCTTTTGTTGGTTTAAGGTTAAGAATGGTTAATTAAATTGTTACATACTACTGCACATCATGGTAGGTATCCACCTACCATGAAGTGCAGCTATTGATCTAGCTATTGCCCGCGGCTTCGCCCGCGTGGTGGTCGGAAATTATCCCACTACTGGGGTAAAAATAAATTTTTATATCAAAAAAAAAAAATTGATTAAATAAATAAACTAAAATAAAAAAATGTATCGTATGTCATCGAGATCCGCTCAGCCGTTAAGGTGTAAAAAGTAACAGTCAAAGTAGCTTTCGCATTCATAAAATTGATATAATCTATCAATTCAGCCTATTGTAGTCCACTGCTGGACATACGCCTCTCCCGGCTGCGCCACAACGCCCTGTCCACCACCTTTCGCGTCCAGTCTGTCCTAGCCACCTATAGGTCGCCGGTCCATCTAGTGTCCCACCACACTACGCCTGCCGATACTTGGTCTCCACTCCAGGACTTCAGGAATATTAGTATAGAAGAAAGGATAATCATGGACCCATGAGAAGGCGACGGTATTCCAGGATTTGAGTATACCTACTTAGCGGCAGCAGGTACAATTTAAAAGAACATTAACATCTGGACAAGAATTGTGTGTATACCGAGAATATAATTTATCCCGACTTCGACAAAGACTGTTTTGCTAACCTACCTAATAACCTAATAAAATTGATAAAGAACTAAGATTCTTTTAACTGGAAACTCCCCCCTGATACAACTAGTGTCGGATATTACAGCATGACCACTTGACCAGCACTTCCCAATCTGTTTACGGTGAGATAACCGTTGTGTAACAGTAATTGGCCACGCTGGCCGGCCAGCGGTCACACCTTTATGCAACAGATCGCGGAACTACGGACGATACTGTTACGATTGATCATGAAGCGGTAGAAGTACAAACGGGAGGTGAATGAGTTATCACTAATTTGGCCGTGATTTAACTTTTGGCGAAAACAACCAGCGGCAGGAAAACAGCGGGATAAGCCTAGAAGAAGATGGCGGGACGATTTTAATTCTTTGAGGGAGATTGGTCCCAAGCCACGATAGATAGTGAAATGTGGGAGGAGGGGAGCAGGGGAAAAGGGCAAAGGAACACATCGTAAGGAAACCGGCCTGTACTAAACCCAGAAAATGCGTAGACAAATAATATCTACCAACCCGCACTGGGCCCGCGTGGAGGATTACGGCCAACTCCCTTTTACTGAGAGAAGGCCTGTGTCCCAGCAGTGGGAATATTATAGGCTGGTTATAGTTATCATGGAGGAGGGGAGAGGCCTTTGCCTTGCAGTGAGACACTAAGGCTAATAAATTAAAGACGCAGCGCCGTCTAGCATCTTCAAGGTTTTTGGGACCTGCGGCTTTGTTAAACCTCTGGGGACCGAAGGCAAAAGCCCAAACGTTTTCTGCCTAGTTGTACGGCGACGAAAACCCAGCGGTATCTGTGTATTTTGTAGCACAACGCAGTTGGCATTTTAACGTTTTCGAGGCTTGCTCAGGTGGAAAACCCAATTGCACTTAAGCAGGAAAGAAGATCCCTACTATCCTTTTTAGGGATAAAAACTTAAACAGGAAGAAAGACGCACTATTTTGTCTGGACAAACCGCTCCATAAGGATAAGTTATTGTACTTGTTGTAAGAGTTTATTTATTACAATTTAAAGCCTATGTATCTCATTGTCAGTTTTATTATGTTCCTGTTTATTTAAAATACAATCGTCATCATCTGCCGAGCCAACCTTTCCTTGCCTGCCTGCTTAAATGAATGCCTTTCCCAACTATGTTGGGGTCTGACCCCTACCTACTACCAGTCTAACTAGATGCAGCTGAATACCAGTATTTTACATGGAGCGACTGCGTATCTGAACTCCACAACCCAGTTATTGGGTAATACGATACCTATTGGTAAGACTGTTTGTTCGACTTTCGGGCGGCTGGCGGGTGTGTTTGTGCGGTCATTTAAAGTACAATAAGATGCGTATTTATCTAAATCGAAGACTACTCATATCTCGGTTTTATGTCCTCCTCATTTAATATGCAAAACAGTGTAAAGAGAAGCGACTTTTAATCATACATGTACGTCAATTAAAATATACATGTAAACATACCTATTTACGTCCGTATCATATCCGTGTAGCATGTATGTACTAATTAGTAGTTAGGTTGCATAAGGGAGGTTTTCATTTCCTGGTGGTTGAATGAGCGTCAGTCATTGTGTGTAGTAGGATGTTGTCAAACGATGCTATAATCTTCTTTGGAAAAGAAGAAAGAAAAGGTGAGCGCTACATCTAATTTGATCACAGTTACTTGGCTATTTTAGTATTTTTTGTACCCCAAAATAGAAATTATTTAAGGTTCTCAAAAAGAAGATTATAATATTAGTTAAGATGCACATCTTAACTATAATAATATGAATGCGAAAGTGAGCTGTTTGATTATTTGTTTGTTACGCTTACAGGGGTAATATATACGTTTACAGGGGTACAGAAAAAGACATAGGGTACCTTTCATCCAGAAAAATCTACATTAACGCGAGCGAAGCCGCTAGCAAAAGCTTGTTAATTAATTATTAGATTGTTAAATCATCTTTTTGGGAAAGTAAAATGTGAATTATTTTTAATTCTTGTCCTTAACTGTACGCTTCTTTGGTTTTGGAATTTATTTCAGGAAAATTGAAAAGGTTTTGACCTAAGCGAAGTCGCGGGTACAGCATGTAGCTACTTTGGAAAGCCGGTCTTTATATTTCCGCTAGTTATGACATTAGGGATATTAAAAGTGTGATATTATCGCCTTTGTAATCCAAGTATAATAAGTCGTGTAAATATTAATTACCTGATGTAATTATTGTCGTGTTACTTGTAAGTACTCTGCTTTATTACCTATTTATTTAAGGGGAAGGGGCTCATGGCTAAGTAATAACAGCCACACGGGTCGATCGATTAGGTTAAGCTACGCTTGCGTAGGTTGGTCCGTAAGTGGGTCCGTGCGTCGAAAAGGACGTTAAGTCGTTGGTCCCGTATGTCATCTTTGACAGTCGTTACGGGTATTGAGAAGCCCGAAGGTCTGACAACTATTCTTACGAAGGGGTATCGTGTTACCCAGTAACTGGGTTTCGGAGGTCACCTAAGGCAGTCGCTACATGTAAAACACTGGTATTAAGCTGCATCCAGTTGAAATTTTAACAGAGTGCGTATTTCTATTGTCGCTATAGCAACAGTATTAAATATAGCTAAGAATTAAAGGGGGTCTCCATACAAGAAACCTGTTTATTTCGGCGTTTTTTGCCTTGTGTTTTTTTCGGCGGTTTTTTTAGTATATGTTGTTAATAATGAAAACCAGCCGACCAGCCAACGTACGAGTATAACTTCGTCTTTGGATAGTGTAGTCGTCTTTTTAACATTGAACTTTTGAAAAAAAAGAGGGAAAAAAATATTTTATTCTTTTCTTTGTTTTTATAAAACTTTAAGTTAAGTCTCTGTAGTAGCAGGAAAATGTTATTTTTAACCTTTTTTGGTCAGAAAAACTTTAGTCCTCACAATATGGTGCTATCCACTTAACTAAGGTTAGCACTAACTGGTCCTCAACCAGGTCAACTAGCAACATTAAAAGGTTGGTTTTCCTCAAATGACATGATATAATATATTTAAGTGTTAAATAACTGGCCTAATAGAAAACTGGTTAAACATGGTAGCCATGACAGTATGGTAATGAGGAACGATTAAGTTTACAAATAAAAGGTAAAGTAAATAATATTTAGTTTACCTTAAAGGCAAGTGATATCGCGGCAGGCCCAGACGGAGATGGCGGGATGAGCTGGACTCCTTCAACAAGAACTGGTCCTCAGAAGCTTTAATCAGAGAGAAGCGAAAAGAGGGTGGCCTTTGCCCTGCAGTGGGACATCACAGGCTTTTAATAATAATGTAGCGGTATCTAACAACGCGTCATACTGACGTCACGCAAATCCTGCATCTCGCAAGCAGAGTTTACCGCGCAATTAGCATAGATACAATTTCCCAACATAAATCGTTGGGCAATTTCCCGCTAGACACAACACCCGTCTGGTCGGAGGATCCTCCCTTTTCTATGGAGGATGAGTGAACTTTACACCCTGTTCCTCATACCTCAAAAATAATAATAATTACCTTTTTAATCCGACCTGGTTGATAGCTAAGACCTATAATATCGCTGGGGAGTTTGTTGCGCTACTTCTTCTTCCAGCTAAAGCACTAGGAAGTGGTGAAGGACGAGCGCTTTTGGGGACTGTCTTATTTACGTACACACAGTAAAATGGATACAGATACGACATATTAGTATTCAATACAAAGGCACTGCTTATTTCTTAAGAAATTTCTTCCAGCAGACCTGCAAAAAGAGAAATGAAAAAGTTATGTAATTTGGACGTTCAAAAAGTGCTGATTCTGAGTCTAGTTAGAATAAAATATTACTTTTGATTTTGGTAGCTCTTAGCAAACAGACAAATTGTTTAAAATCTTCGTTCAGCAGTAGACGCTTAGTCCTCGACTGAACTGAAGGGACTTGTAGTTGTAACAGATATATACAATAAGCACTAAGCAGTCGTTATCAATGTTACCTACTATGAAGTGATCATCCCGCTTGGTAAACCAATTGGTGATTGCAGTATTCTGTTATTGTTACACAGCAGGATTGCCACTAAATCTTTTGACTAATTTTCTAAGTCAGTCATTTTTAAACGACTTCAAAAAAGGAGGAAGTTCCCAATTCGGATGTTTATATATTTTTATTTTATTTTTTTTATATTTTAAAGGAAGCCGGTTGTCTACTTTTGCATACGTCTACTAATAGACCTAGCTATTTGCCATTAAATTAATTGTAGAAATAAATTATTTTAAGTACCTTAGTTCGTAGGTGTTAAAGATTAAATTGTCGATTAAATATTCACATTCAATGACATTCGAATGTCTTCAAGTTACTAAATCGGATCGAAGGACTGCAGGTCTGGTCATATCCTTTATTTTTATGAGCGTAGGAATATTTTTATGAATTTAATTAATGAAAAGTGATTGTTTTATTGTTACATTTATGAGAATGATGGTTAATGTATTCAAGGGGATGGTTAATATATTAAAATGATGTATAAATTTAAGGGCAAGTATTTTTTTTATTGCTCAGAACCAACATAACTTCATCCGCGGGACAACTCTTCAATTTTCTGTTAAGTACAGACGCCAGCAGGTCAAGCTACCCGAAACTGTCAAATTTTCCCAATCAACCTTGAACCTTAATGCTTTAGCGATAAAGTTAAAAATCTATTAAAGAAATTTGACAGATTGTAGTAACTTGATGTGCTGGCGTCCGTACATACGCTTCTGAGCTACCTCTTTGCTGAAGTATATTCCGATCCAGCCTGTCCCTTGTTGCCCTCCCCCAGCGACGCCCTAAGCCAAGGTCCGTACCCCACAGGGGGTGTTCATAGCGTGGGGTCGCCTAGTTTTTAAACCCTGACTGGAGGCCTTAATTTATTGAGGCACCCACAGGCAAGCCCGGTTAAGCAGCTGACAACCTCCTAAGTTGAACTGCGAGATGCCATTTAGAAAAAAAAAAACATTGCTACCGTTTATAAAAATCGCTTCAGCAGCATTTCTATGACATGTTACCAAACAAACAGATACAGACGACTTGTGATACTTAATGGTGCTTACTTTGACCTTAAACTAAGAATGTGGATGTGACTAATTTAAATAATAAGGTAATTTTAAAGTAATATATGCAAAATTGCAATAGTTTCAATGTAAAGAAATGTGAAATACGTTTCGAAAAGATTTCGGTTTAAAGAAACTTTATTCCCAATAAAGACATAAGTCACTTACTTGAGAACACTACTAAAAATAAGGATTACATTATGTTCGTCATCAGTATTGCAATTTAATAGTACCCATCCAATGCATTCATTTCTCCAGAAGTGATCGATCCGCAATTATGTGCTGGCTAAGTTTAGTTTTGAATGCATTGTAAGAGTGTACATTTCTTTTTAGTATCTTAATTATTTATTTTTTTTATATATTATTTACATTTATATTTAGTATCTTAATTATTAAGTGAATAAATTTATATATCTATCCATACTAATAATAAAGCTGAGGTGTTTGTTTGCTTGAACGCGTTAATCTCTGGAACTATCTGTCAGATTTGAAGAAATATTTTTGAATTTGATAGCCCAATCCTTGAGGAAGGCCATAGGCTATTTAACATCACGCTAGGGCTCTTAGGAGCCGGGCAAAGGGTAAAAAGGCAGAAAGAACTCTAAGCGAAAACGGGCGCTACGGTTTGAGTCGGGAGAAGAAGAAATTTCACGCGGACGAAGTCGCGAGCAGAAGCTAGTTAAAGATAATGTGATAGTTAATTTTTAGAAGACAATCATTCACGATAGTAATGGTCATTTGAAAATGGTTATTAGGAAAATTTTCCATTGAGTTATCGTGTTTATAAAATACTTGCGTACTAAACTAAATAGACTACCTGCAGTTATGTCTCTCCTTCTCCCTTAACCCATCCAAAGGTTGTCTTTAATAGGTCGCTCTTAGCGATAATCCGCTCATTGTGTCACCGTTTGTAAAATGTCTACATTTATATCTGTAGTTTTTATGGTGTACACTAGCTGTTCCCCGCAGTTTCACCCCCATAAGTTTCGATCCCGTGGGAATATCGGGATGAAAAGTATGTACGCCTATGTGTAAATCCAGGGTGTCAGCTACGTCCATACCAAATTTCATCAAAATTGGTCCAGCCGTTTGAGCGTGAAGAAGTAACAAACATACAGACACACACACACAAAATCAAAAGTCATTTATTCAAATTAGGCTGAGAATCAGCACTTTTCGAACGTCAAAATTACAAAAGACAGTCCCACAAAAACGCTCGCCCTTCACCACTTCCTAGTGCTATCGCTGGGAAGAAGAAGTGGCGCAACAAACTCCCCAGCAGCACAGCTGTCTATTCAGTTAGAAAATTAATTGTATACAATACTAGCTACCTATATTAAGTAATTAACATTACAAGACACAGAAAATAAAATTAAATTATTTGCCATATGTCAGCTAGCCACGCCAATATACCAACCATATAATAAAAAACTATACGTACTCAAGCTAAAAAATTATTAATTAAAATTAAAATGTAAATAAAAACCTCCAGGCATAAGGGGCGTGACAGCTTACATATTTATAACACACACACACGCACCCTAACGCCTAATAATGGCGAAAGTTTGTACAAACTTTCGCCTTTATTAGGCGTTAGGGTTTAATATTAGTATGACAATAAAGAGTATTCTATCCATTCTATCTATCTGCGTACTTTAAAACTAAAGAATAGGTGTTATTATTTCAGTAAAGGCATATTTTCCAAGCAATACATAGCATTTTCCTTACATGACTTCGCAGATTATATTAACCTTTAAGACAAGCAATCTTTCCTAAGATCATTCTTGAATAAAATACAGTAGGTAATATTTTCATGTAAAGGAGATTACATACCTTGTTTTATTTTACATAGGTAATGTGCTTTTATGGTTTATTTTATCATCTGTGAATATTTACAGAGCCCAAATAAAACAAAAACTGCTGGTATTTCCCCAAAGTATTTTCCCTAGGTTGCCCAAGCTCGGCTTCTCGGGGCGGCGTGCGCGCCACTACAAATATCAGTTAATTCGGCGCGGGCGCACATTCGCGATCAACTTGCCGTTGCAACCTCACCAATAACTGCACCCTGTATAGTTAAATCGGACAAAGACAAAATGAAAGTGTTTATAGTTTTTTTGTTCTGTGTTGTCTGTGCTCAGGCTAAAGTGACGCGTAAGTATTTTTTTTTTTAGATTTTCGCGGGAATAGGACGAAGTGTTTAGTGATTTTTTGTGGTGATTCCTGTTCCAAAGGTTTCAGGGATAGAGAGGATTTTTAGTAATGTTAAATTGGAAGAGACATAAGTAATTATTTGGACAGTTAAATAATGGAATTGGATTGTTGTTAATCATGAAATTGGAATGCTAATTGTAATGTAATCGAATTAAGCAGTGTGTCCTTCATACTTGTTTACTTAATCGTTGTTATGGAATGGGGCTTAATTAAAACTGTGTTATTAATATTGTTACTCTACTTTTTGCGCTAAATGCGTGACGTGAAACATTTATATGCGTGATTATTGCCTGTTTTATTTTTAATTTGAGTAATGGCGTGATATTCTTAATGGTTTGCTTATGCAAACGAGTTAATTAATTTCAATTTTATGTAGCTTCGTTCAAGTCAAATTCTAGCACTTAAGTATTATTATTATTCAAATCAGACTTTGTATAACAATGATTAAATGAACTTGAAAGATAGTTTTTTCCAAATACTTTGTCTAAAATATTTGCTACAGACTAGATTTCTACCAATTCAGTTTGTATAGTTACCTAGAAGAATGTTTTGCTCTATTTATTCGCCTCAAATTCACAGATTGCATTGTCGCTGTTACAACATCTTGTTAGCGGTAGTTATTTGTGTAAAACTAGACGGTATACTATCTATAATAGGTAGTATTCGGCAGTAGTTAGTTTCAGTATCGGCTTAATTTCTTAATGTTTGTTTGGAAAGCTATATACTAGATAGTGACCAACAAACAGAGGGTTTTTAATCTTCGTGTTGATATATTGTTTTAGCTTGGCATATATGTAGGTTCTCACAAGACAAGCGGCACAAAAATCTGGATACGATTTGATTCTGAACTCTGGATTTGTTAAATAAGGAGAGTATTTTATTGTGTGGCTGAATTAGCATATATCTACAATAGGTATTGATTCAAAATTATCAATTAAAATTATCTGTGATATAAAATATCATTGAATGAATTAGGATTACGATTATTGAGACATCCACGGATTTGTATACGTGATCCAGTATTCTGGTATCTGTCACCCAAATCGACGACTAATCAGGTTTTTACATTCGCATCCCGAAAGGCGATGTTATACCCTTCCTTTCCTACAAAGATGCGGACATCACACAGTCATCAGAAAAAAAGGAAAGAAAGAAAGAGAAATGTATATTTGGTATAACACAGTACCGTAAGCACGGAACACATTTGAAAAAAGTAAAAACTTAAGATTTAAAACAAATCGCCGGCCGGTATTTTCCTCAATAGCTGTTCTAAATAGATCGATTCTTGTGGTTCTACCAGGCACATACTTAATTGCCTGACCACATGTGATCGCGCGACAATACATCGTGAAACCGAAAGTACTTTCGATTGTATACTTGGCGTAGTCCACTATAAAAAAACTATACAGCGATAATGCCTTCATAATTTCAAGGATACCCAACAATCTGGGCCAGTTGGCTACATATATCAATTGAATTATTACGTGCTTCGAGATGTTAAGTGTGTGTTTAAGGCTTAATACATAATGTATGTATAGTAATCTTTACGTGTATGTTTATATGGTATTATTTTTATCGATGGTTGACTTGGAATATATGAATTTAAATGGTGTTGTTGGACCACCCGTTAAGTAAAACTCAAGGTTAATCTCGCAACTAAATAAGAAGATCAGACAATTAAGTTTTTTAAGAATTAGAATACTTTAACATATCTACCTCTATGATACACCATTTAAACTTGCACTCCGTATTCTTAGCTTCTGATCTATCTTTGCTGATAAAATGGCAGTGACAAGAAAAATAATAGCTTAGTAGACATGCTAATTTTCACATTGCTTTTAGCAATGATCGGCGCCATATTTAAAATCAATCAGCCTTGGGCTGGGTCGTTCTTTGGCCAAAGAATTAGCATTGCCATTCAACGTGGCAATGCTGCCAGTGTTCTGGGCACGTTTCCGGATGACAGCGATGCGGACGAGTACTTCGACTCCTAAATATCCTTTTGTTTTTGTATTTATTTACATAGTTAGATAGTCTTTTAATCAGCCATTACATTAAACTGTACCTAATCGTTTTTTAGGGATCAATCCACACATCAGGGGCTTACCGGACTCACACCTGTCGGGATCGTCAGTGTTTCTATTCCGAAGCATTACTCATTACAGCATACTCTGTATGACGTAAAAAAATGACTGACTCGAACTAGTCAGAGTACGTAAAGTTCTGACCCGGAACTTTGTGGAAAGCTTCTTGTCGCTTGGCATAATATCTTGCATCAATAGTTTTACCGATCTGTGAATTGTTGCATAATATCATTTTTATCCAAATCTTCATGATTGATAACGAAAACGCTCTCCAGACGTTATTTTTCTGCCATAAAATTTTAAATCTCCATATAAATAAATGAATGATTGGTCTGTACTTCTGAAGTCATGCCACAGGTCATGCGTAAAATCGCAGGTATGAATTAGGCTTAAAATGCAAAGGAAATGCATCTAGCCCAAGGCTGTATCCGTTCACCGGGGCCCTTATTCAAAGTTTTGGTCAAACCTGGTGATTATTTGTCACGAAGTAGTGCGATAACAGGAAACTTGAACGGTTGGATGCACTTCAAAATTACGTGTTGAAGGAGTTGCTAGGGTATTATTACGAGGCTATTGTCTTAATGAGGTAATACTCTTTTTCCGTTGCTAAGTCGGATTATCTAATTTTGATGCGGGTTTTCCGCCGTTTGTGATTAGATCATGATTTTTTACGATATGTTTAGCAAAATGAAAACGATGTATTTTCAGAATAGAGTATCTTTTATATAGGTAAATGAATATTCAGATTCAGTGAAAAATTCAGTGGTCCTCTTCAGCAAAATATATAAGGGCTGTTTGCCTCATATAATTATTCTGCTGTCCTGGTGTTTTCTACTTTCCAGAAGAAATAAGCGACCAAAATATTACAACTAAATTTAAACCATTTCTTTTATCCACAGCTGACTACTTCCCATCATGCAAGAGGAGCGACCCTCAAATAGAGAAGTGCGTCCTCAACGGTCTGGAAGCAATGAGGCCACACCTCAAGGATGGTATACCCGAGGTGAACATCCCTGCCCTGGATCCCTTCACTGTGCCGACCTTGAAGCTGGACAGAACCGCTGCCAACCTGAGGATCAAGGCGACTGTGAAGCATGCGAAGGCCTTTGGCGGCAGCGACTTCAAGATTGAGAAGTTAAAGTAAGGAACTTTACGACAATTTTAATAGGTTTTAGGAGATAGTGTTGTAGGCCGTCACTAAGCATACACACGGGCGGTACGTGTCAACGGCAGTCGTCGACACTCGGTGACGACCGCCGTCGAAGCGTCTTCGGCTGCCGTCGACAACGTGCCACTCGTGTATTTGAGCACCGTACTCCACGAACGGCATGTTGTCGACTGCAGCCGCCGACGCGTTCATCAGTGTCGACAGCTGCAGTTGCCTCTGCCGTTGACGTGTGCCGCTCTTTGTATGCACACTAAACGGAAGTGTAAAAAAATGAAACTTGGAAACCTAGCTACCCAGTGTACGTTACTGTTATAATAATAACATGCCATTTACGAATTAAATAACTAACCTGGCTTCTCTTACATATGTACGGCCACAGCTGGTAGTTTCTTGAACAGACTTTAAAAAATAAAAGAGTCTACACAACAATCTCGATTGAGCAGAGATGTCGAACTGTTTTATCTTGTTCTTAAGGTTAATAAGCAGAAGTCTAGATTTTCTTGAGCAAAAATAAAACTTATATCTCTTACGAGTTGAAGGTCGTAGGTTCGGACCCAGACAGGCGCTTTACTTTGTGTAAATTATTTCATCACCACAGTTCTCAAAACGGTGAAGGAAAACATCGTGAAGAAACCGGCATGTCCTAGAACCAACAATTCGAAGACATGTGGCATCTACCAACCCGCACTGGGCCCGCGTGGTGGATTATAGCCCACTCCCTCTCACAGAGAGGAGGCCTGTGTCCCAGCAGTGGGAACATTGTGGGCTGATTATGCATATCTCCAATGACTGCGTGAGAATATAGGGGCCAACGTGACTGTTATGCGGTTCTGCGGTAACACCGTGACATGCCATTTACGAATTGAATAACCGGCCTGGTTTAGCTTATGTACAACCACGACTTGTATCTAGTTTCTCGAGTAGTCTTAAAAGGAAATGTAATAAAGAAGAATTCCGAAGCGAGTAGAAAAGCCGAGCTTTGTCTACGACTGAAAAACCTATCAAATACAGGACAAAAATTGGCAAAATATTCACCAACTTTTTTAAAATCTTTATTTAATTTAGAGGCGTTTGTAAATAATAAATAAAAAAGCCGAGAAAGATAAACAAATCAAGTATCTTGACTTGGCTCGCGAGGTTGTCGACATGTGGGATGTGGACTCAGCAGTCATTGTGCCGATAGTCGTGACAGCCAATGGCTTAATAGCCAAGAGCCTCGACCAACACCTGAGGAGGCTCTCGTTGGGCAGCTGGATCAAGGGCTTGATTCAGAAAGCGGTACTTCTGGACACGGCTCGCATTGTCAGGAGATTCCTCTCTCTGGAGCCCTGACCGCCGGTAGCTTGGACCCTGTTCCCGATACCGGTGGGCTACTATTTTTTATATTTTTAAATGTTTTTATATCTTTTATATTCTAATATTTAAAAATATAATTTATATGTTTACATTTAAATAAAGGAAATAAAAAATAATAATAAATAAATATAAATACTTTAGTTACTTAGTATCGTGATAATTAACAGTTCGTCCTATCACTTCCAGACTGAACCTGAACAACAAATACGCTGGCGAGCTGAAGCTGACGCTGCCGAAGCTGATGGTGGTCGCCAACTACGACGTGAAGGGCTCCAGACTACTGGCCCTGGACATCAACGGCAAGGGACGTCTTCATGGAAACTTTAGTGAGTGTTTTTTTTTTCATTAGACCAGGAGAATCTACTACAAAAAAAATCTTATGTAGCGTGGCCCGGGGGTGCATTAGCAAATAATACAAATCTCTCATACTCGTATGTATACGCCCAGACCAAGAAATACTGTCTGTAGGTTAAATATTTAAAAACTCGAAGCTCAACTACGCACTACGCTAAACTAGCAGCAGTTCCCGAGTAACACCAAATTGTTAAAAGAATTTTAGGAAAGTAATTTGGGGGTAAATTTGAATATCACAATCGAAAAATCTTGAGGGTCTTCGAAACGATCAATTGCAAATAGTCAATGTTTACGTGATTAATACTCATTGATGCGCCAAATGATCGTCTATAAAATTAAATTGAAGCGATTTACAATATGACTACGAGATTGATCGCGAATGACAAACATTTTGATTGATGGCAATTGACGCACCGTATATTGATGTTCAATGACAGGAAATGACAATGGTCAATTTAAAATCGATTACGCCAGGATACTACAAGACGGACATAAAATTTTCTGTCTCATAACATTTTATGCCAGTCTTCATACAAAAGTCTATGTTTTATTTTTTTCTGAGTTGAAGAAATCTTATTTCTGTTTGAAATCATATTGTTTATGAGTTTTCTCAGCCCAGTTCACCTATAATTGGAGCTTCATTAGTCCATCATTTGAAATCTTGATTAGCGAAAGATTGACAATTGCAATTGACCGTTTTTCTTACCCTTGAAAGCCTTTTTTAGGCTAGGTAGTTCGAAACACAAGAAAATCACTTAATAAAAGGTATTAAGTGTGATTATGTGAAGCAATTTTTAGAAACTTTTAGATCGAATTAGCCTATCCTAAAAAAAATTTCCACGGAACGGATTTGAATAATTTTCGGACTAACGTTAACGTGTGATTCACAAAATTACAACAATTATAAACAGCTTAGATTCAGTAAATAACAAGTATTTAGGCACGTATTCTAGAATTATGCAAAAGTATGAATGTCATGAAGTATGCGTTCAGGGTTCGAAACAGGGTTCATGGGAATTCGACGAAGAAAGTTTCTTGCCTATGGCATACAATTATATTGAAGCAAAACAATACTGGAATCGTCTAAGCAGTGTTTAGACGATGCAACTTTTATTTATTGTTGTTTTAAAGGTATGAGCAACTGGGTGTAAAGTTCACTCATCCTCCATAGAAAAGGAAGGATCCTCCGACCAGACGGGTGTTATGTCTGGCGGGCAATTGCCCAACGACTGATGTTGGGAAATTGTATCTATGCTAATTGCGCGGTGAACTCTGCTTGCGAGATGCAGGATTTGCGTGACGTCAGTATGACGTGTTGTTCACATGTGGCGTTGTAGATACCGCTTCATTGTTACAACCTAAGGTATGCCACAGGCAAGAAACATGCATCGTGTAAATCAGGTTTAAGTTCACATAAATTCCTTTACTGTGGGTTAGGAAATCGAAAGAAAATAAAATGGGACACAGGCCTCTTCTATTCGAGAGGGTGTGGGCTGTAAATATACTACGCGGGCCCTGTTCGGTTTGGTAGATGTGACATGTCTTCAAATTTTTTGTTCTATGACATGCCGGTTTTCAAGATCACCGTTTTGAGAGCAATGGTAATGAAATGTTTGACGCAAAGTAAAGCGCCTTGCTGGGTTGGAACCCACGACCTACAACTTGTAAGTCGGGGCCGTTATCACTAGGCCACCAATGCTTAAATATTTACAACGTCAAAATATAAATCCGAAATTGTGACTGAATTCTGATAGATGATGTAAGAAGTCCCCGTTTAAATCGGGCATGTTACCTAGGTATAGGTAACAATGTTACCAACAGCCTCAATGCATTATTTAACGAATTGCACCAACACATGCGATAGAACAATGCTAGTTGCAACATTTTGTTAGAGCCCAATCATTTGCAAAATCGTGATTGGTCGAATTGATCTATATATAGTAAAGTGGCTTTGACCTAACTGTTAGATCCTTAGGCATGCCGAAGTGTGTACCGACGCGACATCGTGTTTGCGCGTTATTTTCAAAACAGTCGCAAATCTTCTGCCGAAGCATCCCGAGGGATGCCGAGTCATTCCGAGGAATGCCGATACATTCCGAACGCTGCCGGCATAGCATGCCCAAGTATACCGCAGCTTTTGTGTACCTACGGTACGACGATTATCATTGAAATAGCAACTTTATTGTCATACTAATTCCTATTCATCGCATAAAAATCCCTTGCCGTGCCGTGACGTGCCGATATCATCATTTACCTCTACACTGGAGACTCCACTATCACAGGTTTAGAATTAGATTCTACATTGTTTAGACTAGTATTTTGAAACGGTGATAGAAGGCTGTTTATTGCAATAAGTATTGCGATATTGTTTTTATACGATTTTGTTTTATTTGCATTTCGTAACAGAACTTGTCATTATCGACAATCGTGATAAAGATGAAGTTTTTTTTGCAACATCGAAGCGTGATCTGACAAGCAAGATTGACAGAACAGAAGCAACGTGCCATTTGAAAAAAGAACTAATGATTTTTTAGTTCATTGTAATGTCAAGATGTAATAGTAAAAAAAGTCACGTTCATTTTGTTTATTTACGAAGTGACACATTTGTTTTTTTTTTATTCAATAGGCATTAACGATTAACATAGTCATCATTACAAAAAAGCTATTGTTCTTTTTTGATCCTGTGGTGACATGAGCAGAATAAGACGTTCTTTTTTTCATTAGGTAGGTAAATTCATTTGTAATACAGAATCACGTAATCTAATGTCTTGTTGGCGGCGCGTTGTTTCCAATAAGTAATAAATAAATAATTCATTCTGGAATGCTTATCACTAGCATATATTGAATTTGGGTATACTTAGGTACATTAAATATCGATGCACAACTCTTTTCACAAATTAATCGTGTCCGTAGTCACTACAGGGATCCAGCAGAATTTCAGCGTCAGGTATAATACCTAGTACCTACATGCTGAGCTGAACACCCATTTGGGGAAATCTTAACACAAAATTAAATACCTACACTATTCAGTTAACATGTTTTTTTTCTTTATAGCCGGCATCACCGTGGTTGCAAAGGGCTTCGCGAAACCAATCGCCAAGGAAGGCGTGGAGTACCTGCAAGTTGACAAGCTCGTGTCCAAAGTCAGGATCAACCACGCACAAATCGCCATTGATGAAACTGAGAGGCCGGTAGCAGGTAAAAAATGAACACATTTATTATAATGTAGACAACTTAAAATAACTAAAAATTCTATAATTTTTGAAAGCCGAACAATGTACCATCATTTGTGAAGAACATTAATTCAATAGACCTTTCTAACATTGTCGAAGGTCAAAGTCAAAGACAAAGTCAACATTACCTTTCTACAGTCGGGTATAAAGCAGCTGAACTTATTCTGATTGAAAACCTACTAATTATTTCTTATTGGATACTACATCAGCTGTCAGCGAGTATTCTTTAATTCTTGAAAGCGACCCTGTTCTGCAGTAGACAATAACTGAGGTTGTAGGCTAAAACGAGAAGATTTTTAGGGCACAATAATAATCAAGATATTTTATAAACAATAATTTGTTTATTTCATCCACAGCGGCCTCAGCAGCATCATTCTTCAACGCCAGCCCGAACGTAGTCCTGGACATCTTGAGCCCTCTCATTGAGGAGACCACAGCAGCAGTCATCAAGGCATTCGTCAACAAAGTATTAGGAAGCATACCCATCACTGAGGTGCTGATAGACGATGCACCTGCCGCCTAAAATATAAATAGGTTAAGATTTATAGGTTGTATGTAATCTGTGAGAAGCCGTTAAAAAAAATACAGATTCTTTATTTGAATTTGGCCCTTCTCTGGCACAATAATTTGGTTGTCCAGGGGCTGTATTACGAAGTTATAATGCCATACTGATTCCGGTGCGAAAAAGGGAGGGTGCTATCGGTCATGTATAGCTTCGTCTCTCATTATAAAACAAAAGCTGGTATGTCCCGAAATTATCTGTGAAAATGGTGCTTATTTATTGAGAATAGTACCCAGGACATCCGCGGCATTCGATTAGAGATAGAATGTTAATTCAAGTCAGTAATAAAATGACGAATTAATTAGCATTAGTGACCACTTAATTTGTATTTCACTGCATAATAGCGTTGAAATTAATCAATATTGGCTAATTATACATGTCTTCTCACATGATAATAAATTAGTTAAGACAAACTAGGTAGAATATTTATTGATTACAAAAATATATTGTTAACTTGTCAAGGACTGTCCAACTTAAGAAGTATTTACGATTTTGTGGGTGACATCCGACCAAACTATCGTTTGAAAGTTGCGGATTTTTATATAGGAATCGAGTCCATTCAATTTTGATGGTTGAATGTATGGCATAAGCCCGATGAAATTTTGGTGACGAGAGTTTTTGATCACAAAATATCTCCGAAATATAATTTTAGAAATGAACATAAGAGCTTCACTGTTAAAGTACAATGTATGAAAAGAAGGAAGCTGTATCGTGAGACGTAGATACTTTAACTACATATATGAGGAGTGACTTTTCAAAATGGCTTATTTCTGTATGGTCATTTTTTTCAGGACCAAGAATAATACGAAAACTTTTCATATATGAATATTTTTAGTAACAAACTTCTATGTACATAATCTAGGTACGTTAATAGATCGTTTCACAGTGTATATATTTTTTTTAATACTCTAAATTATGAGTTATTATCATATGATTTAAGGAAATAAGCCATTTAGTCGCAAACTCCAAGAAATAAGATGTTTTGTTTCAGCACTCCTAAGAAATAAGCCATTTTGTTTTGGCACTCCTAAGAAATAAGCCATTTTGTTTTGGCTAGCAAAAACAAAAACACCAACGAGCAACGATACAAGAAAATATTTTTCACCTTGACACTCAGCCTTGACATGAAAGTATTGAGAAGTTGACAGCAAGGTGACACATGACGTTTAATATTTTTTTAATTGGCCGTAGTCAAATAAAAAGTGTTGCCAATGTATAAAAATATATTTGCGGATCCACTTCCAGATATTAAAGCTATCTTTCAACCCTCCAAAATAACCTGTGATACCAGATTAGAAATAAGCCATTTTGATACGTATTAACAAAATTTCCATACAAAATGTTCTAGAAATGAGCTATTTTGAAAAAACTCCTATCACAATTAGTAGGGCCGAGAATTAACGTGAATTAAGCTATTTTGTTGCGGAAAGCATTTTCTATGGCCATTTTTCTTCGAGATTAAAGTACTTTAGAACCGGACACTTCACGTCATATAATGTGAGTGTACATAAAGTCCCGATTGGCATTAAAAAAAAAAGTAAAATTGGGAACCCGAAATAAGCCGTTTTGAAAAGTCACTCCTCATATGTAAAGTTAAAAAAAAAGAGTTTTCTCTTCTAAGCAACAATCATTTGTCTCGTACCTGCTTGATTTGATCAAGGCTGTCAATTAGGTTAAGATTGTAAATAAATTAAAGGTTACCATTAGATACTTATAAGATGCCTTTTATTTAATTTGCCAAATCGGCATGTGGCGAGCTGTTGGCCAGAAACAACCCCAGGGACCCTATGCCTGCCCAGCTTGGGCAGGGCTACGCCGTGACCATGGTGGCAATAGGCGGGAGCGATCTCTCGTTCCCAGCCGTCGTTCAATCGATGGTCGAAAGCGGAAGCGCATGGGACGGGGTTGCCTCCTATTGCGAGGATTTCATGTCTGCAAAGGAGGCAGCCGAGCGGGAGAGAGAAGCCGCATACTCTCTCCCCTCCCGCAAGAGACGCACCGGGCGCCCGAGAAGGGTGCAAAATGATGCGACCTCCATGAGAGGTGGCCTGCGGGCAGCGGACTAGGGGCGTCCGTCGTCCAACCAGACAGGCCCGAGTTGGCGCAGCAGTGTTCCACGCGCGCCACTCGAGAGTGGGTGCGACCATTGTGGGAATGGCCGCACGGGAAGGTGGGACCCGCTGAGGAACAGCGGGTCAAGGCCTGTCGGGGGAGCGGTGAATGTTTATGCGAATCCCGCACCCCCGGCCACAGGCAGAGGTGGAACACCGCGGTGGTTTTAGCCGGTAAGAGTCCCCTCCGTCACCCCCACGATGGCGGAAGTCCATGAGGATTTACACCGCGAAACAAAAAAAAACAAAAAAGAAAAGGGACTCTATGTCGATTATCACACTGCACCGCACTCCGCCGCGTATCGCGGGACGGGAAGCGCGTCCAGCGCGCTAAATGTGTTTTCTATACAAACTGCTACAATGGTTAATCTGCCGCACCGCGCTACGCGACGGAGGGCGGTGCAGTGTGATAATCGCCAAACTACCGGGAGATGTCTTGTTCCTCCTCCTCTGCCTTTATTGGCCGGCTGAAGTGAACACTGATGAGGAACAGAACTCCCACCTCTTTCTTGTCTTTATTAGCCGGCTTGAGTGGAGATTCGCAAGAGCAAACATACTCGTAGGAAGGAAGTATTCCAGTAAGATACTGGTAGGGATCTTGACCGTACTTCCGGGAATGTTCTGAGAGCCGTGGAATACTTCTCCACCCTTCATAAGCACCTCAGGACAACCCGTCCTGAGGTGCTTATGAAGGGCCTCTTGTCGCTACGGCCGACACTATGTGTTAGCAACCGTTTTCGGGGACCCATTATTGAGTGTGCAAGTGAGTGAGTGTGTTGAGTGTGCCTGCCATTGTATCTGTGTGTCTAAAAAAATATTATAAAGAGAAATAAAATAAATAAAGAGAAAAGATTTGATTTTTTTTTGTGTTTGTTTGTTAGGCTTTTACGCTTAAACGGCTGAACGGATTTGGATGAACTCTGGCACAAAGGTAGTCCATAACCTGGAAAAAGACAGGTCACTCTTCATTCTGAATTTCAGACGAAGCTGTGGGCAACAGGTAGTTTTACATAAAACATTGGTCAGGCAGGCGGCCTTTCCATAGTCTTAGATAACCAGTTCACTTTAGCCACCCAAATCCAAAATCTTTATTTCCATATCCTGCAATAGTTCTACATATACCAACCGGGGGTGGTCCTTGGGTGCACTTGCATAGTGCATACAGGGATAATCGTCGGTTGGCTCCCCATTCCATTTAAAATTGTCTACTAGGGGGACTGCCTTTGCACACACGATGCTTGGCCTCATGACAGATTGCAGAATAACAATGCCTCGGATTATGTTACGTCAAGTTCCTGCTTTTGTTAAGTCAAAGGTTAAGATACTATTCAAATAGAACTAGTTTAGTTTTAGACACAGTAAATCACTGGAGAAATCATAGAAATAAGGATGTAAACAGACATCAAGAGCACGACAATCTCGTGTAAGGCTGAGGTCACACTGCACTCTTTCCTTATTTCATTCACACTAGTAATGCGCTACTTCCTGATACAATCTACATATGTGGAGCAGAATTTAAGGACCAGGTAGGTTGTTTTAGTAGTTTTCTTACAGATTTAGAGGCAATACTATAAAAGAAATCCGTTTCACAAAAACCAGGATACGGGATAGGCAGTGCCTATCAGATATGTTTTATAACATCTGCCAGATACTTCGATGGATTCAATTTCAGATTCTGCAAGCAACAAAATAATCTAGGCAGGTCACGAATATAGTAAGATGAGAGACGGGCAAATTAATGAAAGGCAGGACGATGCTGAAAGATTTATTTGAGAAGCACTTCAGAGCAAATCAAGAGAATAACACCATAGGTATTGTATGTTAAAATAAAAATCTAAGCTGAGCCAAGATCAGAAGGCCAATTCTCGTAATTTAAAACGTTCAAAATCTAGTCGCAGTCTCATCTCGGCGACAAACAAATGTCAAAAACTTGTCAAAATGTAGGGAAATTAGAGGCATTTTTGACAGCTTGAGACTGAGATCAGACTGTGAACGTTCAAAAAAATTACGAGAATTGCCTCTCAGTTAGACCCAACTAAGTTCATCCACTTAAGCGTTATTAATTCTAATACATATGTACATATTTGAAATGTTTTTATAACTAGAAGATATTTGCAATGTAGCCCTAGCGACCTCATTCGAGGTTTTTTTCCACATAAGGTAACTAGTCAGACCATCGGAGCTATTATAAGGGACACTTCTCCATTCAATCTCTTAGATTAAGTAGAATTCTGAACGAGAAAGGTGTCAACATGGATTTTTTCAAGTTTATTTTGGTAGTAATTTACGTGAATTCTGTGTTTGGAAGAAGGATTAGCAGGAATGGAACGGTTTATGAAGATTATCACGATAGTAATAATAGCACGGATAAGTCGGATATATGTGAGTGATAATTTAATTTTACTGGTAACTGGCTTTCAGATATTCTCATACATTTCCGAGTTATTCTGCGACTTTGGTGACCATATAACAAATCTGAAGTTGGCAATATGGTGTTACAAACATAAAATTATACAGAAGATGAAGCCTATATCGAAATTCCATCAGGCGCCTGTTGATAATACCAATATGAAAATTCATGCATTCTCTAATCTTAGGACTGTTTATTTATTTGTACATTGTTGTGTATTACCATATCATAACGCTGATAATAAAATTATTGATTTAATTAAAATTAACTAGGAATAGGTTGAGATTTGAGTGTTTTTGAACTAATCCCTTAACCATATTTTCTAGCCAAATCAATATGCCACTACACGGACCCAAACGTAGCTGACTGCATCCAGCGCATCGCTGAACAAGCGAGGCACCTCCTGGCTCAAGGAGTACCGTCCCTGAACATACAGCCGATGGAGCCGCTGAAGATCCCCAGCATCAGGCTGCGGCAGCACAACATGCCGAAGAACAGCTTCAAGTACGATGCCTGGCTCTCTGATGTCGCCTTGGAAGGTCTTACGAATTATACCTTCAATAAATTGGAGTAAGTGCTTAATTGCTTATCTAAGTGGGAACTATATTTTAACAGCACCACTAAAAAGAGGGTTGTCGTGTCAGGTAAACTAAAGTTAGGAATGCCTAGGACAACTTTAACCCTTTAGAATTTTATTTTGATAATGAGAGCTATGGAACGGAGGTCTTAAACTTGTGGACCGGGTTAAGAATACAACAATCCGTTCCATCACTAAAATAACCGATGTCACTCGGAAAGCTGCCACGCTTAAATGGAATTGTGCTAGACACATCTGCCGCATGTGAGACGATCAACGGGCCAAACTTACGACCGAGTGGGGGAGGCCCAGACGGAGATGGCGGGATGAGCTGGCTCTTTTAATAAATATTGGTCCTTGGCAGCTCTGGACGAGAGAGCTGGAAGGAGAGTAGGGAGACCTTTGCCCAGCAGTGGTGCCAAGGTTGTGGAACTTGTCTTGGAAACAGCACGTGCCACATAGATTTAGTTGAAGATACTTTTTCTGCAAGTAGATTTTAAGAGTGAGTAAATATCAAAAGGTTTACGCCGTCTCAGATAGTGTTAATTCATAAATGAATAAGAGAATCTTTGCTAACTTACTCACTGCAGGCTAAATAGTTAAAAGTTGAGGCTGCTTCGTTACTGTAGCGCGTCGAACATGTTAGCGCAAGCCCGCACCGACGGCTTCTATGCAATTATACGCAAAAAAACTGCGTCGCTTCTGAGGAGAATGAGGGGCAGTCATAACAGCATCCTGAAAACTGTAGCCGAGAGTTTCAGCTCTCCGATAATAAAACAGTTGGTGCGGAGGTTGATTTTTACTAACACTAGGCAATAAGTTATTTTTTGTTTTGTTACTAACACTATATAGATATTTTGTGTCCGAAATAAAGCTATTCTATTCTATTCTAAATAAATGTAGGTATTTTTTTAGCGCAGATACTAGCATGCTTATTTCTTAATTATCTTTTTTTACCACAATGAATATAAGAATAGACCAAGACAATCTTACCACCGAAGTAACTGTCTATATACCAACCTTTCTTTTAATGTCAATATCTTTACCAATACCCATTCATTGCAGCGTATACCCTGAGGAGTTGAAGGTGACTGCTAACATCAGTCTGCCACACCTGATGATGTCCGGAGACTACGTGGTGCTCGGGGACTTCCAGATGCTGCCCGTCGAGTCGACTGGAAAAATGGCTGCCAATTTCAGTAAGTAGTCGATTTCGCTTTGTGGTAAAGAGTGATACACTCTCTCTCTTCTTATGATTTGATTTTGATTGATGATTAATGTTTGAAAAGTTTTTCTTCCTCTTCTGCTTTCTGCCGTTGTCTCATGGGACTTGGGGTCGGAGCAACATATCCTTTTCTTCCATTCTTCCCTGGCAGCTGGTACTCTATCATTAAATTTTTTGTCTTTCATATCATCCCTTACGTATGAACTATGCGTTTCCTATTTGAAGCGTTAAATGTTATATTTGATATATATCTTTCATTAGATCATTAATTTAACTGTACCATTGTAACCCCTTTTTCATGATACCATATCCAAATCTGTGTAATGTGATCGTGGTCAAGGACTGTTTCATCGCAATAATTACGAATTACCTTTGACCATTCAATGCTAATCAAACCAGTTCATTTTCGACCTGGATACATTAAATTGTATTTATCTTACGTTAAAAACCCGCTTTTCCCAGCTTTAAGCAAGTCGGTGGTCAAGGTAATTTACTAATTGAAAAATCTAAATCGAAGTCACCATATTTATGTCATATTCTTCCACAGCACAATGTACGGCAGCACTGGAAGCGTTAGGAGCTAAAGTGCATAAGAGGATGCTGATCCGTGATGCGACTGTACATCTGCGGTGCACGGGACCACTGCAAGCGAGTCTCATGGAAGCGCACTCTACTACTGACGAAATGGGTAAGTTAATTACGTTAATTTAACATACAAATATTGTCAAGTAATTAGACTACCTTACTGAGCCATTAAGATAGTCAATTGCGTAACAATTGTGGTGAAAATTTGGGAAGCCTGCCTGCCTGCCTGCTTTTGGGAATTTGAAGATGAAATTGCAGACGATACACGATGGGCTGACAGTAACAGAGAAAGGAGCAGACAAGAATAAAATAATCTTCTACACACAGTATAACTTGCATTGTAATAGGTAACATTGATGATTACAATAATCAGCCTGTAATGTCCCCACTGCTGGGACACAGGTCACCTCTCTTTGAGAGGAATTGGGCTGTCATCCACCACGCGGGCCCAGTGCGGGTTGGTAGATGTCACATGTCTTCGAATTTTTGGTTCCAGGACATGCCGGTTTTTGCACATTGTTTTCCTTAGCCGTTTTGAGAGCAATGGTCATGAAATAAATTAAACAAAGTAATACGCCTGGCTGGGCTCGAACCTACGACCGTAAGTCGGGACTGCTACCACTGGGCCACCACTGCTCCATTGATGATTCTTTCTTTATTCTTTCTTTCTTTCTTTCTTTCTTTCATATGTTCCTTTTATTATTCCAGAAATGATAACTCACCACATCTCACATATGCACTCAACGGACATCGCAAAAGAAGTACAGCCAGCGGTGGAAACAGCCCTCGGCATGGTCCTCGAGGACATAGCCAACAAGTTCCTCAAACACATCCCACAAAACATGGTCTTCCCAAACTAAGGACGCAGAGATCCTGACCTGTTCCTGGATTGAAATTGGAATGACAATGATGTAAGAAGACGATATAATTAGTGGAGAATCATGGTTTTAATTGCCATTAAGACGTCAAACTCATTTTGGGATGTCCGATCGAAAATGAAAGCGTAATTTTAGTCTAGTGCTTATTGTAAATATTTTTTATTGTTGTCTTCAGGACTATTCTAGAATATCTATTGTCTGCAGCCTGTATAGAATACCTATTGTATAGTTTCACTGTTAAAAATACAGGTTCACGTAAAGTATATAAACGTAAGACATACTTACCAAAATTATATCAAGAATATTGTTTTCAAAGGATCTTTAACTAAGAGAAGTCTTAATAGATATGGGATGGAAAGAGGTATTACATATTTATTTTGTTATGTTATTTGTTGCTCATAAAGAGGCCTTTTACCACAAGGTGTGCTATGAGTGAAATACCTTGTGTTATTTTCAAGTCCTAATGTTTTCAACTTTAAGTTAATCAGATAATGTAGTAACTACAAAGTCAGTAGGCACATAGCTAACTTATATAATTTATTTGATTTGAGTTGTTATTTTTTATTTCTTATTTATTTCCTTTATTTCAATGTAAACATATAAATTATATTTTTAAATATTAGAAGAGCCATCCAACGTGGCAATGCAGCAAGCGTTTTGGGCACTTTTGCGCCGGGTACAGTTAGGGGCGGGTTATTTGACTAGGCTGACGTGTTGTTCTTGTCCTTATGTTTTTGTGTGTAATGATTATAATTAAAATAATAGAATATAAAAGACATAAAAACATTTAAAAATATTAAAAATAATAGCCCACCGGTATCGGGAACAGGGTCCAAGCTACGGTCAGGGCTCCAGAGAGAGGAACCTCCTGACAATGCGACCCGTGTCCAGAAGTACCGCTTTCTGAATCAAGCCCTTGATCCAGCTGCCCAACGAGAGCCTCCTCAAGTGTTGGCCGAGGCACTTGGCTATTAAGCCATTATTTATTTTATTATTATTTTTTTTATTTTATTGTGATAATAAATATAAGTTTTCATTACACATCGGTACCCTTCTATTGCACATATAGGAAGGTACATTACATAAGTAATGGTTACTATAACATATATAATAATATACACGTGTCTTCACGTTCTAATAAATATTTAGTAAACTATCTTATTTCGTGTTTTGCCTTTGTTTCTATTTTCTTGTGAAAGACCGGATTCGGTTTCGTGTTAGTTTGATGTTGTTTGATGATCACCTTATATTGAATGCAATATAAGGTGATCATTTTACGACAATGGGGATGGGTTGGCTTCTATCAGAATCAAGTTGGTTATCAAGAGATGTAACAGTAGATTTAGGAATTCATGAATTCAGCACACGATTCTAGACCACTAGAGTATAAATTTTAAATCGGTAATTAAAATACAGAGCCTCCTTTTTTGAAGTCGATGAAAAAAGTCTGCCTTTTCATAGAAAAGTACAATAGGTACCTACGCGGTCAAAATGTGCTGAATAGCCATTTTTTTTCTATAACCGACGAATTATCGATCAACGCCCCATGCGACGTCTTCAGAATTATGCAGTACTGAATCGGAATATATTGTTTCGGAAGCCTCTTCTACAGCTTAACCAATTCTCGTGATAAAAGGATACACATACATACCTACAACTCGCATCTTTTTCCCATAGGGATAGGCAGAAGCTACAGAACGTCACCGGCAAACACATACACCCTCCCAAAAAAAAAAGAAAAAAATAGTACGTAGTAGCAATTGATAAAATAACATCTATACATTATAATAAATTTGTAGACGAGGCGTTTCTAATAAAATATATTTTTTTAAAAAGTTGGGGTGTTAATCATTAATGAAATTGAAAGTGCTTAATCCGATTTCAATCACGACTAAACTATTTTAAATCATCATGATGCGATACCTTTTCAACTAAGTTTGTTCAACAAAAAGGTTATTGTGTAATGAGCCTTAAGTGTGCCAATGTGCCGACTGGGCCACCCGGTCAGGCATACGACCAAATTACATCAGGTCCACTTGCAACATTTAAATAGCGACCTACTGAATAAATATCAACTTCATAGTTACGAATAGAAGGTTGTAATTTCGGTGGCAAGTACAGTTTGTTTTGTAGGTCAGAGATCTATCATGACGATGCTAAAATGCAAGTTGCACTGTCACATAATTTCGCTTTTGTTTTGTTACTTGTAATCGCGAATTATTTAACGTTTAATTAGGATAGAAAAGTTTAGTTAAATGATGAGGACTAGCCTTCTTTTATTATATAAGGTATTATAATAGTTGTAAGATGCGAGCTTAGAATATTGTAATTTCACTAAACAAACTCATTGAGTAAGGCGCAACATGTCCTACTTTACCATAGCTTTAAGAGTTAAACATTACAAATACTCAAAATAACTAAACCAACTATTATTTCCTCTCGCTCTAGTCTTTCTTTTTATATCTCTTGCTTTTGTTATTGCTCCCTGAAAAAAAAAAAGACTCCGCTAGCCTTCGTCAAGCTACTGCTGCAAATGGTAAGTGCCTGTTTAAGATAAAACTAATTGCGCCAAGAGGTTTCACCCGCATAAGTCTCGATCCTATGGGAATATCAAGATATAAAGTATAAAGTAAAAGTACCCTTGTGCCAAATTTCATCCAAATCCGCTCCGCCGTTTTAGCGTGAAAGCGTAATAAGCAAACATACAGAAAATCAAATCTCTCTTTACAATATTAGAATATACCAATTACACATTTCTTTGTAGGAAATTACAGGGAGCCACCTCTTTTTCAACGATGTTTCAAAAGTTGATAAATTTAAGAAGACAAATACACACGTCTTTCTTTAATCATCAACCCTGAACTAACTAGGCTCATGTTCAGTAGAGAACGTTTAAGGGTCCAGCCGATAAGGATCAAGTATTCAATCAATAAACTCAGCCTGTCTGCTGGACATAGGCCTCTCCCAGGCTGCGCCACAACACCCTGTCCACCGCCTTCCGCATCCAGTCTGTCCCAGCCACCTTCTTAACGTCGTCCGTCCAACTAGCTGGGGAGGGGGAGGGGGGGGGTTCCGCACACTATGCTTGCCGATACGCGGTCTCCACTCCAATCCAAAGAAAAGTATTGCCCAACCCAATTTCTCACTAGTCTACTGATAGCCGACTCGTCAAGATTGATGAATGATTTCGTAAATAATCACGCGTTATCTATCACCCAGATGACGATAAAGATGAGGTCGATGTGCTATCATCACGTTTATTTTTATATTTAAATTAGAAGTTCTGTACTATTTGGTACTAGTCAGTTAATAGGACGATGATGTGGTCTGTGTGGTCCGTGTTATGGTGTTTGTCTGTGGTTCACTTTGCTGCGGGTTTTGATAAAAGCTTTATCAATTGTAAGTAAAAAGTAAATAGTCATTGTAAGTACGAAATCTCATATCTAACTATTTACACGAGCTACTAAATTAAAAGACTAACTAACTACATATATACAAAAATAAAAGGATATTTTTTTATTTTGGAAACGTGTCCTGAAGGCTGGCAGCATTGCCACGTGCCACGTGGAATGGCAATGCTAATTCTTTGGACAAAGAACGACCCAGCCCTCTGATCACTTGAAGTGTCGATTAGCCGGCGAGAAATTTCTTTAAAAAGGAGATGTGAACTCAGGCCCCATGACCCAAGCGTTTCGACCCCAAACGGCTCAAAGCTGTAGTTACCCATAATGCCTCAGCAGCCGCAGCAGCGCCGCTCATATTAAGTACTGAAATCTTGGTGCGGAGTCTCTTTTTATCCAAATAATTTACAACTAGCTTCATTTTTCTGACTGACCGACTTCTTGCCAATTCAAAAGTGCCTGTCATTGGTTTAATTGAAATAAATGCTTTGAGTATGAGTTTGCATAAACCAACGCTAGAGTTACGTATAGTTAATTTTGCTATAATTAACTCCAGCGTTACAACGAACGAACAGCACAAAACTAAACCGTCACAGTTGACATATTTAGGCTTTATCGTGTTTTAAACTGAGTCGATCAAAACTCTCATTTTCAAAGGCCCCAGCGCCAATGAGCGGCGTAAATGTAACGTAAATTTTAATGATTTTTATAAAGTCTTAAAAGCAAAAGTATTATAAGTGTAAAACGAGTATTTTCTATTTTACAATCGTTGGAATTTGCACTATATTTTCCCCGAGCTTTTGTGCTAGAACTGTGGGCTTAGTTCTAAATGCCCATAATTGCTATATAGAAGTATTTTGTTTGAAAACCGATGTTATTTTGTTTCAGTCGGTGGCTTCATATGTCCCAGAGAAGAGAGGGCACTGGGCAGGTGTCTCCGAGAAGCCCTGAACGGCTACATACCACAACTAGCAACAGGTAGGACGATTGTGAATGTTTCACACAAAGTTAGCATGTTTATCAATATTTTGCGTCAATATTTACTTGCTAACACTGTTTTTATTACTTTGAACATACATTCAAACCTGCAGCTGCAGGCGAGAATCCAAAATGAATCGAGAATTTGTACCTATTTGAAACTATGATTGTCTAAAATATTGTGGTGGCACTGCAAGATGTTATTTATTCCCTCTGTCTAGTCAGCAAAATTAATCACCATTACCACTATTTGGTCAGCAAAATCATTACTGCCATTTAGGGCTGACTTTTCCATCGCCACGCCAGATAATTTTATCGGAGGAATAATTTTTAATTTTTGACAGTTCTTCCGTACAAAAACTGTCAGAGTCAATTTTATTGCAAGAATAAGAATTATCTGTTTATTGAAAAATCAGTCCTTATGGATATTCCTAAAACAAAACCATACATACAACATTATAGGGTGCATTCAAAGAAGAAATGACAGACAACCTTATTACGTCCAACTCAACCTGATCAGTCACCTCAGCTTTATACCTTCCGTAT
Source organism: Apamea monoglypha (assembly GCA_911387795.2). Classification (NCBI taxonomy): domain Eukaryota; kingdom Metazoa; phylum Arthropoda; class Insecta; order Lepidoptera; family Noctuidae; genus Apamea; species Apamea monoglypha. The sequence continues at coordinate 14,979,474 of OU426916.1, forward strand.
GAAGCTGAGGTGATCAGGGTGCATTCCTTGCAATTCGCTTTCATCATGACTCCTATATTGCCGATTTATTCTCCATACCTACATACATACATATCGTATGTGACCGGCGTAATGTAATCCTTCTTAATTTATATGACAGGAGTGCCAGAATACGGCGTGCCACCATGCGAGCCCATGGTGGTGCCAGCGTTGTCTGTCCAACAGTCTACGGGGCCCATCTCCATCAAGTCCAGCTACTCTGACGTCACCGTCAGGGGAACCTCGTCTATGCGTGTCAAAGATGTCGAGTAAGTATCTTTTGGCTAACTGCATTTCCGTATTATCTACTTACTATTAGGGGATATTGTGGTCCTGTATTACCTTTTCCTGTGTTTCTAGCGTTTTCAATTCAAAAGTTTGCCGAAACAAGCATTTTTTGAACGTCCTAAGATCATTTGCCAACTTTGCATGGTACACACTCCACAGAATATCCATTTGGAACTCCGTAACGTTACGTTTCTCGCTAAGAATTTTCGTGATAATAAGTTCCTTATACAGGGTGGCCGGAACATTGACGTCCAAAAATAAAATTTAGGTCCCTCGTATCGTGGGGTATCCGAATCACCCCCATGTATGTTCCGCGACTTTTCATAGTTTTCGAGTTACGAATTTTTTTCTGATTTTTTGAGAATGATCGACCTGACCAATCTAAAAAATGGCTTTGTCGAGATTTTTTTTTTGCAACTGAATCTTCGTGAGTAGTACTTTTATGCATAAAATAATCAGCTTCGTAACTGTGATGAAAGTTATGAAAAAGTTGGTCTAAAGTGAAAAAATTACGTTCGGTAAATTATGGCTTAGCATTTTAACTTTAAATAAAAAATTTAAACAGGAAACTTCATGGTTCCTAAGTAGGCTTCAAGAATGCGCCAGACTCTCAGCTTTCATAATCATAAAAAAATTAGCACTTTAGACCAACTTTTTCATAACTTTCATCACAGTTACGAAGCTGATTATTTTATGCATAAAAGTACTACTCACGAAGATTCAGTTGCAAAAAAAAAATCTCGACAAAGCCATTTTTTAGATTGGTCAGGTCGATCATTCTCAAAAAATCAGAAAAAAATTCGTAACTCGAAAACTATGAAAAGTCGCGGAACATACATGGGGGTGATTCGGATACCCCACGATACGAGGGACCTAAATTTTATTTTTGGACGTCAATGTTCCGGCCACCCTGTATACTCGTGTACATGGGAGCAGTGGTGGCCCAGTGTTAACGGTCCCAAATTACATACGTGTCGTAGGCCGGGAATTCGAACCCAGGCAGCACATTACTTTGTGTAATTTATTTCATCACCACTGCTCTCAAAGCGGCGAAGGAAAACATTGTGAGGAAACCGGCATGTCTTAGGACCAAGAATTCAAAGACATGTGACATCTACCAACCCGCACTGGGCCCGCGTGGTGGATTATGGCCCACTCCCTCTCAGAGAGTGGAGGCTTTTGTCCCAGCAGTGGGAACGTTATAGGCTGATTATGTTATACCAACATGGCACGATGACGATGTGATGACTTTCGTGCTGGGACGACTTTGCTGACAGTGTATGACTTGTTTCAGTGTGGATTCCCAGCAGCACCGAGTTGTGGCCAGGATATACATTCCTGAGCTGAGGATGAAGGGAAACTACAGACTAGAGGGACAGCTGCTGATGCTGCCCATAGAGGGAGACGGACAGTTCTCTGCTAAATATGGTAACTACATTTTGTTGAACGCTTCTGGGTTCCAAAATATCCATCGTGAAAAACATTTGGGGTCTTAGCCGTGCCGTTTATGTAGTAGTAGGTAAATGGCCCTCCCATTTACCTTCCCTTTAATAATTTGGATATGGACGTCTATTATTTGGGTTCCATGAGTTGTGTTAGTGGGATTTGGATTTGAACTGTCTCCATTCTTCGCTCGCATTTCTTCAGTGGGACACCCAGTTCGAACATTAGATACAAAGATAGTTTTTTACATAACATTTTTTTTCTTTTCCCTAGGTGATATCGATGCAACAGTGACCATAGTCCTGGGTCGTCAGTCGCACCACAACGAGGTGGACTCCCTCAAGTGTGAGGAACTGGACGTGTCCTTCCACGTGGGGTACGCCTCCATGAAGCTGGAGAACCTGTTCGGTGGTGATGGGGATTTGAGTACGTATACTATCTTTACTCTCCATATTACATGGGGTTTTAAGGGCCACTAGACCTATGAAGGTCCTTATGAACTCTAGTGGCATTTCCCCGCTTGTCTTTTATTATGGCTGTCTATGAAGACAGCCATAATAAAAAACCATGGGGGTTGGTAGTCTTCATGCCTCGTCATCGTGGGGTCGGCCCGGAAAGAGGTGGTGGGTCAACCTGGACGAGTACTGCAAGGGCTGGCTCGAGATGGTGTGGAAAAAAAGTTCCAGGAAGGACTTGGGCGCTTTGCCCAGCAATGCGACAACATAGGCTAAACAAAAAAACATCATGCATAGTAGACGGAAAGATGATCGCAGTATATTGTTGTTGCTATCATCATCTTCAAGTTCAGCATTAGAGAGGAACCCGTAAATCCAGGCAAACTATATCGCGATAAAATAATAAAATAATAATAAAAATGTTTATGTCATCAACTCATGTAAATTACATTATTAAGTTTGGAGTCACCTTTTAAGCAAAGATTTGCTTGTATAAGGCGGTTCCGTTCCTCCAGTTTACATTGACTATACATTTGTAGCGGTATCTACAACGCCACATGCGAACAACGCGAAATGTGAAAGAAAATAAACAATTGATAAATTTAGAAAGCATGCTAAAAGTTTTTAACAATAAAATTATGAAATATAACAATACAATTTAAAAGATTATATAAATAAGGAATGCGCACTGGGTTTTGTATATGTGTGAGGTGGGGGGTGTGTGATGTAGGGGTGTATGTGTTGGTGTGGGAGGTATTGTTTGTTTTTTGTGTACAGACGCCAGCAGGTCAAGCTACCCGAAACTGTCAAATTTTCCCAATCAACCTTGAACCTTAATGCTTCAGCGATAAAGTTGAAAATCTATTAAAGAAATTTGACAGATTGTAGTAACTTGATGTGCTGGCGTCCGTACTTTTTGTTTTAGTCCAGTGACAAATTGAATCTATAGATTCAAGGATAATGCGATACCTGGATTGTTACTCAATAGGATTTGATAACACTGTAATAGAATTAGTAAACTTTTGTTAGAACCTCTCTCCTTCTGTGTACTTAGTCATGCAGCTTTATTTTCATTTTACAACACCCACCCGAACCCCACCATGTCTTGGAGTGCGTTACCAAACAAGTGACGTATTCTTTTTGTAATCAATATTAATAATACATAGATACTTACATAGATAAAACACGTGTATACAGAGATTGCATCACATTTCTAAAGAATTATTATGAGCATTATATAAGCAGCTAGTTAAGAAATAATACTCTTAAAGGAATTAACAATGTGGCAATCGAAATGAGACAGGATTTCTTCATGTGCTAATTATTTCATATTTTGCTGCAACATGTTACTCATGTAAAGAGGAAATGTCAAACAAACGCCTCTCAGATGTTTTTCAATTATCTTATTCTCGCTATCAACGTAATTTAGTATACTGTGGCCTCCTGTGATTGAAGAAGTGCTGCAGACAAAACATACTTTTTTATAAGTTGTGATATATTTGCGTAAATAAAAAAATAAATAAAATAAAAAAAAACTTAAATAAAATTGAAGAAGTGCTGCAAAACATACTTTTTTTATAAGTTGTGATATATTTGTGTAAATAAAATAAAAATAAATAAATAAAATAAAATAAAAATAATATATAAATAAATAAATATATAAATAAATAAATATATAAATAATATATAAATTAATAAATATATAAATCTTTTCAAAATTCAAAATAGGGACTTATGAAACGTCAGAAGCTATGTGCACGGTTCCATGATATCATAATGTGTCCATAGTATAGGCTTCTTTCTGCAGGTCACTTCACCACCCACTATAATGACCAATACATCACGATTTTCATAAAACTATACCAGTCCTGATACATTTCTTTATCTTCTAGGTGACACGATGAACCAGTTCCTGAACGAGAACTGGCAGAAGCTGATTGAAGAGTTGCAGGCGCCGATGGAGGAAGCTCTGAAGGACTTCCTGAAACCCCTCGCAGACCATGCATTCTCTACACTTAATGCTGATGATATTCTGTCTACATAGTGAAGTTGTTTGAAAAAAAAAACGATGAGAATTCCTGCAATGTCAAGGCTCAGGGTTTTAAGCAGATTATTTTTTAGTGATACTTCCAGCGTGTTTATTGAAATGTAAGAATTGTTATTTATTAAATTAACTTATGAATAAATTATAGAAAAACTATGTTTAGTCTTATTTTTTTTTACTTAATTTTCAAAACTTATGAAAAATATCTGCGTAAGTAATTATTTTTTATTAATTACTAGCTACGCCCCGCGATTTCACCCGCATAAGTTTCGATCCCGTGGGAATATCGGGATAAAAAGTATCCTATAATATGTTAATCCTGGTTATAAACCATCTGTGTGCCAAATTTCATCCAAATCCGTTCAGGAGTTTTTGTGTGAAAGAGTAACAAACATCCATCCGTCCATTCATCCATCCATCCATTCATACAAACTTTCACGTTTATAATATTAAGTAGGAAGAAGGATATTAGTAGGATTAGTAGGATTCTTCTCTTATACATATGCTTCTGTTCTGGTATAGATTTTCTTTCTTTAGGAAAACTTTATTGAATGTATAAAATCACGTAATAAAAACCAAATAAAGTTGTAAATAATAATATATTTTTACAACTAAATACATTTTAGTCATCACAATCGTTATTACAAATAATTAAACATAGGTCTGGTTCTTAAGTACAAAGTTTAAGTACGTCTATAGTATCGGGTGATCACTTAGTAACTTAAATAAATAAAGCTTATGCCCTATGAATGGCTAATTACCCCTGTACACAATGGCCCAACTTTTGCGTCCATTGCTTTGGAAATATAGAAAAGCAGTAACTGATTATTCAATGTAAGACAACGTTAGGCCATTGTAAACAGAGGAGCATAATATTAATTGGTATTTAGGACCTTATTATACTGTTCGAATTTGAACACACGATTCCTTTACAAAGGACTCAAAAGAATTTATCTAAAATTCAATAAAGATCACAATAAAATCATTTCTACTTTACACATTAAATGAGTAACTTATCTGGTGGTGTTTGCGAGGGTAGCACACATTTATTTTTAATTGACATTCATATCTGCTGGGGAGTTTGTTGCCAGCGAAGCTTCTTCTTCCAAGCAAAAGCACTAGAAAGTGGTATAGGGCGTGCGTTTTGGTGGGACTGTCTTATGTAATTTTGATGTTCGAAAAGCGCTGATTCTCAACCTAATTTGAATAATGATCTTATATTTTTTAATTTTTAGCTTGAATTTAAAAAATAATAATAGATTTTGAGATCTTTAAACACTGCAAATACGAAAGAAAAAACGCAGTGAGTAAGTAATGCAATATCAAAATATCTATGTAACAGCAAGTCATGGATTCTCAAAAAGTATTGCATGAAAAGACATCAACGCATAGAGCTATCATCGAAATGACAGAAAAAGTTGTTGATTCTCAAAAATCATTCAATACAAAACATAAACACATGGAGCTTATCATAAAAATAGTACAACTTCGGATTTCAACAATTCCACTTCAACATTACATATTTGTACTATTATTTATCCGTTTGAACAAACTTCCATCAAATTAAAGTTAAAAAATCGGTGAATATACTTAAAGAAACACTCACAACAGTACATAAAACTGAACTACATATAAAATGACTGTTCTGAAGTTCACTCAAAGGTCTAAGGCGTGAGCCAAACGTCGATGGGAATCTTAGAGAAGGCGGTGTTGACGAAAGCCTGGAAATGCTTCGCGATGGACGCAGAGGCAGCTGGCCTCATCTCCTCGATGATCTCAGCTGCATTGTTGTTTAAGAACTGGTTCATTGCTTCACCTGGAATTTGGAGAGGAGACAGGGCCTTTATTATTTGAAAATATTGAATAAATCTTCGGTTATAGGTAATAGAATAGACCATGTCTATGGGTTTAGGAATTGCCAGAATATATAAAGAGAAAGTTGTGTTTTTTTAGTGATAACATCATTTAGGGTGAACAATATTCAAAGATCGTTCAAGCTCAAACTTAAAACTCATTACAAATAAGGGTTCGTTACCCCTTTAATGTTAATCCCTATTTTTAAGACTTCCGCAAATAGATGGATTACTTCTAGGCAAGTGTGTATCTTTTACTGTATCGTCTTCTTCGTGTCAATGGCACGACTGTATTTTAGATCTGGTTTTCCCAAGACTTTGCCACTTCCACGGCGATGGCAGCGCAGAGGTCACTTCGACTGCATGTTTTCAGCGCTTTTCATAATTTTTTCCTAAGATCCAAACTTATCTAATAATCAAAACATTTGCGATCAGGAGGAAAAGGAAGTTCAAACTCACCAATAACGCTTCCATGGTTGACGGTGTCCTTCACCTTGAACCGAGAGGTCCTCAGTTTGAAGTCCACCAGCATTCGGTCAGCCAACATGTACTTGACATTATCCCGGGTAATCTCCTTGCCGAAGATCTTCGCGATAGCCACCACGTCACCTTGAATGTGAAGGAGAAATCATGTCAAATAGGATTCAAGAATACTATAGGGCTGCTTTTTCAATAGTCCGGTAACTTTACCTGAGGAATAAATATTGCGGTTTGAAAGTTTTTGTGAAACTAACAATTGAGAAATCTGCCCTAAATGAGATATAACTCATACAGAAGTTATACAAAAGTAGAAACAATGAGAGCAGTGGTGGTCCAATGGTAATGGTCCCGACTTACGAGTTGTATGTCGTGGGTTTGAACCCAGGCAGACGCTTTACCAATGTTTCAAATTGTAAATAATGTCATCACCACTGCTCTCAAAACGGTGAAGAAAAACATCGTGAGCATGGCCTCGAACCAAAAATTCGAAGACATGTGACATCTACCTACCCACACTGGGCCCGCGTGGTAGATTACAGCCTACTCCCTCTCGAATGAAGGAAGCCTGTGAGCGGAGGGGCAATTCTCGTAATTTTAACAACGTTCACAGTCTGATCTCGATCTCAATCTGCCAAAAAATACTTCTAATTTCCCTACATTTTGACAAGTTTTTGGCATTTGTTTGTCGCCGAGATGAGACTGCGACTAGAGTTTGAACATTTGAAATTACGAGAAGTTGCCTTCTGATTATAAGCTGATTGTGAGGACAATGATGGTTTATCACTAAAGCATCTAGACGATTCTTAGTCAAAGCATTTGCATATTGAATATTGTTTTATGCCCACGAAAGAATTTGATCCCGTGCACAAAAAAATGGCCTCTACAATGAACTTCTACCTCAGACAACAATTATTATCATTGTCATCGATGCCATTACTCGTACAAATATACTTATTCAGAACAAATATATAATAAGCCATATAAATATTAATTCCACTCGGAAATCGAAAATGTGACCCTGTATTTTTTTCGGTCAATGTATATATGAAGGCATTGTTTTTCGAGTGCAAAGAACTTTTATCCGTTTACTGACAGCCTTGTGTGAACCTTCTCTTGGCAGTTTACTGGTTTTATTCATGATGCTTAACAGAACGTCAACTAGTGTTAATTCAAGTATTGATTTGATAATCTAGACTCCTATGTCTATCATTTAACTCTTTTCGACAAATCTAATCACACATTCGATTCGGCTGTATCTCTTGAAGAACAAACCCGATCCGCAACAATTACAACACATATTCGGTTTACATTCGGCTCATGACGATCGGGAAACTACATTCGGCATCTACCCTCGCCATGTTCGGGTACGGCACAATTTGTTTGTTGTTTGTGTTATGGCACAATTTGAGCTAAGTCGAGTGCATTTTCTCCGAACATATGCGTAGTCCCTAAGACCATTATTTCGAACTATACCTAGGTCTTCTATATAAGCTTTATGTCCTAGTTTGTATGTCTTACCGAATGACGCCCAGAAGTCTCCCTGTGACCTGACGGGGAACAGCAGCACTTGTCCCGAGACCTCGTATCTTCCTGTGATCTCAATGCGAGGTAGCACCAGCCCCATGTCAATACGCAGCTTCTTCAAATCAGACCTGCATACATATGAAATCGGGTCAGTACACATATTATGTTGGAGAGAAATAGTTGGCGAAATGTGGGTGTACTATAATAGGTACACCTCTGCCTAACCCTTCGGGGATTCAGTGTAAGAGGAGACTTGTCTTGACCTTTTTTTAGGAATGTTATCTCAAGTTAGATGCTAGTCATTTTCAAGTTTCAAATAAAGAAAACGAATAAAATACGTTTATTTGCGGTAAACAGGATGCAGAGAAAGAACAAAAACAAAAAAAACAAGTTTGGGGAAAATTTGCGTCGCAAATGATTCGTTTATTTACTGTTCTTTCACGTTCATTGCTTGCCTCGCTATCATTTCTGTAATACTCCATATTGTAAGCATAAAAGTTATTAAATTACTTAGTCTTACTTAGAAGATTTGCGGCTTTCAGATTGTTCCTAAGATGAACTGCCTATTAAAGCATTGCCACAAAAGTAGAATGGAATGAATTATTTCGTCTGTCCCTTTGTAAACCTTCAAGTTTTACGTTACAAAATTCGGCCTTTACGCTCGAATTGGCCCGCAGTCGTACCTAAGGCTTGTGAAATGTTTTGTGCTCCTAATTCTGTCATTATGCCAAGCTTCCCACCGTTTTGAGAGATCGAATGCAATGGTGAGTATTTTGAAACGTCGAGGAGGCCAAAATGACTACTCTATATTTGTACTTACTTGATTTTTTGTCTGTAAAACAATTGAACATTCTTGTGAGAAATAAATAATTAGATGTAGTTACCTAGTTTAAATGGGTTCAGAGTTTTTTTTATGCAATTATGCACTAAGAGGAATTAGGTCAAAGATTGGTAAGTAAAGTGTTTTTTTTCCTCCTATAATCTTTCAAAGGTTACCCAAAATCACCGCTTCGGAATTTACCGTCTACTATATCAGCTGTTTAAATTAGGCAATTCATAAAAGATGTCTGCGAAAGATTTGCAATAGGTTGGCGACCGATCTGTATATTTGTGATCGTTTGTGCTATTTTATTACCGTCTGCCTTTTCGAGTATGTATTTGGCACGTATTATTATTACTACATAAGTATTACCTATATAGTTTAGGTATATCTGGTATACGCACCTGCCGCGATACCTGATGCAGGTATAATTAGGTATATCCATTCATGGTAAATATGGCTTGTCTTGAAAAATTAAACAGCCTAGCAGTTCCTACTTATTCTAGCCGCTCGATTCTGTAAAAATCTCACTGTGAAAACATACGTGAAGTTATCATTCCACCTAATGCTAGGGATTCACACTATTGACAGCTCACTTCACCTAAGATTTTACCGTGAGATTGTTACGGAATAGCACGGCTGTTTCTTGACTTACCTATTTAATTTAGTAGTACCTACCAATGCCAAACACTAAAGCTTTACTTCATTTTTAGGATATAACTTAACTAATTTATAATTTTAGTAACATCAAGTGAAATAACTATGCGTATTACGAAAATTTGTGCGACATCAGGTGACTCGGCTATGAAGGTGTCTCTTACAACATTTTGGCAATTTTTATACTTATCCGTTTGCAATAGCGACAACACAGACTTGACCTCGTTTCCTTGCTCTTAAGATTTTCAGTTTAACTCAGAATTAATGTTTTTAATTAGGCGTTTCGAAATAACGCCTTGTAGTTGACCCAGAGAGCTAGATAAACGAATAAGTAGTTTCTATTTTGAGACACTAGGCCTCATTTAGTTACCATGGTACGACATGTTTAGGTTCATCGTCATAGTTACCATAACTTGCAGATTCCAAAACTGCATGACTCACTGTTTCATGAATGGGCTTTTTATACTCACTTAGCGCAGAACAATAAAACTAACACCTGGAAAATATCTGCGTAATCATTTACGCTTTGTTGAACACAGCATTTCAGCCTTATCAAGGTAGTTGAATTTAATAAAGTTACATCTAGCTAAAGTGTCGTCGAAGAGGAAGAAGAGTGATCAGCCAAATGACGATCAACGACAGTCTTACCTGATTTTAGTAATGGTATAATTACTAGGTCCGATAACGGTAATGTTACTGAAAGCTGCCGTAACCCTGACGGGACCAGCATCGTTGGCCATGACCAGTCGGTCAATGAAGAGGGGCTCCACAGGAGGGACACCCAGTTCAGGGATGCCCCTGGACAGGTAGGGTCGCAGATGGTTGAAGGAGTTCTTTATACAGGTGTCTAACTCAGCATCTTTTTGACTGCAAGGTCTGATGTATTCCGCTGGAAAGAAAGAGAATATTTACCGTTAAATTGTGCATTTGGTTTGCCAAGGTAATGAAAGAATTTTGACAAAAACCGTATAGGACCAACTCTAAATGTATTTTTAGAATCATTATAATTCTAGCATGACTTGATTATACAGGGTGGCCGGAACATTGACGTCCAAAAATAAAATTTAGGTCCCTCGTATCGTGGGGTATCCGAATCACCCCCATGTATGTTCCGCGACTTTTCATAGTTTTCGAGTTACGAATTTTTTTCTGATTTTTTGAGAATGATCGACCTGACCAATCTAAAAAATGGCTTTGTCGAGATTTTTTTTTTGCAACTGAATCTTCGTGAGTAGTACTTTTATGCATAAAATAATCAGCTTCGTAACTGTGATGAAAGTTATGAAAAAGTTGGTCTAAAGTGAAAAAATTACGTTCGGTAAATTATGGCTTAGCATTTTAACTTTAAATAAAAAAATTAAACAGGAAACTTCATGGTTCCTAAGTAGGCTTCAAGAATGCGCCAGACTCTCAGCTTTCATAATCATAAAAAAATTAGCACTTTAGACCAACTTTTTCATAACTTTCATCACAGTTACGAAGCTGATTATTTTATGCATAAAAGTACTACTCACGAAGATTCAGTTGCAAAAAAAAAATCTCGACAAAGCCATTTTTTAGATTGGTCAGGTCGATCATTCTCAAAAAATCAGAAAAAAATTCGTAACTCGAAAACTATGAAAAGTCGCGGAACATACATGGGGGTGATTCGGATACCCCACGATACGAGGGACCTAAATTTTATTTTTGGACGTCAATGTTCCGGCCACCCTGTATATAGCATGCATTCTAGCATGAAAGCTTTTAAAATGAATGTACAGAAACTGAAATGAGCCTAGATAGATTTCAAGTGAATCAGACAATGAGACATTCATAACACAGGGCATGTCTAATAACAACTGTCAACTCTCGACGGCATGCCACGCAAATCATAGGTATGTTTCAAAACAGAGTATTTGCATACAAACATAAACAATGCGTACATAAGCAAAGTAACGGTTACGTAAAGTATACAAGGTGAGGCTGACCGATCACCGAACTTTCCAATATTCAGGTCGCTGAGAAATATGCGTGCGAACTTGGAAATTGAGTGAGTTACAAATTGAAACCAATAAATGTCTTGTACCTACATTATCGGTACGATCCCTCAAGAGTAAGAAACCTATTATATAATAGCTATCTACACAAATAAATAACATTGAATTGTCTGTTTGTAATGTCAAAATGACAGCGTTTTACTAAATGCATATTAAAGTATATACGGTATTTAAAAGATATTTAAAAAAAATTGTCTGTCTGTTTGTTCCGGCAAATCTCCGAAACGTCTGGACCGATTTTAACAGGACTTTCACTGTTTACATGGAACGGCAGATAGCTGATGAGTAACATAAAGGCTACTTTTTGTGACTGTAGCACGTTCCCTTGGGATAATTTTCGACATCCAAGCGGGCGAAGCCGCAGGCAGAAGTTTGTATAAAATAAAGTTGCGTCATGAGCCATGTTATGTGTAGGTATTATAACCAAGTGCACCCCAGTATGCTACTGAGCAATAACAAGGTGTGATGAAGATGGCAAACTTGGCAGGCATATTGATTTTATTCTAGCAATTTCAACAAGCAGCTTTTAAACAAACTCCTGTATCATAGAGATTATTATCAAACGCGAGACTGAATTCATACAATGACGAGACAGTTTAAAAAATTTACTTCACATTTTACATTACACTACCAGTTAAAGCAAAAAAAAGTCATTAGTCCATAATAATTACACTATGATACATAATGTATGAAGAAACATGAATTAATATATGTAATTATGGTAATCATAGGAGTAATTCTCATCACGATCATAATGCGAAGCGAAGTAAACGATTCCTAATCAAGTCATTACAGAGAACTCTTGGCAAGGTACTGCAGTAGCATACCAATATGACAGAAGAGTATTTCAACACGGAAATTATGTTTTCTGAATATAGAAACGGGTGCCTAGCCAACTGATTTGCATAGATATACAACTGCATTCAAATAATACGCAGAAATAAATGAATGAATGATGATGAGAAATAATGACGAGGATACACGAGGAACAAAACACTCCTAATTATAATTCTGGTCCATTCCTCCGAAGGTAAAATTCAAATGTATATAATTCACGATTGCGTTGCTAAGGAGAATGGATTAGGAACTTACGAAGGTGACAGTGATAGAAAAAGACGGTAATCGATGAAGTCACACGTCAGTTTCAAAAGCCCTCATTAGTAACTTATGTACCAGAAGAGGACCAACAGAACAAGAAACATTATTTAACAATATCCAACACAACTTACGAAGCCTCAGCAACATTGTTTACTCAACCCAGTAAGCAATTGACTAACCAGAGAAACCCAAATACAACAGTAATCATAATCAGCCTATAATGTTCCCACTGCTGGGACAAAGTCCTCCTCTCTGTGAGAGGGTCTGGGCCGTAATCTACCAGCGGGCCCAGTGCGGGTTGGTAGATGTCACATGTCTTCGAATTTTTGGTTCTAGGACGTGCCGGTTTCCTCACGATGTTTCCCTTCACCGTTTTGGGAGAAGTGGTGATGAAATTCTTTACACAAAGTAAAGCGCCTGCCTGGGTTCAAACCCATGACCTACAAATCGTTTTACAACAGCAATCGTTCACCGCAAAATACACAAACATAATACAAATATAATAAAATCCAAGATGAACTTGAACGCTTCGGCAGTGCTGTTTCACAAGGTCATCCATTACATAAGTCTTATACAACTGCTTGCCAACCTAGTAACCCACTTGGTACAATAGCGTATATTTTGAGAAACACCCATGGAAATTGTGATGGAATTCGGAATATGTACATAATCAAATTGGGTGATTCTTGTGTAGTTTCCGTTGCGTCAGGCTGTGGAGCGTGGTGATTGGATTATGATTTATTTTGATCGTTTGCTGGATTGAAGTTAGGATTGTGATAACTTTTGATTGCGCGAGTTTCGTTTTCATTTCATTCACTTCTGTATCTATATTATATATATTATTATTGTCTATTATCTTGTGTATCTTCGCACATCTTCTTTCTTGTCGTGTTTTGATCTTTATACATGGTAAGGCTTTTTCGGGTTCCGTATTTATTAATATCTTGTACATTGACGGCTGAGATACCGCCACCAAACATACGATCGCATCAGGATCTACTCTCTAAGACCGCCAACAAAGATATGGGCCCGTCCGAAAGTAGCAGATCCGTCAAAACAAGACTGTCAAATTCACCGCGCGGCAATAAGACAACTAAGATGTAGGGACAACTATCAAATCGTATGGCCATTCATTTAGTTAGGGGCCCAAACTAATATTTTATCTATATGTGATACGGAGTAGGAAACGCTGCTGTTGTACCCTACTTACTATAGACAGAATCGAATCGACACACAAGAATAAAAGATACAGATATAATCAAAAGATTCTGCATTTCAAAATTTTTTGAGATGTATAATAAGATTTTATTTATACGTATTTTAAGGACCCACACAAAATTAAGTTTTACTTTCGTATGGGATCCCTTAAATTAAATAAACTTAAATAAATAAATAAACTTTAATTCTCGATTCCCTTATCGAGAATTAAAGTTTATTTACCACACGAAACCTTGAACTTCCTTCTCAGTAAGTAGGTCCTCCATAATTTTAACTATGTTCGAATATTGATGAATCCCTTTATTATCTTCTTCATGTTCAAGACGGAAGTTAACAATGTCATTACATTATTTATTTATAAAACAATTATAACTTTTGACTGGTCATCGTAATTATCAGTGACATTGATTGATATCTTGAAAAATATGTTGTCTTAAAATCGTATATAGTGATCGAGGTTGTTTTTTAAATCGACAATAATGGTTTGCATTTTTTTTAGCAGCCTATTCTGTCCCACTGGCGGGCAAATGTATCCCCCGATCCTTCGAGGAACTCTTTCGCCACCTTGCATAAGACATATTATTTGAATGAATTGTTTAAGACTATATCAGCAATTCAGTATCAAAAGATAACTTATTCGTATCCGCTTAACCCACTAGAATGAAAATTGTGTCCAAATTATTAGTCAAAAGGTATATTAAATGAAGCCTTTTTCCTTAAAACCTCTTTACGGTTGATCCTTGGGTACGCGCTACTATATTTAACATTTCCATATTCGAACAGAATCATTTGAACCCACAAGCCATCTTCCTGAAAAGTATACTTAGAACTCGAATACCCTCCAAGGTAATTTAGCTTTTTAGTTCCACTTTCGAAGTTTTCCTCACACCAGCTGATCTATCTTGTGTCGGTCAAATGCATGTGTTGTAACGAAAATGAATCGGTCACGTAACAGCGTAACGTGGTATCAAATGTAATAGTACATAATGTAACAGTAGACGGTTCCTCTCTGTTCTTGTGAAATGCTTCTTACAGTGTTTTAGGTGAAATAGATTTTATCTGTCGTTTTTATCAACAAGGAGGGTTTAAATTCTTTACTTTTTTATTGTGTCTGCTGGGGAGTTTGTTGCGCCTCTTCTTCTTCTCGGCTAAAGCACTAGGAAGTGGTGAAGGGCGGGCGATTTACGGGACTGTTTTATTTAATTTTGATGTTCAAAAAGTGCTGATTCTCAGCCTAGTTTGAATAAATGACTTTTGATTTTGATATATTAACAGTATCGTGGGATAATGCAGATCTTACGAGCCCGGAGCGTTTTGCAGTTTATTTTATCACTTAAAATGTCATTAATGATTCTTGGAATTTTTCAGAAGTAATAGTCATGCCTATCGAGAGTCATAAAGGCAGTAATGACTGATTATTTAAGGGACATACAACGAATAACTGATTCCGTAATTGGTTTCTTGATTAAAATCTATGTACCTAATTACACAGACGTTATACAATGCAATAACGAGTAAAAAAAGTTTTAATTAATTATGCCAATTAACACGTTTAAGAGAAAGAAGAAAAAGAATATGTGGATACACAACAATTTGAGAAGGAATGCACTTTGATACCTACCTACTGCCTAAACCCTAAAATTTAATATCAGATCCAAGAAGTCTATCGCGAGGCACGATGTATTCACGGTATATTCTCGCATTAAGGTAATTTTAACGATACCAGAGGAACAATGATTGAACACAGCCTCTGGCAATTCTGTGCTGGGCATGAGCAAAGTCAAAGTGATTATTTAAAATAGGCAATAAAATTTATTTTCGTCACCCCCTCCAAAAGGTAATTTCGTAAGGAGAAGAATGGGCAATGAACTCCGCCGTTACTCCTTTAAAATATTTTCCAATATTTTGTATGCAATTATTATATAATTATATGTGAAGACGATGCACGTAGAGTAAAATTGTTAGCTATTGTGTTATAGTTACCATCACAATAGCTACAAGAATTAAAAATGAAGCAATGACAGATAAATTAATTATGTGAGAGATACAAGGTGCTCACATTTTACAAACATTGTAAATATAGACGAAGAAAAACAAAATAAGTCAGTATGTGAGAAATTAGCCACCATTTTGATTTTGTCTAGACTCTACATAGATTGTCCTATAGAGCAGTACCAGCATGTTTCCGAGCAAGCTGATACAAATCTAGCGTTGTCAGTTCAATGACTAATATTATCTTTAGCATTTTGCATCCCAACACCTCATAATTTGATCGTTCTACCAAAACTATGAATGCTGGTGTAATAAAATGATTGCATTCCTCTCTCCATCACATTAAAACCGCGTGCCACTTTCTACCTGCTGACGAAACTGTTTCGAGAGAAGAGAACTAAATTTCCAGCAATGTTTCGCAAAAGCCTGACTGCTGCAGTAATGTCATTATGTGTAATGAAGCCTGGGAACCCATCTAAATGATTGAGCTAGCATGTCCTGCTGCAATGGATAAAGAACGTTTGATTAATGAATTTGCGGTTGCATGCATGCTTCTAAGAGAGCCGGTAAATGAATATTAACTAGGTTAGTCTATAAAAGGGTTTTCGCCACAACTGAAACGTTCAATTGATGGAAATATGAGCTAACACTATTTCGACTTAGCTGATGTTCAAATAGCAAGTCTTTCACCAAAACTTAAATCGATATTTATAAAAGCAGATGAAACTTAAAAACGAAGAGGCAACTAATAAATAAATTAATTGTAGAAACGGTTGACGTAGAAAATGTTTAACGAAAAGCTCACATTCCCCAGCAAATATATTCCGACCAATAGATCACACAAACAAACGAAGTGCGATGTCTATATGGCCGACAATGCACTAACGGATTGTCGTCAATGGTGTAACTCTCATTTGTAAGCAAACGATAGTTTAAACAAATGCAACATGTACACGAACTCAATACATTTATGACCTTTGACCAAACAATAAAGAGACATGAACAACCAACAGAATAACAATCTTTTCTCAAAATGTCATTGTCTTAGAAAACCATTAACCTAGATTTTTCTCCTAAAATTTGAATTGGTATTAGGTTTGCCATTTACACCACCCACTCCATTATATCATATCAGAAATCCAAGGTTGATCATAAAGCAGGGAGATCGTGAGGTGACTTGTGACAGGATGGTGCAACGTGTGATGCAACGCCGGTGTCAAGGCTGCGCGAGCGCCGTCCACGGACTGACCGGTTACCTGCGTGAATATTGGATTTCGAAAATACGTCATCTTTGCAATGTGGTGACAATGACTCGCTTTTGAGTTGAAATAGTGCATTGATTCTGGTTTACTACGCTGTTGTCCAATTGCTTCGGTTTTTTTAAACCTCTCTTTTATTTCATATGAGTAATTTAACAATCATGCATGCAGCAGTCAGTGATGTCAATACGTCATTGCAAGCAACAACAACTGTTATTTTATAAATTCTATATGAAACGACTGTTGTCGAATCAATGGTTTTAAATCTAAGTTATTTATTTATTAGTAACTATAAACAAATCATGTAATTTTTTTTCATTCTGTGCTTAAGTTTATTTATTTGTTGGTTATGAATAAATAAATTTAAAGACGGAATGATAAAAATTTGCATGATTTGTTTTAAATTAATCGAATTCAAAATGAGATATTCTTATTGCGTTATTTTTTGCAAATTCAGGGCCAATGCGAGGTAGGTTTTAGATATCACAACACCAATTAAATAGTCGTTATTTTTGACTTTTTATATTATTTTTTTTTCTCTATCTAAGTATTTGTCTCTTACAGTTCTTAATTTCTACAGGGGATTACCACCAGCTCGTATACCAGGGCAGAAGTGGAACTGCACTGCTTTTTTGTTCTATGACTAAGTAGAAAAAAGCAGTGCAGTTCAACTTCTGCCCTGCTATAAGAGCTGGTGATAAGCCCCTTGATATCCCCAATTTTGGTCCTTCTATCAACATATAGTACTTACCTATTTTGTTTCTAATTCAACTACCCCTGATCAATGTCTGCGTAAGTTTACCTGCTACTGTCCAGTCCTATCGGATACAATTCCATTTTCAGTACCTCATGCTTATCAACCACGCATTTTAATGTGACATCGGTCTCGTTATCATTATTATTTGACTGTCCATCGTTGTTTATGCAGTTACTAGCGTCACCTCCAAAACAATCGTTACTCAATGAATCACTCCTAATTCCCTGAACCTTCCATCCTCAATCCCCTGAGTCAGTTCACTAATCAAGCTCCATTGCCCAATCTGCGTCCATTCTCCCCACGTATGGCACACCAATTAAAATGTTATATGTATCACAAAAGGTTAACCAAGGCTGTACCTGACTATCTTCGCCGGGAATATATCGATATATTATGCGAGTCAGGCGTGTGTTGGACTGTCGCAGCAATCTTTCATTGTCAGTTCTATTTCTCAAGGATAGTACGTTCGAAGCACGGATTATTTGCTATTGTATTATTTTTAGATCTTCTGTGACTGATTTGTTTGTAGTGTTTACTATTTTCCTGATGTTTGTTTTATCGATTGTATCCTCCCTGATAGCTTTGTTTCTATAGCGACTAAATGTAGTCTTCTACTTGGGCTCAAAATTTCTGCAGCCCAAAGCCCCTTGCCCATAAGGCAAGTTCTAGTGATAGAATCATTACAAATCTACTAACGACTATTATCATGACAAAGTTTAAAGAATAATAAATGTCTTTCTTTATTGGCACTGCTTAAATGTATGGTATAAATATTCATTCAAAATATACCTACTTACTTAAGAACAGTATGACGACGTAATTTACATATTTCAATACTAGTATATTAATACTGGTGTAGCGGTATCTACAACGCCACATGCGAACAACGCGTCATACTGACGTCACGCAAATCCTGCATCTCACAAGCAGAGTTTACCGCGCAATTAGAATAGATACAATTTCCCAACATCAAACGTTGGGCAATTGCCCGCCAGACACAACACCCGTCTGGTCGGAGGATCGTCCCTTTTCTATGGAGGATGAGTGAACTTTACACCCTGTTCCTCGTACCTCTAAACTGGTGTAATTTCAAACACCAAATTGTATTATTCTTCTGTCAATAAATATTTCATAATACAAGAAAGGAATAACATAGTCTATACCTAACTCTTTTCAATTAATTTTAGAGCATGTAAACAAAAGAGTAATTAATAGTAATATATATAATATATATAATATATATATATTAAATAACTTTCCATAACTGAAACTAAATATCAACATTATTATTCGCTGTTTTAAATCAATTATCAGTACCCGTGTTTTGTAGGCTGGTGACCTCTAACTAATCACGCGTCATCATTGTGGTCAACACTTGAACATTAGGTTTATTTAGAGTATTTAGACCTTACTTTTAATAATACCATATTTATTTATTTAACCATTTATGTAGACACATATATAAACAGACAAGAAAAAAAATCAGAACAGAAAAATAGGTACGGACGCCAGCACATCAAGTTACTACAATCTGTCAAATTTCTTTAATAGATTTTCAACTTTATCGCTAAAGCATTAAGGTTCAAGGTTGATTGGGAAAATTTGACAGTTTCGGGTAGCTTGACCTGCTGGCGTCTGTACAAGGGTTACAATGCTTATTTCATAAGAAATCTCTTCCAGCATACCTGCCATATTGTATCTTTATTTGTCACCTTTCTTGAGGGCAATATAAATAGGTAGGAGGATAGAACTTGCTTGACTACTGGTCTTACCTTTAACATAACCCTTAGGCGGACGACGTTAACTGAATGTTAAATATTACCATGCTTTTGGACAGAAATGAGCAACATAAGTGATTATATCTATACATAAAATAAACAAAAAAAACCTTTTATTTTTTGCCTTATGCACGATCTTTCTTATTTCTAGTTTCTGAGTATGTTCTAATGGGTTAAGATTATTTGAATTAAATTCTGAGTTTTCTTCTGCAAGACAAGTTCGCCCAGTTTGGATGAAGGCCTCCTCTAAAGATGCCCATTTATCTCATGATCAGCCTGTACTGTTATTACTGCTGGGACACAGGCCTCCCCTCGGTGCGGGTTTGTAAATGCCACATGTCTTCGAGTTTTTGTTTCTAGGAGATGCCGGTTTCCTTACGATGTTTTCCTTTGCCGTTTTGAGAGCAGCGGTGATGAAATAATTTACTCAAAGTAAAGCTCCTGTCTGAGTTCGAACCTACGACCTACAACTCGCAAGTCGTGTCCGTTACCACTGGGCCACCACTGCTCTTGCACTCGCACACGCAGTGTGTGTTTCTTATTTTTATATCTATATATTTCGTAAACATATATGACACTTTCAAAAGCTCCCAGTCTTTCCACAGTGCTGGCCATCTTCAAAACATAAAATAGTTCCAGATACATCGCAATCAATTTACTTTTAATTATCAAATGCCTAATTTGATTAAATACCTATATTACTGAAATTTAATTTTTACTTAGTAATTTTCAGCATCTTAATAAAATTACCCAAATCTTTTTATCAAGCACGGCGCAAAATAATATTTATACATGTGCGTACGTATAAGGTCAAAGTTACTGTTCGTATCAACATCTACCTACCTTAGGTCGTATCGACTGCGCACTGCGTATAAACAAGCAATCACATGCCTAATGAACATTTTTACAATAATTAATTCATGATTTAATTACTTGTTATCTTTATGTTTTAGACATTTCATAATTAAAACTTAATTGATTGTGATGTATCTGGAACTATTTTCAATATTCTGGAAATATTTACCAACTTCAACAAAATATGTAAACGAAAAACTTTATAATAGTGATACAATATCTGCGTGAGTTATGATTTAGATTCACTTTCATTTATAACAATAATTTATCCTAGTATGCTCAAATCTGCGTAAAATCCATGATCAGATGATAAAAGTGCATTTAACAGTGCACATTTTCTTAAAGAATGGCTCATACTCTTGTGCCATTCATTTTTAAACTTTAACTTATTGATCAAAATAGTTCCAGGACATACAATGCATTCACAAATTGGATTGGATTTGGAGTGGGAATAACCATTTAAAAATTAATTTAAGACTTCCGTCTTATGCCTAAGTAGCATAATTTGCAACTACTATGTATTCTAAAAGGGTCTTACGGTAAGCTACGTTGGCAATGCTAACAAAGGGTTGTATGGCGGTGAAGCTGTTTGTAATAAATATGGATATATAAGCAAGAAGATTAAGATCAGGACGCAAGATGTTTGTGAATGTAGAGGTAGATACCTTTGCAACAATGAAGGCATCAAGGTTTGGTGTCACTCTATGTAAAATTTCAGCCCTTTTATATCAATTCTTGTGGTGTATATAATACAGAGTATTCTATCATATAACTAATCTTTTGATTGTAGATTTTTTTTTATTTCGATTTTTTACAAGAACGAGAGTTTGTTATTGTTGGTTTTATACTTTTGCCCTGACTGAAGTGTTTTTATATTCGTAATCTTTCCAGTAGCAGCCCGAACTCTGGATTTGTGCCCAGTTAGATGCCAAAAGGCTCGCCCCCTAGTAGGTACATGGGACTTAAACATAAGTGACAAAATGTGGGTGTTAACCCTTTGGTAAATATAGGTGTGTTTTTAAATTAATTATTGTTTTTAATTATATTCACGGCACGAGGTAATTTTCAGTTATTAACAAGATTGTGAACAGGTAATTATGATACAATTAGAAGGAATATCTACGGTCCCTACTGATGCAATGATAATTACAACTGATAGTACAGACGCCAGTAGGTCAAGCTACCCGAAACTGTAAAATCAACCTTGAACCTTAATGTTTTAGCGATAAAGTTGAAAATCTATAAAAGAAATTTGACAGATTGTTGTAGCTAGATGTGCTGTGTGTACATAGATTATACTTTTATGTGAGTCAAAGCTGCTTTAACAAAATCAAATTCTGACATTGAAGAATTATCCATATATTGATCGATTTAACTTGAATCTCTTCTTAGCGTGTCGATAACCATCTTAATGGACTCGGCCCAGAATTCGGCTACTTGTTTGGCGCCATCACCACCGTCTATCAGTCCCTGTAACGTGTAGCTGACAGGACACGCAGGACACGATTTGTGGAACAGCACCATATTTACACTCCAAGACGGAGTCTATGAATCTCCACCTGAACAGGGTTTTCCTTGCTTCGGCCAACCTGAGTCCGGAGTCTGTTTAAAGACTTCCAGGTTACCCAAGGTAACTCATGTCCAGGTGGGTTCACTTTAATCCAAAGAGCAGAAGGCCAATTCTCGTAATATAAAACGTTAAAAATCTAGTCGCAGTCTCAAATGTCAAAAACTTGTCAAAACGTAGGGAAATTAGAACTATTTTTTGACAGATTGAGACTGAAATCAGACTGAACGTTTTTAAAAATACGAGAATTGCCCCCCTGATAGCTTACAATGCTTATATTTAAACGGAGATGTTTGCCTTAAAAAACACTGTGTTACTTGCTCACAAAACCCTCTCTAAAGCGACTTTACAAGATAATTATTATGGTTGATTCCATGTCTGAATGAAATGCGTGAAATATAGAGGCCAATGCCATAAACCTTGACAAAAAATTCGGTCTAACGAGCTAAATACCCATTACACTTAAAACCGAACATAATCTCCAAATCAAAACTCTGATTAACAAACTTACTCAGATTAACGAAGTGTGAGATAAGAATACAGTTACCCAAGAAGCCTTGGGCAACCAAGGTAGTGTAACAAGAACCGTAGCCAGGCCGTGACGCTGACTACCATTAGATAACTAGGAAGACGGTGACTTACAAAGAAATGTCACGCGAGATCACGTTATATCACTGTGAAATATTCAGGCTTGTTCATTTTAGAGGCTCGGTCTCTTGATATAATTTTACGGAAACGATTAGCTGGTTTACTTGTGGACAATCGGTTTTATTGATTATTATAATTGGTTGGTTTTGCTACAGTATTGTTTAATAAAGCAAATTAAAACCATTTATTTCATATAGGCATACATAAAGCACTTTTGAACGTCAATATTTACGATAAAATAGAATTGATTCTGATAATGTAAGGGATGCTTGAAATTCTTATACTGACCTAATAAAGACTGCGGTTTTCGTAGATAGTTACAAGTTAAGGCATTGGAAGATTGCAATCAAGATGTTTCATATAACCCACCGGTGACTTTATCACCTAATCCAACGGACCTGGGGGTCTACTCCGAAGTAGTATCGGCCGAATGTTCGGCCGTTTCCTGCTACGAAGTTACTGTTTGGTTCGGTCGATCCCGATCCTACACTCCTACACACTTTCGAATATTGACTATGGTCCCGACCCAACTGAGCCGGTCCAAACTTTTTTCGCATTTTTCAATAATATTCGGTTCGGCCATGTGTCGGTCCGATCCGATCATTCGCACTTTGCACTTCGTAGTAGACCCCCTGCACCTGTGTCTGCGCACACACTTGTACAATATAATATTATCCCGCGTCGGCTAGATTCCGCTGAGATTGACCGCCATCACTTTATTACTAATTTAATCACGAAAGTCTGGGATAAATGTTCACATTCATCTTTGCCCGCAGAATTTTCCTTTCCGCTAAATTCGCTTTCACTTGGAAAATCCCTGTGAGTTGTCATAAAACACGCCCCAAGCGCAAACACCGGTTTTTCTGCAAACATGAAATTATCAAAACCAACGGACATATTAAAGTGTTTGCTAATTGTCCATCTTTGTCGGTTTCGACACCAACGGAGGCCTTGACACAGATGTCCAAAATCACACTTGTGAACGAGCATCATTAGTTGAATGACTTTTTGACTGCATAATTCATATTTACGATAATTTGAGTAATTTTGAACAATTTTTGTGTGTGTAAATTGCGGTCGTGAGTTCCCTGTAATTCCGGTCCTTGGTGCTAATTCACGTGAGAGTCGTAATAATAAATAAATAATAAAAATAAAATAGCTTTATTTTTCCTTGCACATTTATTCCTTATGTATCTAATACTTACTTAACATTATTAACTAAAAATATATTAATATAATTTAAATTTAACTACTACTACGGTGTACAAGGACCGCTATCGATAGCGGTAAAAGCCTCCTCCAGCCGTTTCCAAGCTGTTCTATCTCTGGCAATTCTGCTGCATGTTCTGCCGGCTATCTTTGCAATATCTTCGCTCCATTTTTTGTGTGGTCTACCTGATCTGCGTTTTGTGTTTATTGGATACCAGTTCGTGATGATTTTTGTCCATCTGTCGTCTGTTACTCGTCGTACGTGTCCAGTCCACTTCCATTTTAAGTCCAGCACTTTCTTGGCCGCTTCCTTTGCCTTGGTCTTCCTTCTGATTGCACTGGTTTTTACTCTGTCTTTTAGCTTGAGGTTCATGTAGCTTCGATCCATTTCTCTTTGGCATATTTTAATTTTTTCTATATTTCATTTCGTTTTGTGTGGGAGTCGTAATAGAACTAGATAAATAATGATGATTACGTAAAATGTGCAGTGGTGGTCTAGTGGTAACGACCACGACTTACGAGTGGTAGGTCTGGGGTTTGAACCCAAGTTGGCGCTTTACTTTGTGTAAATTATTTCGTCACCACTGCTCTCAAACGGTGAAGGAAAACATCGTGAGGAAACCCGCATATCCTAGTACCAAAAATTCGAAGACATGTGACATCTACCAACCCGCACTGGGATCGCGTGGTGGATTACGGCCCACTCCCTCTCACCGAGAGGAGGCCTGTGTCCCAGCAGTGGGAACATTATAGGCTGATTATGTGTTATGTACTTAAAATGTCGTAACTAAAACGAGAATACAATAATGCTTTGACGCAAAATGTATGAGGTAGAGAGTAGAGAAGAATTGTCCGTTATCGTATAATAGGATTAAGGGTTCTAAAGGATATCACATAATTTGAACAACACATTGTGGAAAACAATAAATTTAGTACTAGATGCTCCACTTGGTTTCACCCGCATAAGTCTCGATACCGTGGGAATATCAAGATGAAAAGTCCTAAACCTATGTCCTAATCCAGGTCTCCCCATGTGTCAAATTTCATCCAAATGCGTTCAGCCGTTTTAGCGTGAAAGCGTAACAAACCAACATACAAAAAATTAAAACTTTTCTCATTATAATATTAGTTTAGATTGAGCATACACTAAAAAAAAAAGAAAACAGTGAAATAATGTTGACCCTTTGTCCTTAAGAATGTATTGAAATCACGTGTCAGTTAATTGAAGAACCTTTACTTGCAAATGCAATCTTAACATATAATGCTTGCAAAGATAAAACAAAATATTGTGTCTATACTTAATTGTAATGGCCTATGGCCTTTACCCTGGCATCAATTATTCGATAGGTACAAAACTTTATTTTTATTAAAGTGTAAAACATGGATAGTCGTCCACTATTTTTGTAATACCTACTTATGCAAGACGTTGTGTTGTCCAAATTTCAATAATTCTTCCATATTTCCCATAGAAAAAATACTTTCAGTTTTCCCGAATTTTCCTACTTAGTTACTTCGTTTTAAAACAAAAAAATTGCCAAATCGGTCCAGCCATTCTCGAGTGTTGCGCTTACCAACGAACAGCATTTCATTTTTATAATATAGAAGAATGTAGTATAAACAATTTCCGATCACATTCAATTCAGATCGTCACTGAAACCAAACTATAGAATAAACCTGCAGTGTTTCTTTGTCATTAAATTCATTGACTATTTCCTTCTATTCCATTTCTTTACTCTATAAAGTAACTATGTTCTATATTATTGGGATTGGTTTCCGCACTTAGTCCTTCAAGTGGACCATTGTACGTGGGCCATGGCGGCCATTCTCATTCCAACCAGCCTTCCTACCTTCAGAAGCAGATTAGTCTGCTCTATAGTAGTTGTAGTAACCTGTTCTAGTTTAACTATATGATATCGGTTTTTAAAGCCCTATTTACACAACACAAGTTTCTTGCCTGTACAATAAAATTGAAGTAACAAATTACTTGTTTTGTGGCTTTTATTGTTGGCATGCCAGAGGCAATTATATCGCACCATGTAAATTAGGCTTAATAACTCTACTTATTCCAAACTGTGATCTAGAAGACCGTAGATTATCTAGGTACATATGACACCGTTGTTTATTCATGTTTTTTTTAGATTATGTCAATGACTATGACTATTTTATTCCCTATTCTGTCTGTTGCATTCAACGTCGTTGAATTACTTACTTAATTCGTTACTAAGTCTAGAAATAAATTTCTTTGTTAAAATGTAGAAAAGCTGGAATTTTCTGTAGAAGCATTGCACTTTAAACGATTGTTTTAATAACAAAAGTTTACTTCCTCTGTAATAATTAAACTTCGCAGTTAGCTGTACTGAGTCGTATGCTACAAAACACGTACCATATCTTTGATGAGTGAATTCAACCAATCATCCATACTTTTTTATTTTCTATGCATGCACAGAGTCTCACAATGAAATCATACACAAATTACAGAAACATTTAAGTATTAAACAAATAACATACAAGGCTTTACAAATAATAGATATAACAAAAAAATGTCTAAATTACGCTCGTGATGATAATGTCAAAATTCTAGGTATTATACTGAATGTCAGTGCAGCGTCTAAAG
Source organism: Apamea monoglypha (assembly GCA_911387795.2). Lineage (NCBI taxonomy): Eukaryota > Metazoa > Arthropoda > Insecta > Lepidoptera > Noctuidae > Apamea > Apamea monoglypha. Next base: position 15,006,087 of record OU426916.1, read on the forward strand.
GCCAATATTTTTCGAAAAGTTACTTGCAACATAGTTCTTTCAACACACTTGGGCACGCAGACCAAATCTGATCCACACCATTTCATAATACAATATTTGAATACAGCCCATGGCTGTATAGTCTTGTGTTCGCAGTCTTAAGAAAAAACTAAAAAGACGTTAAGGTTGACTCGTTGACCATGTGTTATATTTATTGAATGTTGGTATCATGCAAATTCTATAAAGTTTTGTAGTGTTATTTTATTTGTAACACTTCCAATTCTTTGATAATTTGATTATTAATATTTGTTTGTTTAAAAGTTAAACATCGTTAATTTAATAATAATCATTAATTTTTAAATTAACAATGTTCAACTTTTATGAGCCTATAATGTTCCCTCTACTAGAACACAGGCCTCCTATCAATGAGACGGAACGGGCCATAATCCACCACGCGGGCCCAGTGCGGGTTGGTGAATAAATACGTATTTTCTGATTGGTTATTATTTTGGTCCTTGGAGTCACAACTCTTGGAACTTAAATTAGACTTCTTGAACGGGCTATTGTAATGTCCATGAACAGCAGCATCTTATAATTACTAGCTATCTAAAAAAGTTTCTTAACTGCAAGCAAAACGTGTTAAATTATTGCTCATTGTGTTTGCTACATCGTAACCTATAGTTCAATAAAAATTTCGCCACCAAAGTCACCATTCAAACTTTTTCTTACATATCTAACTTTACAATCGACAGCACACCTACACAATTGATAGATGTTAAGCCACGATCAAATACAAGAGAGCATTAAATCTGTGATTACCACATCAGCAATTATTACGCATACCTACTGTAGTTGAGTAGTAATGTTAATAAAATCTCGGACAACGCTGCGGCACAAACTAGGCTAATTTTGACATTTGTGTTATGTCACGCAGTGGCTTGTCAATGGATGGTAATGGGTGTTAAAAGGTATTTTAATTTAGTTTGTACTGTTGCAACAAAATTCTTATCTACTATGCGCATAGGCACAGTTTAAGTAAATATTGGTTTTTGAAAAAAAAAATCTCAATCAAGGTTTTGTAATATATTAAACTAGACTAGGAATAGTAGAATTTTATGAAAAGATTATATCTAGCATTATTTGAAGTTTTCAGTAACGATAATTGTCTGGTTAAAAATAATTGTCAAAGAAAAGTTGTCTTTTATTAATTTCCACAAAGCAATGATACCGATACCTTGAAAAACTGAAGTGAAATGATTTCTTTTTTTAATCTCTTACTTATTTAAATTATGTTCTTCAGGATGACATTATAATTATTAAGTGTCGCGGAAAATAAAGTTAATAGGTATATTTTTATATTTTAAAATTTATGTGTATTCTTTAGGTTACTCCCGATGTGATTATATTTTATTGCTAGCTATGAATGAAAATAAAATATACGAAAACTTACGTATTTTGGCTGCATTCGCGTTTTCCGCAGCTTCCCCGGTGTGGCATATAACAGTCAAACATAACATCAACAGCGACAAAACACAACGGTCGGCCATTTTCATTGTTGTTAAAAATTAATTAGAATTTTAATAACTAACAAAATGATTTTGAATAAAAAAATAAACTAAAACTTTTTTAATGTTTCAAACAATCCATTTTTCACTGAACGTTCGATTTTCGAAAAGCACTTTATTTTTCTTTTATTTGGATTCGTTTTATTTTTTTTTAAATATGAAATATTTTTTGACGTTCGAATTTTTAAATTAGCCCGCGTCCGTTGTTCGGCGGTTTTAGTTAGCAATAGGCTCGCGCTTGGATGGTAGGCGGACGGGCGCACGACTCATTTTGTTTGAGGTGAAAGCAAGGAGCTATGTGTTTTATTCGCTCAAGATTTTCGACATCCCTGAGTACGCTCCCCACCGCCTGCGGACTATTTACCAGCTCTGTCCGCCAGGACGAAAAAATTATAGGATTTGTGAGGTTCTTTATGGTGCGCGAGCAAGCTGATGAGTAATTACGGTTATGTCATGTGAGCAAATGCTTGAACAAAGAGGACACGTCTTGGCTAATAGTGTTCGCTTCCTACAGTTGGTCATGCCCTAAAAGTGTAGACAAACAGACGAACATCGACAATTTGCTCGCTATTTTAACGACCGATTGTTTCGATATTATTCGAGGAATGTATGAGCATTATACTTGCGATTATTACATCCCTAATTTTAGGTATGTGCAGAACTTAAGGAAAACCTTAGTGGAAATTTATATGCCGAATTTTCGAAGGTGATATACTCGTAGTAGAGGTTTTGGAGTGTTGGTATAGTTAGCGTCTATGTTTGCTGATAACTTATAAGTTCTGCTTAAGGCTTTATAATGTTTTGTAAAGACTCCTGACATAAGTGTCAATTTCATGGTTTTATTTATCTGAAGGTCAAACCAATATGGTGAAGCCCTTGCATTTTTTACAGCACCTGCTCATCTTCCCTTTTTCGGTAATTCTTACACGTTGATGGTAATGTTGGTCTTATGTTATAATTATTTTCGAGTTGCTATTTTTGAAACTCGTTCTGGTTTTGTCTTAATAGGAGTATTTTTGCTAGATGCACTATGACAAGCAGTCTTTTGTTAATTTAACAATACCTAAACAGCTTCCTGAAAATTAAATTAATTTCCCAAATATTTTTTATTCAGCGGACTCGATAATATTTATGTTTCCCTTCGTTTCTAGTAGTGATTGCCGATTGATAGTCGGCAAGTGATTGTTAAAAATTAAAAACGGTCCTCCGAATGCGATCACGAAATAAGCGCGCTTATTTCGTGTTCGCAATCTTTTTCCTAAAATAATATCAATGTTGCTAAAATAATATCAATCTCGGTACAAGTTTTAGTTCATTATCACGAAAATCGTTAAAAACGAGACGTAGGCATGTCAAGAGGGTCACAATCACGACCTTTCCCGTTTTGCGTGTAGAAACACGCGGCACACTATTTATTGTATTTTATATTGGAATCAACAAAGCCGCGTTACAATGTTACCTGTTTCGGTTCGTGGAGCCATAAGTGTAGCTTAGTCGATGAGCCAAGAGCCAAAAGCTGATGTCATAGATAGTTTTAATAAACCTTAACTATTAACTAACCTTAAAACCTTGTGGGCTACACGCCACCTGCTTTTGGGTCTGCTACGCCATCTTTTGGGCCCGCTATGCCATCTTTTAGGTTTGCTACGCCGCGCCGTTCTTTTGGTCTGCTACGCATGTCTTTTGGTCCTGCTACACCATATTTTGGGCCTGCTACGCCATTTTTCGCGCCTGCTACACCTTCTGTTGGTCCTGCTACGCTATGTGCTTCGGGTTCGGGGAATTTTTCGCAAGGATTTGCTGTCTTTTCATCCTGATACACCTTCTGTTGGCCCTGCTCTGACCATTGGTTGTGTTGCCATTTGAGCCTGCTAAGCTGACTTTTGATAGCTACTGAGTAGAAAATGCTACACAATTTTCCTACAGAGCTGAAAAACGTTTTTATATGGCGCCATGTTATGTTGAACTCACCCTTACAAATTCTTCTATTAATAAGACGTATTCAAATTATTATTCTATAAAAATAAAAAAGACATTCAGTGACATACATATGTTTTACGATACACGTGATTCTGATATGATAGCCATAAAATTGTATACAGTCATATGTTATCATTACTAAACGGATCTTTTTAAAAACTTAGGCATTATTTTAACTTCATAGAAAATATTAGAACCACTTCCCCCTGAATTAGAACCACTGTGGGACGCACGGAAAATTCTAGACTGATCTCGAGCTCACTTTGCTCACTGTAGATCCAAAAGGGCGCAATACATAGGTTATCTTGAGTTTGTTTTTTAATCCTGGATACTAATCTGACATTTACCTAAGTATTTTGTGTTTGCGTTTTTAGTACAGAAATTTGACATTACATCTGTCAAATTAGTATCTGGGTTTAAAAAACGAACTTTAGTTGGGCGCTAAGGCATCGCAGGGAATCTGTAAGGGTAATTACATACCGAAGATGTGATGCCTCACTGCGATACCTCGCGATCGCGGTTTAGCTCTCTCCCTCGATATCACCTCTTTGTAAAACAAATGCATGCTAATAGAGACACGCACGCACATGCCAGGCATCGAGGGTAAACCCCCAAACAGCCCGCGATGTGTCGCAGTGAGGTATGCTTCGGTATGTGCGTGCGTGTCTATTGGCATGCGTTTGTTTTACATGGAGATGACATCCAGGTAGCGAGCTAAACCGCGATCGCTAGGTATCGCAGTGAGGCATCTTTGGCATTTACTTACCCTAAGGGTCGGATCTCTGAGTTCAGCGTATAAGTTACTGTTGCACGGCTCTTTCAAGTGTTCAGTTACTATAAAACAAATTCAGTCACTTAACTTTTTGGCTGCTCTAAGGGCCGGTTTTTTGATCCGTAGTTAAACTCAACCAATTGTTAAAAATAGTAACTAACGGTTAAATTTTTACAAAATGTGTTTTTTGATAATTTTTTAGTTTATCTGATGATATAATATCATTGCTAATGGTCAAATAATTAACTATTAGTTAAAAAAAAATAACCATTAGATAACCTAACAATTGATCAAAAAACACATTTTGCAAAAATTTAACCATTAGTTACTATTTTTAACAATTGGTTGAGTTAACTACGATCAAAAAACCGGCCCTTATTATTAAACGCCGTTACTTGACAAAATGACTACATGGACTTGACTAGTAGGTCTCAGCCGTCATGCTCCTATTATATTTCGGGTCGATATGATATGCCTTTTAATTCCCAAGGTCACATCATCAATAACATCTATAAACCGTCATCTCAGTCTAGCGTTGTCTATGTCCTCTTCTAGAATCCCTCCATCTTTTATTTATTTATTTAAACTCCTTTTTTTTTTTTCTTTTTTTTTTCTGGCCTACGCCTACGGGAGGCCGGGAGTCGTCACGCGGCTCCCGACGCCCGGAGCGTCTCCCGCGGCGGCTGGGACGGGGGGCTCTCTCCCTCATTCGTCCCGCCACCTCCTTCGCTAGCATGACTGCTTCGCAGAAGGAGGCGACTGCCTCCCACTCCCTCTCGCCCCGGACCATGGCTTGCACCAGGACCGGGCGCGAGAGGCCGCCGCCGATGCCGATCGCCTCTACGAGGACACGGCGGTGCTCCGCCCAAGCGGGGCAGACCTCTACCGTGTGCTCCACCGTGTCCTCTGGGCGGTCCTGGCAATGGTGACACCCGGGCGTTTCCTCCCGCCTAATGATGTGCAGGAATCTCCCGAAACTTCCGTGTCCGGTGAGGACCTGCGTCAGGCGGTAGGTGAGGGCGCCGTGGCGCCTCTCTAGCCACTCCTCAAAGAGGGGTCTTATCGCCGCTATCTCGGCGTGCCCTGCGCTGGGTTGCGACAGTCGCTCTTTCCATGTCGCCATGAGATCGAGCCGGAAATCCGTCCGCTCCGCCGCAATTTGCCGCGTGAGCGGACTTTCCCCCCGGCGTAGTGCCTCCGCGCGCCACTCATACAGGCGCGCGAGGACTATCGCCTCCAGATCCCATGGCGGCAGTCCGGCAAGGAGGCTTGCCGCCTCGCCCGAGATCGTGCGGTAACCCCGGATGAGCCTTACGGCTACCACCTTCTGGGGCGCGTTCAGATAGTGGGCGGCTCGCCGCCGCAGTGAACGCGCCCACACCGGGGCCCCGTATAGGGCCATGGACCGCACGACCCCCGCGTAAAGGCAGGAGGCGTTTGGCCCCCTAAGGTTGGGCAAGAGCCGCTTGAAGGCGGCCCCAGCCCGTTCCAGTTTGGGGGCCAAACGTTGGAAATGCTCGACGAAGTTCCACCGGCTGTCGAGGACGAGACCCAAGTACTTCATCGTCGTCTCGACGCCGATGTAAACCCCTCCTACCATTAGTTGGGATCCCGGTGGTGGCGCGTTCCGGGGCCCATGAAACGCCATGGCCTCGGACTTGTGCAATGCCACCTCGAGACCCAACTGCCGGATCCTCTCCACGACATTTATTTAAACTTAGGCAGACTTTTTGCCTCAAGATAACACTGTTAATTATGTACACCATATGAATTACAGAAAATGAGACGAAGACGACGATTCTCAGCCGACTAGCAGAGAATGCCTTAAAACTCAAAGGCTGACTAACCTTTGGGTTAAAAAGACAACAGGTGTTCAAAATAATAATCTTTTCTTTGATCTGCCTTTCTTCTATTAGTTTTTTCTTCAACATTCATTCTTTCATAACACTTAACTTTTCACCACACGACTTGGGGACATGTCACGACAACCAGCTACGTCAAAATGTCGCTTTATACGTCTTAATTTTACTTACATAATAAAAATAAAGCCGATTGTTTACAAGAAGACTAATTAAACAGTAAAAATATTAATGACAATAATGTTATCTATCGCTGATATTTTAGTCTCGTTTATCGTAAGTGCGGTCATTACTTCTTCACTTGTTACTCCTATACGCCAACTGACCTTGGGGTAGGGGAGAATCATCTGGAATTTGATTTACATCGATGACTTACTTCAGGGGGGCGAAAAAGAGGACAAAAATAGCAAGCAATGTATATCTGTTTGTACATTAATTATTAAAGTTCACTGGGTAGTAGTGATAAGTTAATAGTAAATACAATATAGTAATAATTTACTTGTTATCCAGAAAACGATACGTCTTGACTTAGTGTCGGTCCCGCGTTCGAAATAAAAGCTCATTTAATGTGTGACTTAAGTATAGTGGCTGTGATTTTTTTTTAATTAAAAATAAATAGACAAAAAAACTAAGAACTTTTTTATCAAAAGGAAGAATTATGTGGCTGCAGTTTAAAAGTTTTCTATTTTTATAAAAGTGTATTTTTAGTGTTTTTTTAGAAACCTTTTCTAGATTTTCTATTAATTGAACAAGACTGAAAATAGTTTAGTTACAATGGGTTTTGACTTTACTCGGAGACAGTGGTTGACGATAGTTGTCATATCGATAGCTGACTTCTGCAACGCTATTTGCGTTGCTCTACAAGCACCATTTTATCCTCAAGAGGTGGGTAACATTACCTTTTATATGTTTTTTAAAGGAAATCCTTTTTTTATTTAAAGTGATCATACTCGTACGTCACTTATGTAAAGAATAGAATGAATTCGAAATTCCGCAACCAAGAAAAATAAAACCCAGGATCAATTTCAATCCGGACATTTAGGGCTGATTTTTCAATCGACATATAATTTTTTTTCGTGGAATAAAATTGACGTCTGACAGATTTTGTATGGAAGAACTATCAAAAATTCAAAATGATTCCTCGAATAAAATTATCTGGCGTTGAAAAAATCAGCCCTTAATGGAGTAAACCTATATCATCTCTATTTAGTTTTTCTCATCAATAAAGAACTTAGACGGCATTGAAGACAATTATCAAATTGGCCAGCATTTTCATTCCAGCCAGAATTCAACCTCTTCAGTGTTAAACATAAAGACAATTAATATAGTTTATGTATAGTTGGTATGAACAGACTAATCTGTTCATACCAACTATACATAAAAACTGCCTTGAGAATAAATATAATTGGTCGAAATCTGCACGGTTCTCAAACCGATTGGTAATCATGCATTCCTACACGAGGTATAATATAAATACATACCTGTTTATATAACTTTTTCAAAATTATTTAAAGGCGTGTATCCACTTCTCGTCCTTGGCTGTATCAACAGTGCGGTCGATTCACTCTCTAATATTTCGACAGCGAAACGAGGGGTTCTTGAAATATGTAAAAATTTTGTTTATTGTTTTTTAAGTCACTTTTAATCTATACTGATATTATAAAAAAAAATCAATTTTTGAGTTTATATGTAGGGAGTAATCTTCGGATCTACTGATCCGATTTCAAAAACGATATTATTGATAGAAATCTACGCTATTGCCGAGGTCCATTGTATATGTTTTATGTTAAAAACATGCAGACGAAGTCGCGGGCAGAAGCTAGTAATGTTTAAAGTATCTAATCTGACAGTGTGAAATGATATTTATTTTGAAATTATGTTTTTAAAATCTATAATAAGTTTTTGAAATTAACTTTGACAAGTCAGTAATATTTTAAAACCTGGCTGAGTTCGCTGTTTCCTATCCGAATTAGTACTCTGAGGAGAAACACCGACCACAAACTCAGAGGTCACAGTCTCTTGTAAAGTCCAGACATTGTCCAAACATTGTTTTGGCTCAATCATGTGAGAACCACCCAGATTAGTGTCTTGTCTTTGAGGTTTGCACACATAGGTATTGTGACAGTCAGACTGGCTTTTGGTTCAATTTAATCAGTTTATCAATTGTTTTCATTGGCTGACCGTGCTTATATCACTTTTTTCTTTTTTTTTCTTCTGTTTTTTGACTTCTTTGTTCCTCAAAGAACACTTTCAAGCATTGGTTCTGGCAGTCGCCTAAAAAGTATGTGCCAACATTTGTGCCAAAATTATGGCATAATTTTGACCCTTCATAAAGACACAGCCCTCAAGTAATTAGGAACACGTACAAGAAAAAATACCAACCACCAATAATAAATGGGGTAGTCACTTCTACCCGCTTAGTTTAATTAAAAGCTTATGGAATGTTGTACACTGTAGGGAAAAGGCATCCCTTTACTTTTTCCATCTAAAACCGATCCAGCAGCGATTCTGTAACCATCTCACCGTGAAAACTTAGGTAGAAGTGAGCGTGGAGTGAGCTGTCTTTCCAACTAATGCTAGGGATTTACACTATTGACAGGTCACTTCACCTAACTTTTCATCGTGACATTTTTACAGAATCGCTCGGCTGTGCCAACATGGACCACTTCCGTCTACAAGCGTCAAGCTCTAGAAATAATAGATCAATAATAATTGATTTTAATGCAAAAGGAAATAATGAAATTTCCTCATCATCATCTGCCTAGCCTTTTCCCAGCTATATTGGGGTCGGTTTCAAGTCTAACCGGATGCAGCTGAGTACCAGTATTTTACATGGAGTCACTGCCTATCTTACCTCCACAACCCATTGACTGGGTAATACGATACCCCTTGGTAAGACTGGTTGTCAGACTTTCGGGCTTCTGACGACCCGTAACGACTGTCAAAGATCCACGAACGACAGTCGGGACCAACGGCTTAATGTGCTTTCTGAGGCACGGAGGGGTCCCGGTATGTAAAGATGGTCATCCATCCACAGACCAACGGTGGCAAGCGTAGCTTAACCTGATCTGTGCGGCTGTTATTATTTATCCACGGACTGAATACAGCTAATCTACTGTGTAAAAATCTCACCGTGAAAACTTGGATAAAGTGAGCTGTTATGCCACGTGTCGATAGAGATTGACATCATTGACAGCTTAATTCAAGCTTACTTTACCTTTTACGATGAGATTTTTACAGCCGCACAGGTTGATCGATCAAGTTGAGCTAACTTGACCGATCAACCTGTGCGGCTGTTATTATTTAGCCACGGGCACCTCTCTAAATAATGAAAGTACCTAATAAATCTAAATAGCTCATTGCACACAATAATTTCAGACTAATAGATTTGTTCATAGCTATTATTAACCAATTTGAACTCGTACCGATGCCCTGTCTAGTCTTCATTCATATTCATTAAAGTGGCCTATGACTCTGTTTTGAACAATTTATTGCAAGTACCAATATGGTTATTTTGATGTTATTGCAGTGTCGGTATAGTAGTCTAACTTTAAGATCCATTAAACTATCTTGTGAAAATCTCACGGTGAAAACTTAGGTGAAGTGAGCTGTCATCCACCTGCCTATGTATCCTGTGAAAATCTCACGGTGAAAACTTAGGTGAAGTGAGCTGTCATTCACCTGCCTATGTATCCTGTGAAAATCTCACGGTGAAAACTTAGGTGAAGTGAGCTGTCATCCACCTGCCTATGTATCCTGTGAAAATCTCACGGTGAAAACTTAGGTGAAGTGAGCTGTCATCCACCTGCCTATGTATCCTGTGAAAATCTCACGGTGAAAACTTAGGTTAAGTGAGCTGTCATCCACCTGCCTATGTATCCTGTGAAAATCTCACCGTGAAAACTTAGGTGAAGTGAGCTGTCATCCACCTGCCTATGTATCCTGTGAAAATCTCACGGTGAAAACTTAGGTGAAGTGAGCTGTCATCCACCTGCCTATGTATCCTGTGAAAATCTCACGGTGAAAACTTAGGTGAAGTGAGCTGTCATCCACCTGCCTATGTATCCTGTGAAAATCTCACGGTGAAAACTTAGGTGAAGTGAGTTTGAAATGAGCTGTCAATAGGTCAATTCCTAACATCAGCAGTGGTATTCTGTAAAAATCTCACCGTGAAAAATTATGTAGGTGAAGAGCTGTCAATAGTGTCAATCCCATCGGATTGGATGACAGTTCACTAGAAGCTCACTTCACTTAAGTTTTCATGGTGAGATTTTTACAGAATACATAGGCAGGTGGATGACAGCTCACTTCACCTACGTTTTCACGGTGAGATTTTTACAGAATAGAGCGGTCTATTCTGTGTGTAAGTGAGCTGGTTAGTCTTAGGGAATAATCTTATAAATCACGCTCAACCAAAAACCTTTTTTTAAAATAGGTAGGCTTTTCAAAGATTCCACAATGTGAAAGAGAACTTTGCCATTGGGTTTTCACTTTGCTTTTGGGTAGATGGTCTCCACTAAAAGCAACATTTAGACCTCCCTAAAAAGAATGCCAGAAGTACTTAATGATGATGATGATGTGCTCTGGGAGAAGATGGTAAGCAGGGGTATACCCGCGGAAATATGTGGACTATTTTGCCATTGGTACAATAATCAGACCAATCATGTGAAATGGGATGGTATGCTCTCTGAACCGTATAGGTTGGAGTGCGGGGTGAGACAAGGAGGTCTGACGTCTCCCAGGCTCTTCAACCTCTACGTAGATGACCTCATTGAGGGACTCAGCAGCATGCGTGTCGGATGCAGTGTTGATGGGGTTAGCATAAACAACATCAGCTATGCTGACGACATGGTGCTGCTGGGTCCGTCTGCAGGGGCAATCAGAGAGTTACTAAAGACTTGTGAAGCCTACGCTGCTGCACATGGATTAGTGTATAATGTTAAGAAATGTGAATACATGGTCTTTGAGGTCGGTGGCAAATGCCGTGAAGTGGGACCCGAGCTACTTGTAAACGGGTCAGTAATTAAAAGGGTATCCACTTTCAAATACCTAGGTCACTTTCTTTCCGACGACCTTAAGGACCATGTAGATATAGAGAGGGAACGCAGGGCACTCGCTGTCCGGTGCAACATGTTGGCCCGTAGATTTGCTCGGTGTACGGACCTAGTAAAAATAACAATTTTCAAGGCATACTGCCAGAGTCTATACACGAGTAATCTATGGGTCAATTACACTAAAAGGTCGCTGGATGTTCTTCGCGTTCAATATAATAATGGTTTCAGGATGTTGTTGGGACTTCCTCGCTACTGCAGCGCGTCAGAAATGTTTGCGCTTGCTCGTACCGACGGGTTCCACGCGATTATTCGCAAAAAAACAGCGTCACTCCTGAGGAGAGTGAGAGACAGTCGCAACAGCATCCTGAGAACTGTAGCGGATAGTTTCGGCTCTCCCATTGTAAAACAGTTTGTGCAGAGGGTGATTGGTACTAACACTAGATAATAAGTTGTTTTAATATTATGTTCATCATCATCATCATTTCAGCCGATAGACGTCCACTGCTGGACATAGGCCTCCCCCAAGTGTCGCCACATTGACCGGTCCCGTGCGACTCGCATCCAGCGGATTCCCGCAACCTTCACCAGGTCATCGGTCCACCTAGTGGGAGGCCTTCCTTAATATTATGTTACTAACACTCTATGGATTCTTTGGTCCGAAATAAAAATTATTATTATTATTATTATTTGTTAGTATACATTTTTGTATCTCGGCACTGATCTGCCGGTTTTTTTTGGGTAACACGGGCCAAAGCCAAGTGCTACCCTTGAGAGTCCTAACCTAAGTGATAATTGATGATGATATGTGGCGTGGTGATATAATGTGTTCACTTTGTGTTGCGGTGGTGAATGATGTTTGTGGGTGTGCTATTTGTGCATCATTGTCGTTCTGCAGGAATTTCCGAACAATTCTGCAAGTGTTCAGGATAGCAGCTTTCTGTAGGGTTTGATAGGTGGAAGGAGCTACGTCCAGCGTTTTTAAAGACTGATGAAGTTGTTTGGGAATGACACCCGTGGTTGAAAGTACTACAGGAATAATGGCAACGCTACCTAATCGCCACATTCGACTTATTTCTATCTTTAAGTCTATATATTTTGACAGCTTTTCTGCAATTGTGTTTTGTAGGTTGTGTGTATTTGGTACTGCTATATCAATAATTTGCGCAGTTTTATTAATTTTATCTAGTAAAGTTATATCTGGTCTATTATAATGTGTTGTTTTGTCTGTGAGGATGGCTCGATCAAAGTATAACTTGTGCGTTGTGTTTTCAAGAACCGTTTCTGGAGTATATTTGTAGTAAGGTACTGGAGGAGTAGTAATTAATTTAAATTTAATGGCAAGTTTTTGATGAATTATGTTGGCTATTTGATCATGCCTGTGTTTATAGTCAGTCTGGACTATTGCTTTGCATGCTCCAGTAATGTGTTGAATAGTTTCAGAAGAACTATGACATCGCCTACAGATGTCTGTTGAAATAGGGATTCGCATGATGTGCTTTTGGTAGTTACGGGTTTCAATAATTTGGTCTTGAATTGCTGTCATGAACCCTTCAGTCTCAGGGAATAAATCTCCGCGTCTGAGCCATTCGTTCGACGCTAATATTATTAAAGGAGTCCGCGTCTTATTGAAACGAATCGACGAAAACTGGCAAACACTGGAAACTGTCGAGTTAGCAACTGTCTAATCGGTAAAACTGACGAATCAGTGAGATTGACTAATCAACAAAACTGACGACTGAGAGAAACTGACCAGTGATACGCGGACTCATTTAAAACAGCCTCCATTAATCTTTTGATCTTAATTCTACGCTAGGAACATCATAGTAACCCAGTGCAAATCACACTAGCTCATATAGTTCCGTTAGTATCGTCTGTGTCCGTCCGTGCGATAACCTTCGAGCAAAGAGTCGGCTCTTATCAACACAATACAATCGCTAGGCGCTTGCGCATATGTCTAGGTATACGACGATCATATAGGTATTACTTGTGTCAAATAATTTGTTAAGATTTCAAACAATATGTAAATAAAATAAAAAATAAAATAAATTGATTCATAAAAATAACAAAATTATATCATAACTTAACTAAAACTATACACAAACTAAAATATAGCGTCGAAAAAATCATTCGCATCGCTGTCGACTGGTAATGTACTTATGTCTATAACGACTATTTCGAAAATATGAATTAAAAGTTTTGGATTCACCAAAATTAAGAAATCGTTTTCGACTGGCTTATGATGAAGGGTCAAATTAATCCAGTGTATATAGCACAGAGAAACCTCTATTTTCAGTGCTTTTAAGATTTATTTATGACCCCCGTGAGATTGGAAATTATCTCACGGGAACTACCAACGGTCCGTATCGGTATCAAAAGTGCGGTTTATAAACTATCTGTGTGCCAAATTTCATGCAAATCTGTTCTGCCGTTTTTGCGTGAGAGCGTGACAAACAAACTCACTTTCGCAATTAAAGGATTAGTAGGATTTAGGCTCTTCGACAATGAGTAAACAAGCATAATCAGCCTATAATGTTCGCACTGCTGGGACACAGGGTTCCTCTCTGTGAGAGGGAGTGGGCCGCTGGTCACGGCTGTCATTCGTAGATCCTTGAGAATCGTTACGTTCAGTCAGAAGCCCAAAAGTCTGACAACCAGTCTTACGTTACCCAGTAACTGGGTTGTGGAGGTCAGATAGGCACTCCTCCACTGATATTGATATTCAGCTGCATCTGCTTAGACTAAAAGCCGACCATAACATAGTTAGGAAAACTGTCTGTTTCTTACTAACTTATAACTTTAAATTTAAATTGTTGGACATCCTTTCCCTCAACAGATATTTTCTAAAGGTCCTTTCCAGGACCTTAAAAAGTACTAAGTAAGTACGTACCTTTATACCATCACTGTTTTGTCCGTCTCTCACCGAGGTTGTTTGGCGATTCGGTAAGCGATCAATGTATCCATTTTAGACATCAATTTAGGCTGAATGAGCGTGGTGGCCTTAGTATAATCATTTCAAGGTTAAAATAGTATCTACAAATGTAGGTAAACTATCTAGCGCTATTCTATTACATAGATCACTATGTATATCTAGTTAAAGACTAGTTTCCCTTGGTTGCTTTTTGTAGCCACACTAGTTAATTCATTTAGCGTGTCATCTATACATACTAATATTATCTATCTTTTACATCTACGAGTATCTATACTAATAATAAAACTGAAGAGTTTGTTTGTTTGAACGCGTTAATCTCTGGAACCACCAGTCGGATTTGAAAAAATATTTTTGAATTTGATAGCCCAATTCTTGTTGAAGGCTATAGCCTTCCTCAAGAATTGTGCGTGTTAATTTGTGGTGTTAATAGCCTATAGGCTATTAACACGCGCTATTACTATAAGTTGCCGAGCAAAACTAAAAAAGAACGCTAAGCGAAAATGAAGTAATAGCGCGGACAAGCGATGCGATGCGACGGGTGGGTGTGGAACAAGAAATTTCACGCGGACGAAGTCGCAGGCAGTAACTAGCCAATCTTCTTAGCGTGTCGATGACAGATCTTGGCGATAAGCGTAAGTCCAGGGATGTGTGACCGGCTTTGGGTTTCATCTCGATGGGTCTCTTGAACGCAAAGAATGTCGCAGAGAGTTTTGCGGTAGATCAGATCAGAAAGAATTTCAGATTTGTCTCGTGAGAACCCTTCGATGTTAATCGAAACTACGCACAAAGCCGGTTTTATAAGTGGACTTTGGATTGCCATCGTGTTGAAAGGATTAGCCAATCAGCGTGCAGCGTGGATAACTCGCTGATTGTCTAGGGTGCGCCGGACGTATGGTGGGTCTGTAGATACATCGCTCGGGGAGGCTCCTTTCATGCACCCAAGTCCCAGTTTCCAGTCAATAATATCTAACTGTAGACCACTACTCTCTTGATGCTTAATTGCATAATCAATCATAAAAAGCGGCTCTTATGACGACTAGACTGTATGTTGAGGAAGGTTAGTTCAGACAGTTTAAAAAAAAAGGTTGTTCGTACTCCAGGCTAACTTTTAATTCATTTGCAATCTTTCACGTAGTGAAAGTATTCATTAATATGAACTGCCATGGAACCAGTAACATTCAGCCTGTATAATAGACGAAACCCAGGAATGATTTTCCTCCCCGGTTTTTTTGTGGGTGACCATCTTTACATACCGAGACCCCTCCGTGCCTGGGAAAGCACGTTAACATGTTGGTCCCGGCTGTCATTCTTGGATCTTTGATAGTCATTACGGGTCTCCTCCATAACCCAGTTAGCCATAGTCCATAACTGGGTTGTGGAGGTCAGATAGGCAGTCGCTCCATGTAAAATAAGTACTGGTATTCGGTTGCATCCGGTTAGACTGGAAGCCGACGCTAGATACCGACGCGAAACGCCTAGGCAGATGATGACGTGTAGAACCTACAATAAGTACCTACTCTACCTCTAGGACAGATTTTATGGCTACAGGGCATTCGTTCCTATAATCCGAAAAACGATTATACGATACGATACGATAGAAGGAATTGATCAATCCTGATTTATCCATTTCTTAGCCCATGTCTCAATAACACAGTTTTCTATTTTTATCGTAAAAGTACCGTAAGTAACGTAATAACATCAAATATTCGACATTTACCCGATAAGTAATGAGTGATATAAATAATACAAGAAAAAGGGTCAAACACGATACTATCTTATCATTCGTTCTTTCTGGAATGAACTAATTAGGGCACGCACTTGATTGATAACACGGAAATTTCATTGACAAAATAATAAACATATAAAATATTATTACTTAAACACTTAAACATGGAAATCATGACAAGGATCTTCAACATTAAAAAATCATTCATTCTTAGGTAATTTTAAATTAAATATATTTGTTTTTTTTTGTGTGTTTAACTTATATATTTTTAAGAATCATAAAGTAGGATGCGCATCTATCAATCCGCACAGGGTCTGCGTGGAGGAATACTGCCCTCTCCTTCTCACAGAGAGCAGACCTGTGTCCCAGCAGCGGGAACGGTATGCGCTGATTCATCATCATCATCTGCCTAGCCTTTTCCCAACTATTTTGCGCCTTCCAGTCGCCTTCCAGTCTAACCGGATGCAGCTGAATACCAGTGTTTTGCATAGAGCGACTGCCTATCTGACCTCCACAAGCCAGTTACTTGGTAACAGGATACCCCTTGGCAAGACCGGTTGTCAGACAATATACTCTGATTATGCTTCTATTATGCTACAAGCAAAGGATGACTCCTGTTCTTTTCTTTTTAATTCAATCTTGGCCTAGACAAAAGATGAACAGTAATGCTATTCTGTAAAAATTTCACCGTGAGAACTTAGGTGAAGTGAGCTGTCAATAGTGTCAATCCCTAGGAATCCAATCGGGTGGAATGACAAACCACTTTAAGCTCACTTCACCTAAGTTATCATGGTGATCTTTTTACAGAATAGCACCGCTGGCGCTGGTCGAAAGATGAGCTTAACTATTGCAATCAGCTGCTTTAATAAGACAATCTTATTGCAACAGGTCCATTTCTCTGACCCGTTATATTATCATAACATCTGTAGATAATTCATTAAATTAATTAAGTCATGTGATTACAATTTATATCAATGTATCGTATTACATCGTCAGGGTCTTGATACGAGTACATAGGTATGTAGGTACATTGCTAGGTACTATATGACAGTATGCCTATATACAGTCTCAATTTCACAGGCAAGGAGTAGTTCTTACCTGTGAAATTGTAAATGGTTTGTAGGCATTTTCAGCTGCAGTTACAAAATTAACATTGAGATATGATATTTTTTTATGCATTTTTTTATAAGACTGCGCGAATATTATTTTTAAGTCAATGCACCTTGTGTGATGATGATTATAAAAAAACAAAATCTGTATAGTACTTACTAATTCCATGAATTCAAATCAAGTTATCTGCAAATGTCATCCAAAACTTTTATATTTCAGGCAGAGAAAAAGGGCTGTACAGCCACAGAGTATGGGCTGGTCTTCGGCGTGTTTGAGCTGGTGGTGTTTCTGGTCAGTCCTATCTATGGCGCTCACCTCAACAGGCTAGGTCCAAAGCTTCTGTTCAATGGAGGCATACTCACCACAGGCACATGCGCCATCTTCTTCGGGTGAGTTATGCTTACATAATAGTAAAAATCGGTTTTAATTTAAAATAAAATACGTCCTTATTAATTTTATACGACAAGGAGTTGCCATAATATTATTTAATCCACTTCAACTGGCTGTAATGCTTGATAACAATAGGACAGCCATTACTTTCCGAAGATGAAAAAGTAAAGGAAAAATAATTAATGGCATCACACATTTTTTTTTACCGCAAATGGCCAGTCATTATTTTTATTTTGCAAAATGAAACACTAAAAAGGTTACACGTAGGGACGTGTAACCTTTTTAGTGTTTTAAACTATGTAGGGTAGTTTATTTGAATAATAATTTACTTGCGCGATTTTACAACATTCTTTCTTTATTATGAAGAGGATTGTCCATGATATAACAAAGAAAGCTCAGCGATTAAATAATTTAATAGTTTTTAAAAGATTCATAAAAATGTTTCAATTCTATTAATTTCTTTTCAACTTGGTAATACGCATGTAAGTTAACTCGACAGCTACTACATTTCTAAAGAAGAAACAATAAAGGAAAAATCTTTAATAGCATTTCATAATTTTTGACCGAAAATGGCCAGCACTATGTTACCACCACTAATAAAAAGTTTAGCACGTTAGCAACCTTTTATAAATTATGGTCAATCGAAGTTATTCAAGCAGTATATATTTTTTTCCATTGACAGAAAATAACTTTTCAATGAATAACATTTTGGTCTTTATAGGATGTTGGATAAAGTGGAGGGCCACGTACCGTTCATCACCCTGAGCTTCATCATCCGCATCGTGGAGGCGATGGGCAACGCTGCCTTCCTCACTGCCTCCTTCGCGATCATCGCTAAGGAGTTCCCTAACAACGTAGCTACTATGTTTGTAAGTTTTTCCGGTTTATTTTATTCAAAATTATGTGATGTGTGTGCGTTTGTTCTAAATTTTTACCCGAACGGAGCCCAATCATAGGTTGATTCGGATTTGAATCAAAAGGTTGAATCTATTACTTTACTCTATGGTTGAATCTGAACGATTTCAATCATTACCACCACTGTTTCAAATGGTGTAAATAGAATAAAAATTACTTTCTATAGCTAGCTACATGAGTGCAAAATTATGTTGACTTATTTATACGCAGTACCCCTTGCGTATACAGGATGACTCGACGTATTTCTTCCAGCGGGGTTATTGCGTAACACACTAACAGTTGGAATGGCTCGCATTTGACAGTTCAACAACATTCATTGCGTTACTTACGTTGATGAGCAGACAATGTTTTCGAACATATGGAGCAATGGATTAGCCGTTCCTTCAAAATGATTCAGATTGTGATTGATAGTGTGTTACGCAATTAGGTAGTAGGTATGACTCATTTGCAACGATTACTATATACGAGGTGCGTAATGGTTGCAAAGGGGTCAATCACGTCCTGAATGGAATATTTCGAATTACAAGTAACCCTGTATGCAGGTGAATAAGGTGCTTTATGGGGTCAACCAGCCAAACGACATAAGGTTTCACCATCTAAAATGTTTGCACAAATCTTGTACAACATTACATCAGATAAATGTCACTTGAACGTTACATTAGTTGAGATTAGCCACGCAGTTCGGTTCAACTGAGGGTCGCGTGATACTGAGTCTAAACATTGATCCCGATTGGAAGAGATAGCGTGCCGTTGACCCTGAATCGCCTGTTCACAGTTTAAAGCATGGCTATTTTGTACCTATAGGAGGTCCAAAGTCTCACACCAGGGTCTTAGCACGAGGACATGAAGTCTTATCGTTTTTATTTTTCCATATCCAGCTACAGAAGGATTCAGATTTTCTGAAAGATAGATTCGGTTTGTCGATTTTTTCGGGAGATTTTCATATTGCCTGTTATTCTTGCAGATATTCAGCAATAATAATATGTTTGGTATTATTAACGGGTTTGCACGGAAACCGTTCAGTGACTGCTTCGTTTATTCTGATAGCCTCTTTAGTAATGTCTTGTAGATTTTCTGTGACGTAAAAATTGAGCTAGCATCTATCCTACTCTTGCCAGAATCACTTGGTCTACTTTTCTGTTACTGTTAGCTTGTATCATCCTACTGCTGGGCAAAAGCCTCTCCCCATGACTTCCAGGGTCTACCTTAAAATTGATAAAATATCTACATAGCAACGTCAAGTCTCACGTGATGCCATCGTATTTCTCGCAGGCTCCGAAGCTCCAAAGCCACAACCAAATGGACGCGCTCTAAAAATAGCAAATTAACATTCGATTCACACCACTTATGGGCGTAGCTAGGGGGGAGAGGGGGCAATGCCCACTCTAGAAACTTCTTTACCCACCTTAGAAAAATCGTCAGTATTGAAGTATACTGTTTAGTCGCTATTCCATACCTACCCTACCGGGTTTATTACTATTCCATACCTTAAAAGGAAAAGACGACACCCTTATAGGTCGTACGTTTTGACCAGGATGTACCTAAGGTATGTAGAGTTGGGCTGTCATTAATTGACTGTAGTTGGAATAGTAGGACGGCTACCCCTCCTAGACCAAATATCTAGCTACGCCAATGGTTTTTTGTTAACAAAGTGCTGTCACTTTGTTAACAAAAAACCTCTTTTGAAACTTCCAGGCATCCCTAGAAACTTTCTTCGGCTTGGGTCTGATCGTGGGCCCGACCCTGGGAGGCGCTCTATATGACTTCGGAGGATACTTCCTGCCTTTCGCTGTGCTTGGGTTTGCTCTATTCTGTGCCGCTGTCATGAGCTGCCTGGTGCTGCCGAAGAGCCATGATGATGAGGATCTTAAGCCTAGTGGACGTAAGTAGATCTTTAGGTAGAGTCTGTAATGGCTAAAGAAGGGCACAAAAATGTTGATGTAAACTGAGTGTTAGATCCGCTTGCATAACAAGACACTCGATACGTTTAGGGCTAAACGAATTGAAAAGATCGTTCTATTCCTTTCAATCATTTGATGATGATAGAGACAGAATGATGTTTTAAATAATATGTTTAACACTAACCGCATTTAGTGATTTGTGGTGCATAAAACAATGGGAGCAACATTTTTCGAATCTACGTTGGCTGAGCATTTGTTAACAAGGCGCTTTTCTCTTGTTTCATATTTGGCTTTACTGAATGAATATGAACATTAATCTTCCAAGTAATAAAATAGCTAAATATTACCTTAGTATATAATTATATATCGCTTATTATGTTATTAATGATTATTTTCTTTGCAGCGTCAATGATATCTCTACTGAAGGTGCCTGGCGTGGTGCTGTCCGCACTCAGTATCATGGGCACCAGTATGAGCATAGGATTTCTACAGGCGACACTCGAGCCACATCTGCGTCAAGTAAGTTTTTCACTTGTTTGTCTATAGTGCCCTATGTCACCTACATAACAAAATATACTAAAATCTAACGCATTTAAAGAGGAACTTGTATCTAATGAATACAAAAAATCAAAAAAAGTGATACGTAAATAATCATAGTGCACATAATCCCAGGTAAAATGTTGATTTTCATCTGTTTCTGGCACAAAAAAAACATGAAAGGCTATGGCAATGTTTCAACCATTATCTACTCCTAAATCGGGTATTTAAGTCTAGCTTTCATAGGTACGAGTACAACATTTTCATAAATTAGGTCATAAATCAATCAATCAACTCAGCCTATCGCTGTCCACTGCTAGACATTGGCCTCTCCCAGCCTGCGTCACAACACCCTTATACCCACCCAATTAGGTCGCTCGGTCAGTACAAAACACCTGGGGCTGCAGTCTCGACATTCATAGCGATCGCTTTACGACCGAATTCGGTCGCAAAGTCCTGTCACTCCATACATTACACCTGTCAATCCGGGACTTTGCGACCGAATTTGGTCGTAAAGCGATTGCTATGAATGTCGAGACTGCAGCCCCTGGCATGTTTCAATTCTGTTTCATAGCCTTTTCGTCGTGTTCATCTTAATCGATGTATGTAAAGACTATTGGTTAACAATGTTGTAATGTTTTATCTGTACACTAGTGCTAATTCCACCTTCGGATTTTATAAGAAGCAAAAACAATACAAAGCTAAAATAAAAATAAGGATGTTTTTCAGTAAATATAATGACATCGGTATACTTACATAACTAAGTGATTCTTCTACAAAAATATTCTTTAGCAACAGAATTGGGACCTGTAGCGTATGTTCCTTCCAGCTTTATGACAGTCGCTTTTTATTTTGTCACTAAGAAAAAGCGAAAATAGTTATTTTCGTTCATTCTTTTTATTAACCCTTCATTCTCGTCTCCCAGTTCCAGTTCTCGTCCATGGTCTTAGGGCTGATGTTCGTGATCAACGGCGGCGTGTACGCTATCTCGGCCCCGGGCTGGGGCTGGCTGTGCGACCACCCCGCCGTGCGCCCCAAATATGTGATCTCTGTGGGGTGCATCTTCGTCGCTGGAGGTTTCCTGCTGATTGGACCTGCACCCTTCTTTGATATGCAGACGTGAGTTTGGTTTACACTGCTTCAAGGATCATTTGGCGCTCGAATAATGTAGAGTGGAGGGCGCTGTTGGTAAATATTTATGCAATTATATGGAAAAATCAATACGGCGTTATTAGTTCAGATTTTCGACACGCGCCAAATGATCCATATACAGCTATAGTTTGGTTATTTTTGTTATACTGTTTAATTTTTAGGGGACCGGTTGAGGAAGGTCAATCTAGAGCCATGCTGAAAAAAAATTGTAGAGCTTTGTTCAGTACTGTAGCCATAGCCAAATTGTGTTTTAAAAAAATCAGGCTCAAATATTGACAATGTAAACATAAGAACAGGCAAGTTGGTTGTAGATACGCTCATTTTTCATGAAGCAAATGCTGCAAATTTGTTTTGGAACGCCTACCAGGTTTCTTCGGCAATCATACGAGTCGCTGTATAATGATGCCATGCACAGAAGTCGAGAGTACAGAGAGCTACTGATTACATGAGAATGAATTCTAAACTTAGTAATCTCTTTGCAGACAATTGTGGGCAATTATAGTTGGTCTGATGCTCCACGGATTCGGTATGGGCAGTCAGCTGGTCGCATCATTTTCTGACGCACTCGGAACAGCCATGTAAGTACCAACTACCTCTTATAGTATGATATCTCTGTATCACCAGTGCCACATAAGTCAAGAAAAAAACTTAGTACAATTTCCTTCTGCTTTTCAAAATGCCAAAAAAGTTTTAAACTTATAATTATTTTATCCTCTTCGATCTGTTCTGAGGGATCTATCCCGCTGTCTCTTAGCTAGGTAGAAAAGGTACAGAATCGATTGAATTTAGATAAATTGTGAATACTTTTGAGAGTCCTCTTTTTCTCAATGATCTTCGCCACAGGACGTTATCTGTCCGCAAAATTAAGATAACAGACTGAGAAAAAAAATATGGCATTGTCTTTTCGGCACTTTGAAAAAATATCACCTGGCAAACTAACGACTCAAAACCAGATCGGAGGAAATAAAAAACTAATCAGCATCTAAAGAAATTCCTCTCTAATCGAAATATAATGACCACAAGGAGCAAATTATTCATATTTTTTACTGAATATTCACCCAAAGATACATTCGCTTTAATAATTTATCTCTTTCCTTGAAAAAAAAACAAAAAGAAAGAACCAACACTTGGTGCATACCTATTTTATTTTTGAAGAAAATAGTTCAGCCAACTATTGCCGACCTGGGGCCGTATTATGACGTATTAATGCCACCATTTAAACAATATAGAAACTGAAGCTGCCATCTTGATTTTTTTAACATAATTTCACAAACATTTACTACTGAAGTTTACCAACAACGCGCCCAAAGATCCTTGTAGGTCACATCCCTGTACCTCTCATCAGGATCCAAGCACCTCACAGGAGTATAGATGTTGACTTCACACTATGACCGACACTATCAACCAAAACCCGATTTATAATTTCAACCCTTCCTTCCCCAGTACGAGCGGTCTCCCGAACTCCATAGAGACCTACGGGCTGGTTTCAGGAATGTGGACGTCCACCTTCGCTCTGGGCGCGTTCATCGGGCCCACCGTGTCGGGGTTGCTGTTCGACTCCATCGGCTTCCGGAGCTCCACGCTCTTCATCTTCATACTGCATGTTCTTGTGGTAAGTTTTGACTGTATGTGGAAATTGAAAGCATAAAGACACATACATAGTTCACTCCCTCCCTATGAAAAAAAGAAATTAAGGAAATACTATGTGTTCAGACTAAGTATGTGAAAATACTGTGGAAAATATGTGTGGAAATACTATGTGTTCAGTTATTTGATACAAATAGATTACTTCCATGTTGATAGCTGCTCTTTCTTTTTCGCCCAAAATTCCGCCATTTGTGTGACTAAGGTTGCAGATACTTTTCATATTCAGTATAAGTCCAGACAGACATCTTTTTATCACGTCCTCTTTCTACCTAAACAGATGGTGATGATGCTCATGTTTACGTGGACTTGCGACCGGTCTTCCAAGATGGACGTCTCAGTGTCCGCCGGAGACTTGCTCCAGATCGATGGAACCCTCGATGAAAGTGTTCTTATAGGAGATAAGTTTCTGCCTCCTCCCAGGACTAAGAGGTAATTACATCATGTTCTTTGACGTCATCTCAAGGACGCAGGCACGCTGGATCATGGTTGCATGTATGCTTATCAAATCATCTTGACTTCACCGGCTGACAGGTAGGTTACCATCAGGAATACCAGTATAACCGTCACGTCCTCAACTTCTCGAACATCGTCATCTTGAAAAGTACAATCATTGCATTCTATCTCCTGTTTGCTGATCATGACATTCCATGCTGTTTGGAAGTGCACTATCAACTCAAGGTAAGTCACCATCAATTGCCAAGTTTAAAGATATTCTCAGTAAGGATATGGAAAATCATCGTAAGAGTATGGATATCAACATTGGCAGGCTTTTGGGATGCAAAACGATGGGTGATAGCTATTTATGTATATATTTATTGTATGTCAAAGATTTTCGAGCCGGTGCCAGGTGGATGACCCACTGGTTGAAAACATGGTCATCGGTGACAGACTACAGCAGGACAGGACGAGAAGGTAAGTCAAGTAGTTTATATGACCTCTAGGATTAATTAAGTCTAAGGTTGAAGTGAACCTCCCATCGTGGAACGTCAATCAGCTTCCGAAAATCTTTTACGGGGACATTTTGTAGAACAGTTTTGTTAATAACCAATGACCTGTCCTGAAAAATCCTGGAAGGTTAGCAGGAAAAGCGGACTGATAAAGTATCCAGTTATTTCTGTGATCAAAGTAGCAGACGCTATTTGTACAATAACCATCTATTTTTTACTCAAACTCAGTGTGATCTACTTAGTTACTTCCGCTACACCCAAGAATCAGAAATCCTAGATATGTATGATACTGCAATTGCGAATCCAAAATATTCTGTGCATATTCATTAGACACAACTCTAACCACCGCATCCCTTTCAGCCGTCGCTGCGGCATCAGCGTGGAACAGTCCCGTCCCCCTGCGATGAACAGCCTCATAGCCTGCTCCAGCTACAAGAACCGGCGCAGTCCTTGGAGTCAGCGCACCCCCCGCTACCGCCCCACGTATGGCAGCCTCGACCACAGGTACAGAGGAGCCTATAACACGTAGACCTGGAGTTGACAGTAGGGTAAGATGATAGATAGCAGGATTTTTATGATGTTGAATGTTTTTAGTGATAGGTTGGCTGAATGGTGCAAGAATGTTTTATCGTCATTAATTATAGGTAGGTTGGTCGCAGTTACCTCGTTGATTTTCTTTGATTGAGGTGTTTCCTATGAAGTTGTGGTGCTTAGTGCTGCATTCTATTCACGAATTTAGTGTTAATATTTTATTAAAGCACAAAACTTTTTGCTCAAATGTAATTATTTTGCTCAATTGTATTTTTTCTCATTGTAATTATTAATTATTTTGCTCAAAGGAAATTTTAGCTTGAATTTAATTTTAAAATTCCTTGCATTTTCTTGTCTTGCATTTAAGTAATATTTATTTAGTCTCAATTTCACGAGGCATTTATTTGAGGATATTCTGCATAATATTTAATTTAAAAAAAATAAATATTAAGTATAATGTATAATTTTTAGTTATGATATAGAACTTCAACAATAGAAAGAGTAGCTGTAAGCTATATATAAGTAGATATATAGTTAATCATCAACGTCCTATTTTATGTCGATAATTATGTTTTATTTTGTAAATAAACTATAATTATAATTTTGTAAAAATATTTTACTAATAGAAATATACTCGTATCTTTCAATTTGATGTTTTCATACATAATATAGCGCCTTGTTTCCCCGAAGAGGTATACCTATAGTACATATGTACGGGGGCATATAAACAGCATCCATCCATCCATCCATCCATCCATACAAACTTTCGCGTTTATAATGAGGACTACTATGCTATGAGTACTTTTGCATCCAAGGTGGAGGATTTTGCCCTGGATGCGAATTTGCTGGGGAACTACAGGATCCATCTAGCTCACAGGTTCACAACGTGGGCGATGACGCCCCCTCGTGGGAGTTTGAGACTTTCAGGGGGGCAGTAGAAGACTTGGAGAAAATTATATATCCTATCTTACGACCATATAATATTGCACGTCTAAATATAATCGTGGCAATAGCTGTTTAAGATTCGCGACAGTTGGTAAGTAAAGAAATTGGGGGGCTCTAGAAAAAAATATATGCTCAAAGTGGACGGTGGGCAAAATAAGGTTCAGAACCTCTAATCTAGCTGATCTAGCAATATTTAATAATAATAATAATAATGATTTTTATTTCGGACCAAAGAATCCATAGAGTGTTAGTAATATTTTCATGGGTTATTTTTTTTAACGCGTCCATCTTTATTTGATAGCAGATTTACTGATCTCGCATGACCATCCTTTTAGAAACCATCTATAAATTATTAATAGTCTCACATAGTACCTACAACCCAGAATGTATAACAAATGAGGACAAGGTAACATCAGTTCTGGTCTGGTAGCTGCATACCAAAATCAAAAGACACGTAGGTACCTATTTAAGTATTCTATTCGTGACGTAAACAACAACAACCGTGTATTTCTTTTGTTAATATAATTTGATATTATTAAGTTGTAAACACAAATTATTATATATTTTTTTGTATCCAGTAAAGGACGTAGACGTAATTGTCAGCATATTGCATAATCAGTCTACAACGACCCCACTGCTGGGACACAGGTCTTCTCTCTGTGCGAGGGAGTGGGCGTGGGCCCAGTGAGGGTTCGCAGATGTCACATGTCTTCGAATTTTTTGGTTCTAGGACATGCCAGTTTCCTCACGATGTTTCCCATCACCGTTTTGAGAGCAATTGTGAGCCTATGTTCTTTTATTTTGTGTCCATGTTTCCCTCAGATTAGTGCTGGCTAGAATTGAGCCACTTCCACAGCGGTCTCGCTATATTACTTACACAGAAGCTACCAAAGCATAACCGTCCAATACAAAAATAGCAAACAAAACTGTGGACATAATCTACTTAGACCATAAAATGAACTCTAACTTGAGACGACCATAAAATCTCGACTGAAACGCATGATTGCTTTTTATTGCTGCTTCAAAACATTCCTCTGTTTTCAATAGACTGTTCAAACCATCGATGTATTAATAACAAGTGAGTATCTGAGAAGAAATGGATGTGCTTAGGTGCAAGTCATGCAGAATTTATTGAAAGCAAGGACGATGTCGCTGTTGGTAACTGAGTGATTTAGAAGTTGAGGTTTCTCTCGCATAGGTTGATAAACTCTGGCATTGTTTATGATTTCAGTAGTCATACCGCTAAGAATTGGTAAAACCTTAAGGCTGGGGGCAGAGCCCAGAAGCTCTTAGCTTATATAGGGACATCGACGCGCAAGCCATAAATTCAGCAGATGATTTTGTACCCCCAGATTTTTTAAAAGCTTGTAAAAACAGCTGTTCATACAAAAGTGCAACAGCTACACGGTCAAACTGTATGGAACAGCAGATTTTTCTATTTTTTTTTTAATTCTTGGGTACAGTTTGCACGTCGATGTCGATGTGAGGAATCAGGAATTAAATTATCCGGAAAAGAACCGGAGTCACCGACATAGCTTGCAGAGTAAGCAAACTGAAGTGGCAGTGGGCTGGCCATGTTTGTCGAAGGACCGATGGCCGGTGGAGCAGATGAGTCCTGGAGTGGAGACCGCGTATCGGCAAACGTAGTGTGGGATGCCCCCCAGCTAGATGGATGCACGACCTTAAGAAGGTGGCTGGGACGGACTGGATGCGGAAGGCGGAGGACAGGGTGTTGTGGTGCAGCCTGGAAGAGGCCTATGTCCAGCAGTGGACTGTGATAGGCTGAGTTGATTGATTGATTGACCTAGATATCGTGAAAGTTGGCTAAATAAAAATACTTTTCATTCAAGTTAGGTCTAAGTAAGTTAAATTTCCGGCATTAGTTTCCCAACATTTTTAGAATGGGTAATAACTAAGGGTTATTATAAGTTTATGAAGCTAAATATATGTATAATACTAGTTACGCCGCACGGGTTCATTTGCATAAGTCTCTAGATCCCGTGGGAATATCGAGATAAAAAGTATCCTATATCCCTGATCCCGTCCGCCAAATTTCATCCAAATCCGTTCAGCCGTTCTAGCGTAAAAGCGTAACAAACAAAAATACAAATAATCAAATCTATTCTCAAAATAATACTCGTACAAACTAACAGCAACCTTATTGTGACGAGAATAAAGACCACTGTGATTTTGACACGGCATCTCTATACTGCATCCATTGATCTCCACATACACATACTCTTAACAACTATTAAAACAAAACCAGCAATGAACATTATTCTCTACTTTACACTCAAGAGATGCCACACAGTTCCCAGGCGTAAAGGTCAGATACCTACCGCGATGGCATAAAGGTCGCGGCCCACTTGACATGAAGCTCGATAAGCTGCTGAACAGACTAATATACATAATAATAGGATGCGTTTGTCTAGAAAGTTGTGCCGAAGATGAGTAAAAGTTAAGTTACAAAATAAGTATACTGTAGAGTACATATTTTATTAAAGAACGAACCTTCTGATTACCATAATGAGAAGACCTGATGGCCCGGTTGTGAGGTACTGGAATACCGTCCATGGTTCTGGAGGTCCTTCTAAACTTTGTAAATAAAAAAAAAATAATAAATAATTAATAATGTTTACTAACATAGTGATAAGTATAATTTACTAACAATGTATGAAATGTAAATGTTATTCCGAAATAAAATGAAATAATAAAGTCTGATGAATTTTATTTTTCCTGAACAAGTGAGATTCGATAGTGTTTTCCTTCTATTACTAGCTGACCCAACAGACGTTATCTAATCCCATAGAAAAAGAACGTTCAGTTTTTCCCGATTTTACAAAATTCCAGGGAAACTTTTCCATTTTTTCTTTTGATAAAATAATAGTACAAAATTCGGGTTTTTACGATTATACAAACAATTGCCGAACGGGTCCAGCCGTTCGCATGTGCTGCGTTTACCAACGAACATTTAATTTGTATTTTTATATGTAAAGACAGAATTGTGTGGAAAAGGGAGAGGAGGCCTTTGCCCTGCAGTGGTGTACAGACGCCAGCACATCAAGCTACTACAATCTGTCAAATTTCTTTAATAGATTTTCATCTTTATCGCTAAAGCATTAAGCTTTAAGGTTGATTGGGAAAATTCGACAGTTTCGGGTAGCTTGACCTGCTGGCGTCTGTACAATACAGGCTAGTTAGATTAGATTAGATGTATAAATCGATAAGTAGAAGATTCTGTTTTAGGACGATGTGACCCTCACATCGTCCTAAACAGAATCGGTTCGGTGTTCATTGTCTGTAATATCCACGTATTTATCTGTATTTTGGTATGTTTGTGATCGAAAGTATTTTGTTAAAATCTCAGATTAATATTACTAACATTATTACATCATTCATTCACCAATTATCAGCTAGAATTATAAGTCAGCCAATCTGCATATTATTTTTATATTTAATTGCCATCAATTTTGTCTTTTTCTAAGATATATTTTGACAACTAATCAAAAATATGCAATTTTAACTAATTGGCAACTTTTGTTATAATCAGTAAATCTGTCTATACATACAAATAAATTAGATTATATTTTTATAATTTAATCTATTAAAAATATCGGAAATATCATAATATATATGTTACGGCTTATAGCCAGAGTGCGGCTATATCTAGTTTTAGCCGGGTACAACTAGGTGCAGCCGGCCACATGCGGCTAAATTTAGATGTATCCTACTTATCTTTGGTTAGAACTATGTAGGTTT
Source organism: Apamea monoglypha (assembly GCA_911387795.2). Classification (NCBI taxonomy): domain Eukaryota; kingdom Metazoa; phylum Arthropoda; class Insecta; order Lepidoptera; family Noctuidae; genus Apamea; species Apamea monoglypha. Next base: position 15,035,785 of record OU426916.1, read on the forward strand.
AGCCTTTATCATAGCGGCTTGCGGCCTGACGCACTGCCCTTTGCTGCTGTTTGGGACCCCCACAAAAATAAAAACTTGGTGACTATTTTTATTTAAAAAGATTATAACAACTATTGTATTGTCTATAGACTTGTTTCTAAATCACTACGTCATCGGCTAAGCTTACAGCTGGCTGATTCAGATGTTTATCTCTCTCATCTTGGTCTCGCCATCTCTTTTTTGTTTGTTCTTTGAAATCAGACGTTGAATCAGACTTGTCAGAATTTTGTGTTGGACTGGATCCAACTTGAAGTTGTGTTGGTAGCTTAGCACTTGTGTGTGTCGTGTACATATTAAGTGGAGGAAGGTAAATAATGTTGTCTTAATTCTGCAGTTATATTTGTAAGATGTACAAATGTAACTGCAGACATAGGACATAAATAACTCCCTCGTTGGTCTAGACCTAGAGGTCACAAGCGTTACTCTGCTGAGCATGAGGTCCTGGGTTCCATAAGTTCCATTACAGGTCGAGCAAAGTGTTACTGGGTTATTCTATCAGGATTATCTTAGTAGTCGCCCAGAGTCTGAATTTGTCAGGAAGCCTATAGATTGTTCTGTAATAATACCGAAAATAATCTACGTATAAATCCGCGACAATTCTGGCAACATGTTTCTAGCCTCAGATCAAAGGGTGGTTTCGAACCTATTGTTATACACAGTGGGGAGACAAGTTCTGGTGTTAAAGCGGCCGAGGCATTTGCCCGCTACTTTGCTAGCGTGTTTCTGTCTGACACACCCAAGTTGGACCCATCGCGACTAAATGTGAGTAATGAGAGTATGAATATACCTATTCCTATCCTAACTCTTCAGGATGTAAATAATGGCATAGCCAGACTCAAATCCTGTAGCTCGATCGGTCCTGATAATGTTCCTGCCTTTATACTGAAGGGCTGTCGTGATATCTTAGCGGCTCCTCTCTGTCATATTTTTAATCTGGCTCTCCAGTCTGGTGTATACCCTGAGCAGTGGAAAATCTCGCGAGTCATCCCCATCCCCAAAACAAGTGACAAGAAAGATGTTGAGGAACACAGACCCATCGCTATCCTGCCTACCGTTGCCAAGACTTTTGAGCATATACTCCACGCACATATTTACAAAAGGATTAATGTGCTACTTTCAGATGCCCAACACGGCTTCCGCCCAGGTCGCTCCGTAAACACGAATCTTCTTATTCACACTGAGTATCTATCTCGCGGTTTGGACATCGGCAGGCAAGTCGATGCCCTCTACTTTGATTTTCGTAAGGCGTTCGACAGAGTCGATAACGATGTACTCCTGTCAAAGCTTGGGGCCATGGGATTATCCTTTGGCTTTCTTAACTTTTTCTCAGACTACCTACGTAATCGCAAACAATTCGTCAGACATGGCTATTTCGAGTCCAAGCCTTATAATACTCGCTCTGGTGTGAGTCAGGGATCCGTTTTGGGGCCACTTCTATTCCTTATTATGATCAATGACCTTGTTAATAAGGTTAAGTTTGCAAAATGCTTGCTATATGCAGACGACCTAAAACTAGTTGCTCACATCAAAACGGATGATGAATGCAGACTCCTGCAAAGGGACATTGACGCTATCTACGAGTGGAGCATTCTAAACAAGCTGTTCTTTAACACAAATAAATGCTTCGTCATCACATTCGGTCGAGGATTACGGCCAATCCACTTTGCCTACAGCTTAGGTGGTACAAAAATTGCCCGAGTCACCAACATAAAAGACCTGGGAGTGACCTTCGACCGTTCTCTGTCTTTCAGAGATCACATTTCCACCCTTGCTAAAGAATCTTTCAGACGCCTAGGATTTGTTTTGCGAAATGCTCGTGATTTTCACAACCCGCATGTTATTAAATTACTGTACACCACCCTAGTTCGCAGTAAGCTGGAGACTAGTAGTTGTGTCTGGCACCCGTATACTACGGCTCAAACACTAATGCTCGAGAAAGTGCAGAAAACTTTTCTTCGGTATCTTTTTAAAAGAACCTACAATTTCTACCCTTACATGTACCCCACCAACTATATCCTAGGGACTTTGGGTTTCAACTCGTTGGAGGTAAGAAGAGGTCTTGACCAGCTCACGGTAGCTTGTAAGACCTTTAACGGTCGCATCGACTGCCCTGAGCTCCATGACCTTTTCTGTCGACTATTCGTACCGGACAAATACATCTGTCACCGCCAAAGCCGCCGACACAATCTGTTCGCGCAACTGCCTTGCAGAACGGTCGCCGGAGCTGAATCGCCAGTGTGTCGTACCTTGAGGATGCTCAATACTCTCCTGACGGACTACCCGGAATGTGATATGTTTGCGGATGAATGGAGTAAAATTAAGCGCGTATGTCTGATGTTCTGTGAGAGACAGTATGCAAGGGTGTCCACTGTTCCATGTTAGTATGTAGGAATAGTTGTTTATAACTAAATTTTCTGCATTGTATAGTTTTTGTTTTGTTTCTATGTTAATTAATGTAATTGGTATTATGCCGTGTTAATTAACTATAAATAAATAAATAAATTGTGCCCGGTTGATGTCAATAGGCCGCCTTCAGTTACCTGGCGAAATGTGGGTGGACTACAGGTGCACCTCTACTTAGCCCTTTGGGGAATACAGGAGTGATTTTATGTAGGTAGTTCTAAGTTAATTTCTGTGTATAGGATTTTCCAAATGCGTGACTCCTTTTTCGTCAAAAAGTCATTTATCATGCTACATAATTAATTCTTTTCACCTTATCTACAATACTGACTAAAATCGCGGAACTCAACACTTTTTACCAACTATGTTAAATTAAGATCTTGTTATTGCTAAATTCTTAACAGTTTTTAAGTCTATCTGCTTACTTACATAATACTGAATCCGTGTAAAAAATGGTTTACCACACACCAACAATAAAAACTGAACAGGTATTAAAATTAATTATTAGCATTTTAACGCGTAGGAGCTTATTAAAGCAAAAAGATTTTGATATTCAACAAAAACTCATGGATGGCTGAAAACTTAAGATAAAAACCAACGAATAACTACATATTAAGGATAAAATTATTAAAATATTGGAGAAGTACCTAACTACATACTTACAATAAATGCAGTGAAAACGATAAAAAATTAATAAAATGTACCACAAGTTTTTGATCTTCGATCAGATTAACAAACTTTAACTTTAAGTACATTTGTACATATACGACAATATATGAAACCATTGACAATACCAATGCAAAATAGTATGTTGGAACTATCAAATAAATTCTAACATTAATATTAAAAGTGACTTTTTCTATGGGTTTTGCCGATTTTTGACTAAAATTTGAATATTTTGATTGATTTTTTGTATGCACACTGAGAACGTCATTAGATATACATATTGTCGTCCCCACTTTGTTGAAGCAACACGCCTGTACATTAGAAACGGGGCATCACAAGCAAGTGTGTGGGTAGAGTGGCAAAAACAGGGGCTTCGCGAAAGTCGCGAGTACCAGGGCAATAGGAAGAGGTAAGATATCATCAGTGAAGACCCGCTATGTAGGGTGGAAGCACCGCTTCATCGGCGGTGCATTTAGGTTATTATCTATAACAATATTAGATAAATACATGTTACGATAAAGTTGAAAAGTCGTTAGCTATGTACAATTCATATATGACTAATTTTCTAAATTATCTCGTCAACTCACACAAATTTAATTCAATAAATCTTGACAGAACAATGGTAGATAAAACCGGAGTAAACAAAAAAAAAATACGGTTTAACGAAAACTATACAAAATTTCGGCTCTGTGCTCACAAAACATTAAAAAATTTAGAGTTGCTTATAAAGCAAACATTAACTCTGAAGCAACAACAGCATCATAAAACCCCAAACTGCATAAAAACATACAATTTCGCTGATCTCGTTGAAAACGCAAGGTTCGATTGACCGTGCCATTAAAATTCTCGACCAATCACTTACAGTACCGACATTATTGCAGTTCACCTTACAACTGTGTCCGCCATGCTGGAACCCGTCTGACGGGCCCTGAGTCACGAGTTTGGGTTCAAATTTCGAACCGTTTGGACCCAAAGACTAAATAAACCGCGAAACGTGCAAAGAGGTATAACAGTTGAGGTTGTTTAAAGCACCTTAGGATTAAATACAGTAGTAAAACTTGGACCTTATATTGGTTAAACTGGTAATAAAAGTTCGGAATTGTGATTATATTGTTGACTTTCTTTAGTAGTTGCACTTGCAGTAAATATGTTGAAAAAGGCTCTTCGGTTGTTGTCAATGTGTGATGAAAGTGTCGTGAAATATTGCATACAAGTTAATTAGTCCAAGGGAAAACCAAATTCAGCAATATGTGGAATTATGTATGCATATTATGTAGAATGGCCAACAGGTGCACTACACATTTCAAATGACTTGAGATGATGATACCGATGTCAAATTACAAATGCCAAGGAAAGTCCTGGAGAGTGCTGTCCTTTCTCTAATTAACAACAACAAGCAAAAGCCGATCATTACTATTCTATCACCAGCCTTAATCAAAAGTGAATTCTTGAACAAATGCCAGAAAAAAAAAACAAACGTGAGGGGAGACTGAGAGCGGCCAGTTTAACTTGGAAGTTCTAGATGGCGCTGCTTGCCAAGGAAAAAAGAAAACAAATGTCAAATTCAGTACATTTCATTTAGTTCCTTTTTATGCCGCGTGTCAAGTTAAACTGGGTATTCTAAAAACATTGTAAGGAGGTCAGTTGAGTGGAGTATTTTATTGATTGCCAGTTAGCCTGTGATCGAGAGTCAAGTGTGAGTAATAAGTCGGGTACACCTGCCATGTTGTGACCCTTTGGTAACTTTCCTCTTGCAGGGGTATGAAACCTTTGCTGCATTACAAATATTATTCAAATATTCCATGCGGGCCTGACCGAATTATAGAGGGAGTACTTCGGGGTACGACCAATTACTTTGTAATACAGCTTGCAGTTTCAGTTACATTATTTAAAGGCATCTAAAACTCCTTAGTCCTCATTAGTTTACCATTCAGTAGCTACTTACCTCCTACACTACAGCTTAGTTACAATCAATGCTAATAATAATGTTGATCGCAAACGAATTACATAAGCAATGTATGTTAAATCGTTGATTTATTATCTATGTTCTACGAGTATAATAGACAAGTACCAAGAAGTTGCAAATTAAAACGAGTCTTGCATTTCATACATGTTTATTTAAGTTCCATGAGTAAGTAGTTATTACAAAGACAGGTTTTTGTATCACATCAGTGTTTTTGCATATTAATTTTACTCATTAGTATAGAAGTTTTTAATCTTCATTGAGATTGTAAAAGATAATTTTCGTTCGAAACATGTGAAGGAATTTTAAATCAAAAGTCACCATGCATGGCTCCGATTTAGATTTAATTACAAGAAACAAAGATCGTCGTAGAAGAAAGTAATAAATGATTAAATGGACTATACCCTGTCCATTAGGTAAACCGTTTTTTTGACAGATGGAACTAGTGATTGCAGCAACACACAATACATGTATTCATACACGTACGGTATTATAATGTCTGTAAGAAGCCATAAATAAGATAATTCAATAAGATGAGGCAGTTTATATATTTATTTTATTACGCATTTGAATGTTAACTTTTACGTTATCTGGAATATGTACGTTCTAAGACAGCTGTCAAAAAACGGTTTACCTAATGGACAGGGTATATAGAGATGTACACATAACATTACATCACACTTTGTTTTCCCAAAAGGTTAGGCAGAAGTGTACCTATAGTACCGACATCCCACAGATATAGATAGACATAGATAACGCAAAAGCAACTACTTCGCGTGCCACTTCGCGTGCCCAGCTTATGATGCAGAATCATAAGCCGCCACTTTCGCGCTCAGTCCTGTGTACTGCAGGCTGGGTGAGCGTGAGTGAGAAAGAGTGCTTGTGACGTCATAGTAGGTAGTCAAAAAATGGCACGCTTGGTTTTCATACAGATCGTGATACTTGCGTTATCTATGTCTATCTATATCTGTGCGACACCCACACATCGCCAGTTAATTTTTAAGTCCCATGTGTACACACGGCTACACATCAAGCTATGCATTTCCAGTTTTAGCTGACCTCGTATTGTATAGGTTTTTCGTACAATCAGAAGGCAGCTTATACTGGTTTTGTATAGCTTGATGTGTAGCCGTGCGTACACTGGGCATATTTCTTATGATAAGAACATAGTCTAGTGTAGTCATTGCCTAGATGACGTTAGAGTTTCTTACCTCATCATCATCTGCCTAGCCCTTTCTTAGGGGTCGGCTTCCAGTCTAACCGGATGCAGCTGAGTAACAATATTTTACATGGAGCGACTGCCTATCTGACCTCCACAACCCAGTTACTGGGTAATACGATACCCCTTGGGAAGACTGGTTGACTGGTTGTCAGACTTTCGGGCTTCTGACGATCCGTAACGAGACGTTAAAGTTTCTTACCTAGTATTGATCGATACGTACATAATCCCTCTCACAGAGAGATTACCTATGTCCCAGCAGAAGGGAAATTTTAAACAGATTATGTTCATGCTATGACGTCCATAATCTTGATTTAAAAGCAAATTCCAAAGTTATCGTAAACACGGTTATCGTTACATGCAGAATGTCAACACCATTAAAAGATTAAGATCAGACACGTGTTAACTAACTCCTATAAAAACTAGGTACTTATAGCCTACGTCATATAACTTGAGCTTGCAGGACCCCCGGACCGGTTTAACGGACCTAAAGAAGCTCGCCTCACCTTGACACCTCTCGCAAATGTCAGCGACGCTATTGTAACGAAACTGTTTGGTATTATAACAGAAATATTTAGGCTGTTAAACAGTGATGATGTATTTCTTGATTGAAAGATGATGCTCAAAGGAGGTTGAAGGATCATTCGATGTAAGAAGAACAGTAATACCTCTCCAATGTCTACTGTATAGAAGAGAACAGTTAAGTTATGATCAAGTTATTCAAGATTCTGTAATAAAAAGTATAGTTTAGAGAAAACTGAAGCAAAATTCTAATAAACATAATCAGCCTATACTGTTCCCACTGCTGGGATACAGGCCTCCTCTTTTCGAGAAGAAGTGGGCTTTAATCTAACCACGCGGGCCCAGTGCGGGTTGGTAGATGTCACATGTCTTTGAATATTTGGTTCTAGGACATGCCGTTTTCCTTACGATGTGTTCCTTCACTGTTTTGAGAGCAGTGGTGATGAAATGATTTACACAAAGTAAAGCGCCTTCCTGGGTCCGAATCCACGACTCCTACAACTTGTAAGTCGGGGCGGTTGGCACTGGGGCTGCAGTCTCGACATTCATAGCGATCGCTTTACGATCGAATTCGGTCGCAAAGTCCTGTCAATCCGCATCTAGCGATATTTGGTAGTCTCGACTCTCAAACCCATCGATTGTCATCGATATTTTACCGAACTTTGTCGGAAACTTTACTATTTTCGTAATGCTTACGAATTTATTTTGCGTGGTTTTTTGACAGCCCGCAAAGTGATTCAGAAGCATCGTAAACTATAATTTTTGGGTGTTTGCAAGTAATTATAAACAAAAATGAATTAAGTAGAATGTACATGGATTCCTCACAAGTCACAACTGTAACAACTGCTTTCAATATGTACATTCATTGCAATTAAATATATCTATTCTTTTCTATTGAAAAATACTAAAATAATACACAACCGCAAATCATATTTTTAATCCATGGAGTTTCTTGCCCGTTCTTCTCCATAGGTACCTACTACGCTTTGGAATGGGCAACTAGCTTCATTTCTCTGACTGACCGACCCCTTGACAATTCAAAAGTGCCTGTAATTGGTTTAATTGAAATAAATACTTTGAGTTTGAGTTTGAGTTTGAGTTTGAGTTTAACTTTATTAAATCTCCAATATCAGAATCATTTCCTAAGTTCACACATTCTTATAATCTGGAACTGTTTACACGAGGAATATTGCATGCCTATCGAAAAATCTTTATCAAATGAAAATTTAAACTTTCAGTATTCATTTTTAGTTCAAATTGTTTTTTCGTCTTCTTCTTCTACGTCGTTCCCTTACTACAGGAGATTGAGATCACAAATGACGCATCTCAAAGCTACGTGGCCTTGCGAAGTGCTTGCTTCATCCTGCCTCTGTGAGTCCTCCGACAGCCTCGCTATGGCTATGAGACGGCAAATCCCACAAAAGTGAAAATCCCTTGGACTTCTTCATATCTGCACTACCTTTGCAGAATAACAGAATACGTGTTTACTGAGCTCGGTGAAGGTTGGCGTTTTCTTCAAATACAACAGCCTTACGGACTTTCTGTAGTCTCAAGTTTCATTACGCAACCATAACTGTAATGAAAACTATATACAGTGGGGTCGCCGCTTGAGCCAGAAATGAGTTAGCCAAGTAATAATATTCTGTAACCTTGGCTATCAATTCAAAAAGTTTCCATGACAACAAATAAACAAGACCACAATGATTTGACACTTGACATGTTTGGCATTAGGAGAATAATGTTGCCAGGAGGTAGATTTAAATATCCTCACATGTTGAACAAGTTATTTTAATTCTTTAAAATATAACCATTTTCGCCTACATACGAGTATTATTCTCCATGAAAAATAGTGTTTCGAGATATGGTTTACACATTCAGTACACTATTATCAAGAAAAATAATTATTTTTATTAAATCATGTCTCCGATTTTCCCTGTATTCAAGGAGACTTAGTTACGGCCAATAATTGTCTTTGAAAAAACCGAACTGTGAATTCGCTCTTCGCTAGCCTACCGACATCGCTAAGTCAAGTTATTTTACGATTTTGCTCGGTATCTTGGATGTAGAGACTTCCGTTTGTCGTAATCATCGTTACGGCAAGCGATTATTTTCGGTATTATTTAGCGATCGGTAGTTTACGACAGCGTCGCTATCTATGTTGAGACTGCAGGCCCTGGGCTACTACTGCTCTCAAATTCGAATAACGAACGCCATAACCGTTAAAAAGACCTTCGATCGACGAAAACATGTCAGTGATCGTATGTTGTTTGCTTATAAAAATACAGATGTTTTTTCTATTGAATAAAAACATATAATGAGACTTTATTTTTGGTTTTTATCAGATCTCTGATATCTATTTAGAATACGTTATGACACGTGCAAGAAAAAGCGAAGAATCGTCATTATATAAACAAGTGTATGTAGGTACTAGTATTAACATACAAAACGCCAGCACGTGGCTTTGAGTGGTTAGTCTGGCTAAGTTTTAATTAATTCAATAGGAAAAAACACGTGAAATCATTGTGCTTTCCAGGTTGCTGCCAAGTAAGGGAAATGATATTCCACGTCGGTCCTAGCTACAAAAGTGACTAACAAAATTTATTTTACTTCCAATGAGATCCATCAGCAATAAGATTTTTTTCTGAAGTGAGAACTTCTTTAGGCGCTCTTTCTGAACAGCGAACGTAACTGAACCGTAGCGCTCGGGTGGGTGACGCTGAATCGGGTATACTCGGCTCCAGTCGATCGGTGACGCTGAATCGCGTATACTCGGCGCTGAATCGCCTACACTTGTCTCCAGTTGTAAGTTTTCACTTCTAACCCTCTTTTTTTGTAAACCTGCTCTTGCACGTCATTTCCACGTCAAAAAAAAAAGAATGTTGTTTTGAAATATGTAAAAAAATAAATAAAAGGTTGAGGAGCCCTGACTACTTTGCAACTTTTTTACATTTTTTACGGAGTCTTGGAAAGGGAATGACGTAATCATCGATTCAAGGACTCTAAGGGTGCAGAAAAGGTTCAGAAGTGCAAGTTTGTATTTTAGGAAAATACATTAAAGAGTGAGTAACTATAATAATAAGTAGTCTGCAGGTAATAGGAATCACGTGAACGAAGATCAAGATTTTAAACTAAGCTCAGATTATGATAAATAATAATATAATGAGGATTGAATAGGATACATAATTACGATTTTCCAAAATTGTTAGAGACAAGCCAACGGTTTCATTAACAAAAAATAATAAAAACGTAACGTACGTTTATTTGTCAGGAGAATAAATACATTTAAAAAATATGACAGACACTCTAGTCACAATCTTACAGCATGAATGTATTACAAAGAATTGATCCTAACTCCCAAACTAATGCCTGTATGTTGGAGGTCAGTGTTCAGTCATGGAATCTGTCAAGACAAGACAGTATTTTTTATAGAGGAGTGTCGCCACAATATTGACACGCTGTATAAAAAGGCAAAAAACTGTAAGCTGTCGAATCAATTACTTTGTTCCTGTTTTTTTTTTCCGGATGGGAAATCACCAAATGACCCCTCCCGCTCTGGGTGGAGCGTCAGACTCTTACTGACTAAAACCCACCCATGTTCCTTCCTTTGCCCTTTATGTTCCGGGGTAGCGGTAACCCTTTCGGACGATCCCGCTGAATTACTTTGTTCCTTACGTAGCCTTTTCCCTAAAGACAATTCGAAAACCTCTTTAATCCATTAAAGGCAAACATTATGGCCTTTACTTTACCATCAGGAACCAACGCAAGGGAAATAAGATAAATTTTTCAACGGATGAAGTATAAAGGCAGTGCCATACGCGTCAGCTGTGTTCCATCCCACGCAGGTTACAAGTCGACGGCTCATTGCAACATGTGGGCGGTTCGACTACCGATTTGTTGTAACAAACAAAGATTTAAATCAATGTAAGCTACTGAAGCTAAAGATTTCAAGTGATTCGTATAAACGTTACTAGTTTTTGCTCGCAGATTCGTCCGCGTGGTGATCCCACGGGAACGTATTACCAAAATAAAAAGTATAATTTGTTTTGTCCCAGGTGGTCACCTGTGTGCCAAATTTCATCGAAATCCGTTTCGTCGTCGTAGTCGTGAAAGGTATAGATTACATAGTTACTTTCGCATAATTTTTATTCATGCTTTTACTAACCTACGCTGTCCTACTCCTGGGCAAAGGCCGGGCAATCCTTCCATCTTTCGCGAACCCGCGCTTCCTCCAGTTTTAACGGAACATATCCAGCTCGTTTATAATATTAACTTTCGCATATTAATATAAATAAAGTATGGATAATCAAAATGTAGTGAAGAGAATCAACATAATATGATAGACTCCTTACCTATACCGTGATAAGATCTTAAATGCATCAGAATAGATTACCCTGTTATAGTCCAGAGTGGGCCAAATGCCAATTCCTCTTCCAAACATTGATTATTACCAGCATCAGATACAATAACTTACTGCATGTTAGCAATTTTTGCGTACTAAACACATAAGAAGCAATACTTAACATGATCATTATTATTAACCAACATGGTTTCCAAATTAACACCAACATGAGAATACGATTTACTATTGACCATTACGTTATATTTAAACCCTCTACCGGTCACATTGTTGCTTTCAAATAATCACTACAAGTCATTATCAACCCTATCTGTACATGTTCTAAAGTTAATATTTGGAATGAGGTATTTCTGGCCTTAGTAAATTTAGGTTTTCAGCTTTGAGTAAATCCTTTTATTGAGTGCTAAGTAAGTCAGCTGGGTGCTAGCTACCAAAAATGATCAAAGCTGTTGTGCGAAGTCTGGTGTGAACACTGAACAGTAGCTAGAATAGCGCTAGCTTGCTTCATAGGTATTTTTGCAGCCTGCCTATCTTTATGCTAATGATGGGTAATGATATAAACGATTTAAAAAAAGACAAACATGAGGGGTGCTACACACTTGCACACACACATTTGCACTTGCACACTTGCACTTGTGATTTTGCCGTCCAGCTTTGCCGAATTGAACCCCTTCGGGTTGGCACAATTCGGCAAAGCTGGACGGCTCGAATATGTATATTTGACCGCCCGACTGTGCCAAGTCGTGCCAAATCGTACCGGCCCGAACAAGTGTGAAACACGCCTGAAAGGCAGAATAATCAGCCTGTAATCTTCTCACCCTATAGTGCGAGTTGGTAGACGTCACATGTCTTCGAATTTTTGGTTCTAGGACATGCCGGTTTCCTCACGATGTTTTTCTCCACCGTTTTTAGAGCAGTAGTGATGAAATTATTTACACAAAGTAAATCGCATGTCTGGGTTCGAACCCACGATCTACAACTCGTAACCACTTGGCCACCTGGAATGAAAAAAAAATCATTGCAACATTGTTCTTTCAAATAAATTTTATCACATCGATTAAGCATCCGGTTAGCTCGTGCAACCGATAAAGGAAAATTCTAAGGAAATCCTCACATAAATTACAAATTCCACGCATGTTTAGTGACTGAGATCGGCCATAGGTTACCTCCTGTCAGTTGAGACGACCCGAGTACATAACATGAATATGTTAAATGCCATGCACAAGTAAGCATTCAGTACATAGTTGATAATTTATTCATAACATCTGCACATAGTCAATGTTGGGGTTTACGATGTATTTTTTTTCTTAATGCATTTATCAACTGGTCGTTTTTTATAGGCCTGTAAAGTTATAACAGAATGTAAATCAATGTCAAAGAAATAATAAATTTTACGATTAAATTTCCCAGATCGGGCAAAGGGTTATTAGGTTTTCCATCTGGAATTTCTCAGTATCAGCCCGGAGTCCGGATTTGTGTCCAGTCAATGCCAATAGGCTCGCCTCCTATTACCTACATGGGACCTTAACATATATGTTTTTTTTTTAAACTTTGCCCTCACTAGGAATTACTCCTGTATCGTGAGTGCGTTTACAAACATTTAAACTCACATACTTAAACAGCCAGACCCGGAACAACTACCTGTAGGCAATACAAATATTTGTTCCGTGCGGGAATCGAACCCGCGACAGCGCAGCAGTCGATCGCTCAGCCACTGCGCCAACCGTGTCGTCCATGCTACATGGGACTTAAACATAATTGGATAAATGTGGGTGTAGATACTAAAGGTACACATTTGCCTAACCCTTCAGGGAATACAGGCGTGATGTTGTTATGAATGATGATGATGAAGCAAGTACAGGTACAAGAATTATGGGATCGGTCTAACATCCTTCAAGCAAATATGATCGAGACGATTTAAAATACCACTTCTTCCATCTATTAAATTCAGTGTCATGTAAAAATGACAGCCATATCTACGTGAAGCTTTCCTAGGCGGCAGCTTTTAACGAAGATGATAGTGTGTGTTAATATCATAAGGCACTTGTCCCACGGCTGACGAGGAAGCGAGTAGCTATCGACTATTTTGTCGCTCAAGAAACGTGCGTAGATGTAGGTGTCGTGTCAGTAAAACAGATGCATATATTAGTAGTTATCGCTGACTGTTCACACTGCCGGCGAGCGGCGGCGACCTCTTTCTCCACTAGTCTGTCACAACGACAAGAGTTATCAAAGAAAATACTCGCTCAGCGAAAGACGCTCATTTTGGGGGCAGAACACTCGCTGAGTAACTCGCTCGGCAAGCGACTGGACAGGCATTTTACTCATCGCTCAGTCAATCGCTCATAGCCCAGCGACAAAACTACATACTCGCTGCTCGCCACCTCGTTTCTAGTAGCTAACTTTACTCGCTTCTCGCTAATCGTCTACGGTAGGACAGGTGCCTAAGTTTTACGTATTTATTGGCGGCCATCTTATCTCCACTTGTGAGGAGTTATGAGCTTGGACCATGAGCAACCTCTTCGTTGTATAAGCATTATCTTAAGAGAAAGTTTTGATTGTTTATTTGCGACCTGAAATACTAAATTGATAAAGCTACACACAAAAGGAAAGTCCTCTTATAGCCTGATAATGGAGCCGATTCCCTTGTTCTCAAACCAAACTAAATTTAAGTTCAGTGCATCTTTTTCTTTCTATTTCATTAAGAAAAGGACAGAAGATAAATATTAGTTTAGTCCTGTCAAATTAAGATACTCCATAGACAGTTTAGACGTGATTCAAAAATTGGCAACTAAAAATACGTCAATTTACGTCAGGCGCTGACTAATTTGACAGGACTAAACTAATATTTATCTTCTGCCTTTTTCTTAATGGGATAGAAAGAAAAAGATGCACTGAACTTAAATTTAGTTTAGTTTGTGAACAAGGGAATCGGCGCCATTGCCTTACATCAGGCAGCTCATTTGTAAGTTTGGGACATAAAAAGAGTTTCTATTTAAAAAAAAAACGGTCAAGTCAGGCTCGCACCGAAGGTTCCGTACAAATTTGGTGTAGGTATATAACTACAAATTTACCGTTTTCGGATTTTTTAAAAGAACACATACACAAAAAATGCCAGAATTAGAATAGACATTTGGCAAGAAGCAATGTCTTGCTTCTTGCCAAATTTCATGATTCTAGGTCAACGGGAAGTACCCTATAGGTTATGATTCCCTTGCGAGTGTCAAAATATGCGGCATAAACGAAACATAAACGCCCGTATCCTTTAATAGCGTTTACTTAGAACTTTGATTGTTTCACTGCTTCAAAGGATTGCAGCCCTGATTATTTGATATTAATTTCAACTTGATAACTCTACGCGTGCCTGAGAAAAAAGGTCTTGACAGACGGACGGACAGACAGACGAACAACGAAGTGTCTTGTAAGGGTTCCTTTTTTCCTTCTGAGGTACGGAACCCTAAAAAAGAGCTGCATAAAAGTATTGCCTCCACGAATGGTGGTAGGTACTTTTATTTATTAGCCATGGTACTGTTGAGCCTCGGAAAGTATCCCGGCTGTCATTAGTAGATCTTTGACAGACGTTACGGGTCGTCAGTAGCCCGAAAGTTTGACAATCAGTCTTACCAAGGGATATCGTGTTACCCAGTAACTGGGTTGTGGAGGTCAGATAGGCAGTTAGACTGGAAGCCGACCCCAACATTAGTTGGGAAAAGGCTAGGCAGATGACCTTTGAAACATGAAACAGACCATACGTCCAGGGCACTATAAAAAGTGGGCCTCGCTAACATCTTGTTGAATAGCTATTTTTACGAAGGCATGAACAGTGTTTTATACTTTTGTTCGGCGAAGAATAGAAACACGATTGTCCGTAGCACTGAAAAAAGGCTTGTGAAATCTGAGTTCAAGGAAAAATCGTGTTTTTGCTCCATTTATTATTATCACTTCCAATTAATAACGGAAAAGCATATGACAGGAAGATAGGCAAGGCAACAGAACCACTTAACTACATATGAAGCTATTTTAACTCTACAGGGTCAACTTAATTAGCTAGCGAAACTCCGCAGACGTGATGGATATCGATACCTATCATGCCATAGCTCAGATGGCCGTTTGCGTGGATGTGATGCATGTTTTCCCCAACTTGTTATTTTTTTTGTTTGTGTTCTTTTTATGCGTCATGTTTGCCGCAAATAAATGTATTTTCTTCTTCTTCTATCGATACCTAAACATTATAAAACTAAAAAGAAATTAATTTGATTATTTGGGGGGTCATCGACCGCTGTTAGTGTATTCACTTGAAATATCTGTTTAAAATATCTGTTTTTTTGTCTAAACTTCACAGTTATGATATCGAGATCAAAACACGATACAACATATTTTCTCGATCATACTTCAAGTAACAACGCTACCAGCGGTCGATAACCCCTTAAAACACATCAAATCTTTTTTATTTGCAGGTCTGCGGAGTTTCGCTAGCACATTTTTTTGACCCAGTGCACTTGTTTTTTTTAATTATTAACCTTGATCAAGGAGTAAGGACAAAATAAGCAATAACAAGATTGATTACTAATATGTCATGCAAAGGAAGTTTGTGGTCGATGACCCTCAACTTGGGAAATTCAGGCGACCTTCAAACATCGGCCAACCAACTCCAAAATTAAACAACAAATCACTAGTAACAACAGATCGCAGTTTACTATTGCGCGTAGCATAGTGGGGAGGTAGGGACTAACCACACTTATTCAGCTCCAAAACAACGATTTTGTATGGAATGCGTACGCATCCGTAAATCGTTGTTTTCTGTAGACAAAAGCTGAACAGAGCTGAATAAGTGTGGTTAGTCCCATAGTCACCAAACTGAGCACATGAGACAAGCTCCTGGGCTTTGATACCTGCGTATGTACGCAGGTAATAGTAATAGTGCTCCTCCAGACCGTATATCGGTCATGGCAGCCAATCTGAACGGAGACTAGCCTTCGACGCGGGAGATAATATAGTGCTCAAGTATTTGCCCAGACACAGGTGCACTTTTTCAATCCTCACTCTCATAGTCCGATGGGATGGCAACCGACACGACCGAAGAGAGATCAGGCGCAGGACCGGTTTTCGAGCCACGTGGGAAAAGCCCATTAACCCTTTCCCCGACCTGGGAATCGAACCCAGGACCCCATGCACAGAGCAGTCGCACTAGCGACCACGAGACTAACGGGGCAGTCAACACAGGTAATAGTTATAAATATACAGTATGTGTCAGACAGGTGTGGTCATATTTAAGGTGTGGTACAGACCATCAAACTGAACAACTTTCTCCAATGAACCAACATCGTAATCGAAAAAATTTGCAACAGTCCCATACAAAACTTTAATATCTATTAACGGGCGAACCCGATTAACTATTGCCAGATAGCTACTGATGGTAGCCAGAATACTTATAACTGCCAGTATAATATAATATATAAATATACAGATCGCTACTGATATAGATTATTGGGACGTTAACACCAGAATAGATAGGTTTTTCTACCTCCAGTATGCCAGAACTGGTGATATTACTCGACCCAAATGTAAGGGATGGCTGATTACGATGTAGGTAACACCAACCTTTTTTTTTTTTCCCCGGGATGGAAAATCACTCACGGTTGTCCGCCGCCCTGCGGCGGCAGGGTCTTTCAGACTCTTACTGACTCAAAACCACCCCGGTGTTCCATCTCACACATACGCCGAGGGTCGCGGGAACGTACGATCTTTCCGCAACCCCCAACTGGTGACCCGCCACTGCGGGCCTCCTCGGGTCATATTGGGGGAGTCAGGTGTTTGACTCCCCCCGCGACGTCTAAGAGGGAAGAGGGAGGGAGTGGAACACTACGCGCCGCCACCTCGGGTCCTCGTGTGTAGGGAGCGACAGACGTCCCAGAATCCGTTGGCCCTGGACCCATTTAGGGGGGCTGGAGGAGGGCATTATCCGCCCTCAGCCTACGCCAGGTGCGCCTGCTGCGGGCCGGGTGAGTGGACGAGATTTCCCTCTCCCTTTCCGCAGCCTCCTTCTGCGAGACGACTGTTTTGCAGAAGGAAACCACCGCGTCCCAAGACTCTTCGCTGCCGATTCGACTACGGCCGACAGCGACCGGTCACTGCCCACTCCTGAGATGAGGGCACAGCGTGGCTCCTCCCAGGCGATACACTCTCAACCTGACCTAACCCCATTTATTTACTTATGCGTCCAAATACTGCCGTCGCTGAATCACTGTGAACAAACTACCCAAACACAACGCTATCTACTTTAATGGCCATCGGCAGACTGCTGTTTCTAGCTCGTTATCAAAGAAAGTACTCGCTAAGCGACACTCGCTTGCAACCCGCAAGAGTTAACTTGAGACTTCGCTCGGATGACGTAAGCGTGCGGTACAGAGGTGTTGATGGCGAGAGCGGAACCAGCGCGGGGGGCGGGAGGGGCCAATAGGGTCTCAACTTAAGTCTTGCGGGTTATACGCTTAACAGCGAGTAAGCGCTCATCGCCGTCGTGCAGTTACATAAGCCTATAATGTTCCCACTGCTGGGACACAGGCATCCTCTCGGTGAGAGGGAATCGGCCGTAATCCACTACGCGGGCCCAGTGCGGGTGGGCAGATGTCACATGTCTTCGAATTTTTGGTTCTAGGACGTGCCGGTTTCCTCACGATGTTTTCCTTCACCGCTTTGAGAGCAGTGGTGATGAAATCATTTACACAAAGTAAAGCACTTGATTGGGTTCAAACCTACGACCTGCAACTCGTAAGTCGCGGCTGTTACCACTGGGCCACCACTGCCGCGCGGTTGCCACTCGCCTACTAGTTCTTAGTTGCTAGTTCTCCTCGGTTCTCGTTAATCGCCTTCGGTGTAACAGCTGCCTTAAGTAGGTAAAAATTTAAGCAAGTATTTCAAGTTATCGACCGTGTCATTCAATAACTTTCCTACGCAGTGGGCTTTTCATATAAGAAAAACCATCTCCCCGTTTACGTACGCGTATAAAACCATCGTCAGGGCAATACACATTGAGTGACGAAGTCATTCCAAGGGTACCTTTTTTAAATTGTAATAGGCATTGGCAATCAAATAAACAGCCTTTACCTTGAGCCTCCTAAGTGAATCACAATAGAAGGCGTGAATCCGTGAGAATCTTCGTCTTATAAAAAGTACGGTGTAATAAAATTAAGTGCGTAGTCTCGAATATCTGGGGACTCGTGGCTAAGTAATAACATCCGCATGGGACTATCGATCAGGTTAAGCTACGCTTACCGAGACTTGACACCTTACACGTTAAGCCGTTGGTCCCGGTTGTAATTCTTGGATCTTTGACAGTCTTACCAAGTGGTATCGTATTACCCAGTAACTGGGTTGTGGAGGTCAGATAGGCAGTCGCCCCATGTAAAATACTGGTGTACTAAAGGTACACTCTTTATAACCCTTCGGGGAAAGCAGACGTCATGTTATGTCACCCCTGCCTGTATCTGTGCCAGTTTTTTTTTGTTCTTAAGAACAAAACAGTCTTAATCATACCACAAGTACAATATTTACTCGACTCTTATCACAAGGAGTCCAGTATTTGCAGTCCTGACACTGCTGACTCAAGCATACATTTATTACTATTAAAACACCTACATAAAAGTAAATATGAAGACTATTACAGTATGTAATGCAAAGAGCAAATATTGAGTTGCAAGACTGTCTTGTTATTTGATCATAAACATGGCAAAAGAAGTCGGTAAACATCATAGTATATACGAGTACTCAGCATCATTGCATCCTACAATTTGGTCTTTTTCTGAGCTTGCCCGTTTTCAATCAATCAATCAATCATTATTTATTTGTGAACACAGGTATTACAATAAGGTCTTAAGTATACATTTTGGTCGAGCTCTATATCCTACCAATAAAATTGGTGCACAGACGCCGGCAGATCAAGCTACCCGAAACTGTCAAATTTTCCCAATCAATCTTGAACCTTAATGCCTTAGCGAAAAAGTGGAAAATCTATTAAAGAAATTTGAGAGATTGTAGTAACTTGATGTGCTGGCATCTGTACATATGCAATCATTTAGGTGTCACTTAAGTGAACACGGATATAATTTTATAAATTAACTAGTGGCCGGCGGGTCACTATTTAATTTCACGCTTCGCACGGTGTTTACGACTTGACAAAACATCGAGATTTCTTTATTATATGTAAATAAAGAAAAGAAAGAAAGAACTTTAATATTAATGTATTATACAGTTAAACCTTCAGGAATAAATTCTCTAAATTACGTTGAAAACCGCATCAATATCCGCTGCGCAGTTTCGAAGAACAACGCGGTCACACAGACAGATACGAAAAGCTACTATAATCTATGATAGGTATGTATAGATGTATGGATGACCAAGCTTACGTATTGGATTTTCCACAAATAGTTTATTCAACAAATCATAAACACTTATGTAATCTAGAAGGTAAGGTGCAGGATTCTTTTTCATTTTAAACCATAGGTAACTTTATATTTTTTTATTGATATGATAATGTATTCGTACATAATTTACTAGCTTCTGCCCGCGACTTCGTCCGCGTAAAATTTTAGCCCTCGACCTATCGCGACGCATCCCATCGCTCGCCCGTAATACTACTTCGTATGCGCTTAGCATTTTTTCTGACTTTTTCTCCTTTTGCACGGCTCCTAAGGGTGGTAGCGTGATGTTAAATAAGCCTATAGCCTTCCTCAAGAATTGGGCTATCAAATTCAAAAAGAATTTTTCAAATCCGACTGGTAGTTCCTGAGATTATACCCCATACATACATACAAACAAACAAACAAATTTTACCTCTTTATAATACTCGTATTAGTATAGATTCTCTTTGGTCGTAGCCCCGATACTGCGCAACATCGTTGATATACATTTAATAATAGTTTCCTGAGTTTCAATCACCATACTATACCGACCTATTTATTTGAAGTCAATGTTGAAGAGCCCAGTGGTAACGGTCATGACTTACGAGTTGTAGGTCGTGAGTTCGAACCCAAGCAGGCACTTTACTTTTTATAAATTATTTCATTACCACTGCTCTCAAAACGGTGAAGGAAAACGTCGTGAGGAAACCGGCATGTCTTAGAACCAAAAATTCGTAGACGTGACATCCAGAACCAGCACTGGGCCCACGTGGTGGATTATGGCTCAATCCCTCTCACAGAGAGGAGGCATGTGTCCCAGCAGTGGGAACATTATAGGCTGATTATGTAATATTGGTTAATATGTCAAAATTATATATATTTACGTATTTGCATAATTTAAAAAGGAGTCTTAAAATAATAATATGTACAAGTATATAAAAAGGAGGAGAAATAATAGGGCATCAAAAAATTCTTCCACATCGCTGTGAATGGGAAACGGTTAGTTAATATTAGGTATTTCTGCTTTTTAATACTCATTTTTGCATCACCACATAAGTCATCATCATTCTAAGTTAATAAATAGCCTTTAGTGAAATAATTTTTAAATAGAAGTCCCACTATCAAAAAAGTGATAAGCTCGGGAGTTCCAACAGTACCTATAGAACTTACATCGCGATGAGTCGATGAGTCATCGCTCACCGCGAGGCCCAACGGCTCAACGGTCTGGAACACCCGACAACCGACACGTTTTTTTGTCTGCACTAGCTATACAGCCGACTTCGCATGTCTGGTGTATCGCTACGGAAGTGTAGACACTGTATTCTTATATTATCTTTTGTGAACTTAAAGAATGGAGAATTTTATCGAGCTTTCTTCGGTGCGCATCGTGAACGTTATCACAAACATGATATAGGTATCTGCATATCAGTGATGAGTCATCATGATAAAACGTATTTACTAGATGCAGTGTAGTCACTTGAAATATGGGAGCCTTTATTTTCATAATCTCTTAACTATGTAACTATTTACACTAGGTCATCATCATCTGCCTAGCCTTTTCCCAACTATATTGGGGTCGGCTTCCAGTCTAACCGGATGCAGCTGAATACCAGTATTACACTATTTACACTAGGTACCTACTAAATTAAAAGACTAATTAACTAACTACATATATAAATAAATACAAAAACATGTTTACGTATAATATAATCTCGAAAGGATTAAAGTACTAAATGATTTTATTTCTGAAAGTAGGTTTGTACATACACTTTTACACGTCAATCATATTAATGGCTGGTTTTTCCAACGCCAGATAATTTTATCAGAGGCATAATTTTGAATTTTTGACAGTTCTTCCACACAAAAACTCTCAGACGTTAATTTTATTCCACAAATAAAAAATACCTGTCGATTGAAAAATCAACCCTTAATCAAATTAATTGTCTTCATAAATTATGCTAACTAAACCCAAAAACAAAATAAAATATGCCATGAATAGATTTCAAATGCAAAGATAAATAGGGGATAGATGGTGTTCAGTCATGAGTGTTCAATGGAGTAACAATAGGTTTTGTTTTAAAAATGAAAATACTGCGACATAGCAGCCTTCCTTCAAATTCCAACAACAAACTCCTACGATTTTTTTCTCCTAATTTTTTAAACGGTAGCAAATCACACTTCACACGGGATTTAGTCGGTGTTTTGTAGAAGGCTATAGAAAACGATTCCCGATACTCTTGTACAGACGCCAGTAGGTCAAGCTAACCGAAACTGTCAAATTTTCCCAATCAACCTTGAACCTTAATTCTTTGTCGATAAAATCGAAAATCTATTAAAGAAATTTGACAGATTGTAGTTGCTTGATGTGCTGGCGTCTGTATGTACAGACGCCAGCAGGTCAAGCTACCCGAAACTGTCAAATTTTCCCAATCAACCTTGAATCTTAATGCTTTAGCGATAAAGTTGAAAATCTATTAAAGAAATTTGACAGATTGTAGTAACTTGATGTGCTGGCGTCCGTACAGTAATAAAGACTAAGGGTCGATTTTTCGATCCGTAGTTATACTCAACCAATAGTTAAAAATAGTAACTAACGGTAATTTTTTTGCAAAATGTGTTTTTTGATAAATTTTTAGTTTACCTAATGATTTAATATCAATGCTAATGGTCAAATAATTAACTATTACTTAAAAAATAACCATTAGTGACCATTAGCTAGTTTAATTACGGATCAAAAAATCAGCCCTTAGTATCGGTCGGAAAGCTAATGAAGCTGAAGGAAAGAAAAAAAATTAAAGAAAAATCTTGAGTCGTTGGAAAGCTGACAATGAGGAAGGAAAGAAAGAAGAAACAAAATAAAGGAAAACTAAGGGTTTTGAAAAGCTTTAATCACGTTTTTTTATCATTAAGAAACCCAATGTTATCCTTGATATGCAATGTTTTTATGTACAGGCTTGTTTTTCTCATGTATAATAAAACCATGACACGCACAAGTTAACAGAATGTTATCATCGTTTTCCTATTAAAATTAGTTTTCAAATAACCTGTGTGAAGTTAAGGATGAGGATGTTGACGGATGAAACCAGTCTCCGGCTGTATGTGTCTAGAATTGTATAAGCCAGATAACGTTTTCTTTAGCAGTAAGAATATTCCTGCACTGTAAATGCATAATACACTATCAATCTGAATCATTTTGAAGGATACAGCCAATCCATTGCTTCATATGTTCGAAAAATATGTCTGGTCAACGACGTAAATAACTCAATGAATGTTGTTGAACTGTCAAAATTAAAACCATTGTTACTGATAGGATGTTACGCAAATACCCTCCAGGTCCTTAGATAATATGATTGCTATGCTGTACTGCAGAAACAGAATCCTGTTTTAGTTTTCTGACCACATTTTAGATTCGAATGCTCTATTGACCATTGCAATGCGGATTCCCGTATGGCCCCCAAGATGTTGGGTCCACTGGCTCCATTCGGAAGAAATGCGAACATTATTATTATTGCAATTTTTTCAAACATTGTGCCCATTTTTTCTTACTGGATGATTAGCATAATCAGCAAATAACGTTCCCATTGCTGGGAAAACGGCCTCCTCTCTGTGAGGGGGAGCCTTAATCCACCAAGCGAGCCCGGCCCGGGTTGGACGATGTCACATGTCTGCGAATTTCTGGTTCTAGTACATGCCGGTTTCCGCCCAAAATGTTTTCCTTCATCGTTTTGAGAATAGTAGTGATGAAATTGGCTAGTTGACTAATTTTTTATTATTATTTAAATTGAAGCTTTTTTACCTCACCAATAGCTTGGTACAACCAGTTTTTTAATATCTTTGGAAATTAAAAAAGATATAAGCGTTCAAAACTCTCAATTAGACAGAGAGGGAAATATTGAATTGTGACATCATAGTTCAGTATCGCCATATAAATTACATGCAAAACTTCGTTTTGCGAGAAAGAGATAGACAAAAAGCTTTTATAAGTTATAGGTTTTTTATTTTTCGACCGATTTCAAATTTGATTTCGAATTCTGTTATCGTATCATGCATGTAAATATATTATCTACTAGAATATATAGTATTCAATATCATGCAACTACCCAATTAAATACATAAAGTAAAGTACCTGGCATGGCACCACTGGGCCACCACTGCAGTCGACGATTAAAATCCCTCAAATATACTTTCAAAGTTCTTACATTTCTTTCCTTAAACAACGTAGCATCGGGACGGTTGACTGGTGTTATCATTGAGGCTGAAGATTCGCTCCCCTGCACACATCCTCTCATTCATGCCAAGTAGATAGATGTGTCGGATATGCGTCATGGGTTTATTGTTCCTCTGCAGGTAGCCTTAGGGCCCGTGTACACGAGCCCACGAGGCCTTTTATTTCCCGGTCGGACCTCGTAACTTCAAAACGACAACGATTGACGACACGGTTAGCGCAGTGGCTGAGCGATCTACTGCTGCGTTGCGTGTCGCGTGTTCGATTCCCGCACGGAACAAATAGTTGTATTGCCTACAGGTAGTTGTTCCGGGTCTGGCTGTTTGAGTATGTGAGTTCAAATGTTTGTAAACGCACCCACGATACAGGAGTAATTCCTAGAGTGGGGCAACATTAAAAAAAAAAAAAAGGAAAAAAAATAAAAAACGCTAAAGAACTTAACCGATCAATTGTAGCGGTGTGCGTAAGCCTTAAGATTGCGTGACAATAAAAGCATGCATTGTAAAAAATTGATAACTATCCTTTCGAGGAATTTTGGCCTAATCGGAACTTGGTTGAACGTTTTGCGACTTTGACTTACCAGAAAGTTACGTAGGTAGCGTAGATTCGCGATTAACTTGTCAAACATGTAAACAAATATGAGTTATTGGAAAAATAACTTTAATTCCTACACAATAAAGTTCAGATTACGCTACAATTTCAACCATTTTTAAGCCTTTAATTAATTACTACTGAAACAAAGTTGATATTTGTTTAACTTGAAATAACATCAATTGGAAACGTAAATTTGAGTAGACCTTAGGTAACTAATTACCGACAATTTTAGAGGGTTATATTACTAGGCCTGCAAAATTCCTTGAAAGGTTGCACCCATTTCCATGGGTACCTGTTTCCTTGCCAGAAAACTACACGGTATTAAAGCGTGTAATAAATCCTAACTGTGCGCATTAGCATGGTTTCAACGCCACTTTATAATTTAACAGCAAAATTGCCTTAAAATTACTAGGTATGTGGGCAAACATTCTATTTTTCACCGTAGTAGGTATTATTAAAAATTCGCAGCAGTGTATAAAATGTTTTGTGAGACACATCTTGCATGTGTTTTGCCCGAGGCAAGAATCTTCGCTCCGCCTTGCCTTGCGTGAGGCGGTGAGGTAGACTTGTGCAGTGCAGTGTGTTGTCGTCTTTATATGAGGTCAAACTGTATAATTTAGTAGCACTAATGTTTGTTCTTGATATGTCTGAGACTAAGTTTTTTATTAGTATTTTAGTATTTATAGGAAGATGATAAATGCAGACTATCGGTTTGTAAATATTTCATTAAAATTAACAAGCCTGTCGCTTTGGCAGTACTGAAATATCCTTTTCAGTATTATTTACGGCATAGTATCAACAGGATTACTGAAGATAAAGATATATTTATTGCATAACTGTGTACATTTGTTATTATTTTAAACATAACGTTTTTAGGCTCAACTCAACAACGCATGTCGGTTGTACTACCTACTTTTTTACATACTAGTTTTAGGGCTGATTTTTCCATCGCCAGATAACTTTTATTCGAGGAATAAAATTGACGTTTAACACTTTTTGTACGAAATAACTGTCAAAATTTCAAAATGATTCATCGAATAAAGTTATCAGTTGATTGAAAAATCAGCCCTTAAATAAGCATTTCTTCTACGCTTGGTTCAGTAAAAACACAAAAAGTTATATATATATATATATATATATATGTATATATATAGAGAGTGAAAATAAGAGGGAATATATAGAGGAAGGTAGGTTTTTGAACTGTCATTCTATCTTGAGTCCTAAAAAATATGGCATCCTGCGTTAATTACGACCGTTTAGTGTGTGAAATCCGATAACCAATCAAAGCTATTAATTAACTATCAATTTATTTGTTAATTCTACCTAATTAGCAATTAATTAAGTGAGACCTTCGTTTAACATTACATAAGTTCCTTTACAGTACTAGAAATCAAATAATTTGACAACCGTAACATCCTCATCATACTGACCTTTTCATTAAAAGAAACCTCGTAGAGTCTGCAGAATTGGTCTATAATAGGTATAAACAAAATAAGTGGCAAAATTAAATTTTCGGACAAAAATGTATGTACCACACCACATTCCAACCAAAATGGTAAGATTTAAACAAATTGCCAGGCTGTCTCTGACCTGAGACTATCCTTGGCGCATAATCAGCCTATAATGTTCCCACTGCTGGGACTCAGGCCTCCTCTCCCCAATGCGGGTTGGTAGATGTCACATGTCTTCGAATTGTTCATTCTAGGACATGCCGGTTTCCTCACGTTGTTTTCCTTCACCGTTTTGAGAGCAGTGTTGATGAAATTATTTCCACAAAGTAAAGCGCCTGTCTGGCGACTGTCACATTATTTCCGAGGACCTCTATCTTCAGAATAATGTAAATACTAAGTACTCTTATAATTAACCTTAAAAATTTTTACTCAAAATACTGTACGTCTTTCTACTGACCAGTACATACAATCCCACCAAGGTTACAAGAAGTGGGGTAGCAGGTTGAGTGGTCGTCCCGCCTCAGTGCGCCAGCGCATCGTCTCGACACACTTGAGCGTCGCCCTCCACTTCCTGCGACCTGAGGCGAGGGCCGAAGGGACTGATTGTCATGTGTGCGCCCTACTTAACTTGATATTTTAGATGAAAATAATACGGTTGTAGTACGAAGAGGTTAATGACAAACACCATTGCGGTAGAGTTAAATAATTAACCCAAATGGGTAATTTACCCAAAATAAAAGAAAACTTAGAAGAGGCTTAAGGTATTTGAACTTTCAGCAAAGAACGTTGAGTGAACTGCGGGTTGATTATGTAACACACCAACTGACAGTAGCAATGGCTTTTATTTTGACAGTTGAACAACATTCATTGCGTTTTTTATGTTGCTGAGTAGACAAATTTTTATTTATTTATTTATTTTACCATTTATGTACACACATATATAAACAGACAAGAAAAACAGAACAGAAAAAATAGGTACAGAGGTGATGCTCATTTCACAAGAAATCTCTTCCAGCCCGAGACTGGACAATAGATACAGAGATGTAGACAGCGTGTGAAATTGTAAAGGAGACAATAAATAATACATACAATCAAAAACATTTCTCTTAAAAACTAAACAAAAATTGCGAGAATATACTAACATACATACAAATAAACATACATACATACATACTACTAAAATAAATATCACTAGAATAATAATAATTATATCATACTCAAAAAAAAAAAAAAAAAAAATACATACACAACTATGATGAAGTGGACAGATAGATAATTTTTCAAACATATGAAGCAATGGATTAGCAATATCCGTCAAAATGATTCAGGTTGTGATTGATAGTGTCTTACGCAATTAGGGTGCTGGTATAGAAAAACCTTGATATAATAAATAGTTAGTTACTGTTACAATACAGTGAAGCAAAACAAAAAGAAGGAATGCAACAAAGAAACACTTCGATTATTGATATGACGGCACATTACCTACTAGTCCACAAATCAAATCACAATTTCTTTTATAATTCCATTAAAAATTTTCAATTAAAGTTCAATCATGATTATGGTGTATTACGGTTTGATGGGTATTTTGAAAGCTTTCCATCGGTCGGCATGACTCGCTCCGAAACCAATTACTGTAATTGAAGACATCGACCGTCTGTTGTTACCTTGTTATGACGTCTGGTCTAGCCACCTTTATGTATTTTTAAAGAACTAACTTTAGAACTATTACTTTGTCTTGTGTGTCGAAGTCACCTTTATCGAATATTAGGTATATTTGTTTTTACTGTACCTTACCGGGTTTATTTATAAACGATGATTAAAATTAAGTGACATTTAAACGTCAAAAGTGTATGGTTAAACAGTCGCTAATCCCTACTTAACTATAAATGCAACGTTTATGAATAACGGGGTATATTGCGGTGATAGAGAGCAGTTGTGGCTCAGTTGTACCGCCCGCGACCTACGAGATGTAGGTAACTTTACTTTGTGTAAATTATTTCATCACCTCTCTGCTCTCAAAACGGTGTAGGAAAACATCGTGAGGAAACCGACATGTCCTAGAACCAAAAATTCGAAGACATTTGACATCTACCAACTCGCACTGGGCCCGCGTGGTGGATTTCGGCCCAGTCCCTCACACCGAGAGGAGGCCTATGTCCCAGCAGTGGGAACATTATAGGCTGCACACATTGTGGTAAAACCTGTAACCCAAATCTGTATGGGAATCATCTTCACTATCGGTTAACCTAACTGGGTCTGGTGGTCATCTAAAAAATGCAGCTGAGATATGTGAGGACATGATGGTTTTATGGTTGGATGGAGAGCATTATAAGCAATGGTTGCTTGGTCCGTGGATGGGTGACCACCTTTCATACCGCTTTTCGTCCGCGCCTAAGAAAAGCTCGCTAAGCAGTGCAGCCGGGGCCGGAACCAACGTCTCGGCTGTCATTCACAGATCTTTGACAGTCGTAACGGGTAGGCAGAAGCCCGAATGTTTGACAATCAGTCTTGCCAAGGGGTATCGATTTACCCAGTCACTAGGTTATGGTGAAGGTCACATAGGCAGTTGTTCAATGTAAAACACTGGTATTCAGCTGCATCCAGTTAGACTGGAAGCCGACCCCAACATAGTTAGGAAAAGGCTAGGTAGATTGATTGATTGAACAGCATCATATTTGCCTTTCTTTGGTTGTAGGTATGGTACAGTACCAGCAACAATGACTTTCATTTTGACAGTTTAACAACATTCATTGCGTTATTTACGTTGTTGAGCATAGACAATTTTTTCGAACATATGTAGCAATGGATTATCAATATCCTTCAAAATGATTCAGATTATGATTGAAAGTGTCTTACGCAATTCGGTGTCTTACCCTATAGACTCAATTATAAAGAATTTAACATAATATTAATATCTGCAAACTGTCCAGATTGTTTATCTCAACGCTTATCTACCAAACAAAAACACAAAACTATTCTTTGGTTCAACAAATTCTTCGTCAATTGTCAAGTTTCTCATTATCATTGTTATGGTACAAATTTATTATTTATCGTATCGAAAACAAAGGAAATAACACAATGGTTTTACTTTAAACAGATATAGGAATAAGTAAATCTAATAATGGTAGGTATGAGTGGAAAAACAGATTCGTCGTATAGATTCATTGATACGCGCCCCGCGGTTTCACCCGCATAACTTTCGATCTCGTGGGAATATCGGGATAAAAAGTATCCCATGTGTTAATCCTAGTTATAAACTATCTGTGTGCCAAATTTAATCCAAATCCGTTCAGTAGTTTTGGTGTGAAAGAGTAACAAACATCCATCCATCCATACAAACTTTCACGTTTATAATAGTAGTAGGAGGATTGTTAATTCCTTTTATAAAATCTAGTTTAACGTGTTTACAAATAATTATACATACTCGTAGTATCAAGATAATTTTCCACAATGTTCATAACAATTTAATTCATACATGTTGCTCTAGGCCATACCAACAAACAAACACGACAAAAAAGCTGGTAAAAAACAAAGGTAAATGCCAAAAACAACCATAGAGAATAAAAAAAACCTGAAATCCTCCTTACATAAAAAAGAAGTTCCCATGATATCACAATAAGCTAAAGGAAGCTACGTGCAACATGTCGTCGTCGGCAAGGGCCACGCGGCGTAATGCCTCAGTTCCGAGTATTTCCGAGACTGCGGACCGATAAGCTCATACCTGGCTGCCTGAGCGAGCTTTTGCAACCGACTGTTAGCCGGACGAATTGAAAAGCTCTCTGAACTTTGATTTGCTAGTTCCGTCTCTCAGTATTGTTTAGATTTAGAATGTGTTTGGTGTCGAGACGGATTTTCTATTTTGGGAAAAGTTTTTTACATATTTAAAAGTGGTCTGTAGATTAAATATTTTTGGTAATTAAGCTTGAACTTAGGAAAAGTTACTTCCATTGTTAACGAAAACATAAATAAATAACAAAAAAGACAAGAAATGAGATTCTAATCACATAATGGCTATCATCTGGCTCTTTTATTCATTATTGCAAATCCATATCTTTTAGCTCATCTACAACAATGCACTATCACTTCCGTATCCCAAGTTAACAAGGCGCAAACTTATTGGACTTTTGAACCGGAAAGCTGCGACCAATAAGGTGCACACAATATGGTGTTATAAGAAAACAGGTGGCTCTAACGACATCATAATTTAATACACTTTGTCACCTATCAGGGCCACTACAAAAAGGAAGTGGTCTGAAACCCATTGAATCGATATAACACGAAACGTTCGTAAATTAAAAAATGAAACTTCTTAATTATTTGCAGTTCAGGAATTGTTATAATCACGAAGTTTAGAACGAAGTACCCAATCAATTACAATAGTCAGAATTAATTAAAGAAACGTATAAACGTAACGGATATTGTTTTTCCGTATAAAAAACTTATTGAAAGTTCGGTTTGCAGCAACCTTGCCGTTTTTTGTAACGCCTTCATTTTTAACTAATTAGAAAGGATTTGTTCAGAGGCTACTTAAATAAACTATACGGATTTAGAATAAACTCTTTTCTGTGTCCTTTAAACCGTGAAATAATCTCTAATCATGGACATAAGCGATTTAGCGATTTACTAAACATAGCTTTGCTTTTAAAACACTGTGTTTTGAGATGGAACGACTCTTTTGGTTCAAAGATCAAAATCCGTATACAAAACAGAATGCGGTTCGATAATTCCATAAATAATCTCTAAGATTTTTTTGATAAGTGACAAGATCTAGAATGGACCGTAGCACGAAAATTGTGTAATCAAACTTTCTAGATTTGACCATATTACTGGGAAAAAATAATTGTTTAAAAAAATACTGTAAACTATTTGTAAAAAAAAAAACACCGGCTCTACAAAACTAAAACTGCCAACAAAACGTCCCCCTACTCGCGTGCCCTATTTCAACAATACAATCCAACCTGTCCCTCAAGGAGTCAAGATATCAAACTCGTCATCAAAGGAAGCGGAAAAGGGAAAAAGCCAATCGTTGGGGTGCAGGCTATACAACTTGGTTGGGTAACAGGTGCCGCTGTGCGCCTGCACGTGACACGACGCCATTCGCGCGCGCGCCGCCATAGCCGCCGCTTCGAAAATCGAACGCGGAACGTCCGACCGTTATTTTTCAAATATTTAAATTCGAAGTGCTGTGCAACGAACATTTCACTGAGGATTTTGTGCCAGTGTTGGTTTTTTTGTGTGGTACTTTTTTGTACAGGTTTGTTGATTTTTTATTTATATATTTGTTAAATAATTAAACGTCTTTCAGTTATGAATGAATTACCATATATATATTTTTTTTTTAATTAGAAGCCCATTAAAAGTAAAAGAAAAATCTAAAATAAAAATATCTTGAAAGTGATTTTTCTTGAAGCACCAGAATTTCTTAAGAAAAGATTTCAACGAGCAAGCATCGTAAGCTGTTGTAAGCTTTGCCGCAGACATTCGCCAACGGAAACAGAAATGTTCTAATAACAATACTTATGTATCTAATGGACGGATTACACGAGCGATAACGACGGATTTACAGTCAAATTATTATTATAACACTATTATGTAACGTCTGGGTTAAGTAGTCTACTGATGAATTAGATACGACGATATTTCGTCGACCTTTTACTTAACAAATGCAAGTGAGGAGTGGTTTTCATTGGAGTATATTATGACTACAGAATAAAGAAATGTTCTGAGTTGTCTTACATAGTATAGGTAGGTAGTAGGTAGGTTGTAACTTCTTTTTTGTTTTTTTTTTTGCTCCCAAAAAGCCCCAGATACAAAAAGGTTTCTACAAACTCGTAATGAGGGTCCTAAAACATGACGTCATTGCATTATGTTCCTGCACCTGATCAAATCAGCTATTATCCCCTCCTAGCCAACTTACTTAGCTAAGTATGCATGCACACGGAAAGGGTTCACAGCAATGGTTGAACGGGACAGGACTTGAACCCGTGACCATTTGATCGCTGGTCAATGCCTTCAGCGCAGGACTGTTGCCTGTAATGTATTCTTGTGTACACGTCTGGTTATTATTTTTACTTTGTAGAGGTATTTTAGCTGAGTATCAGGTTTAAAACTATATACTTATGGAAACTTTAATTTATATTTATTTATTATAATATGCGAAAACAAATAAACATCTTTTTTAGAACTCATTAAAAAATGCTCAATACTTTTTTTACATAGATACATACGTATGTATTTATAAATTACAAAATAACAAGATAAACTTTTTAGGACGCTAAACGTTAAGCCGTGACCGAAGATCACGCTTGCATACAAGCCACTCGTTATTTACCATTTATATAAGTAATAATTACAATATTTACGTATATTATATACTTATGTAATAAATGGTAGCACGAAGTTGGTAGTGTATTGAGAAATAATATGAATATGATAACATTTTTAGTCGCAACAGTAATTAGATAATACTAACTAGAAAACTTGTACAATAATAGCGTTCGTGTAAAAAACGAACTAAGTCGAGTTCTTTTTTTACAAAGCAAATATATTTAAACAAAAGAAGAATATAATCATTTCGACAGGAATAAACCATAGAGTATTAGCTCGAACTTCTTAAAAGAATCATCATGGACTTAACGATTTAGGAACCTGTCGACACGTTCAGCTTATAGTATTTGGTTATGTCGATGGCGCAACTGCTACTCGAAACCAAAATGTCAATCCGTAAGAAGTAATCATCTCGCATTATCTATTTGTAATCAAGGATGAAACACTCAATAATGATAAAGAGAACCCAAATAATGTACCCTAAGAAGAAAACGATATTCTGATTGTAATCGCAAAACATATTCATCGAAGTGACAATTTAAACATATACAATATGACCCAAACGACGACGATGCAACTAATACAAACTCAGCCGTTTTCAACTTCATAGACTGATATAAACACAAAAACTCACGTAATACTAATAAATAACTAACAACAAAACAAGCAACACAGCAGATTAACATTCCAAATGATTTATGACTTAAATCATTAACAAGCTCACGGATATAATACAGAGGGAAAGGCAAATCAATTTGTTGGTCGACTCACATTTGACAAGTTTGGGTGAGAGTGGTTACATCACCGACAATAAGTTTGTACGAAAACCTCTACCGCCTGTCAGTCATAGGTGATACGATGATTTGGCAAATATATTCGAGATAAGTGGAAGAGTTAATAATATTAATAAGACTATGGTTAGTGAAAAATCAGTAGAACTATAGTAGTTACGTGCAGAATCGGAGGTCAACGTGGAATTAAAAGAAGATGAAAATGTTGACATTGCCCGCTTGTGGCCTCTTTAATGGCCTAGCTCAAAGAAGTAATCTGTAATTTAAATTTTCACAGACTCACAAAAAATTAAGATTCTCTTAGTTCATTATTTTGTCAGTAGGTTTAAAATATAACACGTTTCTCATTCAAATTAATATTATGGATAAACGACAAATAAGGCAAAAAAAAAACGCTGCTGAATCCAGCCATAACTTTAATGCATTGACAAATAAAAGACTAAATAAGGATGTGAATTAAGATAATAATGTTAAATCCACTAAACACAAACCACCATAAAATGAAGGTCAAACTGCAACAGTGTTTGAACTTCAAAAACCAGTTCCATGTTTTGATTCAAAAGTTTCCATTCCATTTTCCTTTTATGCATGGAACCAAACTTCTAATAAATAAATTTAAAATATTTATTGCAATATAAAGAAGTGTTTATGAACTAAGATGAATTAATTGAGAACTGCAGATACTAA
This sequence comes from Apamea monoglypha, assembly GCA_911387795.2. NCBI lineage: Eukaryota > Metazoa > Arthropoda > Insecta > Lepidoptera > Noctuidae > Apamea > Apamea monoglypha. The sequence continues at coordinate 15,069,425 of OU426916.1, forward strand.
AGAAAAATAAAACTTTTAATTAGATGTTATGAACAGTGGCGTGTTACTAACAGACGCAATTCATATACGCGATGATAATAAGTCAGTGTAATTTCACGTAGTTTTTGTGAAATAAAACATATTTGTAAAAGGTATTTATTAAAGCTACTACTTTAATACTTATTTCCAAGTGGATTGAAATGATTTATTACTTTCCAAGTTTTTTCCCTACTTCACTGTATCTATGCTGGTCCTTATCGCTTCAGTTATATAGTAAACTAATTGTCTCAACTGCAACTATTTCTCAAGTTTATCTCACATCAAATTAGGAGCCCAAAAAAAGATAGAATCAATGCCCTCAACTCATTAGTGTTAACATTGATCTTCTTCTATTACAAACCAAGGCTAGTGCACAAACACATACACAAATCATTCTGGCGGCCAAATGTCGAAATTGAATAATGTTCGCAGATAATATTAAAATTTTCGAAAAAGTCTTTTTTTGTAAAAACTGGAAGTTATTTTTCATTTTATTGATTTGCTAATACAGCACACCTTTAGCATATACATATATAAGAAAAAATAATGGCTCTAAAGCATGAAATCTTTATTGTTTAATTAACGACCCATTGGAACCGTGCACCTAGCTTTGATGTTTCATAAGTGCACATGTAGGTTTATGTGAAATAAAATATTTTGATTTTGACCGCTCGGTATAATATAACAAATTGAATCATTCTTATTATTCTCAAACGACAATGGTTCGTTCTATCTTGTTTTAGAGATTCCAAAAATGCTTTTATTAACCACCTTTTTAGCTTTAATTTGTTTAAAAGCTGGAATAACAGACAGAATGGCGTCTAATCGCAACCCCATAGTTACATTGTGCTCACCCACCCCTTAATTTCTCATTTCCTGTATTGATGTAACAACTGGTAAAATTCATCACCTTTTCTCTCCCCATACACATTTGCATATTATTATATCGTCCAGTCTCACCAGGTTCAGTATTATGATTATAAGTGCTATTTTTCTGTACATGTGTATTTCTTCTTTATCACCTACCGCCTTATCTAATTCTTTAACAAAAGTTGGCTTTATGTTGACTCTTAGTACCGAAACTGTCAATACTATGTAATCTTCTAAAAATAAATTGTTTGATTCTTGACTTGAGCTGAATATAATCTACCTATGCCTAAGTGCCTCAAACTTTTTACCTTTTTCTTTATCGTACGCAATCTCGCACTCACCTTTCAAACTCTTAACCATTGGTCCCTGGATACAAACCTTTCCAATACTTCCCTTTTTGCAAGTCTCGGTCTCAAGCCTGCCTTAGTCCTTATTCCCAATGCTGTATTTACAAACACCGAGCTCTCGTCACGGGGAGCGACAAGAACGGGAATAGTGTGCGAGTGAGAGGCAACATGTTTCGGCTGTAGTGCGACTTGCAAGCGTGCACTATGCGTTTTTGCGGCTGCATTTCTGCAATTTTGCGCGTGGTGTAAGGTGAAAGAGGATTGTTTGCTTGAAATTTTAAACTTCAATATATTTTATCCCTGAACTGGTAAAACGTAGGCTTTTTCTGGTAGCACCACAATCCGACAAAAAATGAGGATGATAACTTCTTACAGCAGCTAAGGTATAAATAAACGCACCAATTTATTTTTTGACATTAAATTTTATGGCATAATCAAGTCTATGGTATATATGTATAAGTAAATCTGCTATCCCATCTTATAAATTACTGCTCTCAACCAACTCAGCCTGTCGCAGTCCACTGCTGGGCATAGGCGTCTCCCCGGCTGCGGCAGAACACCCTGTCCTCCGCCTTCCGCATCAAGTCTGTCGCAGCCACCTTTATAAATCCATCGATCCATCTCTACATGGTCACGGTTACGGTAATCTCTCTCATTACTGCTCTGATTAGGCTGAATTCAATAGGCATTCAGAACCATGCAATAAATCAGTATCAGGAAGCGATACCCCACCCTGCTACCTCCTATGACTTGCAGCCGAGCATTAGACAAAAGCGGGCGGTCGGCCTTCGGGCGACCGGTTGCCGGCCGTTTACTTTCGTATTGCAGCCGCCAAGCCGCACTATTCAATTATTGCTCCAAATCGCACGCAGATAACTTTGGTATCATTTACCTGATTTTAAGTTATACATAACGGAGTATTACAGGTAGGAAGTATAGTGACACAGAGTTACGTGTTTAGACATAATTACGACAGTTTGGCAGACTAGACTTTTCATTTTGTCTATGTAGATAGAGGAGTTTGTATATTAGGTCCTGTATTAGCATTAATATTACAGACACTTCAAGGTCTATTGCTCTACAATATTTTATAAAAGATCCCTTATACTTTCTAGTATATAATCTTTCAATAAGTTTAAAACATCCGCCAAACCACACTGGGCCCGTGTGGTGTTTTGTGGCCCACTCCCTCTCACAGAGAGGAGGCCTGTGTCCCAACAGTGGGAACATTATAGGATGACTAGCTGCGCCCCGCGGTTTCACCCGCATAAGTTTCGATCCCGTGGGAATATCGGGATAAAAAGTCTATATGTTAATCCTGGTTATAAACCATCTGTGTGCCAAATTTCATCCAAATCCGTTCAGTAGTTTTTGCGTGAAAGAGTAACAAACATTCATCCATCCATCCATCCATCCATCCATGCATCTATCCATCCATACAAACTTTCACGTTTATAATATTATATAGTAGGATTATGCTAAGTATAAGACTAGTCTACGTACCGGAGGTACCAAATTATTCTATTCTATTTATTAAAGACACAAAACAGTTACATGCTGAAGAAAATAAAGACATTCTTAAACTATGGTAACAAAAATGTAACCCACACCATTGTCCGCGTATTAATAAAAGAATCAAAGAAGTGAAGGACTGTGATTTGAGTAAACAAATGTGATAGTTTAATTTAACTAACTTACTTTATATTAACCAAAATATCAATATTTTCCATTCGATTATATATCCCATTATACACTTATAGGTACAGGGGTAATCCTACAAACAACAGATGCCTCTAACGGCTAACCGCATGATTTCGAAGTTGACGTCACTCTCAAATTCATTCGGATGACTTGGACCTTTAAAGATTTCTGACAACATTTCATTGAGTCATAGCGAATCCCAGGTTCTTTTTTTGCATAAACAATTCTTTTTTTACAGTTTCGCAACTGATGAGTCACGAAATAATAAAGATTAATTATAATTTTATTATGAATCTTAAGATCTTCTAAAACTTAGTCATGTGAAGAGCAGTCAACTTTGTGGTCATACAATGAACTTTAAATTGGTACTTTGAGAATATTTTTAAATGTTTATAAGTAGGTACAAATGTTAGGAATATTTTGAGATGACTCAAAGGTCATATAGCTACTAGAGAGAGCTCGTGAAGTTACAGTTCGCTGTATCGCGACAAAGTAGCCGTAGCATTACAAAAACTGTCTACAAAATCAGACATATTCATTCATTTTACCTCAGCCACGTCTTAGAAGCACTTGCACAACTCATAAAAAATTTCATATTAGCGCTGACCAGAGGGACAATTCTCGTAATTTTAATAACGTTCACAGTCTGATCTGTCTCAATCTGTCAAAAATACCTCAAATTTTCCTACATTTTAACAAGTTGTTGACATTTGTTTGTCGCCGAGTTGACACTACGACTAGATTTTGAACGTTTTAAATTACGAGAATTGGGCTTCTGTTATATTAGCAATGACAATACATGCACTAAAATACCTCTACACTTCATAACTAAAATGTCATTCTATATCTGTCAATTGTCAACTTAAACGAACGAACAATATACCAAGAAATACAATTATTTTGAGTCTTCATGCTAGTGGACCTAATGAATTTAATTACATACAAAAGCCCTAACCGACATCATAATATCATGAACCCAATGCTGATTAATGATCGTTCAAGGGAAAATACAATTGCTGGGACTCATCCTGCCATCCTATCTAGAATACATGATGAATAGCTCCGTGTGAATGTAGACTAAGAAGTAATTACAGGTCATAATAGATACAATGACTGATGACTTCGTTCTAGGTATCGCCGGGGATTTTTATAACGTAAAGCTATAAACATGAGAATTAAATTGTAGTTAAAGAAGCTGTTCTCGTGAGAGAAATATTACAGTGATTGTCAAAAACAAAATACAATTAAGGACCCGACTCTGTTTAAACATAAAACCTAACGTGTTCTTGAAAAGGTTGTTTTTAAAAGTCAAAGTGATTTATTAGTGCCCCATTTTTAACCTTCATAGGATAAAAACAATGTTTTCCTTTTTTTATTGTCTTGGCAAAAGCAAGCATTTAATGCAGCAGCATACAGCCTATTCACTCATAAAATCACTTTACAGAATTTGATACAACCTTACTCCAAAATGCAGGCTGAATGTGGCTTGCCTTTGCCTCGCTGTCGGTCTAACAAGTTTGCTGATTGAATCACGTTGGCTCTCTTGCGCAACAGCTCTAGTTTTTAGCTTTTAGCACCATATTTGTATGGACCTTCGAACCTTTGCTTGTGTTGTTAAATTGGTCCATAAGAACAGACGATGTATTGTTGCAAAATATAATATTAATTTTACCTTTGATTCTGACCAAATTCTAGGGTGGTTATTATGCTTTTTTTTTTTTTTTTTTTGGGATGGGAAATCATCAAATGACCCCTCCCGCTCTGGGTGGAGCGGAAGGGAGTGTCAGACTCTTACTGACTAAAACCCACCCATGTTCCTTCCTTCGCCCTTTATGTTCCGGGGTAGCGGTAACCCTTCCGGACAATCCCGCTGCCCCGGCAGGCTTCGGCCCTAAGGGGGCCCCTCGAATTATGCTGACATCTCTTTGAGGCGCGCGTGGAACACTTACGCGCCGTCCGGCACGGGCCTGGTCCTGATCGGGCGGTGAGCTACCCATTGCTCTCCGCCCGCAGGCCCTGGTTATTATGCTTACGTTTATTTCAAGTTTTCGAGTCATAAAGTGGTCTAAAATGGTTTATTAGCACGAATTGATTTATTTGAAGAAAACAAAAGTAAGTAAGTAAGTAGTTTCAAGTCAAGAATAATATCTACCAAAGTTTATTTTTTATAACCTATTTTTACTTGACTCAACGTAAGACCACAATTCCAACCAAACATGCTTTATCAAGCACTTTCAAGATGCTTACAAGCTGTTGAAAATGAAAAATTTCGTAGCTTTTTTTTAAAAACATTTCTACATTTTCATTAGGATTCCCGAGAAAATGAAATAATATTTAAAAAATTGTGTAACTCAGTCTCACTGGCAGGTGATAACCGACTTGACAAGTAGGATCACGTGATCCGAACGTGAAAAACAACTTTCCACTTCACCTGACATGAAAAGCAGTTCCATTTAATTCAATTAAAGTGTTGATATCTTCCGCAGATCATACAATATTTCCATAAAGAGTAACACTCGTAACTTTTCTTTCAAACCTAACGCCATTTGTACGATTGCGCCTGAGCATAAGAGCTATAAAAACGTACAATTTATTGTGCAGCTTTAGACGACATCTTATGACGGAATATCATAATTCTACATTACTACGTCTTTCCTATATTTCTATAGATATTTCCTTGTCATAAAATTTATAATCTATGGCAATTGCACAGACAAGACAGTTGTTAACAATTAATACATATTTATTATTCGACACGGAAATATTATGTTTGTTTGTTTATTTTCTGTATGGGAACTTAGAACAAAACCATGCATTTGTACAAAAAAATGTTTTTTTCCAGCACCCTAATTGCGTAACACACTATCAATCGGAATCTGAATCATTTTGAAGCAAATTTCTAATCCATTGCTTCATTGTTCGAAAAATTTGTCTGTTCAACACGTAAATAACGCAATGAATGTTGTTGAACTATCAAAATGAAACCGATTACGATTGATAATGTGTTACGCAATTGCCCCGCGGATCCTACTATAATCACACTAATATTATAAAGGCGAATGTTTGTGTGTGTGTGTTTGTATGTTTGTTACTTCTTCACGCTCAAACGGCTGAACGGATTTGGATGAAATTTGGCACACAGATAATTTAATTCGAATATTCCCACGGGATCCAAACTTATGCGGGTGAGACCGTGGGGCGCTGCTAGTCTTTTGCATCCTAATGGTTTACAACCATTAGGATGCAAAAGACTAGCAAATGAAACATCCTAATGGTTTATAACCATTAGGATGTTTCATTTCAATAACAATATGGTCTTCTATTGCCTATTAGCTAGGTTTTTCGATAGTTATGCAAGTTTCATTGGATAAAAACTGATATTCCAACACTCAATCGACTGATTTCTAGAACTTGTTATCACAAAAAAGGCGCTAGAAATCAATATTATCTACCTATAAAACAAGAAATAAACGATTGGCTAATAGATACACCTATTCTTATTTGTTATAAAACTTGTTATTTATTCAAAAATAATCATAGTACATCACTATCATTCTTCACTATCATCTTCTGGCATATATGTACAATATTAAACTCTTTTGTTTGTCATTTGGGCAAAGATCGTTACTCACTGGACACCTAAAGGAGGACATCGCCGTCGCGGTAGACCACGGGGAAGGTGGTGTGACGATCTAACGAGGTTTGCAGGACCAACATGGCCACAGATCGCTCAAGACGGGGAGGTTTGGAAGGAAAAAGGGGAAGCCTTTGCCCAGCACATAATAGAAAAAAAATTGTTTGCACTCCTTACTTTTTTATTGTAATTTACAATGAAAACATACTTGTAAGACAACACTACGGATCATTCTACCTATCTACTTTGAACTCCTAATTTCAGAGCTCTCTTTTTTATTTACTAAAGTCCGTTCACAGTTATTTTACCTCTGACCGCATCACGGTCAAAATCACAGTGAGCCATTGCCCAGTCTGTCAAAATCATAAAGATCTTTATTTTCGTTGCTATAAGGTTGCTGCTGTCGGAGGTAAAATAACTGAGAACGGACTGTGATAACAAATCTCATGAAAAAAAATTATTAATGAAACGAAAACCAGCGATAGTCCAATTTTATCACAAATCAAAGACAACACAGATATCATATTACCAAAAACTAATTACAAAACTCAAAGATACGGCACGCGAGTCATATCCGAAGCTTATCAGTTTTCTCATTTCTTAAGCCATGTCCACACTGTTACGTATCTTATAAATTACGTAAAGTTGGTAAATAGCGGCAGGTGGCAGCAGTGGGTCAACATTATCGTGACGAGGACGTCGAGTAGCCATTTGACATTTTAATTTTGGAATCCGTCGGATTGTAGTCTAGTCGTGTATGGCAGTTAGTGGCGTAAGGTTGGTAGATAGACGACCTTGTGACGCGCGGTTTTTATGTGATGCTAAGGTGATACTTGATATCGCTTGATATTATTGAGCTTTTTGGAAATGGGTATTTGTAATTGCACAGTCTGTACTTAGATCATAGGTACCAATAACCAAGTTCCTCAATGTTGGAGTTGCCTTAAAACTGCACTCGCCTGTCTTTTTTTTTTCTGTTTTTTTACTAGCCTATGCTGTCCCACTCCTGGGCAAAGGCCTCCCTCCACCCCTTTCATCTTTCGCGAGCCCGCGCGTCCTCCTTTCCTTTCTCGCGTTTTGACGGAACCTACCCGGCACGTCCCGCCTTCTCCTACGTAGACTGAAAACCAAACTAGCAATATAATATGATACGAAGGCATTGTCAATGATCAAGGTTGGCTCTGCTTTTATATCTTTACTGAAGTCACAACGTAATTAAGAACCAAACTCATTGACCAAACATAGTCCCAATTAATTTGAACAAGTTTCACACACAGCTCTTTCATACTTACCAATTTCGCGTCCCCATTAGTTCAATTATCATATAAAAATCATGAATTCCAGCAATTTGCCAATCAATTACTTGGTACCTTCGCAACAGCTGCAATTTCGACGCATCAGCGAATTTATAAGCTCATGCATCTAGTTCAAACGCCACCGATTGCTTCGCATCGTGTTTGCGACATGGAGTTCGTGGGTAGTCGTGCGTTTCTGACCGATCTGTGTTGGTGTGCCTTAATAATCGATTATAGAATCATGTGAATGGGTGTTAAGCATCGACAAGCTATGCCTGTGTTGTAGTTGTTCCTTTGTTTATTTTTGTAAGGCAATCATTAGAGTTAAGAGTTCCTGGATGGATTTGGGGGAGGCCTTTGCCCAGCTGTGGGACAGCATAGGCTAATAAAAAAAAATCATTAAATTATCCTTTTAAACTATGTTCGACTTCCAGTCTTACCGTATGCAGCTGAATACCAGTATTTTACATAGAGCGACTGCCTATATGACCTCCACAACTCAGTTACTGGGTAATACGATACTCCTTAGTCAGACTGGTTGTCAGACTTTCGGGCTTCTAACTACCAGTAACGACTGTCAAAGATGTGATAGCCGGGATCAACGGTTTAACGTGCTTTCCGAGGCACGGGGAATCTCGAGATGTAATTACAGTTGTGTGTACTTTCGAAACGCAATACCCTTTTAATCTTAAGGCTTATAATATCAAAAAATATATTTCAAAACTAATCAAACAATAAAACCCTTGTATAAAAACAATCGACAGTATCGATGTCATTCAAATCACGATTCGATTACTTAGAGACATTGTTATCAAACAATTGATCGACTCGAACCGCCATTCGAAAAGCGTGCGCCTAGTTGACCCGAATTATTTGTGCCTGGTAATTATCCATAATTATCAGACTACCAGTACGCCAAGCCTAATTAGTTCTTATGTATTGGAATGCGCATTAACACGAATTGTAAGTATTCCATGTAATAACTATGACAATAACACTGGCTATTTGGAAAATTCCCGAGTTTACATACCAGTTAAAAAGTATTATTATTGTGGTTATAAAATAATGTACTCAATTATCGTGTATTAATTTATACTGAGGCATCTTCACGCGAATCTCTTCACACTACTTAGTAAACAACTTTGAATTAAATTGCGTTTGCGATTTATTTGCCAAACATGTAAACAAATATGAGTTATTGGAAAAATAACTTTAATATCTACACAATAAAGTTCAGTTTACGCTACAACTTCAAACATTTTTATAACTTTTTCAATAGTACTAGTTACTCCGAAATCAATTTAATTTTCACTCAACTAAAGTTTATATTTGTTTAACTTGAAATAACATCAATTGGAAACATGTATTTGAATAGACCCTAGGTATACCGTGTCCAATATGACAAATATCAAGTAGTAGGTATATACAAACCACCTTTGTACATCTTACTCGTCTTTCTGGTTTTTAGATCTAGCAAACGTTAGCTAAAAGTAGAGCTACTACACGCGTTTAGCCACTTGCTGACGCCTAAAGAGTTAAGTAATTATTTGAGGAGACTACTTGTCTGCGCACAGGTACAAAAATAAGCTTGATGGTGATAGGTACAAACAGACAGCACAAAGGACTGTTATTTTTGTACAAAAAAAATATATCTACCGAAATCAATCCTTGAAAATATTTCGTCTTAAGTTTAGCACAAGAAAAAAGGTCTAAAGAAAAGCAAATACAGATATTACAAATAAATACTCATACATGACTAAGTAACGAACAAAGAACATAATTGAAATCACCCAAGTGCTTACAATCCTAAAACAATATTATCTCTACCAATTATGATCACATTAATATAAACTGCAATACTAAACAAAAACGTTAAGTGTTCAGTACATTGACCGCATATCAAAAAGTTAAATCTGGAGCTAAAAAAAGAATAAAACAACCACAAGTTACCATAAAATATAAACAAGGAGACAAAGCCAGTAGATTATAAGACTACACCGCATTTATTCTTGTAAGTGTCCCAAAAGAAGTCTAAGGAGTTTTTAAGACACTTTTAGGACACCAGAGTAGCTCCACTATAAAATAGAGCTACACTTTCTGGCAAAATCTGGTTCCTCTAAGGCTTCCCGAGGTCAAACGGTAGTCGCGCCTTAACCGGAAAATATATACAGAAACTCGATATATCATAGCTAAAACTGGTCACACTCCTTTTGAACCGCTAGCCATTGACAAAGAACACGCTGGAATATAGAAAATAGTACAGCTCGCTTTAATACATTTATTTTTACAGTGAATATGTAATATGTATTTATTTTATGATACAGAAGTAAAAAAATTGAGGCACGAGCTTACAAATTTCATGGAGGCGTAGTCGGCTTAATAGATCAAAATTGACCACGAAATAATGGCAACAAATTGCTTGCCCATCGCCCACATTCTAATAACGCGCTAAAAGGCAAACCTGTCCATAAAGCATAAATATATTCATGCCATGAAGTTTACCATAAAGTGTATTATTTTTAGCCGGAGCCAGGGGCCGAGCAAGCCAGCACAAATAAAACATGTTAGCAAGATGACACTATAATCCAAAGATTTGTGATTTATGCCAAGATGATATTAAATGATGAGAATGTCGAACGCTGTTGTTGCAAACAATTATCGATGTGGCGGTTTTTCCACGTGTTGAGTGTTAAAGCAAATATTAAACTTAAATACAGAGTCTATATTTAAAGTAAAGCAAGGTTTCATGAAGTGATTGTACGTATGAATCGGAAGACGAGGTGACCATTTTATTTACAAGCCCGAAATTGGAAAGGGCCAAGTATATTGCCTTGAGGGACGCCCCCGTAAACTAATTTGTCGTATCCACGATCTTTTGGTGCGTGATCAGCTAATTCTAAACACGTGGATTACGAGATGGCAGAACTAATCCTAGCATGTTAACCTTAGCCATTAGAACCGTTCCACATACTGATTGTCAATTTTTTTGAACATCTAATTGAACTTTTTGCGAAAGGTTCATGTTGTCTGTCAACTGAGATTATGACTGACATGATATTATCAAGCCCATTATCAAAAACAAAGAACTGAAAGATACAAACGCGTAGTACCATGGCATATATGTAAAAATTACGAAGTACCTTAAGCAAAGTGTCCCTATCCCACCTAAAAGAATTCAAATTGAAGCAGGCCCTGCACTGAATTAAAATATAAATCACCCATTTTTACAACAACAATGCCATAATAAAACAGAAATAAATGCGCTTTGTCATGAACATGCGCCAGTAAATATTTTGCGCAGTCGCAGATTGTTTTGCATACTTGTAACTCGATACACTAAGGTCGTAAAACCTAGTGCTAATAATTTCTTGTCATGCACTGACCTTCGCGTGATTCATATTGCATTTGTTTTGTCACCACATCCGGGAAACGATGGGAAAGACCAAAAACTCCTTGATCTTTAGATCCTAGCTTCGCGCAGTGAAGTCTTCAGGTCAAGTCAAACAAAATATTTGCTAGAGTCTTTTACTGTTGAAAATCAGGTAGCAGCACCTGAGATGACTGCCACATAAAAGATAGGCAGTGCGATTATCTTAACCTTTTTATCAAGATCTTTTTGATCAAGATTACCACCGAGAACATGATTTGAATAGTAAATTCTACGTAGCGATGTAAATCTACTGTTCCCTTTGAAGATTTTTAGCTGTGTGTGATATTGTGTGAAGACATTTCTGAGGTTGAAGTTACGATTCTTCGCTTCAATTTCAGTAAAGGTTGGTTTTTTTTGCCGAATATACGATAAAAATTAATTAGTTATCTCTACTGATCATCCGACCGTGCTACATTACTCCGTTGCAAATCAATTTGAATTTAACTATCCGCCTATTACGAGCACCTTTGGGAAATACAATTAATTCGAAGAAAAGTGTATCGAAAAGTTAGTAACACCGGCTCATAAAAACTTTGTTTGTATAGACGTTGCGGTCAGTGCTGTAACGGAGACTAGAAATATAGATGCATTTTTATGTTCTCTATGGTCTTTACTTGTATGTTTATTATGAATAAGGTTAGCAATAACAAGCTAAGGAATTATTGCTTCATTGTAAACTTCATTGCTTGTTTCTTCCATATGTAGTTTCCATTATGTGTCTTTGGAATGCAGTTAAAACATATGACGACACGTTAGTCTATGAATGAATTCTACTACAGATTCGATTTGATGCACTTTATTATACTTACCCACTTTTTCTTTATTTCTTAATCCATACTTGACTTCATCAAATATGGATAAAGAAATAAAGAAAAATATTAACATTATTGTGAAAATTGTGAAAAAACCTTTAGTTTGAATCAATCTTTAAAATATTTTCTTTCCTTGTTACAGAACGCAAAGGAATTGTCGCAGACAGTGAAATGTTAAAAGAGTGTGTCTGTTAGTAACATCGAGTTTGAAACAATCGTGATAACCGACTAAAGTGCAGTGCTTTGTGTCCCGGATACATTGGACAACGCTTCACTACTAGGCTGTATTGCCTTGGTAAGTTATTTTTTTTTTAATTATTATATAATTTTGATCAAATGCGATGACACTTCTAGTTTAACAAAAATGTAAAAATCATTTTGATGAATATTTTTTACGAAATTTTCATAAACGTGATCGGTTTTCTGCTTTTCAATACCGCACGTGACATTAAAAAATATGTATTCCATTTTAAAATGTTATATAATTATAATGATGGTAGTGATGCGAAAGAATGTTCGCAGAGTGTGATTTGCATATAATGAATAAAAGTAGTGTTTTTTAAATGAATATTTCATGCTAGTGTAGGCCTAATGTGTGTTACTATGTGTAACTACTTCGGAATTCGTTAGCCTAGATTACATAAAATCTTAACTTATGCAATAGCCGCTAGATTGATAACTTCCAACTATTGCCTAGTAAAAAATAGTGGCTTGGGCCCGTAGTGGTTAAAAGGATAGTTGTATAGTCGATAATAAATGTATTTTAGGATCATAATTCATGCATTTTGAGATGACTTCTTGGGATTTCAATTTCTGATATTCATTATTTATTTTTATACGTTTCTTACATAAAAATACTTCATTTGAAAGTTCCCTCTGAAATCCGTTGAATTCTTCTCCGACAAGTTTGTCCAAATTATGTAATGTGATTATGCACAACAGTTGGTGGCTGAAGGCCTCTTCTATACCGGTTCACACATCCGGCTTCGCTTGAACTTGTACAACTTTTTACTCGTCAGCTTTTTTGATGAGACTTCGATCGGTACTGTCAAGACAATCTTTTTAATGCATTTTAGTAAAGATATGATGATAAAAATTCTTAAAAATCAACTTCATCATAAATGTACAAAACCATAAAATTATTTCGTTAACAAACGTGCAAAGCCAAATAAAATTAACAGGAATGACGAAATGAATTGCAAAAAGTCCTTACCTTTCATAACTTCACGGCAAATATTCACACCAGTACAACAACACATTTTATTGTAACTACGATTCATTACAAAACAGCAATTAACAGATTACAGTAGCTATGAATCGATTATGAAACTCGATTCGTTGACAGCACTATTTCCCGCGTTTTTGCAATTATGGCGGGCAATATGGCGGCTGCGTGGCTGTCAGCGTGATGGGGCTGTTCCGGCAATGTTTCCGCTGAGTGATGTGATTAGCGTCCTTGACAACAATGGCCAAGGTCGCGGACGCGTGACACTTTATATATACCATGAGAAATTGTTCGCGTGATTTGGGTCGGCCGCTGTGTTTGATGATTGGAAACAGTATGTAGCGTAGGAAATTGCATATAATTATCATCATTATTTTATTTGAATTTGAAAGATATACAGCACTTGCAACTTTAAACGTTGGTTTATTTAGCCTGAGCTAAAAAGTTGCTTCCGCGATTTCCATACGTTTACATTAAGAAATGCTTAGCGTCGGATGAAAGCATCATACAAGTTTCAAATGGTTATTTAATTCCAATCAAATACTACTCAGGTCAACAGTGCAATAAATTATGACATAATCCCACATCACCGTAGATAACACACCTTAAAAACAAAAAAAAAGTGAATTGTCACGTAAGCCGCAAATCCGGAAAAACTTACACCAAGCACTAAAAACAGGGAAAATTTTACGCCGAAGCGACCCGAAGTCCCAACTCCTATGACGTCAGCCATGCGTGTGGTCCCACATACATTCCCGCAGGCAAAACGCAGGTGATCACTGACCACTTATATCAACGCCATGCACCGTGGGATCGCAGGGAAACTACAAAGTGTGACCACGATTATGTGAAATAGTACCACAAGACTGGGTAGGGTTTGATCAGGATCAGTTCTACCTAATTATCGCGACCACGGTTGCATAATTTGATGTTGATGACGCACTTGCGCGTGATAGATGAATTTCGAGATAATTTCATGCATGACTGCATATGTGTATTTTGCTCTGGTATCTCCTGATGATGGCTCTCTCTCTGTGTGTGTGTTTAATAAAGGCAAGAAAAGTAAAGGTTGCACAGGTTTAACATTGGGAGTGTTTTTCAAGCCTAGTCTTCAGGTACTTACCTTTTACGTAATACCAATCTATTTGTAATTTACACTAAACCAGCCTCAAAAATTAATAATTAATACCCATAATTTAAACTTTACCCAAGATTGCTGGCTTTTCCAATAACTTACCAATCAACTCAAAGTTAATCAAGCAGTCAACATTAAACAGCTATTGAAACGCTTTAAATAAGAGCATTAAGTTAACACCTAGGCCTGCAACAGCCAGGTATGCACAGGATCGTAAACTATTCAGCCGGCAGTTCCGAGCGAGGGCAGGGACCGCGCGCAGAAAGCTTGCCGACCCACTTACAACCAGAACCGAACCCGTTCCAACGCTTTTACATAATTCCAACTCTCGCTACTACCTTTATCACATACAAATATTTCCGAATTACTGTTAAAGATGGTTCTTGAACCGGTCGCCAAGCACAACCCACAGGGACGCCTGAACATTCGCGGGTTAAGTAATCTTACGTAATTCGAAAGGCGATCGAAAGCTGATTTTTAAAATAAACATACGATGAAATCATTTTGCTATTACATGCATAATATTAGCTTCTGAATATAGCATTGACAGTATTTAAAAGGCCTAACCTACTTACATATAATTATAATCTTGAAGATTTCCATAATATATTCGTATATTTGAAGCACGTGTGGCATTCCTAAAGAACCTGTTAATAGATTTCTTAGTAGTCTTCATTCTATTTCTCGGTGTAATTAGGTAATTACAACGAGAAATAGAATGTACTATTTTCTTATCACAGTTCGCAAGTTGCAAGATTCGTTCGAACTACTTTAGCTATATTGCAATCTTTACAATTCTTGAACCGAACTATTCATTGTATCGGTTTCAATTAGCACCAAGACCGTTACCGTTTGAAATACGTTCACAATCAAGTATTCAAATCATACTATAAGAAACCTAATTCAGACCAAAAAAAAAACTAAGAAGTCGACCTCGAACTACTTTTATATAAAACTACGCGTTCGCAAAGCTGCAAACGCGACAATTTTGGGCGACTAAGAGAACAAACGAAATAAATATTTATCAGAATCAGACGGTAAGTTTCATCATTGGCCTTTTTTGTTAACAACAGAGGTAACTGAACTAAGAAATCTCTAATAACGACTAACAGTATTCTGTAATGGAGTTGAAATAAGACAAGCTGTAAGCGAAAGTGAATGAATAGGTATTTTATAACAGTGGAGACAAGTCCTCGTTCCCACAAAAAATGTTTAATGCCTTAATGTTCAGCGCTGGCTCTTTTACTTTACATTTTAGTCGTGGCAACACTTCCAAAGAGGAAAATAATGCCAGCAATTCAGCATTGATATTATAAGTAGGTACTTTTGTAAACTTTCAGATCATGTTTTGTGCCTAAACCGGTGAATATTGAATACTGAAAAAACCTAACCTTAATCTATTGTCATTTCGTGTTTTCGCAGTCGCCATCTTGGCAAAAGATTTCAGCGCTTACGGGCTATTAAATCTCTTCTAATTGAAATATCAGAAAAAAGCGAGGAGCAAACAGCTTTACAGAAAGCGTCTAAAAATAATATATTCCTATCAATTTTGATCTGTCCGTAAATCAAATCAAAGCGAAAAGTGAAAAAGTTTGATTACCCCACCCGCCATTACCAGGACAACAGAAAGTTCTTGCAGTCAGCCGTTTTCCCAATATGGAGGTACTGCTTTCGAAGTTTGCACACCGGCTGGAAGACTATTAAAAGTTTATTGCAACACTAAGTTGAGTATTTAACGCCTTTAAGATAATGCGATCTTCACTTTCTAGGCTTAGGTTTAAGTACAACGAAACTATATGTCTTTACGATCACCTGTGAGTGCGAAGAGATTAAATTAAAAGTTCGATTACAGTATGCGACTTCTTATTTAACAGCATTATTCAATTATTTTCCTCCTTTTGGAGCAGTAGTGGCCCCGACTTACGAGATCGTGGGGTCAAACCCAGACAGGCGCTTTATTTTGTGTAAATAATTTCATCATTGCTGCTCTCAAAACGGTGAAGGAAAACATCGTATAGAAACCATGTCCTAGAAGCAAAAATTCGAAGACATGTGACATCTACCGGCCCGCACTGAGCCCGCGTGGTAGATTACGTAGTGACGCGTGGTAGATATCCCAGCAGAGAGAACATTACAGACTGATTACTCTATTTAATTCCTTTTTAGATTTATGCTCTACGTAGTGACGCGTGGTAGATATCCCAGCAGAGAGAACATTACAGACTGATTACTCTATTTAATTCCTCCTCTATTTAATTCTTCCTTAGATTTATGCTTGCTTTTTTAGATAGTTTGAATTCGCATACATGCATATTGAAATGATTTCCAAACGTGATTAATAAATTCACCGATTTATATTCTACAACATTTAATTTATTGATAGTAAGCAAATTAGTTTATATGTCATGGTTATGAGGCCTTGTTTAATAACATACAACCTACAATGTTGTTATATTAGTCAAACAGTTTTAGTATCACTCATAACAACTCAATTTTAATTAGAAATACAAATGACCATTACAATTTTATTTACACAAATATTTTGCATCAGCAAGCAGTTGTCGCCATTATTATAATAATACTAGCTGCGCCCCGAGGTTTCACCCTCATAAGTTTCGATTCCGTGGGAATATCGGGATAAAAAGTATCCTATGTGTTAATCCTGGTTATAAACTATCTATGTGCCAAATTTCATCCTAATCCGTTCAGTAGTTTTTGCGTGAAAGAGTAACAAACATCTATCCATCCATCCATCCATCCATCCATACAAACTTTCGCATTTATAATACATATTAGTAGGATAGGATATTATTTGAATATCCATGCAAATCTCGGCACTGAATCGCAAAGCGAATTTGGCGAAGAATGTCGAATTGGTTTTGTCAACATTTTCTAAAACTCATTATGTCACATGTCACGTTTGCAATCCCCGAAAGATCATGCAAACTATATAGCACACAAACAGTAGCACCATCGTTCCACGATCACATAAAACTTGAAAAAACAAACACCAGACTGTAAATGCCTAGGCCTCCTAATGACCGGTACAATGAACGGTCATTTAATCATATGATAGGGACAACTCGACTATATTTAGAACGTAGAAATAGAAAATAATTTGCAAACCTCGCCAATGCCATGAAAATCACGATCTCTATCTCACGCACTATTGGCACACGGAACCTCTCACTTTTCTAGTACATAGCGCGGCTGTTACAATCCTTTACAAATCTTGCTAACTTTTGAACCTCTATCAGATGCAATGTCTTCTACGCTTCTTTTAAGATCTGTATATCATTGACTCGCAATATACTTTTTGTTCAACCTGAAAATGCCTGACCATTATGCAACTATGTAGGTACAGGAATATTTATGTTTGCGATATTTATCTATCACATCACTGATATCACTGCTGGGACACAGGCCTCCTCTCTTCGAGAGGGAGTGGGCTGTAATCTACCACGCGGGCCCTGTGCAGGTTGGTAGTTGTCACATGTTTTCGAATTGTTGGTTCTAGGACATGCCGGTTTCCTCACGATGTTTTCCTTCCCCGTTTTTGGTCACGTCACGTCTCCGGGGCTAGTTCTATCAGTTATCTGCCAAATATGATGAGGGGGCTTACCACCATCTCTTATAGCAGAGTAGAAGTTGAACTGCACTGCTTTTTTGTACAAATCATAGAACAAAAAAACAGTGCAGTTCAACTTCTGACCTGTATAAGAGCTGGTGATAAGCCCCAGATTCTGCTATATTCTGTAAAAACTCCTTTTTCTGCAATGTAAACAAAGTTTCAACTTTTCGAAAGTGGAGTTTTAGCCATCTGCGACTATTATATAAATTTCATATAATTTTCGTCACCAGAAAACAGTCGTGAATATATCTTTAGCATCTCAAATAAACACCAAGGAAGGTTGCAAATATTTAGAAGATAGTGAAATCGCAAACAAAGGTCGTGCCGGCGCAAGCGCCTCGTGATTCGTTCATCTTGTGTCGAAACTGCAGTTCACGTGTCAATAACTGGCAGTTACGTAGGAATGTGATGTGCTCATTAGTTTACTTGAAGTTTGTTTGTAGTTTGAACTATAAAATGTATGCACCTATACATCTTATGTATGATTTTCAAACGGCTTCTGGCGGTCTATTCAGGAAGAATCTCACCATAAAGTGTAGATAGAAGTATAGATGAAGCGAGTTTGTATTCTACCCGATGCCAGGGATTGACACTATTGACAGCTCACTCCACGCTAACGTCACCTAAGTTTTCACTGTGAAGTTTTTACAGAATAGCACTGCTGTTAATTTCAGATTTGGATCTTGGATAAGCTGTCACAATTTCGGAAATACTATAATAGGAAAAATAACTATCGAATTTAACACATTGATGTTTGCATCCTGATTTAACCACGAGGTATGGTTAAATACTGTTGTATGTAATATGTTATCTTTAAATCTCTCATAGAATCTCAGATGACTACGAATAGGAATGTACAAATAAGTATAACAGCTTTAGTTAACATTTAACACATTACTTATACAAATAGAACCACATACTGTCAGGAATGAGGCAGCCCTACCCACTAAAGTCAACTGCCTATTCAAAACCAATCCCTACTTGACATGTAGTGGTATTTCAAGTATCACAAGTGATGAGGCAACTCCATACGCGGTGCGAAAGTGAACTGTTATCTCTTATTAGCAAGCAGACTCGCTTTTACTCAAACCACTAATTGCTAAGGTATTACAGGCCAGTCGAGTTGATTGAACTCGGCATGAGCTTGGGAGGAAACTTTTTAATAGAATCTTGTGCCTTATATGTAGATATATCTATGCTTAGCTTAGAAATTTGTGTGAGAAGGTAGACGAATCTTAGACCAATGGTATTGAGTTCAATCAGTCGCCTAGAGCGTTAAGTCGTTAATCAAAATTGTATATAGTCAATACCATTAACGTTTTACTTTATGACTGCGGCCTGGTACACTGCAGAAGCTTACGACTGTAAAGACAAAACAAATGTACGCATTACAAAAATGTCATGGCCTCCCATCTCCAAATCTTATTAGATCAGCGAGTTCATTTGTTTATCGGCGATCGCCCCGCTCGTCGCTTGTTCCAGTGATGTCGCAGACTTAGCATTTCTAATATAGAATATCCATTAAATTCTTACTCTCGTATGTGTATGGTATATTCCAAGAAATTCGCACAACCTACTTGATTGTTTAGTCTGCTCTAAATACTGGTTAGACTGCTCTCCGTAATATTATATTGATTTTGAATATTTTATTACCAATTAATATGTAAATTGTTCCAGTTTTCGCATTTTTAGTTATTCAAACAAAATTTAGTAATGTTAACGTAATACTTACTTAAATCATTCTAAAACGCAATAATTTATTTAAATCTTTTGTGGTCTCCTATGAATGGATTTCTGGAAGAATAGTTGAATCTCGAAACAGATGACTAAATCCCTATTTCAGCATGATCAGCAGCACTGTCTTCTATATATTTACTAAAAACATAAATTCACTCATGGAAAAGCTCTCACAGGAACCTTCATAGGAATCGTTGAATTGACCTATTAAAAGCCAGAATAGCAAAAAGATGAAAAAGAAGCTCCCAACAACAATATAATTGGTGTGTATGTGAAGCTAAAGATACTCCACCGGGTGTTATTACCGTAACAAGTTCCTAGTAAAAACTAGAAACAGATCCATTCACTCATATCGGAGCTTTCTACAAAGCATTGTTTTGTTTTGATCGTACAACCTGTTCTACTGTTACATTTCGTTAACTCCTATTGGGTACAAGTGTATATAATACAGTTACTGAGCTGATAACACTTTCAAAGAAGTCATGATGATGTTGGCAGAGAACAGAAGCAAGGCTGAAGCTACTCGTTTAATACTGATCAACGATACTGTTTCAGTGACCACGGTAAGCAAGCTGATTGTTAAATCCATGTATATTATACGGTATCCCTACTCCACCAATATTTTTCTCTACTTCCTGATGCATGGTACAGACGCCAGCACATCAAGCTACTACAATCTGTCAAATTTCTTTAATAGATTTTCAACTTTATCGCTAAAGCATTACGGTTCAAGGTTGATTGGGAAAATTTGTCAGTTTCGGGTAGCTTGGCCTGCTGGCGTCTGTACGTTCAACTCCTTCTTTGGTAAATAAATTACGTACGTTAAACTAATAGTTCCGGCTTTTCACTGAAATTCTTTACTTGTATTGTCTTTCGCTCCGCTGCGAGCGGTTGGGAAACAAACTTTAACTTTCGTATTTATGAAGTTTTTACGACTTACACGCAAATATGGCGGTCTTCAATGCACCCGTCTTATGTCATCTGTATCATGCAATATAAGATCTCGTGTAGCAATTTAAAATTCAATTAATGTTATATCGATCTAGATGCAATTTTATTGGTCATTGATTACGCTTACTTTACTTTTTTACAGTTTGATTGATGATACTTTTTTGTGATACCTCGTAGCTAGTTGTGGCCATATTCTTTTTATAAGTATATACGAAAAAAGTTGTTTTTGGTTTAGTCAATGCTAGAAAGAGAAGTTTATTCACATTGCACAAAAACAAATGCTAAACTGCAGAAAAAGCAGCTTTTGATCATAAATCTTTACTTCATAGCTTAAATGACGTATATAATTTTTATTTACTTACTGCCACATATTCGTCAATCAGTTTTACGGACAACGTAAAATTAAAACGCCGCAAAATGAAAAGGAGTGTGTAAAGCTCACACAGGTGTACTAACGATGTTGAGTGTTCAATACTTTCCATCATTACCAGACAGTTCTCGATCCGAGGTGTCTTCTCATGTAGAAAGTCAGGTCCGTGACGCAACGAGCACGGACAAACATTACAGTTAACAGTGCATTATACAATCAATTTAGCGCTCGATTGCAGCTTGTTGTCAACTAGGCGGGCTTGGGTATGCAAATTAGGTGTTTGTTTTGTTCTAAGTTATTAGCTCGTTTGTCGAGATCCTAGGCGCTGGTAGTCTTACACCTCCTCAAGGTGTAAGACTACAAGCGCCGAGTTACAGAGAATTGTCATCATTTCCATCATTCCGTTATGCACGATTTCGTGATATGGTTCAAAACGTCACCCATTGTTAATTTTCTATATTTAATATATGTAATTAAATTCTGTACATAATAAAGAGTACGTTCACAATAAATCTACGTAAAACGTCCAATCGTTTTCAAGATGATGTAGCGGTATCTACAACGCCACATGCGAACAACGCGTCATACTGACGTCACGCAAATCCTGCATCTCGCAAGCAGAATTTACCGCGCAATTAGCATAGATACAATTTCCCATCATCAATCGTTGGGCAATTGCCCGCCAGACACAACACCCGTCTGGTCGGAGGATCCTCCCTTTTCTATGGAGGATGAGAGAACTTTACACCCTGTTCCTGAAACCTCTAAAATACAAAGATTTTTAATACAATTTTACTGTTTTTGGGTGGTATATGAAAAGATCGTAAAAAGCAGTGCAATTAAAGTTACCGGTCTGTCCTCTTGCAAGGTTACTTAAAGAGTTTAATATAAAGCTATCATTAAACAATAATAAGAAAGAATTAACCTTCACGTACAAACACATGAGGAATCAGGTAAATGAACATATAAAAACTATTTCCTTCCTCCGACCAACGTATATGAGCACTTACCTTCGTGTGGTTCTTAAAACAGGATACAGTTTGTCATTGCAGACGAAGACGGCGGCATTGATGAAGTTCGTAATTTAATTACAAGCTTAGGTTATTTTGGCTGGATACTTTGATAGATGATAATGGATAAGTTAAGGTCTTCTGCAAAGCATGGTTGCAAAAACAAGAATAATAAGGGTTCATAGCACCTCTTCTCCTCTTCCGGTAAAACAGTAAACCACTGAAATTTAAATATCTAATATAATCTTGGACCTTTCCAGTAGCTGGGAATTGATGTTCAAAAGCCTGCACAAAAAAAAGGGAATTCAGCCGGTCTATTCTGTAAAAATGACACCGTGAAAACTTATGTGAAATAAGCTTGAAGTGCGCTGTCAATGTACTAATAATCCCTAGTAACGGACTCACTGCACCTAAGTCTTCACAGTGAAATTTTACAAAATAGCACTGGTTAATAAGAACTCATAAATATGAAACTCAGAATTCCTTTCACATAATTGGATGGAGATGAACATAACTTGACCTATTCAAATGGCTACCACATCAAAATACACATAAAAATCATTGAATTAAACTTTCACTTATCACAACCAGACACGACTAAAACTATTGATGTCAGTCAAATAAAGCCAACGCAAATATTAGACAACGAGTACATAGCACACATAATACATACGTAATTACGGACCTAGATACTTTATGTAAAGTCATTTCTATCAATTACCCTCTTACCATTGACATAAGAAACGGAGTCCCTGGCCCAATGATTATAAGCTTGAATATTGTAGATCTTGATGTTGGGCAAAGTATAATTGAGTTATTTAGAAATAAAGTTCGAAATATGATATGTCTCTAATGATTTAATGATTGCTACGTACATACGTACAGTCTATCATGTTTTTTTAAAGCTCCTAGTATAGTACCTTTAGAAGAAAAAAGATAACATTGTTTTCATACAAAGTGCAAGCTACTCATGCACAGTATTGCTGAAGTATGTATATGTATATCCTCCCAGTGTTCTCAACTTTACTTTGATTTGTACGACCTCAGGGGTCATATACTTGGTTCCTTATTACATCACCGTGAAAGTTCACTGACTTTATTGCTGATATAATGATAAATGTATCTACTGTCTACAATAATTTCTGTCAACTTTGAAAACACTATGTTTAAGCTTTATTTCTCCAAGTCTTTTCTCTCCCAGTAAAGATCATAACTTCGTTATACAATTTACTAAAATGCTAAGAAGTAATAAATTATGCAGTTTCGAAACGCGACCAAAATGAAATGGTGTTGGCTTACTCGTTGGCTCATTATAGTTGGCCACGCCTTGGAGCTGGGCGATAAGTGTGACAAACATATTCAGGTGAAATTCTAGAAGTGTTGCCCAATGTTTTTCACTATTTACCATTATTGGAAGTTCCACAAGCTCATGCATCTGTGGCATTGATTGGAAAACAAGAAACGCAATAGCAATCAGTGCCAAAGCTATTTAACCTTGCTTGATCCGTATATTAATGTGGTATAAGTAGACCGCTCGCTCCATCAAGAGTGGAGTTATGAGGTTATGAGCATGACGGACCACTATAAAGATATCGATATGATCAGGATATTGGTCTCATGATATTATGATGTTTTCTTCAGCAATTTCGTAAAAAACAAGCGTCGGATGTGTCCAAGATGCCATTAAAAGTGCAAATAAGTAAGAGCAGTCTCTCATCGCCTCGCCTACTTCCCAGTTTCCATTTGCCTTCTGACAACAACACGCTAATTTACTTAAACGTACAAACTTTCACATTCTCTGCCTAAAGGGACATAAGTAAACTGTCTATGCTGGACACCCTCGTGACATCTGCCAGCTTATAGATTTCACCTCTGGGCCAAGGCCCTTCATTTCCTATGTTCTATTCGTTTAAAATCTTCAGTTGTCTTCTGTTGTTGACCTTCAATCTCGATGATAATGAACTTGCTTCCTGTATTTCTTCTGGTAAGACTAGACTCTAATCTTATGTGACAGCGTATTTGTTTTTTACAACCTCAGTCCTTTACAGTCCTTTACTTGTAGATTACACAAGCTAAGTAAATGATGATACAGCCTCAAGTATCCTATGAGTATCATCCCTGCCCACATTCGACCTGTTAACTTTAATTATTCACCTAAGATTAATACCTGAACAATGTACATTCTCCGTAACCTCGTGTGATGTCGGCGTCACTCAGGGCCAGCGCCTACGCATCACTCTCGTTTTCAACACCACATGCGTAAGAGAGTTGACGGCGCACAAATGTACAATGATAGTAAAAGTTCGTGATGTAGACTTTTTATGTAGATGGCTGATGAGTAAGTGGATCATAGTTTATGAGTGACACTTGGTAAAGTAGATAGAGGTTGTTATTTAAATCGTGGCAGGTTAATGAAACAGACCGTTTACGAAGATTTAGGGTGTGACAAGAGCTTTGGTAATTTCATGGCAGACACATTTATGTTCTACTAAACAAATGCAGAATCTTGGCCAGTAGAACGAGCTCCTAATACGCTCAGTCTTGTTTACCAAATAAGCATAACTGTTGCAAAAATCGTCCAACATTACCTCTGAAAGTAAACCTTCATATATATTTTATGAGTGATTGTATCATTACACTAATGCATTATATTCAAAATCAAATATGAAATCGCCATTAAATCGCAATAATTATAAGATTTCGCGTATTTTTTATTATAAGAAGTAATTAAATGATCGAAGGTGGCTTTCAATAGCCGATCGCTATGGTTACAAAAGCCGTTCACATTTGTACATCCGGTTACAGCGGAAGTAACGGTGCAAACGTCGCGTGCGCACTTGTAACTCTAGGGTTGTAAACTCTTAATATATATCTATATATTAAGAGTTTAGAAGAAGAGGAGAGAATGTTAAGAGTTTGTTAATATATATCTGTATATTAAGAGTTTATAACCATTTCTTAGAGAAGGAATTCAAAGATTGAATTGTATCCAGAATGGATATTTCAGATGGGGCAATAAAGTAAGGCAGAAACCTTAACCTTTATAGCTACAGGAAAACGGGGTTTAAGAGTTCACGAGCAACGGTTTCACAGATTTTGGAAAAACGGTATAGTCATCTAGATAAACGTCTAATCTCATGTTTTATTTTTATGATACCAATTCGTAGTTCAAGGATTAAAATACTCTTTCGGGCCAACTCTGGTTAGAGTATGAGAAAAGCTACAAATCACAAAAATAACTTTTCAAACAGTCTCCTTTTTCCTGTAGCTACTACGGTTAGGTAGTCGCCCTTACTACTCGTCTCAAAGATTCATGGTGATGGCAGATAGTGAGTAACCTTGATCACAGATTACTAACAGTAATTAATATAGTCCCCTTATCAATGAGCCATTCTGTCAAGACGAAATATTGCCTTTGACCATTAATCTCCATTGACAGCCCTATGGTCCGGAATATAGATCAATAAGATCAGCCCACGAGGTCGGTAGGCACATTATATCAGTTCATTGTCAAGTAAAAGTTGTGCTACTACATGTTTACTTACGCAACATAACTTGACTGTTGACCAGCCAAGTTTAATATATGAATTCTTGAGCAAACATGTTGAAAGGGTGCAGTTTTTTGAAAAGCGTGGTCATTTGTCGGAGAAAGAATTTTATGATTAAGATTAACTTTAATGTCACAGAAAGTGGTAAGGTGTGTATTTATTACATTATCTTTATAAGCTTTTTGAAAGTCGCCGATAATATTTACAACCCTTGCTTCTTTACCAATGATTGCTACCTCATCATTCTCCTGCGGCCTTATCCCAAATTATTTGGGGTTGACGCATCATGTCTCCTACTCCTTCTATTAGTCGTCATCTCGGTAGTCACTCTATTTCCAACCATATCATCTTTCGCACAATCTATCCATCGTTTCTTTGGTCTTCCCCTACTCGTATAGCCATCCACATTCATACTCAATACTGTAACAAACTTAACAGTTTAGTGTCCATGCTTGGAACGCATACCGTTCTCTTGATATGCATCATCCTTTGAAGGCGGAAGGTGACATTCATACAATATCCGTTTGCTGGACATAATGTGTTCAACTATGATCTTCCGATGCCTCTGCATTACTCAACAGTTGCTGTCGACTTCTTGATCTACTTCTTATAGGTAGCTTCTCACTTATTTTCAATGTGAACCGTCTCCAATTAAGAATCTTCTCCGTCCAAATTTCAGTTACCTTCAAAAATTACGCTTCCTTGGGCAAATCTCGTATTTTTAATTGTAAATTCATTGATTGTCGCTGAGATGAGATTGCGACTTGACTTGAAACGTTTTTAATTACGGTTTTTAATAACGTTTTTAATTAATACGATTGTTGCCTTTGATGTACAAAACTTCTTTTATCCGTTCCTATACATTGGATTACCACACCTCGTCTTAACAACAGCTCATACAATCCGCGCCTCAGCCGCCATTCCTCCACGCGTTTCTTTCGATGCTAATCGGCGGCTCATTCAGCTCACTTCCATTGTGTGAGGGGGCGTGGCCCAGCGCCTGCGCCCGAATTCTTGCGCACTGACAGCTTACGGGCAAGTGTCATAATCGGTGCTGTGTGCTGTTTAGTCATGCGGAGTGCGGGATATTTATTAGCTGGGCTGGTAGTGTGGGCTAGCTGTTAGTTTAGATGTTACATAGTGTGGGCCGGGTGCTACAGTTTGATTTTGATTTAAATGGAACTTATGTTATTTTATGAACTGAACTATGTAGTTTCTGCCTGCGACTTCGACCGCGTGAAATTTCTTGCCCGCGCTATAACCTTATTTTCGCTAAGCTTTCTTTCTTTTCTTTCTGCTCGGTTCCTAAGGGGTCATAGCCTAGATACCGTGGTCCCTGGCAGAGGCAACTGAAGGAACACGGGTGGGTTTTAGTCAGTAAAAGTCTGACACGCCCTCCTGCTCCGCCCAGAGCGGGAGAAATCATATGATGATTTCCCACCCAGAAAAAAATAAAATAAAAAAGAGGTCATAGCCTTCCTCACGAATTGAACTATCAAATGGAAAAAGATTTTTTCAAATCCGACCGGTACTTCCAGAGGTTAGCGCATTCAAACAAACAAACAAGCTTCATTAGTAGTACATAGATCGGAAGTCAGTTATTATAATTAACGGAAAGGGAGGTCTCGATCAGAAAGGGTGTCCCCTAACTTGAAAAGTATTTCCTTATCATTGTTACAACCAATCAATGATCATAATTATTTATCAGCATTGAGCCCTATTCACAAAATATAATTAGTTAAGTATTATAAAATATGTAACAAAGGATTTCGTGATGATTATTATCAAATCAATCGATATCTTTGTCATATTTCCGCGTAACGCGCCAACCGCAATAGATACCAGCCACAAAATAGATACAAAAGGTCCACTGAGCATTAAATGCTGTATTAATAATTAAACACGCAGACATATGTAGTGAAATCTAAAGTCATATGCTCTTTTTCCACTAGCCCAAACAACATGGGCAAAAAGTCTCTGAATCCAGACTTTAATTGATCTGTCTTCTGACTACGCGCGTTCCATTATAGACTTCATCCAACGGTTTCCATTAGGCGTGATCGAGGTCAAGAGCAGGCCCGTTCACCAATAAAAACGAGATCAGCAATGAATACAAAACCTTTTATCAAACAGACCTTCTTACCTGACCTGTCTACTACCAACAACAAGTCGCATTGCACTCGACAATCGTCACGATCGATATCGACAGATTTATTGCAACGCTCGACAGGAACGCGGGTGCGGCCTTGTGTCGACTGCTTTTTGAATAGGACACCGCTGCACCGGCCACTTATTATGACAAGGAAATATTTTTCCGGTGTCTAACAAAGGATTTGATTCAGCTGTCTCTTTGTTTCTTGCTAACGAGTTTGTGTAACAATATCGTGAGCTTATCTTGGTAAGCGGCCACTTTTTTCTCCTTACTAAATATTACCACATTTTAGAATACTACACAAACCTGCCCTATTCTATAATGGTGGGTCCATTATAGAATAGGGCGTTGTTGTAGTTCAAACTCAAACTCAAAACATTTATTTCAAATAAACGGACAGTTTTGAATTGTCAAAGGGTCGTTCAGTCAGAATGATGAAGCTAGTTGCCCATTCCAAATCTTAGTAGGTACCTAAAGAGAAGAACGGGCAAGAAACTCCACGGAAATCCCTCCTCCTATCCTGCCGTCGTTCCTTCCGTCTATCCTTTAGTGGCGAAAATAGGCGAGATGTTATGTATCGAATAGTAGAACCTTTTCTGCGTCTTGGGAAGAGCCTAAACCCTCCCTAAGCACCATTGCTTTGTAGTAGTTTGAAGCGTACCAGGATTGGAAGTACAATGTAACGGGGTGAATAGGGATGCAGGAGTGAATTGAGACGAAACTTTACAATGGATTTTACTGTTGAAATAATATAGTTTGTTGCCAACAAGGACACTCGATCGTTACTTATAGTACAGTTAACACATTAGAGTCATTTTTGGCAACAAACTATATTATTTCCACGTTGGCCCTGCATCCCTATTCTGCCCGTTTTACGGTACACAAGTACTTGATTATCTTTTGTCTTAGTATATAAACATACAGTTGTTTACCTATGAATACTTACCTGTGTAGGTACCTATAAGCTGTTGCATTGTATTTATGTATTTATGTAGCTACGATAAAGCTCGTTTCTGGTTTTCACGCAGCCACTACCATCTGACCTCCACAGCCCCTTTGATTTTACTTATCTGTGTAAGTGCTACCACAGATTACGTAACAAATTCTAAGTAGTTCCTGCTGCATATTCAAATCTTGCCAGTATTACGACGTAGGGATAGTTCCGAGATTTTAAAATTAGGTAGTTTTGTTTATATCGGTGAAGGAAAAGACATCGTGAGGAAACTTGGGACGTATAGTTAATATTTATAAGTCTGAAATCGCCGACCCGCCTTGAGTAAGCGTGGTGATCAATGCTCGTGCCTTCTCTATATGAGAAGATGCATTGGCCCTGCAATCGGACAATGATACGCTGGTATTATTATACCTAAATCGAAAATAGACGAAACTTTATAATTTAAAGAACTGTGCTGCAATAGAATAATAGTTACAATCAGCAATAGCAAGATTTACTTTGACTTCAAAATGACATTATTGCTCACAGAACAGCTATGAATAAAACAACATGCCATAACTTAGCTTCCTTATTCGCCTATAAATTACGACCTGCCTTAACTATACCATAATCATGTCCATTTCAGATTACAACTTCCAATTAAACTCTATTAACTTTGTAATGAAACAAAGAATTACTATTAATTGTGCTAAAGAAAACTGCAATAGCCATTACCTTATTAATAAAAAAAAATTGTTCCTTATGAAACTGACGTATTTTGCTATTAAAAGTAAAACCAGGAACACAATTAGTGCACGTTTGTTATTGAATGTTAGATGGTTCAATAGCGGAACCAGGTTCATTTTAATGTCCATGACTGAGGATTCGACTCTTAATAGCCAATTGTTGATTTCTTTAGGACCTGAGTATACTTGTGCAATAATTTGCATTGATAAAAGTGGTTAACCGCTTTAAGATTACATACATATAAGTTTTTTGTAATGTAAAATAAATATAGTTTTCTCTTCTATACAGGTTGTTTTTTCCATAATAATACCTGGAGAAATTGAACAGAAACAACAAAGCCTAGGGCCATGTTTATTTACTCCATCAATTTTAATATCGTTCGAAGTATTAACCGATATTTCTCCAGCCTCGTTTACCAGTCTCAAGTCATAAAATCTGCACCTATCTTTCGAGTTCCGTCGTTAAACTGGATGGAACACATTTTAACTTCCCAATAAAACATGATTGCGTCTAAACAGACGCGATTTCGAGCCACTCCCACGCAAGAAGGTTCGATTACCTCTGGTCTCCTCATTACTGTCTGTCGCTGGACGTCTAAGGTTGTCAGTACTGTCTAGGAGACATTAATTGAATGAGGAAATTAAACGCTCGTACAAGTAATCACTGGGATTGACTACAGAGAAAGCTTGATTTGCACCAGCGGGATTTAACAGCAGTACCTACGCAGTTTTTTGGACAGCAGTTTTTGCATTATCTTATGGTAAAACAAAAACTGCTGTCAAAAGGCAAGGAAAACATTCGAGCTGTCACTAAATGAATAGCCAGGTTGAGGAACTGGAATGTATTAAAGAACACTTTCTCCCAGTCAGGATCCTATCCATAATAACAAAACATCCTTTGACTTTGGTTCGAAAGCTGCCAATTTATGAAGACCACAATAGGGTTAACACTTTTAACTTATTTACTGTCAGTTGGCTGACTCCCATCCCTACACCCTAATATACAATTAATCTGTTCCCATAGCGCCCTGGCAGCCCTGTGGTCAGTGACCACACATTACTGACACTACAGTTACGCCCGAAACGAGCCGAGACACGGAATCGTTTCCGACTACGTGACCACTCCGTAATGGCGGTGATCAATCAGACAGCCGTCCGAATAAATACCACGTAATTCGATTCACAACTATAGACATCGGATATTTCTAGGTAACTGTAGTTTTGGCGAAAAGTAACAACACTGTAATAAAAATCTTAGATACCTAATAACATTTTCGCACTCGGTGTGCCACTCACATATTTTTAATTTGAAAATGGAATGGCGATGGATAGAATAAGCTAAGAAAAAAAAAATATGATTTTGTTTTTTCAATCAGTCTTGATTGCATGAAATCTTTAATGCAATTTTATGGTTGAAAATAATAAGTTGAAGAAATGTAATTTATTTTTCCAAGGGTGATAATTGTGGCACCTAATATTCCCATTAAAATAATCACAAATGGATTATAGTCCCTATTAGGGAAGCATATATCCAGCAGTGGACATTTACGGACTAAATAATGGCGATAAAATGCAGTTTGATTCTCACACGCTAAAGACGGACATAATAAGTTAAGATGTACTTTATTCTATGCAAAAACGTAATCATGAAAGGAGCTGAACTTATCCTTATTTGTCTATATTCAATTAATGCAACTACTAGCAATTATATAAAGTAATTACGAGTGCCCGACACAAACTGCTCTTAGGTACGGTAATACATAGTCGTTAGCAATACATAATGTTACTGTAAAACACAAATATTTGCCTGCTACTCCACCACGCAATGCAATTACAAGTAATTGTATAGTTATTTCGTTTATAAGTATAGTGATATTCCGATGTCAAAGCTGTAGATGACTCGCGTACCAAGAACGACAGCGAATGTGATGGATGTATCTGGGGCCTGGGGTAGAATGTTTGCTCAACAGATTCGGATTAAACACACACATTCTAATCTCACAAATGCTTGATGGCATAAAAACTAATCGTTTTTTTTTTTTTTTTTTAATAATTGTAGCGCAGAGTTAACTTCAAGTAAGTTCAATTATTAGCGTTCGAAAGAGAAAAAGAAACAAATGAATCTTTTTTTTTTAAAAAAAAGAACACTCAGAAAACCTTTGAACATCAATTCATAAGAAAGTAGGCGAAGATACTGCTTGTTCCTTAAAACATTAAAACAACATCAAAGCAAGCGGTTTTCTGTAAATGTTTTATTAATCATCGGATCATTTTGTAAGACATTTCATGCGAACACACGCACTTACTAAGAAGTCTTAATAGAACTCAGGATTGATTAGGTTTTCAATAGCTAAAAAGTTACGAAAGCTGCGTCAAATAGTGCCAACAATATATCGTAAAATAAAACTAACTGTGACAGTGTAGTACACACGACGACACATCATTTAAAGTTTTATCTGACCTCCATTGTATTGGCTTTTCGTACAATGAGAAATCAGCTTATACGGGAAACATATAGCTTGATATATCGTCGTGCGTACCTAGATAACACAAATCTATACGACTTTTTGTATGAGATTTTGTATGAGATTCAATTCAAAGCATGTATTTCAACTAAAAACCATTTACAGGCATCTCTGAATTGTCAAAGTCGGTCAGTTAGTTGAGAATATTTGCTCATTCCAAAACATAGATCTCTATGGAAAAGACCGAGCAAAAACGCGAAGAACATTCTTTTAAATCAAGATAGGTACATAAGTATCTTGATACGAAATTCTGGGTACATTATTCTGGTTGCTTCTATTATATGAGACCTAAGTAACAGGAAGTAGTACTAGTAACACTAAATACCTAGTTTTGCTTAATCAGCCTTTAATGTTCCCACTGCTGGGACACAGGCCTCCTCTCGATGAGAGGGAGTAGGCCATAATCCACCACGCGGGCCCATTGCGAGTTGGTAGATGTCACATGTCTTCGAATTTTTGGTTCTAGGACATGCCGGTTTCCTCACGATGTTTTCCTTCACCGTTTTGAGAGCAGTGGTGATGAAATAATTTACACAAAGTAAAGCGCCTGTCTGGGTTCGAACCAAGACATACAACTCGTAAGTCGCCAACCTAGTGTTGATAACATGCGAATGATTAAAACTGGGATATCTATGATTCAAAGTAATCCGGTTGATGATTTGACCAAGTATTCAAAAGTAGGTAGCTATACTTTATAACTCTTTCCAGTTCTATTAAGGAGCATGATTCACTCCAAATGCAGTTTGGTTTCCTGTACATGAATTACAGAACAATTCGATACCCATTACAAAGCTGCGGCAAGGTTGCAGGCTGCACGACATAATTTGACGTAGTTATGTTACGAACTGAACAAGTCACGCTTTTCTTCCTTGCAATCTCATTCCTTATGCCAATTGCCAGGACTACTTTAATTATAGCAAGCTACATATAAAAGGTTTAGAACAAGCGAGCCAGTTTCATCACCGTGGAAGACTAGACTTGTGAGGGTAACACTTCCTGGGCTTGCGGGCGGCGAGCAATGGGCAGCTCGCCGCCCGGTAAGGACCAGGCCCGAGTCGACGGCGCGTTGTGTTCCACGCGCACCTCAAAGATATGGCAGCATGAACTGACGGGGTCCGCTAGGGCCGATGCCTGCCGGAGCCGCGGGTTGTTCGAAAGAGATATAGTGGCCCCTGGCACAGGCAACTGAAGGAACACTGGTGGGTTTCAGTCAGTAAAAGTCTGACACGTACTCCCGCTTTTTACTTTGTTTTCATCGTCTACACCCTAATTGTGTAACACACTTTCAATCGAAATCTGAATCATTTTGATGGATACCCCTAATCCATTGCTTCATGTGTTCGAAAAATGTGTCTGCTCAACAACGTAAATAACGCAATGAATGTTGTTGAACTGTCAAACTGAAACCCATTGCTACTGATAGTGTGTTACGCAATTACCCTAAACAATCCATGAAGATGTTAACAATTTAGTATTACTTGGTATCCTGGTGTCGTTCTCCTCACAAGAAGCTCTGAGAAAGTACTGACTGTTTGATATGAAATTAAATGAATTGTTTATATCTGTAATGAGATTTTAAGACACTTTTATATGTGTTGGTCAATATTTTAAAACTAAGCATTTCCTGACTGACTGACACCTGACTGATCCCTGAGAAGAAATTCCAAAACACTCAGAGGTCATGTCATGGTCTCTTTTCTTTTTATTCTTCTAGTAATTTACCGATGTATTTACTTATTACTACATAAACAAAATTAACTCTAACTGGTAAATACACTTCCACTCCACGTAACATAAGTAAACCTAATTTAATTTCAGGTTCTATAATTTCGACTGGTTCTCCAAAGTCGCGGCGAGGTCGACCGGTGTCACGACACTTGACGCGCTTGCGAAACACCACTCCAAATACATACCTTGTACCAAATCGAGTAGTTTCTATCCATCGGTACATTTGTACGCAGCCTAGTATTCAACAAATTCATTGAACTGGCACGTACTCGTAGAATCTATCATAAACTCACCTTTAGCCAAACACGTGCAACACGGCTTCGGACGATCTCAATTTTTAGGTCGGCTTCGTTTTTTAAACGTTTTTTTTTTTCTTCTTTATAAAGCTCATCGCAAAAATGTTTCGTGCTGGGCTATGGATAACAATAAGATTACATTTGGAGACAAACTTTTTGCTAGTTTTTTTTTGCTGTGGACGTCCTGCTGCTTTATTTCTCTGAGATGCTGTTACGATTATTTCAAATTAAATTTGAGCTTCTCACGTTGCATTTAAATTGAAAATTTATCAACTTTGGGGCAGACGACCAACCTTGCTGTAAAATTGTGTCAACTATAACAAAGAAATCGACTGAATTCAGGTTAAGCTCGATTTAAAATAAACTTTAATTCGAAAAAGAAAGTTAAATAATAAGAAATCGTCGCCATATTGGAAGCATAACATCGAAGCGCAAAGCTATGATAATAAAAACAGAAGCTTTTTACTATAAACATTGAAATTACATGATTATACTGAATCGGGAATAAATGGAATCACAATATAATGCAGGCTATTAGTAGTAATTAACCAAAAAAGTCAAGGATGGCGAAAACGAATAATCACCATGATATCACAATCATTTTAGAGAATAAAACCAAGAATACCATCATTTTCAAAGAAATATTCAATTCAAATACACAGGAAATAATATCAAATGCATATGATCAGGAATTAATTAATTTTAATACGTTTTCTAGTAACCATTACATTTGATATTGTAATACCGTGTTGGATAACATAAAGGAAATAGTTGGAATGACGAGAGCTGCCTTGACGAAGGTAGGCGAGAGTTGTGAATAGCTTCTGACTCACCCGACCTTTGCGTAAAGTTCGCACAGTTATTTGTCTGATCGACTAACGTATACACGCGTAAGAGTCGCAGACATCCGCAATTGCTAGTATAATTTTAGTAGTGAATAAAATAGCTATATATCAGAGAGAGATGTCTGCAGAATGCGTTAAAAATGACCAAGGCTGCTTTTGGCTTTTTTTGCTTTGATTTGCTTCCTTCCCGACCCAGAAAGAGTGTATTGTTTTTAATGATCCCTCACCTCACAGCTAGTTCTAAAAGCTAATCCACTAACCAAACAAAATGAAAGAGACTACAAAAGCTGCAAACAACAAAATACTTAGCCATAGCTACAAGATTTTCCTGTTTTTCTTTTACAAGATGTACCAGTATGCCATTGAGTAGGTGTTCCGACCATCCCAGCCACTAATCCCAGAATTCTGATCGCATATAACTAATGCAAAATGCATGAGCATGAATAAACTAAAACCCATCATAATGAAACTTCGTGAAACGGTATGTAAGAATGGTGAATTTACTCATGAGTCATAGAATGCATGTAGAATGTACGACCTCACGCTAAAGCTCTATTGTTTGATGGATTTAGATAAGCGGCTTTCTTAGCTGCGCCTGCGTCTGTAGGCAACTGTAAAGCTAATAATTACCAACATCGCGGTATTTAGGTAGGCTTCTATACTTATGTTATGTGTCATGTCGGAGATGAGTGGGTTTTTATGAATGTCTTCTATGTGAATAACAACAGAAGAAGAAGAATCGCTTATGGCCGATTCCTATAATTATGGGACCGTTATACGAGTTGGTCCTAATTAAGACTGTTGTATATTTTCCAATAATGAAGCAAAGACCTCATAGCTTGGCATAGCAGACCCTCCCATATGGAAGTAGCGATCACAGATAAAATTAGTTTACGATATTCCGATTTCGGTAATAAAACATGCTACGATTTTCATTTAGGAGTATACCGAATTCATTTGATAGTGCCAAAAGCTGGTAAAATGATTAAATGCGACATCAGGAACATTGTGGTATTTTTAATAGTGGTTTGGACATCATTACCTCATTTAATTTAACCGGAACTAAGATTAAACATTTTCAATTACTTACACCTGAGCCGGAAAACCCAGGAAAAACAAAATTATCGTCTAACCACATAATATATGCAAGCTTAGCTCATCTAATCTTTAATTCAATTCATTGCGCAAGCGTCGTACGTCAGCTTCGTGTGTGCTCCGCTAGAGGGCGGTAACTGCGAACAATTATGAACTCCCACGCACTCCTGGGAAACAAACTGCCACCGTTAGCTTTGAACAATTATCATCATTGAGAGTAGAGGTCGGTGAACAATTCATTTGCCAAAATAGTTTGATAGATGCTGTTTAGATATGGATTAATTAGCGCAAATTGGGAGGTTCTTAAGTTAATTCTTTATTACTTTATGTATGTGCTGTACAGCGGCAATTTTGTTCCCATACGCCTCAATTCTCTATATTTTCATTGGCTATAATAAGAAGAAAAGACTACAGATTACTTAATACAAGCTGAACTATCATTTACCAATGAGCAAAGACCACTTCGACCGCATTTTACTTTCGTTTTTATGCGTTCTTCAACAATTAAATTTTATAGATCAACAGCACGACACGCTATTGCATTGCATGTATGTAATCTGTCCACTCATTATGTTGACCATTATGGACAACTTATCTAGATAATTCCACTGCCCCATTGACCACCTCCTTTTAGCGGACGCCTACGTCAGTAACGCATGGTAAACCCGCATAAAATACCTCGCTCCTCCTCCACGTTTATTACGCGTACAGCCAAAGAGTGGAACTCTCTGCTGGCATCTGTGTTCCCTCCCACATTTAACCTGTCTACCTTCAAAGCCAGAGTGAACAGGAATCTTCTGGGCACGCTCGTTCTATCATAGACCTCATCCATCGCTTTCCATCAGGCGTGATCGAGGGCAAGCGCAGGCCCAGCAATAAAAATGAAAACCGCAAATATCTTTGTTTCTGAGCTCAAAATATCACAGCTGTCAATGTAACAACACTAATCCTATGATCTGCTCTACATAATCCGTGCCATAAGCCGCCCTAAAAGGGAAAACTAAGTTCAGACCACGAGCTTGCAAATCGAGCCACTCATAATAGAACTGGTTGCCTACGATTCACGATTGTATGTAGATGTTATGTCGCAAGACATGATCGGAATTGCCTAATATTGCCGAGTGACTGCGGCACCGCTGTGAATCTCTGATGGGGCCAATTTGTAAACAAGACATAGCAATATAGACCTTAACGGCCTTGGGGAAGCATGCGCGGAATTTCGATTGTTGTTCGAAGGCTGTGTTTAAGGGCGATTGGGTAAATTGCTGAGTGTATCCTTAATATTGGTAGTTTGTTCCGAAGACGTAAATGTCATCGCCTTCGGGTTTTTTTCGATTCATTTTAGGTTCGTGCTTCACTAGTTTGTTAATTGCTGACTTTAAAGACTCAGATAGGTGCTAAAAGTATAAACTCAAACTCATATTTGAGAGACATAAATTGATGCTTTCGAAGCCTTGTGTTTCTTAAAAAGGGAATGGTTTAAGTAGGCAAGGTACTATATAATACATATAAATTTTAAAAAAAAACAAATAATAAAAATAAAATATAATGGTAATATGGGTGGTGGTGGGTGTACCAGCAATAAATACTACCATTAGCATATAAACATAATTTACTGAATGTACAATTAGGAGTGTTTTAATTAAAATACTGGTTGCCTAATTTAAATACACATGTTTCTATTTTGTTCACTAATTATTATTTATAATTAAAAGCTAAGTGTTTATTTACCATTCGATATTCCACTAAACATACATTATGTTACTTTAATTAGCTACATTTTTTAAATGCAACTATTTTTTAAACGCTTTGTTTTAGTTTACTTTTCTTTAGCCACACTGTTTTATTATGACTCCCATCATTTATCGTACAAGAAACGATTCTATAGCTTTGTCTTCCAGATTTGGTAACTCAAGTGCTAACATCAAAAAATTGGCTCGCCCCCTGTTACACGGGACATAACTAGCGGAATGAGAATGTGCTAAAGGTGCACACTCTGCCTAATCCTTCGAGGAATTCATGTGCAATGATAAGTTATGTTATCATAAAATAGAATTTGTTAAAACATTAATTACCATTTAAAAACTGCTCCAGTTGGTCAAGAAACCAGTAAATTATCATATAGTTAGTTTTCCTTATCACCCAAAACATGTCGTACTTGGCTACCTGTTTATTTATTAGCCTTACCCTCAAAGTCTAGGACATTATCAAGATAAGGAAAAAATATCTTGATACAAGATTTTCTCAATGTCTTCCGGTCGACGGGCCTTTTAATTCCTTGACTCACAAGCGGGTTTTTCTGCTCCCTTTGTTATATTTTATACTTGGCTGGTATTTCCAGATCTTATAAATGACGATAGTAAAACCTCAATGGTTTTGTGGAAGAATATAAATGAGTTTGAGAGCAATTTTTCAATGCCAGGGCATTTTATATTGAGCAGTTTGTATTAATGGGGCTATTGATCGTCCATTTTTAATTACCTGAAACGGTCAGCAGGGACCTATAAATTAATCGTATTAAACGTGTGTTACTCGTTTTACTCAAGATAGCTACAATTAATACAGAAAGTACAGACGCTAGCACATCAAGCTACCCGAAACTATAAAATTTTCCCAATCAACCTTGAACCTAATGGTTTAGCGATAAAGTTGAAAATCTATTAAAGAAATTTGACAGATTGTAGTAGCTTATTGTGTTGGCGTCTGTACGTAACCCGTAGATTGTTTATTTCATTTTAACTTTACAACAAAGATATAAGCACGTAATAATATAAATAAAAAAATATCACACTTTGAACTTTCACAAAGGAATTATGTATACAATTGCAACTTGTCACTGATGTCACTGCTAAAGATTCCGGTCACACCCGGATGCGCAGACGCACACAATTGAGCTTTTTTATAAATCATTAGACAGGTAGGTGAGCACCCATTGAGAACGCTTTATTACCTGACAAGTGTGAAGTTTTATTTTCTTGGTTAAATTTTATTTGAGGTTTTATTCAAAAGAATTCGTTTGAAAGTCTAGTTAGTGTTTTGTTATTTCAATCATGTCATTTTTTACTCTTTAACTCATTGTGTGATGCAATAATGCTTTGGTACCTAGTTTAATTGATATTATTTAACGAGTTCTCTACTCATACAAATGATACGACGTTATATAGTGCTTATACGATGAAAATATATTAGAAAAAAAAAATATTTCGTGTTTTGCTGGAAGATTGACGAAAAGATTTTTAGACCAAAAATCTTGCCAAATGTTACCTTCCCAAATCACCAGTATCCTGTACTAAAAACAATTCTCCTACAAAATATTAAGCGCTAAAGCAGCCAGGCACAAGTCTCGTGACCTCATACCTTTCACTGGCTGTAAATATTACTGAACGGTTCACTTCACCGACACAAAGGAACTGCAGAGAGAAAATACTAATACTTATGCACTAGACCCGTTACAGAACTTATTACGGGGATTGCGTTATTATGTACGCAATCAAGATTGATATTTGGCAATTTTTGGACAATTTTAAAAGCAAAATCGAACTACAAAAGTGATGAAAGAAATTTGGTTTGAGTTTTTTTTTTCCAGAATTCTGAGACTTGGGTAAGCAGCAAGCCTGAATATAATTGTTGCCAAAATACCTAAGAAATGATATTTGCGAATCCGTATCCTGATAGAGATATCCTGCCATACCTAAGCAAAAGAAAATGGGGAAAGCTCTAACTTAGAAGGGACAAAAAGCATAATGGCTTTGACTTCTACGATTGCATCCCCTGAAAAATACTTAGAAAGAATGAGTAGACACTGCTAAACTGAGAATGTTATTACTGCATATGATCAAGATACTACAAATGATAAAATGTCTGATGACTGTTATCTAAATCTTGCATCTCCACGCTGCGTTTAAGAGCAATTTTAAAATATACCGAAGCGCAACCGTAGGTTCTAACCTTTCTTAGGCATCTAAGACGAGGACGACCAATAAAATCATATGTGTTTGATATTCTAAAGATACCTAGATACATATAATACAGCACATTAAATATGTGATTATATAACCTGTCATCAAGTCAGTATCTAATCCGAAGTTGTGGATGCCAACACCCTGATAAGTATGTAATAACATAGCATCAGATGCAATTATAATTATAATTCCTTGATACTGCAGTAAATTCTCTAATATTCTATGCAAATGTAATGTGTACGTGTGTGTTTTATGTGTTTAATTTATGTATATGTGTGTGTAGATATGCAAACTTAAAAATTATATTGAAATACGATCCAACAAAATAAAAAACCAAGACAGATTACAGGCACAAACGTTAGCACAGAGTTTCATAATATCTTAAAGGCTGTATGTTAACTCAATTAAAACAACGTATTGCAAATTATCATCAGAAAATAAAAATGCACTAATGATGTTAAGAACGATTCAGTTTTTACAGCCAAGTCAACGACCTAAGATTATGTAAACCGAGGACAAGCACCTTAATGTAATTTGTACTGAGATTAGTCATGATCATTACACCGCTGTACGTTTGGCTTATCCAGATATTGCGCATCCGTGGATAACGTGGTAGGTTGTTACGCACAGCTTCACATCAAGCTATACACAACCAGTATAAGCTGACTTCTGCTTGTACGAAAAACCTATACAATGCGAGGTCAGCTAAAACTGGAAGTGTACAGCTTGATGTGGAGCCGTGTGTACATATTGGAGTTGCAACCTTTTTTTTATTTGTGGAAATAAAAAGTTCCGCCGTTTAGCCGTTGAACGGGAGAGTGTATTTTTTATTTTGATTTCTGAATTAATTCATTCTTAGAGATTCTTTTATCGTTTTTTTACAGACAGTGGTAATCAAGTCTAATGCCAATTTACATAGCGAATGATAGGAATTTCATTGCCTTGAATATTAAGATTTATGATCAACAAAGCCAAGAATGAAGTATACCTAACACCAACTCCTCACTTGTGACGTAAACACACAATAAACAAAGACTCATTACCAAAACTAATTACCGCTGATAAGTCAAAAAGACGTATCATTATATGATTTTAGCTCGATATTTCGTAAAAACACAAATACCTTACACAAGTACCTTTGTTAAACAGGGTGTAAATTTCATGCTTTATAATTAGGTGGTATTTGCCAACGGTTGGCATTCTTGCGATAAACGTGAACTATTGACAAATTAATATTGAAACCGATGATATTTTAGATTTTCTGATTGCTATTATTCATCATTAACATAAATCTGTAATTATAATTTGTTTTGCTTTGCAATAGATTTAGCATTTTGGGTTATTGACCTAAAACTAAAATGGTTTATTTATTTATTAAATTAAACAAAGTGGTTTTGAGGTATGAGGAACAAGGTGTAAAGTTCACGCATCGTCCAGAGAAAAGGGAGGATCCTCCGACCAGACCGGGTGTTGTGTCTGGCGGGCAATTGCCCAACGACTGGTGTCGGGAAGTTTGTATGTATGCTAATTGAGCGGTAAACTCTGCTTGCGAGATGCAGGATTTGCGTGACGTCAGTATGACGCGTTGTTCGCATGTGGCGTTGTAGATACCGCTACATCACTCCCCTCCGGAGACCGGAGGTCGATAGTGGGCTGAGTCTTGTATCTTTCGATGCTTGC
This sequence comes from Apamea monoglypha, assembly GCA_911387795.2. Taxonomy (NCBI): domain Eukaryota; kingdom Metazoa; phylum Arthropoda; class Insecta; order Lepidoptera; family Noctuidae; genus Apamea; species Apamea monoglypha. The sequence goes on from OU426916.1 coordinate 15,111,102, forward strand.
CAGGCCAGCTGAGGTTCCAGTGAGTCGGAACCGGTTGCCGCTTAGTTTATGGTGAGTCGGAACTGTCTGCGGAGCTGTCCCCAGTGAGTCGGGGTGGCGCTGCATTATACTCCAGTGCGTCGGATGTCGTACAGCGCCGGGTTGAGGCTGGCTGCTGTGTCGACCAGAAGAGGGTACGCTGCTTGTTGACTGGCCGAAAGTGCAGTGTGCTGTGCCAAGGTTGCTGATGAGGCTGGGAGTATTATTGGGAGCAGTATTGGGAAAAATGTAATCTAACTACTGATTACTAACTACGACTACATAAAGTAATTAGTAATCATAACAACAAACTACATAAAAAAATCGAAAAATGTCGTTAAATATGTTGACTACTAACTACTAATTGTAGTTGCAATCACGATTACTTGATTACTTTTTATAAGTACAGATTTAAAATGATGTTGCGTCATTAAAAAACTAATTCATAAAATACAATACTCCATTACCTTCTTCGGCTCCAGTGGAAAGACTGTTTTCATACGCAACTACCATCCCAAATCCCACAGGCTATCGGATGAAATGTTCGAAAAACGTTTAGTACTAAAAGCTAATTTAAATGATTAACCCAATCAACCTTTTTTGTTTATTTATTTGATTCGCAAATAATTTGAATTAAGGTGATATTTGCCGAGTAATTTTATTTTTTTTGATTACATTTCAATAAAAAGTAATTAAGATCTGGTAAGTATAGGTACATAGGCATTTGATTATTCATGAAAATAAACATAGGTATGTGCAATAAACAAATTTTTTTTATGCAGCCATATTCCAAAACATATATAACTACACATTACATGTTTATTTAATTGCAAAATATAAGTTCATAAGACTTAAATAATCAGTAATTATAACTACTAGATTACAGCAATCAAATTAACAATTACTTAATGTAGTTTGATTACTGTAGTTAAGTTACATGTAATCATAACTACATGTAGTTAACTACTTTTAATTGTAATTAGTAACCAGATTACAAAATTGTAGTTACTTGCGCCCTACACTGGGCTGGGGGTGATGACCAGGTTTGTGCGGACGCTGCATGCTGGTGGTCAGGATACCCGTTGAAGCCGTGGGTGCTGGCTGGGTGACTCGCCACTCTAAAGCTTGCGGGAGTGATGATGACGTCACGCTGAAGTATTTGCACGAAGGCTGAGCTGACGTTCATACTCGAGGTCACCAGTTTAGAGGTATGAGGAACAGGGTTTCAAGTTCACTCATCCTCCATAGAAAAGGAAGGATCCTCCGATCAGACGGGTGTTGTGTCTGGCGGGCAATTGCCCAACGACTGATGTCGGGAAGTTTATATGTATGCTAATTGAGCGGTAAACTCTGCTTGCAAGATGCAGGATTTGCGTGACGTCAGAATGACGCGTTGTTCGCGTGTGGCGTTGTAGATACCGCAACACTGGTTCACATCGTTAATATAATAAATGCTAATGCCAAAAAATAATGTATTATTTTAATATTAATATTAATCAAAAACCAAAGAAACCATCTCATAAATCTTTTAAAAAACTGCGTCTTTCATTATTGAAAAATTACCGATTTTTGTTAAATTCAAAATTACAGTAAAAGGAGCCAATTTATTACAAGACTATAATTTATTTTTATTCTTTATCTAACCTAAAGATCTAAAGAAACACTAGAATCTAGAACCTTGATTTTGATTCGTCTAGGCTAAGTGATTATTACTAAATTCAAATTGTAACACCTAGACCATGAGGAAACTGCTAAAACAAATTGGAAATCTACTGTTATTTACCGTATCGATTTCAAGGACTTGCTTTGTGAAATATTTAAGTTTCTTCTTCATTCGTTGCAAAACAATAGACGTGTTCCTTATTCAACTCTTAGACATTAAAAGAACATTATTAATATTCAGCAGTGTACCGAAAATCCATTTCCTAAAACATAAGTATAATTAATATATAATGTTCCCACTGCTGGGACACAGGCCTCCTCTCGGTAGGAGGATAGAACGTGCTTGACTACTGGTCTTACCTTTAACATAACCCTTAGGCGGAAGACGTTAACTGAATGTTAAATATTACCATGCTTTTGGACAGCAATGAGCAACATAAGCGATTATATCTATACACAAAATAAACAAAACAACCTTTTATTTTTTGCCTTGTGCACGATCTTTCTTATTTCTAGTTTCTAGGTTCCTAATGGGTTAAGATTATTTGAATTAATTTCTGAGTCTTTTTTTCTATTTCTTCGTTTGCAAGACCAGTTCGCCCAGTTTGGATGAAGGCCTCCTCTAAAGATGCCCATTTATCTCATGATCAGCCTGTAATGTTACTACTGCTGGGACACAGGCGTCCCCTCGGTGAGAAGGAGTGGGCCGTAATCCACCACGCCGGCCCAGTGCGGATTGTTAGATGTCAGTCACATGTCTTCGAATTTGTGGTTCTAGGACATGCCGGTTTCCTCACGATGTTTTCCTTCACCGTTTTGAGAGCACAAAACATACTCGTTAATATAAAAACAGTAGGTAAACAGTAAAATAACTGAGTATTAACTTTTTGGGTGTCTTTAAAGATCAGCACGACACAAAAAATGTAATTAAAATATAGTCTAAGAGCGTCAAGATAGACATTTAACGGACAGACGAAAACGAATCGTGCCTTCAATTAATTTCGATGTTTTTCGTTGCAACAGTTTAAATTGCAAAGAACATTTTGCTGCAGACGCGACAAAAGAAATGAGGTTGGCAGTAAAAACTACTTTATAATTCCATCACATTGAGAAGAAAATCTTCTTAACTTCATCATCATCATTTCAGCCCAAAGACGTCCACAGCTGGACGTAGGCCTCTCACAAGCACCTCCACTTCGACCGGTTCTGTGCTTCTCGGATCCAACGGGTTACTGCGGCCTTCTTAACTTAATGTTAGATAATACAACATAACAAAAACAAAAACGAAAGTTCTTATCTCACATTTTATGACAGCAATAAATTGAAAAAACCACCCACCCTTCCCACTCTTCCTTTCCTAGCATCAAGCGTCATAATTTTCTCATAAAAACAAACACAAAACTTTAACAATGAATTATCATAACCGCTACGGTACAGCCGACCTATTCTGTAGAAATCTAGCTTGAAGTGAACTGTCAATAGTGTCAATCCCCAGGTGGAATAACAGCTCACTTCACATAAGTTTTCACGATGAGATTCTTACAGAATAGATCGGTTAGTTTGGTATTAAAAATTCAACACGGACTTTAACATTGAAACCGCAAGAAATAGCGAGACTAATCTACTCGTTGCATGCGTGAAAGTGCAAGTCGCAACGATTCGTGTCCCTGATGTAGGTAGAACAGTATCCAACGTGATTCGTATACATACGACTCAATCTCGTATTGATTTAAGAGCGAAAAACTGGGACATTTGAATAAGAAATGAGGTTGCAACAGATTTGCCCTGGTTGTTTGAAGGTAGTGGAATAAGGCTGCGTCTGTGGGTGCTGCATACCAACGCGAACATCTTCATAGTCTATGCCAAGATGTTGTTAATGAATATCGTGCCAAAAGTTTCGAAACTGCTGAATGACACGAACAGTTTGGTATAATATAGATAGAGGTGATTTACTAAAGACAGTCATCGAGCTAAGGTTCGTAAAACGGTTTAAGGTTAGTTAAGGTTTTAAGGTTTTGAGTCTTGATGACCAAAAGAAGACAATAACGTGCCATATTGGGACCGGCATCCTAATTGCGTAATCGTAACACACTATCAATCTCAATGTGAATCATTTTGAAGGATATAGCTAATCCATTGCTTCATATGTTCGAATAATTTGTCTGCTCAACGACGTAAATAACGCAATGAATTTTGTTGAACTGTCAAAATGAAACCAAACCCTAATCTCCTTCACAAATCCGAATAATATTTGAATTGGACCCAAACATAATCTTGGCAACTACCAATAAATGCAAAGGCCTCAGTACATATCTCCAGCAGTAATTAGCCCAAGTAAACAGGTGCCATCGTACGTCATAGATTGAAATGCAGTTAGTCTAGTATTTGCTAAGGCTGCTGGGCCTTGCACAACGCATTCTTGCAATGCAGCAAAACAGCCGCGCCTTCGCCTGCGACGCTATACCGACGTGTTTTACTTTACCGCCGTGTTTTAAATTACTGCCGTGTTGTACATTACTGCCGTGTTGATAGTAATATTGTTTATTGATTCATTCACTACTATGATGGATGACATCATTTCTTAAGTATTGAGAAATCTTCTTCTAACATAGATGTTTTTTTTTTTGCACCAAACACAATAATATAAATCACTAGCTGTTGCCCTCGACTTCTTCTGCGATCCAGGACGAAAATGACCCTTTGGCCTGTTCCAGGTCATGGTGTACCCATGTGCCAAATTTCATCCAAATCCGTTCTTAGCGTGAGACCGTACCTAACAAACAAACATCCAAAAAGTCAAATCTAGTTTCTTTAAAATATTAGCTTTGATACATACACTGTTAACTTACTTTTAAAGCGACTACTGCCTACTACTATCAGAACATTGTGCATGAAAAAAACAATGTCCCTAAATGTTTACGAAAACCTCTGAAAATAATAGAAATAAACGCTAATATTGACGAATTGTGTGTGTTTTATAGTAAACAAACGACTGTGCGTCAATTTGTTGAGTGATCAGCCTATTCTTTGAATGGTAACGCATTGTACGCGCGTCGCTGTATTCTTTTAGCATGAAGTCATTAATGTTGAAAATATGGCGATACAGGATGTTAGGATTCACGTTTCTTTTATCAGAGGGGCAACTCTCGTAATTTTAAGAACGTTCACAGTCTGAACTCAGTCTCAATCTGTCAAAAATCCCTCTAATTTCCCTACATTATGACAAGTTTTTGACATTTGTTTGTCGCCGAGATGAGACTGCGACTAGATTTTGAACGTTTTAAATTACGAGAATTGGCCTTCTGAATCAGTTCCCCGAAGGCTTTTTCCCTTTCAAGTTTTCTTTTACAGAAGTGTCGGTTGGATGGTCGTTTTAGCATAAATCCGGATCTTGGCTTAAGCTGACAAGTTTTTGACATTTGTTTGTCGCCGAGATGAGAGTGCGACTAGATTTTGAACGTTTTAAATGACGAGAATTAGCCTTCTGAATCAGTTCCTCGAAGGCTTTTTCCCTTTCAAGTTTTGTTTTACAGAAGTGTCGGTTGGATGGTCGTTTTAGCATAAATCCGGATCTTGGCTTATGCTGACAAGTTTTTGACATTTGTTTGTCGCCGAGATGAGAGTGCGACTAGATTTTGAACGTTTTAAATTACGTGAATTGGCCTTCTGAATCAGTTCCCCGGAGGCTTTTTCCCTTTCAAGTTTTCTTTTACAGAAGTGTCGGTTGAATGGTCGTTTTAGCTTAAATCCGGATCTTGGCTTATTATTGTAGCAGACTTTACAAAGTTACTGTGAGTCAGCGGTTCGTTCGAAGCTGTTTTACCTTGACATTGATTTAGAACACGTTCTAAAATACTAAGGCGCTATGACAATCTGTACTCAGAACACTTGAATAGCTAGCATTGCAATTACACTACTTTTTGTCTTGATGATAGTCTTAATTGGACATAATATTGACCCATGAGGAACACCAAAAAAAGACATGAATTTCTGTCATCTGGTTCACAGAATTTGGTTAAATGCCGTCGTCTTCTGGCGAACTATGCTGCTTAACGGTTCAGAAATTAATAAACAAAATAGAGAGCATCCCGTACGTCGCGAAACAGCACAATATTATTGTTTACAAGATTGTTTTCTTCGTCACCTGAATACGGACGCACCGCGAGCCGCGCGGACGTCAGTACTACAACAGAACCGATCAAATAACCACATTTTTGTGTAAAAGTACAAAATTTGCATTATTTTGGGCAAACGGTAGGATGTGAGTGAACCATGCCTAGTGGAGGGAACCTGGTGAGGGCCGAGAGGTTCCGAAAGGCTCCGCGCACGCCTCGCACCACGCATGCGCGCTATTACTACACAAGATCTTTGGTGTTAGATTCTCCGAATAGGAAAAGACCTAACACACCACGGATAAGGTAAGAAATAAATGTTGAGATCAGCAATTTAAAAATCCAGAAAAACGACAGGAGAATAAGAAATAGCCTGAAATTTTAAACGTTTCTCGTTTTGAGGAAATAAAAGAGATAGAAACAAAAAAATATATATATTTGATTAATCTTATTACTTTAATTAAGAAATTGAATCCACGTTGTCAGTGGTGTCTAAAATACCAGTGTTTAAAATTTGCAAAGGTGTATATTAACCGTGAAGAAAATCGTTAGTCAATGACATAACTGTAACAACAGTTTTCTATGTAGCTTTGTTTTAAAACCTGAACGAAACCTCCTCATAAGTTACATAAATGATAGTATTAAATCTAATTGAGCATTCTCTTGACTGGAGTCACGTATTTAATAGTTACAACACTGTAGAAGATGCCAACAAAACAGACAAAGGTCACTTTGTACTGTGGAATCATGACTATTTAGTGCTATCAGGTTATCTTTGTATTTGAAACTTCCAAAGTTTATATGAAATTGTTAACAAAAATATGCAAGAATTCTCACGCCATACCAGCGGTTGAAAATGAAATTTAATTTAGAGAATATTGAGTAGACTGCCTCGTTGATGTAGTGGTCGCAAGCGCTAATGCTGAGCATGAGGTCCTGGGTTGGATGCCCGGGTCGGGCAAAGTGTTATTGGGTTTTTACTGAATCTGGAATTTCTCAGTAGCAGCCCGTTTAGATTTGTGCCCGATTGATAGCAATATAGACTCGCCCACTATTACACATAACTCTCATAACTCTGCCTAACCCTTCAGGGAATACATGCGTGATGTTTTGTAAAATAACAGTATAATTTAAATGGTTTTAAGCCATGTAAATCCCGATAATGAAGTATAACAAAGTGCGGTCGAACACCAAAGTTAGTATAGTAACTAAATCATAGTTTAGTAGGCGACTCATTCTTTCTTTTCTTTCCCCATCCATCTTTAATTGTAATTACTTCATACGATATATGCACGTACGTAACCAAGTATGTCTAGTTTATTTTCACAAGCATCAACATCAACAGCTATTTGTAAACAACTATTGTTTTCACCGGACAACATCTACGCTTTTGTCTGCTGACCTAAGCGTCAAAATATACACCTTGATCAAATTTCTACGCACTGTTGGAAATTAGGTAGGTACTACCTAGGTATGCTTATGCTACCATGATCTTTCTCAAAATTTTAATATTTCCCATAGTTTTCCCAAATCAGCCTTGTCGAGCTAGTCCTCATGTGCAATTTTATAAGATCGTTATTATTTGTAACTTTCTGCTATCGTAGCATTTCGAGACGAAACTAGCACCCCTGAAAACTCAGCCATAGCTGTCTAAGCTATGGCTGAATTTTCAAGGGTGCTGTAAATTCGTAACTTTCGCGTAAAGTAATAATTATGACAACAATAAATAATTAATTAAACATCGATATAGTATTAGATATTTAAAATGAATCAAATTAGGTTTACATTAATACCAATGAGGTCGAGGTAAATAAAAAATATTAAGTATCTGTGCCTAAAAAAAAGTGAGGACATCATCTCCCATAGCTTCCGAATCTAGGCAAATATCAGATCAGAAATCTATAAGCAATTATCTCCTTTCAAACACAGCTGAACCCCGACCTCTAACTGGTACAATTATCACAGAGCACAGAGGAGCACACGCGGTTCAGTAAAAGGTGGCTAACCTCGACGACTCGAGTATTGGGACTAAGGACAAACGCCTTGTTCTCAGCTCACCATTGATCGTGGGCTCATTACTTTGATACCCACGTTGTCACATTCATGCATCTTCTCGGTACTTGCACACTGGTTAAGCAGCACTTCTAGGTAGTATAAAATCAAAAAACGATGCGACGCTATCTCACTAAAAAACACTCCGATGTATTAAACATCTCCCTGAAGCAATCCATGATTTTATATCTACGTAATCCATAAACAGACGTCTTTCTACCGAAGGTCTACAAAGAGACATTAATGATACTGTCGTCCATTTTAAAGAATCGTAAAATAATCAATTGACTCCACTTGTATCACAGACTGAGAAATCGGTAATCGTATCAACATAAAGGGTGTAAAAAGACAATTAACCAAGCTGAGAGTCACTTGTACTCCCCGTCATTGCAATTTTTTTTTTTTTTGTATTGGTTACGGAGATATTGAAGGCCAAAATTCCATCTTGTACTGACGTATTTTAACGAAACCAAGTTCTTAACACAACTTTAAATACCCCCAGGACCCCTGTACCCTTGTATGCACCCATAAGCACAAAGTTTTGCATATGTTACATTGCGCACTACCGCAAACAGGAAAATTTTCACACCAAAAATAAAAGTCATATCCCAGCAATTATTTTTGTGCAATGTTACTTAGTTTGATGTATAATTAGTTGTGTGTGTTTGATGGGTCTTTTTACACCCTGGAGACACGTAATTATAGATACTTCTTGATGATCTTTAAACGAGAGACTAATATAACAACAATTGATTGATGTATGTAAAGCTTCAAATTGCAAAATTAAACTGTCATTGTAGTCTAGATTGCATACCTGCCAGTTCTGGCTAGGATCAAAGGTGGGGATAGCCCACGGCATTTTGATTACGCCGAAGCGCTGCAATCAGCGATAGCGGTATACTTTATACTGCTCAATTTTCTTCGAAACTGAAATTGAATTTGATTCTTATTGCGGAAGTTAGTTTCGTCGGTGTTTTGGAATGAAAAGCTAATTTAATTTAAGACACCATGCATATTATTATTAGCGCTGAAGGATGGGTCAACGGGTCAACTGCTTCCTAGCAGGCTTGGAAGTTTCCGAAAGGCATCGTATACTTACCTATAATATAGGAAGTGATATATATATAGGTCCTATACATCGCTAATCATCATAACGGTGTTATTGGCAGCTGCACATTAGAGTAAGGTACTGCCCATAACATCAATTCGACGAAAAGAAAAGAAAATACGATCAAATTCGAAATTGACCGCATTTTCTTTTCCCAAACGTTTTTATGCTATAATTTATTTACCTGACTTAAAAGGAATATGGTTCGCTGCAGTTGCCAACCAGCGCCAGGGTTATTATTGTAGCGTACAGTGGACCGTGACCGAGTGCCTCCACGTTATTCGTAACATTCTAATTTGGCACGCCAAAGGTTTTTATTGGAGCCCCACTTCCGCATCCATTTGAATAACTTGAGCAATATCACCAAAATGTCACGTCATGTTACATTTGTCACCGACATATCATGTGCCAATACGTAGGTACCCAATAAGTTTCGGCATCTACGTTCTTGAACTTTGATGCCCTTAAAACTTCCGATTGTTCATTTTATTATAAGTGAATGGCCATTTACTACAAAGATGACAATACAATTTGGTATATGAATACAGCCTATGACCTTTCTCACGATTATCAGTTATGCAAACATCATATTCATAGATCACGAAAACATCACACAAATTACAAGTAATTTAAACATGTTAGCTGTTGTTCAAATACAATACAAAGAAAACGTTTACTGCACAATATCTACAATTTGTGCATGCTAAAATAATAGTCAATACTTAGCGTAATTCCGAAGACACTGACGTAACACACATTATGTCCGCATTAATGACCCACATTTATGCAAATCACCACTTAATGTGTAAATTAGTTAATGGCCCAGTGCCGAGGTAGGTTCTCTTGACTAACCATGTTCATTTGTTTGCAGATGTCAGTCCGCTCCGAAAGTAATGGATAGCCACAGCAGATCGGCGTCGCCGCGCGAGCCCATGCGGCCGCAGCACCGACCTCCTTCGCCCCCAGCCTCCCCTGGCGCCTTCGACAACCGGGCCTACCAACACGACGAATCAGACCCCAACCACAACGACTCCTTCTCCTCAAATGGAACACAGCAGCAGAATGGGCACACTAAAGAGCCGAATGGAGAGACAAAAACCCTGGAAGCAGTGAACTTAGAACTGATCAACCTTACCCCGAAGAATGGCAGTGCCAAGAAGAAAGACGTGGAGGTGGACATGAATACCTCGAACCCGTACGACGAGTACTTCGTGCCGGTCAACGAGCATAGGAAATATATGAGGTTAGTGGATGTTCTATTGTTTTTCCAACGAATGTCACACAGACAGCGTTTATAAATCCCATTGGTTAAGGTTTGATTTAAACCACATTTTGTGGTAAAAGATACAACAATTTTCAGATGTTACAGACAAGACAATAATTCAGACAGTTGACAGAAGTCAACTATCAATTCAACACCAACATTGAATAAAATAGATGAATTTGTGCCATTTATTTCATTAATGTTTAACAAAAGACAATCATTCAAGGCTCTTGATTAGTTCAGCAAAATAGAATTTAGATTTTGATTAGACACGATACGATCATTGATTATAAAATTCGGGTCCAAATCTCTGAGATCCCACTCCTCTAAAAACCGTTACTCCAACGGTCGCACCATGCAGTTTTTTATTGACTATACGTAAGCTTATTCGGTATCGGACGAACCTCCGCTTGATATTTTTTATGGTTCATCTTATATCAATGAATGTGCGCATTTTCATTTGATAGGAAGTATCTACATATCAGTGGCCAATTCATGAGAACCTACAACAGTTTTATTGTGACCTATTTGAGGTCGTAAAACATCTTTAATTGCAGACTGTAAAATATGTCTGTAGACTAGCATAACTATTAACAAATGTCATAAATACTAACACTGTTATTAAGGTCAGATAAAGATGGCTTTTAGCAAAAACGTGGGAGTCCCAGTCAAGTACAAGATCCAATGAAACAATAAATTGTTCCACTGCTCTATGGCCGACGTATTCAAAAGAAAAATAACAAGAGCTAACAATTAAGCGTAACATAATAATACTGGGCATACTGGCCACTAAAAGACAACTATCATGAACAAAAAGAAATAAACAACTGCTATATAATCCCGTGGTTGAAGTGCAGCGGTACTCAACCTTTCTTGCCTCGGGCATGTTACATTACGTGTATCAGTAGCGATATCGATTGCACGTATGGGAGAGCACAGCTGGAAATTAGCCTACCAGAAGGAAGGTAATGATAACATACTTGATAAGCTTTAGTCAGACTGTGGCAATCAAGTTCAAAGCATTTCGTATTTCTATAACAACAACTCAACAACATTTCACATTTCTACAACTTTGAACAGGACTGACATAAGCTTTTCGGTAGCTTATGACATTTTTGACTTTCCATTATCGTTATAGCTGATAGAAAGTCACTTTGTCTGTGCCCTCGGCTGATTCTGCGAAACTGCAGGAAACTTGCACGAAAGTGTGGCACTTTCATACAAGTTTTCTCCTTTTAAATCTCCGAAATCTTGGGAACTTCACATGATTCCAGCCACAGTTGAGAATCGCTGGTGTATTGATTCACTGACGGCGAAAGAAGTGATGGTTATCAGTGAGTACCGTTGAGCATGGATCAGAACAAATTGTACAAACTCGGCTGTGCCGCAGCAAGCGAATTATTGACCTCAACGGATTGAACACCAAACTAACTTTTACATAATTTCTTACCAATGAAGATAGTTTAGAATTTAGATGAAGACAGTGAACTTAAACCGAAAAATATGACGTATAGGGTGTACAAAATTAAGTTTAGTAATTCTTCAGTAATCACTCAAAAAACAAGCTTTCAAGCTTTCCCTTTATATTATAACAATTTAGTCAGTTTATTTACAATATTTAAATTAATCAAAATTAAAATGTCTTCGTCAAAATTGTAGCAGAAATAAGTATTCCCTTGGCTTAAAATTGAGATACCTAGTTTCAAACGGGCTGAACAATCATTGTCATAAATGTTATAGACATAAACCTACTCAATTAAATGATGATTGCAAAAGTTTTGCGGTACGTTTAATGTCACGGCTAATGGTTCTGTGCCTTCAGCAATTGTACAATAAATATACAATAATTGAGGCTGTCTAGACGTACCTTGGAATTAGACCATTGAGTAGTCTAACAAATGTGGAAGCTGCACATCATTTTATGGACCATCCATTTTCTTGTCGAGGTTTCTGCGTTTTTTACTGTGATTTGTATTATTATTATTATTTGTGTATTTGTGACCACCCCTCACTCCCGCTCACCGTTATATTTGTTACTGCGCAGCGACTCGCCTCATGTTTCGAGCCGCCATAAAGGTTGAATCGGGCTGTACCTATATAGGATTTGCTAAAATTATCTACTCCAAAGTTCGTAAAGATTCGAAATTAGCCAAGGAAAAAGGAAGGGTTGCGAAAGACTGCCACAAGACAATTTATTAAAATAAAGTTTACCTCATAATTAAAATGAATGTGAAACAATATACAGGCTACATGTAATTTACGTCACCCAAGTCACTAAATATATTTTTATCTTTCAAGAGTTGCATAAAATCTTGGTCCGAAATGGTTCTTAATAAATTATTTTTGTGATTACGGCAATCTGTGCAACTAAATGTATGCACAAGTTCTGTCAAAACTTTAAAGTATATCGTGTGAACAAAGCTCAACACAACCAATTTAATTTCTACTTCGCCAACATTTGTCTCATATCACATGACACATAGTTGAGAACAAATTGTATTAGAATTAACAATCTCATCGACCACTTCCTCACCAATGGTAATGACACTGCATGCTAATGGTAACATATGCCTTGTCCATCCATTAGTAGCAACAAGCTCTCTGACATTGTAGAAAATAACGGGTAGGCCTCCAAAATAAAGTAGGTGAGCTGTGCCAAGAACATCTAATGTACTGGCACTCAAACAAGTAGGTTTAGATATGGCTAGACCAAACACAGTGGTATCAGGGGCAGTGCAGGAACATATAAAATGATCAGTGGAGTAATTGCGTAACACACTAACAGTAGCAACGACTTTAATTTTGACAGTTCAGCAACATTCATTGCATTATTTACGTTGTTGAGCAGACAAATTTTTCGAACATATGAAGCATTGGATTAGCAATATCCCTCAAAATGATTCAGATTAATAGTGTGTTACGCAATTATGGTGCAGAATTGGTTCAGAATCCCATGATGGTTCTGATGCTATTTAAGCATAGAGCACCACCGATTCTTTTTAAAACTAAACTACTTTAAATATAACACCTCTCACTAAAGACTATCTAATTACAAAAGGATGCTGCAATTAGGTATGCATAAATTCGCCATCAGTTTTTTAAAGCATGTTGACAAAGGACTTAGAACTCAAGATTCACAGAGCGTGTCGATTGGTCACAGACCTGCTTTCCGCCTCAATACCACCACAGAAGCAAGAAAATTCCTGAATAGATCGGACATAGTCCAGGGGTTCACGACCGAACTGTGAAATTGAAATTAGCATTTGCTTGTTTTAAAAACCACTAGGATTTTCGAGTCTGACGACATCATTAGAAAAGTTTTTTTTTTTGTTTAATTTACTTGTGTTCTTGTGTGTTACTTATGTACGTCATGTTATGTCAATTTACAATGACATCGACCTATTTTCTTCAGTAATTTATTATTTTATTGTTATTTCTTTTTTATGCGTCACGGCTTGATTTGAATCAAAATCTCATTAGTTCTAAAACTTCTAAGCGATTCAACGTTTATTTAAGTGCAGTTCAGAATTAGTGCTTGGTTTTAATTTCAGATTCAACCAGTCGACTTAAAAATTAAATTACAGAATGTCTGTAAATGGAGGTCGAAACGCTTCCATTTTTACCGTTCCAAGGCCTGCTATAAACAAATATGGTAATAGAAATATTTGAAAAAAAACAACAAATGAAGTAATTCATCATTACAACATCCGATGAACCGTTCAATTACGCGTGCGTGCCGATGAGCTGCGCTTGCGCAACCCAGCAAAAAGGTTCACACTCCGCGACCTCTGTGGAATGTAAACACAAGCTTAATATGACAAACACAATTAAATATTCGGAATGCAATTTGGAATAGTTTGATGGCAATTTAAATAATTTTAGGTATTATCCGAATCCAAGTAGTTAGGTATCTTGTATTATTAAAACGCAAAATGACCTTACTCATAATGTTCTTCTTTTCGAGTCGGTGGCAAATGTAAAAATATTTTTTTTTTTTTGTATTTGATGACTTGGCCCGACCACACCATCTCCTCTATGTTGGAGTGTCCAAAGTGTCCATACACCTGCACTTCTGAGGACCTAAAAAACGCCACCGATGCCGCGATTGCCGAAGCTACCCAATAGGCCTTCAACTCGTTTTACTCATAATATGATTTTTATTTACAAATATGTGCCTAGAGTGGTCTCATTTCACTTGTAGATTACGTTGTGGACAAAAACTTGTACGAGTATGTCCTTGTGTCAACAAAGTCTGCGCTCACAGTAAATCTAGATAAGCTTGCAAAGCACATGGACCCGCATGAATCTAGCTTCTCCTGTGTTATCTTAAAATGCATAGGAATAAAGTCAGGTAAAATTCAAATCTTTAAAAAAAATCTTAAAGAGTTTGAGAGCTGTATCCATTATATTATTATGATGTTGAGCTTTTATATGCAAAACACACATAAAAGCGCCTACGTTCGTTACTAAAGGTGATGTCTACCAAATATCGATTTTAACTTTGATATTTATCGATATCATTAACAAGCGACAGCAATGATCAATTATTACTTACAGTCCTGCATAACCCGACCCCTCTTCCCCTCTTCGTCTGTGTAAGTCGTTCCTACATACATAGGTAGGTAGGTTTGTAAGCCGTTTGACGAAGAATTTACTTATCCACAACATCACGAAGTAGTTAAACTGGATAGTGCTAAATACCAGATTAATTAATATCACCAAATGACCAGCAGCGTGGGTAGTCAGTCTGTCACAAAGTGCGGTTCGATGCGGTCAGCGTTATGCAAGCGCGCGCAATGAACCGAAACGTCACTCAATAAAACACAGTATTCATTTACTCTGACAGATTCGCGTTTTCTATTGTCTGACACCGATATTCAACTGGAGCGGTTTTTCGTAATCATATTGTGGAATTAGGTATAAAAGACTTATTAAAATGTTGCCATCTTTAATTATTATTGCTTCATTATTACCAGTCGGTCTATTCTGTGAAAATCTCTCCGTGAAAGCTACGGTGAAGTGAGCTTGAAATAAACTACCGCATTCCACCTGATCTAGGGATTGACACAAAGACAGGTCACTTCAAGCTCACTTCATCTAAGTTTTTACGGTGTCATTTTCACAGAATAGATCGGCAGGATCGATGGTTTTTGACACGCACGATTGTTAAAAGACTATTTAAACTATATTTTAGTATCCTTGCTTTCGAAGATCTTATCTTAATGATATTCGATTTTGTCATGATTATTGCAACAGCATAATTATACCAAATATGTTCACGTCACAGTTGGCAGAATTTGATGATACATTGACTAATCTTAAGACCATAGAATATAGGTGCCATATTCTGACAAACAAATAAATGATTAAGATGATCCTTATTTACGTATGAATCATATCTTCACAAACATTAAGCTACAAAACACAACAAAATGTCAAAATTCCTACCTTTAAACAATACTTAGCACACTAATTAGGTGCCTTATCACAAGTTGAGTGGCTTATAAAGGAACAAAGGGTTTGCGTGTTACTTCCACTAACATTAGTTTGTTATAACTCAAGATATTTGCACTTCAATTATCACTTCCCATTCCGAAGGAAATTCTCTAGGAAACTCCGTAACGACCAATATCCTTTTCCTGAAATCGACACGTAAAGAAATCTGGTAGGTTTCGAGAAACCAACAATTAATGTGTCCAGACGTTATTACTTACCGTATGAATAATTTATTGTTAGTCGTCCTGTTTCTACTGTCAACAAAACAATATTTCCTGCGGTAATTGAACCCCCATTTTCCATTTGTGCGAAAATAACATATCTGACGGGCAATTCTCGTAATTTTAAGAACGTTCACAGTCTGATCGCAGTCGCAATCTGTCAAAAATATCTCTAATTTCCTTACATTTTTGACAGGTTTTTGACATTTGTTTGTCGCCGAGATGAGACTGCGACTAGATTTTGAACATTTTAAATTACGAGAATTAGCCTTCTGATCTACTACTCGTACCTAATTAAGGTTACAGAATTATAAATGCAAATAATATCCAAGTCTGTTTTAATGACGCTTAAATTATTAACATTATTAGTTTTGATAAATTCGATTTCAAGGACATAGTTTTGCCAAACAGTTTTATCCTTAATTCGTCACGTGTAGATCAAAATCCGACAATTTCTTTACATCGATAGCGGAGTTGTTTCATATAAAATGATCAAGGTCGTCCACTACAAAATTAACATTCTAAAAAGTAGTTACGAACACGTTTACTTGAACGGATTTTTTCCTTAGTAATTGGAACGTTGATATCCTTAAATTTCTTGTAAAAACTCAACAGAAATAGATTTGATAATTGTACCTTATCAAGTCGAACGCAACCTTTAACGGAAATACGGGTTTAGCTTGAAATTGGTTTCGGTTATCATTGTAATGCCAATGAGTAATTTCCTCGATTACTTTAATTGATCGCATAACTATGTAAAGAGGTCTTAATTTATAAACTTCCGGTCTTAGAAGTTGGTAGCTTTGATCTTCTTCGCCTCAGCTCTTAGTTGCGTTACATTCTAGTGCATTTCCAGGGAATATCAGTTGCTAAGGCATATTAACTCTTTTTTTTAAAAGAGATTTATGATATTGTCAAGTAAATAATTTAATGTCTTTGTTCTATCATTTAGTTTATGTTACATAGCTTAAGCTAAACATGACTAAAATCAATAAGAACTTAGATATTATTTTAAAAACATAGGTGAAGACAGCTAGCTATCTTAAAACTTACAAAACGAGTATTCGAACGCAGCAATAGGACTCTAGGTTTTAATATTATTTGCAATTATGCAAAGCGGTGACAGTTTGCTCTTTTGAAGCGATCAGACAAGTATTCAGATTGTTATAGAAACTTATTTTAATAAGAAAACAGAGAATGGTTTTTTTCCATGTTAGATTAGAACAGTTTCTTAATAAGGCTTTGTTATGGTTGGTTGATAGAACACGTAGACAAAGTTATAATCTAAAATATTTAAATGCGTAATTTTGTGACGCATACCTGTTGGCATTTATATGAATTTAAAGAAACAGATTATAGATGGCTGCGTCATTGGCGTTATTCTTAGAATAAGTAGTTGTCTTATTATTAAATGGATAAAAATAACCAGCCTATAATCTTTCCACTACTGGGACACAAGCCTCCTCTTTGTGAGAGGGAGCGGGCCGTAATCCACAACGCGAGTCCAGTGCGGGTTGGTAGATGTCACATGTCTCGAATTTGTTGGTTCTAGGACATGCCGTTTCCTCACGATGTTTTCCTTCACCGTTTTGAGAGCAGTGGTAATGAAATAATTTACACAAAGTAAAGCGCCTGTCAGCGTTCGAAACTCAGACCTACAACTCGCAGTCGTTACCACTGGGCCACCACTTCTCTCCATGGATAACAAAGACAAAATGTACCTAAACCAATTTCAGACAAAATAGGCATCCTACTAAGAAGCGTCCAGATCTTCTTACAAACGATTACCTAGATCATTTAGCAATAACTTACTACACATCCCAATACACATCTTATAAACCATTTTATTTCTAAACAATGTGTTTTACACTCGAAGTTTACTTTCACCGTCGAGATAATAGCTAAATATTAAACAGAACATGTTGATCCCACGACAGCTGAGTATTGTTGAAAGGCCGGAAGCCAGGAAGTGCACATCACGACTTGTTTCATTATGCAACATGTTCTCTGTCGCTCGCCGGTCACTCACGGTCGAGCCATAAGGATGTTCAGTTATTTTGTTCTAAAACTTTCTTTGTTACTTAAAAATCGTGGACGTATGGCTCTGCACCTTTACCTGCTCGGGACTGTCAGAGAGTTGGAGTTGTTTTTAAGATTCTAATTTTGAATTATGGCAGTTGACATACGTTTAAAAAAACAGAAGGGCTGCCGATCGATTCTGTAAAAATCTCACCGTGAAAAGTTAGGTGAAGTGAGCTTAGAGTGAGCTGTCAATAGTGTCAATCCCTAGCATTAGTTGGAATGACAGCTCACTCCACGCTCACTTCACCTAAGTTTTCACGGTGAGATGGTTACAGAATTGCACTGCAGTTCCCGTTACCTATAAGAACGTTTGCATTCTAATCTCAGTCTCAGTATATGTCAAAAATATCTCTAATTTGGACAAGCTTTTGACGTTGACTGTCGCTGAGATGAGATTGCGACTAGATTTCGCGACGGAATTGGCCTTCAGAGTATCAGTAAGATAATCGAAATGTTTAAATGACAACTCGATTATAACTTATGAAATCGACTAACGACCCAGCTCTAGGCACATTTTACTCAAAATCGACTACGCCGCGAGCATCCTCATTAATCTCAGTAAGATAATGTCCCACAGTGTCCAGTGTTCAGCAATTTCATCGTTAATTAGAAAGTTTACTCATAGATTGCATTAATAACACGCTGCTTTCCAATTATTGTCGTTTACACTTTCCTCGGTGGTGTATGACAGCAGATAGTTGATTATTATCATAAACAGTTAATAATAGACCTATGCGCGTTAGTTATCGAGTATTCAGGCTATAGATGTTGTTAAACCAAATAAGAAAACAATATTAAATCGAATGCAAATCAATATCTATACAGTAGCTTACTGGTTCCATGCCCAGTATTATATTTTAAAGCCTTTCGCGTCGATCAGTTTCCTTGACTTTCAAATTACGTGCCTGAACAGAGCGGTTTCAGGTTGCACAACCGTTGTTTTTGTAACAAATTAAAATCCGGCAGAAAGTTTTTAAAATAACCAAACAACCTGGACTAGTTGTAAACGAAAAAAATAACACGTTTGCTGTAACTACTTATCTTTGTTTCTAGAAAGCCGTTGCATATTCAAACTTGTTTCACAAAAGAGTGTGTCGTCGGCTGAAAGAAATTCATAACAATACGAAATGGAGCTCGCTCCGGACTTGGGCCATGACGAAAACATTGGCATTGCATTTCAAAGCCTTCGCCTCACTATTGAGTAGTGTAGCTAACTTAGTAATTAAATTTAGATCCGCTAGGAGTCGATTGTTTAGTCGATTAGTTCGTGACTCACGATGTACACAAAAAGTGTAACGATCAGACTTAAAATGGATTTAAATGACGTCCAGTCTTTGTTAAAAAAATTAATGTCACAACATGATCTGTTAAAACGATTTCCAGCGATTTGTTCGGCGTAAAAAGCTTCTTAATTGTATCCCAAAAATCGTTAACGAAATAATTTCGTATTTCTAAGAGTAAAATCTAAAAACTCACAACTCTCCACTTTATTATCCGCCAGCCATTTCACTTTTATCAACTTTTTTCAATTGTCAGACTACCTACGGTTTGGGTGGTTTCATTAAATAACACTAAAGAAACCAGCGCAAGCTCTTGCACGCCTGTTAACTTAAGAACCAATTCTTACTCACAAATGAACTGTTAAAACATGTGATATGTGTTAAATATTTGATTAATTTCACCTCAGATGCTCATTATAGTGTCTAAAACTGATGCAGACCGCGTTCATGGGTATGGGAGCAGAGAGGCCGAAACTGCCTCGCGTCGCCTTAGGGAATATAAAGTGGACCTCACATGGCGGCCCGTGGCTTATTTTCAAGTATAATGTACACGAAATTTGATACGAACCAGTTTGACCACTTAAGTTGACATAATCTACTTGTATCTGTAGACTATTTTAGAGCTTAACCGGCCTTGAATATTCTTTGGAAGAGTTGAGTTCTTGGCACATTACAACCAGCCAAAGAAAAAATCTGAAGAAATATGGGAATTTTAGTGACTGATCTAAGTAAAATCTAGTATAGGTGGTACAAACGCAAACTAAGAGAGTTCGGTAGTAGAAGAAAATCTGAAGGGCGTGATTCCGCCAGAATGCGACACAGTGTACGGCACAAATGTTTCTTTCGGTGGACTCACTCAAGTATATATTTAAATGTGAATGCACTGTACGCTTACAAAAGTTCCTTACAGCTTTGCCGGTGGAAACAGAGGCTACTGTATCTGCAGCTCAGTACGTGCACTGTTTGAGTTCTGCACAAAATATTTATGAACAAAATGTTTCTGACCAAAATGATGTGCTGAACACAATTTTGGTGGTATCGCGCCTTTACACTTTCATGCATCAATCCATCAACTCAGCCTATCGCAGTCCAGCGCCACAACACTCAAAAACATTCATGCATGCTACCTTCCTTCTGTTCAAATCTTTGGGATGCCGGTGAGAACAAAGCTTACAAATAGAATATTTAGTCTATTGTAATAAAAAAACAAAAGGGGATCGCTTCGCTGGCCGCACTGGCCCAAATGACGACAAATGCTCGCGTCGAAGATTGGAGTCACTTTACCGATAGGCCAGCCTTAACATAATCAACTTTTAATGTTCCCACTGCTGGGATACAGGCCTCCTCTCTTCGAGAGGGAGTGGGCTATAATCCACCACGCGGGCCCAGTGCGGGTTGGTAGATGTCACATGTCTTCGATTAGGCCTACTATGCCTTTGCTTATTTTGCTTGAAATGTTAAAAAAAATCTAGGGTCACGTAACAAAATAAGACTCAATTACACAGTTAGCCCTCCTTCTCCAAAATACAAACAGTAAGACAAGGGACTTTATTTCTATAACACATAACTTAAGAACACTAAGCCAGTTCTAACAAAAAGTAACGGTAAACCTAGTCATATGTAGATCGCCTCATTTACAATATCGCACGCCCTTTTGCCGTGTAAAACGGTACTCAAATGAGATGCAGTGGTACACAACCAAATATTGTAATACAAATCTATAGTCTTCAAGCAACCTGCATGAAGCTTACAGGACAAACACTGAAACACAGAGACACAGTTATTCAGTCGAGTGTTGAGAAACAAAAATGAATAGAAGATTTATCGATACAGCTTAACAAAGCTGAATTTAAATGTTAAAGTTTTTTAATCACCCAATTATCAATCGGCAATAGCCAATGCAGTCTGCTAATCACGATAATCCAGAATTAAACACTATAAACAAACAATACGACGCACAGTTTTCTCCAAAGTTGCGCAATTCCAAACGACACACTGATATTTGAGCCCATTCATGATCTGAATAGACAGAGGCTTGCTCAATGGCTCGTGCTCTGATTGATCGTTGATCATGATCACACACGCGCCGAATGTGGGTCACTGCTGTTCACGGCTTTTCGGCTGAGACAAAACGGGTTTCGCACTAGCTAATTGCTGTTTAAAATCGCATTTGAATATATGGAGTAATATTTGAAGTTACGCAACCTTTGACAAGTCTGCGGGGATTTAAAGTTGGCCTCATTAGACTTTTTAAGGTGCTTAATGCTTATTCGCCAATTACGGGCGGATTAGTTGCTCTTTCCGAAATGGGAAAATTAAACGATCATTATCAACTTTTACGTTCTAGGTCACTGTTGCACTACTGCGTGGATTTAGTCTTATTTCGCAATTACTTTAAATAAGTCCTTAACAAGCATCATTGCTGAAATGCCTATGTCCAATTAATTAAAATCTTACAGGAACTCACACCAACAAAACACATCGTTAAGCACAGGATGTCTATAACTTAGCTAGAAAGTGACAAATCCTGGCAAGGAGTCTCACTTCCACTTCAAACACTAGGGCCGAAGGGACATAAGGTGCAGGACTCGTTGTTCCGGCAGGCGCGCGCGCCGGTCGCGGGTCGCGGGTCGCGGGCGCGGGGAACAAAGCGCAGGGCGACGACCCGCCGACCGCGCTCACCTCGCGACCACCGGCGGATTTTATAATAACCGACATGTCTCACTGTTCTATAACATGTCTATGGTCCACGCCGGGTCTGGTCGCGGTCGGTGTGAGGGAGAAGTGCATAGTGCATGTGCAAAGTTACACGACATGAACTTATTTTTTTATTGGAGAACAAAGGTGAAGTTTGTTTTTGTAAAATCGTGTAAACTTTTGCCTCTTCTAGGTAGATTTTAAATCCACCTAAAATCCTCCAAATAATGAAGATGATAAAAAGTAATAATACTATAATCATAAATAATGGAGGGTAGATGTTAATCTTTTCAGTTTTGCAAACGAAGCGTAAGATCCGGCTGGGTTACCAAATTATAAAAATAAAAGCTACAGTGCATTAAGTATGTAGTTAAATAGTTTGAAAAGATAATAATGTTCAATATTACAGCTAAAATATAATATAGAAAGATCATCATAGTCGGATTATGCAATAACAAATCGAAGACAGATACCTACTTCAAATAAAAAACAACAAATGAGAAATCTTTCCAAGATGATCTCAGAAAAAAAAACAACAGACATCTGCTTATATCACAGTGATCATTGAAGAAAACTAGTTGTGCTAAGATTAGCACAACACTACACTAACACTATTTATGCACGATTGCCATTTTTAACCTTAGTAAACAGAGGACGTATAGATAACTTGTCCACACAAGCTTATGCTAATCTGTGCTTATGCATACTTATACACCCAATCATAGCCGGTATTTTTATCCCATCTTTCTGGATAAAAGAAATCAACTACTTACTGCCCTGTGGTCCTGCCCAAATCAAGAACTGTCAAGATGACATAACGCTAACTAATCACAAATTAGCATGGAATTAGTATGTACTTATTTCAGAAAATATCGCGATTGAGCGTGGTTAATATCATCGTGACAGTTTACGTAATGGTTCATGTAAATTGGCGAGAATGCAGAAATTACGTTTTTTTGCTTGATTGGTTTTGAACACGTTCTTTTGGTAAGCAGCTTAATGAAAAGTGCATACGCATATAAACTGTTGTGAATATAAATTATGTTACGTGATTATAAAATATCTCCTCGAAACGAATGGGCAAAGACGTTTACTTTATCTGTCTAGTTCGAAGTATCGTAGCTATTCGATTTCTTATAAGGCAACATTTCGTGGCAGGAATGCGACACACCCTGACTCTTGGCTTCCGACCTTCAAATAACTCAAGCCATGTATTTGCATAGGTGCATCCGAAATCAGTCTTAAAAGCCATCATGTAGCTTTAAGTATTATGCCATTGAATTTTGTACTCTATCCCACCTGATTATAAGTTATTATTTTGGGTAATAATTAAAATGTTTTATATTTAGGTACAGTCGCCTGCAGATAAAACGGGACCCCTCAACGCTCACTGCTTATAGTTTATTTGTAAGGCGGGGGGGTCGTTTTCTCTGCAGGCGTCCGTACATAAATAAAATAATGCTTCGTACTGAAATCATTGGTAGAATTAAATCCAAACCCTGCTGATAAAAATCTCAGACTTATATCACTCTTTATATTCCATAGATTGCAGGCACCTTCTTAACTGCCAAGTCTTTATTAAACTAACTTTTTACAATCAATTTATTTGACTTGAGTGCTATCACTAGAAAGTTCACCCGAATGATAATTAAACCGTTTAACAAAATGTAACGTAACCCAATCGTTAATAAAATGACGATAACTTACTACAAGTGGAGTAAGAACAACCCGTTAAAACTCATAGGAACGAAATACTTATTAATTGTGTTTCGCAATTTATGCTACCTACGATTACCTACCACAAACTGGCAACATTCACTTTTATCAATAAATAATTTCATGTGGGTAGACCGTAAAATATGTCAACTATCGAGAAAAAGTTAAGAAAAAATATTGTAGGTGTCCATTTACCTGTCGGGCTAAAGAGAATCATTTCTCCTCCGGTGTTAGTGGTAATGGAAATCATGGAAAATTCCACAGATTCCACAGTAAGGCTTTTGACCTCTAACGAGGAAAACTCAGACGTTGAAAAGTGCGTATAATTATTTCTAGCTAATTTTTATGCAAATCAACCATGTTTTGTGACCTCCTGGGATACGGTGGGTGATTTTGCCCACCGTGTAATTATACAATCTGTTTCGTAATTGGATAATTATTGATAGATTTTTTGTCTATTTAGAAGCGATGGCAATTGTCTGTTTGGTTAAATAGTCGGTGAAGCAAGTCTTGCTTAAAATGTTGATGAAAACGGCCATGATGGTTTGTGGTAGTAAAGTGTAGACACGTTTTATTTTCTTGTTACGATTGTAATTTTGTCTGAGATGTTTTAGTTTTTTAATAACTTCATGCCTACGATTATTTTAATAGTGGAAGAAAATACTGAGACCTTTGTTTCTAAACATTTTTAGCCTTTCTATTTCAAGTCTTACCTACCCACATTCACAAAATGTTTCTTCATGTAAATTAATATTCATCGTCATTTTCTTTTTCTTATTTAACCCAATATATTTTCGTTATTTACAGAGGTGAAAAGCTGTATGTGACGGCAGACAAACGCGGCGAGAAAGGAGGCTGCAAGCGACCTCTCTGCTGGACCCTCCTCGGACTAGTCGTCGCAGCCATAGTCGCCATCATCGTGCTAGCAGCCAGTAAGTACATAAACCTATCGCATTTTACAACTAGACGGGGGTTGCTCTCGAAAATAGACGTACTATCGCCAAAATCTATATCTGACCACCATACGGACTATTCCCGCTTGCACCGCATATTAGTCGACCTAAAAAGGATCCTCTTTTGTTTTACTTACGGACACAACTGTGGTCATGTGCACGGGATTTTCTTTTCAAAATGATCAGATATGGTTGATGGTTTTGGCGATAGTATCTACTTACTAAAATAGTGAATCAAGTTAATGCATGATCGCACGGCAAGCTCGGGTTCTCCCGGGGAGGCAGGCTAAAGCGGTTGTTTTCATAAGAGTAGGTATTTAGCGATTGCGGTAACCCCTCGTTCATAGTTTAATCTTTGAGAAAGCTTACATAAATGTAGTAATTGAATAGGCTTCTCCTTTACCTCTCGTAAATCTCATAAAAGTCGTCTTTTGATAGTCAAGTTAGTGCGCAGAAGCATCCTTCTGACGGCTAAGGTG
The DNA here is from genome assembly GCA_911387795.2 of Apamea monoglypha. Lineage (NCBI taxonomy): Eukaryota > Metazoa > Arthropoda > Insecta > Lepidoptera > Noctuidae > Apamea > Apamea monoglypha. The sequence continues at coordinate 15,136,242 of OU426916.1, forward strand.
CTAATACCTACCTACATCCATTTTCAACAATCCATACATACCTATGCCTAGCGTGGTGGATGATAAGGAGAACAAATGCTACCTGGCTTGTTGACTTTGACACCACTAGCTTGCAAACTGCTAATACAATTACGGCTGTTCAGTGACTTACCCTGACCCTTCAATAATTTCCAGCGGGCGTCCTATTCACGAACTCGCCAACTCCTCTGGAGCAATTCAACACAACTGTCAGCTCGGCGCGGGCGCTGGGCGGCGTCGGTCAAGTTCGCCACGACCATGACCACAATCATGACCACGATCATGACCACGACCATGACCACAACACCAGTGGGGACCACGACCACAGTGCGGACCACGAGCACAGCATGGAGACGACGGAGCATCAACACGGACCTGAACCGCAGAGTGATGAGGGTCACGAACCCTCACTCATGTCGGACGAAACCGGCGATTCTACTATGTATGGTGAGTAAAAAAATTTTCTTAACCGATCATTTTCGTACGTACATAGTTAAGAAGAAAATCTCAAGTTGGTATGTACGCATCTAGTCAATAATATGTCATGACTTACATGGTTCAGTATAGCCATGAGGTACCACGGCTGACTTATTTATTTGTAACATTGTGCGGATAGACGGATTTTGTACCTAAATTAAGCTATTCGTAAACACTAGACGCGAAACTCCCCATTGCTTAATTTCACTTTTAAGAAAATCAGTGCAAAATAAATATAAAAAAAAAACAAAACTAATTGCTCTAACTTTAACTGGTAACTAAGATGTCTTTCTTCTAACTCCACAGTGCCCAGAACTGTGGAAGGCGAGCTGAAAATTGATAACGAAGAATTTACCAGCGCGCTTGAAGATCCTGAGAGCAACGAATACAGAGAGTTTGTCATGAACTTCTCCGAAGGAATCAAACGAGCGCTGTTCGATAGGAACAGCCTGGACAACGGGGACAACGAAATTACAGTCGAAGTTATTCAGCTCAAGTAAGATATACTGTTACGCAGAGTACATATACCTATCAAAATTAGATGACAAGAAAATCTTAACTACTTTTTTAGGGTTCCAGCCTTAAAATGAATAACGGAACTTTTATAAGACCATCTGTCACAGAGGCTTTTTTTTTCTTTAGTAGACACTGCAGCAATTTTTTATTTGCAATACCTACATTTATTTGGTATTTACGATTTCCTACGAGTTCCAATGTACATAAATAATATTTCCATTTTTTTATTTACAGACAAGGTTCGGTCGTCGTCACCTACAGAGTCCACTGGAAGCCAAAGCTGCACAATGCACAAACAGAAGACTTGTTGAACGCTAACAAACTTGAGGCCAGACTTGATAGCTACCTTAACAAGAATAACAGAATGATCAACGTTTACCACATTGCCGAAGAAAAGCTGGCCACTAGACCAGTCCTAGATATCTGTCAGGGCAACCTTAATGGTTGTGAACATGGCTGCGAGTTCGATGAAATGACACTTGACTTCACTTGCACGTGCCAATATGGAGAAATATTAGACATGGTTAACCCCAAACGGTGTATACCATTATTAGGCTCAGGAAATGAAAGGACCACTGAAGATACAAAAGGAAGCGACTTTACGGTTTATTCAACAAACGCCAACCCGGTCACTACAAAAATGATGCCCGAAGAAGAAAACTCCACCACTGAATCGGTTAATCAACCCCGTCATACTTTTGACTGGACTGAAACTCATCACAGAATGCCAGAGACGACCACCGAAACTGAAACTGACGTCAATTTTTCGCACATTTTTGGCCACTCAACCAAAAAGCTGGAAGAGACAACAGAAACAACTAAACCTGATTCGAGCGAAGAGAATTCGGCTCCTGAACCAGAGCCAGAACCGAAACCTGAGCCTGAACCCTCACCCGAACCTGAACCAAAAGCAGAGCCTGAACCCACATCTGAGCCTGAACCGACATCTGAGCCTGAACTCTCATCGGAACTTGAACCCAAATCTGAGTCTGAACCTAAATCTGAGTCTGAACCCACACCCGAACCTGAACCCAAGTCTGAGCCTGAGCCGGTAGCCGAGCCAAAGCCCCAACCAACTGCCGAGCAAGCACCCGAACCGACTACAGAACCAGAGCCAAAGGACGACTCGGAAGCGAAATCTGAACCAGAACCGACATCAGAACCTGGACCGAAGTCAGAAACTCAGCCTGAATCCTCTCCAGAACCAAAACCGGAGCCAGAACCAGAACCAGAGCCAGAGCCAGAGCCAGAACCAGAACCAGAAGTTTCATCCACAACACCGGTGCCTGTTGCATTGAACCCTGCCTTTATGTTCCGAGAGGAACAGCAATCAGAAGATCATACTCCAAAGTCTGAAACGACAACCGAACCCGAATTGACGGCCGCGCCAATGGCAGAATCTTCCCCCGAAGCTAACACACAAACTTCAAACTCTATAGAAAGAGATATTTCTCAAACACTTGAACATGAAGCTGGGCACGAGTCTACAGCGGTCACAGAGGAATCTAGTATTACCACAGTCGCAGATAACAACCAGAAATCTGAACACCACATTGATCAGTCAGAGAACTCAGAAGAAAAATCAATTTTATACACTAATGAAGGCAAATTCGAATATAAACCTATTGAAGATACTCAAGAAATAACAACCAGACGAATTTCTTTATCTGAACCAAACCTTATAAATGAGCCCTCTTACGAACCAAAACCCGAAATTATTTCAATTTTAAGCGCCAAACAGGAAAATAAACAAGCAGACAGTCCAAGTAACACAAACGATGAAACTAGCACCACAACTGAAATTACCGATTGGCTTCAACTGCAATCTCATAATTCGGCTAAATCGGTCGATCATAACCAAACACAGTTTGAAGACCTTCGAAATAATAATGTTAACAAAATTATGCACGAATCAGAACAAAGGTCGTTCAAAACATTTGATGAAGACTTCTTATTTGAAACAACGACTACTTCAAACACAAACCCTGTAAACGAAAACGATTCACTCGACTTAGTCAGCAAAGATATCGAGAACCCAAGTACCGAAATAACAAGAAGGATGGAGAACGAAACCAAAACGCCAGTTGCAATTTTACCCGTTAGTGAAGAAACATCTGAAGGAGAAATTAGTAATGCAGAAACAACGACAAATAGTGTAAGCCTAATGCCTACCGTTGAATTGGAAACGACCACGGGTGAAACTGAAACAGCAATTGAAGAGTCGTCAGAACCTAAAACGGGATCTATGATAACTTCTATCCTCGAGGAAGCCAAGTCAATAGAATCCAACAAATCAGTACCAATTGAAACAACAACCTCAGAGCCTGAAACGATTAAACAATTTTCTATTAATAAACACTATCAAGACTCTGATGGAGATAAATTATTAGATGTTTTAGAGAATAAACCCCATTCTGAAAATAACGAAACAACAACCGAACGCGAACCTGAAGAAGGTATGGATATCACTTTTGATGCAATAAACATGCTTTACAACCGTTCCTCTAAATCGATTGAAAAAAAACCTGATACATCCGGTAATAATAGTAGCATACAAGACTCAACAGAGGATACAAGCGTCAGTACAGATGCTTCAACTGATTCTGATTGGCTGTCAGAAACCGTTACTGAAATAAACTACGATGAAGCTATGAACAAAATGGCAAAACATGAAACAACAGAATCCAGTATAAGCAAAATAGATGAAATAATGAATCATGGCCAGGTAAAAGATGATTTTGAACCCGATTACTTAAGTAACATGGGAGCCAATGGTAACAAGCAGGAACAGGACGAACCATTATACGGTATGGTGCATGACTATGATAACGAAGATACTCGTATTAAAAGAGTTAACAAAGCGGTAACAACTGAACCAGCAAAAAATGTCTCCACACAAGCAGGAGACGTCGGAAAAAACCATTCTGGAGTGATAGTTAACACAAATGTACCTGTTGAAACTACTACTGTCAGCGAATATATTTATAAAGTAGCTGAAAAGTCCACTAACGATCCCGATGTAACCATAACAGAGCATGAAGAAACAGAAGCCAATAACTCATCGTCCCCAGTGATTGAAGTTGAGACACAAGCTGTTGATAATGGTAAACCAGCTCCGTTAACTACTGAAGAACCAGAACCAGACATGAAGGCTGAACCAGCACCCGTTTGGGAAGACTCTGAAAAATATTTAACAGTCAAAGAACTGCCCAAAAAAATTGAACAAACTACCGAGCAGCATCCTGTTATGATCGACGAAATACAAATAGCCTCTTCAACTGGTGCACCAACCCATATGGTACCAATGAACGAAAACTCGGAAAATGTTACGATTGCCGAAACAGAAAATTCGGATCTTTCTGACTCCCAAAATACAACACAGTTAAGTAATCTAAACGTAACTATATATGAGATCTCTAGTCATAGCGGTAATAATTCAGTACTGTTAGCGAAACCTGGAAATGGACAATCAGCAGAGTACGATGATCATGAAACTGAAATGAATCCTTTCTTACCAGAGGTCGAGAACAACAAAAGCTTAGTCAAAAAACTTCAAGAAGGTCATGACCTTGAGCCTAATAACCTTACTGAGACTCAAAACGAGAACACGGAGGAACATGTCAAAAACCAATCAGAAGGATTATTATCTTCAAATAACGATTCTTTAGCTGTAGTAGGGAAAGAAGCTCACAACTTCACAACAGTCACTAACAAGCCAGAACAGACTCCACCAATAGCCGCGGAAGACACTTCATTTAATGAATTGCTCATAGCCAGAAATAGAACAGATACACATACCACCACGACTCCAGCGACAGTAAACAAACCCGAGAAGGTACCCATATCCACGTTCTTATTGGACACTGATGACTTGGACACTCTAACAACAACGATAAATAGCAACAAGGTAGATGCGACTACTTCTGTACCAGTGCTCAACAATTATGGGGGGCTCCTCAGTGTTGTTCCCATTGAAGAACAGAAGGAAGAAAATCTGCTGGAGCAGCACAAAAGTGAAAACATTGCAGAGCTCAATGACATAAGTGATTTGCCAAAAAGTGATAAAAGGACATTAGATGCTACCAAATTTGATTCAGTAATTAATAATGAAGCGTAGTATGCGCCGCTCAATTTTAACTCAACACACAATTAGTTTTAACGTTGCTATTTCATTTCCTGTGATCCCGTTGACACCGTCGAACAAATTATTCTAAACAGACTTTTATACCAATGTAAATGCAATATTATTAATTAATTCAATTTACTGGGTTTCCGTCCTCAGAAACTTACGCAGTACCTTTAATGTTATCATGCTGTTTTCATATCGTGAGCAATTTATTCATTAGACTAGTCAAACTAGGAAGAGTCATCGTCTTGAAAGAAAGATTTAGATTTATTTATTGCTTTGTCTACATAAAAATTATGTGGATTGCGTAAAAATGTATAAATAACTGGTAAAACGTATGTACTTTAAGTATTTTACGCGATTCATGCTGGAGGTACACAAAAACCTTGGATCTTGTAATATTACGCCCTCGCTCTTAGAGGATTACCTGACAGTCCTATCTTGTAATTGTTACCATAGCTAAATGTATATTATTATTATTTTAAATAAATTACTCTTGAATCGGACGCTATAACGAGTTTGAAAACAAAATGGCGTAACCGTTAGACGGCTATTGTTATATATTCTTGTGATCGTCTGCCATGCCGTATGTGATAACTCGCAGGTAAACTACATTCCGTTCGTACTTATTAACTTAGTGATATTACACAGAAGTGAGGTCTGATTGTAAAATAATAATTAATTTAGTACTTGTTAACTAAGATAAATATTTTGTATAAATGGTTGATTTGTAAAATAATTGAATTATGTTGTAAATAAATATAAAGTTAATAATAATTATATTTGAGTGTTTATTATTCCTGCAACCTTAGTATCCTAAGATTATCAAATAATATGTAGTTTAAAAAAAAAACTAAAAAACACGCTTATCCAATCTATTGGACTCGTCAAAACCAATCATATGAGCCCAAACTCGACGGGTTTACTAATAGCCACTGAAAAGTTCCACTATCCACCTCATGGGTCCATCATCAGATCAGCTTCAAGATACCAAATTATAGTTTTGTCATCCGAACTACATATACATACAAAGTTTCATTTCGATACGACAATTAGAAGTAAGTTAAAATTGACTTCTAAGATTTTATTACACTGTTTGTTAGTCAGTTACAAGTGAAGCTAATAAAAGCGTGTTAATAAAAACAATTGAACCACTACAACAATAACATCATTTACAAGTATACGTAGACTTTATTAAGTACCAACAAACTATACACCTCTATCATAGACAACAACATTCCAGTTCATAACAGCTTTGTATTTATATTTAATCACAGAACATTTCATCTTTTGGTCGCGGCGTAATGTCATCGATCTCTTGAGCTGTCGCTTGCTCCTCTAGGATCATCCTCGCACATAGACACCCGTCACCCATCATTCCATTCCCACTGACGATACAGTTACCTAAAACAGCCTTGCAACTGTTGTATGGAAAGAATTTGACACCATTATTTACACTATCAACTTCTACATTAACAGTTTTAGCTGGAGGTACATCCATTTCAAATATGTCCTTTAATTTCACAGTGCCATCAGCCTTATATTCTATTACTGGCGTATTGTCTCGATAGTCACCAGTACTTCCATTTTGAACATTGCAACGTTCAGAACATTCGCAGCCTTCACAGAAGTTGCTAACGTTATTATCGACTTTGCTCATGTTTATGGGTTCATTTTCAATAGGTGTAAAATCATAGTCTTCATCAACAGTCTTAGATATTTGTGCACAGACGCATTCTTCTGCTTTATCAACCATAATACACCTGCCTAACACTAATTTACAATTGCGGACTTCATCATCTTCTATATTTTCGTTCGGTGGGTCTATGCTAACATCTTCAATTCCACTGCCTTCATGAGTAGCAACAGGTACATCATCAGTGACGGATACTTCTTTAACATTCTTTATACAACTAAATGTATGGTTTTCATACTGAGACTTGAGTATTATTAGTCCACATGAAGAACAAGTTATGGCATCTGAAATTAAAAAGGTTAAACAACAATATGTTCATGATCAATGACGGCATCTTTTTCGAGAAGCAAACCTAATAATATGGACTGGACCACATCTATACTTCTTTACTAATATTATAAAGAGGTAAAATTTGTTTGTTTGAATGTAGGTATGTATGTAGAGAGTAATCTCTGGAACTTAAAGTCGGATTTAAAAAAATCTTATTGCATTTGATAGTCCAATTTTTGCGGAAGGTTATAGGCTATCTAACATCACGCTACGGCCTCAGGAACCGAGCACAATGACACTAAGCGAAAACGAAGTAGTAGCACGGGGGAGCGATGGGATGCGACGCGATGGGTCGGGGGCCGAAGTTCACGAGGACGATGTCGTGGGCGAAGATGGTGGGAAATTTTAAGTCTTTTTTTTTCCGGATGGGAAATCATCCCCCTCCCGCTCTGGGTGGAGCGGAAGGGAGTGTCAGACTCTTACTGACTAAAACCCACCCATGTTCCTTCCTTTGCCCTTTATGTTCCGGGGTAGCGGTAACCCTTTCGGACAATCCCGCTGACCCGCCAGGCTTCGGCCCTAAGGGGCCCATCGAATTATGCTGACAACTCTTTGAGGCGCGCGTGGAACACTTACGCGCCGTCCGGCACGGGTCTGGTCCTGATCGTGCGGTGAGCTACCCATTGCTCTCCGCCCGCAGGCCCGCGCCTACGGTTGCCGGGAGTCGTCACGCGGCTCCCGACGCCCGGAGCGGGACGGGAGGCTCCCTCCCTCCATCCGTCCCGCCACCTCCTTCGCTAGCATGACTGCTTCATATTTTAAGTCTTACGTGAAATAAATGGTAACTGAGCTGCAAATAGGTTCAGTAAACCTTCAGGACTTCAGAATGAAAAAAATAAAAAAATAGGTCATCCAAGCTTACCATTATCAGTTTTCTTCTTTGTCATACATGACAAATCACAAGCTGAATTAGAATCTGATGATATTCCACTATCTGCTTTGTCTAAAACAAAATCAATAAAAGATATTGCAATGATACAATTGACACCTAATCACAGCATGCTGAAAGAGCTTTTCAGATTCTATTTATACTTGGCAAACAAATACGAGATCACCGAATCCTCAAGTTAACTTCCAAGGGAACAGGATTGAAGATGGGTCCTACACAGAATGACAGTGAAGTTACTATTGAAAGCATTCCAAGGGAACAGAATGTCACAAGTGAGAGAGTGACACAAAGAGATCAATGCTTGAACATTGTTCTAGAATGCTGGTCTTAGAAATGAAAGCTTTATCGCCTTTGCAGCGGGGTAATTGCGTAACACGCTAACGGTAGGAATGGCTTTCATTTTGACAGTTCAACAACATTCATTGCGTTATTTACATTGTTGAGCAGACACATTTTTCGAACATATGAAGCAATGGATTGGCAAAATCCTTAAAAATGATTTAGATTGATAGCATGTTACGCAATTAGGGTGCTGAATGGTTTATTAGTTAGAGGCAACAGGCATTCCGCTATGTAGAGGAGGGGAGAGGCATTCAAGTTAAAAAAAAAAACACTTACGATGTTTAGCCAGATGTCTCTTTTTCGCGTACGGAGTAGCAAATTTCTTATCGCAGTCTGTAAATGTGCAGTATAGTGACGTATCTGCAGTGTGCGTCTTCAGATGGGTCTTCAAATGATGGGACTGTATGAAGCCTGGAATTAGAAAGTTATAATAAAGATGAGCAAATAGTACAAAAAGTTGATATCCTGCACCAAATCAACTAATCTTCGTTCGCGATTTAGTTTACAAACATGTAATCAAATATGAGTTTTTTGGAAATAACTTTAATACCAACACAATAAAGTTCAGTTTTCGCTTTTTTGTTATAATGTTCCCACTGCTTAGAAACAGGCCTCCTCTATTTGAGAGGAAGTGGGCCGTAATCTACCACGCGAGCCCAGTGCAAGTTGGTAGATATCACATGTCTTCGAATTTTTGGTTCTAGGACATGCTGGTTCCCTCACAATGTTTTCTTCAACGCTTTGAGAGCAGTGCCTCTTGACACAGCATAAAACCTTGAAACCAGTTTTAGATCAAAAGGTCTAGGTAAATATGTATGTACAATCAAAATATGACTCACCCTTATTACAAATTTTACAATAATGTTGCTTAGTGTTTGTATGTGTCAGCTCGTGATGTTTCAAATGATGTGCGAAGTTGAACTTCTTGGAGCAGCCCGTGAAGCTGCATTGATAGCGTCTCTCAGACAGTGACTTGTGTGTCTTCATATGTGTGCTGAGTGCCAGCTCACTGCTGAAGACTGCATTGCATTTTGTGCATGTATATGTTCCTAGAAATGTAAGGTTATTTCAAATTCTCCATTATGCGCAGGGTACAACATAAATTGATTGTATTTCTGACAGATTGAGACTGAGATTAGAATGCAAATATTCTTAAAAATATGGGAATTGCCCCTCTGAAAATATTAGATGCACTGGCTCTTTAATAATCCATTTCCAAAACTATTTTTGGCAGCAGCCCTAACTGAACTGACTATGTGACCTTTGGTATGCAAAGTAAAAAGTTATTTGTACTAGACTGTCAGCCCTTACATTTATCTTATGAATTTCAACAATCAAAACAAACGAAACTTTGTGAACACTATTTACCTCCGTGTGCATATTTAGTGTGTCTTTTAAGAAGGATATTGTCACGGAACTCTCTTCCACACTCGGAACATTGAACACTGCCTGTCCTCTCATGTTGTTTCTCATGGCGGCGCAGAGCAGATCTAAAAACATTTGTTAATATTGTATAGAAATATTGGTCTTATTTCAGTTTTGCCTCATTTTCTTGTAAGTAGCAGAATTTCTCAGCATCACCATACAATGTGGCAATGCTGTCAGCCTTTAGGGTTTTTTCCCGCTGACAGTAATGCAGATGAATTTTTTGATGCCCTATGATTCTTTACTTTTGTTTTGTTTTATATACATGTACAGACGCCAGCAGGTCAAGCTACCCGAAACTGTCAAATTTTCCCAATCAACTATGAACCTTAATGCTTTAACGATAAAGTTGAAAATCTATTAAAGAAATTTGACAGATTGTAGTAGCTTGATGTGCTGGTGTCTGTACATATACGTCGTATAGTATATGACAGTCATGTAGTATATTTTAAGTCTGTAATATTATGTAATTTTTCTTGTTAGATATTTCCAATGTACCTAAGTCATGATCAATGCATGTTACAATATTTAATAAAATACTGTGTAGGTACTTATTACACAAGTCACTGATATCACCTCACATATAAGTTACAAGATAATTATATGAGTCATAGATAAGGATACCTAAAGTACGATAGATTTATAGACTGGACCCAAGTTGCAGAGACAAGAGAACAAAATTTGCTAACTTACATGAAACTAAAGTTTTTGCTGCAGACTTTGCACTGGAACTGTGGACTGTGGCTCTGTTCATGCCGCCTCCTTTCACTGTCGTATTTGAAGCTCTTGGAACAGTGATGACATTTCAGTATTGTTTTCTTATCAGGCATTGTAAACTGAAGAGCTTATTCTGCAAAGTGCTCTTATATCAACCTTTTACACAAGCAGACTTTATACAAACATTACCGTGCCCTTTTTCAAGCGACACTTAGTGCACTTAGTGTTCAATTGGGAATAACAATAGGGAAAACAATCAATAGATCAATAATTGCACAACATTTTGGGTAATGTGCTACCAAGCACGACTAGCATAGACTACTATTTTAAACTCTAAGATTAGCACGACGAAATCAAAACACAACAATTGACATTGACTTGACAGGAACGTGTCAGCTGACTGTCAATTGCAGTCAATTGTCAAAAAGAAAATGTAGCAATCAGCTAACATACGTTCAGAAAATATTTACTCAAAGCACTTACTAAATTTTCTGCATTTAGGTAAAGTATGTAAACCTGTATTTCCATCGATACTATCCTGTTTACGCACCACAGCAGGCACAGCATGTATGTATGTACAGACGCCAGCAGGTCAAGCTACCCGAAACTGTCAAATTTTCCCAATCAACCTTGAACCTTAATGCTTTAGCGATGAAGTTGAAAATCTATTAACGAAATTTGACAGATTGTAGTAACTTGATGTGCTGGCGTCCGTACATACTTACATACATCAACGACCTATTCACTAGATACATTAAAATAATAAAAAATAATATAAGCGTTGAGTTATGGTGAATCAGTCATTTACGGGCGTACACAGCACTTACATAAACAATAGATTCTTATATATTACGTTATAACAAGATTTTAGAAAAATTAATTAGAAACAAAAAACAAAACATTAAGTAAGACACAAAACCATAATCGAAATTAAAATCAAAAATTTGAAATTATCATTAGAATCAAAATTAAAACATTAAGATTAAAATTATTATTAGCCGTTAATGTCCCACTGCTGGGCTAAGGCCTTCCTACTCTCTTTCCACCACTCTCTCTGAGCTGCCAAGGACATAAAGAAATAAGAAAACTTATTTTGTCGACTTATGCAGAAAAGCTAAAGCTCGCTTTCACCTAAGTATGAATTGTTTGGGATGTGAACTATACCTAAAAAAAAAAATTGTACCCGCCGCGCCTCCACTCATCGGCCACTCTACGCCCTCGACGTAATATAATGTGTGAGCAATTACAAAATAAATCAAGATAGTAATTTAAGATTTTATTAGTACGCAACTTGACTAGTAACAGTAATTTAGTTCGATAAAACATAATACCGTAGGTATTTAAATATTATGTTATGATTAAATATGTTGTAATCAATTTGAATCCAAATACAAACGTCCATTGACTTAAAATTCGCGCGCTTTGCCCACTTTTGTAACGTGGACGCGGAGCTGCTAAAGTAAAATCGAATACGGTTTGCCTGGCAGTATATTTCAAGACTATCGAGCGGTATAGACTAAGACGACTAAGTGTAAGACTATCTGTGTATCTGACTACGTGTATTATATAGTGTTCATGATTAAAAGGATTTACAGCAGTATAAGTGCCTTTTCTTTCAAATGTTACGTCCGCGCTAACGGCAAACGGGGGGCGCGGCCCCAGGCCCACCTGTTGGAAGCACACCAAGTAAATCAAATCAAATCAAATCATCTTTATTGTGGACTATAGGTATACATCATAAATACAGGTCTTAAATAATTAAAATATGCACACGTACAGACGCCAGCACATCAAGCTACTACAATCTGTCAAATGTCTTTAATAGATATTCAACTATAACGTTAAATCATTAAAGGTTCGAGGTTGATTGGGAAAATTTGACAGTTTCGGGTAGCCTGAACAACCTGCTGGCGTCTGTACATGGTAGTCATGAACGTCAAACATAGTCAAACGTCATCGTCTAGCGGCTAGACGATGACGTAAATGACGTTTGACGTTTATGACGTTGACGTGACGATGTTATGACGTTTGTATTCATCGTTGCCGATTTCATTCAATTATTTCACCAGAGGATAGAGTGCTGTGAAATTAATAATTGTTAATACAATTTATTATACAACGATATTTATCGAACCGAAACTGAGTCAATAAAAGTATTTTGTATGCCAAGTTTGCCTAATAAATTCAACAAGATTGCATACTGATCAGCGATACGATACTGATTGATACAAAAACTGCAAAATCGATGCCTAGCTAAAAGCAAGTCGAAAAGCAGACAGCGGAAAAGATTCGATCTTAATGTTTTACGTAAGTTTTGGCGCGAAGGACTGATGCTGGCGTGCTCACCGGTGAGAGATGCGTGGAGCGAGGCGAGCGCGGTGCCGCCTCATCAGTCGGTACGCGGCACGTGAGCACATTGCACGGCCGCTCACGACCACCAAGGGCAAAGTTGCGCGAACATTTTTATCCACATTTATTACATAAAATCGTGTTCTAAAATGCTGCCTTGGATACAAGTGACGCTCATATTATGCGCTTTCGGGTTGCTGCGAGAGATCCGGCCGTCCGAGCCGTTCGTTTCGGAGTTCCTGCTCGGAGAATGGAGGAATATAACTGAAGAACAACTCAACAGAGATGTATATCCTGTTGGAACTTACTCTTACCTTGGGTTGCTTGTTTTGGTGTTCCTGATAACAGATTTCCTGAGATTCAAACCTGTCATCATCTTATCGGGTGAGTTTCTAAACTTGTTGACTGTTCACGACCTACATGTGAGTTGTTTGACTGCCTCACAAAGATATCCACCATGACCTACACATGTGATATTTCGTGCTTAACATTAGTACGTATGTACTATATCAGTTTTAAGGGTTAACAAATTTTGTATCTTAGTACATCGCAGAAGATTTGAGATTTTCATTAAAAGACTTACTTAATTTATAATTTTATAAATATATCTACTAATTATGTAGTGTTATCAGTTTTTGGTATATCAGTAGGTTAATGCAATGTTTTGTGTTTGTGATTATAAGTCATTCATCATTAAAGCGTTTAATTTTAAATTATTCCGTAATGTAGAATTTGAAGTACTATGTTAATTTATCAAACATCAATATCATCAAACATCATTCTTTATCAGATCTTCTGACCAAAAATAATTTCACTAAAACCAGTCAAGGACTAAGCAACAACTAAGTAACAGAACATCATTTCACCCTGGAATCATCCACTGCTGGGTATAGGGTATTTCCGTTTTACTGCCATACTTCCTGGGTCAGTGCATCCCTCATTGAGGTGTTTATGTGTTTCCCACTACTTTGACAATATAATCAAGCTATTGCGCTTGGTGAGGGCCTGGTTTCTTTGGCCTAACCTCGGCCACCATCAGACCATGGGGGTCTCGTCTCGCAGGACACAAATTAATTATATGTATTAGAATGTATTTGTCTGTTTCTTTATTAAGCTGAGGTGTATTTCAGATCAATAAATTAAACAAAAATAGTCTGAGATGACTTCACCTACTAGACAATAGTCATTATTATTATCGACTAAATAATAGAATATCGGGATAAAAAGCATCCTATATGTTAATCCTGGTTATAAACCACCTGTGTGCCAAATTTCATCCAAATCTGTTCAGTATTTTTATATATATAAACCGTGAAAGAGTAACAAACATCCATCCATCCATACAAACTTTCACGTTTATAATATTAGTAGGAAGTAGAAAGGATTGGTAATCCATCACTGACAGTGTAATCCATCATCATCATCATCATTTCAGCCAAAGATGACCACTACTGGACATAGGCTTCCCCTAAGCTTCGCCAATTGAACAAATTCTGTGCTTCTCACATCAAGTGGATTCCTACGGCCTTCACCAGGTCATCGGTTAAATGTTCAATACATATTAATACAAATTATAAATGTGAAAGTAACTCTCTACCAATTGTTAAGAAATTTGACAGATATGTAACCTGGTACCTAGAGATGGACATAGGGTACTTTTCATTTTGAATATTTATATTAAAAAACTGGCCAAGTGCGACTCGGACTTGCACACGAAAGGTTCCCTACCAAAAGGCAAAAAAAGCCGAAAAAAAAAACACGTTTTAAAAACACAAACGTTTTTTTTTTTTCGGCGTTTTTAATTTTTAATTTTATATTATTTTTATTATTTGCTAGTATAGCGCCAATAGAAATACAGTCTTTGAAAATGGTCTACCTATTATGGTTCATGAGATACAGCCTGCTGACAGTCAGATGGACGGACAGACAGCGGAGGCTTATTAATAGGGTTCTGTTGGCACCCTTTGGGTACGGAACCCTAAAAATGATAGAAATTAAGGTGAAAACAGATGGAGCAAACGACCAAAACAAATATTTATACATTTTTATTGCCTTGTTATAAAAAAGAACAATTTATTGGCGGAAATATAGCAAAGAGTCACTTTGAAAAGATTTACATGGAGATCACATCTATGTTTAAAAATAATATTGACTTTATGATAATTATCCTCGACTTCATGATAAGAATCGAATACAATGAGAGATCAACATTATCAGTCTTCAACTGATTACAGATCTCTATGGTTGTTCTATCTTTATTGCCTCTTGAAGTCTTGAAAATATCCAACATTAAATTTGTACTTACACATTTTGATAAAATTTAAGATTTCCGGACGAATGCAAAAAAATTTGGAATTTGGAATGTTTTTTGTGTACTTACTGTTTTTGTTATGACATACCTAGATCTTATAATTATCTTACCATGTTAGAACAGTAACGATATACTTAATGCTACAATGAAAATGACCAACTCCCCCCCCCCCCCCCCCAGGTTGCCTGGAAGAGATCGCAGAAAGCAATAAGGCTGCCCATTGTATATTTTTTGTGTTCGATATTTTTTTTTGTGGTGTACAGACGCCAGCACATCAAGCTACTACAATCTGTCAAATTTCTTTATTAGATTTTCAACTTTATTGCTATAGCATTAGGTTCAAGGTTGATTGGGAAAATTTGACAGTTTCGGGTAGCTTGACCTGCTGGCGTCTGTACAATAAAGTATTTAGAAATAAATAAATAAATAATCCTAGGCACGTTGTAGTGTGTCTTGCACACACCACTGGTTGGCCGAAGTCGATACTTTTTAAATCCATAAATGTGTACCGTGAACTGACCGTGAAAATAGATATTAGTTTAGTCCTGTCAAATTAGTCAGCGCCTGACGTAAATTGACGTATTTTTAGTAGCCATGTTTTTATTAATCACGTCTAATTTGTCTATGGAGTATCTTAATTTGACAGGACTAAACTAATATTTATCTTCTGTCCTTTTCTTAATGAAATAGAAAGAAAAAGATGCACTGAACGAAAATTTAGTTTAGTTTGTGAACAAGGGAATCGGCGCTAATGAATCTATTGTAAAATGTGTAATGTGTATGACAGCTAATAAATATTAAATATCATAAAACAATCACCTGGGGCCACTGCTGTTCAATTACTAAGTTTATTAACCAGGAGGATGATGCAATCTATTGTAATATTCGTCAAAGTCTGTAACAGGTTTTATACCTCTCTACTGGCTTGTCTACACAAGCTATTGGAGAGAGAGTATGTCTTTATATAAAAAAAAAGCTTGGAATCTGCTCTCTCTACTGCCCAAGATCGTCATTATTGACCTTTAAAAGACCTTCACCATTAATAAAATTTAATGTCACCAAATATTCTTGCTCCCTAATTGCGTAATATACCTACTATCAATCACAAACTAAATCATTTTGAAGGAAAACCAATCCAATCCATCCATCATGGCTAATCCATGTGTTCGTAAAATTTCTCTGCTCGACAACCTGAATAAATAACTTAATGAATGTTGTTGAACTGTCAAAATGAAAGCCATTGCTACTAATAGTGTGTTACGCAATTACCCCGCAGCACGGTTGTGCCGAAACTTCCTGAAACTACGCGCCTCTTATGCGGCCTTGTGTGGACATGGTTTATAGGGTATTATACATATGTATATATATACATATGTATGTATAATACCCAATTTTTAATGAACACAATTCAACGATACCTAATCATAGTTACAACCAAGTATGTGTTTTTATCATGTGACAAAACCACGTGCAATGTTGCGTCACAGTTCGTAAGGAGTTTTAAAATTGTCACAACTCGAATGTTTTTATTTACAAAAAAGGTGCCAATGCCAACTTCTAATGTAACATTTGGGCGACTCACTCAAAAACTGTAGTCGCGGGCAACAGCTAGTCTATTCTGTACGTGTGTTTGTCACCTAACTCCTCCTAAACGGCTGGACCGATTTGGATGAAATTTTGTGTGTATATTTCAATGGGTTCCTGGATGGTTTGAAAACCCAATTGGACCGGGTAGGTGGCGCTGCTTTTCCGGGCAGGACGACGTCTGCCGGGTCCGCTAGTAGAAATATAACATGCGCCGTACCTTAAAGAATCCATGTCGTGTATAAAGGTCCTAAGCTAAGACCAGAAGAAGAAAAAAAAGCCTCACAGATAGGCCGGATACTTACTGCTTTAAAACACGGTAGAGCAACACCGTGCACATTAATTAATCGGAATTGTCAGCTAATATATTTCAATTTATCAATCTCTGTAAATTGTGCGTCAATTCCAAAGCCATTCGGCAAATAAACCAATACAACAACGGTATCATTTTATTCTAATCACTTTAATTGCGAGGCGGAGACAATAATTCTTTATAATTGGCCGGATTACCTAATAACTGATTAAAGTTTATTAAAGAATCATACAAGGATTAGTACTTTACGTTAAAGCATCCATCTTCACACAAACTAACTTCTCACACGTCAGAAACATACACCACCTTCAAAACACAAACCTTCAACATTGCATTTTTTTTAAACCTTGCCGCACACTAGGAATTACTCCTGTATCGTGGGTGCGTTTACAAACATTTGAACTCACATCCACAAACATACTCACATATACAAATATTTGTTCCGTGCGGGAATCGAACCCGCGACACATAGCGCAGCAGTCGATCGCTCAGCCGCTGCGCCAACCGTGTCGTCATTTTATTTTTTTTGTTGCCAAATAAAGGTTATTCTTTCTTTTATCTTATAATATCTCGTGCTTATCACCGATCTTTTAGCACCACCAGCATGTATCCATTCCAGTATTTTTGCTTTGAAAGACTGCGACCATCAATATAAACTACGTGAACATGAGATTTGCTCCCGAGATTCATAATGGGTTTATCCCATAGCCGTCACAAGATGTGGTCAACACCGCAGCATTGCGTAGGTACCTACTTACGAAAAGAAACCGTAGATTGAAACCCTACAATTAAAACCCTTGCACCATGTATGCAATGTTTATCCAGCACCTAGGTTCCTACGTAATTTTCAATGTGACCCAGTTATGAAGACCAACACCCTAGTTGCGTAACACACTATCATTCACAATCCGACTAATTTTGAAGGATATTACTAATCCATTCCTTTATATGTTCGAAAAGTTTGTCTGCTCAACAACGTAAATAACGCAATGAAAGTTGTTTAACTCTGTCAAAATGAAAGCCATTGCTACTGTTAGTGTGTTTCGTAATTACCTCGCTGTATTGTTGTTGACTATTGTTTATGTGTGATGGACGATGGTACAACAGTATAAACTTCATATTGTCCTCACTTCCTTGCAGAGCAAACTGGATTTGCAAGCGTTGCGTATTTACAAAATACGGTATCTACTCCTTAACTCCTCCACTCCTTAGGGAGGGGCTTGTAGCTAAGTAATACGAGTAAGAGCGACTAACGATCAGATTAAGCTACGCTTTCAGCAGTTGGTCCTTGGATGGGTGACCATCTTCGCTTACCAAGACTTATCGGAAAGCACGTTCAGCCCCAGCGGCTTCCCGGCTGTCATTCGTGGACCTTTGACATTCGTTACGGGTAGTCAGATGCCCGAAAGGCTGACAGTCTTACCAAGGGGTATCGTATTACCTAGTAACTTGGTTGAGGAGGTATTCAGCTGCATCCGGTTAGACTGGAAGCCGACCCCAACAAAGTTGGGAAAAGGCTAGGCAAATAGATATAGATATCTACTCCTTAACCCATAACCCACTTCATTAGGATCGCGTCGCCACTTCGCCAGATTGTTGAAGTGTAGGCGAAAACTATTGTGCTGTAATTTACAGATGAATGGCTGATTACTATAATTTAAGGACCGTTATTGCTTAAAATTAAAACTCTTGTATCTTTACCAATAATGAAGCTAATACCTCATAGCTTTGCATAGCCTTTCCATATGGAAGTAGCTATCACAGGGAAAATTAGTTTCTACGAATCTATTTATATGCCCAGTTTGGCAATAAAAAATGCTACCATTGGTAAGCAAAACGATTCGTTTATGTTTATAAGAACCGAGCGTACGTATAAGCCCCAACCCGCATGATTCTTACCTTACATTCAGCATTCTTCAGTACCCAAACTATTTTATCGATGTTACAATGTTTTCTTTTCCACAGGGCTGAGTGGCATAGCTGTCTACGCCATTCTGCTATGGACTTCAAGTCTGGAATGGCTGCAAGCGTCGCAGTTCTTCTATGGCCTGTACATGGCCACAGAAGTCGCCTATTACACCTATATATACGCGAAAGTAAGCTATTTATAAAGTGGTATTCCAATACATTGTCAGACGCTACTGAATCTAATAAAAAAAAACTAACAAACTTGGGCACACAGAAATATACTTCTCGCTGAAGTCCGAGACGGTTTTGAATAGCAGTGTATGTATGTACTAGCTGCGCCCCGCGGTTTCACCCGCATAAGTTTCGATCGTGGGAATATCGGGATAGAAAGTATCCTATATGTTAATCCTGGTTATAAACCATCTGTGTGTCAAATTTCATGCAAATCCGTTCAGTAGTTTTTGCGTGAAAGAGTAACAAACATCCATCCATCCATCCATACAAACTTTCACGTTTATAATATTAGTAGGAAGTAGGATGTGTATTAGAAGTGTATAATCTATTTATGTACTTCTACACCAATTTTTTTTACCATTGTTCCTCTCAACCAAAGCACCTGCCATCTAATCTCTTCACCGCCCTTGGTTGACTGATAGAGAATTCCTAAGGCATTAAGTCCTCCTTTGTACCTTTTTTGTGTGCGAAAAGTTTAAATATATAAAGAAACTACCTGCGCCCCGCGGTTTCACCCGCATAAGTTTCGATCCCGCGGGACAAGCGGGATAAAAAGTATCATATGTGTTATTCCTGGTTATAAACTACATGTGTGCCCATCCAAATCCGTTCAGCCTTGAGCGAGAAGAAGTAACAAACACACACACTCACTCACATACTTTCGCCTTTATAATATTAGTGTGATAGCTGCGGTCATTGGGTATTCCAAAACTTTGTCACCTAGCCTAATGCCTTGAGTGCTCTGCACACCTGCATTGACATTTAAAGACACAAATGCACGTGTCTAAAACCGGAATATCGACTCTTGGCAGACAGAAAAAATAAACAAAAGTACAAGCGGATATAAATTAAATAAGTATTATGTGTCATGATAAAAATAAATAGGTATATTTAAAATGTATTAAAAATAAGATCGAAAAATAACATCTGGATAAGTACGGATAATTGTGCATCAGTTTTCAGGTAAAGTTATTCTAAAAAAAAAAAATATTTGATATTTTATTATTTCTGATTTGCTTAGATTTTATTTTTAAAATACAGGTTGTATAATAATTTAAAAAAATAATAATAATACCGGAAACCTGTGTTACAGAGTCACCATCTTAGTCATGGCAGTGACAATCAAAAGATAAAAAAAATCCTCTTGATGCACTCAACAAACCATGACTAACTTTCAGGGGGCTAAGTTGAACTGCACTGCTTTTTTGTTCTATGACTAAGTACAAAAAAGCAGTGCAGTTCAACTTCTGCCCTGTTATAAGAGCTGGTGGTAAGCCCCCCGAAAGCACTAAAGGACATTTAACTTACTTTCCTGTCCCATTTTCCCTAAAGGTACGGTTTCCTAGAAGAGCGTTTCCGTCATGTTTACAACGGACGTCATGAGAATCTGTCATTTTCACCAGTATTTGACAAACAGGTGGCAAAAAACGCTCTGGGGGTCTACTACGAAGTGCAAAGTGTGAATGGTCGGATCGGACCGACACATGGCCGAACCGAATGTTATTGAAAAATGCGAAAAAAGTTCTGATCGGCTAAGTTGGGTCGGGACCATAGTCAATATTCGAAAGAGTGTAGGAGTGTAGGATCGGGACCGACCGAACCAAGTAGTAACTTCGTAGCAGGAAACGGCCGAACATTCGACCGATACCACTTCGGAGTAGACCCGCTGTATTTGGACATTACGGCCGCATGTGGCCGTCGCCGCTCTTCTACGAAACCATAGCTTTATCGATGTGAATGGCTTTTTTTGCTGTAGATACTAAGTCCAAAAAATCTGTTACTGTTAGCCTGCATCATCCTACTGCTGAGCTAAGGCCTCTCCCCATGACTGCCAGCTCTTTCGATCCAGGGCTAAAGTAAACCACGGGTCGTTTGTTTTGTCCAGCTCGCCCCGCCTCTTCTACGGGGTCTGCCGCGACGCCTTCTAGTTGTGTCAGGGCTCCACGTGGTGGTTATTTTGGACCACAGTTCATTTTGCATACGGCAGACGTGGCCAGCCCAGTCCCACTTCAGCTTAGCGGCTTTTGAGCAATGTCAGAAATTTTTATTTGGAGCGCAGTGTGGTGTTGCGAATATGGTCTGTGATAAACACAAATGATTTCTCCAGGTGGACCCAGCGAAGTACCCGCGCGTGTCGTCCTACACTCGTATCGCGGCGCTGTCCGGCCGGTTCCTGTCGGGAGTCAGCTCTCAACTGCTCACTCACTTCGGACTCATGGACTACCGAGACCTCAACTACATCACGTTCACAGGTATACCGGTAGCCTCCAGCTGTTCGCGAATTTTATTTTTTAACACTACAACCAATACATACGTAAAGCAAAATAATGCCTATAGGGTAGGCTTTTTTTTTGGTGGGAAAGCGTCAAATGGCCCCCCCGCCCTGGGTGGAGCGGAAGGGAGTGTCAGACTCTTACTGACTAAAACCCACCCATGTTCCTTCCTTCGCCCTTTATGTTCCGGGGTAGCGGTAACCCTTTCGGACAATCCCGCTGACCCGGCAGGCTTCGGCCCTAAGGGGCCCCTCGAATTATGCTGACATCTCTTTGAGGCGCGCGTGGAACACTTACGCGCCGTCCGGCACGGGCCTGGTCCTGATCGGGCGGTGAGCTGCCCATTGCTCTCCGCCCGCAGGCCCGCGCCTACGGTGGCCGGGAGTCGTCGCGCGGCTCCCGACGCCCGGAGCGTCTCCCGCGGCGGCTGGGACGGGAGGCTCTCTCCCTCATCCGTCATCTAGCGAAGGAGGTGGCGGGCCACCTTCTTCGCTAGCATGACTGCTTCGCAGAAGGAGGCGACTGCCTCCCACTCCCTCTCGCTCCGGACCATGGCTTGCACCAGGGCCGGGCGCGAGAGGCCGCCGCCGCCGCAGGAACCTCCCGAAACTTCCGTGTCCAGTGAGGACCTGCGTCAGGCGGTAGGTGAGGACGCCGTGGCGCCTCTCTAGCCACTCCTCAAAGAGGGGTCTTATCGCCGCTACCGCGGCGTGCCCTGCGCTGGGTTGCGACAGTCGCTCTTTCCATGTCGCCATGAGATCGAGCCGGAGATCCGTCCGCTCCGCCGCAATTTGCCGCGGGAGCGAACTTTCCCCCCGTACAGGGTAGCCTTACCTACAATTATTATGTACTAGCAGCGCCCCGCGGTTTCACCCGCATAAGTTTCGAACCCGTGGGAATATCGGGATAAAAAGTATCCTATGTGTTTTTCTGATGTATAAGCTATATTACTGTAAAGTTTCCAAGTAGGAAGTACCTATGCCCGACAAGCGGAATGTAACAGTAGTATTTTTATTACATATCCATTACAGTTTTATATACATATTTCCATTATATAGCTCTATTAAAGTGAAATATTTCTATTGAAAAAGCATTTAAATAAAAATAATAAATATGTATATCTACAACATCGGTCACACAGTTGCTATCTGTGGTCAAGAGTTCAAAACTTACATAGAAAGAAAAATCTGAACAGCATAAACCTGTGCCCATTAAACTAACATGAAGTATAAAGCGACTGCACGACTCTCCTCGTTAATTCTCAATCAACACTCAACTTTAAGACATTCTTAAGGGCTGAGCTCGACCTGCCCGCCCGAATTATCATAGTATCGTACCTCTCTCTTTGTCGCTCTGCAGAATTTCTTCGCTATAGCGAGAGAGGACCGCCTACGGTCGCTTGCAAGCAATCCTGGTCCTGCTGCCAGCAAGATACTCAACGGAGATTAAGGGTAATTACATGTCGAAGATGCCTCACTGCGATACCTCGCGATCGCGATTTTGCTTGCGCGCGTTACCTCGATGTCACCTCCATGTAAAAGAAATGCAAGCTAATAGACACGCACGCACATGCCATGCATCGAGGTAAACCCCCAAACAGCCCGCGATGTATCGCGGTGAGGTATCCTTCGGTATTTAATTACCCTTAGCCCTACTGCACCACAAATCACCAACGCTAACTTTGCCAACCAACGCTTAACATATTTAAATCATCAATAACGGAGACTTCGGTCTCTGATATCTTCAAACGATTGACAGAAACAGAACGATGTTTTAACTGCGTTTATTTAGCGCGTTTAGACATTTGCGGTGCAAGCGGGCCTTAAAGTTTAATTTCGTTTGGGAATTCTGCCGTAAGTAACACTACAATGTCTCAGCTCAGATCCTAGCAACATGCTGGGCGTTCTGGCTGCCGACCGTGCAGTACGGCATCTACTTCCACCGGAGGTCGTCTGCCGGGGACCCGCCGCTCGACAAGGAACTGCATCAGTCTAGTGGGGTAAGACCAAAGTCTGTATTAGAAAGAACGTAACATAATATCACGGCTGTATTCCCCGAAGGTTTAGGCAGAGGTGCATCAATTTCAACAGCATTTATTGTAATCTATATACATCCACCTTTCGCCAGTTATGTTTAAGTCCCATGTAATATGGGGCGAGCCCATTGGCTTCAACCGGGCTCAAATCCAGACTCCGGGCTTTTATTGAAAAATTCCAGATGGGAAATATTAAGAACACTGCCCGACCCAGGATTCGACCCCAGGACCTCGTGTCATATTCCAGTATTTCGTGATTTAGTTTGACTGCATAAGTTATGGTGTTTCTTAGGTGGAAGAAATATCGTAGATACAGATAAGGAAATCACAGTCTTTACATTTAATAAAATATCGTCGCAGAAACAAAGGTTAAATACCCCAACGTATCGTTACATAAGTGGCAAGACACCAACTAAACGTTGTTGAAAAAAAGTTGCGGTTTTTTTTTTAAACAATGCCTGACCGTTGATCCTTGGGGTCTACTAAGAAGTGCAAACTGCGAATGATCGGATCGGACCGACACATGGCCGAACCGAATATTATTGAAAAATGCGAAAAAAGTTCGGATCGGCTCAGTTGGGTCGGGACCATAGTCAATATTCGAAAGAGTGTAGGAGTGTAGGATCGGGACCGACCGAACCAAATAGTAACTTCGTAGCAGGAAACGGCCGATACCACTTCGGAGTAGACCCCCTGGTTTCTCCTCCACCAAGCCAACTAACAACAATATCCTCTTAACATTTCCAGCAATTGATCCGCTCCAACGTGTTAGAAGCAACAACATTGATCGCACGACACGCCCGATCGGCGTATACGCGGCCCAAAGTGCTCGCCTGGTCAGCGTTGTATGCGGTGGCGCTGGCGCTGTTCGTGCAGGCACAGATTTATATACAGCTGCTGTGGAAACAGATACAGGACGAGAGTAATTCTCCGGTGAGTTATTATTTTTAATTTCAGACCGTATTGCCCGTGCCCGGGGCTAAATAATAACAGCCGCACAGGTTGATCGATCAGGTTAAGCTACGCTTGCCGCGGTTGGTATGTGGATGGGTAAGCATCCGAGACCCCCTTTGTGCCTCGGAAAGCACGTTAAGCGGTTGGTCCCGGCTGTCATTCGTGGATATTTGACAGTCGTTACGGGTAGTCAGAAGTCCGAATGTCTGACAACCAGTGTTACCAAGGAGTATCGTATTACCCAGTAACTGGGTTGTGGAGGTCAGATAGGCAATCGCTCCATGTAAGATACTGGTATTCAGCTGCATCCGGTTAGACTGGAAGCCACCCCTGCCAAAGTTGGGAAAAGGCTAGGCAGATGATGAGACCGTATTGCCCCACTGTTGGGCACAGGCCTCCCCCTCCACACCTGCCATATCAATTCCTACAGAAGACATCCAAGTCGTGAGTAGTAATCATTACCAGAATAATAATTGTGTTAACCTATATTTTTTCCCAATATTGGCCAAAAGATCCGTTTTCTGCTTCCAAACCAATCTATAATTTGTGCAGATTGTAGTATGTGTGTTGTTTATCAATATTGCATGCAATCGTTTCCGGAAGAAAATTTAATAGCCCGCGGTATCTGTAGTTTACTATTGCCGCATGTACTACGGCTCAATCATTTTCTGTTTCGTTAAACTTGCGAAGGTGCAGGCGCGGGAAAATATAAGTTTGTATATATATATATATTTTTTAATAACGTTGCCCCACTCTAGGAATTTGTCCTGTATCGTGGGTACGTTTACAAACATTAAAACTCACATACACAAACAGCCAGACCTAGAACAACTACTTGTAGGTCATACAAATATTTGTTTCGTGCCGGAATCGAACCCGCGACACGCAGCGCAGCAGTCAATTGCTTAACCACTGCGCCAACCATATCGTCAGTTTATAGCATGTATTAGAAAAGTCAAACTGGTCAAGTTGTGGTCATATTAAAGGGCGTGGTACAGACTATCAAACTGAACAATTTTCTCCATGGGACCAACATCATAATCGCGAAAAAATCAACTGCCTCATACATTTGGGTCGAGTATGTATTCAA
Organism: Apamea monoglypha; assembly: GCA_911387795.2. NCBI lineage: Eukaryota > Metazoa > Arthropoda > Insecta > Lepidoptera > Noctuidae > Apamea > Apamea monoglypha. The sequence continues at coordinate 15,161,829 of OU426916.1, forward strand.
ATGTGTATGGGACAGCTGATCATTATTTCGCGTTACGATGTTGGTCTCTTTGAGACCGTTGTTCAGTTTGACGGTCTGAACCACACCTTTCTGATACATAATGTATGTCGGAATTCACAGTCTTGCATAGTTACAATGGAACATAAACTTTTAAATCTTCAGACAACGCTCTTATTTAATGTTTTCAACCTTTTAAATGACGGCTGATTCTCCTAATACAGATAACGACAATTACCTAAGATAAATTATCTCATTTTGATCCTTATGTCAATTGAATAAAACTCAGACGACGCGACATCGTGGAGTGCATAAAAAAATGTGATAAGTCTTCTGAAATCGTCTGGGACTTTGCTTGTGCATTAATCATCTGTCACATCAATGCTAATTGAAATTATCTGCATATTAACTGCACGTATTTAGGTACATTATGTGATATGTGATAATGACTGATTATAAACAATCAGTCGTTATACCTAATCTTAATTACCTTACGTCACAAGCTGGACGTCCTTGTTTTATATGTAATGCAATCAAAACTAATTAAAATCTTTATCTTAAATTACACACAAAAATTACACGCAAACAGTACACACAAACATACTTCGGTAGGTATCGTGAAAGAAAATTTGCAAGTTATAAATAGCAGGAGCCCTAAAAAAGATCTGTCATCAAGAAAAAGATCAAGTTCCATATTTAAACCCTCAAAAAACTGACAGCCATTGCCTGACCCAATACTAGGGGTCTAGAATCATGTGCTGAATTCAAGGTGACAGTTTGCACGTCGATGTCCCTGCCACCCTGTATAAAAATAGTAAGGATACCTAGGTCAGCATTGCCTTTGCCTACGGAGGTTGGCAAAGGGAAGTGGTTGGCTGCCTGGAGGTGGCCCTTAGCAAGTCGGAGGCCATGGTGTTTCATGGCCCCCGGCGGGCGCCGCCGCCCGGCTCACACATCGTGGTCGGGGGGGCTCGGATCGCTGTCGAGTCTACCATGAAGTACCTGGGATTGGTGCTCGACAGCCGGTGTCCCACCGGCTGTCGAGCACCCATCCCGGCCCCCACTTCCTGCGGCTGGCGCCCAAGTTGTTGGGCGCGGCTGGGGCGCTATCAACGCTGCTTCCCAATCTGGGGGGCCCGAGCGCCGCCTGCAGGCGGCTCTACGTGGAGGTCGTGCGATCGGTGGCCCTGTATGGGGCCCCAGTGTGGGCCTCTGACCTGACGGCCGGCAGTATCGCGATACTGCGTAAACCGCAGAGAGCGATGGCCGTCAGAGTCGTCAGAGGATATCGCACGATCTCCTACGAGGCGGCCTGCGTACTGGCTGGATCCTCGCCCAGTTGTTGGCGCGAGGAAGCGAGGGCGCGGGGCGAACGACCGATGCAGCGGGCTGTGTCAGTTTCAGCTTCGCGAGGTCCTGGTGGCGGAATGGCGGGACAGGCTCACACGCCCTATCGCTGGCCTCGTCACCATCGAGGCGGTCCGGCCGGTGCTCGAGCGCTGGCTCGGGAGGAGGCATGGCTCCCTGTCGTTTCGGGTGACGCAGGTGCTCTCGGAGCATGGTTGATTCGGGAAGTACCTGTGTCGCATAAACAGGGAGCCGGACGCCCGGTGTCACCACTGCGTCGACTGCCGGGAGGACACGGCACGGCACGGCATACGCTGGCAGAGTGTCCTGCCTGGGGGGAGCCGCGCCGTGCCCTCATCTCAGAAGTAGGCAGGGACCTGTCGCTGCCGGCCGTGATCGAGTCGATGGTCGGCAGCGAAGAGTCCTGGGACGCGGTGGTTTCCTTCTGCGAAATGGTCGTCTCGCAGAAGGAGGCTGAGGAAAGGGAGAGGGAGATCTCGTCCTCTCACCCAGCCCGCAGCAGGCGCACCGGGCGTCGGCGAAGGGCGAACAACGCCCTCTTCCAGCCCCCCTAAATGGGTCCAGGGGCGACGGACTCGGGGACGTCCGTCGCCCCCCTCCATCAGGACCCGAGGTGGCGGCGCGTAGTGTTCCACGCGCGCCCCTCGCCGACGTCGCGGGGGGAGTTTAACACCTCACTCCCCCCCCTGACCCGAGGAGGCCCGCGGTGGCGGTCCGGCACCAGTCGGGGGTTGCGGAAGGATCTTACGTTCCTGCGACCCCCGGCGTAGGTGTGAGATGGAACACTGGGGTGGTTTTTAGTCAGTAAGAGTCTGACAGACCCCGTCGCCCGCCCCAGAGCGTCGGACATCCATGAGGATTTTCCAAACCGAAAAAAAAAAGGGAAGAGGTAGGCTAAGCTAATCTGTGTTCTTTATTTGGATGAAGTACACTGAAACACACAATCACATATTTTATGTGTGCATAAATAAATAAATTCTAGCATGATGATACTTTTATCAGTCTGAAACACAAAGAATCAGTGTAAATGTCAGTATCTTCATAAGTATGGCAAACAGTTTATCTTAGGATAATCGGAGCTTATGTCCAATGTTTTCACTCGGCATACAAGGCAATCTGAAAGATGTCGTACACGTTAAAGTCGAGCATTTCATTATTGTTTCTTAACTAATATTTAAATTATGTTGGTTAAGACGTGAATGACCTGCCGCCAGATAGAAAATACGACTATAGGGTAAAACAGGGCTGTTTTTTTTTTTTACTGTGACCTACAACACTACATCTGTACGCCATTGTAAAAGTCAAGAGTAGCAATTATTTTCTCGATATGGTAGCTATTAATATATCCAGAATATCTAACAATATTAAAGATCACCTAAATTATATATGAGCGGAAATGATAATGAGCGGCGGTGGCCCAGTGGTATCGGCCGCGACTTACGAGTTGTAGGTCGTAGGTTCGAACCCAGACAGGCGCTTTATTTTGTGTAAATTATTTCATCACCACTGCTCTCTAAACGGTGAAGGAAAACATTGTGAGGAAACCGGCGTGCTCTAGAACCAAAAATTCGAAGACATGTGACTTTCACTAACTCGCACTGGGCCCGCGTGGTGGATTACGGCCCACTCTGTCTCACCGAGAGGAGGCCTGTGTCCCAGCAGTGGGAACATTATAGGCTGATTATGCAAATGATATACTGAGGGATGGCCGCTATTCACGAATTTCAACCATTTGCCAAACTATTTTCAACTATTTTATTGGTTTACTTTTGCTATACAGGGTTATTGGTAAAACACTAACAACCTCTTAAGAGGTCATTGTACTCATCATTATGAACAACTTTTACTATGGGACCAAACCAGAAATCGCGAAAAAAAATCAGCTGTTCCCTACATTTTGACGAGTTAGACGAACATAAATGTAGGGAACAGCTGTTTTTTTTTTTTTGGTTGTTGGTGTTTTAACAATAACCCTGTATAATGTAACTTGCAGACACAAATAAACATAATTTTCTTTATTTTATTCTCCAGGTAGCATACAACGGCGCAGTAGAAGCGGTACAAACACTGCTGGGCGCAGGTGGCGCGTTCCTAGCATCGATATTCGCGCCGTCGGGCTCGCCCGCGCCCGTGGCAGCCATTCAAGGAGTGGCTCTGTTTATTGGCACCTATGTTAGCAACGTGTTCGTGTCTTACGCCGGATACATCGTCGTGGGCATGCTGTTTCATTATACAATCACTATGGCGAGGTAAGTGTTATTTATTTATACACTAGTTTCGCCCCGCGGTTTCACCCGCGTAAGTTTCGATCCCGTGGTAATATCGGGATAAAAGTATCGTATGTTTTAATCCTGGTTATAAACTATCTCTGTGCCAAATTTCATCCAACTCTGTTCAGTATTTTTTGCGTGAAAGAATAGCAAACATCCATCCATACATACAAAGTTTCGCGTTTATAATATTAGTAGGATAATCAATGTACTTAATAATAATAATGCTGAAGAGTTTGTTTGTTTGAAAGGATTTGAAAAAAATCCCTAATTCTTGTGGAACGCTATAGGCTATTTAACATCAGGCTAGGAGTCTTCTCTGGGTTCGCAGCATAATGCTGAGCGATAGCCGTTTTGCGTGGATGTGACGCATGTCAACCTTTTCTTATTGTTTTTTTTTTGTTTTTTATGTTCTTTTTTGCGTCGTGTTTACCGCAAATAAACGTATTTTCTTTCTTTTCTTTCTTTCTTTCTTTCTTTCTTTCTTTCTTTCTTTCTTTCTTAGGAGCTGAGCAAAAAGTAAGAAAGAACGTTAAGTGAAAACGAAGTAATAGCGCGGGCACACGATGCGATGCGACGGGTTGGGTCGGGGGAGCAAGAAATTTTACACGGACGAAGTCGCGAGCAGAAGCTATACATAAATATACTGTATTGCTGTTGTACACCAGAAAAATAAATTACCCACTACAAACATACAAGGGGCGACCTTGTCGCTTTTTGCGATCTTTTCCAAGCAGCCTCGTGTTACCGTGTAATCTACAGTACTAAACCGTAACTATCGAATACCGGTTTTAAAAATTGTTTCCCTGTAGGCAAAGGTGAAGGAAAACATCGTGAGGAAACCAGCATGTCCTAGAACAAAAAATCAATGTGATATTACCAACCCGCACTAGGCCCGCGTGGGAAATTATAGCCCTCTCGAAGAGAGGAGGCCTGTGTCCCAGCAGTGGGAACATTATAGGCTGGTTATGATTCCTTTGATAGTAGGTTTGAGAAATTCCACTATAGCAGTGATCCCTAGATCTGTAGTGTAAATTAGAACGTTCTGAAAAAAAAATCCATTTAATTATAAATTACTAGCTTCCGCCCGCGGCCTCGCCCGAGTATTATGTCTATAAAAAGCCTATGTCCTTCCCAGGGTTCAAATGTATCCCCATTCCAAAGGAGATCCGCAAACAGCCCTAATAAATTAGGCCTCAATAAACAAAAATGAAATAATTTGGGTTTTCAAGGAGTAATATTAGTCTATAGCCCTGTGTAATTAGTTTTTTGATATAACATGGGATATGGAAATTAAAAAAAAAAAACTTTATTTCAGACAGTAGTCAATTAATCCCATTAACATTTGTTCTCGCTCTATCTTTAGGTCATGAGTTTGAGTGATTTTAATATGAGGTGAAAGTTCGTCACAAAGGCAAATTGGCAATTGTCCAAAAACACAGCAAGGGTCGGTAATTAAATGTAGCACAAAATAAACATATAACGCAAGTCCACAACACGAACGAGAAACGTTATGACGCTATCCGGCAATCTGTTGTTGACAACCGATTGATTGACAAGTGACAGCCGTATCAAGTGTTGCAGTTCGCAAAAATGCAAATCGATTTTTCTATAAAATCATTAAAATAACACAACAATAACAAAAACATACTTTATCTTTAATCATTGTTTTGCAATAAACTCATAAAATACTTTTTAAGTGAAAAAAAAATATAAATCGAACATTATAATACAAATCTCTTGATGGGAAAAACATTTTTTTTTAATATGGCAAAATCAGTTGTTATTAAAACAACTGCAACGCGAGGAATACATCAACTGACTTTTCTTTTTTTTTTAATTCCTTTTTCCTACGTTTTTTTAGGAAATGATAAATTAAAGTAGGTCTTATAATTATTTAAATATTTTTTCGAATGGTCTAATACTTTGTCTATCGGGGCCATGACTCGCCGATCTCCTTTCATTAAAATTGGTCCAGCCGTTTCGGACACTAGCCGGAACAAACAGACAAAAGCTAAAAAATTGCCATCTTATACGTACCGTATTTAAACGCAAACTTGCATACTTTCGTATGCATTTGGTAAAAATCTGTTATTTAGACACTACAAACATACCCTTAAATTTTATTTATTTGTCTAGATTTAATCCTTTGTTTCCATCATTTCAGTGCAAAAATAGCGAGCCAGTTAAGTGACGAGAGTTGCTTCGGCTTAATCTTCGGCATCAACACCCTGGTCGGTACTGGTCTCCAGTCCATCCTAACGGTGGTCCTCATCCAGAGCCTCAGGCTGCCCATAGACTCCCAGTACTTCGCCATCAGTGGCCTGTACCTCCTGCTGGCGTCAGTCTGGCTGCTCGGCTGGATGATCAACATATGTCGCCAGAAACGAAGTATTAGTGATAATAACCAGTATTGATAGCATGTTGGCTTTGTATAGAATTATTGAAATTGTTGTGGTACTTGTAAGTTACTTCATAGTTCATAGGCATTTTGATAGAAGGGATGAGAGTGATAACTAAGCGTTTAAAACGCATCGTTTGTTCATTTTCTTTGACGATTGCGACTTTACAATGCTGCTTTAAAGCAACTTCGTCAATTTGTTACTTGACAATACTTTTGTCATATGGTCGACTTCTTAATGGCTACATATTAGTATTGAGAGTAAAATATACCTCGTCGTTTTATGACATGCAAGTGACACAGTCTTCGGCCGTTTATCCACCGCCACGTCAGCAGGACGTTAACGAGAACGAGATGACGGCGCCGATGTAGCGATATATACATTTAATATGGCCGCGTCTCTACCGCACGTTCGTTAGCGGGACATCACATTCGGTTCGAATAATCTCGGTGGCGCTAAACAAATGCTGGTAGGGTGGTAAAGCAATTACGAGGGCGACTATAACTATGTGTGTAGTGCAGCTCCCTAATTGCGTAACACACAATCAATCGGGATATGAATCATTCTGAATCAAATTTGTAATCCATTGCTTCATATGTTCGAACAATTTGTCTGCTCAACACGTAAATAACGCAATGAATGTTGTTGAACTGTCAAAATGAAACCGATTCCGATTAAAAACATCTAACACCAGTAAAAAGTAAGCGCTTCCCGCGCATTCTTAAAATTCGCTATTCTATTGCTATAGTAGAGCAGTGGTGGCCCAGTGGTAACGGCCGCAACTTACGAGTTGTAGGTCGTAGGTTCGAACCCAGACAGGCGCTTTACTTTGTGGAAATTATTTCATCACCACTGCTCTAAACGGTGAAGGAAAACATTGTGAGGAAACCGGCGTGCTCTAGAACCAAAAATTCGAAGACATGTGACATCTACCTACCCGCACTGGGCCCGCGTGGTAGATTCTAGCCCACTCCCTCTCACCGAGAGGAGGCCTGTGTCCCAGCAGTGGGAACATTATAGGCTTATTATGTATTGCTATAGTGAATCTTAAGACCATAGTGTCTTGTGGTCAGAACGGCCAGGATGTCCGACACAGTACATACTAATTTCTACTTATTTTAATTTAGACATATGGTGTAGTCATATGTGAATTTAAAAGGCCTCAAGAAATAAGTGTTTACAATTTTATTGAGACCCTTTCCCAGCAATGCACAATGGAGCAAAATAGATTAATAAAAAAAGAAAACTATTTTGCACCTTTTACAATATCAATCGATATAAGTAACTTTAGTTTTAACAAAGGCTGTGACTTTCACACGTTGTCTCAATGTGCTGTGAAATGATGATAGATTTATAACAAATGCAATTTTTGTTATACGCTTTTTGACCAACGGGATATTATAGTTGACAGTTTAAGATACTCAATGTTATTGCAAAAGTATAATGATACTATGTCAACTCTCACAACTACTAATAGTTGTGTCAATTCGATTCTTCATGCTTTAACACTAACATGAGAAGGTAATCGGGTATGTAGTGTAGGTAATAGGTACATAACTCAGTTTAGCCACGAATGTATAAAGAAAATAAAATAATCTAGCCAATCAGGAGAGAAGAACGCGATAAGATATCGTGAATTCGCGATACGAAAAAGCGTGAGCACTAACGATACAATATTGATGCATGATCTGACCAACAATATGTGACAGTTATAGGTTTTTGTGCAAACCAGTGAGTGTCCTCACTGGTTTGCACAAAAACCTATAAATGTGTGTTGTGTCCAACATAAACATAAAAAATCACACCTGTAGGGATGAAGGGTTAGGCAGAGGTGTACCATAGTCCACCCACATTTCGCCAGTTAGGGCTGGGATCTCTTTCCTTCAATTCGCCTACTCTTCGCACGTTAGTCGTTTTTGTTAATTTCATTGATGCGAAATTATGATCCATGACGCCGGGAAATGGGCCCCTGCACTACAGTTCTTTATGTACACGTTGCTCCAATATGTTATTTTAGAAAATTGTAAATAAAGAATAATGTTTCATGAAATTAAAACATGTTCATAAAACGAAAACACGAAACCGTATACGTGTGTTAAATTAATGTCAGCTTTAAAGCGCTACACTGTATATAAATATGTATGGCTATAACCTGTTCAAGGTTTTAAAACATGTTCTGTAAATTTTCTGATAGCAAAACATAATTAACAAACTTGTTCCAAGTTTACACAACTGGTATAATGTCGACTTGATTTAGACTAAATGAAATTTTATTTTTATCTTATTGTTCTTTGACACTTGTAAAATATTTAAAAAAAAACATTCTGTAATAAGACTCAAGCCTTGTAAATTAGAACTGTTGTATTGTTTATTACTTAGTTTTAGATTTAATGGAAAAATGTATTTAGCACAGACGTAAGTTGGTATTAATACAAAAAGGACTTTTTCCTTTTAGTATTATAATATAAATATTTATTACAGTCACAGTTATTTATTTATTTACACACACAGTTTATTTACAATATAATTAAGATAGAAGAAAGACTTTAGGGTCAGTCTATGAAATGTTATTTTTTAATAAATTATTGTCTAAATTGAATAGTTTTATTTATGATATTTTGTTTCTGTTTACCTAATTTCTATGTTTACTGTCAAAACCAAGTAATAACTTGAGAAATTGTTTTAAGAGATAAATAGTAAATTATGTTGCACCATATTGCTGTGACCAGAGCAAAAACTTGCAAGGAACCTCAATCACTCATATGAATCGGGGTACATTAAAAGAGTCACATAATTAAATAATTTTATTTTAATATTTACATTAATTTTGTCACTTTTAGAACAAGAAATTAATGTTGATATGTGGACGAATAATGTGGAATGTCTCATAGCACACTTCAAATATTAAAAATATAGAAATTTTTTGTCTATAGGTACTCAGCGTTGTTATATAATACATTACATTACTTGAGCTCACAACCTTTATAATATATGTTTAATAAAATTTCCCAAACCAATATAAATTGATGGTACCTATTTCTAATTTACTATGTACAATTTTCACACAACTTAGAGCTATTTATGTTACGCGTACTGCATCGACGTCGGCCTGGTTTTTAAATACACGTATACGCAAATTAACAGAAAAATTACCGCTAATGTAGGCAAAACAACCGTATGTATTTGTTGTCGACTTTGAGCAAACTCCTGTTTCCTCTCACGCTTTTGTCTCGCTGTTTCTTTCACTGCGCCTTTTAGTTTCCTCATTGTGATGCTGAAAAATAAACTTACATGGAATATTGTGAGTTATTGTGGAGCTATGCCACGTCCAAAAACATTATCAACAACATTCTTATCAGACAAGAGATTATTTAAAAAACTGAAACAATTTCCTGTTAGTAAGTATCAAAATTATTTAATATTAATTCGATACCTTTGAATGCCGACACTAAACAGTCTATTTTATTATTCTAATTTAATTTCATACAAATTCTGGATAATTTTAGCCGAAAAATACACGTCACAACGCCGCGGCCAAACGTCAGTGTGACAAGTTGACACTTGACAGACAACTAGCTGATACATCACACTCCACGTCCAGTCAGTTTTGACAGTACACTTCAAGAGGTGTGTTCAATTATTACGAAAAATAAATCGGTGGATATTAAAATGTTTAAAATTATGTTGCTTGTCCGCAATGAGAATATATTTTTTTTAACATTTACTAATAATAAAAACAATGAACTACAAGACACAAATTAGAAAACGCGACAGCTGAGCATGGGATCCCGGGTCACATTTCTTTTGTCCGAAGTTGTCCTATGTTGACGAAAGACGCGAGTCCTATTATACATAATATAACGACTGTCTATACTCTTATCCTTTTGAAAAATAGAGCACGTATACAGTATAGAATACACTACGCACTTCTAACGGGTATGGCCACGTCACAATATGCGCGCGTACGCGCACGTCGCAAACAGCTTTAGTGCAGTTCGTTGATTTTTGCGAAATGTTTGTGCTTCATTGATTTAGTATGGACACAGAATAATTAATAGTATATGGACGCGTTCGGGAATACTTCGCAAAACCACGAATATGTGCACGTTGTGAATATGACAACTTGCACGCAATGCCCTCGCTGGCCGCTTGCGAACGTGTCAAAATATGTCCATACTATGTTACGCGAACCGCATTGTTCTTGCACATGCGCAGGTGGATCTGCCTTTACACAGTAAATAAAACAACAATTATTTAATCACGGTTTATTCATCACATATAAGCTCATTAGCTTTAATTAGCACAATTATCTTTTTTTTTATTATTAGTGAAATACTACTTAGTAAATTACGAATCACAGAATTCGAAATGTGTCGGGTTACAGTACAGTTATATTTCTTAATTACTATTCAATAATAAAAAAACAGAATTGGCAAAAACTTTGAATTTCTTTCTCATATAACTTCAAACACATTTCTTTACAAAAATAAAAATTAGGGTGTACTTACAGCGTTCTGAACGTCTAGTTAGTGTATTATAGGTTTTTATGTTTTTATTTACTGACTGAATAATAGGTTATCTAATAGATAAAAAAATCAAGAAACACTATTTGGTATTAAAATACAATAATTTACACATGATATTCTCCTCCCTCGACCTTCTCATCGGACAACGACGCTACGATTGACGCGCAGGTGCCTTGAGAAAGCCATAGTAATTGCATTAGAGAACCTTCTAGGAGCCCGATCATTACTCCACATATTACGTCCAAGATGTAGTGCCTCTCGGCTAGAACTCGTGTGAGGCACACCGCGCCCACCCAGGCGAGGAGCGGCGGGGCGAAGTAGACGGGGACTTCGTTGAACATAAGTATAGATACGATCATACAAACTCGGCTCGCGTGCCCAGATGGAAAGGAGAACTTGTCCGGCCCGACTTCTAGCAGCTTGTTCATTGGGACCGGCCGACGTCGACGCACGATCGCCTTGATCACAGCTATCACCACGATATCCAAGATGAGTGCTGTGGAAAATACATTATAACATTACAATTCTATACCCATATTAAGTTTCGATCTCGGTCTTTCCAAGCGGGGTATCATGAAACCACGTAACTGGTTTGGTTTGAGCAGGTCAGATAAGCAGTCGCTCCATCTAAAAACTGGTATTCAGCTGCATCTAGTAAGAATGGAAGATGACCCCCACATAGTTGGGAAAAGAGTAGGCAGTTAAGGGATATAGCAGACATATCAATAAAACTTCTAATTTGACTCCGTGTTCCGCAAAGGAATTAAATTCAAACAGCATTGAATGAATATATCTATTAATTTAAATAACTTTGTAACAGCCCCCGCTCGATTGGTGAACATGCATAGTTCATATTGAACTCACGCGTCACGTATCGTAGCGAATGAAGATCTTTATCCTACTTTATATCTGCCTACCCTTCGGGGAATACATGCGTGATGTTATGTTGTGTAACCTTCATAATATAAACTTTTAATTACAAGATAACACTAAAATAACAAAATTGTACCTATCCTAAATTAACTAAAACTATTTACAAACTAAAATATAGCGTCGAAAAATTCATCCGCATCGCTGTCGACTGGTAATCAAGACACTGGCGGCATTGCCACGTTGTATGGCAATGCTTAGCCTCTGCCAAGGTAAAAGCCAGCCCTTGGGTCATGAGAAGTGTCAACCAGTCTAAATCGAAATATCCTCAAAAAGACCATGCGCACTCGTATGATATTAGGTAGGCTAATTATAGCCTGTAATGTTCCCACTGCTATAATCTACTACGCGGGCCCAGTGCGGGTTGGTAGATGAATTTTTAGTTCTAGGACATCCGTGTTTCCTCACGATGTTTTCCTTCGCCGTTTTGAGAGCAGTGCCGTTGCCGTTGCCATTGGGCCACCACTGCTCATATTTTGTTAAATCTCTATTACTTTTTTATTTTAGTAGACTTCCGAGACGTAACATGTGGTTACGTCGGAAGTCTATTAGTGGTGTTACGTGCGGGTGAACCCCGTTATATATTAATATGCTATTCACGTCGAAGGTCGCCGCTGCGCTAAGATCGGCGATCGTTTTACACAATACATTCACTTGACACTGAACGTTAGAACAAAAGTTCTTTTAATTGTCCGTCTGTAATTTTTTTTTTTTTTTGTAGAAATATTTCAAGGCTGGCTTTTTAATTAAACAATCTATTCATTTGTTTTACATTTTACATGGCCCGCGATTTCACCCGCATAAGTGTCGATCCCATGGGAATATCGGGGATAAAAAGTACCCTATATGTATGTTAATCCTGGTTATAAACCACCTGTGTGTCAAATTTCATCCAATTCCGTTCAGTAGTTTTTGCGTGAAAGAGTAACAAACATACATCCATCCATACAAACTTTCACGTTTATAATATTAGTAGGATTGTCTTAGTAAGTTCCGTTATATTATTTAAAAAAAAAAAGAGATTAGTTTTATCACATCAATTTTTGTAAAGACATTATTGCAATTTATTTATTTTATAATAATTATTTAGTTCATTTGATCTTTTGCCGTATTGTATGTTAGATATATATACATATATGTATAAAGTAAGTATAGGTAGGCAACTGCCATTTGAAACATTATAAAATATTATGTAATTTTATTTTATTTCTTGTCTCTTTTCTGTATGTGTTACTGGACTGGTAACGATATACAAACATGTAAGTAATCGGTTGGTTATTTAACATTGACCCAGGTACCTTTCGTTACAGGGTCAGTAACATCAAGGTGTTGCTGACCTTCCTCGAGAAGCTGGAGTGGATCAAATAATCGATTTTCCCACCCGTACGCAAAATACGCGCATTAATATTAAGTTGCAGACAACAGCCCTTATTACATAACATCGTCCTTCTTCCCAACACCTGCATCACTTCCTTTAGTCACGAAGTAGATCTCGCACCATCTAACCCTTCCAACAATCTAGTCTTAGGTCAGCACCACTTTAATAAGTACACGGCTATAATAAAAGTGTTGTCATACCTATGAGTGTGTTAACTTGCAACTGATAAAGTTCCTTGTTGTTGAAAAGCCAGATAAAGGTGAGCCAGCCAGCCAACCAAACAATCCCATGGCAAGACACCTGCAACCAAAATGTTGATAACATTATTATTATTATTTTTTAATGTTGCCCCACTAGGAATTACTCCTGTATCGTGGGTACGTTTACAAACATTTAAACTCACATACACAAACAGCCAGACCCGGAACAACTACCTGTAGGGAATACAAATATTTGTTCCGTGCGGGAATCGAACCCGCGACACGCAGCGCAGCAGTCGATCGGCCAGCCACTGCACCAACCGTGTCGTCGAAACGTCAAACATTACTACACTTACATTTAAAACAGTGTTTATTTGTAATTTTAATAAGATTACCAGCTAACAGAATATGCGGTGACCTGAATTTTATTTATCTTTTCAGTTGTCTTGACTGCCTCGTTGCGCTAGTAACTAGTGGCTGAAAGCGCTACCGCTGAGTATGAGGTCCTAGGTTTGATTGCCAGGTTGGGTAAAACATTATTGATTGGGTTGGCATTAGCCCTGAGTCTGGATTTGTGCCTGGTTGATGGCAAAAGGCTCGCCCCCTAGCACATGGGGGTTAAACATAACTGGTGAAATGTGGGTGTGCTAGAGGTACACTTCTGCCTAACCCTTCGGAGATTACAGGTATTGTGTTGTCTTGAGTTGAATTTAAAATTTATGTTATTATTCTTTGACGACATTTTGACCTTCCTGCTTCTGAACTAAGAAACTAGTTCAAATAAAACGCTTTGTGTACATAATACATACCTCAAAAAGCCTGTAATTATTGCGTAGGGATCTTGTCCAGGTAACTTTCATCCCAAGCTCCACAAATTTCTTCGTGAACCGTACATCTTCTTGTAATATTTTCTTCAACATTGGAGGTACTTGTCGCTTTGACTGCTGTGTTCGTTCTATTAACTGGAAATCACATAATATATACAGATTCAGGAGTTATAATAGTACTTCAATTTTCTATTTTAAATATTTCAAGTGTCATTTGAAGACCAGCTATCATTATCATCATCATTTCAGCTGAAACATGTCCACTGCTGGACTTAGGCCTCCCCCAAGCACCACCACTTTAACCAGTATTGTGCTTCCCTTCTTTGCCTTTACAAAGTCATTCGTTCACCTTATGGGAGGACCAGCTATGGTCCAACCTTATGATTATAATAATTTGAATTTCCAAAACTTTCTAGAAACATGAATTAGTTAGCAGTAACTGATCATCAGCATTTTTGCTCTTCATCTTTTATATAGAAAATAATACAAAAGAAATAACGTTGGGAACATCCTTATGCTCCCAACATTTCTTTTTGTCATAGTAAGGGCTGATTTTTCAATCGCTAGATAATTTTATCCGAGGGCTAATTTTAAATGTTTGTCAGTTCATCCATACAAAATCTGTCATGCGTCAATTTTATTCCATGAATAAAACTTATCTGTCGAGTGTACCTAGTTTAGCCAATTACTTATTCTACAGAGTGGCAGAGACATGAATTCAGCACATGATTCTAAATCCCTAGACATTGTACTTAATGATTCTGCACTGATGCTATTTCTAAACTAGAGTTCTACAGGAGTAGGATGTAACGATTTTTATGAAGAACAATAGTCAATATTGGCACAAGCAAGTAGTGAGACAGTCTGATTTAGATATAGGGTTAATGCACTGACTAATGATAAAGCCGGTGTGCCGCTAGGGAGACCTAGTATAACTGGGATAACAAAAAACAAATTATATACATAAAGGTAAGTATAGAGCTAAGAATGGGTTAATAGGTTTTAGATGCAGCTTACCTCCTCCATACTGCCTAGCTGTAATCTATGGAGATAGTTTCAACAAGCGAACACACCTGTACAAACATAAGTGCAAAAACTAAAATGAAAAATAAATAGATGCAAAAACAAACATTATTATGGCAAAGGGATTTGTTCAGTTTACAATGTATTTACACAGATAGAAGGAAACATTTCTTACTTAACACTATATTGTCTCACACACAAATATTATTAATTCCCCCAAAAAAATGGTTAGCCAACTGTTCTTCACTTAGTCATTCCTAAATATTCTCCAGTCCCGTCTTCATTGTCATCAAATGACGTCAAAAAAAATTGACTATATGACTGTCTCATGTCTGACTTTGACAGACGAAGATTATTAAGCCGCGCTTACATGAGCACTGTGCTCATGTAATAATCTACGGCTCGATTCGAATAGGCGAACAATAAAAGGAGTCAAAAAAGTGCAGTAATGTAAAAAGTTCCGAGAGCTAGGGTAGGTGAAATGGTCTAAACCGGACTCCAACCTATCTGCATCCTGGGCGCACAAAAAAGCTTATTTCAAGTATTTGAAAATAACATGTGGCGCGTGATTATGCACTCGTAAATTGCTTATACCCAAACTTGACTGCAAAGAATTAGCTCAAGTATTGTGCTACGCTAAGACTGCTAAGATCTTGCAGCAATCCCCTATTAGTCGAGTTTTGTAAGTAAATCACTATTGGAAATAGAGATAAAAAAAAAATCAGTATGACAGTTGAAAAATGTGCCCTTCGAGCGGAATGTCGGCGCCGCGGATTCGTCAACAATAAAGTTGCTTTGTACAATAAAATTGTTGGAATTTATAAGAAATTGAAACAAATAAGTTCCCTGCACGGATTTGTGGTTTTTTGTTTCGAGATCACGAACTAAAACTGTCTCTGCGACCTGTGTAAAGTTGAATATTTTTATAGTGTTCAAACAATCGTTATAAAGAAAAAACGATTCTCCGTCCACATTCATTTCTTTTTACTGAACATACTCCCTAATAGTGATCAATAATAGCATCACCCTGTTTAAACCAGATGCAAGTCTAAAATGAAGTGTATATTCGAAGTGAATACAATTTGCAGACTATGCCTTAGAGTTACTGAAAAAGTTTATAGAATAAACAATACACATCACAAAGCATTCATCGAAAGTATTATCAAACTAAAACAATTTCAATATGTAAGTACCTATTCAATTTTGCGTTAAGTACAGAATTTTTTAATGCTATCTTACTTTGATGAGTCTTATGAAACTTAGACAATACGGGCTGGTGTCCGCAGTTCCACGTTAATACGCGTATTTTGCGTTGAGGCCAAACTTATTGATGCCCACATACCCACGGGTAATGTACTATAGTTTAAACAAGAGTAGACGGGAGGTTAATGATCAAATCATTTGAATCTTGCAGTTAGGTTCGGGTAAGTTCAAGGGTTTGTTTTTCACCCTAATTACTTAAACCTGCTGCTGCCGCTGGACATTATCTCCTTACAAAGATAAAACAATTTAAATATTTAGTTTGACATTACACCGTTTCTGTAATTGTGGAACAAATCATACCTATAATCTTTGATATTGTTCATCGAATCGTTGAGCTGCACGATTTCTGACAAATGCATGCACTGACTGGACAGAATCTCTCAATCTGTGTGGTTCTTTCATCAAAAGATCATCTGAGACATCGATCAACATGGTCTTTATATGATCTGACCAAGATTATGTCTGGACTTTAAAAGAGACGGTGACCTCTGAGTTTGTTTGGGCCTTTCTTTTCAGACTAGTCAGATAGGAAACGCCAACCTCATCTAGTTTTTAAAATATGATTGAAGTGTAAAAGTGTTTGTACGAACCTACTTACAAAATAAAATCAATTATCATAACTATACTTTCCGAAATATCAAACACATCAGTATATTTAAGTCAACAAAAAAGTTGGTTTATGGACAACTGTTTAACAGGACAACGTCATAACAAATTATTGCATACTTTTATCGAGTGGAAGAATGCGGTGCAAGCGTACAATGAGGGTAACGGGACAATAAGTCATCCTTTTTCGTGCATGCAGCCGGCGTTCATTGATTTATTAGACGTTGTCATGTCAAAAACTTTATAATTATTTTATTTTACTGAAATTGGTAGTGGGACAGCGCTAAAATAGATACTACCAACATTTTTGAAAATCAAGTTACTAAAACTGTGTTTTTAAGCAGCAACATATAGAATATCATTAGAAACTGACCACAGATCTTAAATTCTTATCTTGTTTTTCTAAAAAGTAAAATTTTTACAAAACTTGTGGGACACACCCGGAATATGAATATACACTTTTTTTTTAAATGACCCATATGTTTCAAATTGATAGCAATAAGAATGCTATACTCCTTTGTTTACTTGCTTTCAGGTCCCAACTGATGATGAATATGTTTGTTACATCTGTAATGCTCTTCTAAAAAAAACTTTTAATTTCATGCAGACTGTTTGGAATGCACAAGATGTTATTTGTGTTATACTAAAAAATACCGATAAGGTAATTGTTTACTTTATTTAGGGCTGATTTTTCAATCGACAGATAATTTTTTCATGGAATTGTTGACAGTTCTGCCATACAAAATCTGTCAGACGTTAATTTTATTCCACAAATAAAAAATATCCATCGTTTGCATGAGAATGAGCCCTAAAACTATTTCTGTTATTGGCAAGTCTTTTTAGTAAACAGTATTTAATTTTTTTTATTTCTCAGTTTTCTGACATATATTTAAGAATATTATGATTTATTAACACATCTTATGAAAAAGTAAACAAAATGCCTGAGACCATAATCATTTAATACCAACAGCAATAAAACAAGTCATTAGTTGTGTGTGCGTGTGCCAAATTAATGAAATTGAATGAGAACTGGATAGTTCAAGAGCCCATGAAAACTAACGCTTATTATTTCTTTTAGATTACCAAGCCAATGCTTGAATGTATAGATAGACACAACAATGGACTAAACCCTGTTAATCTCAGCTCAGTTGTAATAAGTGATAATGTGAAGTTTGAAAGCTCCGATGATAGCAATGCAAGTACAGACATCGAGGAATTAGATCTTGACCTTTTAATTGATAATATAGATGGACAGACTAGGAAAGAGCAGAAAGACAAAAATAAACATAACATAAACAAAATTGAGAATCATTCCACAAATGAAAAAACGCAAATTATAAGTATAAGTTCCAGCAGTGATGAAGGTAAAGAATCAGACAAATGTAATTTGGATGAAGTGGAAGTGGAAATAGATGACATTAAAACAGAAATTGATGATCCACTCACAAAAGATTTTAATACCGATACTGATAATGATACTGATGAACATGATGAAAAACCGGAGCCTAAAAAAAAGAAAGGCAAAGCAAACAGATTTGTTTTTTGTAAAGCAAAGTCCGATGCCCTTCAACGCAAGAAACAAGAGGAGTTAGATTATGATTACCAGCCTGACTCGACAAGCCACTCTGAAGATTCAGATTATGACGAATATGATGATGTAGGAAAGCGAATCAAAAGGCCAAAAAATCTTAGAGTTTATCCAAGAAAATGTGACCATGTATGTACAAACAATCTTTTCTAAAAATATTCAAGGTTCCTGCGAAATTAAAAATTTCTTACGCTTACGCAACATTAAATTCGCGACGATGATGATTTGAAACATCAATATAATGTAGCTTTCGAAATTATATTTCCACCTTTATATATTTCCATAATTTATTATATGTCTACATACTTCTATGTACAGACGCCAGCACATCAAGCTGCTACAATCTGTCAAATTTCTTTAATAGATTTTCAACTTTATCACTAAAGCGTTAAGGTTCAAGTTTGATTGGGAAAATTTGACAGTTTCGGGTAGCTTGACCTGCTGGCGTCTGTACATTTTAATATTTGGTACTTAATTTCGTTTCAGTGTGATTATGAAGTGCCGAAAGGACTTGTACACTATCATCATTATCTAGCTTCGCATCCCAATACAGAGTATCCATATAAAACAGAAAAGAATAATGTTTGTTCAGTTTGTGGCAAACTGTGTGTAAGTATAGATTGATTTTATAGTCTGTGCCTTTTTTCTATAGGAAATCGTGCTCCGCCCTGGTCCTGGGGCGGAAGGGTCTGTCAGACACTCGCTTAGATAGATAGATAGTGATTGGGCGACTCCAGGTATTCGTAAAAGCAGGAAAAACTTTAACTTTATAGCCGGAAGCAACATATGAATAACACAAGTTTTCATTATTATGTTGCAAGATAATTCAGTAAGATGAGGCAGCCTATATAGTATTATTTATTTTATTACGCATTTTAAAGTTAACTTTTACGTTACTGGAATAGTTCGTTCTAAGACAGCTGTCAAAAAACGGTTAACCTAATGGACAGGGTATAATTTTAACCCAATATGACGACCCTATGCTTAAGCTTTCGTCATCATAATTTCGGATCCTCATCAGCCGAAAAAGGTCCACTACTGCCACTACTGGACATAGCCCTACCCCAAGCACCGCCACTTCGGTTCGACCGGTTCTATGCTTCTCGCATCCAGCGGGTTTATGCTGCCATTTGTCCACCTTATGGGAACTTTGGGCCCCATCGGCCATCTGTTCTGCGAGCAATCTGCCCCTTTAGCTTTAGTTAGTAATAACTGTAACTACGTATTACAATAATTTGTCATGTCCTATGTTATTTGCAGACAGACGCTCGAATACGCACCCATGAGGCTAGTCATGTTACCCAGAAACTCAAGTGTACTTTATGCGGAAATGTATATTCCAATAAGCTTAGATTGTACAGCCATATGAAAAATGTTCACCCTAAAATAAAATTCACCTGTGATTACTGCTCCAAAACATTCAAAACAAGAAATTGTATTACGCGACACATTCGGGTGAGTAAAAAACGTAATATTTTTTTGCAAAAAATGATTATGTTAATTATTTAGTTGTGCATTGAGAATCTAACAGAGCGTATCCCAGCGCGACAGAAAAACACTGTTGAAATTTCAAATCTCGGCCCTAAGCAATGCGCGTAAACAAATCGCCGCCGGAAAAACGCACCCGTGCAAACCTGGGCTTAGGGTGGTAAACCAATTACGAGGTCAATTATACGCCGTAAGGTTTAGTGTCCCGGACACTTTTTCAGTTTAGTTACAATATATATACCTAGTCTTGCCATAAATATTGTCACGAAGAAAAAAAAGTTTTTTTATTGCCAATAATATTTATTACTTTTACAGTGTGTTAGTTTAATACATAAATACAAAACAATTTAAAATAAAAAAAAAACAATAAAATCTTTTGCTTTCGGACAGGATTTCTTCGAATTCTTTCCCTTACTGCTTTGACCACCCTTTTCGTACGAACACTACGTGGACGGCCAGATCTTCTGTCACAAACAGAGGAGGTCTCATTGTACCTATTAATACCCCGATACACAAACATTTGACTAATACCAAGCGTATGGGGAGTTTTAAAAATTGCATTTGGCTCCATACCAACTTTGTGTATTGCAATCACAGCGATTCGGTTCTCTTTATCACCCCACTCCATTTTAATATCGCTAAATATTGTACAACGTATTGGCGCCAAAATAAGAAAACGCAATGAACAATCGTATAAAAATGACAGATTCCAAATTCAAATTTAATATCTTTCTTATTTTTAATTGTAACAGTATTTATGGCCAGACTGTGTATATATAGTTTTAACCTCCAATAACATCCATTGAACAGTTATATAATATGTGTTTAACATTTTTTCAGACTCATACTGGAAGTAAACCATTTAAATGTCATATTTGCGGAGATGGGTTTGCGCATAGCGGAAACAGGAGTATTCATATTCGTTCTAAGCATCAAAATTATAGATATGTACCGAAGAAACATAAACGATCCCAAAAAGTGCGAAGAAACAAAAAACAGAATTCAACCGATACAGAAAATTCGTCTAGCAATGAGAAACCTATACGAAGGACTAAAAGAAAAACCAAAACAAAAATGTTAAAATGACGGAGTTGACTTGTTCGGGCTTTGGCATAGCTATTCATAACATTCGATTCAAACGCTTCTTGCCGAATCCAACATCAATCTAAGTTTACATAGACGACCGCTGTTCTTCCGATAGCTATTTGTTGTCGGGAGTCAAGTCAAATCAGTCACTGAAAACGTGTCATTTTCTACACGACAGCCTGTCGAATAGTTGTGAATAGCCATGCAGATCTTGAGAATGAACGCTGCGGCTGTGATCTCTACGGGAAAACATCCACGGAAATTAATTATGGATATGTGATCCCAGCCTTATAGCTGTATAGAATAAAAAATTGAATTGTTGCGCGTAGATTATGGTGCACACGGCAACATATTAAGCTATACATTTCCAGTTTTAGCTGACCTGGTATGTATAGGTGTTTCGTACAATGAGAACTCGGCTTATACTGGTAATGTATAGCTTGATATGTCGCCGTGCGTACAGACGCCAGCAGGTCAAGCTACCCGAAACTGTCAAATTTTCCCAATCAACCTTGAACCTTAATGCTTTAGAGATAAAGTTGAAAACCTATTAAAGAGATTTGACAGATTGTAGTAGCTTGATGTGCTGGCGTCTGTACAATGAGAACTCGGCTTATACTGGTAATGTATAGCTTGATATGTCGCCGTGCGTACAACGCTACAAGGGTTTTAGAGCGCGTGGCCAAAATAAGTACTAACGCCGCCATCTCGTTTTGAAAATACAATTTCTGTGACAAACCCCACAGACATGCACTACACTCACATACAACACTCCCACATGCACAACATTAAGTACTTACTTGCCTATTTTATTTTTTTAACACTTATTTGTTACTGTTATTTTTAACCCCTACTGTACTTTTATCTCTGTAATCTGGAACGCGGTCGTCTCCGTCCTGGAGGTGGGCGTTAACACGTTCAGTGCCGGAAGCCCTGGAGGGCTCACTCAAATCGTATATGGGATGCCGGGAGGGAGGAGGGCTCATTATAAATGTAGGTTTTTCTTTGCGAAAACGGCATTATAAACTATAAAAATAAAATTAGTTGTATATTTTAACAAGATTTATTAGTATACACCTTGGTTTTGAAATAAAAGCAATTTTATTTTCATAAAAATTTAGGGCTCAGGAAGCACGAATTTCAGGGGTGGCAAACCATTTTCACGGTTGCAAATATTCACAATTTTTTTTTAAGTTTTGAGATTATAAAACATGAGTTTAACAACCAAAGCTTTTTTTATGATATAAACTAGTGCTTGACTGCGATCCTGCTATAGGATATTCAGGGTTGCGTATCAAAATGGTAAAAATAACACATGTAGTGACTTCGTTTGTCAGTCCGTTCGTCTGTCACAGGTGCTTTTTTCAGGAACTACTAATGCTCATAGACTTGAAATTTGGAATTAATAATAATATAAATAATGCTTGTCCATCTGTATAGAAAGTTTTTTTAAAATATTGGTAGTCTTATTGTAACAGGGGCCTAAACGGGGGTTTCGTTTTAAAGTGAGGTAACTAGGTCAAATGGGATATCACATGAAAGAGCTTCATTTGCACTTTATAAATCTTATTTTTAACCTTTTGAACGCCATTGTCACATATATGTGACAAACGAAATCTTACCCTGAACGCCAACGTCACAAATATATGACAAAATACACGTCGCACCATATTATGAAATAAACAATTTAATCGTTACTTTTGTGTGTTTTTATTTATATAATTTAAAAGTTTAAGCTTCCGTCTATATTGTGTTGCTTGAAACTAATATAAATAAACCACCAATATCGAGAAATTTGTTGTTTTAAAAGTAGATGTTAAACGCGTATAAAAGGTCACACGCCGTAGTCTGCTATATGTCAGCCAGTGTTGTGACGTATGATTGTAAAATCAATAAAAACTTAAGAAGATGAATATGAAATTTTAGTCTAGAGTTTATTATTTGTGTATAAGTTGGTATCAGGAGAAATAAAACGTATTTTTAAAACAACTCTGCCTTATACAACCATGCCTCTAGATACAAAATTAAAAATAAAATATGCAAATGTCTAATATCGACACTTGTTAAACTCATCTCTTGCGCAAGCCAAGCGCAAACCAATATTAACAGTCCCTTGTACGCCATAGACATAAATCTATGACACAACGGTGACGTCGTAAGCGCAGGCGATTGAGTTTAGTGAAGTGCTTTATTTTTTTTTTTATTACTACATTAAAATCCTTGCGTATTTTAGATATAGATAAGTATTATATTAGATCAGAATACTTATTAGAATCGATAACCAGCGTGTACACTGCTACATCCCTAATTCAGATGCGAGAATATCATAAAATTGACTGGCAAGCAACGACATTGAATGCGCCATTGTCACAATACCAAGACAAGTCATGTTGAATAGTGTTGTAACCATATTGTAATAAATATATTTTTTTAGTCTTCTAATATCTGCTTTTTCATTGATAGTCTCTGTTAAATGCTGTGTAAAGATTACTATATTGGAATATAGTGGCAGGTTAAATAAAATTTCAGTGTCGTGAGTACTGTACCTATATTATAAAATTAAAGACGAAAATAAAAACTCAGTTGTATATCGATATAAGTTTTGGAATCCCTATTTTTTATGAAGGTCATTTGACAGAAAAAGTGGCCTGGCGTCAGGGGTACGGCGATACGTTTATACTCTGGCGTTCAAAAGGTTAATATGTATTTATTATAAATATTATATCGTATATGTTCTTATAAGTCCAGAGAATAAAGTACTCGTAATTACGCAAAATATACAACAAAACCTACGAAACAAAATAATAAGGAGTGCCAAAGACAAAAAAGGTCTTCCCTTTTATGTCTTGTGTTCGTTTGTTAGTGAGTTATAGATCAATTTACGGTAATTACCGGTTCTTAAACGTAAAATCATGTTTATAATTAATAAACTAGCTTTATTAAATAATTTCCAGGAGCAGCGACGTTCTGGGGGGATGGCGTTATGTCATCATAAACCTGCTCAAGTTCTTCTGGGTTCGGAATATTCTATTTTTCCGTCAGGTCTACGTCCTTACTCGCAAGCGCTAGAAGTTTAGCGGCGTGTTCGGGGTAGGCAGTGTACCGCTGCCTCTTCCGACTGAGAGTCTCCTCAGTTAAGCTTTCGGATAGGGCCTGGCTATCTGGATCTGGAGCCGTAGTGAAAACGTACCGTATTGGGAAAGAATAAAAACTCTCATTATATTTCCTATCGCGATAGATCGCGTTAATGATGTGTGGCGATATTCTTTTTGTAACCAGGAGAGGAATCAAATGCCCCACCGTAGTAGTTAGTTTCTCGTTAATCTTCGAAATAGAATTCAAGTCAGGAAGTATTACTTCATTGAAATCTGAATTCGCGTCAGATGGCTCTATTCGTCTCTCGCGCAACCATGCGTCAAAGACGTTGCCGTCTCGTTTCCATCCGTACGCGCGTAGTACTCGCGCATGCATTTCCAACACGCAATAGACTGTGTGCTTGTCTAGAAGACATGCGGTAGGGAACAAAGTTCGCATCCTCAGATGACCTGATCTCTATTGTTATGGTCTTCCGTGTTTCGGGAGACATCAAGAAAGAGTGAGTGCCCATGGTCCGTAGCGCCTCATTTTGAATAGCCGTGGAGGCTCGAGCGATGCCTTGCGAGGCTCCACACCGCCCAAAAGAAATTGATGTCCTCCCTTCCCCAATTCTGAAGAACTCAGAGAAGCTATCGGCGACGTTAAAGCGGTAATCGGCGCCCAGGTCGCGCCGCATGTGCATCAAGGTTTTGATAAGGCAGTCAGCGCAGGTCTCTGAGATGATCCAGGCCGAAATTGCGGCACAGCTGCCACGAATGTTAGTCTCATCATTGTCATTCAACAGGCGTGTTATCCACGCTATGGCGTACCTACAATAGCGTTTTCAAACTAAGGCCATTATGGATTCTTGAGCGTATGCGCGTAATAATGCATAGTATGAACCATTGCCCTACAGTGGTTGCATACTGTGAGCACATGTCCAGCCCAGTGAATTTTGTTTCATGTTGGGAGAGTATACTTTTCGAATTTAATATCGCTTCGATCGGCAGCGCAAAGGAGGGCAGCCACCTTCCACGGACGGAAGGATTGTCCGCTATTTTTGAATGAGCTCGCCAGTCACGCGATACTCGTTGTAGAAGCGATCAACAGTTGGCTTTCCGATTTTCGCTGCAGACCGACACGTCGGTAAGTGCGTCCTGATCTATAACCACGACTTCGCATTCGCGTTTTCGCTCCTTGAATGCGCCTTCAAAATGAATGATGCTTTCCTCACCATTTAGTTCGAATAGAGCATAACCAATTTGCGCCTCGTCTGTCATCTAAGAAAAGCCATTTCAGTCATGAGATCGAAGTGGCTTCATCGCTTTTTCAACGCGTCTAGATACTAAGGATGTGGCGGGCTGCGGAACTGGGCTTTCGCCGGTCTTCTGTTTTCGTCGGATCGTTTCCTTCGTGCTGAACATCTTCTCTCGCATGGAAGGTAACATATCAGAATCTTGTTCTCTGCCAAAGAAAAACTGGCTGCTTGAGATATGTGCTTATCTCTCGCGTAACATACAAATACAGCTTGGCAAAAAAGTCGTGAAAATAATGGTGGCGCCACTATCGTGCATGTTGTAACCCTAAATAGTACGACTAAAACGGTTTTGATATTAGTTTTTTTTTAAATTAAGCGGGTTTTATAAAAACAAGAAAAGCTCTGAAACGCTTGTTCAGCCACTGCCTAGAACGATAACATTTGCAGTTATTTAATTTAATGAATTAAAAATAAAATTATTAGGTATTTCAAAATACTTTAATGTCAACTAATCCCACATTATGTGAGACAATTTTATGTTTCACAAGACCCCAGATCAATTCAATAGGGTTTAGATCCCAGTGACAAGTTGGAAGCTTTACTACTGTGTCACTGTGTCCCACAAATCCAAGTTCTCCTCTAACCACAAGCAAAATGTTCCATAGTTGGTGTTCTAATCAAAAACTAAAAAAATAATCAGAATAAACTTTTTTAATCAGAATCAAAAATTTTAATCAGAATAAAAAATGTTTTCCTCTAAGTATTCCACGCCCGAAAACTCTTCATCCATGTCTTGGTGTGAGCTTTCACCAAAACTCTGCTGGCTATGTTCAGATGTGTCACTGTTGCTGCTTTCATCTTGTAGGTTTATGATATTTTTTTCAATGTCACTATACACAGTTTGCCCCCTTCGAAAATAACCTTTTTCTATTTTCATGACATGATGACATGAATTTTTCCAGTCGTCAACTGATATGCTCTGAAACGCTTGTTCAGCCACTGCCTAGAACAATAAAATAAAAACAACTAAACATTTGCAATTACTTATTGTAATTAATTAAAAATATAGCCTTATAGTACTGATGGATTTACCTAAAAAATACTATAGTTATTTTTGTTCAGTGATTTATTTTATGCAATATTAACAAAAAGTATCAAAGTTATACGAACGCGCTGCATTCCGAATGTGTTTTGTAAACATAACCTCAAATTCGTGAATGTACATTTCAATAATTGTATGAAAGGTTTATAATAGATATTGCACCTTGAAATACACACATTAGATCTGATTACATGTATAAAATATAATTTTACCTGTCATTTCAGCGGTTCTTTCATACACATCGTTGATTTCGGTTAAGATTTGTCCGGCCTCGAGTTCCGCCAAATATCTCACGTACACTTTATAAATTATTGCTCTTGCGGAGCTGCGAATAACAGATCTGTTCATTATGAACACAATGGGTCACCAGTATCACCACGATAAAGCAAATAAATAAATAATAACACGAGAAACAGTCACAGATTACAAGAAATGACAGAATATGTACCTTACTCGACGAGGCAGAGCGAGTGTTGCCAATGATTAAATATTTTAGTTCCGTTTCAGGACTTTCTTGCCAAGCTGTAAAAATGTTTCTTTTATTTGTAAGTTTTTCGCTCAACCTCATAGCGAGTGGGACAGACTTATTCTGTTGTTCTCTGAGTGAATTCACAAGGAATGCATTATTTATAATAAGTTGAAGGTGTTAGTACAATTTAAGTTAGGATAACGCATTTACCGCATTGGGTTAGGTATATCCTGTAATGGTACAGACGCCAGCACATCAAGCTACTACAATCTGTCAAATTTATTTAATAGATTCTCAACTTTGTTGCTAAAGCATCAAGGTTCAAGGTTGATTGGGAAAATTGGACAGTTTCGGGTAGCTTGACCTGCTGGCGTCTGTACATGTATAAGTAGATAAATAAATAAATAAATTTTTTTTTTGACTCAGTAACATCAAATTCTGCCAGCCGTTTGTAAAGGACTTTTGCAGATTTTTAAGGATTTAGCATTTTTATAAGCAATCGCATAAGGTTAAAATATTGTTATGAAAATTTAAAAACATTTTTCCTACGAAATCGCGAGTGCGCAAGTCTGACTCGCTCTTTGCCTATTTTTTTTTTTTTAAGTCATGAGGAACGATCAAGGTAGTAATAGAAGACTGAAGATAATTAGCTGTTACGAGTACAGCTTGGCAAGAAAGTCCTGAAACGGAACTAAAATATTTAATCATTGGCAACACTCGCTCTGCCTCGTCGAGTAAGGTACATATTCTGTCATTTCTTGTAATCTGTGACTGTTTCTCGTGTTATTATTTATTTATTTGCTTTATCGTGGTGATACTGGTGACCCATTGTGTTCATAATGAACAGATCTGTTATTCGCAGCTCCGCAAGAGCAATAATTTATAAAGTGTACGTGAGATATTTGGCGGAACTCGAGGCCGGACAAATCTTAACCGAAATCAACGATGTGTATGAAAGAACCGCTGAAATGACAGATAAAATTATATTTTATACATGTAATCAGATCTAATGTGTGTATTTCAAGGTGCAATATCTATTATAAACCTTTCATACAATTATTGAAATGTACATTCACGAATTTGAGGTTATGTTTACAAAACACATTCGGAATGCAGCGCGTTCGTATAACTTTGATACTTTTTGTTAATATTGCATAAAATAAATCACTGAACAAAAATAACTATAGTATTTTTTAGGTAAATCCATCAGTACTATAAGGCTATATTTTTAATTAATTACAATAAGTAATTGCAAATGTTTAGTTGTTTTTATTTTATTGTTCTAGGCAGTGGCTGAACAAGCGTTTCAGAGCATATCAGTTGACGACTGGAAAAATTCATGTCATCATGTCATGAAAATAGAAAAAGGTTATTTTCGAAGGGGGCAAACTGTGTATAGTGACATTGAAAAAAATATCATAAACCTACAAGATGAAAGCAGCAACAGTGACACATCTGAACATAGCCAGCAGAGTTTTGGTGAAAGCTCACACCAAGACATGGATGAAGAGTTTTCGGGCGTGGAATACTTAGAGGAAAACATTTTTTATGTACAATTATGTACAATGTTCAGCTTTCGAAATACCCTTGCAGGCCCAAAAGATATGACTTAAGTTTTTTAAATAACACATTAAGAGACGGCTTGGCTCGCTCAACAGTCAATAGCTCTTTGGAAATACAGTAAATACACTACAGGTACTTTGCTAATTACATTAAAATTGTTTTCAGGAACAATAATGCAGTTTAAAATAATCTAAATCGTTGAAAAAGTTTTGCAAGACAGTGTTGAAAAATTCATTCAGTGTTGGAAAAGATTAGAAATTAAAAACCTAAGAACTTCCACAAAACGCACACGCAAAGATTCAAGTAACATTAACAAACGAACAAAAACAGCAGACGTGAAGGAAACCGTCGGAGATGAAATTAAAGAAGCGATCGGTGAGAAAATCTCTGAAAATAATAATCAAGAACCCGAAAGCGATATTATACCAAACTCAGATGTTCAAGATCAAATTATCGGAAATGTAGACGTATTATAAGATTTTTCTCAATTTTATATGTATAAGTAGTTTACCGGTGTGTATATCAACAAAAGTATCATGTTTCTATACTATTTTGTATATGACGTTTTTTTTTTATTTCAAACTTTTCGCAATCGCCTTACTAAATTGATGTACAGACGCCAGCACATCAACCTACCCGAAACCGTCAAATTTCCCCAATCAATTTTGAACCTTATGCTCTACCATGCTGTGATAGCATATATTATTTTGTGTCAAGGCTAAATATAATAATGACTGAGACTATTTTATTATAGGTACCTAATAGCGTACCTAATCCGATGTTAGTGATTAAAAAATAATTCAGATTATGAAAAGTAACATTTCCAAAAAAAAAAAAATATTTCATATAATGATGTGATCATCATACAAACAAAGTTGAGGTAGTATCCATCAGCAGAGTTTTGCTGGCCTATTTATTTTTTTGTGTTAAGACTAATAATGGCTTAAGGTTTTTTATTTTAATATCGATACCAAATCTGGTGGCTGTGATTAAAAATAATTCAGATTATGAAAAGTAGAATTTGTTCGTAGTTATGTTGTATTTCCACAAATTATATTTCATATTGATTAAAAAACAGTACGTACAAATGTATAAAACGATTTTTATTTTTCTTATTATCCTTATTAAGATTGTATAAGGCTCAGCAGAATTACATACACTTTACTTGAAATAATAGTATTTCAAAAAAACTAATTCCATAATTAATTACAAAGTATGTAAAAGGGGTATGAAATACAAGTAGTTTTTATGTTCAATAAATATAAATTTAAGATTAACATCCAGAAAGTGTATTTTCACTTCAATGCGTTCTGCGTTAGGCCGTTTTGCTTTAAATATGTTAAAAGTGACTGTGAGTGAAGTGATGACTTTACTGGGTAGTCAAAAATGTCTATTAAACCTGTTATTTTGTAGCCTATAATTACATTTTCTGTATCAATTGACTTGACTTCAATGATTTCACGATTACTAGTCATGAAATATTTATCTTCAGATCTCGCTGTAAATATAAAATCCTGAAAATTAATTTTGGGGAAACTTTTATTATCCTTGGTAACGAAAGGCATCTCAAACATCTTTTCATCTTTTCGATCAGTAGCACAACATTCACTGAGTCTTTTTGCTACCTGCGAAAGTGGTTTGTTACCACTTTGCAACATTATTTTAATCAAATGCAATTTATTTTCAAAAGGATAGGCACTGAATGTTTGAAGTGACCCAAATCTTAATTGAACCTCATCAGTGACATGAAGTAGATTATGCACATTGCTGGTCACGTAATCTGCACCATAAACATCCTTGTAATGCTCTACAAAGTATTGAAGCAGCTCTTCTGACAGTGGCAATAATGGATTATAGTTATCACTTAAACAAATTGTAATGGCACAATATAAAAACATAAAATGAGTTAAATCATTTTTTGCTAACACATCAATATTTTGATCAGTCTGTTGGTCCGGAACCCTCACTATACGAAAACGACACTGGCTTGTAAACATCAACTGCATCATTAATAAAAGCATCAATATTTTGATCAAAATCTTTTTGTGCGGAACCCTCACTATGCGTAAACGTCACTGGCGTGTAAATATCAACTGCATCAGCACTGCTCCTTTGCAATTCGTCCATAGAAGCCTTAGCGTATTCTTTTGACAGTTTTCTTTTTACTCCACCAGTCCTTTTTCTTTTTTTCCATGGTTTTAAGTTGTTCGTTTTTTATATAAAGTGTATTAAAATATACGTAGTAACTCTTGAAGTCGCGTCAGACGTCATGCAAAAAAAATCAAATCTGACGTAATTTAAACACCAATAATCTAGATTTACTCTTAAATAACGCCCAAAGCTGTAAAATAGCTGTCAGCTACACTTTATGCATTGGCATTAGGATGGAGTACACCTACTCCAATTTACAACTCAGGGTGAATTAATGATTCTCTTATAAATGTAACGGCATTTCTAGAGACTACATATCCACTTTTAATCAGCCATTAACAAGCTCGTTGAAGTAGAATTAGAATAGAATTAGTGTACACCAATTAAAAGCCAGTGGCATTATTCGATACTTTAATGCAGTCCGCACCGTTACAAGAGAGGTGAATTTTTCGTATTAAGCAGTCGTTAACAAGCTTTGGACTTCTAAACCAGCCAGTAGTATCACATGCAGCCAAAAGCTGGACTAGATCATTTTCAAATTCTACTTAAATGCTTTTAGTATACTTTTTCGCCATCATAAAGTCATTAGTCAGCTATGCTGTTTAATAGTGTATAATCTTTCCTTAATACAGTCTAAAGACTCGTCCTATCCTTTAGTACATCTGCATAAAAGCTGTAGACTGTAATGTCGCTTGTTTATGACCTAATTCATCGCTAATGTGCTACTTGGGAAAGAGCGAGTCAGACTTGCGCACTCGCGATTTCGTAGGAAAAATGTTTTTAAATTTTCATAACAATATTTTAACCTTATGCGATTGCTTATAAAAATGCTAAATCCTTAAAAATCTGCAAAAATCCTTTACAAACGGCTGGCAGAATTTGATGTTACTGAGTCAAAAAAAAAAAAATTATTTATTTATTTATCTAGGTACTTATACATGTACAGACGCCAGCAGGTCAAGCTACCCGAAACTGTCCAATTTTCCCAATCAACCTTGAACCTTGATGTTTTAGCAACAAAGTTGAGAATCTATTAAATAAATTTGACAGATTGTAGTAGCTTGATGTGCTGGCGTCTGTACCATTACAGGATATACCTAACCCAATGCGGTAAATGCGTTATCCTAACTTAAATTGTACTAACACCTTCAACTTATTATAAATAATGCATTCCTTGTGAATTCACTCAGAGAACAACAGAATAAGTCCGTCCCACTCGCTATGAGGTTGAGCGAAAAACTTACAAATAAAAGAAACATTTTTATTTGTATGTTACGCGAGAGATAAGCACATATCTCAAGCAGCCAGTTTTTCTTTGGCAGAAAACAAGATTCTGATATGTTACCTTCCATGCGAGAGAAGATGTTCAGCACGAAGGAAACGATCCGACGAAAACAGAAGACCGGCGAAAGCCCAGTTCCGCAGCCCGCCACATCCTTAGTATCTAGACGCGTTGAAAAAGCGATGAAGCCACTTCGATCTCATGACTGAAATGGCTTTTCTTAGATGACAGACGAGGCGCAAATTGGTTATGCTCTATTCGAACTAAATGGTGAGGAAAGCATCATTCATTTTGAAGGCGCATTCAAGGAGCGAAAACGCGAATGCGAAGTCGTGGTTATAGATCAGGACGCACTTACCGACGTGTCGGTCTGCAGCGAAAATCGGAAAGCCAACTGTTGATCGCTTCTACAACGAGTATCGCGTGACTGGCGAGCTCATTCAAAAATAGCGGACAATCCTTCCGTCCGTGGAAGGTGGCTGCCCTCCTTTGCGCTGCCGATCGAAGCGATATTAAATTCGAAAAGTATACTCTCCCAACATGAAACAAAATTCACTGGGCTGGACATGTGCTCACAGTATGCAACCACTGTAGGGCAATGGTTCATACTATGCATTATTACGCGCATACGCTCAAGAATCCATAATGGCCTTAGTTTGAAAACGCTATTGTAGGTACGCCATAGCGTGGATAACACGCCTGTTGAATGACAATGATGAGACTAACATTCGTGGCAGCTGTGCCGCAATTTCGGCCTGGATCATCTCAGAGACCTGCGCTGACTGCCTTATCAAAACCTTGATGCACATGCGGCGCGACCTGGGCGCCGATTACCGCTTTAACGTCGTCGATAGCTTCTCTGAGTTCTTCAGAATTGGGGAAGGGAGGACATCAATTTCTTTTGGGCGGTGTGGAGCTTCGCAAGGCATCGCTCGAGCCTCCACGGCTATTCAAAATGAGGCGCTACGGACCATGGGCACTCACTCTTTCTTGATGTCTCCCGAAACACGGAAGACCATAACAATAGAGATCAGGTCATCTGAGGATGCGAACTTTGTTCCCTACCGCATGTCTTCTAGACAAGCACACAGTCTATTGCGTGTTGGAAATGCATGCGCGAGTACTACGCGCGTACGGATGGAAACGAGACGGCAACGTCTTTGACGCATGGTTGCGCGAGAGACGAATAGAGCCATCTGACGCGAATCCAGATTTCAATGAAGTAATACTTCCTGACTTGAATTCTATTTCGAAGATTAACGAGAAACTAACTACTACGGTGGGGCATTTGATTCCTCTCCTGGTTACAAAAAGAATATCGCCACACATCATTAACGCGATCTATCGCGATAGGAAATATAATGAGAGTTTTTATTCTTTCCTAATACGGTACGTTTTCACTACGGCTCCAGATCCAGATAGCCAGGCCCTATCCGAAAGCTTAACTGAGGAGACTCTCAGTCGGAAGAGGCAGCGGTACACTGCCTACCCCGAACACGCCGCTAAACTTCTAGCGCTTGCGAGTAAGGACGTAGACCTGACGGAAAAATAGAATATTCCGAACCCAGAAGAACTTGAGCAGGTTTATGATGACATAACGCCATCCCCCCAGAACGTCGCTGCTCCTGGAAATTATTTAATAAAGCTAGTTTATTAATTATAAACATGATTTTACGTTTAAGAACCGGTAATTACCGTAAATTGATCTATAACTCACTAACAAACGAACACAAGACATAAAAGGGAAGACCTTTTTTGTCTTTGGCACTCCTTATTATTTTGTTTCGTAGGTTTTGTTGTATATTTTGCGTAATTACGAGTACTTTATTCTCTGGACTTATAAGAACATATACGATATAATATTTATAATAAATACATATTAACCTTTTGAACGCCAGAGTATAAACGTACCGCCGTACCCCTGACGCCAGGCCACTTTTTCTGTCAAATGACCTTCATAAAAAATAGGGATTCCAAAACTTATATCGATATACAACTGAGTTTTTATTTTCGTCTTTAATTTTATAATATAGGTACAGTACTCACGACACTGAAATTTTATTTAACCTGCCACTATATTCCAATATAGTAATCTTTACACAGCATTTAACAGAGACTATCAATGAAAAAGCAGATATTAGAAGACTAAAAAAATATATTTATTACAATATGGTTACAACACTATTCAACATGACTTGTCTTGGTATTGTGACAATGGCGCATTCAATGTCGTTGCTTGCCAGTCAATTTTATGATATTCTCGCATCTGAATTAGGGATGTAGCAGTGTACACGCTGGTTATCGATTCTAATAAGTATTCTTATCTAATATAATACCTATCTATATCTAAAATACGCAAGGATTTTAATGTAGTAATAAAAAAAAAAATAAAGCACTTCACTAAACTCAATCGCCTGCGCTTACGACGTCACCGTTGTGTCATAGATTTATGTCTATGGCGTACAAGGGACTGTTAATATTGGTTTGAGCTTGGCTTGCGCAAGAGATGAGTTTAACAAGTGTCGATATTAGACATTTGCATATTTTATTTTTAATTTTGTATCTAGAGGCATGGTTGTATAAGGCAGAGTTGTTTTAAAAATACGTTTTATTTCTCCTGATACCAACTTATACACAAATAATAAACTCTAGACTAAAATTTCATATTCATCTTCTTAAGTTTTTATTGATTTTACAATCATACGTCACAACACTGGCTGTCACATATAGCAGACTACGGCGTGTGACCTTTTATACGCGTTTAACATCTACTTTTAAAACAACAAATTTCTCGATATTGGTGGTTTATTTATATTAGTTTCAAGCAACACAATATAGACGGAAGCTTAAACTTTTAAATTATATAAATAAAAACACACAAAAGTAACGATTAAATTGTTTATTTCATAATATGGTGCGACGTGTATTTTGTCATATATTTGTGACGTTGGCGTTCAGGGTAAGATTTCGTTTGTCACATATATGTGACAATGGCGTTCAAAAGGTTAAAAATAAGATTTATAAAGTGCAAATGAAGCTCTTTCATGTGATATCCCATTTGACCTATTTACCTCACTTTAAAACGAAACCCCCGTTTAGGCCCCTGTTACAATAAGACTACCAATATTTTAAAAAAACTTTCTATACAGATGGACAAGCATTATTTATATTATTATTAATTCCAAATTTCAAGTCTATGAGCATTAGTAGTTCCTGAAAAAAGCACCTGTGACAGACGAACGGACTGACAAACGAAGTCACTACATGTGTTATTTTTACCATTTTGATACGCAACTCTGAATATCCTATAGCAGGATCGCAGTCAAGCACTAGTTTATATCATAAAAAAAGCTTTGGTTGTTAAACTCATGTTTTATAATCTCAAAACTTAAAAAAAAAATGTGAATATTTGCAACCGTGAAAATGGTTTGCCACCCCTGAAATTCGTGCTTCCTGAGCCCTAAATTTTTATGAAAATAAAATTGCTTTTATTTCAAAACCAAGGTGTATACTAATAAATCTTGTTAAAATATACAACTAATTTTATTTTTATAGTTTATAATGCCGTTTTCGCAAAGAAAAACCTACATTTATAATGAGCCCTCCTCCCTCCCGGCATCCCATATACGATTTGAGTGAGCCCTCCAGGGCTTCCGGCACTGAACGTGTTAACGCCCACCTCCAGGACGGAGACGACCGCGTTCCAGATTACAGAGATAAAAGTACAGTAGGGGTTAAAAATAACAGTAACAAATAAGTGTTAAAAAAATAAAATAGGCAAGTAAGTACTTAATGTTGTGCATGTGGGAGTGTTGTATGTGAGTGTAGTGCATGTCTGTGGGGTTTGTCACAGAAATTGTATTTTCAAAACGAGATGGCGGCGTTAGTACTTATTTTGGCCACGCGCTCTAAAACCCTTGTAGCGTTGTACGCACGGCGACATATCAAGCTATACATTACCAGTATAAGCCGAGTTCTCATTGTACAGACGCCAGCACATCAAGCTACTACAATCTGTCAAATCTCTTTAATAGGTTTTCAACTTTATCGCTAAAGCATTAAGGTTCAAGGTTGATTGGGAAAATTTGACAGTTTCGGGTAGCTTGACCTGCTGGCGTCTGTACGCACGGCGACATATCAAGCTATACATTACCAGTATAAGCCGAGTTCTCATTGTACGAAACACCTATACATACCAGGTCAGCTTAAACTGGAAATGTATAGCTTAATATGTTGCCGTGTGCACCATAATCTACGCGCAACAATTCAATTTTTTATTCTATACAGCTATAAGGCTGGGATCACATATCCATAATTAATTTCCGTGGATGTTTTCCCGTAGAGATCACAGCCGCAGCGTTCATTCTCGAGATCTGCATGGCTATTCACAACTATTCGACAGGCTGTCGTGTAGAAAACGACACGTTTTCAATGACTGATTTGACTTGACTCCCGACAACAAATAGCTATCGGAAGAACAGCGGTCGTCTATGTAAACTTAGATTGATGTTGGATTCGGCAAGAAGCGTTTGAATCGAACGTTATGAATAGCTATGCCAAAGCCCGAACAAGTCAACTTCGTCATTTTAACATTTTTGTTTTGGTTTTTCTTTTAGTCCTTCGTATAGGTTTCTCATTGCTAGACGAATTTTCTGTATCGGTTGAATTCTGTTTTTTGTTTCTTCGCACTTTTTGGGATCGTTTATGTTTCTTCGGTACATATCTATAATTTTGATGCTTAGAACGAATATGAATACTCCTGTTTCCGCTATGCGCAAACCCATCTCCGCAAATATGACATTTAAATGGTTTACTTCCAGTATGAGTCTGAAAAAATGTTAAACACATATTATATAACTGTTCAATGGATGTTATTGGAGGTTAAAACTATATATACACAGTCTGGCCATAAATACTGTTACAATTAAAAATAAGAAAGATATTAAATTTGAATTTGGAATCTGTCATTTTTATACGATTGTTCATTGCGTTTTCTTATTTTGGCGCCAATACGTTGTACAATATTTAGCGATATTAAAATGGAGTGGGGTGATAAAGAGAACCGAATCGCTGTGATTGCATTACACAAAGTTGGTATGGAGCCAAATGCAATTTTTAAAACTCCCCATACGCTTGGTATTAGTCAAATGTTTGTGTATCGGGGTATTAATAGGTACAATGAGACCTCCTCTGTTTGTGACAGAAGATCTGGCCGTCCACGTAGTGTTCGTACGAAAAGGGTGGTCAAAGCAGTAAGGGAAAGAATTCGAAGAAATCCTGTCCGAAAGCAAAAGATTTTATTGTTTTTTTTTTATTTTAAATTGTTTTGTATTTATGTATTAAACTAACACACTGTAAAAGTAATAAATATTATTGGCAATAAAAAAACTTTTTTTTCTTCGTGACAATATTTATGGCAAGACTAGGTATATATATTGTAACTAAACTGAAAGTGTCCGGGACACTAAACCTTACGGCGTATAATTGACCTCGTAATTGGTTTACCACCCTAAGCCCAGGTTTGCACGGGTGCGTTTTTTCCGGCGGCGATTTGTTTACGCGCACTGCTTAGGGCCGAGATTTGAAAATTCAACAGTGTTTTTCTGTCGCGCTGGGATACGCTCTGTTAGATTCTCAATGCACAACTAAATAATTAACATAATCATTTTTTGCAAAAAATATTACGTTTTTTACTCACCCGAATGTGTCGCGTAATACAATTTCTTGTTTTGAATGTTTTGGAGCAGTAATCACAGGTGAATTTTATTTTAGGGTGAACTTGTTTCATATGGCTGTACAATCTAAGCTTATTGGAATATACATTTCCGCATAAAGTACACTTGAGTTTCTGGGTAACATGACTAGCCTCATGGGTGCGTATTCGAGCGTCTGTCTGCAAATAACATAGGACATGACAAATTATTGTAATACGTAGTTACAGTTATTACTAACTAAAGCTAAAGGGGCAGATTGCTCGCAGAACAGATGGCCGATGGGGCCCAAAGTTCCCATAAGGTGGACAAATGGAAGCATAAACCCGCTGGATGCGAGAAGCATAGAACCGGTCGAACCGAAGTGGCGGTGCTTGGGGTAGGGCTATGTCCAGTAGTGGCAGTAGTGGACGTTTTTCGGCTGATGAGGATCCGAAATTATGATGACGAAAGCTTAAGCATAGGGTCGTCATATTGGGTTAAAATTATACCCTGTCCATTAGGTTAACCGTTTTTTGACAGCTGTCTTAGAACGAACTATTCCAGTAACGTAAAAGTTAACTTTAAAATGCGTAATAAAATAAATAATATATAGGCTGCCTCATCTTACTGAATTATCTTGCAACATAATAATGAAAACTTGTGTTATTCATATGTTGCTTCCGGCTCCTGGAGTCGCCCAATCACTATCTATCTATCTAAGCGAGTGTCTGACAGACCCTTCCGCCCCAGGACCAGGGCGGAGCACGATTTCCTATAGAAAAAAGGCACAGACTATAAAATCAATCTATACTTACACACAGTTTGCCACAAACTGAACAAACATTATTCTTTTCTCTTTTATATGGATACTCTGTATTGGGATGCGAAGCTAGATAATGATGATAGTGTACAAGTCCTTTCGGCACTTCATAATCACACTGAAACGAAATTAAGTACCAAATATTAAAATGTACAGACGCCAGCAGGTCAAGCTACCCGAAACTGTCAAATTTTCCCAATCAAACTTGAACCTTAACGCTTTAGTGATAAAGTTGAAAATCTATTAAAGAAATTTGACAGATTGTAGCAGCTTGATGTGCTGGCGTCTGTACATAGAAGTATGTAGACATATAATAAATTATGGAAATATATAAAGGTGGAAATATAATTTCGAAAGCTACATTATATTGATGTTTTAAATCATCATCGCCGCGAATTTAATGTTGCGTAAGCGTAAGAAATTTTTAATTTCGCAGGAACCTTGAATATTTTTAGAAAAGATTGTTTGTACATACATGGTCACATTTTCTTGGATAAACTCTAAGATTTTTTGGCCTTTTGATTCGCTTTCCTACATCATCATATTCGTCATAATCTGAATCTTCAGAGTGGCTTGTCGAGTCAGGCTGGTAATCATAATCTAACTCCTCTTGTTTCTTGCGTTGAAGGGCATCGGACTTTGCTTTACATAAAGCAATTCTGTTTGCTTTGCCTTTCTTTTTTTTAGGCTCCGGTTTTTCATCATGTTCATCAGTATCATTATCAGTATCGGTATTAAAATCTTTTGTGAGTGGATCATCAATTTCTGTTTTAATGTCATCTATTTCCACTTCCACTTCATCCAAATTACATTTGTCTGATTCTTTACCTTCATCACTGCTGGAACTTATACTTATAATTTGCGTTTTTTCATTTGTGGAATGATTCTCAATTTTGTTTATGTTATGTTTATTTTTGTCTTTCTGCTCTTTCCTAGTCTGTCCATCTATATTATCAATTAAAAGGTCAAGATCTAATTCCTCGATGTCTGTACTTGCATTGCTATCATCGGAGCTTTTAAACTTCACATTATCACTTATTACAACTGAGCTGAGATTAACAGGGTTTAGTCCATTGTTGTGTCTATCTATACATTCAAGCATTGGCTTGGTAATCTAAAAGAAATAATAAGTGTTAGTTTTCATAGGCTCTTGAACTATCCAGTTCTCATTCAATTTCATTAATTTGGCACACGCACACACAACTAATGACTTGTTTTATTGCTGTTGGTATTAAATGATTATGGTCTCAGGCATTTTGTTTACTTTTTCATAAGATGTGTTAATAAATCATAATATTCTTAAATATATGTCAGAAAACTGAGAAATGAAAAAAATTAAATACTGTTTACTAAAAAGACTTGCCAATAACAGAAATAGTTTTAGGGCTCATTCTCATGCAAACGATGGA
Organism: Apamea monoglypha; assembly: GCA_911387795.2. Classification (NCBI taxonomy): domain Eukaryota; kingdom Metazoa; phylum Arthropoda; class Insecta; order Lepidoptera; family Noctuidae; genus Apamea; species Apamea monoglypha. The sequence goes on from OU426916.1 coordinate 15,201,603, forward strand.
TATTTTTTATTTGTGGAATAAAATTAACGTCTTTAAAAATTAACAGATTTTGTATGGCAGAACTGTCAACAATTCCATGAAAAAATTATCTGTTGATTGAAAAATCAGCCCTAAATAAAGTAAACAATTACCTTATCGGTATTTTTTAGTATAACACAAATAACATCTTGTGCATTCCAAACAGTCTGCATGAAATTAAAAGTTTTTTTTAGAAGAGCATTACAGATGTAACAAACATATTCATCATCAGTTGGGACCTGAAAGCAAGTAAACAAAGGAGTATAGCATTCTTATTGCTATCAATTTGAAACATATGGGTCATTTAAAAAAAAAGTGTATATTCATATTCCGGGTGTGTCCCACAAGTTTTGTAAAAATGTATATATTTCATGTTTTTTTTCAATAAAACCGAAAAAAACCGAATAATATGAAAGAAACGGGAAACATTTCATGTTTTTTTTTTTTCAAATACGTACTTTTAAATTAGGATATCAATGCTTTCAAGTCTTTCCTTAATAATACGTACTAATAAAATGGAGGGTAGAATAAAAAAAAAAATATAGCCTTCTTCCAGAACGACTTAATAAACTTGTTTACGTTCGATCAAATTTACATTTAATGCAAGCTAAAAACGAAATATTCGAGCTCGAGCGTGAAGCTGACGATTCTTCGGACAGTGAAATTGAGACTGTGGTTTGTTCCATATTTCACCTATTAAAAATATTTCAATAAAACTTGTTTTTTTCAACTTTTCAAAACATCTTGCGAAAAATTCGAAAGAATCCTGTTTCTTTCCAAAGGATTCTTTCTGTTAATTTTTCTATGTAACATTCGAAAAAAACGAAAAAAAACCACTATTTGATTTTTTCGTGAAAAAAACAATTTGTTTTTTTCGGCATTTTTTTATTTTATTTTACTGAAATTGGTAGTGGGACTCCCACTACCAATTTCAGTAAAATAAAATAATTATAAAGTTTTTGACATGACAACGTCTAATAAATCAATGAACGCCGGCTGCATGCACGAAAAAGGATGACTTATTGTCCCGTTACCCTCATTGTACGCTTGCACCGCATTCTTCCACTCGATAAAAGTATGCAATAATTTGTTATGACGTTGTCCTGTTAAACAGTTGTCCATAAACCAACTTTTTTGTTGACTTAAATATACTGATGTGTTTGATATTTCAGAAAGTATAGTTATGATAATTGATTTTATTTTGTAAGTAGGTTCGTACAAACACTTTTACACTTCAATCATATTTTAAAAACTAGATGAGGTTGGCGTTTCCTATCTGACTAGTCTGAAAAGAAAGGCCCAAACAAACTCAGAGGTCACCATCTCTTTTAAAGTCCAGACATAATCTTGGTCAGATCATATAAAGACCATGTTGATCGATGTCTCAGATGGTCTTTTGATGAAAGAACCACACAGATTGAGAGATTCTGTCCAGTCAGTGCATGCATTTGTCAGAAATCGTGCAGCTCAACGATTCGATGAACAATATCAAAGATTATAGGTATGATTTGTTCCACAATTACAGAAACGGTGTAATGTCAAACTAAATATTTAAATTGTTTTATCTTTGTAAGGAGATAATGTCCAGCGGCAGCAGCAGGTTTAAGTAATTAGGGTGAAAAAGAAACCCTTGGACTTACCCGAACCTAACTGCAAGATTCAAATGATTTGATCATTAACCTCCCGTCTACTCTTGTTTAAACTATAGTACATTACCCGTGGGTATGTGGGCATCAATAAGTTTGGCCTCAACGCAAAATACGCGTATTAACGTGGAACTGCGGACACCAGCCTGTATTGTCTAAGTTTCCTAAGACTCATCAAAGTAAGATAGCATTAAAAAATAAAAATTCTGTACATAACGCAAAATTGAATAGGTACTTACATATTGAAATTGTTTTAGTTTGATAATACTTTCGATGAATGCTTTGTGATGTGTATTGTTTATTCTATAAACTTTTTCAGTAAGTCTAAGGCATAGTCTGCAAATTGTATTCACTTCGAATATACACTTCATTTTAGACTTGCACCTGGTTTAAACAGGGTGATGCTATTATTGATCACTACTAAGGAGTATGTTCAGTAAAAAGAAATGAATGTGGCCGGAGAATCGTTTTTTCTTTTTAACGATTGTTTGAACACTATAAAAATATTTAACTTTACACAGGTCGCAGAGACAGTTTTAGTTAGTGATCTCGAAACAAAAAATCACAAATCCATGCAGGGAACTTATTTGTTTCAATTTCTTATAAATTCCAACAATTTTATTGTACAAAGCAACTTTATTGTTGACGATTCCGCGGCGCCGACATTTCGCTCGAAGAGCACATTTTTCAACTGTCATACTGATTCTGTTACTGTTTTGTATTTCCAATAGTGATTTACTTACAAAACTCGACTAATAGGGGATTGCTGCAAGATCTTAGCAGTCTTAGCGTAGCACAATACTTGAGCTAATTCTTTGCAGTCAAGTTTGGGTTGAAGCAATTTACGAGTGCATAATCACGCGCCACATGTTATTTTCAAATACTTGAAATAAGCTTTTTTGTGCGCCCAGGATGCAGATAGGTTGGAGTCCGGTTTAGACCATTTCACCTACCTACCATAGCTCTCGGAACATTTGATATTACTGCACTTTTTTGACTCCTTTTATTATTCGCCTATTCGAATCGAGCAGAAGATTATTAAATGTTTTAGAAAATTTTACAACTTTATCAAGCGAAATCGCACACAAAAGACGTAAGGTCCTAATTGAGAATGATGATTACATACGAGAAATTCAGCTGCAACTGATTACAGGATATGTAGATCATGCTTTAGATAAATTTCGTTGAATGTTGTAAAACATTGTAAAAGGAATTAAGTTTATGGACCACGGAACTCTCAAAAGGTGCTGTGGTACAACTATTTTTAAAGTTGGACAACTGCCCCTAGTAACGACCCATGGTCCAACTAGTTGTACAGAGCAGTTGGACCACTGCCCCGGAATGAACAAAGCAGACCCAATCAAAGCGCAGGCCACACTGGAACCGAAGCTTTGCTCATGTAGCTACCGCGTATTTGCTCGGTTCACACCGCGAACTATGAAAACACGCAATGGCTACATATACATGAGCGCAGCTAACCGAACTCATCGTCGTTCCCAGTATGCTGCGCTTTACAGAACACTTCCTCAAGTACCTAACCTAGGTCTGGTTCAGAGTTTTAGGTATTACAATAACAGCTGATAAACGAAAAAAATAGTGTAAAGTCATATTTATTGAAGTAGGCTTAGTACAATCTCGGGGGTGGGCCCATCGTGGACTTCATATGAAGCGAGCGCACGTTCTGCCAATGCTTCTTGAGCAGGAACACCAGGAAATTGATGGACAAGTGCACATTCTGTGCAAGCTCATCGGGGGTCATGTCCACGTGGCCGACCGCCACCGACAGGCACAATACCTGGAATAGACAAGAATGATAATTATAATTTTGAACAGGCTGAATTAAAATGAAACTTTTACAGACTCAAAATAACAACAGAAATCTACTTGAATTATGAACATATAAAATCCCATTTTAGTTTTGTTGCTGAAAAATCTGTCATTTGATAAATTCTCATTCAAATAAAATAAATAAACTCCAATCATGTCCAATAATGTTAAAACCTTCTGCTCTAGACTAATTAGCAATGCTGTTAGTGGTTGTGAAATGAAGATTCTCATAAAATGAAACATACCTTCTTCATCTGGATCTTGATGGTAGCTTTGACTTCATCGATCTTCTGTGTCATGGACTCCTGGTGGGAGAAGAGACCAGGGAACTTGCCGGCCTTGTTGAGACCTGGGTCCCAGCAGACGTGGGATCAGCTTGATGAGTGATCCTGATGCAAGGAAGGCATCATATCTGAAAAAGAGGTGGAAATAGTGTTATTAGACTTATTACCAATTCTAGGACAAAATCTATACTTCTATTCTAGTATTATAGAGATAAAATTTGTGAGTTTGTTTGCAGGAGGTAATCTTTAAAACTACTGATCCAATTCTGAAAATTCTTTCACTAATGAGAACCTACCTACAGTAGGTATTGCAGTGTATTATTTTGTTTTAAAACAAGAAATTTCACACAGACAAAAATATGGTTCTAGTACCTACCTTTTTTTTTTTTTTCTGGTGGGAAATCATCAAATGGCTCCCGCTCTGGGTGGAGCGGAAGGGAGTGTCAGACTCTTACTGACTAAAACCCACCCATGTTCCTTCCTTCGCCCTTTATGTTCCGGGGTAGCGGTAACCCTTTCCGACAATCCCGCTGACCCGGCAGGCTTCGGCCCTAAGGGGCCCCTCGGATTATGCTGACATCTCTTTGAGGCGCGCGTGGAACACTTACGCGCCGTCCGGCACGGGCCCGGTCCTGATCGGGCGGTGAGTTACCCATTGTTCTCCGCCCGCAGGCCCGCGCCTACGGTGTCCGGTAGTCGTCACGCGACTCCCGGCGCCCGGAGCGTCTCCCGCGGCGGCTGGGACGGGAGGCTCTCTCCCTCATCCGTCCCGCCACCTCCTTCGCTAGCATGACTGCTTCGCAGAAGGAGGCGACTGCCTCCCACTCCCTCTCGCTCCGGACCATGGCTTGCACCAGGGCCGGGCGCGAGAGGCCGCCGCCGCTGCCGATCGCCTCTACGAGGACACGGCGGTGCTCCGCCCAAGCGGGGCAGACCTCCACCGTGTCCTCTGGGCGATCCTGGCAAGGGTGACACCCGGGCGTTTCCTCCCGCCTGATGATGTGCAGGAACCTCCCGAAACTTCCGTGTCCGGTGAGGACCTGCGTCAGGCGGTAGGTGAGGGCGCCGTGGCGCCTCTCTAGCCATGGTTCTAGTATATGTTACAATGTTCTTTTTTTTATAAATCAAAAGGTTAAAGGTTAAATCCGCCCAATGTGTTACAAATAAAGAAAAAAAGAATACTCACTTCTTTGCTAGTTTCTTGTTCTTGTTAAGTTCTTTGAGTGCCTCTGCGTCCATGCAGGGTACGTTCAGGGTCTTGGACAGGGTCTGATGGAATCACTGTATTGAGATGGAGGGATAAGCGAGTTGTATTGGTTCTCTCAACAAAACATTCTGTGCGTTATCAAACTGTCATAAAACATCGCAAACAAACATCTAAGCCTAAAATCGTTCTTGATTAGGTATAACAAAAATAAGGGAGCAGTTGATTTATCCGACCAAATGACAGCATATCAAACACCTCTTAGGAAGAGCATCAAATGGTACAAAAAACTAGGCATAGATTTACTTTTAAATACAGCTATGGTAAATGCTTTAATTCTTTAGCAGAGCGTGGCCAAGAAGAAGATATCAGTACCTACTTGAGTTTAAAAAAGAAATTATGAAGAGTTTTGTAGGTTTCGATACTGATGATACTTCATCAAATCAAAGAACGAGAAGAGTAAAGCACCAATTGAAGAAAAAGGAAGGACCTTCAAGTAAAACTCGCCGTGCGTGCCAACAGTGCTATAAGAATATGGTGGCTTCCCAAGGACGTTTAATCGCTAAAAACAAAACTAAAAAAGTTAACACCTTTTGTGCCAACTGCCCTGATGAACCCTATCTTTGTGTTGAATGTTTCACAAAAGTCCATTAGCGGAAAAGAATTATGGTACAGACGCCAGCACATCAAGCTACTACAATCTGTCAGATTTCTTTAATAGATTTTCAACTTTATCTCTAAATCATTAAGGTTCAAGGTTGATTGGGAAAATTTGACAGTTTCGGGTAGCTTGACCTGCTGGCGTCTGTACCTATGTACTTTCTTGCCTACGAATAAGCTTTTTGAGGTTTTTTTTATTTTTATTGAATAAGTTCAGTTTAATTGCCATTGAGAGGCTCTATTGATACGGGTTTAATGTCTTTTTAATTATTTTAATAAACAGTTACTTTATCTAAAAAACGTTTTTTTAATTTATTATAATCTCAAAAAACTTTATTAGTGATTTACATTTTTCAAGAGTGGAGCGTTTCAAAAAACAATACTATTTTTTCCAAGTTAAAGCCCCTTGTAAAAACCAAGGTACGTAGGATAAACTAGAGGGCCGCACGGGTCACATTATAAGCGAATTATCTCGATACTGCTGTTCGTTGGCGCAATAGAGAGTTTTGAACACAGACCTGACGCGCGGTCAACATTGTCAGACGCGGCTTGAATGGAAAGCTTGAGTGTCGCTCAACATTGTCCCCCATGGCCTGAACGGAAAATGTGCACTTTTTTAATGGCAGTTAACATGTTAAGCACATATCGTTCACTCTTTAGCGTTTCAAACCAACAGCTGTTGCCATTACATGATAGGGAGTTACGCAATACGAAAATCGTAAAATGAAACAAAAAGCGATCGAAACGAAACCAAATAATCTCAATCATTTGCCGAAAATGTATTACGCAATTAGGCTGCAGTTCATTTATCAAATTAATTTTCATTACAAAACATCTATCGGTCTTGTACTAAACTTCAACTATATTCGACCACCCTGGTTACTTATCTCTTTTGGTGACTGTACCAGGAAGTGTAACGCTTGCTAAAGTTTTAGAATCATGCTCAAGTTCACTTTAAGATTAGTCACGGAAGAACTTGAACAAGTTACACTAACGAAGTTCATAATTATACGGTGACAAATCCATGTTCATACACTTCCACTCTATTCAGGGTAGAAAGTTGAAACGGGTCTTGGAAGGGAAGTAGTTATCTATTGACATGACCAAATTGCCCACTCCACGCTAATTTGAACAACAGATATAATTTTGTCTTTAAAAGTGTCATTCCTCACAAATAAAATGTATTTAATTTTATCTACCAGCCATCCGAATGAATTATTGTCTTCCGAATCCTCATTTATATCGTCTTCAGTAGCGTCTCCCCTGCACGTATCACCTTGAATGTCCATATCGCATTCCCGGGCATGGGAAGCTTCGGATTGAGGTGGGGTTTTCTGCTGTTTTTTCTTCTTTCTCCAACTGTAGTTGGTCTGTCTGTGGTACATTGTCTCGTTGCGTGGATATAGGTTCTTTAATTGGCATAGGGCGTGCTGTTTTTTGGGCGTAAGTAGTTCTCGGCTATAACACAGGTGATATAGGTACCTATAGTTGACGTCCTAGTAGTTGCTTGAATAACTGCGTCTCCCTCATAGGACGGTTGTAGTGTCTGCGTGTTAACATCTGCCTCGTAGGGGGGTGCAGGAGGAGGTACATACATATCCATGGCTTTTCTATATGAAACATTAAACTCACTCATTATACTGCGTATTTTTCTTTCCTTTATGCATACAAGGCAAGTTTTGTCCACACACACTTAAAGGTACCTGTTTCACAGTTGTCGTGTTTTCCTGCGCATTTTGGATATATAACTTTAATTGTCGGACACATTTTAACTGAATGACCATACCTCCAGCACCTGGAACATTGCGTAACAGGAAAAACGTATGTTTCTACCAAAACTCTCATTTCGTATATAAGTACATAAGGTGGCAACGATGATCCTTCAAATCCTATTCTCCATGTTTCGCTATCGGTCCATGTAGCTGATTCTCTATCCCTTCGTTGTATGCGTTTTACATTCACGACCTTATATGTACTACTTGATAAACATGTAAGTAATTCGTCCTCCGAGATGTCTAAGTCGATATTTTTTATGACTCCATAAGATAATCCAACTTCAAAGGGCCGTTGAAATCGCCACCCTAAACCACTAAAATGATCGGAGTTCACTAATTTCTCAGCGTTGTCGGCGTTGTTAAGTTCAATAATAATTTTATACGGATTTATATGTTTCACTTTGGTGATATTTAATATTCCTTGTTCCTTAAATAACTTTGCTAGGGCGAATTGTTTAGGAAATTTATCTTTACAAGTAATACTTAATTCCGTAAACCCTCTTACTTGTCTCATCCTGTGTTTTCTACTTCTAACTTCACTCCATTCATCACCTTCTCTCCCTCTTTTCGTAGGTCGAGATCTGTCTTTCGACGTATCGTTATGCTCCATCTCAACTAATTGTTAAGTCTTCTGAATGTGTATTTTCTACGTTGCCCATTATAACCGTGTTGATTAAATCTTCACTATGATTCTCGTCCGTATTCATTACTCATAAAGTGTAGATTCGCGCGAACGATAGCCGATGGTTCGGCCAAGCGGCCGATGAAGGTAGGTAGGTGCACAATAGATAACGATGTAACTAGCTAATGACCGCAAAAAACACGTCTAAGCAACACCGTACGCGCTTCGACACCTGTGGATTGAGATGGAGTTTTCTAACTTGTAGTTAGAAAAATACTCTGCACCCTCTCTCAAGACAGAGATGGCTTAATCCGGCCCTAATGAACACCTCTTCAATAAGGCCAAACAAACCTGCTATAGACTTTTATGAAAGTGCCTATACATAATAATAATTAGATGGATTAATAGGGGTTATTGGGTGTCCTATGTTCGATGCGCAATATACTGCAACATTAAGCCAGAAGAGCCAAGGGGTCTTGAGGTTGAGGTTAATTCCCAGGTCGGGTAATATAATTGGGTTTTTCCAGAGTGGCTCAGTAGTAAGTGGGAATCTGGGTTTGTACACGTTGTATCCTATTGCAGGAGAGAAATGTGCGTGTTCTAGACACCTAATACGACGAAAACACATGTTGCGTATATCCTTCTATAATAGTTAATTATATAAGTACGCACGGCTACACATCAAGCTATACAAAACCAGTATACGCTGCCTTCTGATTGTACGAAAAACCTATACAATGCGAGGTCAGCTAAAACTGGAAATGCATAGCTTGATGTGTAGCCGTGTGTACCTACCTAAATAAATAAAAACAATCACGAAAAAACTAAAATATTTATTAAGTCAATTATAGAAATCGAGTAACAAATTAAACGAAAAACCTTCTGCTTCTACTATTGTTAGCTGATAATACAATCAAAATATTATTTTAATCAATCAACATTCAGAAATCATCTAGTATAGTGCTACAAGGATCTTTTGCCGCCCCTGAATGACATTGACAGGGTGGCGCTGTTGGTAAACATATGTGAAATTATTATATTAATAATCTTTCTTGGAATAAAAACTCATTTTACAAATTAATTGCGTACCTACGTAAATAGCTATCTACATTAGTTACAAAACTGTGTCGCAGCTATTAACACTTTCGACTCCACTCACTTTTCATAGAGCTCATACGCCATGCCGCCATACATATTGCAAGTGGACCCTCCAGGAGGGTCACCGGCATTACGTTTGAGCTAAAGTGAACCCTCGAGGAGGGTCGTCGGCATTAGGTTTGAAACCGTATTATAAAACACTGTAAAACGAAGTAAAATAGTGTTTTCAGAACGTCTTGTTGCTATATTTAGTATCCCTAGGGGTATTTACATGGCCTAGTGGGGTGGAGCCGTGGAATAATAAAAAAATACAAAAATGATGAAAAAGTATAATCGCTTGGTCTGATCCCAAGTCAGGGCTTCCAACCACTTCTGAAATTATACACATATATTATCATGTATTTTTTTTAATGTTATTACCTACAGCTTGGCAAAAAAGTCGTGAAAATAATGGTGGCGCCACTATCGTGCATGTTGTAACCCTAAATAGTACGACTAAAACGGTTTTGATATTAGTTTTTTTTTAAATTAAGCGGGTTTTATAAAAACAAGAAAAGCTCTGAAACGCTTGTTCAGCCACTGCCTAGAACGATAACATTTGCAGTTATTTAATTTAATGAATTAAAAATAAAATTATTAGGTATTTCAAAATACTTTAATGTCAACTAATCCCACATTATGTGAGACAATTTTATGTTTCACAAGACCCCAGATCAATTCAATAGGGTTTAGATCCCAGTGACAAGTTGGAAGCTTTACTACTGTGTCACTGTGTCCCACAAATCCAAGTTCTCCTCTAACCACAAGCAAAATGTTCCATAGTTGGTGTTCTAATCAAAAACTAAAAAAATAATCAGAATAAACTTTTTTAATCAGAATCAAAAATTTTAATCAGAATAAAAAATGTTTTCCTCTAAGTATTCCACGCCCGAAAACTCTTCATCCATGTCTTGGTGTGAGCTTTCACCAAAACTCTGCTGGCTATGTTCAGATGTGTCACTGTTGCTGCTTTCATCTTGTAGGTTTATGATATTTTTTTCAATGTCACTATACACAGTTTGCCCCCTTCGAAAATAACCTTTTTCTATTTTCATGACATGATGACATGAATTTTTCCAGTCGTCAACTGATATGCTCTGAAACGCTTGTTCAGCCACTGCCTAGAACAATAAAATAAAAACAACTAAACATTTGCAATTACTTATTGTAATTAATTAAAAATATAGCCTTATAGTACTGATGGATTTACCTAAAAAATACTATAGTTATTTTTGTTCAGTGATTTATTTTATGCAATATTAACAAAAAGTATCAAAGTTATACGAACGCGCTGCATTCCGAATGTGTTTTGTAAACATAACCTCAAATTCGTGAATGTACATTTCAATAATTGTATGAAAGGTTTATAATAGATATTGCACCTTGAAATACACACATTAGATCTGATTACATGTATAAAATATAATTTTATCTGTCATTTCAGCGGTTCTTTCATACACATCGTTGATTTCGGTTAAGATTTGTCCGGCCTCGAGTTCCGCCAAATATCTCACGTACACTTTATAAATTATTGCTCTTGCGGAGCTGCGAATAACAGATCTGTTCATTATGAACACAATGGGTCACCAGTATCACCACGATAAAGCAAATAAATAAATAATAACACGAGAAACAGTCACAGATTACAAGAAATGACAGAATATGTACCTTACTCGACGAGGCAGAGCGAGTGTTGCCAATGATTAAATATTTTAGTTCCGTTTCAGGACTTTCTTGCCAAGCTGTACTCGTAACAGCTAATTATCTTCAGTCTTCTATTACTACCTTGATCGTTCCTCATGACTTAAAAAAAAAAAAATAGGCAAAGAGCGAGTCAGACTTGCGCACTCGCGATTTCGTAGGAAAAATGTTTTTAAATTTTCATAACAATATTTTAACCTTATGCGATTGCTTATAAAAATGCTAAATCCTTAAAAATCTGCAAAAGTCCTTTACAAACGGCTGGCAGAATTTGATGTTACTGAGTCAAAAAAAAAATTTATTTATTTATTTATCTACTTATACATGTACAGACGCCAGCAGGTCAAGCTACCCGAAACTGTCCAATTTTCCCAATCAACCTTGAACCTTGATGCTTTAGCAACAAAGTTGAGAATCTATTAAATAAATTTGACAGATTGTAGTAGCTTGATGTGCTGGCGTCTGTACCATTACAGGATATACCTAACCCAATGCGGTAAATGCGTTATCCTAACTTAAATTGTACTAACACCTTCAACTTATTATAAATAATGCATTCCTTGTGAATTCACTCAGAGAACAACAGAATAAGTCTGTCCCACTCGCTATGAGGTTGAGCGAAAAACTTACAAATAAAAGAAACATTTTTACAGCTTGGCAAGAAAGTCCTGAAACGGAACTAAAATATTTAATCATTGGCAACACTCGCTCTGCCTCGTCGAGTAAGGTACATATTCTGTCATTTCTTGTAATCTGTGACTGTTTCTCGTGTTATTATTTATTTATTTGCTTTATCGTGGTGATACTGGTGACCCATTGTGTTCATAATGAACAGATCTGTTATTCGCAGCTCCGCAAGAGCAATAATTTATAAAGTGTACGTGAGATATTTGGCGGAACTCGAGGCCGGACAAATCTTAACCGAAATCAACGATGTGTATGAAAGAACCGCTGAAATGACAGATAAAATTATATTTTATACATGTAATCAGATCTAATGTGTGTATTTCAAGGTGCAATATCTATTATAAACCTTTCATACAATTATTGAAATGTACATTCACGAATTTGAGGTTATGTTTACAAAACACATTCGGAATGCAGCGCGTTCGTATAACTTTGATACTTTTTGTTAATATTGCATAAAATAAATCACTGAACAAAAATAACTATAGTATTTTTTAGGTAAATCCATCAGTACTATAAGGCTATATTTTTAATTAATTACAATAAGTAATTGCAAATGTTTAGTTGTTTTTATTTTATTGTTCTAGGCAGTGGCTGAACAAGCGTTTCAGAGCATATCAGTTGACGACTGGAAAAATTCATGTCATCATGTCATGAAAATAGAAAAAGGTTATTTTCGAAGGGGGCAAACTGTGTATAGTGACATTGAAAAAAATATCATAAACCTACAAGATGAAAGCAGCAACAGTGACACATCTGAACATAGCCAGCAGAGTTTTGGTGAAAGCTCACACCAAGACATGGATGAAGAGTTTTCGGGCGTGGAATACTTAGAGGAAAACATTTTTTATTCTGATTAAAATTTTTGATTCTGATTAAAAAAGTTTATTCTGATTATTTTTTTAGTTTTTGATTAGAACACCAACTATGGAACATTTTGCTTGTGGTTAGAGGAGAACTTGGATTTGTGGGACACAGTGACACAGTAGTAAAGCTTCCAACTTGTCACTGGGATCTAAACCCTATTGAATTGATCTGGGGTCTTGTGAAACATAAAATTGTCTCACATAATGTGGGATTAGTTGACATTAAAGTATTTTGAAATACCTAATAATTTTATTTTTAATTCATTAAATTAAATAACTGCAAATGTTATCGTTCTAGGCAGTGGCTGAACAAGCGTTTCAGAGCTTTTCTTGTTTTTATAAAACCCGCTTAATTTAAAAAAAAACTAATATCAAAACCGTTTTAGTCGTACTATTTAGGGTTACAACATGCACGATAGTGGCGCCACCATTATTTTCACGACTTTTTTGCCAAGCTGTAGGTAATAACATTAAAAAAAATACATGATAATATATGTGTATAATTTCAGAAGTGGTTGGAAGCCCTGACTTGGGATCAGACCAAGCGATTATACTTTTTCATCATTTTTGTATTTTTTTATTATTCCACGGCTCCACCCCACTAGGCCATGTAAATACCCCTAGGGATACTAAATATAGCAACAAGACGTTCTGAAAACACTATTTTACTTCGTTTTACAGTGTTTTATAATACGGTTTCAAACCTAATGCCGACGACCCTCCTCGAGGGTTCACTTTAGCTCAAACGTAATGCCGGTGACCCTCCTGGAGGGTCCACTTGCAATATGTATGGCGGCATGGCGTATGAGCTCTATGAAAAGTGAGTGGAGTCGAAAGTGTTAATAGCTGCGACACAGTTTTGTAACTAATGTAGATAGCTATTTACGTAGGTACGCAATTAATTTGTAAAATGAGTTTTTATTCCAAGAAAGATTATTAATATAATAATTTCACATATGTTTACCAACAGCGCCACCCTGTCAATGTCATTCAGGGGCGGCAAAAGATCCTTGTAGCACTATACTAGATGATTTCTGAATGTTGATTGATTAAAATAATATTTTGATTGTATTATCAGCTAACAATAGTAGAAGCAGAAGGTTTTTCGTTTAATTTGTTACTCGATTTCTATAATTGACTTAATAAATATTTTAGTTTTTTCGTGATTGTTTTTATTTATTTAGGTAGGTACACACGGCTACACATCAAGCTATGCATTTCCAGTTTTAGCTGACCTCGCATTGTATAGGTTTTTCGTACAATCAGAAGGCAGCGTATACTGGTTTTGTATAGCTTGATGTGTAGCCGTGCGTACTTATATAATTAACTATTATAGAAGGATATACGCAACATGTGTTTTCGTCGTATTAGGTGTCTAGAACACGCACATTTCTCTCCTGCAATAGGATACAACGTGTACAAACCCAGATTCCCACTTACTACTGAGCCACTCTGGAAAAACCCAATTATATTACCCGACCTGGGAATTAACCTCAACCTCAAGACCCCTTGGCTCTTCTGGCTTAATGTTGCAGTATATTGCGCATCGAACATAGGACACCCAATAACCCCTATTAATCCATCTAATTATTATTATGTATAGGCACTTTCATAAAAGTCTATAGCAGGTTTGTTTGGCCTTATTGAAGAGGTGTTCATTAGGGCCGGATTAAGCCATCTCTGTCTTGAGAGAGGGTGCAGAGTATTTTTCTAACTACAAGTTAGAAAACTCCATCTCAATCCACAGGTGTCGAAGCGCGTACGGTGTTGCTTAGACGTGTTTTTTGCGGTCATTAGCTAGTTACATCGTTATCTATTGTGCACCTACCTACCTTCATCGGCCGCTTGGCCGAACCATCGGCTATCGTTCGCGCGAATCTACACTTTATGAGTAATGAATACGGACGAGAATCATAGTGAAGATTTAATCAACACGGTTATAATGGGCAACGTAGAAAATACACATTCAGAAGACTTAACAATTAGTTGAGATGGAGCATAACGATACGTCGAAAGACAGATCTCGACCTACGAAAAGAGGGAGAGAAGGTGATGAATGGAGTGAAGTTAGAAGTAGAAAACACAGGATGAGACAAGTAAGAGGGTTTACGGAATTAAGTATTACTTGTAAAGATAAATTTCCTAAACAATTCGCCCTAGCAAAGTTATTTAAGGAACAAGGAATATTAAATATCACCAAAGTGAAACATATAAATCCGTATAAAATTATTATTGAACTTAACAACGCCGACAACGCTGAGAAATTAGTGAACTCCGATCATTTTAGTGGTTTAGGGTGGCGATTTCAACGGCCCTTTGAAGTTGGATTATCTTATGGAGTCATAAAAAATATCGACTTAGACATCTCGGAGGACGAATTACTTACATGTTTATCAAGTAGTACATATAAGGTCGTGAATGTAAAACGCATACAACGAAGGGATAGAGAATCAGCTACATGGACCGATAGCGAAACATGGAGAATAGGATTTGAAGGATCATCGTTGCCACCTTATGTACTTATATACGAAATGAGAGTTTTGGTAGAAACATACGTTTTTCCTGTTACGCAATGTTCCAGGTGCTGGAGGTATGGTCATTCAGTTAAAATGTGTCCGACAATTAAAGTTATATATCCAAAATGCGCAGGAAAACACGACAACTGTGAAACAGGTACCTTTAAGTGTGTGTGGACAAAACTTGCCTTGTATGCATAAAGGAAAGAAAAATACGCAGTATAATGAGTGAGTTTAATGTTTCATATAGAAAAGCCATGGATATGTATGTACCTCCTCCTGCACCCCCCTACGAGGCAGATGTTAACACGCAGACACTACAACCGTCCTATGAGGGAGACGCAGTTATTCAAGCAACTACTAGGACGTCAACTATAGGTACCTATATCACCTGTGTTATAGCCGAGAACTACTTACGCCCAAAAAACAGCACGCCCTATGCCAATTAAAGAACCTATATCCACGCAACGAGACAATGTACCACAGACAGACCAACTACAGTTGGAGAAAGAAGAAAAAACAGCAGAAAACCCCACCTCAATCCGAAGCTTCCCATGCCCGGGAATGCGATATGGACATTCAAGGTGATACGTGCAGGGGAGACGCTACTGAAGACGATATAAATGAGGATTCGGAAGACAATAATTCATTCGGATGGCTGGTAGATAAAATTAAATACATTTTATTTGTGAGGAATGACACTTTTAAAGACAAAATTATATCTGTTGTTCAAATTAGCGTGGAGTGGGCAATTTGGTCATGTCAATAGATAACTACTTCCCTTCCAAGACCCGTTTCAACTTTCTACCCTGAATAGAGTGGAAGTGTATGAACATGGATTTGTCACCGTATAATTATGAACTTCGTTAGTGTAACTTGTTCAAGTTCTTCCGTGACTAATCTTAAAGTGAACTTGAGCATGATTCTAAAACTTTAGCAAGCGTTACACTTCCTGGTACAGTCACCAAAAGAGATAAGTAACCAGGGTGGTCGAATATAGTTGAAGTTTAGTACAAGACCGATAGATGTTTTGTAATGAAAATTAATTTGATAAATGAACTGCAGCCTAATTGCGTAATACATTTTCGGCAAATGATTGAGATTATTTGGTTTCGTTTCGATCGCTTTTTGTTTCATTTTACGATTTTCGTATTGCGTAACTCCCTATCATGTAATGGCAACAGCTGTTGGTTTGAAACGCTAAAGAGTGAACGATATGTGCTTAACATGTTAACTGCCATTAAAAAAGTGCACATTTTCCGTTCAGGCCATGGGGGACAATGTTGAGCGACACTCAAGCTTTCCATTCAAGCCGCGTCTGACAATGTTGACCGCGCGTCAGGTCTGTGTTCAAAACTCTCTATTGCGCCAACGAACAGCAGTATCGAGATAATTCGCTTATAATGTGACCCGTGCGGCCCTCTAGTTTATCCTACGTACCTTGGTTTTTACAAGGGGCTTTAACTTGGAAAAAATAGTATTGTTTTTTGAAACGCTCCACTCTTGAAAAATGTAAATCACTAATAAAGTTTTTTGAGATTATAATAAATTAAAAAAACGTTTTTTAGATAAAGTAACTGTTTATTAAAATAATTAAAAAGACATTAAACCCGTATCAATAGAGCCTCTCAATGGCAATTAAACTGAACTTATTCAATAAAAATAAAAAAAACCTCAAAAAGCTTATTCGTAGGCAAGAAAGTACATAGGTACAGACGCCAGCAGGTCAAGCTACCCGAAACTGTCAAATTTTCCCAATCAACCTTGAACCTTAATGATTTAGAGATAAAGTTGAAAATCTATTAAAGAAATCTGACAGATTGTAGTAGCTTGATGTGCTGGCGTCTGTACCATAATTCTTTTCCGCTAATGGACTTTTGTGAAACATTCAACACAAAGATAGGGTTCATCAGGGCAGTTGGCACAAAAGGTGTTAACTTTTTTAGTTTTGTTTTTAGCGATTAAACGTCCTTGGGAAGCCACCATATTCTTATAGCACTGTTGGCACGCACGGCGAGTTTTACTTGAAGGTCCTTCCTTTTTCTTCAATTGGTGCTTTACTCTTCTCGTTCTTTGATTTGATGAAGTATCATCAGTATCGAAACCTACAAAACTCTTCATAATTTCTTTTTTAAACTCAAGTAGGTACTGATATCTTCTTCTTGGCCACGCTCTGCTAAAGAATTAAAGCATTTACCATAGCTGTATTTAAAAGTAAATCTATGCCTAGTTTTTTGTACCATTTGATGCTCTTCCTAAGAGGTGTTTGATATGCTGTCATTTGGTCGGATAAATCAACTGCTCCCTTATTTTTGTTATACCTAATCAAGAACGATTTTAGGCTTAGATGTTTGTTTGCGATGTTTTATGACAGTTTGATAACGCACAGAATGTTTTGTTGAGAGAACCAATACAACTCGCTTATCCCTCCATCTCAATACAGTGATTCCATCAGACCCTGTCCAAGACCCTGAACGTACCCTGCATGGACGCAGAGGCACTCAAAGAACTTAACAAGAACAAGAAACTAGCAAAGAAGTGAGTATTCTTTTTTTCTTTATTTGTAACACATTGGGCGGATTTAACCTTTAACCTTTTGATTTATAAAAAAAAGAACATTGTAACATATACTAGAACCATGGCTAGAGAGGCGCCACGGCGCCCTCACCTACCGCCTGACGCAGGTCCTCACCGGACACGGAAGTTTCGGGAGGTTCCTGCACATCATCAGGCGGGAGGAAACGCCCGGGTGTCACCCTTGCCAGGATCGCCCAGAGGACACGGTGGAGGTCTGCCCCGCTTGGGCGGAGCACCGCCGTGTCCTCGTAGAGGCGATCGGCAGCGGCGGCGGCCTCTCGCGCCCGGCCCTGGTGCAAGCCATGGTCCGGAGCGAGAGGGAGTGGGAGGCAGTCGCCTCCTTCTGCGAAGCAGTCATGCTAGCGAAGGAGGTGGCGGGACGGATGAGGGAGAGAGCCTCCCGTCCCAGCCGCCGCGGGAGACGCTCCGGGCGCCGGGAGTCGCGTGACGACTACCGGACACCGTAGGCGCGGGCCTGCGGGCGGAGAACAATGGGTAACTCACCGCCCGATCAGGACCGGGCCCGTGCCGGACGGCGCGTAAGTGTTCCACGCGCGCCTCAAAGAGATGTCAGCATAATCCGAGGGGCCCCTTAGGGCCGATGCCTGCCTGGTGTTCCTGCTCAAGAAGCATTGGCAGAACGTGCGCTCGCTTCATATGAAGTCCACGATGGGCCCACCCCCGAGATTGTACTAAGCCTACTTCAATAAATATGACTTTACACTATTTTTTTCGTTTATCAGCTGTTATTGTAATACCTAAAACTCTGAACCAGACCTAGGTTAGGTACTTGAGGAAGTGTTCTGTAAAGCGCAGCATACTGGGAACGACGATGAGTTCGGTTAGCTGCGCTCATGTATATGTAGCCATTGCGTGTTTTCATAGTTCGCGGTGTGAACCGAGCAAATACGCGGTAGCTACATGAGCAAAGCTTCGGTTCCAGTGTGGCCTGCGCTTTGATTGGGTCTGCTTTGTTCATTCCGGGGCAGTGGTCCAACTGCTCTGTACAACTAGTTGGACCATGGGTCGTTACTAGGGGCAGTTGTCCAACTTTAAAAATAGTTGTACCACAGCACCTTTTGAGAGTTCCGTGGTCCATAAACTTAATTCCTTTTACAATGTTTTACAACATTCAACGAAATTTATCTAAAGCATGATCTACATATCCTGTAATCAGTTGCAGCTGAATTTCTCGTATGTAATCATCATTCTCAATTAGGACCTTACGTCTTTTGTGTGCGATTTCGCTTGATAAAGTTGTAAAATTTTCTAAAACATTTAATAATCTTCTGCTCGATTCGAATAGGCGAATAATAAAAGGAGTCAAAAAAGTGCAGTAATATCAAATGTTCCGAGAGCTATGGTAGGTAGGTGAAATGGTCTAAACCGGACTCCAACCTATCTGCATCCTGGGCGCACAAAAAAGCTTATTTCAAGTATTTGAAAATAACATGTGGCGCGTGATTATGCACTCGTAAATTGCTTCAACCCAAACTTGACTGCAAAGAATTAGCTCAAGTATTGTGCTACGCTAAGACTGCTAAGATCTTGCAGCAATCCCCTATTAGTCGAGTTTTGTAAGTAAATCACTATTGGAAATACAAAACAGTAACAGAATCAGTATGACAGTTGAAAAATGTGCTCTTCGAGCGAAATGTCGGCGCCGCGGAATCGTCAACAATAAAGTTGCTTTGTACAATAAAATTGTTGGAATTTATAAGAAATTGAAACAAATAAGTTCCCTGCATGGATTTGTGATTTTTTGTTTCGAGATCACTAACTAAAACTGTCTCTGCGACCTGTGTAAAGTTAAATATTTTTATAGTGTTCAAACAATCGTTAAAAAGAAAAAACGATTCTCCGGCCACATTCATTTCTTTTTACTGAACATACTCCTTAGTAGTGATCAATAATAGCATCACCCTGTTTAAACCAGGTGCAAGTCTAAAATGAAGTGTATATTCGAAGTGAATACAATTTGCAGACTATGCCTTAGACTTACTGAAAAAGTTTATAGAATAAACAATACACATCACAAAGCATTCATCGAAAGTATTATCAAACTAAAACAATTTCAATATGTAAGTACCTATTCAATTTTGCGTTATGTACAGAATTTTTATTTTTTAATGCTATCTTACTTTGATGAGTCTTAGGAAACTTAGACAATACAGGCTGGTGTCCGCAGTTCCACGTTAATACGCGTATTTTGCGTTGAGGCCAAACTTATTGATGCCCACATACCCACGGGTAATGTACTATAGTTTAAACAAGAGTAGACGGGAGGTTAATGATCAAATCATTTGAATCTTGCAGTTAGGTTCGGGTAAGTCCAAGGGTTTCTTTTTCACCCTAATTACTTAAACCTGCTGCTGCCGCTGGACATTATCTCCTTACAAAGATAAAACAATTTAAATATTTAGTTTGACATTACACCGTTTCTGTAATTGTGGAACAAATCATACCTATAATCTTTGATATTGTTCATCGAATCGTTGAGCTGCACGATTTCTGACAAATGCATGCACTGACTGGACAGAATCTCTCAATCTGTGTGGTTCTTTCATCAAAAGACCATCTGAGACATCGATCAACATGGTCTTTATATGATCTGACCAAGATTATGTCTGGACTTTAAAAGAGATGGTGACCTCTGAGTTTGTTTGGGCCTTTCTTTTCAGACTAGTCAGATAGGAAACGCCAACCTCATCTAGTTTTTAAAATATGATTGAAGTGTAAAAGTGTTTGTACGAACCTACTTACAAAATAAAATCAATTATCATAACTATACTTTCTGAAATATCAAACACATCAGTATATTTAAGTCAACAAAAAAGTTGGTTTATGGACAACTGTTTAACAGGACAACGTCATAACAAATTATTGCATACTTTTATCGAGTGGAAGAATGCGGTGCAAGCGTACAATGAGGGTAACGGGACAATAAGTCATCCTTTTTCGTGCATGCAGCCGGCGTTCATTGATTTATTAGACGTTGTCATGTCAAAAACTTTATAATTATTTTATTTTACTGAAATTGGTAGTGGGAGTCCCACTACCAATTTCAGTAAAATAAAATAAAAAAATGCCGAAAAAAACAAATTGTTTTTTTCACGAAAAAATCAAATAGTGGTTTTTTTTCGTTTTTTTCGAATGTTACATAGAAAAATTAACAGAAAGAATCCTTTGGAAAGAAACAGGATTCTTTCGAATTTTTCGCAAGATGTTTTGAAAAGTTGAAAAAAACAAGTTTTATTGAAATATTTTTAATAGGTGAAATATGGAACAAACCACAGTCTCAATTTCACTGTCCGAAGAATCGTCAGCTTCACGCTCGAGCTCGAATATTTCGTTTTTAGCTTGCATTAAATGTAAATTTGATCGAACGTAAACAAGTTTATTAAGTCGTTCTGGAAGAAGGCTATATTTTTTTTTTTATTCTACCCTCCATTTTATTAGTACGTATTATTAAGGAAAGACTTGAAAGCATTGATATCCTAATTTAAAAGTACGTATTTGAAAAAAAAAAAACATGAAATGTTTCCCGTTTCTTTCATATTATTCGGTTTTTTTCGGTTTTATTGAAAAAAAACATGAAATATATACATTTTTACAAAACTTGTGGGACACACCCGGAATATGAATATACACTTTTTTTTTAAATGACCCATATGTTTCAAATTGATAGCAATAAGAATGCTATACTCCTTTGTTTACTTGCTTTCAGGTCCCAACTGATGATGAATATGTTTGTTACATCTGTAATGCTCTTCTAAAAAAAACTTTTAATTTCATGCAGACTGTTTGGAATGCACAAGATGTTATTTGTGTTATACTAAAAAATACCGATAAGGTAATTGTTTACTTTATTTAGGGCTGATTTTTCAATCAACAGATAATTTTTTCATGGAATTGTTGACAGTTCTGCCATACAAAATCTGTTAATTTTTAAAGACGTTAATTTTATTCCACAAATAAAAAATATCCATCGTTTGCATGAGAATGAGCCCTAAAACTATTTCTGTTATTGGCAAGTCTTTTTAGTAAACAGTATTTAATTTTTTTCATTTCTCAGTTTTCTGACATATATTTAAGAATATTATGATTTATTAACACATCTTATGAAAAAGTAAACAAAATGCCTGAGACCATAATCATTTAATACCAACAGCAATAAAACAAGTCATTAGTTGTGTGTGCGTGTGCCAAATTAATGAAATTGAATGAGAACTGGATAGTTCAAGAGCCTATGAAAACTAACACTTATTATTTCTTTTAGATTACCAAGCCAATGCTTGAATGTATAGATAGACACAACAATGGACTAAACCCTGTTAATCTCAGCTCAGTTGTAATAAGTGATAATGTGAAGTTTAAAAGCTCCGATGATAGCAATGCAAGTACAGACATCGAGGAATTAGATCTTGACCTTTTAATTGATAATATAGATGGACAGACTAGGAAAGAGCAGAAAGACAAAAATAAACATAACATAAACAAAATTGAGAATCATTCCACAAATGAAAAAACGCAAATTATAAGTATAAGTTCCAGCAGTGATGAAGGTAAAGAATCAGACAAATGTAATTTGGATGAAGTGGAAGTGGAAATAGATGACATTAAAACAGAAATTGATGATCCACTCACAAAAGATTTTAATACCGATACTGATAATGATACTGATGAACATGATGAAAAACCGGAGCCTAAAAAAAAGAAAGGCAAAGCAAACAGAATTGCTTTATGTAAAGCAAAGTCCGATGCCCTTCAACGCAAGAAACAAGAGGAGTTAGATTATGATTACCAGCCTGACTCGACAAGCCACTCTGAAGATTCAGATTATGACGAATATGATGATGTAGGAAAGCGAATCAAAAGGCCAAAAAATCTTAGAGTTTATCCAAGAAAATGTGACCATGTATGTACAAACAATCTTTTCTAAAAATATTCAAGGTTCCTGCGAAATTAAAAATTTCTTACGCTTACGCAACATTAAATTCGCGGCGATGATGATTTAAAACATCAATATAATGTAGCTTTCGAAATTATATTTCCACCTTTATATATTTCCATAATTTATTATATGTCTACATACTTCTATGTACAGACGCCAGCACATCAAGCTGCTACAATCTGTCAAATTTCTTTAATAGATTTTCAACTTTATCACTAAAGCGTTAAGGTTCAAGTTTGATTGGGAAAATTTGACAGTTTCGGGTAGCTTGACCTGCTGGCGTCTGTACATTTTAATATTTGGTACTTAATTTCGTTTCAGTGTGATTATGAAGTGCCGAAAGGACTTGTACACTATCATCATTATCTAGCTTCGCATCCCAATACAGAGTATCCATATAAAAGAGAAAAGAATAATGTTTGTTCAGTTTGTGGCAAACTGTGTGTAAGTATAGATTGATTTTATAGTCTGTGCCTTTTTTCTATAGGAAATCGTGCTCCGCCCTGGTCCTGGGGCGGAAGGGTCTGTCAGACACTCGCTTAGATAGATAGATAGTGATTGGGCGACTCCAGGAGCCGGAAGCAACATATGAATAACACAAGTTTTCATTATTATGTTGCAAGATAATTCAGTAAGATGAGGCAGCCTATATATTATTTATTTTATTACGCATTTTAAAGTTAACTTTTACGTTACTGGAATAGTTCGTTCTAAGACAGCTGTCAAAAAACGGTTAACCTAATGGACAGGGTATAATTTTAACCCAATATGACGACCCTATGCTTAAGCTTTCGTCATCATAATTTCGGATCCTCATCAGCCGAAAAACGTCCACTACTGCCACTACTGGACATAGCCCTACCCCAAGCACCGCCACTTCGGTTCGACCGGTTCTATGCTTCTCGCATCCAGCGGGTTTATGCTGCCATTTGTCCACCTTATGGGAACTTTGGGCCCCATCGGCCATCTGTTCTGCGAGCAATCTGCCCCTTTAGCTTTAGTTAGTAATAACTGTAACTACGTATTACAATAATTTGTCATGTCCTATGTTATTTGCAGACAGACGCTCGAATACGCACCCATGAGGCTAGTCATGTTACCCAGAAACTCAAGTGTACTTTATGCGGAAATGTATATTCCAATAAGCTTAGATTGTACAGCCATATGAAACAAGTTCACCCTAAAATAAAATTCACCTGTGATTACTGCTCCAAAACATTCAAAACAAGAAATTGTATTACGCGACACATTCGGGTGAGTAAAAAACGTAATATTTTTTGCAAAAAATGATTATGTTAATTATTTAGTTGTGCATTGAGAATCTAACAGAGCGTATCCCAGCGCGACAGAAAAACACTGTTGAATTTTCAAATCTCGGCCCTAAGCAGTGCGCGTAAACAAATCGCCGCCGGAAAAAACGCACCCGTGCAAACCTGGGCTTAGGGTGGTAAACCAATTACGAGGTCAATTATACGCCGTAAGGTTTAGTGTCCCGGACACTTTCAGTTTAGTTACAATATATATACCTAGTCTTGCCATAAATATTGTCACGAAGAAAAAAAAGTTTTTTTATTGCCAATAATATTTATTACTTTTACAGTGTGTTAGTTTAATACATAAATACAAAACAATTTAAAATAAAAAAAAAACAATAAAATCTTTTGCTTTCGGACAGGATTTCTTCGAATTCTTTCCCTTACTGCTTTGACCACCCTTTTCGTACGAACACTACGTGGACGGCCAGATCTTCTGTCACAAACAGAGGAGGTCTCATTGTACCTATTAATACCCCGATACACAAACATTTGACTAATACCAAGCGTATGGGGAGTTTTAAAAATTGCATTTGGCTCCATACCAACTTTGTGTAATGCAATCACAGCGATTCGGTTCTCTTTATCACCCCACTCCATTTTAATATCGCTAAATATTGTACAACGTATTGGCGCCAAAATAAGAAAACGCAATGAACAATCGTATAAAAATGACAGATTCCAAATTCAAATTTAATATCTTTCTTATTTTTAATTGTAACAGTATTTATGGCCAGACTGTGTATATATAGTTTTAACCTCCAATAACATCCATTGAACAGTTATATAATATGTGTTTAACATTTTTTCAGACTCATACTGGAAGTAAACCATTTAAATGTCATATTTGCGGAGATGGGTTTGCGCATAGCGGAAACAGGAGTATTCATATTCGTTCTAAGCATCAAAATTATAGATATGTACCGAAGAAACATAAACGATCCCAAAAAGTGCGAAGAAACAAAAAACAGAATTCAACCGATACAGAAAATTCGTCTAGCAATGAGAAACCTATACGAAGGACTAAAAGAAAAACCAAAACAAAAATGTTAAAATGACGAAGTTGACTTGTTCGGGCTTTGGCATAGCTATTCATAACGTTCGATTCAAACGCTTCTTGCCGAATCCAACATCAATCTAAGTTTACATAGACGACCGCTGTTCTTCCGATAGCTATTTGTTGTCGGGAGTCAAGTCAAATCAGTCATTGAAAACGTGTCGTTTTCTACACGACAGCCTGTCGAATAGTTGTGAATAGCCATGCAGATCTCGAGAATGAACGCTGCGGCTGTGATCTCTACGGGAAAACATCCACGGAAATTAATTATGGATATGTGATCCCAGCCTTATAGCTGTATAGAATAAAAAATTGAATTGTTGCGCGTAGATTATGGTGCACACGGCAACATATTAAGCTATACATTTCCAGTTTAAGCTGACCTGGTATGTATAGGTGTTTCGTACAATGAGAACTCGGCTTATACTGGTAATGTATAGCTTGATATGTCGCCGTGCGTACAGACGCCAGCAGGTCAAGCTACCCGAAACTGTCAAATTTTCCCAATCAACCTTGAACCTTAATGCTTTAGCGATAAAGTTGAAAACCTATTAAAGAGATTTGACAGATTGTAGTAGCTTGATGTGCTGGCGTCTGTACAATGAGAACTCGGCTTATACTGGTAATGTATAGCTTGATATGTCGCCGTGCGTACAACGCTACAAGGGTTTTAGAGCGCGTGGCCAAAATAAGTACTAACGCCGCCATCTCGTTTTGAAAATACAATTTCTGTGACAAACCCCACAGACATGCACTACACTCACATACAACACTCCCACATGCACAACATTAAGTACTTACTTGCCTATTTTATTTTTTTAACACTTATTTGTTACTGTTATTTTTAACCCCTACTGTACTTTTATCTCTGTAATCTGGAACGCGGTCGTCTCCGTCCTGGAGGTGGGCGTTAACACGTTCAGTGCCGGAAGCCCTGGAGGGCTCACTCAAATCGTATATGGGATGCCGGGAGGGAGGAGGGCTCATTATAAATGTAGGTTTTTCTTTGCGAAAACGGCATTATAAACTATAAAAATAAAATTAGTTGTATATTTTAACAAGATTTATTAGTATACACCTTGGTTTTGAAATAAAAGCAATTTTATTTTCATAAAAATTTAGGGCTCAGGAAGCACGAATTTCAGGGGTGGCAAACCATTTTCACGGTTGCAAATATTCACATTTTTTTTTTAAGTTTTGAGATTATAAAACATGAGTTTAACAACCAAAGCTTTTTTTATGATATAAACTAGTGCTTGACTGCGATCCTGCTATAGGATATTCAGAGTTGCGTATCAAAATGGTAAAAATAACACATGTAGTGACTTCGTTTGTCAGTCCGTTCGTCTGTCACAGGTGCTTTTTTCAGGAACTACTAATGCTCATAGACTTGAAATTTGGAATTAATAATAATATAAATAATGCTTGTCCATCTGTATAGAAAGTTTTTTTAAAATATTGGTAGTCTTATTGTAACAGGGGCCTAAACGGGGGTTTCGTTTTAAAGTGAGGTAAATAGGTCAAATGGGATATCACATGAAAGAGCTTCATTTGCACTTTATAAATCTTATTTTTAACCTTTTGAACGCCATTGTCACATATATGTGACAAACGAAATCTTACCCTGAACGCCAACGTCACAAATATATGACAAAATACACGTCGCACCATATTATGAAATAAACAATTTAATCGTTACTTTTGTGTGTTTTTATTTATATAATTTAAAAGTTTAAGCTTCCGTCTATATTGTGTTGCTTGAAACTAATATAAATAAACCACCAATATCGAGAAATTTGTTGTTTTAAAAGTAGATGTTAAACGCGTATAAAAGGTCACACGCCGTAGTCTGCTATATGTGACAGCCAGTGTTGTGACGTATGATTGTAAAATCAATAAAAACTTAAGAAGATGAATATGAAATTTTAGTCTAGAGTTTATTATTTGTGTATAAGTTGGTATCAGGAGAAATAAAACGTATTTTTAAAACAACTCTGCCTTATACAACCATGCCTCTAGATACAAAATTAAAAATAAAATATGCAAATGTCTAATATCGACACTTGTTAAACTCATCTCTTGCGCAAGCCAAGCTCAAACCAATATTAACAGTCCCTTGTACGCCATAGACATAAATCTATGACACAACGGTGACGTCGTAAGCGCAGGCGATTGAGTTTAGTGAAGTGCTTTATTTTTTTTTTTATTACTACATTAAAATCCTTGCGTATTTTAGATATAGATAGGTATTATATTAGATAAGAATACTTATTAGAATCGATAACCAGCGTGTACACTGCTACATCCCTAATTCAGATGCGAGAATATCATAAAATTGACTGGCAAGCAACGACATTGAATGCGCCATTGTCACAATACCAAGACAAGTCATGTTGAATAGTGTTGTAACCATATTGTAATAAATATATTTTTTTAGTCTTCTAATATCTGCTTTTTCATTGATAGTCTCTGTTAAATGCTGTGTAAAGATTACTATATTGGAATATAGTGGCAGGTTAAATAAAATTTCAGTGTCGTGAGTACTGTACCTATATTATAAAATTAAAGACGAAAATAAAAACTCAGTTGTATATCGATATAAGTTTTGGAATCCCTATTTTTTATGAAGGTCATTTGACAGAAAAAGTGGCCTGGCGTCAGGGGTACGGCGGTACGTTTATACTCTGGCGTTCAAAAGGTTAATATGTATTTATTATAAATATTATATCGTATATGTTCTTATAAGTCCAGAGAATAAAGTACTCGTAATTACGCAAAATATACAACAAAACCTACGAAACAAAATAATAAGGAGTGCCAAAGACAAAAAAGGTCTTCCCTTTTATGTCTTGTGTTCGTTTGTTAGTGAGTTATAGATCAATTTACGGTAATTACCGGTTCTTAAACGTAAAATCATGTTTATAATTAATAAACTAGCTTTATTAAATAATTTCCAGGAGCAGCGACGTTCTGGGGGGATGGCGTTATGTCATCATAAACCTGCTCAAGTTCTTCTGGGTTCGGAATATTCTATTTTTCCGTCAGGTCTACGTCCTTACTCGCAAGCGCTAGAAGTTTAGCGGCGTGTTCGGGGTAGGCAGTGTACCGCTGCCTCTTCCGACTGAGAGTCTCCTCAGTTAAGCTTTCGGATAGGGCCTGGCTATCTGGATCTGGAGCCGTAGTGAAAACGTACCGTATTAGGAAAGAATAAAAACTCTCATTATATTTCCTATCGCGATAGATCGCGTTAATGATGTGTGGCGATATTCTTTTTGTAACCAGGAGAGGAATCAAATGCCCCACCGTAGTAGTTAGTTTCTCGTTAATCTTCGAAATAGAATTCAAGTCAGGAAGTATTACTTCATTGAAATCTGGATTCGCGTCAGATGGCTCTATTCGTCTCTCGCGCAACCATGCGTCAAAGACGTTGCCGTCTCGTTTCCATCCGTACGCGCGTAGTACTCGCGCATGCATTTCCAACACGCAATAGACTGTGTGCTTGTCTAGAAGACATGCGGTAGGGAACAAAGTTCGCATCCTCAGATGACCTGATCTCTATTGTTATGGTCTTCCGTGTTTCGGGAGACATCAAGAAAGAGTGAGTGCCCATGGTCCGTAGCGCCTCATTTTGAATAGCCGTGGAGGCTCGAGCGATGCCTTGCGAAGCTCCACACCGCCCAAAAGAAATTGATGTCCTCCCTTCCCCAATTCTGAAGAACTCAGAGAAGCTATCGACGACGTTAAAGCGGTAATCGGCGCCCAGGTCGCGCCGCATGTGCATCAAGGTTTTGATAAGGCAGTCAGCGCAGGTCTCTGAGATGATCCAGGCCGAAATTGCGGCACAGCTGCCACGAATGTTAGTCTCATCATTGTCATTCAACAGGCGTGTTATCCACGCTATGGCGTACCTACAATAGCGTTTTCAAACTAAGGCCATTATGGATTCTTGAGCGTATGCGCGTAATAATGCATAGTATGAACCATTGCCCTACAGTGGTTGCATACTGTGAGCACATGTCCAGCCCAGTGAATTTTGTTTCATGTTGGGAGAGTATACTTTTCGAATTTAATATCGCTTCGATCGGCAGCGCAAAGGAGGGCAGCCACCTTCCACGGACGGAAGGATTGTCCGCTATTTTTGAATGAGCTCGCCAGTCACGCGATACTCGTTGTAGAAGCGATCAACAGTTGGCTTTCCGATTTTCGCTGCAGACCGACACGTCGGTAAGTGCGTCCTGATCTATAACCACGACTTCGCATTCGCGTTTTCGCTCCTTGAATGCGCCTTCAAAATGAATGATGCTTTCCTCACCATTTAGTTCGAATAGAGCATAACCAATTTGCGCCTCGTCTGTCATCTAAGAAAAGCCATTTCAGTCATGAGATCGAAGTGGCTTCATCGCTTTTTCAACGCGTCTAGATACTAAGGATGTGGCGGGCTGCGGAACTGGGCTTTCGCCGGTCTTCTGTTTTCGTCGGATCGTTTCCTTCGTGCTGAACATCTTCTCTCGCATGGAAGGTAACATATCAGAATCTTGTTTTCTGCCAAAGAAAAACTGGCTGCTTGAGATATGTGCTTATCTCTCGCGTAACATACAAATAAAAATGTTTCTTTTATTTGTAAGTTTTTCGCTCAACCTCATAGCGAGTGGGACGGACTTATTCTGTTGTTCTCTGAGTGAATTCACAAGGAATGCATTATTTATAATAAGTTGAAGGTGTTAGTACAATTTAAGTTAGGATAACGCATTTACCGCATTGGGTTAGGTATATCCTGTAATGGTACAGACGCCAGCACATCAAGCTACTACAATCTGTCAAATTTATTTAATAGATTCTCAACTTTGTTGCTAAAACATCAAGGTTCAAGGTTGATTGGGAAAATTGGACAGTTTCGGGTAGCTTGACCTGCTGGCGTCTGTACATGTATAAGTACCTAGATAAATAAATAAATAATTTTTTTTTTTTTGACTCAGTAACATCAAATTCTGCCAGCCGTTTGTAAAGGATTTTTGCAGATTTTTAAGGATTTAGCATTTTTATAAGCAATCGCATAAGGTTAAAATATTGTTATGAAAATTTAAAAACATTTTTCCTACGAAATCGCGAGTGCGCAAGTCTGACTCGCTCTTTCCCAAGTAGCACATTAGCGATGAATTAGGTCATAAACAAGCGACATTACAGTCTACAGCTTTTATGCAGATGTACTAAAGGATAGGACGAGTCTTTAGACTGTATTAAGGAAAGATTATACACTATTAAACAGCATAGCTGACTAATGACTTTATGATGGCGAAAAAGTATACTAAAAGCATTTAAGTAGAATTTGAAAATGATCTAGTCCAGCTTTTGGCTGCATGTGATACTACTGGCTGGTTTAGAAGTCCAAAGCTTGTTAACGACTGCTTAATACGAAAAATTCACCTCTCTTGTAACGGTGCGGACTGCATTAAAGTATCGAATAATGCCACTGGCTTTTAATTGGTGTACACTAATTCTATTCTAATTCTACTTCAACGAGCTTGTTAATGGCTGATTAAAAGTGGATATGTAGTCTCTAGAAATGCCGTTACATTTATAAGAGAATCATTAATTCACCCTGAGTTGTAAATTGGAGTAGGTGTACTCCATCCTAATGCCAATGCATAAAGTGTAGCTGACAGCTATTTTACAGCTTTGGGCGTTATTTAAGAGTAAATCTAGATTATTGGTGTTTAAATTACGTCAGATTTGATTTTTTTTGCATGACGTCTGACGCGACTTCAAGAGTTACTACGTATATTTTAATACACTTTATATAAAAAACGAACAACTTAAAACCATGGAAAAAAAGAAAAAGGACTGGTGGAGTAAAAAGAAAACTGTCAAAAGAATACGCTAAGGCTTCTATGGACGAATTGCAAAGGAGCAGTGCTGATGCAGTTGATATTTACACGCCAGTGACGTTTACGCATAGTGAGGGTTCCGCACAAAAAGATTTTGATCAAAATATTGATGCTTTTATTAATGATGCAGTTGATGTTTACAAGCCAGTGTCGTTTTCGTATAGTGAGGGTTCCGGACCAACAGACTGATCAAAATATTGATGTGTTAGCAAAAAATGATTTAACTCATTTTATGTTTTTATATTGTGCCATTACAATTTGTTTAAGTGATAACTATAATCCATTATTGCCACTGTCAGAAGAGCTGCTTCAATACTTTGTAGAGCATTACAAGGATGTTTATGGTGCAGATTACGTGACCAGCAATGTGCATAATCTACTTCATGTCACTGATGAGGTTCAATTAAGATTTGGGTCACTTCAAACATTCAGTGCCTATCCTTTTGAAAATAAATTGCATTTGATTAAAATAATGTTGCAAAGTGGTAACAAACCACTTTCGCAGGTAGCAAAAAGACTCAGTGAATGTTGTGCTACTGATCGAAAAGATGAAAAGATGTTTGAGATGCCTTTCGTTACCAAGGATAATAAAAGTTTCCCCAAAATTAATTTTCAGGATTTTATATTTACAGCGAGATCTGAAGATAAATATTTCATGACTAGTAATCGTGAAATCATTGAAGTCAAGTCAATTGATACAGAAAATGTAATTATAGGCTACAAAATAACAGGTTTAATAGACATTTTTGACTACCCAGTAAAGTCATCACTTCACTCACAGTCACTTTTAACATATTTAAAGCAAAACGGCCTAACGCAGAACGCATTGAAGTGAAAATACACTTTCTGGATGTTAATCTTAAATTTATATTTATTGAACATAAAAACTACTTGTATTTCATACCCCTTTTACATACTTTGTAATTAATTATGGAATTAGTTTTTTTGAAATACTATTATTTCAAGTAAAGTGTATGTAATTCTGCTGAGCCTTATACAATCTTAATAAGGATAATAAGAAAAATAAAAATCGTTTTATACATTTGTACGTACTGTTTTTTAATCAATATGAAATATAATTTGTGGAAATACAACATAACTACGAACAAATTCTACTTTTCATAATCTGAATTATTTTTAATCACAGCCACCAGATTTGGTATCGATATTAAAATAAAAAACCTTAAGCCATTATTAGTCTTAACACAAAAAAATAAATAGGCCAGCAAAACTCTGCTGATGGATACTACCTCAACTTTGTTTGTATGATGATCACATCATTATATGAAATATTTTTTTTTTTTTGGAAATGTTACTTTTCATAATCTGAATTATTTTTTAATCACTAACATCGGATTAGGTACGCTATTAGGTACCTATAATAAAATAGTCTCAGTCATTATTATATTTAGCCTTGACACAAAATAATATATGCTATCACAGCATGGTAGAGCATAAGGTTCAAAATTGATTGGGGAAATTTGACGGTTTCGGGTAGGTTGATGTGCTGGCGTCTGTACATCAATTTAGTAAGGCGATTGCGAAAAGTTTGAAATAAAAAAAAAACGTCATATACAAAATAGTATAGAAACATGATACTTTTGTTGATATACACACCGGTAAACTACTTATACATATAAAATTGAGAAAAATCTTATAATACGTCTACATTTCCGATAATTTGATCTTGAACATCTGAGTTTGGTATAATATCGCTTTCGGGTTCTTGATTATTATTTTCAGAGATTTTCTCACCGATCGCTTCTTTAATTTCATCTCCGACGGTTTCCTTCACGTCTGCTGTTTTTGTTCGTTTGTTAATGTTACTTGAATCTTTGCGTGTGCGTTTTGTGGAAGTTCTTAGGTTTTTAATTTCTAATCTTTTCCAACACTGAATGAATTTTTCAACACTGTCTTGCAAAACTTTTTCAACGATTTAGATTATTTTAAACTGCATTATTGTTCCTGAAAACAATTTTAATGTAATTAGCAAAGTACCTGTAGTGTATTTACTGTATTTCCAAAGAGCTATTGACTGTTGAGCGAGCCAAGCCGTCTCTTAATGTGTTATTTAAAAAACTTAAGTCATATCTTTTGGGCCTGCAAGGGTATTTCGAAAGCTGAACATTGTACATAATGAAATGGTTTTCTGTCGAGATTTCTTTATCCCTGAAAACCTATTGTATGCTCTCTCTTTATACCAATACACAGTAAGAAAGCTAATTAAAATCCTTTGTCCAGCCAGCATAATGCTATAAGCTGGTACATAGACTTGGCAACACCACTGTTACAGGAAATAACTTTTCAAAAGCATTTATGGAGAATTTGTGCTGGTTATCAATGGACGCCATTTAAGCGTTACAAAAACGATTTGTTACTAAATATCCAGATGATTTTTTATAGATTTTAAGGATATTTGATAGCTTTTAATTCAAACAATATGTTTTCCACTTGTTTCCTAATGGGACACAAGTTAGAAAGCAATAATTTGAGTGATAAATTTATTAAGTATTCGTACATCATTTATCTTGTAAAATATTTTCGTTAAAGCGATATTATTCTGATGGCGCGTGAAATATTTGATGTAATTACCTATACACATTTACAGTAAAATGGTACTCGCAACTCAATTTACATACAAGGACACTGAAAATCAACGTGAAAACTATTAAAAATATCTTACCTTAAATATTGTCCGCCCGCCCACTTTAACAAATAATAACTGTCGTCTGTCACAAATACATAAAATAAATATTTAAAAAAAAAATTTGGTTATTTATACTTAATAAAAGCTGTTGCCAAGCCTCAAAACATCTAAAAGCTGTTAAAGAGAATTAAAGAAGCTGAATCTTAGGCTGCAATGACTGTTGTATAGCTGTATAAGCTAATGTACAGGCCTTGTACAGCGGTTTCAATGATTATACTGCCGTTAACCAGCCACTGTAATGCTCAAGGCTGGTTAATTTGGGGCCCAAATTGGAATTACAAAGGTTGCGTAGCTAACTACACAGCCCTTATGCAGGAAACTAAAACAGCCTTGAGTAGTCACTAAATTCTATAATCCAGTCACTGTGCGGCTGTCATGTGCTACTTGGGTTGCCTATTTTTTTTTTTTTAAGTCATGAGGAACGATCAAGGTAGTAATAGAAGACTGAAGATAATTAGCTGTTACGAGTAGGTAATAACATTAAAAAAAATACATGATAATATATGTGTATAATTTCAGAAGTGGTTGGAAGCCCTGACTTGGGATCAGACCAAGCGATTATACTTTTTCATCATTTTTGTATTTTTTTATTATTCCACGGCTCCACCCCACTAGGCCATGTAAATACCCCTAGGGATACTAAATATAGCAACAAGACGTTCTGAAAACACTATTTTACTTCGTTTTACAGTGTTTTATAATACGGTT
Organism: Apamea monoglypha; assembly: GCA_911387795.2. NCBI lineage: Eukaryota > Metazoa > Arthropoda > Insecta > Lepidoptera > Noctuidae > Apamea > Apamea monoglypha. The sequence continues at coordinate 15,235,747 of OU426916.1, forward strand.
TCAAACCTAATGCCGACGACCCTCCTCGAGGGTTCACTTTAGCTCAAACGTAATGCCGGTGACCCTCCTGGAGGGTCCACTTGCAATATGTATGGCGGCATGGCGTATGAGCTCTATGAAAAGTGAGTGGAGTCGAAAGTGTTAATAGCTGCGACACAGTTTTGTAACTAATGTAGATACGGTAGCTATTTACGTAGGTACGCAATTAATTTGTAAAATGAGTTTTTATTCCAAGAAAGATTATTAATATAATAATTTCACATATGTTTACCAACAGCGCCACCCTGTCAATGTCATTCAGGGGCGGCAAAAGATCCTTGTAGCACTATACTAGATGATTTCTGAATGTTGATTGATTAAAATAATATTTTGATTGTATTATCAGCTAACAAGCTAACAATAGTAGAAGCAGAAGGTTTTTCGTTTAATTTGTTACTCGATTTCTATAATTGACTTAATAAATATTTTAGTTTTTTCGTGATTGTTTTTATTTATTTAGGTAGGTACTTATATAATTAACTATTATAGAAGGATATACGCAACATGTGTTTTCGTCGTATTAGGTGTCTAGAACACGCACATTTCTCTCCTGCAATAGGATACAACGTGTACAAACCCAGATTCCCACTTACTACTGAGCCACTCTGGAAAAACCCAATTATATTACCCGACCTGGGAATTAACCTCAACCTCAAGACCCCTTGGCTCTTCTGGCTTAATGTTGCAGTATATTGCGCATCGAACATAGGACTCCCAATAACCCCTATTAATCCATCTAATTATTATTATGTATAGGCACTTTCATAAAAGTCTATAGCAGGTTTGTTTGGCCTTATTGAAGAGGTGTTCATTAGGGCCGGATTAAGCCATCTCTGTCTTGAGAGAAGGTGCAGAGTATTTTTCTAACTACAAGTTAGAAAACTCCATCTCAATCCACAGGTGTCGAAGCGCGTACGGTGTTGCTTAGACGTGTTTTTTGCGGTCATTAGCTAGTTACATCGTTATCTATTGTGCACCTACCTACCTTCATCGGCCGCTTGGCCGAACCATCGGCTATCGTTCGCGCGAATCTACACTTTATGAGTAATGAATACGGACGAGAATCATAGTGAAGATTTAATCAACACGGTTATAATGGGCAACGAAGAAAATACACATTCAGAAGACTTAACAATTAGTTGAGATGGAGCTTAACGATACGTCGAAAGACAGATCTCGACCTACGAAAAGAGGGAGAGTAGATGATGAATGGAGTGAAGTTAGAAGTAGAAAACACAGGATGAGACAAGTAAGAGGGTTTACGGAATTAAGTATTACTTGTAAAGATAAATTTCCTAAACAATTCGCCCTAGCAAAGTTATTTAAGGAACAAGGAATATTAAATATCACCAAAGTGAAACATATAAATCCGTATAAAATTATTATTGAACTTGACAACGCCGACAACGCTGAGAAATTAGTGAACTCCGATCATTTTAGTGGTTTAGGGTGGCGATTTCAACGGCCCTTTGAAGTTGGATTATCTTATGGAGTCATAAAAAATATCGACTTAGACATCTCGGATGACGAATTACTTACATGTTTATCAAGTAGTACATATAAGGTCGTGAATGTAAAACGCATACAACGAAGGGATAGAGAATCAGCTACATGGACCGATAGCGAAACATGGAGAATAGGATTTGAAGGATCATCGTTGCCACCTTATGTACTTATATACGAAATGAGAGTTTTGGTAGAAACATACGTTTTTCCTGTTACGCAATGTTCCAGGTGCTGGAGGTATGGTCATTCAGTTAAAATGTGTCCGACAATTAAAGTTATATATCCAAAATGCGCAGGAAAACACGACAACTGTGAAACAGGTACCTTTAAGTGTGTGTGGACAAAACTTGCCTTGTATGCATAAAGGAAAGAAAAATACGCAGTATAATGAGTGAGTTTAATGTTTCATATAGAAAAGCCATGGATATGTATGTACCTCCTCCTGCACCCCCCTACGAGGCAGATGTTAACACGCAGACACTACAACCGTCCTATGAGGGAGACGCAGTTATTCAAGCAACTACTAGGACGTCAACTATAGGTACCTATGTCACCTGTGTTATAGCCGAGAACTACTTACGCCCAAAAAACAGCACGCCCTATGCCAATTAAAGAACCTATATCCACGCAACGAGAAAGGAGAAAGAAGAAAAAACAGCAGAAAACCCCACCTCAATCCGAAGCTTCCCATGCTCGGGAATGCGATATGGACATTCAAGGTGATACGTGCAGGGGAGACGCTACTGAAGACGATATAAATGAGGATTCGGAAGACAATAATTCATTCGGATGGCTGGTAGATAAAATTAAATACATTTTATTTGTGAGGAATGACACTTTTAAAGACAAAATTATATCTGTTGTTCAAATTAGCGTGGAGTGGGCAATTTGGTCATGTCAATAGATAACTACTTCCCTTCCAAGACCCGTTTCAACTTTCTACCCTGAATAGAGTGGAAGTGTATGAACATGGATGTGTCACCGTATAATTATGAACTTCGTTAGTTTAACTTGTTCAAGTTCTTCCGTGACTAATCTTAAAGTGAACTTGAGCATGATTCTAAAACTTTAGCAAGCGTTACACTTCCTGGTACAGTCACCAAAAGAGATAAGTAACCAGGGTGGTCGAATATAGTTGAAGTTTAGTACAAGACCGATAGATGTTTTGTAATGAAAATTAATTTGATAAATGAACTGCAGCCTAATTGCGTAATACATTTTCGGCAAATGATTGAGATTATTTGGTTTCGTTTCGATCGCTTTTTGTTTCATTTTACGATTTTCGTATTGCGTAACTCCCTATCATGTAATGGCAACAGCTGTTGGTTTGAAACGCTAAAGAGTGAACGATATGTGCTTAACATGTTAACTGCCATTAAAAAAGTGCACATTTTCCGTTCAGGCCATGGGGGACAATGTTGAGCGACACTCAAGCTTTCCATTCAAGCCGCGTCTGACAATGTTGACCGCGCGTCAGGTCTGTGTTCAAAACTCTCTATTGCGCCAACGAACAGCAGTATCGAGATAATTCGCTTATAATGTGACCCGTGCGGCCCTCTAGTTTATCCTACGTACCTTGGTTTTTACAAGGGGCTTTAACTTGGAAAAAATAGTATTGTTTTTTGAAACGCTCCACTCTTGAAAAATGTAAATCACTAATAAAGTTTTTTGAGATTATAATAAATTAAAAAAACGTTTTTTAGATAAAGTAACTGTTTATTAAAATAATTAAAAAGACATTAAACCCGTATCAATAGAGCCTCTCAATGGCAATTAAACTGAACTTATTCAATAAAAATAAAAAAAACCTCAAAAAGCTTATTCGTAGGCAAGAAAGTACATAGGTACAGACGCCAGCAGGTCAAGCTACCCGAAACTGTCAAATTTTCCCAATCAACCTTGAACCTTAATGATTTAGAGATAAAGTTGAAAATCTATTAAAGAAATCTGACAGATTGTAGTAGCTTGATGTGCTGGCGTCTGTACCATAATTCTTTTCCGCTAATGGACTTTTGTGAAACATTCAACACAAAGATAGGGTTCATCAGGGCAGTTGGCACAAAAGGTGTTAACTTTTTTAGTTTTGTTTTTAGCGATTAAACGTCCTTGGGAAGCCACCATATTCTTATAGCACTGTTGGCACGCACGGCGAGTTTTACTTGAAGGTCCTTCCTTTTTCTTCAATTGGTGCTTTACTCTTCTCGTTCTTTGATTTGATGAAGTATCATCAGTATCGAAACCTACAAAACTCTTCATAATTTCTTTTTTAAACTCAAGTAGGTACTGATATCTTCTTCTTGGCCACGCTCTGCTAAAGAATTAAAGCATTTACCATAGCTGTATTTAAAAGTAAATCTATGCCTAGTTTTTTGTACCATTTGATGCTCTTCCTAAGAGGTGTTTGATATGCTGTCATTTGGTCGGATAAATCAACTGCTCCCTTAGTTTTGTTATAATCAAGAACGATTTTAGGCTTAGATGTTTGTTTGCGATGTTTTATGACAGTTTGATGACGCACAGAATGTTTTGTTGAGAGAACCAATACATCTGGCTTATCCCTCCATCTCAATACAGTGATTCCATCAGACCCTGTCCAAGACCCTGAACGTACCCTGCATGGACGCAGAGGCACTCAAAAAACTTAACAAGAACAAGAAACTAGCAAAGAAGTGAGTACTTATTCTTTTTTTCTTTATTTGTAACACATTGGGCGGATTTAACCTTTAACCTTTTGATTTATAAAAAAAAGAACATTGTAACATATACTAGAACCATGGCTAGAGAGGCGCCACGGCGCCCTCACCTACCGCCTGACGCAGGTCCTCACCGGACACGGAAGTTTCGGGAGGTTCCTGCACATCATCAGGCGGGAGGAAACGCCCGGGTGTCACCCTTGCCAGGATCGCCCAGAGGACACGGTGGAGGTCTGCCCCGCTTGGGCGGAGCACCGCCGTGTCCTCGTAGAGGCGATCGGCAGCGGCGGCGGCCTCTCGCGCCCGGCCCTGGTGCAAGCCATGGTCCGGAGCGAGAGGGAGTGGGAGGCAGTCGCCTCCTTCTGCGAAGCAGTCATGCTAGCGAAGGAGGTGGCGGAACGGATGAGGGAGAGAGCCTCCCGTCCCAGCCGCCGCGGGAGACGCTCCGGGCGCCGGGAGTCGCGTGACGACTACCGGCCACCGTAGGCGCGGGCCTGCGGGCGGAGAACAATGGGTAACTCACCGCCCGATCAGGACCAGGCCCGTGCCGGACGGCGCGTAAGTGTTCCACGCGCGCCTCAAAGAGATGTCAGCATAATCCGAGGGGCCCCTTAGGGCCGAAGCCTGCCGGGTCAGCGGGATTGTCCGAAAGGGTTACCGCTACCCCGGAACATAAAGGGCGAAGGAAGGAACATGGGTGGGTTTTAGTCAGTAAGAGTCTGACACTCCCTTCCGCTCCACCCAGAGCGGGGCCATTTGATGATTTCCCACCAGAAAAAAAAAAAAAAGAAGGTTCTAGAACCATATTTTTGTCTGTGTGAAATTTCTTTTTTTAAAATAAAATAAGACACTGCAATACCTACTGTAGGTAGGTTCTCATTAGTGAAAGAATTTTCAGAATTGGATCAGTAGTTTTAAAGATTACCTCCTGCAAACAAACTCACAAATTTTGTCTCTTTAATACTAGAATAGAAGTATAGATTTTGTCCTAGAATTGGTAATAAGTTTAATAACACTATTTCCACCTCTTTTTCAGATATGATGCCTTCCTTGCATCAGAATCACTCATCAAGCTGATCCCACGTCTACTGGGACCCAGGTCTCAACAAGGCCGGCAAGTTCCCTGGTCTCCTCTCCCACCAGGAGTCCATGACACAGAAGATCGATGAAGTCAAAGCTACCATCAAGATCCAGATGAAGAAGGTATGTTTCATTTTATGAGAATCTTCATTTCACAACCAATAACAGCATTGCTAATTAGTCTAGAGCAGAAGGTTTTAACATTATTGGACATGATTGGAGTTTATTTATTTTATTTGAATGAGAATTCATCAAATGACAGATTTTTCAGCAACAAAACTAAAATGGGATTTTATATGTTCATAATTCAAGTAGATTTCTGTTGCTATTTTGAGTCTGGAAAAGTTTCATTTTAATTCAGCTTGTTCAAAATTATAATTATCTTTCTTGTCCATTCAGTGGCGGTCGGCTACGTGGACATGATCCCCGATGAGCTTGCACAGAATGTGCACTTGTCCATCAATTTCCTGGTGTTCCTGCTCAAGAAGTATTGGCAGAACGTGCGCTCGCTTCATATGAAGTCCACGATGGGCCCACCCCAGAGATTGTACTAAGCCTACTTCAATAAATATGACTTTACACTATTTTTTTCGTTTATCAGCTGTTATTGTAATACCTAAAACTCTGAACCAGACCTACGTTAGGTACTTAAGGAAGTGTTCTGTAAATCGCAGCATACTGGGAACGACGATGAGTTCGGTTAGCTGCGCTCATGTATATGTAGCCATTGCGTGTTTTCATAGTTCGCGGTGTGAACCGAGCAAATACGCGGTAGCTACATGAGCAAAGCTTCGGTTCCAGTGTGGCCTGCGCTTTGATTGGGTCTGCTTTGTTCATTCCGGGGCAGTGGTCCAACTGCTCTGTACAACTAGTTGGACCATGGGTCGTTACTAGGGGCAGTTGTCCAACTTTAAAAATAGTTGTACGGACGCCAGCAGGTGAAGCTACCCGAAACTGCCAAATTTTCCCAATCAACCTTGAACCTTAATGCTTTAGCGATAAAGTTGAAAACCTATTATAGAGATTTGACAGATTGTAGTAGCTTGATGTGCTGGCGTCTGTACCACAGCACCTTTTGAGAGTTCCGTGGTCCATAAACTTAATTCCTTTTACAATGTTTTACAACATTCAACGAAATTTATCTAAAGCATGATCTACATATCACCTGTAATCAGTTGCAGCTGAATTTCTCGTATGTAATCATCATTCTCAATTAGGACCTTACGTCTTTTGTGTGCGATTTCGCTTGATAAAGTTGTAAAATTTTCTAAAACATTTAATAATCTTCTGCTCGATTCGAATAGGCGAATAATAAAAGGAGTCAAAAAAGTGCAGTAATATCAAATGTTCCGAGAGCTATGGTAGGTAGGTGAAATGGTCTAAACCGGACTCCAACCTATCTGCATCCTGGGCGCACAAAAAAGCTTATTTCAAGTATTTGAAAATAACATGTGGCGCGTGATTATGCACTCGTAAATTGCTTCAACTCAAACTTGACTGCAAAGAATTAGCTCAAGTATTGTGCTACGCTAAGACTGCTAAGATCTTGCAGCAATCCCCTATTAGTCGAGTTTTGTAAGTAAATCACTATTGGAAATAGAGACAAAACAATAACAACAGAAAGAATCAGTATGACAGTTGAAAAATGTGCTCTTCGAGCGAAATGTCGGCGCCGCGGAATCGTCAACAATAAAGTTGCTTTGTACAATAAAATTGCTGGAATTTACAAGAAATTGAAACAAATAAGTTCCCTGCATGGATTTGTGATTTTTTGTTTCGAGATCACTAACTAAAACTGTCTCTGCGACCTGTGTAAAGTTAAATATTTTTATAGTGTTCAAACAATCGTTAAAAAGAAAAAACGATTCTCCGGCCACATTCATTTCTTTTTACTGAACATACTCCTTAGTAGTGATCAATAATAGCATCACCCTGTTTAAACCAGGTGCAAGTCTAAAATGAAGTGTATATTCGAAGCGAATACAATTTGCAGACTATGCCTTAGAGTTACTGAAAAAGTTTATAGAATAAACAATACACATCACAAAGCTTTCATCGAAAGTATTATCAAACTAAAACAATCTCAATATGTAAGTACCTATTCAATTTTGTGATAAGTACAGAATTTTTTAGTGCTATCTTACTTTGATGAGACTTAGGAAACTTAGATAATACGGGCTGGTGTCCGCAGTTCCACGCCAATGCGCGAATTTTGCGTTGAGGTCAAACTTATTAATGCCCACGTACCCACGGGTAATGTAACTATAGTTTAAACAAGAGTAGACTCCCGTCTATTCTTGTTAACCTCCCGGTTAATGATCAAATCATTAGAATCATGCAGTTAGGTTTGGGTAAGTCCAAGGGTTTCTTTTTCATCCTAATTATTTAAACCTGCTGCTGCCGCTGGACATTATGTCCTTACAAAGATAAAACAATTTAAATATTTAGTTTGACATTACACCATTTCTGTAATTGTGGAACAAATCATACCTATAATCTTTGATATTGTTCATCGAATCATTGAGCTGCACGATTTCTAACAAATGCATGCACTGACTGGACAGAATCTCTCAATCTGTGGAGGTTTTTCCTAGTGCAGATACCAGTCTCCCACAAAGGATTTAGTGTCTTATATTTTTAAGGCGCCTTTGTGGAAGAGAAATAAAAGTTATTTATGTTTTTTTTTTTTTTTAATGTTTTTTTATGTTTATGTTCTTTCATCAAAATACCATCTCAGACATGGATCAACATGGTCTTCATATGATCTGACCAAGATTATGTCTGGACTTTAAAAGAAACTGTGACCTCTGAGTTTGTTTGGGTCTTTCTTCTCAGACTAGTCAGATAGGAAACGCCAACCTCATCTTGTTTTTAAAATATGATTGAAGTGTAAAAGTGTTCGTACAAACCTACTTACAAAATAAAATCAATTATCATAACTATACTTTCCTTAATATCAAACACATCAGTATATTTAAGTCAACAAAAAAGTTGGTTTATGGACAACTGTTTAACATGACAACGTCATAACAAATTATTGCATACTTTTATCGAGTGGAAGATTGAGGCGCAAGCGTACAATGAGTGTAACGGGACAATGAGTAATCCTTTTTCGTGCATGCAGCCGGCTTTCATCGATTTATTAGACATTGTCATGTCAAAAACTTTATAATTATTTTATTTTACTGAAATTGGTAGTGGGACAGCGCCACAGATTACTGAATAGTTACTACGTAACAGATACTTCACTCAGTAGAAAATTTCCAATACCTATTACGATAATTGCCTACTCCCTCGCGTCAACAACCACTGTATGCTAAAATGCGCCTAAATGCTCAAGCGTACAGCAGTGATTGCTTCGCACCGCGCGATTCCACAGTAATCGCAGGGCTGCCTCTTCGATAAAATTAAATTAACATAACTTTTTATCTATGTTTTTGAGAACTGTGAATATGTTCTGACTTTTATGTGGCAGTTAAAAATTTTATCATTTATAAAATATTTAACCAACTTAAAAAAAAGGAGGTGATCAGACATACAGGCCAAACTGAGATGTTTGACTTGTATGGTTTGTAGGTATGTATGTTTGTGCGCGATAATCTCGCGTTTGGCTAAACCGATATCGATGCGGTTTTCAGAACAGGATTTGTTACATTTAGGAGAACGTTTTAAAATAAGTATAATACTTCTTAGTTTGATGATGATCTTCGGAGATGTTCACTAGTAATACGCGTACGAACGAACAGCACTATTAAAATTGAACGGCGTGCGCGCGCTTCGCTTGCGAAAACCGCACTGAATTTGATCCGCCGGCGGACCGAGACCGCTCGGCTGGGCGGTAGGCACTTATAGCGCGCAAGTACATGGAGTGACGGAGGCCTGACAGCGCTAAAATAGATACTACCAACATTTTTGAAAATCAAGGTATTATAACTGTGTTTTCAAGCAGCAACATATAGAATATTGTTAGAAACTGACCACAGATCTTAAATTCTATCTTGTTTTTCTGAAAAGTAAAATTTTTACAAAACTTGTGGGACACACCCGGAATAGGAATATACACTTTTCTTTTTAAATGACCCATATATTTCAAATTGATAGGAATAAGAATGCTATACTCTTACTTGCTTTCAGGTCCCAACTGATGATGAATATGTTTGTTACATCTGTAATGCTCTTCTAAAAAAAACTTTTAATTTCATGCAGACTGTTTGGAACGCACAAGATGTTATTTGTGTTATACTAAAAAATACCGATAAGGTAATTGTTTACTTTATTTAGGGTTGATTTTTCAATCGACAGATATTTTTTTCATGGAATTGTTGACAGTTCTGCCATACAAACTCTGTCAGACGTTAATTTTATTCCACAAATAAAAAATATCCATCGTTTGCATGAGATTGAGCCCTAAAACTATTTCTGTTATTGGCAAGTCTTTTTAGTAAACAGTATTTAATTTTTTTTATTTCTCAGTTTTCTGACATATATTTAAGAATATTATGATTTATTAACACATCTTATGAAAAAGTAAACAAAATGCCTGAGACCATAATCATTTAATACCAACAGCAATAAAACAAGTCATTAGTTGTGTGTGCGTGTGCCAAATTAATGAAATTGAATGAGAACTGCAGTGCGATTCTGTAACCATCTCACCATGAAAACTTAGGTGAAGTGAGCGTGGAGTCAGCTGTCATTCCAACTAATGCTAGGGATTGACACTACTGACAGCTCACATCAAGCTCACTTCACTTGAGTTTTCACGGTGAGATTTTTACAGAATCGACTGGCTGGATAGTTCAAGAGCCTATGAAAACTAACACTTATTATTTCTTTTAGATTACCAAGCCAATGCTTGAATGTATAGATAGACACAACAATGGACTAAACCCTGTTAATCTCAGCTCAGTTGTAATAAGTGATAATGTGAAGTTTGAAAGCTCCGATGATAGCAATGCAAGTACAGCCATCAAGGAATTAGATCTTGACCTTTTAATTGAAAATATAGATGGACAGACTAGGAAAGAGCAGAAAGACAAAAATAAACATAACATAAACAAAATTGAGAATCATTCCACAAATGAAAAAACGCTAATTATAAGTATAAGTTCCAGCAGTGATGAAGGTAAAGAATCAGACAAATGTAATTTGGATGAAGTGGAAGTGGAAATAGATGACATTAAAACAGAAATTGATGATCCACTCACAAAAGATTTTAATACTGATACTGATAATCATGCTGATGAACATGATGATCCAAAACCGGAGCCTAAAAAAAAGAAAGGCAAAGCAATCAGAATTGCTTTATGTAAAGCAAAGTCCCGTGCCCTTCAACGCAAGAAACAAGAGGAGTTAGATTATGATTACCAGCCTGACTCGACAAGCCACTCTGAAGATTCAGATTATGACGAATATGATGATGTAGGAAAGCAAATCAAAAGGCCAAAAAATCATAGAGTTTATCCAAGAAAATGTGACCATGTATGTACAAACAAGCTTTTCTAAAAATATTCAAGGTTCCTGCGAAATTCAAAATTTCTTACGCTTTTGCAAATTGCAGTACTGTTTTGCATTGAATGTTGATCAACATTAAATTCGCGGCGATGATGATTTAAAACATCAATATAATGTAGCTTTCGAAATTATATTTCCATAATTTATTACATATCTACATACTTCTATGTACAGACGCCAGCACATCAAGCTGGTTCAATCTGTCAAATTTATTTAATAGATTTTCAACTTTATCACTAAAGCGTTAAGGTTCGACTTTGATTGGGAAAATTTGACAGTTTCGGGTAGTTTGACCTGCTGGCGTCTGTACATTTTAATATTTGGTACTTAATTTCGTTTCAGTGTGATTATGAAGTGCTGAAAGGACTTGAACACTATCGTCATTATCTAGTTTCGCATCCCAATACAGAGTATCCATATAAAATAGAAAAGAATAATGTTTGTTCAGTTTGTGGCAAACTGTGTGTAAGTATGGATTGATTTTATACTCTGTGCCTTTTTTATCGACTTCACAAAAAGGAGGAGCTATGGATGTTCGGATGATTGTATGTTTGTTCATTGAATAATCTAATCTAATTGTCGACAGATTTTCAAAATTATTTTTTGTTCAAAAGTAGATAGTTCTGAGGTGGTCCCACTGTCACCAAGTTAGGATCTGATGATGGGATCTTAGAGAAATTGAGGGCAACCCTCAAATTTTATAGGCTCACTTATTGTTTTCCGCATATTTTATGAAGTATCTTGTGTATTTGCGTATGGTTGTCACCATCTCAGGTAGCTGGGCTGATAATGGAAGGTTCAACTCCTTAACAGTAAGAAGTTACTCGAACAGGCAAGGACTGTTTTAGTAAATTGTTTTGATCTTTGATAGGGCATTTGTCACATTTGGTCTCATGATCATCAAGTCATGACCTGATGCTGCAGTCAGGATAGTCTGCAGAGTACCTAACTCCTCGACAACTAACAGCAGAAATATCGTGTTTAGGCTCATTGAAAAGGGCTCGATGTGTGGATAAACGAACTGTTAATGAGGAACACCGAAGTACATAGAAACCTGATGCCGAAGCCAAGAGCATCAGAAAAAGTACAAACCTTGAAATTACAGCATCGTAGTCGTGTTTGGGCTCATTTTAAACAGGATTAAATTTTAAGTTCAATGCAATGTTGACATAAGTCTGGCCTGATGCTGCAGCCAGGATTATCAGCATCTAGTCTAAAATCTAATAAATACTTCTTAAAGTGAAATACTTTTGCGAGTTTTTCTTCTGTATAATTATCCTAACAAAGGTTGCCGGTAGTGGCTGGATGAGAGAAGCGGAGGACCGTGAACGTTGGCGCAAACTTGGAGAGGTCTACGTCCAGCAGTGAACTGCAATAGGCTGATGATGATTTATAAAAGCCTCAATCGTTGCATTTCACGTAATGCCTTTTCGTCATGTGGTCTATTTAGCAATTTGGTAGGTTCCAAGTCGCATAATACAATGCCATCCAGCGTCTTTACACGACTAAGCGCAAAATAAACTTTGCCCTTAGCAAAATATTTCTTGCCTAAGTCTAGGAGTCTTATTGCTCAACCGTTCTCGTATAACACCGAGTCGGTGTTCACGCTGTTCAGACGACTCGTCACTCAATCGTTCTTGAATACGATAGAGTCGACAGATCCTATCATTTGGCGACTCTTTGTGATAATTGAGAACGCCTGTAATTTCTCATCTGAGATAACCTAGCGTGACGAGCTAACTCTGATTCTTGGGAACGGGACATAGCGCTCCGATTGCGACACTTAGTTAATCGTTCCTTATTTGCAGTACCTATTAGTTTCTTTAATTCTGTTTGCCCTCATGCGGGCGGCCCCTTTAGTTGGTCTGCCCATAGTGATTCTTAACAAAGGCAAAAATTCTAATTACACAAAAAAATGGAAAAAATAAATCTTTTTAAGAAAAAAATTTTTTGACTTCAAAAAATAGCAGAGTACTACTGTACTAAAAACCAAACCAAAAAACACTTCTGCAATAAAAAGTGAAAATTCAAATGTAAAAATATTCGGATCCTCATCAGCCGAAAAACGTCCACTACTGGACATAGCCCTCCCCCAAGCACCGCCACTTCGACCGGTTCTATGCTTCTCGCATCCAGCAGATTTATGCTGCCATTTGTCCACCTTATGGGAACTTTGGGCCCCATCGGCCATCTGTTCTGCGAGCAATCTGCCCCTTTAGCTTTAGTTAGTAATAACTGTAACTACGTATTACAATAATTTGTCATGTCCTATGTTATTTGCAGACAGACGCTCGAATACGCACCCATGAGGCTAGTCATGTTACCCAGAAACTCAAGTGTACTTTATGCGGAAATGTATATTCCAATAAGCTTAGATTGTACAGCCATATGAAAAATGTTCACCCTAAAATAAAATTCACCTGTGATTACTGCTCCAAAACATTCAAAACAAGAAATTGTATTACGCGACACATTCGGGTGAGTAAAAAACGTAATATTTTTTGCAAAAAATGATTATGTTAATTATTTAGTTGTGCATTGAGAATCTAACAGAGCGTATCCCAGCGCGACAGAAAAACACTGTTGAATTTTCAAATCTCGGCCCTAAGCAGTGCGCGTAAACAAATCGCCGCCGGAAAAACGCACGCGTGCAAACCTGGGCTTAGGGTGGTAAACCAATTACGAGGTCAATTATACGCCGTAAGGTTTAGTGTCCCGGACACTTTTTCAGTTTAGTTACAATATATATACCTAGTCTTGCCATAAATATTGTCACGAAGAAAATTTTTTTTTTTTATTGCCAATAATATTTATTACTTTTACAGTGTGTTAGTTTAATACATAAATATAAAACAATTTAAAATAAAAAAAAAACAATAAAATCTTTTGCTTTCGGACAGGATTTCTTCGAATTCTTTCCCTTACTGCTTTGACCACCCTTTTCGTACGAACACTACGTGGACGGCCAGATCTTCTGTCACAAACAGAGGAGGTCTCATTGTACCTATTAATACCCCGATACACAAACATTTGACTAATACCAAGCGTATGGGGAGTTTTAAAAATTGCATTTGGCCCCATACCAACTTTGTGTAATGCAATCACAGCGATTCGGTTCTATTTATCACCCCACTCCATTTTAATATCGCTAAATATTGTACAACGTATTGGCGCCAAAATTAGAAAACGCAATGAACAATCGTATAAAAATGACAGATTCCAAATTCAAATGTAATATCTTTCTTATTTTTAATTGTAACAGTATTTATGGCCAGACTGTGTATATATAGTTTTAACCTCCAATAACATCCATTGAACAGTTATATAATATGTGTTTAACATTTTTTCAGACTCATACTGGAAGTAAACCATTTAAATGTCATATTTGCGGAGATGGGTTTGCGCATAGCGGAAACAGGAGTATTCATATTCGTTCTAAGCATCAAAATTATAGATATGTACCGAAGAAACATAAACGATCCCAAAAAGTGCGAAGAAACAAAAAACAGAATTCAACCGATACAGAAAATTCGTCTAGCAATGAGAAACCTATACGAAGGACTAAAAGAAAAACCAAAACAAAAATGTTAAAATGACGGAGTTGACTTGTTCAGGCTTTGGCATAGCTATTCATAACGTTCGATTCAAACGCTTCTTGCCGAATCCAACATCAATCTAAGTTTACATAGACGACCGCTGTTCTTCCGATAGCTATTTGTTGTCGGGAGTCAAGTCAAATCAGTCATTGAAAACGTGTCGTTTTCTACACGACAGCCTGTCGAATAGTTGTGAATAGCCATGCAGATCTCGAGAATGAACGCTGCGGCTGTGATCTCTATGGGGAAAACGTCGATATGTGATCCCAGCCTTATAGCCGTAATTGGTACACATTATATATAAAACATTGAATTGTTACGCGTAGATTATGGTGCACACGGCAACATATTAAGCTATACATTTCCAGTTTTAGCTGACCTGGTATGTATAGGTGTTTCGTACAGACGCCAGCAGGTCAAGCTACCCGAAACTGTCAAATTTTCCCAATCAACCTTGAACCTAATCCTATAGCGATAAAGTTGAAAATCTAATAAAGAAATTTGACAGATTGTAGTAGCTTGATGTGCTGGCGTCTGTACAATGAGAACTCGGCTTATACTGGTAAAGATATAGCTTGATATGTCGCCGTGCGTACAACGCTACAAGGGTTTTAGGGAATTTGGAATTAATAATAATATAAATAATGCTTGTCCATCTGTATAGAAAGTTTATTTTTAAATATTGTTAGTCTTATTGTAACAGGGGCCTAAACGGGGGTTTCATTTTAAAGTGACGTAAATAGGTCAAATGGGATATCACATGAAAGAGCTTCATTTGCACTTTATAAATCTTATTTTTAATATGTATTTATGCCACATAGTTTTTGACTTTTTTATGTTAGCCTACGCTGTCCCACTGCTGGGCAAAGGCCTCCCTACACTCCTTCCATATTTCGCGAGCCCGCGCGTTTTTGACTTATGATGCAAAATTTTCGTAAAAATACAACTAGAAATATCGTATATGTTCTTATAAGTCCAGAGAATACAGTACTCGTAATTACGCAAAATATACAACAAAACCTACGAAACAAAATAATAAGGAGTGCCAAACGAACACAAGACTAAAAAGGGAAGACCCTTGTCTTGATTTCCTTTGTTAGTGAGTTATAGATCAATTTACGGTAATTACCGGTTCTTAAACGTAAAATCATGTTTATAATTAATAAACTAGCTTTATTAATTCATTTCTAGGAGCAGCGACGCTCTGGGGGGATGGCGTTATCTCATCATAAACCTGCTCAAGTTCTTCTGGGTTCGGAATATTCCATTTTTCCGTCAGGTCTACGTCCTTACTCGCAAGCGCTAGAAGTTTAGCGGCGTGTTCGGGGTAGGCAGTGTACTATTTCCTATCGCGATAGATCGCGCTAATGATGTGTGGCGATATCTTTTTTTAACCAGGAGAGGAATCAAATGCCCCACCGTACTAGTTATTTTCTCGTTAATCTTCGAAATAGAATTCAAGTCAGGAAGTATTACTTCAATGAAATCTGAATTCGCGTCAGATGGATCTATTCGTCTCTCGCGCAACCATGCGTCAAAGACCTTGCCGTTTCGTTTCCATCCGTACGCGCGTAGTACTCGCGCATGCATTTCCAACACGCTTAATAGACTGTGCGCTTGTCTAGAAGACATGCGGTAGGAAACAAAGTTCCAATCCTCAGATGACCTGATCTCTATTGTTATGGTCTTCCGTGCTTCGGGAGACATCAAGAAAGAGTGAGTGCCCATGGTTCGTAGCGCCTCATTTTGAATAGCCGTGGGGGCTCGAGCGATGCCTTGCGAGGCTCCACACCGCCCAAAAGAAATTGATGTCCTCCCTTCCCCAATTCTGAAGAACTCAGAGAACCTATCGGCGACGTTAAAGCGGTAATCGGCGCCCAGGTCGCGCCGCATGTGCATCAAGGTTTTGATAAGGCAGTCAGCGCAGGTCTCGGAGATGATCCAGGCCGAAATTGCGGCACAGCTGCCACGAATGTTAGTCTCATCATTGTCATTCAACAGGCGTGTTATCCACGCTATGGCGTACCTACAATAGCGTTTTCAAACTAAGGCCATTATGGATTCTTGAGCGTATGCGCATAATAATTCATACTATGAACCATTGCCCCACAGTGGTTGCATACTGTGAGCACATGTCCAGCCCAGTGAATTTTGTTTCATGTTGGGCGAGTATACTTTTCGAATTTAATATCGCTTCGATCCTTGCGATCGGCAACGCAAAGGAGGGGCAACCACCTTCCACGGACGGAAGGATTGTCCGCTATTTTTGAAATGAGCTCGCCAATCACGCGATACTCGTTGTAGAAGCGATCAACTTCAATGTCTGAGAAACACTGAAGCATCGAGGCCATAATAGTTAGCTTTCCGATTTTCGCTGCAGGCCGACATACACGTCGATAAGTGCGTCCTGATCTATAACCACGACTTCGCATTCGCGTTTTCGCTCCTTGAATGCGCCTTCAAAATGAATGCTGCTTTCATCACCATTTAGTTCGGATAGAGCATGACCAATTTGCGCCTCGTCTGTCATCTCAGTAAATCCATTCCAGTCATGAGATCGAAGTGGCTTCATCGCTTTTTCAACGCGCCTAGATACTAAGAATATGACGGGCTGCGGAACTAGGCTTTCGCCGACCTTCTGTTTTCGTCGGATCGTTTCCTTCGTGCTGAACATCTTCTCTCGCATGGAGGTAACATATCAGAATCATGCTTTCTGCCAAAGAAAAACTGGCTGCTTGAGATATGTGCTTATCTCTCGCGTAACTTACAAATAAAAATGTTTCTTTTATTTGTAAGTTTTTTTCTCAACCTCATAGCGAATGGAACGGACTTATTCTGTTGTTCTCTGAGTGAATTCACAAGGAATGCATTATTTATAACAAGTTATAGGTGTTAGTACAATTTAAGTTAGGATAACGCATTTACCACATTGGGTTATATCCTGTAATGGTACAGACGCCAGCACATCAAGCTACTACAATCTGTCAAATTTCATTAATAGATTTTCAACTTTATTGCCAAAACTTTAAGGTTCAAGGTTGATTGGGAAAATTTGACAGTTTCGGGCAGCTTGACCTGCTGGCGTCTGTACCTACATGTAAGTAGATCAATAAATAAATAAAAAAAAAATTTGACTGTCAGTAACATCAAATTCTGCCAGCCGTTTGTAAAGGATTTAGCATTTTTATAAGCAATCGCATAAGGTTAAAATATTGTTATGAAAATTTTTTTCCTGCGAACTCTGAGTGCGCAAGTCTGACTCGCTCTTCGCCTGTTTTTATTTTTTAAATCATGAGGGACGATCAAGGTAGTAATAGAAGACGAAGATAATTAGCTGTTACGAGTAGGTACGTAATATCATTAAAAAAAATACATGACGTGTATGCCATTCATACCAAAAAATTAAAATTATTACATTGCGTGACAATTTCAGAAGTGGTTAGACAGCCCTGACTTGGGATCAGACCAAGCGATTATACTTTTTCATCATTTTTGTATTTTTTTATTATTCCACGGCTCCACCCCACTAGGACATGTATATACCCCTAGGGATACTAAATATAGCAACAAGACGTTCTGAAAACACTTTTACTTCGTTTTACAGTGTTTTATAATACGGTTTCAAACCTAATGCCGACGACCCTCCTCGAGGGTTCACTTTAGCTCAAACGTAATGCCGGTGACCCTCCTGGAGGGTCCACTTGCAATATGTATGGCGGCATGACGTATGAGCTCTATGAAAAGTGGGTGGAGTCGAAAGTGTTAATAGCTGCGACACAGTTTTGTAATTAATGTATTATATATTATATAATAGCTATTTACGTAGGTACCCAATTAATTTGTAAAATGAGTTTTTATTCCAAGAAAGATTATTATTATAATAATTTCACATATGTTTACCAACAGCGCCACCCTGTCAATGTCATTCAGGGGCGGCAAAAGATCCTTGTAGCACTATACGATGATTTCTGAGTGTTGATTGGTTAAAATAATATTTTGATTGTAATAACAGCTAACAAGCTAACAATAGTAGAAGCAGAAGATTTTTCGTTTAATTTGTTACTCGATTTCTATAATTGACTTAATAAATATTTTAGTTTTTTCGTGATTGTTTTTATTTACTTTTATAATTAACTATTAGAGAAGGATATACACAAAATGTGTTTTCGTCGTTTTAGGTGTCTAGAACACGCTCATTTCTCTCCTGCAATAGGATACAACGTGTACAAACCCAGATTCCCACTTACTACTGAGCCACTCTGGAAAAACCCAATTATATTACCCGACCTGGGAATTAACCTCAATCTCAAGACCCCTTGGCTCTTCTGGCTAAATGTTGCAGTATATTGCGCATCGAACATAGGACTCCCAATAACCCCTATTAATCCATCTAAATATTATTATGTATAGGCACTTTCATAAAAGTCTATAGCAGGTTTGTTTGGCCTTATTGAAGAGGTGTTCATTAGGGCCGGATTAAGCCGTCTCTGTCTTGAGAGAGGGTGCAGTGCTCTGTGGGACCACGAATTTTTTTATTTATAACTTCATGGTGGAGAGAACCGTACCTCTATCGAAGTCATTGACACAAGATCACAATTGACACCTCTTTGATTGATACAAGTCATTTTCACAGTCACAGTCAAATTCTCCTTTTGCTTTTTGAAATTAGCAATATTGATAAATAGCTTAAACCTGAAATACTTAATTTAGAGCCTACTTCTCATTTTTATTCTTTTTTGAGATAAAATTCACTTTTTCAATCATGGAGTTCTTTGGTCTTACTATGTATGGTCCTCAGAATTACATCCACGATATGGTGAAAGATAAATACAAAGTACCTGTGAGTAAAGAAGAAGTTAAACCTTTAATGGAAAAAGTCATGGAATATTCAACACTCCCAAAAACGGTACTTATCCCGATTTCATTAAATTATTAATTTATTTTCAAGCTAGGTACAATCTTTGATGGCTCTCTGGTATCTGCTCGATATATAGCACAGAAGCACCATCTTCTACATTGCTCTAACGATAACACAATACAGGTTTCCAATTCGGCGTAGGTAGCATGGAAAAGCAGGTCGTGATCGTGAAACGTACGAGGTAGTCGAGGATGCACCGCACACGATCTGCGTTTCTTTACTCACTAAATTCAAATTTTAATGACCGCATGGGCCCAGCCGGGTCATTAAATCCGCGGTCCCAGTCCCACGACCCGTTAACTGGCAGGCCGCGCCAGGCGTTCCCACGGAGTGTGTCGGCCTGTTGGCCGCTATTCCAACATCTCAAGTGATGCGGAGCGTATGGCAGCGTATACAGTCACTGTGGCTTTATTCAGTGGACAACAATTATTGATAAACAAAGCAAAAAGAAAGGCGCCTGTACAGGCGCCCCCGCGCCGTGCTTGTGGACTTACCGACTCCTGACGATTTGGACGGACGTCCACAGTCCATCACAGGCCTCATTGGATGCGACGGTTACCATGGCCTGTTGGCTGCCCTGGTGCGATCGAGCCTGTAAGATAGCGCGCCGTGGTCTGCATCGTTACCGTAACTATTTCAATGCGCGTCTAGCCATACGACCAACTGCTCCTAATGGGCTGGCTGGCCCAGAGAATATGTCTTGTTGTGGCATCGCAGAGGATAGTAGGTACCTTCTTTACCTTAACTTTCCTATTCAACAGATACAACGCCCGGATGTAGATGTGATTAGATTTATTGATCTTTACATGGGAAGAGTTAATGGATTTTCTTACGGCTCAGCGGAAAGATTTATAAAAATGAAACGCAAAGGAGTTATGCTACCTCCTTTTCCTTGTGATATATACAGGTTCCCGCCTACGACTTATAATGAGGTAAGTTTAGTTATTATATTTAATCTGGTACCTATTACACGTTGACCCACTTTGCAATATTACATATAAATAAAATATTTAATTTAGTGCCTTATCATTAGTCACCGCTGGATATTACTAGAGTACCTTAGTCTAGTTATTACTGTGCGTATCTGTATAATTAGTAGGTCCCTAATTTAAGTACTTATTGCTTGTATAAAAGACATCCCCAAAATGTTGTCCTGGTCCCCGACTTCTCATAATTGCACAACAGCGCTTACTTTGGGAAACTCCTTATATGGTTTTAGTATGGCTGGTGGCAACACGATCCAGCATTATTGAAAGAAGATTGGTATATAACGAATCCAAGATTTCCACAACCTGCTTCACCTAATTCTTTGATTCTAGACAAAGTGCGAAAAAACAATAAATATGCAACTCTATTTTGATTTTACTATTTTATCATTATTATATTATTACAATGATTTGAATTTTCGTGCATTACATACATATCTATTTTGAATAACTAACTTATCTACCTACTCTACCCTGCTTCCCTAACTGCGGTGCGAGGCCCGAGTGCATGGCTTACGCCAGCAGGTCAAGCTACCCGAAACTGTCAAATTTTCCCAATCAACCTTGAACCTCAATGCTTTAGCCATAAAGTTGAAAATCTATTAAAGAAATTTGACAGATTGTAATAACTTGATGTGCTGGCGTCCGTACAGACGCGATGTGTCGGCCATCTGTAGGAAGCCAAGCCAAGGTCTAGCTGCATATTATTATGGTAAAATCATTTTGAATAGTCGCCTTCCTTGGCTGGTAAATTGATAGATAACTACCGTACTTCCCTTCCAAAACCCGTTTCAACTTTCTACCCTGAATAGATTGGAAGTGTATGAACATGGATGTGTCACCGTATAATTATGAACATCGTTAGTTTAACTTGTTCAAGTTCTTCCGTGACAAATCTTAAAGTGAACTTGATATTATTCTAAAACTTTAGCAAGCGTTACACTACCTTGTACAGTCACCAAAAGAGATAAGTAACCAGGGTGGTCGAATATAGTTGAAGTTTAGTAAGAGACCAATGGATGTTTTGTAATGAAATTTAATTTGATAAATGAACTGTTCGTTTTCTATTAATTAAATTAATTTTATTCCAAACCATCCATCGGATTCTTACTAAACTTCAACTATATCCGACGACACTGGTTACTTATCACTTTTGGTGACCGTACGCACGGCTACACATCAATCTATATAAAACAATACAATTGTCATCAACTAAAAACAAAAATAATACAATTGTCATCAACTATTGTTACTTAACTTAATGTTGTTCAGTAGCAGGGTTTACACAATTAAACACTAACTATAATTCACACTCAAGTCTGTATTTAGGCAGAGCAACTTCCTTA
Organism: Apamea monoglypha; assembly: GCA_911387795.2. Classification (NCBI taxonomy): domain Eukaryota; kingdom Metazoa; phylum Arthropoda; class Insecta; order Lepidoptera; family Noctuidae; genus Apamea; species Apamea monoglypha. The sequence goes on from OU426916.1 coordinate 15,257,425, forward strand.
TCATCATTTTACAATATCATCCGATAGACCAGATTTGCCTCCCTTTTTCTACACTTTCCCGCCATATTCAAATCAACTGTCAGTGCATTACATAATATGTTAAGAATACTAAATTATTGTTATAAAAATCAAATAAATGACTTATTATGGGAAAATAAATACAAAGAATATTATTTAGATATTATTGAGAAGATTTGAAAGTAATTTAGGAATAATTAAGCAACTACTCCGTCATAACCGTCGAGTATCTATTTGGTAAAGTCCGTTTCCCGAAAGAAGTCCCGCGGCAATAAGTGGAACTAATAATTATTATTATATAGTTAGCAACATTCCAATACCCCAGACACCTTTCTCTATTTAAGAATGTGCATTTTATTAACCAATAATCAAGCCTGCTACTCATATATGATGTCGAGATAAATAAATAAATCAATATTTATGATTCCGTCCTACGACAGTGGCGCCGCGTCTACGAGACTTCTTTTGTGAAACAGACTTTACTTGTTAACATTAACTTAATTAATATTATGTTTTCAAGTTTTAAATTTGTTTACGTGGCGAATTTTGAATAGCGCGCCTTTTTAAGTGTTTAACTTACTTTGCTAAAACATACCCTCAGCGGGGTCAAGCCCCTTCCAAACGACAATCCTGGATCCGCCGCTATTGACAAATATACATTTTATCCTGCCGCATATCGTCAGAATTTGCATATCTGCATCTAGCAAACATAGCCCTACAATTGGTAAAGACTGTCATTTTCAGTGTAAGGGTACGTACTGAGCTGATATGGGGTCAGCTTACACCCGAGACGTAAAGCGACGCGACCCTGCGCGTACTTGTTACGTTTAGTCACACTCACACCCAAATCTGAAGTCTACCCATCCAGCAATAATTTTCTAAAAGAATAAACAGCGAACTTAGAAAAACAAGTGAAGTTTTTTTTTTTATTAGTCGAATAACCTATAATGCGCTTCACTATTACCGTCGTCACTACGGTCACCGCACTACAATTGTCAAAATCAGAATTCCTTCTTTCAATTCGTTGACAACGTGAAGGGAGGACAACTCTTCTACAATGTCGTAAGTAATCTGTATTTATTTTAGAAATCAATACATCTTAGTTTAGTATCTCAATTGCGATCTTCATTTATCATGTAATATAATTGGTTTTAAACTTAATTTTTCTACATCTAATACGGCTCCACTTATAACCTCTTAAAAGTGATAACATGTTCGTGATGTGTTATTTTCTCATTCTAGGTCTAAAGTATCGCGTGATACGCTTTACGAGTGCGTAAATGCCGTCCTGCAGAACTCCAAGGACAAGAAACGTAACTTTTTGGAGACGGTCGAGCTTCAAATTGGTCTGAAGAACTATGACCCCCAGAAGGACAAGCGTTTCTCAGGCACCGTCAAGTACGTTTACCTGGAAAGAGCATTTTAGTGGGACATCTTTTATTTACAAGTTCCACCAAGATGAATCTGGACAGGGAGTCGGTGAAAACTGACGGGACTCGACCCAGAGTCTTAAAATATCGGGTAGGTTAGCCCCGGCTTACCGAATTAGCATAAGATGTTGAAAACACGGCTTCAGGTATGGCTCATTGAATGTATTGGTGGTAAAATTGTATTGTGTTCATATTGAGTTAAAATACCACATGTGGAAACATGTTAACTGAAAAAAAACTGTGCAGAAGCAAGTTCATGCTACGTGATGTTAAAAATTGCATGTATTATCTGTTGATATTGATGAAGACTTTACTACTGATACACTCCTAAAAGTTACTTTAAAATTCACTCCATGTGTTCGATTATTGACCGTGATGATGATATTACTTTGCAGGCTCAAGTACATTCCCCGTCCCAAGATGCAGGTGTGTGTGCTTGGTGACCAGCAGCATTGCGACGAGTCAAAGACCCTGAACGTACCCTGCATGGACGCAGAGGCACTCAAAAAACTTAACAAGAACAAGAAACTTGTTAAGAAACTAGCAAAGAAGTGAGTCTTCTTTTTTTTGTTTGTAGCACAATGGGCGGATTGAACCCCACATTGTAACAGGTCCTAGACCCACATTTTTGTCTGTGAAATTTCATGTCTTAAAACAAAATAAGACACTGCAGTACTGTAGGTAGGTTCTCATTAGTGAAAGAATTTTCAGAATTGGATCAGTAGTTTCAAAGATTACCTCCTGCAAACAAACTCATAAATATTATCTCTATAATACTAGAATAGAAGTATAGATTTTGTCCTAGTATTGGTAATAATTCTAATAACACTATTTTCACCTCTTCTTCAGATATGATGCCTTCCTTGCATCAGAATCACTCATCAAGCAGATCCCACGTCTGCTGGGACCTGGTCTCAACAAGGCCGGCAAGTTCCCTGGTCTTCTCTCCCACCAGGAGTCCATGACACAGAAGATTGATGAAGTCAAAGCTACCATCAAGTTCCAGATGAAGAAGGTATGTTTCATTTTATGAGAATCTTAACCAATAACAGCATTGTTAGTTAGGCTAGAGCAGAAGGTTTTAACATTATTGGACATGACTTTGACTAAAGCACAATCTCTTGAAAACTTATAATTGATTAATTTATTTTATTTTAATGAGAATTCATCAAATGACAGATTTTTCAGCAACAAAACTAAAATGGAATTTTATATGTTCATAATTCAAGTAGATTTCTGTTGCTATTTTGAGTCTGTAAAAGTTTCATTTTAATTCAGCCTGTTCAAAATTATAATTATCATTCTTGTCTATTCCAGGTATTGTGCCTGTCGGTGGCGGTCGGCCACGTGGACATGACCCCCGATGAGCTTGCACAGAATGTGCACTTGTCCATCAACTTCCTGGTGTCCCTGCTCAAGAAGCATTGGCAGAACGTGCGCTCGCTTCATATGAAGTCCACGATGGGCCCACCCCAGAGATTGTACTAAGCCTACTTCAATAAATATGACTTTACACTATTTTGTTTTTTTTTTTATCAGCTTTTATTGTAATACCTAAAACTCTGAACCAGACCTAGGTTAGGTACTTGAGGAAGTGTTCTGTAAAGCACAGCATACTGGAAACGACGATGAGTTCGGTTAGCTTGCGCTCATGTAGATGTAGCCACTGCGTGTTTTCATAGTTATGTGCGTGTGGTGTGAGGGCCACTTTGTTAAAAATCCTTAAAAATGTGCTTAGGATTTAGTGAACATTCCCAAAGAATTGTGAAAGTTGGAATCAGATTTTGTGAAAATCAAATAACCGAGTTATGGACTGTAAAGTTGGGCCCTCAGTTCTCACATAGAGGATTGAGGGCCCACCTGAACCTGATTAACTATGGACACTACAGAAAAAGTCTATGCCAAAATCTAAGGTAATGCCAAACAAAATTTGTGAAAACAAGATATTATCGCAAAACACTGTCCTACTTTGTATATCTTCGTACAAAATGGGCCCTCAATTCTCATACACGTAAAAGTTTATTACGCAAATAAAATTAAATCATTAACTTACAGCTACTGTTTCAAATCCTATATGCTACTAAATAAATTGTGAAAAATTGTGAAAGCAAGAACAGGTCACCACTTTTTGTTGTTTGAAACTTTAGGACCTTGATAAAATTCGGGCCCTCAGTCCTCCATTTCTTTTGCTTTCGTTTTATTACGCTTATCGTATGAATGATAAGACAAATACAAAATTGTCTCTTTTTGTGAAAAAAATTGTGCAACAAATTCAATACCACAAAGAAATTAAAAGACCCTTTATTGTATAAGAAAATCAAGTTTTATTTTTATTCTCTGAATTAGGAAATAGGGTGACCACAATTTCTATTAGATTGCAGTAAAGATAAGTAAATGTAGAGTCATAGGTGTTAATAAACTTTCTTCGATTTTTCGCTTATTATCGTCATAGCATTTGAAATACCTATTAATTAATACATGACATTTGTAATGACCAATACTATCTGCGAAAGGTGGAGGAACGAATTCAATTGCTCCGATAAGTTCGTACACCTTTGATTTTATTCTTAGTGTGTGAGGTATATCCTGAAGGGTGAGTATTGCCTTCAGGATATACCTCATACAACATAACAAAATAAAGAAGACGATACAGCTATAATACTAAAACAAATGAAACACATGCAAAACGGTAACTTGTGTTCTACTATTAAAATTGAAAACAGACAATTACAACTTAAAAATACCTGTGGACTGGATTCTGTTTTTTTTCTATTTTGTTATATCCATAACAAAATAGAAAAAAACAGAATCCAGTATATACCTCACACAATGCTGCATACTAATACTGCAATCTAAAAGAAATTGTGGTCACCCTATTTCCTAATTCAGAGAATAAAAATAAAACTCGATTTTCTTATAGAATAAAGGGTCTTTTAATTTCTTTCTGGTATTGAATTTGTTGCACAATTTTTTTCACAAAAAGAGACAATTTTGTATTTGTCTTATCATTCATACAATAAGCGTATTATAAAGAAATGGAGGACTGAGGGCCCGAATTTTATCAAGGTCCTAAAGTTTCAAACAACAAAAAGTGGTGACTGTTCTTGCTTTCACAATTTTTCACAATTTATTTAATAGCATATAGGATTTGAAACAGTAGCTGTAAGTTAATGATTTAATTTTATTTGCGTAATAAACTTTTACGTGTATGAGAATTGAGGGCCCATTTTGTACGAAGATATACAAAGTAGGACAGTGTTTTGCGATAATATCTTGTTTTCACAAATTTTGTTTGGCATTACCTTAGATTTTGGCATAAAGACTTTTTCTGTAGTGTCCATAGTTAATCAGGTTCAGGTGGGCCCTCAATCCTCTATGTGAGAACTGAGGGCCCAACTTTACAGTCCATAACTCGGTTATTTGATTTTCACAAAATCTGATTCCAACTTTCACAATTCTTTGGGAATGCTCACTAAATCCTGAGCACATTTTTAAGGAGTTTTAACAAAGTGGCCCTCACACCACACGCACATTCATAGTTCGCGGTGTGAACCGAGCAAATACGCGGTGGCTACATGAGCAAAGCTTCGGTTCCAGTGTGGCCTGCGCTTTGATTGGGTCTGCTAGTTATAGCTAATTTACAGCAAGAATAAGTTTCTTGTCTTTTTTTCGCTGTTATATAAATTTCATTTTCTGTTTGCGCCGGTCCCTAGACAAAACCATCCTAGGCCGTTTGCCAGTGTCTGACCGTGATGGTCCAGGAGGCTGCCAAGCGGGATCGTGAGAGCCGATCCCGCTCGTGGGACTTGGGAGCAACCGCCTCGACGCCGAAACCCCGTCTGCATCATCATAATCATCAACGCAGGCGGGAATTTGGGGTCGCGGGCGATTAGTAGGGACTGTCAGCCCACTAAGTGACCTCACGGAAGACAGAACACTGGTTATGTGCTGCCTTGCAGTCAGGTTTCGGGGAGACCCTTTTAGTCTCCCCAGAGATGTGCCTTAACAGGCGTTGCACAGAGAGGACTCCGGAATGGTCTTTTGAGAGGTAACGGTGCCCCTTCCATGTGCACCACCGGGGTGGTTTTAGTAAGGTAAAAATCCCACACTCTGGTTTTGTCCCCAAAGACCAGGCGCCTAATGAAGGTCTCCCCTCGGAAAAAAAGGCCGTTTGCCAGTGAAAAAGGTTGGAAGTTGATAATTAATAAATATTCTCTCTTTTGTTAACATATAAATATATTGATATAATAGGTAATAATAAATTCACACAATATCACTGAGACTTCTAGAATCAGGATTAAGCATTTCATCACCCGTGTCGTCACTTTCTTCGTCTTCCGGCAACTGTTCATCACAATCTTCTACGGATTCCTCGCTTTCAATGCTCTGTTGAGAAGCGATTACTTCGCCATGAATGTCCTTATTTTTGAGATTACCCATCCAAAATGCCTCTGAACAATTATTTGCAGCTAACACAGCTTTGACTTTGTAAATCAAAGTTTCAAGAAGCTGTCGCATATGTGGAACCTTACTCATCAGAACAGTATCTTTCTTCAATCTTGAATGGCAACATAATGTCTGCAAGAATCTAGTGGATTGCTGAAGAATTTTCAAGATTTCCAAAACTTCTTGATTCTCATTTTTGAATTGAATTTCCAAAATAGGGATTCCTTGCGACATAAATAGTTTAAGGACTGGAATGGATTTCTTAAAAAATGCTGCTAAGTTATTTCTGTTCTCGAGAGTTTTCGCAATGTCAGACATGTTCTTCATTATTGTTGCTACGTCTTTCCACAGATCCAAATGTTCGGAGTTTGTCATTCCTTTCTCTAAGCGAGCTTTGGTTGCTTCATAAACTGCCGTTCCTAGATTTCTATACAGAATGGGGAAATTACTCTTGGTTATGCACTTGAACGATCTTAGAGTGTTTTTGCTTGTCTGCAGCAACTTTATATCTTCTGTAAGTTGCAAAGTCAAATTTTTCAATGCTAGGATTTCGTTGTTTATAAAATAAATGGAAGCCAATCGATCTACACTTTGATTAAAGTGTAACCCCTTTTCTAATATACCTTCCGGAGTTTTCCACTGTTGCGACAAAAAGCTTTGTGCTAATGTTTTTAAAATATTAAGTATGACTCTGTTATCAGAGAAGTTTTGGATACTTTTCAGGAATTCTATTAGTGACACTGCAGTTGACAATTGCAAACAATATTTTTCATGTTTCTTTAGGTGCTGGGCAGCAGCTATTAGTAAGTCTTTCAGTGATACTGTAGCAGTATTTGGATTTGCTATAGTTCTAAGTGAACTCTTTAGTAAGGCACTGTGCTGCTGATTCTTAAAACCTATCCACTTAAAGTATATGGTGCACAAGTTGTAGATGCAGTCCAGGCATGTAAGGAGATTGATCAATTCTGATGTATATAAAATTCCATTGTCTACTTGTGTATTCTCAGTTGTTAACTTTTCTATGCACAATGTCACGAATTTCAAATGTTCCACCAGTTGTGGTAACACTTCACTGACTGACTTAGCGCATTGTTCAGCTTTACTAGCATCGTACACAGCAATCTCCTGTTTAGTGAGAAATGTTTTCCTTTTGATTTTAGAAATTAGTACATTCTCAATGTTACTATTAACACACTTTAGTAAGAAGGTTAATGTTTTCACTGTTAGCTCGGTTTCAGACTCTTTGTCTTCAGTCATATCAGTTTTGATTAAATGGAGTAAATTTAAATTTAATTGTCTGAGGGGCATATTGAGGCTTATTTCAAGGCTGCTTTTGATGGAGACATTGCTCTGGGTTGCTTGAGTGCGCGCTGTTTCAGGTAGCACTGTGTCGTCTGGTGCTGGCTTCTTTGTCACTTTTTGTTTAGCAGATTGTATTTTTACAGGCTTTCTTTCAAGTTGTTCACCAGTGTACTTATTAACATTGAATGTACAAACAGGTGGTTTGTAAGGAATCTTGGTTTTAATGAGGATTTCTTTAACAAAAGTTTCTAACTCTTCAATTTGTAACACCCTTCTTAATGTTTTTGTCTTCAAGTCATCATCATCTTGAGTAGCAAAAGCATTGAGTAATTCCCTAAACCAATTAATGCAATGGACTAAACAATCCAAGATATTACTAATTACCACTGAATCCATATCCTCCACTGTGTCTATGTCAAACTTGGGCATCACAACTGGACATCCCAATAGTGCATCTATGCTAGATAAATTTCCTTCATGCTGCTTAAAATGCAAAGTCTGAACAAGTTGAAAAAGTGGAGACAAAATACCAATATACACTTCAGAATTTGATTCTAAAGTCATGCCTGCAATGTTAATGGCAATAATCTCATCCATTTCACTGTCTGCATTAAGACAATACTGCATCAACAGCTTTATTTCACCAACTCTTTCCACTTCAATTGAATCCACTATAAAGTTTTGTTGCAGGTCATTAGTCACCGCATCAGTGAGCCATGTCAAAAAGTTTTTATTAATAAAAGATGCAGATAAAATTACTTTAGACAATTCATCATAAAAGAATGCAATCATATCAGGAAATTGTCTAGTACTCCGGCTAATTAGTTCTATAATTTGAGCTGCTTCACGAAGATCCCCTTCTGACAAATGAGTAACTGATCCATAACTCACATCATCTGGCAACTCCCTGGTCTGATCATCATCTGAGTTTGCAACCATCAGGTACTTTACAGCATGAATTGCGGCTAGGATACCTTGAACTTTGATTCTCGGATTAGATGAACCTAGTTCTTTTCTTATAATCATATGAAGATCATCTCTTATCACTGAGTTTTCATAACTGTAGGCCAAGCCACACAGTAAATTCATAACAGCCCTTACTTCATCTAGAGGCATGTCATCCATTCTATCCAATAGTGTAAGCATTTGAACACTCTGTGGTTTCAAAAGGGACATGTCTTTTGATGCAACATTGTTTAAGACAAGCAAAATACCCATAACACACTGTTTCGAATCCAATCCCAGCTGCAACAGTTCAGCAACAATTGTTGGACAACATTCCTCTAGTTCTGCAAACATAAGAGAGTACATATAAGAAGCAAATGACTCCACAGCCGGGTCTACTTTGGTTTTCAACAGGGAATTAGAAAGATCAATCAAATGTCTTAAATACTCCTTCAATATTGGTTTGAACTTCTTAAATACATCATCTAATAACTCTTCTTTTAGAATATTAAGTTTGATTTGCTTTCTAATCAAGTTTTCTACCTGTCTTTGTTTTTCTTCTGATGTTGAATAGGCAATTAGAAGTAGAATAAAATCAATAGGTTTATGATCTGTGTGCACTTTGCATAAAGATACTGCCTTTAACCATGAATTGCCAATAACTTTTGATGACACCATAGAATTTCTTATAGCTGAGGCAGTGAGCACCTGGCTTGTCGCTACTTCCTGAGCTTGTGCAACTGATGTGGCCCATCCTAGAGCATTTCTTAAGCCTTGGACCGCTTCTAAATAAGCATTGTCATTCATTCTTCCAGGTATTAGCAGAAATTTAACAAAATTTGAGAAATAATTACATTTAGAAAGACTCATTAAGAGATTTAGTGTTTTCTTCTGCAATTGCTCATATTGATCATCAGATAAACACAGGTAAGATAGACAGTCTAATATGGCAGGAATAAGATCATGATCTTCACTTAGAATTCTGCTCATTTCAGCAGAGATGTTGTCATGCTCTTGATCTCCGATAATGTCTGGAATAGCAGTTATTATTTCCAATTTGACCATTTTTTCAGATGCAACATCTAAAAGGTTTATCAGATTTGTGGACATCTTGTCTGTGTTGACTATACTGTCTAAAGACGAGAAACATTTCAGTATCATTTGTATCCATGGGCCGCACTTTGATTCAGCTGCTAAATCAATAGCTTTTTCAAACACATAATCAGTTAGTTTATTTTGGAGAACTGGAACGCTCAGCAGTATTTTTATAACACTGTCGCTTACCGAGAACTCTTCAGCGCTGTCTTCAGACATCCTTACAATATTTGGAAACAAGTAATGTTTAAAAACATCCAAATCTTTGCATTCGTTCTCCAAATTTGTGAAAAGATCAGATAAGTTTCGTGGATAGTCAAAATGTTTTTCCAAGTTTTTTTTAATATTACGAACAGTATGAATTACTTCATGAGATGCGACGCATTTTTCCGGTGGATGTTTTAAAATAAGTCCGCTATCTCGCAGCGAAACGTGAAAATACGTAGTACTAATGTCCGATACTTTTGATTTCTTATTCTGACTGACATTGCTGCGTTGAGATAAAACTCTTTTGGAGCTCATGTTTTTGTCTTTTCCACTTTGTTAACTTAGATATTTTTACTTCGAAACCGCCTTTTCAAAACAAACTTGTCATAACATGTCAAAGATGATGACCACAGATGATATCATTGACACATTGAAACGAGTCCAATTGAAAACTTTTTTATTTGTCTATATTCCCAGTAGGCGTCTGTATACAATGAGAAGTCAGTTTATACTGGAAAAGTATAGCTTGACATGTCGTCGTGCGGTGCGTACATTTTCTATGAACCAACACACACTACCGGTGGGCCCCATACCACAACGCGCTTATTTGAGTGAAAATGCGTTGCGCTTCAGCTTTAATGTGCGCTTGGCTTAATACCTGAATCGACTCAATTTGCTTGCATCCTGTCCTAGAGCTTTAAACTGCTTTATGCTGAAGCATCCTTTTGGGTCAGCTCTAGGCAAAGAGTATAATAATAATACGGGTGCTCTAGGCTCTAGGCATCAGCTGTCAAGTGTCATCTGAATGTCAATAAAATAGATATAACCTAAAATTTTAAAATTTTTGACCAACACAAACATAAATAAGAATATAATAAATTAAACATGAATTTAAATATATCTGGTCTTGCAAAATATGTGTGGAAATCTCAAACTGTCGCTGGGTTCGGGGTTCGTTATTCATTAAACACTTGAATGAAATCATGTTCGAAAAACTTAATAGTTGTCAAATATCTCTCAGATTCTAGAATGTAAAATTATCACAAAAAACCATAAAATACTTTACATCTTGCAGTTCCAACAAGTGAGAAACAAATGGGCGAACTGGCACATGATCCGAGACGTGAAAAGGCGGCGAATGAGTGCAGAAAACTTTCTTGAAAGAACTCGAATTAATGCGATGAGGAAAAATGATATCCTGCCTGTGGAGATCAGAGAACTTGCTGATAAAGACATTAATAAGTTTGAGATGAATGCCATCCCACTCCGAATTAACAACAGATGCGTTGTTACATCAAGGTACTTATGTGAAATATTAAGCTATCAGAAGATCACAGACCAAGTCAGCATGCCACAAAAGGGAGGAGGCCTTTATTCAGCAGTGGCATATCAATCTTGATCTATCTGTGACAATCCATCCCTTAGATCATGATGGTCTAACCTACTTTTTCATTTAAACTAGAAATAAGTACCTATAAATGGGGTGTATCAGGATGAAACTTAAATAGATTTTAAAACAGAAATAATGTAGTTTGTTGCCAACAAGGGCACTTAATTGTTAATTATAATACAGTAAACACATAGTCACCCTGTTTTATGTTACCTACTAACTGTTTAAAGAACCTTCATATAAATATATTCAATAACACTTATTTAGTTCCTCAGGCTGATTTCATTCAGCGGGATTGTCCGAAAGGGTTACCGCTACCCCGGAACATAAAGGGCAAAGGAAGGAATATGGGTGGGTTTTAGTCAGTAAGAGTCTGACACTCCCTTCCGCTCCACCCAGAGCGATTCATTTCTGAAGATTTCCCATCCGGGAAAAAAAAAAAAGGCTGATTTCATGTTTTAAATTTGCAGGCCCCGAGGTATAGTGAAGGAATGGCGGATGAGCCGTATAGTGTGGAGACACCTGGCTGACTACAACAAACTGTCTGGTGTACAGAGAGCTATGTGGGGATAGGATGAAATGTGTGCTTAGATTATGTATAGTAGGATAAATAAATAAATTATGTTGTGATAATTGTGCTTTTTTATTGACCAAGGGCTGATTTTTCAATCAACAGAAGGTCGATTCTCTTAATTTAAAACGTTCAAATTCTAGTCTCAATCTTATCTTGGCGACAAAGAAATGTCAAAATGTAGGCAAATTATAGGTATTTTTGACAGATTGAGACAGATCAGACTGTGAACGTTCTTAAAATTACGAGAATTGCCCTCCTGATGTTTTTTATTCATTTGGATTTAAATTGACGTCTGACAGTTTTTGTATGGAAGAACTGTCAAAAATTCAAAATATCTGGTGTTGGAAAAATCAGCCTAAGTGTCATTGGCTAAGTATTAACTCCCTAGTAAATTCTTTACCTAAAAGGACACCTGGCAGTGATGACAGCCAAGGACTGGAAGACGAGATGTTGGTCACCCAGCAGCAAAGCTGGCGGATGACATTGTAGCCATTGCAGGCAGCCTTTATGAGGCTGGCACAGGAGTGCCAGCCAGGAGTGAGGAGGATTGGCACTAGAAGAGGCCTGTGGATGATGATGACACCCAAAATTATACTCTGATGTAGACTGCAATAATTTAATTCAAGTCAAGCCAGACTACAATCAGCATAGGAAAGGTTCAAGAGTTCAGGTTGACGAACCACTTGCAAAAAAAGTAATATACCTACAGAAGATTATCTATGCTATTATTTTAATTTTGAGCACTGGTTCATTACAAGTGTGTTACTTACGCCATACAAAGATATACCACTTCACAAGTTCTGGGAGAGATGTCATTAGGAGAGGTTCATTCACCTCTTAAATTTAATTACATTGGATAGATAAATCTGCAATTCGTCATAACCATAACAAACAGCATGGAAACGTGTTAACAGTAACCGCAATAAACAAACACAAACTTAAGTTGATAAAAACTTTATTATAAAGTCATTTAATCCTTACAACTAAATAAGCTTCATAAAGCTTACAATGGAATATCGCAGCTTCGATATAAAGCTTTTTAGTCGAAGAGACCTGAAACAAGACAAAAACGAAATTAATAGGGGTTTAGAAATCAATATTAGTTTTGGCAGTGTCTGGAATATCTCAGATAAAATTTCTTCAATCATTAGATTCTGAAGCTAATACATGATAAATCAATCATCATTAGAATGTGGATTTCATTTACAGATGTAAATAATGCCATGTTGAGGCATGTGTAATTTGGATTTTTTTGTTTTTATGGGGATATTTCATTAATTTATTTTAATAATAACCATTAAAAATTATTTTTGATTCTTACCGAAACCCATGTCGTCGTCGGACTCCTCAGGTTCCTCCTCTTTCTTTTCCTCCTTGGCCTCAGCAGCGGGTGCTGCAGCGGCGGCGGCGGGCGCAGCGCCGGCAGACGGTGCAGCTCCCACGCCGGATCCGATGTTCGTGATCAGGTCGCGCACGTTGATGCCTTCCAGCGCCTTGGCGAACAGACCAGGCCAGTATGGCTCAACATCAACGTTGGCCGCCTTCAGGATGGTGGAGATCTTCTCACCCTACAAAACAAAAACATCAGTATGAAAATTCGCGCCATGACTATTACCACTGCCAAAGGTTAAAATATAAGTATATACGGATACTTTAACATTTAAATCAACATTTCAAATGATCTCATGCCATGTTTACATAGAAACAGACACGATGAAAGTGGATAATCTCATCACTAGACCCTAACCTAAAACAAAAATTATGAAAAACATGTAAATACTCACAGTTACGGCAACGTCATCATCAACGAGGATGAGAGCGGAGTAAACGCAAGCTAATTCAGCCTTTGATGCCATTTTTAATTATAAGACGTGCAAGTCGCCAACAGGCCTTAGCTCTCAGAGAACAAGCACGTTTGACTTCTTGGTTTGGAAGAGAAACGAAAAGGTAGAGACTTGTCAAAGGTGTTGTATCTGTCAAACGCTTGACAAGGACTTGTCTCTGGCTAATTTTTATATCTGTAGCATGTATCAAATTAAAAAATCTTGCATCCCGTTCTGGCCAATGCAGTAGTTCATTGAATTTTAGTGAGAGAGACATGATGAACAAAATATTGTTGTCAGTGGCGTAGCCATAGAGTAAAGTAATATATCGGGTAGGCGCATGGGGTAGGCGTAGCTATCAGAGGCCGGGGGGCAAAGCCCCGGTACCGTTCGCGATCTCTAACTGGAGAGGAGGGTTAGGCGGTGCTATGCACCGGGGCCCCCAAGCTCAGTGGCACAGAACATAAATACCCTAACGGCTCAGGGGGCCCCTCGGCCCCTGACCAGAAAACCTCGAAATGACCTAGCAAAAAATTTCTTCCACCTTCAGAACATCTATATAATATTTTTATTCTGTTGAAACCGGCCTTGAATTTTGACGTGGACTATAATTGTAACTAGCGAAGTCAATTTAGCATTTTATATGATAACATGAGCGATTTTTTTTCTCTTTTAGTACATTTTTTATTGTTTAGCATTAGCATATATAACATATTTTCTTCGTGGGGATTGTGTGATCGATGGCCCTGTATGGGGCCCCAGTCTGGGCCTGAGCTCACCAGACGGCCGGTAGCATAGGGGCAATGCCTGATGACTCTGACGCCCATTGTCATTGGTCTCAGCTTCGCGGGGTCCTGATGGCGGGATAGGCTTTCACGCCCTACCGCCGGCCTCGTCACCATTGAGGCGGTCCGGCCGGTACTCGAGCGCTGGCTCGGGATGAGGCACGACGCATGTGCTCTCGAGGCTGCACCATACACGCTGTGTCGCGAGTGAGAGTCCTAGCGGAGGAAGCGGTGTCCCGAGGCGGGGTGATGTTGGTGGTGTCCTTGGGCATCTCCAACGCCTTTAACACCCTGCCCTGGAATTAATTCGGGAGGCACTGCGGTATCATCGAGTGCCTCCCTACCTCCGCCACATCGTTGGGGCTTATCGGTCGGAGAGGTGTGTCACGCATGTCGTGTGGTGTTCCACAGGGCTCGGTCCTAGGCCCGATCCTTTGTAACGTCGGGTACGACTGGGTGCTGAGGGGCGGACTCAGTCCGGAGGTAGACCTAACGTGGTATGCGGATGACACGCTGGTCACTGCCCCGGGGCTCTCGCACAGGGAGGCCGCGTTGCTGGCGACGGCTGTGGTCTCAGGTGGTGAGCCGCATACGTCCCCTAGGCCTAGAGGTGGCACTCAGCAAGTCCGAGGCCATGGTGTTTCATGGCCCGGCTCACATATCGTGGTCGGAGGGGCTCGGATCGCTGTCGAGTCTACCATGAAGTACCTGGGATTGGTGCTCGACAGCCGGTGGGACTTCGGCCCCCACTTCCGGCGGATGGCGCCCAAGTTGTTGGGCGCGGCTGGGGGGCTATCAACGCTGCTTCCCAATCTGGGGGGCCCGAGCACCGCCTAGAGGCGGTGCTTGGGCGCACGATCCCCACGTGGGGATCGTGCGATCGATGGCCCCGGTGTGGGCCTCTGACCTGACGGCCGGCAGTATCGCAATATTGCGGAAACTGCAGAGAGCGATGGCCGTCAGAGTCATCAGGGGGTATCGCACGATCTCCTACGAGGCAGCCTGCGTACTGGCTGGATCCCCGCCCTGGCACCTGGAGGCGAAGGTACTCGCGTCGCTGTTTCGGTGGCGCAAGGAAGCGCGGGCGCGAGGTGAGCGGCGGATGCAGTGCCAGTTTGAGCAGCGTCTGTCGCAGCTTCGCAAGGTCCTGGTGGTGGAATGGCGGGACAGGATCTCACGCCCTACCGCCGCACCGGCCTCATCATCATCAAGGCGATCCGGCCGGTTCTGGCGGACTGGCGCGGGAGAAGGCACGACTCCCTGTCGTTTCTGGCGACGCAGGTGCTCTCGGGGCATGGTTGTGTAGCGACTTAGCGACGCGATTGCTGAATTGCAATTTTTTATATGTACAGGAACTCGAGCGCTACACTCGCCAGAAACAGAACAGAGTTATTTTGAACCTTTATTAAATATAATAACAATTTTAGTATAAAACTAAATTCGCGTATCATTTATCTGGACTTTAATAATAACACGCACAACAGTTGCTTCGGAAAGTAAATGTGTCGCATAAAGAGGGAGCCGGACGCCAGGTCACCACTGCGTCGACTGCCGGGAGGACACGGCGCGGCATACACCAGCAGTGTGCCGTTTGAGAGGAGCCGCGCCATGCCCTCATCTCATGAGTGGGCAGTGACCTATCGCTGCCGGCCGTAGTCGACTCGATGGTCGGCAGCAAAGAGTCCTGGGACGTGGTGGTTACCTTCTGCGAAACAGTCGTCTTGCAGAAGGAGGGAGATCTCGTCCACCCACCCGGCCCGTAGCAGGCGCACCGCGCGTCGGCGGAGGGTAGAGAACGCCCTCTTCCAGCTCTCCTAAATGGGCCAGGGGTGACGGACTCGGGGACGTCTGTAGTACCCCACACATCAAGACCGGAGTCGTGCTCCACGCGCGCCCCTCTGAGGTCTTTCAGTCGGGGGTTGCGGAAGGATCGTATGTTCCCCCGACCCTCGGCGTAAGTGTGAGATGGAACCGGGGTGGTTTTTAGTCAGTAAGAGTCTGACAGATCCCCTCCGCCCCCCCAGGGCCGAAGACAACCACGAAGATTTTCCACCCCGGGGCCCCTAGTCAGGTAGCTATAGCTACGCCACTGATTGTTGTTCATTATTTCAATCAACGGATTGAAGTAGTAGAGTGGGTTTCTGGAATACAATCAATCACTTACAAGTTAATTAAAACTTAGCCCTTCTGGCGCTTTCGGGAAAAAAAAACATTTACCTACGTTATTTCACAATAGCTTGAAATATTGAAATAATATTAATAGCAAACGAGAGGATAAATAGATGATTAAGAAATTTTAAACGCAAAACTGTAGATAGTAATATTTTATTTAGTTGTAATAAGCGTCAAGATTGTAAAATGGATAGAATAAGCTAACAGTGCACAATCATGTATAATTTTATTATGTATTTACATATTTTATAATTTGGTAGCATTAATAGAAATAACATTAAGCATTAAAACTACGAATACCGCTAAATAAATAATTACAAGTCCCATGAAAATAAATGATGTTTTACGAGCATGTCTCTCACTCCTTCTTTTAAGGGCTGATTTTGCGTGTCCTTTTTTAATGGAAGCTCCCAATCTGGATTTAAATTGAACCCAAATTGCGAGAGAATTCTTAATTCGCATTTAATTTGTACCCATCCTGGAGAATTAATAAAAGACCAGGGGTGGTACCATTTTTGAACAACATCTACGCAAGAGCATAATACTTCCAACCATAAATGCAAAGCTTCTTCATTTAAGCCCATACAAATCAATGTACGTAATTTGACGTCCATTTGGGCATGAGCGTTATCGTGCGACAAGTTTATAGCCTGGACACATCTGTATAGTAATTCTTCTGGCGTCAAAACTTTACCATCTTCATCCAAACGATAGGTTTTGCACAATACCAAACGGCTATAGACAGAATTAAAATCTTTTTCAACTTCTCGCGATGATGCTTCTTCAATAAAAAGCCACGGGTGGCATGGGCCATCCAAGAAACTAGGACGTTTTATACCATGTAGGAGTACCCTTTTGAAAGCTGGAGCTAATACTCCTCTGACTAGATGTGCGGCTTTTTCTGTTACAGAGTCATCTCCAGCTCTGCTATACTTAACACCTTTTTCGTCCAGCAGCTTAACAAATCTTGCTGGAAACCAACCTCTTAGACCATTTAACTCACCAATCCAACAGTGTTCATCTCTTGAACTGATCACTTCAATAACGTCATTTTTCCTAAAACCTAATTCATCTCCATCTCTTCTTTCAAAATCTAAGAGTGCTTTGGCTCGTCTTCTCTTACTTCTTGACACATTGACGTATCTTTCTCGATCGGCTGCATGACTTTGCATTGTGTAGTCTGCTGTCAATTGAACCTCAGAAGCTAGTTGTGGTTCAAGGGCTAAGAAGTGACGTGCAACTTGCAAAATTGCTTCTCTGAGATCAACTAAAATTTCTGTCTGCTTGACATTCTTCGAAACAGCATCTTCATTGTTACTATCTTCCCCGAAAAGTATTGTTTGTATTACAGACTTGCTTTTCTTAATCTGTCGTCTCTGAAGCTGCTGCTTAGGTAAGTTAGGTACGGCACTAGGATTGCCTACCAGAGCTCCCTGATCTGCCATCAGATATGCCAGATGCCTTCTTCTATGAGTATCAATCAATGTAGGACTTAAAGTGTCCCCGCAAACTTCATCAATTGTTTTAATTAGAAGCTCAACATCGTCAATTTCACCAGGAATGTCAGATAGTGCATTAAAAATTTGTGCGGAATTTGAGATTTCCGTAAATCTGTTCTCTCTAATTTTTAGCATAGCCAAGGTCACCTTAAACAGCACTAAAGAACCGTCCAAAAAGAACAAATCCCAAATTCTGAGTAAAATCTTCATGTGAACAACATTGGCATATAGGGTCAAAAACCAATGCATTGTTATCAGAGAGAGTTCAATGTCATGGGCATTTAAAACCTGATCAATACCAGGCAAGTAAGTAGAAATCAGGCTTCTTAAAACTTTTTGGTCTGCTTGTATTCCTATTAAAGTAGAAGAGTAATAAGATGCTGGTAGCAAGTCTTCTACTGTTGTGCACATTATCCAAAATGCATCTTCTTCTTCCATTAACAGCAGCAGAGATGCCGCAATCATTCCAGTTCCCTGACAGTATCCAATATCAGGGTAAAGCCATGCTAGTGCCCTCAGTATCCTACGCAACCTTGGTACCCCAGTGCTAGTTGGGTGTGAGAAGCAAACATTATTAGGTAATATTTGCACCAAGTCCTTTTCAATTTGTTTACTTGTCACCAATCCATCGTCACTTGATGCTCGTACAATCTCATGGTATGTTATTTCTGTAGAAGCTCTTTTTTTGTTTGCACCACATAAATGCATCCAAACCTGAGGGCGGAGCGAGTGTGGCACGCCATCTTTAACCATTTTTTGCAGTTTGTCAGTTTTTTCCAGTTTTCCTTCTCCTTCAGAAAAGTTTATTTCTTTGCTGTAAAATTCCCACTGCAGACGGTGTTGATCATCTTCTACAAACGCATCTGCTAATAATTTATTCGAAATCTGTTCTGGTCCATCTTCTTCTTCAACACAAAATCCAAACTCGTCAAATCTGTAATCTGGGAGTCCACCACCATGACCTTCAGATTCTGGTTGTGCCAATTTAGCCATTATGTCTTGAGGTACCATACTAGCCGTCAGTGCTGAGAATGGTCCACCAGGTGCCGGAAGAAGCTCATCAGCGATATTTAATCCTCGTATCGCATCGATCATATCTTCAGGGTCGTCATCAGCTAATGCAGCACTTATTTTACGTTCATGGTCCTCACGACCCACATAGCCCTCATGATCGCGCGAACTGAACAGAGACTTTGCTAAATCCATCTTACTTAAAGTAAATTCGCACTCTAAACATCTATTGTTGATGTGATTTGGTAAGCTTTCTTCTTACAAAACAGTTTCACGTACACTCATTGTTGAATATGTTAGACGTCAAAATAAATAAAGGTCAAACGTCAGTCCCGATTTTAAGCCAAAGTTACGTTATATCGTTGAATAGCTACTTCTTGTAAATGTAAAAGGCTTGTTGTCCTTGTCACGTTTAAAATAAATCGTATACTATGTCTCTTTCGTACATAACCATGATGCTATGTTAGAAGTGGTAAAGACTGCAAAGTTAATTTGGCTTTTCAGTGTTGCGAGTTATCGATTTTCTATTGGTTCAAAGACAAGTAGACAAAAATTAAGTTGTTGGCGAAATGATAAAAAGTGTTAAATTAATGTTAAAAAATTATGTAAATTGTGATGGTATCAACCAAATTAAAAATGTATAAATATTCACGCACTAAGCATAATCCGAATAAAAATATTCAATGTAAAAATAGAGAAATGGATAAAATTATATAAAAACTAAAATCAGTATCAATATATTGATATGTTATTGTTATAAATAAAAAATATCATTGTAATTATATCTTTGTTAAATATTATATAGTTTTTATAATCGACTAACAACTAAGATGACCAAAATGTATGAAATGTAGAGTCGGATCAGTCGGATAACATCGATAATATTTTGAGGGACAGCAACACAGAAACAGATATAGATTCTGCATCATAAGCTGGGCACGCGAAGTAGTTGCTTTTGCGTTATCTGTGTCTATCTACTATCTATATCTGTGGACAGCAAAACTTCTCTTTGATTATTATTCTATCAATCAATAATTCTTTTTTGAGTACCTAACCTGTGTTTGTATTATCAAATTCCGTTTAAGTTGAAGATTACGACGATTTGCGTATAAAACTACAAATATATATATACTGTGTTGATTTATACTACTATTAACTGTGACTATCAGGTTCGTATACTCGGATTTCTATAAGAAAATAATTTCGATTGTGTTTACCAATAACATTGTCCCTAATAACCTAAGCAATTATGAAAAATAGATAACTTTTACTAACATTTTATTTTATATCTAGCTGCTTTCACCTCGTGGAGTTCATATTCTACGTTTATTATTTTTGTTAATAAAAGAAATGAATATTTTAAGTATTTCTGTCTGCTTGCTTGGACTTAATGGGTTTGCCATTCGTTACCTTGAGTCCTTGGAAGCCTTGGGTCTTGGGGCGCAATATGTAGGAATACTCTGATGTTCAATCGAGCTTATGTTGTACTAAGGTTGTTCTAAATTTCTATGTTTGGTGGTTTCTTAGTGGTAATCTTCGCTGGGATCTTCTTACGTTTTACGTCTTACTAGACTTCATTAGAAATTATTATTATTTTCATACTATGTAAAACAGTAAAACTAAAGCTCAATTCTCACTAAGCAAGCCACAAATAACAATGTAAACTCAGTACATTAACACTCATTAATTACAGATTTAACATAATGATTTTGAATAATAATGACACTACAATGTAGGAATCTTTAACGTAATAGTAATATGTAGTTTTTTTAAAATAAACTTGATAAGTGTGTTTTGAGTGCCTGTGGTGGGTTAGTGATGGAAGTACAATAGTTTGAAATGATGCTTAGTGTTACAGACTGCTGAAGGCCAATTCCCGTAATTAAAAATGTTCAAAATCTAGTTTCAATCTCATCTCAGTTACAATCAATGTCAAAAATGTAGGCTAATTAGAGGTATTAGACAGATCAGACTGTGAATGTTCTTAAAATTATGAGAATTGCCCCTCAGTTATAACTTGCACATACTAAACTTGAACAAGGATACTTTTATACAATAGTCTCTCTATTAACTGTCACTTTTCTATTGCCTGTTATCAATAAGCACTGAATACATTGTTAAAACATCATATATTAACATTAGGATGGCTGTAAAGAAATGTTGCATTGACCACTGTAAGTCATGTTCAACGAGAAAGGAGGATAAAGGTGTAACATACCACAAGTTTCCAAAAAATATTGCAATACGCGACATTTGGATAATCGTAACACATAACAAACACACAGGCAGAGAGTTGCCCAAGTTTGTGTGCTCCCGGCATTTCTGTAAAAATGATTTTCAGAGTTTCAAGGACTCTAAATACAAATTGAGAACAGGTATTTAGTAGATTGTCCGTTTGCTTGTTGGGTTATTGTTTATTATCAATGGTTTAAGTTGATTATGATTTGTATTCTTTTTGTATGTAGCCACTTAGATGTTATTTCTTATTTTCTGTATAGAATGGTACTGTAGTTTTTGTTGCTAAGGGCACTGGTAGCTGTGTCTCTATGTTTTCTGTCTATTTCATTGTATTGGCTAATAAAGTACACTTGCTAAACACTCTGCAACATAATATGAATGTAAAACTTATTTTATAGTTTAGAAAAAGTTGCTTAATATTGGATCTTTTTGATTTTCTGTCATACCTTTTTTTATTGCTGTCAGTAGACATAAGACTATGGATATGAAATGTTGAAGTATGAAAACTGAAAATGTTATTTACATTAATTCATTATTCTTCCAGGATGCACTTGTAGAAACCATTGCATAATCATTGCATGTTAAAGATAATAAAAAAAAAACAATTACTAATAACACAGTTGATTGCAGACGCGATTCCATCAATATTTCCATGGGATTCTGACACTGATGAAGAAATGGAAGACATAACTGCCCCCGTGGAAGGTTTTAGCAAAGATTGTGAGGTTGAGAATGTGGATGCTATAAAGAAATTTATTGAAGCACAAGAGAAAGAGATACAGGACCAGAGAGAAGCAGATATTCTGAGTATTGAGAAAAATAAAGATGTAGACGTTTATAAGCCAAGTCAAGGAGAAACACTATGTGTGGCCAGCAGTGTTATAGATATGATACTCAATGAGTCTGAGCTCGAGATTGCTAGAAAGAAAGATATTACAAGTAAGGAGATTTTTAGTCCTGTGGATAAAGGTATGAAAAAAATATTCATATAAATAAAATTACAGATATTCCAAGCCTCAGGTGAAAAGGTAAAACCTAATGGTTAGAACTGCACGCCCAATCAATCACCAACAACAACACACAACCAATGACAACAACAATCAATAAACAACACAAAAATACAAGACAACAACAACAATCAATCTATCAATCAACAATCAACAGCAACAACAAAGTCAACTACAGTCAATTTCTTAATTACTTCCTAGGGGCTAACATTTCTGATTACATTGGTGATAATCCACCATATTGAAATATTCCTCCTCATCCTTTACAGGTAACAGCAGTATGGCACTCTCCATTGGTTCTAAAGTCGAGGTTAAAGACTTTGGAGATGAATGGCATCCTGCAGATATTATAGAAGTCGACTATGAAGATATGGAAGTGCTCATACATTATATTGGTATAAAAAAGTGAGTACTATATTGATAAAATCTGCCGAATCTTAAAAATCTTGCGCAGCATTACCAGCAGCTCGAAGAGTGCGTACAGTGTGCTTGATCATCTCGCCCTTCATCAGACAAGCACAATACAATACAATTTAAAATGCATGCGCTAATTCTCGTTTTAAAAACAGCTGTAATGTTTTACGTAGGGCAATAACCACGATAGCCTTAATTAAAATATTTACAATAAAAAGTATGCAATGCAATAAATCCTTTTTTTATATATGGTAGTACAGGCTGGTCATATAGAAAAAATAAATAAAAACAAAAGTGTCATTATTCTATGATTGCGTAATTTTTGGGTTGTGAATTCAATAATTATTTTATCGTAATTGTAATGTCTTTCTCGTATAATACACGTAATAAAACATCGCGTGAAGGACGCAGGTATATATATATTTCATATATGTTTTAACTAAGCTACAATACAATTTGTTTTTTTTTGGATTTGTACATAGGTATCTCTGATTTTTGTGTTATACGATTCGTAGCTTTTATCTATGAAACTGAGAATATTCTTACTGTAGTGGTTAAAATATTTATCGTACGGAATATTTAATGGCTGATTTACATTGATAGTTTATTTCAACACAGTCTAAATTTTTCATTAAGAATGTAAAAAGTTTAACCGTTCATCAGTTGGGTATCGCGGCTAGTACCTAGACCTACTTCTTTTATTGCACACTCTAAAATGAATGAAAGATTTTCATTATTTTATTGGTAACATCAACAAAAAAAAAAAGATGGCTACCACTAAACGTAACAAAAACAATTGCAGACATGATGAATGGATCAGCGTGAGCAGTCCACGCTTACGCCCGGTCAATTTATCGGCTGCCAGTAGTGTCACAACCGCAACCAGTACAACCACGGTGAAGCCCGGTCCTAGTTCTGAGGAAAGCCTTACTGATACTATACCGATAGCCAGTTTGAAAGAGGAATCCAAAGATGTAAAGGTTGAAGAGAAGGGTAGGCTGAACTACGCGGTGGGCGAGCGATGCCTCGCGAGGTGGCGCGATAATCGACGCTTTATAGCGACCATTCTTAGAGATTTGGGGGATGGTGAGTATTCATTTATCTGTCTATATCTTATATACATCGTTTATATTTATACTAACAATAAAGCGGAAGATTTTGTTTGTTTAAACGTGCTAATCCCTGAAATTATTACCGGTCGCGGATTTTAAAAATTATTTTTGCATTTGAGAGCCCAATTTTTTGAGGAAGGTTATAGGCTAAAATTTTAGGTTATTAACATCACGCTACGACCCTCAGGAGCCGAGCAAATTAAAAAAAAATCCCTAAGCGAAAACGAAGTAAAAGCACTTTGGTACGGGAGAACAAGCAATTTCACGCGGACGAAGTCATGGGCAGAAGCTAGTTATAAATAAAATACATTTTAATGTAATACAGAATACACGTTTTATTCAGTAGGTAATTTTTTATACTCGAAGATTAAAAAAATCAAGAGAAAATATGATAAATAAAAATAAAATTGCTTTTTAATAGCTTAAAGAATCAATTCTAAAATCATTGGTTGATTCTTAAGACCCCATGAAACCCACCATCTTATAAAACAATTACACCAGTATTTAAGACCCCATGAAACCCACCATCTTATAAAACAATTACACCAGTATAAGTTATTTTTTGTTTTTAAGTTTTTGTTTTTTTTTTTTGACAGGCAATTTCGAGATAGTATTCGATGATGGTTGCCATTGGACGTGTAATACGAGTAGGCTTCATAAACTGCGCTCGAAGGCGGGCGATGTTGACGCGACGTCGGCGCCCCTCACGTACGGCGCAGGGCCTAGCAACACCACCCCACAAACAAACACACAGTTCCCTAGCCCTGCCTTCCACACTCATCTCTTCGATCCCGCAAGAGACTACTTAGGATCAAAAAGCGAACGTCGCGAAATGAAACGCAAACTTAACATAAAAGAAATATTCAATATAGGACAGAAAAAGTCGCGTAAGGAGAAGATTCAGAAGGAAAAGACGCCAATCGAAAGGAAACCAAGGATTCTGAAGAAGAGAAGAGAGAAGGTGGTCAAGTTGAAGCTTGAGAGTGAAGTGAAGACTGAGATAACGACTGAGCTACCTGGTGAGTGCTGTTTAGTTTATAGGCTTGTATTTATTCTGCAGTTTCACAGTTTTCTTATTTTCTAATAAAAATATTAGCCGTAGATGCGGTAGCTTCCATCATTGGTACTGTAAGCCAAGAGGAACCAGTACCTCTGGAAGTTGGGAAAGATTTGGAGGAAGATGAGAATCCAGAACCAGTCCTGGAGAAGGAAGTAACCAAGGAGGAAGTAGAACAAGGAACCACTGACATGACGAATGAAGAAGTGTCTTTGCCTGCAGAGCCTCGAACCAGTATTGATGATGAAGACCTTATTCAGTTGGAAGACCTGAAAGGTGAACTAGACCCGGTAAGTGAAGTTTTTGTTTCTAATAATTCCATGATGCGTCTTATATTGTTATTTCTTGTTTAAAACTGTCCATTCCTTTTCAAAGCCGGCCATTGGTAATGAGCAAGTGAGTGGTGTTAAGGTGTATATCGATTATGCGCGGCAAACTCGCAAACAGCCGCGCTTTTTCGATACACACATTGAAACTTTTAGCTATAGCTAATTATTTTTTGTACCTGTATTTATTGTCTATTTTATATTTAGGTTCTCGACGAGGAAGTGAAACTCGAACAATTCGAAAAACCAGACGACGTCAGACACGAGGAAGTTATTGACAGGATCAAAGAGGTCATCAACAAACTAGAGGACGGTCTGAACAACGTCGAAAAGGTCGGCTCACCCAGGCTAGAACCCTCACCCAAGCCAGAACCCTCACCCAAGCCAGAACCCTCACCAAAGCCAGAACCGAAAGAAGAAATGCTGACATCTTCAGAAATAAAACCAGAACCAAAAGTAGAAGTTAAGCAAGAGTCAGAAAACGTGACTGAACCAAAAGATAGAAGTAAGAAATTATCAAAGGGTAAGAAATTGCGGATGTTACGCGAGAAGAAAGTGCAGAAGCAAGTGGAGAAGGTGAAGAGTGAGATGGAGATGGTGAAGAAGCAAATGGACGAGATGCGGGAGCAGATGATGCTGAAGAGCCGCGAGTTGGGGGAAGGCGTGGCGATGCCAGAGTCGTTCCTGAAGCCGGGCGAGTGGTGCTGCCACTGGGTGAATGGCCAGCCTGTGGGCGCTGTGAGTGAGATCGAGTGCGAGCCCCGGGGGGAGCCCGGGGCTCAGTTGCCACTGCCTAGGAGGAGTGTGCAGGTAGGCACTGATACTTCTTATATCGTAGTTGGTACAGTATTCGTGAATTTATATACTACTAGCGACCCGCCCCGGCTTCGCACGGGTGTAATGCTGATACTAAATAATAGACTACAGATTTATAGGCACGCGCCGCCGGCCGGCTTCGGCCGGTACCGCCGCAACCGCTATGTCCCTGCATTTTAAATCTGTAATATATTCAAAAATATTCATTTAAATTACATGCTGTAAAGAGCCATATTGATCTATATTAAATGCACAATGTATTTAAGGTACTTAATTGGATAAGGATTAATGCTGTATTGCTTAAAATCGCTTCGTAAATAAGCCATTATTTCTCGTAAAAAGTAAAGGATAAAAAATGGTTATTGTGGGTTATCCTTATGAGATAGACATATACCATCTTGGACTTTTTTGTAGACCTTTTGAAGGTGTACAATACTGTAGTACATTATTTTGACCTATCTCGTAGGGTTCAGCCAGCGTTTGCAATGTAAGCGCAAAAAAATGTGTTTATTTACGACATCACATTAGAAACCTCTAAAATTATCAGGGTTTCTCTAGTATATTATGCAAGTATTATACATACAAACCTTCCCCTTGAATCACTCTATCTATTAAAAAAACACACTGCTCTTTCAAAGAACAGAATCGCGTTATGGTGTCGTATAAGCGGCCGCGTTTTTATGTGTGTGTAAAAGGGCAGTTACAGTGCGGTCTCACACAGGTCGCGTTTTAAAACGCGTGTCCCGTCCTACACATGCCGATTTCCGAAAATAAGACAAAAAAAAATACCTACTTATATTATTATTGATTCCTGTCGAGAATCAGTAGCATCGTTACCTCCTTGAGTTTGACGAGGATGCAGAACGACACCTTGTATATTTCTTTAATTTTGCATGTTTGAAGTTTGTTGAAAATAGGTAGGACTTGTCTACTACTATCTTCTTATGTTTGTGTTAGAAGTTTGGTAAAATGACCAAATACGTAGCAACGAGATTTCTGTAATATTCACAAAGTCACGCAAATGTTTGGCATGTATTTTAATTTAAATTTCGCAACACGCGAGCTTTTAGAAAATGCTATCTCTTTTCTTTGTCAACTTTGTTACGTTTAGTACTCAAATCGAAGGATAAGCCTCTTTGTATTCCATCCAGGTCGAAGACAAAAGATTACCAGAGGGTTGGACCAAGCACATGGTTCGGAGGAGCTTCGGGCATTCTGCAGGCAAATGGGACGTTGTGTTAGTCAGGTAAAACCTTTCACAAATATCTATATTTATTTACTAGCTTTTAGTTGCGGGTTTGCAACCGTCGCCTGTCTCAAAGGACGCGTGCATTATCCCGGTCCACACAGATGTTTCTAACTTATTTCTTTGTCCATTCTAGCCCCGACAACCGCAGATTCCACACGAAGAACGAAATGCGCCTATACTTAGAGAACAAGCCAGATCTTGTGGAGCAAGGGTACGAACACGCGCTCACAGACTTCGGCGTGCACCTAAAGATGGCGCGGCGCCTCGGCTGGATCTCGCACACGCCCGACGGCACCCCGGGCGCCGCCCTTCTGCCGTCCGGCACGCTCAGCAGCACCTCGCCGCTCGTCAAGCGACGGAAGTTGAGTCTTAAGAAGAAGAGAGACAGAGATAGTAAGGTCAAGGAGAGGAGGCCCAAGATTACAACAATTAAGATAAAGACTCCGAAAGACGTAAGTGTCCGGTTTTATACGTACGAGGGCGGAGTGATAAGTCCTGTAAAAATCAAACAAGGAGTCAATTTTATTTAATTATCATTGTTTATTTTTCAACGTAGTTTCCTTGTAACTCAATGCACGTCATCCAGCGTTTCTCTAGCTTTTCGATCCCTTCCATAAAGTACGACTTAGGTAACCCTTCGAAATAGGCATTGGTTTCGTGCATGATCTATTCGTTGGAGCCAAATCTGTGGGAAAAGATTTGGCTAGCCATTTTTTTAAATTCGGAAACTAAATCTGGCGAATACGGTGGGTGAGAAAGCAACTCATAGCGCAACTCATGAAGTTTTTAATCGTTTTACCCTTCTCTAGGTAGTCAATATGTATTACCCCAAATGCATCCCAAAAAACTGTAGCCATCACTTTATTGGCCGATAAAACTGCTTTGGCCTTCTTTGGAGCTGGTTCGCCAGTAGCAATCCACTGTTTCGATTGTTGCTTGGTTTCTGGAGTATTGTGGTGGATCCATGTTTTGTCTACTGTTATAAAACGACGCAAAAATTCGGTTTTATCCCGTTGAAACAATGCCAAACCTGCCTCCGAAGTGGTCACCCGGGTACGTATTGCAATATCTAAAATTAAAAGAATTAACGTAAAATAACCTGCGTTAAAAATCCCTAAAATCTAAATAAAAAAAAACCGTTCTAAGCAGGGGTGGGTTGGTAGTTTATATATCAAAATAGCTTCACTGGCAGTTTTGCTCTCGTGGTCTATTCCACAGGAATCGTGTATATTAAAAAAAAAAACATGTCACTCTACGGCTTATAAACTTTGTCTGTGCAAAAAATCACGTCGATCAATTGCTCTGTTTATTGTTTTTTTTTTCTGAAAAAAATGATAGTTAAACATATTAGTGAAGGAAGGCCAATCATGACCATGGTCTTCTAATGTTAATTTATGAAGTGATCTTCATAAATTAACATTAGAAGACCATGGTCATGATTGGCATGATTGGTTGGAAGAACATGGTTACTCTGATTTCAGTCAGAGCGTGTTCTTAACAAAAAAAAAATGCAAAATACACTAATGTTTATTTTTTCACTACAGGACGTACCCTCAGAAGACACTGTGCCATCTCCAGGTAGTTTAAGCGTCAGTGACAGTATTCCTGGTGAAGCTTACCTCGATGCCCCGCCATTAGAAGATGGATATGGTACGTATAGCACATAAAACTTTCTTTTTTAATAGCTTGTAGATATTTTCCAAAGGTTGTCTTTAAAAGATCGCTCTTGGCGATAACACCGTCCATTGTGTCACCCTTTGTAAAATTTCTACATTTATATCGTGCTTGTAATAAAGAGTATTCCATTTCTGATGACTCTTCCTTTCCAGTGTACGTGGGCTCGCTAAAAGTGCAAATAATCGAGAATCTCCTTCGTTGTCCGGCTGATGCTTGCTTTAAAAACTTCCGCAACAACACTTTACTACAGATGCATATCAAACACTATCACAAAGAACTCAGAAAGATGATGGGAGCGACTCCTAAAGTGTTAGACTTGGCATACGCAAGAACCATGCCAGTGGGGGTGGAAACTCCTCGCCCTAAAGATGACAGGATCATCAAAGTGAAAATACCTCGTCCACCCAAACGGGAAGAACCTAAACTAGAAGTAAAGGACATACAAACTGAATTACAAGTGGATACAACACCCTTAACGCCAGTCAAAGATGGCGATAGCATAACTGTGCCCAGGAGTCAGGACTCGCCCAAACTACGGCAGGCTCTCATCAACAAGCCTGTGAAGCGACCACGGGTATTGTTACCCGTTCGAAGACCAGAACCGGAACCGCCCATACCTGATCCTATGAACGAAGAAATAGATGTAGAAGACAGAGAACCTATAGAAACTGTCATGGAAATACCTGCTTTAGAATTACCTTTAGACTTCGAGAGTGCTATATGCACGCACACAGTGACGAAACCTGTGTTTGAGAGGAAGCGTAAAGGCGATAAGCGTCGTAAGACCTTCGCGTTGGCTGCTAAGAGGCCTGCCAGTGAAGAAGAGGACTGGTTTGGGGCAAAATCGGACTTTGAAACCAGGTCCAGTTTCCCCAGGTCTGGATCACCAGACTCGAAGGTTGATTGTAAAGTGGCGGCCGTGTCCTCGGAGTCTAATGAGGAGATTAAGGACGCTCATATGTATATGTTTACTGAGAGTAAGTTTTATTATTATTAACTATCTATAAATAATATAAAACAAAGTCGCTCTTCGTGTCTGTTTGTGGGACTGCTAGTTCATTTTAACTGCTGCTGATAATTTAGAGTATTTATTCCGTAAGATTTATTTATATTAAACTTAAAATTATTTAATAAAGAAATGGCTGGATGTTTTGCCAAAAACCCTGCGAAGCAGGGCCGAGTCTTTAGTTCTTTATGAGTATTTCTCAAAATAAATGTACGTAACGAAACGGTAGTAAAGAAGTATTATTACGAAATAGTCCTTAGATGTAACTAAATAGTAACCATAAGGCTTGTTATACATTGGCGAAATATTGTGAATGCTCTTCATTTATTCAATCCGAAATATTTGTAAGTATGTACCCAAATACTTAAGGGGTTAGAAATAAAATAAGGGAGTAACATACATACATTCATACTATTTTAATCAAATTATTTTTTTGCAATCTTTTAAAAATGAAAACTTGACGTTGTTTTAAACATACAAAAAAATTAATTAGAATCACTATCCATTAGCGCTTTATAAATTTCTTCCTTGTTTTTATAATAATTGAATTCTTTCCGAAACACATTTGGTTTTACAATCCGTTTTTTAATCTTTGGATCACATCGCTTTGACGCGTGAAGATAATTATTTAGCAATAGAGGCTAAAGTCCTTTATAAATCACTTTCTTTTTTGTGTGTATATTATCCAGTATTTCGTCGTTAAGAATAGTCGGTCCACATGTTTAGCATTGGCTTGTTTCCACTTTGCTCGTAGCTCTTGTTTTTCTTCTTCTGTAAGAATTTCTTTTTTCTTTAACTTTTTCCAAATGTTTGACACGGATTTTCTCATATTTACTTGGTTTATCCTTTTTGAGTCGTTCTCTGTAAGCTTTTTGCCTTTCGGCATTGGTTTTTGGCGGCATTCCTAAAAAAACAAAAGAAGTAATGCAGTTGTAAGTAATAACCATTAAGTAAAACCAACAAGTATAGTTGCCATCTCTACAGAAGTGTCATTAGCAAGAGTTAAGTATTTGTAATAATTTGTAATAAAGGTTAGAAAAAGTATTTTTTTGATAAAAAGCTGTTACAGCAAATATAAAAGCTTATTAAATGTTCGTACCACACGTATTCCAAAAAATGGGTAAATGAAGACTTACCGTTCTATGAAAAATCGCTGATTTTACTTCCTGTCTCGAAAAAGTAATCCCACAAAACACACACGTTCTCACTGATTTTCACGATAGATGTAATGGCGGAGACGTCAGACCAACAGCCAATCAGAGTGAAGCTAGTGTTGTCCGTGTAAAAAAAATACGGAGTCGTTCAGAAATCATGGGAAAGTAGAAATAAATCGTAACTAAATAGTAAATGAGAGCGACTCATTTTGTTTTTTTGCTTTAAATTGCCAATTCATTATGACACCCCATAGAAAATCAATTTGATACAGAAACTGTGATTACTGTAGAACGATGATACAAAGAAATTTACAATAATTTAGTTACGTATCGCATTTTATGAAACAAAAACACATGAAAAAGGGAGAGTGGCAAATAGGTTTTTGTATGAAAGGTAAAAAAAAACTATTTTTAAAATATCTAAATATTTGGTAATAAGTATGATTATAGCTATAATTCTTCGTTATCTTAAAGATTAATATTCATCCTACAAAATTGTGTGTTTATTTATAAATATAAATTTTTTGAACTGTTTCAAAGCACATTTTTTTTTTCAAAGATGTACATGTACTTTGAGAAATACTCTTATACTGTTTCAATTCACTACACTGAGCAAAAGAGAAAATGCGTCGTTTCTATGAAGTTTTGCCAATCAAGTTAATTTGAACCTGTAAGAAACTGGTTTATCAATGGTCTTTGTTTATAGACGGCGAGAGGATAAAGATAGTGCACATGAAACGCGAGGAGATCATCAACTGTCACTGCGGGTTCCGCGAGGAGGACGGGCTCATGGTGCAGTGTGAACTGTGCCTGTGCTGGCAACATGCTATGTGCCACAACATACAAAGAGAGTGTGACGTGAGTATACCTACTTTACCTGCCAGGAGTCATAAAGCCGTGCACAAGGGAAAAGATCCCTTACAACCTAGTCGCAAGATATGACAATCAACTCGAGATGGAACTTCAATAGGTTTTGTTCACGCAAAGCCATTCAACGAGAGTTGTCTCATGGACAGTGTTCTTTATAATATACGGGAGTGCCGCCGCTCTGCTAGCATAAAATATTGAAATTTTACGAAGTGTGTATTTCCTACGTCTTGCTGAAACTAACACATTTATCTTTGCCTAAATTCCTCCCATTTCAATATTCTCATACTATCCAGGTGCCCGAAAAATATACATGCAGCATTTGCCTAAACCCTCGCCGAGGTCGTCGGTCGCAGCGGTTCCTGCATGACCAGGACCGAATGTATGAGGGTTTGCTGCCGGCCGGCAAGCCGTGCGAGACGTTACGACGCTCGCATGAGGTGGCCGGGAATCTGCTCAGGATCGAGGATGCTCTCCATGCGCTGAGGGTCAAGTACTATGTGGCTACGTGAGTATCGAAGGATTTAGTTATGTTATTGAGGACTTGTTTTACCACTTCCGAGTTACTTTGTTCTTTGTGTGGTTAGTTTCATACAAATTCAGTCCCATTTTAGAATTTATTTGGTGAGTAGCAGTTATTCCTTTGGACTGAAAAAAAGTATTATTTTATTTCCTTTCAATGAGTTTTAAATACCTTTTTTTATCTTTGATTCAGAACATATTTATAATGTTTTTGGTTTTTCCACAGCAAGAAAGACCACCCAAAACTCTACCTCTGGGCAAAAGACTGGGAGCAGGTGGAGATCCAGTACACGCAGGAGAAGCTGAATTCGGACTATTCG
This sequence comes from Apamea monoglypha, assembly GCA_911387795.2. Classification (NCBI taxonomy): domain Eukaryota; kingdom Metazoa; phylum Arthropoda; class Insecta; order Lepidoptera; family Noctuidae; genus Apamea; species Apamea monoglypha. The sequence goes on from OU426916.1 coordinate 15,289,887, forward strand.
GACCTGAACATCATGATCAACAGCATGGACAAAGAGAACCAGCCGCTCCGGCCGGACGACGTGAAGGACTTGCCGCTGGATATACGCGCCGCGACCTTTGATGAACAGGAGCATGAGAGGTCGGAGCAGGGTTGCATAATAGCTTGCTTCATATTCGATGGATTAGTTCGTTCAACCGCGTAGAATCTAAGCGGTGGGATTTTTTCCGCTCATTTTTTGTTGTCTGGGGTCTGCGAAATATGACAAAAGCTACATAGAAATAATCTTTTGTCATCTGCTAGCATGAATTGTTGATGAATAGCTTACCTTTTTAGGTTGAAAATTAAAAGTAAAATGCCTGAAAATAAGTCTACTCTCATTGACTCTCCTCCTGCAACTTACGGTGATAAAATGTTGTTATAATTTTTTACATTACTATTTTCTGCTTTCTTCAGATACACACAAAGTTCTCAGCTCAGTTCCCACACCCTACTGAGTGGCCTAATGTCAAGTCCGGGCGGAGCATCACTGGACCTGCCTATCAGCACGTCGGAGTTGGAACGACTCGCCAAGTCTGTTCAAGGTATGTAATATGGTATATAACAGCTTATTTATCTATAAAAAGATAGTTTAAAGCCGTGGTAAAAATGTGAGCCAGTTTACAAAGTTTTTAGCGAGGCTGACAACCCTGGGTACACTGGACCATGGTTGTCGCTTGAATATTTTTAGGGTACTTACAACAATTTTATGTTTAACTCCTTGGTTTGGTGTGAGATTCTGTTAATCTCATTCATTATATTATTATAATTGATACTCATTCTAGAGTGAGGTGATGTGTGTGTTCGTTACTAACAAATAGTTCATAATTATTATTTTCAGAGCAAGAAGCCCAGCGTACGGTAATCTCGGCTCCGCAGCCCGAGGCACCGATAGAGAATGCAGCGTGTCGCCGGCAACTGTTGAAGCACCTGCAGCGTTGCCAAGCGCTCATCGATGCTAGGCTTGATTCCATTGAAGCGCAGGTTGCAGGTAAAGCGTCACTTCAGTAATACAGACAGTTTTCCTCTCCACCAAAACTGGAAATCAAACGGCTCTCTTGTCGGACTAGAAAGCGCAGTCTGTGCAGTCATGATTTCGACCTTGCCTGTTGCACTGTCGACGCGAATCCAATTCTAATGCATACAATACATATTTAAGTTACTTGAAATAATGTACTCCATATTTATGAGAAGATTTGAGATATTATTTATTTTATTTTGTGGTCGTGTTTCTGCACGATCAGGGAATACCTCGCGTGATTTTATGAATGTAGTCACGAGCACATTACATTTACGCAAGATTCAAAAGCGATTTGCTCTTAAAGTATTGATAGATATTTTATGGTGTTACGAACATAGCTTTATCACAACAATACTATTATGAAATAGGAAAAAAAAAAACATTTTCTTCATGAGACAAACGCTTTTGAAATTTGCGTAACAAGGCAAGGTATACTCGAGACTGTATGTGTTGATAACTTACTACATACCTACCACATAAAAATAAATTTTATATCCATTTTCAGAACTAGAATCTCAAGACCCATCGTTTGAGGACGACGAGACAGCGGACTACTTCCCGCGCACCAAACAGACGGTACAGATGCTGATGCGAGATCTGGATACAATGGTGGAGCTGGGAGTCATTACCTAAACGTATACAATACCGGGGAATTGCCCTAAGATAGCTCCTAGATGTGTTAAGCATATATTTTCATGTATTTAATATATAATAGTAAGTATTCAAACACTATAGGGATTTATGCATTGCATTGTTATTCAAAGTAAATTATGATTTTGAAGTAGATATGTTACGTACGAGTTTATATTCCTGTTGATGTAATATCTCATGTAACATGGAAATGCCAAAGTGAGAAATAAAAGTATATTTAATGTGAAATGGTTGTTTGTATTATAAGTTCTGTTCTCATGAATTATTTGTTGTGAAATATTCACTGTTTACATTTTGGAGCACTTGAGAGCTTGCTGTCAGGCAGTTTGAGTGACTGAGTGTGGTTCATTATAAGTATCATTTTGTTGATTTTATTTATGTGACTCAATGACAAATTATATTCAAGAACCCTCTTAAAAATACTCCCAAATAAAATCCCCCACTCGCTCGACGAAAAAAAAACGTTTTTTTCAAAATTTTATTACCTTACAAAATAGAATACAAAAAGAAAACTAGCCCTCGTAGAATTTGGGCAGCTGGTCTCCAAGTATGACAGAGCGTTCAACACCAGCTTCCGTGATGACTCCAAGTCTCACCACACCGCCAGATGAGCCGTCACGCAGGATGGCCAATGTCAGGGTGTTGGTGACAAACTTGATGGCCTCCTCCTTGCTCATGTTGGGCTTGAAGTTAGCATCCACATAACCATACACATAGGTTGAACCTGACCCACCGATGGACACAGCTTGGCGTTGCACCATACCGCCGATTGGGACTGAGTAGATTTGTCCTATAAAAAGAAATAGCTATGTGTTAAGAAAAGTGGTTTTCATATCCAGCGTCATAGCTAAGGGCAGGGCAGGCGGCCGGTGCCAGGGGCGCTACCTTCATGGGGGCGCACTTTGCAGACCCACAGCCTGCGGGTCATCACTGGGCACAGGCACACAAAAGAACAAAACGGCCAGGCCATAATGACTACTGAAAATTTGGGGGTCATTCAGGGGTCATGAGTCATGACCCCTCCCGTAATCATTCAAGGTGTCGAGATACTGAATAATTTACTTGTTTTATTAATAAAGGACCTAGTTCTTTAGTCACCCCATGTGCAAAACCTTAAGATTAAATAAGATAATTAAAAATACCTGATGATTATGATGATGTTACTCTTCCATGCAAAAGCTACAGAACTGATTTGGATGAAATTTCGAACACAGATAGTTTATAACCAGGATTAACACAGGATACTTTTTATCCCGATATTTCCACGGTATCGAAACTCATGCGGGGGAAACCGCGGGCACAGCTAGTTATAATAATATGAGCGAGCAAACTCAGGTCTTGAGTCACCCCTCTTCTATGTTAGGTTTGAAGGGCTAAGGGTAAGACTAAACTCCAAAACCCAAATGTTTCATAATACAAGAAATGCTCTTATAAAACAAGCTTTTTTTATGCATAAGTCAACAAATAGCTATGAATTCTGTTTGAATGATCAAAAGACATTCTAACCCATTCAAGTGAGTGCAAGAAGCTTCGAGTGCGGTTTTTGTTCTGCATTTTCTTGAGGTTTTTTTGCATAACTCAACAAAGTAACTCCAATTTCTGTTTGAATGATCCAGAAGAAAATATAACCTATCTAAATCCGAAAAAGGGTGTCGTGCACCACAATATTGTTTATGAATGTCTTCTGTCAGTCTATTACAAACATTAACATGAAAATAAATAAATAAATTACTCTGGACTGTCATTGTGAATTTTTTAGATCAACTGAAAGTTAGTTTACATCAAGTGCATAACAATGACAGACCCTGAAACCAGTTTACCAATTTGAATAAACACACACACAGTCATTCTATTCCAGTAGAAATCTGAACCTTACCTCCATTCTTCTTATCCCAGCCTGCAACCAGGATACCAGCAACCAAGGAGTCACGGTAGTTGTAGCAAAGCTCACGGAATATGGCCGCTGCAGTGTGAACTAGGGGGGGCTCGCCCAGCTCCATCTTGTGGAAGTCTAAAAACAATAGCTTTTGATTAGGGTGAATAATGATCCTGGTAGTAACATTTCATTTAGTAAATCATGCAATTTAATAAGTTAAATTGACAATTGCTGTTTTTCTTACACTAAAAACACGACATTGGTATACTCACTCAAATGATAAGTAACAATATCAGCAATGGCTTGCGTATCAGCCGCCGACCCTGATCTGCAGCAGTAGATATGATCGGTGATTCTCGTCAGTTTGTCCGTCACTCTGTTAGCGATGTAGGCGCCCGTGGTGGTGCGCGAGTCGGCGCCGATCACCACACCGCCGTTGAACTCGCAAGCCATTATCGAAGTTCCTGTACTGTGCGGGGCATTCATCCATTCAGGAATGCACGGATCATTGTAAGCGTTGACTACTGATGCCGCCATTTTTCTGAGAAATAAAGAGTTAATCAGAGTGTTTTACAGATGAGCAGGTCAAATTATTGATGATGAACGATGATAGCGTGTATTTTGAATTAGATTTTCGATTGTTTGTTGTAGCATCATTTAGAAAAAGGTTATGCTTGTAAATTGTTAGTTACATTAGCAGATGTTAATATTATATGTTATAATGCAGTTAGAAGGTGCAATTGGTAGATAATACTTACAATAGTTTGTGGTAAAAGTTGAATTATTTAGCTAAAACAATTTTTGAGAGTCACGGTTTGACTGCGGCGAATAGTTGTCACTGTCAAAATTGTAACGTCATCGAAACTATCAAATCATGCATTGTGCTTCGGAACACGCAGTATCTTTAACAGATGTAATCTAATACCATTTTGATTTTAGTTATTCAAATTATGTGACAAGAGGTAACTACGCTAAACAAAATTAAATCTATTTTTTAGTTAATATTATTTCCTATTTACTTAGTAATACATTATGATATAAACTTAAAATGCATGCCAAACTTTTGTCCTAATTTAAAGTGTAACGAAGCGCAATTTGAAATACGTTTCATTTTACGTTAGGTTTGACATAGGTACTGACCAACAAGGTTTCATTTTATCTTTATTTTCCATTCTAATTTATTTTGTTTCCAGATAAATTAATTGATTCAATAAACACGTGTGTATGTAGAAGACTGAATTGCGAAAGATAAATCTCTGGAGAATTTGGCTAAGTGGTCAGATACCCAAACTGTGGCCAGTGGCCAGTGCCACCAAACGTATCGTAAAACTAACAGCTCACCTCCTGAGTTCCAATACTTCCAATTGTTAGGTGGCATTAGCACTAGCGGTGTTACAAGTTACTAACCGCGAACGAATCCTGATTCCTAAGTTGGCGTAGCAGTCACCGTACGATTACGAACGGCACTTCAAAATTTATCATTTTGCCCCTGATGTGTTTCGCAAGATTAAAAATTAGCTAATCTATAACATTACGATGGTAAATTTAAGACCAATCCATCTGCTCAGCTCCTACTTCTATTACTCAGCAATAGCTTGATGATTTACAGCTAAGTTTATGACCTCTCCTATAGGTAATATTCATGAATTTTTTAACAAAGTCAAATACAGATATCCAAAAGTGTATATCTGCGAAAAGGGAAAAACCATACATACAGATACTCCTCCGAGTATCTGTATCTAGTACCCAAGCTGGATAACTGATAGTTTTTTCTTTTGACTTATTATATCTGAATTTGACTTATTGTGGAGACAATAAGTACCTACCTAAAACGGTTGTAACAAATAGCAATGACCAAAATCCACATGGCACAGGAGATTCGCAAACATTGTCCAAATTTTAAAAAGAAAACGCTTCGTCATGATAGCGTGGGTGTCCTCCACTCATTAGTATCCCTTGTCCCACTAAAAAGACACTTTAAAAAAAAGAAAGAATAAAAAAAAAAAATTCGCTACGCGCCATTTTGTACGTCATACCAAAATCGATGTTTATTTAAAAGTTATAAAAGACTATCCTCTATTGAATGCTCGCGACGTTTATGATAAATCACCTTTTTATTCGACGTTTTCATTCAAAAAGAATATCGAATTTATATTTATTCATGAAGTTTGCGATTCGCCACCGTTGTTCAATACGATAGCACACGTCTTAGAAAAATCCTTGCTCAGTAGTATAGCTAGTCTTGATACTTTTTTAAAGTTTATAGGTAGGTAATCTTTACAAACATACCTTAAGTTTAGCGAATAAGATCGTGAACAGCAAGAGAAGGCTAGGCAAGTTTTCACTTTTCAAGAATCTGCACTTTAATTAGAAAGATATTATCATGTTTCCTATGCGTTGAAAGGAAAACCTTTCAAGTTTTCAGCGTTTCAAGCTTTATGAGCAATCAGTTTGTTTTTACAACACTTTTTTTTGTCTATGTTTTATCAGTGGGCTCGTACTCGTACGAAATGGGTGATAAATAAAGATACAAGTCGTAGTTATAGACTACCCATAGGTACTTCCCATGGCACTACTGATAGAGTGGTAGGTACTGCATGACACAGTTGCATATCACGTAGAGGGAGCGTCATTATAGGATAAGGAAAGTTAAGACTATAAGAGCTTTCAGATGAGATACCCTGGCGGCAGCGTCATGTTCCTAAATTACCGATACCTATTCAGCACAATGTTCAGCATCTATTCGTACAACTAGAAGTTTGGCGAAATTATTCTTTATAGTCATAAAAGCTCGGAAGCTTGTCGCAGTCAAGCATCAACCACGTTTTCTCGCAGTAGCCACGCATTGCTCGGCGGCAATAACTAGGCGTATTATTGAGGCCGCGGCGACCCCGCGCCATGGAAGTGGCTGTCAATCGCACTTGAATAATGACGCGTGCGGTGGCGACGTTTTGTTATTTATTTATTTATTTTATTTCACAGAGACTCCCCCGCGACCCGTACAATGGCCAGATGTTGATATTTTTTTCGACATTACAATGTATTTTAAGTTTGATAGCCATTGTCGCGTGATGCCTGTTTCCGTTAGACCCTCGGTTGCCAGTCAGCTGAATTGTCAGTCATTCCCTGTTAAAGTTCACTCGATTCATTAAACCTACATAGCTACAATAATATTCCTCAAATTCACAAACGGCTGTTGACGTCACCAAATTAAATTCCCAATTTTTTGGTACTTAATTACCTACATACTTTTAAACTTATTGCAACAGGTGTTTTAAAATAAATACGTGTTCCAACACCAAAAAAGTCAATTTTGTAATAAGTGTTACAATAAGTTTAAAAAAATCACCTGAAGAAATTTAATGGTGATTCGAAGTTCCGTGACTTTAGAACTCGAAAAGATGTGATAAGCAAGTGTTCGAAACTCATATGCATGCGGCTGCTGGACATCTCAGATGGAGACAACGCTTGTAGGTAAAATCGTTATCATTTTGATAACGGGCATTACCTGCTTCGTGGTCTTAGCCACTGGGCCATCACGACTTTTTTCACATGGTAACGAGAACCGCAAGCAAGGCAGCAAAAGATAGCAAGTATAATATTCTATCTATCTAGATAAAGGCGGACGCACTCTATACTTACCAATTTGTTACCAATAGATTAAAAACATTACCTACTGCCCTCAATAAACTCAGCCTATCACAGTCCACTGCTGTACATAGGCCTCTCCCTGTCCTCCGCCTTCCGCATCCAGTCTGTCCCAGCCAGCTTTACCCAAAACACCAACCCATGCGTTGCCTGCTGACCTTACCTACCTATATGTATTCTTTCCCTTTTGAATACTTTTGATAAGCTGAAAATACCATAAAAAGTTTTTCAGGATTCCTGAAAACCGTTTTTAGGGTACCTATCTTTACAATCTTGAATCAGCCCTATTTGCGTAACACACCATCAATCACAATCTGAATTATTTTTAAAGATATTGCAAATCCATTGCTTTATATGTTGGAAAATGTTGTCTGCTCAACAACGTAAATAACGCAATGAATGTTGTTGAACTGTCAAAATTAAAGCCATTGCTACTGATAGTGTGTTACGCAATTACCCCGCAGGAATCCTGAATTTTACTGTTCACAATCTAAAATGAGATGGTTGTTTTATTTCGCCGTAAGAGGACGTCGTAAAAGAACCTATGTCGTCATTAGGTAATTAGGTAGACTGACATAAATAGGCCGCGTCTTATCTAGTGTTTTATATTTAGTACCTACTACTAAGGTCTTCTACATTAGGTTATCGGCTACCATAAACTTATTTGCGCAAGAGTATCAGAATCACATTAACATTATAAAGGCGAAAGTTTGCGAGTGTGTGCGTGTGTGTTTGTATGTTTGTTACTTCTTCACGCTCAAACGGCTGGACCAATTTTGATGAAATATGGTATGAACGTAGCTGACACCCTGGATTAACACACACTTTTTATCCCGATATTCCCACGGGATTGAAATTTATGCGGGTGAAACCGCGGGGCGCAGCTAGTCGTAAATAAACGTCAAACAACTAATTTAGGTTGTTGATGTAGGATAGCCTAAGGCTGAGGCTCAAAATACATAGGTGAAGTACTTAAATGACTCTAAGTTTATCATAAAATATGTAATGTTTGTTGTAGGTACTTAGTTGCTTAGGTACTAAAGGTCTATCCACACATATCAGGGCCGTGTCCGTGTCGTGGCAGGGCCGTGACACACGCAAGGCATACACTGAAGCTTCGTTGCCGTCCCGGATACGGACGTGTGTGAACGAGTTCATATAAAATGTATATGTCGCAGCCAACTGGTAAAACCAGCCGTTTAGTCAACCGCCTGGCCTTTGGAAGTAGTGCTCGCCTCGGTTCACTCTCTCGGCTCGCACGCGGTTGATCAAACTTCTAACCTAACCCATTTGGTCGGGGTGCCCTGGCTTAGTGATTGGTTACAGTTCCAAGCTAAACTATAATTTATTGAATATCATTCTGACCGTTAGTTGAACGTTAAAGGCTAGGCGGTTAGCTAAACGGTTAATTAAATCAGTTGGCTGCGACATATACACCGATATTTTTTTGAGCATCTGACGGAGCACGGTCCGTCAACGTCCCGGACACGGCCCTGATATGTGTGGATAGACCTTTACTTGCTATGGTACATCCATTGTAGGTAGGTATCACCCAGAGGCCGGATTAGATCTTAATTATTTAACTTTTCTGTATAAAGCGACAAACGTATTTCTGTATAAATGGTCAAAAGAAAACCTAACCTGTCCAAGGTGCTAAGAGTTCGCCTTGCATCCAGGATTCTCTTAGAAAAATCATGCTGACGCTGGCATTGGCTAGTGTGATATCGAGAAAAACTATTTGATATACTATCTAGGCACTATTTTATTTTGTCTCCTATACTTGTGCTAAGTAGAATTTGCTAAACACGCGGTGACTTAATTCCGGCTCTGTCATCACCCGTAAAGTGAGGACAGTTGACATTATAAGGATATTTCAATGTGTATTTTTAGTTCCTATCTACAATTCTACATTGATGTACTTGCCTACCTTAGTAACAAAATGATTAAAGGTCACTCATTACAACTGCACCACTCCGACACAGCAAAAAACTTGTCATTCTATTTAGGATTTTAAATAAACTGCTTTAAAGTAAATTTTACGATGACAGTACATAATAGTGGACTGCTCGCGGGCAGCGCGCTCTAAGCGGGCAGCCTGCTTCCCGGCGAAGAAACGTCTGCAAGCGGTGTGAATGCGGTCCTTGAGCTGCTCACACGGCTGTCTCTCTGTCGCCAGCTAATTCACTAATGTTCGCAAACCCGTCTGCTGCTGAAAACTAGCCGTTGGCACGTGGACGGTGAGTTACCAGCTGGTAAGCGGCGCGTGAACAACAGGCTGTCACCTCACCGGGCGGTGGCGTGCCAGCAGCGGACAGTCGCCTTCGTCGTACTAACGGCGACAAGCGCGTGGAATTTTTCGAGGCGGTTACTGCGCTGGAGTGGTGCGGTTATAATAAGTGATGACCTTAGTTACAGATACCTACTACCATATTGCGTTGTAGTCGAGCAACCATGTGCTAATTTAGGATTTATTATTTGCAATAATTACCAAAATCACACCTGAGGTTTTCCTCGTACCTAATATTGAATTCAAATTCATTTTGATTTAATAATTTCCGTCGTGCTTGTGTGATTGTCTGTCTAACTACTTGGTAACAAAAACAAGCCCATAGGTAGGTACATTTTCAGGAAAATAATTTGATAAATTCGTCCCTAACGTAGGTCTATTTTGGGCAATTTTTTTACCGTGTCACAACCTAATTTCCCCATGACGCAGCAACCAAAAGATTAATGGCTGCTAATAAATAGACTGATATAAAAACTGGCTAATCTCTGCTTGTACTTCAGTGGGAAATCATTACATCAAAGTTAATCTCTCTGGCTGGCTTCCGCCCAACGCGCAATGTTCGAAAACTTTTACAACGCTGGTTATGAAACCGTCTAACGTTCCAACGTTAGGTTCAAAGAAAAGCTGGGAATCTAATACGTATCGCACACTAAGGTACAATAAAATACTGAAAATATAAGCACTTATGTGTTTCTCTTTGCTTTATGACTTTGAAAGGTCGTGAGGAAGTTTAACGTTTTAATACCTTTTGTTCGGTCCTCCATTTTCTTCCTTGACTTCGTTGAAAGCGTAGGGTTCCTTTTGTTCTTAGATATTGTTGTAGCAGACTGAGATATTTCTTTATAAACCTGTAGACTGCTATAGTGATTGAATAAACACTAGGAATGTACCTTAGCTATGTTTATTCATGCATGAATATGAAGTGTTCTAATGGGATAAAAGTTTAAGGACCAAGAACATCCTCTTCTTTGGTCTTAATAGCGATGAACAGTCGGGATCCCGACTGCCATTGTCAGTCAGCAACATACCACGTGTTCGTGTCACAAATGGATGGAGATCGTAAGATGCTGAGATGCTGCACATCTCCTTGATCCCCTAGTCGCTTTTTAGAAAGAAGAACCGGTGGTTTATACTGGGACCACGATTTAGGCTCAGCTCTGGCTTTAATTTTTTCTTGAACTCATTATTTATTACTGGTGACTACTGGCGCAATTTGTGGATTTTTTATAGCTCAATGGAGCGTCTTAGATATAAAGGAGTAATAGTATCGAAACTAGACCTTAATATCAGGCGCGGTCCGAGAGGGGGGGGGGGGGATCGTGGGAGTCATGACCCCCCCTAAAATCATTCAAGCTGTTTAGAGTCTGCATGATTTACTTGCCTTGCCTTGCCTTAATAGCTTAAGTTACTAACTTACTACTTGGCAACCCCCCCCAAAATCTTGGGCAGCGACCGCGCCTGGTTTAGGTATATACAATTTTTAATTTTAGAAATGATTTAAATTCAATCAAAGAAGTAAGGAAGTTAACCTCAACTCTTCAACTGCACCTACCTATAAGAACCCACATACCGGCCACGAGTCCACAGCATCCCCGTAGATCGTTAAGTAATATCCGTGGTTCACTTCCCTAAATCCATCAAAACAGCCCTAATGTCCGGGTCCTTTATACCGAATAAGTTTTTTTCCTCTTTCCTCGTGCCAACAAAGGCACTTCCCATTATATAAATTTGATACGATATTTTATAGAGCATTGTAAGCACGCGCTGGAGCTCGCGTCAATATTTTTTTATATAAATATTTCGGTAGGTGGCACCGGCGGCGGGCGGGCGAGACGGGGGGACGGCCGCCCCTAAAAAGTTATGTATTTTTTTTCCTCTTTTTTCCCATCGACGTGATGAAACGGCGCGCGATATTGATCCGCCTCGCGTTAGATGTTATAAGCTCGCTGGCTCTCATATATACCCTTGATATTTTCTGCACTAGTTTGGATTCTCATTAAGTTCTTGGCTCGAGACTTATTTTGGCTGACGCTTGTAATTAGCGGGATGAAGTTGGTAAAAAAAGGGAGATGCTGATTTTTCTTTGGCTTTTACTTTTCGTATTTTTTTGTATATACATTGACCAATCGGCTTTAGCATAGTTTTTCGTGTTATTTATATTATTGCCTAAGAAAGTCAATAAGTTGAAAATTGCATGACTATAAGAGTCTCCTTAACCTAACCAGGAATAGATATTCCGAGTGAAGTATCTAAGCAAGCAAATAGGTAACTTAATTAATTAGCCGATGATGTATGCAATGGAGAGGCTAACATTAAAGACATCGTTACAATAACTTCGGCATTATGATCGATCCAAGTTAATTACAATGCCTGAAAACTGAATAATACCGTACTGGTATGGTTTAGTTCTGTCTCCATTTTCTGCAAAGGAATATACGTAGGTACATTGAAAATTAAACATGTCTTTCAAAACCTGATGTTTCAAATTAGTTAATTTTCATGATTATTTTGGTTAATTTTCTTTAAGTTAATAGGGTTTCCATGAGGTAACTAAAAAGCTCTAATTAAATGGCTTCTAGTACCTAAGTACTAGAGTATATAGGTATATACTTTATATAAGTAGTAGTTTATATATCTAAAGACTAGACTTTGGATATATAAACTCTTTGGACTGTCTGTTTCAGTCCAACTACTTCATTCTAATTTGAAACGACAGGATTTTTTTTTCTTTTTGTTTTTACCTCATCTTCAAACACATCACTAAACATATGTACTCTTTGCCACAGCGGCATTGTTTCTGCTTTTCTAGTGATATGTTCGGTTACAGTCTGCAAGCAGGTGCGAGATTGGCGCGCGGCCGGCATGCGTCCATCCTTTATGCTATTATGTGACGGGACAAGCTGCTCGGCCATAGAGCACGATGGGCACATGTCACTCTACAGGATGATTCTGTTTACGTTCCACACTTGTAACGTTAGTGATTAACTTATACTTATTGACACGACAGTTCAAGAAAGTCATGTCCTTTTCGAAAGAAAATGCCAATTACTGAACCTAGTTGTTGAAGCTACCTACCTAATTAAACTAAAATCAAGTTAGTTATCAGTACTTTTCAGTAGATAGTCTTGGAGAGGACTCCAAGGACTTTGTCAGATATTATTGAACATAAATCGGTTTGTAAGAAATTAATATACAACACGACAAATATTTTAGACCTATGATTTTTTAATCGAGTTTAACTTGTAACATAATGTAAATGCGTATCGAAGCTATTTTGTGCTACCTACGTCACAATGCCCACTTGAGACAATATTGTGTTTATAAATAGCTCATTTGTTTTAAGTTGTGTTACAAAACCTAACATGTTTCATTATCATTTAAATAAAACCTTACAAAATTTATTGAAAAACAAGTGTTCTGTTTTGTGCTCAGAATTTTTTTGTTTTTTTTTTTCGATGAATGTAATACATATCTTGTTGTGTCAGGTGGACGATGTCTGTTAGTTATATCTATCTACGTTTTCAAGTTTCGACTGGAAAGCAAACACAGCTTAAAATAAATCACACATTTCATTTGTAATGAATGAATTCAAGTCAATAACCAACACGCTGTACATACGTGTGCCAGAATTCTGTACAAATAGACGATTATATTTTTTTGCGCACACCGCTGCTGTGTCGGGGCTATGGGCCGTAGTCAGGGGCACAATCCTGAGCACTCTTTGGGGTCACTTTTTGGAGATTACTGGCCATTGTGGGCCGGAGTCGAAAAAGTTGGACAAAGAGCGAAGAGGCGCTGTTGACTGACCGACCGTTCCTGAACAAGGGATGAAGTAACGGCGGATTACAATTTGGGGATGAGTTACATCTTGATTTTGGTTTCTTGTCGAGTGCCTGGAAAATGTGCAGCCGAGATACAGATCTGCAGATGAAGATATTTTATTACTCGTAAAATTGCCTTTAGATTATCTTAGGGAATAAAAAAATGAAGGCTCTATTACGTAGGTGATTTGAAATTACGTACAACAACTAGTGCAACAGCTGGTGTTTTTTTGGATATACTTAATAATGTTTAATAAATAAATCAACTATGTTTTTGGAACGTTAAGTTTATTCGGCAACCTATTTCCGTTTTTTTTTTGGTTTTTATTCATGGAAATTTTTCATGTAGTTATCATTGAGATAATTTTGTCTTTTGATCCGCATATCCAGTAGTACCAATAGTACCAATTTTCATTTCATATAGGTAATAAGAGAGACAATTTGCATATTCAAATAAGTATGGCATCATTCTAATTGCGTTTCCTAATAATGAAGAAAAAAGGTTATGAATGTAATGTACCTATGTGGACCAAGCTTAGCATTTTTTTTTATCTGTAATGGTGGGTCCATTGCAGATAAAAAATGCTAATGCTGCTGCTGGAAGGTTTCTCCCTTAGCACTCACTCTTCTTTCCGTGTTTCCAGCTCTGACCAATCTCCCACGAACATCTCCAAGTCATCATGCCACTGTTTCCTACCAAGCCGTAGCATACCTACCTACCTACTAAGGCTTAGCCAGCCTCAAAAAGATCCTACATCGACGAGAATTAATTTCATTGGCAACAATGTGTGTTCCATAACATTATGTAATGTGTACCCACAGAACATCATCATCTGCGTCGCTTTTTCCCAAGTATGTTGGGGTCAGCTTCCATTCTAACCAGAAGCAGGAGAATACCAGTATTTTACATGAAGCGACTGCATATCTGACCTCCACAACTCAGTTACTGGGTACCTAATACGATAATCCTTGGTAAGACTGGTTATCACATTTTTGGGCTTCTGACGATCTACAACGACTGTCAAAGATCCAAGAATGACAGCTGGGACCAACGCAACGGCTTAACGTGTTTTCCGAGGCACGGAGAGGTCTCGGTATGTAAAGGTCACCCATCTACGAACTAACCGCGGCAAGCATAGCTTAACCTGATCGATCAACCCGTACGGCTGTTACTACTTAGCCACAAAACTTATTGTACATTAAGTAGGTATTCAATTGTAGTTATATATGGATTCAGTAATAATATGGAACACAAATTGTAGACAATCAAATAACTTAGGTATTGTCGATGTTCCTATACCTAGGTACAACTTTATGAGGTTGACTGTAAAGTAAAAAAAGCTGTAGTTGTTACCAAGCCAAATAATTTGTAAATAAATATTAAGAGCGGGTTCATAACTAATGACGCTTAAAAGAATGAAGAAAATGATCAACCAGCAAGAAACATGATTCTACGTCAAGTTTTTTAATTACACATATATTATAATTGGGTTAAAAGATTACTACACAATGCTAGTTTTCGCTTTTTTTTGGATTCATTAGTAAATTGTGCTTTTCCTTAGTTTATCTTTACTTGAATAATTCTGTAATAATCACCATTTTTAACCGGTGTTAGCAGTAGGTAAATGCGGAACGCACCAAACACTCACAATTCCAGTGCCATTCATTTTGACAATTTGACAACATTCATTGCGTTTGTTTCGGCCTTTCTTCTCAGAATAGTCAGCTAAGAAACGCCGACCTCATCTAGTTTAAAAAAAATATGATTGACGTGTAAAAGTGTTTGTACAAACCTACTTACAGAACATAAATCATTTATCATTCATTTATCAGTTATTTACGCTGTCGAGCAGACGAATTTTTCATGTATGAAGATGATAGAGATTATTAAACCGAGAGATGTGATAGAAAGTGTGTTCACACAGGGTTAATACAGTACAGACGAGTAGG
This sequence comes from Apamea monoglypha, assembly GCA_911387795.2. NCBI lineage: Eukaryota > Metazoa > Arthropoda > Insecta > Lepidoptera > Noctuidae > Apamea > Apamea monoglypha. The sequence goes on from OU426916.1 coordinate 15,305,158, forward strand.
TATTGAACATAGATATTTTACATTTCTATGAAGTATGTATTGAAGTTTTGTATAGGATAGTTGATTTTTTTTTCGCTATCACGATTTTGGTCTAATCGAGGAAGTTGTTCCGTTTGATTGTCTGTAATTCACCACTACCCTTTTAAATATGACCACACCCTTCTGATAGACGCTGTATCCCTAAGTATAGTCACCAAAGGAGATAAGTAACCAGGGTCGTCAGATATAAGTGAAGTTTATTTTTTTGAAAAATGAACTGTTTGTTTTCTATTATTCGAAAACATCCATCGGTTTCTTATTAAACTTCACCTATATCCGTCGACCCTTGTTACTTTATCTCCTTTGATGACCGTACCTACCCGAAAAATATGTCATCATACTTACAAGTAGGTACCTATTTTTAATGTACTTTTCTGCTCTAATTATATTTATAAGACTAAAATAAATCCGTTTATAATCGTGTTTGAATACTTAGATAATTTATACATATTACCTTTCGACCCGGTTTTTATGGAAAAAAGTTGTAAAAAGTTCCCTTTATTTTTTAATGTAGTAGTATTTTTACAAAGGGGAGCTTTTTTACACCACAGAGATTAGTGTTGACGGAAGTAAGGGCGCCGCCGTTCAAAAAGGTCCCTTAGATACATAGATCTTTTTTTGCGGTTGTCGGTAAAAAACAGGTGTAATGTCGGTACCACAAGTTTATGGTGGTATCGTTGCTGGCGAGCGGTAATACCACCCAGAAAACATTAATGGTGGTCATAAACTTAATTATAAAGAGCAATTACAGATAATAAGTTTGATGCTGGTCCTGGGTTCCGCTAGAGGATTATGAATGTAGCTGTAGGTAGGTAGGTATTTCTTTCTTAACGTAATAATTAATTAAATAACCAATCAAACAGATTTCTATCTAGATAACGAGCTACTTTTAAAATAAATTACATGAAAACGATGCAACAAAATAAAGTGCTCGAAAAAAAATCAGAATAACATAGCGATATCTAAACGCTTAAAACATACAAGTATGAAGACATAACAACTCTTCAACGGTGTCTTTATCCACCAACTACTTAATGACTAAAAAAAGCTCTATAATTAACCTGACATTAAAAAAAAACAAAATAACGCACGCACTAGTTATCATTATCACCCGTGTTTAAAAAAAAAACACTTAAAAAACCACAACAACAGCTCGAACCTCTAATCACGTCATCAAATTACAATTACACGCGTGCTCGTGTTTTTTTCTACAAAAAACCGCCAAGGGAACTATGACACCTCATACAGGGGTGCGTTTAAAAAGTTATAAATAAACAATTGAGCGTTTTTTGACGTTCGCGTGCGCGTTTTTAACCGCGGGGCGTAAATGTCAAGTGTGCACGCTTCCGGTATTGTGTGCGACCCTCTTTAATTTGGTAGTTCCTTGGGGTCACGGCTTTACTTGTTACGGTGAGGAAGACGTGTGTTTAGTTGACAGTTTTTAATATTAGGTAGGATTTAGTGATGCTGACGTACGGCTATTATTATTTATATCTATTAAAATGAAAATAAACGGGGCAGTTGCGTAACACTATCAGTAGCAATGGGTTTCATTTTGACAGTTCAGCAACATTCATTGCGTTATTTACTTTGTTGAGCAGACACATTTTTCGAACATATGAAGCAATGGCAATTAGGGTGTTGATTGTTGGAAATCGTAAAAATCACGAAGCGAATTTTTTTTTTTTTTTCGTCTCGTGTAATACAACGGGTTACCAGTGGCGTAAAAATAGGGTGGCAGGAGTGCACGGGCCCCCAGCCGGAGGGGGCCCCCGGCCCGAGAGGGTCATGAGCCCAGGAGGATCCTAACATACCTAAGTATAGAAATGCAAACTTTTTTGACCACTAGACCAAGGAAGCGGTCAGGTATTCAGTTTTGTAAGGAAATTACGAAATCTACGTGGACGAACACGCGGGCGGAGTGCCAGTAAATAAAATATAACGTTCGTTGAGCTTCTTTACATTGAGGAAGGGCCCTACCAATCCCATGAATTTGCCACGGGCCCCAAAGGGTATAGTTACGCTACTGCGGGTTCCACATACTTATAGGCTAGTACTTGGGAGTATATAACATGGGAGCATCTGTAGCCGAACTAGGACGAGTCCTGTAACTCGGCATACAGCACCAGACCCCTCAAACATACATATATACCTATAATATACATATTCACCCAAAATATATGCAAAAAGATGCATCAATGATGAGTACCATGCTTACTTAATTAGCTTGTTTTTTTTGTATTGATAGACGGTGAGAAAACTTCAACTTTTATTGGTCCCTCGAGTCGCATTTTCGACCAAAATGTGCATAGTGAATAATACATATAATTTATGCTTACTGCCAAAAAATAGTGGCCCAACTCCGATTTTGTAAAGGTCTAAGTTTGTAAGGGGTTTTACGGCTTCAGTAATGTAGTAAAACGGTGTTTTAAAACAATATTGTCTATATTTCTATAACATAGGCATCGGCAAGTATTGTAACAGGATTAAGTCCACAGTCCACACAGACCCCACAGTCCGCACAGTCCTGTTAAAAAAATAAGGTAAGACGTCGGTAAACTTTAGAATTTACCAGTAAAACAGTTAAAACACGTTTATTTAATCCACGTTGTATTTTTTGGCTAAATACCGGTCGGGCACATGAAAGTCACTGTCTCCAGCACCGACATTCAATGGCGAAACTAAACAAAGTGTTCAAAAATTAATGCCATTGTTCATTAATCAAGTTAAAAGGATTTCCTATCGCAAAAACTGTCCGCTTTTGATGTCCAACCCTTTTTTTTATGATGCCGGTCGTCCGTACCGTTACCTCGGCAATATTTAGAACAACCTCTTTGTGTATTTTCTAAACTTTTTACGACGGTCCACGACGTCGGGTGCCGGCCATTGTTACGAGACGCAAAGTAATATATTTGCATATTCAAACATTAAGATTTGCATTTTGTTCCCGTAGAACTATTGACGGGACGATTACATTTTATTTTGTTCACGTCCACGAAATAACAAAGAGTTGAAATAATAAAATGCAAATCAATAGAAAATGGAGTCTTTTACTGTTTTCAAGAATTGTTTGGTTTGGACCAGATGTCGTCTGCTACGATATTTAAATTTTTTTGGAATCGGTATTAAAATAATATACATGTGACTGTTCCTAAATTACCCAAGGCTGATAAAATTTTCGTTTTTCCTAATTGTGTGAAATATTACAGTTAAGATCGGCTCTCCCTTGTACATTTGTTAAAAGCAAACATTCGCCATTTTAGTGTTTTGTTAATGGTTTGCCAGGGTTACCGTTATTTCAAGGAAACGGAAAATGTCACATTGGAAAGCGAACCAATAAAATATGCACCCTACGGAAGACAGGCCTCGTGATGGGATGGTGGACACTGTGAACAGTAGAATTAAAATAAATGTTTTACGTATGGTCTTGTTTACAGTTTGCACGTCGATATCCCAGCCACCTTGTACGGACGCCAGCATATCAAGTTACTACAATCTGTCAAATTTCTTTAATAGATTTTCAACTTTATCGCTAACGCATTAAGGTTCAAGGTTTATTGGGAAAATTTGACAGTTTCGGGTAGCTTGACCTGCTGGCGTCTGTACATCAATCAAATGTAAGCAGTATTGTGTTTATAGACTGTAAATTTTACTCAGAACCTACATAAGTAACATATAGGAACTTACTACCTATTTAGGTACTTAATATTTAATGTTATACAAAGTTGTTACATTTACTTTGTTTAATCAAGCGAGTATTGCTTAGAAATCTTCAAGTTTTGTAACAAAATTAAAATACAAGCGTAACATAAAAGGATTAAAATGTGGAGCATATTTCGCTTTCTTTCCTATAGGTAACTGTACAAAGAAGTTCGTGATATGACAAAGGATTTTTTCGCATGGCAGAGATGGATAGTTTATGAAAGATATATATTTTTTTGATGTGGCAATCACTGGAATAACATTTAAAAATGGAATGCGCATGTGGCTGTAAAGGGACAGTGCGGGGCAGGTACTCGCGTTTTTGCATTTCCTTTCCTTGCTTTTTACAATAAAAACTTTCTTTTAAATAAATAATCCCGACATCGCTTGACAGGGATTCATCTAAAAATAATAATTTGTTACCACTGTTTTTTTTAATCCGTAAAATGTTGGACGTTTCTCTGTACTGACGTATCTTTGTTATTTAAATTTACCTTACAGTAATTCCAAAATGTATCAATCCAAAAACTAAGCAATTATTTCGTACTAGATGCGCCCCGCGGTTTTACCCGTATAAGTTTCGATCCCGTGGGCATATCGGGATTAAAATTATTCTATGTGTTAATCCTGGTTATAAATTATTTGTGTGCCAAACTTCATCCAAATCCGTTCAGTAGTTTTTGCGTGAAAGAGTAACAAACATCCATCTATCCATCCATCCATACAAACTTTCGCGTTTATAAATTAGTAGGATATGATAGGATTTCCTCCACATTTTTTTTTTTAAATAAAATCCTTGCCAACTAAAGTAGGTACTACCTAGGGATTGCAATCCGGCCTCATTTTCAATCCTGCCGGATTGAGTCAACGAGGTTAGATATTTAATTTATAGGATAATTTAATTTTCCATTAATAAAGAGTAAATTTAAACAATAGGTACAAATAGACAAATAACTTTATTACGACAAATTATAAAAAGATAAAACTTATATTTTAAAGATAGCTCAGATCAACATTATTAATCTATATTATGCATTAAATATAATGTAATATGACAATTAACCTTTTTTTTTTTCGTATGGGAAATCATCAAGTGACCCCTCTCGCTCTGGGTGAAGCGGAAGGGAGTGCCAGACTCTTACTGACTAAAACCCACCCATGTTCCTTCCTTTGCCCTTTATGTTCCGGGGTAGCGGTAACCCTTTCGGACAATCCCGCTGACCCGGCAGGCTTCGGCCCTAAGGGGCCCCTCAAATTATGCTGACAACTCTTTGAGGCGCGCGTGGAACACTTACACGCCGTCCGGCACGGTCCTGGTCCTAATCGGACGGTGAGCTACCCATTGCTCTCCGCCCGCAGGCCCGCGCCTACGGTGGCCGGGAGTCGTCACGCGGCTCCCGACGCCCGGAGCTTCTCCCGCGGCGGCTGGGACGGGAGGCTCTCTCCTTATGACAATTAACCTTAACTGAGATCACAGTATTCACATTACTTAGCATAACACAATACAACAATCACAGACTCACAGTAAAGTAACTATTCTTTATAGGTACTATTTAAATTTTTTGAACATCTAATCAATTACTTATGGTTGGAAAAAACGATCGTTGAAAACAAATTGTGTTGATTGTGGCATTTGCCAGTCGACTTCTAATAGAGCTACAAATGTAGCCTGCGGCCGAGAAGACTCTCTCTGCCTCCACGATTGTCGGCTTAATTTTCAGCAAGTAATCATGAATAGCAGACAAGTATTCTCCTCGAACTCCTTCACTTTCAAACGCAGTCATTTCCTTTTTTAGTATTTTATTAAAATCCTTATTTTTTTATAATTATAACAACAACAACGGTATAACACAACAAACGTTGTTAACTCGACCGAGTCGTTCGCGAAACATCAAACGACTCGCACGTAAAAGTACCTACCACGCCTCTTAAAGTGCCTCACATATTCAAAGGCGCGGTTATTTTGCCAAATTATGCAACCACCGTGTCCGATATAGGATCCGCCGAATTACCGGATCCGGTTTTTCGGATTACAATCCCTAGTACTACCATGAATGATCAGCATTTTCCCCCAAAACAGAGCGAAGGTTGCTCATAAAAGTTCCTCGCACATCGATCCTCGTGTTTCGGAGTAAGTAAAAAGAGGGCTCTCCCTCAATGCGAGGGCGGAGGGCCATAAATTCGGCCAGTCTCATTTGAATTTCCAATCAGTGCATCTATTACTGCTACTAAGACTGGGGGCGATAGGGACGGGAGAATATAAGGCTATGTGATACGAAATACATTTACAGAAAGATTTTTTATTTTATGTTTTGCAGAATAAAGGTTTCTGTGTTATGTACCTGAGGAATATGTTTGAGGTAGTTGTACGTAATGGTTTTCTTGTGGTAAGTTGTTTAGTAGTCGTTTGTAAAGTAATAGAAAAATATACCAAAAGACAAACTGAGATATAAATCTATATTAACTAAGAGATTCTCTTTTTTCACACTGTTCGTAACCACTTAGGTTACGAACAGTGTGAAAAAAGAGAATCTCCTTTGCTGGTAGCATAATTTCAGCCAATAATGTTCCCACTGGGCCTCCTCTCGGTTAGAGGGAGTGCACCATAATCCACCACGCGGGCCCAGTGTAGTAGATCTCTAGAGTCTTCGAATTTTTGGTTGCAAGACATGCCGGTTTCCTCACGACGTTTTTCTTCACCGTTTTGAGAGCAAAGTGGTGATGAAGTAATTTACACAAAGTAAAGCGCCTGGCTGCTAGTATTAAACTATATTTCAGGACCCAGCGTAGGTATTCTCCTCATAAAAAATGTCCTTTTGACTTAGACCAGACGAAGTTTCGCATCCCGATATTTCCTAGAATAGCAAATGCAATGTCCAATGTCGCTTAGGATAGTACAGACGCCAGCAGGTCAAGCTACCCGAAACTGTCAAATTTTCTCAATCAACCTTGAGCCTTAATGCTTCAGCGATAAAGTTGAAAATCTATTAAAGAAATTTGACAGATTGCAGTAGCTTGATGTGCTGGCGTCTGTAATTAGTTTGCATAACGACTCGAAATAACATCCACATAAAAGCCAAGGATTAAAGGTTTTAAAAACTGATAAAATAATTCTCAATTCTGTGATTACTGATAACAACTTTGTTACTTGTCGTTCATCATTGATAACATCGAAGTTAAGCAGTTGTTGCACTGTTTCATTGTTAAAAGCGTAATTCCTTAATCCGTGGTGGTGAGGCTTTGTGGCGGGTGTCGATTGCGAGATAGATATTGGTCCTTTCGTACGAAATGTGGCGAGAAACTGATGGCTGTCGGTACTACGGGTCGTTGGTTTTGTGGAATGTCTTGACTTGAACTCGAATGTGAAATGAAAATAGTATAAGTAACAGAGAGCCACAATTTAGACCGTAATTCAAAACATATAGGTACTCGTATAATTAATATATCTTTTTTGTTTCAGATAACAAAGATCCATTGGGTTTGTAACAATAGTCTTAACCTATGTTGGTACTTAACTAATAACACCGACAATGTACAGATGACAAGTGACCTCACCAACGGGCTGTCTTGTCTCCCTGTTATAGCGCGTAGGAAGGAGACGGAGTCTGTTTAGCAGCTAGGCCGCTTTCTTACGCCGCCGTACATCATTGTACACAATGCAGCGGTCGGTACGTGCCTCAGCGAACATAGATATCGCGCTACAGAACCGAGGCAGACACAACAGCACTGTATTAATGCGTTGTTATACTGGATACGCAGAGCATTGTAGATGAAAATGATATGAAAGCATGAAAGCACCAACTTGAAATATAGTTTGTGTCCGTCTGCTGCAACGTGCTATCCGTGATCAGTACCCTAATTGCGCAACATAGTTTGAACCACAATCTCAGAGGTTTTGAAGGATATTTCTAATCCATTGCTTCATAGGTTCATTAAGTTAGTCTGCTTAACAATGTAAATAACGCGATGAACGTAGCTGAAAAAATGGAATGATTGCGATCATTTGTCATTACTTTGCTGTTTTTAGTTTTAAAATTGGTAGGTACCCATTTTAACTCCTCTCCTCTACTGTTTCTCGGCAACAAACTAATGTTTTCGAAACTACCTTTTGGAAGGGGCGACTAGAATCAATTCTATTTTAATGTAAATGTTGACGTGTAAAAGTGCCTTTTATTTTATGTGCCTTTTGAAAGTAAATGCTTTGATTTGGCTTTGACTAAAGAAATAACACTCATCGTTCTCCAGCCCTTATCCCAGTTTATTTGGGGTTAGTAAGCGCAGCATATCGTCTTTTTGCATATATCTTTATTAGCCGTAATTTCTTTAGTAAGGTCATCTCTGAAGTTACCAAAACGCAAAAAGACACCTTGGGAACAATTTAAAAGACTGGCGACATGCGATCGAGAAACTGTCGTACCCATATCCGTGGACAGGAATTAATTTTCTAAAAACACATTAAAAAAAATGGAAGAGCCAACGCAGAACACGTGTCGCGACAAAATCAAAAAATAATTCTGCCTCGCACGCCACAGATTAAGCAAGTGCCTCGTTTCCTAGAACCGGCAAATCGATTTTTATTCTAATAGCACCCATCTCCAACGTATTCGTTCCTCTTGTTTTGAGGATTAGGAGCCCGCTTTTATAAGCTTTGTGACAAAAAATGTATTTTTGCATGCTGTTCGAACTATTTTTAGTTATTTTGAATAAGAAGTGATATAAAGGCGCACCTGGTGAGCTGGTGGCCACATGATGCGAAAGAGGAATTAGGATTATGGAAGTTTTTCGTGGTCTTAAAACAAGGATTAAAAAAATAAAAATAAAAAAGTAAAAAAAGGTTTGTGTTTTGTTTGGGAAATGAAATAATTATAACCGACTAATAATTTTACCGTGGGTATTCCTAATATTACTATGTGACGGTATACAACAGGTAATAGACAATTACTTGGCCCTTTAATGATAGAATTGCGGCTATAGTTCACTGGCTTTTTTTTTTTTTTTTTTTTTTTGGGATGGGAAATCATCAAATGACTCCTCCCGCTCTGGGTGGAGCGGAAGGGAGTGTCAGACTCTTACTGACTAAAACCCACCCATGTTCCTTCCTTCGCCCTTTATGTTCCGGGGTAGCGGTAACCCTTCCGGACAATCCCGCTGCCCCGGCAGGCTTCGGCCCTAAGGGGCCCCTCGAATTATGCTGACATCTCTTTGAGGCGCGCGTGGAACACTTACGCGCCGTCCGGCACGGGCCTGGTCCTGATCGGGCGGTGAGCTACCCATTGCTCTCCGCCCGCAGGCCCGCGCCTACGGTGGCCGGTAGTCTCCAATGGACTCCCGACGCCCGGGGCGTCTCCCGCGGCGGCTGGGACGGGAGGCTCTCTCCCTCATCCGTCCCGCCACCTCCTTCGCTAGCATGACTGCTTCGCAGAAGGAGGCGACTGCCTCCCACTCCCTCTCGCTCCGGACCATGGCTTGCACCAGGGCCGGGCGCGAGAGGCCGCCGCCGCTGCCGATCGCCTCCACGAGGACACGGCGGTGCTCCGCCCAAGCGGGGCAGACCTCCACCGTGTGCTCCACCGTGTCCTCTGGGCGATCCTGGCAATGGTGACACCCGGGCGTTTCCTCCCGCCTGATGATGTGCAGGAACCTCCCGAAACTTCCGTGTCCGGTGAGGACCTGCGTCAGGTGGTAGGTGAGGGCGCCGTGGCGCCTCTCTAGCCACTCCTCAAAGAGGGGTCTTATCGCCGCTATCGCGGCGTGCCCATAGTTCACTGGCTTATTTATCATTATCACTGTGAAAAGTAGGTTTTTCTTAGGAATACATCTCCGTCACCAAACAGCTGACTTTTAATTTAGCAACTGACTTGAGTAGTAAATAACCGGAACCCTAATTGCGTAACACAATTCTGAATCATTTTAAAGGATATTGACAATCCATTGCTTCATATGTTCGAAAAAAATGTCTGCTCAACAATGTAAATAACGCCATGAATATTGTTGAACTGTCAAAATGAAAGCCATTGCTACTGTTACAGGGTTACGCAACTACCCAGCTGACCTACCCTGAGGCTGAAGTTGGAAGACTCGATGGCGATGTATCTATATCTATCTTAAACGTTGAGAAAATATAGTAAAATTGCGAGGATGATAGTATAAACAACAATTTCATTTTCCCATATAAACTGTTCTACCTACTTTCCTGTCAAACATTTGACGTTCGTCCCTTCGGTACGGTAGACTCGAGTCCACTCGAATTGAAGCACGTATTAAATTACATAAGGGTTTTGAATCGACAACATATATCCACATTACTCGGATTATCACGTATTTAAATTTTAATATTTTGATGGTTGTCATTGTTGGTTCGTTCAGAAATTTTTGTCATTGTATTGACATATTTTGATGGTTGTCATTGTTTGGAATGCAAATAAAAATAAGTCTAAATCGGCCGAGCCGTTCTCGAGTTTTAGCGAGACAAACGAACAGCAATTGATTTTTATACATATATACCTATAGATATGGTTCCCTCAATTACTTTCAACTTTTTATTGCCAGACTTTGAAAATGGCAAGGCCTGACATTACCTATCAAAATTTACAGCCATTTTAGCGAAGGGAGAGTTTTTATGTCGCTAGGATAGGTGACACGAAGTACACCGGGTCATCTAGTATATTTATATTTTTTAATATTTGGAACCAAATTGTTATGGTTATCTAAAAGCTGCAGCAGCTGAGGTGCTTTCCTCTTCTCGTTAATCCCCTAAATCAGCATGTAACTTACCGAACAGAAGCTTTATTAGAAAGAAAAAAAAAACTCTAATCTCAAGTAACGGTGAGTCCTTCAAAGGCATCTGGTGCAGTCTTCATACGTTCAATCCACTCCAATCATAGTATCGTTTAACATGGACCGTACCATATGAACAAAAAATCGGACAGTACGAGTGGTCATCAAACAACAGCTGGCTTCTTTGAAAATGATAGATTTTAAGAAAAAGAAAAAAATTGGTCCTTGTGGAAAAAATCACGCGTTTTGAGGTTACGGAGCGTGCCGCCCCGATGACGCCCCCTTATTGCAGTTTTAACTTTGCAATTTTACTTTTTAATTTTACTGAGAAGGCTAGTGGGCTGTACTGGGTCCCTATGTGGTCAGTGGCTACTGGCCATATGGTCTCTTTTAATTTTGGATATTAATAATATATTTTTATTTTTGTTAAATGCTGTCTCAAAATTCTATCACGTGGATCTGGTATTGGTTTTTCGTGGTAATGTTACTTTTTCATTTTTAATGTATTTAATTATCATTCGCAAAGAAAGAATAGTTTAATCTACATCGTAGTTAAATATGAAATATTATTATATTTTAAATTCTTTATGTAACCAATTGATAGACTGATGTCAGTCGGAAAAAATATACAGTAAATATTTTATTTTAGATACAGAGGAGCTTACGAATTTATTTATATATTATTTATTTTTATAAAAAACGTTGCCCCACATTAGGAATTTCTCCTGTATCGTGGATGCGTTTACAAACATTTAAATTCACATACAACAACAGCCAGACCCGGAACAACTACTTGTAGGTCATACAAATATTTGTTCCGTGCGGGAATCGAACCCGCGACACGCAGCGCAGCAGTCAATCGCTTAACCACTGCGCCAACCACGTGCTGTCCACGTCTGAATTTCCTCAACCTACTGGCAAAGTTGGTATTGATAATGATATTCTGTTTAAATTCTAGAATATAAATTAAATTGAAAGAAAAGAAAGAAAAATTGTTTATTCTGCATAAACAAAATACATAATATACACACATACAAAAAAGCCATTTTTGTCTACTTTGTATGTGTATTTTATATTTTAATACAAGGCTTTCCTCGTATTCAATAAATAAAAGTTTTGTAATTTTGTTTATTGCTTGATGTCAGGGCCCAGGGTCAGGGACCAAAGACAATATACATTGGTAATTACTTTGTGGTACGACACTGGCAAATGATAACGAACAAACAACATATTTTTTTTCAACATTATCTATTAATTAAATTGTGAAATATTTTCAAATATAGGTTGGTGGGTTTTTTTTTGTTAGGCTTAGGTAATATACGTTTTTGGATTCCTTTATTTGTCTATTCCATATAATTATATATTTCTGCTTTTTCAATTTATGGCTTTTAAGGAAATCCTATTTGAATTTGAATAAGGAAAATAATATGAAATGGAAACAAAAACTAACACTACATACTTACCAAAAAAAAAAAAAACATTTAAAGCACAATTAAATTAATATTTTTTGTTACAAAACTCGATCAATCACTGAAACCACATTTTTTAAGATTTTATGCGAAAATTGTTAGGGTGTGTGTGAAAAATCACAAATTAGAGGTCGATTGTGAGCTTAAAAGGTATCCATAGAAACTGTGGCGCCGCCTCTTGATAAATGGCCTCGAAGATTAATGGTCTTATTAAATTAAATATTAGTGAGCGATTTTTTAGAAACACGTTTTTTGAACCCATAATTAGTTGCTTTTTATAACTGGCCAGGAATTCAGAATTTAGAATTCAAAGTATGCGACACTGGACAGGAATAAAGGACGTTCGAATTCGTGGACAGACGACTTTCAATGCACACCTACCTACTTCAAAAATACTGAATGGTACAGTCCGATACGTTACACATAAGTTACCAAAATCTTTTGTACCAAAGGACCATTATAACGTAGAAGTGCGTTTTACGCAGGTCCTTTAGGATTTTTTTACGGGTTGCCAGCACCTGCGTGGCACGAACCTGGCAAAAAAGCACCACATTATTCCATCCACACACCGATTCGTGGATTTATTGAGAAACCATTTTAGAATAGAAGTTGAGTAGAGACGACATTCCAACGGAGATAGTTTTGGGTCTTTATTTTAAAACTGAATCTTTTAGTTCTAGTAGGTTTTTTTTTACAAAACCAATAGCATGGTATAATGATTTACATAATTAATTTATCTGTCTGGCTTTTTGGTTCGATTGAAAAGCCTTAAGTTTTCCGCAATAAAAATACTTGGCCGACTTGCATGTTCGTTTTTCTATATTCGGTAACTAACAGAATTTTCATCACCGTTGTATTTCCATTTACTAACCACTTTAAAATTAAAAAAAAAAACAAATATTTAGCTACCAAGTCCATAGATTTTTGTTCCCATACCACTCGTATGGAGTTAAGCCGAATTCTTTTTAAGCGCATTTTTTTCTAAAAACGGTCCTTTCATTGTGAAAACTGCAACATCCGCTGGATTTGGGTCAGGCGACAATTGTGGGTGACTCGCGCATATTATATATGTAATATGGTAGGTACAAACTACCATGACGATTTGCAAGTGTGCAAATAAAACATGTGCAAATATCTATTCCTAGATATGATTCTTCATGTCGTGGTCGGTTTCGTCAATAAATTCGCAAAGTTTTTACTTAAAATTAAGGAAATTCGAGTTTGTAGATTTCCCATCAATTGTTTCCGTTTTTGAATCGGAGTGACCGACATCGCTTGCAGAGTAAGCAAACTGAAGTGGCAGTGGGCTGGCTATGTTTGTCGAATGACCGATGGCCGGTGGAGCAGACAAGTCCTAGAGCGGAGATTGCGTATCGGCAAATGTAGTGTGGGGCGCCCACCAGCTAGATGGACCGAAGGTGACTGAATGCGGAAGGCGGAGGACAGAGTGTTGTGGAGCAGCCTGGGAGAAGCCTAAACGTAAGGCAACACCCAATCAATCAAGTCAGGCCTATCGCAGTCCACTGCTAGACGTGGCTGAGTTGATTGATTGGGTTTTGGGTTTGGAAATGTATTTTCTTTCTTTCTTTTTGTCTTCCGTTTTTGTAAGTCGGTTTTTACACTGTCTGTGTTGTAAAATGTGTTAGAAAAAGAGTAAATTATTTTGTTTGAAGAACTGCGCAAAATACAATGAAATTGGAAAATGTCACGTTCTGTGTATGATTCATGTATCGGAATGCTTTTTTAAATCCGTTACCTGTTTCTTTATATAAACACACAAATCTGAATGACACATAACGTGCGTAAAACAATTGTTTTAATGAAAAAACTAGGTAGGCCGCTACGCACGTAACAAATGTTTTTAGGGGCCACATGTGCAAGAAAATTTTCCATAGGTATCATATCTACAGCCAGTTTGAAGCAGATAATTCGGTTTTTTATTTACTTAAACACTCGGCTATGACGTCACTGTGACAGATACTCTTTTCGCGTAGTCAGAGTGTGAATTTTGTATATTTTATGTAACAAACGATTGGTGGTGGTAACGGCCTCGCTTTACGAGTTGTAGCTCTCAAAACGGTGAATGAAAACATCATGAGGAAACCGGCAAGTCCTTGAATAAAAAATCAAAGCCATGTGACATCTACCAGTGCGCACTGGGCCCGCGTGGTGGATTACGGCCCACTTCCTCTCACAGAGAGGAGGCCTGTGTCCCAGCAGTGGGAACATTATAGGCTGATTATGGAGTAAGGCAAACAGAACAGTATAGAGCAGTAGTTGCCCAGTGGCAACGACCCCGACTTACGACTTGCATTGTGGTTTCGAACCCAGGCAGGCGCTTTACTTTGTGTAATTTATTTCACCAATACTGCTCTCAAAACGGTGAAGGAAAACATCGTGAGGAAACCGCCATGTCCTAGAACCAAAAATTCGAAGACATGTGACATCTACCAACCCGCACTGGACCCGCGTGGTGGATTACGCCCCACGCCCTCTCACAGAGACGAGCTCTCTGAATAAGTTTATGCTATGTAATAAACGTACCTAATTCATATATGTTATCTAAAGATAATTATGTAACTTTGTACCGCGCTTCAAGGATCTTGTGCCGCTTGAATGACATCGACAAGGGCGCTGTTTGTGAAACATTTATGAAATTCATTTGTGAAATTGTACGAGTATTGAAAAAACCAAATGGCGGCATTAGTTCCGATTTTTGCCACACGCCAAAAAGAAAGAAAGGAAATAAATTTATTTAGTATTTATTATTCACTAAAAAAACAAAAAAAAAACCTTTAAAACAGTATTGTGTACTTCACGACAGCGCCAAATAGGCCCAGTCAGCATAAATACCAGATAACTAGTGCCGGACGCTGGTTTCCAACTGGACCTTATATGTTACGAGGAAGTCTATTAATAATACGTAACGTACGTAATTTACGTAGGTACTTATCTAATTTTTAACAGGAGACTATACTAGAGGTGCCATTTATGCCGTTCGAATTTAACCTTCCATAATCTTAATTTATTTATTAGAATGTAAATGGCTTAAGTAATACCGGTAAAAACCACCAATATTCCTAATTATGCGTATAAATGTTAAAACATAAAGTTAACGCCGTATCTAATTAAAGCGTATGTCTAAATTAAGACGTGTATTTATAGCTTAACGATAAGTGTAGCCGTTCAGGGAAATGTCGGCATGGAACCAGTTTACGCCTAACTGGTACGACGATACACATATTTATATTTCACGTTCTTATGGAGCAAACGCCATGGTAGGCCGCGAAATTAATATTTTCTTACGTTGTTTTGCAACTTACTTATTTATACATTTATTTCAGGTGACACAGGCCCATAGATAACATATCCTACTTAATATTATAAACGTGAGCTGCGTTCGCGGTTTCACCCGCATATGTTTCGATCCCGTGGGAATATCGGGATAAAAAGTATCCTATATGTTAATCCCGGTTATAAAGCATCTGTGTGCCAAATATCATCTAAATCCGTTCAGTAGTTTTTGTGTGAAAAAGTAACAAACATCCATCCATCCATCCATACATACTTTCACGTTTATAATATTACTAGCTGCGCCCCGCGGTTTCACCCGCATAAGTTTCGATCCCGTGGGAATATCGGGATAAATAGCGCGGCTTATTAGTTAAATCGCACGAATTTACGGCGGCGACTGTCAAAGATCCACTAATGAGCTACTAGCTAGCTATAATGATTATTAATAATATATCCATTAATATTAATATCCTACTAATATTATAAACGGGATAATTTGTATGGATGAATGTTACTCTTTCACGCAAAAACTACTGAACAGATTTGGATGAAATTTGGCACACATATAGTTTATAACCAGGAAACACATAGGATACTTTTTATTCCGATATTCCCACGGGATCGAAACTTAGCGGGTGATATCGCGGGGCGAAGCTAGTTTTTATTATAAAATAGTACTTCACTAGCTTGTTCTTGTGCTGTTCTGTGGTACTTGTCCGCGGAAGTGACGGAACACCACGACCTGCGGCCAGAAGACTTCTTCCATGACGACGGGCATATAACAATTCGGTCAAACAATTTGTCTATGGTTATAGAATAACCAAAGACAAATTCCTAACAGAACCTCCGTGTTTTCGACTCAAACAATTAGACATATTACACACCTTCATTACAATTTGATGGGTATTCTGCAGACGTAACGCCTAATAAATATTCATGCGCTGTTTTTACCCATAACGCTGACATAAAAATAGTATTGTTTCGTAAAAAATAGTCGCTTCATAAATAACAATTAAGTTAGAAACAAAAGAATATGTTATCTGCTAAGTTTCTACATAGGTACGACGGTCCCTTTGTTTGGCACATGTGGGTTACCGTTTGGAAAATAAAAAGTGTTATTTTTTGCAACAGCCGTATGTGATTTCTATTATTATTATGCTTATGAAGAAGAAAACAATGAGATATAGAAAGAAAAGAAAAGAAGAAAATTGAAAGAAAAATCTGTAAAACTGAACACGTTTTTCATGAAAAAGCTCGGGCGTAGTTTCAGTAAACAGTTGCAGCAAGAAAGTAACTGCAGTTGCATTGTATGCTATTATAATTAATAATTTTATTTCAGAATAATTTACATTCCATAAATTGTTATACAGCTTTAAATGTTCCTACTGCTGAGACACAGGCCTGCTCTCTGTGAGAGAGAGGGAGTGGACCATAATCCACCACGCGGGCCCAGCGGGTTGGTGGGTGTCACATGTCTTCAAGATTATTGGTTCTAGGATATACCGGTTTCCTAACAATGTTTTCCTTCACTGTTTTGAGAGCAGTGGTGATGAAATAATTTACACAAAGTAATGTGCCTGTCTACCCACGACCTTCGACACATATAAGTTGGGACTTCAGTTACCACTGAGCCACCTCTGCTTTACTGACTAGTAAAGAATAATAATAGCTTAGATATCTTGGAAATTCATCAATCATAGACTCACTAGGTGTGATACTCTACAAGCATAGTCGTCCTAGTAATTACTTTACCACTTTTGACAACAATTCTCAGTAAATTGAAACTTTACTAAGGTTGAAACTATCTAAGGGCCCTCGCCCACGGCGACTTTTTGTAGCGATGCAGTCGCGCGTTTAGCAAACGCGCGACAGCATCACTTCTAACGCGTGTTAGTCGCATTTGCAACGCGCTACTGCATCGCGATTGTATCGATACAAACGCGCGACCGAATATGACATTCTATAACAACTTTTGAATTTAAGATCATAATTTTTGAGTTGTTTGAATGTTGTTACATGATGTCCACAAAGTAATCTCTGGGTATTAAATGGATGCATCCAATATTGACGCTGCTTCCGTTGCCTACGCTTCGGCTGCTTACGTAAAAGCAGCACCAAAGACAACGTGACTAATGTTGCCTCAACGGAGTCCATCTTGCAACTGTACTGATCCAAATCGCGTTTGCATCGCGACTGAATCTGGTCCCGTGGGCGCGGGCACACAGCTAGCGACTGCTTCGCGTCTGTATCGATGCTACGCGCGAGAGCATCGCGACTGCATCGCTACAAAAAGTCGCCCGTGGGCGAGGGCCCTAACTGTCACACAGACATATAGACTTTGTGACATTCAACGTTAGTTCAACTGAAGTCAAAAATACTTTTATATATACTATATTACTTTCTCCCGCGTCTGCAAAGGAAACGCACGAGACAGGGAGGTATGGAAGGAAAAAGGGGAGGTCCCTTTTTCCTTCCATACCTCCCTGTCTCGTGCGGTCTCTGGCCATGTTGACCCTGCAAACCTTATCAGATCGTCGCACCACCTTTGCTGTGGATATCGACTATAGATAATAGAGGAAAATCGCAGCATTTCATTCAAATTCGGATTCCGATGGAATGCAGTGCGCAAACGCTGTAAAACAGTGTTAGGTACTTACGAAACTATTCCAGAAATAAAAAATACAACGAACTTAACCTAAAAGGATCTAGTACATCATCATCATCACACATACACACATACACCTCATAGGCCTCCTATTGCACGCCATTCAACTCGATTTTCGGCAACTCTCATCCAGCTGCTACCAGCCATCCTGCGAAGATCGTCGCTCCACCTAGCCTACCTACGTCCTACCTTACGTTTACCTAGTACCTACCTCATTAAATTATAATAACTTATTAAAACAATGATGTTTTTCCTTCATTAGACACGTGAGCTCAATTTAGTATCGGCACGAGATATTTTCGTATTTTGTACCCATTGTTAAAAACTCATATCATATACATTATGTTATGTGTAAAAATAACTTATTGTATGAGCTGTTTGTGCCAATCATTTGCGCGGGAAATACGATGAGGGACGTACGGAACCAACAGTACTTCATCATCGTCATTTCAGCCCGGAATCACCCACTGCTGGGAAACACTCTTTCTTCTGCCATACTTCCCGGTTCCGTGCGTCCCTCATCGTGTTTCCCGCGCTTTTGGACAGCCCTAGTTTCTTTGGCCTAACCTTGGCTACCATTTACATTTACGAATGAATTTAAATGGCACCTGAAAGACCCAGGACGAAAACGTAAGTCCTCTCATCATCTGCCTAGCCTTTTCCCAACTATGTTGAGGTCAGCTTTCAGTCTAACCGAATGCAGTTGAATACCAGTATTTTTACATGGATCACCTGCCTATCTAACTTCCACAACCCAGTTACTGGATAATACGATACCCCTTGGATAAGATTGTCAGACTTTCGGGCTTCTGACTATCCGAAACGACTGCCAAAGATCTAAAACTAACAGCAGTAAAAGTTAGTTATTTACTTACATTTGGAAAAATGACACCAGTTTTTGAAAATAACATTTAGGTGGGTTATAAATTCGGGTACAAACGTAGGTAGGTACCTAAATATTTGTTTTGATGAGTGCAGTGGCTGTACATAGCACTTGCTGAAGTAAGTGCGCTTCCTGCATGGAGACAACATTATCTATTTTTAACAGTTTTATAGTTAAACAGGAAATTAAAAAAAAAAACACTTACAACTTTTCCCTGATTTTTTTTTTATTTTTCTGGACAATTTTTCCTATATTTCTTTCCATAAAGACCTAATTCAGACTATTACGAACATTTTAAAACAACGGTGTTGCAAGCGCAACACCGTTGTTTTAAAATGTTCGTAATAGTCTGTGGTTTGTTGGTAAGCACCAACAAACAGCATATCCTTTTTATTTATATAGATTACGTTTTTTCATCAACGAATCGTTTTTTAGCTTGATAAGTAGGTAGTTGCTCTTGTCCGACAATGGAAGGAAAACGATAGACATGTGACATTGTCGCAATCCTTCCTGTAATAAGCATATGGGGTAAAATAAAACTGATTGACTGTAATTATCCGTGACTCGTTGATAACCAAACTAAATTACGAGTACACAATATCATACATTTTATGGTGCTATCAGTTTTTCATGCTGCCCTTTTTTATCCGACTGCTGAGAAGTCCAGGAGGAATATTTAAAAAGTAAGTACAGACGCCAGCACATCAAGCTACTACAATCTGTCAAATTTCTTTAATAGATTTTCAACTTTATTGCTAAAGCATTAAGGTTCAAGGTTGATTGGGAAAATTTTACAGTTTCGGGTAGCTAGACCTGCTGGCGTCTGTACATCCTGCCGAATGTCCTGTCTTAAATTTTTGGAGAAGTTTCTCATACTAATATTGATGCCAATATTGTATAAGAAACAATTAAAAACTTATTAAAAATTCGATAGGTGTTATTGATCGAATTTTGTCGTCTGCAGTCTGGAGCACACAGACGGAGTATTTTAAAATGTCGCCTAATTAAATATTAGTTTGAAACAAAAGTTTTGGGGCAATGGCAACGGTAATTACTGTGGCAATGTTGTCATATTACCTACAAGGTAAGTAATTCGGTTCCTCGAATAGCATACCTTGTCACTGTGCTCCTGTCTGTCTTACGTAATTAAGTAGTAGAGATCTACGTATTGGAATGGGCAACTACCTCCAACTCGACTGAGTGACTCCTTGACGATTCAAAAGTTTAATTGAAGTAAATGCTATGAGTTTGAGTTATTGAATACCTTATATCGAGACAAACATCCGTGAAATACTTTAATTGTTTATATTCCCAAGGCGATTAAGTGATAAAAAAACCCTTCATCACCGCAATGTATTTATAAACACTTGAAACTAACACAAACTCTTTGATGACAGGAATTTATATGGATCTAAATAAGTATCTAAGTGATAGATAATATTAATAAATCCCGGCTGTCATACAGGCTGTGACAGTCGTTGCAGGTATTCAGTTGCCAAAAGTCTGACAACCGGTCTTATCAGGTATCGTTTTACCCAGTAACTGGGTTGTGGAAATCAGATAAGAAGTCGCTCTATGTAAAATATTGGTATACGACTGCTATGGTTAGACTGGAAGCCAACCCAGACATAGTTCGGAAATGGTTAGGCAGATTGATTGAGATAATATTAATAAATCTGGGTATATAGGAGCAGTTAGTAGGTACTGAACGGACGAAGTCAGGAAAACGACAACCCCAAATAAATGGGGAAAAGGGCACAAAGAGGATTACAACGACGACGATGCTGTAGAACAAATTAAACAAAGAGGTTAAGTTAAAACTTCCAATTTTATTATGTATCCAGCACACAAAATTTATTCAACAATAATTTACACTCGATTTTTCATACTTTCGACGGTTTTCTTACAATTATTTTTTCGAAAACCTGTGCCTGCAGATCTACAATAATTGTGAAACAAAATAAGTAGTTTTTTTTTGCACCTATTTACACGTTGCAATTTTTTAGTCATAGAACCTTGAAGATGTTTACAGGTCAAAGACTTTGGGTTACTTCCAGTCGTACTCGTAGCAAGGTTTTTTTTACTGAATCAACAGAATTTTGTTTACCAATCAAGGTCAGATTGCAACATACGTTTTAACGAAATTACAATATTAAAATGAATATGTGACATGACAATACACTAAATTACGACTCCCATACAAACTACATACACAATAAGGATAAATAAATAAAATAAAATCTTTCTTCATACATTATAAATACACTCTGATTTAATTATAATTTATATTCAATTGTTATTGTTATTTTTTTATGTTTTACACTAGTTTTAATACCGCTATGACTAATAGGTAACTTCACCGTTGTTTTTAATAATGTACAGAATGTTCAACTTGATGTTTTTCTATATGTAACTGTTACGTAAATATATATTGCTTTCTAAACATTTTTTTTTTTTTTCTTGTGGGAAATCATCAAATGACCCCTCCCGCTCTGGGTGGAGCGGAAGGGAGTGTCAGACTCTTACTGACTAAAACCCACCCATGTTCCTTCCTTTATGTTCCGGGGTAGCGGTAACCCTTTCGGACAATCCCGCTGACGCGGCAGGCTTCGGCCCTAAGGGGCCCCTCGGACCTAAGGGGCCCCTCGGAGCTTTCTAAACATTACATTATTATTTTACATAGAATCTCACATAAACGTTTTTTACTCCTTTCAATCCACAAGTCTCCAAGGAGTTAGTATTATGAACAAGAAGGCTGGATATATATCAGTAACTCTTCACAAATAAAGAGCGGGTTATTTTTAGACCGAAAACAACAATGGCTTGTTATTTCAAGCTAAGGTGAAAAATGTTACTCATTTTTTCATGAAACCCGTTTTCTTAATTACGAAGCTGTTACATATAGATAAAATTAGAGTGACTAGGTCTTACTATTAGTAATTTTCGAACTGGCTAATAGTATTTTAGTAAGTCCTGTTGACTCTAATACGTTGTAACTTAAAACGAAACTAAACTAAAACGCGAATTGTTAACTGTTTTGTACTTAATCGAAAGAGATACAGTCTTGTTTATACATTGGTCACTCGTCACTACCCCTTCTAAATCTACTCAAACACAAGGTAACGTGCAACCTTATTACATACATTATATCTATGACTAAAATGTGTGGGTAAGCATAAATATTATATATTTACATTTTAAGTTAAATCAAATATAAAGTTAAACACGATTTCAGCAAGTTTGGTAGAGTCAAAAGTGAATCGCGAAAAGATGGATCATTGAACACCTTCTCTGATTAACTTTTGCTGTAATTACATTTACAATACAAAGTCTTTGGCCTTAATAAAAAATACTCTACAATAATTTACTTGTTTCTAACACGAAGCCTCAACTACAAGCGCTGCCTGCCTCACGTGTGAGCTAGGCGTGCTGCGCTCTGCCCAGGTGGATGAAGAACGCGACGCGGTCCGCACTGCGTTCTCCACATTTGTTACACATAAACGGATCATTGTAACCATGGAAACCCATGTGAATAGTGTGCATTGTTAAATCCCCGAACGTAATATCGCAGTACTGACAAGAATATGACTGTGTGGTAGCAGGAGCTTCCACGGAACCTTCCGACTCTGAATCGGAAATTTCCATATCTCTAACCTTCTCGTCCTCGTGCTGAAGTCTCAACGCTGCTGGTTGTAGTTTGAAGGCGCGACCTTTCCGCCTGTTTTTGAGGGCAGTTGTTGGAGTTACAGGCGTCGCCCGTTCTGTGCTAGGGGGTGGCGTACCTGCCTCGCTGGTCTTCGTGTTCGTGAGGTCGAGAGCGTCATTGCCCGTCGTTGGAGGCACCTCTCGAGGAGTGGTTGGTGTTTGTGGCAGGCTCTTTGGTGACTTAGGAGGCGGTGACGTCGTGCCACTGTCGGTAGGTCTCTCAGTGTAAGCAAGACGCTGGTGCAGTAGCGAAGGCGGAGGAGAAACCGCTTGACTTTTCTCAGACGGCATTTCATGTAGTTTGGGTGATGTGCGGTGTTCATAGTTATTGTTCGGAGGGAATAAGAATGAATGAGGTAGGAGTGGTGGGAGGTAAGGGAGGTTCACGGGAAAGTGGTTACCAAAGATTGGGTGCGTTGGTGGGGGTGGAGGCGGTTGGTGGTTGTTGTTCATCGGCGACGGGTGATCAAACATCTTAGACAGCGGCTTCTGCTTAGGCCCGCGCCGAGTTCCGTACACGTCAATGATCGGCAACGGGTTTGGTGTACCGTCGGGGTTCAGTACCATGGCGGGGTTGTGCTGGTACTTGCGCAAGTGTAACTTCAGAGAGTGACAGTACTTGGTGGCGTAGTTGCAGTCAGCACAGCGGTACTGGTACACGTTCGAATGAGACTTTAAATGAGAGTTCAGCATCGATTTGTTGACGCACGAGTACGAGCACTGCGTGCACTGGAATGGCTTGGATCCTAGATGATTTCTCATGTGGTATTCCAGATGGTGTTTGTACTCTGTTACGAACGGACACTTTCTACAACATAACATCTTCTCTGGTTTTATGTGTTCTTTACTATGTTCCCAGAAGCTCAGTTTGGTTACGGCAACAAATTCGCATTGCTTGCACTTGAATGTTTTAACTTTGCCGTGTGAGTTGACGGCGGGGACGCGGAGGCCCGGTTCGTCATCAAAGTCTTCATCACCGGAGACGTCGCGGCCATCGTCACCGTCATTCTTCTGTCCGATACCGTCGTACCCAGAGTCATGGTACCGTTCAAAAGATGTTCTATCATGATCCCTATCGGGGGATGAAGGTGTTCGTGGGGGTGATTTTGGTGGGGTAGCGTCGGCACGTGCTATGGGTGTGGACACATGTGCGGGGGGCGCCAAGTTTCTCGGTGAGTAAGATCTCTCATAGCCGGGCGACGGTTCACGTCCGTCATTGTTGCGAGGGTCGAAGCTGGGCGGTGTGAGCAGACTGTACGGCAAGCCATTACGAAATGCGTCCAAATGCATACCGAGATTGGCTTTGGCTTTAAGGGACATGTTGTCGTAGAAGGGAGAAGGTTCTCCGGAACTGCCGACGCTGCGCGGGGAGTGCCCGTTCGAGTCCTTACTGGAGGAGGAAGGCGACGCACTGTGGAAGCCCTCGGAGTAGAAGCCGCTGGTTTGGTCTTTCAGAAAGCTTCCATCTTCCATTGGTTCAGATTTCTATAAAGAAGGGAACTAGTTGTAGAATATATTTATAATTTTAGACGTTCAAAAGTGCCTTTTAATGTGCCTATTTGAAATAAATTATTTGACTGTGACTTTGACTTTCAATGTTGCGGTTTAGAGCTATTATAGGTTAGAGGTAACTTGAAAGTGTAAGATACATACCACTGTGGGAGGCTGTAGCAGTGATCCCCAAGCTTGGGGGTGCGCGGTGTGATGCGCAGGCGGCATGTCAGCGGGTGACGCGCAACTAATCATACCTGAGGGATGAAGCAATACATGAGAATGATGTAAACCATCTAATTTTTACACAGAAAACAGCATTGTAAGTAAATAAGTGAGTAATGTAAAAAAATGCGGAACGAACAGTCACGTACGTTAGCATAATTAATTTTTAAAATACGTATTTGCAAAACGTTCTGCCGAGGTAGGCGATATTGCAGTAATGATGAGACCTTTCTATAGATTGAATGTCGCAAGCACAATTTCCGCTGTTACGTACACCTACATAATATTTGTTTGTAAACATGAAACTATTTAGTTATTATGTCAAATACTAGGTATACTATAAATTGTTTATCAAGGAAATATATGGGTCGAATAACAACAATAGCTGAGAGGTCTGCGTTTTGTTAGTTTGTGTGTCTAAAAAATAAGACGCTTCGTGTTTACGAGCAACTATTTTGCTGATTATGATAATTAATAGAGCTATTTTCTAAGGTCACATAGAGGATAATGCTAATAGCATAGTCTAATGCATTTTTGACAGCACACAATGAGAATGACGAATGGACAGCATAAATACAACAAATAATTGTTAATTTTTCCTTAATTTAAACACAACCGCGTTATCCATCTTGCAAATGAAGGAAAATTTGCAAATTATGACATTATTTGCTGTTTTGTAGTTTCCTAAAATATTGTATTCCGCAAAATATGTTAGGTAGTAGGTAAATACAGTTCACTAAGTATTTATAATTATTTGAGGACAATGGTATTGGAAATTGGTTTACACAGCTTTTTGACTATCCCTGATTTATAGGTACCTAAATGTAGTTGGTGCCATAATATGTTACCATACGGACTTAGCAGTAAGTTATTTTTATTTATTTTACCATTTATGTACCATTTGCGTACAAGGTACATAAATGGTAAAATGCTTTAGCGATAAAGTTGAAAATCTATTAAAGAAATTTGACAGATTGTAGTGGCTTGATGTGCAGGCGTTTGTACATACACACATATACAGGGTGATTAGAAGATGTGTGCAAAGCTTTAAGGCAAAGACAGTACACACAATTTAGAACCAATTAAGCCATGGTTGTCTTAGTGCGAAGTCTTACCAATTTTGTTTTACCTAATTATAGGTAATGTTTTTTTTCGAAAATACCCGGAATTTTAAGTAAACTGCTTATTTGTGGCCAACATGAAATTAGGACCTACAAACCAACTTGTGTGACAAATTTTTAATTTTAGGCAGACTAAAACAACATTTGAATTGGGCAAGTTGACGAAACGTGTTGCAACATGTTTGACTTTGACTTTGACTTTGAACACTCGGACATTCGGTACCCTGCGATTTGGATAGCACTCTTGATACATCCGTCACGCCAAAGATCCATCAAATCTCTCAATTTGATTCTTGCATGTGCAATAAATTCTTAGAATTGAACTAAGTTATCATTTCGAATACATAAAATATTTTTTTAAGTAAAAATTTTGTTTTAGTTTGTCTAAAATTTAAAATGTCTTCCTCAAATTGGTTTGTAGGTCCTAATTTTAATAATTTGTAAGATATCCGCGTAAATAATACCTTAAAAGAAAGAGCGATTATCAAGCATGTTTTCAAAAGGGTTTGAACAAAAAAAGCACCCTCCGGTTTTTTTTTAAAATAAGGTTTATAAAAAGAATTCTAATTTTTTCAAATTTTTTATGAACTTTAAATGTCTGTAAAAAGAATGTCTAATGACACAGATGCCTAAAACATGTTTTGCTAGATTGCTTATACATTACTTTAATAAAATAAAATAAAAATGAATTCATTTATCATTAATTTTGGCCATAAATAAGCAGTTTACTTTAGGGAATTTTCGAAAAAAAAAAATATAATGTGACATTCCAACCCGCAGTAGGCCCACGTGGTAAATTATAGGCCTCTCGAAGAGAGAAAGCCTGTGTCCCAGCAGTGGGAACATTATAGGCCGAGGTTCTAAATTGTCTGTAGGTACTATCTTCGCTTTAAAGCTTTGCACCCATCTTCCAATCACCCAGTATAAATAAACAAGAAAAAAAAAACAGAACAGAAAAATAGGTATACAAAGGCCATGCTTATTTAATAAAAAATCTCTTCCAGCATACCTGTGGTAGGACAATATATAGAGATATAGACAGCGTGTGAAAGAGAGTAAAGAAGACAAAAACATAATACATAAAATCATAAACAATTCACATACATACAAATAAACATACATACATACTTCTAAAATAAATATCACTAGAATGTTAAAAATTATAACGTAATCAAAGTAATAAACACATACACAACATAGTAAGTTATCATATAAACCAAAAATAACTGAGACTGTTGTTGTAGGTACCTCCATAAATATAAAAATAAAAAATCATGTAAAAGAAGTCCGAATTTGGATTTTTGTTTGATAAAAACTTAAATCAAAGTTAATTAATTCAAGTTAAAACAATATTATTGTTGACTTAGTAACAAGGCTAAGGAATGCATTGAATTTAGACCTAGTAGGTACCTGTTATGTACGGTATTCAGTCTGCATTGAATCTCGGTGTTTCATTGTCACGAACGACGTTGTCATTGGTGACGAGAAAATTATTAACTATCCATTTTTACGCGTGTGTGTAAAGTTTAAACATGCCGATCGGAAAAGTCAAAGGTTTCCAAGACACTTATGTTCGATATACTACTAGGTTTAACTAGGTACCTATGTAGAACTTAATAGTTATAATAAAATAAAATAAAATGTTTATTAGCGATTTTGTAGGTATCTTAATCAAATAATTGACGAATAATTATGCAGGTTAGCTACATATTTGTACGCGGTCAAATAGCAGAGCATGAACTATAAGAATAAAATCTGAAAAAAAAATCAACTAAAATAATAAAACTCACCTTAACTCCAAACTTAGAAAGTTTCAGAACACACAGCACAACAAATATTTCATGAATAGAATCCAACAAAGTTCACTTTAGTCCTTTAAATCACTGCAAACTAAATTTTCATACACACGAAAAAACCATGAGCATTTTTTGAGACAACCCTTCGATGCGACGGTCGGGACACGTCTGCCCGACGCCACTTCCACAATGAACTGAAAAAAATCTGTCAATTTTTATGCTCCAAACATCGATAAATGTATTCTATGTTTGAAGGCGACGTGTTGTTGTGTGAGGGGGACAGCGACTACGTTTTAGATACGTCCGTCCCTTTCGAGCCCCCACAGCCTACTTTACTCCACCAATACGGCGCGAGCTTCTGTGGGTGGGGATCAAGTTATTAAGTTATTGTTTATGCAATATTAATAATAAAAAATAAGCAACCCCGCGCATTTTGCCAGTTGTTATTGTAATAAAGCCTAGGCGTATTATATCGCGTATTATTGGCCGATAAAACTGCGTGTAGGGAAATTAGATTGTTTTGGTATTGTAGGAATCACTTAATGTTTACGGTTATAATGTGATTTTTATGTATGTTTCACCCCATTTATTAAGTAAGATAATAAAATATTTGACGGCGAGTGTTAAAACAAATGGATTATTTGATTAGCATTTATTAGTCGTAAGGTCATAACTAGGTTGATTGGGTCGTTTTAAAACCAGCGCTACTAGATAGTAAATAAAAATATACCTAAGTAAAAAACTCAAACCCCTATGTATCATTCCCCACAGTCCCCCCAACCCCTAAATGACTGCGTCGCTTTTTATAGCGTAAAAAGTAGAATATAAAAAAACTCGCGCGGTCGCTCGGTGAAGGGGCGTTGAGCTTTTTACGTCACACGCCAGCCAATAGCAGAAAGCAGTTTAAAAAAGGAATGCCGCTCACTTTTTTTTCGAGTTTCAAGGAACCAATTAAAAACTGTTTTCCATTTTAGTAGAACGGGTTTTTTTACCGTGGAGTTAGAAGGGTGACCCAGATAGATAGTTTTATTTAAGTATATTCTAAATTGTGAAGAATTGTCGACATTTCAGTCTTTTTATTTATTATTTAAATTGATAATATTGAATTCGACTGAAATTTTTTCAGCAGTTTTTTTTTTAATTGAATGTATTACGCTATTCAATTACAATTAAAGTAGAAACTAGGGCTGAAATAACGGAATAAGTTTATTTTTAATCGACGAGACTGCGATAATTTTACAAAAATGCAAAAAAGAAAAACTTTAAACTATTGCCTTTAATTTTGTTTTTGATATCGGAGTTTTAACTAACGGAGTTTTGATGATTTTAGATACAAACTTTTCCCCCGGAGCTGTGTTTTTTTCTATGGAGCCTGAGCAATTCTCCTTTATGTTTAAAATTGATGTTATTTCAAGTTAAACAAATCGATACTGGCAATATGAAATAACGTAAGGGACAAAACTAAGGTTTTCAGGAGAGCAAAAATAGGATATTTTTCTTACAAATCTGACTACTTATAATTTTGTAACTATATGTTTTACGTAAAAAGTGTCTAGGACAAAGTTTCTTAGATTTCTTCATTCTTTGAAGCTAAAATAGCAAAAAACAATAAAACCTATAGTTTCAAAGATAGCATGTCCCTTACCGTAAATAATAATGAATACGATTTTATACAGTATATATGTCATAGTTAAAAACTATTTACTGACATAAAATGATAAACAATAAACGAATAAAATAGATCAAAACTTTTATTTGTACTCACTAATCCTTTTTTATAAACGCAATTTACTATCATTAATTATTATGCAAATACAACATAATTAAATTCTTTTTTAAATCACAATACAAAAATTGCTAATTTGGCTTACTAAAATTAGACATATTGTTCAAAAAAAAAAAAAAAAAGTTCTCATTAAAAAAAACATAGGTAATCAACAAATCAGTCTTCTTATGTAAATAATAATCATTAAACAAAAAAACAAATTAACTTCTTCCTTAATAGAACGCCTACAATTAAATTGAAAAAGTCTCATCATCAGTTTATTCATCATCATTCATCATAAATTAGTCATTATCTTTATGAGTCTCATCATCGTTGGTGTTATACTCTTAATAAGGAAGATTCAAATATTAATTGAGAAATCTTTGCTAAAATCGCAAACTAACGGCTAGTTCTGTTTTTTTTTAATATGAATATTTTTTAAGCATATTTATATTTTTAAACGCAAAGCTTAATAAATATTTACAACATTAATAGTTGTAAATTTTTGGAGAGCTGTATATCGGTAAGTATTGAACCTAAAAAGCTGGTTCTGATCTCAAATTGTAGGAATGTTAGTCTACTTTAAAAACGTACTTGTTTTTTTTTAATAAAAACGCATAGTTTAGGACTTACATTGAGAATACCAAAAAATGTGCGAAAATTTCGCAGTTTTCGAGTGCTGCAAAGTTAGCACAGGTCTTTCGATGCTGACAAATTAACGTAACGGTCAATATGATTGTGATAATTTGAGGCACAATTTAATGTAAGGGACATGGTATATTCTCACGGAACACTAATGTATAAGACAAGGTTTAAAACATTTCGAATTATGTAATAACTTATGAGAGCTATTGTAAAATGTACTCGATTTAAAAAAAATTTAAATACCAAATATTGTGAGTAAAAAGACTTACGTTTTTATAAAAATATTAATTTAAAACGTCATATACAGCCAGTTTCTAGAAAAAAAATGGTCTAGGCCTACGGAAAATATGTAATGTAAGAGATTTTTTTTTGAGATATCGAGATTTTAAATATACCAATCGATAGAGCAAGAAATTCCGAATCCAACGATATATGTAACTCATTTTCGACTATTGAAAAAGTTAATAAAAAGGTTTGAAGTTATAGAGCAAACTGAACTTTATTGTGTAGGAATTAAAGTTATTTTTCCATAAAATCATATTTGTTTACATTTTTGGCAAATAAATCGCGAATGCAGATTAGGTAGTGAGGTAATTAAAGGGAATGAAATGTCAGAAACCTTGTGTTGTTTGAAATCGATGATAGGTACGTATATTATGATAATATTATGATTTAATTAATTAATTTAATTTACTCATTTTTGATGAGTATACAACTTGTCCCGGAATTAACGCACACCACCAGACACCCCAATTAGAATGTTATGTTATAATCATAATACATACACTGAATTTTTATTATTATGTAATAAACATTGTTTTTCTCATAAATTAGTTACACTGATTGTGGGAGAAAATTGTGGTCACATTACAAATCTACGCATGCAAACAGTCGCACTCGTATAAGGGTCTAGCGCAGTAGGTACTTCATCCATTTTGGTTTGTTTTGACTGTACAGCGGAAGTGTGACAGTAATTTACGTAGTTTTAATTATTTTTGGGATAAAATATTACCTATATTAAAAATTACAGAAATCGATTCAGTAAACGATTCTGAACAAACTACTTTCATAATGTGCATTAATTCAGTTACACATTGTATAGGAGATAAGCGCCGATATACAGGGTGGTAGGAACATTGACACGCAACCTGTTACCATGGATTCAGTACATGATACAGTTCCATATTTTGGCCACATAGGCATCGCACTTTTCTGTGAAACAGCAGATTTTTTTTTGATAACCTTCGAAATATTTCTACGTTAGCAGGTCTAGAATCATCTGTTGAAATCAAGGTTAACCTGGGTTTCTCTTAGTAGATGCACACGCACGCACGCAACGTACAGAATAGCGCGCGTTTACTGAACGGCGCTGCGCAAGCGCGCGACTTTGAAACGCAATTACTACCCTATACATCTCCGAACGCGCGCGCTCCAATGGCGCTGCCGAAACGCGTAACAAAAAAACCAGCCTAATTGTTATTCTTATAAATCTATTTATCAACGAACTTTTTTATGACGGAAAATTATTCTTAATGATAATAGACTGTAATGGAGTAAGCAATAACTAAGATATTATTTGACGGCACGGTTGGCGCAGAGGTTAAGCGATTGACTGCTGCGCTGCGTGTCGCAGGTTCGATTCCCACACTGAACAAATATTTGTATGACCTACAAGTAGTTGTTCCGGGTCTGGCTGTTTGTGTATGTGAGTTTAAATGTTTGTAAACGCACCCACGATACAGGAGAAATTCCTAGTGTGGGGCAACGTTTTCATAAAAAAAAAAATTATGTCGGCAAAATAAAAGAAAAAAGTCGTTATTAAAAAAATAGTAATCTGCGTCGTTAGTGCATTACCTAACCCAGCACATCGCGGAGTGTTTGTCATTATATAGGTATTGGCGTCGATTCCCTTGTTCACAAAATAAATTTAAGTTCAGTTCAGTTCAGGGGGTCTACTCCGAAGTGGTATCGGCCAAATGTTCGGCCGTTTCCTACTACGAAGTTACTATTTGGTTCGGTCGGTCCCGATCCTACACTCCTACACTCTTTCGAATATTGACTATGGTCCCGACCCAACTGAGCCGATCTGATTTTTTTTCGCATTTTTCAATAATATTCGGTTCGGCCATGTGTCGGTCCGATCCGAACATTCGCACTTTGCACTTCGTAGTAGACCCCCAGTTCAGTTCAGGACTAAACTAATGTTTATCTTCTGTCCTTTTCTTAATGAAATAGAAAGAAAAAGATGCACTGAACTTAAATTTAGTTTAGTCTGTGAACAAGAGAATCGGCGCCAATGTCGTCTTACTAATGAGATTGAAAGATTTTTCATCTACATAATTATTTTAGGAAAGTTATCTGCGTAAAAAAGGGCTTGCGCTAAGTAATTACAGCCGCACGGGTCGATCGATCAGGTTAAGTTACGTTTGCCGCAGTTGCTCCGAAGATGGGTGACCATCTTTACATGCCAAGGCCCGTCCGTGGGTATTCCTCGATTCAATTTCAAAACCTGTATTTTTACCATTACTGAGCTAAGTAGTAAGTCGCTTAAGCATCTGTGCAGCATATTGTTGCAGTTCATTAGGTACTGATTTCCTGGTAGTTTTAATAAAAAAATAATTAGGACAGTTGACAAGGACAATTGACAATTTTAAAACACTGCGAAGATTTCGCTAATGTAGGGGACAAATGTTTGTTGTTCAAAATAAAAACTAAGCAGGATTTTTTTACAATATTCTTTTTCTGAGAGTTTCAGGTTTATGATCTGTTTATTATTTTCTTGGTCCTTTCACCTTATATCTGGTTCTTCGGCCCGCTTTCAAAGCAAATTATATTAAAATATAATTATAATTATAATAAAATATCCTACTATGTATATAAATAAAAATGAATCACCGAAATATATGTAGGTACCATATCTTCCGATCGACTGCACCAAATCGGATAATTATTTGTTCTTGTCTTTGTTATTGCCAGGACAAGGTTTGTACAGAAGAAAATTAAAAGATAAAACAAAAAAAAAATATGGCGGTACGACGTTCGGCATGGATGGATATTTTAATAAATGTTACATGTAATATTCCCAATTTAAACAATGCGTGTCTGTAAGGCCCGTATTACAGAATCTTACTCAAAACTCAACATTACTTAAAACTCGTTTAAAGCCATTTGATTGGTTGAAACTAGTTTTAAGTAATAGGTACTTGAGTCTTGAGTGAGGTTCTGTAATACGGCCTAAAAGTCGCCCAAATTGTTTGTTTTGTAGTGTTCTAGATTTAGATCTACTATACACACTTTATTTTTTCTCTTTTGGCTCTTAAATTCATTATGTCAATGTTATGGATACCTATTAGATCATGGATACTTATTATGGCGCCGGCTGTCGCTGAAAACCAGCGCTAGGGCTCTGTCTTACATAGGGTCGCAGCATTATGCTGAGCGATAGCCATTTTGCGTGGATGTGACGCATGTTTACCCCAACCATTTCTTATTTTTTTTGTGTTTTATGCTCTTTTTTGCGTCATCATTACCGCATATAAACGTATTGTCTTTCTTTCTTTCTATTATTAGCATGGGTAGGTACGGAAATGCCAATTTTAGATGTTAATTAGTTTGTATTGTAAGTGACAGTGCTGTTGGTGTGCTGATTCTAAATAAATAAATATCTATGAATCGTGGAACAGCTTAATCAGACATTAACCATAAAAAAAGAATTAAAAAAACATTGTTATAAAACAAATATTCTTTATGAAAAGGGTTAATAGGTATAGTTAGTATTTTTAATGTGAGTCTCAGACGGTCAACGTCACGACGCTGACCAACAGCGGTATCTTAAACAAACTTCAGTTAATTACAAAATAATGATGACTGTGTTATCACGTTATGCGTATGTGAATTGGTAATAAAACTATTCTAGATATTTAATTAAGGAACTTTTGATGTTTTGTATCCGGCTAAGAATAGGTACAAACGCCAGCACACCAAACTACTACAATCTGTCAAATTTCTTTAATAGATTTTCAACTTTATTGGTAAAGTATTAAGGTTCAAGGTTGAATGGGACCTCTCTCTTTGTCCCCTGTATAATGTGGAGACGACAATACGACAATTAATGACAACACTGGCATAGGAGTCTTTTGAAACTGTCAAATAGATACTAACATCTAAATTAAAAAAAAGAGATTTAGTCAAACAATCTAAATAATAGTGATAGGCTTTGATAATCTTTAAAACTAGCTATAGTGACAAACTGTTGGATATATTTGGTTGAATTTTTGTACGCAGACTGGGAACGTCTTGAGATATAAGAAATTTAATTTTTTGCCGTGTTGTGGTTTCCACCTTGTACTTATATTTCTTTTTTGTGGTACATAAAGTAGTCGTCGATGGTTTTATGATCACTAATGTAAGAATCTGTGTGTGGTATAACTTATCAACATATCAAGATCAACATATAAACTCAAATTACCTAAATATCTCGTTTTCACTGGTTCGCTTTGCAAAATTTCGGTTTTGAATTTTGGGAATGGGGAACTGTTTCGTGCAGTCACATCACACGCACTAATTTATTTACGTAATTAGCATTCGTGCAGTCACATCACACGCACTAATTTATTTACTGTACATTCGTGCAGTCACATCACACGCACTAATTTATTTAGTTTGCATTCGTGCAGTCACATCACACGCACTAATTTATTTAGTTTGCATTCATGCAGTCACATCACACGCACTAATTTATTTACTAAGCATTTGTGAACCATGTCTTCATCCATCCTATCTCCCATCTCACCATACTACAGAGGCTTGAAATCTTGTCTCTGCGGGAGGCTAAACATTAGTTACCAAAACTAAACATTAATACCTAGTTTTAAGTTTTTTAGTAAATTCCTCTCTACTTAGCGCCATTTAGGGTCGGATGAGCTCCGGCCCTAAATGGCGCTAAGTAGCGCAACGTAGCGCGATTGTCACTGCTAAACAAATATTAACCTTGCCAGAGTTGAAATAAAGTTGAGATTAAATAAACTTCCATTAGCTCGAGACGTAGCTAAGCGGAAAAAAATGCGCGTCTCAAGTTATTTATTTTCGACTTTATTTTAAGGATCACAATGTTGATTTTTGCTTGACACTGACAACCGCGCTGCGCTGCGCCTCGCATGTGTGTCGGCCCTTAGGCCTCTTAGAAATTGGTATTTTAACTTTTATGATAGGAAAACACAAATCGTAATAAGGTTTACATAGATCGTGGAAGGATACCTATGCTATTTCAGGGTCATTATTAATTTGTGTAACATTCCATAACGGGGTCGGGGTATCTCAACAAATGTGCTGTATAATCTGACAGTGAAAGTGTAAACTGTAGATTTTGTAAAATACTTTGCTTTTTACGGCTTTTTTTAATTTACAAAAACAAGGGGCTGAGCAAAAGTCTGAAGCTGCGATGCTATTGGTTGATGAGTGTAGATAAGCGTTAATTACTATAGCGGCCGAGCGCGAGGGCAGGAATAGTCCTTACGGTATTCAGATGTAAGTTTCCTTGATTGTACACTGAATTATGATTTTATTTTTAACTAAGAACAACTAGCTAACTAGCAGCAAGAACATGGTTAATTACTAAAAAACTGCCGTTTCTGGCTTGTCAAATAAAAAATAGAGCAGTTTGCGATGTTGCTCCTGTTCCTGTAGCTAGCAAGGTGAGGTCACGTCAACGCCAGCTGTCGCTGAAAACCAGCGCTAGGGCTCTGAGCATCATTATGCTCAGAGCCCTAGCGCTGGTTTTAAGGAGACAGATCTCCTATAGGGTTTTAGCATTATGCTGAGCGATGGCCGTTTTGAGTGGATGTAATGCATGTTTTCCCCCAAATTGTTATTTGTTTTGTGTTTGTGTTCTTATTATGCGTCATGTTTGCCTCAAATAAATGTATTTTTCTTTCTTTCTGTCTAAAATCGTTAAAAACGTGATCGAATACATAAATAAACTCATGCCTTTTCCCCATGGGGGAAAGGCAGAAACTACAGAACGCCATTTGCTTGCTTGATCGAATAAAATCAGTAAAATGACGAATTAGACAACAAAGCAAAGGTCTCTATCGCTTCCGATAGAAATAATTCAATTAATCAATTTTAACCCATTTTTTTATTTACTCATCACGTTTACATATTAAATAATAAAAATAGTAATGTTTAGTTTCGATAGCAATATCGTCAACATGAGTCAATAATTGTAAATCAACATAATTAACATTCCATTGTTTTGTTTTAATAATAAGAAATGAATCTGCATATGACTAGAATGTTCATATAATTTTGTAAGTGTCCTGATTGCTTCCCTCCAATGTTCATTGTTACCACATCATATATTTCATGTGTACATGTGTACCATCTTTTTGTAATGTAAGTTTATTTTATTTCATATTTTAATTGTTGTTTTTATTTGTGTCTAATCGTATGCTGCACTGGTTGACGTCATCACGTTAACGCCCGCTGTCGCTGAAAGCCAGCGTTAGGGCTCCTGTCCCATGCAAAACATCAATACCAATAATTTTTTTGCGAGTACGATGTTGGTCCCATAGAGAAAGTTGTTCAGTTTGATTGTTTGAACCACACCCTTAAATATGTCCACATATTTCTGATACACGCTGTATAGAGACTTTTTTCTTAAGCAATTTCTTGTAGGTTCCACCACATAAGAAGCACGTCTGTTTTTATGAATATAAACTAGTAATATATCTAATCCTTTGAATACTCGCAACTGAAGATTAATGATGGATTTTGTAGGTATTATGTATTTCTATTGGTACTACAATTTTAATTAAAAGTCTTCAAGGTTAAAAATGAATAGGGTACGAATTACACTTCACAAGCTGACACTAATATAACAAAATTATATCTTAAATTAACTAAAACTATTTATAAACTAAAATATAGCGTCGAAAAATTAATCCGCATCGCTGTCGACTGATAATGTACCCAAAACACTGGCGGCATTGCCACGTGGTATGGCAATGCTTAGCCTCCGGCCAAGGTAAAAGCCAGCCCTTGGGTCTGTATGTATTTCTTAGTACACAAGTAATAGAATTTTAAAACTATTGAAGCTATATTCCTCAAGAATATATCTATAAGTTGCAATAGATATTCTTGAGGAATCGGGAACTCAACTTAAAGCTCTGCTGACCACGAAAAACTTGTATATTAAAATACCAGTTTTTCCCCTATAAGGAAAAAGGAAAGCCACTAAAATTCAGATAACGATTCGCACAGGAACGCGGTATCCAATATTTTGGCAATAACTACCCCCGGTCGTGGCCGGGAGAAAATTCCCATTTTCCGGTCAGTACACTCGGGTAGATATGCACTACTTCAGTGAGTAGGAAGGCTGCGTGCATACGATACCCTGGTCCTTGTGGTTATGTCAACTTCAAGCACGGGGTTTCAGAACTTTGGAGAAGTATTAAGGTCTATGCGAATGCACTTTCTAAGATCATTGTTGACCATACGTGATGCATTCGATGATAGATAAGTCAAGTTCGTTATGCAAGAGAAAGTAAAAATAAATACGTACCTATTTTTTGTCGTTTAAACCACTGTATCTAAACGTATCTACCAACACGCACTAGGCTTGCGTGGTTGATTACAGCTCACTTCCTCTCACGGGCAGGAGGCCTGTGACCCAGCAGTGGGAACGCCACAGGCTGATTATCTTGTATCTTATCTGTGTTCTGTAAGTAAGTAGAGATACAAAATTAAAAAAATTGTTTAGAAGTTTTAGTCGATTTTAAATTTAAATTACTCATTTTTTAAATGTGTTTGTAACAAGTAGTGGTGGTCATTCAATGTTAAATTAGACGATCTCTACCTATGTATGGTGTGTGCCTACATACTAAAGTTTTGTACCTGTCTATTGACTCTCCCGTGTAGATAAATAGGTCTTCATTTTGAAACCTTTCTAACTTCAAACTATTTGTAATAATTCTATCTTTATAAGCTATAATAACTACACTATTATATTAAGTAAGCCTGTGATGATAGTTGTATGTGTTTTAAACAAAAATAAATAAATTTGCTATTATTATCACTAAACTTGACGACCAAAAAAAATGTCGGACCTTATATACCTACCCGTATATAGCCGTTAGCTCCACACACGCGTCCGCTCGTATGTCCAAGTCCGAACGTTCTTATCGCAGCGAGTAAAAAGTAATGCGTCCAGCCTTTATGGCAGTTTCGAGACACGCTCTTTATTACGGAGGGCAGGGCTTTGTGATCGGCCCGGGGTGCACTGAGGGCGGACGGAATAAATACGTCGTTTTTATGTTGATTGCCGGATCTTTGTGACTTGGATATTGGCATCTAATATCTGCTTATCTTCCTATATTAAATAACTGGCAATATAGAACGTGAAAACTATTATAAATAAGGCGGGACATTAAATATAGTAATAGTTAAAGTACTTTTTTTTTTTTTTTTTCTAGTGGGAAATCATCAAATGACCCCTCCCGCTCTGGGTGGAGCGGAAGGGAGTGTCAGACTCTTACTGACTAAAACCCACCTATGTTCCTTCCTTCGCCCTTTATGTTCCGGGGTAGCGGTAACCCTTTCGGACAATCCCGCTGACCCGGCAGGCTTCGGCCCTAAGAGGCCCCTCGAATTATGCTGACATCTCTTTGAGGCGCGCGTGGAAAACTTACGCGCCGTCCGGCACGGGCCTGGTCCTGATCGGGCGGTGAGCTACCCATTGCTCTCCGCCCGCAGATAGTTAATGTACTACCATTATGTCATTATTTTTACAAATACGTTGAACGTGCTACGTGATTATAAACATCAGTCTATTTATTAGCATCTAATGATAACGAAATGAGCTAAAAATTAGGCGCCTAGAATGAGATATGTTTAATTATTTACATATAAACAGGTAAATATATTTATTAAACAGGCTACAGGAAAAAGTTCTGTCTCCTTCTTGCGGTCCTAAGGCCAGTGGTTTTAAATGACTCTAAGGACCAGTTTTTTGATCCTTATTTAACTCAACCAATTGTCAAATATATAGTACCTAACTGCTGGTATTTTTTTTGCAATACAATATATTATATTTGGGGGTCTAAAAAGGCCACTTTGGCAGAATCATAATAGGGTAACAATATGAGTCATAATTTATAAATGACAATTATCTGTGCAATTCACACAATTCATGTTTGACCGTATATCACACAATTCATGTTTGACCGTTTTGTATGGAGATTCGTAAAATGGTCCACAAATTATGAATTGCTTTCAATAAAGCAATTCATAATTTAATTTAAATTCAATAATTTAAATAAATAAAACATTAAAAAAGCTGTAGAAATAAAAAATAAAAACCAATTTGATTAATAAAAACCGTAAAGAAAACTTTACCGATAAAATTACGGTCTTTATTTTTTTCATACGGTATCTAATATTTACACGGATTTTAATATTAATTGAATTGATGGTGATTAAGATAATATGTGTCACCATTTTACGAAAATTAGAGGAATTGTTTAATGTGGCGTTTTTAGGCCCCCTGAGGTCTCTATAGTGGAGGTGAATGGGTATAACACCCGTCGTGGAGACAACAATGGGTACTACATACACTTTTTCCAGTCTCCAACATTAATATGTATTATAAATAATTCCTAATCTAATTTAAAAAAACGACTAAAAAAGGGGAAAATTTTCGATCAACAATGGGAAAATAAACACGTTTCTATACATATAATAAAAAACATAAAATGTACAAATACATTAGTTGCTTAATTACATTATGAGTAACAACAAACATGTTAATCCATTTTAAATTAACCCGAATGTGTTTTAGGGCCGGTTTTTTGATCCCTAATTAACTCAACCAATTGTTAAAAAATTAATGGTTCATTTCTTTAAGTAATAGTTAAGTATTTGACCATTAGCAATGATATTATATCATTAGATAAACTAACAATGGATCAAAAATTAAATTTTGCAAAAAACGTATTCTTTTAAAGGTTAGCTTAACTTAAATAAGGAGCATTTATGTCCTTGTTTTTATATATTCGTGTAATTTGTTTTCATTTAATTGTGCTTTTGTGTGTTGTACTGTCTTTTGTGTGCACTGAATAAAGTTTTTATCTATCTATCATCTATGTTCCGATGGAAACTACATAAATAATAACACTAACACTACTAATACTGAATATCTAATTTGGTAATGAGATATTTAGTATTAATTAACACTAACAAGTGTTAAACAGTGTTAAAAACCCAAAAAAAATATTTTAATTAACAGTTGTTAGTGTTAACTAATACTATGTATCTCATTACCAAATGAGATACTTAATATTAGTAGTATTAGAGTTATGTATTATTTATGTAGTTTTCATCGGAACATAGATGATAGATAGATAAAAACTTTATTCAGTGCACACAAAAGACATTAGAACACACAAAAGCACAATTAAATGATAATAAATTACATGAATATATAAAAACAAGGACATAAATGCTCCTTATTTAAGTTAACCTTTAAAAGAATACGTTTCGAAAATATTCTTCTAGATGTTATTCCGATCAGGCTGAGTGTGTCCCCGCCCCATCCAGCATTATTTCCCCTCGCATAAAAAATGATTGTACCTTCAAATCTATCCCGGGCGGAGGGCCGCTCCCTCAGGCTGCCTCCCTTCCTCCTAATGTCCTCTCTGCCCAACCTATATGAATGACTTGAACTATACCACCGTAAAATAAATGTTTTGAGTGCTTTTGCCAGGATTTCGTAGCTTTGAAGAAAAGTGAGAGTTGCTTTTAATATTTATGAAAGACTGGTATGATATTTTTATGTTTGCTTATCTTAGAGTGAGTTATGTTGAGAAAAAATAATAATACTTAATAATTTAGGTGATGAACATGATTATGAATCACTCGTGCCTGTTGTAGGTACTTAGTGAAAACCAGTATTAGTTCACCAGGGATTCCAACTCTCAGAGAGCTTATACAGTTCAGCATAATCAGCCAATAATGTTCCCACTGCTGGGACACAGGCCTCCTCTCAGTGAGAGGGAGTAGGCCGTAATCCACCACGCGGGCCCAGTGCGGGTTGGTAGATGTCACATGTCTTCAAACTTTTGGTTCTAAGACATGCCGGTTTCCTCACGATGTTTTCCTCCATCGTTATTTTTTTTTAATTATTGACGATATTTACATTATACATATAAGCTAACATTTAAAATAATGATATATACCACCGTTAAATGGTTATTATACAATTATCATTCAAGAAATTATGCGTTGGAAATAAAATATCTGAAGCTATCAATCGACTTGACAAAGTCAAAATAGGGCCCCCGCAGATCCTAGAAAGGAGTATTTTTCTGTATTATAAGCTCATCAATGATTATATCCGATGCGCGCTTAAAAGCGCTTTGTATTGCGATAAAAGCGCTTTGTAACCTTTTCTTTCAATTAAAATTTCAAACTGCAGCCCGAGGTTTCCATAGAAACTGGCTAACAACACAAGAAAATAATCAATACTTCTTGAACATGAACACATAAATATAGCAAGATTTTATGCATTCACTACCATCAGAGGGGCAATTCTCGTAATTTTATGAACGTTCACAGTCTGCTCTCAGTCTCAATCTGTCAAAAATACCTCTTTCCCTACTCTTTTGACAAGTTTTTGACATTGATTGTCGCTGAGATGAGATTGCAACTATATTTGAACGTTTTTAATTACGGGAATTGGCCTTCAGATTCTTAACCACAATTTGCCCATTCTAAAAAAAATAAATCATATTTATTATCAGCTGAGTACCAGTATTTTACATGGAGCGACTACCTATCTGACCTCCACAACCCAGTTACTGGGTAATACGATACCCCTTCGTAAGACTGGTTGTCAGACTTTAGGGCTACTGACGACCCGTAACGACTGTCAAAGATCCACGAATGACAGCCGGGACCAACGGCTTAACGTGCTTTACGAGACACGGAGGGGTCTTGGTATGTGAAGATGGTCACCCATCCACGGACCAACCGCGGCAAGCGTAGCTTAACCTGATCGATCGACCCGTGCGGCTGTTATTACTTATTCATGGGTCAATGTACAGATACGTTTTTAAAACAAACTTCCTATTGACATTCCAAACTTACCCATTAAATGATTATAAAAGCTGTGTTAAAACCAAACTTTGTAAAAAAGCGTACTTACCTACTATAATTTTATTATTTTATTTTATTATTATAAGCCTGTGTTATCCCACTGCAGGGCAAAGGCCTCCCTCCCCTCCTTCCACTTTTCCCGGTCTACTGCGATTGTGGACCAATCCTTTGAGAAGGAGTCCAGCTCATCCCGCCATCTCTTTCTGGGCCTGCCGCGCTGATGTTTCCTGCCATTACAGTTTATGATTATTTAGAAGACAAGAAGCTTAGGAATGAGCTGCTCGCTCTAAGCCTTGCCGATAAAACCATAAAACTAGTTTAATTATCATGCAAAA
This sequence comes from Apamea monoglypha, assembly GCA_911387795.2. Lineage (NCBI taxonomy): Eukaryota > Metazoa > Arthropoda > Insecta > Lepidoptera > Noctuidae > Apamea > Apamea monoglypha. The sequence continues at coordinate 15,347,220 of OU426916.1, forward strand.
CCATTATTATGCACCACTTTATATACACACACATTTATGAATATTTTAAACAAAATGACATGAATATTAACTTTGTAATGTATAATTTTACTTAATTATTGTGAATCTGAGGACGATGTGGGTAATTTTTTTCTGTTTTAGTTTTAATGGTAACTGCCAGCAGTTTGAGTACTTTATGCGACCAACTCAAATGTCCTTCAGAATCAGAATCAGAATCTTTATTTGTGAACATAGGTAGAGTTACACAGTGTGTGAGATGTTTGGTATTGTTTCGTTTTTTATTTGGTATTGTTTTTCCTTTCTTTGGTATTGTTCGTCGAGTCGTTGAGCTCTGAGTTGAGCTACATGATTACTGATAAATGCTTGCACTGACTGGACTGCTCCACTCTAACCTGTGTGGTACTTTCCTCAAAAGACCATTTCAGACATAAATCTACATGATCTAAAAGGGACTACTGAGTTTGTTTCGGCTTTTCTTCTCAGAGTACTCAGATAGGAAACGCCGACATCATCTAGCTTTTTCTAATATGACATGTAAAAGTGATTCCGATATCCAGTTTACAGGATAAACAATTTCATTACATCTAAAGTCAAGAGCTACCAACGAGGTTGACAAAAAATAGTACAAGAGAACACGCACGGCGAGTTTCCACCCTTACGTTGTTGAAACTGCTACGATCCGGACGAAGCGTTTCGCCTCGTCGTTTATACCGCGAACATCGAAGGACTGGAATAATTTGCCGGCAGCGGTTTTCCCGTCCGATTATAATTTAAGTGTCTTCAAGGCTAGAGTGAATAGGCTCATAATAAATTAGTGCGCTTTACCATCAACGATTGCATCACTGCTTTCCATCAGGCGGGATCGCAGTCAAGCACTAGTTTATATCATTACAAAAAAAAAGAGATTTTGTGACATCCTTGACGATTTCTCATTCGCTACGCCATCCTAGGGATTACGTGCAACATTAGCAGTATGCTATACAATTTATCATAATAAGTTACTTCTGTTTCAACATGCCTACATATAAACAGCCAAAATAAACTTCAGGCTCCATAGAGCCATAACTCTGGCTCTCTTTCTTGGCTATCTCTTTCTCTCTCTCTCTCTCTCTCTCTCTCTCTCTCTCTCTCTCTCTCTCTGGTTAATACTGTGGCCGACTGTTTAATAATATAGTGAATCGTGTTTAGTAACTGGCCATGAATAGGTACTTTACGAAACATTACTGAAACTGTTGTTTTTTTGTATCTTTTTTGCGAATTAGAATTTATGAAAATAGACTTTCCATAGAAGTTAATCAAGGAGATTTTACACCTAGGAAAATCATGAATTCCTTCTCGGATTTTTTTTTAAAGTTTATTTTGTAAATTGCTACAACATACTTTACGCCTGTAATCCTCGAAGGATTAGGCAGAGGTATCCCCATAGTAGATACAACCACATTTCGCCAATTTGCAAATTGATTACCTAGAGATAAACATTTACACGTCATTTTTTTTTTGGCCGGTGTTTCTTTTATACCGATTACAAATATTATCTGTTACTTGTACCTAGGTACCTATGTTTAAATTAGGGACCGAAATGGGGGGGTTATCGTTGTAAGATGTTTTTCCAATGCCTCTGGTCTCCTAACGACCGATACGTCACCATATCAGTGATGGATGTCCGAAGCACTCTTATAGAAAAATATTAAAATACCATAAAAACCGCAAACGTTCCGGAAATTCGGATATTTTCCCCTACAATTCAGTGGTCCTAGTTTAAAAATTTGACCCCCTTTTACTAGCCATGACAGATAAAGTATACAAATCAGTACCTAATTAATGTTTTTTCGCCCTAAAGCTACGGTTTCCTGGAAGAACGGTAGCCGCCACATAACGGCCGCATTGACAGTAGCCATGAATGTGATGGCTTCGGTGTTTAACTTCAAAAACGCTCTCTCGAAAAACACATCAACTTACTTTCATAAATAACGTTTCAGTGACGTCATTCGCCGGTAAATTGCAGACGCTATGGTCAGCCGCCATAGTTTTAAGGCGATATCAAAATAAATTGGGGGTTTTTTCGTAACCATTTATTTCACTATTACAGCATGTATGGATTTAAGTTTTGGTCATATTATTGACTACTTGATTAATACTCTGACGGAAGGAAAACGCAATTGGGTTAAACCTCTATAGAATTTAATTCCGAAAAGATCTCTACATTTTTATATTTTATTCTGTAATTCTAAAATCCTAAGTAATTTCATTGAAAATTTGCATTCATAATGTGCGTAATAGGTAATTGACAACTCTGGCTGAAAATATTTTTGATACTCAACTTAATTTATTTTAAAACAATTTTTATTTGGTTTGGCGCTTACGTTTGTTTTATTTTGGTTCCAGCGCATTGTTACGCTCTATTTTTTCGAAAGTGGAAGTAAGCCCGCTACTCGAGCTATAATTAATTTTTTACGTATCACCTTAAGAAACCCTAGCTTAAGAAACCTCCCTGCTCCGAACCACAGCGAAGCTTAACCAAAAATTCGGCATACAATTAAAAACTTGCCAAAAAACGAGACCTCACTAACTGCTTATTATGAACGCAACACTAAACCTAAGTTAAAAGTTAACAACGGCCACGTGTCGTTATTCGCCTCGCATCCACCCGGAAGCAAAAAACTAGGAGCAAAAAGCGTTTTGTGCTAAAATAAAATAATTTATTGCAAAATTTCCAACCCTGCAATGCTCGCGATTGTTTCGGACGGCGGCCAGCGGGTCCTTAGGACCACACCGTTTTGTGAACCACCGGTATTGTTCGCGTTTTAGGCCCTATAGGCTGATGTTTATGTGGCGGGCCCATAAAACGGTAGGTAGATCCGTTGATGTAAAAAGTGGGTTTACCTGGATTATACAAAATTAGGGGTCGGTGAAGGGATTACGGCATGTTTTGTATAAACAATAGCGGGTTTTTATTTTACTTCGGTAAAAGCCTTTGAAGTACATATTAAGGTTTTTATTATTCAGGTACTAAATAATTTTTTAAAGTTTTTAAAATCCTACTCATAGAATAAAACAACATACTTTCCTTATTATGACAATTACAGAGAATTATTCTACTGCATCGGCTCGCAGCTAAGCTGTTTAAACTATAGCTATTTTTCAAAACGGTCTCCCTGTATGTGCTTCTGACAAACTGACCTATGAAAGCGAATGTCGTTTTACTGCAATTTTTTGCTGCAAAACTATGGCAAATGCAATCGGGGAACTCAGCTGCCGGCCACCATAAATCAATGACCAGCCCATTCAGTAGCCCAAATTGGCGATGCATTGTGGCGTCATTTGCACCTTTGGTGATATTTTATTGTTTCATTTTAATTATTTAGGACTGTGACTGTGAGTGAGGTTTCACTTTTCATGTTGATGCTTTCATTTTTTTTATTTAAATTTTACTTTTTGTTTTATTATTTCTAATTGATGTTAGTTTCTAACTTTGCTATTTAATAACGTCTAGATATACAACCTCTCCTACTTAAAAAGCTATTATTTGAATTTATCAAATACAAGGTAGAACATTCGATATCGATAACACATGTTACAAAACAGAAGTTGATGTCGAATATTTTCTTAATAAACATCTGAGTTGTAACGTCTTCTTTCTGGGCTTAAAAAAATAGGTACCAGTAAGTAACGTACGAAAAACAAAAAAAAAGGAAAAAAATCGTCATGTTAGTTGAGCGTGCAAAAACTGGCGCAGGCGCAAGTCCTAGCCGGCACGAGACGCAGCTGCCGTGCTTCCTCTTCCGAATGTGGAAAAAAACACGCAAATGTATTGGTTCTCGAAAGCTGTCACCGAAGATATCAACATTTTCGGAATCCGATATTTTTGCAGACTGTTTAAGTAAAAGTGTAAGATTAAAAACTTAAAAAGAAACGTTTTCTTTTACTTCCTATCTTGAGAATGGCAGAAAATATGCAAATTAAGTTTCGTCATCAGTAAAAACTTTAGAAGCTTCGGAAACAAAAAGGTATTTGTTTGGTTATCATAAAAATAAAAGCTTTAGATATTTTTTACCCTTGAGTATTCGCTACCTACAGATATTCTTATGTTTGTGAAAAAACGATACGTAGTAAATCTGCCGAAGTTCCTAGAAGGACTTTGCACAAAACAATACGAAAGTGAATGCTAAACATCTTTTGTGTTAACAGAAGAAACGGAAAGTTTTGTTACTGACGTTGATTCATAATGAAACCAATTTACATTTTTGAAGGTGGAGTTTTTAGTTTTTAGTTTTTCGAGGTCGAATATAATTATTTTACTAGTAAATAAGGTTATAGAAAGTGAACTATTTTATTCTAAATGATTTATTATTTATTTTATCAGGTGACGTAATCGACTAGTTAACCTTATACAAAACCAACACATACCGTCACACACCACAAAGTCAAACCTTTATAAAAAGCACAAAAAATGCGATTAGCTGATAAAAACACTTTTATCATGAATGAAAAAAGCCGATTCACGTTAAATACAAGGGTGGCTTGTAAGATCAGGTTTGTAAAAAAACAGCGACAGGTTTTTTACCCTAAAGCGTTTTGATGCGAGCGTTGGGGTACTTTTTACCCACCTCGGCAATATGAGGGTTGGTTTTTGTTGAGATACCGATCTCTCTCACGTTTTTTAAAACGTTTTTATTGATGTATCGCGTTAATACCAATTGATTAGGGGATGTTTACGCGTGTCTACTTTTTATTGGGTCGCTTTTTATGTATTTTTTACACGTGTAGGGTAGGAAAATGTAGTTACTTACGACCTATGTGGATGAGATTGTGATAGCTACCTAAGTTAGCACCTACTTATTTTTTCGCTTTTTTCCAAAATCGCTATATTATTATTTTTAATAATAAAAGTAGAAAAAACGCACAATGAGCTAAGTTAGGGTTAGGCCAAGTAAAAAAAAAGTAGGTACACGCTTTTGGCGTTTCTTCAAGTTTTGATGATAGAATAGGATCTACGATATTCCTGCCTAACCCATAACGATGCAAACATAAACATGAAAGTACACAGATAAGAACTAATTTGACCGTTGGGCCATGAACGATTTATTTCTATGACCTTTGTGCAATACTATTGTAAAATTTGGTATAATTTATAATTTATGTTATCTCAATAACCATTGTAATTGGAGTTATTATTACGGATCACTCGCCCCAAGACGTCTGCGCCCATTGTCCGTGGACCATGGGGTCAAAATGGTCGAGGGTCAAACTATTTATTGATTTTTTGCAGAAATGTAATACTCTGACATTGTTGTCAAAATGTAAAATGAAAGCATCAGTGATGTGTCTCCTTTGTGTTAATATTTGGGTCATCGATTTACGAGTATTCTCAGCACTATTAAAATAATGATTAATAGTCAATGGGTTCTAAATTATTAATTTAAACTAGCAAAAGAAAGGCCTGTAATGGATAATAATAAAATTACAGCATTTTTTCTCTTATCACATTAATTTTATAATTAATAATTGGTATGAAATGAAATATGCAGAATGTATTAACTGCCAATGCTATTCGTTTATAGAACCTGTGTCTGGATGTTTAAATTTTTAACCTTGTTTTAATGAAAATTAATTGTCACGGATGCCAATCAGAAAACCAAAATTTTATTTAAATAAAGACTAATTCAATGGAAAAATAAAAAAATCTGTTCAAAAAAAATACTTAATAGTTTCTTATTAAAAGGTCTAGACTAAAGCATATAAACTAGGTTTATCTGTGTAGACTAGACATCTTGTTATTTATGTTCTGATAGGATCAAAATATTTTAAATAATTGTGTGACCCCCTAAGTAATTTTAATTAAGGTAATAAGTTATAACAGATACCCACCGATGGTCCAACAATACCAACATAATTACCCAAGTATGCAGCGAGGATAGGTCCTTTAAACTTTGAAAGAAGATGTGTTAGTTCTTCTGTTTTATACCTATGTAGTTTCGTAGAAAGAAAAAAAGGAAACTGCCCAGCACCTTAAACCGTTAACCTCTGTGATCTTAAGAAGTGTGCGACCTTGTGACCGTTACATAATTTATATCTCAACACAATTGACACCATTGACCCATGGCCTAAACAGTCTCCCATAGCCTTAACGATACAATTTCAAATAATCCTCACTCTACAACATAAATCAATCGATCGAACATAAGGAGTTCTTTCCGAATTCGAAAATGTGTCAAAAATCGAACACCAACGGTCGCCGGACAATGGTCCTACGGTTACATTTATTTTATTTTATTTCGCAAAATGTAACAATGTACAATTGTTATTAAGGAAAAAGGGTAGATTTTGGTAATCTTCTTAATGGCGTGTGTGAAAAGATTATAAATTAAGTTTCTGCAACAAATAAAAGTGACCCCTGGGCATTGTTGGGGTGTCAATATGTGTGACCGTGCCTTTGTCCGTGACCCTAGCGGGCTTAGCACCAATTTGCGACCGCTCCGATTCACTCGTGATCGACTCAGTCCTACGAGGATTTCGAAAGATTTACAATTCTATGTCATTACAATAATGGAATCCTAGATTTTTTTTTCCAATACCCAAATAAACGAACATCGGGCGTCATTGTCATGGTTGAACATAGAATTTTGTTTTTCGTACATAATTATTTGTGAACACAAAAACATAAAACAGAATTCTATGTATCTAAAAGTGAATCTATTTTTATATGTTACTAAGCTATGTATCTATAATTTAATATTAATTTTTAGTTTTTTCTACATTTAATTTATTCAGGTCATTAAGCCTTGAACGTTAAAATCGCAAAACATTTAGTTGAAATTACAATAACAAAATAAGACACTTACCTAGACGACACAAAAAATGCTATGAGGACGTGTCTAGAGGACTTTTTTTAATACAGACAAATAGTTTTAACTAAGTAATTTTAAATTTCAATATTCAACAGTCAAACTATTAATTTAATGTAAATAAGTTGCCTACCGCATTTAAAATTAAGTAACATAGACAATTTAGTGACCTTTATGATAATTTTAGTGTTTTGTACAATGATTTTTTTTTGTAATAGACAATGAATTCAACAAAATAATGTTTATGTTAAATGGTAAATAAAATTTATAAATAATTTGGCAGATGCGACATTTTTCTTTCGAGGGAGAAATGAATGCACACTTGTGTATATAGTTATAAATAAATAAAATATGTATCGAGAAATTTAGAAACGGCAATAAAACGCACTCAGGGAATGAAACCCAAATGGCAAGTCATTGTGCTTGACCCCTCGCTGTAAAATAATGGCCGGGGGCAGATAAATTAAAAATGGCTCAAAAATACCCCTTGACGTGCAGGATTTATTACACAAATACACAATATGTAAGTTTCCGACATTTTGTCCATTTTGGGCGGGAAATGTGCGGAACTGAACAACCGTTGCATTGACTGTCCATACAGACATTTTTCTTTTTGACATTGGCAACATTAATTTTGGTGGGAATTTTAGAGAAATCTTAATTGTGCCTCCTACTTAAAAAAAAAAGTGTAACCATATATTTTATGAAGTTTAAACTCATTTATAAGTAAATAAATACACCGAGCGATATGTAAGAGACTAGTACACATTCGTGACTTTGGTACTCGAAAGTTCGTCAAAAATAAAACTTAATTGCTCGGCGCAGTCACTTAGCTAGACATCTATTTAGATTCTACTGATAGATATATAGGGTGTTTGGAGTGATCAAGCTGCCTGATTTACTGCTTGTTTTATGGCTTTCTGATGGGGTTTGTGAAATAAAAAATACCAAGTTGTCGTTACAATGGTTGCGAATGCATATGTAATTAGTAAAGAAAAAGTACAGCGGTCGGGTATGGGAACAATTGGCCAATCACAACGAGCAATGGCGTCATTTAGCTGTGCTCTGATTGGCTGATAATAGCGTGATCGAATTGCGTTCGGATACTCGTCCCAAAGATAGGGTATCTAGGACATACCTACATAATAACTTTCCAAGTGGGTTTGCAACTATGCACGCCTATGCGACAGTTATGAAATGTGGTACCTATTTGGCGACTCCTAACTCCTAACCTTTATATTCCCTTTTGTTATAAAAAAAGTAAGTTACTGTAGAAGTATAATAAATAAGGCTACCAATACTCCACGTAATGCACAAAGCACGTAGAAATGATAAGTAAGAAATCTTTTACTGCCGCTAAAGGCAAGATCGATGTCCTTTTTTATATTTGGCATATTTTTTAGTTGGCAAGTAAACTTTCGAAAGCTTTAAACGTTCACAAACCGATTGGCAAGCGAAATTGAATCGTACTTAGTAAACAATAAGAACGTAAAATGTTTTTGGAACTTTGGGTTGGATTTCCAATTCAGAAAAACAATCTTTTTACATGAAACTCTTTGTTATTTTTTTAAAAAGGACAAGGCAGATTAGGAATGTCCATTTTGTATCGTTTTATCGTTGGCAAAGGAATCGACGGTAAATGCCACATGTGATCGATGGGCGAAGTTAGCACCTGCAGTTTTGAGAATTACCCAGTAATGACGGATCTTTATTTTTTGTGTGTTACCTTACAATTGATTTGTCGTATTTTTGGTGCAAGTTCTTAAAATGCAGGGAAATAATGACGTGCGATAGAAAATTTTTCATTTTTCATATCCCCTTTTTTTGTCGAACGGTTTGGCAGAGGTGTGTGGTGAGAGATACCTACACACGCATTTCAGCAGTTCTTGTTATTTTTCAGTAATGTAAAAAAAGTGATATTGTCCGGCGATATATGGAGGATTCCAGCTGAAATATGAGGTTGAGGTGAAAGACGTAACGATGGAACGCCTCCCACAAGGTGGACCGACGACCTTGTGAAGGCCGCAGGAACCCGACGGATGCGAGAAGCACAGAACCGGTCGAAGTGGAGGTGTTTGCGGGAGGCCTATATCCAGCAATGAGGTTTATATTATTATGGAAACTCAGTGTTAATATTTTAGTTTACTAAAACAAATATTAAAAGAAGGCCTCATTCTCAGTGACCGGAATTCCGGACAGGCAATCTTCTTAATACATAAATACAATTTTTTAAATTGTTTTCTAACTGATAAGTTACCGTGAAAATGTGTAGGTTAGTGAAAACGACCTTTTTAGCTTTAAAGTAAAAAATACAGGGTGGCATCGACGGGCAAACTGTAACCATGAATTCAGCACATGATTCTAGACCCCCTAGCGTAGAAATTTATCGTCGGTAAACAAAAAAATCTCAGATATTTATGTAGGTAGGTAGGACATTTTGACCGCGTAGGTCAAATCTACGCGGTCAAAATGTCTGGAACAGTAATGTATTTTTTTCTAATACTCGTACTTAACCGACGAAAAATTTCAACGCTGGTCTAGAATCACGTTAACTGTGTGTAGTAATCTTTTAACCTGTAGCGGTATCTAAAACGCCACATGTGAACAACGCGTCATACTGACGTCACGCAAATCCTGCATCTCGCAAGCATATATTTTTTTGCCGCGCAATTAGTATATATACAAACTTCCCACCATCAATCGTTGGGCAGTTGCCCGCAAGACACAACACCCGTCTGGTCGGAGGATCCTACCTTTTCTATAGAACCATGTTTCTTTCTGGTTGATCGTTAACTAATCATTTTAACCATCGTTAGTTAAGAACTTGCTCTTAATATTTATTTACAAATTACTTGGCTTGGTAACAACTACAGTTTACGAACTGATTACACAGCCAACCTCAAAAAGATGTACGACTATGTATGTCAGTCAATCTACCTAGCCTTTCCCCAACTATGCTGGGGTCGGCTTCCAGTCTAACCGGATGCAGCTGAATACCAGTATTTTACATGGAGCGACTGCCTATCTGACCTCCACAACTCAGTTACTGGGTAATACGATACCCTTTGGTAAGACTGGTTGTCCGACTTTCGGGCTACTGCCCGTAACGACTGTCAAACATCCTCGAATGACAGCCGGGACCAACGGCTTCCGATGCACGGATTGCTGATAAATCAGGAACAATGTTTTCCATAAAACATAATTAATATAACTGTTTACCGTGACTTTGTTAAACAATTGAAGGAAAGAAGTTATTTTTAAAATGATATGAAGTAAAGTCATTTTTGTCGTACCTTCTATGTATGTATATGATTTTTATTTATAAATATCATAGTAACCTACTCACGTTAAAATTATTCTAAACGTTATTTCATTGTGGCGTTCGACCTACTTTTTAAGGAAAACAAGTAAAGTTATTATTTCATCGTGTGAAATTTTTTTATGATAGAAAAAAATATATTATAAATTGCAAAACATCCTCCTCCAGTGTCGAAGTCGGTTATTTTAAAATTCTTTATATTTATGTTGGTGTGCTATTTAGTTCTTATTATTTATATATCTTATCTTAAAGTATATTATAGTTGTTAAGTAGTAACATTTTTTTTATGTTAGCCTACGCTGTCCCACTCCTGGGCAAAGGCCTCCCTCCACTCCTTCCATCTTTCGCGAGCCCGCGCGTCCTCCTTCAAGTTTTGATGGAACCTATCCAGCTCGTCCCGCCATCTCCTACGTGCCTGCCGCGACCTCGCCTCGCTGTCTCAGGGCACCAATTCTATGCTATTTGGGCCCACAGTTTGTCCGGTATGTGGCAGACATGTCCTGCCCAGTCCCATTTAAGTTGGGCAGCCTTTTGAGCCACGTCAGCTATCTTTGTTTTGGAGCGTAGTATTGTGTTTCGAACACGATCCGTTAACTTAACGCCTAGTATACTGCGCTCCATTGCTCTTTGGCAGACCTTGAGGTTGGACTTCTGTATGTTAGTCAAAGACCAAGTTTGTGTTCCATAGGTTAAGACGGGAAGAATACACATGTCCATGAGCCTGCGTTTCAGTGCCATAGGCAACTCACCCTTAATTAAATAGATCCTTCAAGGACCAGTGGCTCTTCCAGGCGTTTTCCGTTCGTCTTGTGATTTCTTTATCTTGTCTCGCCTGGAACTACTAACTAAGAACTATTTGGGCCAAGTAGTCTCTTGCTTGGCCCAAGTAAAGGTATTCCTGGACATGTTGTATTATCTCCCCGTCTACTTTTATGCTTGGTGGGTGGGTGGGGTAGGTGTTGTTTCGTTGCACATAACTTTGGTCTTCGACATATTCATCTTCAGGTCAACCTCAAGGCTTGCATTGCTAAGTTCTTGGAGCATCCGTTCAAGTTCAGTAGCTGAGGATGAAAAGAGAACAATGTCATCGGCGAAACGTAAATTTGTCAGTCTCGCTTCGCCAAGGACAATGCCTCTATCCCTCCATTCGGCTGCCAACTTCCTGAAGATTTCTTCAAGGTGAACAGTATAGGAGATAGCCTGTCGCCCTCTTTGACTCCTTTCTCTATTTTAAATTTTGGACCGGTGGTTTCAAGTTTTATTGCGGCTGTACTATTTTTGTAAATGTTGCGTAACAGATTTATATCAATGTTTTAGTTGTTTAAGGCGTCAAATATGAATGTGTGTGAAATGCTGTCGAAAGCTTTGGAATAATCAACAAAAGCGAGGTATAATGGGATTTTATATTCCTTGTGTTTTTCTATGAGTTGATTGACTGTATGCAGATGATCTGTCGTAGACAGGCCAGGCCGAAAGCTTGCTTACTCAGGGGGTTGGTGTTTATCTAGTTCGCCATATATGCGATTTTCAATAATTTTTATGAACATTTTGTAGATATGTGATATTAAACTAATAGGCATGTAATTAAATTATTAATATCGGGTTTATCATCCTTTTTGTGCTGTGCAGTAGAATAATATTAGAGTGACAAAAATCTTTAGGAAAGCTACCTGAATGCAGAATGCTGTTAAAGAACCGGGCGATAGTCTAAGTAAAATTGTTACTAACACAATGGACCTCATTTAGTACATTTACATAAGCATTTAGTAGTCTGAACAAATACATTATTATTATCGTCTCATATCGTGACATATCTCGGGATCCTGGGGTCCCGGAGCTTTGGAAGGCGTACGTAGGGCCGAAGCCAACTCGCAGAGGCCCATTAGACGTTTTCAATGAAATGAGGCACCGACCGACGATTATCCTTGTTTGGACTATGCAAGTGCATCCAAAGACAACCCCCGGTTGGTGTAGGACTATTGCAAGATATGGAAACAAAGATATTCGGTTATGAGTTTGGGTGGCTAAAGTGAACTGGTTATCTAAGACTATGGAAAAACTATAGCCCCGGCGTGATCAATGTTCTATATAAATTACACAGATATAATGGCAGGGGGTGACTTGCACACTCAATAATGGGCCCCCAAAAACGGTCGCTAGCACATAGTGTCGTAGCGACAAGGGGGCAACATGTCCTGAGGTGCTTATGAGGAGTGGAGGTATTCCACGGCTTTCAGAATAATCCCAGGTAGATGGTCAAGATCCCTACGAGCACTTACTGGAATGCTTCCTTCCCCCGAGCACGTTTGCTCTTGCGAGTCTCCACTCAAGCCGGCCAATAAAGGCAATAAAGGGGTGGGAGCTCTGTTCCTCGTCCTTGTTAACTCCAGCCGGTCAATAAAGGCAAGCCAGATGTGAGGAAGAAGACTTCTCCCGGGAGATAGGGTCCGCGGGGTCGCTACTGCCCAACAGCTCGCCACATGCTGCCCTGCGGGTTTCTGTATCTCTCTTGGTCTGGCTCCTCACCCTAGACCCGTTCCGGCAAAGTAAACCCTTCCGGCACAAGCCTAGAGTTCGGAGCGCGCAAGCCCCACCATGACGTCAACGTAGAGATACGGCGGTGGGAAAAAAATAAATAAAAATTGTTATTATTATTATTATATAGAAAAAAAAACCAGCGGAAAAATATTAGGTAACTGCACGTCATGGATATCAAAATAAATGTTAAAATATTTAGCAGTTAACAATAAAAAGTATCAAAAAAATATCAATGTCTAGCTTTTACAATGACAGGAAATAGAAAAACGAAAATATCATTTAACTTCAGAAAATTAAGAAACAATTGAATGTAGAAAAACATTTTAAATAATAACGAGCATTAGTTTTTGTATTCTGTCTACGTTTTGAATATTTTTCATGTGTCTGGCGCCGGATACCAGACGACGATATTCAGAAATAGAAATATTAGTAAAATTGAAACTAAGTGCATTATTAAAAATAAATAAGAAAAAAGAAACAACGAGACTATGTACATTTATTTGCGGAAAACATGACGCATAAAGAGAACAAAAACACAAATAAATAACGATTATTTATTATCAATTCAGATTTTTTATTACGGAAAAATACAGATATTTTTTGCTATACCTAATGTAACCTATAGTAAAACCTACTTAGGGCGGATTTTTACCAAAGTCAGATATCTTTTATCCGTGGAATAAAACTGAGTAAGTAGGTTTGTACAAACACTTTAAAACCATCAATCATATTTTTTTTAAACTAGATGAGTTTGGCGTTTCCTATCTGACTACTCTGAGAAGAAAGGCCGAAACAAACTCAGATATCTAGAACCTGTCAAAAAATCAAAATTTATTCTCTGGATAAGAATTATTCCAGGTATTATAGTTTTTTGCAATGCGCCCTTAGAGGTGCAGGAATATTATGAGTAAAAAAAAAATCCCCTTAGGTACATTCCATTCTACATTACTGTACAAAATAAGTACATAATCATTTAGTACTTGAAAGAAAGAAAGAAAATACATTTATTTGTGGCAAACATGACGCATAAAAGAGAACATAAACACAAAAAAAAAATAACAAGTTAAATAAAAACAACAACATAAATAAAAACAACAATCAAAATATTTGAAATAAAATATACCAGTGCAGCATACGATATTTATTTAATGCACCTATGTAAACTAGGTACTAATGATGACTACCTCGTTGGTCTAGTGGGCACAAGCGCTACTGTTGAGCTCAAGGTCCTGGAGTCGATTCCCAAGTCGGGCAAAGTGTTATTGGGTTTTTCTTTCCGGAATTTCTCAGTAGCAACGGAATTTCCCGGAGTCTGGATTTGTGCCCGGTCGATGGCAATAGGCTCGCTGTCTATTACATGGGACTTAAACGTAACTGGTGAAATGTGGGTGTGCTAACGTACACCTCTGCCTAACCCATCGAGGATTCCCGTCGTGATGTTATGTTATGCAGTAAAACTGAAACTAAGTACATTAGTAAGGATGATTATACTTATACTAGCTGCGCCCCGTGGTTTCACCCGCATACGTTTCGATCGCGTGGGAATATCGGGATAAAAAGTAAGTACCCTATATGATAATCCTGGTTTTAAACCATCTGTGTGCAAAATTTCGTAAAACTGTAACAAACATCTATCCATCCATCCATCCATACGTCCATACAAACTATCACGTTTATAATATTAGTAGGATTATTATGATTATTTATCGATTTTCATGAATCATATAATATTATGGAAAAAAAAGGTGAATAAAAAAAAAAATCCAATTATGCAACCTACTTCGAGGTGCAGGAGTATTATAAGTAAGTATTTTTAAGTATGATGTATGATGTATGATGATAAAAAATATGTGTACAAGATAATTTACTATACATACACAGTTCAAAATACACAAGTTGCAAACTGTCCGTAAATAGTCCGTTGCGCTCGGCTGTTTGCAGCTTATTGTTCGATGAAATGCACGGATTAATTAATTATGACCATTTGTTGGAACGTGGAAGTCAGGCATCGTTTAAAAAAGGTTTTTGTTGTTCTGACTCGTTTCGAAGAATTTCTTTATGTACATATTAACGAAGGTCCGTCACGCGGCCGTCTCATTATATTTATCAGTATTTTTTGGTTTATTTTTGCAATATTACTGAACACACACTATTTATGTACATATTCGTTACTATTTTTATCTGACACATATTTATCTTATTTAAGTATGCATACACACGTCACGTTGTAGTGTAAAACTGATTTACATCCGTCACCTCACACATCAGGTTCAGTTGAAAACCAGCGTCAGGCACTAGCTGCCTGGAATTTTTGCTGAACTGGGCCTTTTTGGTGCAGCCGTGAGGCACACTTTCTTGCTATTTTCTTACATCGGGACTTTATACTTTCTATTTGATTGTTATTTGTTGCTATCTGACGTATTGTATGTCTTTTAGTCTGTGCTAAATAAATGCATTTTTCTTTCTTTCTTTCTTTTCTTAATTTTCTTTCATTACTATTTATTTTGAACGTAAGAAAATTAATGCACAATATGTAAAAAAATAAAGCATAATAACCTAACTAAAGCTATTAACTAAATAAAATATGGCGTATAATTTAGTATAAGAAGTTTGTGTAGTGTATATATTTTTGTTCTCATATATATATACGTACAGAGTGGCAACATCGACCCGCAAACTGTAACCGTGAATTCAGCAGATTCTAGACGTAGAAACTGTTCTTCGGTTAAAAAATAATCAGCTGGTTCTTAGATCAGCTCTTCAGTGTGACCTACGCGGTCAAAATGTATAGAACAGCTAATATTTTTTTTAATAAGTTACGAAAACTTGCATCGAGTATATTCGATGCAAGTTTTACGATATATCGTACCTCGTATTTTCAGACAATTGTTGTGTATTTTGTGAAAACCGTTGTTGTCACAGCAAATTGCTTTTTAAAATGCATAGAAGTAGTGATTGGGAAGTTTGTAAATCAAACTATTGTGTTTTGCTTACATACCTACCTAATTTTTGATAATTTATTTATTTAAACTTTTCGTACACAAAAAGATGTAAAGGGGTTTCTCTACCAGTCAACCAAGGTTACATTTTTGTTAATAAATTGTGTGAGTAATTTTTATTAACAGCAACTGAAAACTTTTCTTTTATATACAGGTTGACTTGTAATTTGACGTATTCCTTCCAGGTCGTGATAGTGTGACTCATTTGCAACAATTAAGCACCCCATAAAGCCTAGGCGAAAATTCATGGGATTTGAGAAAACTCAATTTTAACGTGTTTTTGAAAATTTCCCAGAATTCGTCACTAAATACCACTTTTCTAAAGAAATTTACTAACCATTTCCAAAAATCATCTACAAACATGAACTTCAACACCCAATCAAGAACAGACAATTTCAAAATTTTACTAAGAAATTATGAGTACCTACAAATTATATTATATTATTAGCCAAATGCCTAATTTGACCTTTGCCAGTATTATCGACCGTTTCATAGGAATCTCAATTTTTTTTTTAAATATTTACTTTACTAATTAGTGAAATTACCCATACCATTAGTAAATTACCCTGATACCGAAAATACATTCAACATCCCTCGTAACAACACTACACGTGGTCGTAACAACACTACACGCGGTTTTAACCCCCAAAATAAATTATAATCAAATAATTTTTGTTTTTTTTAATAATTTTTTTAGATATCGATTCCAATCACCTGAGTTTCGCTAGCTAATTTAATTTGACCCTGTCGATACTAATTCCATGATAGAAAGTATATTCTTCGTAGAAGAAGAAGATAGCTAGAACTGCGCGTGCTGAACCTGATTACTTGAGTCTAATTCACTCCTGACCGGAAATTTTACTTTTAAATAATTTTTCGGTAGGTATTTTGTCTTTGTTTTCGTAAAGCAGCTAATTGTGCCACGTGTAACTAGTTTGAAGGTTAATTTAACTTCATCCTTTGAAATATAAAGTACTAACTGCGCCCCACGGTTTCTCCCGCATAAATTTCGATCCCGTAGGAATATTAGGATAAAAAGTATCCTAAATGTTAATCCTAGTTACAAACCATCTGTGTGCCAAATTTCATCTAAATCCGTTCAGTAGCTTTTGCGTGAAAGAGTAACAAACATCCATCCATCCATCCATACAAACTTTCGCATTTATAATACTCGTATTATAGATACTTATTACCAATACAATTGGTATTAAAAGGAAGTCTAGAATTAGTCTCTTTTGACCTTAGCATGTGATGGCATGTGTACCCGAGGGCAGCCTGACTCGCTAAATGTATCAAAGTGGCTGCCGCTGAAAACCAGCGCTGGGGCTCTGTCTCGTATAGAGTCTTAGCATTATGCTGAGCGATGGCCGTTTTGCGTGAATGTGACGCATGCTTACCCCCAACTTGTTACTTTTTTTGTTGTGTTTATGTTCTTTTGTATGCGTCATGTTTGCCGCAAATAAACGTATTTTCTTTCTTTCTTTCTTTCATCTGCCTAGCCTTTTCCCAACTATGTTGGGACGGCTTCCAGTCTAACCGGACGAAACTAAATACTAGTGTTTTACATGGTTGCAGAGGTCAGAGAGGCAGTCGCCTGCCTACTTGACCTCCACAATCCAGTTACTGGGTAATATGATACGATACGACTTTCGGGCTTCCGACTACATGTAACGATTGTAATGGTGAGCACTTATAAGCCAATATTGTTATTAATTTTTTCGATCTTATTATACATACACAAAGCTCAAAGCCTACATATACCTACCTACACCGAAATCAAGCAATGGTAAATAGCCATCAATGGGTAAATAACAAAAAGATTTGATCCCAATCTCCGATACAATTCTGATTCGGTTTGAACGCGTCATGAATAAAACATTGTAGTTTGACAGGGTGGTGGAGGGACACAACCCTTTCCCTCGATTTATGAAATGTGTTCCATCCATGTGGGGGCCCCCTCTGTTTTTTGCGACAGTTCTCTCGAAGGGTTCGGGGATCGTATCGATTTTTTCTTTTTTGGCGAATGGCGAAGCTGCCAGTGAGGATCGGAATTGCAAATGTTGTCTATGGTATTTTAGAAAGCTTTGTGTACTAAGGCGGTCCATTTAATCGTGTAGGTACTCGTGTACACGATTGAATGTTGGGGTGTGAAGAATTATTTTGTTTCAAATTATTTCATTTTGTATTTTTATAAAGTTGGTTAGTATGCAGGTACCTGTAGTTCTTGCTAACAGTTTCCTCCGTGTGGACTATAGGATGCTCAGAAAACTTACGGACATACATAAAATCACGCCAGAACAGAACGCCATCTACTACGATCCTTATAAATTCCTTTTGCTTCGTTTACGTTCATAACATCTGGTCATACACGCACTTTGGTTGCGAGTACTCCGCACCTGTTTGTCAATTCAATTCATTTATTGCATCAAGGATAGGTAGGTAGGTACATGAAGTTCTTATATAAAATATTTAGTAACATACATTTGGTCAATATATAGCATGCAATAGTACAGGTTTTTACAGTTGATATATATTAATTACTAAGTAACTACATTTTGTCAATTTATGTCTACTTAACAGTTAAATATGTCTGTGCTTTAAAGTATAAAATTTACAGGGACACTTTTGAAAGAACTCACTTATCAAATAAAAATACTCTTGTAACAACCACATCCGCAACGCAACACAAAACTTATTGAAGGGTAGTTGAGTAATTGACCTAGGCAAACCATTGTAAATTAGGGGAGCCATAATAAATGCAGCTCCGCCGAAGAAGTTCTAGCTTTGGAACGGGCATTTCAAAATCAATTTTTTTTTTGACCGGCCTGAACATAGGCTTGCGTGCATCAGACCACTGCATTTTGAATATTGCACGAATACACTTTTTTTGGGCTATGAAAATCTTCGTTATTTCGGAAGAGTTTCCCCACACAACTATACCGTATCGTATTACTGAGCGGACGTATGCGTGATACACCATTATCGCGGTGCGCAAAGATGTAATAATTTTAATTCTTTTCAAAGCAAATACGAATTGATTGATTTAAAAAAAAAATATTTTAATGTCATTCTTCCAAGTAAAATGTTCATCAAGTGTTACACCAAGGAACTTAGCATTACGTACCTGTTCTATATTATTATTAAGTGCAACATTAAGGCGTACAGGTTTACTTTTAAATGTTTTGCAATGAAGCAGGTTAGTTTTGGAAATATTTATTTTTAATTTATTAATATTTAACCATTGTATAATGTCATTTAATGTTTGCTTAATTTCAATGTCAACGTTTTGTAAATGTTTACATTTAATAATAGTTGTGGTGTCATCAGCTAACAATACATACTGATGTTTTATTGACTGAGGCAAATCATTTATGTAAAGAAGGAACAATAATGGCCCCAAGATACTACCTTGTGGTACCCCACAAAAATTAGTCCGTGCTTCAGAATTAAAGTCTTCTAAAGTGTTCCTAAATTTGTTTAACTTTGTTAACCTTGTTACCTGTTTTCTGTCAGTTAGATAAGATTGAAACCACTCTTTTGCTGGACCTCTGATACCGTATCTTTCAAGTTTTTCTAGAAACCGCGCATGATCAACACGATCAAACGCCTTACTTAAGTTTAAAAGTAATGCACAAGTAGGTATTTTATCATTAATATTCGTCATCATTGCTTTCACTAGCGTAAATATTGCCAAAGTAGTCGATTTATTTTGTCTAAACCCGTATTGCTGGTCAACAAGAATATTGTGTTTAATAAGAAATTTCATCACTCGCTTGTACAAAATTTTTTCAAAAAAGTTTGATATAGTGGGAGTGAGAGCAATTGGTCGGTAATTGTCAACGTCTGATTTTGACCATTTTTTGTATAGCGGCTTTATCAGAGACAGTTTTAGTCTATTAGGCTGTCGTAAGTAAGGCTGTATTTGATTGAGTAACAAAAAAATAAAATAGTGTTTATACGTAATCAGCCTATGTTCCCACTGCTGGGAGACTCGCCTCCTCTCCTTTGAGTCTTTTCACCACTTGGGCCCAGTGCGGGTTGGTAGATGTCACATGTCTTCAAATTTTGATTTTAGGACATGTCGGTTTCCTCACAATGTTTTCCTTCAACGTTTTGAGAGTAGTGCTGATGAAATAAATTACATAAAGTAAGGCGCCTGATTGGGTTTTAATCTCTACTTGGCGACCACTGCCTTACTGGGCCACCACTGCCCTACTGGGCCACCACTGCCCTACTGGGCCACCACTGCCCTACTGGGCCATCACTGCTCTTTGTGTTAGTGTTTAAAATAGTTTTCAAAAGACAGGAACATAAATTTTGTCTACGTACACTGGTAAGTAATAATAATTGTACTAGACATAATTTCTGTTCATAGACAGAACATCATTAATGGAAATACTGATTTCCATTTTTTATTTTCTCTCCATGACGACCAAGTCTAATGAAATGCATTTCCCAATTCCTATACGTAAGTACCTACCGTTAATTTTGTATGTGTAATACAAATAATTCGGTCGTGTGGTACAAGTAATCGCCTGCCAATTGTGTGTAAATTGTTTGCTTAGTCACATTATTTGTACTTGATTTAACAAAATACAAAATGTTACTATGTAAAAACTAATAGGTGGGGTACGGACGCCAGCACATCAAGTTACTACAATCTGTCAAATTTCTTTAATAGATTTTCAACTATAGTTTTGATTTGATTATTTTAATATATAAACCCGAAATTCTAATTTTAAATCACCTTCAAGATATTTTGCATTTGACAGTTGAGGTTAATTTTATAATCGTCGACTACCTACTTTCGTATTACAATTTAATAATGAAAAATGTGGTGCGATACTTATAAAGTTGTAAACACAGAATGTTTTTCTCGATTAAGTGAGCAATTGCGTAAGATTTTAACCTGGACTGGAACCATAGATATTTATTTTGATTATAACCAAAGATGACAGAAGAGGCCTAAACTTTATGTTTTTCTGTGTACGTTTTACGAACTATAATAATATAATAGTATAGGAGGGTCCCGTGGCTACATAATAACAGCCGCACAGGTCGATCGATCGGGTTAAGCTACGCTTGCCACGGTCGGTTTGTGGATGGGTGACCATCTTTACATGCCGAGACCCCTCCGTGCCTCGGAAAGCACGTTAAGCCGTTGGTCCCGGCTGTCCTTCGTGGATCTTTGACAGTCGTTATGGGTAGTCAGAAGCCCGAAAGTCGGACAACCAGTCTTACAAAGGGGTATCGTATTACCCAGTAACTGGGTTGTGGAGGTCAGATAGGCAGCTGTATGTAAAATGCTCCTATTCAGCTGCATCCGGTTAGACTGAAAGCCGACCCCTACACAGTTCGGAAAAGGCTAGACAGATGATGAATAATATAATAGTATAACAAAATGTAAAAAAGGAAGCACAACAAATATCAATCCTTGGGAATGGAACATAAGTTGGCAAAGCAGTCGTGGAACCGCTATTCCTTTTCATCAGATCATAGAAAAGCAGACAACAGACCATAGGTACTCTCTCACAGTGAGACCGCAGAATTCTTGCTCCGTATAACAGCAGCTGCAGCAAAGTGGTCCACCGCCGGCACCGCATATGGACGACGCGACGTCTATTTACCCATTGGAGTGAGGTCAAAGTCCAATTCAAAAGTCATTTATTCAAATTAAGCTGTAGTAAATCAGCACTTTATGAAAGTCAAATTTACATAAGACAGTCCCCCAAAACGCCAGCTTTTCACCACTTCCTAGTGCTTTCGCTGGGAAGACGAAGTGGCGGAACAAACTTCCAAGCAAAGTTCCCATCCTAGAGACAAAGCTAAAATGTAGCCTGTGTAGACTTGCGATGTCCGTAGTTTCGGCCGAAGTTACGGGAGTTTCCTACTCCGTATCTTTTACGAGCATAAGATTAGTGGTGGGCTTGAACTAAGAATGAATGACAGCACGATTTCACAGTTGTCCCTACTTTCAATATGTTTTTTCCATATCCGAAATTTTATATTTTTCACTTGTTTTGACGGATCATTTACCTTCGGACGGGACCGTATTTTCGTTGAAAGACTTAGAGAGTAGATCCCAGATCCAGTTAGATTTTCGGCTTTCATTCGTAACAACTATAGCTTGCCATTATCACATAATATTTTATATACAGGGGGAAGTTTTTTCATTTGCTAAAGTGACTTAGCGAAAGGGGTGACGAACAAAAGAGTTATCATTTGGGATTTCACCCTTTTATTGACAGCCGCATATCACCCCTAAAAGTATCGTGTGAACTGCTATATGTTGCTTCGTGAACGTGTATTATTTATCTTGTAAATATATAAATCCATTTATATTTATTTTTCTGGTATATTGACGGATTTAAAGAATATTACAAAAAAGTTAACGAATCAAAGCACCTATTTTACGAAAACAAGTTTTAAATGTTATTGACCACCACTATGTTGTTGTTGTTGTTGTATTGTTATTGTTTGTTTTAACTTTAAATACCTACTTCCTCCTGTACCGTTGCATGCATCAATAAGCATTGTGTTTCGCGTGCGTTCCATAATGTAAACAGCGAATTTTCACACCAAAAATAAAAGTCGTTTCCCACTAAATTATTTTAGCACAATGATGGTTTCGTGATAGGTCTTTTTACAGCCTGTTTTTTTACAGAGCAGAAATAATCATCATTATTATCATTTCAGCCGAAAGACGTCCACTGCTGGACATAGGCAACCCCCGAGCATCGCCACTTCAACCGGTTCTGTGGTTCCCGCATCCAGCGGATTCTTGCGGCCTTCACAAGGTCATTGGTCCACCACGTGGGAGGCTTTCCAACGCCAAATAATAATGTCTTTATGAAATTAAACATTTTCCTTGTAAAGCACTCAATAGGACATTTCCACTGAACTGCACCGACTTGCTACGCCGTAGCCCCGTAGGTCCTACGCATCAGAGGCGTAGCAAGTCAACAAAAACACAATACGAGTATATCATTAAAAGATAATTTTTTCCTCGCTCGTTCATCAACTCCAACGAAAGTAAAACTGCTTGCTACGACAATTTTACCGAAGCGGTATAACGATCGACTCCTTCTATATCGCAAGATTTATGAAGCGATTCGCTCTAACATTCCCTTTTCATATAAGTAAACGCATGAAACTTTCCTTCGCGCTCATAATTTTAGATTCCCTCCGAGAATATTTTTTCCTTCGGCGCGGGAGGGAGACAGCTTGTGTGCGAGCGAGATAGGTATAAAATCCATACTTATAATATTTGCAGCCTCCACTCTCAACACTCACACATACGAAACACGATTTAGCACTCCATGGAGAGTTTCGGACAGCGTACAGGGGGTTTGATTTTTTTATTTATTATTATTCCGTTAACACTTACAGAGTAGTCTTACGAAGACGGCTGGGAGCTGCAAATGACGGCAGGGCTTCTCTATTTCGTGCTTAATCGTAAATGGTCAGCGGAATCGAATGGAACTAGATAAATTATTTATTTTGTAACCAGTATGTACGGAATTCATGGTAACAAACTGTAACCATGAATTCCGTACACGATTCTGAAGCGCTGAAATTATTGACGGTTATAAAAAAATATTGGTTTGCCGTACATTTTGACCGTGTAGGTATTGCAATTTTCTATGAAAGAGCAGCCGATCGATTCTGTAAAAATCTCACCGTGAAAAGTTTGGTGAAGTGAGCTTAGAGTGAGCTATCAATAGTGTCAATCCCTAGCATTAGTTGGAATGACAGCTCACTCCACGCTCACTTCACCTAAGTTTTCACGGTGAGATGGTTACAGAATCGCACAGCAGATTTCTTTTTGTTATCGACGAAAAATCTACGCTAGGGGTCTAGAATCATATGCTGAATTCATGGCTACAGTTTGCGGACTGGTTATTTTTTTTTACCTATATGTCGGTAATTCTGTTCGTATTTACTTGATTTTTTAATTTTGACTATGTTTAGTTTAGCTTGTGATCTTCTTGTACGAGTCGCAATAAATACTTATTCTTTCTTTCTTTCTTTATTTCGATGGCGGTCAAAATCTGTACCTAAAAAACTAAAACACGATCTTCGTCACCGACTTATTTTGTATTAACCTAACCAGGTGCGGCTGCTATTACCATGTTCTTAAAACTGTTTTGACGGGAAACTCGTAAAAACAGAAAATCGATTAATCGCAGACCTGTCAATACGGGAAGTTACAGGTATAAATCAATATTAAGTAGCTTTTTATGTAAATAACTCTAACAACAATAGGAATACTAGTAGGCTGCCAAGGACAACAATAATTAATTTTATTGAAAAAAACTTTACACGTGTTGCTTAAATTATCCGTTAAACAATAACATGACATAATTAAGTGCGTAAATTTGCTTATATTAAAAATCAATGAATTGAACTACAGAATTTGATTGACATCTGGGTTTTAGTGGGTTTTCTACTGGTTAATATTCATGTATTTTGAAAAAACGCGGGTGTTGCAGCGTTAAAAATCCTGCGTCACTACGCACCTGTGTTATTGAATAAAACAAACGTCTCGCAGAATTCGTTATGATGATGTTTTGGAGGAAGAAGGGTTTATGAACTTTAAATCAATTTCTGTAGTTAAAAATACAGCAAGAAATTCACAGATCGTCATTTTTTTCCATTGAAGACCACCATGAAGAAACAAAAGACAAAATTACAGATCAAATCAGAGAGGTCAAATATAGAATAGAGATAAAAATGGAATAAAAGCTGTGAACTAATCGTAAACTACCTATCTACTAACGTATTTGATCATCATCAAACGACAGAGCGTTATCATCAAGAGCTAACTGGATGGATTAATCGAATGGAATGTCGAGATAATGAACCAGCCGATCGATTCTGTAAAAATCTCACCGTGAAAAGTTAGGTGAAGTGAGCTTAGAGTGAGCTGTCAATATTGTCAATCCCTAGCTGTCAATCCAACTAATGTTGGAATGACAGCTCACTCCACGCTCACTTCACCTAAGTTTTCACGGTGAGATGGTTACAGAATCGCACTGTACCTTACCAAGTATATCATCATTAGGTATCATTTCAGCTGAAAGACGTCCACTGCTGGACATAGGCCTCCCCCGACCATCGCCACTTCGACCGGTTTTGTGCTTCTCGCATCCAGTGGATTCCATCTTGTGGGAGGCCTTGCTACGTCTTCCGAATCACTGTCCAGAACCATATATACGGGTATCTGGTAAAGTGAAAGTAATTATTTAAAATAAAGACATGTTCCTATAAGCTGAAAAAACAATACGGACAGCACTTTTAAATTTAATAAAATTAATCTAATTCCATCTCGATTTTCGAAACCCGCTGTACGCCACCTCACGCCCACACGGCCGAGCTCGGCGTCGCGGCGCTCCTGAGAAAAAATGTACGATGCCATAAAAAATCAGCGCTCGTTCTCTCCCGCAATTTTTACCCGTTTTTTCCCCTCGGAGGGTCGCCCGTCTCCATGGCAACGGGACCGCCCTCTCCCCGACCACTGCTAAAAGCTGCATCAATATTTTTATGGGAAACGAAAGCTATATTTGCTTTTGAATCTTAGGTTTCTTCGTTTTATCCAAGGATTTATTTTCTTTGAACAAATATGGCTTGGTTCACGTCCCTGAGTGCTGCTGCCATTACTTGTGTGTGATTTGAGGTAGTTTGGGCAAGATTTTGGCACGATATCATTGTTATGCAAATCTAGCAAAAATGGAAAAGCAATAGGGATGTTCAAGGAATTTGTTTATGTGCTGTCTTAATTTATCGACATACTAGCTGCGCCCCGCGGTTTCACTCGCATAAGTTTCGTTCCTGTGGGAATATTGGGATAAAAAATATCCTATTTGTTAATCCTGGTTATAAACTATCTGTGTGCCAAATTTCATCCAAATCCCTTCAGTCGTTTTTGCGTGAAATAGTAACAAACATGCATCCATCAATCCATGCAAACTTTCGCGTTTATAATATTATTAGTAGGATGGACTATGGACTTTTTTATTTTTATTTTGTTAATTAACATTCGATTTCTTACTAAACTATTTTGTATGCCTTCTGGTGCGACATAGTATGGAACAACATTTTTTTTTAAATAATATATCTATTGTATGTATTGTACCCTATGTAATAAGTAATATAAATCTAATTAATAAATGAATTTGAAATTGAATGTGGAGAGATTGGTTGCAAACAGAAGGCCAATTCTCGTAATTTAAAACGTTCAAAATCTAGTCGCAGTCTCATCTCAGTGACAAACAAATGTCAAAACTTGTCAAAAATGTAGGGATATTAGAGGTAGGTATTTTTGACAGATTGAGACTGAGATCAGACTGTGAACATTCTTAAAATTACGAGAATTGCCCCTCATTTTTTTGTTAGGAGGGGCAATCCTGTTGTAGTTCGGGAAATGGGGAAGTATTTGTGATCATCTATATAACGCCGTATTTTTTTTCTCATCTACACTGTTTAAAAAAATAATTTCGTAAACCTATATATTCCACAGTCGTTTGCATAAAATTAGAATATCCAAATTTTTTTTTAGGGGTCCGTAGCCAAATCGCAAAAACGGAACCATTATAATTTCGTCATGTCCGTCGGTCGGTCCGTCTGGGTGTCACACAGTCATTTTAATATTGTGTATTCCATGTACCGCTGGTGTAGTGATATTACGAAAAGGGCACTTTAAATTGCCAGGGCGGGTCGCTTGTATATACTTATGCAAATAAAATAATTGGCAAATAAATATGTGTCACTTCCTAAGTACAGACGCCAGCAGGTCAAGCTATCCGAAACTGTCAAATTTTCCCAATGAACCTTGAACCTTAATGTTTTAGCGATAAAGATGAAAATCTATTAAAGAAATTTGACAGATTGTAGTAGCTTGATGTGCTGGTGTCTGTACAAGGTTCTTTGGGTGTGGTTCGGGTCATAGATTAACTGATTAACGTCATCACATGCGTCATACTCATATTAAACTACCTACACATAAAAAACTAATTAACGAATTAGTTAATTTATTGAATTATTATTAAAAAAAAATAATTTAATGAAAACATATTCATTTTATATATTGATTAGCAGTGGTGGCCCAGCGGTAACGGCCGCGACTTACCGAGTTTTAGGTCGTAGGTTCGAACCCAGACTAGCGCTTTACTTTGTGTAAATTATTTCTTCACCACTGCTCTCAAAATTGGAAGGAAAACATCGTGAGGCAACCGGCATGTCCTAGAACCAAACATTCGAAGACATGTGACATCTATCAACACGCACTGGGTCCGCGTGGTACGTGGCTATAAAAAGTAGCCTATGATGTATGTCTTTCCCCAGGGTTCAAAGTATTCCCATATAAAATTTCATCAAAATCGGTCTAGCTCTTTCGGAGATTAGCCGGAACAAACACAGTCAAAAATTTCAAAAATTGTTTTTTTGATAACAAACATCAATTTTTGAAATTAAACTATGTAAGTACCGTATACAATATACGTTTATACGCTTTTATTAAAAAGCTGTTATTTTGACATTACTAATGGACCCTTCAATTTTATATATTTTTATATAACTATATGTATATAAAGTTAAATAGCATACCTACTCGATGGTCTAGATAAAATACTATATAGATATAGGTACATAACGAAAGTTCTTACGAACTATGCAATTCAGATGCCAACTTCCACGTTTACCTTACAAAGACCTTCTAGAAATGTATAATTTACTCTCACTCTCGGGAAGAGACGAATGCTTCTGCAAGTAATGACACTGCACGACCTTTATCATAATAAGCTGTATTGTATAGACCTTAGCAATGATATTAAACTTGTAGTTCCTAGATCAATTCATCATCGTAGAGTGCGCGTTTACCGATTGGTTGATCAGGCATCTTAGCGGACAAACGTAGGTAAGCGTGCACCCCTTCAGCAACTCGTGCAAATATACAATGAACATTTCATAGATATTTATGCTAAATAAAAATGCTTTTCGAAGTAAAGTTATTAGTGTACTGAACACCTTGGATATATCTTGTGGTAACTGACTAGTTTGTTAGTTTGTAACAATATAAAAGGTTTCCTTGAATAATAATAACTAGCTTACCAATGAGTTCTCGTCATAGCATACCTCTTCTGTTACTATGTGGAAAATGTTGTGGTTATTACATTGATTTTGTTTTATATACCTTACTGATAAGTGTTATATGTAATGTAATATGGTTTTTTTTTCCAAATAAAATAAAGTAACGTAAAGATGGACAGTACAGCAGCAAAAGTGAACAGTGAAGTGACTGAACATAGTAAGAAGCCTTGCCAGACAACGGTTACATTGTCACCAAACATAACAAAAGGTTTACCTCTACCTGTTAACATAATTGCTAGTACAAAAACTACTTAATATATCTAGCAGAGTTGCTCAACACGAAAATAAACAGAGCCATATCTATGGCAAACACAAAAATATATCATTTTCTTTCTACCAAGTAGACGCACAGGCAAGCAAACATACTGCCAGTAACTTAATATTTGGAAATCAATTATCCATAAGAAGTATTTGTTGGGCGGAAAATAACTGGATTAAGGGAATAATATAATGTCGTATTTTTCTGATTGCTATGATATATTCGTAATGGAGGAGGCTTGGCGGATTCCTTGAGAACATTAGCCTTTGAAGAAGTTATCTTATCTTATTAAAAGGTTTTTGTTTGGAAATCAGAAGATATAAGGTTTACCAACGTAATGTCGGTATTTTTAGCAGGATGTATGCTTGGTAGATTTGTTTCAGGAATACCAAATTCATGAAACAAAACTGTTAGGTATTTCTTAGTTTTTACCTGAAGGCCAATTCCCGTAATTAAAAAAGTTCAAATTAAAAAAAAAATTAAAAACTTGTCAAAAAATGGAGGGAAATTAGAGGTATTTTGAGATTGAGATTTAGATCAGACTGTGAACGTTCTTTTAAAATTACGAGAATTGCTCCTCTGATTTCTGTCAATGTGTTATTAAGAATTACGTATAACGTAACCTGTCCTGATGCCTGAGTATGTTGCAAATTATGATAAAGTAATTTCAGGCGGTTTAAATTATTTCAACTCCTATGTATAGAACACCGCCCAAAACACACGCCTCCTACTAAAAAACTAACACATACTCTACCTATGTACAAACATAAATAAAAAGCTCCCCTAACTTTTTTACAAATAAAACCCCTCTGATTGGCTGTCTCCCCAATAAAAAAGCTAAAGACGCGTGCTGCGCGCGCACGCGTTCCACCATTCAAATTCAAATAAGGAACGCACGCGCGCCGTATGTAACATACGGTAGCGGCTGCAACTTATTATTAAAATTTCGTCCGTTTTAAAGTGATCCCTCGCGCCCCTTGCGTTAGAATATAAAAAAGGGCAAAGCGGGTAAAATGTGCAGCCGATTGGGGATCAAGTTGAAATGGTTGGTTGGCGTAAAAATAAGCGCGCTCAGGGAAAAAATATAAAATGAACGGTGGGGAAGTATTTTAAAAATAGAGAGGTCTCCCTTCCGACTTAGGGGAGTGAACGCGGTTGATATATTGACGGAGTTACTGGGGATTTTAATAACACCGTGCGTGTGTTAGTTTACTGAGGCCGTAAGATTTGTCAATGTGGCGTTTTGTGGGCGCTATTTTAGGTTGGTCGCGTGTCCTCGCCCTGCAGTAAGTATCGAGTTTCTAGATATTGTTTACCTGTTATAAGTTCAAGTTACTGGCTTCCGTTTTGTTGAGTACGTGCGCCTTGTGGAGAATTTTTGCATATAGGTAGGTTATGAGTTGTTGGTGAAATTTTGAAATCGTAAAGTGCACATAGATATAGAGCTGAGTTTGGTGACTATAGAAATAACTACGTACTGTCTATTCTTTCTCGCTGTCTTTAGAAAATCATTACTGAAGCACCCAATTAACATACCTGGGTATAAATTATGACATCAAGACCCTAAAATAACTGTTTCGTATATTTACCGATATCCATTAAAATACATGTAAATTATGAAAGAATGTGAAAGTAAATATCAATGAGCGTATATCTAAAACATAAAGAGAGAAAAAGAAGGATCAATTTAATTATCATTACTCACACGCTTCTAAAGCTGGGTTGAGACCGACAATTTATTATTATGGACCCGTATCCAATTTAAAACAACGCACGGCCGAATGGAGCCATTAGATACGAGGGGACATTGTTTTGGTACCGTGAACACGGAGGGGAATCCTTGTGGAGTAGAAAAAACAATTTAAAAATAAAATGTAATAATTATAAAAGGGAGGGAGCGCGCGTGTCTCTGCCGCCTTATTTATTTCGATCCTCAGCTGCTGTTCGAATTTCGAATACGACGTTGTTACCGCCTTTACTATTGGCATGAAGTGACATGTGGTTTATGAAACAAAAAACCTGGCATAGAGAAAAAGGCGTTCTGAATATTTCTGATACACCTGTCATTTATGTAGGACAGATTTTGATCTTTTTCTTTTTAGATATTCGATTGCTTCATTTTTTCTCCACCTGAAGCAATAGAAAGTAAGTTTTATAGTACTTAGACTGAAGAAACCAACTAAGAATGTTATTTACAGAAAATGACCTAACCAAAAGCAATCGTCGCGCGAGTAGGTAAGTACGCGAACGCGCTCTTTTTCAATAGTCAGATATCTCCTAACTGAAGAGTTAATATGGCCGTTTGACAGCTTTTGTATAGAAAATATGCCAAGCTGTCATATTTATTCCTCAGATAAAAGTTAAGTTACTACGGACTATTGAAAAATCAACCCTTAATGAATATGACATAGTCGCGCGATCAAAAAGTCGCGTTTGTATGCACGACGACCTATCAAGCTATACATTTAAATTATACGAACTAAAAGCACGTCATTCATAACTGAACATTCCGGTAATTACTCTTCAAGCGACAATTAACAACAAAAACTGTTTACATACCTACTTTGCAAAATCTTAGATTAGGTAACAAAAACCGCAAATACGTAAGTAATTATTACATAACTAACTACATAACGTGTGAGAAATGGTTTTTACATCGATACAGACATCATGTAGAAATATGCGGGCAAATGTTAGATAATTAAATAAAGTATTGATGTGAACAGACCCGAGTTTTTGTAATGGCGGCGTGATTTGTGTTTTTGATAACAAATTGTTGGGGTAACTGTAATTATAGATTTTAATGATAAACTTTTGCTCGCCCTTATGTATTTTTGGAGTAGATATGTGAAGCATTATACATCATCGGCCCTGCCTTTTCCCAACTATGTTAGGGTCGGCTTCCAGTCTAACCGGATGCAGCTAAATACCAGTATTTTACCTCCACAGCCCAGTCACTGGGTAATACAACATCCCTTGGTAAGACTGGTTGTCAAACTTTCGGGCTTCAGACGACCCGTAACGACTGTCAAAGATCCACGAATGACAGCACGGTCGCAGCTCAAGATTTAGGGGGGGGGGGGTTGGTCACCAAGTAATAAGTTAGTACGGCACGTAAATCATGCAGACTCTCTACAGCTTGAATGCTTTGGGGGGGGGGGGGGGGTCATGACCCCCCCGGACCGCGCCTGCGGAGGGGTTGGATATGTGAGCTTTATACGTACTTATTATTCGTGTAGGAAGCAAATAAGCAGTGTACTAGTCTTAACCTACGAGATAATTGCGCACACTGACAGTAGCAATGGCTTTCATTTTGACAGTTCAACAACATTCATTGCGTTATTTAAGTTGTTGAGCAGACAAATTTTTCGACTATATGAAGCAATGGTGTAGCAATATCCTTCAAAATGATTCAGATTGTGATTGAAAGTGCTTTACGTAATTGAGATCCTGGATTCCTAAACCATCACGGTTAATGCACGCAGAGTACAGAGGAGAAGTTAGAATAGTTTAACTTAATAGGTATAGTTATTTTTAAAGTAGGTACCTTGACCATGTCAACAATAGTCATGCTGCTATATCAGATCAAACCAAAGTAGGCACAAATCAAAAATACCTACTACGAACTTCAGTAACTTCTTAAGAAAAGAGAATAGATAAATTTATCAACTTTATGTGTTAAACTTAGTAAAACAGTTGCTTTGTTTTTGCAACTATTAATCTCCATCTGTCAAAGTAGTTAGCAATTTGTTATCTGTGTAGGCTGCAAATTGTCATATCTTTGCCCGAATCTCGCCACCTACGCGTTGCCGCTAAGAAATGTGTTACTTTTGTTTATGGGACGTTTATTTTGATGGTCAGTTGACCAGGGACGGACCACCCGAGTTTCGAAAGTGTTACTCTGTGGTCTTTTTTAGCCTGCATACGTAATTATATCTTTTGTGTTGTTCTCTGCAAAAAATGTTAGTTTGTAGTTTCAGGGAAGTAACTCATCATTAGTTTGTATTTTAACTTAACATAACATTACGCCTGTATTTCCAGAAGGGTTAGGCAGAGGTGAATCAATAGCACACCCACATTTTACATTTGCGTTTTATCATTATTTAAAATAACTGGAACCTACTTATACACAGTGTGTATCAGAAATGTGTGGTCATATTTAAAGATATAGACCGTTTTGTATGGGACAGTTGATTTTCAATGGAGAAAGTTGTTAAGTTTGATGGTAATATGATCACACCTTTCTGATAAATACTACATAGTTACTGTAATAAAAATAAATAGAAAGAAAAAAAAAACATTTATTTAGCACAGACTAAAAGACACACCATACACCAGATACATACATCAGATAGCAACAAATAAAAATCAAATAGAAAGTGTAAAATCCGATGTAAGAAAATTGCAGGAAAGTGTGCCTTACGGCTACACCAAAAAGGGCCAGTTCAGCAAAAATGCCAGACAGCTAGTGCCTGACGCTGGTTTTCAACTGGACCTGATGTGTGAGGTGGCGGATGTAAATCAGCTCATAACTCTGTTTAAGTAAATAAACCCGCAATAAAGAACTAATTCACTCAGCTACTTGCAACAATGAATGAATCACCTAATTTTCACACACCATTAATCCTAGATAAGTATCTCATTTTACCGTGTAATCCACACTTTCTTTACGATGTCCAACGTTCAAAATAACAGAAGTAGCCTCAGCTGCGCCATATAACATAAGGGGACATTTGAGAGACATCTTTTTACAATGGCCCCCAAAATGACCAGAAAAAATTCACTCTTTTTAACCAACAATGGTGTCCGATGCGAGGGTGGACGATCAATGATCGAGTAAACAAAAAAACGGTCCTAAAATAATTGTAAATTCACTGGAAAGATTTATGTAGTTAGTAGTCATTGTGGTGAAAAGGTGGAATGTTATCGTTCTGTGCTGGACCTCGGTGTCCGGTTGCAGATGTGTTCAGATAAAAAATCATCCATTGTGAATGCACTATGCCAATTCGGAGCACAGAGTAAAGAGAGAGCGCCGCTTTTTTTTAGACCACCGGCGCTTTTTAGAATTAGGAACGCTTCTTTTTAATGGTAATGAATATATGGCTTTGGTTTCGGCCGGTTTTAGTGATTTATGGAGTGCGTTGATCTTAGGAAATTTACTTAGGACACGTGTTGCACTCTAAAGAAGTTTGGGGTAGCTAATAAGCAAATAAGTTTAAAGAAACTATTCGTTTTATTTCTTAACTAAGTAGGTCTTAGTCTCAGAAGGACATCAATCACTTCTTACGAATATCCTACTAATAATGTGACAGTTTGGATGTTTTTTACTTGATCAGGCAAAATCGGCTAAACGGATTTGGATGTTTGTTGAATTTGTC
Source organism: Apamea monoglypha (assembly GCA_911387795.2). Taxonomy (NCBI): domain Eukaryota; kingdom Metazoa; phylum Arthropoda; class Insecta; order Lepidoptera; family Noctuidae; genus Apamea; species Apamea monoglypha. The sequence goes on from OU426916.1 coordinate 15,380,705, forward strand.
ACATAGATACCTAGTTTATAACCTGGATTAACACATAGGATAGTTTTATACCGATATTCCCACGGGATCGAGAATTATGCGGGTGAAACCGCGGGGTGCTGCTAGTAAAAAATATATTCAAAGTGCTAAAACGTCTTGGCAATTGGCATTCCATACCAGATTCCTTAAACATTCCTTCTCAGTGAAGACAAGTGCCTGTAAACGTGAGACCTCATCGAAGTCTGACGAGGGTAAGACCACTCTGAACGTTGACAGACCACGTCTGCACTTGCATGCGTTCCAAACTGACATTGCCATGTGGTTGCTTAAATCAGCCAATTGAATTTAAACCTACTCTGTTCCTTGTTAAGGTTGAATGTGCATTGTAGGGATGTACGAAAACGATTCTTGTCCTTCGATTATTTTTAGCTTTAAAACTATCATTCGGTTTTGATCAAAGGGATTATTCAAGTTATGTGGGAATGGTTCTATGGGAGTTACTAGAGGTATTCATTGTTTAATTAAAGAATACCTAGTTCGCTTACACTCCTTGACAAATAAAGTAGGTAAGTACCTATCTTGCAAGAGTTCCCGGGATTCTTTATTATATCAATCGATAGTTCGATAGTAGGTACCTATTAAATTATGTTATTGTATATTAAGAGTATATTAGATAAAATAAAGAAATAAAAAAAAAGAAGAAAGTAGAAGAAAGTTTATTAGATTGTTTTTTGAGATTATTAGTTTTGTTGTTGACTTAAAAATAACGGAAATAAGTGGATAGAAAATGGCTTGCCCTCTAGCTAGCCGCATACATTCTGAAGAACAAGTTTTAATAACAACTAAGTAATGAACTTCTTAAAAGAATACATCCACTTAGTACGTTTTAACAATTTAACAACACAACTATATTATCTCCCTGCTACGCCTGTATTACTTCTTTAATTTAATCAACTTGTGAACCAGTTGCCGAGTGAAATAACGTATGACTTTAGTTCCCGCCTCAAATAGATAGTATAATCATTTAAACGGTAAACTATCTCCGACACAAGCAATGAAGACGAACGACCTAGCTAATGAATCACTTCACTCTGGGCATAGACTATAGTCTACTAACATATAATGGACATCGTAATTTATTTTGTGCCTATCTGTCACTTAACTCTACGTAGGATCGTACCATAATGCTCAATCAATCAACTCAGCCTATCGCAGTCCACTGCTGGACATAGGCTTCTCCCAGGCTACGCCACAACACCCTGTCCTCCGCCTTCCGCATCCAGTCCGTCCCAGCCACCTTCTTAAGGTCGTCCGTCCATCTAGCTGGGGGGCGTCCCACACTACGTTTGCCGATACGCTGTCGCCACTCCAGGGGGTCTACTACGAAGTGCAAAGTGCGAATGTTTGGATCGGACCGACACATGGCCGAACCGAATATTATTGAAAAATGCGAAAAAAGTTCGGATCGGCTCAGTTGGGTCGGGACCGTAGTCAATATTCGAAAGAGTGTAGGAGTGTAGGATCGGGACCGACCGAACCAAATAGTAACTTCGTAGCAGGAAACGGCTGAACATTCGGCCGATACCACTTAGGAGTAGACCCACAGGACTCGTCTGCTCCACCTGCTATCAGTCCTTCGACAAACATGGCCAGCCCACTGCCACTTCAATTTGCTTATTCTCTAATGCTCGATATGCTTCCATAACCCAGGCGATCATTCTGCTGAACGCCCTGATTGCTCAGGAACCGGATATCGACTTATTTATGTATAACTTATCTATGCTTTAATGTTTGCATGAAGTTTTTTGTTGCGTGAATTGCAGTAAGCAGTTGTTATGTAAAAATATCCTACTAACCTAACTATATAATATTATAAAGGTGAAAGTTTTTATGGATGGATGTTTGTTACTCTTTCACGCAAAAACTACTGAACGGATTTGGATGAAGTTTGGCACAAATAAATAAGGCCACGCCATTTTGTTGCATAAAGCAACGTCTTTTTATGCTACATAAGTACTACGCAAGGGTGCGTAGCGCTTTCGTAGCACGTCTCGTAGCGCCTTTGAAGCCTACGTTTGTGCACTACCGCTTCAATATTCATCAAAGTTGCTTTCTCGTATTCAATAAATATAACACCGCTGAAGTGTTGATTACGAGTTATTATGGAATTACATTAACTCGCAAATATTTAATGTAAAATCGTGACTTTAATTCTCTAAAAGTAAAGGCATGAAAATACAGCCACACAAAAATGTGATCAAAGTATAACCATGGTGCACGCGAAAGTTATTTACAGAAACATTTTTAATATAATTTTAAGTATTTACACTTCAGAAAATTTCCAATTCAGAAACTACTGCGTGTATATTTAGTATCCTATAAAGTTATGTGCCTACTTATAAACACTGTCATATCTCCGTCTATCTACTCTTTGGCAGCTACCGTAGGGCGCTTGCACTTGTTCATCTACCGCATGCAGTCGACTTTTTACTGATGTTTTTATATTTTAGTATAAAAAGTAACGTAACACGAGCCGAAAAGTATGCGGATGTCGCCGTGTCGATCTGCTTGTTATTGTTAATTAGTTGAGTCGGAGAGATGCACCATTGATTAAGTTGAGGATTACGAGTAGGTTACATAGGGTAGGTTTGAAATTAGGAAACGAAATAAAATGTTTTTTTCTGTAAGTAGAACTTTTAACGGCCGAACCCAATTACCTATCTATCACCAGTTTTAGCATACTGGAGGTAGAAAAACCTATCTAGCTCTGGTTTTAACGTCCCAATCATCTATATCAGTCGCGATCTGTATGACTATATTATACTGGAATTTATAATTATGCTGGGTGTCTACTCCGAAGTGGTATCGGCCGAATGTTCGGCCGTTTACTGCTACGAAGTTACTATTTGGTTCGGTCGGTCCCGATCCTACACTCCTACAATCTTTCGAATATTGACTATAGTCCCGACCCAACTGAGCCGAACCGAATTTTTCGTATTTTTCAATAATATTCGGTTCGGTCCAATCCGATCATTCGCACTTTGTACTTCGTAGTAGACCCCCTGGCTACCATCAGTAGCGATCTGTCAATAGGTTATTGGGTTCGGCCGTTGGACACTTTTTCACGTCAATATTTTGTTGGTATGTATTTTAAAACTAGATGCTGAAGTATGGAAGAAGAAAACATCTAGCACCGACCCCAAATAAATTGTGATAAGGGCATGAAAATGATGATATGATGATAATGGCGTGGGGTTTAGCGATGCCCTTAAAAAGGCTGTAAACGAATGGATGCGGAACGTATGGCATGAAAAATAAATTAGGTACCTAGAAGTTAGGTAGTAAACAGTTACAATATAATGCACAATTAAACATGTTTTTTTGGTGTTCTAATAACCATAAATAAATAAATTTCCTGTTTATCAGGATTTTCACTAAAATTTTTCCCCATTTTAAAACTATAGGCTATTCAGTGATTTCGAATTAACATTATCATTATCTACTTAACTTATTATCTAGTATGCGCGGCCAAACTGTGGAACCCTGTTCCGCGCCTATGCTTAAGGCTTGTTTCATAAAATCTGCATTGCAAAAAGTTCTGTTAGGTACTAACAGGATTATGGTTTAGAATTGTTAATTGAACAATTGCGCGGATTCCCTTGTTCACAAACTAAACTAAATTTAAGTTCAGTGCATCTCTTTCTTTCTATTTCATTAAGAAAAGAACAGAAGATAAATATTAGTTTAGTCTTGTCAAATTAAGATAATCCTGCAGTTTAGACGTGATTAAAAACATTGCTACTAAAAATAGGCCAATTTACGTCAGGCGCTGACTAATTGGACAAGGGAATCGGCCCCATTATCGTAGATACAAGAGCTCAAACAATTGGATTAAGCAATGAACAGACACCGCAAAAGCTGCTGGAAACAACAAAAACAAAAAATAGTACCACAAAAAGATAAACGAGGACCTAGAAGCCCAAAAATCTCACAAACAAGCAAAAAGCTTTCGCTAAGAATGTTTGCTGTTATTTTTTCCCGCGTTCAGCTGAGTAGCAGTGCGTTCTACCAGGAAATGACGCTCTGGAATGAGGATACGTACTCGTTAATTTGCACCATAAATCATCGAAAATGTAGTTTTTGGCCGCGCCTCTTTGCCGATGAACCTTTTTGTAGGCCTCGGGTTAGTTCGGCAAGTGTCGGGTTTCAAATGTTTTGGGACATTTTTTTAAGACTTGTTTGTTTAGGGACATCTTGAAGCTGTGATGTCCGTTTGTTTTTTGGGTCCAAGAAAGTTTTATCGTTAGCTGAAAATGATACAATGTGGGAGCAGTTAATTATGTTTTGTGAATTTCAGGAAACAATCATCAGGCAATCGTTTTTTCCGCATACCTAGTTAGTATTTGTTACAAAATGGCGCCCGAAGAAAAGTAAGTATTAACAATTCAAGATACTTAATTAATACTAACATACATTTTTTTTTTTGTAATTTCGTGTGTCTGGAATTGAACAGAATCCTCATTAAACACTTTCTGCTGCTTTTTTATGATTGTCGCACAAAAATTTCATTCAACATCATGATCATCATTCTCCTGCCTATATCCCAATGTATTCGGAGTCGGCGCAACATGTATTTTTCTGAGAAGAATGAATATTGATTACCAAACTTGTGCTCTGTGAGTTAACAATTTAAGAAGATTAAATGAACACTCATACTGAAATCCCTCTGCTGGGCAAAGGCCTTTCCCCATGACTTCCAGCTTTTACGATCCAGGGCTGAACAAATAATAAGTAAGGATATAAAAAATAAGCCCACAAGACTAGATTAGGTTATAAAGTGTATCGTACAAGATCCATGTAGATAAGTCAGCCATCAATTTAGTTAGCATTTATGACAACTAATTCCTGCGGAACTGATGTTTTTCTTATTGCGTATAATATTACGATTGTTTTGGGAATAAGCCAAGTGGCCTCAGATATAGTGACTTATTTGACCCCTGGGAGAGGCTCCGGAACTTTCCGATAGTTCTCATATTAAAAGTTGACGTGATATATAGGTAGGATGTCGAGAAAAAAGTCTTGGTTTTTTGGCACGGAAGTTTGTGTGGAGTTCCTAGTTTTGTAAGTGCAACATAAGGTTAATATATAAGGATATTGTTACAGCTGATGAAGTCTATAATAGTTACATAATCCTACTATAATATCCTACTTAATAATAATTATTATATACGTGAAAGTTTGTATGGATGGATGGATGGATGGATGTTTGTTACTCTTTCACGCAAAAACTACTAAACGGATTTGGATGAAATTTGGCACACAGATGGTTTATAACCAGGATTAACATATAGGATACTTTTTATTCCCATATTCCTACGGGATCAAAACTTATGCGGGTGAAACCGCGGGGCGCAACTAGTATTTACATAATACGAGCTCGTATATAAGCTATCAGATTTAAAATAATTATTACTTGGCATTTTTTCGAGACCGCCAAGCGGTTGGTCGACTCTTCACGTGACCAGAGGGCTGGCCTGTTTTTTGGCCAAAGAATCTATGAATTTTGGCCATACAACGTGGCAATGCTGCCAGCCTTTTGGGCACTTTTCCCGCAGACAGCGATGCGGACGTATTTTTTGATGACCTATGATTCTTTACCCTTTTTTTGTTTTTTTTTTGGGTGGGAGATCATCATATGACTTCTCCCGGTGTGAGCGGAACGGGAGGGCGTGTCGACCCACCCGTGTTCCTTCAGTTGCCTGTGCCAGGGGCCACGGTACCTATGTCTTTCGAACAACCCGCGGCCCTGATAGGCATCGGCCTTAGCGGACCCCGTCAGATGATTCTTTACCCTTGTTTTGTTTTATATATTTGCATTTATTTAAATCTTTAGTAGGTATTGCGCTTGATTTACTTTGTCAACAAAACATTTCCTATGAGTGTATTTTATATGATTGCATATTTTCTTTACGACGATGCGAGAATTGTAACAAATATGGCCGATCAAAGTACAGCTACTAAACATCGGGGTAATTATATACATAAAATGACTATTGATCACAATGAGTTTCATTTTGACAACTCAGCCACGTTCATTGCGTTATCTACGTTGTTGACCAGATAAACTATTTACACATATGAAGCAATGGATTAGGAATTTTTCTCCAAAACCCTCGGGTTGTGATTAAAAGTATGTTACGCAATTAGGGACTGCACCAACGTCATTAAAAACGAACTTACCATCGCCCTAATTAAAATTTCCCACCCTACAGTACCTCACCTTTAAAGTCCATCTGCCATTAACCCCAGATGCCGATCATTGATCATTCCCATTCATTACAGACATACAAATGTCGTGAACCGTCCTAATTAGTGCTGGTCCTCAGGAAATGCCTAACATCGGCAGTTGGCACCCGTGGGACCCCGTAGCACGTGGACACTTGAAAACTTTTTGCGACACTGTTTCACACTCTTGTAGTTCCGTATAGGACGTTGTTCGCACTTTAAAATGGAGTCGTTAGATCCGCGGTCTTGGGGTTTAGGAAACACCTTAATGAGTTGTTTTATTGATATATCTACTTAACCAAACAAAATAACGGACTGTTAAGACTTCTGTCTCTAATTCTTTACTTACAGAAGTTTTAACAGATTGTCAGTCAGTTATTTTGTTAGGTAACTTTTTATTATTTGGAAATTCGCTGGACCTGGGGCAGTATATATTTACTTAGGTTAGTACTCAACGTGGCACAACAATGGCGACATTAATTTAGCACACGGGCGATAACCGTATACGTGTGCTAAATTAAATATTTACTTAGGTAGGTATTATCATAATTATGGTAAAGGTGTAATATGTATTACTGCCCTGTCTTCATAATATGAATCATGAAATTATTTAAAAAAAAACATTACATCACTAATTCATGATTGGACAATGAATAGTCAGTTGTGAACGTAATTTACTTATTTATTTAATACTTCAAGCACATAAATGTACAGAGGCGAACTTGACGCCATTGGCATTTTCTGCCAGTCAACCTTTGGGTGATGCAGAGACAAACAGTGGGAGGTGCAATCATGAAAATTGAGGAATCAATATCTATTTTAAATATAAATACGCATAAACCCATTAAAACTAACTTTCCAATCAACCTTGAACCTTAATGCTTTATCAACAAAGTTGAAAATCTATTGAAGAAAATTGACAGATTGTAATAGCTTGATGTGCTGGCGTCTGTACACCATACAAATTATTGAACATAAATTATATATAAAATTTTACAAAAAATATGTTTATGTAGGTAATGTACACACGGCTACACATCAAGCTATATATTTCCACTTTTAGCTGACCTCGCACTGTATAGGTTTTTCGTACAATCAGAAGTCAGCTTGTACTGGTTATGTATAGCTTGATGTGTAGCCGTGCGTACGTTTTGTATTTGTTATTTTTTTTTGTGTCTGTGTTCTTTCTCTGCGTCATGTTTACAGCAAATAAACGTATTTTATTTCTTTCTTTTCTTTGTTTTAATGTTTTGGTAGAGTCTGACAAGTGATCAACCTAAAATTCTTAAAGCAGAAACTGGCCGTGAGTGAGTTTTTTTTTACTGTGCTCGGAATTATCATTGTATGAACAAAACACGAAAGTGTAGTAAGAATAATAGGGTGCACATCCCAAATGTCATACCAGAAAAAAAGATCTTAAGATTTTTTTCGTGCACGATTAAAGTGAGCACCTTGCGGATCTGCGGATGTACCTAAGTTGTCGCATTGATCATCGCAATCTCCATAAGGCCTACTGGCCTAAAACCCCGTTTACATCAATCCTTGCCATCTTCCCATTTTTTGCGTATCTTTCATTGTAGTCTGACATAACACTTGCACAGGCGATTATTTGACAAAAATCTTTCACTATTTGTTTACCTGGAAAGGTGTTCTATATTTTGTTGAAGGGTGACTGTACCAGTTATAGGAAGTAAGATGCGAATTCAAATTTTTAAATGGACTTTTTCATAAATTTTATAAGTGAAACTTACCTCTTAAAAGTAGTATATATATATACTTAGGTCTAATAAAGTGAATATAGGTTATCTTCTTATCTGTTTGTTATTTATCTTCTTTAGATGACTTATAAAATATTTTTTCATAATTATTTTCCAACGAAACCTTATCTTTGAACCTATTTTAAAAGTGACCGTGTATTTCGTTTTTTTATTATTTGATTTGTTTTATTCAAAACGTTATATTCTCACATCAAGTCGTGACAATTGTCCACTTCTACCCCATTGGTAAAGGTGCGTTTCACGGACGGGTTGAGTGTATGTGCTTTCTAAATGGCTTTGTTAATAGAATAAGTGTTTATTTGCGAACACATCTGCGCCAGAACATATGTATGTATTTGACAAATGAAATAGAATGCTCAATATTTTACAATTTCAAAGGGTATTTTTGCACAAAAGAGGTTTTTGGAGAGGGTTGATATTTTTAGATAGGTGACAATGAGGTATTAGGTATTTGGTCACGTGTTAGGTGGAAAAGAAAGAAAGAAATGTAAGCTGTATAACGAATTAACCAAGTTAGTATGAATCTTGAATGAATATTGTCTATGAGTGATTGTTTCTTAAACTAATAAATTAAGGAATATAAAAGAACATTGCAGTGAAAGAAAGAAAATAAATTTATTTGACATAGAACACACAATATAGGTACCTACACCAAATAAAAAAGTAAAAAAAACTTGGTTAAAACAGTATAGTGTTGCATGCATGAAATAAGTAGGATTATAACCAGGAAATAGTTTATTTAGTTACCTTAACTTGACGCCTATGGCTAAGTAAGTTAGCAAGAAGATCAAGCTATCCAGGATATATTATTTTATATGATATCGGCAACATTCAGGTATATTTTAACCACGGCTTAAATATTTAAAATAAAAATGCAATAATTATGTAATATAACAGCCGCCATTCAAGCGGTAATTTTCAGATAAAAGGTAAATATTACCAGCGAAGAAATTTATGATCATAAATAAACAAAACGGTGATAAAAACAGTGTAAAATAGCTGTGCAAACGTATTGTTTCACGATATTACTCCAATTGTTTACAATTATAACTGCTTTCTCGAATTTCTATGAAATATTGTTCTATTTTCCGTAAACAAATGTTTTGGCCATTATACCAGGTCCGCACAGGCAATTTTAAAACGCGACGAATTTTATTCGCCCGTTGGACTTTCAACTCTCGGCGCTAAGCAGAGCGTTGAAAATCGAGTGCGCGGAAAAAAATCGCCCATGCCAACCTGAGCTTGTAGTATTTGTGAAGAAAGTAATCGTCAAGGGTAAGCACGCAAATACCGTAATAAATCAGTTTAAGTAATTGTTTTTGCCGCCGACTACAGTAAAAAGATTATGTTGCAAGGAGTAATAAAATAGACTTTACAGTCAACAGCACCCAAATAAAACTTATAAAAATTACTCAGAAATTAAACATGGCAACGAGTATAAAATAATGTATTTTGGGAATCACTCCATATAAATTAATATAGGTATATATTCTGAAAACTTAAATATTGTGTGTAAGATTAGGGATTTATATTAAGAAACGTGTCAAACAAGTAAATTATAATTTAAATGGGATATATAGCAGAAACACAAAAGGACATGACATAAATTTAACTTATTTTTTATTATTTTAAGTGCCATGTAGGTAATATATCTATAATTTATATTATGAGGATAATTTATTTGTAAAACAACAATTATTACGCATCATATTCATGTAACTACCTACCTAACATGGAAGTTAATTTATAATTATAATAAATATTTTAGCAACTCAAATTTCTGCAAAAATAAATGACTTGCATACTTGAAAAACATACTTGCTCTATATTCCCATCAACCTCTTTCAAAACGACAGGTAACAATTTTTTCAAGGAGAAAAAATCGAGCACTTCAATAATGGACCCCCGGTGAAAGTTTTGTACAAAAATTCGTTCACGGACAAATATAATGCTACTTTTTTATACACAGAGATATTAGCAAAAAATATTCGTTTGAATACTTGGACCTTTCTCCGAAACCAATGGTTACCACAAAAGGGTTTTAGATTTCACTAACAGATGTGTTTTTTTTTCTTTTTCGTGTGTGTAATTTTTGTGTTTGACGTCTGTGAAACATGTGAATGTTATGTGTCTTTTTCCTGTGTATCATCATTATCTAGTTAAGGTATATTACATAGGGTATCGATAGTTCCTCATCTGATATCCTTATAATTCATTTTCCAAATTATCCCAATACGTAGGCCTCAATTGCCTCAGACAGACAAGTACCTAGCTAAATAGCCGTTAACATCTATCTTCATACTTTAACAACTATAGTACAAGTGACACAATAAATAGCTCCTTATCCCTAACAAAAAAAATCTATAACACGAATCGAAGAATTAAAAATTAAAGGCCAATTTTACAAAATTTGACGCACTGCTGACACGAAAATTATTGTGCATGTCGGTTCGATATGTGATAGACAGTCACCTTTAGATGCCCTTTGTACTCTGGCGCACGCGTGCCCTTTCTGTACATATAATATTTATACAATAATGCTTTTTGTCTGCCAGTTCATAACTGGCCGTGTCTGAGTCAAAATGCGGAAAAAATAGATGACAGCTCGAATTAAATGTCACCGTATTAATATTTTTGATATCTTGATAATGCTTTAGCAATGGACTTCCATGGCATGTTTTTTTTTTAATTCGGAAGTATAAAAGAAGCGTACGTTGCTTTTTAAGTTCACAATGTAATTGTAAAATGATTTTGGCGGTTTCAAAACCAGGGGTTTTACTTTTTAATATCTAATGAGGATAAGGAGTAGAGAGTTGAAACGAGAGAAAAATAAAAAACCTTGCCTTTTTTATTTTTTATTCAGTTACGTTTTGATTTTACATTTCTAATCTCAAATTATTCTATCTTAAAACTAGACCATAAAACTAGTAAATGCATCATTCATTTTCGAAAAAAATCCAAAAGGTATAAAATTATAAAGAAACACAATTCCACATATAAAACTACAACTCCTATTTTTATGGTCAATCACCGAAAAAGAATCATTCGACCAATCAAAACATAAAATTGAAATTTATTTAAATACAAAAGGACAGTAACTGTGCCTTTTACCCTATAACCTAATACGGTCGTCATCAAAAAGGCTCGAGCTGGCGTGCCTAATTGACAAGAACCTAAGTTTGTTACCAACATACAATCTTCATAACAGCGACAACAGATATTTCAACCTGTAATGTTCCCACTACTGGGACACAGGGCTCCTCTATGTGAGAGGGTAACTGCCCGCTAATGTATTTCAGTGGCATAAGTATACTCATTATCCGAATACCTACTGTCTTAATTAAGTACCGCTTTATGTCATGTCTATTTGCGATGTTTGCACAGACACGACATAAGTCAATACTCAAGGAAATGTTTCTTATATGTCTGATTTACGTAACTACACCGGTTGATAACACCAGAATATTATTGTCCCACTTCACGGCAGACGCCTCTTCTCATACAAAGAAGGCACGAGCATCACCACTCTTGCTCAAGACGGGTTGGCGATTTCTGACTTATAAGTCCAGGTTTCCTCACGATGTTTTCCTTCACCGATACCAAATAATGGAAACATTTTTGTAACAAAAAATCTAGTAAAATATAATTATGTGGCTTATCAAGACCAGTAATTTAAATACAGTAGCAACTTTTCTTGATAGGCTATGTTAATTTACTGTTGTTGTCATTATGTTATTCTTTTATTATATCAGTAGCAAACACCCCGGTTTCCCCTACGCCATAGATATTCGATAAGAAATTCTTAAAACTAATATAAACTTATTATTATCATTAAATATTAAATGCATTCGATGGCGAATATTTAACATAATCCATATGAAATAATACCGGAAATATAATCCGACTAAAATCACTTTATTTTTTAAATGTCAAATTTTTCAATGTCACTTTTTTAAATGTCATTTGAAAACTACCAAAAGTGTACCTATTTTATAAATATTAGTGTAGGTACGTATACAGGGGCCACCATACTTTGAGTATTTTTTTCAAACTTAAATGAATAACTTATGTGTTAATAAAGAAAATAAATAAATATGAGCCTTTTTGCGCATTTGCTATTGTAACTAAAACCAATTGCATGTTGATTAATTATACCTCAATTAAAATAACTTGATTCTACTGTTGTAGTTTCTTTGACGTCAAATAAAAATTAAAAATACATAAAGAAGGTTAAAGATACAGTCGTACCTAGTCGTATTAAATTAACGAACTATGTACTATGAATTTGTAATGTTTTTTTTTTAGGAATAAATAGTAAATACAAAATTGCGAAATCACAGCGATGTTCAACTGTTAGGTACCTACCTATAAAATCCAACAAATATAAGATGGGAATACAAATGACATTAGTATGTAAATGCGTTTTTTTTCGTGTTAAAGATAAATTAATGATGTTATTTTCATTTGATTAGGCAGCCAGCACATCAAGCTACTACAATCTGTCAAATTTATTTAATAGATTTTCTATTTTATCGCTAAAGCATTAAGGTTCAAGGTTAATTGGGACCAAGTTGACAGTTTCGGGTAGCTTGACCTGCTGGCGTCTGTACCCTAAGAAGCTTCAAGACTCAAAACCAGTTCGAGCAAAGCCCTGTACTAGTTGTTAATAAAAATTGGTGTTTGCTTATGTCGACACGATAGTTCAACTGAAAACTAACGACTGGAGCCGAGTTTGCGCGATTCAGCGCCGAGTATACGCGATTAAGCGCCGACTACACGCGATTCAACGCCCAGTATACGCGATTCAGCGTCCCCCAGCGACTGGAGCCGAGTACATATACCAGATTCAGCGTCACCGACCCGACCAGTTCAGTTTCGGTCAGTTTTTAGAAAGAGCGCAAAGTGCGCTAAAGAAGTTTTCACTTCAAAAATAAACTATTCGAGAACTTATCGCTATATGACCTAACATCTTACAACATAACGCATGACGTCCCTAGTTACTCTACATACGAACTAAGAATGACTGAACTAGACTACATACTAAGGCTCAGTCTTAAATGTATAAGTCGAAGTCGAAACCGCCTCCTCCGCTGAGGTAGTCGTAGAGGTAGACCTCCATCTCCTCCAGGGCTTCGATGCTGGGGTCACGGAGAGGCACGTCGCGGACCGAGCGGGCTGACCGGGAGAGGCTGCGAAAAAGATGATTTAAGTTATAACCAAATCAGATACAGTGTGGCGATTACGTATTTTAAACATACACAGTTAAGGGCTGATTGTTCCACCGCCAGATAACTTTTATTTGTGGAATAAAATTTACGTTTGACAGTTTTTGTAAGAAATAACTGTCAATATTTCAAAATTATTTTTCGAATAAAGTTATCAGATGATTGAAAAATCAGCCATGAAATTATTAATAAAAAATAACATTCTAGCCGTGAAACCAGGGGGTCTACTCCGAAGTGGTATCGGCCGAATGTTCGGCCGTTTCCTGCTATGAAGTTACTATTTGGTTCGGTCGGTCTCGATCCTACACTCCTACACTCTTTCGAATATTGACTATGGTCCCGACCCAACTGGGCCGAACCGAACTTTTTTCGCATTTTTCAATAATATTTGGTTCGGCCATGTGTCGGTCCGATCCGATCATTCGCACTTTGCACTTCGTAGTAGACCCCCTTTTATCTTTGTGGTATTTAACAACATTAGACTTAGTTTGTGATAAAGTGTATGTTGAATTGTCGATAACATCGCCCCACGCGTATCTAGTGCCTTGTTGTCAACTGAGGTTTATATCATACTGATTATTATAGCTATTTATTTTGTTAGAAAAAAACAGTTTTCTATTTTTAGTAAAATTGATTATTTTAACTGACTGATAACAATTTGTAATAGCTGCTGTACCTCAGCGGGATTGTCCGAAAGGGTTACCGCTACCCCGGAACATAAAGGGCGAAGGAAGGAACATGGGTGGGTTTTAGTCAGTAAGAGTCTGACACTCCCTTCCGCTCCACCCAGAGCGGGAGGGGTCATTTGATGATTTCCCATCCAAAAAAAAAGCTGCTGTACTGCTTAATGTGATAACCTAATCGCCACACTATATATGGCTATATATATTAAGTAGGTAATAAACAGCAGCACCAGTTTCTATTCTAAAGAATCTCAACTCGAGAGAAAAGAGGGTTCATGTAATAAACATAAGGTTATGAAAATGACATTAAGATATGACTTTTCCAGAATGAAATAATGAAATAAGGCACTATCTTTTTCAGGTATCAATCAAACCTCTCGGGCAAACATCACAATCATTTTAGTAGCTTAGGTATCAATGTTGCTTTATACTTACCTTCCTATGTTGCTTTAAAAAATAAACAGATTTAATTACGCATTATACAAGGTGACAAGGTGGCATTGACGTGCAGCCCGTTACCAGGGATTCAGTAGCTGAATTTGAAATTTTCGCCCGTTATTAAAAAAAAATAAGGGAGCAGTGGTGGCCCAGTGGTAATGGACCCGACTTCCGTAAGTTTGAACCCAGGCAGGCACTTTACTTTGTGTAAATTATTTCATCACCACTGCTCTCAAAACGGTGAAGGAAAACATCGTGAGGAAACCGGCCGGTCCTAGAATCACAAATTCGAAGACATGTGACATCCACCAACCCGCACTGGGCCCGCGTGGTGGATTATGGCCCGCTCCCTCTCACCGACAGGAGGCCTGTGTCCCAGCAGTGGGAACATTATAGGCTGATTATGTATTTAAAAAATAATGTTGTTCCATACATTTTGAACGCGTAGGTTGCACTTTTCTATAAAGCATTTTTTTGGTTCAGAATTCATGTAGGTACTGAATTAATGTTTAAAGTTAGGGTCGATGTCCCTGCCATCTTGTATTAGTTTATCAGTGAGGATTCTAAGCATACTTACGCGAAATCAGTGTCGGAATCGAACATGTACTCCTTGTTGAAGTGATCATTGATGTCCTTCATGATGCAGGCCTCCAGCTTCTTGTGCTGAAAACAAATGAATGTTTTCCCATCAATCCACCATGCGAGACAAGAAGGTCAGAAGGCATGGAGTATTCAAAGTGGAAGCTGAAGGTACCTTGTAGCAGCGGAAGAAGAAGATGGCTCTGATCTGTTCCTGAGGACGTGGCACGATGTCGCGCTTGTCTTCGGGCACACATTGCTGCAAAAAAGGAGTTTATTAAGACAGTGTTATTGTATACTCATGTGTAGGTTGTATGACTATAAATATATAATTGCCAAATAGCCCTGTAGAAACATGAAGCACTGTGAAATTGTTCCAATTATTCCATCGACTTGGTAATCTTTTCACTCACTCACTGCAGTCCTGAATCTTGATAAAAGGCTCGAAAGTAAAAAAAAAAAAAATTTGAAGAATGGTATAAAGATTTGCCTATCATAAAAGGTTTTGGAAGTTCTAATAACAAACTGAAATTTCAATTCACTGTTCAAGTCAGAGTTTATGATATTGAAACCAGGGGGGGTAAACTTCCATACATGTTCACAGCTATTTTTTTAGGTGCGCCATCTATTAATCTTGTTCCTTAAACTTAAGGCAAATAATTCACATAGACATACTAGATGTCTCTACAGAACGACTTAGACTTTATAATTGTTGAAAATGACTATATTAATTTCTAATAAATTTTCATTATTTTAGTTTAATTTTAAAGAATTAAATTACGGATAAATATATTTTTTGATTTATTTTATCGACTGCTATAAAAAAAAACAAATGTCAAAATTCGAAGTTGTCGAAACCGTTGTTATTGTTTTCTGAAACATTATGGCCGGTACGTTGTGCAACTTGCGTGTGCGCTGAGTGGTTTTCGTATTGTTTATACTGTATTCTTCATAGTATTCTTTGCTGCTAATACGTTGAGTTGAAGCTCTTCTCCTCCGTAAAAGCTTGAAGAGAGCATCATCAGATTCGTCAGTCCGTCCTTGCGTTGAGTTTATCCGCGGGGCGAAGGCCGACTGAATCGGTCTCTGCGATATTTGGACGCTATTAGTTAAGTGTTTTGATGATAGACGAAAAACATTATGTTGAGCAGTACCTATGACGATTTTCCAAATGAAGAAATCGTTTTAAATGAAGAGTTATTGTTCGATGCTCCAAATGTTCAACAAATGGAAGGAGCTGGATAAAGAGGTTACGTTTGTGGATGTGTCATCACAAAGTGTTTAAAATATGGTTGGAAATGAAAAAATATGTACAAGAATATTATAATAAACGAAAAAAATATGGAATTGAAAAATAAATATATTTTTAAGTAATCTTAACTTATCAACATTTTTATATGTATGTAATTATTAATAATATTAATTGAAACTGTTGACATTTTTTTTCATTTCTGTTGATAACTGTGAAGATCACAAAACAAGGTTTTGGTGACAAAATAATGTTTATCCAATATTTCATATCATCATCATCATCATCATATTTCATTTTGACTTATAATCTTCATTTAGCACTAACTATATTTAAGTAGGTATATAACATTGTTTTAGTGACAAAATAATGTGTATTGACCAACATATTTTATTATTCTTAACACCATCATATTTTATTTTTCTAATATGTATTAATTATTAATATTGTTCCTACATAATTATTGTAAATAGAATTGTCGACATGTTTGAAGTGAAAAATGTGCACTAAAGTAGGTAAACGTGAACAATAACAGACAAATAAATCTATGGATTGAGTATACAAAAACAAGCTTGTTTAATTAAAAACTAAATTAACCTTTAAAAACGATTTAGGAGAATAAATGTGCATATTTTCCATGCGTATAGATTGGTTAAAATTCATGTGGAGCGGTTTTTATTTTCAAACTACTGTAAAATTAATTTCACACTGCCAAACATGGTTTTACATAAATCAATCTATAACTGGGAAATATATGCTAAAGCAATCAAATGAAAATGAAGGATATATATAGTATAGGTAGGTATGTATAGTATGGTTAGTTAGGAACAAGATTTCCAGATGGCGCCACTCGCGACAGGTTGGCATAAAAATACCGTGAGATGGTACTCTATACCCGTATTATAAAGTGCTCTGTGATTGAAACCGAATTAGAAAAGTTAATAGGACTTAATTCTATCGAACTACCTTCTGTTACTGAAAAGATAAAGGATAATGAGACATTGTTTAAAAAAAAAATACCGATATATACCACGAGATGTCTCAGCAAAATTGTAAGTAGTTTTATAAAATCTTTACATTATCTACTTCAGTATTTTTCTCTTTCCGTTGCCTCGTTTAGTTTTCCAAACTCACCGAGAACTTCTGACAGAAGTGCAGCCCCTCTTGTATGTCGGTCTTCAGCTCGCTCGACACCGGCAGGTTGTTGATCCTCTGCGTGATCTGCTCGTAGTTGGGCTCCATGTTGCTGTCGATGTAGCCCAGCTCCTGCATGACGCACGTCACGTTCTGGCCGGCTTGTGCGCGGGCGTTGATGCCGAGGCGAGCGCGGAGGCCGAGGTGGCGCTGAGAAGAAATAAGGGTTAGATTGTGCAGATAATTTGGTGAAAATGAACGGAAATTGGGACGCGGACGTCAGCATATATTTATTGTTTTAAATAAATATAAAAAAATAAATCAAACACTAAACAAAAACTACAGTTGAATAGACAATGGCGCCGATTCCCTTGTTCACAAACTAAACTAAATTTAAGTTCAGTGCATCTTTTTCTTTCTATTTCATTAAGAAAAGAACAGAAGATAAATATTAGTTTAGTTATTAGAAGAATCGGCGCCAATGACTTGCCTGGACATAAAATGGGGCTATCGTCGGCGTCGGTACGCACGGCTACACATCAAGCTATACAAAACCAGTATAAGCTGCCTTCTGATTGTACGAAAAACCTATACAATACGAGGTCAGCTAAAACTGGAAATGCATAGCTTGATGTGTAGCCGTGTGTACAAATAATAAGTATACAATATACTAAAATAGATACTCAGTAGGTATAGTAGGTAGATAGTAGTAGGTACTCGTTAGGATATGTATATAATGTCCCAATATACATTTGGTTTACATAACTAAAATTAATTAAGTATTTTCACATTTTTGGCGACTGTCGAGTCTCGTCGCGTTCATGAAATCGATAATTGTGGCTCTGTATGGACTGTAAAGTTGGAAATTATATCCAGTACTAGGTATAACTAGTTATTTACACAATTTATAAGCAAACGCTTTTAAAATAATAATAATATGTATGTACAGACGCCAGCACATCAAGCTACTACAATCTGTCAAATATCTTTAATTGATTTTCAACTTTATCGTTTAAGCATTAAGGTTCAAGGTTGATTGGGAAAATTTGACAGTTTCGGGTAGCTTGACCTGCTGGCGTCTGTACAATTGTACCGGGTGGCATAGATATTGGCGCGCAAATTTTCAAAATTGCTGATCCATACATTTTGTCCGCGTAGCCGCGTCGGTATTGCACTTTTCTTTGAAACAGCAGATTTTATTTGATAACCGAAGAAAAAATTAATAGTAGGGGGTTTCAGAATTATGTACTAAATATATGGTAAAGGGTTGCGCGTAGATGTCCCTGCCACCCTGCATAAAAAATGAGGAGAAGAAATCTGGCATCAAAAAATATGTAGGTACACACGGCTACACATCAAGCTATGCATTTCCAGTTTTAGCTGACCTCGTATTGTATAGGTTTTTCGTACAATCAGAAGGCAGCTTATACTGGTTTTGTATAGCTTGATGTGTAGCCGTGCGTACTATGTCCGCATCACTGTCAACAGGAAAAGTGCCCAAAACGTTGGCACCATGTAAGGTGCCAACGTACAAAAATAACAACACAAACTCACCGACATCCGACTATTTCCAAAGAACGGTTGTTGTTGCTGTTGCTGATAGAAGGGTTGCTGGTACTGTTGCTGGGCGAAGTACGGGTTGTACGGCACATTCGGAGGGTAGAACACAGGAGCGCTGTAGGGCATCTGGTAGTAAGGGTTGGCGCTGTAGGGGCGGAACTGTGCGGGGATCACGTACGGAGGGATAGCTGACTGCGGCTGCGGGAAAGGACCCTGTGGAGTTTACATTGGTTAGAAATAATTATAATATTATTTTTTCTCTCACAATAATTTTGCAGCACTTAATAGTTTTCTACTGCCTGATGTAGGTTTAGGAAAAACCCGTGTTACAGCTCACCAGGCCCCACGTAGTGGCCTCAAACAAATTATAATGGAAAGTAAGTAAATAGGATTACGTTATGGAACAGTTGGACACTTTTGTCACTGACTGTGCTGTGTTGGCACCGGTAAATGATATTGGTAGGAGTCGTCAAATATTTTTGTCACTGACTGTACTGCGTTGGCATCGGTAAATGATATTGGTAGGAGTCGTCAAAGATTTTTGTCAGCGACTGTATTGTGTTTAAAGTAGCACAGTCAACAGACGAAGGTCGCTGATTTTATTCATTTCGGAATACTGATTCAATAAATTTCAATTAAGTGTATCTGGTAATAATTTATAGGTATCTAGTATAAGTCTTTAAAGTTTTCTCCTTTACTTAAACTTTGCTTAAAGTTAAGTAGTGATTAACGACTGTTTAACTATACATTTTTGACGTTTGACGTTTAAACGATAATTGCAGTTAAGTGACGTTTAAACTTTAAACGTCGTTTAACTGTAATTACGAGTATCGTTTATAAATAAACTAGCTGCGCCACACGGATTCACCCGCATAAGTTTCGATCCCGTGGGAATATCGGGATAAAAAGTATCCTATATCTATCCTGGTTATAAACCATCTGTGTGCCAAATTTCATCTAAATCCGTTCATTAGTTTTTGCGTGAAAGAGTAACAAACATCCATCCATCCATCCTGACAAACTTTCGCGTTTATAATATTAGTAGGATTATAATTATTAAGTATCTACGTAACTATATTATAATGGGTTACATATTATAAAACATATCTACAGTTATTCTAACTATTTTCGAGATAACTCCATAGTTATCTCGAAAATAGTTAGAATAACTAATAAACTAATAAACAATCAGTCTTTTGACCATTCAAAAGACCGATTGTTTAAAATACCTAAAGATTGTTTCACAGATTTTTGTAATAACTAATGAACGAAATACATAAAGGAGAATTCACCTACGGTTTATTCAGCTACAATTAATAAACGTAAGGTTGATTCAACTAACGAACGATTCACCTACTCTTGGTCTGAAAAAACCTGGGTGTCTACTACGAAGTGCAAAGTGCGAATGATCGGATCGAACCGACACATGGCCGAACCGAATATTATTGAAAAATGCGAAAAAAGTTCGGATCGGCTCAGTAGGGTCGGGACCACAGTCGGGACCATAGTCAATATTCGAAAGAGTGTAGGAGTGTAGGATCGGGACCGACCGAATCAAATAGTAACTTCGTAGCAGGAAACGTCCGAACATTTGGCCGATATCACTTCGGAGTAGGCCCCCTGATTTTGTCCGTTTTTGTGCTATTGAATCATAAGAAGACGGTCGACGGCACCCCGAGGTTCGGTTTGGTTAGGTTCCTTTAAACCCTGCAGACAGAAATAGGAGGCCCGCGCAAAAGAAGCATTTTAAATGTATTTATGGCACAAATCAATCATTTACCTATATAATAATAATAATAATTTGTCTCGATCAACATCTGTCGAAGCTCTCGTTAGGCGGTTGGATCAAGTGCTTGATTCAAAAGGCAGTACTCCTCGATACGGCTCGCATTGTGAGGAGGTTCCTGTCTCTGGAGCCCTAACCACCGGTAGCTTGGACCCTGCTCCCGACATCGGTGGATCACTATTTTTTTATATTTTTAAATGTTTTTTTTACTTAATTTTTATATTAAAAAAAAAAAAAATTAAAAATGTAATAAAATAAGATAAGTAAGTAAATAAATAAACGAAATAATAATTAAAAGTCATTTTATAAATTAACAAAGACTCACTAACTATCGAAATCAATTCCATAAACGGATGTTGAAAAACAATAGTTAAAAAAACCTAACGCACTTTTAATTTAGACATTGTTTCATATTATGATGTCAATAATGACGACCCATATTTGTTAAAAAAAAACTTGTTCACGTCCGGCATTTCGACTTATGGCGCAATATTTCGCGGCCTTCATCATAGCCTCTTTAGCTCAGTGGTAGAGCACTGGTCTCGTAAACCAGGGGTCGTGAGTTCAATCCTCACAGGAGGCATCGGTTATCTTTTTGTATTTTCAACGTTGTTTATTTTTTTTTAATTACTTACATTTACTCCGTGTGGCCTAAATGTTAAAACACCTCCCATTGTTTGTTTTTGTGGTTGTTGTCCTTGATCTTGAATATTTCCTTCATCGTCTTTGTTGTGAACAGCGCCATCTAGCGGCTTTGTTATAGTTTGCGAATTCGGGTCCATGGAGAAACCAGGCGGCAGTTTGCTGAGGAACAGTGGCGGTATATGTGAGTTCAACGGTTCCTTCATAGGTGGCGCTGTCGAACATTTTGCGTAGGCATCTTTAAGCTCTTTGGTTATTTGTTTCAAAAGTTGCGTGCCAAAGCAGCTTTCGTAGATCTGTAAAAATAATAATCATATCAACGCGTTATTATTCATTAAAAAATCAGATTATTATTTTTCTTACAGTTTATATTACCTACATATCTTGAAAGTCAAACGTTTCGTTCATGGATTACGAGTTTTAACGAAACAATTTGAAAATGTTCCGAAACAAAATGGTAAAGTAGTGCTAATAATAAAAACAAAGGAAACATCTTTTGTTTCCGAAAGAATATTAATTAGTTGTGTGTAAACGTAAATTTTGTTAATGTATTATAAGCAGCCGTGGCCGAGCGGTTAAGGCGTCTGACTAGAAATCAGATTCCCTCTGGGAGCGTAGGTTCGAATCCTACCGGCTGCGTATCTTTTTGTGAATTATTTTCGTATTTTTAGTTTACACATGATATCTTATCTTTTTTTATCTCCTAATTATCTTTAAACGTTATATTTTTTTTCTTTCCCTCTTATTTCTACATTTATTTCTCTAATTTTCATGGTGTACCTAATAGAGAGTATTATTATCTATATATTTATTATACATATTGTACCTTTAACATGGCATAATCCTTCATGAATTTGTTATCTCCGCTGTCCAAGGCCTGGGCAGACGCCCAGATGAGGAAACCTAAAAATAGTTGAGTCCGCATTTTGTATCTGTGAATGAAATAAAAAAAAACTATTAATAATTTGCACGTAAATCATCACGATGGGTTACCCTCTTGTTCTATTGGAAAAGTAAGGGAGCACGCAAAAAAAAAAAAAAATATCAACGCCCGAATTGAGAAACTACTTCTTTTTTTTGAAGTCGGTTAAAAAAATAGGTTTTTTTTTGCAATATGCAACTCAGTAACGTTGTATGGTGATCATTCCAAAATTCACGACAATAATAAGATGTATTTACAGAATAATCATTTCATACAAGTTGTAATTGAACACAAAGTCATGTTTTCATGAAAAACTAGTCATTATTTTCTACTGAAGTTCGACTGTTGATTTTTGTTTATTTCTGTAAATTGTTTAAAAAATACACGGTTACACGTCAAAATAGTTATTTATTAATGTATAAATGATGCGCACGCGCGCTTGTATGTGCGTTCTTTTAGAATTGTAATAGCTAATTGAACATCGAGTAGTTTCGCAAAAATAATAATATGTACAGACGACGCCAGCACCTCAAGCTACTACAATCTGTCAAATTTATTTAATATATTTTCCACTTTAACGCTACAGCATTAGGTTCAAGGTTGATTGGGAAAATTTGACAGTTTCGGGTAGCTAGACCTGCTGGCGTCTGTAATTTAGTAAAGGTTGTCTTTAAAAGATCGCTTTTAATGACAAGACCGCCCATTGTGTCACCCTTTGTAAAATTTCTATATCTAAGTTTGTAATTTCTATGGTGTACAGACGCCAGCACATCAAGCTACTACAATCTGTCAAATTTCTTTAATAGATTTTCAACTTTATCGCTAAAGTATTGAGGTTCAAGGTTCATTGGGAAAATTTGACAGTTTCGGGTAGCTTGACCTGCTGGCGTCTGTACACAATAAATAGTATTCTATTTTATTCTTTAATCATTCATTACACTAGAAATGTTTTATGGACTCGGTCGGCTGAACTTTTGAGAAATGTGTTCCTGTTACACGTTTTTATACCAATAATTTTCCGCTACACGGTAACTCTTTACTCTTCGTTTGTGAGAAAATAAACTTAGATATACCATATAGGTATTATCTGCAATTTCATTATTTTATCATGACTTGATATAAAGTCCGTTTTACAAAAGAAGTCTCGTAGACGCGGCGCCACTGTCGTAGGACGGAATCATAAATATTGATTTATTTATTTATCTCGACATCATATACGAGTAGCAGGCTTGATTATTGGTTAATAAAATGCACATTCTTAAATAGAGAAAGGTGTCTGGGGTAGGAGAGTTGTTGTTGGAATGTTGCTAACTATATAATAATAATTAGTTCCACTTATTGCCGCGGGACTTCTTTCGGGAAACGGACTCTGTAGTATCATTTTTTTCCTGATAGCGTATTGCCTCTTGTTCTTAAATTCAGCTGTCTAATCTAAAAAACTAATATCACTCTTAAATAGAAATACATATTTGTTTTTTTGTATGTTTGTTTGTTACGCTTTCACACAAAAACGGCTGAACGGATTTGAGTGACATTTGGCACATGGGTAGACAATGACCTGGATTAGGATATGGGATAGTTTTTATCCCGATATATCCACAGGATCGTGACTAATGCGGATGAAACCGCGGGGCAATGCAGCTAGTAGGTAATATACATAATTAATTTGAATGTACCTAGCTTATCTACCTACCTACGTACTTAATAGGTACAACACTATTTAGTTGTCTCTAATGAAAGTTGTAGGTTTCAAAGCACACCTTCGTTTATCAAAACTTCTAAGTAACCTAGGTATATTCAAATTTTATTTGTTTCAAATTGATGTTATTTCAAGGTAACCGAATATAAATTTTATTTTAATAGAAAATTAAGTTGATTTCAGAATGACTAGCACTAGTGAAAAATGTTTGAAATTGTAGCGTAAACTGAACTTTATTGCGTAGGAATTAAAGTTATTTTTCCATAAACTCATATTTGTTTACATTTTTGGCGAATATGTCGCGATATTAGATTACGAGTAAGTACCTCCGTACGCTGTCTAAAACTTTTATTAAATCATGTCTTCAAATTTTATCGTAATTAAGTATGTACTTCGTTCTATTAATACTCATAATTTAAAACATAAAATAAGAACAATTTGCCTCCACTTGCCTCCTGTGAGGATTGAACTCACGACCCCTGGTTTACGAGACCAGTGCTCTACCACTGAGCTAAAGAGGCTATGATGACAGTTTCGAAATACTGTACCAGGGGCCAGTAAATAAGAGAACAAATACTTTCTGGCCCCTGTAAGAAATGCATTCCCACTTCAATAAGCAGTTGGACTTTTGTATGGGACCAACTGACCAACAACAAGATGAACTTAAAGAAAAAAAAGCATCCATCCCAAAAGAAATTGACGGGTTGGTACCTAAGTGTAGACACCTTTAGAAATTTCTTTGCCCACCCTAGAAAAATCGACAGTATTGAAGTACTTACTGTTTAATCGCTTTTTATTAGGGTTCCGTACCTCAAAAGGAAAAGATGTAAGGTTTGTAGAGTTGGGCTCTCATTAATTGACTATGGTTAGATTAGCAGGGCGGCTGCCCCCCCTAGACAAAATCCCTAGCTACGCCAATGGCTATGTACAGTCGCTAGCACATCAAGCTACTACAATCTGTCAAATTTATTTAATAGATTTTCAACTTTATCTCTAAAGCATTAAGGTTCAAGGTTGATTGGGAAAAATTAACAGTTTCGGGTAGCTTGACCTGCTGGCGTCTGTACATTACTGAGTAGGTGCTTTCAGTCACCCCTTAAAATGATGCCAAATTAAATCAGAGTGCAGTGAGAAAGTGCAAAGTTCAATTAAGAGCAGTGGTGGCCCAGTGGTAATGGCCCCGACTTACGAGTTGTAGGTCGTAGGTTCCAACCCAGGCAGGCGCTTTACTTTGTGTAAATAATTTCATCACCACTGCTCCCAAAACGGTAAAGGAAAACATCGTGAGGAAACCGGCATATCCTAGATCTAAAAATTCGAATACATGTGGCATCTATCTACCAACCCGCACTGGGCCCTCGTGGTGGATTACGGCCAACTCCCTCTCAAAGAGATTAGGCCTGTGTCCCAGTGGTGACTGATTATGAATTTAAAGTCTAAACAAACTAGATATTTACTTCTCAAGTCTTTAAATAATTCAAACTCAAAGAGCCAACTTACCTACTTACTTCTAACTTAACCATGGAACGCAAGTGGGCGTTAAGTTAATAAATCCATCGCTTAACTGTGAACATAACTTACAAGTTAACCGTTAACTTGCTTGTAGAAATGTGAAGTAGGCTTGTTTTAATGGCTATTCAGTTTTGTCGATATTTACGCTTTTCAAGATAGTAAATTTTTTAGTACTCAAACGTCGCTGCTAGCTAGGTAGACTGGACGCCCTAGCTATCACTTTAGGAAAAAAGTTGGGCGAGTGGATAATTACTCCTTCAGGGGAAACCTTTAAAGGGTCTTTCGGGGAAGAGACCCGGAATGTGGATTCTAACCTAACTTAAACACACAAGCCACCTAACTTAAATCATCAACACATAGAGGATCTGGGTACTCACAAGAACTCGCCTTGGGCAACGATATATCCCCGAGGAGACAAAATAGGGTCTCCCCTTTTAAAGCCTCACTTGGTAGAAGTAGGCTGATGAAGGTTGGGAAGTATTTCCACGCTTATCATATGGTATTCTAGACGAACGACTGCCGGGTGGTCAATGACGTCCACATTCGCAATTTCAGGAAAAAAAAATATCTATCAAAGTCAGTTGAAACCAATAAGAATTAATGAAAGTCTGCAGTGACTGCAGTGCGTCTGTGCGGTTATCCAACTTTATACACAAAACAATGGATTTGCGGTGCCCAGTTCACTCATATAAGTATAGTCGTGGTATTCTGCAAAAAATTCACTGTGAAAACTTAGGTGAAGTGAGCTGGAAGTGTGTTGTCAGTAGTGTCAATCCTAATGCTTAAGGAGGAATGGCTCCTCATTTCACCTAAGTTTTCACGGTGAGATGTTTAAAGAATAGCATTCCAGCAGGTAATAACACAACAGAACCGAACACTTAATAGGAAAGTGGTACCTAAGTGCTACATCATAAGAGAAAATTGAAACAACCTCACGGCTGCACAATCTCGAGATTACGAGCAAAAACAAACAACTTACAGTTATGGTTAAACAGCTAGCTGTAAATATGAAGCCTACCATATAAACTTAACAGTAACAACTTAACACATAAACACTTGAGAGATGCGGTATTCAAACTTTTTATAGGCGCCACCGTACATTGTACAGGCTGATTACATTTTTTTTTGTACACTGAATACTGTTCGGTACTTGCTAATTCCATGGTTCGTGCTGAAGTAGGTACTTACTGATGGCTGCATTAGTCAGGTATACCCATATAAAAATACGTTAATAAAACGGGTTAACAACTAATAAATGCAGGCAATCATATCACAGATTAGATAATTAGGCATTTTAATGATTTGCGTTACACCCAATAGTGAGATCTGCATCCCCTAATTGCGTATGAATCACAATCTGAATAATTTTGAAGGATATTGTTAATCCATTGCTTCTAATGTTCGAAAACTTTGTCTGCTCAACAACCTAAATAACGCAATGAATGTTGTTGAACTGTCAAAATGAAAGCCATTCCTACTGTTAGTGTGTTACACCACTACCCCGCTGGTTCTGATTTGAAAATGAAACCATAGCTCTCTATCAATAAGTGCTGTCAAAACATTTCAACAGAGAAATGGACTAAGACAAGTAATAAAAATCATCAGAGTTATAGTTGATGCAATACCATTATTATAACGGCAATAGCAACTAGAATATTTAAATCTTCCATTGTTTCCTGGTCTGTGTCATTCGAATATACTACTAAAGATTGAGAATTTACCATAACTACCACAGCCGACACAATCCCAAAGACCAGCTCTACCTGCACATATTCTATCTTTCTTATCTGACACACCATTAGCCAATGGGCGCGCTTCCTCGTCATTCCTTCATATTTATTGATGGGACTATACATAAAATTACCGGCTGTAGAATCTCTAAGTCATTACTCCTGACGTCCCAACATCCTGGTGGACGAGGTTCGACGTTCTCACCATAAAAAGTTCTGCAGACTTGTATGGGAATTGTTAATGGGAATTTTCTATGGATACTAATAGAATTTTACCGTTAAACCGTATTTCTAATAACGTTTGCGACTATTACGGTAAAGTGCACTGTGGAGTTGAAGTTATTGGTGACTGAAAAGGCGATAACTCGAACGGTATGGAAATAGAAAGACTAGAGGAGGATCGGAGTCGTGGGTTAGATTTCCGTTGAGAAATAAATATGGTCTTAAAATAGGTCTTTAGAAATAAGATCGATATAAAGTAGGCATAAATTTGTAGCGGCAAATACTTTATTTTTATACAGGGTGGCCGGAACATTGACGTCCAAAAATAAAATTTAGGTCCCTCGTATCGTGGGGTATCCGAATCACCCCCATGTATGTTCCGCGACTTTTCATAGTTTTCGAGTTACGAATTTTTTTCTGATTTTTTGAGAATGATCGACCGAAAGTTATGAAAAAGTTGGTCTAAAGTGCTAATTTTTTTATGATTATGAAAGCTGAGAGTCTGGCGCATTCTTGAAGCCTACTTAGGAACCATGAAGTTTCCTGTTTAAATTTTTTATTTAAAGTTAAAATGCTAAGCCATAATTTACCGAACGTAATTTTTTCACTTTAGACCAACTTTTTCATAACTTTCATCACAGTTACGAAGCTGATTATTTTATGCATAAAAGTACTACTCACGAAGATTCAGTTGCAAAAAAAAAATCTCGACAAAGCCATTTTTTAGATTGGTCAGGTCGATCATTCTCAAAAAATGAGAAAAAAATTCGTAACTCGAAAACTATGAAAAGTCGCGGAACATACATGGGGGTGATTCGGATACCCCACGATACGAGGGACCTAAATTTTATTTTTGGACGTCAATGTTCCGGCCACCCTGTATAAAGCAATTGCAGTTTCAACAGTCACTAACTATAAACGCTTAACCCGAGAGTATGAC
Organism: Apamea monoglypha; assembly: GCA_911387795.2. Classification (NCBI taxonomy): domain Eukaryota; kingdom Metazoa; phylum Arthropoda; class Insecta; order Lepidoptera; family Noctuidae; genus Apamea; species Apamea monoglypha. The sequence goes on from OU426916.1 coordinate 15,409,068, forward strand.
GACATTCAGCAAAGAGCTTCGTATGATTATTTATGGAAAATAATAAACTTTACTCAAAAAGATACAGACAAGCCAGGCCGCGGGGTACAGATAGTTATAAGAAAGATTCAATAAATGCATAACATCTTATCAGGTGAACGATCAATGTGCAAAGCTTATGAGCCTGCATTGGCATCCATACAGTTAGCCGCACCTCGTTGATAAGTTACTTGCTCACTTATCAACAGGTATCATCTTATCGATTTGATGGCATCTTATGTAGGGGTGGCTCGGTCGTGAACAACAAGTTATAGAATAGAATATAATAGAATACTCTTTATTGCACACCATACAAATTACAGAACATAAATATATAAAATCAGTAGTAGTAGTACCAGTAGTGGTAGTAGTCAGCAGTTAACTACTGCTGACTACTACCGCTGTAGTTAATAAATAAATAAATAAATTGTTTATTGTTCCAAAATCATTACATAAATATATATATGAGGCGGCCCCATTAAGTTATTAATAATACTTGTGTTGGGGCCGACTCGCATCTTCCCCTATTTTACATTAACATAATGGAGACAAATAAACTAAAAAAAAAGAGAAAAGAAAACAGGATGCAAATTGAAAACTGTGATATCTAAGTTCAAGATAGCTCAACTGTGTGTGTATGTGTGCGTGTTTGTGCGTGCATGTTTGTGCTTGTGGTCTGTTAGTAGTTATGTTCTCAAGTTGTGCAAAAAGGGTTCAAGACTATTTCGATTACCTAGAGACATATAACCAAACAAAAGAAATGAAGTTTGCCCACCAGAAATTGTCATTTAGCTCTTATCGAAGACATCCAATTTATTGGCAATATGACGTTCAAAGCCCGGAAACATCGCTGTCATGAGCACATAGAAAATTTAAAGGATTTTTGACAATATTCGCAAGCAAGCACAGTGGAACTGTGACCAAAATAAGGATAAGAAAGATAGAAAATGGTAACATAACTTAACATCGCGCCTGTATTCCCCGAAGGGTTCATTTAGCACAGACTAAAATACACTATAAGCTCGTTCACTAGCAACGAGTTTAGTTAGGAAGTAAAGAGTTGTGTCAAAAAGTCAGTCCATAAGTGACAGTTTTTCATTGAGAAGTGTCGTATACGTCGATGACGCGGAACTTAACTCGCTCCATACACTGCTAAGAACAAGGATCCTTTGGCGCTCAAATTATGATGATAAGGGGAACTATTGATAAATATTATAGTCCGTTATAGGTAGGTATCAGTTCCAGGTCCGTATCAGGTTGAGTTAAAAACCAGCGTCATGCTGAACTGGGCCTTTTTGGCGCAGCCGTGAGGCACACTTTCCTGCTAATTTCTTACACCGGACTTTACACTTTTTATTTGATCTTTTATTTGTTTTTATCTGATGCATGTATCTGGTGTATTGTGTGTCTTTTAGGGCTGATTTTTCCATAGCCAGATAACTTTTATTCGAGGAATAAAATTGACGTTTGACAGTTGTTGTATAAAAGAACTGTCAACATTTCAAAATTATACCTCGCAAAAAGTTATCAGATGAATGAAAAATCAGCCCAAAGTCTCTGCTAAATAAATGTATTTTCTATCTGTATTTATTTACGTAAAGATCCTTGTAACTAATGCAAATGTAAATCAAGCCTTAGTCTATCGGGCAAGTATCCCAAAATGAGTATCAGCGAATCATGGCTATATAAGGTGCATTTGAACTGTTCTCCGGCACCATCTTGCATGAATATTCTAAGAGCAGGTCATACATTATCATACACTCGATTAAGAAGCAAATATTATGCAAGAACAGTTACTCGGACCTTGCCTGCTCGATCACATTTAAGATCATATCGTATCTTTGACATTAACGCTGATCGGAGTAGCTAAGGTATACTTTTCTCCTTAAGAAACAACTGGTTTGAAGCGTCAAATTATATGCTGAGGGCCAGTTAGAGTATTATGCCATTAGGGCTTAGGGCTTACTGAAGCTGTTATGGCATAATTCCATAGGGTAAAAAAATCTTGAACATTATTGGCTCCTTGAGAATGTTGTGAGGAAAGTTTTGAGTATGAATGTGGATGGCTATAAGAGTAGGGGAAGACCAAAGGAACAATGGATCAACTGTGTGAAAGATGATATAGCTGGAAAGGGGGTGACTACTGAGATGACGACTAATAGAGAAGTATGGAATTAAAAGACATGTTGCACCGACCCCAAATAAATTGGGATAAAGGCAGAAGAATGATGATTCTACAAAAACCAACAAATTTTTGTAGCGTTGATGTTTTTGCGGTTTTTTTCAGCTTAAGTTTAACAAGACATGGGAAGAGATACTACACAATAGCTCACTCAAACAAGTAATTGTTTTTTAATAAGTTAATTTTGATTGCATTTTCTGGCTAAACAAAAGTCAATTTTTGAGGCTTGCTGTTTAACGTTTAACCAGACTGAAATTACACTATATCAAAAACGAATCTACAAACTGCTCCACCATACCGCACTTATTAAAAATTTGTTTCAGTGCAGTTAGTGGAACATCTTAGGTGCCGTTCGGTCCAGTGCTGTTGAAATCTGGGGGTCTACTCCCTAAGCACTAAGTCCGTATTTTCGGCCGTAGTTTTTGGGTGTTTCCTACTCCATATTACTAAGAATGACAACACGATTTGACAGCTGTCCCTACTGCCGAAGTGTTACTGCCCGTCCAAAAAAATAAATCTAATCTCTTCTTCTCTCTCATTCTCTCGTTCTTCTTTCTCTCTCTCTCTCTCATCTTAATCGTCATTTGTTTTCACGGATCAACTACTTTTGGACGGACTCGGTATCTTCGTTGACCAACTTAGAAAGTAGAGCCCCAGTGTTCCGAGTGGAATCTCTCGTGACGATTTGCAAGAAAGCTCATGAATTCATTAGTAAGCTAAACTACACCATAAAAACTCGTGAGCACCTCACGAACACACGTAGACTACCAATCTAACCCCATTTACGACGACTAATCGAGCACCTAGGTGAGATTCCGATCGTCCATCTTACCTCTAGTAGAAATGCTCATTACGCAAGTACAGTGGCAGATGGCTGCGTCTGCGCATACCTTACAGCAAGGCCGCGGGGGCAACGACCTCGCACAACCAGTATAAGTATGTAATTTAAAAAATATGATGGGCAATCATCAATTTTTTGTACTTATGCCTGTTTTGTGACGAGATAATTTGAATTTTTATCTATTATTATTATGTATTTAGTTTGGGTGTGGTGAATAATAAATTGTTATTGATGATGTAGTTTCTTTCATGGTTAACTGTAAAAAGTTATTGGAAATTGTAGCAAGTATTTTTTGCCAGGTTTCTCACATGAGTCTGAACTGAACCTGTAAATTTTCGAGTTGTGTTAGCAACATATTCACAGAGCAATCTCGTTGAAACTGAGAGTTTGACCACAGTGACAAAGTTTTTGATAAATTCTGGATCTATCAAAAAAACTTTGTCATATCAACAAAAAAAAAATACTCTTATAAATCATGCTGTATCAAACTTACAAGCACTTGATTCCAACTTAGATCTCAGCCGGATAACTATAATCATCTCTTACGCAACGATCACGAACATGGAAAAAACTCGCAAATTCCCATTTAACGAGATCACGGAGGGCCAACCTTATAATTTACACTAGCCATGTACCTACTGCCGTTGGCTGCACCATACAATCACTCACTCCAATTTGATGGTCTGGCCATAATTTCGAAACACCGCAAAAAAGCCATCGAAGCTTCACAGTTCACTGATTCAGAATATGGGATGCTACGTGATCTGTAAACTAGGTAGGTTTTGTTGCTTTGGTTTTAAACTAGGTCTTAACGTGAGCCACGTGGGTCTGAGTTTGAATATCTGTTGACAATGAGCACAAAGAAAGTGCATGGCGTCAGGCTATCTAGAGGCTGATTTTGAACAGCAGTGCCAGAGATGGCCTCTACTAATGGTCTCGAATTTACATCTAGGACACAAGCAGATAACAGGAATTTTTACACTAACCAACCCAAACCAACTGATATTCAGTTGTTTTGGTTTCTTATTATGTCAACGAAAACGAGGAAGGAGTGAACTTATAAAAGAGAGGCATTTCTGGAGGAGAGAGGCATCTGTGGAAGAGATAACTATTTCTGCCAGTGTAATAATATTTAAGTAATTATGTCATGGAGGAGTGTAAGCTCCCATATTTACTGCATTGGGTTATATCCTGTAATGGTACATGTAAGTAGATAAATAAATAAATAAATAAATAATTCTAGTACCCGAAAGCCCGAGCCTCGACATTTTAATCTTACAGAAAATGTTTATATGTACTTACATCTATTTGAGGAGCTGAGGTGGATTGAATAATCGGTTTTGCCAACAGTACGCAAAATACACATTTTGCCGTGAAGTAGCGGACATCAGCGCGAATTACCTATCACATCGCACATCTATAATGTGCAGACCAGTATTTTCTTAGTATTTAGCTCCAGAACCTTTACCATCATCTTTTTATAGCTCACTAGGTTCAAATAACCGCTTCACCTCATGTACCAATTCTTAGTAGCACAGATTAGTTTTTTGTTCCACCAGTGGTTAGATAAGTGGTCTGATCCGGCGCTATTCAGGGTCATTATAGAGCCACGCCTTGGAATCAGGCCATCGATAAGTTCGAGGTTATGATAAGGGCAATTGTAATGACTGAACGGATGTATGAAAAGTAAGTATTTGGTGGTTTATTTGTACGTAGACGCTTTATTAAGATTTGTTTTGTTCATTTGTTTCGTTAGCATAATCAGCATATAATGTAGCTACTGCTGGGACACAGGCCTCTACTCTTGAGAGGAAGTGGGCCGTAATCCACCACGCGGGCACAGTGTGGGTTGGTAGATGTCACATGTCTTTGAAATTTTTGTGATTCGATATACACTCCCGGACTCCTAATTGGAATCGAAGAATAAAACTTTTTAAATGGCTGTGAATTCAAATTCGGAACAATGACGACATCAAGATGTTGGCCAGTACGTCAGGTTCAAAACTGCATAAAAACTTTATCCTTGACTCATCATTACTTTGATGTTTTACCTAGGCCTTTAACCTTACGTGATAATGCGCGATGGCTTGATTTAGAGGTCCAGGAAAGTATTATGATCTGATAAACTCTAAAAGAGCTAGACTAGGTAATAATAGTCTGCATAAACTGAATATAAAAAAAAATCTGATCTGTTATTAAAGTGATTTACACAGCCTGTAATTTATCTAATCTGATGAACGAAGCCATTCAATTCAATCAAGATGCTTATCTAATCAATGATGGGTGATATCGTAAGTACTTACCTCAGCTTCCTTTGCGTCTAGTTTTAGTGTTCTGAAACCTGATTGGCTAGTATTTTTTATTAATTTGTGGAGTTTTTTTTTGTTTGTGTCAGGCAACGTTTTTAAAAAAAAGAAAAAAAAACGAAAAAGAAAAGAAAGAGAATTTCTTCGATGAAGAGTTATTCCAATTAATTGATGCGGTCGTCTTGTTCATTTTATTTAATGAAATATGAATGGGACGATATTATATTTTATCGTTTTATTGCATGTAATTAAATCGAATATGGTTGAGCTTTATTTGTAGTTGTTAATTAGTTTAACGATATGCTTAATAATCTTAATGGAGTAGTTAATTAATTTTATGGTTTTATCGGGATTTTATCCGTGTCACTGACAATTTGTTGATTTTATGTTTTGTATAAGTTTTCACAGATTAAATGTTTTCTGGAAAAGATCGCAAAGCCCATTTTACATAGAGTTTCCCGATTCTCATTTTTTAAGATCTCCCGAGATTTGGAGAACACGTGAATTCTGGCTATATTCTAATACGAAAAAAACAACAATTCATTATTCTTTGGTGTAAGTAGGTACCTATTCTGTACCTTGTTTTATCTTTATAGAATTTATCAATGAATCCGCTATATTAACTTTTGCAAAATCCCGTCGCATCGCATCGTCTTCCCGCGCTATTAAGTACTTCGTTTTCGCTTAGCGTTCTTTCTCACTTTATATATTTTTGCTCGGCTCCTGAGTCATAGCGTATTGTTAAATTCCTATAGCCTTCCTCAAGAATAAGCTATTAAATTCCTATAGCCTTCCTCAAGAATTAGGCTATTAAATTCCTATAGCCTTCCTCAAGAATTAGGCTATTAAATTCCTATAGCCTTCCTCAAGAATTAGGCTATCAAATGCAAAATTATTTTTTCAAATCCGGCCGTTACCGGTACCGTTCCTGAGATTAGCGCTTTCAAACAAACAAACTCTTCAGCTTTATTATTAGTAAAAAAGATAAAGATAGGTAGAAGTAACACGGCCAGCACATTATTTGCGTAACACACTATAAATCACAATTTGAATCATTTTGAAGGATATTGCTAATCCATTGCTTCATATGTCCGAAAAACCGGCCTTTATTTATTTCATTATTTTTGTACGAAGTTTACCAAGTAAACGCATTTTACAAGTTGACGCCCTAGTGGAACAAAAATTTACACTTTAAAGTTTAATATTTCGTAAATAGAGCATTAAATCGGAAAATAATTTTAGCAACCCCCAAGTCATTTTAGAAGACCTATTCAACGATACCGATCGGGTAGACGATGAAAACAATATTCACCCCCATTGACATGTAGGGGAGCTACCCTAAAACAAATTTAAATTTTATTTTACTACTTTGTCGGCGTAATTGATATACACTCTCCTAAAAAATTACAGCTTTCTAGTACGAACGGTCTCTTAGCAAAACCTCGGACAGACAGACAAATGGACATGACGAAACTATAAGGGTTCCTTGTCAGAACTACGGAACCTTAAAAATTTGTCTGCTCAGCAACGTAAATAACGGAATTAATGTTGTTAAACTGTCAAAATGAAAGCCATTGCTTCTAATAGTGTGTTACGCAATTACCCCGTAGGCCGCAGGTAACGTTTTTATTACCCTATTACGCCTTAACATTAGTAAACTTGTAAAGTTATTCATTTTACGGTCAGCTTCCAGTACATATTACGTTTTGAGTAACTGCTGTCTGACCTTCAAGACCTTAGGCGAACCTGATATCCTGGCACAATAGGTGTGAATAGTGTTCACCTGATAAGATAATCGTTGGGACTGTAGATGTAGACCACATCTTATCGTAAGAAATATTGGTACGACTCATTTGAGTTATAATGTACTACCTAGTACAGACGCCAGCATATCAAGCTACCCGAAACTGTCAAATTTTCCCAATCAACCTTGAACCTTAATGCTTTCGTGATAAAGTTGAAAATCTATTAAAGAAATTTGACAGATTGTAGTAGCTTGTTGTGCTGGCATCTGTACATTATAACTCAATGGTATGACTAGATGGTGCGGTTGTTCTTGTAAAGTCACCACCAGCGCTGCGACATTTATTTTTTAAATGTCGAAGCATCATGCTGAGATAGGAGCCTTTTGGCCTCGTATAGGAGTTTCTGTTTCATTTTTCTTTTCGTTACTTTTTTATATAATTCGGTTCTTTTATTTTTGACAGTTTTTAGTTTAGTTTGTGATCTTCCTGTACGAGTCGCAATAAATACTTTTTCTTTCTTTTCTTTCTTTAAAGGTGCGTTTAGACTGTCCAGAACAAGAACAGCGGTGCTATTCTGTAAAAATGTCATTGTGATAACTTAGGTGAAGTGAGCTTAAAGTGAGCTGTCATTCTACTCGATACTAGGGATTGACACTATTGACAGCTCACTTCATCTAAGTTTTAACAGGTTTTTACAGAATAGATAAACTGGAATTAAACTAGAATTATCTAGTTTGGAATGTTAGGAACATTTCTTTTTGTAATTGTCGCTCGTTAAATTATTAGAAAGAGGGTTAACGCGGTTTAAAAAAAAAAACAAAAGCCAACATAAAAACCGAATGAACATGAACGAATGAATGAAAACGCAAAAAAGCCTATTAGGCTGGGACTACAACTACTTACGGTACATCATTCACTTGTTATGATTTTATAACTATTTATTTACACAAGAATTTAATTCGATTTCCCACATAAGTGAAGACAGTTTTACCTCTTCTTAATATCTGCAACGAATTTAATACCGAATCGCTTGCGCAGTACCGTTTTGCGCATCATTTCTAAAATTGGCGACTAAAACGATAAAGACCATGTGAAATTAGAGAGTAACCGATTGGTGATTGAAATAATAGTAATAAAATATTACGTACATACATAAAAAATAATTATAGCCGATAAATTTAAGATTGTATTGAGATATTTTGAAATAACTATTATTATTTATAATAACTAGTGATTAACTATGATATATTGATAAGAACAGTTATAAATACAGGGTGGCCGGAACATTGACGTCCAAAAATAAAATTTAGGTCCCTCGTATCGTGGGGTATCCGAATCACCCCCATGTATGTTCCGCGACTTTTCATAGTTTTCGAGTTACGAATTTTTTTCTGATTTTTTGAGAATGATCGACCTGACCAATCTAAAAAATGGCTTTGTCGAGATTTTTTTTTTGCAACTGAATCTTCGTGAGTAGTACTTTTATGCATAAAATAATCAGCTTCGTAACTGTGATGAAAGTTATGAAAAAGTTGGTCTAAAGTGCAAATTTTTTTATGATTATGAAAGCTGAGAGTCTGGCGCATTCTTGAAGCCTACTTAGGAACCATGAAGTTTCCTGTTTAAATTTTTTATTTAAAGTTAAAATGCTAAGCCATAATTTACCGAACGTAATTTTTTCACTTTAGACCAACTTTTTCATAACTTTCATCACATTACGAAGCTGATTATTTTATGCATAAAAGTACTAGGTACTCACGAAGATTCAGTTGCAAAAAAAAAATCTCGACAAAGCCATTTTTTAGATTGGTCAGGTCGATCATTCTCAAAAAATCAGAAACAAATTCGTAACTCGAAAACTATGAAAAGTCGCGGAACATACATGGGGGTGATTCGGATACCCCACGATACGAGGGACCTAAATTTTATTTTTGGACGTCAATGTTCCGGCCACCCTATAGAACCGCCTCTTTGATCCTAGTGGGCGCAAGCGCAGCTGTTGACCGAGTCTTCCTCAACCTCGATTTTCAGGTTAGAAACGGTGTAGTGGAATTTTGGAGTTTACCTCATTAGTATCTTGGGGTTAGCAATAGCTTTCATAGTAAAATGTCAATTACTTTATCAACTACTGGTCATTTTAGATTTAGAATGATAGCATTTTGTGTGAGTGCAACAGCAAAGCAGTAGCATTGCTTAACACATTACAGTAGCAATGGCTTTAATTTTGACAGTTAAACAACATTCATTGCGTTATTTGCGTTGTTGAGCAGACACATTTTTTAAACATATTATGAAGCAATGAATTAGCAATATCTAAATATTCAAACATCTATCGATACGACGACGATCTCTTACTCTCAAATGTTGGATAAGTAGTCGTTTTTGTAGAACCAACGACAACCACGACCACGCTGTAGACATTTTGCGAAAGAGACGTTTTGCGAATAAGCCCTTCTAACCAAAGACCACACAGCTAATACTTCGGACACGCGGCTAATAAACAAGATATAATGCTGCCCATAGCCTGTAGCCCATAGCCGATAGCCGAGGTAGTAAATAATCTAATCGGGATCTTAATCGAATCGTGATGATGGTTTAATACATTAACAGTTACCTGTAGATTATGATTAATGATCCCGTAAATCAGTATGTAGGTTTATGTGTTGCTTCAAGGTAGGGTCATACTTAGCGGTTGAATGGCAAAGGTCGTGAGCATGGGGGGATGAAACATTGGCGGATAACAGCGAAAGGACCGAATAAAAAATATTTGGCATAGTATGAACAGAATTTATTGAATAAGAGTAGCAATGGCATTCATTTTGACAGTTCAGCAACATTAATTGCGTTATTTACGTTGTTGACTAGACAAATTTGTCGAACACATGAAGCAATGGATTGGCAATATCTTTCAAAATGAGGGTGTTGGTCTTTTATATATGTTAAAGACGAAGACGCAGCACTTTTTAACGCAGGGTGGTCCAGAATCATATACCTACTGATCCCATGGTAACAGGTTGTGCATCGACGGCCCTGCCAGCCTGTATATCCTACCTATAACTTCAATTCAGTTTGGACAACGGTAAGTGGTAGCTTAGTGTAATGAAGCAACACTGAATTTATAACTTTAAAGTGTTCCATTCATTATTCTTACATCAGCTGTTCATGGACTTAATCTTAACGGTTCAAGCGACCGTGTAACACCGAACCAACAATGAGTTGCTACATGCCATAACTGTTGCGCCGTTGTTTTGATGGCGCAGCTTTTTATAGCCGCCTTATAACGAAAGGTACATACAGTGTAACACGTACGTAGATGGTGTTTTATTTATGGGTTCTGTAGGTCGGTGGCGCGACATGCGACGAGAGGGTGTACTGTTAGGTGAAGAAGTGTCGCTTTTTGCTGACTGTGGTACCAAAAGCTGATAATGGGACGAATATTGCAGGTATTTTTGTGTGATCATAATCAGCCTATAATGTTCCCACTGCTGGGACACAAGCCTTTCTCTGTGAGAGGGAACGGGCTATAGTCCACCATGTGGGCCCAGTGCGGGTTGAAGATGTCACAGTCATGTCTTTGAATTGAATTTTTGGTTCTAGGACATACCGGTTTTCTGACGATGTTTTCCTTCACGATTCGAGAGCGTGGTGATGAAAATAAATGTCCCAAAGTAATGTGACTGAACAGGGGAATCGGGGCCGTTACCACTAGGTCACTACTGATCTAATATCATAATATAACATAATATAACTAACATATGTGTGTATATTTAGAATTGCGTAGTTAAGCTGAACACTGAAGCTATGATAAGTAAACCGTATGTCGTGTAATTGGGTTCTATGCCAAGAATTCTGGAGGGTTTTTTTTTAATGTTTTGCGTGGATGTTTTCCCTGAATTTGTTATTTTTTTTGTGTTTGTGTTGTCTTTATGCGTCATATTTGCCACAAATAAACGTATTTTCTTTCTTGCTTTTCTTTCTAACATATAGATATTAAGTTATTCTAATCAACAATGCTTCGATTTCATCAAATCTGTGGAAATAAAAAACACTACGGATGGAGGAAAGTATGGTCCAAGACTCCAAGTCCTTAATCAGATGGCTACAGTTACAATAGTTAGCCATAAACTTACAAGACTACACGGAAAGATCCTCAATAATCAAGGTTCATCAAAGAATAAAATAGCCCATAACGAATCGGGCGCAGTGAGTGATGTGTTACCATTATCGAGTGAAAGGTCTCGTAATATTTGTACGAGGTCTGAACATAACTGTTCCCATTCATTTAATTTTATCGATCGTGCGATTTGATTCGAGTAATTAAAGTCGCAAATACTGTTATGTTAATTTTGGGTTCGTTTGGGCCAGATTTCGGGGTACCTACTTCGAAGTGATAATATAGCCGGTCTTATCTGTAAAAATCTTTCCGTGCAAACTTAGGTGAATTGAGCTTAAAGTGAACTGGCATTCCACCAGCCGATCTATTCTGTCAAAAATCTTACCGTCAAAAATATGAAGTGACCTTGAAGTGAACTGTCAATAATGACAATTAGGTAGAATGACAGCTCACTTCAAGCTCACTTTAGCTGAATTTTCACGGTGAGATTTTTTTCAGAATCGATTTAGTAGGAAGTGTCTGTAAGTGGTTATCAGAATGTACTAAGAAAGTAGTCTATCAGAATCGAATAAAGTATGGAAGTTATTAAAGCCGAATTTTGCTTGTTTTGAATAAAAATAATAGGTAATGTTTGAAAATCGTTGGTTTGTTAATAGGAAAGAGCCAAATAAAATTCCAAAGTTCTCATTAAAGATTTCATAGACACGCCTTGCGTGAGTGTCGTTTTTCCATTTCAAGATGGTATAAAAGATTTAATTTACAGTAATAATTCAGTTTGACCCGACTTTATGTAAAGTACAGTATAGTGTTTACTTATTCTCACGCGAGAAACGGTAGGCCCGAGTCAAAAGATTTTAACCGTTGTTTATAACGTAACTATTTCAAAGTTAGCACCCGTTACTTTGTGTATTTTACGCAAAAATTTAAATTTTTAAATTAGTTTTTACTTTTAATTAAGTGCGTTACTACTTGTCTAAATTCATGAACCGTGAAGCTAATTCATCATCATCTGCCTAGCCTTTTCCCAACTAAGTATGTTGGGCTTCCAGTCTAACTTGATGCAGCTGAATATCAGTAATTTACATGAAGCGACTGCCTATCTGACCTCCAGCCACAACCTACAACCTAACCTGAAAATTCAAATTTCACGTATCTACCCTGACGCTTTCGCCTTACAAGATTTTAATTAGGTACTTAACAAAATAATGAGGTAAATACTCCAGAAATCACAATGTCATTTGAATAAGATAACTAAGCAAAAAATATCGTCGTCACTACAAAGAGTACTTTCCAAACAAAGCTTTTAACACTAAAAGTTATCCTACTCTGTCCCACTGCTGAGCAAAGGGCTCCCTCAAATCCTTCCAGGCATCCTTTCCTAGAGCTACCTCGATCCAACCCTTGCGGTACGTGTCTATATGTAGGTCATCTCGCCACACTAAATATTTTTTTAAATTCCACTATCAATACTTCGATCAGTTTTACTGGGCGTACGGTCCATTAAAAAGGTTTATTGATCACTTGTATTTAATTCATGAACGACGGAAACAAGCAAAATGAATAGCCACCCATTAAAGACGATATTGACATTCAGCGAATGATAGACTAAGATAGACTGCACACTAGTTAACTAGAATTGTGAAATATTTTACGGTTTTAGAGATTTATCTTGTAGTTTATAGTGCTCCCAGAAATAGATTGTGGATTTAAAATCCTCATTAATTTGGCATGTTAAAGTAGTGTGTGATGTGCCGAGCTTAGGAGCCTCCTAATTAGTAGCCAGTGTTAGTATAGACAGCAATAAGATTTAAATAAAATGGTAAATGTACCAATGATTCCCTACGTGATCGATTCAGAAATGAGGAGATCCGCGGGAGAACCAAGGTAACCGATAAACCGACATAGCCCGAAGGGTTGACAGTTGACAGTGGGCAGGGTACATTGCTCGCAGTACACATCTTAAGTGGCAGTGGGCAGGGCTCGCGGAACAGATGGCCGATGGGGCCGAAAGAAGTCGAAGTGGTGATGCCTGGGGAAGGCCCAACAGTGGACGTCTTTCGGCTGAAATGATGATGAATGATAACCAATAATCACGAAGCATGTTAGACCTTGATGATCGCCGTTTCTTGTTATTTGGAGACACGACCTACAATGTTCCAACTGCTGGGACACAGGCCTCCTCTCTAAGAGAGGGAGTGGACCGTAATCCACCACGCGGGCCCAGCGCGGGTTGGTAGATGTCACATGTCTTCGAATTTTTGGTTCTAAGACATACCGGTTTCCTCACGATGTTTTCCTTTACCGTTTTGAGAACAGTGGTGATGCATAATTTAAAAAAAAGTAATGTGCTTGTCTGGGTTCGACCCTACGAGCTACAACTCGTAAGTCGCGGCCGTTACCACTGCTCCCTGCCAACAATGCCATTAATGATACATGGGCAAGAAGTAATATAGAAAGCATCGCGAAGACACCTGCCTCTTAACTAATTATTGAATAAAAAGAAACAAAACCTATAGTTTTATTAATCGAATGCATAAACAATTAAATGCAATTCAAATCAAATAGCAAATTATTTGAGAAGAGGTTATTTAGCAGTAAATGATAAATAGATTGTGTAGTTAATTTCTTAAATTGCTTGCATTGTTAGGATTAATTATTGCAGAATAGTTTTTCATTTTATTAGGTTTAGTTGAAGAAAAGTGGGGCTTGGGGGCTCGTGGCTGTAACAGCTGCACGGGTTGATCGATCAGGTTAAGTTACGCTTGCCACGATCGGTCCGTGGATAGATGACCATGTTTAAATACCGGGACCCTTCCGTGCCGTGGCTGTCATTCGTGAATCTTTAATAGGCATTACGGGTAGTCAGAAGCCCGAAATTCTGACAACCAGTCTTATGGGTATCGTATTACCCAGTAACTAAGTTGTGGAGGTCAGATTGGCCATCGCTCCAAGTAAAATACTGGTGGACACCAGTATTTAGCTGAGACTGGAAGCCGACCTCAATATAGTTGGGTAAAAGCTAGGCAGATGATGTATCGAAGATTTGAGTCAAAATAATGCTGAAGTAGGTTGAAGTCGAATGAAATTTTCATAAAGAAAAGATTTTATGTGTCTGCCATTGCGCATCCGCTTCGAACAATGGTTGGCACAAAGACGCGAGCTTTGCTAGTTATAACATTTAATCTCTGGCTTAATAACTTTTTACCTATTAAAATAATAACAATAAGCAATTTAAAATACAATGCTTTTTAGGGAGGACTATAAGATATTATATCGGTATCAGTCTTTCAGAGCAAATCTTGTATTAAACTATTTATTAAAAATAAAATTCACATGCGGCATCGTACATGTAATAGAAGTGTGACATGTAAGAAACAGTGAGAGAGTTGTATCTTTTTTCTATCTCATGTAACGAAATGTGACTAAACGTGTCGCGTCTTTGAAATTTCACTCTCAATTCTCGTCCAATTATCGAATCACCGCCTAAGAAGTTTCACTTCAAAAACATTGTCTTATAAATTATTATTCAAAGTCAAGTCAATGAATTCATGCATGAGGTTGGATCCCCAAGTGTTATTGGGTTCTGCCATCAGGAATTTCTCTGTAGCAGCCCGGAATCTAGATTTGTGCTCGGTTCATGACAATAATATCACCCCCTATTACATGGGAATTTTAAACATAACTGACGAAATGTCGTACTACATTTAAGTATAAGTACACCTCTACCTAACCCTTCGGGGATTACAGGCGTGATATGTTACGTTATGTTTATTAAAACTTTATCAGTATTTTTTTGGTATTTTCTCTAATTAAGTAGCCAAGCGTAGGATCTTAAATCAACACGATAAATTAATTCACTTTCAAAAGCACTCCATGCTCTTTTTTACACCTACGCATACAAAAAATAAAACAACAACCTCTAAGTGATGTCTTTGAACCAGTCATGTTATAAAGTCGTTACCCAACGAGGTGTGTTGGTGTTTTTTTAGCAATTGTAACAAACGGTACTCCGTACTAAGATTAGCATCCATTTAATTGAAGATAGCGGATAAAAAATTACGTAATTACCCGCGGCGGTTTCCGGCCGGTGTAAACGTACCTTTACAACGCGAGAAAAGAACAAAGAACAGAACAAAGAACGGAGAACGAGTGAACGATATAATGAGTGAACGATAGAATGAGTGAACGATAGAATGAGTGAACGAAAGAGTGAAGAACTTTCATTTGATGTGAACTTGAGGGATTATTATATTGCGATGTGTGTTTGAAGATATTGTTATAAAGTTATTATTTTTCTGTAAATACAACTAAAAAGCTAACAACTATTTTTTTTATTTTTATATTTAGTTTTACTCTATTGGTTAAAATGGTCAGTTACTAAGTTAGTTTTATATTAATAGGTACACACGGCTACACATCAAGCTATACACTTCCAGTTTTAGCTGACCTCGCATTGTATAGGTATTTTGTACAATCAGAAATCAGCTTATAGTGGTTATGTATAGCTTGATTTGTAGCCGTGCTTATCTACAATCAGCAACAAAAATCGATTAGCACTTAAACCTTTACATGCCGTCTAATTTTAGGTTAATTCACAAATTTTATTTATTATGTAACACATAATTAATTAATAGAAATAACAAAATTACATCCTAACTCAACTAAAACTTTAAATAAATCAAACATCTAAATTGATATAAAACAATTCAATAGGTACATAGTTTTTCTTACAGATTTTTATAAATATTTAGTTCAATCATTACGATATAAAAACCTAAAGTATAAATCGACATTTATTGCAAACCGAACCTGTTACTTGTATATCAATCATTTATTTCAATTAAACCAATTACAGGCACTTTTGAATTGTTAAAGGGTCGGTCAATCAAAAAGATGAAGCTAGTTGCCCATTCCAAAGCGTAAATCTGTCAGTGTGCCGATAAACCTCACAATTAAGAAAATTCCCAAGAAAAAATTTCCTTAGTACCTAGGTAGTACGTATATCCTAACTTAATGAACTAGGCACTGACATGTTAACTTGAGTCTACGACTTGATTTTCCTGTTAGTTAATAAATTAGTCAGTTAGTCATGTTTCTAACTAGACTGGGAAGCGAAATGAAGAAAAACTTAGATCGTATCACCCATGGGCTTATTAACCCGTGTACCTTAGTTTATCGCTGTAATAGCTCAGGGAACAGCTCTTTTTATGAGGTCTACACAATTAAAATGATGTTTAAATAATAATTGTTAACTATTGTTAGACCACGGCGCAATGGCTAAGGTAGTGCGGCGATGTGGTAACATTTGCAGCCAACGTGGACAGAGATCGCACAAGACAGGGGAGGTTTGGAAGATACAAGGGGAGGCCTTTGCCCAGCAGTAGGACAGAATGTAGGCTCATCATCTGTTTAGCCTTTTCCCAACTATGTTGGGGTCGGTTTCCAGTCTAACCGGATGCAGCTGAGTACCAGTATTTTACATGGAGCGACTGCCTATCTGACCTCCACACCTCAGTTACTGGGTAGCACGATGCCCCTTGGTACTGGTTGACAAACTTTCGGGCTACTGACGACCCGTAATGACTGTCAAAGATCCAAGAATGACAGCCGAGACCAACGGCTTAACGTGCTTTCCGATGATGAGTGTGTTACGCACTTAGGGTGCTGATAATTGAAATATCGGCCTTAAATTAATTCACATGGAAGACTGGATGAACTTTCAAAGCTTCGCCGGAGTAGGTAGCTAACTAATACATTTTTCATAACAGCAGACTGGGTGTAGTGCGGTAAATTATGTCGATAGTTAACTTTCATTTCACCTGTTAACTGTAAGGTAATTTCGGTGTCTGGTCAGATTCAAATGAGCGTGAACTCAATAGTAATTTATTATAAAAGTGACTGGCAAACTCCGATCTATTAAAATGATCGAAGCTTGCGGAGTTAAGAAGACAGCGAATAGGATAATTATATTCTAATTTGTTTCTCAAAATACAGATTATAACCCAATTTGAGAGGGTTTTAAAAATGTTACTACAGATTTTACAACAAACCTAATTAAGTGTATAACTCTCTACCGACTGGTTGTTGCTGTAACTATCTGTAATTTTGATGAATAAACATATAATAAAACAATAGTTATTAGGACTTTTAGGTACCTACCTACTTACATACTTTATTTATTTTTCTTTGAAATAACAACTTTTGCCAAATAAGTTTTAAGTTCAGTGAAAATCATCGTTTGTTGCGTTGTTAATTAATTAGTTACATTTATATAATAGGCCACCAACAATGGTAAAACAACAACAACAATTGTATTTATAATATTACAAAAATACCTTGTTTAATTATTATACACTTTCACTTAAAAAATAACGACTGAATTCGTTTTTAATTTGCTAGACCTAAATGACCAATATACTAAATAATGCCATGTTGAAAAAAAAGATCATTCGCAGCTGTCATTTTAGTCTAGCAAATTAAAACTCAGAGTTGTTTTTTAGTTGAGAATCGGCCAGTAGCCGTTCAACGCACGTATTTTTCAAGGCAGGAAATCAAACTGCGAGCCGACAAGAAAAATAAAATAATGATTTAATCCTTGTTTATACTAAACATGTCATCATAATAAAAGTTTTTACGATTATTAGCAAAATAGTCATTAATACTCCATCACAACGATATAAAGTACTTAAACATTGTTTATTCTTCCAGAAGTGGTAAAAATGGACCCTTAATAACACAGGGCTACTAACTTCATTTAATAAAAATAGTTTCAAACCTCTTTAATTAAGAAATTAAAGATGGTGGTTCGCGCTTCTAGATTTTAATCGAAGGATTTAATTGCATGGCTTCAATGCTGTTAAGAAATACAATAAAATAATGTTTTGTGATCAGAAGTAACAGCTGCGATGCGTAGGATAAGCCTTATGTGTTTATCGTTATTATTATATAAATCCATACTATACTAATACGTAAATGGGAATGTTAATAAAGTCGCATGTTGCCTGAGTAGATATAGATAAATAAAGCTATAGATAAAGCTGCATTCAGGCAGAATGCGACTTTATTATAGCTACAGACCATACAGACAGTATCAATAGTGACAGTAAGTTCAGTGCATCTTTTTCTTTCTATTTTATTAAGAAAAGGACAGAAGATGAACATTAGTTTAGTGATAGTACATAGATAGTTTAGACGTGATTAAAAACATGGCTACTAAAAGTACTCCAATTTACGTCAGGCGCTGTCTGATTTGACAGGACTGAACTAATATTTATCTTCTGTCCTTTTCTTAATGAAATAGAAAGAAAAAGATGCACTGAACTTAAATTTCGTTTAGTTTGTGAACAAGGGAATCGGCGCCACTGAGTCGTGTATACATAATTATGATTGTATTATTATAATAAATTGCAGCTTTTTCATAGTCAGTAGCAGTAGTTAATTAATCATTTTAAATAGGGACGTAAAAAAAGAAAAGAAAGAAAGAAACTTAAAGAAGTAACTTTTGTCTAAATCTCAACAACAAAACAACAAGATTAAAAAAAACAACCTAAAATGTGAATAGAGTTTTGTCATTGACTGTACCTTTAAAACATTTTAACTTCAAAAACTACTAACTCAAACAAGTAATAGTTTACCTTTTATGTTATTTGACTTAAGCCCAGCAGTTTTATTGTTCTTCAACCCTAATAAATCTCAGTAGTGTCGCGCGGTACAATAAAATCTAAATAAGGGGCCAATAAAGTTGGTCTTAATGTACCACAGGGATCACTGAAGGGTTTAGTCTATTTTAATGTTTCCAGCCTGGATGCAAAATGCTACTGTAGCGTTGGAGGGTTAAAAATAGAGGTGCCGATATTTTTGTTTTTCGAAGCGTTGGAGGGTTAAAAATAGAGGTAGCTATATTTTTAAGTCGAAAGAAAGGTTCTAGAAAAGATACAGATTGGATTCATGACTGATGACTATCAGAACTGATACATGACTAGATGAAGTAGGTGCAAGTCTGAAAAATTGCTTTTAGTAAATAAATAAATAATGAAATATTTTTATAGATGTGTTTTGAAACTATGTGTCGTAAAATACATAATGTTACGTTGGTATGCGGGTTGGTTGTTGCGTTGTTGGTTGGTGTTGGTTGGTGGTGGTGGTTGGTAACAGAATTAAAATAAAAAGTCGTAAGTTAGGTACTATATCAAGGACATCCCCATTTTATGTCCAGGACAATAACTGTTCATCCCAAGGTTGCCTGGAAGAGATCGCAGAAAGCGATAAGGCCGCCCATTTGTAGTGTTTGATGTATTTTTATGTTATGTGCTTTTGTGGTGTACAATAAAAAAAACGTAATAAATAAAATAAATAAATATGTTAACTCATTACAAACTGTTATTAAAAAGTGTTAAAAACCAAACAATAACACAAACAAAAACATCGAGAATCTTGAACCACATTGTTCAAGTTCACGAAATTTTTGTTTTGTTATTAATTGTGGGATATTGTGATTTTTATTATTTAAATATTTAGTTAAATTCTGTTTCAATTTTTATTAATGGCAATGTTTAGCAATATTCCTTGAGTATTTTTGATACGTAATTAACTATTAAATACTTTTAAAAAGATCACACAACTTAATATTTTCATCACACCGCCTGAATTACCACAAAACAATCCTAATATTTAAACCAAAATTTTCTCAAAACAAAACAATTCCCATAAGAAATCTATAAATAAACTTTAAGCTTAGCAGCTCTGGACTCACCTCGCTCCGTGGAACACCGGGCACTAATAGCTGCGCCTGCGCAACTATGCGATGCTCACGCGAAGAGCAATGACTCGGACGGTCGCACTTGACCTTGCGGGGAGCGAGTATACGCGAAACATCAACCCGTACTCGTTTTATACTAGCTTTCTTGGAGGGACATACTGCTCCGTACATTGGACAGCTTTTGAAGCTTTTACGATAAAGCTTTATTGAGGAAAGACCGCCAACAGGCTAAGTGGTTCGTGTGGCAGATCTCGGCGATAACCGTAAATCCAGCTCCCTAATACGCATGCATTGATATTGTGTTACGCATAACACAATATCAACCACAATCTGAATGATTTTGAAGTATATTGCTAATCCATTGCTTCATATGTTCAACAACGTAAAAAAGGCAATGCATGTTGTTGAACTGTTAAAATGAAAGTCACTGCTACTGTTAGTGTGTTAGGTACGTGGCTGGCTTTGGGTGTTATCTCAATGGGTCTCTAGAATGCACAGAACTGCGCAGAGTGACTTTCGCGGTCGAAGAAAAGACAAACCTGAAAAAATCCTAATCTGATCTGGTCTTGTTGTGAGAACCCTTCGATATTAAACGAGACAAAGCTGGTTGTATAAGTGGACTATAGTAATTTGCCATCGTGGTGAAAGGATTAGCCAATTAGCGCGGATAAACTCGCTGAGGTCGTCGTTAGATCGTCGCTTCATGATCAAGGATCAAGTGCAATGTCTTGCAATTGGTAAGGTCCTGCAGTGGACTGCTATAATAGTCCTCCAGACATTCTCAACGGAAACTGGCCATCTACGCGGGAGATATTATAGTGCACAAGTGTGTGCGTAGACACTGGTGCATTTCCTCTTGTCTCACTCTCATAGTCGTGGTGGGGGGTCAGGGATGGCAATACGACACGACCCGAGAGATCAGGCGGAGGACCAACGGCTTAAAACGTGCTTTTCGAGGCACAGGGGTAACTTCTTACGTTTCATTAGTGCCTATGTAGGTTTATGTGAAATAAAATATTTTGATTTTGTTAATTTCTAAAAAGAGGTAAATTTTGTCTATCGATAAAGGCGAAGGGGAAGTGTTACATCTCCTAAAAACAAAAGAAAACTTGAAAACATAATCAAACTAAATACATAATATTATGATAATTGGCTAACCTCGTAAATCTTTTCCGGGTCAGGACAGTGGTGGCCTAGCGTTAGCGACCCCGACTTACGAGTTGCAGGTCGTGGGTTCGAACCCAGGCAGGCGCTTTACTTTGTGTAATTTATTTCACCACCACTGCTCTCAAAACGGTGAAGGAAAACATCGTGAGGAAACCGGCATGTCCCAGAACTAAAATTTCGAAGACATGCGACATATACCAACCCGCAGTGGGCCCGTGGATTATGGCCCACTCCCTCTTACAGAGAGGAGGCCTGTGTCCCAGCAGTGGGAACGTTATTGGCTGATTATGTTGTGTGTCCCATTCTACTTTAGCCTGAAATAAAGATAATTGCAGGATATTAACACTATGCCCCAGGCCCCCAAGTAATTATACTGATGGCATGGTTCTGTCCGATACGGAAATTGATACCAATCGAGGAATTGTCCTAATGAAATAATATAGGGTAATTAACCATTAAACTACCATTGCTTTCATCCTATCCTATTTTTTTGCCAAAATTGTAAACACATATAATATGCATTCGCGATTAATTTGCCAAAAATGTAAACAAATATGAGTTTATGGAAAATTAACTTTATTTCCTACACTGTAAAGTTCAGTTTACGCTACAACTGCAAACATTTTTATACGTCTTTCAATAGTGCTAGTCACACTGAAATCAACTTGATTACCATAAAAATAAAGTTTATATTTGTTATAGTTGAAATAAGATCAATTTGAACATACATTTGAACAGGCCTTACATCAAGAACTTTTGGTCGACTACCCAAACGAAATGGCCGTATGTATTCAGTGCAAGTTCAACTCCCCAGCTTACTTGGACCTCCTTTACTTAGCAAGGGGAACCAGCACAGGGGTCTAGTCCAACTGGTTACATTTTTATAGCACCGGCCTCGGGATGAAACTAATGTTATAAACACAGGACGTCCAGATATGTATACAGATTGCTAATTAGGTTTCCTTAATTGATACCAATTATGTAAATAAACAGCCGGAAACTAGCTGTGTTTGTTGATTTTAATGAGTTTTTAAGTAAGTGCAAAGACGGTGTGACAAACCAACTCAGGACAGTGACATGAAAAAAAAAGCTGCAGTAATTAATACAATATTGGAAAGATACACTACAATATTGATTCTACAAGTCTCTTCAGTTCTAGGATCATTGATTCTGTCTACAAAAAAAATAAAAAATAAAACAATATTGAAGAATTCCTAGATTTGCCTTTATCATCAGAATTACAGACAATAAAAATATTGATGTTTGGTTATAGCGGATGCTGTAAGCAATGCCTTTAGTTTTATATGGTTATGTTATGATTCTTCCGCGAGGCTTCCGAGAAAGAATAATACTCACTTGTAAACTGTACCTATGTGTCGTAAAAATGAACTATAATATTGCAAAAAAGATCTGTGCGTAGGAGGTAAATGGAAACTAAGGGCCGGTTGTTCTAAACGGTTTAACGTAAGATACACACTTCAAATAATAACGATTACGTACTCGTTATTATTTGATGTACAGACGCCAGCAGGTCAAGCTACCCGAAACTGTCAAATTTTCCCAATCAACCTTGAACCTTAATGATTTTGCGATAAAGTTGAAAATCTATTAAATAAATTTGACAGATTGTAGTAACTTGATGTGCTGGTGTCCGCCAAGGCCAACATTTTTAAATTGTAATTTGATACAACGCTTTTTTGGTTTGACGATAGTTAGCGCCATTTTTTTACGTATACGCCTGCGTCAAGTGGACGTGAAACTAACCGCTCTAAGAGTTTTCGTCAAAAAGATGGGAACCCGTGTTGTCATAGTAAACAATAAACCATCTGTTGTTGTCAATCCACCTGCGTAATAGCTCGTTTTTTTGACCTTTCATTGTAGCACCTCTTGGGTATGCCCTGCACCCTAATAGGCTGCACACTATTAATGGTTCATAACACACTATCAATCTCAATCTGAATCATTTTGAAGGATATTGCTAATCCATTGGCTTCATAAGTTCTAAAAATTTGTCTGCTCAGCAACGTAAATAACGCAATGAATGTTGTTGAACTGTCAAAATGAAAACCATTTCTACTGTGATGCAATTGCTCCGCTGGGTGCTTTTTTCAGCTGACTATAATGCTGATGACAACTTCCCCATTGGTCTAGTGATCATAAGCGCGATTTCTGAGCATGGGGTTCGATTCTCAGGTCGGGCTCTCAAGTGGTATGAGGTCTTTCTATCAGGAATTTCCCACCGACCGCAGCATTATACCTCCCTAATATAGGAACTAGATGTTGATCCTGTACTGCGAACACCTCTGCCTTGCCCTTCAGGTGTACAGGCGTGATGTTATATGAGGTATGTTTTCGAGGATGACAAACTCTTATATCTATAACTAGCTGCGCCCCGCGGTTTCACCCGCATAAGTTTCGATCCCGTGGGAATATCGGGATAAAAAGTATCCTATGTGTTAATCCTGGTTATAAACTATTTGTGTGCCAAATTTCATCCAAATCCGTTCATTAGTTTTTGCGTGAAAAGGTAACAAACATCCATCCATCCATCCATACAAACTATCGCGTTTAAAGTATTAGTAGGTTACCTAATACACAATACAATTGGCTTGACATAGAAGGCTATATTAGGCCCATCGCAGACGAGACTAGTACACAATACAATATAATACGATATGAGACTAGTATGTAAGTAACACAAGGTGGCGCCTGAACGCCTTGGCGCCTGTAGTCGCACAAATTACTAGTAAGGGGCGACACGGGCTTAGTTAAACGTTGTACCTGTCTGGAGGGGAAGGTCATGTTATGCCATTGAAGCATATTTACGGCTGATCATAGCCTTCTTTGGAAGGTTATTCTTGAAGGGGAGAAAACATTTTGCGTTTGGCCTGCAGAACCTATATAAGTATGTATTTATTTTGGTGGAGAGGATCCCGTCATCAGTCGGCGATCTCTATGATTGGCTCTAGGGTTTGGCCAGCAGAATGGGAAATGTCAGTCGATATTGGCTACTTACAATATCACCCCATCACAATTTACTCGCAATATCATGTACAGACGCCAGCAGGTCAAGCTACCCGAAACTGTCAAATTTTCCCAATCAACCTTGAACCCTAATGCTTTATCTATAAAGTTGAAAATCTATTAAAGAAATTTGACAGATTGTAGTAGCTTGATGTGCTGGCGTCTGTACCTACAGTCAGAGGAATTAATTGTTTATCAAACCGACATAAAAGTAACACATTTAGTGTTAGCTTGTAAATTGTAATTGTTGTGTCTTTTGTGAATAAACTTGAATTGAAAACCAAAAATAATTAGATCTGATGTTTTTTTTGGGAAGTTAGTGTTGTTACTTGAAGTATTTTAGAAAAAAACTCTTCTCATGTTTTGATATTGATACCTCCCCATCACGTGTGTGAAGTTTACAAAAAAAATATATTTTTAAACTGATATTTAGAATGACTACAATAACCCCACAAAAAAATCATCTAATTTATTTATTTTTGTTTTTTTTTTATTTAATTGTGGCACTTCAACGACTTATTCACTAATACATTTTTTCGGGTAGGTACTGTAACAATTGAACTTAAAATCTAGGGTGAATTTGTCAAGCCAATTTAAAATAACCCTATAGTTACATCGAGGGTATGAAGTAGTCTAACTTATACCCAGTCCCGGAATTCCGCACTCCTGGGTAACTGCTGTAGGTTTACAACCAACAATTAAACTCCGGTTAACGACAGTTGCCTGACCTATGTATTTGATAACTATTTTCCTTGTTTAATACTTAATTGCCTTCTCATATCCTCGTACTAATAACTTGACGCCTAACAATTATATAAACTACTAGCTGTGCCCCGCGGTTTCTTCCGCATACGTCTCGATCCCGTGGGAATATCAGGGTATGACCTAATCCAGGTCATGGCCTACCATGTGCCAAATTTCATCCAAATCCGTTCAGCCGTTTTAGAGTGAAAGCGTCACAAACAAACTATTTAAAAATAGATTAGCTTCTGCCCGCGACTCGTCCGTGTGAAATATTTTGTACATAAAATATATATCCTATGGCACTCGGCAGTCCTGCAGCTTCCCGTTAGTGAAAGTATTTTCGGAATCTGATCTTCATAGTTATTCACAATCATCCTACAGACTATCGTATAGAAAATGACGCATTTTGATAACCTGATTTGCCTTGCCCCAGACAACAAACAGCTGTCGGAAGAATAGCCACGGTCGTACTGACAACATTTTCGAGTTTTGGACTTGGAGTTGTGAACAGCGTTTACAGGACTCCTACGATGACATTGATTTGATGATGACTCCTAAGACACAGGTTTCCCCTAGTTTAGGAGGCAGGGTTTCCATTATTTAAGCTACCTTTATTATCTAAACTTGTAACCTAATCTTTAAGTATTTTTTGTAAAGGTTATCTGTTTCAATAAAGTTATTTTATTTATTTATTATTTATGTTCGAATTTTGACAATTCTACAACATTCATTGCGTAACTCCATATTAAGCACAATCTGAATAATTTTAAAGGATATTGTTAATGCATTGCTTCATAAATGTTCGAAAACTTTGTCTTCACAACAGCGTAAATAATGCAATGAATATTGTTGAACTGTCAAAATGAAAGACTACTGTTAGTGTATTAGATACGCAATTACCCCACTGTTGGAAGTGGCTGTAAAAATACGAACCGCTTTGAAAGCGATTGCCACTTGTCTGGTAAGCGTTTATGGCATTCCTACACGTAAGAATTTATCTAAAGATATCTAAATCGTAATAATATCGTGACAGAAACTTCGAACATTCTTACAAAGCTAAACTGTACCAAAATCAACAAAGTTTTTGTGAATTCTTACCATTTTCAAAACACCTTGAATACGAAACAGTTCATTTTGTTTTTTTACCGCATTTTTGCTTATAAAAAGCTTCAACAATCGTTGAGTTTTTACGTGCCGTCGCTGTTTAAAGTCAACTAGGGTCAAATCAATAGTGAGATGACAGATAGATAACAAACATGGCTGTAAAGGCGTTGTGGCATAGCCAGCGATGCGATAGATTTGGTCAATTGTGTAGCTTGGGTTGGCTACAACTTTTCTACATTTACGTAGGTCCAGATGTCATTTCCATCCATACGTCATGTACCCTATGCAAGTGACCATGTCAGTACCAGTACCAGCCGGTCTATTCTGTAAAAATCTCACCGTGAAATTAAGGTGAAGTGAGCTGTCAATGGTGTAAATCCCTAGCGATCCCTAGAATCAGTTTGAATGACAGGTCACTTCACCAAAGATTTCACGGTGAGATTTTTACAGAATAGATCGGCTGCACCCTAACTGCATAACGCACTATCAATCATAATCTGAATCATTTTGAAGGATATTGCTAATCCATTGCTTCATATGTTCGAAAAAATTGTCTGCTCAACAACGTAAATAACGCGATGAATGTTGTTGAACTGTCAAAACGAATGCCATTGCTACTGTTAGTGTGTTACGCAATTACCCCGCAGGTGCTTTTAATGACTCAAACACCTACGTACTTATGTATATTTTCCCTAATGCTTTCTTGGACTATTCCGTACATTTAAATACCGTTTTACTTTCGCGGTTAACTAATCTATACTCATTTCCTGTGGCCCACTTGTCAATTTGTCGCACAACACATTAAAGCAATAATTACGATGTGTGGAACCTTAATTATTTCCTGTAGAACTAGGTTTTGTTTAAGATGTTATATTCTAATGTGAATTTACCTATTATCATGTTCTATGTTTGTCTGTCTTTGAGCTTTATAGGGTGCGCTAGGTAACCCGCGAAATTCAAAACTCCTTCGCGTGCGAATCATATTTCGTTCAACATACAACCTGGCACTGACCCGCATATTGCCAATAACGTAAGAAAATTTCGCGGGCTACCCTACGCTTCCTCCTTAAGTGGCTCTCATGAGCCCTAAGGAATTATGAGTCATCATTCTCCTGCCCTTATTCCAATTTATTTGGGGTCGGTGCAACATGTCTTTTTCTTTCATACTTCTCTATTAGTCGTCATCTCGGAAGTCACCCCCTTTCTAACCATATCATCATTCACACAGTCCATCCATCGTTTCTTTGGTCTTCCCCTACTCTTATAGCCATCGACATTCATACTCAAAACTCTCCTCACTACATTTTCCTCATTTCTCCGTAACACATGCCCATACCATGACAACCGATTTCCACACAACTTTTCAGTTAACGGTGCTACTTTCAGACTTCCTCCTATGTAAGGAATTATGTAATGTATGTAATCCCTAAGGAATTATGAGTATCGTAAATAAACAAGAGTTTTGGAGAACTAAGGAAGCTAGTGGCGCCGATTCCCTTGTTCACAAACTAAACTAAATTTAAGTCCAGTGCATGTTTTTCTTTCTATTTTATTTAGAAAAGGATAGAAGATAAATATTAGTTTAGTCCTGTCAAATTAAGATACTCCATAGACAAATTAGACGTGATTAAAAATATGGCTACTATAAATACGTCAATTTACGTCAGGCGCTGACTAATTTGACAGAACTAAACTAATACTTATCTTCTGTCCTCTTCTGAAAGAAAAAGATGCACTGAACTTAACTTTAGTTTAGTTTGTGAACAAGGGAATCGGCGCCACTGTTTAGTGTTTTTGCCCCGTTTTCTATTTAAAATGCACTGTCTAATCACATCAACTCAGCCTATTGCAGGCCACTCAGCAGTGGACATAGGCCTCTCCCAGGCTGCGCCACAACACCCTGTCCTCCGCCTTCCGCATCCAGTCTGTCCCAGCCACCTTCTTTAGGTCGTCCGTCCATCTACGAGTAGCTGGGTGGCTCCCACACTACGCTTGCCGATACGCGGCCTCCACTCCAGGACTCGTCTGCTCCACCGGCCATCGGTCCTTCGACAAACATATAATCTATTCACATCGTGGGGGTAAACCATGTCTGCCTGCAAAATTTGATGGCTTTCACTGTGAGGTGCAAAGGCCTATATAAAAGGGTACTCTAAATAACAGTTTTACATAAAAAAGGAAGAGTGCGACCGCAGTGAGGATAGTCTATAAATCTTTAGAATTTATCGCGCGTCGCTTGCACAGGATCTTCGGAGTTAAAACTCGAGATGTCTTTCTTACATTTAAATACATTTTCTTTTTTTTTACACGTACCAAACCTGTTTGAAGCTGTGCTCTGCGAAGTCATGGCAATTGCTCGCGTTTTTCGTAAATAGACTTGCTTGATGCAGTTTTTACACCTATTTCTGCTATAATTATGTTTAATGCCCTCTTCGGAATTATAGGTGCTTCGCTGAAAATTAAAAGACGATGGGAAACGTTCATTCTTTATGAGCGGGTATCACGTAGCACAAGACTAGCCGATGACAACATTAAATTAAGTTAAAATGTTTAGGTACAGATAGTCTTTAACTCCAGAATTCAGTCAATTAACTTGAAGGCCGATACCCGTAATTCAGAGTCTAGTCTCAATCTCATCTCGGCGATAATCAATGTCAAAAATGTATGGAAATAAGAGGTATTTTTGACAGATTGAGACTGAGATCAGACTGTGAATGTTCTTAAAATTACGAGACTCTTCTGGTCCGTGCCTCGGAAAGCACAATAGACCGTTGGTCCTGGCTGTCATTCGTAGTTCAAATTATGGAACAACTAACTGAATTCAAATTCCATTGCAACCAAAAACTTATAGGACGTTTAATAACGTTTATAATAACGTTTTCGTTATAAATAGTCACTCAAAAATCAACTTAGAATACATTTCACTAAAGTAGATAACTAATTGAGTGGTGAAGGAATGTAAATTTTTTGAGATTTTGAACACTGCTGTAGAAGCAAGACAAAAAATGATTAGTGCATCTACTTGCATGTCCCATAGAAAAAAATACCCATTAAGTAGGACAATAATTACGATGACTTGGTGACAAATACGAGTGTGACGACACGTGATTATTATGTACCCGGGCGATAATAAGGCACATCGAGCTGAAGAAAGAAACTGTCACTCAAGTATAGGGTAAGTGGAGGAGCTGACGTTTTAAAATTTTTTTTCTACAAACTATTTTTTTTTTAACTTATTCCGTCTTATTACAGAACGAGTTTATTTTGAACTTTATTCCGAGCACAGAAAAATCGTTATTTCAAAATTGACAACATACCCCTTTTATTTATAAACGTCGTTTAAAGTTAATGCATGGTTAAACAGTCGCTAATCATTACTTAACTAAATAAACCCCATAATAAACTCGGGTTCGAGGTCAGTTTATGTAATTAGAACTTTAATTTGGTCATAATAAAGTAAGAAATACAAAAATCTCTCGATCGTTTAAATCTGGGTGTAAAGCTTTACCTTGTCTTGTAATAAGGACAAATGTGGCCTATTTACGGCCAATACTGCTTACCTCTCCAGTCGATTCCCATCATAACGGAATAGGTATCATTTACAAAGCCTGACCGGTACAGACGGGCGTGTTGTGTTACTTTCTCCCCGTGTCGAATGAATTCACATGTCGACTGGTCACCACGCAGTCTTTACACAATGGCCAATCAAGGCGCTACACATTGCCCGCTTGGGGGACTTCATCTTGAGATGCTTCACAGCACACAATAGCTTTCAACCGTAGCGTATTGCTTAAACTTGCAGTGGGGTGGTCAAACAGCCCCACCCCGACACTGTCTCACTGAGTAGAAACGGACTACGGAATTGTGATTGGATCCTTACTGATTGTGAACTACGCACGTTTTTGGGTCGTCCTGTCAGGTGCAGACGAGTGTTTTTGAGATCTGTGACTATGCCGACCGACTGCCGTATCCTGCTATAGGTAACTAACGAACTGCAACACACAGATGCAACCTTTAAGTAACACTTGTGGCGATATCCCTACTTAAATAATTTATTTTTGAAGTATTGGTTATATTATAGTATAGAAGGCGTCCGTGGCTAAATAATAACAGTCGAGGTCGATCCATTAGTTTAAGCTACTCTTGCCGCGGTTGGTCTGTGGATGGGTGATCATCTTTACATACCGAAACTCCTCCGTGCCTCGGAAAGCACATTAGACCGTTGGTCCTGGCTGTCATTCGTAGATCTTTGACAGTCGTTACGAGTAGTCAGAAGCCCGAAAGTCTGACAACCAGTGTTACCAAGGGGCATCGTATTACTCAGTAGCTGGGTAGTGGAGGTCAGATAGGCAGTCGCTCCATGTAAAATACTGGTATTCAGCTGCATCCGGTTAGACTGGAAGCCGACCTCAACATAGTTGGGAAAAGGCTAGGCTAATGATGAGGTATTGGTTATTTTGCCTACTTCTTGAGGTAGATATTGGTACTATATAACTATGCTTTTCGGACGCAGTAGTTGATAAAATATACCTACAAGTTTACTGTGGTTCTGGACTGGGACGTCCAAAAGCCCCTTCAAAGTACTTGGCAATGCAATGCCGTGGCAAATTGAAAATTACAAAGAAGACGAAATCATTTTTTTTTTCACTTCAGTTCTCTTCAATTTCCCATCATAATCAAAACAAAACCACAACAAAACTATATACCGGACAGCTATAAAACGCAGCGTTTTCACGCTCGTCTGACGCTTGGGATTAAAATATACCTATCAAACAATAAGTTAATACAATACCTTTTATCTCTGTTAATGAAGCAATGTATGTTAGTGAGCGCCAGTCCTTTATTTACGGGGCACGAGGTATTTTGTTTACGGGGTAAAATTTACGGCCCACGGGGTATTTTGTTTATGGGGTAAAATTTAAGGGGCACGGGGTATTTTGTGTACGGGGTATTTGCTGCGAACATCTATACATGTAACTAGGTAAGATGGAATTAAATAACAAGGTAATTAAATATTTTATGAAAGTAGCATGATTTTGGTATTCCGCGGCTGTACCTTCTGTGAAAATCTTAATGCAAGTATCCAATAATACAGTGAAATAGTGCACGTATGTGATTTTGATGCAAGGCACCTGGATTTTCCCAATTCAAATTATGAAATGCCAAAAGAGTTGTTCCTGTCATCCAAACAATTTAAAAAAAAAGTACCTTTTCAAATATTGCTTTAAAATTAGAACATTTTATTATTAGTATCATACACTTCTCTACTCTTTTCTTATCGTCTTCTTTCTTCTTTTGTTTTCAAAAATTGATCCGAATAGGTCATCATCCTTGTTTGAATTCGGGAAGCAATCTTCTTATCCTGTCTATCCCTCCAGCACACATCCATAGAAAGCATGCTATAAACCCTTCAATAACATAACAAGATCCAATAAACAATCAATCGAGATGTACGTACCTACAAAGTTAAATAATTCATTACATTGCAATCACGACCGCGGAGCAATCGCTACCGTATTCGCTAGCAGTTGTTTTATGCTAGTTGCCAGCAACTGCAATCTGTGACCATTTACAAGCACACTTTATGTTGCCGATTACAACGGAATTTAGTTTGTAGATTTGTAGGAACATCTGAATTAAATTATTGTAGGTAGCTTTAGGTACTGAAGGCCGATTCCCGTAATTAAAAACGTTTAAAATCTAGTCGCAATCTCATCTCAGCGACAATCAATGTCAAAAATGTAGGGAAGTTATAGGTATTTTTGGTAGATTGGGACCGTGAATGTTCTTAAAATTACGAGAATTGCTCCTCTGGTCTTATAAGGAGGATCGTGTAACCTAGCAACTGGATTGTGGAGGTCAGATAGGCAGTCACTCCATGTAAAATACTGGTAGGTAACTATTTATCCGCCTATCCCACAGTGTTTGAAGACTAAGGTCTTCAACCAGTGCGTCCTCCCGGTCGTTCTGGTCCACAAATTCAAGGTCGCTCAGCACGCTATGGAGCGAGCTATGCTCGGAGTTTCTTTTAAGGATAAAATTAGGAATTAAATTATCCGGAAAAGAATCGGAATTACCGACATAGCTTGCAGAGTAAGCAAACTGAAGTGGCACTAGCCATGTTTGTCGATGGACCGATGGCCGGTGGAGCAGACGAGTCCTGGAGTGGAGACCGCGTATCGGCAAGCGTAGTGTGGGACGCCCCCTAGCTAGATGGACAGACGACTTTAAGAAGGTTGCTGGGACGGATTGGATGCGGAAGGCGGAGGATAGGGTGTTGTGGCGCAGCCTGGGAGAGGCCTATGTCCAGCAGTGGACTGCGATAGGTTGAGTTGACTGATTGACCTATTTATCCGGTTAGACTGGAAACCTACCACAAAATAGTAGGGACAAAGTTAGGCAGATTGATCTTTAAGTAATTCAGTAAATTTGACGTCAATTTCAAACCTGTTCGAGGGTGATACAACAGGGCACAGCAACTAAGTATAAACGAGTAGGTAGGCTAGGTAGATAAAATAAAAAAAACGATATTGCTTCTGGACATCCGTTGACTTCCCACATATTAATCTTTATCCTTCCGACCGCACGCGTATTTGCAAAAGTTACTATTGAGTTTCTTAAAGTTACGTGAGTTAAGTGAGTTTGAGTAAGTACATAGAGCAACACGGGCCACCGGCGGACCGGTCTGCCGGTGGCCCGTGTTGCTCTATGAGTAAGTACAATATAACAAGGATTCGTACTCCCTGACCAGACGATCTATTCTGTAAACATCTCACTGTGAAAACTTGGGTGCAGTAAGCTGTCAATAGTGTCAATCCTCGGCAATAGGTAGGTAGAATGACAGTTCATTTCAAGCTCACTTCACCAAAGTTTTTAAGATGAGATGTTTACAGAACAGACCAGCCGACCGATTCTGTAAAAATATCACCGTGAAAAGTTAGGTGAAGTGAGCTTAGAGTGAGCTGTCAATAGTGTCGATCCCTAGCATTAGTTGGAATGACAGCTCACTCCGCGCTCACTTCACCTAAGTTTTCACGGTGAGATGGTTACAAAATCGCACTGCTGCTGTCATTCCACCTGATGCTAGGGTTCGCTTGGAATTTACACTATTGACGGCTCACTTCACCTATGTTTTCATGGTGAGATTTTTACAGTAGGTACATCGGCAGTATTAATAATTTATGTAATCGCCAGCAAAACAAGTGCGTTGGCAGTGAACTTATTACGTCGTAGGTACCAAGCAGCCTAAAAAATCTAGAAAAAATGTATCTAGAGAGGTGACAAATTTCTAGACCTATGTTCTTTTAACTGAAAGAGTTTATTTAATCTCTTTGAAATAGATATTATTAGTAGAAACTCTCTCCTTGGCTCTGCTGGGGTAGCATTGCCTTAAGTTCTAAACTTAAAGCTCTATTCCACAAGTGTGCGACACTTTACATACGTGCGACACTGTAGTGGACAGTGTACGGCACAAATGTTTCTTATCAAGTAAACATTTATAAATGTCAGAAAGTTACGCACAGCTTTGCTGGTGGAAACAGAAGCGTAACGTATCGGCAAAAACTCCCTTCAAAATTGTTAAGCTGAATGATGCTGATCCATGCGTCATGTTCGTGAACGGGCGCCGCCAATAGGGACAGCCGATCGATTCTGTAAAAATCTCACCGTGAAAAGTTAGGTGAAGTGAGCTTAGAGTGAACTGTCAATAGTGTCAATCCCTAGTATTAGGTATTTGGAATGACAGCTCACTCCACGCTCACTTCACCTAAGTTTTCACGGTGAGATGGTTGCAGAATCGCACTGCTAGTCATGTCTTAGCTGCCACGGCTTATTTTAATTATTTTATTTTTGGATTGGTTTTATTTTCTATTTGCTGTAGGTACGCTGGACACTTTTAACGTGTACGTCTTTTTACATTGCTCTCACATATAATTATAAATTCAACATTAATGATGTAACTAATATTTTTCGACTGTTATTACATACTTTAATTACTTAGCCACGAGCCCCAAACAAATGTGCTGAACACAATATCGAACCTTTCAGGTTATTGCAAAATTACTAACCAAACTGTTGAATCTGGATCTCGCCCATAGAGATGTGCTGAAGTAGTATTTCTAAGTACGCCGCCCGTACTGGTTTAGTATCTCTGGATCAACAGACGCTCATAAATATGTAAGCACGCCCGTATCCCTTTAATTATATCAGTAGTATACAATGCTGCTGATGGATTTATCTAGTTATTTCTATGTTTTAATTTCTTTGCAATGATATCTTTTTTTTTACTTTTCTCGTCTTGATTTTTATTTAAAACCTGCCCGGCCCGCTTTGCTGGTATGCCTAGTCAAGTGCAACTGTGCAATCTGAACGTCAACTTGTTAGTTAGATCTAGGGGTTTAGATTAGTTACCCCTTGTAAATATTCAATATCTATGCGTGATTAGGTAAGAACTGGTTATTTACTGGTTGCATAATTGATATCTAATAATAAATAGCTAAGTGTAGGTAATTGCATAATTATAGTTACGGTTTTAGACATTTGTTTTCTCAAAAGATTTACAATCACTTACAGAGAAAATACAATATTATATTTAAAAATACTTATAGCCGATTGGCGTAGTGGGTTAGTACCTACTATGACAAAATTATATTAATATTTCTTAATACCTAGTTAAAGTAGTAGTAAAAGGGTAGTTGCAAAGAAGTTCACACGAAAATAAGTGCACGACGTCGTATGCGTATCGCTACTGTGCGGGTGCATGAGTTGAGGGATACAATACATGTTTAGTAAAGCCCATGACGAGGGATTTTTTACTGCGTTTAAAGTACGGACGCCAGCACATCAAAATATGGAAAAAGTAATGTGATAGAAGGTAGTTATTATTTTAAATTATGATTTTAAACTTTTAAATAGGTATCGGTGACTAGCTACGTATTTATAACTCTGTTAAGGATAGTTAAGTTATTCAATATAATCTTGTTAATAAATCGGTCTTATAAGACCACTTACCAAACCAAATTTATAAAAAATCCATTGTCCTAGAGATGTGCACACACCTCAGTACTTTGTCCTTCCAGTTGAGTATTCTCACAGAGATTGATCTTGATTTTCGATTTTGATTGAGATTGCTCTTCGAAACTATTATAATGAATAATTACCCAACTCTAAAAGCAAGTTATTTCAAAGAAGCTATGTTTATTTTAACATAATCACATTTAACTGCACCTAATTATTCAATTAAAAAAAAAAAAAAATAGGCTTTTATCATTACGCTAAACTATACTAATCCATTAAACAATCCTACTAATATTATAAACGTGACGTGTTTGTATGGGTGGATGGATGGATGTTTGTTACTCTTTCACGCAAAAATTACTGAACGGATTTGGATGTTTGGCACACAGATGGTTTTAACCTTTTTTTATCCCGATATTCCCACGGGATCAAAACTTATGCGGGTGAAACCGCGGGGCGCAGCTAGTAATCTTATGTAAGTGAAAAAATGAAAAGAAAAAGCTATTTTTCCACAGAAATTTATTTCTTACCTCTGCCAAACTGCACAGTTTGTTAGCAGACCCATGTTACTACTTCACAACACTACTATACAAGTACCTGACTTGTCAATAATGTCAGATTCATAATTCGTTTTGACGTTAACTTTTAAGGTTATAAACAAACAACAATAAATATTTTTACCGGTAAAGTAGTTTAATTTCGCAACAATGTCTAGTAAACCTAATTCAAAGCGTACTATATACGTTGGTGGGTTAGCAGAGGAGGTGGACGAGAAGGTATTAAACGCGGCGTTCGTTCCGTTCGGAGATTTAGTTGATGTTCAAATACCTTTGGATTATGAGACTGAGAAGCACAGGGGCTTTGCTTTTATTGAGTTTGAGAATGCTGAAGATGCAGCAGCGGCTATAGACAATATGGTGAGTAGTTTTCAATTTGTTTTTTACAATAATATCCATGGAAAACTATCACCAAATGTCTTGGTATTGTTTTACTGTTTTTCGTTAATTATATGGTTAGATTCTGTGTTATTTGCACGTTTACCAATTAATGCTATAAATAAGTAATCCTATAGTTTATTTTTGAACTCGTATTTTTAGTTTAATGTCAAAACTAAGTTCATTTCAATGTTCAGTGTCAACATAACCTAATTTATTTTGTTACTTAACTTATTTTTCTTGTTCTCTAAACTTTACAGAATGACTCCGAGCTCTTTGGTCGCACAATCAGAGTGAACATAGCTGCCCCACAGCGAATCAAAGAAGGTTCCACTCGGCCGGTCTGGTCCGAGGATACCTGGCTGCAGAAACATGCTGGAGAAACGTTGCCAGTTGTCAAAGATAAGGATAAGGATGCTATTTTGAAGGATGACGGTACAAAGGAAAATACAGAGAGTAGTAGTGTAAGTATTGTTTTAATCTTTTTGGAAGTAAATCACAGTTCTTTTAAGTGCTACTTTACTTTTTTTGATGGGGTTCTGATTTATAAAGTAAATTTTTATTTGTTACTGAGAATCTCTCATTTATTTATCTTGTCTGAAACTTTGCTTCAATTGGTGCAGACAAAGGGGTTTATTCATAAACATGGCTTAATTAAAGTAAAGCAATGATTAGCAAATGTTTAACCATACACAATATTTTTGATTTATAAATGTCTCTTACCTTTAAGCAAATTTTAAGAATAAAGGGGTAGAAGTAAAACAGTTTTTTACAAGTAACATTTCTGAAAATTAAATCTTTCAACCCATTGCCATAAACATTATAAATACTAGTTTTTTTATATATTATGAAGTGTATGTAAATTTAATACAATTTCATTGTTATTCTAGGTCAAACTAAATTGAATCTGTTCTGTAAATCTAGTAGGCCTATCCAAATAATGTGACATTGTGAATCAAACAAGCACTCAATGATAAAATGTGTGAGATTATGGCTCAACAAGTTCACATTCCATCATCTTCCTAAGACTGTAAATGTCTAGTGTTGAATGTAGGCTTTATAATGTCCACCTCAGTAAATGATTTTTCTTTTAATGAGCCCCATTAATAAATCATTGTGCCGGTGTTCATGATAGCCAATGGCATAATAGCCAAGAGCCTCAACCCACACCTGAAGAGGTTCTCGTTAGGCAGCAGAAAGTGGTACTTCTAGACACGGCGCATATAGTTTGGAGGTTCCTCTCCGATAATAATCTCATACACCCAGCTAAAACACTAAGAACTAGTGAAAGGCGTTTTGTGGCCTATCTTTTGTCATTCTAAAAGTGATTATTCTATGCGTCATAATAAATGATTTCTGATTTTGTTTTATAAATTTTTTCAGCTACCTGTCAAGCCAGCAGAGAAGCGTAACCCTCAAGTGTACTTCGACGTGAGTGTTGGCAAACAGTCACTGGGCCGAGTGATAATGATGTTGAGGGCAGACATTGTACCGAAGACTGCAGAAAACTTCAGGGCCCTGTGTACGCATGAGAAAGGATTTGGTTACCAGGGGAGCTGTTTTCACAGGATCATACCTGATTTTGTATCCTTTTAAGATTCTTTTTTATGATTTGAGAGTTTAATAAGGCATTGGAGGATAGATTACGTTTTTAAATTACATAGTTCATCTCTAAAGTTGGCAACATTAATCTGTAAACCCATTGGTGCCGTTAAACTGCCTGCTCACCAATTACTTAAAAAGTTGTAACACTGTTTTTGAAAGGAAAAAAGAAATTTAGACAAGGCAATATTTTACTGGGTTTGTAGATATTCTGTAAAAAAAAACTGACAAGAACAATTTTCTTTTTATTCTTTTGAATATAATTATGATAAATTTTCTTCCTTATCTTAAACTTCCATCTAGATGTGTCAAGGTGGTGATTTCACGAACCACAACGGAACGGGCGGCAAGTCGATATACGGGCGCAAGTTTGAAGATGAGAACTTTACGTTACGACACACTGGCCCCGGTATACTCAGTATGGCGAACTCAGGGCCCAACAGTCATGGGTCGCAGTTCTTCTTGTGTACTGCCAAGTATGTATTTTACATTATTTATTTTCATTTCAAGTATTATTTTTAACGAATTTAATTGTTTGTTGGAGACAGCGCCATCTATTAGTTAGACTCGGAACCACTTGCCGAGGCCGTGGCTGCGCCATCTATCGGAATATGACGACGATGTTTGTTTGTCAATTTACTGCCTGGTTTTCATCGACAGGACCTCAGTAAATACCTAGACTACTGCCAGTTCCTGAACATGATTGTAGAGAAAAATTTAAGCTATTATTCGTTTTGTTTTCAGGACCGACTGGCTGGACGGCAAGCACGTGGTGTTCGGTCACGTGATATCAGGTCTCGACGTCGTGAAGAAAATGGAGAGGTATGGCAGCAAGGGTGGCGCCGTGTCCAGCAAAGTTACCATCAGCAATTGTGGAGAATTACAATGATAATAACTAATTTTACTTGTGTTTAATTTGAATACCTAATGCATAATAAGCGTAAAATGTTCCCACTGCCGAGAGGGACTGTAATCTACCACGCGGGCCCAGTGCGAGTTGGTAGATGTCGCATGTCTTCGAATTTTTCGTTCTAAGTCATGTCGGTTTCCTCAGGATGCTGTCCTTCACCGTTTTGAGAACAGACATTTAAAAAAAACTTCAAACAATAAGCCCTAATTCGCACAAACAAATGGGATAGGTAGCTTTAAGCAGTGTGAACCCAGAATGTAGTAAGTAGGTATTCTTATGAGAAACGAGCTTTCTGCACTTTACCGTATTAAAAATGCCCATGTAGGTAAACATCATATACGTCATGTATTTTTGAGATGGAATAGTAAGACCGACTTTCTGTAGCTACAACGGCTTTTCTATCCATGATAAAAAAGGAAGTAGGTATCCTCCTTTTCTACGAAATGTATGGGAAAAGATTTTTACGATTTCTGACTTTTCTAGTACTCAAACCTAAGTTAGTTCGATAGAGATTTTTGATCGTTACAAAAAATCATCAAAAAAAGCTTTTGTCCAAATGGCCCATTTACTTGCTGACTGTAAATTTTAATGAAAATAAAATAAAATCTGTGAATGGGGAACAAAATTTCTTTGAAAAAATAGGGACAGTCTCCTAAGACCGTTTTCCTGTAGCTGCAACGGTTAAGGAAGGTCCCTGACCTTACTGCCCAACTCAAAAAATACATCCTGTATAGAATTTCACAAAATAATTTTGTTTTATTAATACCAAACAACCTTATTTACTTCCGCTTTTATAATAGTTAGTTGGTAGTTTATTTATATTTTAATATTCGTAGTTGGCTGCGTGGAAAATTACGTTTAGGTTTTATTACCACGTCAAATTAATTCATCCATTATTCGGAAACACACAGTACGTATTGAGTTCATAGGCAGTAAAGCTATAGGCAAAATAGCAATCAGAATACAATTTTCCTATTTAAATAAATTCGACATAGCTTGCTGAGTACGCAAGATGAAGTGGCAGTGGGCTGGCTATTTTTTTTTTTCATTGGCATATTTGTCTAAGGACCGATGGCCGGTGGAGCAGACGAGTCCTAGATACGCGGTCTCCACGACCGCGTATCAGCAAGCGTGGGACGTCCCCCAGCTAGATGGACCGACGTCCTGAAGAAGGTGGCTGGGACAGACTGGATGCAGAAGGCGGAGGACAGGGTGTTGTGGCGCAGCCTGGGCGAGGCCTATGTCCAGCAGTGGACTGCGGTATTTTGAGTTGATTGATTGATTAAATCTCCCAACCAATTATAACTAACTAACTTTTCATAATTATTCATAACTTTTGAGAAGTGAACAACCATTTACCTACTAAAAGGTTAAAATGAGCAACGATACCAAATTCTCGACTGAGAAAACAAATTAGAGAAGCAGAAATGTAAGGTATCCAGAATTGCGCGTTTAAATGAACTTGATTGACCCAATTGAGCAACAACGAACAACGTGGGCGTTTAGAATATACCTGCCTACATAAAATATCACTGTAAACTACGTAATTTAAACTTAATTTTTTTTTATGTAGTTTAGAGGCACTTGTGAATGGTTAAAGAGTCGTTCTGTTAGAAGTTAAAGATAAGTTGCTTATTCCAAGACGTAGATATACCTACCTACATGGAGAATAATATGAAGGTGTTGAAACTGACATGCCTAGAAGTTATGGACATAGTAGGTACTTATGATACAAGCTAGATAGCCTAGAAGCACTGACCTATATTAAAGAAGTACGCTGGACTTCATACTATCGATGACAATCGTAATCCTTATCACCTACGGACTACGGACATACGATTTTTTTTTTTTTTTTTTTTTTTTTTTTTTTTTTTTTTTTTTTTTTTTTTTTGAATATTTGATTATTATTTTTAAGATTCATTCGGAGCTCAAACTAAGAATGAATGACAACACGATTTGACAAACAAAAGGTTGGGAAACGAGAGGTCCTGAGTTCGGTCCCTTCTCACAACAATTGACTTAATCCCAAAAAAAACGATACTAGTGGTCGCTAACTAAATCCGAGTTTTGGACCTAGTAGCATTGGCGTAGCTAGGGATTTTGTCTAGGGGGCAGACGTCCAGCTGTACTAACAACACAAGTCATCTAATGAGAGATTATAAATGGCTTCTCGTAATAAATAATCCCACCAAAACATTTCATGTAAAATAGGTTGCCAAGACTTCCGTTTTTTCATTCGGACGTACGGAACCCTAACAAGGTAAACTTTAGAAAAACAATGCTATTCATATCTGGCAATAAACCTCTGAAGATTCATCACACAAAAAAAATAAGTTGCCTATCTAAATAAACCACAGATCCGTGCATATTAATATTCAACTTGAAAGCTGGATGTCGTCTTTATCAAGCAATATGTTTGTACAGCCAAGTCTCATCGTTCATTTCCATAATACTGCAGAGTATAACCTTTGAGCTGTATGTTGAAGGCTAGACCTTCGTTGCGAGTATTTCACAAGAAATTTGTACATTGTGAAAATACTGGGAATGTTTGTCGTAATCCTTGAATTTATCTTTATATTAAGACACGACCTTCCTTCCCTTCGCACCATTTTTACGACTTGGCAGAACGTTGCGCTTTCTTTACCATACTAAGGGCTGATTTTTCCAACGCCAGATAATTTTATCCGTTGACAGTTCTTCCCTACAAAATCTGTCAGACGTCAATTTAACTCCAATAAAAGTTATCTGTCGATTGATAAATCAGCTCATAAGTAGGTAGGTAATTTAAATGGAAGAAAGAAAGAAAAAGTATTTATTGCGACTCGTACAGGATCATAAACTAAACTAAACACAGTTATCAATAAAAATAAAACAAATTATATAAAAAAAAGTAACAAAAGGAAAAATTAAACAGAAAGTCCTATACGAGGCCAAAAGGTTCCTATCTCAGGCTCTATCCTAAATGGGTATTAATTTATTAAACTTATAAATTAGGGCTGGCCTATCTTTAGCCCAAAGAATCAGCATTGCCATCCGACATGGTAATGCTGCCAGCCTTTTGGGCACTTATCCCATTGACAGCGATGCGGACGAATTTTTTGATGCCCAATGAGCTCCTGCCTTTTTCTTTATTTTTTTATTATGTACTTGTATACAATATATATAATTATATTATAGTCAATTAACTCGGCCTATCGCAGTCCACGCAGGCCTCTCCCAGGCTGCGCCACAACACCCTGTCGTCCGCCTTCCGCATCCAGTCCGTCCCAGCCACCTTCTTAAGGTCGTCCGTCCATATAGCTGGGGGGCGTCCCACACTACGCTTGCCGATACACGATTATATTTTAGTGTTGGCTTGTAAATTGTTGTATCTTTGTGAAAAAATTAATCGCATATTATTGGGGGTTTTACTCATAAACCTTCCGGAACAAAGTCTGGTGACAACCGCATCAAAATGCATTGCGTAGTTTAGACGAACAACGCGTTCACACGAAAAGCGACTTTAATTTATAATACACGTTTATATAGAGATACATATTAGGTAGGTACCTACTTTTGAATCGCGACATATTCGCTAAAAATCTTTTTTTTTAATATGTTCTTTTTATTTTTCTCTCTTAAAACACGCGTTCGTTATCATACTCCGATATCACTTCGTGGACAATAGTGTGGGTTAAACGTTTTCTCGACTGTAATATAGCTACTTTTTGTAAATGCTGTAATGTATAACTGTTTGTTTCAAATAAATAAAATAAAAATGTAAACAAATATGAGTTTATGGAAAAAATAACTTTAATTCCCGCACAATAAAGTTCAGTTTATGCTACAACTTCAAACATTTTTATAACTTTTTCAATAGTGCTAGTCACTCTGAAATCAACTTAATTTCTATTAGTATAAAGTTGACATTTGTTTAACTTGAAATAACGTCAATTTGAAACAAATAAAATTTGAATTTACATACTTCCATGTAGTATTAATAACACGATATCTACTTTGTTGCACCTTTTGTGGGGGGGGTGGGGGGGTAGTAACATGATTTTGAAGCAAAATAGCAAGTTACTGGTTATTGCTGTTTCACTATTACAGGCACAGTATAATATTATAGGTAAAGTGCTCATATTCTGTTTAGCCTTTTCCCAACTATGTTAGGGTCGGCTTCCAGTCTAACAGGATGCAGCTGAATACCAGTTTTTTACATGGAGCGACTGCCTATCTGACGTCGACAACCCAGTTACTGGGTAATACGATACCCTGGTAAGACTGGTTGTCAGAGTCTCGGGCTTCTGACGACCGGTAACGACTGTCAAACATCTACGAATGACAGCCGGGACCAACGGCTTAAAGTGCTTTCCGAGGCACGGAGGGGTCTTGGTATGTGAAGATGGTCACCCATCCACGTACCAACCGAGGCAAGATTATACAGTGTAGTGGTAACCTAAGATGTTACAGCTTTTTTTTTATCGTGGAGAAATGCTCATGCATTCTGCACTACCACGGGGAGATAGTGAAAGAAAAGAAAGAAAGAAAGAAAAAGTATTTATTGCAGTTTTTTTTGTTTTTTTTTTTTGTTTTTAGTGCAGTTATGTGGGACTCTAACCCACTAAAACTCCACGGTGTCCTCCTCTGCCACTTACGGCGGGAACACGGGCACGCCTTAACACTCATCCGTGAACCCGCCGCGGCCGTCCGTCATCAGACCCTCCTCTGGGGAGTACTCCCCATCACCGGCGCACCAGAACACATGGCACGCCGTGACCACCCCAGGGAACAAACCAGCACACGGGCGCCAGACGACCCCGTGTCTGGGCACCCTTGGTCCC
Source organism: Apamea monoglypha (assembly GCA_911387795.2). Lineage (NCBI taxonomy): Eukaryota > Metazoa > Arthropoda > Insecta > Lepidoptera > Noctuidae > Apamea > Apamea monoglypha. Next base: position 15,452,356 of record OU426916.1, read on the forward strand.
CCTGCTACGGGTCAGGTCATTTGCCCCGCCGCCTGCCAATTTTCGGCCGCAGAGGATAGGGAGAGCTGCCAACGTCATACCAACACTCCTCTTCCCCTGCGGCCCCACCGCGTCCGCCATCAGACGGTGGCGACCCCGTCAAGGCCGCGGAAGGTAGGGAGAGCGGCGCAAAGCAATACCGGCACTCCTCCCCCGCCGCGGCCTCCAACCCTCAGCCGTGATGCCTCCCATACCACATCACGGCCCGCCTCAGTTGCTATGTCGCCCAAGTGGCACCGCAACCTACTTGTTGGCCGCTACGTCGTCGGCTTACTGGCAAAGCCCTGACGAGCGGCCACTCCTCGGGTTCCTCTTAGCTTCACCGTGGTTGTCCAAGCCACGGCTACTGAGCCCCCCCGCCTCGACAACGCGGGAGCCCACTGGGGGGGAAAATGTTACAGCTGCCCCAAGAGAGCGTTATTTGGAACTAAACAAATATCTTTACAATTGCATTACTTATGCGTGGCAATTTGCTAGTGAGAAGTACCTTAGGTAGATAAGTGCTTACCAGTATCGTGTACTAGATCCAATTGTACCTGCATGCATGCATTATAATGTGCTAGGGACTGTTTACTAACACTATAATATGGGTACTTATTATCACATGCGCAAACACTCACTCCCTAAAATCTTATCTGGTTAGGTATCTACTGTAACAGGAGGAGACATCTTAGCGGAGTCGGAGGCGGAGGTGCAAATCTTGACATCCACGCAAGCTGAGTCGAAAGCTGAGGAGGAAAAAAAAAAATCCGGCCAAATGCGAGTCGGACTCGCACACGAATGGTTCGTACCACAAGACAAAAAACTATATAAATAATATTATCTATTTGTTTGTAGAAATACACACACTGAAAATTTCAACTGCCTACCTATTACGGTTCACGAGATACAGCCCTTTGACAGATAACGGACGGACGGATAGCGGAGGCTTAGTAATAGGGTCCCGTTGGCACCCTTTGGGTACGAAACCTAAAAAGATAAAATAAAGAAAAAATACCTACCTATCATACGGGACCCGCAACCCACAGCACACAACCTAAGGCAATTCATAATCAGCCTTCATAATGTTCCCTGGGACACAGGCCTCCTCTCTTCAAGAGGGAGTAGGCAGTAATCTACCACGCGAGCCCAGTGCGGGTGGCAGATGTCACATGTGTTGGAATTTTTGGTTCTAGGACATCCCGGTTTCCTCACGTTGTTTTCCTTCACCGTTTGGAGAGCAGTCTGCAGTAGTGATGAAATAATTTACATAAACTAAAGCGCCTGTCTGAATTCGAACCTACGACGTAGAAGTCGTAAGTAGCGGCCGTTTCCACTGGGCCACCACTGCTAAGGCACTTATAAAACCTTAAACATCTGACGCAAGGACGCACCTAATCCTTGCAAGAGTCAGCGATAAACTCCTTTGAGCATCAAGTCTTACCGCCGCAGCCGCATGTAACGAACCGCCATTTTATTAGCTACGGGCCACGGAATACAAATTCTTCTCATAAAGGAAGATCATGTTTTAATGGCGAACAGGTTAAACTGGGAATAGGTTTAAAGTTTAACTCACGAAGCATTTAAAAAGGTAAGATTTTATGCTTAGGAAAATACAGAATTGTGTGGAAAAGGCAGAGGCCTTTGCTCTGAAGTGGGACAATACATCACCCCAATTGGGTGACAAACTATCAATCTCAATCTGAATCATTTTGCAGGAAATCGCTAATCCATTGCTATAAATGTTCAAAAAATGTGTCTGCTCTGCAACGTAAATAACGCAGTGAATGTTGTTGAACTGTCAAAATTAAACCGATTACTATGAAACTGATAACGCAATTACCCCACAGGCCAGTTAGTTAGTAATGCTTACTTTACTTTTGGTGTTATTTGGGTACTCTAGTTTTCAGAGGTTCTGTTACTTTGACTTCTGTGTGTTTGATACAGATTACCACAGAACAGATAAAAGAGCTGATTACACATTGGTGTAAGATGGGGCAACTTGTGATTCCTAGGAAAACCGTTTGATTAATACATTCCTGTGAAATTGGCTACTACAACACTGGGTAATTTAAATCTAAGGCATTTGCTTTTTTTTTTCATTGAGTACCTTATTATTTACCGTAAAACTATCTTGGACCTGAAAAATAGGATCGTAAGACTATTTTAAAGATCAATGATTATTTAGGTAGGTAATTGGGGTATTTTAGGGTCGGCTTCCCGTCTAACCGTATCCAGCTGTATATCAGTATTTTACGTGGAGCGACTGTCTATCTGACCTCCATAATCCAGATACTGGATATCACTATACCCCTTGGTAAGAGTGGGTTTTCAGACTATCGGGCTTCTGACGTCCCGTAACGATCATAGATCCAATGACAGCCGGGACCAACGCTTTAACGTGCTTTCCGGGGTCTCGGTATGTAAAGGCCATCCACGGACAGACCGCGGCAAGCGATTAACCCGTGCGGCTGTTGTTACTCAGCCAGAAGAAATATAAAACAAAATGTACATTGGACGAAACTCACCTAAGTAATGTCGCAGTTTTTATTACTCTTAATTAACAAAAAGGTTACAGATACGCAGCACCATCATGACTAATTAAAAGATAGGGATCTTTAGCGCATTTTCTACATACTTTAGCGATGTTAGCCGATGCTGCTGGTACAAACAAAACGTTCTTAAGTAGCATTCAACGCATCACATTACACCCAAATTCATGACCCACTGTACCCATATGGCTAGGTAAGGCTTGACTGAACGTGATTAGCGATTTAGGGCTGATTTGACTAAAATCAGATATCTTTTATTCGTGGAATAAAATCGACTTCTGACAATTCTAGTATTGAAAAACTGTCAAAAATTCAAAATTTATTCTCAGGATAAGACTTCTTCTTGGTAACATAAAAGTTTGATGAAATTTGCCCTTCGTAGTGAACTTTCATGAACGATTTGATGAGTAAAGGCTATGACGTGATGCAGGTAGGTATGTCGCACCGCTGGCTCACCGTTTCGGTATCTTTAGTAACTACAAACTTTGTAAAGAAATAAGTAGGAACGACCATGATACCTAGAACTTCCCGCAATTTATTAAGAAAATGATTCACAATGTCTATAACGTGAGAAGAGCGAACCACGGTTGTATTGTGGCACACGCAAGGAATAATTTTCAACCAATAAGTACCATCCTTGATGATCGGCAGGAGCTATTATCGTCATAAATGCTCGTCCTTTGACAAGACAAAAGAAGAAATAACTCGATAAAAACATAAGTAAAATCAACTATTTTTAATTCTATTAGCTTATATTATGTAAATATTATCTTGTTGGAAGATAGAAAAGGGAAAAATATAATAATTTCAATTGGAACCGTGCTTCTAGCTTCTGACGTTTCATAAGTGCTCATGTTGGTTTATGTGAAATAAAATATTTTGATTTTGAATTTCAATCCTGCGAGAAAATCACAACATAAAATTTGAGTGTGCACAATAAATTAAAAGTGAAGGCACCTTGTAAAACATCCCCCGCTCACAGTCGAACCTCGCCTCACTAAACCCCACGTGTACTCCGTGACTTGATTATTTATCTGCGCCATTTCCAGTAGAACGCATGACGTCGCCGCAGACTGAAAACAAAGCGGGCTTAACATCGCGTTTGTTTTGAAACATTTTTGTTGTTGTCATAGGTAGAGAGAGGTACCTCTACCTACCTGTGTTTAGAATATTTTTATGTTGTGACTTGGTATTGTCACAGAACACGGTTTTTTTGGTAGCAACCGCATGTGGTATTTCAATGAACTCAGTCCATCACAGTCCACTGCTGGACATAGGCCTCTCCCCGGCTGTGCCACAACCCCTTCCACCTTCCGCATCCTGTCTGTTCCAGCCACCTTTTTAAGGTAATCGGTCCATCTAGCTGGGGGGCGCCCCACACCAGGCTTGCCGACACGCGGTATGCGGTATTTATAAAAAATAAACCTGCCAGGAGCGTTAAGGGTTCCGTAGTCACGATTAATATACGCATGCATAGTACATATTGAGTCATGGTGTTTCTTGAAAAAACTACGCAAGACAATGTTTTAGAAAAAAAGTGTGATATAAATACAAATTAACAATTGTTTATTTGTGCTGTGAGACGTAGCTTCTTGCCTTTCTTGCCTACCTATAGGGTATAGGTATTTTTGTTAAAATATGCGGCATGAACGGCTGCATTCATTTTATTAGCACCCTTGGAGCAGAAAAAAAAATACAATCTTAAATCTACGGTCTCTACCTAACATTTAAGTCTTTAATATCGATTTCAACTTGTGGGACAAATATGGTCTCGACAGACGGACGGACAACGAAGTGAGATGAGTGAACGGCTCCGTTTCTTTAGAGGTACGGAACCGTAAAAAAATAAAATAACATCGTGATACTTCTTGGAAAGTCAGGTCAAAATTAAATAATAATTTTCGAAACAATTACCCTGTCTATTGTTCCAAGCTTTGAATGTTGATCGATTGACCAATAATTGGCTTGGAGGAAAATTATGCGTCACTTCAGGTAAAATACTGATACAATATCAGTACCTACTTATATTATTGTCAACTTAACCCTTGAAGGCACGAATGATCAAGGTTTTATACAGTATTTTCAAACGATAACTCGAAGAAAGATGTCACCATGAATTGTTTACCTAAAGCTCGCGACACTTCGGTTGACATTGAGGCATACTCCGTTGTCTATGAAAATACTTTTCCCGCGCAGTGTCTGACATATGACAGGTATCATGTTTGTTTGTGTTAGCGTTAAATATTCAAACTGTGGGGCTGTATGGTAAACAGGTTATGGTGGGCTTGTAGATCTTTGGCGGCGTTTGTGGGCAAAAGGTGATTTTACGATTTCCTGATTTGGCTTTGTAAGTATGAGACTACTTTATTTAATAGTTCTTGTTGTGTAAAAGCAAAATAGCTATATCGGTGAGTCCTATTTTATAGCTAGCAAACTCTTTTATTTCATGACATTCGAACTTGTAGCAAGTTATATTACCATAACATAAAGAGTACGAATAAAACAAAGTAAATGATTGTGTGTGTGTTTTGGGTGTACTTTAGGTAGACCTCTGCTTAACCCTGTGGGGAAATCAAAGGCGATGTTATGTTTGCTAATAAAGTTTATCCTTTTTAGTTTATTATCCTCAAATGACAATGCGCTCCAAATTATTCTTGAAGACATTCCACATGGAAAATAAACACCATCTCAGTAAGAGAGAGATGTGTGGAGTCCATGGGACCATACGAGGAACTCTGTTCTGTAGCCGAGTGATGGGACTGCTGCCTCTGACGGGGCTAACCAGTCCCACAAGCTATAAGTTGAGGTAACAATGTGATTCAAGGCTGCTTTTGAGGTATAATGGATTTCATTTGGTTTAAGGATATTATTTTGTTTAAGAATTGTTCCAGAAGTTAGGATAATAATCTTCCCTGTTTGTGCGTTAATAAATTCAAGTCAAAAACATGTAACCAGATTCATGAGCGGAAATCGAACCCACGATTCGTATCGTACGAGTATAGCAGAATAGAAAAAGAGAGCTTCCTAGTTAAAAAAGAAATGCAAAAAAAATCAATTAATTATAATTTACCAACCAGTACTAAATACAAATACGCGAAGCCATCACTCATAAAATATAATCGCGGAACACAAAATGCCATTCAGTAAAGCGAATATTTGAATACGCTCTATTTCGGAGTACCTATAATGTCTGAACTCAAGGACTCGTCTGCACCACCGGCCGTCGGTCCTTCGACAAACATGGCCAGCCCACTGCCACTTCAGTTTGCTTACTCTGCAAGCTATGTCGGTTACTCCGGTTCTTTTCCGGATAACTCTATAGCCCGGAGTGGAGACCTCTTATCGGCGTAGTGTAGGACACCCTCCCCAGTTAGATGGACCGACGACTTTAAGAAGGTGGCTGGGACAGACTGGATTCGAAAGGCGGAGGACAGGGTGTAGTGGCGCAGCCTGGGGGCGGCCTTTGTCCAGCAGTGGACTGCGGTACGCTGAGTAAATTGAGTTGACCTATAATGTAGGTTTGTTAGATAAAAACTATGTTAATGGCGTCGATTCCCTTGTTCACAAATTAAACTAAATTTAAGTTCAGTGCATCTTTTTCTTTCTATTTCATTAAGAAAAGGACAGAAGATAAAATATTAGTTTAGTTCTGTCAAATTAAGATACTCCATAGACAGTTTAGACGTGATTAAAAACATGGCTTCTAAAAATACTTCAATTTATGTCAGGCGCTGACTAATTTGACAGGACTATACTAATATTTATCTTCTGTCCTTTTCTTAATGAAATAGAAAGAAACAGATGCACTGAACATAAATTTAATTTAGTTTGTGAACAAGGGAATCGGGGCCATAATCTACATCATAAATTCATGAAATAATAACACTGCAAGGAAGCACATGAGTGACTTCTATAGCTTTTGTAAATGACAAATAGTTAGCTGTAGTCATTAATCATTATTTCTAGTAGGTGTTGGAGGAACTCAAACACATGCGTTACTTAGGTATTGGAAGTTGAAATGGACTTATTATAGTGTGCTAGCATCGTACTATGCGTCCACTGTGTTCTGTGTGAACAGTCCATGCAGTCTTTTGTGGAACTGAAAAATCAATTACTAAAACCCGCCAAGTGCAAGTCGGACTCTCACACGAGTAGTTCCGTACCACCGTTCAATATTGAATTCTATATACACACATCCAAAGTGTCTAGGGATCAAGTACGTTTTAGAGTATCGCCGCAATTGAGGATTAGTGTTTTAACTTTTTTGGATCGTTATTGATTCTTTTTAGTTAAAAAAAAATAAATAAAAGTCTCAATCAGTCAATAAAAATTCAAAAAATCTTCATTTTTGTCTTTTTTTGCCATTTAATTGACGATATTAACTTACGTTAATTTCCCATCATTTGCAAAAATTGCAATTTTTCTTAATTTTTACAAAATATGTATAGGTATAAGTTGTTAACTTAAACATAAATAATATATATATATAATAAGGAATAAGTAGTTTTTATTTAAAGTAAGAAGACAGTCTGGAAGACTAGATTTCGTAAATATTAACTGGATAATTTTTTATAGTTAATAATGTACTTGATCCCTAGACACTTTTAATGTGTGTATTTAAAAAAATGATGTGTGATGAACTGTATCTAGCTAGACGCGTCTGTCTAGACGGACGGACGGACAGCGGAAGCTTAGTAATAGGGTTCCGTTGGCACCCATTTGGTACGGAATCTTAAAAATTAATTACTTAAAAATTTATTGTACAGACGCCAGCAGGTCAAGCTACCCGAAACTGTCAAATTTTCAACGTTTCAGTAACCTATATACTTTTATATACCTATAGGTATATACATTATACAGCCATTACAGCCTCACTCAAAGACGTACTGTTTTAATAACATTACGCTTCGCAATCTCGCGAATTTACTATAATATAAGTTAATATGCTACGCGTAACTATGACAATTTCAGCACTTGAGAGAGTTCTAATTAAGCCTTATGAGTAATTAAATAAATTAGGAATAAATGAGGTAGGTGGGGTACGCGGTGGTACGTGTTAATCTCGTTAGGTTGATGCAAATCAGGATCGAAGTGCTCGGTGGGGTCTGTGGGTGACAGGACTAAAATATAATGTTGAAAGCTTGGCGGTAGTTCTAGGTTTTAGGATTACGAATGGATTTTAAATTGAAGACAGGCAATCTCGAAGGCTGTTTCACGTGTATTATTCGTTAATGATATGCTGTGTATTCTTCGTTATTTCTTATGTCTATTACATATCTCGGGACCCTGGAGACCCGGACCTTTGGAAGGCGTACCAGGGACCGAAGCCAACTCGCAGATGCCTCTTAGACAATTATTATTTTTAATGATAAGGAGGCACCAACCGACGATTATCCCTGTATGCACTATGCAAGTGCACCCAAGGACAACCCCCGGTTGGTGCAGGGCTATTGCAGAACATAGGAACAAAATACATTGGGCTATGGGTTTTGGTTGGCTATAGTGGATCGGTAACCTTGAACTATAGAAGGACTATGTCCGCTTAGTTGTTATTATTATTTGGTTAGACACACTAGCAGCTTAGCTGATGCGTGTGTAGCAAATGGCTTGGAGATATTTAATCTGTCCAGTCGATTCTTGAAGCAGTCAAACTCAAACTCAAACTAAATCATTTATTTCAATTAAACCATTGACAGGCACTTTTGAATTGTCAAAATTAAATAGTCGGTCAGTTAGTCAGAAAGTTGAAGCTAGTTGCCCATTCCAAAACGTAGATCTCTAAGGAGAATAACGGTCAAGAAACTCCAGGGACACTCTTTTAAATCAAGATATTATTACAAAATCCTGGGTACATTATTCTTATTGCTTCTATATGCGAGAACAATGTAAAAAAAAAAAAACAAATAAAGAAACAATTTAAAACATAAAGTTAAAATTTTGCCCTGGCAGTTAAGAGATGACCAGTCTCAATCGACGGCACCCGTTCACAAACATAACGCGTGGATCAGCACCAGCCATCTCAACCATTTTGTAGGGAACCGAATGATCCAACACACGCGTCACCACCACTGAGACATTTAAGTGAACATGGCATATTCTCAACTGGCTGGCTCTTTCAAGTCAACATCAAAATATCATAATAAACGGATCCATGGTTCTTACATTTACAAAATGCTTCTAAATTATACAAAAGTATAGTTTGCAATTTATTTAAGAGGTGACAGTCAGTGTGGGAGCCGTCATAACTTTTTCAGGGAGCCTATTTATTCCATGCTGTTACAACTCGGTTTGACAAGAATTGCTTCAAAAGTTTTTCTTTGATAAGTATTTTGTACGTCTCAATGAGCCTACCCCTTTGTTTACGTGTTATCTACGCTATGCCAGTGTTCATATCAGCCCTACTAGATAATATAGAGCCTTATTAATATGTTCTATTGGGGCTTACATAATACCAAACCATTTCATTAATTAGTTTAGTAATTTAGCTGATACGAGAATTCCATTTATTGATCCATAACCAATCAGATTAATGACTAGGTTTCAATAATTAGAAAAGGTCAAGTCGAGTCTGTGTGTTTGGGAGCTACGTTTTTACGACACATACCAAAAGAAATGTCTGAATGTTTGATGAGTACCTCACTGAACTTGACAGAAGCAGTTGGCACCCAGTAAATTAATCAAAGGAAAGTGGCCCTTGCTATCCAGTAAATTGAACAAAGCAAAGGAATAATTCAGTTCATACAAATATTTTTATTTCCTTACTTATACATCCAGAATCTCAATTGCTTTTCACTAGCACCCAACATACATTCTCCCACAAAAGATTCAGAAGTGCACACCTAAAAAAAAAACAGGGCAAACCTCAGTACAAAATTCGCCATCTACAATATAAGTAATACGCCCCGTTACAATAGCTATTACGTCCTCAGATTTACGCTCCGCTCTCCATACATGATCTTCTACGCGATCAGTCTCTTCGGTCAGGTATTGATGTTCATCATGACTTTCTGCTGGCTTATCATGAATGGAATCTCTTTGGCTAACATCAGTAAGTTATAGCGGTTATCTTTTTTTTTTTCATTTACATTTGGCAGGTTTGAATATTGGTATTTGAAGGTGGTCTAGAGAACGTTGCTGAAAAATGTTCCGTTATTAAAGGTGAATAAATTTTCGCAAAAAAACAAAAGAGTTAGGGTGGGTTGTTTCACGTCCACTTGACGCATGCGTATACGTCAAAAATGGCGCGAACTATTGTCAAACAAAAAAAGCGTTGTTTCAAATTACAATTACAAAATTATGGCCTTGCCGTACGTCAAATAATAACGAGTACGTAATTGTTATTATTTGACATACGTATGTTACGTTAACCAACCGTTTGAAACAACCGACCCTTAATATTTTAGTCTTCTAATCTAGTCTTAAATAACGTAACGTTGTTTACCTGAACCTTGCACGAAAATGAGTCTATTAGTTTGCTTGAAAAGTTTTTACTACTTAACTTCCGAACATTTTGACAAAGTAAATCGTGTATTTTCATCTCGGAAAATACACGGTTCTCGTGTATGAAATTGCCATGAATTGAATAATATATAAAAAAAAAATAACACATTTTTTATAATTTATTTATTTAAACTCTTGCACACGATAAGATACAAAGGCGGACGTAATGCCTTAGGCACAATTTCAATAATTGTCTTCATTTTTCAGGTAATTTTATATTCTACACGTCCAGCCTATTATCATTTCTGATATTGATGCATATTGGTCGTTCCTGGCCCACTCTGATAGCGAAGATCGAAGCTATTGAGTGTAAATTGCCCCCATTTACCAGAAACGTGGGAGTTATGAGCAATGTTACTACAATCTTCATTTTAACTGCGGCTATAGGTATGTATTTGTCCTATGTGTTTGTGGTTTTTATTTTTACTATTATGCTCGTCGTTAAAATCTTAAAATAGCTGTTACATTACATAGGTACTATGAGATTTTCATCTGTCTCATCCATCTAATTTAATCTACATATTATAATATGGAGACCACACCTGTCTCCCGTCACGAGATACTGTGCGGATAGTGAGTTTTCGTCACCGTTGTGTAAAAAGTAGAGAAATGTATTCTCTATAAGTAATTAACAATAGTTTTGGTAGGTATGACGTAATGGCTCTGATATTAGGTTTTAATAATTATTGTGTCGCGGAAAATATTTCTAGCGACTCCATTAGAATCAGCGAATTTTGTTCGAGCCTAGGGATTTTTTATAAAACAATACGGGAGACATTAAAATAACAAAAGAGAGAGAGAATCTTCATTATGTAGCAAAAGAAAAACTCGCATTGAGCGTCTCGCGCAGAAGCTATGAGCGGTGCTACGGCGTAGCGCGTAGTGCTACGAAGCTACGATTGCGTAGTCAATACGTTTTTTCAATGTACACGAATATTTTTGCTCTCCTAACATACAATGTAAATAACATAATAAATGTAACCTATTATAAATGATGATAATTTAGATGTTAAAGTAATAGTAGTTTTTTTTCCAGTGGAACACCTCCTGTCAATATTCTACGGATTAAAAGTGGCATGCGCTTGCGATATCAACAATGTTGCAGAGAACTACTTTCACTTCAATATGCCTTGGATATTTGACAACACACCTTTTACTATATGGAAAGGAGTTCTTAGTGAGGTAATAATGCAAGTTTATAAACGTGTCTATGTTTAATATTGTTACTTTCGTGAGACATCTTTCGTATTTCCCAGTAACTGGGTTGTCGCTCCTTGTAAAATACTGGTATTCAGCTGCATCCGGTTAGAGCGGAAGCCGACCCCAACATAGTTGGGAAAAGGCTAGGCAGATGATGATATTCGTGAGACATATTATTCTGTCTGTCTCACGAATTTATAGCAGGTTCGTGTTCGCCCAACTACAGTCTCATTCGATGCTAGTCATTAATATTTTAGTTATTTATAATTACCAAATTGTATGGACTTTAAAAGAGAATTTGACCTCTGAGTTTGTTTAGGTGTTTCTTCTCAGAGTAGTCGACTAGGAAACACCTATCTCTAATTGATGTGTAAAAGTGTAATTTTTTCTTAATTTACAAAAGGTTCTTTTGTATAAAATTTATTCTTGGTGGCGCGGGAAGCTCCTGGAAGGACTTGGGGGAGGCCTTTGCAATGGGACAGTATAAACTAAACAAAAAAAAAATTATATCATTTATGTATGAGGACATTTCTATGACCTTGTTTAAAAAAAGATATTATAGAGCGGATATCATATTTTGCGGAAGGTCAAGTTTTCTTTCACCGGTGTTATTTCAGTATGGCTACCCGAGGTAGGTCGAAAAATAGTCCACGATCCGGTTGAAATGGTGTCAAACGACATTTGAGCGCGTTTGGGTCAGCAGTTGATACACTATACGTGTAACGGGGTCATATGAATACACCATAGAATAGTATGTGCATAAATCTTACTTTAAAATCAAAATAAAAAGTACAAGTTCCTGGAAGGATATGGAGGAGGACTTTGCCCAGCAGTGGGATAGTGTAGGCTAACAAAAAGAAGTTATTTAATACATTTTCACTGAAAATTACAACCGCCAAAGTGCCCCTAGTAGTAGTAGTACACTTTCTAAGATTTTTAACGTATGTTGATGCTACACTGTTGGGCAAAGGATCCCTCACATTTTTCCAGCTCTCTTAGAGTTATTAATCCTAGTGTAGAAGTTTGAAAAATCAACAGCATAACTAGCTTTGCTATCAAGAAAACATCCGCCATAACGCCTTTAATATTAAAAAAAAAAAAAAAAAAAAAAAAAAACATTATATTTCTTAAAAAAAAAAAAAAAATTTGAAGAAACGAAAATAACTAACTTTCAAAATTATTAATATTTAAACTTATTACTTACCTTATGTGTACTTAACTTATATGTATAGTTAATGTAAACTGGAGGAGTGGAACCACCTTATACAAGGAAATCTATGCTTAAAAGGTGACTCTAAACTTAATAATGTTATTTACATGAGTTGATGAAATAAACATTTGTATTTATTTTAAACTTTTGCGCTATAAATAAACCCTCTTTTAATTGAAGGTGAAGGGCTCGTCTAGACATTTCTAAAAGCTTGAAAAAAAAACGCAGCACTACAGTAACTAACTTTGCTATTAAGAAAACATCAGCTATAAAGCCTTTAATATAAACGTAGCATAATTCCCTCATATTGTTGCAGCTGTTCAACATCCAGTCGACATTCATATGGAGTCTCAACGATCTTCTCATAATGGTAATAAGTATTTACTTGACGGAGCATTTTCTTATACACAACGAGCTCTTGAAGAAAGCTGCGAAACAGGTACCTCATTTTTCAGTATTATTAAAAGAGGGTAGTTTTATACTGTTTTAAAGTAACTTGTGCGGAAAACAACTCTGCTAGTGGTAACATAATGTTTGTGTATGGTAGGATAATCGTGAAATAATTAAAAAGTAGCTGGCTTGAACTTAATTTCTAAAGCGATTTCGAAAATATATATGTTATATATTTTTTTTCGATATATATTATAAATTATGGATAGCGGAGGACAGGGTGTTGTGGCGCAGGCTGGGAGAGGCCTATGTCCACCAGTGGACTGCAATAGGTTGAGTTGATTTTGATTGATTATACTCGCAATTTAATAAGAATTTATATGGTGATGATTGTACAGACGCCAGCAGGTCAAGTTACCCGAAACTGTCAAATTTTCCCAATCAACCTTGAACCTTAATGCTTTAGCGATAACGTTGAAAATTTATTAAAGAAATTTGACAGATTGTAGTAGCTTGATGTGCTGGCGTCTGTACTATATTAAAAGGAATACTTATTTTTTATCTTCAATTAGCTGGTATTTCTTCTATTTTCGGAGCTATTAATTTTATTTTAGGCCGTTGTAGGCGTGGAAGTGACGCATATTTTCCCCCAACTAGTTCGTTTTTGTGTTATGTTCTTTCTCTACGTTTGTTTACAGCAAATAAACACATTTCCTTTCTTTTTTTATGACGGGGGATTCTTATTTACTTTGTAAAGTTTTTGAGTGTTAAGCCCTCCATCCGGCTTACAATGTGGGGTGTTTAAATGTGGTGCTGTTCCACAAACAATGGGACACTTAATGCCATGTCCAGCGTATCCTGTTGTCTGCACGTTACAGGAACTGCGCACACACTATTAGTAGCAATGAGTTTCATTTTGACAGTTCTACAAGATTCATTGCGTTATTTAGGTTGTTGAGCAGATACATTTTTCGAGCATATGAAGCAATGGATTAGCAATCGTTTAAAATTATTCATATTGAGATTGATAGTGTGTTATGCAATTAGGGTACCGGTGGACGCTACTGAAGATGCCAAACTCGTAGTCAAATTCTGTGCCGACACTGTTTAGAATGCCATAGACACCCTAAGGAGAAGGCATTAAATTGAGGCAAAAATAAAGATCTATGTATATAAATAAATTAAATTGAAGTGTCTGTTTATAATGTCAAAATAACAGCTCTTTACTAAATGAAAGTATATACGGTACTTATAACAAAAACATAAAAAAAAAACGAAACCCATGAATTCCGACACACGGGACATTCACGGGTACAGCTAGTATTTGAATAATATTTAAAAATAGGTTATAAATGTATCTAACTATTTGGAACTATGTTATGATACAAATATCAACTCCGTAAAATAAAATTACTTTTCCCTCCAATTTTGTTTTACTAATAATCAAGAGAGAGCTTCCAAGATGGCGCGTTGCCAACACGGAGCCGGCTGCGCTTCCTGTGTTGTGCACTTGTTATTATATTATTTTGTCAAAAATACTTGTTTTAGTTCTAGCTAGAGAATAAACTATTATATTTTGATGATATTTTTATTCCGGTTAGACTGGAAGCCGGCCCCAACATAGTCGGGCAAGGGCTAGGTAGCTGATGATGATTTTGGGGATATTTTTTTTAAAATAAATAATTTGATTATTTAAAAAAGTGACACATTTTTACAGATTATTACATTTACAACATACAGAGGTAGTATCTAAAACATAAGTCCCCTGGCTCCCAAACTAGGTTTAAACCTGTGACTTGGGGTCAGTGTTCCTCCATTATAAAAGTTATTACATATTATTGTGAAAAAGAAAACAAAAAGGCACATTTTTTAAAGATTCATTACAAAAATAACAATCATGAAATAAGTGTGATGGTGTGTTGTGAGAGAGTGAAGGTGTGTTTGTTGAATGTCAAGTGTATGTAAGAAGATGAGATATTTGGGTTAGAATATTGAGTAGAAAAGTATAGAAGGTTTTCTATTTCATCGTAGTTTTTATCCATCAGCCACCTTATCACTGTGATTTTACATTTGTGTAAATTAAGTTCTTGTATCGCAGCAGCAAAGCAGCAGCAGTTTATTGATCCTATTATATAGTTTTTGACTGAGATAAGAGACCTGAGGGCCAATTCTCGTATTTTTAAGAACGTTAACAGTCTAATCTCAGTCTCAATCTGTCAAAAATACCTCTAATTTCCCTACATTTTTGACATTTGTTTGTCGCCGAGATGAGACTGCGACTAGAATTAGGACGTTTTAAATTACGAGAATTGGCCTTCTGGTGTTCAGCAAAGGTGGTATTACGTCTTACAGGTGGAAAAACAATGTCAGCTCGACATTTTTTGGTTATTTTTATTGGCACGCGATGTTTTCTCAGTACCTACAGAAGCACAAACAGTTTCCTTGTGACTGGTTGACATCTAGATCAACCTGAGAGTATCTGTGTCAGCTGAAAAAGCTTAAGCGAAGTTTCTTAAAACCAAGTATGATATGAAGTATAAATAAATAAAATGTCTTTATTCAAGTAACAAGGGCTCATTGTGTTAGTATGTTAGTTTATTTTAGTTCAAATTTATTTCATCCCATGGGAGATGATTTATCTGTTCTGTGGGAAATGACACTGCAGTGATTGATGTATATGCAATCGAGCCTGCTAGCGATCATTTTTAGCATATTGTTGGAGCTATAAAAGTGTAACATACATTTTTGTCCTTTGAATTTATTTTTCTACAGTGTAATGTTATTTATTGATTGTGAAATTGGTGTCAAAACAATTGATTGATGTGATGATAACTCTATAAATATATTTCAGTTTTTTTTTTGAAATGAAAACTTCTTTAGCGGTGTTGAACACTTTTTTTGTAATGGGTAAAAAATGTTAAACTCCCGTGACCTGATCGAAAATTCGTAAGACGGTAAGTTTTCACTTCTGCCGGCACTCCCGGAGTGCAATTGTTTTTTTTTTATTGAGGAACACTATCGGATATTTTTATAAAGTGTGAATCCAACAGTTTTTGATCTTTCTCTAACAGATAGATTTCAGTTCCCAGAATCAGCTTATCATATTGTTTGCTTCCAAAAATGGATACTACGATACGATTTGCAAAGTCGTTTAGGCAATGAAAGCCATAACAGTTATACTAGAATTAATCCGTTACCCCATTTTCACTGGAAGGACAAAATCGACGAAAACAAAGAAATTAATTCGGTTACTGAGCCAACCTAATTACTTAGGAGATAGGTAGTTTATTTCTCTTCTCAGTGTTATCACTGATAAGAACTTTCATAATCTACACATTTCTCTCTTTGTTGGAAACTGAGCCCGTTTCCACACGCTCCGACTGCCGAAACATGAAACCGAACCCGGTTGAATTTAACCTGAATAACTTGAAATTGTTTATAAATGTATGTTGTGTTGATATGATTTTTCTTTTACAAACATATAAAAATCACGCTCTCTTCCCATGGGGGTAGGCATAAACTGAACGCCACCTGCTACGATCCTTTTGAAGCAAAAGCAGTATGTATTTCGTTTCCATTACGTTCATACCTACATGTGTTCATACACGCACACCGCAGTTATTTTCCTTTTATTGTACAATAAAGAATATGTATTATTCTAAATTTCTTTCTATTGTAAGATTAAAAACTTTCATACCTACCCCTATTCTTTACTACCGGGCACCCGGTGCCGACTACCCGGCAGCCGGACAGTGTGAAAAGGAGCTTACAAAGATATAGATGTAAAAATCTAGATTCGATCTTTTAAACCTTGGGACTGTTTGACGTAGTTCTTTCTCCTTCCTCTTTTTTGATACAACTTAAGATAAATTGTTTTGAAATGTTACTTTATCTGATAAAACGGTTTTGGTTTTTTTTAATCAGCTATAAAACTGTAGGAAGAAGTAATTCACTAAACTATTATCCTCGATTAGGCCTTTAGGCTATTACCGGTTTGAGGTCGAAATTACAACCGCAACTGCAACCGTCGAAAGTTGTCGACGGTTGCAGTTGCCTCTGCCGTTGACTCTCTCTCGTAGGTATTTTTATAGCCTTTTGGTATAATTACTATACTTCTACCTATAGGTCTTATACATAATTGTATGTTCAATTCACACAGGAGCACTTCTCCTGCCACGAGTTCCGCACTCAATACTTGAAGATCGTCCGCCTGGTGAAGCTGATTAATGGCCAGTTCGGTATTTATATACTGACCTCGTTCGGAAGCAACCTGTACTGGATCTGTACGCAGCTGTTCTATAGCCTTAGGTTAGTTTCAATGTTATTCAGTAGTTACTTACGTGTTAAATTGATAAGAAAAGAAAAGTAAAAAAAAAATGTATTTAGAAATAAGGAGATGTCTCAACTGTAACCATGAATTCAGCACATGATTCTAGACACCATAGGGTAAAAATTTTAGGTAATTTTTTTTTTAATAACCAGTATCTTGCACTGAATCTATTGAAATCACTCCGTGCCTCGGAAAGCACGTTAAGCCGTTGGTCCCGGCGGTCATTCGCAGATCTTTGAGAGTCGTTATGGGTAGTTAAAAAGTCATAAGTCTGACAATCAGCCTTGTCAAAGGGTATCGCGTAGCCCCGTTACTGGGTTGTGGAGGTCAGATAGGCAGTCGCTTTATGTAAAACACTGGTATTCAGCTGCTTCCGGTTAGACTGGAAGCCGACCCCAACATAGTTGGGAAAAGGCTAGATAGATTGATTTCAAGCTAAGTAATTAAAGACAGCGTCGACTGTACTTCTAAATAAATTAGTCTAAGGGTAGATTTTTCCAACGCCAGATAATTTTATCGGAGGAAAAATTTTGAATTTTTGACAGTTCTTCCATACAAAAACTGTCAGACGTCAATTTTATTCCACGAATAAAAATTACCTGTCGATTGAAAAATCAGCCCTAATGGTAATTTAGGGCTGATTTTTCAATCGACGGGTAATTAATTACCTAATTTAAAAGACGAAATTGCTGTTGATGATAAAGCAATTTCGTCTTTCAATTTAGGTAATTAATTAAAACAAAATAACACTAGAATCGTGTTAAATAACACTAAACGGTAACCTAATTTCCTTTCGCCGAGCGCTGCGTAGTGCGTGATCAAAGGGCTGACCATGCTATTTGTTTAGCCTCGTGTGGGGTACTAATTTGAATGTTCTCTTTCACAGCCGGACGCAAACCGGACATTTTATTACGTGCACATTCAAGGATCCGGAGGTAGTCAAGTGAGTATGCAAACGATAAACAATCGGATGATAATAGAGTTAATTATTTTACTCTGAAATAATTAACCCTATCATCATAATCTAATTGAATGGATTTCAGTGCTGCACTCAACAAAGAATACCTGACCCACCCCCTTTGTATGTGGATGTTAAGCGAAAAACGGTAAGTTTATGTCTTCTATATTTCTCCAAACAACTCTTGCCAGCTTTAAACTCTGTCTACCCAGTTCCGGGCCAGGACACTCTTGAGTTCCGGGCTTGTGAACCGTCAGAGCATGCTACGGAGCCCTGATAGGATTTTTCGACCGCCACTGTTAACGCGATGTCAACGAGAAAAGGGATTTTCGAATCGAACGATGTCCCGTTGACGGACGTGCGATAGACACGTGGCCAAATTAAATGTGTAACGCTACATCGACAATGTCATCTCGTTCTCGTTGACGTCCCGTTGACGTGGCGATAGACAAACGGGCTGAGGTCTCATACAAAATAAATTCAAGCAATGGTTTTTACCGTTCCCTACGAAACACTGAGCTCAGAAGACTCGAAGTTGGGAGGGCTATGTGGATAGATATTCTATCGTCTTTTCTCTCCATTAAACCTGTTTTTACTTTTTCCTTAAAAAGTCCTATTCCATTAAATCTGAGTTTTGTTACTTGCTTACTGTCCTATTCTACTATGAGCTCAACTGTCACTAATGAGGCACAGTTACTTTTCTATTGTTACCGAACTTAATAAGTTTACCTAACAGACAAGGGGATAGCTAACTCATAAATATTATTTTTTAACTATAGGTACTTGACCAAATCCTTACTTTTGCATCGTGACTCTTGTACCCTTGCGTGAGATCACACGTCTCACGTAATATTAGTAAACACACCTTCCAATATATAAATAAAACGATACTAAACGTAATATTGAAATCCTTAGAATGGCCTTTCCTTTGGTGTTCCTTCTTTAACCCTAATGCAAACTGAAATGTCTATTAGTATCAGCGGGATTGTCCGAAAGGGTTACCGCTATCCGGAACATAAAGGGCAAAGGAAGGAACATGGGTGGGTTTTAGTCAGTAAGAGTCTGACACTCCCTTCCGCTCCACCCAGAGCGGGAGGGGTCATTTCATGATTTCCCATCCGGAAAAAAAAAATGTCTATTAGCATTCAACTGAAAAAAGTATTTATCTGCGCGGGTTACCTACTACCGGAAGGAACATAACAATAGATATTTTAATTGTGTCTCATTACTTGACAAGTCATTAGCTGCAAAGTTAGAAATTTAACTTTGCTTCTCCACAGGGCCTTGAACGGTGTGGAACATTCCATATACTTCACCTACTCCTTCTCATTCCTGTTGCTACGAACACTTCTTGTATTGCTGTTGGCAGCCAGGATACATTCTAATTCCGTTGCTCCCCTGTATATATTGTATGGGATTCCTAGCACCAGGTTTCATGCTGAGGTAAGTGACGAATATATTTCTAGAACGGTAGGATGTAGGATATATCATCAAAACAGAATAATAGATGGTCTATTTAAATAATATGACAAAAACTTTAAATCATTTAAAACATAGATACAATATTTTTATCTCACGGATCGACACGCGCTTTACTTCTGTTTACCAAGTGTACAAACACGCTGTGAATGTGTGTGTGTAAGCGCAGGCGCTTTCGGTACCAATCGAGATAATGGCGAAGTCAGAAGTGTGTGTGTGTGTGTGTGTGTTATGTGCTGACGCTATTCGTCTTCACGCACACATTCACGGCGTGTTTGTATACTTAGTTACCACAAGTACAGCGCGTGTGATAGAAAATACTGTAGCTACTACAGAATATACATAGAAGAAAAAGTATTAATTTTGAAGTGAGACAAAAAATAGGAAAAAATAGTAAAACTGAATAATGATGGCGTTGTCCTATGAAGGCCACTCGATAAATTCAAATAAATAATTAAACAGTCTGAAAAAGTTACTGAAAGCCTAATCAAGGATGTGATCAGTAGATTTGCTATCAAATTAATGCTAGCTACTGTGATTGATTGATTCAAATAACAGCGACCTATCAAATCAACTAACACAAGATTTGGAGACGAATTAAATTTAATAGGCTTCCAGCTCACTGGAAATCCCATGATTAAACCAAACCAACCTACATTTATTTGTGTATTAAATACACCTATTTTAGCCTATTAGCCTTTCAGCCTTTCAGTATGTAAGGATCGTAGCAGGTGGCATTCTGTAGTTTCTGCCTATCCCCTTGGGAAGAAGGCGTGAGTTTATGTACGTTAGTTTTACCTGCACACAGTTTCACCCGCATAAGTTTTGATCCCTTGGAAATATCGGGATAAAAAGTATCCTATATGTTAATCCTGGTTACAAACCATCTGTGTGTCAAATTTTAGGCTAATCCGTTCAGTAGTTTTTGCGTGAAGGGTATCTAACAAACATCCATCCATCCATCCATCCAAACTTTCACGTTTATAATATTAGTAGGAAGTAGGATTTTGTTTATCGTCGTCATATTTAGTGCAAGTAAATGTATTTTCTTCTTTACGTTTTCAAGTCTTGCGCTTAAAAGGAACGAATGTGTTGCGCAATACATAGATATTTATCAGTAACCTACATAAGTCTTTCGCCGAGTACACAACTTGATATGTTTCTCGAAACTCGTGTGACATTTAACTCAATATTATTACAGGTGGAGCGATTTATAGCTCAAATAAACAACCTGAAAGTTGCTATGAGTGGACTCGACTTCTTTTATGTCACAAGGACTATGATTTTAACCGTAAGTATTAAGAAAACGTTAATAAAACCGAAGTAAATACTTTTTCTTAAAACGATGATTGAAAACATCGCGAGGAAACTGGCATGTCCTAGAACCAAAAATTCGTAGCCATGTGACATCTACCAAGCCGCACTGGGCCCGCGTGGTGGATTACGGCCCACTCTCTCTAACAGAGAGGAGGCTTGTGTTCCAGCAATGGGAACTTTATATATGCTGACGGACTTTTAAAGGACAATGCCCATGGATATATGGACTCCCGTACCATGCTGAATCAAAGTTAAACTTTGGCTTATAAAGACTACACTTATCATATTAACTCCTACAAAAGTTCTTTTTGTAAACAAAACCCGGGTATCGTAATGTTTAAAAAAATCGAAATAACCTAAACACTAGGTACGTTATTTTGTTTGACATGTCATAAGCGAACGGCCATTATTGCTCTAAAAAAGTATATTCTATTATTTTTAATTAATGTAGAATCGGAAAAGTATTATGTTTTTACATGTTTTTTGAAAGACGTGATCATGACACTTTTAAAATTCAAGGTTATAATAATCATATCATTTGAAACGGAACGTCATGTAAACAATATCAATACTTTTTTACTTTAAATTAAATTCCTTGTTCGAAAATCAAATCCCCGACGAGTAACTAATGTCGTAAAAAATTATGAAAATGATTACTATAATATTTTTATCTTGATGCATGAGATTTTTTGGTACGACTTTTAGTCATTCTCCTTTTCAGTAGAAGTACTTAGCACTTCATCGTTAGCAAAAAAAGCATTGAATGGGCAAGAATCTCTCGTATTTGTTACTCCACCACCTCTGAGTTAAACCGTAGCTGCACAAAAACCTACTGTTCCATACATTTTGACCATGTAAGTTTTGCACTTTTTCATATAAAAGTGCAAAACCTACATAGTCTACAACAGAATTTTTTTTTATAGCAGACGGTATGTTTCTTCGCTGGAGGGCGAAAAATAATGTGCTGCATACATATAGTAACAGTTTGCTCTTCGATGTCCATTACACCGAGTATATCTTTATGTTCTCTAAGCCTCTTTTTCTATGGTTTTTGTTTCAGCTCCTTGGAACTATTGTGACGTATGAGCTAGTGTTGCTGCAGTTCAACAGATAAAGATGGAGAAAAAAGGAGATGCTACAGCAATTTAGATAAAAAAAAACGCTTTAGTATGTGATAAGCTTAAGAAGATTAAATCGCGTTTGTTAGCACCAACACAAAGATATTGTAATACTCAGTGTCTTTCTCTTAATAAATGTGTTCATCTTAAAAAGTATTTTTATTTATCTTAAGGTACAGACACCAGCACATCAAGCTACTACAATCTGTCAAATTTCTTTAATAGATTTTCCACTTTATCGCTAAAGCATTAAGATTCAAGCAACCTTGAATCTTAATGCTTTAGCGATAAATTCAATCTTAATGCTTTAGCGATAATGTCAAATTTTCCCAATCAACATTGGGAAAATTTGACAGTTTCGGGTAGCTTGACCTGCTGGCGTCTGTACATCAGATCAGAACAAAACGTGGCATTCCAGTGACCACACATAACGACGACGATTTTGATGATTTTCATGCCATTATAAGGAAGCGTCAGCGTCAATAATGGGTAGGTTGTGCTGAAGCTCCAACGGCGCCCTAAAAACTTTATTAGACAACGTGAACAGTCCCTTTATAAGGCACTAAGTACAGATACAACGGCCAACATGTGTTGCGCCACGTCATTTAGTTGTTTTAGTTTGTAAAAGTGTACTATCATAGTTTTTTAGTCATTGTTACTATTACTATATGGATTGTGAGTACTTCTAATCCGTAATAAAGAATTATTATATTGTTAGATACGAAGGGGAATGATGATGAGAAGTAAAAGCAGGTTGAGTATGGAATGAATTGTATTTCGAAAGGTAGGTTCCTTATATACAAAATCTGTTGCAAAAATTAATACATAGATACATATATATATACATTATAATAAAATTAAACTTTTTATATGTACCCATACATATAAAAAGTTTGGAAAAAACGTTGTTATATACCCTACGTCCTGTATTTAATCTGTGAGGGTGATATTCCGCTACAATATTATTATAAGTGCATTAATATCAGAGGGGTAGTTCTCGTAATTTAAAACATTCAAAATGTAGTTGCAGTCTCATCTCGGCGACAAACAAATGTCAAAAACTTGTCAAAATGTAGGGAAATTATAAGTATTTTTTGACAGATTGAGACTGAGATCAGACTGTGAACGTTCTTAAAATTACGAGAATTGCCCCTCAGAATTATGTAGAATGTAGATTCTACATAATCGGATCGGATCGGATCTTGCGTAACACACTTTCAATCACAATGCGATGGTTTTGAAGGTAATTCCTAATTGGTTTGGAAAATTCTTCTGCTCGAACGTAAATAACGCAATGAAAGAAAAGAAAGAAAGAAAAGCCTCGT
This sequence comes from Apamea monoglypha, assembly GCA_911387795.2. Lineage (NCBI taxonomy): Eukaryota > Metazoa > Arthropoda > Insecta > Lepidoptera > Noctuidae > Apamea > Apamea monoglypha. The sequence goes on from OU426916.1 coordinate 15,475,753, forward strand.
ACTCATCAATTAAAAGTTTCAAGTTCGACAATTTTGACAATGAACGTGGCTAAACTGTCAAATGGAAAGACATCGATTGCTATTCTAAAGTCTATTCAAAATAATGTTTCAAATTGATCTTATTTCAAGTCGAACAAATATCAACTTTATTTTAATTGTAATTAAGTTGATTTCAGAGTGACTAGCACTATTGAAAAAGTTATAAAAATGTTTGGAGTTGTAGCGTAAACTGAACCTTATAGTGTAGGAAATAAAGTTAATTTTCTATAAACTCATATTTGTTTACATTTTTGGCAAATTAATCGCGAATGCATATTATATGTGTTATGCAATTACCCCGCCGGTATGCTACATAAATAAACCAACAATAAAGAACATTAACTACTCCCGATTTCTCCCACTTTACCGCGCAAACTTAACGCCTTTACTTAACCCCTCGTTCGTTGTAACATCATTAAATTAACGAGTACCCACTGCCATTTTTCACCCACTGGATGCTTTAACCCTGCATTGCTGTGGGCAGACATTATTCACGTCTAACTAATGAACTAGATACCTGTGGGGCAACGCTTTTCTGCTGAAATATTTTAATGACCCAGCTAATGCGAGGGAAGTTTGCTTGATTTTTATTTGTGGCTGGGGTTGGAAAAATGTTTTAGAAGGTCAGTTTGAAATTGAGATCCCGTGGTAGGTTTTGTGCAGTAGCGGCTCGTGGTTAAGTAATAACAGTCGCACGAACGGATCGGTCGATTAGGTTAAGCTACGCTTGCCGCAGTTGGTCCATGGATCGGTGACCATCTTTACATACCAAGACCCCTGGCTTGGTATGGCTCGAAAAGCACGTTGTTCGTGACATCTTTGACAGTAGTTACGGGTCGTCAGAAGCCCGAAAATCTGAAACCAGTCTTATCAAGGAGTATCGTGATACCTAATAACTGGGTTGTGGAGGTCCGATAGGCAGTCCCTTCTTGTAAAACACTGGTGTTGCATCCGGTCAGACTGAAAGCCGACCCCAACATAGTTGGGAAAAGGCTAGGCACATGATGATGACGATTTTAGTTCTTGCATAATCTTCTTGCCTAAATGTATTTACATTTATATCTGTATTATTTTCTGATTTAAACACTCGTTTCCGTTTTTTTGAACGACCCGAAGAAAGGAATGTTTTGTAACTTTGTAAGTTTTCAACCTCTATCGACCTAGACATAGTTAGGAAAAATAATATTGTAAGAAAACTAATACCATATTATTATACCTAGTCTTGCCATAAATATTGTCACGAAGAAAAAAAAAAAATATTGCAAATAATATTTATTACTTTTACAGTGTGTTAGTTTAATACATAAATATAAAACAATTTAAAATATAAAACTCAATGAACAATCATATAAAAATGACAGATTCCAAATTCAAATGTAATATCTTTCTTATTTTTAATTTTAACAGTATTTATGGCCAGACTATGTATATTGGACCATCTTACAATACACAGTAAATATGTCTAAAGTCACCAACTTGTAATCTTCCAAAATTGTATTTTAATTTACTTTCACATTTACACATTCTCATCTCACTTCAGACTTGATTTAGAATCTCATAAATATAATTTGGATGGAATTATGTCGTTTTTGGGGTTACGTACCGAAATGGTACCAACGGGCCCCATTCATTAAGGCTACGCTGTCCGTTCGTCTGTCACAGGGCTATATCTTTTGAACTGTAATAGGCAGATACTTGAATTTTTCAGAGTATTTACTACTATGCCCGCTATAACTCAAATAATAAAAATAGAATAAAGTGAAAATTAAAGGGCTCTCGTTAGGCGGTTGGATCATGAGATCGCATTATGAGGAGGTTCCTGTCTCTGGAGCCCTAACCATCGGTAGCTTGGACCCTGCTCCCGACATCGGTGGATCACAATTTTTTTTTTTACCTATTTTTTATATTAAAAAAAATATTTAAAAATGTAACAAAAAAAGACAAGTAAATAAATAAACGAAATAATAATATCGTGTTAAATATTGTACTGTGGCACGGAACCCTGCGTGTATGAGTCCGGCTCGCACTTGAACGCTTTTATATTATTACCTACAACAAGAAAAGAGTCTTGTCAACAATTTTCATAAAAATGTAAATAAAAATGATCTCGGGGATGCTCGTTCTAAATCGGATTATCATACGCGACAGATTCTTCGGCGTAAATTAGAAATGTTTTTGTGAGCACTCGGCTACGTACTGTAGAGGTTTGTCTGCCGAAGGCGACCTCACATAGTACAGGCCGGAGATAATTTAGAACGGGTTAAATTCGAACGTTCAAACTAGCGTCATGTTTCTTCTGTTAGGATTTTGGTATATAACTGTCAGTGGTGACTCGGGCTAGAACACTTAAAGATATGCCTATAATACAATCTAAAAAGAGTCTTATAGTTGTTTAATTTCTCGATCCCCTCAGAGGACTCCTCAAGTCCTCACATATGGTGGAGTGCGCCGTGTATGCGCTAAATTGTCGAAGTGTAAGCGCTGAATTGGCGAAGAAACGTACCCCATACGTATAAACGAAGTTTTTGAAGAAGCGAGACCTCGCATTCAGAGGATATTACAGGCACAGAAGAGTCGCCTGAATATTATATGCAGCTAAGTGGTTCAATATTTTTTTGTGTAAAGAGGTTAAGATGGCTCAATATTATACGGGCAGTAACGCATGCCTAGAAGAATTCATTGAGGCGTTCAAAGTAGTTGCTAACTACAATGGATGGCGTGAGAGCGATTGGGCGCTGATATTGGGCGTATATCTTGAGGGTGCTGCCCTGTGTGTTTTTAAAATGATGTACCACGATGGCATGACATTCAATGCGTTGTGTGATGTACTACGAGCAGAGCTCCCGTGCCGTTGTCACAAAGCGTTTTATAAGAGGCAACAAGAGGAGATTGCACAACATCTGTCTGAGGGAAGCGGACAGGAAAATTTGTTAAATGTAGATGATGATGCTTGTTTATTATTTAGTGGAAGACAAGATGGCCCGCTACAAGATGAGCACAGCTGCCTAGAAAGCAGCGTGAAAGTAGAATCCGATGGAGAAGTTGATGTCGAGTGCAGCAGCCAAGGGTGCGGCCCTGCAGAGGATGAGAAGGAGCCGATGGAAGTGTTCGAGAGTGAACACGAGGAAGATAATGAATCGGGTCAGTCCAGTCCTTTTATTAATATATATAGCTGTGTTTCAGAGCATCAGGATGAGCAGTATTATCACGATGTCGAGATTAATAAAAATAACATCGCTGGTGATCAAGTTACTGAGGATAACTCTGTGATTATTGATTCCGAGACAAAGGAGAGTTGTCATGTCGAGTTGTCCACGGAGATAAAGGAAAATGCTCAGAGCGTCGTAATGTCGAATGACGACAGTAAGCTGGACTATGAAGTTGATCTAGTTAAAGCCGATGTAGAGTTGTGTGCAGTCAGAGACGAACGCACAGAGGTGATGAACAATTATGTGCAATTGAAAGAATTAGTTAATTCTCTTACGGATGAGGGTGCAGTCTTTAATCGTAGTGATCTTATCATACATCACATAGATGACCCTAAGATTAATAATTCAATCTCACTTCATTTCAATTCATTTTTTGCAGATAGGTTTCAATCTTTAATGATATTAATAATGTTAATAGTTAATATTATTCATTCACAATGTGCTACTAACAATATAGAAAAAGCACGAATAAAGAAAAAATACTCATTTGATAGAAAAGTTGAAACTAAATGCTTAATTCCAAGATGTTTTTCAATGATTAATAACTTTCTAAATATATTTTCCTATAATTATCAAAATTTTATAAAGAAATATTTAATTTTAAAATACAAGTTTATAAAATGTAAGTTCAGAGATGAAAAACTTTTTTATAAAACCTTTTCATATAATGTTGCATACTTTTGTTGTCTTTAGTTGTCATTCTTTGTCACATTAACGTTAGATAGATGTAAACAACACTTTTAGTATATTATTGATTATTATGATACATTATATTAACATGTTGTCATTTGTATTTTTTTTATATGCTGGGATAAAACACTGGACGCGGCTGGGCGCGAGTGAGGTGGCTCACCTCACAGCCCCAGGGAGTCTGAGGGAGTGAACATATCGTCGTCTTCATAGGCTGAGATAGCATGAACGTACTCCAGAATTTAGTAACGCGAGTTAGGAGGGGTACATAAACTTATAAACTGTGGTCACTCCTACAGGGGGGGGATGGCACTCCCTAAGCTGAAACCATCTTTGCATACGGGGCATAGCCTTGGCAAAGTGTGTCTGGTTGGCACAAGTGGTTCAACTTATATTGGTGGACCCACAGTTTTATCAGTATAAACTGTTGTTTCATGGAGTTTGAACTTGGTGAGAACGGAATAGATTTTTGGAAATATTTCCTCTGGAGTATGGGTGCGAGATAGTTTTCTTTCGATGGACACTGACCTCTTGGCCTTTTCCCTCCCTCTGGCTCAATACCGTCCGATGGAGTAAAAGAGTTTGAAGTTAAGATCATCTATCTGCTTTAAGCCTCATCTAGGCTGATGTGAACTGTCACATCATATTGTTAGTATATAGGAGGCCGCGTCGCCTCTTTTTCGCCAGTTTTGGCGCGACGAGGCTTAAGCATGACGACGTTAGTTTATGTAGGTGCACAGTGGCACATGTAAATGTTAACTTACCAGACACTTGTCATAGTGTCGGACGCGCGATACGTTTGTCCTGACTTAAGCCTACTCTTGCAAGAGTTGGACCTCACACTGTATATATTATCTGGCGTTAGGTAACTGTTATCTTAGGGATAGGCAGGAAGGGTCTGAGCGTTCGAATGTTGTGAATAAAAGTCTTGTTTAGAAGCGGGAGCATATCAATCCTTTTATTCAAGGATGGGCGTAGCTCATGTAGAGGTTTGTCTGCCGAAGGCGACCTCACATAGTACAGGCCGGAGATAATTTAGAACGGGTTAAATTCGAACGTTCAAACTAGCGTCATGTTTCTTCTGTTAGGATTTTGGTATATAACTGTCAGTGGTGACTCGGGCTAGAACACTTAAAGATATGCCTATAATACAATCTAAAAAGAGTCTTATAGTTGTTTAATTTCTCGATCCCCTCAGAGGACTCCTCAAGTCCTCACAGTACCTTGTAACGTTGTATTGTATGACGGATTGGATTAAGTACTGCGAGGAAGAATATCTGAGTTATTTTGGGTTTAAGTATTTCGTGAAATGTTGTGAGATTGGTGTTAACAGGAACGACTGTCAACAAAAGTATGTTGTTTGATTATTCTATGTGAATTTTTTAGTCTCTCATCACAGACCTTAGGCCGAACATTAAAAAAAAAAGAAAGTGGTAAGGCCGCCCATTGTATATTTCATAGTGTTTGACGTATTTTTTTTGTTATGTATTTTGTGGTGTTCAATAAAGTATATATTTTAGAGGTATGAGGAACAGGGTGTGAAGTTCACTCATCCTCCATAGAAAAGCGAGGATCCTCCGACCAGACGGGTGTTGTGTCTGGCGGGCAATTGCCCAACGATTGATGTTGGGAAATTGTATCTATGTTAATTGCGCGGTAAACTCTGCTTGCGAGATGCAGGATTTGCGTGACGTCGGTATGACGCGTTATTCGCATGTGGCGTTTTAGATACCGCTACAATATTATAAATATATATTTTTTTTACTCAACCTATATTGTCCCACTGCTGGGGAAAGGTCTCCCCATATTTTTCCACTTAAATTATATTATAAATAAATAAACATATTTGCCGCATGTCGAATGAGTCATGGGCCAAATATACCACTATGTGGGTCCCAGAAAACGTCCGGCGACATCGAGGCAAACCTAGGAGGAGATGGCGGGACGAGCTTGACGCCTACAGACGGGATTGGTTCACACTAGCTCAAGACAGAGAGGAGTAGAAAGGAGAAAGGGAGGCCTTTGCCCTGGAGAGGGACAACATAGGCTAAAAATATATAAATAATCTTTAGGGAATACCTAATGATTATTTATTTATTTTTATTTTTATGTATAGGCAGCGAGATAAGGTCTCAAATCTCAAATCTCAAATCGTTTATTGCAATCCATAATGTACAATTACAGGTGGTAAATAAAATAAAATAAAAACAATAGAAACAATTATGGACCCTGTCGGGCACAGCAAATTTTTAAATAAGTAGAGAGAGGAAGAGCGCTTTATTAATTCTCTTTGTTATTTAGTTACAATTATTTTATATCCTATTAATTATTTTATACCTATAGACTACCCTACCTACCTAGCTAGAGATAAGGTCATTATGTATGCCATAATGACCTTATTTCTCTGCCTAGCCTTTTCCAAACTATGTTGGGGTCGGTTTCCAGTCTAACCGGATGCAGCTGAATACCAGTATTTTACATGGAACGACTGCATATCTGACCTCCGCAACCTAGTTACTTGGTAACATGATACCCCTTGGTAAGACTGGTTGTCAGACTTTCGAGCTTCTGACGACCCGTAACGACTGTCAATGACTCACGAATGACAGCCGGGACCACCGGCTTAGCGTGCTTTCGGAAGGGTCTTGGTATGTGAAGATGGTCACCCATCCACGGACCAACTGTGGCAAGCGTAGCTTAACCTGATCGATCGACCTGTGCGGCTGTTATTACTTAGCCAAAAGCTCTTGATGACCTCACTTTACATGAAAACTTACTTTTATAAAGACACAAATTTTTATAGCTTCTTAAAAAATATGCAGAAAACTAGTTGAAAAATCTGAACTTAGCTATTATCCGGCCCGACGATGCATAGCTAACGAGTTTTAAAATAATTTAATACTTTCATCTGAACGACACTAAAATTTGGCAGGTACGATGTTAAAACGTTATTTATACGATATATTTATGATTTGGTTCGATGCGAAACTAATACAGGAAAATATTTAACTGGAAAATTTATGTTACCTTTAAAATATGAAAATAAACACGTTGGCCCCGATGTTTGGGGCCTGGAGTCTGGATTTGTGGCCGGTTTATGGCAATAGGCCCCCTAACATGGGACTTGAACATAACTGGCGAAATGTGGGTTAGGCAGAGGTGTGTATGGATGTAAGTGTGTGTGTGTGTCAATACATGGTTATCTATCATCATCATTAGCCTACAGCAGTCCACTGCTGGACATAGGCCTCTCCAATTCCACGATATTTATCTCGATTTTCGGAAACTCTCATCCAGCTGCTACCAGCCAACTTACGAATATCGTCGCTCCACCTAGCCTGCGACTCCACATAGCGTTGTTATCTATATGCCGCATCATGGGTGGCTGAGATGCGAAACATCGGGTCTTCTTCACGATCCGACATAGTTTAGATAGATGTGGGCACTGCAGTGTATACTCGAACGAAAAGATAATTTGAATTTAAAATAATTTTAATAAACTAGCGATTAACAACCGAAACACACACGTGCCTCGGAAACAAACACGTGCTACGGTACTGAGCGTTTGGCAAGACTATCCGAGCTCGACTGTCGACTGTAGACTGACGCAACACTCGGTCTCTCCGCCCAGTCCTCGCTGCATCCCCTCCACCGACGATCGTGTCCAAGCGGTAGGGCTCGCTTGCGTTTCCGATCACATGATTATTCGTTTACCAATCTAATTGTTAGATGGCGCTGTCCGCTGTACTGTGGCGCCATCCATCCACGACATATAAATATAATAAATTTGATACATTTATTGTAGTAAGTATCTACTTCTTATACAAAATAGTATCTAATCTAAATAATCTAGGAATACAAAACACTTCTAGTTACTCTCATAGGGCACGCAACAAAGACATCATAGCCTATTTTATGATACCCTCTCACTGATATAGCCTTAATGATTACGATTTTATTAAATACCTCCACACTGTAGCCTGAAGGATTACGTTCAGACATAACAATAGTAGTTTTGGCTATACTCCAAATTCGCGGCTTCTGCTGTTTTATTATCTATTTATTGCAGAATAAAACCGTGGGTTCTGTGGTGAAATAAAACAGTATTGTTTTTGTTTTGTACAGACGCCATCACTTCAAGGTACCCGAAATTGAAAAATTTTCCCAATCAACCTTGAACCCTAATACATTAGCGATAAAGTTGAAAATCTATTAAATCAATTTGACAGATTCTATTAGATTGATGTGCTGGTCTGTACTATACGTGCCTCCAGTGCGTTGCGTATTCACCACAACAACGTTTTTAGGGCTCTGTTTAAACTGCTACGTTTATTTTTTTCCTTTTTGGAAACTGTGCCGATGTCGACTGTTCTGCCACCGTCATTTAGTTGACGGAAACACGGGAAAATCACCCGTCGAGCTTTGCAGTTGTTGTTATAATGTTAATGGATTGCTGGAATGAGGGGCTCGTTGCTAAGTAATAACAGCCGCACGGGTCGATCGATCAGGTAAAGTTACGCTTGCCGCGGTTGGTCCATGGATGGGTGACCATTTTTATATATATGTACCAAGACCCTCCGGGCTTCGGAAAATATGTTAAGCCGTTGGTCCCTGCAGTTATTAGTGGATGTTTGACAGTCATTACGCGGTCAGAATCCCGAAAATCTGACAACCAGTCTTACTCAGGGGTATCGTAGTACCCAATAAATGGGTTGTGGAGGTCAGATAGGCAGTCACTCTATGTAAAATACTGGTATTCATCTGCATCCGGTTAGACCGGACGCTGACCTCAACATAGTTGGGAAAAGGCTAGGCAGATGACGAATAAATAGTTTGTAATAAACACTCGGGTGATATACACCATCCTTAATATTATTACCCACCAATAATATTTTAACTATAACTATATTACTATATTTTATTATAACTATATTTTATTTTATCTATAACTATAAAATCATCCAACTTTATATTTCAAGTTCTTAACCAGTTTCTTTTAATTGATAATCATTTATTTGTAAAGAAAACGTACAGACCGACTGGCATACGTATTTAAGAATGAAGATAAAGGTAGAGGTTCAATATTTTGCGCATGCGCTGCGACCACAGGACCCAAAAAAGAAAAATACCTAAAATATTTTATCATGGCTCTTCTTAAAGGAAATGGACGGGATGTTGACCAAGTTCAGCCTTTTGTACACACTTTCAAAGGTCGGTCATCAAACGGTCAGAGACGGTCAAGGTCGAGTGTTGACTCAGGTTTCGAACATATCGTTTTCCTTTTGTTTTTTTTTTATGTTATGGAGTGGCAAACAAGCCCATCTGTTGGTAAGTGGTCGCCGCCGCCTATTGACGTCTGTAGTACTGTTCTGTAAAAATCTCACTGTGAAAACTAAGGTGAAGCGAGCATCAGGTTGAATGGCAGCTCACTAATTGTTCACCTCACATAAGTTTTCACGGAAATATTTTTACAGAATAGATCGGCAGTAGGGTAGTGCTATTCTATAAACATCGCCCTATGAAAATTTTGGTGAAGTGAGCTGTCAATAGTGTCAATCCCAAGCATCAGGTAGAATGACAGCTCATTAATTGTTCACCTCACCTAAGTTTTCACGGAAAGATTTTAACAGAATAGATCGGCAGTAGGGTAGTACAATTCTATAAACGTCGCCTTATGAAAATTTTGGTGAAGTGAGCTGTCAATAGTGTCAATCCCAAGCATAAGGTGGAATGGCAGCTCACTCAAGCTGTTATCACGGTGAGACTTCTGCACACGCGTGCGTGTGCACTCTGGCCCTTCTGTCACGATGCATTCTTGATTTAAAATATCTTAAACTAATCGTTTTAGTATCGTTACTGCGGATAGCTCCGGCCTATATCTTCAATAACTTTTGATCCGTTTACTAGAAAGTTTAATAAGGTGCAAAATATTGAAGTGAACCCCCCGTAATTGGACATTCAGGCGCGTAGAAAATTCTTCGTAAGTTATGATAAAAATATAAAATAGTGCTCTTGAAAGTGTTGAAGTTTTTGGGAATTTTCTGTTTATTAAGGGCTGTGTTTGAATAAATAATTAATTAATGTTTTGTAGAAAGATGAAAAGTAAACATATTTTTTCTCATTCATCATGGCTTCGTTACAGTGCAGCCGACGAGAGATTTCGTTCTTGACACCTGTCAGTTGCATACAAACGAATACGTGTTTTGCGACTTTGACCTTTATTAGCTACTAGAATTTTACTGTGGCGCTGACAGGTTTCAAGAATGCATTCTCTCGACGGCCGGACTGTAATGGTTACAATTGGCCGAGAATAAAATTGATGTCTGACAGTTTTTACATGGAAAACTATCAAATATTCAAAACCATTCCTCGGGTAAAGGTATCTGGCGTTAAAGTGAGAATAGGCCTGTTAGGTTCTATTGTGTCTGGTCTCACCTTTTTTTGGTGAGATCAAGACACCTTTTAGTTACGAGGTTAGATGCATCATTTTATTCAGCTGTAATTTTTGTATCATGATTCAAAATTAATCAACACTAACTGCATGGCAATTCATTACGAAATCAACAGCACGTTACGAAATTTTGTTTCAGTGCGGTTAGTGGAAGTGCTCAATTGCGGTTCGCGGAAGTGCTGTTCAAATCAGTGCCCTAAGTGGATTGCCTCTCAGTTTCCATTTCGTTGACGTTCTTCCAGGTTGCAGGTGCTTGGATATCAAGATAATATACGAATAAATAAATGACCGAGCGTTTTTTAATTATTCTAGTTGATAGGATCTCAACCTTATTTTGCTCACTTAGAGAACATTTTTTTTCTAGATTTAGATGAAATCTGGCACACAGATGGTTTATAACCAGGATTACCACATAGAATACTTTTTATCCCGATATTCCCACGGGATCGAAACTTATACGGATGAAACCGCGAGGCGCAGCTAGTAAATAATAAATCAATATTTTTAATAATAAAAAAAAAACATGTAACATCTTGCATGTCATCTGTTTGTATATGTATTGATGTTTTTGAACAAATAATTGATCTTATGTAATCTTATTTTATTTTTTTGTTTTATTGTGACATTTTAAACGTAAGACATTTTTAATTAAGCATTTTTAGTATCAGTTTCTTAGCAAGTAATGTCGGTTTTCTACTTCGTATGTTTCCATCTAATAATTTGCATAATGTTACGATTGCAAATTTCTGGTTCTGCCATCGGAATAATATCAACGTTTCCATTTCAATATTCTGGCTCGAGTTTGCTTATCGTATTAAATGACAATGATTTCATTAAGTCGCATGAATCTTATTAAATTGGGGCTTGTGTTGGTTGGCTGTATACAAAATAGGAAAAGCTCTCTTTGGATGGCCTGTGTCTTGAAACAAATTAACCATACCTTAGGAGGACTAACGGTGAAGGAAAACATCGTCAGGAAACCGGCATGTCCTAGAAAATAAAATTCGAAGACGTGTTACGTCTACCAACCCGCACTGGGCCAGCGTGGGAGATTAAAGCCCTCTTGTTCTCGAAGAGAGGAGGCCTGTGTCCCAGCAGTGGGAACATTATAGGCTGATTATTGTAGGAGGACTATACTAAAACCCAACATTCTCATCAGTCAGCGGGAACAAGACGACACGAGACTCTAAATATTCTCCGTCCCACTCGCACGTTTTATGACCGCAACTGCCACGAGTCTTAGCGTGTAGTTTAGATCGATGTTGTCATTTGACAAAGGCAGACAAACAGCCAATGTTAGTGTAGTTTCGTTCGTTATGCAAACTACACTTCCGGACACCTGAATCAGGCCACCCTGCATTTTTTTTAAAGGTCTGTTACTTTTTGGGCGGTTTTCAATTCTAATTTTGAACCAAAAAAGAAGACTTGTGACATCTTCCAAACCTCACTGGGTTCGCATGGTGGATTACAGCTCTACTCCCTCTCACCGAGAGGATGCCTGTGTCCCAGTAGTGGGAACATTAGAGGCTGATCATAAGAATATAATAATAATATTAAAATAACTGTCAGAAGAATAGCGGTCGTCTATTTGATTTAAATTGACAAGATTTCGGGTTTTGTATTTGTGGACAGCCTTTAGAGGACTCTTTAGACCTTTATGTACGTATGACTTTTATGTACTGGACGCCCGAGGGAGGACATCGCCGTCGAGGTAGACCACGACGAAGGTGTGACGATCTGATGACGCTTGCAGGGCCAACATGCCCAGAGATCGCACAGGCCAGGGTTACGGTAATATTATCTATACAGTATTGTAACTCGACCGTATCTTTGAAATAAATGCCTGCAGCCGCGCGGTACGTAAACATGCGATAGGGCTGCCCACATCCAGCATTTTAAAATTATATTTGCCTACTTGGTGTTTCCATTTAGTTTTGTGATTGTAAATATACTTTTTTATATAAACAAATAAAATACTTTGTGAATTGAATAGGAAGTGTTTAATAAAAATGCATGTTGTTTTTTGATTAGTAGATTAGTAGATTTAATTAAAAAAAACATGTTTATGTTTGAATAACAAATCGGTCTTATAAATTTGCGACCGAAAAATATTTGCGCCTCGACTGAGACGTACGAAATGCTTTATTATTAAATTTTAAAGTATAAAAAATCCACATTCTAATATAAAGCTTAATTAAAAATTGTTTGACGAATTCATGCAACCAAAAACAGCACAATATATCCTACTCGTCATATTAAATATGTACTGGATCTTATTTTTAGTGAGAAAATCGCACGGTTATTGTTAAAAAAACTCTCTGCATGTCGATCGCATGTCGAGATTGAGGCGCGTAGGCATAACTCGCGCTTCGTCCGTTTGTATGAAGTTGGAATACTGTATAGATAATTACCGTGCCAGGGTGGTTTGGAAGAAAAAATGCCTTTGCCCAGCAGTGGGACACAAAATAAGCTAACAAAATGTAAATATATTCACGCTTGTTCGATTCAGGAGTCCGGGAGTGTATGTCGATTGTTTGGGTATTACGTAGGTAAGACATTCGCACACAAGTTATTAGTCTTGTAACACCTTGCCTTACCTCCTTGAATATTGTATGTTGGTAACCGATACCGCAAACTCCATTATGTATCCTACCCGAGCAATATATGTGGCGATTCTCATAAACATGGAAGGGTGACTATTATGTAAGTATTTATAAGGGTATCGGAGTTTGAACAGAATCTGGTGAAGAAGGATCGTTTTATGGGTGTTATGCGTCTACACGCGGAAGAGATTTAGGTTAGGCTTTGGTCGGCAAAAATATGATGTGCATGATGTTTTTTATTTCTTACTAGATGCGCCCTGTGGTTTCACCCGCATAACTGTCGATCCCGTGGGAATATCGAGATAAAAAGTATCCTATGTGTTATGCTGATGTATAAGCTTTATTACTGTAAAGTTTCATCAAAATCCGTTCAATAGCTTTTGCCTGAAAGAGTAACAAACATCCATCCATCCATCCTCATAAAGTTTCGCGTTTATAATACTAGCTGCGCCCAGCGGTTTCACCCGCATAAGTTTCGATCCCGTGGAAATATCGGGATAAAAAGTATCCTATATGTCCTGGTTATAAACCATCTGCGTGCCAAATTTCATCCAAATCTCTTCAGTAGTTTTTGCGTGAAAGAGTAACAAACATCCATCCATCCATAGTTTTTCTTTTTACGTTTTTAATATTAGTAGGAAGTAGGATTAGTAGGATTATTAGGATTTTGTATTTATCTTATCGTATGCTGCACCGGTTGACGTCATCACGTCAACGCCGGCTGTTGCTGAAAACTAGCTCTGAGCATTATGCTGGGCGATGACCGTTTTGAGTGGATGTGACGCATATTTTCACACAACTTGATCCTTTTTTTGTTTATGTGTTCTTTCTCTGCGTCATGTTTGGTGCAAATGACCATATTTTCTTTCTATCTTTTATGTAAAGTCATGGAAATTAATTGTATGAATAAATACAATTAGTAAAATATTAAAGGTATCATGGCTCAATAGGGCCGAAGCAAAGAAAACCTGCTCAGGTGGAGATTCACAGATGACTACGCTCTGGAGGTTAAATGAGGTGCTGTCCCATAAACAATGTGGCACTTAGTATCGTGTTCAGTGTGACCTGTTGTCTGCACGCGACAGGAGTTGATGGACGCTGCTGAAGGTGCCGCTACAATGGTGACATTAATTTAACACACGGGTAGGGCTAGTGGCTAGTAATCATAAAAAAAATATAACAACATAAAAATAATGCGTAATTTGAAAACCACCACCTGCGCCGCTTAACTGCATAAGGCTCTCTCTCTTTCCTTCAATTCGCCTACTCTTTGCACATTATTCATTTTTATTTCATTGATGCGATGTTATGATCCTTGACCCCGGCAAATGACCCCCTTCGATTTGTTGGATTTGTCTCCGTTCCAAATAGCAGAATAACTAATAAAACCGGAAAAAATCAAGAAAAAAAAAAGATTATTCATTTTCTCATACATTTTGTATGGAACGGATTTTTGATGGAACGAACGGAGAACGGATTGACTGATTTCGATGGCGGTACGAAGTTCGCCGTTTCGGCTAGTGGTATATAAAGATAATAAAGAGTGCGCTATGTTATGCTAAAGGGCGTTATAGAGCTATGAGGAACAGGGTGTAAAGTTCACTCATCCTCCATAGAAAAGGGAGAATCCTCCGACCAGACCAGAGTGTTGTGTCTGGTGGGCAATTACTGCCCGATGAATCATGTCAGGCTGTTGTATAGAACTTTATTTTTTCTCATTAAGAATATCGCGTTGTAGATATCGCTACAGCGTAAAAAACGTCAATATGCTTAAAAAATAATTTCACTAACTGGTTGTATCGACCTGCCTACATTTTTTTCCTACTTTACGGAGGAAAATGACAAATTGTCTCTTTGATCCTATACTTACAACGAATAATGCCAGAAGCCTTTTCAAGTTAGGTCTAATTTTAATAAAACAAAACGGTTTTGCGTTGTCGCGTGCTCAGCTCTTAAATAATGGGGGAAGCGCTAAAAGAATTCACGTATTACACAGGAATGTCATAAAATAGAACGTTTTGCCTAAATTTGAAGACGTAAAGCTAGTCAGAAAATAAAAATTCTTTGTCCTTAGTATAGCTAAGAGTTTTTGCGAACCGTTGAGTGCGGGCTGAATGTTATAAGAACCTTGTTGGTCTGACTTTAGGGTCGAAAATTCTAAAATTATGTTAGGTACAGTGGTTTATTATTAGATGAAGACCAAGGAGCGTATCATGAGTTGGTAAGATCATCACTGGTCCATTTCAATAGAGAAGGATAAATAATAAATGATTTTATTTCTGTATGTAGTAGCTTTGTACAAACACTTTTACACGTCAATCATATTTAAAAATCTAGATAACGATGGATCCATGCAGCGGGGTAATTGCGTAACACACTATCAGTAGCAACGGGATTCATTTTGACAGTTCACCAACATTCATTGCGTTATTTACGTTGCTGAGCAGACATCTTTTTCGAACATATGAAGCAACGGATTAGCAATATCCTTCAAAACTATTGAGATTGTGATTGATAATGTGTTACGCAATTAGGGTGCGGGAGGAATAGCACCAAACTTTTTTTTTGCAACGGAATAATAATGGCTTATGGCTGATGGCCGATTTAACAGTTCAAATTCCATGCCTAAAAAAAGTACGAAAAAAAAAAGCAATTTACTTAACAATATCTCTTGAGATATTTCAAAACGATCAGTATAAAAGCTTTGCCCTTTCCTAAAAGTCGGAACACATTAATCGCCTGAAACATTAATTAAAAATAAGCAATCAATTAGACAACAATTATTATTATTTACCGTTTTAACTAATAGCTAACGTGGGAGGCTTTACTAATGAGGAATCGATCACTTCCAGGCCAGCGAGATCGTGGTCAAACGTGGCTAAAATCTATAAGATGTGAAAATCGAATGACCAACAACAATAGGTACCAGAAGGCCAATTCTAGTAATTAAAAACGTTCAAATTCTGCGTTCTCAATTCAGCGCAGCTGAATACCAGTATTTTACATGGAGCGACGACCTACCTGACCTCCACAACCCAGTTACTGGGTAATAGTAAAAAGTGCTGTACCAAGCTGTGTAAATCGTCATAGAGTCAAAATAACGTTTTTTGGCAGGTCCAATTTTCACTGTATAAGCGGTGTGTCCCCTAAAGACCATGGCCCACCTTTCGTCTTACTCACCTGCACCAACACGTGAGGATCTAATGTCTGCATTTGCGAATAATATTAGCGTAGCTTTTTTTTTGTTTGTGCCAGTGTAAAAAAAATAAACTGCTTTGCCATAGACACAAAAAAAAAATAGAATAGCCAGTTTGCTAAAAAATATCTAATGTATATTTCCCTTTACAACTGCGGTGAGTGCATCGCTTTAATTGAACAAATAATGTCGATAGCACAACTTTGTAGACCGGGGCTTAAAGCATTCTTACTTGAAACTAGCGCAGCTTTTAAATTGCTATTGTGGCTGCAATTAGGTCGTAGCCTAGAGTTACTGGAAAGAAATGCATTGGTACTTGTTAGAACTTGCTTTTAGTTAAGCCTTTGTTTAGTTTAACAAAGTTATGTCTGATTATTGGCAATGATTACTATTCGCTTCCGATTGACCTGATCTCTTTCACTGGTTACTTAATAATAAAATAACAGAAGCAAAGACTTCTTATAAAAATAAACTGGCATCACATATTCAGTTAAAACGGTGCGATTTAATGAACCTGCACCACAATATTGTGCATCACACTCTTTATTACAATCAAATTGAAAAACGAAGGAAATCCATTGTTTCGCATGTTTCAAAACTTCGTCTGCTCGACAACCTGAATCATAATTTTAAACTTTTATTTTCTCTACACAAGTTATGTACTTCATGCTAATCTTAGCGCATGAACATGAAGCTGACTTTGAGAGAGAGTGGTGCCTGAGGTAGGTTTATATAAAAACCTGTATTACAGGTCAGCAGGATACTTAACTTAGGATGAAATAAGAAACATAGTATGTATATATAAAAAACGCTATGAATGTTGTTGAGTTGTCAAAATGAAAGGCATTTGACATTGTAAGCGTCTTACCCAATTACCCTACTGTTAACTTTTTGATGACACGGTTGGCGCAGTGGCTGAGCGATCGACTGCTGAGCTGCGTGTCGCAGGTTCGATTCCCGCACGGAACAAATATTTGAATTGCCTACAGGTAGTTGTTCCGGGTGTGGCTGTTTGTGTATGTGAGTTTAAATGTTTGTAAACGCACCCACGATACAGGAGTAATTCTTAGTGTAGGGCAAAGTTAAAAAAAAAAAGAAATCGATGGTGGTATACAATAAACAGATTGTCTATGACACTGGTGCAATCGACATGATAAAGGTTTGCCAGAATTTTCCGAATCACCTGACACATTGCCTGAAACGTTGATTATTCACAGCACTGACTATTTATGGGAAAATACGCTCAGTCGTATGTAAACTTGAATTCCATAATCCGAATCTGACATCCAAATTCGAGTGAAAAACCAAAGTGTAATCTTCTTCAATCTAAATGGACTTGGCCCAGAATTTGGCTACTTATTTGGCGCCATCACCAGCGTCCATCAGTTCCCATAACGAGCAGCTGACAGGACACGCAGGACACGATATTAAGTGTCCCATCGTTTGTGGAACAGCACCATATTTACACTCCAAGACGGAGTCTATGAATCTCCACCTAAACAGGTTTTCCTTGCTTCGGCCAACCTGGGTCCGGATCTTGTTTAAGTGTAATTAAATTGGCTCACGAGTTCGATATGTAAGTTTTTTATATACAGTTGTGAGCAACTAGCTCTGCATTACGCAAACACGTAAAAACAAAGCCACATACAAAACATCCCTAATATTTTTCAAACAAAAGTGAACCCCTGGAACGCCTGAACAACGCAAAATATTTGTCCTGAACACACTTTACGTAAGTACCGGTGGCGTAGAGCTAAATGTAAATTTTACTGTTCATATATTTTATTGTTCATATATTTTGGGTGGCGTAATGGCAGGCGTGAGTAACACGAGCTATTACGTACACCACTTTATTATTCTACTCTGAAACGTTGTTTTAAGATACATTATTGGTAGACGGGAACTGAAATTATTATGTAAGAAGATACTCTGAGTCACGCCTCCGGCAATCCATAAAAATGAATTCATATTATTATCTACAACAGTTATTTTACCTCTGACAGCAACAACCCATCAGCAACCTTATTGTAACGAGAATAAAGATCACTGTGATTTTGACAGACTTGTTCCTGGCAGCAACCCAATATCAACATCATTGTAACGAAAATAAAAATCACTGTAATTTTGACAGACTTGTCACTAGGAGCAACCCAACAGCAATCTTATTGCAACGTGAATAAAGATCACTCTGATTTTGATAGACTTGTCATTGGCAGCAACCCAACAGCAATCTTATTGTAACAGGAATAAAGATCACTCTGATTTTGATAGACTTGTCATTGGCAGCAACCCAACAGCAATCTTATTGTAACAGGAATAAAGATCACTCTGATTTTGATAGACTTGTCATTGGCAGCAACCCAACAGCAATCTTATTGTAACAGGAATAAAGATCACTCTGATTTTGATAGACTTGTCATTGGCAGCAACCCAACAGCAACCTTATTGTAACAAGATTAAAGATCACTGTGATATTGAAGAACTTGTCACTGGCAGCAACCCAACAGCATCCTTATTGTAACGAGAGTAAAGATCACTGTAGTTTTGACAGAATTGTCACTGGCAGCCACCCAACAGCTAGCTAGCTAGAAATTGACGGGGGGAGTGAGCCTGATACTGCTCGAAGAATTCAATCAAACTCAAAGCATTCATTCCCATTAAACCGTTTTCAGACATTTTTGAACTGTCAAGGAGTCGCTTAGTCAGAAAGATGAATTCAGTTGCCTATTCCAAAGCGTAGTATGATCTTATGGAGGGAGGATAAAGAGAAGAACGGACAACAAACTCTATGGATACTTCCATGGAGTTTCATGCCCGTTCTTCTACTTTCAAATCAAACTATTGGTTAGGTACAACATTCATATCGAAATTATAGGCGCACTCAGCCTGTTCAAGCGCTGTTCTTCTTTTCTTTAGGGACTTAATTGACGAATCTAACATCATGTGAAGGAAATCGCATTCTCTTTTGTTCTTGAAGTATGATAATAAAGTGATGACCTATGACAAGAGTATTTTTCTGAGAAGCACACAGGCTGTAGGAAATAGCCTAAAAATACCTATCTCCTTACTCTTGTCTAAACTCAATTTTATAAGGTAACTAAAATAAATATATTATCTTAGAAGGCGTAATGGTTGCCTATAAATAATATCAAGATTACTTGCGCCTGGTTTATGAATACCTGGTACTTGTGTAAAGTAATGGTTACAAAATAAATCTTGCTGATGAGGACCACCTGTTGGTGCCAGCCGTATTGTTTCTAGCTGGTTAGTCTGAATAGGGAGCTATTCTATAGTAAATGAAATCTACATTTCATATTTTTTTGTTACCATTCTCTCGCAGGTCTGAGGGTCTGAGTGTGGGGGGTTTCTTTACAATTAGTAGGTACTAGATTATCTGCTTTATCTTTTTGTTCTGTCTCTTCTTTTTAATTAAAATGATTACCGTGTTTTTCTTTGATACAAAAGGTGTGGAGTGTTTGTTACTTTTTTATGAGACGGTGGAATCTGGTTAAATAAAATTGTGCTTGAACTTATTATGTGCTTTAATATATCAGTAGAGCGGCTATCATTTTAATATTACCTAAGACTGATGACGTTCGTGGCTAAATAAAAAAACCGCCGCACAGGTCGATGGAAGGTTAAGCTACGCTTTCCGAGGTCGGTCCCTGGATGGGTGATCATTCAATAAATATCGAGAACCCTCCGTGCCTGGGAAAGTACGTTTAGCCTTTGGCCCTGGCTGTCATTTTTAGATCTTTGACAGGCATTACGGGAAGTCAGAAGCCCGAAAACCTGACAAACCAAGAGGTATTATCCAGTAGCCAGGTTGTGGAGGTCAGATACAAAGGCAGTCGCTTCATGTAAAATAGTCGTAGTACATCTGGTTAGACTGGAAACCGACCCCAACATTCTTGCGAAAAGGCTAGGTAGATTGTGACCACTGATGAAATGTTCAATAGATTACATGCTGATATAATGATGGATCAAGAAGACAAATAAATAAAAGACAAAATCTCAAGAAGTCAGTGTAGTAGTTGACAATGTAGGTGCTACAGTAGGCAGAAAAGTCGGTGAAGTGATGTTCAACGTCGGTGTCGATGATGAGTTGAACTGGAACATCACTAGCTCATACGTCACTATGGTACCGGCTACCTGTTGATAGAAAAAAAAATATCAGTTCATGATAAATTATTTATTTTTTGTAAGTAGGTTTGTATAAACACTTTTACACGTCAATCATATTTTTTTAAACTAGATGAGGTCGGCGTTTCCTATCTGACTACTCTGAGAAGAAAGGCCGAAACAAACTCAGAGGTCACAGTCTCTTTCAAACTCCAGACATAATTTTGGTTAGATCATGTGAAGAACATGTAGATTCAACTTGCATTATAATTTAAAAAAACACAAACATACCACTTGGAAGTTCTTATTTATGTTTAAACATAAACAAATATTAGTTGCATTGAAACCCTTTCGTGTGCTTTAAAAACAACAAAAGTTTCTAAAATAATCAAAACAAAACGTGTTTGGTTTTTAATTTTCTAAAGTAAATATTTTGCAATTTTTCTGTTTAGAAATTTATTAGAAACAATGGCGCCGATTCTCTTGTTCACAAACTAAACTAAATTTAAGTTCAGTGCATCTTTTTTTTCTATTTCATTAAGAAAAGGACAGAAGATAAATATTAGTTTAGTCCCGTCAAATTAAGATAATCCATAGACAAATTAGACGTGATTAAAACATGGCTACTAAAAATACGTCAATTTACGTCAAGCGCTGACTAATTTGACAGGACTAAACAAATATTTATCTTCTGTCCTTTTCTTAATGAAATAGAAAGAAAAAGATGCACAGAACTTAAATTTAGTTTAGTTTGTGAACAAGGCAATCGGCGCCAGTTACGGTTACAAAGAAATGTAACCAACCTTAGCATTCGCTTCAAAAAACTGCCTTCAAAATGGACAAATAACGTTAAACTCACAGTTAAAAGTAATCCTCTGGTTACCGAGAAGAACTGGAGACCACTTAACGCCACTTTATCCCCGTTAACCTGGTCTAAAAATCTCTGCACCTGTAAAAGAGAATGGTTAATATTTTAAGAAGCTTTTTGTGTTTTTCTGCTGTGGTTTTTTTATAATTAACATTCATCTCAGATCTGTTATCTCCGAGAGTGGTAACGGCTGCGATATACGAGTTGTAGGTCATGGGTTCGAACCCAGACAGGCGTTTTACTTTGTGTTTGTTTCCTTAGCATGTTCACTCATAAAAGCTCCATTTATGAACGCCTTCGGTTGCTTGTCCAGTAAAAAGATAAAAAAAGCATAATAAACCTATGAAGTTCCCACTGCTGGGACACAGGCCTACTATCGGTGAGAGGGACTGGGCCGTAATCCACCACGCGGGCCTAGTGTGGGTTGGTGGATGTCACATGTTTCCGAGTTTTTGGTTCTAGGACATGCCTGTTTCCTCACGTTGTGTTCCTTCGCCGTTTTGAGAGCAAAATTTTCATTGCTCTTATCTAAACATTTTTAATCCTCTCAGTTTCTTTGTCGGACAAGTCAACTTATCGGCGTCGATATCAGACTCTCAGAGTCGCGCAGTAAACGCTGCACAGCAACCGACCCAGATTTCTATCTATTAGGTCATCGTTTCTTTAACAGGTTAGTATTAGAATATTCAACTATGACTGCAGGGCTGTTTCTTCTAACGAGAAGTAGAATGCATAGGCAAAGGATGGGAATGTGACTTCGCCACCCCGAATCCGTATTTTACCGGCGAATGATATCACTGAAACGTCATTTTTGAAAGAAGTTGGTGTGTTTTCCTAGAGAGAATTTTTGACACCGTAAAGTCAAACCCCGGCGCGCCATCACTTTCATGACAGCTGTCACTGCGGCTATCATGTTGCCACCACCGCTCTTACAGGAACCCGTTGCTTTACCTCAACACAATAAACCGGTGAAGGCACATCATACAGCACGGGTGCTGGCACAGCAGACGCGCTGTTCACTTGAGAGGCTATCAGGGACACTGCCACCGACCGCGACAGCAGGTACACCAGGGAGAAGAGGAAGTATGTGGCTGCTTCATGGCCGCCTAGTGGACCGGACTTAGAGACAATAATTCTGTGAATGATAAATGATAATAACACAAAAAAATATTTTTTATAAATTCGATACAAATGGGGTCAAATTAAATTAGCTAGCGAAACTCAACAGACGTGATGGGTTTCGATATCAAAACATGATAAAACAGAAAAAAAAAATTGGTTATTTTTTTGTAACAAAAATGATGAAATAAAATGTTTAATGACCAAACAAAAACATTTGTGTGTCATGGGTAAGTATCCATCCACCTACCAACCACCAGCACCACCACCACCACCCCTCATCACCGGTAGGTGGTAGGTTAGTAGACCTACCTAGAAAAGTAGAGTGACTGTAAGTCGGTCTGTAGTGTCTATAAGTCGGTCTGTAGTGACTGTAAGTCAGTCTGTAGTGACTGTAAGTCGGTCTGCAGTGACTGTAAGTGGACTGTAAATCTCATTAGTTCAGATTTTTTTCCGGCCTAATGATAAATGATTTTATTAAGGCCTGATTTTTCCAACGCCAGATAATTTTATTCGAAGAATAATTTTGAAATTTTGACAGTTATTTCATACAAAAACTGCACTAAGGGCAGACTCAGAACCAAAATTTCGGTGTGCAGGTTATGGAGGTACTTTATCAAGCTAACCTTGATACTGGAATTTTCTAGCAGGAAGATATTTGGTGTGGAGCAAATGAGCAGGAGTCAGTTAAATGTGCTGCAAAACTTACTTTTTTACTTTGTTACCGGTGCATTCTCCGGTACCCTTTAAGCCATCCCTGAAATCAAAGAATTAACATAATTTACTGGATTTAATTGTCTCTTCTCATTAAATAAGGAACAGAGTTTTGTTACCACGTTGGCTTATTGCTTGTTTGTGATTTAAAACTTTTTAAAGTATTTATCCACGAGAATTATACACAATTAAATTGAATAGGTGCGACAAATTAAAATATCTACATAGTTCAACATGTTATAAAATAAATTTAGAGCATGTCATTAAGGAAAGGGATGCACAGCGTGCCCGTAGGCGAGCGATTTGGCAACTTCGTCGCGCGCCCTTTTTTCGTAGGAACGGTCAAAATTAGGTAAGTACCGCTAGTTCAACGCGTTGCCAACTTGCTTCATGTTGTGAACTCAGCTATGAATGGATTGCTTATCGGGCGCGCGCTAAAATTGATACTATAATTTTCTTATTTGTTTTGATAATTTTGAAAAAAATCTGGAACGGCAATAATTCGTGTCTACTTGAAGACAATAACTTAGTTTGCACTATCTAAGGCGATAATTACACGATTTTTTTTCAAGAATTTAGATTTGAGAAATGACAATTTATTATGATTATGTAACCGCTACCTACTGCACCTCCTATTTCGATTTGTCGCAAGTTTTCAATTTCATCCAGTATATTTTTGTTCAGAACCTAGTTACGAAATACTTACTCTAAAGTATTGAAGAGCTGCAAACAAATGAAGAAAAGGTTGTTAGCGAAGGATATGAAGACCACACCGCTGATGACGCTGTCGACCTTACGTACAATCTGCGTCGCTCTGCAGTAGTCCTCCCGAGTTACCCGCCAGAAGATCTCTGGTAAATACTGGAAACAGAAAGATGGGTATATGTGCGGATAGTAATCAGATGACATAATAATTATAATTATGTCATCTGATTATAATCCGCACATTTTTTAAATTTATTTATTTCAGGAACAATTTTAAAGGAGGGTGGATTTTTGTCCCACACAAGCTTGGCCCAGAAATGGACACAAATGGAACAAAATGTATTATGAAGCAATAATGGTGTTCCAAAACACTGTCTATTTTTGTTCGTCGTAAAACTTGGTGAAGGGCTATAACTCTTCACAAATCTGATGACTTCGAACCTGTCAAAAAAATTAAATTTAAACCTGTCGATCACGGATTAATCCACTGTCTTCTAACAGATTGAATTTCACTCAAATCTAACGACTTTATCACAAATGATTCATTCGCTATGCCCCAGTTTATAGAACGTTGGATCTCCGTTGAAAGCACCAAACCCGGCTGACAAGAAGGGTTATGTTTTTAGCGCATGTCTTAGTATGGTACATAGTTATGCTCTATGTATGTAGGATTCTTTATTGACCGGATTTTGAAGGAAATTCCTAATTCAATAGGTGATGTTTCACAAAAATCAACATGGCTGACTATACAACGTGCCGCTACAATGGCGACATTAATTTAACACACGGGTAGGGCTAGTGGTCGGTAATCATAAAAGTTATAACAATATAAAAAAAAAACCTAACTTCAAAACTTCCACCTGCGCCGCTCGCCGCCATAGGGCTCTCTCTCATTCCTTCAATTCGCCTTCTCTTTGCACGTTATTTGTTTTAAATACATTGATGCGATGTTATGATCCGTGACCCCGGCCAAAGACCCCTACGCTACAGTTCTTTAAGTCAGGTTGCTCTAAGATGCTATTTTAGAAAATTGTTAATAAATAAATAAATATTAATGTTTAATTGAATTAAAATATATTCATAAAACTAAAACGCGAAACCGTATACGTGTGTTAAATTAATGTCGCCATAAAAGGGCCACGCTGTATAACCCAATAGTCGTGAAAAAAGTTTTTAGTACCTACGTCAAAATAAAGGGCTCGGGGAGACGATTCCAAAAATATGACTTATGACCCTGGGGTCACCACGGTCATTTATTTATTTTTATTAGTTCACTAACAATTATTTTCACAGTGGTTTTTGCTAAAGGTAACATGCAAAAGTGTGTATGAGACAGTGCAACAATCACTTACGGTCATAAGTCATATTATTGGGATTGTCAAAAATAACTAATGGCAATAAGCACTAAAGGGTACTCTATCTAACACACAGGATGTTTCGTATAGAAAAAAAGAAAAATAAAATATTGCGTCGCATTAATTATAGTTATCTTTTAATGCCTCCTCTATGTTAGTTGTTAGTTTTTTTTTTCTCTGCTCTGTTGTTTTTTTGTTGGGTTTTCTTTCTTTTCTTTTCTATTTCTTTTCTTTAGTTCTTTTTTTTCTTTTCTTTTGTTTAAAAATGAAATTGATACATTAACCAATTATTAAATATCATGTTCATAAGAATGTAGGTCATATATTATTCATTATGCTTTAAATACAGTTTTGATATTCTATATTCTAAAAATACTCGTGAAATCATATCAATTCTTATATTAAGCATGTCCCAATTACCATCTTATTTACAAAACTGGCAACATAAAGAACTCCCCGAATACTTGAATCAATATAATAATCTTTTAAATTGATTTCCCTTCACCAAGGTACGTATGTACAACTACCCTTATAACTGTGTTCACTAGTTTAACCGTTTTTTGACAGATCGAACTAGTCAGCAATTTTATGTATTTTTTTGTGTTATAATGTCTGTAAGAAGTCCTAAATAAGATCCCTAATTCAATAAGATTAGACAGTGTACATTATTTTTATTATGCATTTTAAAGTTAACATTTACGTAATCTGGAATAGTTATGTTGCTTAGAACATAACTATTCCAAACCGTTAACCTAGTGGACACAGTATAGGTGCAAGACTTACTGATTCACAACAAAAAACAAATGAAATTACTCATTTCTGTTTGGTTGGTTGTTTGGTGGTCTCAAACTTGCCGTGGGAACAGTGCCCCCTGGCGACGTAACCACTCACTTACGTTCACCGAGAAACTTCGCTAAGTCCCTGATAAGAGTATTACACTGTCTGACTGCAGCGACATTAAGTGGCAAGTCCAATGGACTTTACTTGTGCGGTCTGTGTGAGGCTTTATGAGCAAAAGTCGTACTTTACGAGAAAATTGTGGTTCATAATCTTAAATTGGAAGAAAAAAATGACTGTTCAGGAGCTTAGCTGTTATTTGGTGTTGCTCGTTATATTATAAGGTTTTTTTTGTAAGAGTGCGTTCACATTGTCAAAAGGTCAGGCTGTCGATCAAAGTATAGGTTTGTTTGTTTATCATTTCCCAAAATAATAAACAAAAAATAATAATTAGTCCAATGGCAGTATATTATTTTTAGGTTTATATATAATTTTATACACCTCATACATTGTGCATGCTGTGTTCACTATTTCAGGGGATGCAGTGTTGTTTTTTTTTCTTGTTTAAGTTTGCCTAGTATGTAAGTTATATTGTATTGCCCGATTTCTGAAACAATTTTTTTTTTACCCAAATACAGTAATCAGTGTTTGCCAAACTGCAAAACAGTTTGTCGGTGGTGGGTCTTCATCATGTCAACTAAATTCGAGAAAGGAGGATTGACTGACAGACAACACACCGCCTATACCCCTGATGATAGAAAGAGATAAAACATTAACAAAGGAGGTTACGTATTCGCGAGCTAAAGCCAGTAATTGTATAAAAAAGCTGCTGCCTTGTATTCACAAAATCAACATCTGCATGAACCACAATGTTTTACTTTATTTTTTACGTAGATTACCCAAAATTCAGCGCTGAATATTTGCTTTTGTTCAGAAAGTATACCAATGCACTGCGGCCCGCACAATTTTATTATTGTACGTATTCCAGTATGCCAAGTTTGCACTTATTGCTGGAATGTGCCCGCGGCTGCCCGGCTGCAGTCCGTGAGTGTGCAAACCTTTACAAATTGTGTTTCAGGTAATACAATTTGGAGTTTTAAAATAATGAAAAAGCGAATTAATTTAATTATTTTTGCTGTGGTGTAAAATGTGGTTAAAACAATTTAGACTTTTTATCGTAAAAAAATACACTTTGTGGAGCACTTGTGGAGCACAATCATTTACATAGTGCACAAAGTGCATTATGTAAATGATTGCGTAATAGATTGATCGTTTAGATCATATTATCATCTGCCTAACCCTGTCCCAACTATGTCGGCTGGTAAATACTGGTAGCGACTGCCTATCTGATCTTCACAACCCAGTTACTGGGTAATACAATACCCCTTGGTATGACTGGTTATCAGACTTACGGGCTTCTTACGACCCCATGACGACTATCAAAGATCCAAGATTGACAGCCGGGACCAACGGCTTACCGTGCTTTCCGAAGCATGGAGGGGTCTTGATATGTAACGATGGTCACCCATCCACGGATCAACCGCGGCAAGCATAGCTTATGCTGATTGATCGACCCGCGTGGCTGTGCGTGATTTTTATATCATTTTCATGTTTTAATTTTATGTAATGTCGAATCGAGTTTGTTCCAAAATAAACGATATTTTTTGTCTGAAAATAAATAAAATAAAAATGAATGAGGAAAGCGACTTAAGCCATACCTTGCCTTGTGCTGCCAGCAGCTTTTTGTTCACCTGCTCCAGTCTTGATGTCAAATAGTAGCTCATGCATATCACGAACAAATCGGAGAAGTTCCATATAAACGTTGATTGGAAGTGGAGGAACTGAAACAAAGCACAATTTTGAAGATACATTTTAAAGTAGGTAACTAACTCTTTCTCCCTTTTCTAATCGGAAGTAATTTCAAGCACAAAGTTAAGAAATTATTTATAAAGTCGAATCTTGTGGGTGAGGCACACATCATAATCAGCCTATAACGTTCCCACTGCTGGGACACTGACCATCTCTCTGTGAGAGGGATTGGGCCATAATCCACCACGCGGACCCAGGTCCTGGTTGGCGGATGTCACATGTCTTCGAACTTTTCGTTCTAGGATATGCCGGTTTCCTCACGGTGTTTTCCTTCACCGTTTTGAGAGCAGTGGTGATGAAATAAATTACACGAAGTAAACTGCCTGTCTGGGTACCCGCAACCTACAACTCGTAAGTCGGGGTGAGGCACACCTGCAGCACAAATCATTAAAAAATATTCAAACGATACACAGAAATAGAACGATGTTTAAGTTCGTTTAGCACTAAATGCATTTAGTGATTCGTGGAGTAAGTGGACCCTAAACGTTTTTAAAGAAATCAAACATGCATTCTAGGTAATTGTAAAATTAAAAAAAATATCTGTAGATCATGTCTTTTTCGATTGCTATCAAAATAAGGTTTCCTTTACCTGAGTAATAACGCCCAGCACGATGGAATATGGCAAAAAGTTGAACACCCAAGGGTAGAAGTGTTTGACGAACCCTTCATAGGTTTCCGCTGAAGAGAAACAAGCGGATGCTGCTGCGAATGCTGATAGAAGAGACAGGATGTGTTCCACTGCAATCAAACACATCATCATCATGGTGACAGCAGTCAAAGAACGACCACTATGAAAAAATGAAAAATGAAAAAATGTTTTAATCGGTAACAAAATTTGTCTTAACAATAATGAGGTTGACTTCTCCTTTTAAGTGTGAAAACACCTGTGCCAGGAGAAGCCGCACTCCCTTAACTAGAATACATTAAATTAGCTTAACAAATGTAGGTATTTGCATAAATTCTTTACACGATTTTTAAGTGTATGTGTGTGCATGTGTGGGTGTGTGCGTGTGTGTGTGCGTGAGGGTGTGGGGGTGTGTGTGCGTGTGTGTGTTTGTGTGTGTATTACTGTAAGAATATTATATAAAGAGATCCATAAAATAACTTATACAGACGTAAAACCCAAAAATATACACATTAGGCAGAGATTACTTAATAATATTAACAATTAAGTTTTCCGTATCTTTATAGTAAAGAGATTTGAGCCACTCTGTCACCGTTTGTTTACATACCATTTTATTCATGAAGTTATATAAGTGCGAAGATTGATTTGAGAATTGGTGTCTAGCGAACTATATGAACAAAGATTATTATAATTTGAGACTTCCCCTTCCTTCATCGTCCCTTGGCCATCATCTTCTGGCCTTTTCTTCATCATCCTTTACAAACACTAATTACCTATCTGTTAGCACGTACTGAACGTTCTTGTAAATTGGGGTAATTGAATAAAACACTAACAGTAGCAATGGGTTTCATTGCGTTATTTACGTAGTTGACAGACACATTTTTCGAACATATGAAGCAATGGATTAGCAATATCATTGAAACTGATTCAAATTGAGATTGTATGTTACGCAATTATGGTGCTGTTTAATGTTGTTCTAGCGTTCAGTAAAAAGTATCGCGATATCAGACGGCTTTAGTTTCAATTAAAATCGGAGAAAATATTAGTGAACTAATAGTTTCAACAACTAAAGTTTCGCGTTTAAGGGTTGATTGTTCCAACTCCAGATAATTTAATTCGAGGAATAATTTTAAAAATTTTGACAGTTACTTCGTACAAAAACTGTCAAACGTCAATTTTATTCCTCGAATAAAAGTTATCTGGCGATGGAAAAATCAGCCCTTAATCTGAAAAGTTGTTAGTCCAACAACTAAAGAGGTGAGATATCCAGTTCAATATTAATTTACTAGCTTTTGCCGGCGACTTCATCCGCGTGAAATTTCTTGTTCCCATCCTCCACCGCGTCGCATCGCATCGCTTGCCCGCGCTATTACTTCGTTTTCTCTAAGTGACTTACTTTTTTTTTTTGCCTTACTTTTTTGCTCAGCCCTAAGAGTCCTAGCGTTATGTTATATAGCCTATAGCCTTCCATAAGAATTGGGCTATCAAATACAAAATATGTTTTCAAATCCGACTGGTAGTTCCAGAGATTAGCGCGTTCAAACATACTCTTTAGCTTTATTAGTATAGATATATAGTTATATTAATGTCCAGTGTCTTTTAATATCGCGAAAACCTAATATTAAATCATTTGTTTTTTTTTTTATTCTCTCTCCACAATATTGGTTTCCTTAAAAATTAATAATGTTTTTGATATTAATGTTATGTTCAACTATTGGAAGAGACTGGTGCCTGAAGTAGGTTTTTGAAGAAGCCTGTGTTACAGGTCACCAGGTTATTAAGGGGGAAGCGCCAGTGTAGCTCGCGAAATTCAAATATTTCTTACGTGTTTTTGCAAATTGCAGGTCAGTGTTGTATGTTGAACAAAATATGATTCGCGAGCGTAACTAGTATACTAAATATAACGCAAGCCCCTAATATTTAACCCCCGATGCAAAAACGACGGGGTGTTATAAGTTTGACGTGTCTGTGTGCTCCCGAACGGATGAACCGATTTTGATGTTGTTTTTTTTTTTGTTTGGAAGGTGGATAAGTCGGGAGTATTCTTAGCTATGTTTGATGAAAATCGGTCTAAGATGGCCGCCGCCACAAAATGGACGATGACATATTTTTTACCAACTCCCTCAATATGGGTATCAAATGAAAGGGTTTTATACACTATGATAAATTTCAAATCCAAGATGGCCGCCACCACAAAATGGCGAATTACTAAAAACCTGATTAAACACCAAATTACCTGAATCTTAAAACGCAAAAAAATACAAACAAGAAATAAAAAATTAAATAAAAAATTTAAAAAACCTCCGACACAAATCAAGTTAAAAAAATCTATGAAAAAATTGCCACACATAGAACAAAAAAGGTATAAACGTGAAACCCTATAAAAAGAAAAAAATAACCTTGAAATTATGACACTACGTAAGTTAAAAAAAAAATTAATTACATGGAAACATATTATATTGGCGCCGATTCCCTTGTTTACAAACTAAACTAAATTTAAGTTCAGTGCATCTTTTTCTTTCTATTTCATTAAGAAAAGGACAAAAGATAAAATTTTAGTTTAGTCTTGTCAAATTAAGATACTCCAGAGACAGTTTAGACGTGATTACATACATGGCTACTAAAAAGACGTCAATTTACGTCAGGCGCTGACTAATTTGACAGGACTAAACTTATATTTATCTTCTGTCCTTTTCATAATGAAATATAAAGAAAAAGATGCACTGAACTTATATTTAGTTTAGTTTGTGAACAAGGGAATCGGCGCCAATGTCTTATATGTACAAACTTCTAATACTAAATAAATGACAAAATATAAAAATAAAAATATAATGTCCTTACTTAACTAAGAGTTGATTTTTCAATAGTCACATAACTTTTAGCTGAAGAATAAATATTGCCGTTTGATAGCTTTTGTATAGAAAATAATATGTCAAACTATCATAATTATTTATTATTCAGATGAAAGTTATCTGACTATTGAAAATTCAGCCTTAAAACTATTAAAAAAACTAAAATATTGCGTAGAAATATTCCTCAGCATCGCTGTCGACTGATGATGTACCCAAGAGACTGACGGCATTGTAAACTATTACATAATATCAAACAATTCCTCAAGAGTAAAAAAGCTATTTACCTAAAGCCAATATAAGAACCACAGCACAAGTAATATTGCACTTCCTGGTCAGACTGCAGTCGAAGTTGGGGTCCAGGTCCTCGGCCTTAGCTATCTGTTGGACCAGCTGAGGCCAGCGTCGGGCCACTTGGAAAAACATCGACATCGTCACACAGGTCGTCACGTAGAAGATTACTGGCGCTGGAAAGAGACACAGGTAGAAAAGTCGGAAGGGTAGAAGGGGAGAGAGCACTACCACAGTTTTGCTTTTCGTAAAAATTCGGAGCTCGCACAGTTAAAATATTTTTCAAGTATTTTGTGTTAAGTAAGGTAAAGTGTGCCGTAATTCGTAATCAGACTATAATGTTCCCACTGCTGGGATACAGGCCTCCTCTCGGTGAGAGGAGGTGGGCCGTAATCTACCACGCGGGCCCAGTGCGGGTTGGTAGATGTCACATGTCTTCGAATTTTTGGTTCTAGGACAAGCCGGTTTCCTCACGATGTTTTCCTTCACCGTTTTGAGAGCCGTTGAAACGTATGAACGTTTTGCAACCATATGGTTATTTTGCTACTTGAATGTTTTGAGATTAAAACCCTCGGCACGGGGGTATTAAACCACCAACTGTCAAACTCCGGGCTGTTACTAAGAAATTCTTAATGGAAAACCCAATAACACTTTTGCCCGATCGAACTCACGCTCAGCAGTCGCGTTTGCAACCACAAGACCAACGGGGCAGTCAAACAGCAAATGTTAAGGCAGCATAGTATAATACAAAGTCCACCCCCCCCCCCCGCCGCGTCTGTCGTCGTCTGTTTGTCAGAACGCGATAAACTAAAAACCTTCCTCATGATTAGTGATTCACGAGAAATTTGTGGGTGTATTTTTATTCATTTTTTCCGACATCTTCATATTTCAGCCAATTTACACGAAATAAGGTTTCGTGCAAATTGGCTGAAATATGATGATGACTGTTGAGGATGTCGAAAAAGTCATGCCGACTGGGAGCTTTACTGGCGTGCGCCACGTAAACAATGGATGAAATTTGGTACACAGATAGTTTATAAACCGGAGTAACACATAAGGTACTTTAAATACGGTAGTACGTTCCCGTGGGGTATTTTCCAACATTCACATGGGCTTAGCCTCGGTATAAAGCTAGTTAAAAATAAAATCTATATACATGGTGGAACATACTTTTTGAAGGATAAAATCAGGATTGAAATTATCTGGAAAAGAACCGGAGTTACCGACATAGCTTGCAGAGTCAGCAAACTCAAGCGGCAGTTGGCCGGCCATGTTTGTCGAAGGACCGATGGCCGGTGGAGCAGACGAGTCCTGGAGTGGAAACCACGTATCGGCAAGCGTAGTGTGGGACGCCCCCCAGCTAGATGGACGGACGACCTAAAGAAGGTGGCTGGGACAGACTGGATGCGGAAGGCGGAGGATGGGGTGTTGTGGCGCAGCCTGGGAGAGGCCTATGTCCAGCAGTGGACTGCAATAGGTTGAGTTGATTAACACATGGTGGAACGTCATGTACTGGACAATAACAACAGTAATTAACAGATTCTTAACGCTCCGAGTTAGTGCTACTGAAAGCAGCTATATCATTACCTGCATTGATAACAACAGCAGTTATAAAGCTACTTAGATCTAAGAAAGGCGCGAAATATTTATGCACCGTTAGGTCCTTTGTACACGGCACGGTTTCTTTACGGCACGGCGTGTACATATATCGCGCCGTAGAAAAAAACGTGTGTGTCAACAAGCTTCTATAGTGATCCATACAACTCGGACGACCGTGCCTACCGAATAAACCGTAGTTTTTCAAGGCGAGAAAAACATGTGTGTACTAAGGGCCTCAGGCTCTTGAAACTTTCTACAGCAGTTTCATGATTTTCTATCTTTCTGGACAATAAAAGACAGAAAATCACGTTTCGTATAAAAATAATAACCCGTCACACGTCAAACTCAAACTCAAACTCAAATCATTTATTTCAACTAAACCAATTACAGGCACTTTTGAATTGTCAAAGGGTCGGTCAGTCAGCAAGATGAAGATAGTTGCCCATTCCAAAGCGTAGGTACATATAGAGAAGAACGGGCAAGAAACTCCACGGACGCGTATTTGTGAATTAGTGCACACAAAAAACAAAAGCACACTGATTCACTTCACTTTTTCACATAAAAAATATAAATATACTAAAGTAGAAGTATGTAGTAATAATAATCAATGGATTAATTAATTAGTATGTAGTCTGTTGGTTTACTTACAAGTAGCAGTGAGGGAAACATTTGAGTTGGCCAGTTTGTTGATACAGAGCACTGCCATGAACATCTGACCGATGAGCGACAGTAGCGAGTATACACACTTCCATGAAGTTCTCACAAACCTGGAACAAAGCCATCGTGAAATGAACTAGATCAGGAAAATCGGCTGATTAGTTGAATCACATGAATTTACTCATTGCATAAAATTCGAAATGTGCCAATTGCCTAATACATATTTCTGGTGTTGTCGACTCGCAAACAAATAAATTTACTTCGTACGAGTAAGCATAAGAAAAAAGTGAAAAAATCCTAACTATATTAATTTATAAGAAAAAAAAATCTGCTTTATTAGGCGAATCTTCACTTTTTTTCTGTTTCTTATAAACCTTGAATATTTTAATTAAATAGGTAATGTCTATATTATCATATCCTGTCAACAAATATACACAACAGGCAATCAGTGGACAATTAGCCAACCAAAAATACTTTGTGTTGATTTTGAGCTGTTTAAAAGAATACATATCGAAAAGGCTTCATTTTAATCATAAATTATATGTCGTAACCTGAAGGCCAATTTTCGTAATGTAAAACGTTTAAAATCTAGTCGCAGTCTCATCTCGGCGACATACAAATGTCAAAAACTTGTCAAAAATGTAGGGAAATTAGAGGTATTTTTGACAGATTGAGATTGCGATCAGATTGTGAACGTTCTTAAAATTACGACAATTGCCACGCTGACCGGTTACCATGTGTCAAAGTTGTGTCATAAGGTCATTCAATGCTCTATTCAAAAAGTATCCTAATAACTTTAACAAAAGGTCCAATCTTACTTGACATTACTGGGGACATTGGTGAATACGCCAACAAAGGGGAGAAGGGAGAAGACCTGGCCAATGATGAGGGTTGCTCTCAGTGCCTCCGGGAAGGTTGTGATGCTCTTCTGGGAGTTAGGCTTAGCTACGTCCACCTTGTTCTCTGGAAGGAGAAAATATTGTACAAAATGAAAATAAGTTTATCCAGGAAGAAAAAAGACCATTTCTATTAGAGAAGGTACAGCAGGCAGTGCGTCTGTGGTAACACTTTGATCTTAATCTGGCCTAGCGTAGAACGGAGTTTCAATTGAATAAGAGGTCAGATGTTGGTTTTGTTAGAACTGGAAAAAATATATAACCAAAATAATGGAATACGCGGTTTTATTGCGTCAACGAGTCCTTCAAGACATCCTTATAAGGTAAATGAAGAAATAGTGCACCTGCTTCATTTTTATAACCCAGTAAGCTCGCAACGTTGACAGAAAATTAACTTAATATTAATAAACTACATCTACTTCTCCCCATTAAAAGAAGAGGTGCCATGTTGAACGCTGAAAATCACAAATTTGCAATACTTCAATACCAATACAAAAGGTACGTAGACACATACTGACTTATGTGTCTACGTACCTTTTTGTCAATATACCACACTTGATAAACCTTCGAAATATCGGAACATCTACCCACTACCTACTATCTACACTGTCATAACACTTTAGCAACCATAATAATTATATTCTCTAAACATTATGGAAATGTTGTTCTACACCCGAACAACACATCATATCCGAAGCATATACTTAAGGTAGGGAAACATGACTTGTTTTTGTAAACACAAGCTAAGTGTTCAGTTGGGCTGTTGTCCTTGTAACTTGTTATTAGAAGCCGAAACTGAACATGCTGTTTTGGGAAAGGGGTGGTGCCACAGTATAGCTCTTATCTTACTTAATACAGTAGGTCAACATTGTAAGTGCCTTTCTTGTGTCGTGATCGTGTTTCAGCGGGGTAATTGCGTAACTCACATAAAACGAACAGACGAATTTTTCAAACCCGTGAAGCGATGGATGTCAAAATGAACACACGGTCGATCGCCATATTCCCTTTTATTCATAAACGTTGCTTAAAGTAGTGATTAGCGACTGTTTAACCATATTTTTTTTACATTTAAACGTCACTTAACTTTAAACATCGTTTATAACTAAACCCCTTTAAGTACATACCTAATCAGCCTATAATGTTCCCACTGCTGGGACACTCTCCTTAATCTCCTAATTCACTAAGTGGGCCCAGTGCGGGTTGGTGGAAGTCACAATTTTATGTGTTTTACGCAATTACCCCGTGGTTATTGTGGCTTAAATTGTTAACGGACTCGTAACTTGCGTAACAAATAGTTATGAAGGTCGATGAGTTTATGTACTGTAAGAGAAATTAAATCTTAGTTACAGCTCTACATAAACGTTACGTCTTGCATTTTTCAAACTGTGACGAAGTTTTTCAGGAACATTTCTTGTGGCTTGCATGCACGTATGTAGCATTTTGACTGGCTCCTCCGTATTCTGAGTCATCGACAGTTTGACATTTGAAATGACCCCTGTGTGAAATGTCAAAAGGTCAAAGACGTTAATCTACTGTAAAAGTTCGGTAGGCTGTGGCGATGGCGTGTTATACAGGGTGCACGAAACTGTTGGTATGTTGTCCGTAACGTGTCAGTTATTGTTAAATAAACCTGTTGTTTCAACCTTAGCATTTTGTTGATTCATAGATGTCATGTCTTGATTATAATTTAACAATTCTAGTAGCAGCTTAATAAATTCCTTTTTAATGATTCTACACTTTACTTTTTTATGATGAATGTACGCTCGTGAGAATATACGAGGCAAATTGTGTATCTATATTAATCGATCTATCTAATATGTATTACAAAGTTTGATTCCTATCCCCGTAATACCTCGTAGGTAAATACTACATACTTTGTATATACGAGATAAAAAAAAAAAAACTTAAAAAAAAATAGACTAAAGCAAGAGGTCGTCTTATCGTTATGGCAAACCTTGTACCGACTACAGCAGACAATTCATAATATCCGTATAATAAGTTAAAATCTGTCATATATACAACTCACGGTTGCTTATCAACCGATTCCACCAAAACTCAAATAAAAGTCAATTAATCAATCAACTCAACATATCGCAGTCCACTGCTGGACATAGGCCTCTCCCAGGCTGCGCCACAACACCCTGTCCTCCGCCTTCCGCATCCAGTCTGTCCCAGCCACCTTCTTTAGGTCGTCCGTCCATCTAGCTGGGGGGCGTCCCACACTACGCTTGCCGATACGTGGACAAAAGTGCGTAGCCTGTATTAAATTGTACATAAAATCGGTGACACAGCTTATATTATTAGTTAGGTTGACCTTTGCTTAGGTATATAGAACCAACTAATTTCTTGTTTGTGCCCGGCATCCAAAGACAACGTTCATCATCATCATCAGCATATAGCAGTCCACTGCTGGACATAGGCCTCTCCTATTGCACACCATTCAACTCGATTTTCGGCAACTCTCATCAAGCACCATACCAGTTGCTGATTGAACCATATCATTTATTATAGACTTTATCTTTACTTTGATTTATGTCCCCTCCTTTTTATATACTTGTAAATATTATTATTTTAAGACTGTTATAAAATGCTAAGAGTCTTAAAATAATAATATGTAAAAGAGTATATGTTATGTGTGTAAAAATAAACTTATACACTAATTACATATGTACGTTTTTAGTTCGACGATATCTTTCAAACTGAACATTATCCTGCAGAAGAATCAAGTTCTAGTCCTGCAGCGGACAAACACTTTGATAAGTGACTAAGCTAAAAGTTTAAGATACCACTTAGTATTTAAATGTAATTTGTACTTACCTATCTATTTAGATAAGTACACTAGTAATGTGTGGAAACGTTGTTGATTGTACATTTACCCATATGTCTTTTATATTCTTTTTCCTCTTTTGTAAAACATAATATTGTACAATTGTTTGTTTTTCCCAAATAAATAAAATAAAATAAAAATAAAGTGTTGGAGCCTAATACAGCTGCTAGAATCTCGCACTATGATTCACGTTTCGTAGACGCAGTCGCAGATACAAATCTCGAGTGCCCGCTGTGGTCTTTCCACATCTGTGTCGGGATTGGCTTCCAGTCTAACCAGATGCAGCTGAATATCAGCATTTTACATGAAGCGACTGCCTATCTGACCTCCACAACCCAGTTACTGGGTTGTCACCCAGTAACTGGATTGTCACTGGGTTGGGTGAAAGTCTGGCTACCAGTCTTGCCAAGGGCTATCGTGTTGATAGCCCTTGGCAAGACTGGTTACTAGACTTTCAAGATTCTGCCTACCCGTAACGACAGATCAATCAACAGATCTCACCTCAAAAAACCCATAGATGTAGGTCAAATAGAAAAGAAAGAAAATACAGTACAGTCGATTGGAGAAAATTCAAGAGTCAAGAATCGATTGTCATAGACGGCCTAATGACATAACCAATGAACCTTATAAAGGAATTGTACCGATGTTTTTCCTCAGAAGTCGTCTTGTTATTGATAAAAATAAAATAGTACGTACTTTTAACTGGTATCCAAAAGGCCATGTTTCTCCTGAAGCTCGATTGTCCCATGTTGCTGCTGTGTGGAAGGATACTCGTGTTTCTGAATACTTGTGTTTGCTGCTATCATAGGACCGGTCGCTAATGGACTGCTTGTTTATAAGTGTCGTGACAACGCATTAGGGGTCCTCGCGGTATTTGAAATGTTGTGGTTTTTCCCCCGATTTCTACTGTTGATTAATGGGTTTTGAAGTAGATGGGAGTTTATTTTTCAAAGATGTTGTTGATGATAAAAATATGATAGGTTTTTTTTTTGTTAAATTGTTGTAGTTAAATTGTAATTGTCAATAGTGTTACTATTGATCTGAATGAAGAAGTGATGAGTCACTTAAATGGTTGTCAAAGTCTTTTTGATAATAAATAAATCAACAACCAATCTTACCCATCAAACTTTTGTGAGTCAGATTTATAAGTAGTCACTTGTTTTGCTTTTAAAACCGTGGGCCAGTAAATATTCTCTTAAAATATTTTCAATATTTTCCACCATCAAACAACCATTTTAAAATAATTACATACATAAACAATTTGATTGTAAAACGACCAGTAATTAGATTAATAAAGTACTGTAATTCAAGTTAACAGCAGATCATGGTCACCGCCAGTTACTGGTTAACGAATACCAGTGTTGTTTAATTGGTCCCCTTGACGTGAAAGTATGTAGGTTACTGGTTAATTGTGTGGGCATTAGGGAGTTCATAAATTATAGCCTTCATTGGAATTGATAAAATTATCGGATAAGATGGAATGATAGCAAGTTTATGTTGATTTGTGTTTGAACTTCGAAAGTTGTCGATTAGCAATTCTGAATTGTCGGGCCGCTGATCAAAAGATATAGGAAAGTTTTTAATTAGGTTTAATGATCGGTTTTGGAGGGAAGCTCTGCTAAGTTACCTAATTTGAAGTTATTTCTTTGATCAATTTCAAAATTGATTAGTTAGTTCAACTGTGGATATTGTATTTGCTCCGACCGATTTGGGTTCGAAGTCTATCTAGAGATTTCCAATTCAGCCACGGTAACGCGTGTCCAGGCGGAAGGCTCTCAGGTGGCTCGATAAAATTGTCAAGGGGGCTTATACAGCTCCCGCCATAGATAACATCTTGCTGTGGAGGCGTTATTATTGGCTGGATCCACGTGCCTAAGAAAATCTTTTCGGCTCTTCAGCCTCTGGGGCATTGAGACGTAGCATGCCCTGTCACCGGTGCATATGATGATCTTATGACTGTGTCAGTGAGCGGAGTTTCCGCAGCTGAATTTTTGGCCACAAATATTTAAACTTTTTGCCATCGATACGGTAAGAAGAAGTTCACTGAAAAAGAGATTAGTACCGTAGAGGTTGTCTGCTAAAGCCAACCTTATGTAGTGCAGGCTGGCAATAAAATAACACTGGTTGCGTTCGAACAGTCAAGCGAGCTTAGAATGAGGGGTCAAATATTTGCATAACTATAAAGTTTATTCAAACTTGTTTCAAATTAATATTATTTCAAGTTATATCAATTTTATTTTAATGGTAATTACATTGATTTCAAAGTGACTAACACTATTGAAAAAATTATAAAAAATGTTTGAAGTGGTAGCGATAACTGAATTTTATTGTGTAGGATTTAAAGTTACTTTTCCATAAACTCATATTTGTTTACATTTTTGGCAAATAAATCGCGAATGCAGTATAGGTTTTTTGGTTTGGAAGAAAAGTGACAATATACCCCTATATTGTCACTTTTTTTCCAAACCAAAATACCTGAATGATGTAAAGACGTTCGCTTAGAATAAACGTAACGAAATCATAACGTTGTTTGATTTCTTATAGTACCTACATAAGCATTAGTTATTGGTACGATATCAGAGTCTCATAAATCTAATATTATTCCGCCTTCAAGAATTTTCCGAATCAAAATATGTAATAATAACATCGATATTTATGTGTAATATTATCTTGCTTTCAACTTGACCTATATTTCGAGAAAAACAAATAATCCTGAAAAACCTTGTTACTAAGTCATCGTAATAGGAATTGATAAATGCATTGAACGGGAGCGCGTGCGATGCATAAGAATTGTAATAGGAAACGTTGTCAATACGTTGTCTGTGTGCAATGTCAAAATAACAGCTTTTACTAAATGCATATGAAAGTATTTACGGTACATATAAAAAAAAAAACAATTTCTACTTTTTTGTCTGCCTGTTTGTACCGGGTAATCTCCGAAACGGCTCGACTGATTTTGACGGGACTTTCACTGGAAGATAGCTGATGTATAAGAAGTAAATTAGGCTACTTTTACCACCTCTAATAAACCATCTCTAATTCATATAAATAAATAAAATAGAATTAAAAATAAGCTAAATTAAGCTATTGGGTTCATAAAAATAGAAAAAGGTACGTACGTAATATGAATCTTCCATATCTTGGCATTCAGAAACAAGATCAATATATTTGAAGGATAGAAACTTGTCATGTTCTCCAGAGAGATAAATAAAGTCCTTTGTGAAGGTCTTCGTCGTCTGTCTAAAGGTCGCAAATGCGACTGCTGACCGAGGGATTCTA
This sequence comes from Apamea monoglypha, assembly GCA_911387795.2. Classification (NCBI taxonomy): domain Eukaryota; kingdom Metazoa; phylum Arthropoda; class Insecta; order Lepidoptera; family Noctuidae; genus Apamea; species Apamea monoglypha. The sequence continues at coordinate 15,516,493 of OU426916.1, forward strand.
GGTTGAATCTCCTGGTCAGGTAAAGTACGAGGGTATTATTGGGTATTTCTATTAGGCAATTAATCATCTGCCCGGAGTCAGGATTTGTGCCCGGTTTATGGCAATATACTTAGGTAAACAGAACACCTTCCTTCTCAAAACGGTGAACGAAAACAGCGTGCGAAAACCGGCACGTCCTAGAACCAAAAATTCGAAGACATGTGACATCTACCAACCCGAACTGGGCCCGCGTGGTGGATTACGGTCTGCTCCCTCTCACCGAGAGGACGCCTGTGTCCCAGCAGTGGGAACTTAATAGCCTGATTATGCTAAACAGAACGCATCTACCTAACCCTTCGGGGAAAAGGGCGTAATGTTATATTCCTTATTCTATTATTATTTTAGAAGCTACTTAACATTTCAATTTCTTGAAAATACCTACAAATTAATAGTCGCCCTACAATTTATTGTCGCCTACAATTTCTAAGTACTGTGACTTCGCGTGTAGCTCTATAAATTATGCCCCTCGCCCTATTCGACAGAGGATTATTATCGGCTCAGCTCCAATTTAGTACTGTTTATTTTGTATCAAATAGTAAAGGTGCTACTATGTCGTTAAGGGCCGTTGAACACAACACATACAGAAATCGTTCATAATCGTGTGTACTTACACACGCTCGATTTCTGTGCGGTACGGCGCGCTAGCCGCACCGCAGAATAATCATGTGAGCTTGTGTATCTTGCGAGATTGTAAGCTGTCGATAAATTGTAAACTGTACCATACTGCTCACAATATAACGTATTAATTTGCTATAGTTTATAATCTATCCATGTCAAATCGTCAAATTGTGAACGAACCCGCACTTACCGACAGGGTTCACAATCGTAAAATGGTGTGTCGTCTCTGATTTGTCGGTCATGGCGGTAGCCGAATTGGTCGCGGTAACTAAGCCGCCCCGACCACATGGGTTAGGTTAGAACTCAAATAAACCGCACGCAAGCCGAGCGACCGACCCTGCTTGGGCGGAGCACCGCCGTGTCCTCGTAGAGGCGATCGGCAGCGGCGGCGGCCTCTCGCGCCCGGCCCTGGTTCAAGCCATGGTCCGGAGCGAGAGGGAGTGGGAGGCAGTCGCCTCCTTCTGCGAAGCAGTCATGCTAGCGAAGGAGGTGGCGGGACGGATGAGGGAGAGAGCCTCCCGTCCCAGCCGCCGCGGGAGACGCCCCGGGCGTCGGGAGTCGAGTGACGACTACCGGCCACCGTAGGCGCGGGCCTGCGGGCGGAGAGCAATGGGTAGCTCACCGCCCGGTCAGGACCAGGCCCGTGCCGGACGGCGCGTAAGTGTTCCACGCGCACCTCAAAGAGATGTCAGCATAATCCGAGGGGCCCCTTAGGGCCGAAGCCTGCCGGGTCAGCGGGATTTTCCGAAAGGGTTACCGCTACCCCGGAACATAAAGGGCGAAGGAAGGAACATGGGTGGGTTTTAGTCAGTAAGAGTCTGACACTCCCTTCCGCTCCACCCAGAGCGGGAGGGGTCATTTGATGATTTCCCACCAGAAAAAAAAAAAAAAAAACCGCAAGCAAGCCGAGCGACCGAAGCAAGCGGTGCGGCAGCGGCAGGTGAGCGTTACTTCCAAGTTGGTCGCAGTTACTTTTTAGTATTTGCGCAAGTAGTGAAACATCGCATGCAAGTTTAATACCAGACAGGTAATAAACTATCGAAAAATAATGCGCTAACTTTTAAAGGGTTTACAAATAATCCTGAGGAACCTTGTTACTAAGCCATCGTAATAGGAATTGATAAATGCATTGAACCGGAGCGCGTGCGATGCATAATAATTGCAATAGGAAACGTTGTCTATACGTTGTCTGTGTGCAATGTCAAAATATCAGCTTTTTACTAAATGCACATGAAAGTATTTACGGAACATATAAAAAAAAAACAATTTTCTACATTTTTGTCTGCCTGTTTGTACCGGGTAATCTCCGAAACGACTCGACTGATTTTGACGAGACTTTCACTGGAAGATAGCTGATGTATAAGAAGTAAATTAGGCTACTTTTACCACCTCTAATAAACCATCTCTAATTCATATAAATAAATAATGCGTTAACTTTTAAAGGGTTTGATGCAGTTCAGAATTTGTCGATAGTTATATATAATATCTCGTGAGGTAGATTATAAACTAACGGCGAAATATAATCACACGGCAAACCACCGGTTTATACGGCTACGTTGCTGTGCCGTATTGCTGTCATGTCCGGCAACAAGTTTCCATAGTGATCCATACAACACTGACGACCGTGCCTACACACGGCGAATCAACCGTAGTTTTTCACGGCAAAAAAACGTGTGTACAGACGCCAGCAGGTCAAGCTACCCGAAACTGTCAAATTTTCCCAATCAATCTTGAACCTTGATGCTTTAGCAATAAAGTTGAAAATCTATTAAAGAAATTTGACAGATTGTAGAGCTTGATGTGCTGGCGTCTGTACAACGGGCCTTGTTCTTGAGTACACTCTACAATTTGGTTAACAATCAAATTGTAAAATGGAGTTCATGGGAAAGTGAATTGATTTGAACTTAATAAAAAATAAAAAAAATAAACAATCGAAGAAACGAAAAAAAAAATAAACGAATGAAAAAAAAAAATCGAGATAAAAATAAAAATCGAAATCGAACGAATCGAATCGAACCGAATCGATATCGAATCGTATGTAATTTCGGTATTTATTGTTGGATTTAAGATTGGTTTGATAATGATGTTGTAGGCACTTGAAATAATAGTTTAGTAACGATTCTTGATGAAAAACCGTAAAGTTTGTAGATTTTACTGACGAGCAGTTAAGGCTCAGCGGTAACGGTCGCAACGTCGAGTTGTAGGTGGTAGGTTCAATCTAAGATGGGTGCTTTACTTTGAGTAAATTATTTCATTACTACCTATGACGCTGCCACTGCTGAGACACAAGCCTCCTCTCATCCAGAGGGAGTAGGCTATTATAATCTACCACACCCTACTACCGCCCAGTGCGGGTTCGTAGACGTCGAATTTCTTCGAATTTTATTTCTAGGACATACCGGTTTCCTTCACCGTTTTGAGAGCAGTGGTGATGAAATAATTTACACAAAGTAAAGCGTCTGGGATCGAACCCACGACCTACAATTTGTAAGTCAGGGCTGTTACCACTGAGCCACTACTGCTCTCCACTATGGTCATAAACGAATATAATGGTAGTGTAAACGGGTGTAACTTACATTTAGTCTAAAATGTTTTGGCTTAAGTTGGAGTTGCATACATTTTAAAGGCATAATATTTATTCGTCTAATCGTCTAAATCTTCCTGATATTTACTACTGTTATTGAATCATATGGGTTAGGTTAGGTTAGAACAGTGAATTGCGGAAGGATCTTACGTTCCCGCGACCCCCGGCGTAGGTGTGAGATGGAACACTGGGGGTGGTTTTTAGTCAGTAAGAGTCAGACAGACCCCGTCGCCCGCCCCAGGGCGGCGGACATCCATGAGGATTTTCCACCCCGGAAAAAAACAAAAAAAAGGTTAGAACAGTGACCATTAACGCCAGATCCCCTCTATTGTTGGTGTTGTGGGTTGTGGTTTGGGTTATAACAAAGGTGAAATAGTGTCTACAATTTACCGTTTTGAGTTATTTATTAGGGTTTATTAGTTTTATTCCAAAGAACATTATGTGTTTATATCATTATGCGTTTTTAACATTATGCGTTATAAAATTATGCATCATTATTATTATGCTATATGCTGTATAATTTGCAACGTGTATTAATGAAATAAAACCTTTTTGATTTTTTGATTTTTTTGATGCTAGCAGTATTTATGGCAACAAGCGTTATGGCAAAACATTTATGCCTTATAATATTATGCGTAATGATCATTATGCTAAATTTCGTTATGCCAATGTAAATTATGATAATATATTTTATGCTCATCACACCGTGTATTAACTGTAGGTATTCCAAACAGTTGCGCATCGGGTTATTTTGTTTTGGGAAGAAACTCACTATCAGCCGAGCTTGGTAGATTAGAGATTATGGTATTAAACTGTAAACTCCCTATACGAATAACCCTACAGGCTTACTGGATTTCTTTTAAAAAGGACTTTTAAACCACTAATCTCATTCAGATGGTATTCGTGCTCGCCTCCTCGCATTGAGGATTATTGCAGACTCCTGTATTATGGTTCAGACTTAGCGGTAATATGTATTCTGAAATATTGGGATTAATTGTAGTTTTAGACCCTCCTGATTTTAGCGGTATTTTTTTCTAAATAAATGTAAAGTAATGGTGGTTACACACAATGGTGGGTTTTAACGATACCTGAGCGGGTACACGTACACAACGCACCGTACATACCTTCTTTAAAACGAATATGCCGTCCAAATATTTGCAATGCAACATAAAATGTAACACACGTTGAAACAAATTCGCCTAATGTGTTACATTTCATGTTGCGTTGCATATGCAACATGTCCCAGAATTACCGTACATAACCAAACACTACAATTAGAATATTATGTTATAAATATAATTTACATAAATTGAACTTTTACTATTGTGTATACAGCATCATTTATTTATTAAATTAGTTATACTGATTATGGGAGGAAATTGTGGTCACATTATAAATCTACTCACACACACAGGGGCACACGTATAAGGGTCCAGCGTAGTAGGTAGTAAATTTGTACAGACGCCAGCACATCAAGTTAGTACAATCTGTCAAATTTCTTTAATAGATTTTCAACTTTATCGCTAAAGCATTAAGGTTCAAGGTTGATTGGGAAAATTTGACAGTTTCGGGTAGCTTGACCTGCTGGCGTCTGTACATTTTGGTTTGTTTTGACTGTACAGTGGAAGTTTGACTGTAATTTACGTAGTTTTAATTATTTTGGGATAAAAAGTAATCTATATTAAAAATGTCAGAAACCGATTCAGTAAACGGTTCTGAACAAACTGCTTTTATAATGTGCATTCATTCAGTTACACATTGTATACAACCACCACGAGGGTTAAACCTTGGTCGTAAATGCCTAGTGTCACTATTTTGTGTCTTATAAATATATAACCATGGGGATTAGAGATATCGGGTTTTTATTTCCACAGGGTGGTCCCTATTCATTTTCAGAAATTTATCCTGCTTGGTAGAAGAAATATGCATTATTTTTATGTATGCTCGCGGTTGGCTCCTATCTCACCCTCACTATGTAGACGATGGGTAACGGTAATCTACCGAGAAGTAAACTATTCACTCAAGACTAAAATACTCCCAGGTTACAACTAGCTATAGAGAAACCCAGACACATGGATGTGATAATAGTTCGATAGCACGGACCAGCTAGAAGCAAACTAAACTATATCATTAAATGTGTAATATTCTTTGAATATCGTTTTCTCGATCCATATTGCATTTAGACACATTCAATTTTAAAATCTTTATTAAGGGCTTTCAATTTACAGTTTTTCCGACTAAATACTAACTGTGCTCAAGAGACAAATGGTAAAATAAATTCACCGGCGTCTGGCTGCCCGATCGCCGCCGGATCGGCGAGTGATGACGATTGTGTTTCAGAATACGTTCGTAGTAACCTGTGTAAACACAGAAGCTGGTCATTTTCTTTAATTTTGAAGTCATTACTTTCTAGTAATGACTTCAAAATATCCCTTTCCCTATCCTTGGCTATGACTTACACGCTTAAGCAACAAGTGTCTTGCGACAGCAGGAGCGGAGAAAACAAATGAACGAAATTGATAAGAACGCGTCTAACTCGCGCGACGGAAACAGTTGACGAGCGCTACTAGCTGACAGCATGGTGGCCAGGACTGCATACCAGGTTTGACAGCGACACAAGTCGCTGTTGCCACAGACGGGTTGTGGTATAGCATGAAATCGCCCCCGCTTTTCGCTTGAAGCAGGTCACGTCGCAAGTCGCGTCGACCGAGGCCTCACGGAAACCATGGTGTTCGTAATGGCTATGTCTGTCTATGACATTATACGCGCGAACGCAAGTGGACTTATTTTGGAATCTATTCTATTGAGCTTTCATTGGTTTTCGAGGCTCAAGATCTAAGAAAGTAAAGCTAAGTGCCCTTAAAACCCGGTGGCCATGAGCTACGTCTTGCGAAAGAAAACCAATGAAAGAAGTAGCTTAGAGCATGTCACGAGACGCTGGACGGGACGCGCGCGCGTGTTGCTTGACGTAAGTCGCATCGCTCGAGGTCGTGAATTGGGCCTCAGACTTCTTAGGGTAGCAAAGTGGAGCTAGCGTTTTTGAATCCAATTTACAATAGCACTGCCGTCAATTGGCTTTCAAAACTGTTTTGTGGATATTCTAACTCTCGAACAAATCGCTCCTCCTGAACACATCCTAAGATTATTGATGAAAAAACAATAAAAAAATTGCTTCTGTTTTTTTTTAAATATAACTATAAAAAAATTGAACCAAATGATGAGATAAGGGGTAGTATTTCTTGTAATGTCGGGCTAAAAATCCCATAAGAGAAATCAACACTGTTTTTGAAATAAAAATTCAGACATATTGCAACTTTTTTTTATAAAAACCAATTTTAGAACCAAAAAGCTAACTTTCTGGAGCTACTCTTTTCTGTTATCACTGACCGATAATCATCATGTTTCGTTGTTGATCTGTAAATGGAATAAGAATTATAATTTCTGCTGACCTTTTTAAAGGTTTGAGGATGAAGACAAAGAATGAGACGATAGAGTATCTACATTGCTCGCATAACTAGCGAGTAACTGCATGCATTCTTATACTCAAGTCAAAAACTCGCAACCGCACACGACGCATGTCAACGGCGAATATGTTGTGTGCTCTTTCCACTGATTTACTATCTTCTTGATTCCCTGAAGCTGCCCTTATCCCAATTTATTTGGGGTCGGCGCAACATGTCTTTTTCTTCCATACTTCTTCTGTTAGTCGTCATCTCGGTAGTCACCCCCTTTCTAGTCATATCACCTTCCACACAGTCCATCCATCGTTTCTTTAGTATTCCCCTACTCTTATAGACATTTTCTTCATTCCTCCGCATCACGCCTGAACGGCGACTGAAAAGTAGTGCGGAAATCGGTTGTCATAACCGATTTCCGAACAACTTTTCAGTAGCCGATGCCAATTTCAGACTTTCCTTTATGTACTCATTTCTTATTCTATCCATTCGTACACACTTCTTTCAGCATTTTCATTATCAGCTGCATGCAATTGCCTTTCATTCATCTCTTTTGTGGGGCAACATTCTGATCCATACAAGACAGCAGGTTTACCCACTGATTTACCATCTCATGGCCCTTAAACATATAAAAACATCAGGCCTATATTCCCCGAAGGGGTAGGTAGACCTGCTGGTGAGTAAGTCAGTCTTGTCCGCTTCTATAAAGATATTATAGTAACTTTATGGTACCGATCCCGTCCTCGTCATCCAAAGAAAGCCATCTCAGTTCGTTGTGGATGTTTTCCAAGTTTTCTATATTATTTATCTTTTCTTCCCTTAGCTGTGCTTCTGACAACTGGAACGGAGAAATATTAAATAATGTTTAATAATTACTTTTTTTTTGAAACTCCGAAATCATAATCTAACAATTCTTAATATTAATCAATTTTTAATATTAATCTTGTAATTCGCTTGAGTCCGTGGAATTAGTATGTACTATAGTACACGCGATGCGCGATGCGCGTTACGCGATTACACTGAGCTTTTTTTCACACACTCTCACTTTTCGTATAATCGGTCGATCGTCAATATATGTCAGCTTTGTACTGACGGAATTTAGGACGACCTTGTTAACTAATTGCGTAACACACTTTCAATCAGAATCTGAAAAATTTCGAAGTTTTATCGGCCGAATGTTCGGCCGTTTCCTGCTACGAAGAAACTGTTTGGTTCGGTCGGTTCCGATCCTACACTCCTACACTCTTTCGAATATTGACTATAGTCCCGACCCAACTGAGCCGATCCGAACTTTTTTCGCATTCTTCAATAATATTCGGTTCGGCCATGTGTCGGTCCGATCCGATCATTCGCACTTTGCACTTCGTAGTAGATCCTCTTGTCTGTTCAACAACGTAAATAACGCAAGGAATGTTGTTGAACTGTCAAAATTAAAGCCATTGCTACTGTTAGTGTGTTACGCAATTGTCTCGCAGGTCTAAGTGATTCAATTGTTTCTCAATGTCGATTTCGATCGTCTGTCGTCCTGTGCAGTCAGAGTTGATGGTAGCTACATGCTATTTGTGCAATAATTCTTGTTATCAGTAATAATCGCCAATTTCACGACTGTATAAACTGTGAACTACTTGAATGAAAAACATTTTTTTCTATGATTTATTAAGTTTTACAACATTTATGCATCATTTTTATTAAACATAATTGTAACATTATTTATTACTCTCTGCTTTGATTTCGCAACGATATAGAGTTGTCTTACCGATGGGTTATATTAAACACACGTATTTATGCTTATAAAAGTGTTAGACCCCTTGTACTTGGCACGGTTTCTACGGTACGGGGTATAAACCGCGCCGGAGAAAAAAACGTGTTTGTCATAGTGATCGATGCAACACTGACGACCGTGCCAAGGCGTATAAACACCGCCGTAGAAAAAATGTATCCATCAACAAGCTTCCATAGTGATCCATACAATACTGACGACCTTGCCTACATACGCCGAATAAACCGTAGATTTTCACGGCAAGAAAAACATGTGTGTACAAAGGGCCTTATGTATAAAAGTTAACTCGACAGTGGCTATGGGGATCGTACGTGGCTGTCATCATTTCTGTAGTGTTTTCAGCCAGATGACCACGTGCGAAACATAACTTGACCTAAGAGTTTATCTACACAATTCCAAAGTTTCAACACACTTTAGCATCTAATAATAAGATCTATAACTACAAGGTTTGTGTCTCATTACATTTTATAACCTTTTGAAATCTAATATTTCGTCAGAATTGATCGGCACAAGAAGAAAATAATGATAATCATCTTTTACCTCGAACCTTCGATCAACAACATCTTCTTTATCTCGTATATCTCTGGTCCTCCTATAATTTAGGTTGGTCTGTGCATCCGCACCGTATCGTCTTCTACTATAAGGGCTAAAGTAAGGATTCAATGGTCTGACTTCTCTCCGTCTTAGATTACCAATAACCATATGATTATTATCATTATAATAAAAGTCTTGAAATTGAGAATAAACCATTGCTACTTGCACAGTGAAGTACGCACATAAGAAAAACGGGTGAACCATTTTGAAAATCAAACGTGAAGTTAGTTGCAAAAGTCACGTGATAGTAATTGAGTTAATTTGAATACGGAACGGATTTGGTCAGACACAAATAAACAGTGGTGCGACACGGACGTGTTACTAAAAAGATGATGGTAAACTTGAAAGGAAAATATAAATCAAAACCATCCATTGATAATCTGGCAAACAAACATTTTACTTCAATGTTATGACTGCGGTATGATTGAATTTTTTATTGAGTAGTAAACTTTTTCGATTTGATTTCCAATTACGTAGGCATTCAATAAAACCAATGGTTTTAAGGAATAATTAAGTACATTCGGGAATCGCGAATCGGCAAACGTAAAGTAGGACGCCCTCAGGCTCACCAGGCAGATATAGCGACGATCTTCACAAGGTGGCTGGTAGTTGCTGAGAATCGAACTGAATGGCGCGCAAATGTCCAGCAATGACTACTGTAGGCTGATCTTTTAGTCTTCGATGAATATGTAGGTATCGCGGTCCCCTTCTCGTCAATCATTTCCTTTACCATCTTATTTCAGTTAATTTCTCTATATATGTAGATTATTTTCATGCTACGTTACTTCTTTTGAAATTCCAAATATTGCAGTTTCATCAACATGGTTAGAGTACCTATATACCTATACATTACCCCAGACTTCTCTGTTGGTCGCAAGCGCGACTGCTGTGCATGGTGTCTTGGGTTGGATCCCTAGGTCGGTTAAAGTGTTACTGGGTTTTTCCATTGGGAATTTCTTAGTAGCAGCCCGGATTTTGGAATATTAAATCTCAAATCGTTTATTGCAAGTTGTCGGAAGTAGGTGGTGTGATGCCCCCGTGCCTCGGAAAGCACGTAAAGCCGACGGTCCTGCGCTGATCTCTCCCCGGTCGTCCCGGATTCCCGTCCCATCGGACTATAAGAGTAAAGGAACAGAGAGTGCACCTGTGTTTACGCACACACTTGTGCACTATAATATGTCCTGCGAACCTGGCTAATATTCTTTGAGATTGGCCACCGTGACCGGAATCGGTCAGGGGATTATTATACATTACCCGTCCTTATTGGTATTGTTTCAGTGTATTTTATGTGAGTTCGTGCAATGTCGGATTTTGCAAACTTCTGTGATGTTGTCTAATATTACACATATTATATTGACTTTAGGATCTTATTGCTATATGAGCTAATAGATTATGTAAATTTGTATTACTGAATACAGGGCTAAATTAGGTAAGGTTAATTAGTGCATTTATTTGCCCGATTGTTATTATTAACTGCCAGTTAAGGGTCTTCTTTCTTAGTTTAGTGTCAAAGGAGGTCAATTTTCAAGCTGTAAACACTGCCAATTAAATATCTTAAAATTTTTACCTAAATTATAGGTTTCTTCAGATATATTATGGATAGCTTTCTCGAGACGGGTGGACGATTTCGAAAGAAGGTACCTATGTATTTTCGAAATCGGCAACCCATCTTGAGCAAGCGTTGTGATCTATGCTCATGCCTTCTCAGCAATGTTCCCATGCAAACATACCTGGGGCGGTCCTGGTTTCATGTTTATCAATATCTAAGCAGTAATAAGCTGTTTGTCGAGTGCTGTTTATTATCCTTCAGAGTTACTGTCTAGACTTTGGGTGTTTACACTGTTCTAAGCGAAACTATTAAAGTTTGCCTTGTTGTAGTTTTGGTCTCGTGGTTATTATGTTTTTCAGTTATGTTGTACATACAACAGCAGCAGGGCAAGCAGAAAAAAAAAACAAAACATACACATGTTTTGTTTTGTTTTTGTTTTTCATGTTTTGTTTTTGTTTTTTGTTTTCATGTTTTGTTTATTTTTAACAGCCCCTTTGCTCTCGTAGTCGCAAGCGCGACTGTTGAGCGCGGGGAATTTCTTAGTAGCAGCCCAGAGTTTGGAAGTTGCCTGTGGTCTCTCTGCGGTCGTGTCGGATTGCCGTCCCAACGGACAATGAGAATGACGGAAGAGAGAGTGCACCTGTGGCTGCGCACACACTCGTGCACTATAATATCTCCCGTGCCGAAGGCAGGTCTCTGCTGAGATTGATCGCCTGGCCGAAATTCGGTCTGGAAGATTTTATTTATTTGATAATATTTTTCAAAGGTGTGTATTTAATTTGAAGAGGTAGTATAGAAACTTCGCAACTGATTTTGATGCGGTTTTCACCATCATTTAGAAAATGTATTCCTTAAGGTCCTGATCCTGATATTAAACTAACATAAAATAAAGAAGTCTCGATGTTTTGTAAAGTCGTAAAAAAACTGTGCGAAGCAGGGGCGGGTCGCGAGTTATTTATAAAACATAATCATGCAACATGGCATACGTCTAACAAACACATGTTTAATAGTTGTTTGTTCTCCCATAACAACAGTTTAAACAATTTTAAAACAACACGAGCTGTTTACTTTGCACGCGATACATGCATTGCTGTGATAGCTATCTGTGTGAAAGTTCCTGGAGTTTAGTAAGGTAGGAAAATAAAATATTACTTGATAAATTTTGCCATACACTTTGCTAAATGCGAAATGTGGGTGTACTATAGATGCACCTTTGCCGAATCCTTTGTGGGATACAGGCGTGATGTTGCGTTATGTGAGTGTGTGATGTGTTATGGTGAGTTATTCCGGTCGGATCCCCTCATCTGATCCCCTGGCTGGTTTTAATTTCTGTCTGATCCACTATAGACTTGTCATTCCGGTCTGATCCCCTTCTTCTTTTTGTTTTATTCCGGTCGGATCCCCTTAGTTGTGTGCTTAGAATAAAAATCTCAAAGTGGTCTGTTTACCTTAGACCCAACCCATGGATGAATGAAGGATCCTTTTTGGGTATTGCTTCTTTTGAGCCCAAATGTTGTTTCAGAAAATTGAATTTCTTTCTTAAAACAAGCACGCGCCTTTTAAATTCCTGTTAACCCTTAGCCGGGGTTTTAATGTAGCCCTATTTTTCTTCGATGTTTGACCCGCGGGGTAATTGCGTAACTTACTATCAATAGCAATTGGTTTCACTTTGACAGTTCAACAACATTCATTGCGGTATTTACGTTGTTGAGCAGATACATTTTTTGAACATATGAAGCAATGTATTAGCAATATCCTTCAAAATTATTCAAATTGACATTGATAGTGTGTTACGCAATTAAGTTGCCGGTTGTAAGCACATCAAGCTATCCGAAACTGTCAAATTTTCCCAATCAACCTTGAACCTAATGCTTTAGCGATAAAGTTGAAAATCCATTAAAGAAATTTGACAGATTGTAGTAGCTTGATGTGCTGGCGACTGTACCATAATCACACCACAGAGCAGCGATAAAAAAGTGGACAAACAGTGGTTACGTGTGAATAGCGTCACTGCAACTTCTTGCAGTTGCGTTGTAGCTGCATTGTCGCTAGTAGTTGCGATGTGGTTACGTTGTGGCTAGAGTTTGCGTTGTGGCAGACAGATCATTGTGATTGCGTTCTGGCTGTGACGTGGTCGGTATCGTCGACATGGTTGATTTTGACGGCACAATGTGATCCGTGTGAATAAATTATTCATTTTCAAAGAAATTAGCGCCCAAGCACGTGTTTTCGTTGTGGAGGTGGCGTGGTTGTGGTGGGGTTGTGGTGTGGTTGTGGTGGGGTTGTGGTGTGGTTGTGGTGGGGTTGTGGTGGGGCTATGGTGTGGTTGTGGTGGGGTGGTGTTGTAGTTGTGGTGGGGCTATGGTGGGGTTGTGGTGTGGTTGTGGTGGGGCTATGGTGTGGTTGTGGTGTGGTTGTGGTGGGGTTGTGGTGTGGTTGTGGTTAGGGTTGTGGTGTGGTTGTAGTGGGGTTGTGGTGTGGTTGTGGTGGGGCTGTGAAGTGATTGTGGTGTGGTTGTGGCGTGGTTGTGGTGTGGTTGTGGTGGGATTGTGGTATTCTAACTATATTCTAACCATAACCTATATTCTAACAGCTTACCATCGCACCTATATTCACCTTCGAAGGTTAAGGCAGAAGCGCATAGCACCTTCCCCCACATATCTACAAATTATGGCAAAACCAGACTGGAGTCTGGATTTGTGTGTAGTGTTATAAGGAATCGTATTCACCAAGAGCAATTAGTGAATTAGTTTTGCACACAAATCCAGACTCCAACATGGTTTTGCCATAAATTATAATAGAAGGTCGAAAAAACATCGCCGGCACTAATCACAAAAAATTAGGAATTCTGTGAGCATTTTTCTTCCGGTCTGCCATTTACGTGCAGCTGCACATTATTCAATAACAAACAGCTTTTGTGCAAGTGTTGCGTGCAGCCGGCTTTGTCCGTGAAAGGAATAAATTACTCTTTAAATGTAGCTGCTGAAATTGAGCTGAAAGTTGACTACCTAAAAGAAATGTAGATTTACTGCTTTTAAGAAAAGCATAATGTGCTCAGTGCTTTGTTCTCCACTGTACCTATGTACATTGGAATTGAATGTGCTAGTAAGGATCTTATTTTGTTTACTCGTGGTTTCTGTATTAGGTACAGACGCCAGCAGGTCAAGCTACCCGAAACTGTCAAATTTTCCCAATCAGCCTTGAACCTTAATGCTTTAGTGATAAAGTTGAAAATCTATTAAATAAATTTGACAGATTCTAGTAGCTTGATGTGCTGGCGTCTGTACTAGGCGCATGTAACTAAGCAACGGCATGCGTATTATACAATAAATAATGCAAAAATTATTTATTCATTTATTATCTTCTTACATTAACCATTACAAGATAACCCAATGCGATAAATGTGTCTATCCTAACTTAATCGAAACTAATATTTAATTAGAGAACAACGGAATAAGCTCGACTCGTATAACACCGTCTCAAAATGTTGGTCCGAGCACGCGGCTGCCGTCGTAACTGTATTTTTAACTTTTGATAAGAATTTTCCAGAAATAAAATACCATTTCACTAAATACTTATTGTAGGTAAGTAATTTTACTTAATTGAAAATAACTTCATTATACCAAAATATCCTAATAAACTTTTCCGGCCGTCGATATTGTCGTCTCTAGAATTAATAGAAGTTCCAAGTTAGCAAATAAATATACGTAAAAAAAATATACGTATTTGATTCTTAAAATTCTACGAACAATATATATATTAGACTTGACGTTCATCTTACTACTAATAATAAAGCTGAAGAGTTTGTTTGTTCGTTTGAACGCGCTAATCTCTGGAACTACCACTCGGATTTGAAAAATTGTTTATGTATTTGATAGCCCAATTTTTGAGGAAGGCTATAGGCTATTTAACATCACGCTAGGACTTTTAGGAGCTGAGCAAAAATAAATAAAATGTAAGAAAGAACGCTAAGCGAAAAACGAAGTAATAGCGCGGAGAGGCGATGCGATGCGACGCGGTGGGTCGGGGGAACCAGAAATTTCACGCGGACGAAGTCGCAGACAGAAGCTAGTATATATATAAGCAAACAAGTACTGCTCGAGACTGAAAAGTTCTGGAATAAATTGTAACAAACTTCAGTAACGAACAGGTATGTAAGTTCTAATGGGACTCATTTACATACGCAATGTACGAGGTACATTTATTTATTTTCATGTTTTATCGATAAACTTGGGCAGAAAGTTTAAAATGTTTGTACTTATTGGGCGAAATTCAGAAGTGTTTATATGAAATGTCAATTGAAATACTCAGAATCCTTAATCTTAAAATTGTGAAATTCTGTCTTGGCCAACAATTTGAATATCAATTTTTTTTTGTTATGTTTGATTTATAGAGTATTTATGTATTTTTTTTTATATTCACAGAATATGCTAATTCCTGGTCGGCAAATAGTTTATCTATAAAAAGGTGCCTCCCAGTCCCATTTTTGTAAACACCTGGGCAAAATATACAGTTAAACTCTTGGTTTCCGAAAGTCTATCCAATTGGTAGGTTCTGGAGTGGCCACCGCGTACCGGTAGACGTAGAATTGGAAGCCCTCGCACAAAGTGGACCGATGACCTGGTGAAGGCAGCAGGAATAAGCTGGATGCGAGAAGTACAGTAACAGTTGAAGTGGTGGTGTTTGAGGGAGGCCTATGTCCAGTAGTGGACGTCTGGAATGATGAAAATGATGATGAAAGAAAGAAAAAGTATTTATTGTTTGTGCTGTTCGTTTTTTGTTGATTGATGATCCAATTGGTATCAGAATTGTACTGTACTTCGGAGAGTGTGTGCAGGAGCTCCACGACCTGATACCACCATAACCCTTTTGTCACCAGACAAAACTGTACTGCAGCGTATCATCCACACTGGTTGATATCCCGACGAGTCGTCCTCAGCGCTTCTCCTCCACGTTTATAATGCGCACAGCCAAAGTATGGAACTCTCTGTCAGCATCTGTGTTCCCTACCACATTTAATCCGTCTGCCTTAAAAGCAAGAGTGAACAGGCATCTTCTGGGGACGCTCGTTCCATCATAGACCTTATCCATCGCTTTCCATCAGGCGTGATCGAGGTCAACACCCATTTAGCAATAAAAAAAAAAGAACAAAACTCGGTACCTACTAGACGTGGGCGCCGCCTTAAAAATTCTCGGCGGCGGCGCGCTGACCAATTTCAATCGGCGGCGGCGTGGCGCCGGCGGCGTAGTTTTCTACTACCTACAATTAAACTCGCAATCTACTCCCCATCTTCTTTAAGCCGGCCGGCTCCTTAATATCGTTTCAGGCGGACGACAGGAAAATGTCAGTCCTATACAGTACAGTAAATACCTTATCCAGATCAGGTCATCAGGTACAAAAAAAAACAGTTTTCCAAAGGGACACTTTAATAGCCTCGTAAAAAATTTTTCAACATTAAGATAACAGATAATCAAAGCATAGATACTAATGAAAGTTTGTCATTATTATCAATCTTACATCTTACATATTTTATAATTATCATGAATAAATATGATTTTATTAACCCGAATCGAGCTCAAGCGAGATCTTTTGGCCGTAACTGTTAGTCCAGCTACCGAGAATACCCTCTCACTCGGAGTGCTAGTGGCAGGTATACAGAGTAAAGCTCTAGCAAGAGCAGCAAGATGAGGAAATGCTTCTTTTTTATTATTCCAATAGGATAATAAATCTCCATCTTTTGGCTCTGTAGGAACAGCACCAGCAATGTAACGCCAACATTCTTGCTCTATTGGATCACCTTGAATGCCTTGGCATGAACTCATACTATGTTTCCTTGACAGTTTGTGCAATAATGATGTGTCAATTACATTGCTGGTGCTTGTTCTGCCTGCGTTTTCGACTAAAGCTTCTGGCTCGTTATTAATATTTATGATTTCCCTGATATACGAGGAAAGGAATGACGTTCTGGTCATATTCCGGTTTTCGAGATATGAATCTATTTCTGACAGACTCATGAAGCGGTTATCCAATAGTGCTGCTGCGACAATGGGCTTTGTTACTGGGAATCTTTTATTTATTTTTGCCATCATGTTGCGTTTTAAGCGTAACATTATTAGCGCTTCATCATCTTGATTAATCCTTAATACGTCTTTAATCTCCGAAAGAAACACCAGAGCAACATTCATCGTGCATACTTTTTGAGACGACAAGATTTCGACAATTTCGCGAAAGCTTCTCAAAAATTTTACCAGATCCTCTAAAAGGATCCACTCACTCTGAGTTATTCTGAGTTCTTCTTGGCCAATCTTCCTCAACATATTATTTATAGGTTCTCGGTTGCATATGTGGATTACACTTTCTAGCATTTCTAGAATGCTGTGCCAACGAGTTGGGGTCGCGGTTTTGATTGTTGGAATATTTTTGTAATTTTCGGATCCTAATGGTAAAGCCCTGCCTTCATTTTCGGTTTCTTCGGCATTTTCCAATGTTAAATCAACTTGAGGGACAGGGTCGCTCTCGTCACTTTCTAAAGTTTCAACGACGCTTTCTATTTTTTCCAAAAACTCTAGCTGTTGCTGAACCTTTTCGGCTTCAGCATGCAACTCTGGGGCGCGATATCTCACAGCCTTAACGACTTTTTTGCATTTCTGAACTAGTAGTGCAATTTCTGGAACCGAGTTAATGCCATCGACTGTAACCAGATTGTGAAGCCCATGACCTAGACATAGATGGTGAGTCATATTTGCCATCCCAACTGCTCGTTTCACATTGCTTCCAGCATCAGTAACTGCAACTATAGCTTTGCCGTCTAATATGAACCTCTTCTTTATGTCCTCAATGGCATCATTAATTTTTTCTCCAGTTTTTTTGCCAGTCATTATTTCTGTGCTCAAAGTCAAAGCTTTTAAGTCAAAATCTGAAAATAAAATCATTATAACCAGTTGATCTTACAATTAAAGGTGTTATTCAATGTTCATAGCGCCATACTACCTATATATTTGTTACTTACCTGTAGATAAATAATGTAGTGTAAACGTTATATAATTCAGTCGTCGGTACTGATCAGTCCACAAGTCGAAAGTCATGGCAAAGTGTTGGGCTTGGGCAGCATCGATGGAAATTTTATCTTTCACTTTGCTCAACATAGACTCATATACATCTGCCAAAGCCGTGCCACCAACAGTGTAACGCGATGGGATATCATCGTCGTTTATGATGATGTTATATTTCTAAAACAGTAAATAAAATCATAATGTGAATATGTAAAATTATAATATTCTATTAAAAAGGAAGTCATTTAGAAATGTTATAACATGTAGGTATGTATTTATGTAACTAAAGCTAACCGGCCAGGCAGACAGCGAAAAGACAGCGAGCAGACGGACAGACGGACAGCGAGTTCTTATTAATAGCCTATTACTTAGACTTCGCTATCCGTCTGTCCGTCCGTCTGTCACAGGCCTTTATCTCTTGAACTATAAGTAATCGCTAGACACTTGAATTTATTACGAGTGAGTCCGATTCGCACTTGGACGGTTTTTTTTTTCTTGTAATAGCCAAATTTTACTAACATTTCTAAATGACTAATAGGGTCCCGTTCGCTCAAACAGAATTGATCGTAAAAAGCAAAACACTTAAATCCATTACCTTAAAGAAATCCAGCATGCCCTCATCAGAAACAGAATCGAATGGAAGTAAAGACTTGCAGAACCATAAAGCTAAATCTCTAGCCAAAAGCCATTTATCATATTTTAAGGAGCCCGTAGCGCTTGTGGAGGTTTTTGCGGGTCGTGCAACAGCAAAAAAGTCTTTGATATTAGTTTTTGCCTTGTCGGCACTGGTATCTCGAATTTGATGATCATCTCTCAGATGGCGAGTTAAATTTCCAGTGCTTACTTTTTTATTGTAGTTTTTTATCTTTACGCTGCAAAAAAGCAAAAGCATGGCGAGTAGGTAAAGCGTAAACCGTATTAATGAATGAAAGAATAAAGTGTAGGTAGCACAAAATTAATAACTTAGAAAAATAAGATGTGAGCATTCAAATAGATAAATATTAAAAACCAAAACACAAAAATAACCTACAAAAAAGTAAGTAGGTTTATGTACTCACGATCCAAACGTTACATCTTCACTCTCTTTTTTCACATCAGTCAGGCAAGCAACACAATAAATATGGTCTGAGTTGAGAATTCTTTTCTTATTACTTTCATTCAATATTAAGTGGCCAAAATATTTCCAGCAAAAGCTAGTTCTAGTTTTCGCATCGTAAAAAACGTCTATGGAAAGTTTATTCACTGTAGTTTTTGATAATTCAGTCATTTTGGATAAGTCAATCACGAAAACAAATACACGTCTTTATGCCACTCACGCCGCGCGGTGAATGACGGCGGCGGCGGCGGCGTGCGGGGGGCACACGGCGGCGCCGCGCCGGCGCGGCGCCCATATCTAGTACCTACATAGTTTTCATTCTGTCTGTAAGACCCTATTTCTTGCTTTTGTTGTTATAAGTAAGTAATTCTTTGTATACGACAGTATATTAGGGCCAGGGTCGATATTACCGAGTCTGGGTCCACTTGGACCCTTTTATATGAAGTCTAGACTTGTTTGAAGTTTACTAAACCTTAAACTGATCAATATAGGAGATTAGTTTCTTGTTTACAAACTTTCTAAAACAAATAAGTTATTGTTTTTAGAAAGTTCGGTTTTATTGGTATGTATGTTTTGTTGTTGTTTTTTATTGTTTGATTAAACGCGTTTTAGGGTTCCGTAGTTCACGTCTCGGAACCCTTATAGTTTCGTCATGTCCGTCCGTCTTTGGCTTACCTTCCAAACGGTTAGTGCTAGAAAGATGAAACTTTACATGGATATGTGTATTTACTATGTCGAGAAAGTGCTAAAATAAAATCATGAAAAATTATTTTTTTGGGGTACCTCCCCTTAACGTAAAGTAGGGATGATACTTTTTTCTCGCTTCTACCCCATAGTGTGGGGTATCATTAGATAGGTCTTTTGAAAACATTAAAATAGGGCGTTCCCCCACCTCTAAAAGCTAAACGGCTGGCTCGAAAAATTTGAAAAAGTTCATGATGGTAGTACATGATAAACTTTGAAGGAAAACTATAACGGCTTAGATAACTTTGTTAGTTCAGGAGTTATAGAGGCCTAACTTGTAAAATGCGCTTACTTCGAAAACTTCGTACAAAAATAACGAAGTAATAAGTAAACATGTAAAATATTAAAAATAAAGTCATAAGAATTATCTATTGGATACGATTTTATATCAATTTGAATCCTCTAAAGAGGATAAATAAAATTAGGGGCTTAAAAAAGTTTACAACGACACTCGATAGATGGCGTTGTGCATTGTGATGGTTCTTAGCTATAAGCCTTTTGTGAACATCTTTATACCTTGTGGAATGCAAATAAACGAATATGAACTTTGGGTATGACCCATTATGTGTGACTACCGAACCATATTCTATGCGTGGCACGCACTTCGCCGGTTTTTTTTTCTTTTGGTTTTTTATCGTTTATAGATAAACCCCAGTAGCACAAAATACTGGGGTTTATCTATAAACGATAATTAAAGTTAAGTGACGTTTAAACGTCAAAAATGTATGGTTAAACAGTCGCTAATCACGACTTAACTTTAGGGACTAATAACCACACTTATTCAGCACTGTTCAGCCTTTGTCTATACAAAACAACGATTTGATTTTGAAGCTGAACAGAGCTGAATAAGTGTGGTTAGTCCCTTTTTTTTTTTTTTTTTTGGGATGGGAAATCATCAAATGACTCCTCCCGCTCTGGGTGGAGCGGAAGGGAGTGTCAGACTCTTACTGACTAAAACCCACCCATGTTCCTTCCTTCGCCCTTTATGTTCCGGGGTAGCGGTAACCCTTCCGGACAATCCCGCTGCCCCGGCAGGCTTCGGCCCTGAGGGGCCCCTCGTTATGCTGACATCTCTTTGAGGCGCGCGTGGAACACTTACGCGCCGTCCGGCACGGGCCTGGTCCTGATCGGGCGGTGAGCTACCCATTGCTCTCCGCCCGCAGGCCCGCGCCTACGGTGGCCGGTAGTCGTCTCTCGACTCCCGACGCCCGGGGCGTCTCCCGCGGCGGCTTGGACGGGAGGCTCTCTCCCTCATCCGTCCCGCCACCTCCTTCGCTAGCATGACTGCTTCGCAGAAGGAGGCGACTGCCTCCCACTCCCTCTCGCTCCGGACCATGGCTTGCACCAGGTCCGGGCGCGAGAGGCCGCCGCCGCTGCCGATCGCCTCCACGAGGACACGGCGGTGCTCCGCCCAAGCGGGGCAGACCTCCACCGTGTGCTCCACCGTGTCCTCTGGGCGATCCTGGCAATGGTGAGTGGTTAGTCCCTTGAGCAACGTTTATGTATAAAGGGGTATTCTTATTATTTTAGGTTTTATTTTCGACAGTACTCGTTTATGCGATTTGATACAGATATTTTTGTATGTAGTTAGGTATTTATTCAAAACTATATGTATATGTCTCACAACCGGCGTGCGTTTATGACCAGACGTAAGAACATAAACGAGGCAAAGGCGTTATGTAAGGATCATAGCAGGTAGCGTTCTGTAGTTTCTGCTTACCCTCCCTGTGAAGATGGCGTGAGTTTATGTATAAATATGTCTGTCTGGAAATCATCATCATTCTCCTGCCCTTGTCTCAATTTATTTGGGGTCGCCGCAACATGTCTTTTTCTTCCATACTCCTCTATTAGCCGCCATCTCGACAGTCACCCCCTTTCTAACTACATCACCATTCACACAGTCCATCCATCGTTTCTTTGGTGTCCCCTACTCTTATAGCCACTCATATTCATACTCAAAACTTTCCTCACGACATTTTCCTCATTCCTACGTAACACATGCCCATACCATGACAACCAGTTTCCACACAACTTTTCAGTTACCGGTGCCACTTTCAGACTTCCTCTTATATACTCATATCTTATTCTATCCATTCGTGTATCCATCTTAGCATCCTCTTCTCAGCTGCATGCAATTGCCTTTCATAACATCCCTTTTGTGGCCCAACATTCTGATCCATAAAAGACATATCTAGGCCCTATATGAAGGCTATTAAATTGGTTCAAAAAACACTTTTACACATCAAAATGAAATTATATTATAAAACTAGATGAATTTGGCGTTTCCTAACTGACTACTCTGAGAGGAAAGACTGAAAAAAAAATCAGAGGTCTTTTTTAAAGTCCAGGCATAATCTTGGTCAGCCAATATGAACCATGCAGATTAATGTCATGAGATGGTTTTTGAAGCAAGAACTATACATATTTGTGTGGACCAGTCCAGTCAGTGAAAAGCAAGAATTAGGCATGATAGAACTGTGGTTTCCAGCTCTGAAGCATTCAGATACAGCAAGATGTACAAGTAAATTATTTTCTTAGAATCTTAATCTGCCTATAATGTTCCCACTGCTGGGGTACAGGCCTCCTCTTGGTGAGAGGGAGTGGTACGTCCACCACGCGGGCCCAGGGGAGATGCCACATGTCTTCGAGATTTTGGTTCTAGGACATGTCGGTTTCCTCACGAATTTTTCCTTCACTGTTTTGAGAGCAGTGGTGATGAAATAATTTACACAAAGTAAAGCGCCTGCCTGGGTTCGAACCTACTACTTTCAACTTGTAAGTCGCGGCTGTTACCACTGGGCCACCACTTCACTTTATAAAAAAAATATAATGCATTACAAATATATGGCATTACATTAGGACCAGTCATGAGGCTGATTTGTTATTAGCAGATATAGGTATTTCTATTGGTCGTTACGGGTCGTCAGTAGCCCGAAAGTCTGACAACCAGTCTTACCAAGGCGTATCGTATTACCCAGTAACTGGGTTGTGGAGGTCAGATAGGCAGTCGCTCCATGTAAAATACTGGTATTATATGGTAATACTGGGAAGCCGACCCCAACATAGTTAGGAAAAGGCTAGGCAGATGATGAGGTATTTCTATTGAAATTGATAAATAACGGAAGCCACTTATTCTGAAAAATAACAAGGAAGTTAATTAGGGTAATAAATGGAAATAAATCATGAGTGGAGAGACACACCTTGAAATTTAAACAAGACGACGGCAATTACGGAGGCCATTTGTATTAGCATGGTTAATGGTGACCGCACATTCGAGTTCATGACGCCGAGTTTAACCCAGAGTTTAAAGTTAATTTTAATGGGTGTTTGAATGTTGAACTTAGTGTTGAAGTCATTCAGTTTAGTAAGGTTTTTAAGGCAGTTGTTTTGTTGGGTGTAAATTTTGTATATTCAAACTTGTGTAGTGATAAATTGTGGTCTATACAAATAAATAAAATTGAAGTGTCTGTTTGAAATGTCAAAATAACGGCTTATTACAAAATGCATATGAAAGTAGGTATATACGGTACTTATAATCAAAAAAACATTGTTTGTCTGTCAGTCTATTTCTTCCGGCTAATCTCCCAAACTGCTGAACCGATTTTGAGGGGACTTTCACTGACAGATAACTAATGTTATAAGGAGTAACGCTACTTTTATTTCGGAAAAAAAAGAAAGTCGAAAGGTATTAATGTCACGCCACGAAGTTGCGGGCAGCAGCTAGTATGAAACTAAAGTTGTCAAAAAATAAAAGGCCCGTTTTGACATTTGAGAATGCGTTCTTCACACCTGTCAGTTTCATACAGACGAATATTTGTTTTGCGAATTTGATCTTTATTAAATACTAGAACAAAAACGGACCTTTTATTTTTTGACAACTTTAATGAGAGTGTTTTATCCCGCACTATAATTATAATCCCGCGACCGGACATTCATCCTGAAACACAGAGAAAATCGCGGTCAACAGCAGCAGCTGTTGCCCTCCCCCCCCCCCCCCCTATTTGATATTAAATTACAAAAAAAGAAAAATTGGTCCACAATTTATGAAAAAATCAATGAAATACCTAAAAAAATACCTACATACATAACGAACATAGAACCACCTCCTTTTCAGAAATCGGTTAAAAAACTGAAATAGAGCCCAATTCTCTAGCAGAAATCAGAGCCGACCCAATGCTCGAAGCAACCAAGCCTGCCAGGGTGTTTCCACCCAGCCAAGGGGTGAGGGGCGATGTAGTTAAGTGGTAATTAAGGCCACCTACCGAAACCTCAAAGCCTGCGAGCATCTGAATTAATAAATCCAATTTACTTCTGTAATAACGTAAGCTTCTTCGATCAATAACATCGCGAGATGAAGCGGGTTTATGATTTCTTTAGCAGAAAATCTGAAGATTTATCGGATGAAATTGAATAGGTGCGACAAATTAAAATATCTATTCAGAGGGTTATAAATTAAATTTAACGCATGTTATTACGAGTGTAGGCGAGCGATTTGGCAACGTCATCGCGCGCCCTTTTTTTTGTAGGAACGGTAAAAATTTGGTAAATACCGCTAGTTCAACGCGTTGCCAATTTGCTTCATGTTGTGAACTCAGCGATGAATGGATCGGGCGCGCGTTAAAATTGATACTTTACTTTTCATAATTTTGAAAACAAAAAACTGTAACGATGACAATTCGTGTCTACTTGAAGGCAATAACTTATTTTGCACTATCTAAGGCGATAATTACACGATTTTTGTCAAGAATTTAGATTTGGGACAATTTATAATGATTATGTAACAGTTTACTGCACCTCCTATTTCGATTTGTCGCAAGTTTTCTATTTCATCCTACCTAGCCTTTTCCCAACTATGTTGGGGTCGGCTTCCAGTCTTACCGGATGCAGCAGAATACCAGTATTTTACATGGAGCGACTGCCTATCTGACCTCCACAACCCAGTCACTGGGTAATACGATACCCGTTGGTAAGACTGGTTTTCAGACTGGGCTTCTGAGTATCAGTATGTTCTATGTTATGGGATTGGTTTCCGCACTTAGTCCTTCAGGTGGACCATTGTACGTGGGCCATGGCGGCCGTCGGTGGTTTATTCCAACCAGCCCACCTCCCTCCAGAAGCTTATTAGGTCTCCTGGTCTGTTAAGAACATCTGTGTATGATCTGGGTGTCCCGAGGGTTTCCGACCTAATCTGGGTGATGCCTGTGCACTCAAAGAGCACATGCGCGACGGTCTCATCAGCCTCCATGCAGGCTCTGCACAGGGGGCTGTCCGTTATACCAATCGTGTGAAAGTGTTTGTTTAGTGAGCAGTGTCCCGTGATGGTCCCCGTCACCAGGCGCAGGCCTTTCCTATCCAGGCGTAGTAATCTTTTAGTTAGCTTGCCATCTAGTGATGGCATGGCCTCCTTGGACTGCCTGCAGCCCGGTGACGAGGACCACCAGTTCTCCGCTTGTGTATGGGTGTGCTCCTGTAGCCACCTGCGTAGCTGATTGAAGGGGATGGGCACGACTGGTTCTGGACCATAGACTGACGTGCTGGATGCCCTTCTGGCCAGCTCGTCAGCCGCATCGTTACCTAGTGATTCACTGTGTCCTCTTATCCATTGTAGTGTCACTGTGTTGCGGCTTGATACAGTCACCTGTTCAAGCGCCTTGTGACATTCTAGTATTAGATGCGATGTGATACATCCCCTCTTCAGGGATTGGAGGACCGAGGCGCTGTCAGAGATTATACGAACATGAGCGTCCGTAATCCTCCTGGCTGCTATGGCATGAGCCGCTCGTATTATACCCACACACTCCGCTTGGTAGACCGTGTTGAGCATTCCTAGCGGGCTGGATATGTTTATGTTGAGGTCGTGTGAGAAAACTCCGACTCCAGTTCCGTAGTCGGTTTTTGATCCGTCAGTGTAGACTCTCAGCTCTCTCGGGCCCGAGTAGTCGTGCTGCTCATCTTCAAGCACTATGTTATAATGCTTTCGGAAGCAGTATTGCTTAGGGGCCTTGTCGCAGGGTGCTGCCATCATTGGCTGCCGTTTGATCGCCTCATCTCTTAGACGGGTGTGTTTGATCCTCGAGTCTTTGCTCAGAGTTCCTGCTAGATGGAGTCTGAAGGCGGACAGGGCTGCCTCCTCCCGCACGATAAGGTGTAGGGGAGGCAGTCCAAGCACAGCCTGAAGGGCAGCGGTGGGTGCAGTTCGCATGCAGCTAGTGATTGCCACACAGGCGCATCGCTGCAGCTTTTCGAGATCCCTTTGGGCTGTGCTCAGGTCTGTTCTGGGCCACCAGACTAGTGAGCCGTAAGTGATAGTTGGTCGGATAACTGTGGTATAGAGCCAGTAGGTGATCTTGGGGCTAATGCCCCAGTTTTTACCAATCATTTTCTTGCATTGCCACAAGGATATGCTGGCCTTCGTGGTGATGTAGTTGATGTGCTTTGCCCAATTCAGCTGTTTGTCCAAAAAGATGCCCAGGTATTTGGTTTCAGTTGATAGGCTTAGGGTAGTGCCAAAGAATTTTGGAAGTTGTAGTGTAGTAAGTTTCCTCTTTTTTGTGAAGAGGATCAGTTCGGTTTTTGTTGGGTTCACTGATAGTTGGTGTGTGCTACACCAGTTCTCTACTATTTTCAGGGCCTGGTGCATTAGGTTGCACAGGGTATTTTCGTGGGTGCCATTTATTATTATGGTTATGTCATCGGCGTAGCCTACGGTAAAGTAGCCTTTATCGTTTAGTGCCTTTATCAGGCTGTCTACAACCAGATTCCATAGAAGTGGCGAGAGGACGCCCCCTTGCGGGCAGCCCTTTGCCACAATGGCCCTTGTGGTGTCGTTTACGGTCACTTGTACGGCTCTTTGTTTAAGCATATTGGTGATCCAGCCGCTCAGAGACGGATCTATGCCGTGTCTGTCTAAGGCCGTGTTGATACTCTTAAATGTGGTTTTGTCAAAGGCGCCTTCAATGTCGATGAAGGCAGCCAGTGCTGAGCATTTGTGGTCCACTGCGCATTCAATCTTGGATACCACGCTGTGCAACGCGGATTCTGTCGACTTGCCTGTGGAGTACGCATGCTGTTGTTTGTGGAGTGGTTTTGCCCTAAGGGGACCGTCTCGGATGTTTCGATCGCATAGTCTCTCCAGGGTCTTTAGTAGGAAGGATGTGAGGCTTATGGGTCTGTACGCTTTGGGTTGCGTGTAGTCAGCTTTACCAGGTTTGGGTATGAAGATGACTTTCACTTCGCGCCAGGCTAGGGGTATGTGTCTGAGTGCTATGCAGGCCCGATAGATTTCTACCAGGCATGGTGTAATGTATACGAGCCCCCATAGTAGTAGGGCTGGGAAGATGCCATCCAGTCCAGCGGACTTGTATGGCTGAAAGGTGTTGATAGCCCATTTTATCCGGTCTTCTGTTACTAGCCTGTGGGCGCAGGCCCAGTCCCGTTCCGTCGGGGTCCAATCTGGTGCGTCCTCCCAGGTTCTGTCCTCTAGAAGTTTGCAGTCTGGGAAGTGGGTTTCCAGAAGGACCTTGCTGGTCTCATGGTCCGTAAGTGTAAAGGTGCCGTCGGGTTTTCTCAGCGAGCCAAGGGTCCGGTCCTGGTCAGTTGATAGGATCTTTCTTACCCTTGCAGCTTCATTATTGGTTTCTATGGACTCGCAGAATTTCCGCCATGCTGTCCTTCTGGCGGTTCTGATTTGTTTTTTATATGTGTGTCGAGTTTCTGTGTATATCTCCCAGTCTTCTGGGAGTTTGGTGTTTTTGGCTCTGTTGAATTGCCTCCGTAGTGCATGTCTGAGTTTACCAAGTTCGGCGTTCCACCAGGGATTTCTCTCGGTGTTGGTCCGTGGCGTCCTTAGTTTACAGCATGCATGGTAAGCTTCGGTAAGGTATTCTGATAGCTTTGTTACAGTATATTCCAGCTGTGCTGGTTCTCTTATTGTTATTTGTGATAGATGCCTAGCTAGCAGGGCTGCCAGGAGGCGCTTGTAGCCTGGTACATCGGTGCGCCGCGGATTTCTTCTCGGTGCGGGTTTCTTGGTGTTGGTGGTCAATGCAAAGCGGATCCTTCTGTGGTCCGAGCAGGAGGGTTCGCCCGATACGTGCCAGTCTGTGATGAGGTTTTTCGCGTTTTCTGTAGCAAGTGTTAAGTCTATGATCGTTTGTCCTCGGACTGTGACCCAAGTGGGTTCAGAACCTCGGTTAATAATGTTTAGGTTAGTAGAGAATAAATAGGTGGATAGTACCTCTCCTCTGGGATTCGATGTGTCGCTGCCCCAGAGCGGGTGATGGGCATTGGAGTCGGTACAGATGATCAGGTCCAGACCGGTGATCTCGCAGTGCTGCACTAGGTCGGCCATTTCTTGTGGCGGGCAGTTTGTGTCCTCGCCCGGCATGTACACCGAGGCTAGGACGACGTCTGGGAGATCGTCTGTGGTCCGGAGCCTGACGGCTGTCAAGTCTCTAGAACAGAATTGGGTGAGCAGTGCGGTAGGGATGTCTTTGGGTATGTACACACAGGATCTAGGTTTGTCCGAGCTCTGTGTGTTGAGTATTAGCTTACCTCCGATGTTATTAAGGCCGCATACCCTGTTGTTCCTGATCCACGGCTCTTGGATCAGTGCGATGGTTCGGGGGTTGACCTCCAGTGCCCTGCGTAAGCTGGCCGTAGCAGTCTGGCTATGCTGGAGGTTTGTCTGGATGATGTTGAGTGTGGGTGATGGCGATGAAGGGGGGGGATTAGTCGATGGTGGATCCATCGGACAATCCCTCCTCCACCTCCTCCCTGTACGGGTCGTCGTGTCTATCGCCCGGCGACGATGCCAAAAGCTGCTCGCTCCAACCGGGGGATGTTGGCGGAACCGCGGCCTCATCGTCAGCCATCGCCGCACGGGCCATGACCTCTTCCAGGTGGGCGATCTCGTCCGTGTCGTCTGTCTGTGTCTCTGTCGGTGTCGTGGTCGAGTCTGTCTTGCTGACAGCGGGCTGGGTCGTGGGCCAGAAGCGTACGTATATCGAACCCAGTAGGTACGATATCCGTCGCTCCCGGTCCAGGACCTTTTGCGCTTCCTCCGGTGGTACACCCAGGGTCAGAAAAGTCCCGTAGTTGTCACCACCGACGGTAGTTGCCCTGTACAGTGACCACCTACCAATGTCGTACCAAGTATTCTGACGAGTCAGAATACTTTGGAGCCTCTGTACGTCACCTCTATACCGAGGGACGAAAAGCGAGGCTCTGACACGGGTGGGCACGTCTGACTGTCGCACTACTGTCAGCTTTAAGTCAGTATTAGGGAGTTGTAGGAGGGGAATTGTTTGGGTCAGCCATGTCAGGGCGTTATCGTCCTCGCACCACATCTGCACTGTACCCTCCGCTACCCTTGGGTATCCGCGGAAAGCAGGGAGCGGTGACGATGTGTCTGCGCCCATGAGCATGTCTTCTAGGCCTGTCTTAACTTGTTCGGCCTCTTCGTTCGTCAAGTCTCTGGAGGGGGGAGGGAAGCAGATTGCTACGGCGAGCCGCGCAGGTATGTCCTTTGTGGCCCGCGCGTAGGTCCTCGGCTCCCCTTGGGCGGAGTGGACCCTTACACGCTTGGCGTCCCTCTGAAGCGTGCTCGGTGAAGCCGAGTCGTCCGGGCGCTCCCTCTTCGCCGGCCCTGTACCACTCGGTCCAGACTGCGGCTGAGAGGTGTCCGCCTTAACGTGCAAGCCTCCACCCCGCTTTCCTCTGTTGTGTTTTAGTCTGGGTTCGTTGGTCAGGGGTCGGTCGGCGCCCCCGGTAGGCTCTGTCGTGTGCGGGGGTTTTTCGCGCTGGGTTTCCCCTTCGCGTACTTGCCCCTGCACGCGTGGTTCCGCGTCCGGCCGCTTTTCGCGCTGGGTTTCCCCTTCGCGTACTGGCTGCTGGTCGCGTGGTCCCACCTTAGGCCGCTTTTCGCGCTGGGTTTCCCCTTCGCGTACTTGCGGCCGTTCTCTGTTTTCCGCGTCCGGCCCTTTTTCGCGCTCGGTTTTGTCGTCGCGTACTCGGGGCTGGTCGCGTACTACCTCTTTGGCGTCCGATCGCGCTTCGCGCTGGCTGTTGCCTTCGCGGGTGTTGCGCTTTCGATCGCCTACTTTCCTCCCCCGGTCTGTGATTTTTCCGCGCTTTTTCAGCTGGCGTACTCCATCTACCAGGAGAGTGGTAGGGCCGACGGGTTCGTTAACCTTCCCCGTCGCAGTCTGTCCGTGTCGTTCAGTGTCAGGGTTTGTGATGCTGTTCCGCACGATGCTCTGTTGCCAGAGGTTCGCGGGAGGCATACGTGTCGTAGTGGGTGTTGGCGCGTCAGTCGCTGCCGGGGTTATGTTCATTGGCGCGTTTGTCGCTGCCGGTGTTTGTGGCGCTAAATCAGCAGCCGGCCGCGCTGGAGAGCGCGGCAAAGATGATGAGCAGTAAGATGCCCCCCCCAGAATACGTTGGGGGCTGACCGCCTTGGCGGTGTGGGATTCCCCGGCTTGGCCGGAACCCACCTGGGTAGTCTCTATCTCTTCCTGCATTTCATGTGTTGGGGGGTGGGCTTTTTTGGAATCGAGGTTACCCGTCCTCAGGGACCGACAGGATGTAGGGATAGGAGGGAGGGTGTTTGGTAGTAGGGTATGGGTTACTTGGGGGTCACCCTAGGTCTGGGATTTGGCCTAGGGGTTTTGCGGATTGACAGGATCTGTGGATAGGGAAGGGTTGCGTGTGGTTGGGTCATTTGGGTACATGGAACAAGGTGTATTGGTTACCCTAAACCTGGGACTTGGTGTTCGGGCACTTCTCTTGTCCGGGATCTCTTTCAAGATGCTCCGGGTGCGGGATCGGCTCTACAGCCGGTCCCGCAGCCGGAGTTGGGCTATCCGCAACCTGCCCACCCGCTCGGTTGCAGGAGAAGAAGTGCCCGGCAGTCCGGGTCGCACCACCACCGATGTACGTGTACATTTGCGTTGGTACGAGCCAGCTAGCCCGAGAAAATAATTTCGAAAACAAAAAACTGTAACGATGACAATTCGTGTCTACTTGAAGGCAATAACTTATTTTGCACTATCTAAGGCGATAATTACACGATTTTTGTCAAGAATTTAGATTTGGGACAATTTATAATGATTATGTAACAGTTTACTGCACCTCCTATTTCGATTTGTCGCAAGTTTTCTATTTCATCCTACCTAGCCTTTTCCCAACTATGTTGGGGTCGGCTTCCAGTCTTACCGGATGCAGCAGAATACCAGTATTTTACATGGAGCGACTGCCTATCTGACCTCCACAACCCAGTCACTGGGTAATACGATACCCGTTGGTAAGACTGGTTTTCAGACTGGGCTTCTGAGTATCAGTAACGACTGCCAATCCACGAATGACAGCCGGGAACCACGGTTTAACGTGCTTTCCGAAGCGCGGAAGGGTCTCGGTACGTAAAAATGTTCATCCGTCCACGGACTTCGGCAAGGGTAGTTTAACCTGATCGATTACTTAGCCACAAGCCCCTCAAAAAATTTGAAGATAGGTGTTGAAATATTTTTGGAGGATTAATTAGAGTTAAGTAAGTGTGTGTGTGGCGGATTGCATATTCATTAGTCTAGACGATACTAAAAGTGCGTGCTAAGTAAATAGCTAATTAAAGCAGTAGCAACAGTATTCTATTCTATTCTAAAGTTGCAATATTTTAGGTTTTTTAATAGTTTTAGTTAGATTATATTTTTATTTTCATAATTTGTAGTTTATTTAAATTTTTTTTTTCAAGTCGTAGATGCATTTTCAAAAATTTCTTACAAGGTCAAAAAAGGTCAAAGTCAAGGTGTATTAATGCACTACAGTATTGTCTATTTACACACCGCCTAACAATAATGCTCTTTTGAAACGAAACTCCATAGTTACTCTTTTAAAATTAATTGGTGTTTACAATGAATTAAAATTACAGTGTTTGTAATATATACATTAGATTGTTTACAACCAAATATACTTTATAACTGTTAAGGTAGTTCCCTGAGATAGCCTCCCTCATAAGCTTTATTACATGATGTATTTTAATGAAAACCGTACCGAGGTATGTTTAAACATAAAATATATCAGGCAGACATCTCTTTGATAAAATTCAGTGATAACACCATATTACCCTGTATTGGATCTAGTAGATAAGCATATCATAGCGTATCCCAAGATTTGGGGGTCGGTCGTCCGGCGGCGAGATGGGCGGACGACATTGATACCATCGCGAGTAGAACCTGGGGGTCTACTCCGAAGTAGTATCGGCCGAATGTTCGGCCGTTTCCTGCTACGAAGTTACCATTTGGTTCGGTCGGTCCCAATCTTACACTCCTACACTCCTTCGAATATTGACTATGGTCCCGACCCAACTGAGTCGGTCCGAACTTTTTTCGCATTTTTCAATAATATTTGGTTCGGCCATGTGTCGGTCCGATCCGATCATTCGCACTTTTCACTTCGTAGTAGACCCCCTGGATGAGGCGGAGTGTGGGGATTGGCACAAGAAAAGAGCATGCTATGCAGCAGTGTGTGAAGTCAGGCGGTGGATGATAATGAGATAATCATAAGAATGGTACAAAACATAAACGTTTATTTTTATTTATTTTGGTATTAAGTTGCAAATCATATTATCTGCACTGGATTTTTTTTTTACTGAAATGATGGTATTGTTGTACAGATTTTTTAAAATTATACCTTCTACCTGCGACTTCGTCCGCGTGAAATTTCTCGTCGCATCGCATAACCCACCTCGTCGCATCGCATAACCCACCTCGTCGCATCGCATCACCTGCCCACGCTATGACTTTGTTTTCCCTTAGCGTTTTATCTGACTTTTTTTGCTCGGCCCCTTAGAGTCAGAGCATGATATTAATTAATAGCCTATAGCCTTCTTCAAGAATTGGGCATTCAAATTCGACTGGTAGTTCCAGAGTTACCCCCTACATACAAACTTACAAACAAACAAATTTTCCTCTTTGTAATTATGATATTACTAGCTGCTCCCCGCGGTTTCACCCGCATAAGTTTTGATCCCGTGGGAATATCGGGATAAAAAGTATCCTATATATTAATACTGGTTATAAACCGTATGTTTGCCAAATTTCATCCAAATCCGTTCAGTAGTTTTTGCGTGAAAGAGTAACAAAAATCCATCCATCCATCTATCCATCCATCCATCCATCCATACAAACTTTCACGTTTATAATATTAGTAGGATTTACTATTAGTATAGATTTCTCTGTAACTTCTCTCCTGTAATTATTATTGCATTCAATTCTTTCTTGTAATTGATAAGAAATGAGTTGAGGGCAGACGAATTGTATAACCGTAGATTTCGTTTCGACGATGCTCTAAAGACCAACTTCGACCACCATATTTTGCTTTATTAACGCACGAGTAACTTTCTTAGGACAGGCTTGAATTTAGGATAATCCAAAGAAGTTTATTTTAGGCCCAGAGGAGAAGAAAGTTCAAATTGTTTTTTATGTTTGTTAGAAGTTTTGTAGATAGGTTTAATGCAAGTTTTGATGGACCAATTTGGTCAATTTAAACGTTAAAATTTCGCAATTTGCAAGTGAGAGGACACATTTTATTAAAATAATTTCCCGTTTTAATGTCCGGACGGGCGCCATTTTATTTCCATTCGTAAGATTGGGCGTGATGTACAGTCAGAAGCCTACGCTTCTACAATAACAATAGTACTACTACTATTGTTATAATAATAATGTTTTTCACTGTAGAGCTATTTTTTTTACTTGGCCTAAACTGTCCTACTGCTAGGTACCGCTAGGTACCGCCAGGGCCGAACCAGCCCTAGCGGTACGCGTCTAGTTCAAGAGCAGTGGTGATGCAGTAATACACAAAGTAAAGCGCCTGTCTGGGTTCGAACCTACGACCTACAACTTTACTCGTAAGTCACGGCCGTTACCACTGAGCCACAACTGCTCTAAATGTAAAAAACATTTTTAAAGAAAAATTTGTTTAGCCCGTACTGTCCCACTGCTGGGCAAATGCCTCCAGGGTCCTTCCAGGAACTCTATGCCCACGCCACCTCGAAACAGCCCTCGTTTAAGCGTCCAGGTCATCTCGTCACCTCTTTCTAGGGCGGCTTCGGCGGCGCCGTCTATCTTCAGGAACCCATTGTGTGGAGACTTTAACCCAGCGGTCATCGTGCATGCGACTGATGTGACCCGCCCAATCCCATTTGGCAGCCTTCTTGCCTGAGTCCAATGAACCCGTTTTTGAATGCAACTGTTGAGCTACGGAGCATTTTTTAAGCGTGCTTTTGATTGATGTATAAATGATGATAAATATATGCAATTGAAAACTACTTAGATTCAAACCAATAAACATATACTTTTTCTTAAAAAATTATGAATTTTAAGTGTTATCATCAATCATAATTCTCCTGCCCTTAACCCAATTTATTTGGGGTCGGCTCAGCATGTTTTTTTCTTCCATACTTCTCTATTAGTCGTCATCTCGGTAGTCAACCGCTTTCTAGCCACATTATCGTTCACACAATTGACCCATAGTTTCTTTGGTCTTCCCCTTATATTTATAGGCATCTATATTCATACTCAAAACTCTCCTCACGATATTTTCCTTATTTCTCCGTATCACATGCATAATATGTACAATGACAAGCGATTTCCACGCAATGTTTCAGTGCCGGTGCAACCTTTAGACTTCCTCTTATGTATTCATTTGTTATTCTATCCATTCGTTTTACACCATACATCGCTCTTAGCATTCTCATTTCAGCTGCATGCAATTGCCTTGCCCTGACATTGAAAAATACAACAGCAATGACAAGTCGATAATATTGTAACTGCGTTTACGTTTACTGATGCAGATGTTTATTAATTAAATCAAATTGTTGCTACTGTCATGGAATATTAATCAACTTACACTGTTTGTGAAACTTAATCAGACGTATTTGTAAACTCTCGTAGTTGTTGCTGACTGTACTCTCCAAGACAATACTTCAAGATAAAACTATTTAATTCGTGTTAGAATGTTGAAGTCCTGCCTCATTTTCTACGATTTACGAGATGTCTCGGGCAAAGAACAAGTGTGTGAACAGTGGCAGATAGGACGGTGTTTAGTTTCAAGCTTGTTGTCTGTTTATTTTAATGGCGTTATTTATTTTTGGCCCAATTTGCCTAATGACCACAACATAATATATGTTGTTGGGTTTAGGTAGATTCCCTAGCGTTTTCCCTTCTATGTTGAATTCGGCTAACAATTTAACTGGATGCAGCTGAATACCAGTATTTTACATGGAGCTATCTGACCTCCACAACCAGTTACTGGTTACACACAATACTCCTTGGTAGGACTGGTGATCAGTCTTTTGAGCTTCTAATTACTTACACGTTAATCCGTAACGACTGTCAAAAATCTACAAATGACAGTTGAGACCAAAGGCTAAACGTGCTGTCGTGTTACGTGATGATCACCCATCTACGAATCGACCGCGGTAAGCATAGCTTAATCTTCGATAATTCTTATGACTAATTTTTTATTTAATTTTAATTCTATGACCATTGTAATTTGACATTCTATTTTAATTACAACATTCATTATAATTTGTGATCATTATAATTTGTACCTACTCATTCGTTTATGTTAATTGCATTGACATTCTGTTGCATTGTTGTGAAATTGAATTTCATTTTTAGTAATATGGGTTTTGCCTGAATGAAGTGTTACAATTACATGACTTGAATTGCATGACTTAATTCCGCCATCACCGTTCCATCATCGGACAACCCGTCGTACGGCGAGTTTCCACTCTTACGTTGTTGGTACTGCTACGATCCGGAAGAAGAGTTTCGCCTCGTCGTTTATACCGCGAACATCGAAGGACTGGAACAATTTGCCTGCAGCAGTTTTCCCGTCCGATTATAATTTAAGTGTCTTCAAGGCTAGAGTGAATAGGCTCATAATAAATTAGTGCGCTTTACCATCAACGATTGCATCACTGCTTTCCATCAGGCGGGATCGCAGTCAAGCACTAGTTTATATCATTAAAAAAAAGTGGATTTTCAGACACAGCTCAAAGAAAGGTAGAAGAATATGGAGGAGACCTTATCCCAGTAGTGGGAAAAAACAGGTTAAAAAAAAAGATTTTTATTTAATACAAGTAGTGTTCAAGACTATTTATAATCCATCCAAGATAAGTTGACCTATCTAGTTAATATTTTAATCTACATTAGAAAAGATCTACCTTTACATTTTCTTGTCACGTAAAGAGGCTGGGAAAGTTTATAGTTGTCAGTAATACTTAAACCAAAGGGTCTCAGCTGAAATATGTCTCCCAGGTGGAATCCATTACTGTCTCTGGACGGGCTATAAAATATTTTTTCAAGTTTCAATAGTTTGGGAGCCCACTAAAACTCAATTTAGACTTCTGAAATTGATTACTGCTTTGGGAGGTGATGAACCTTGGAAGCTGGAGAAGCTATAAAATATTTTGTATCTTTTAGTCTAGGCTCTTAGGCGTTTTACTCTAGGCGTCAATTTACAGACCATATTAGCAACACTACACTGCGCTCCAAATCACAGATTACTGACGTTGGTCAAAAAGCCTCTAAGCTGAAGTGGGACTGGGCTAACCACGTCTGCTATATGCCCAATGAGCTGTGTGCCAAAATAACCACTACATGGAGGCCGGACACAGCTATGTAGAAGGCGTCAAAGCAGACCCCGTAGAAGATGGCGGGACAAGCTGGAGAAAACAAACGACTAGTGACTCTTTAGCCCTGGGTCGAACGAGCTGGAAGTCATGGGAATAGGCCTTTGTCCAGCAGTGGGATGATGCACACTAACAGTAACAATAACAGTAATTTTTTTCAAGGCTATGTTATGTACTGCTTCATACACGTGCTTTGTAGGCGTCAATTAGGCTCCAGATGAGTTCGATACTTCGAGATGAGATGAGTGAGGTGGTGGTGGGTGGTGTGGTGGGGTGGTGTTTGAGTGTGTGTGTGTGTGGTGTGTGTGATCACCTAAGTAAAGCTACATATTTGACAAACCTAAAAACGAAATAATTGCATTCACGGAAATTTGTGCTCTTTGTTGACATAAAATAGAACACACACTACCAACTCGAGTAAAATAAATGGTGACATAACAAAAATAGAATGATCCTAATGATTGTAGGTCACAGGATCATGTGTGTGTGTAATATCTTTGCAACTGTTATTTTGATCACCTCACGGTGCACGGGTGACCATAAAATGGGTGAGACTTGTTTATTGTGAAAATGTACTTATTACACACACACACACATACACACACACCCTCACTTACACTTTAAGATTACGAATGCAGAAAGAACTGAGAGAGAGCAAAATATAAATTATTTTTAAAATGTTTTCGGATCAGCGGGGCAATTGCGTAATACACACTTACAATGGCAATTCGGAATTCTGGGCCGAGTCCATTTAGATTGCTATCGACACGCTAAAAAGAAGAATGGCAAGGCTTTTCATTTTGTTAATTAACAATATTCATTGCGTTATTTACGTTGTCGAGCAGACTAATTTTTCAAACATATGAAGCAATGTATCAGTAATTTCCTTTAATATCCTTCGAATTGAAATTGAATATGTGTTACGCAATTGGCCAACAGATCATGTTTAGAATATGCCTGAATAAAAAAATAGGTAATACTTTTTCATATAGGTACGGACGCCTGCAGAGAAAACGACCCCCCCCGCCTTACAAAAGTGAGCGTTGAGGGGTCCCGTTTTCTCTGCAGGCGACTGTACTATCGCCAAAACCTATATCTAACCATTTTAAAAACAAAACCCAGCCGCGTCCGTAATTAAAACAAAAGAGGATCCTTTTTAGGTTGACTAACAATATGCGCAGCAAGCAGGAATAGTCCTTACGATGATCAGATGTAGATTTTGGCGATAGTGCCTTACCACCTATATGGACAAGTATTATTTACTTTTTTCATTATCGTACGAGAGTTCACATCGCTCCATTAAAGTTGGAACTACTCACATTTGTCTCAGTAACGTTATAATATGTAAAGTTATGTAAACTATACTTTGTCATATAAAGCCCACTGGACGC
Source organism: Apamea monoglypha (assembly GCA_911387795.2). Taxonomy (NCBI): domain Eukaryota; kingdom Metazoa; phylum Arthropoda; class Insecta; order Lepidoptera; family Noctuidae; genus Apamea; species Apamea monoglypha. The sequence continues at coordinate 15,554,086 of OU426916.1, forward strand.
TGCAGTTCAAACAATTATAGACCGTCCCGCGCCGTCACTCATATTAAGAATTTTAATTTGTTAAAACGTTTTGTACTCTCTCTTTTATGAGAGCCTAGTATGTTCAAAGTATTACTGTTGTATGAATTCTAGTTTATCGTTGGATTTAAAAGTGTTTTCTATTTTTTATATACTTTGGTATATTTTATTTTTGTGGGCAAAATTTAGTAGACATTTTAAAAGCATCAGCTACGTTTTCTTTTTGTCGTAGTCATCCCACTTTAGTGCTTATATTTTTTCACAAAAAATACAATTGCAAAATTTTAAAAATAATATGCGATTCGTACGTTGGCAAATAAATTATCCAATATCTAGAAAATAACTCTTTTGAGAACTTTAACACTTGAAAATACCCTCCATTACTATTAAAAAAAAAAACATTAAAATAGAATAACTCAAGAGTACCTGTCGTTAGTCTTGTAGGCAAGCGAATGAGGTCTTGGGTTCGATTTCCGGGTCGCGCAGTGTTATTAGGTTTTCAAACTAGGGTTTCTCAGAAGTAGCCCAAAGTCTGTATTTGTCCCCGGGACAGTAATAGGCTCGCCCCCTATTACATGGGACTTAAACATAATTGACGAAATGTGGGTGTACTATATATAGGTACACTCTGCCTAACCCTTCGGGAAATACAGGCGTTATTATGTTAAGTAACTCAATAGTTTTGTCAGCGCCCAGCCTACCGGTAGACAGATAGATATCTTCAGTAATATTAAATTTCATTTAATATAGATTAAATCGTTCAATGTCAGGTTTCCTTCCCAGGTTTGTGGCGTAATCCGAGCAATTTTAGTGGAACAAGAATATTTAGGGCTGTTACCTCTCAGATAGATTTAAGTACTAACATAAATCAAATCTACTTTTGGGTCAGGGGATCGAGACAACGATTATGACCTAGTTTTCAAAGTACATTTAAATGTAGGTTTGTATGATCTTCTCTGTTACGTGTAATTTGCACCTGTATTCACAAACAATACTTGTTGTAAAACTTTTTGCTATAGACTTTTTGATAGATTGTCAAATACTTTTCTTCTTTTAGCTATCAAATTGATGTGCACTTTCTTATCTGTGTATCATCGTCGTTGAAAACCTTTTTTCTGTTATTTTTGTTATTAAAGTTTGTTTATTCGTTTTCGCTATAAGTCCGTCATATTCTTTCACTGCGACCCTATTAAGACACTTGTCTAAGTAAAGTAACATTACTGCGAATGCGAAATAAGGCATTTCTCAATGCGTCCCATATCACAATGACAAGTCTTTAAATTCATAAACATTAAGGGACGCATAGTGCCGATCGCTACTCAAGTATTGTCTGTGAATAGGTTTTTGGAACCCTATGAAACCTGATAGTAATGTTTGTGAATACGGTGCGGTATAATTGTAACGGGCGTTTTGTAGATTTATTTATATATGTGTATACGTTATTGTACCAAAAATGTATATTTAACACTACAAAACATAAAATAGGCGACCTTATAGTTTATAATCGGAATTAAAATAATAACAGGCGTCCTCTCTTCGAGACGGAGTGGGCTATAATCTACCACGCGGGCGCAGTACGAGTTGGTAGATGTCACATGTCTTCGAATTTTTCGAATTCCTCACGATGTTTTACCGTTACCTTTATCGTTTTGAGAGCAATGGTGATGAAATTAATTACAAAACTCGAATATTTGCAACTCGACACGATGCAAACGTAAAAAAAATAAATCTTATATCCCAAATTTTGACCGAAAAGTATGGTCACCAGACATCTCAGTAGTTGAGCTAATAGATTTATATCTTCCTCTCACAGATTTATGGATGACATTGCCAAGGTCCTTGTTATTCTCAAAACAAAGCAGACTGTGCTATAATAGGGTCTTTTTCGGGACAAAATGTTGGAAAACGATGGTATCGCTAACATCCTTTTCAGGGTTTCTTGTAAAAACTTTAAGAGTATGAAGGACAGGCTTACCCTTTCGATGGTTATTGTAATTTTTAAATTGGTTATTTATCTTTTGAAATGTAATCTCAGTGTTTTAAATTATGATTACTTTAATTTATTTTGGGAAGATTCGAACGTTTTACTTAGTTTGTTTTTGCATTGGTCTTGGTAAAGGCTTTAGAAAAGTGCTGTATAAAGTTACTCTCTGGCTTACCCTTGGGGAAATACAGTCGTAGTGTTATGGTATATTAACTTAGGGAAAGGAAAACTCATATATAAAAGGAAATGCATATAAAGCAAAAACAGTGAGTAAAATAATAGAAAAAATAAAAAAAATAAAAATCCTAACCTGCAAACTAAATATTACACCTCAAAAATAAACGATCGCAGTGAATTGCAGCGACGTCTGTTGAGGACGAAAACTGATATCGTAGTGCGATCGTTCCTTTATCTAACAAAACAAGTAACGCCATGTATTGTCCAGAAGTCACAATTTTACCACTACCAGACTAACAGAGATAAAACACGAATAAATAATTTCCATCCGGAAGAAATTAAAGAAATGCGAAAAAATATCCAAAAATACATAAAACAACAAAAACTACAGATGGCCAGTTATGTAAGAGGAAACAACAAAAACTATCAGTTCCAAGGTCAGTGAAAAATTGGAAAGTATCGATACAAGACAATCTATTTTGGAAGAGAAAGTTGAACAGCTAAAAACAAAAATTGACAATTGAAATTGAATGAAAGATACACAAGGAGGAACAACTTAGTTTTCTTTGGTATACTAGAAGAATTAGAAGGTGAAAAGAACATAATAGAAAACGTCACTGAAAACGTCAACTAAGATACTATGAATATCACACGCGACACTTAGTATTGAAAAGGCCAGACGATTGGTAACAAGGGTGAAACTGTTAGTCCTAATTGTATTTGCCACAACAAAAAACGAAATACAGCTTGTTAAAAACAAAAACAAAAAAAAACAATAGAAGGAAAATCTTATTATTTCAAAGAAAATTTTTCCTACAGATGTATATCTTTAGGAACATTTTCTTTCTTCACAAGCGTAAACAATTACAAGAAAAAGTTACATAAGGGGCTGCCTTAAGATCCGACAGATTGATTGTTCTCCAATAAAGTGAAAATATGGAAAATAACCACACAAAATCATCAAAAAGCGAAAAATAAAAAAGAAACATGTCAGAATCCCCGGAAAATAACAGAGTCACAGTCTCTGCCCTAACCAAAATTAGCCCATTGAAGAAAATAAGACGGGCGATATAACAAAACTAGTCATAACTTAAGTTCTCGAGAATTTAAATTTTATTTGATTTATCAATCCTTTATTTTATCAAAGTACTTATAAATTACGTTTTTAAATATTTTTATAAACAAAAAGATAAAAAAAAAACATTTAAATATATAAAAAATAGTAGCCCACCGGTATCGGGAAGGTCCAAGCTACCGGCTTCAGGGCTCCAGAGAGAGGAACCTCCTGACAATGCGAGCCGTGTCCGGAAGTACCGCTTTCTGAATCAAGTCCTTGATCCAACTGCACAACGAGAGCCTCCTGAGGTGTGTGCTTTTTTTTATTTATTAATTATTACATCTCTCAAAATAAAAGTTTATATTTTATATTAAAGCCATTAGTTTATCTCAGAAAATGCCTACAAAATTATTACGAATACTCGTAATAATTTTGTAGGCATTTTCTGAGATAAACTACAATACAATACAATATTAATTTTAGTAGTTTGCTACGTAATGTCATTTAATTAACAAATGCTTCCTCTCTTCTAACTCACTTATTTTGCTGTGCCCGAAAGGGTCCATAAGATCTAATCATAATTTTACCACCTTAGAATACCTTGTGGTTACAATAAAAGTATTGAGTACAACAAATTTTGTTACACCAAGACCTAAAAATAATAGTTCTAACAGCGAAGAACCGTAAATTCCAAAAAATATTCAGGATAGCAACCAGTCACCCTCCTTTCTACCCCCATCCATAGCTCGTGACAAACAAATTTTCTTCATTCATCAACCACGCAGACAGCAAACAATAAAAACCAGCTTATGATCAAAGGAACTGAAGCACAAAATATATTCGAAGTAAGGTGTTTTTAATACGATTTCGGTTCTCATCAAAAGTTACCTTTTGGGGATGGGTCCTTTTACAATTTCTTTCTATTTTTTTCCTGAGTTGATTTCATTCGGAATCTTGGAATTTCATCGTTTTCATTTCGCTTTGAATGCTTAGAACGTGTCTGTTTTAGAAGCAATTGTATTCTGAAATATAGTTCGGAAATAACTAATAAGTCTAGAATTACAAAGGATTTACTATATGGAATATAAAAACAAACTTTTTAGTCGTAGGTCATACTCGTACTCAAAAAAATTATATTTCATTTTTATTGTTAAAATTCGAGAATCGCATAAAATTCACTATACATTAAAGTCACTTTTTGTGTTAGTTTGTATGATTACGATGTTCTACGATAATAAACTACTATTTTGATTTGGTTTTGACCATTATTTACAGAATTTATTTCGGAAGGTTTATGTGTATATACAAAACTTCAGCAAAGAAATCTCAATGTTTCGTCCAGTCGTAAAACCCGTGTGAAGAAGAACAAAGTAACTAAGTATGAGCAAGATACTCGTAATACATTCTCGATTTATATAAAACAAAAGAGCATCAAGTGAGATTAACAGCCATTCTTCAAACGTAATCTTTGACTCAATCAAGACTTTACTTCAATTTACTGTAAGCCGTCTTTAAGCCAAACTTATCTGAAGAAATATTTAAAACTTGCCAGATACGATCTCATGAAAAAGTTCTCTGTAATGAAAGCTTGGAATTTCAATTTATTCAAGATTTTCTTGATTTAGATATAATTTAGTTTTTGCTGGGGTCAAGGAAATTGTTTAAGTGGAATCAATTTCAAGTGCAAAACTGATTGAATTTTCGAAGAAAGAGCTCAATTTTTAATTACTTTTTAATGAAAGCCTATCATATTAATTCTTCTGTCAAGTGACTTAGCAAATCGTAAGATACTTTGTTGGTTTTTTTAGCAATTTATCATGATAGATAGGCATAAAGTTTACTGATTTATCATTTGAGGTAATCCGGCCTTTAGTATATTATTGACTAGCGCACCCCGCGGTTTCACCCGCATGTGTCTCGATCCCGTGGGAATATCGGGATAAAAAGTATTTATGTCCTAATACAGTTCATGGTTTACCCATTAATCAAATTTCATCTAGATCCGTTTAGACGTTTTAGCGTGAAAGTGTAACAAACAAACAAACATACAAAAAATCTAATCTCTTCTCTTTATTATATTAGTTCGGAAGTTTATATTAAAAAAAATGTCTTCTAAATATTAATAGTCAAATGGGATACCGACTAAAATATTTACGTTAGATAAGACCATTCAAGTGCATTCCTCGCACCTGAATATTCTAAGTAATAAACATGGGACGCAGAAGATTACCATTTCAGAGTCTTATAAAAACCGCATAAGCAGGTCGCCTCGAGGTGCCGGTTCACACGCTATCGGCTCCTGCTCGAGCTCTGATAAGCTCCCAATTCCATTCGCCTCTCGCCTCAAAGCTGCTCTTGCTTGGTTTCTACAGGAATCTTAGAAAATATAGTATTGGAGAAGGCATTTACGCTTATGACAATAGAGTATGGCGTAGCAGCGTAGCCGCATAGCGGAGCGTAGTAGCGTTACTATACGTAGTACCGTAGCCATGCGTAGTATACATGGACAATCGTCGTAGCAGCGGCGCGTAACAGCGTAGCGAAGCGTAGTACCGTAGCCATGCATAGACGTAGCATGGACTATCGGCGTAGCAGCGGCGCGTAGCAGCGTAGTGAAGCTTAGTACCGTAGCCATGCATAGTAGCATGGGCAATTGGCGTAGCAACGGTGCGTAGCAGCGTGGCGATGCGTAGTAACATAGCCACGCGTAGTAGCGTAGTTATGTGTAGAAGCGTAGCAATGCGTAGTAACGTTTAACATCGTAGTACCGTAACTGTAGCAGTTGCTAATTCGTCGCATTTACTCAAATAATTCCGGATAAACACATTAATTTACCACATCCAACCATAACATTTCCTACTTCTAGTCACAACTATTTTCCAGCTCGCAATACGTCTAAGTTACTTTCTCGGGAGCATGTCCGCGAGATTATTCGCCCTCAGTGGAGTGTAGTCGAGGAGCTCGTATTATTTCATTTGCATAATGTGCGCTTATAAGGTTTGGACGCAGTTCCTTTGTGTGGCGACTGTAGAATGCATGGCCGGTGGAGAGAATTTTCTTTCGTTTATGAGATAAATTCTATGTTCTATGAATATAAAATACATAAAGTAGCGTTAAAGAATGATCTACTGAAGCTGTATATTTCATTAAGTCGTTTTGTTAAACGCACATTATGAATAACAAATACGTTTGTAAACGTTAATTTAATTTAATTTTATTTCATTTATTTGCATACCATAATGGGAATTAAGTTGTTAAAATAGGCTTAAAGCTAAGATACATTTATGGACCCAGTAAGGGCACAGCGCGCACGGCACGCTTTTAAAGGGACGTTGACATTGAATCCAAGAACATGGCAGGACGTTGTGGTTTCTCCCCACAAGCCTAGTTTAAACTCCTTAGTTGAGAAGGTACTCGAGTTTTTTGTAGAGCCCAGATTTCTTCTGATAAAAATTACCATCTGGGGTCGGATAGTTTAAAAAGAAAGCCTTCCAGAAAAGCTGATAAGTCCTTCAACCACACTTAATATCCTATAATCCTATCCTACTAATATTGTAAACGCGAAAGCTTGTGAGGAAAGATGGATGGATGGATGTTTGTTACTCTTTCACGCAAAAACTACTGAACGCATTTTGATGAACTTTACAGTAATATAGCTTTTCTTATTCATCTTAGCGTGTCTATAGCAATCTAAAAGGACTCGACCCAGAATTCGGTAACTTGTTTCGCGCCGTCACCAGCGTCCATCAGTTCCTGTAACGTGCAGCTGACAGGACATGCAGAATACGATATTAAGTGTTTCATCGTTTGTAGAACAGCACCACATTTACATTCCAAGGCGGAGTCGTCTATTAATTTCCACCTGAACAAGTTTTCCTTGCTTCGGGCAACCTGGGTCCGGAGTCTATTTAAAGACTTCCAGGTTACCCAAGGCAACTCATGTCCAGGTGTAATATAGTGTAATATTGCTCATCAGAATAACAATAAGATACTTTGTATCCCGACATTCCTACGGGATCGACACTTATGCGGGTGAAACCGCGGGGCGCTGCTAGTATTTTTATAAATGCCAAAGTAGCTCTGTCTGTCTGTAACCTTTTCATGCATTTACGGCTGGATGAATTTCAATGAAATTTAGCACGCAGGTAGACCATGACCTGGGCTAGACAGAGGATACTTTTTGTTCCAGTAGGAAGTTTCCGTGGGATCATTTCAGCTATCCGCGCCGGCGAAGCCGCGGGCAAAAGCTAGTCACTAATAAAACTCTTAAGAGACACAATATTTCGTCTTTTAATCTTCCAAAGATGACTCTAGCCTCCTTCTTCAAACCCCGAGCTCGTTCGTAAAGAAATAATTAAGAAAAACAAACTGACTTAAGTCCTTAACAAAAGAGGTTTCCTTTATACAACAACTGAAGTGCACTCGCTGTTACTTGTTAGTGCTTCCCGGGCAAAGTTTCTCTCTGCGGATACGCTAATTACACTACTTTGTTCTATCTAGGTCTTGAAAAGTAAAAAAAAAAAACAATCAATAATATTACTTGCTTGTTAAAGTAACAAAGATTTGTTTAGCGTTTATTTAAGACTGTCTAAAGCCTTGGTTTCTTGGGAAAGTCATCCGTCATTTAATAACTGCCTCGTTAGACTCGTGGTCGCTACCAGCGTGGGGTCCTGGGTTCTATTCCCGGGTCGGACAAAGTGCTATTGGGTTTGTGAAAATGTCTCAATGGCACCGATTCCCTTGTTCACAAACTAAACTAAATTTAAGTTCAGTGCGTTTTTTTCTTTCTATTTCATTAAGAATAGAACAGAAGAATAAATATTAGTTTAGTCCTTCTGTGTTTTTAGTTTTTATTAATGTATTATCCTCAAAAACTTTCCAGAATAAATTCTCTAAATGAAGCTGGAAACTTCATCAAAATATTGTGTTTCATAGTTTGGAAGATCATCGCGATCATACAGACAGATGGAAAGCGACTATAATATTATGTATGTATAGATAGGTAAACAAGGGGGCTCATGGCTAAATAATAACAGCCGCAGAGTCGGTTGAAGGTTAAGCTACGCTTGCCGCGGTCGGTTTGAGGATGAAAATCTATTACATATCCTTCCATGCGTCCGAAGGCACGTTAAGCCGTTGGTCGCTGATCTTTGACAGTCGTTACGGGTCGTCGTAGAAGCTCGAAAGTTAGACAACCAGTCTTACCAAGGGGTATCGTATTACCCAGTCACTGGGTTGTGGAGGTCAGATAGGCAGTCGCTTCATGTAAAGTACTGATATTCATCTGCATCCGGTGAGACTGGAAGTCGACCGCAACATAGTTGGGAAAAGGCTAGGCAGATGAGATATAGATAAAAAAACAAACCTGCTTATTCTAAGTTGACTCACGTAAAATAATCAGTACGCCATGTAAATCAAGATGCAAGAAACTTTTTTAATTACAATGATGATTAAGTTTTTTAGGAATCGCTTTCAATGTTGCCCTTTGCTAATCTATATTTGAGTTACAAGTTTGTTAGCGAAATTAGATTGGGGGAAGTTTTTCTGGAAACGTTTTAATTAGGGTTCAAACCCAATTTCATGGTTTTGGCTATATTTAAATCTGCCTGTTACCTTTTGACGTTATATTATTGGATCGAAGTTCTTTTCCGGAGCTTGCGGTAGGATTAAAATGGGAGAAATCGCCACGTAACTAAAAAGCATTATACCCTTTCCATGCTACTTTTTATTACATACTCGTATGATACATGAGACAGAGAGATAGTTTTCATGGTTTTCGAAGGTGCTGACAGCTTCAGCACCCTCGAAAACCATGAAAACTATCTTTCCAAAATCTAAGATGGCGGCTGCGAAAATTATTATTTTCTTTATCATGGGTGCTGTTTTCAATGTTTTCGAGGGTGCTAAAACCGAAAATAAGCTACCGGCTGAAAACATTTGAAAATTTTTCAATTTTTCTCATTTCTTGTTGAACTTCGTTCCTGCCGGGGGTCCCCCGATCCCATATGTTTTTAATTTGGTTTGAATTTAAAAAGTAACTTAAAAATGATGTAGAAGCACCTGCACTTGAGCAGATGAAACTAACTACGCTATTTTTGTATGTACAAACTAGGCTATGTATTTGCCCTTCTTTTCGCAGGCTCTTTAAAAGATAACAGTTCCATAGCACTTCGTTTTGCACACTGCTATACTAATCCTACTTCCTACTATCCTACTACCTACTAATAATATAAACGCGAAAGTTTATGAGGACGGATGGATGGATGGATGGATGGCTGTTTGTTACTCTTTCACGCAAAAACTACTCAACGGATTTTGACGACATTTGGCACACAGATAATTCATAACCCGGATTAACATAGGATACTTTTCATCCCGATGTTGGCATTCAAACTTATGCGAGTGAAACCGCGGGACGCTGCTAGTAATAATATAATAAAGAGGTAGCCCACGTCCACACGGACGTATAAATGTCGCGGCGGGATTTTATCGCGCACTGGATTTTCAACGGTTCAAACTCAAACTCAAACTCAAAGTATTTATTTCAATTAAACCAATTACAGGCACTTTTGAATTGTCAAGGGGTCGGTCAGTCAGAGAAATGAAGCTAGTTGCCCATTCCAAAGCGTAGTAGGTACCTATGGAGAAGAACGGGCAAGAAACTTCATGGACACTCTTTTAAATCAAAATATGGTTACAAAGTAGTAGTTACATCATTCATGTTAAAAATTATGCATGTGAGAACGATGCAGAACGTTAAAAGCATCCGTAATGAAAAGCCTAAAACAATCCAAATATTAAATTAAATTAAAATAAGCCATGGCAGCAAAGAGATGACCAGTCCCCACTGACGGCGCCCGTTCACGAACATGACGCACGGATTAGCACCATTCAGCTCAACCATTTTGAAGGGAGCTAAATGATCCAACACATGTGCCACCATCAGCGAGACATTTGAGTGAGCATGACATACTCTCAGCCGCCAGGGCACATTCAAGTCAATGAAAGACGTACCCAGTAAATGGTAGCTTTATAGTATGTACCTACATAGTACTCACACATGAGCTATACAATTATACAATACTAGGAGATTGAATTTATATAATGCTAAAATAGTATTTTACAATCTTCAGCGGCTCCAACAGTACTTTCAAATGCTAATCAATTTATTTATGCGTCCTGTGGAGCAGGACCAGCGTTTAGCCAAGCATTTTTATCAGCGATGTAATCTCCCAATTTATAATATGCCTGGCTGCATAGTGTGCGTTTTATACAAGATTTAAATTTCGTTTCATTCTGTTCAATTATGTGGGGAGGTATTTTATTGTAACATTTTAAACAGTACCCCATGAAAGATGAGTCTACTTTAGCCAGCCTGAAACCTGGTTGAACTAATTGGTCCCTATTTCTAGTGATATAATTGTGTCTTTCACCTCTTTTACTAAAAATATGTAGATTTTTCCTTACGTACATAATGTTTTCATATATATGTCGGAGACAGGAGTGTCGAGCGGTATATCGTCAGGGTTCGGAGTTCCCATGTTATTGGGATAAACAACACAGTATAAACAGTTACAGGGTTTCATTACAGTACACACAAATTACACAATACAAAAGACACAATAATGGGTCAATATTAAAAACAACAGTTAATCGAACAAACCCTTTAGGTTCATAGTTCGTATAGCGGCCAAGCCACCCAATACAAAGTGTATCTACTCGCTATTTAGCAAGCCAACACAGCTATGTAAATATACAGCAGCGCTGTACCAGGTAAACCGACAGTTTTGTCGGGAGCAGGTGCTCTGTATTGAGTCGTGTCCGAAGACCGACCCACTAGCAAAACAAGTGCACGCTCTTTTATAGGATGATGCCTCCACGACAACTCTGTCCGATGACACATGTCACGAGTTTACTTGATACAAAACACTAAAATATGCTAAATCTAATAAGACTTACTTTATAAAGTAATCAAATAATACAAGAATAATTGTCATAACTAAACAATAGTGATTTCACAAAGTAAATCATTTTAAAAACAAAGTAACATGTCATCCGTTGTTTTGAATAAAACCAACGGGTACAATTTATCAAAACAAGTAGCCAAAAATCAATTAGGGCGTACACCGAGTACTCAATAAATTATGTTTCGATTTACTAGACAATAATTGATAATAAAAATCACTTACATTAATAATAAACCAATCATACCAAATTTTGTTGACTACCCACAATTGTAATTGATAACCAACTCCGACACGGCCAGAACTGACGTTCTACACGGTCTCGTGTGGTCCAAAAAAAATCACTTAGTGAATATCGATCGGCCTTTCTGAAAAATAAAAGCCTTAACAAAAGGTATGTAGAAAAGAAAAATCCTCGATCGGCCTTTCTGACAAACAAAAGCCTTAACAAAAGGAATGTAGAAAAGAAAAATCCTGAATTAGTTAAGTAAAATCAATCAATAGCAGTTGCATCGCAATCATTCAAAAAGAACATACTGTTACAGACAATACACAGCTCAATCAAAGTAGAGACATAGTCTCCCAGCCAAAATCACACCATGGGATTTGACAAGTAATTTGGAGTCGAATAGACAACTCGCATAGGCGTCAACATAGACAACCCGCATAAGCGTCAAGTTCAACCTCCAAATCCAGGAGTCAACATAGACATCCAATTAAGCGTCAAGATAGACAACCAAAGTAGAGACATAGTCTCCCAGCCAAAATCACACCATGGGATTTGACAAGTAATTTGAAGTCGAATAGACAACTCGCATAGGCGTCAACATAGACAACCTGCATAAGCGTCAAGTTCCACGTCCAAATCCAGGAGTCAACATAGACATCCGGCGTCAAGATAGACAACCAAAGTAGAGACATAGTCTCCCAGCCAAAATCACACCATGGGATTTGACAAGTAATTTGAAGTCGAATAGACAACTCGCATAGGCGTCAACATAGACAACCTGCATAAGCGTCAAGTTCAACGTCCAAATCCAGGAGTCAACATAGACATCCAATTAAGCGTCAAGATAGACAACCAAAACAAGAATCAACATAGATATCTTGTCAATTCAGCTATAGTATGTCAGTAGCAGATGAATCATCATCATAAGTGTCAACATTGACATCATTAACAGTGACTGGACATTCAGGCATTTTTCGTACACGATCATGGGCATATTTGCAAATTCTATTGCTATTCAAAGAATTTAACAAATATCCATCAACATCCAATATTTCTAAAATTGAACAATACTGTCAATACAAAATGAAAACGACTCACCAGATTGTACAGACACTACAGACAGTACAGTTTCTTTGGACAGCTTGTGGTGATGGGAGGGGCTCACCACCGAAAAAAAGGAAACAGGTCACCGGAGTCGATATTTTCTCTGTGACCACGTCTTTGGCCGGTTACAATCCACTATTTCCTTGGCAGAAGTCGCGAAACTCCTTGCTCGAAAAGCACCGTCCTTGATCAGGGATTATTCGTACAGGAGATCCAAAGAGTGCAGCGCTGTTCGACACTGCCATTCTGTTTGCACACGTCGTGTGTTAATCTGTAAAGAAACATACCCGCAAAGTATCACATAGCTCGGTCACTCTTGACCACATGACCACATTTGGTTCAGGCAAAAACACAATGAAAATTCGAAAAAAACTAAAAATAGCAGAGTTCAGAGTGTTACCCACTATTTGATTCCCAAATCTCAAGGTTACAATAAAAATAATCAACCAAGATGAATGTGTCTCATACTATCTAGTAACCTCCAGTTACTTAAAAATTAATTTGCGCATGGGCCCCCTCGGATCGCCAAATCACTCTTGGACTTTATGGTTTCTCACGAAAACCCACACAACACACACAACTTACAACAAGAGGTCAATCGTCGAATCCAACTCGGCTGGGCGGCGTTCGGGAGGCTGCGCGGTATCTTCTCGTCCAACTTACCACAGTGTCTCAAGACGAAAGTCTATGACCAGTGTGTGTTGCCAGTGATCACATACGGGACTGAAACGTGGTCGCTCACAAGGGCCTCATCAGAAGGCTAAAAGTCACTCAAAGGGCAATGGAGAGGGCTATGCTCGGAGTTTCCTTGCGTGATCGAATCAGAAATGAGGACATCCGCAAGAGAACCAAGGTTACCGACGTAGCCCGAAGAATTGCCAAACTTAAGTGGCAGTGGGCAGGGCACATTGCTCGCAGAACGGATGGCCGATGGGGCCGAAAAGTTCTGGAGTGGCGACCGCGAACCGGAAGACGTTGCGTTGGAAGGCCTCCCACTAGGTGGACCGATGACCTGGTGAAGGTTGCGGGAATCCGCTGGATGCGAGTCGCACGGGACCGGTCAATGTGGCGACACTTGGGGGAGGCCAATGTCCAGCAGTGGACGTCTATCGGCTGAAATGATGATGATGACACACAACTTATTTCTGCCCTGTTTCAGCAATAAAACTATTACTTGACTTTCCTCTAATTCGTTAGTAATACTCTGATCAAAACTACCATCGATAACAAAAGGTTCCTCTAAGCCTTAGTAAGAATTGGTCAGAAACTATCAATTTACTCGTAGATTACATACAACGCTCATGGCCCGGCTGCCGCAGCAGCTAGTGACACTCATGCCACCCATATCGTCATCACCTCAAGTGATACGATCTACACACTTCACTTCACATAGAGTGTACTCCTCCCAGCTCATTACAAGACCAACACAACAATCGTCCCCTCTGAGACCCGGGCCCCCGCTGTACCACCAGCTGCCCATCGCCCCCTGAACAACTCGCAAGTGAGTTGCAGTTACGAATACAGACAAGTACGTACAGTGCGACCTAATAGCCATGGTATGTGCTCTACTACTCGGTGGAGGAACTTTACTCACCGTCTTCTACGTTTAACCCATTGGGAAAACTACTTGGAGGCATATTTCGTATGCGATCGTAAGCATACGTATAAGTGCGCCTGGAGTTGAAGACTTTTAGAGTATTGATTCAACCAGAGCCATGTAAACAAACTTTGATTATTATCTAATCATAGCGTAAATCCAACCAGAGCCATGTACCATTGTTATCCACATTAACAATCATTTTTATCACTAAGAGCCTTAGACACCTGGAAACCCACACACGAGTAAACCACTCTAACGCCACGGCTCTCCAGCCAACTAGCAATCACATTGCTCTCACACATCCAGCGCATGGATCCGTGTGCATCACCCTGTGACACCACACAACTTTACTACGTAGGCTTGCTCATCACTTCACCTGGTACATGACATCTCTGACATGACATGATCTGACACCTGGTATCTTTCTTTACCTATGCTACCTTAAACGGACCTCTGAACTTTAACTTAATCTTATAATCTGATTTCACTCTTCGTTTTCTAATAACACGAAATCGTCAACCGAACTCTAACTCAAAGTATTTTTTCACTTTTGAACTGTCAAGGGGTCGGTCAGTCAGAACATTTTGTTATACCTGCCTTTGTTTTATCAAATCTAGCTTTCTGTTGTTGACCGTTTAAAACAGAATTTATTACAAGAGCTTTATCCAATAAAAACTTTGTCGCAGAAATGTTAATCGAAAAGCCTAGGTTCAATATTTCACGCACCTACTATCATAATATTACTTTGTAAATTCCGGGTAGAACATAGTAATAAAATCTCAAGTTGTTGATCGCTAATCGCAACACTACATATAATTCGTTCTGTGCTGACTAAACATGTTTGACCAATACTAGTCAATGCAACAATGTTATTAACTCGTTTGCCACTTAATTTGGCTGCACAACCCGCTTTTAATAAACGAGCATTCAGCATCAGAATCGCAAACAAAACAATACAGCTCACCTTTATTTTCTAACGTGTCTGAGGGTAGTTGTACAACGTCCACTCGCCGTACACGACTTCCAGCACGTTATCCACCATCTGCTTAGCTGCCACTACTCGTGCACAGAACTGCGATATATCCTGGTTTCCCTCACTTGCAGCACAGGAAAGGCTTCGCTGACGGCTGCGGGGCTGCTGTTCCATCAGACACATCCATTTTCGACATTTCATTTTGAACACGTGGGTCGTTGTGGTTCAATCCCGCTTATGATGTGGGAGACAGGAGTGTCGAGCGGTATATCGTCAGGGTTCGGAGTTCCCATGTTATTGGGATAAACAACACAGTATAAACAGTTACAGGGTTTCATTACAGTACACACAAATTACACAATACAAAAGACACAATAATGGGTCAATATTAAAAACAACAGTTAATCGAACAAACCCTTTAGGTTCATAGTTCGTATAGCGGCCAAGCCACCCAATACAAAGTGTATCTACTCGCTATTTAGCAAGCCAACACAGCTATGTAAATATACAGCAGCGCTGTACCAGGTAAACCGACAGTTTTGTCGGGAGCAGGTGCTCTGTATTGAGTCGTGTCCGAAGACCGACCCACTAGCAAAACAAGTGCACGCTCTTTTATAGGATGATGCCTCCACGACAACTCTGTCCGATGACACATGTCACGAGTTTACTTGATACAAAACACTAAAATATGCTAAATCTAATAAGACTTACTTTATAAAGTAATCAAATAATACAAGAATAATTGTCATAACTAAACAATAGTGATTTCACAAAGTAAATCATTTTAAAAACAAAGTAACATGTCATCCGTTGTTTTGAATAAAACCAACGGGTACAATTTATCAAAACAAGTAGCCAAAAATCAATTAGGGCGTACACCGAGTACTCAATAAATTATGTTTCGATTTACTAGACAATAATTGATAATAAAAATCACTTACATTAATAATAAACCAATCATACCAAATTTTGTTGACTACCCACAATTGTAATTGATAACCAACTCCGACATATATATTGACAAGGTACCGTCATGATGTTAATATCTTTAAACAGTTCTCTTAGAGAGTCACGCCTGCGGAGGCTATATATGGCTCTGATGGCTCTTTTCTGCAGAATAAAAATAGACTCGATGTCTGCAACCCGTCCCCATAGTAAAATACCGTACGACATGATACTATGAAAGTAACTAAAATAGACCAGTCTCGCGGTATCGACATCAGCAAGTTGACGGATTTTTCTCACAGCATACGCTGCTGAACTTAGTCGTCCTGCAAGGGATGTTAAATGAGGACCCCATTGAAGCCTTGAGTCGAGCGTGAACCCCAGGAAAACAGTTTCATCGACGAATTCTAGTTTCTCTTGATTCAATTTTATCTCACAATGACTACCTTTGACATTTGGTAAAGAAAATCTTATACACTTCGTTTTTTTCCCATTTAATACTAAATTATTAGCAGTGAACCAATTTTGGATCTGCAGTAGGGCGTTATTTACGTCGTCAAGATTTGATGCACGTCTATTAATTTTAAAAATCAAGGAAGTATCGTCAGCAAATAACACCATCTGTGGTTGGGTTTTTAACAAATGGGGTAGATCATTTATATAAACTAAAAAGAGGAAAGGACCTAATATCGAGCCTTGCGGAACACCCATTTTTACTTTTAAACCGAGTGAATTGACACCATTTATTTGAACTTGCTGTTGTCTATCATTTAAATAAGATTTTACTAAACTGAGCGCAAGTTTTCCTATTCCGTAATGCTCAAGTTTTAAAAGTAAGGTTTCGTGGTCGACGCAATCAAAAGCCTTGGAGAGGTCACAAAAAATTCCTATGGCGTCTTGGGACTCTTCCCACGCTGTAAAAATGTGTTTTAATAAGGTGATACCGGCATCAGTCGTACAACGTCCCTTGGTGAAACCATACTGTTGGTCGTGTAATATTCTGTTGGTGTTAAAATGATTGAGCATTTGGTTCAGCATCACCTTTTCAAACACCTTGCTGAAGACCGGTAACACGGATACGGGTCTATAATTATTGGTAAGTTTACTGTCCCCCGATTTTAAAAGGGGTATCACCTTGCTGTATTTCATTAGATCTGGGAAGACTCCTTGATCCACACACAAATTAAATATTAAGGCTAAGTACGGCGCTATAGTCTCAATAATGGAGGTACAAACTTTGATAGACATTCCCCATAGATCTTCGGTTAGTTTGATCTTGATTTGCTTGAAAGCTTTTATTACTATTATGGGGTTTATATGCTTGAATTTAAATTCAATCTGGCAGGATGAGACGTTTGCTCTTAATAAATTAATAGAACGCAAGGGCGAGGAATTTAAGATTTCAGTGGTTGTATGTGGGATACTGGTAAAGAAATTTACAAATTCTTGAGCAACTTCTTTGTTATTGCTTATGAGACCACGCGAAGTCTCTATTGTGAAATCATTATTAGTGTTGAGCCGAGAACAGAGCGCATCCCAGTGCGTCAAAAAACACACTATTGGAATTTTCAGCTCTCGGCGCTAAGCAGTGTGTTGAAAATCCAGTGCGCGAAAAAAAATCACAGCGAGAAAAAATGGCCCGTGCGTACCTGGGCGTAGAGCTTGTACAGACGCCAGCACATCAAGCTACTACAATCTGTCAAATTTCTTTAATAGATTTTCATCTTTGTTGCTAAAGCATTAAGGTTCAAGGTTGAATGGGAAAATTTGACAGACAAAAAAAAAATGCTATCCGAAACTGTCAAATCTTCCGACTTGCTGGCGTCTGTACATAAGTTTGGATGTAAGAGGTAATCTCTGGGAGTACCGTGAAGAGTTGATGGCCCTTCTTAGAAATCAAAAAACGTTACGATTTCTTCTGCCGACTAAACTAACACTGATTTTTCCTAAACAAAAAAACTGAATAAAATATTTGACACCTCGTTCTAAACTTGCTTGACTGTTCGAATGGAACCCGCGCTAAATTATTGACAGCCTGTACTGCATAAGGTTGATGAGGACAATCTTTACAGTACCTACTATCCAATTTAAAAAAAATCTTGCTCTGACAGAAAACCGAGTGCCAGAGAGATGTTTTGTAGTATAGTTGACTACAATGTGGGCAAAGTCACGGGTAGAAGCTAGTCAACTGTCAAGTATTTTCGAATCGAGTTCTACGAGTAGGTATAGATCAATTACAGTAAACCACAAATTTTATAAAAGTCCAACGCTGAGTCGATATGAAATTAAAACGAGATTTTAAAATATTATTTTCACTCCGCAATCATTTAGTTATTATTTTAAAAGCAGTGTCCCCACTGCCGGAGGGCGTAAAATTATAGATAATGTTGTAGCAATTTGTGAAATGGATGTTTCTCTTCAATATCCTAGGGTGGTTGTCCCAAAGGAGGTTGCCAGAGATGTGATTTTGTTCAACTGTGTCAACGATTATGATATGCGTTGCAATTTATTTTACAGTTTTGATGTATTGAAGTTATTTTATTTGAGTTTTTCAACGTTTGGTAGCACTGAAACAAATGCCAAAAAACCTATACCTATATACCAAATACCTTTTTTACCAGTAAAAAGGTTTTTTGAAGAAAGTATGGTATAAAATAAATATAAAATCAGTGAACTACATCTTCCTCAATGCATCTTCTATGTTTAGTACTATTGTACCTACTGTAACCAGCACAGACACCATAACAAATACATTTACAAAAAAATAAACATGTGGATTTTTAACCAACCATTGAGTCAAAAACACAGACCGCTGCCAAGAAGCTGGGCATCCTAAACAAAGTAAGGCGATACTTCACATCGGGACAGCTTTTAAGTCTGTACAAAGCATAGCCGATCGATTCTGTAAAAATCTCACCGTGAAAAGTTTGGTGAAGTGAGCTTAGAGTGAGCTGTCAATAGTATCAATCCCTAGCATCAGTTGGAATGACAGCTCACTCCACGCTCACTTTACCTAAGTTTTCACGGTGAGATGGTTACAGAATCGCACTGCAGGTGCAGTCAGGAGCGGAGTTGAGTCAAGATTCAGTGGAACGCAGAGCTAAAAGGCTCATAGTTGACGAGACGTTGGTGGCTAGGCTTCACAGCCTGGCTAATCGGCGTAATGTTGCATGCCTGTCGGTTTTCTACAGATTGTACTTCGAAGCTTGTGCGCGGGAGCCCCACGACCTGATCACATCATCGCCCTTTTACTACTGGACTACCAGATATACTGCAGCCACACTTGGTTGATATCCCGACCAGTCGTACTCAGCGCTTCTCCTCCACATTTATTATGCGCACAAGCAAAGTGTGGAACTTGTTGTCAGCGTTTGTGTTCTCTTCCACATTTAAACTTCAAAGCAAAAGTGAACAGGCACCTTCTGAGCACGCTGGTTCCATCATAGACCTCATCCATCGCTTTCCATCAAACGTAATCGAGGTCAAGAGCAGGCCCATTAAGCAAGAAATAAAAAAATAAAAATAATGTTTTGATTTACCGCATTCCTCAAAAACACAGCACCAAAAAGATTAAATTAAATTATTCACTCACATATCTGAAACACGTGAAGTGACAACGTTTGTATACAAGTATTAAAAGGCACAGACGTATGGAATAATACATTCAGCGTTTTTCAACAAGTACTCGTAAGCCGATGTTGGAATATTAATGTCATCTTCAACATTACTCGCATTTGAACATAAGGCCAATTCTCGTAATTTAAAACGATCAAAATCTAGTCGCAGTATCATCTCGGCGACAAAAAATGTCAAAAACTTGTCAAAATGTAGGGAGATTAGACGTATTTTTGACAGATTGAGACTGAGATCGGACTGTGAACGTTCTTAAAATTACGAGAATTGCCCTCTGGTTTTTGTTCAGATTCGTTTCATTATACTGTTGCTTTTAGTCTGCGGCTTTATGATGGCTGATAAAAGTACTAACTAAATATAAAAAAAAAAAATACAGTATGTCGTTTTGGTATTTTATGATAGGTTACGTGCATAAGCAGCCTGTAATGTTGGGACTGGGACACAGGCCTCCTCTCGGTGTGATGGACTGGGCCGTAATCCACCACGCGGGCCCAGTGTGTTTTGGTAGATGTCTTCTAATTTTTGGTTCTACGACATGCCGGGGGAAATAAACGCATATGGCTAATTTAAATGTTGTCTCTGGGAGTTCTAGTATGATGTGGTCTAAAAAGTTAGGCGTTGTTCACACTTACCCTGTGCCCCGCGACGGGACAGTGCAAACAACGCTTTAAATCTCTAATAAAAACAGTATTTATTGGTTTCTCGAAAGATATGTGTCTTAGGGCTGATTTTTCAATCTGCAAATAACTTTTATCTGAGGAATAAATATTTCGGTTTGACAGCTGTTGTATAGAAAATCTTTCAAACTATCATATTTATTCTTCGGATAAAAGGTATTTGGCTATTGAAAAATCAGCCCTAAATCTGACAACAAGAAACGCCACATTTTAGTGTTAACCGCTCACAAAGGATTCCTTTGTACCTACTGAGTAAAACCATACTTCCTTTGAAAAAGAAAGAATTTTAATCTGTTAAGTATTCATATATATTTGCGTAAATTGTTGAGGGTTTTCCCTTTACAACCATCCAGGTTGGGGAGTTGCCAACAATTTCAATAAACTCTTATTGAAATTGGAGGTATCGTGCTGGCGATCATTTTGTTTCGGATACAAATAATGTGTAGTTTAAAAGTTACAGAATCTACTGTTTAATTAATTTGAGTTCCAGTATCTTATTTCTATGTTGGGGTCGGTTACCGGTCTAACCGGGTGCAGATGAATACCAGTATTTTACATGGAGCGACTGTCTATTTGACCTCCACAACCCAGTTACTGGGTAACACGATACCCCTTTGTAAGACTTTTGGCCAAAATACATAAGATGACCCGCAGCGGCTTTATTTTTAAAATAGAACAGAAATATAAAATAAAGAAATAGAAATTAAGATTAATATAAAAAAAATATTAGATTCATGCCCACTGAGATTCAAACGAGTGAAGGTCGCGGGAATTCATGGAATCGATGCTCAGCCGATAATGTCTATGAATTCCAATGACCAGCATTACTGGCCACTGATGTCCACTGGTGGAGTAAACACCAGCGGTTGGTCAATGATAAGAACGTCAATGCTTTGTGCCGATACATCCTTTCCGTTTTTACTGCTGCAATTTCCCTTGCTAGCAGTCAATGCATCACACAATCAGCCTATAATGTTCCCACTGCTGGGACACAGGCCTCCTCTCTATGAGAGAGGCTATAATCAACCACGCGGGCCCAGTGCGGGTTGGCAGATGTTACATGTCTACGAAATTTTTGGTTCTCGGACACCACACAATGTTTTTCTTGACCGTTTTTATAGCAGTAAATTATTAGAATGTTAATTGCTTTGTGCCGATGCGAGAGCTCTGCTGCGATTCCCTTCGCTAGTTCTCCCTCGTTCCTAACGTTTTATTCAATCTCACTCCTTTTCGCATTGCTAATTCTTCCGGTTAATGCATGGTCTTTGCCAATCATAGCATATGTAATGTAGTTACGTAATACTACCGCATCATGGTACATTAGATGCCATTAGTGGTTTAGTTGGTAGTTTGAGCCGGATTGACTAAGAGCCACGTGTATACCTATATAATAGTGAATCTATGCGATTAAGTCTTTATGATTTGTCTGAAATATAAATTAACGTCGTCTGTCGTTTGAAATATAAATTAATACAATAAAAAATATATACACTGGATACACTTATTTCACTAAGTGCTTTTTTTTTCAATCATGTGATAACTTTATCGGAGGAATAATTTTGAAATTTTGATAGTGTTCCATACAAAAACTAGATAATTTGATAGAAAATTATTGGAATAAAATTAACGTTTGCTATAATATTATTGATCGATTGAAAAATCATTAATTTTTCCATCGCCAGATAACTTTTATACGAGAGTTTTTGTATGATATAACTGTTAACGTTTCAAAATTATTCTTCGATTAAAGTTATCAAAGGAAGGAAAAATCAGCCCTAAATTAACTAACATACTATTCAAACACAAACAGCCCATATTGTTCCCGCTGCTGGAACACAGGCCTCCCTATCTTTTGAGACTGACCTAGAATCAAAAAAATATCCTAATCTAATAATGAATAAATTGGCATATTTTTTATCACTTAGAATTTCATGAAATGAAATATTGGTAGCGAGTACAGTAAAGAAGACATTTTTTGTACGGGGATTAGGCCCACCCTAAGCTGCTTGTAGTTTTATCATAAATGCATGTAATTTTTATCCTGATGTTGTATAGATTACATTATGATAAATTATTGTTAATAATTATGTCGCTAAAACTAAAAGTAGCTGAAGAATTTATACATACCTAAGTAGGCATACAGTACAATTTGTTTACATACATAATCAGCGTTCAATGTTTCCACTGCTGGGACACAGGCCCATCTCTTCGAGAGGGAGTGGGCTGTAATCCACAACGCGGGCCCTGTTCGGGTTGGAAGACGTCACACGTCTTCGAATTTTTGGTTCTAGGACATGCCGGTTTCCTCACGATGTTTTCCTTCACCGTTTTGAAAGTAGTGGTAATTAAATTATTCACACAAAGTAAAGCGCCTGTCTGGGTTCGAACCTATGACCTACGTCTTACAACTCGTAAGTCGGGGCCGTTATGATTTGTTTGAGCAGTTTTAATTAGAGTTAAGTAAACGAAAATCTTTATTTATTTTCCTCGTTAATCACTATCCTCACAAAAAGTCAATTTAATTTGGGAATCTTCCGAGGATACGAAAAATTCTGTAATTTATTTTCTTAATTATTTACCCTTTTTTTCGTTTTTCTGCGCAAACACTGACAAATCACATCAGGTTGGTACGTGCCTTAGCAGAATATAATTATGTGTAATAAACGCAGACATTCATGTGAGAAGCGTTTCGTCCCGTTTAGGCCAATTAGTTTAAGTTGTCAAAAAATAAAAGGCCTGTTTTGACGTTGACAGCTCTAGTAGTTAATAAAGATCAAATTAGCAAAACACGTATTCGTTTGTATGAAACTGGCAGGTGTCAAGAACGCATTCTCAAGTGTCAAAACGGGCCTTTTATTTTTTGACAACTTTAATATGGTAAGCCAAAAGGAAAACACGGTAACCATCTTAGTATAAACTAGTCCCTGAAGCAGTTGTCCTAAATGACTTTCTCACAGTTCGCTGAAAACGATCTTTGTTGTTGTCTTTAGGTTTGTTAATAAGTATCCCAAATCTTGCCCAGATATATTTTTATCTCATTTGCATGGTCAGTTTTAATAAATACTGGTATTCAGCTGCATCCGGTTAGACTGGAAGCCGACTCCAACATAGTTGGGAAAAGGCTAGGCAGATGAATGATGACGTGCATGGTCAGTTTTAGTTTTCTTTGAAATCGATCTGGATTGAAATGATTTTTCATTCAGCGCTTTACTCTATAAACTATAATCAAATAAAGAACCTACCTAAGACCGCGGGGAAGATCTGGATGACACTCGCACCGACCAGGAAAGCATAGTACAAAAGGGGGGAGGTCTGTACTTAGTAACAAGGGTGGAAAAAGGCTTATGATGATGACTATATAAATTCGGTTTCGGTTTTAGCCCTAGTATCCGAACTAAAAACGCACCTACCCAATATACCTTTACTCTTGAATATTAACCTTATACGGGTTTGTTCTTGATAGAAACGATAGTATTCGAAAACATTAAAAGGAGGGAATTACCATAGATGAATATATTTGCTCTATGATTTTGTCTACGAAACACTCACTCTGTTTTGAAACACAGATTGAAGTAAGTGATTTCGAGATATCAGAAAAGAGGTAGGTTCCTTTTTAGCATATTTTTGTTCTAAAAGAGTAGCTTGAGAAAATAATATTATGTCTCGCCTTAGCGTGTGAAAAAGAATATCATATCATGATTTATTATTTTAAAAAACACTTACATTTCAGAAAGGTAATCTTTGCCTTCTGTCTATTGCTGTCAGTGCTGTCTTAACATAAATGAAAGTCACGGTCGCTAGTTTCAATCCCGAGCAGCCGGATTCTGCTTCTTCATCAGCTTTTCGCCACCCAATGCAGGCATCCTGCAATGCACGCCACTCTTCTCTGTCTTGCGAGGGATTCAAGCTCGGCCAAAACGAGGATACCTTTAATATTTATCCCTGAACAGAATACTCTATTTTTGACAACTTTTGCGAGTTAATAAAAAGTAATTCGATTTTCGTTTGATTTGTAAACGTTTTCATAAGTTCCAAGTTCAAATCTTATTATTGACCAGCGGGTTATAATGAAATTCAGTAAAATATGATTGCCTGGGTAGGTTATAATGAGTTACTTTAAGATAGGTTTTCAAGAAATATTATAATTTGACATAATCGAGCTGGTGGTGTGAAAAACAATCAATAATATTATAAATAATTACAAATAAAATAATCACAGAATAAAATACCATTTTGAACTTTAAAACAACTAAAATTCAGAGTAATAGTGAACCTGAAAAGGTAAAGCAAAACATTTAAACAGTGCAAAACAAATTCAAATTCTATCTACTCGTATCTGTTCGTCCGGACGCTTGCCAGAAATCTCATTAACTAGACAATTAAGATAAAGGGGTAGAAAACTCTTTGTAAGGGATTTTAAAGGAAAATGAATAACCCAATTTGAATAACCTAATTCTTTATTTCTTTTCTTCTGGAAGCTAAGTATTTTTGGGGTCGCGATGCTCTTTTCTTTCTCTCCGGTGAAGTGGTCGGGTTTTTAGACTACTGGCAGGAAGAATTGGTTGTTCATCTTGCATCTGCTCGGATGTACTATGTGTAGCACTGTAAAGGAATAAATTGACATGATTAAGGGTTGATTTTTCAATCGACAGATACATTTTATTCTTGAAATAAATAGTCGTCTGACAGTGATTTTGCATGGAAGAACTGTCAAAAATTCAAATTTATTCCGCGGATAAAATTATCTGGCGTTGGAAAAATCAGCTCTTAGTTGAGTTTTATTTCAGCTCCCGTCAACGTTGAATTTGGGCTTTTGTTTACCCACGTATCCCGTTAAACTTAATATTTAGAACATGAAGTAAAAGGTTTTAAAGTGAAAGTTGATTCAGCTTATTTTAAGCAGGCTGGCAACTTTTGTCAAAAAAAATATCACAGATACCCACGTAGATAAAAAGACGAACAATGAGATAAATTAAACCAACAGGCATATAAAAAAACCTCAATTAATCAACTCAGCCTATCACAGTCCACTGCTGGACATACGCCTCTCCCAGGCTTGTCTCTGTCCGTCTGTCCCAGCCACCTTCTTTAGCTCGTCCGTCCATCTAGCTGGGGGGCGTCTCACACTACGCTTGGCGATACGCAGTAAAAAACATAATATGACATAAAATACAACATACAATAAATAATCCTCTAAACTGTTCTACACCCGTGTTAACCAACTCCTCAAACAAACATCATAAGATTGAATAACGCCGGTACACACGCACCCCCAGCCGATAGTAACCCCCGGATTACTCGACACAATCGCATATAGATATCGCCAGTGTGTACACGGCGTAATCCACTAACACCATGTATCGTGCGGATGTAAACTGTGCTAACAATATTACTTAATGGTGTTGTGTTGCTAAATTGGGCTGGATTTAACGTTACACGTTACGTTTTATACATAATTGGGGTAGGGTGCTAAAGGGTTCAATAGCGTATCTATCCATACTCAATATTAATTTAAACGTTTAATATTACAAACGTGAAAGTAACTCTGTGTATGTGTCTATCTGTCACCGTTTCCCGCCTTAACGGCCGAACGAATTTCGGTGCAATATGGCACACAGCTAGATCATAAACTGCGTTAGGTGTATATGTGTATAGGATATTTTTTATCCCGGAAGTTTATTCCCGTGGAATACTTTCCACCCTTCTCGCGGGCGAAGCCGCGGGTAAAAGCTAGTCAGCTACAAATACATAGTAAGATCCTCCTCTACTTATTTAAAAATTATCCTGTGCCCGACAGGGTCCATAACTGTTTCTATAATTTTTCTTTTATTTACCACCTGTAATTGTACATTATGGATTGCAATAAAGGATTTGAGATTAGATAGAAAGGTTATAAAAATTGAACAGAGTGATTCTACAGAGCTTTTGTATCGTAATTTTAAAATTTTAATTTGAATGCTATCA
The DNA here is from genome assembly GCA_911387795.2 of Apamea monoglypha. NCBI lineage: Eukaryota > Metazoa > Arthropoda > Insecta > Lepidoptera > Noctuidae > Apamea > Apamea monoglypha. The sequence goes on from OU426916.1 coordinate 15,580,411, forward strand.
TATATTTTTTGACATTTATTTTGAATTTATTTTATTATTATTATTTTATTTTATTATATTATATTATATTATTAGTTTAAAATGTTTTGTTGTTTTGTAAATTGTCTTCTATGGGCCTAGTTACCCGAAATATATTTTTTTTTTTATATATAGACGCGGCACACACAAGTGCAGTGGTGCTTCTATACTAAGATTCTATAGATCTTTGGTATCGTGTCAAATGATACAGGTAGTGTAAGCGATATTGCTGATAAGTAGGTTTCAGAAAATAATTATTGTATATTTATATATGATTGTGATTATTTCCTCTTATTTATATCTATATACAGCTATCATCATCTGTCTAGCTTTTCCCAACTATAATGGTGTCGGTTTCCAGTTTAACCGGATGCAGCGGAATACCTGTATTTTAAATTGTGCGACTTCCTATCAGACTTCCACAATCCAGTTCACACCGGGAAATAGTATACCCGTCGGTAAGGCTGACTTTCGGGCTTCTGATGACCCGTTACAACTGTCAAAGATCCTCGAAAGACCATATTATAAACTTCGTAACGAATTTTTTATTTAACGATGCGGTTTTTAGCATCCGGAAAAGAACCGGAGTTACCGACATAGCGTGCAGAGTAAGCAAACTGAAGTGGCAGTGGGCTGGCCATGTTTGTTGAAGACCGATGGCCGTAGGAGCAATAAACGAATTGAGCAGACGAGTCCTGGAGTGGAGACCGCGTATCGGCAAGCGTAGTGTGGCACGCCCCCCAGCTAGATGGACGGACGACCTAAACAAGGTTGCTGGGACGGACTGGATGCGGAAGGCGGAGGACAGAGTGTTGTGGCGCAGCCTGGGAGACGCCTATGTCCAGCAGTGGACTGCGATAGGCTGAGTTCATTGTTTCGCCATCACTATGACAATTTAATTCGACGGCACGATTGGCGCAGTGGTTAAGCGCTTGACTGCTGCGCTGCGTGTCGCGGGTTTGATACCCGCACGGACCAAATATTTGTATGACTTACTAGTAGTTGTTACTGGTCTGGCTGTTTGTGTATGTGAGTTTAAAATGTTTGTAAACGCACCCACGATACAGGAGAAATTACTAGTGTGGGGCAATGTTTAAAAAAAAAAAAAAAATCCGGATGGTTTATGTATATAATACCTTTATATTAAACTAACATATAATAAAGAAATCGATGTTTAATCAAGTCGTAAAACTGTGTATCAATCTCAATTTGAAGCATTTTGAATGATATTGCTAATCCATTGCTTTATATATTCGCAAAATGTGTCTGCTCAACAACGTAAATAACGCAATGAATGTTGTTGAACTGTCAAAATGAAACCCATTGCTACTGATAGTGTTACGCGATTACCCCGCAGGAGGGTCTTGAGTTCTATAATTATAATTTGAGCAGCCGTAAAGGTTATTGGGTTATTAACTTAAAGAAATAAATTAATTTACAAAATTAGTAACCAAGTCTTAGAACTAGCCTTTAAACTATCAAACTAACAGAAATAATTAATATTTCCAATGAAACACTTAGAATATTTAAAAGGTACTTAAAGTCCCGTCGAATCAGCGCCGCCTTCGTAGGTAATTTTTGAACTCTCTCCTTTCAAATTCACCATTTCAACTTTCTATTCTGAGTACTTAAAGTTTTGCTGACTTGCCTTTCGAGGGTTCTTTAGCTCTCAAACAGTGAATTTCTTAACACAATGAATTTTTGAGAGCATCACAATGAACCACTTGGCTGCGAGTTTGGGCTGAAGACTGAAGTGCTTAGAATGTATCTCTGTACCTATGTATAGTATATGCGTTGGTGTGAAGACTTCAATTGTTTCAGAGCAAATGTGAGTAATTGCGATTTCGAAGAGGTTTTCTTCTTTTGTTTGACGTTTACAAGTGTTCCATTGGGAAAGAGAAACGAATGAGTGTGAATGATGTTGTATAATGAGTGTTACGACCCGATACAAGTTTTGTGATTTTTCATAAAGAATTCGCATTTTTTATTTGCATTTTCTTTCAATCCTTTTCAATTATAGGAAAACTCAGGTCACCATGCTTTACAATTATTTATTTAAACAACCAATGTTACACCGAAAAATACAGCTAGCACCGTTACGCGCCGTCCGGCCGTACAGATTAAAAATTCCCGCGCTTGCCGAGTGATGTCGACTCATCATATCGATTCTAACGATTCCTCAAATCGATTATACCTACCGATATTCGGTTTATTTAATTGTTTCAAATGTGTATTAATTGCTATTAAAAATCATAAATCTTACACAATGTTTTTATTATTTCGTGACCACCGAAATAACTTAACTAAATTTTCTGCATTGTATAGTTTTTGTTTTGTTTCTATGTTAATTAATGTAATTGGTATTATGCCGTGTTAATTAACTATAAATAAATAAATAAATAAATAAATAAATAAACTTTCGATCAAAATACCTCTCATCTGTGAGGGTTTTCAGAATAATCGTTTCCACCGAAGAGCAAACCTGTCGGTTGGTCGAGACAGTCCCTTTCCTCTCTGCTTTGGTGGGCCTTCTAAACTAATATTATAAATGTGAAAGTAACTGTTTGTCTGTCTGTCCTCAACGGTTGAACAGATTCGGATGAGCACACGGATAGACCATGACTTTGATTAGGACATAGGATACTTTTTATCCCAGTAGTACCGTACGCATAATACGCGATTGGACCTGTTACATAATATAATCCCGCTAGTACGTTCCTCTCCATGGGCGAAGCCGCGGGAAAAATTTAGTTAGGCTATACTTACACAAATTCTCTTTACAAACAGCCCTTCTCGCATGGCACATGTTGACAAAGAACTGGAAGCCCTTCTTGTACCTGCTGAACATCATGCAGACCGGCTCCAGGTCGGTCTCAGGCAGGTCCTTGCACACGTGGTTACATTCCTCGTTTGCCGGTGCAGTATCTTTGAGAAGATCTGATAGCTTTGGTGCTGCTGAGGCTACAGCTTAAGTATGGTATATGTCGTTAAAACACAGCAATTTTAGTGTAAAGCACTGGCTTGTTTAGCTCGCCACTTCAAAGTCACCTCCATGTAAAACAAATGCACGCTAATGGATACGCACGCACATGCCAGGAATCGAGGTAAACCCCCAAACAGCCCGCGATGTATCGCAATGAGGTATCCTTCAGCGAGCATGTCTGTTAGCATGCATTTGTTTTACATGGAGGTGTCATCGAGGTAGCGAGCCAAACCGTGACCGCGAGGTATCGCAGTGAGGCATCTTCGGCATGTAATTACCCTAAAACGTACTCTGCGTGGGATGGGTGCCGATTGTTTTAATGATCCTCCGAACGAGTTAGTTGAAACAATCGGTGCGAGTGAATGTCGTCTAGCATCCCACGCGGGAATCACTTGTAGCCCACTTGTAACACACAGTGTAGCCAGGTCATCTGAATAACCTATGAGAGTTTACTGGTTCCAAAGCGTTGTGGTTGTGGTATCATTTTCAGTCTCAGAAACTTGATAAATTCTTTGAATAAATTGCCGAAGCCATTGAAATTCAACACTACGTCGTAATTCTTAGAATACATGTGTTTGTACCTGTTTGCCGCGTCTTCCATTTAAATGAAATAACTGTTTCATTTCTTTAGAAATTACGTATGCTCGTGTACCTTAATATTCACGACGACGGCACTATTCTTTTAATTCAATCATAATTATTTTTATGTTTCTACTCAAATTGCCCGTTGGGTCATTCATGTCTAGCGAAGATATTTGTAATATCTTATTTTCAGTAACCGTAATAGTTATGTTTTGTTTACATTTAATCTGAATTCGACCTTCTAATGTAGCACGTTATTTACTCTAGAGTATGGACTTTGCACTAGAATAACTGTTTCCCACCAATAATGGCCACAATACAACGTAGTCTTACCAATTAAGCAAAACAAACTGAGAGTTGGCAAAAACATGCCAACAATAGAACACCAACATCAAATTTGAAATTCAATTTTATTTTATTACTTTTTATTATTTATGAAAACAACTTTTTATTCGTAAACTAATCGAGTTTCTTTGAATCGTTCCATTTTTTAAAACCATTTTCAATCGAAGCAGTTATTCAACTATTAATTGGAATTTAGAACTGGATGGCATTTCAAAATTAGAACGATTATTAAAACTGGTTACAATGGCAAATTTCTTGAAAGTTGTTTAATTAAATACTTAGTTATAACTTAATCGATTTTGTTAGAATGCATGTTTGATTCTAAGATTTCTACGTTTTATTTGTCGTCATTGCTGAATTGTAGGAGTACCAGTTCGTACGTCACTATGGTTCCTGCAACCTGTAACAAAAGAGAAATACCACTGTTATATTTATTTAATATAAAATTACATAAAAAAAACAATAATAACAAGAAGTACCAATGTCAGCCAAAAAACCTTTATCTACCTAAGTATTCATTCCAGAAGCAGTCATGCTAGCGAAGGAGGTGGCGGGACGGATGAGGGAGAGAGCCTCCCGTCCCAGCCGCCGCGGGAGACGCCCCGGGCGTCGGGAGTCCATTGGAGACTACCGGCCACCGTAGGCGCGGGCCTGCGGGCGGAGAGCAATGGGTAGCTCACCGCCCGATCAGGACCAGGCCCGTGCCGGACGGCGCGTAAGTGTTCCACGCGCGCCTCAAAGAGATGTCAGCATAACGAGGGGCCCCTCAGGGCCGAAGCCTGCCGGGGCAGCGGGATTGTCCGAAAGGGTTACCGCTACCCCGGAACATAAAGGGCGAAGGAAGGAACATGGGTGGGTTTTAGTCAGTAAGAGTCTGACACTCCCTTCCGCTCCACCCAGAGCGGGAGGAGTCATTTGATGATTTCCCATCCCAAAAAAAAAAAAAAAAGTATTCATTCCAGTCTGTATGTTAGATTCAAATTATTATGTTTTCACAACACAATCAGTGATGACAAAATCACGAAGCACTACCCACCTACATCTTAAACCGGTATTTATTTTATAATTTGATGCGATTGCCACCACGGGCACAGCTATTGTTCAATTACTATAATTTTGTGCGAAACCGTCCCCGTGCCTCGGAAAGCACGTTAAGCCGGTGCATCCGGGTAGACTGGAAGCCAATCCCAACATATGTAGTTGGCAAAAGGCTAGGCAGATGTTCATGATGTGCGAAACGGTAACGCGCTTATAAATAAGAAGCCATATTTTTGCGGCGACTAAGCCCAAAAGAAGGGTAATATTTTTTGTTCATTTTACTGACATTAAGAAGCTTTGAATTTTGTTTTATTATCACATTAACATGGATATTTACGAGTGTGTTCCATAATAAGGATGCTGATGAAAAATGTGGCAATAAACAAAGAATTTGATTCAAATAGAATTGAGTTTCTTATTTTTTCCTCTGTTCTTATATAATATATTATTGTGTATTGGTACATATGACATGTGCTAAATAAATTATATTGTCTTTCTTTCCTTTCTTTTATTTCTTAAACCAGTCGAGCCTAAAAATCTCTCCATTATGCTAGACATAAAGCCGTTGCCCCTTGAACAAGAGGAACCTTTTGTATAGCTAGCATCCACTGTACTACTGTAGTCAAGTAAATGAAGGTAGCGCGTGAGGCTTGTCGAACATTTCTATCCAGGATTAATACATAGGATACTTTTTATTCCGATATTCCAACGGGTTAGAAACTTATGCGTGTGGAACCGGCAAGCGCAGCTAGTAGAAAATATTGGAAAATGGGAATAAATTGAACCTCTGAATTGCCAAAGTTAGCAGATAGCAGAAGTTAGCAGGTCATACTTATTTTGAAAGAGAAACAAATTATAATTAATAGAAAATCAAAATAAAAAAAATCAAAATCAAAATTCCTAAGACTAGAATAGATTCCTAAAGACATTATGATTACATATTTATTTTAAACAAAACCTCGTTATTCATTATTTTCCTGAAAGCTGTATTTAGTTAAACGCGCAGTAGCTTAATATAGTTTTGAGTGATTTTTGTGTTATCTTTTAAGTGATATCAGATATTTTTGATCACAACGAGGTATCAGATCGTTCTGAATTTAACTGAGTATGCAGATATTTATAACGCTAGATATGACTGACATTATTGCATTCTAAGAGGTGATATATGTTGTTGAAGCCGATGCAGCATCCTATATTCTGGCATCGCTTGTCTTAGCAAATAGTTTTGGTGTTCCTTCGATGTTAGATATTTGTGCTGCCACTTGAATATCACAAATAATATATTTTCCGTCATCTCGACGACAGATATTTAATGTATGAATCATGAAATCAGATACTACTGTCGAGCTGTTTATAGTAATATAAATTATGCTCGTGACTGTACGGATTAGCACGGACTGCACGGAGGAGCTCATGGCTAAGTTATAACAGCCGCATATGTTGATCGATCAGGTTAAACTACGCTTGCCGCGGTTGGTCCGTGGATGGGTGACCATCTTTACATACCGAGACCCCTCCATGCTTTGAAAAGCACTTTAAGCTGTTGGTTCCGGCTGTCATTCGTTTATCCTTGACAGTCGTTACTGGTCGTCAGAAGCCCGAAAGTCTGATAACCAGTCTTACCAAGTATCATATTACCCAGTTATTGGGTTGTCAAGGTCAGATAGGCAGTCGCTCCATGTAAAATACCGGTATTCAGCAGCATCCGGTTAGACTGGAAGCCGACCCTAACATAGTTGAGGAAAGGCTAGGCAGATGATGACTGTACGGATTATTGTACTTACCTTGAGGACCATATCCCTAGTGATATAAAAGAAGTGCAGTCCACTGAGTGCTACGATTTCACCGTTAATTTGGTTCTGGAATCTTTCAACCTGAGGAACAAGCCAAAGAGAATCTTAAAAGAAGCGGAATCATTATAAAAATGTTTTTCAGGATTCAAGAAATTCAGTAAGTATACCTAATTTGTAATATTTTTCTATTCCATTTTTAGCCGATTCCGATTATGTACAGAAACTCAAACTCAAAGTATTTATTTCAATTAAACCAATTGCCAACCGGCGCGGTTGGCGCAGTGGTTAAGCGATTGACTGCTGCGCTGCGTGTCGCGGGTTCGATTCCCGCAGGCAACAAATATTTGTATGACCTACAAGTAGTTGTTCCGGGTCTGGCTGTTTGTGTATGTGAGTTTAAATGTTTGTAAACGCACCCACGATACAGGAGAAATTCCTAGTGTGGGGCAACGTTTTAAAAAAAAAAAAAAAATTACATGCACTTTTGAATTGTCAAGGGGTCGGTCAGTCAGAAAAATGAAGCTAGTTGCTCTAATCTTGCTATCATGCGCATAGTAGGCCCTCCGATATGGAAATAGCTATCACGGGTAAAATTAGCTTACGAATCTAATTATATGCCCAGTTTAGCAATAAAAAATGCTACCGTTGGTAAGCAAAACAATTCGATTTTGTTTATAGGATCCGAGCATTAGTACCTAAATAATAAAACTCTGGCTGAACTGAAGCAAATACGGAGCGGGATTCGCTTACATAATTCGCTCGCCGATTTATATAACTGATTGTGTCAACTAACTTGAATGAAGGTGATCAAACTGGCGCAAATATTCGCGTGACTTCTTAGTCATTAAAACAATCGACGCGCGCAGTCGTATCCCGCATCCCGCTCGGTCACTTGCTAATATTCGTTAATATTAACTAAATTAATCAACTTATTTTAATTTTAAATACATAAGACACAAACCTCTTTACCATAAGATGTCGCAGGCACAGTATACAGGACAGGAAGAGGTAACAATGAAGATGTGTTTACACCCGAAGCTACTAGCGCCACCGTCAGGAAGCGGACGCAGAGGTACACAGTCGAGTACATCAGGTAAGCCGGGTAAAAGTAGGTACGGAGTAAGCTTAAAAAACTGAAAGTTTATAGTATTTTAAGGCTGCCTGTCCATTTGAATGGCAAAAAGCGGAGAACAATTGCGTAAATATAGAATAGAATACTCTTTATTACTCTTTATTTTTTTTCTCTTTACTATTTCTTCTCTCTTTTTTTCTTTATCTTTATTTTTTTAAATATATTGTTTTAGTACCCACCTTTCCTCTTGCCCAGGGCATAATTTATTGACAAGTGTTGCTGCTTTGACTCCATTCCTAATACACGAACGGTATTGAAAAATATTTCATTAGAAAGAAGTTCAGAATTACTTACTACAGGCCTACCGCTTAACTGAGACGGTGCCTGAGGCAGCTGCGCGGTGCCTTGATCACGAATTAGCCCTCGTACCCATGCCACGGGCAATTTTTTACGCGGCCATTTTTAATTGCGTTAAGAGTTGAAAATCCGACAGTGGATTTTTTGACGCACTGGGATGCAATCTGTTAGATTCTCGATACTCGGCTCAAGACCGATAGTTGAAAAACCAGTGCACGATAAGAAGAAGATTGGCGCGTTTAATACCGCCCGTACAATCCTGGACTGACTGAACGCTCGCGACACGGCACCACCAACCCTCCCGCACCGCGAAGCTACCTCAGGGACCGTCTCAGTTAAGCGGTAGGCCTGGAATTTCCACTGAAAAAATATTTTTATGACCAAAATAAGTTTCAAAAACTTGCATTTGAACATAATTATGTACTTACGCTAGTACATTGTAAAGCTGTAAACATATGAAGAACAGATCATTTGCGAATGTTATAAGCACAACACCACTGAACAAGTCGTCAAATGTTTTGACCAAGTTGGTGGCTCGCGTGTAGTCCTCCCTTAAAGCACCCCATGTTGTATCTGGCACATAATTCTGTAAAAGAAACTATTTTTTTTTAACAACAAAGCATTTTGCCCTACAATTGATGTTGCTTTGATTTAAGCGTGATCCCAGGATAACAGTATTTTCGATGAATTCTAGTATCTTTTTATTCAATACAACATGACATTCACTAACTCTAACATTCGCTAATGCGAATCTAATGCATTTAGTTTTCTTCTCATTTAATACCAAAGGATTTACAGTTAACCAATTATAGATCTTAAGGATAGCGTTATTTACGTCATCAAGCTTCTTCCTATGCACGTCTGTTTACTTTAAATATCAGTGGTGTGTCATCAGCAATTTAAATAACACTACTTGTGGTCGTTTTTTCAGTAAATGAGGTCATATATACTAAAAAGAGTAACGGACCAAATATTGAGCCCTGTGGTACACCCATTTTGACTTTAAAATCCAACGACTTCACACTGTTTATTTAAACTTGCGGCAGTCTATCATTGAAATATGATTTTACTCAGCTCAGCGCAAGTTTACCCAGTCCGTAATGCTTACATTGCAAATGCCTTGTATGAGTCGCAAAAGATGCCTACTGCATCTTGTGCCTCTCCCTATGCGTTAAAGATGCGGTTTAATAAGGTGAGTCCGGCGTCGGTTGAACAACGTCGTTTGGTGAAACCATACTGTTGAACGTGTAGGATGTTACTCGCATTACGATTAAAATGACTGAGCATTTTGTTTTTAACATTACTTTTTCAAACACCTTTCTGATACGTACCTTACTAGCAGTCAAAGCAATCCTTTTATTGATCTGTTCCAATATCGAAGTTAAATACAAACTTATGCACACAATGAATACGTCTGCGTAGTTCCAAGCGGCTGTTGCTACTAAATTCAGATACTGAAAACAATTAAGATACAATTCGTGTACCGTTAAAATAAACCGGCTAATATATTAAATAAAATTCACTGACATACAACGCACATAAACCATCATTTTCATGACGGCCGCCACTACGACCGTTGTGTGAGGGTCACCACGGTCGTAGGAAACCAATACTTTAATGTAAGAAACATACCTGAACAATCACTGCCAACCATTCAACGTATGGTACATTTAAATCATACAGCCAGGGAGATGTGACCTTAACAAATAACTCTCCAATGCCAGTTAAATCCCCAGAGCATTCCAGTATCCTTAAGATCCTTGATAGTATTGACATGATGTGTTCCACTGAAATTTACATGGGTATATAAACTAGCGACCCGCCCATGCTTCGCACGGATGCAATCTACCGATATTGTTGTGATTTGGCAAATCATCGCGATATTTGGACTATATGCATGTTAATTATTATACACCAATTATTATTATATATATACCTTCCGGAATAAATGCTCCCAGAAATTATGGTCAAAACCGCATCACAATCATCAACCGGTTTAGATCCACCAACTGTTCAATCTAAGTGGTCACACAGACAGACACGAAAAGCAACTTTATTTTATACAATGTAAATATGAAGATGGCTAATTTTAAAAATGTCGGCCTCCTTATGCAATGACACGGTAACACCGTAACTAATGGTGGTCTGGATCTAGGAATCCAGACTGAGATTGCGTTCCATGTGCAATTGTTTCAAAATTATAGCATTTCATACACTTCTTTGTATGCAGCCGTTAACATATTATAGTCTATCTCCATTACGAAGCATACCCAGAAAATTATAAGAACTTACTGAAAGCCATTCCCAGGAACACACCGCAGGCTACGTTGCATCTCTTAACAACTTTAGGATGGATGTACTCATCGAGTTGAGAATTGATCAGCTGTTTCATCAAAGTCGGCCATTTTGGAGCGATCTTAATGAATGCAATTGTCGTACAGCAAGCCGTCATGAAGAATGTAACGTAAGCTGGAAATATTATACGAAAATGGTTAAAAAAATATACAAAGTTGCGAGTTTTGGAGTAAATATCATTCTAAATCAAAGACTTACCTAGTGCAGTGATATTACTAGGATTATGGCGCAGTCTGTAGAGACACAACATTGTTCCTATGATTTGAGCAATGGCCATAGTTAAGGCGTACACAAACATAAGTGAGCATTTAGTGAATCTGAAATATACACAATTAATGTATAAATGTAAAGTCTGGAAAATTTATTGCTTAGCAAATTTACAGTGAATGACAGTTGTATGAAAAGGGATAAAAACAGCAAATTGACGAAGTGTGTCAATTTAATAAAGAATTCATTGCCCCGACTGTTTTTAATGATTCGATGTTTGTTATTTGGCTGGGTGAGCTCGGTCAATAGTTACTTAATTAAGAATGTTCATTGAATTTTCTTTTACACACATTCACAGTTCCTTTTATCTTCAAACATTATACAAATTGGAATACACAATTATGTATTTCCCATAAAGTAAATGTTCTTGTCTTTAATCAGATACATCCTTCCTATATTTACATATTTATTCTATAATTTTACCTTATTTTCGACACATCCTTTTGCAGTATTCCTGTCACGGGATTCAATCCAATACATTGGCCCCATACAACGACCCCTTTCATAGCTTTTTGAAACGATTCGAACTGATCTTTAATTTTATTTTTCCCGTCATCGCTTGGTTTGGCTAAAAGCAACGTATTTTTGTTATGAGCTGAATAAAAATAAAGGTTAGCACCACATAAGTTATGATCAAAATTCAATCGATGAACAGAATTTATTTTTTCGTATATTTGATCGCAAGAAGGTACAGAATACTTCACGGTATGCGATTTCAGACAAGGCAAATCACGGTCATCACAATGTAGGTAAGTTACTATTTAGAAAATACTATCTTATCAAATCAACATTAAAAAAGTACTTACTGTCATCCGAAATCCAATGCTTAGTGCTCCTCTCTTTAGCTTCACTGAAAAATAATAAAAAATAAATTAAATAAAACATTATAATCCTTCAAGCATAAAATTATAACGAACAGTTACATGCTTACTCATCCAACTGATTCTCTTGCAGAACTCTGAAATTGATAATTTCTAATTCCTTTGAAAGTTCTGTAAATAAATTATCATTTGTTAGATTTAAATTGGCCTTTTTTCGGTCTGAATCGACCTTTTTTGATTATGTTTGGTTTTCAATTTGATTACTGGTTTTAAGAGCAAACTAGTATTTTGAAATACTTTTTTTACTTTTTTTGTTACGATTGGGAGTACCAATTTGTCTACGGTTTGACCTTCATTAATCTATCAAGATCACTTATCATTAGATCATAACGAGCCTTGAGCTTCTTAAAATTTTCGCCACAACGCCCAGCAGCCCTGGCACGAACGCGCAAAGCTAACGTAACATAATTCGAATGATTTTAGAATTAAAATCCTCGTGTCTCTTTTATCCATAGTACCAAAGCTGAGCCACCTCCTTGTACTTCTTCCACTCTTGGCACTAAATGCAGCTCCTCATAAACTGATTTTCTTCTGTTCCTGCATCCTTGACGAAGTACTCAATATTGCTAGCGTTTTGGAAAGCCCTAGATGTCCGCCGGACCAAGGATCGTCGTGCAGCGGATTGGTAATGTTATAGTTGAAACGAGTATTTTCAATTTTAGAATCGTTGGTACCTTATGTTTACGTCTCGCATTCGTGCTAGGGCCTCAGTACTTAGCTTTCCGCGTTCTGTTTGACCTTGACATCTGTCTTAGTTCAGTCCGTCTAGCTACGGATTATATATTATATTAACAAAGATTTAAAAAGAAATGTTTCATACCAAAAACCTTCCCACGAAAATCAGTACGTTTCATTTTAACTACCTTGTAAGTACTGTAACAAACAAAGTTAATACAACTGCTTAGCTTTAACCTAAACCTATAATTTGGAGCCCACTTGTTTTCATGTCACTTTAGTAAAATGATTAATGTGCGTCATCAGATTATGAATATTTTATGACGCTGTCACTTTTTGAAGAATACGGGGGTGATGTTTGGGTTACAGTTTTGAGGCGCGTCAAGTTAACGGCGATGGGAAGGGGTTTGAATAAATGCTTAGATTTTTTTTTGGTTTTCACATAAGGTTGCCTAACTGTGAAATAAATAAAAAACATGATCTTTACATTAAAAAAACTCACGCCTTCTTCCTGTCGGGGTACGCAGAAACTTCAAAACGCGACCTGATAAGATCCTTACACACTCCTTTTGCTTCATTTACGTTCATACATCCAGATATATGAACTACTGTAACGTAATGTACATACATACTCACATTTATTTTCATTCATTCCTGCAGGTCAGAACAAGCATTCCGTTACTGTTTGGCGTGGTTCTGATTATCTTTCACGATACCAAGCACGTTATTTATCCACAACCAGTACACAGAAACAGCCCTCAACTTTAACACAGGGTTACGACGACTTAGTGACATAATTTTATTTTGTTAGGTTTCATTGTATTTTATCAACATATATTATATCATGATAGTTTTGTCAACGCTGTATACTACGTTGCCATGGCAACTTTTCTTTCAAATTATTGATGGCCTGTCATTTTTTAGCTGATTATACGTTCATACCAGTACTTCTTCAAAATTACACATGGCCACTAACATATCTCAAATTCATATTTTCGACGATTATTTATAAATTCACGTAGAGCTAGGGTCAGCCCACGTTTCACCACTAAAGTGAAACTGATAATAGGCCTGATTCTCCAGGGCAACCTACCTTGGGAACACTGTACAGCGCGCCTCATCTAACGGCTCCCGTACCTGTTGGGCCATCAGTGCGCCTCATCTAAAGGCTTCCGTACCTGACGGACCATCAGCGCGCCTCATCTAAAGGATTCCATACCTGACGGGCCATCAGCGCGCCTCACCTGAAGGCTTCAGTACCTGTCGGACCTTCAGCGCGCCTCGACCAAAGGCTGCCACACCTGTCGGGCTACCAGCGGCCCTTCAGAAGCTCCGCCGTTCCTGTCGACCGGCCAGCATAGCCTGTCTGCCGCCGTAGTCCTGGTGTCATGAAAGACAATCAGAACAGCGCCTAACAATAACGGATTGCTTGTTCTGACCTGCAGGAAAGAATGAAAATAAATGTGAGTATGTACATAACGTTACACTACGTTTCGGGCCTTTCTGAAGAACCTCACCAATAAGGTCACTATACTTTATGTCCTTCTAGGGCGTCACCTTTTGTTAGACGCCTTTCAGTCATCCTCTCAACATGACCAAACCATCATCACGTATGATTAGATTATTTTTGTTTTTCAGATAAGTTGGTCTCATTATGATAGAAGTCGGTGCTGGATCTTCTCTCGTATGGGTATGACGCCACTAGGCCGTAGATTTTAATTCACATGGTGATAAACACGCACTAATGGTATATTTAATTTATTTAATTATTAAAAAAATTATGCACAAGTAAAAGAAAAATACTGTACAAAGGCGGACTTAATGCCTGAGGCATTTTCTACCAGTCAACCTTAGGGTGATGCAGAGACAAAACATGGCAAGTGCATCATACGGGATATATAGCTATATTGGCACGAATGGCTTTAAGTTATTATGCGAGTTTACACTCAAAGAATAGGTAGTGGTGAATTGGCACGGACAACTAGGAGGTGAGAATCATGAGCGACAAAGTCTCACAAACTACCAATCATGAAGAAGTATTAATATTCTTTGAATGCTGTATGAAACGTAATGCGTATCGGGAATGTATATTCTGAGATTCGTAGAGTGGGAAGGTGGCATGAACAACTAGGAGATCAGAATCATGAAGAAGGTAAGTATATAATAAAAAAATAAAGAAAAAGGGAGGAGCTCATTGGGCATCAAAAAATGTTCACTCTTTTTAATTCGCATGCAAAAAGTCTGTGGCTAATGATTAAAAAAAAATATATGTCGCATCTTTGACTATTTATTGGTTTAGACTTTAGACGCTCAATTGATTTTTGTAATACCGGTGAACGCAGTGACGTCACATGTCACGTGAACAGAATCGGTTGGAGGGGTGTCGCAAGAGAATTTGGCTCAGAACGATACTTCAGATCGGACCTCCAATCAGGATCGTTGGTTCACAGGTACCTTATTACTATTGTCTCTAACTATTATAACCGTTATTATTTAAACTGTGCTGTACTATTATTCAAATAAACCTTTGTACAAGTATTTGGTGTTGTTACTGTGTTACTTGAGACCTACGCCATGGAATCTCTACCTCAAGACCATACTGATGAAGGACGAGCTGCGCAGACCTCTCAGCCGTCGACATATACCTAAACATAATTTAAAACGAAAGTTACGTATACGGATCAGGAGGATTTGGTCAAGATAATGAGAAGTAAAGTCCTCCTAAAAAAAGCGATCATCAATCCATCTGCCAAACGGGCAATTACTTTTTGGACCATTTACTCCAAAGCTTTATTTCAGCAGTAGGCTTAAAATAACAGTTTTAATGATACTGAAACCATTAAAAAATATTTTCATTAACGCTTTTATTTCCGTTCGGGCTCGTGGCTAAATAATAACAGCCGCACGGGTCGTTCGAAGGTTAAGCTATGCTTGCTGCGGTCGTTTCGTGGATTGGTGTTCGTCCATTACATATCGGGATCCCTCCATGCTTTGGAAAGCACGGTAAGATGTAGGTAAGTTGGTCTCTGCTGCCTTCCGTAAATCTTTGAAAGTTACGGGTAGCCAGATACCCAAAATTCTGACAACCAGTCTTACCAATGGGTATTGTGTTACCCAGTTACTAGTTTGTGAAGGTCTGATAGTCACTCCATGTAAAATACTGGTATTCAGCTGCATCAGGTTAGACTGAAAGTTGACCCCGAAGTTGGGAAAAGGCTAGGCATAATGATTGATTTTGACGTTTTTATTTCCCAATATAATTTATTATTTGTTCAGAACAGTCGACGCATCAGACCATAAATTGGAAGCGAGGAACAAAGAGCATGACGTTAAAATATTCACAAAAACACCGGTGATCGACAATCGAATGCGGGACGCGTATAATCGAATAGTATTACTTAACAAACAATTATCGATTATTAATCAAGTACTCTTTTAATCCCGATTCGAACAATACTCGTTTTTTAAATGATCGGTATGTGCTCATTGTATTTTAGTGAATGTGATTAATGTTACAGCTGTATTGTGTTGTAGTATTTTTTATTATATTCCTGCTGTAATTGTTTTTGATGTTTTTTGTTTATTTATTTATTTTATTATTTACGTACACAAACGTATGTTATCGTGTGTCGTTGTTGTCGTGTGTTTTATTTTGTTCTGATCAAAATTTACACACACATTTTCCTATTAACCTTTACCCTTTTCAATATCTCATGCTACAGTCAACCATAAAAATACGAACTACTTCTACCCAAGACCTATATCGCATAACATAGCATATAATGCTTACATATTGCTTATATAATGCTTACTGCTGGGGCTGCATCCTCTCTGTGAAAGGGAATGGGCCACGCGAGCCAGTGCGGTTTGATATATGTCACATGCCTTCGAATTTGGTTTCAAGAGCGGTTTCCTCACGATATTTTCCTTCACTGTTTTTGAGAGCAGTGATGGTGTTGAAATAATTTACACAAAGTAAAGCACCTGTCTGGGTTAGAATCTACGACCTACAAGTCGTAAGTTGCGGTCGTTATCACTGGGCCACCACTGCTCTACATGAAAAAGTGTAACCTACATACAAAGTAGGTCTATTCACGATATCCAATAACGCCCGAATTCAGCGGAATATAAACATGAACGTGTGCAAACGAAATCTCCCTTCGTAGTTTACCCCGAAATGAAAAGAATACGACAAAAATATTTTTTCCAACAATTGTGACTTTCACCCAAGTGCCACAGAACAAAAAGTTCACTCACAACTAACATGCGTTTTTTACAGTGCATCAAAGTGTCCGTGTTATATTTTGTCACTCTGTGGTGTTGACTCAAAAGAAGGGATAAGGTTTGAAGAATAAAAAGGTTTCGTCAGCTGCTTTTGTTTTCGTCTAGTAAGGATCTGTGTGTTTATACGCAACAAATTGTTGTCACTTTTGTTGGAAGGTAGGCACTTTTCTGAAGCCTAAGATCAGCAGTCAGGAAAGCATCTGATGAGGTTTTCTATTCTAGTATTTGTTTTGATTGTTATTTGTATATTTCTACGTTTTTTTTTATGTTTTATGTTGAATTCCGAGTCTTTAAAGCTTTGTTTTTTCCAGAAAAGAACTGAACGCCTTTAGCATAATCAGCCAGTAATTTTCCCACTGCTGGGACACAGGTCTTCTATCTTTGAGAGAGATTAGGCCACAATCCACCACGCAGGGCCAGTGCGGGTTGGTGGATGCCACATGTCTTCGAATTTTTGGTTGACTTGCCGGTTTCCTCACCATGTTTTCTTTCACCGTTCTGAGAGCAGAGGTGATGAAATGAAATATACAAAGTAAAGTACTTGCCTGGGTTTGAATTCACTACAACTCCTAAGTCGCCGATACCTACCACTTGGCTACTACTGGTAGTGGCAAATTCATATTTTATTATTTATTCCGGGTTGTTTACATCCGTAGAGTCATCCCAGAAACGACCCTACTTTAATTCATGAACTTCAAAACCATGCTAATTTCTAGGCGAAATACATATATGGCATCCACTGTTTTACCGACCATTATAATATAAACGGGTAATATTTAACTGATCCTCTAAACATTTATTAACCTTCTAATGATGAACACTTTTTTAAATGATTGAACCCCTAAAAACTTTTTGCGCTTCTAATGATGCACACTTTTTATATAACTGAGACTTTTCTTACCTACTGGCCTTTCCTCACAGGTGGTGGCAGTAACTAAGCTAGGACCGACGAAACGGGTTAGGTTAGGTTGGAACTGTGACCGACCACGCGCAAGCCAAATTGGTCGTAGTAATTAATACGACCAAGTGGGTGAGGTTATGTAGGTTAGAACTGTGACCGCGCGCGCCGAGCGAGGGTAGCGAGCGCTGCTACAACAGCTGGCGAGCGCTTCATCCAAGTTGATCACCTTTTCATATGTATTTAGTCATTTTGGGACAACCACCATTTTGGTTTACAAAAATAAGAGTAATTATTATATTACAGTGTTCAATAATATTTTTATGAGCGCAAAATGGTAATTATAAGATGTTCGTTTAAATACATGCCAATATAAACTAGAAGTGTCATTACGTGCCCTGTGAGTCTATGGCAATATTCGAGGTCTATTCAAGGTTCAGAAATATTTGCATAAACTGGGCCGTTTGATATTGAAATGTAAATGAAGTCCGGACTTTGGACTTCGGCCCACGTTGCTGTAATCGACGTGCATTTCGATGCGGAGGGTAGATGTACATTTTTCATGTAGTTTTCGTGGGTTATGAATAAAATATTGTCGATTTTAGATATTTATGTGTCTACCGTCTAGCTTCGCATTGGTTCTATAGGCTAACCGCGTAACTGAGACGTTGCCTGAGGTAGCTGCGCGGTGCGGGGTGCCGTGACGTGATGCAAGAAGCTCAGTGATTCGTCAACTTTTGACAACTATCACCCCTCCCGCACCGCGCAGCTACCTCAGGCAACGTCTCAGTTAAGCGGTCGGCCTATAGTTGTGAGGGAAATAGTTCATGTCCTGAAAAGATTAGCTACCCTGCAAGGTTGATAATTAGTTGTTTTTAGTGGGTAACCAACCAAACAACTCTTTAGTTGATCCCTTTACGGCAAAAACAGATGGAAATGGGTAATTTTCCGCCTAAGTCTTGCCTAAAAACAAGAAGTATGGTAAACAAATACTTAATCTATATTCTGTATTATTCATGAAGTTTGGGAACAGAATTAAAATTCAAAAAGAGCATACTTACCGAACAGTTTTAGATACATTTTTCAAGCAGATTGTAACCGATATTAGCATTATATTATACATTCGAGACCTTCCATTCACCCCAAAAATAAATACTTACGTATGCGGAGTGAACGGAAAAACATCCCCGCGTCACAGAGCCCGTCAGTCTTGATTTGTTTTCTTTGCGTCGCAAACATATCGATATATCAAACAGTATGATATTCCTTCCTTACGCATTGTAAATGACAAAGAAATATTTATTAAGGACGTTGAGACGCAGACGCAGACGCAGTGGGGGGCCATGTTTGTCGAAGGACAGATGTCAATGGCCGCCGGAGCCGACGAGTCCTGGAGTGGAGGCCACGTGTCGGCAAGCGCAGTGTGGGACGCTCCCCAGCTAGATGAATCGACAACCTAAAGAAGGTGGCTGGGACAAACTGGATGCGGAAGGCGGAGACAGGGTGTTGTGGCGCAGCCTGGGAAAGGCCTATGTCCAGCAGTGGACTGCGATAGGCTGAGTTGATTGTCACACTTGGAGGCTATTTGAGTGCACCTCACTCGTATGTCTTTCCTATGTCACAATCTTCCTTCATTATTTTTACCAAGCTTGCCAAACACCAGTAATTCGCCTTGTTCACCATTTTATACCATGGCTATCATCAAAATATTTCAGCCCTTAATAAAATAGCTGTAACTCAGCAAAATTACAATTTTATTTTATTAGGCTGAAGATTGCAGGCCGTGTTACTTCTGTAGTAATTTACGACTAAGTTTAAAAGGCTTGAAAAGGGAATTTCTCTAGAAACGCTTATAATATCCGATTATTTTTTGAAATGTCCCTAAATGGACAACGACTTTTCTAATTGCTGCTGTGGCGGCAGTCCTATAAGTAATTGTATATTGGAGAGTTGTGTTATGGAGGAGGGCTGTATAGTGGATAAGTAAATCCGATTTTTACGTAAGTAGGTATGAGGTGGTTCCTGTTGGGAAACATACCCACGGCGCTTCATTTTTAAAAGAGTAACCGTGGAGTTTCTTGCCGGATCTTCTCCATAGGAAACGACCAATTGGAACCGTGCACCTAGCTTCTGACGTTTCATAAGTGCCCATTATGGTTTATGTGAAATAAAATATTTTGAATTTATTTTGATTTTGACTAGACTAACTATTAGACGAAAAATTCCTAGGCTAGGGGGTCTAAAATCATGTGCTGAATTCATGGTTACAGTTTGCTGCCACCCTGTATACAGCAATTTATAAATTAGGTATGTAGATGTATAAAAGATTAAAGTGAAATAAAAGTAAAATTCAACATTCTCAACGTCATGTCAAGTTTATAAAGTTGTTCACAAATAGTCAAACTCTATTAATCTTACTTCAAAAATAAATGTTAGTCTTTGTCAAGAATTTGATTGATCGACTTATCATATTAGGCTTGAACATTGAGTTGTAAACATGGTAATTTTCATGTTCTATATTGACGGGTCCATGGATAATAAACTTGATCAAAACCACAACTTGTCTTATTAAAATACGTTTTGGTAAATTGGTGTATTTTTTATTAGTAGTGTTATACACTGTTTTTTTTTTAAATAATTTTGGTGCATGTTTCATACATGTTTTTATGTTTTTTTTTTTTGTTTGAACGCGGTGATCTCTATAACTGTCAGTCGGATTTGAACTACTCTCTTTAACATCACGCTATGATCCTTAGGAGCCGAGTCACAAGAAGTCAGAAATAATGATAAGCGAAAACGAAGCAATAGAGCTGGTGGGCGACGCGATGCGACGAGTTAGGTCTGCGGGACAAGAAATTTCATGCAGACGAAGTCTCGGGCAAAGGCTTGTATATTATAAATTAAAGTCGCCATTCTTTTCTGTCTGTGTGACCGCGTTATTCTTCTAAACTACGCAACTGACATTATAGTACAGAAATGTCGATGTCTTGTTAAGTCGTGAAAATCGTGTGAAAATCTGGGACGAGTCGCTGGTTGACTGTGAATGTATAGGCCTATTCACAGTTTCGGGTTCTCAATAGCCAGACTCTGGTATTGTGCCCAGATGATGGCGATAGGCTCTGCTAAATCACGGATGCACGGACGGAGTGGATTGTGGCTAAGTAGTAACAGCCGCACGGGTCGATCGATCAGGTTAAGCTATGCTTGCCACGGTTGGCCCATGGATGGGTGTCCATCTTCCCATACCAAGATCCCTCCATGCCTCGGAAAGTGCGTTAAACCGTTGGTCCCCGCTGTCGTTCGTGGATCTTTGACAGTCGTTACGGGTCGTCAGTAGCCCGAAAGTCTGACAACCAGTTTTACCAAGGTTTATCGTATTACCCAGTAACTGGGTTGTGGAGATCAGATAGGCAGTCGCTCCATGTAAAATACTGGTATTCAGCTGCATCCAGTTAGATTGGAAGCCGACCCCAACGTAGTTGGGAAAAGGCCAGGCAGATGGCACTTAAATACAGAACCTTCGAAATGTGGATATATTATAGGTACCTCTACCTATCCTTTCGGGGAACACAGCCGTGATGTTATGTATTTCATGTGTTTCAAGAATACATAATCGTCATAATAAAGTGCTTGCGAGCACGCACAATGAACATCCAATGAAGATGTAACGGTATCTACAACGCCACATGCATTACAAACTTCTCGACATCAATCGTCGGGCAATTGCTCGCCAGACACAACACCCGTCTGGTCGGAGGATCCTCCCTTTTCTATGGAGGATGAGTGAACTTTACACCCTGTTCCTCATACCTCTATAAAGACATCCAATCCACTTGAAGGATTGATTGAAGTGCGCAAACCAAACCCATAACATAGAACATGCTTTCGAGACTACCTTTCTACATCTCGCTACAATACATTATACGTTCAACAAGGTTAAACTCACATCTGTCAACATTGTAGCTAGCTTCTAACACTACACATCCTCTAAAGCAAGAAGAGCGTGAAGATGAATTAGGTTGTAGATAACAATGGAGCATTTTAACGGCTTTTTTACGTATCTTACTGTGCCAGCGGTGCTCAATTTTTTTGAAGTTGAAGTCAAATTGTATTTTTTTTTTGTTAGAAACCACGCAGACGGCAGAACGCAGTGAAGATAATGAAAACAGCAGTATCATCAATCTTGATTGGCCGTTTGGATGGTTTTTTTGCTATTCGGTCGTCAGGGTTTTCAGAGACCTTATACGAGGTGTCGTTTTGCATCCTCGTCAAATTCAAGGAGGTAACTATGCTACTGAGTCTCGACACGAATCAATAATAAAATAAGTAGGTATTTTTTTTCTAATTTTCGGAAATCGGCATGTGTGGGACGGGACACGCATTTTAAAACGCGGCCTGTGTGAGACCGCACTGTTACTGTCTTTTTACACACACGTAAAAACGCGGCCGCTTATACGATACCGTAACGCGATTCTGTTCTTTGAAAGTGGTGTATTCTGAAATACTGTCAAACTAAAATAACTGAAAAAGAAAAACCAAGTATGTTTTCATTATTTACCAGGGATCGTAATTTTATTTGATTATTTATGTCTTTCATAACAACCTCCTGAAATTTGAAGAAGATGCAAAACAACAGCTTATATAGTGGATATGGTGTATTTTTTCCAGAAGGAGTCATTATAGCTCTTTTCGTCATTCATCATTGTTTCAGCCAAACTGAAGTCGAGTGTTTTGCTTCTCACCACATTTTACATTTCTTTGTATTTCAGGTTGTATGCAAGAGTTTTCAAAAGGAGCTCGTGGCTAAGTAATTACAGCCGCACGGGTCGATTGAGCAGGTTAAGTTACACTGGCTATGGTTGGTCCGTGGATGAGTGACCAGTGATCTTTACATACCCAGACTTCTCCATGCCTCGGAAAGCACGTAAATTCGTTGATCTAGCTGTCATTCATAGATCTTTGACAGTCGTTACGGGTTGTCAGAAGCCCAAAAGTATAACAACCATGCTGTCTTACCAAGGTAGTATTACCCAGTAACCGGGTTTTGGAGGTCGTTCCTTGTAAAATACTGGTATTGAGCTGCATCCGGTTAGACTGGAAAATGACCCCAACATATGTAGCTGGGAAAAGGCTAGGTAGATGATGATGCTAGAGTTTTCAAAAATAAATAAATGATAAATGATTTATTTTTTGTAAGTACCTACTTATTCCTTACCTTCATTTATTTATTTTTGAAAACTCTAGCCTCATCATCTACCTAGCCTTGTACAAACACCTTTACACGTCAATTATATTTTTTAAACTACATGAGTTCGGCGATTCCTATCTGACTACTCTCAGAAGAAAGGCCGAAACAACCTCAGAGGTCACAGTCTCTTTTTTAAAGTCAAGATCATGTGAAGACCATGTAGATTGGTGTCTGAAATGGTGTTTTGAGGAAAGAATCACACAGATTGAGTGGACCTGTCCAGTCAGAACACGCATTTGTTAAAAATCGTGAAACTCAACTCAGAACTTAAGGAGCTCAACGATTCGACGAAAAACACCAAAGAAAGGACATTTGGGTAGGCCGCAATAAGCAGGTAAGTTTGAGAATCACTGCTGTTTAGCGACACATTGTAATTTTACCGACTTATTTGTTGCGACACTAACTTGTGACTATAAACCGGGGAGAGTCTATGAAAAATTGTATTTTATTGCGTAATTATAATAAAGAGGAATACTGCATGAAATATACCAGCTTAAATGTGTGAGCTGAACGAGAAATGAGAGCAATAAAGTAAACATCCAGCTTCACCGAAATTCATTCTTCATACTTCAGATTTTATTATGATGTCGCATCACTCTTACTCGCACACAGGCGTCATAAAAGAAGAGAATGTCACAAATATTGCTAATAAAAATACGAATGACTAAGAAAAGGCTATTATTTGAGAAATAGGTACAGACGCCAGCACATCAAGCTCCCCGAAACTGTCAAATTTTCCCAATCAAGCTTGAACCTTAATGCTTTAGACATAAAGTTGAAAATCTATTAAAGAAATTTGACAGATTGTAGTAGCTTGATGTGCTGGCGTCTGTAATTAAATGCAGTGTAGTCTTAACTCATTACGTTTAGTAGATATCACTTTTCTATCTTAGTAGATGATAAAAACAATTAGGAAAAAAAATAAGTTCTCTTTCAATGCACGCATACACGTTATAAACACACGCCTTTTGCCCATGTAGGGATAGGCAAAAACTACAGAACGTCACCTGATACGACCCTTACATAATCCTTTTGCTTCGTTTACGTTCATAGAATCGAATCAAATCGAGAATTGCCCCTCAGATGGAGGGGCAATTCTCGAATCGACTAGATTATTTTTCTTCGATTTTAAGAACGTTCACAGACTAACTTCCCCTCATTATTGACGTTGATTTTCGCTGAAATGTGATTACGACTAGATTTTGAACGTTTTTATTTACGGGAATTGATCTTCAGGCCATACACGCACTGACATTTCCTCAGAAAGGAAAAAAAAAAAAAACGGTGCGTGTGTTCGTGTGTTTGTGTGTTCTTCAGAACATCACAAATAAGGTCACCATAATTATGTTCTTTGTTCTTTTCTGTTATTGTATTAAAGATATCCCAATAATATCTTCAATGCAATAAAAGTTTACTGCTGAACAAGAAAGCTAGTGAACACAATTTTAATTTCCCTTTCAATTAGTGTACATACCTAAATTAATTAACGCCCAAAAACTCATCACGTGCAGAAGCTCCACGTAGAATAACTACTTGTTTCATAGTAGATATATAAAACGTCACAAGGTGTAATAACGCTCCCACCTGCTGGTGTGTACAGACAGCATAGGAGATGACTGCGAGAAGGCTGGACTGCCCCTTCATCCGGCATTGTTCCAGCAGACATGTTGCTGTAGCAGTGTCGGAGAGAGGGTATTGATTTTATTGATTTTATTTTGTTATTATTTATTTTGTGATTATGAATTGATTTTATTTTATGATTATTTATTGATTTTATTTTGGGAGTATGTATTAATTTAATACTGTGATTTTTATTGTGATTATTTATTAATTAATTCTTTTTTCTATATTGATTTTATTATTTTTGATTATTTATTTTGATTTGTTGATACGTGTAATATGAATGGGTGTTATTTACCTGAAATAAATAAATTTATTATTATTTTATTATATAATAAGTATACAGGGACCTACCTACAACCACTTTTAAACTGACTTGACATAGTCTTTTCATACGAAAAGTCATCACGCTATTTACGGTATTCACGCAATTTTATTTTAAAGAAAGTCTAAAGTCAATTGCAATTAGTATCACCTGAGCAATGCAATGATGTTTATTTCTAGCGCACGAACCGAACTGTGTTGCTGTCTGTACCGAAACTTGCAGGTTTAATCAAGATGCATCTGAAGTTGGTCGTCTCTGCTTCCACTGGTTCATTCCTCTTACTTATGACGTTGTCTAACATCAATTATAGACAGCAATGTCATCTACATGGTCTTAGTATTGCATTTCAAGGAAGAGTTATTATACTGGATCTTGTAATATAGGTATAGTTATTAGTTAGCTATGAGGGGCTTGTGGCTAAGTAATATACAGCCGCACGGTACGCTTGCCACGGTTGGTCCGTGGATGGGTGTCCATCTTTACATACCGAGACCCCTCCGTGGCTCGGAAAGCACAGTCGTTACGGGTCGTCAGAAGCCAGAAAGTCTGACCAGTCTTACCAAGGGGTATCCTGTTACCCACTTTGTTGTGGAGGTCAGATAGGCTGTCGCTCTATATGAAATACTGGTTTTTTTTTTTTTTTTTTTTTTTTTTTTTTTTTTTTTTTTTTTTTTTTTTTTTTTTTTTTTTTTTTTTTTTTTTTTTTTTTTTTTTTTTTTTTTTGGGATGGGAAATCATCAAATGACTCCTCCCGCTCTGGGTGGAGCGGAAGGGAGTGTCAGACTCTTACTGACTAAAACCCACCCATGTTCCTTCCTTCGCCCTTTATGTTCCGGGGTAGCGGTAACCCTTCCGGCTTCGGCCCTAAGGGGCCCCTCGAATTATGCTGACATCTCTTTGAGGCGCGCGTGGAACACTTACGCGCCGTCCGGCACGGGCCTGGTCCTGATCGGGCAGTGAGCTACCCATTGCTCTCCGCCCGCAGGCCCGCGCCTACGGTGGCCGGTAGTCTCCAATGGACTCCCGACGCCCGGGGCGTCTCCCGCGGCGGCTGGGACGGGAGGCTCTCTCCCTCATCCGTCCCGCCACCTCCTTCGCTAGCATGACTGCTTCGCAGAAGGAGGCGACTGCCTCCCACTCCCTCTCGCTCCGGACCATGGCTTGCACCAGGGCCGGGCGCGAGAGGCCGCCGCCGCTGCCGATCGCCTCCACGAGGACACGGCGGTGCTCCGCCCAAGCGGGGCAGACCTCCACCGTGTGCTCCACCGTGTCCTCTGGGCGATCCTGGCAATGGTCACACCCGGGCGTTTCCTCCCGCCTGATGATGTGCAGGAACCTCCCGAAACTTCCGTGTCCGGTGAGGACCTGCGTCAGGTGGTAGGTGAGGGCGCCGTGGCGCCTCTCTAGCCACTCCTCAAAGAGGGGTCTTATCGCCGCTATCGCGGCGTGCCCTAAATACTGGTATTAAGCTGCATCCGGTTTGACTGAAAGCCGACCCCAAAATAGTTGGGAAAAGGCAGGCAGATGATAAGTTATTCATCCATACAGTCCAAACAGTACAGTGTGTTTATAATATATGGCAACAAGACCTGTGCCCAATAGAATTTCCCATAAGAAAAATTGACCAACTTCAATATAACTAAAATATCATCCCTTTTTTAACCCAATTAGGGGACGAATTTTCAAAAATCCTTCCTTAGTTCTCACCTTCGTAATGAAAGGAACTCTTGTGAAAACTTTCATTCTTTTGACCGAGCGGTTTAGTCTGTGCATTATCCATCAGTAATTTTTATGAAGTAGATTTGACAAAATATTAAAATAGCAGCATGCATGCATAGGAGCTTGGTGCTTACTAAGCTCCTGTCCCGTCAAATTGGATCATTCGGTTCCCTACAAGATGGTTGAGCTGGATGGTACTGGTCCACGCGTCATGTTCGTGTTCGTATTCCTTAACTATCAGTAGGCCAATTCTCGTAATTTAAAACGTTCAAAATCTAGTCGCAGTCTCATCTCGGCGACAAACAAATGTCAAAAAATTGTCAAAATGTAGGGAAATTAGAAGTATTTTTGACAGATTGAGACTGAGATCAGACTGTGAACGTTCTTAAAATTATGAGAATTGCCCCTCTGGGCTAATATTTAATCATATATTTTGATTTGTTTCTTCATTAGTTTTTTTACATTGTTCTTCCATATAAAAGCAACAAGAATTCTGTACCCAGGATTTTGAAATATCTTGATTTAAAAGACTATCCTTGGAGTTTTTTGCCCGTTCTTCTCGACAAAGATCTACGTTTTGGAATGGGCAACGGGCTTTAATTTTCTGACTAACTGACTAACTATTTGACACTTAAAAAGAGCCTGTAAATGGTTTAATTGAAATAAATGCTTCGGGAATGTCATAAAAATAAGTTTAGTAGTTTGACCGTGAAACCTTTTGGTTTGAAAATTATTTTGTACCTACTAAGAATCATGATATGATATGGCATTTATTACAGGGGTTCATTAAATAATAAAGGTAACAACAATAAAATGTAAGCAACATTTATTTTTGTCTATTATTAAATCTATCAGTATACACCAGTAATATTTTCAACGATTGTGGCTACGGTTGTACCATTGTAGTTAGTCTCTGGCGGTATGGAGCACTGTAGCAACACTATTTCGTAAGTTATGATTGTGCCCACTACCTGAAAGCATTGAAAACTGGTTAGATATACAACATGCCGCTACAATGGCGACATTAATTAAACACACGGATAGGGTTAGTGACCAGAGGGCCAATTCTCATAATTATAAGAACGTTCACAGTCTGATCTCATTCTCAATCTGTCAAAAATACCTCTAATTTCCCTGCATTTTTGACAAGTTTTTGACATTGATTGTCACTGAGATTAGGTTGCGACTAGATTTCGAACGTTTATAATTACGAGTTTGCTTAGTAATTAGTAATTGGCCTTTTGTAATCATAAAAAATATAAGAACATAAAATAATTCATAATTATGTTATGATCCGTGACCCCTGCAAATGACCCCTGCACTACAGTTATTACAATTTTAGAAAATTGTAAATAAATAATAACGTTTAATGTGTAGCGGTATCTACAATGCCACATGCGAACAACGCGTCATACTGACGAGACGCAAATCCTGCATCTCGCAAATCCTGCATCTCGCAAGCAGAGTTTACCGCGCAACTAGTAGGTATGCATACAAACTTCCCAACATCAATCGTTGGGTAATTGCCCGCAAGACACAACACCCGTCTGGTCGGAGGATCCTCCCTTTTCTGTGGAGGATGTGTGAACTTTACACCCTGTTCCTCATACCTCTAAACTGGTGACCCGAACATGAACGTCAGCGCAGCCTTCGTGCACATACTTCAGCGTGACGTCATCATTGAAAATATGAATAAATGAAAATAAAATAATAATAATATGTTCATAAAACGAAATCGCGAAACCGTACACGTGTGTTAAATAAATGTCGCCATTAAAGCGGCATGCTGTATAATAATACTTACATAATCAGGCGGTCTCTGAAAGTATCTTGGACATAATTAGTTGTCAAACGGTTAAGCTCGGGCCGAGTAAATTGAGGCCGATCCCGTGTGGAATGCGGGACGTGACTTCGCGCGTCGATTTGTTTAATGATTAGGAAGTGCCGCGACTATTCGCAACTCGAACACCTTCATTCAAGTTAGTTGACATTGACGCCATCGATGCGAACCAATTTCGTCCGACTTTCCGCATGGGATTCGCTTCAGTTTGACCAGAGCTTTATTCTAATTAAAAAAATGGTACTTTTAGATCTTATTACTTTCACCGAAGCCGATAAGTAGGTAGGTATTTAACTTACTTTTACAATCATATTCCTTGTAACGTTAAAGAACTTTCCACTTAATCCAACGTTAGTATGACGTAGTTGCAACTGAAACCGACGAACCTGAGGAGAAAGTCAGGATTAACTTTAATTACATTAATACCTTATAGGTCAATTTGCAATGTGCATTGCCTGGATATTGAATATTCAAGGTCACAATTGATTTTCAATATAATTCTTTTGAGGACCAGAGTCCTTCGGGCCGGATAAAACCAAGAATTAAGGATAATGTAAGATAGACTGATGTAAGTAATAGATGGTTCCAAACTGAATTGCTTCATGACAGAGTTATAGACGATAATATTGAGGAGTAAAGGTGTAAAGAAAGAAAGAAAGAAAGAGAAGAAAGAAAATGCATTTCTTTGGCACAAACTAAAAAACCACACAAACCGAACCATTAGCCATTAGCCATTACTGTAAAAGCCGAACCATTGAATGAAAACTACAAAATTCTAAAAATTTAAAAAAATAAAGATTCTTACCTCAATATCATAACCTGAAGAAGGTATATGACAAACGTAGTATGCAGGTTCAAGACTTATACAGTGCACATTGGAAGCAAACAGTGATAACATCAGTGTTCGAAGGACTAGGAAGATGACTGAGTACAAGTAGTAGAGAAGATAGTACGGAGATGATAGTGCTCTGAAAAATGAAGATGATCAATATACATATATACATATATACATATATATACATATATTATTATTATAATTAATATATTGTGTTTTAAGTTAGTAAACATGCCATTGGTCAATGATGACGGCTGCCTACAGACAATGTGGCAGCAAGAGTTAGCTGATAAACTTAAAATTGTTTGTAATTTTACCATCCCCCAATATGGTTTTCACTTCATTCATCCCTTTCAAACTGTCGGCTCAGGCAGAAATAATTTGAATTAACATAAAGGTGTAGTTTTGCTTAGATCTCTACTCTACATTAGAACTGTGATTTGTAAAACGAATTACTAAGGTCTGCGTTGCTATGTTTATATTTTTCTTCTTTTTATACTTACTCGCTCGAGTGTTCTGCGTCACAATATTTGAAAGTGACATGATTTCGACTGTAAAAGAAAGTAACTTTCATTGGTTTTGCAAGCAAGTTTTTTTTTTGTTAACCTATACAGTCCCACTGCTGGCTAAAGCCCTCCCCCAAACCTTCCAGGAACTGTTTTCCCGCGCCACTTCAAACGAACCCTCGTGGTACGCGTCCAGGTCATTTTGCCATTTCTTTCTGGGCCGGCCTCGGCAGCGTCGTCCATCCTCTGGCACCCATTGTGTGCAAGAAAGATTAAGCTAATAAAAAGAATCTTCTGCAATCGTTTGCAGAAGATTCTTTTTAATAGCTTAATCTTTAACAGGGACAAAATCTAAGCCTCTGTTTTCATCACCAACTATAGAAAAGTATGTCTTACTGCAAGGAGTTGAAGAGCTGTAGACAGATGTAGTAGAGATCAGTGAAGAATGCGATCAGAATGAACCAGCTGATCTGAACGTCTATCTCTTTTACTAGCTTTACTAAGTTTGAATAGTGCACTCGTAGAACTGACCAAGGAATCCCATTCTGTGAAAAAAAAAAGAATTGGTTTTGATAAGCA
Organism: Apamea monoglypha; assembly: GCA_911387795.2. Classification (NCBI taxonomy): domain Eukaryota; kingdom Metazoa; phylum Arthropoda; class Insecta; order Lepidoptera; family Noctuidae; genus Apamea; species Apamea monoglypha. The sequence goes on from OU426916.1 coordinate 15,610,631, forward strand.
AGAAAAGTTTTAGGTCTTTAGCGAAGCTATGTTGCGCTAATACTCGTTTTTCTACAAACAGATGCCATTAAGAAAATCGCGGGTAAGTACTCACACAGACTTATATTTAGTAATGGGTGGAAAAACGACTGTGTGTGTCTTTCATAGTGTTTATTTTAATCTCTTTGTTTTAAGATTATTAAGTATTTCTTTTATTTCGAAGTCTCTTTATTCTGAATTGATTTTATTCTGCTGTATGTTGTTATCTCAATTCAGCATGCCTCTTTGCAAAAACTGCTCTTTCTTTTTTTTTTCTTTCTTTTTTCTTTTTTTATTAAAAACATTGCCCCACACTAGAAATTTCTCCTGTATCGTGGGTGCGTTTACAAACATTTAAACTCACATACACAAACAGCCAGACCCGGAACAACTAATTGTAGGTTAGGTCATACAAATATTTGTTCCGTGCGGGAATCGAACCCGCGACACACAGCGCAGCAGTCAATCGCTTAACCACTGCACCAACCGTGCCGTCGTGCTCTTGAATTTTTTCTATTGAATTCTATCACGAGCTACTTACCTTTTTCTTTTTAACGTTGGCAGCTATAACGTTATTTAAGTTCCGAAAGTATGCTGTAATGTAAATACTAAAACAGGTGACCATCACATCGTTAAAACTCCAAAGAAAAGTGGCTTGAAGACAAATGTACTGAAAATCAAAGAAATCCATGAAATAATAACCCAAAATACTGAAGCTAAATACAAAAAGTAATGGAAAATACTAACAAAGCAACTATTACTGCGAATAAAAAAGCTGTCAAAACAAATAGTAAACAGAAAACAGCATAATCATCGGTTCATGAAAAAATACCAGTATTTTATATGATTCTGCATCTGAGTAGGCTGGAAGCCGACCCCAACATGTGTAGGAAAAGGCTTGGTAGATGATGAAAGCAACTAAAAATAGTGTTGGAGACAAGAAATTAAATAGAACAGCGTTGAAAGCGGTGTGAGGAATGTAATTAAAAATATATGGCATCCTATGAGTGACGTAGTATTCCATCACGTTGGAGGTGACCTCAAGTTCTTGCAGGCAGTTCATTACGAATTTGATGTTGAAACTCGCGCATAGGATATGTTCAACTGTAAATCAAATAAAATAAGATTGAAAACCTTTATGGCAACGATGGTTTAGGAAAAACGAAAGATGATTTCAGTTTTCACAATGTAAAATAAAACAATTTAGATGACATTTCATGATCAGATCAGAACGTCCAAAGCTTATGAAAAGTTAGTTTTTAGGTGCATGGACCCAATTTTTCGTACATATGGAAGAACAAATAGTAAGACAGAGAGAGCAGAGGTCAAGATTATAATTATTGCAGCAAAACGAAAGATTAATACCTATATATTGTTAAAATTAAAAATAATAATGACGACATACCCAAAGCCATCGTCATGACCACGTAAGCAATCACAGTAGTTTGAACAACCGTTTTGTTCTCGAATTTCAATTCAGTCAAGCTTTGTTCAGTTGCAGTCGCCTTCGCCATTAACTGTGGCCATTGTTGGGACAATTTTAAAAGTAATATTGCCGAAATTAAACCCGTCACGTAAAATATGATGTTGGCTGGAAAATTTTGAAGTATTATATATTATAATCAACAAGTTGTTTTGTAGGATGGGGAACTAAGAATTCTCACGAATTTGGATTGCTTAAGTTAACAAATCAAATCAACATAACATACTCGTATATACATAGGAATGAAGTTATCCGGACAAGAACCAGTATAACTTGCAGAGCCAGCAACCTGAAGTGGAAGTGGGCTGGCCATGTTTGGCGAAGGACCGACAGCCGGTGGAGCAGACGAGTCCTAGATCCACTCAAGGACTCGTCTGCTCGATTGCGTATCGGCAAGTGTAGTGTAGGACGCCCTCCAACTAGATGGACTGACCACCTTAAGAAGGTAGCTGGGACGGATTGGATGCGAAAGGTGGAGGACAGGGTGTTGTGGCGCAGCCTGGGAGAGGCCTATGTCCAGTAGTGGACTGCGAAAGGCTGAGTTGAAGTCAACCTATGGTTACGTAGTTAACAGGGTTGGACATGTTATCACATAAGGTGCTTATAATGATCAAAATGGATTATATGTATATCAAGCTTTCTAAAAGCGTGATCAATTCCAAACAAGTATGTTACTTTGACTCTCATGATAAAAATTAGGTATTCTAACTAACACAGTAATTTTATACGATACTAAAACAGATAGAGGCTCTGAAAACCTGGTCTTAACATTACAACTAATATTATAATATGGTTTATGTTTGTAATTATTGTATATATTATGTGAATGGTACACCACAAACTATCCAAAATTTCTACATTTATATCTGTAATTTTTATGGTGTACATAATAAAGAGTATTCTATTTATCTATGTTTAACTACCAGTACTTACATATAGTATTCAAATCGACTTTATTTTGGAAGAAAAACAGTATACTGAAACAAGATATCACCACTAGTCCTATTAATGTGGCAATGTAGAAGCAGCAGTAGTAAGACTTTATTTTGAACCTGAAAATAGAAAAGTTTTCAATCAAGGGCACTGAACATTGTCGCACCTACTTTTAATTATAGACCTAGTTCCGTGCTTTTTTGTGAACTTTAGTGAATTTTTAAAACTTTTTTAAAATTAAAGTAAATGTATATTACTGCATAACAAACAGTTCGGTTTTACAAGGGATGTCTACTGATGTCGGAGTTGAACTGCGATTTGTCCAAGGCATTAGATTTTGTTCTTCATGAAACATTTATCAGGAAACTGCACCCCTACGAAATCCGGATCGCCTCTCTGGATCTTCTCACTTAAGTGAGTTAGAGAGTTTATTCAGAGAGTTGATGTTAACGGAAAAAGATCAGCCGAATCTGTAGTAAGAATGGGGGTCCCACAAGGCTCAATTTTTGACCCATTTTTATTTCTTATTTATATGAATGACTTGGCTTACCTCATAAGAGAAAAACAAGATATGTTATAGTGTTGTTTGTAGACCCTTCACTTTTATTTAAAAGCAAAAATAGTTACCTAACTGGTTTAATGTTAATAACCTATTTCTTAACGAGAAAAAAACTAAATGTATGTAGTTTACGATACCACATGATAGACATGTAGAAACTAGTGTTCTGATAAAGGGTTGAAGCCCGAAGATATAACATGCATAATTTTGGATGCCAAGCTTCAATGGCGCCCCATATAGTAAAATTGTCAAAAAAGCTTAGCTCAGCAGCATACGCCCCGTTAGAAAATTTTTGATTTAACTGATTTGGAGACAGCCCATTTAGTATACTTTTTTTTTTTTTTTTTTTTGGGATGGGAAATCATCAAATGACTCCTCCCGCTCTGGGTGGAGCGGAAGGGAGTGTCAGACTCTTACTGACTAAAACCCACCCATGTTCCTTCCTTCGCCCTTTATGTTCCGGGGTAGCGGTAACCCTTTCGGACAATCCCGCTGCCCCGGCAGGCTTCGGCCCTGAGGGGCCCCTCGTTATGCTGACATCTCTTTGAGGCGCGCGTGGAACACTTACGCGCCGTCCGGCACGGGCCTGGTCCTGATCGGGCGGTGAGCTACCCATTGCTCTCCGCCCGCAGGCCCGCGCCTACGGTGGCCGGTAGTCGTCTCTCGACTCCCGACGCCCGGGGCGTCTCCCGCGGCGGCTTGGACGGGAGGCTCTCTCCCTCATCCGTCCCGCCACCTCCTTCGCTAGCATGACTGCTTCGCAGAAGGAGGCGACTGCCTCCCACTCCCTCTCGCTCCGGACCATGGCTTGCACCAGGTCCGGGCGCGAGAGGCCGCCGCCGCTGCCGATCGCCTCCACGAGGACACGGCGGTGCTCCGCCCAAGCGGGGCAGACCTCCACCGTGTGCTCCACCGTGTCCTCTGGGCGATCCTGGCAATGGTGACACCCGGGCGTTTCCTCCCGCCTGATCATGTGCAGGAACCTCCCGAAACTTCCGTGTCCGGTGAGGACCTGCGTCAGGCGGTAGGTGAGGGCGCCGTGGCGCCTCTCTAGCCACTCCTCAAAGAGGGGTCTTATCGCCGCTATCGCGGCGTGCCCTGCGCTGGGTTGCGACAGTCGCTCTTTCCATGTCGCCATGAGATCGAGCCGGAGGTCCGTCCGCTCCGCAGCAATTTGCCGCGGGAGCGGACTTTCCCCCCGGCGTAGTGCCTCCGCGCGCCACTCATACAGGCGCGCGAGGACTATCGCCTCCAGATCCCATGGCGGCAGTCCGGCAAGGAGGCTTGCCGCCTCGCGCGAGATCGTGCGGTAGCCCCGGATTAGCCTTACGGCTACCACCTTCTGGGGCGCGTTCAGGTAGTGGGCGGCTCGCCGCCGCAGTGAACGCGCCCACACCGGGGCCCCGTATATGGCCATGGACCGCACGACCCCCGCGTAAAGCCTCCGGCAGGAGGCGTTTGGCCCCCCCAGGTTGGGCAAGAGCCGCTTGAAGGCGGCCCCAGCCCGTTCCAGTTTGGGGGCCAAACGTCGGAAGTGCTCGACGAAGTTCCACCGGCTGTCGAGGACGAGACCCAGGTACTTCATCGTCGTCTCGATGCCGATGTGAACCCCTCCTGCCGTTAGTTGGGATCCCGGTGGTGGCGCGTTCCGGGGCCCATGAAACGTCATGGCCTCGGACTTGTGCAATGCCACCTCGAGACCCAACTGCCGGATCCTCTCCACGACTATCGCAACCCCGCGTGTCATCGCGTCGGCCGCCGCCTGATGCGACCTCCCCTGCGCCAGGACCAGCGTGTCGTCAGCGTAGCAAACCACGCTGACGCCATCAGGGAGGTCGGCCCGCAGCACCCAGTCGTAGCCGATGTCCCACAGGAACGGCCCCACAACCGATCCCTGCGGGACACCGCACGACATCTCTCGCCGGTTCCACTCCCCATCGCGACCGGGGTAGCTGACGGCTCTGTCCGTCAGATACGCCCATTTAGTATACTTTAGTTATTATTTAGTTATTCTAATGGATAAATTCAATCATAATAATACATAATTATGTATAACATACATAATTATTTTAATAAGTAAAATAACAAAAATAAGTTATATAAAACAATACTTAATAATTATACTACTCGCTTAAATTTTTTTCATTATTATTAAAATAATGACAAATGTTTAAGCGAGTAAAGAAATAAGCAATATTAAATATAATTAAATAAATAATAAATTAAAAGATAGACCTGCATATAAAATATTAATATAATAAATGAATAAATGTAAATATAAATACATAGGTAATGGGATATAAAATAATTCTAACCTAATAACAAATAAAATTAATAAAGCGCTCTTCCTCTCTCTACTTATTTAAAAATTTGCTGTGCCCGACAGGGTCCATATTGTTTCTATTATTTTTCTTTTATTTACCACCTATAATTGTACATTATGGATTGCAATAAACGATTTGAGATTTGATTTTGATATTTTAGTTCATAGTGTCCGATATTCACCTAAATTTTGTTTTTTACAAAAACGGGCAATTAGTTTAATTTATAAATTAAGTCCCAGAACACTTAATTAATTGATTGACTTTGATTAATATAATGACTGTATCTTCTCAGTATATTTATGAAAATATTTTATATGCATATAAAAATTTAATATTAATCCGTTTAAACAATAAAAAGGAAAAAATTGTGTTTGTTCCTAGTATTTATATTATGGATTCAACAATCCATAATATAAATACTAAGAACAAACACTATTTTTTCCTTCATACAACCAGGCTCAAGAAAATAGGTGACTCGTTTAGATGCCAATGTATACGTTTTTATAATAAAAATCCTAGCCACATTACTGAACTAAGCCTTAATAAATTCACATCTTTTGTAAAGCGGAAACTATGCCAGAAAGCTTATTATACGAGTACATACTGTCAAAGACTATATTGAGGACAAAACGACTTGGGAGTGACCTGCTCCAATAAGTTTACATAATTAATGTTGATTTTTTATTTTATTTTGCTATTTTACTGTTTCTTTTCCTAGATACCTTTTTACATATACAATGACATGAATATTTACTGTATAAAATATTGTATTACTTTAATTATTGTGAATGTGAGGACTATGTGGGTTATTGTTTCAGTTTTAATCATGGTCTGGTAGTTTGAGTAGTTCATGCGGCCTACCGAAATGTCCTTTCTTTGTTCGTCGAATCGTTGAGCTCCTTAAGTCCTGAGTTGAGCGGTACGTTTACTAAAAAATGCGTGCACTGACTGGACAGGTCCACCTAATATGTGTGGTTCTTTCCTCAAAAGACCATTTCAGTTAACAATCTACATGGTCTTCACATGATCTGACCAAGATTATGTCTGGACTTTAAAAGAGACTGTGAGTTTGTTTCAGCCTTTCTTCTCCGAGTAGTTAGATCGGAAACGCCGACCTCATCTAGTTTTAAAAATATGATTGACATGTAAAAGTGTTTGTAGAAACCTACTTACAGAAATAAAATCGTTTATCATAACCTATTTAGACTTCTTAACCCAAAGCTCCACCTACCTCGTTCCATCAGCACTGGTTTGCCCAAGCCCCTGGACTGGAAAGAACCCAGTCCATCTGGCAAGCCTTAGCACGTGGCGTAAGCACGCATGTAGACCACAAGACTGATCAGCTCTTTTTACCGTTATTTCGTGGACTTTCATCTTTCGGCTGAAAGAAATATGACTTTAATTCCTTTGTTACTATATAATGAAAGAAAAAAGGGTTCTTCTCATACCAGTACTGACGGAATTGTTTATCCAATTCCTGTTGAAAAATTCTTTTCGACAATGTTGGTCGAAGCTGTGCCATGTCTGAACGGACATGCTCCGTTCTCCGGTCAAGCATCTTGAGATTAAATTTTACTTGCACAGTGCAAAAGATTTAATATTTTAAGAACCAACTGCCAAAAATTTTCAAATAAAAAAATTACAGTTCAAAAAAGTGACATGGGGCTCTACGAGAAATTACTACTAAACCTTTTCCGTTCGAAAGTGAACGATAGATGTAAAGACGGTTTGACAAATATTTTTCATGATAACGTCTGCTCTCTAAATGCGTGATATGTAAAATGTATAGAAGAACTGAGTAAATCCTAATCCGATTGTTCCAAGCATATCACTCAACGTCAAACACTGATGTTAACCTTATGTTTTTAGTGTAATTCAGACTAAACTAGCGGGTTTTCGTTTAAGTTACAATAACTTAGTTTGAAGGGTACATAAATACTTTAAGGATTTCGGGTGTCTATTTGCTGTGGAGTTTAACTGGTTTTATTAGTTTGGGTATTTATGTCAGGCGAGTTACAAATTAAGGAGTTTCAATATGAAATAGATGTTTGTAGTTTATGTGAATAGCGAATGAAATCTGAATAATCTAAGCGAATTGGACGCGCGCAGTTATGTTTTCAATATCTGCCATGGCTGAAGCCTTTTCTGCAATTTTAACTAATTACTTTGGTTAAAAATACACAGAAAGACAAACAAACAGACAGCATAAGCTTACCGTGGGATATCAGACGTGAATAAATTCATCTTTGTTTCATTCATTCACACTTCACCGACAACATAACTTATGAATAAACGTTCACCTGTTCATTTCATTTTTCAATCATTTAGTAGGCGAATGAATCCCATAGCCCAATGGGTTTCGTTTCCTTGTAATGCAAAAGTCCCGCACTAACCGGAGCCACGTAGGTTGTTAATGGGTGCACTTGAATAGTGGAAACAAGGATAATCCTCATCGGTTGTTGGTTGGTGTCTCATCGTTTAAAATTGCTTCTGCGAGTTGGCTTCGTTCCCTCGTATGCCTTCCAAAGGTCCAGGACCCCAGGGTCGGGACCCTCATATTTCAAAGACATTTTTAGAATATTAATAAGACTTTTTATTTGGACTCGTTAAGACACATGAGTCACTTATGAGTCTACACTCCATGGGTTTACTAGTCGATATTTAAGGGTTCCGTTATCTAGCATTCAGGTTCATAATCAGACCAGCTCGCTGGTACCATATTATTTTATTATCACCGGAATGCTTACATTTGTGAATATTCAATTAAGGCCACTAGAAGTGATTAACTATTCAAGTCCCGTTCCGTTATTTAGCGTCCATGTAAGTCCTACAAAATATCGCTATAACTTTTCACACAGGCAGCGATTTGAAACGAGCCGCCATAGTGGTTATTGCCCTATATTAAAATGCCTATCTAATGACAAATGTGTGAGTGTAATTGGTCGAGAGTACCATTTTGTCTTGTCCTCCTTCGTTTATTCCATTTGACAACATATGGCCTTGCCTCCATCAGTTCTTATTTTTGACAGTCATGAAAGCTAGCCTTATCTTTTCCATGTATCAATGCTTTCATCCTGTCAAATTATGTAACATCACAATTAGTATAGCTGTTTGGCGGTGAAAACTTACCAGACAGACTGACAGATCACATGAAGAAGCGGTAGCTGTGGGTTTGAACATCCTTTTGTAGGTACTAAGAATCATAATAATTATGATACGGCATTCATTACAGGGGTTTATTAAATAATAAAGGTAACAACAATAACACGTAAACAACATTTATTTTTTTGTCTATTATAAAATCTATCAGTATACACCAGTAATATTTTCAACGATCGTGGCTACAGTTGTACCATTGTAGTAAGTCTCTGGCGTTATGGAGTACTGTAACAACACTATTTCGTAAGTTATTATTGTGCCCACTACCTGAAAGTATTGAAAACTGATTAGATATAGCACTAAGCCCTTCCTCTCTCCTTAAACATCATCGTTATATTTTCTTTGGTCCTGTTTCATGTTTATTGTTATATATATATATTTATTTAGATTAGTATAATATACTTTATGTATGTACCACAGACTACCTACAGTATTTGTATATCCTTCTCCTGTTTCATTCATCCAAAGGTTGTCTTTAAAAGGTCGCTCTTAGCGATAAGACCGCCCACTGTGTCACCCTTTGTAAAATTTCTATATGTATGTGTAAAATTTAAATGGTGGATGGTCACCAAAAGAGATAAGTCAAATTTGATAAATTAACGGTCTGTTATTCAAAACAAAATTTATTCGAAAACATGCATCGGTTTCTAAATTAATGTCAAGTATATCCGACGACCCTGGTTACTTATCTCCTTTGGTGACTGTTCATAATAAAGAGTATTCTATTATATTCTATTCTAGATATACTTCAATAATCAAGCGGTCTCTAAAAGCGTCTTGAACGTACTTAGTTGTCAAATTTTGGTTAAGCTCTGGCCAAAATGAGGCGAACCCCGTCCGGGACGCGGGACGCTATTACGCGTGCCTCTTCTTTTAATAATTAGGAGGTTCCGCGACTTTTCACGCCATTTTGAGCATCTATCTCCATTTAAGTTAATTAACATTGACACCATCGCAGGAACAAATGTCATCCCACATCCCGCAGGGGTTTCGCTTCAGTTTGACTAGAGCTTCCTTCTTTCTTTTTTTTTATTCTTATTAAAGACAGGGTATTTTTAGATCCTAGAACTTTTACCGAAGCCTATGTGAGTAGTGGATTACTTACTTTTAAAATCATATTCCTGGTTACATAAAAGAACTTTCCACTTAATGCGACGTTTGTATGATGTAGTTGCAACTGAAACCGACGAACCTAAGGAATACGAAAGTAAGGGTTCAATTTCTTAAAAGTAAACTTATATCATGCTCCATGCTCTAGATTGAATTTTCATGGTCACAATTGATATTGCAAGTAATTCTTGGATTCATCCGGCTCGAAGTACCATGTATGACCTGAGGGGCAATTCTCGTAATTTTAAGAACGTTCACAGTCTGATCTCAGTCTCAATCTGTCAAAAAAAAAACTCAAATTTCCCTACATTTTGACAAGTTTTTGACATTTGTTTGTCGCTGAGATGAGACTGCGACTAGATGTTGAACGTTTTAACTTACGAGAATTGGCCTTCTGATGATTTATTTAATCTTTTCGCACAAAAAGGTACAAAGGCGGACTTAATGTCTTAGGCATTCTCTACCAGTCAACCAAGGGTGGTGAAGAGATTGGATGGCAGGTGCTTTGGTTGAGAGGGACAATGATAAAAAAAAAAAACTCTTAAAACTAGGTAAACAAATACATAAATAGGTTATATACACATACATACCGTTACTATAATATATACTTATAATATATATATATATATATATATATATATATATACAAAATCAAGGGAGAGAGGTGTTGAGATGACTCTACGCTATTTGTTTTGAAAATAACTCTGCAATTTCCGCTTAAATGCAAACCGACTGGTGGCCGTCCTGATATCAAGGGGAAGCGCATTCCAAAGAAGAATGGACTGAATATGAAAAGAAGAATGAACAAAGTCAGACGTATGAGAAGGACAGAGTAAGAGAAGATTGTTAGAAGAACGCAGATTCTTCGCGTGTGAAGAACATAGATATTGGAAGTGAGATACTAGATAAGAAGGAGGAGTGGGAGAGTTGAGAAGGGAGAAAAGCGTGGTCAAAGCGCGCAGACTTCTTCTTTGGCGAATGGACATCCATTTGAGCTCAGACCTATAGCTGGACACATGGCCATATTTCCTGAGGTTGAATATGAACCGGATACCATTGTTGAGCAATCTGTCAAGCTTATCCAGCAAAACCGCATTCAAGTCAAAGTAACACACGTCACCATAGTCGATTACAGGGAAAATCAAAGTCTGCACAAGCATGGTCTTCGTCTTAGCGGGCAAAAAGTTTCTCAGACGATACAGGAATCGCAGAGTACCGTTGACCCTTTGACTAACACTAGAGACCTGGCGTTGCCAACTAAGCGTTGAGTCAAGAGGCAATCCGAGATCTTTCACAGTAGAGGTGATGTTGGGGATAATGGGTATGACGTTACCATTGAAAATAAGAGGTGGAAGAGAGCTAAGCGCCACCCTACCCATCATGCGTGAGCTTCCAATTACAATGGCCTGACACTTCGAGGGGTTTACTGACACCCCGAAACTATCAGACCATTTTTTGATAGCATCTAAGTCTCGGTTTACATCTGCTATAGCGTCCGATAAACTTTCTACCCGCCCAGCTGTATATAAATGAAGATCATCAGCATATAGATGATACGAACACCGAAGGCAGTGAGTTATAAAATTAATGAAGATGGATAATAATAATGGAGAAAGAATACCGCCTTGTGGAACACCAGCATCCAGGTCACGCCAACTCGATGAGCTCTCATCAACGCGAACCGACTGCTGACGTCCGCGAACATAAGAAGAGAACCATTCCAGGGCCACCGACGAAACCATAAGGTGAGAGAGGATAGAAAGGAGAATATCGTGGCTGATGGCGTTAAAAGCATTGGAGAAATCGATTGAAACTAAGACGGTAACTTTAGTATCCTCCATCGCCTCTCTAATGTCACCAGTCACTTTAAGGAGAGCGGAGGCTGTACTGTGCCCAGGCCTGAACCCAGACTGAAATGAGCTAACGAGGTTGTTCCGATGAACAAACCCCGTAAACTGCTTGTGTACGCAGGCCTCGAGCACTGTAAATAGGAATGGGAGAATGGAAATGGGTTGAAAATGACTGGGTGGGGAGGGGTTTGAAATGTTAGGGAGTGGGCGGACATAGGCCATACGCCACAGGGATGGGAATTGTCCGGAATCAAGAGAAAAATTAATGATATGGGTAATCGGAGGGAGAAGGCTATCAAGGATCCAAAAGACCATACCACGACTGATGCCATCACAGCCCACAGCCTTGGACTTTATGGACAGGATGATCTTTTTAATTTCGTCCAAGGTCACCGGAGAGAAGTGAAATGGTTCTATGATGGGACTCGCTAGGCCAGTAATGAAATCAAGCGTCTGGGACAACATTGATGATTGTCAGCCAGGGTTTTAGACTGATGTAAGTTATATACGTCTCCAAACTGAATTGATCCAAGCCAGAGTTATATTGTACATATCTAATTAATTGAATAGTAGAGGTGTAAGCCAAACCAATGAACTAAAACTACAAAATTACTACTATAAAAACAAATATTCTTACCTCAGTATCGTAAGCTGAAGAAGGTATATCATAAACGGAGTATACAGGTTCAAGACCTGCACAGTGCACGTTGGAAGCAAATAGTGATAACATCAGTGTTCGAAGGACCAGGAAGATGAATGAGTACAAGTAGTAGAGAAGATAGTTCGGAGATGATAGCGCTCTGAAAAAATGATGACAAATGACTAAAGAAATAGTTGATTTAATAATGAATAAATATTGTATTCGAAGATATACGACATCACCAACGCGAACTGGTTCTGCGTGGTGGGTTATAGCCCACTCTCTCTCTCAGAGATGAGGCCTGACCCCAGCAGTGGGACATTATAGACTGATTATGTATGTTACCTATGTATGTTGTGCTGTAAGTTAGTAAAGCCACTGAAGAAAAATATAAACTGCTGCTGCTGTTTATCTTTTCCTACTTTCTATACTTACTGTCTGGTTTGCGCTTCGTCGCAATATTTGAAACTGACATGATTTCGACTGAAAAAGAAAGTTACTTATTAGCAATTAGTTTCTGTATTAAAATATCTTTAAAAGCAAGATTGAGGTTTTCTAAAGTATTTTAGTGATTTAAAAACTATTTATCTATTTAAACGTCGATTAAAAGAGCATTACATTTCCTCTATACCATGTATATATATATATATATGTGTGTATATATTTTTGTATTTTGTATTTATTTAAGTATACGTATCTTTTTGCATTATATGTGTAGGTATATTTAATATTTTAGGTTTAGACTTAAAAGAAAGAAAGAAATATATTTTATTCTGCACAAACAAAACTCACAATTACATGTAAAAAAATAATGATAAAAATTAAAAAAGACATAAGATACACATAGTCAAAAGACTCTTACTCAAGCATAAAAATGTTGACCCTTTTGTCTATTGCTTGTAACATCAAGCAATAGACAAAAGAGTCAACGTTTTTCATTGGTCCCTGGACAACTCACATTAATTGACATTGAACGCAAAACAATAGCAATCATAACAAAAACAAAAATGCCAATTGCAGAGTGGCGAAATAACTAGTACCTATAACTACTTTTGTAACAAAACAAACAACAATTAAGCCGTGCATCGCATCTGTGCAAGAACAGGTCGTTGCTCAGCAAAAATGCTGTGACTTCAGATGAATTTATCGTCAACAGCGATGATTTTCAGCAACTACATGGCATGGCGTCGGCAAACGACAACCATGCTTTTTCCGACATACGTAGGTATGTCCCTTGGGTAGCCAAGGAATTCAAAACTCTACCGCCTTCATAGCCTCCATGATCTTAATGGTAAGTATTATCAGTGCATTCAAATTTCATTCAATAGTAACAAAGCCTTAAATAAAATAATATTGGTAACTAATCCTTGTGACACCTCACTAAATATTCTACCTATTGTCTAACTTAGATAATGCAGCTGCAAAAAGACACACAGCCAACACGCCCCAGATAACTGAGGACTACCATTCCTCCCATGACAATGACATAGACCGGATCTAAACAGGGAGGCAGACAGAGGTCGCGCACACTGTTAGAAAGCCATATCCATTGCCCGTAGGCCGTGACCTTCGAGGTGAATACAAAAAGAGCAGCTATGGTTATTAAATATTGATCTACAATTATGTGGTTTTCTGTATCTGTATGAAATATTTCTTTACGATACTCAAAAAATACTTCTTTGTTCTTCACACATTCTTTTTTTTCTCTTCTTGTTGTCACACATTATTGTCTACATTTCTCTTTTACTTTTCCTTTCGCAGGTCTGCTGGAAGTAATTTCTTAAGAAATAAACAGTACCTTTGTACTCCTATTATAACTATGTCAAATCCCTATGTATTTTACTGTGTGTAAATAAATAATAAAATAAATAAATAAGTATTTGCAGCAATCCAACAGGGACCATAGCTAAAGCTCTGTTTTCATCATCAACTATAGGTACGTATGCTTACTGCAAGGAGTTGAAGAGCTGCAGACAAATGTAAAAGAGATCATTAAAAAATGAGTTCAGAATGAACGAGCTGATCTGAACGTCTATCTCTTTTACTAGCTTCACTAAGTTTGAATAGTGCACTCGTAGAACTGACCAAGGAATTCCATTCTGTAAATAAGGAAAATTATTGGTTTTGATAAGAAAAGTCAGGTTTAGGTTCCTAGTGAAGTAATATTGCGTTAATACTCATCTTTCTACAGACAGGTAGGTGTATGGTATCAAGCAAATCGCGGGTAAGCACTCAGCCAGACGTATACCCAGCAGTGGGTAAAACAAGGTCAATGATTATGACGTCTTGTCTTTCATAGCGCGCTTTTAAAAGTTAAAAAATATTTCTATGTACTCCACGTAGCCAGAAGGCGTCGCGGCAGACCCCGTGGAGAAGATGGCGGGACGAGCTGGACAAAACAAACGACCAGTGGTCCACTTTAGCCCTGGATCGAAAAAGCTGGAAGTCACCTTTGCCCCGTAGTGGGAAGATGCAGGCTAACAGTAATAGTATTAAGTACTTAATACCTGGTACTTTCTACTCATTTATTTAGAAGTCTCTTTATTCTGAAATGTTTTTATTCTGTTGTATGTTGTTAGAGTATGTCTCTGGATTCAGCATGCCTCTTGGCAAAGGCTCCTCTAGCTGTTTCTATTGAATTCTATCACCAGCTACTTACCTTCTTCTTTTTAACGTTGGCAGTTATAATTTCATTAAATTTCCGAAAGTATGCTGTAATGTAAATGCTAAAACAGGTGATCATCACATCGTTAAAACTCCAAAGAAAAGTGGCTTGAAGACACATGTACTGAAAATTAAAGAAATCTGTGAAATAATAACCGAAGACACTAATGCTAATATAATATTAAAAAGAAATGATAATTTTAGTGTCATCTTAAGTGAGACGATATAGAAGCAAAATATGATAGTGGATCTTAAATGTATAATATTAATTATGTCACTAATACCTCTAATAAAAAATGCTTTCCAAACAAATAGTAAATAAGAGCAACTCATTCGTCGCTTAAAATACTAGTATGAAGCTGCATCTGGTTAGATTGGAAGCCAACCCCAACATAGCTAAGAAAATGCTGGATGGATAATAAAAGCAGCTATAAATAGTGGACACAAGGAATAAATAAGTACCTCAAACACAAGAGCGCTAAAAGCGCTGTAAGATACATAATTGAAAACATATGGCATCCTATGAATGACGTAGTTTTCCATCACGTTGGAGGTGATCCCAGGTTCTTGTAGGCAGTTCATTACGAACCTGATGTTGAAATTCGTGCATAGGATGTGTTCAACTGTAAAACAAATGAAATAAGATTGAAAACCTTTATGGCAACTATGGCTGAGGAAAATGTTACGGAAGATGATTTCAGTTTCCACAGTGAAGAAAAAAGAAACAATATACGTAATATTTCCAGATCAGATCAGGGGGTCTACTCCGAAGTGGTATAGGCCGAATGTTCGGCCGTTTCCGTCATTTGGTTCTGTCGGTCCCGATCCTAAACTCCTACACTCTTTCGAAATATACTATGGTCCCGACCCAACTGAGCCGATCCGAACTTTTTTCGCATTTTTCAATAATATTCGGTTCGGCCATGTGTCGGTCCGATCCGATCATTCGCACTTTGCACTACGTAGTAGACCCCCAGTTCCTCCAAAGTTTATGAAAAGTCAGTTTTTAGGTACAGCTAAAAACTGCACTAACCATGCATAGTTTCAATTTTTCGTATAATTATTAAGAAGAAGAAAAGTCAAGACAGAGAGATAGGTTTTCCTTAAAATCCTCCGAAAATTACAATTATTGCAAGAAAATCAAAGAATAATACCTACATATTGTTTAAATTCAAAATAATAATGACAACTTACCCAAAGCCAGCGACATGACCACGTAAGCAATCATAGTAGTTTGCACAACCGTTTTGTTCTCAAATTTCAATTCAGTCAAACCTTGTTCGGTTTCACTTGCCTTCGCCATTAACTGTGGCCATTGTTGGGACAATCTTAGAAGTAATATTGCCGAAATAAAGCCCGTTACGTAAAATATGATGTTGGCTGGAAAAATTTCGAATGTTATATAATCAACAATTTGTTTTGCTTACGAAACAACTTGTTCAACAATTCTCAGTTTCCCCTTCGTAAAGGTGAACTGAGAATTTTCTTGAATGTGGGTTACTTAAATCAACGTAACATGGTTACGTAGTTAACAAGGTAAGACATGTTATCTCGTAAGGACTATACACCGTGTTCCGGACGATATACATAAACTTTGACCAGATGTTCAGACCATGGAAATAAGCATTTTTCATTATTGACACATTAATTAATTTTTATCTTTTGTTAATTTTTATACAAACCTTGACGTAAATGACCCGATATGCATGCCTCTATATCTCTTTATTTTTAATTGTACAAAACGGCAACATAGGCCAAATTAAAACCCTTTCTTACTGCATGGCTCAATTAAATTTCATAAAATGAAATTACAAATATCTTGGTAACGAAGCCTTTTTAAATTCTGCTTTCTTTGTTAATTTGATTTGTAAAAGCTATAGAAGCGTTTGTCAAAGTTAATGGATAACGTGAAGAACACGGTGTATATCACGCTTTCTAACAGCTTGATAAAGTTCAGAGATGTTATTTCGACCCTTATGACAAAAATTAGATATTCTAACTAACACAATAATTTGGTACAATACTGAAACAGATAAAAGTTTAGGATAATGATTTTCACATTACACCTAACATATAAGTATAACTACCAGTACTCACATATAGTATTCAAATCGACTTCATTATCGAAGAAATATAGTATACTGAAACAAGACATCACCACTTGTCCTATTAATGCGACTATATAGTGGCAGCAGTAATAAGACTTTATTTTGAACCTGAAAATAGAAACGTTTTCAATAAAGAATGTGATGAAGAAACTAACTTAAACTTGCTCAAGAAAGTCAAAGAAGTTCTAATAGGACAAGAATATTATATTATAAAGATTTGTTTAATTAGTACCGTGTCTACACTGGGGTTTGACGTAGTAGTGTTACATAGATCTATTGCAAGCATATCACCAAATCTCAATGAATCTAAACCTAACCTATATAGACTTCTTAACCCAAAGCTTCACCTACCTAGTTCTATCAGCACATGTTTGTCCAAGCCCCTGGACTGGAAAAAACCCGGTCCATCTGGCCAGCCTTAGCACGTGACGTAAGCACGCATGTAGACCACAAGGCTGATCAGCTCTCTTTACCGTCAGCTTGTGGACTTTCATCGTTCGGCTGGAAGAAATAAGTATTTAATTCCTCTGTTACTTTATCACGAAAGAAAAGGGGCTTCTTCTCATACCAGCATTGACGGACTTGATTATCCAAGTCATGTTGAAATATTCTTTTTGAGAATGTCCGCCGAAGCTGCCTAAGCCTGGCCATGTTTTATGCTCTGCTCTCCGATCAAGCACCTCGAGCTAAAATTTTAAGTGCAAATAAAAATGACATGTGGCTGCATTACGAGAAATTAAAGCCTTTAAAACTGCTAAACCTTTTCCTTCCGCAAGTGTCCGTTAGATGTGTAGGGTCACTTAAATATGTCGCATACAAGATGTAGTGCCAGCCAGCCCGCAAGTAGCTGCGACATCTGCACCGATGGCTACACCAGGAAGCAGCGTGGGACAGATGAGTGGTCAAATCGCCGAACTCACTAGACAAGTGTAAGCTCTGACCTTGCAGGTTGACAGACTGTCCCGGTCGAAACAAAGGTCCGGCAGAAGTACTAGTCGGGGAAGATCGGGGTAAAGAAGATCTAGTTCCAATTACAGGAAATGGCCAACCTGCTGGTACCATTACAAGTTTGGCGACATGGCATCCAGGTGCATAAAACCCTGCGACCACGCGGGAAAAGCCACGGGCAGTAGATAATAGGGACCGGCGACTGTCGTAGCACTGTTCGCTTATTCGTAGCGGACCACAGTACGAAGATGCAGTTTCTCGTCGACACCGGTAGTGACGTCTACGTCTTCCCTAGGTCGGCCATGAAAGAGCGCCGTACCAAAACAGACTATGAACTATGTGCGGCTAACGGTAGTGCGATTATTACTTACGGGTACGCGTATTTAAAATTAAGTATATGCTCGCGCCGTGATTTTGCCTGGCAATTTGTAGTGGCGGACGTAACAAAGCCAATTATAGGTGTCGATTTTTTGTCATACTATAACTTGATAGTGGAGGTTAGAATGCAGCGCCTAATCGACGCTAACACTACGCTCGCGACCCCTGCTTTACCTGCTCGTCCTTCTGATGTTGTTTCTTCGGTAAAGTTAAGAATTGGTGACACTACATATCACGACATACCCCGGGAGTTTCCTGACATAACTCGGCCGTCGGGTATACACCGTGCACCTACACACAACACCTTACACTGTGTACGGTGTTGAACGTATGTACGTTTAACACCGTACAGACATTTTTACAAATAAGTTTCACAGACGTAATTAACATTAAAAAAAAAAACTTTTTTTTAGTTTTTGGTTAACCTTGTCTTTACGACTCACCGTTTCCGAGTTATGACTGTTACGTTATTTTTAACCCGATACTGCAATAAAATTGGTAGATTTCTGAAAAAAAGACAATAAATTTCCTGCTCGAATTTTTTTTTTTTTGTTTTCTTTGCTGCTCATAGTGCCCCTAAGCGTATACTCCAACTCCTACCACTTTACTTCTAAGACAATCCAATGACAAAGGTCTGTTCTATTACAAGTCTGCTATATAAAGTGTCTAGAAGACCTGAATTAAGCTTAATCCGATTGTTTCGAACAAATCACTCAATGTCAAACACCGATGTTAATCTTGGATTTTTAGTGTAGATCGGACTATCGCCACTGGGTTTACATTTTGGTTAAAATAACTAAGATTCAAGGGTACATAAATACTTAAATGATTTTAGAAATCCAATGTCTATTTGCTGTGAAATTAAGGTCGTTTTATTAGTTTTGGGTATATGTCAAGGAGTTTCAATAGTATATAAATTAATGTGAACATCGAACGAAATATGAATAAACCGGGCGAGTCGGACTCTTACCGTAATATTTTCATTATTCGTCATGTGCGAAGCTCTAATTCGGTTCAAAAGATACAGAAAGACTGACTGACAGACAGACGGCATAAGCTTAGTACCTTTAACAGTTATTTTATCGCTGAAATCAACTAATATGAACCTTATAGTTATAACAATAAATATCACTGTTATCCAAGACCAGAGGTAAAATATCTGTCAAAGGAGGAAGGTTATGTAATTAGGGTTGCTATGGCACTTTTTTGTACCTGCTGCAACATCTTGAAACAACAATTAATGAGGCTACGTCATTAGACTGACGATAAGAGAAAAACAGAAAGAAAAAAAATATATTTACACGCACAGGAAATAGAAACAATAAAAAAATAGAACAAAAATTAACAAAACAACCGAGAAAAAAAAAACAACATTAAAAAAAAGTTATCGTAGCGCTGGTATTCTCACAGGGCCCGATGTGTGACATCTAACACCACAGTTACATACATTTTTAACCAACTAATAATTAAATTAAATTAATAATGATAATAATGGATCACTATTTTGTTGTATTTTAAAATATTTTTTTTAATATAAAAATTAGGTAAAAAAAAACATTAAAAAATATAAAAAAATAGTGATCCAACCATGTCGGGAGCAGGGTCCAAGGTTAATTTGTATAATAAATATTATTATTATTTATTTTTATTTCAAATATTTTTTTTTTATTTAAAAAAATAAAGGTAATTAATTTCAAAGTGCGATAGTTATATCACTACAACCCTATAAACTTTAACTTTACAATATGTTTTATGCTAGACAATTTGCCAAATGTTACGATATAATATTTTAGGGCCGTTAAGAATGAGGTCAAGCGTGAGTTGGGTCTAAAATATTTTATTGGTTGTAAAGTTTGTTTAGTGTATTGCAGTTGTTGGGTAATATTCCACATATATGTCCACTTCTGCTGCTTAAAACTGATTTGTAACACTATCTAAGCTAATCGTAAAAGCTCGTAAGCTTAGGAGACTGAAACTGAGCCACATTTGAGTCCAAAATGAATCGGGTATACACCAAATCAATCAACCTGTCTAGCCTTTTTCAGCTATATTGGCACCAGTTTTCAATCTAACCGGATGCAGCTAAATACTAGTATTTTACAAGAAGCGACTGCCTATCTGACCCCTACTACTGGGACTAACACATTATCAGCCTATAATGTTCCCACTGCTGGGACACAGGCCTCCTCTCTGTGAGAGGAAGTGGGCCTTAATCCACCACGCGGGCCCCAGTGCGTGTTGGTAGATGTCACGTCTTCGAATTTTTTGGTTCTAGGACATGCCGGTTTCCTCACGATGTTTTCCTTCACCGTTTAGAGAGCAGTGGTGATGAAATAAGTAAAGCGCCTGTCTGGGTTTGAACCTACGACCTACAACACGTAAGTCGCGGCTGTTACCACTTGGCCACCACTGCTCAACTAACACGCATTCCCTAAATATGCGCATATATTTTGATGATTGACTATGCGATATTAATATACGAGGACGCTGAATTTAAATAAATCAAATGAGATAGGACTGCTTAGACGTCGAAATACCCTGCCAAAAATTAACATGCCCAAAAATTTGGTAGTCACCAAGACAATATTCACATTTTGGGACAATCTAACCGTTTAACAATGTCCCAAAACGCTTCAAGCTCTAATTTCTCATGACTAAATACAAAAATACACCACAATAATAAATACCTAAGACCTGCACCCAAAAACCTCTTCAAATAAATCTTATGAAACGCCAGAAGCTAGGTGCACGGTATTGTGTATTAATTGGTCTCCATGGTTACTGTTTTAAGAATAATTGGCTTTTACAATGTTTTCAAATTACATTAGGTAGGACAGCGTAGGTCTGTCAACAAGTACAGATCTAAATTCTGCAAGGCCTACAAAGTCCTCACATTTACAAAATATGAAAGAATCTATCAAAAGGATAAATAAAGAATAAAATTAAAACTGAGTGATTGATTGCCATTACCACCACTAATAAAGAGTTGAAATTAGAATAAATTCTTCTAATTTGCAATCACGATCCATTACCAATGACCAAAGAAAGTCTATTGTCAAAATTTTACAATGTTATTAAAGCAAGCGTTTATATTTCACCGGGCACAGAGCCAGCCAGAACGTGACGCTATTTATCAACAACATCATTCATTTCAACAACAAAAGTATTTCTCAGTTGGTTCTGGCACTAAACTAAATTGCTTGAGGAACTTTTGGAATTGTATTCTAGAAAATTAGTCTGCTCCTGTTGGAGTTTTCCAGGTGTAAAATTGCTCACGGATGGTTAGACCTATTATTGTTCGTTAACACTTGATATTGGGAAGCCTTGTTAAGAAAAAAATGCCTAAATAACCTAGATACAGGAACAAAATTGGCGGGGCTTGTGGCTGAGTAATAACAGCCGCACAGGTCGATCGATCAGGTTAAGCTACGCTTGCCGCGGTTGGTCCGTAAATAGGTGACCATTTTTACATACCAAGACCCCTCCGTGCCTCGGAAAGCACGTTAAGTCGTTGGTCCCGGCTGTCATTCGTGGATCTTTGACAGTCGTTACGGGTTGTCAGAAGCCCGAATATCTGACAACCAGTCTTACCAAGGGGTATCGTATTACCCAGTAACTGGGTTGTGGAGGTAAGATAGGCAGTCACTCCTGGAAGCTGACCTATTCTAACCGGATCATATACTGAATACATGGTTACAGTTTGTGCATTGGTATTTTTTTATGCAAGTATAAATGACTGTTGGTATTTTAGTTAACCGAACACAAATTCACCCGCACATTTACTAATTAGAAAAATAATTATTTGTTAACAAAAGATGTTATAAGCTGACATTCTATCCCTTTAGAACAATCTCCCCAGCAACACGCTTCCGTCTGTTTTGTTATCGCCAAACAAAGGAATGGCGACACGTAACAACCTCGCCACCAACAAAACAATGACGTTGATCCAAGGTTGAATCTTCCTTACAATAAAACTCACCTGAGTTAGAGCGATAGTCCCTACCTATTAAAACTGCTAAACTTCCACGATCAAGACAACCTGAGACATGATCATAGCATTTTAGTTTTCATGCAGAATTAAAGTCGTAAAGTCTCATGTTGTGCCCATTATTTGAACGGTACTTTTACTTTTTGAAACTGAAATACAGCAATGCTACATAGGGGTAGAAGTAGTGGTGATAGCTAAACTGTTCCTTACAAGGAGTTCGACATTACTCCACTACTTTGCTTTTTAAGCAGCCAAACCGATGTGTTTCTTGCGGTCTAAATATATGATATCTATGACTAAACAAACAAAATGTAGAAAAACAAACTAGTAACGGCCTTCTGCATGTAAAACAAAGTTTATCCAATTGACACATGCAGGCTACACAAATTATAGACGTGCATCAACATGTCATTTCCGCGGTTATCGATATCCGCAGTTCAGTTATCAGGTCAGTAATCGTGTTGATGTTATTGCGGCTGCCTGCTGTGTTTTAAAGGTACGTAATTTATAGTAATAAAGATTTTTTTTTTAGGAAATTGTCCTGAAAACTGTCACAAAATAATTAAAATATATAATTTAACAACTAAGTAAAGAAACAAAAGCCCTCGTCCTCTCTCCTACTTTTGCTGTGCCCGACAGGGTCCACAGTAATCATTCATTAATTCATCCATTTAGCTGAAAGATGTCCACTGTACATAGGCTTCCCCAAGCACCGCCACTTCGACCAGTTTGTGCTGCGCGCATCCAGCGGATTCCTGCGGCCTTCACAAGGTCATCGGTCCACCTTATGGGAGGCCTTCTAACGCTACATCTTCCTGTACGTGGTCGCCACTCCAGAACCTTTCGGCCCCATCGGCCATCTATTTTGCGAGCAATGTGCCCTGCCCAGTGCCAAATAAATTTGGCAATTCTTCGACCCACATTGATCATATCTTTGTAAAAACCTTAACCTACTCGTAAGTTCACATG
Source organism: Apamea monoglypha (assembly GCA_911387795.2). Lineage (NCBI taxonomy): Eukaryota > Metazoa > Arthropoda > Insecta > Lepidoptera > Noctuidae > Apamea > Apamea monoglypha. Next base: position 15,633,762 of record OU426916.1, read on the forward strand.
TGGCAGCAATAAATATATTGAGTATTATGCATGACACAACATACATATCTAGACAAGACATGCACAAGTATTCAGTATTTTATGTCTTGAGTGGGCTCTTCTGCTAAAGGTCAGCGGCCCTAAGCAAGAAAGAAAGAAGAAAGAAAATACGTTTATTTGCGGTAAACATGACGCAAAAAAGAACATAAAACACAAAAAAACAATAAAAAAGATTGACATTCGTCACATCCACGCAAAACGGCTATCGCTCAGCATTACGCTGCGGCCCTATGCAAGACAGAGTCCCAACGCTGGTTTTCAGCGACAGCCGGCGCCGACGTAATGACGTCATCCGGTGTAGCAAACAGCTATTCACCAACAAGCCACCAATTCATCAATCAGCCGAGAAGCCAGAGTCAAAAAGAAGTCGGTACACATAGGGTTAGCGTAATCAGCCAATAACGTTCCCACTGCTGGGACACAGGCCTCCTCTCTGTGAGAGGGAGTGGTATGGCCCACTCCCTCTCACAGAGAGGAGGCCTGCATCCACCACGCGGGCCCGGTGCGGGTTGGTAGATGTCACATGTCATCGAATTTTTGGTTCTAGGACATCTCGGTTTCCTCACGATGTTTTCCTTCACCGTTTTGAGAGCAGTGGTGATGAAATAATTTACACAAAGCAAAGCGCCTGTCTGGGTTCGAACCCACGATATACAACTCGTAAGTCGTCGCCGTTACCACTGGGCCACCACTTGTATAATATCTTTTTATTCCATAATTCCATGCTTGGCTTGTTTATGATGAAATCTTTGTCTTCTAATTTTGTTGTTTTCTAGGCTCCGTAGTATATTATTTATTGTAGAGACTGACACCTTAATTCATATATAATACACTTAACTTTATAGAAAACACTTAACTTTAAGATGTTAGGTGTGAGCGACAGAATGATACTTAAAGACTCATAGTCACAGACAGCTCTTTAAACGTATTATTGAACTCAAACTTAAAGCATTTCTTTCAATTAAACTTAAAATTTACAGGCACTTTTGAATTGTCCAAATTAAATAGTCGGTCGGTTATTCCGAAAGTTGAAGCTAGTTGCCCATTCCAAAACGTAGATCTCTATGGAGAAGAACGGGCAAAAAACTCCAAGGACACTGTTTTATAGTTGTTTTTTCTTTGTTTTCTGTTTTTATAGTTTTAAGGTGTATTCATTTTGTGTAATGCCAATATACGAATTTTTCTTTCTTTCTTTCTTTTAAAATTTTCTACGTTGACATTGTTCCATACATTTTGACCGCGTAGGTTTTGCACTTTTCTATGAAACAGTTAGTTTTTTTTTTATAACCGATGAAAAATTACTACGCTAGGGGGATCTAGAATATAAATTATATAATGTTGGTAGGGTATGCTTCGAATATCCCTAATTTAAGAGAAGACTCGACAAAAAAGCTATGTAAAAGTTGAGTGCTGTTTGATTCTGTTTTATTACTCAATTTCGTACCTGAGAAGTTTAATCATGAAATAGCTTTATGAAAGAACATCAGAATTATTCAATTACAATAATTTATGAGATCTAGGAGAATGTTTTATGGCAACATTTTGCTGAAATAATCTTTTATGTATAAGTTCTGGCTGGGCATCGGAATTTTGGGGTAATCTAGAAACTTAGTAGGCTTTCCTGCTGCTTATCAAAATCAGTGAAATAATATACTAACACTAACGCTGCGTTATTGTTAGAGGTTTATTTTGTTGTTGTTTGTTTTTGTTTTATTTGTAGTTTTTGTTGTAGTTTGTTTTTTTGGGAAATGTGGGTATACTACAGGAACACTTGCTCTGTCCTTCGGGAAAACAAGGCGTAATAAAATGTTGTTATGTGTTCATTTGAATAGGCAGACATTTCTAACAAAGTTAATTGATTTAGATTAATGGTAGCTATGTTATTTGAAAAAAGAAATAGAGTAGAGAAAGAGTAGCCGTGGAGTTCCTTGCCGGCTCTTCTCCATAGGAACCAACCAACAACCGACCAATTGGACCTGTGCACCTAGCTGCTGACCTTTCATAAGTGACCATGTAGGTATAAACATGAGAAATAAAATATTAAGATTTTTTATTTAAATTCTCGATTCAGCTTTTCATTTGTTTATCAAAACAACAACCAGCCAGTGTTATTTCAAAACATAATATTGTTAATTTGAAAACAAAATACGAAAGCAAGCACAACATCGAAATTGTTGCTCCATTTATATTTGTCGAACATTTAAAAACCATTAGTGCTCGATAGCTTTAAATAAATAATAGTTTCTGAAACAAAAAACTATCGCAATACTCGATTTAATTGCCTGCATTTTAATCTGCAACGATCGCTTTTGTATCACAGATAGGCCATTTTTTATTTTTCATGTTTTTATTGCTTTTTCGAACGATTATTTTTTTGTGAAATGTGACTTTATTGCACTACAATAGGGTTGTCCCATCGTTTATCGTGTTATTCTACAAACCCTATATATAAAGACGTATTCTCGAAAATAGCTTCGGCTACATTCTGCGTAAATCAAATAATAGTTGTCAACAATCTCCTCAACTCGAGCGAACCTTCTTATTTCAATGACGATGAATGGAGACAAAAAAAATATCGAGGAAAGACTAAGACTACGGGGGTAAGTATTTATCAAGGAAGTATCCGCTGTAATTGTGTAAACGAAATGCTGCGGAATTTGTTGCGCCACTTCTTCATCCCAGGTGGAAGTGGAGAAGGGTGGGCGTTTTGGGGGACTGTTAATTACGTAATTTTGAAAAGCGCTGATTCTCAGCCCAATTCTTATGTATTACTAGCTGCGCCCCGCGGTTTCACCCGCATAAGTTTCGATCCCGTGGGAATATCGGGATAAAAAGTATCGTATGTGTTAATCCTGCTTATAAACGGTGTGCAAAATTTAATCCAAATCCGTTTAGAAGTTTTGGCGTGAAAGAGTAACAAACACCCATCCATCCATACAAACTTTCGCATTTATAACATTATAGTAGGATATACATATATTTTATTACTGTTTTATATTAAACACCTGTGATGATCCACTGCAGTAGGTCCTCTCTTTTCACTTTTCTCTGTTTAAAGCTTCTGAGGACCAGTTCCTGTTGAAGGAGTCCAGCTCATCCTGCCATCTTCGTCTGGGCCTACAGCGATGTCGCTTGCTATTAAGAGGGATTGGGTCGTAAGTTTGGCCCATTGGTCGTCTGATATGCGGCAGATGTGTCCAGCCCAATTCCATTTTAGTGTGGCAGCTTTCCAAGTGACATCAGTTATCTTTGTGATGGAACGGATGGTCGTGTTCCTAACCCGGTCTGTTAGTTTGATACCCAGAATACTCAGTTCCATAGCCCTCTGGCAAACCTCGAGACCTCTGATTCTTATGTAACTTTAATTTTAATTTTGAAATGTTTACTTACCTATTTAAATTGTCTCCTTTGTGGATTTTTTTTAGGCCTCACAGTTGCACAACACTTACCTACAAGGTTTACATCCAACAGCAGAAGAGGAAAACAATGCTGCAATCGGTTGTAGGGAAATCGTAAAAGTCAAGTGTTATTGTTTCATATACAGTATGTGATGGATTATTGGTAGGGAAATCCTACTAATATTATAAACGTGAAAGTTTGGTGATGGATGGATGGATTTTGTTATCCCTTCACGCAAAAACTAATGAACGGATTTGGATGAAATTTGGCACACAGATGGTTTATAACCAGGTTTAACATATAGGATACTTTTTATCCCGATATTCCCACGGGTTCGAAACTTATGCGGGTGAAACCGCGGGGCGTAGCTAGTAAGAATATATTATAAGATGTGATCATATTTAATTCTCTCAGAGCAGACACAGGCAGACATTCGTTTTTCAAGCAATGATAAGCAAGTATGACAGGTGTTCTATGACACGTACACATAAATACGTTGTCGTTTAGTTTACAACCTTCATCAGTGTTTATACTTGAGCTTATTCCACCAAAGTAAAAGGTCAAGGGATAAAAAAAATACCGTTGACAGCCCGATGCCGACGAATTTTTTAAAGCCCTATGATTCTTTTCTCTCTTTTTTATATCAGTGTACATATTCATTGTATTTATTTTAGGTCTGTTAGCTTATATGTTATAAAAAAATATCCTGGATTTTCGTACTAGGAAAAAAAAATACATTTTTAACGTTATTTTATTTTTATTATTTGTTGTTATAGCGGCCATCATACTCGATTTTCACGATTTGTGAAAATTTCAAATGTCTACTACCTATTACGGTTCAATCTGACAACCAGTCTTACCAAAGGGTATCGTATTACCCAGTAAATTGGGTTGTGGAGGTCAGATAGGCAGTTGCTCCATTTAAAATACTGGTATTCAGCTGTACCTATCCGGTTAGACTGGAAGCCGACCATAACATAGTTGAGAAAAGGCTAGGCAGATGACCGATTACGGTCCAAATGATACAGGAGGCGTTCTTTAAGCACGAATTCCTTAGTTTCGGCCGAACTTATGGGTGATTCCTACTCCGTATCACCTACGGACATAAGAAAAGTTCGGGGCCAGACCTAAAAATGAATGACATCATAATTTGATAGCTGTCCCTACTCCTGATGGGGTTTTGAACGTCCGAAAAAGTTAATTAATCGGGTGTAGAGTTAATTCCAAAGTTTGGAATCACTTTTTGATGGGTCTGTTTTTCGATTGACGGACTTAGAAAGAAGGCCTTCTGACAGACGAACAGTCTAACAGCAGTAACTGACGCCAGTAATATGGCCCCGATGGCGTCATTGCGATACGGAACCCTAAAAATACTCTTATGAAAATTGTAAGGGCGTTTTTGCAAGCAAAACAAATCTAAATGTTGAAGTAAAATAAAAGCGAACTCTTGACAATATCTTCCCTTAGTTGTTTAGACTTTTAATCAAGATCAAAGAACTCGATTAAGTCTTGATTGTTTTAGTTCAACAATAGGGTTCTGAGTCTGTCCTACCTACTTACTTGTCAGCTGCTTCACAAGAACATCCTTTATCCATCCTAGGAATATTTCAACTTGAAAACAATTGCTTTGATGTACATTGATCTATTCAGATTCAGCAGTATTTGAAACAAAGTAGCCTCTGCCTACCCCTTCGGAGATTACAGGCGTTATGATATTTGTATGACGATGATGGTGATGATGATGATCACAACATAATATCAGTCAGTATCAAAACCTTTATCAAATCAGGTTTTTCTGGGTTGTAAGAAAAAAGCTGATCTTTACGTTGTTAATTTTGAAACTCATAATATATTCACAAAAATATTAACTTTTTAATCCCATAACCAACCAACTTTGTTCGCTATACTCAAAGCTAAAGCCTTCCTTAAAATAAATAGAGAACAGCGACACAGACAACAGTGTTGAAAACCATGATACTACTAGCTGCGCCCCGCGGTTTCACCCGCATAAGATCCCGTGGGGACATCGGGATAAAATCTATCCTATGTGTTAATCCTGGCTATAAACTATCTGTATGCCAAATTTCATCCAAATCCGTTCAGTAGTTTTTGCGTGAAGGAGTAACAAACATCCATCCATCCATCCAGAAAGTAGGATAGTAGGAAGTAGGAAGTAGGATTAGTAGGATTAGCAGGAAGTAGGAAGGATAGTAGGAAGTAGGATGAGTAGGATAATCAATAAGATATACATTGATACATTGTTGAATAGCCTTCATTGTGGACTGACTCGTTTGTGTAGGGCCCGCTAGCGCTACTACTGAGCATGAGGTCTTAGGTTCAATTCCCGGGTCAGGCAAAGTGCTATTGGGTTTTCCATCTGGAATTTCTCAGTAGCAGCCCGAAGTTTGGATTTATGCCTGGTTGATGTCAATAGGCTCGCCCCCTATTACATGGGTCTTAAACACAATTGGCGAAATGCTGGTGTACTATAGGTGCATCTCTGCCTAACCCTTCGGGGAAAATAGCGTGATGTTATGTTATGTTGAAACCAAATAAAAGCTTGTAAAAATCAACCTGTATAACAAAGGATTACCCCACTCAATAACAAAGCTATAACTAACCACTCATAATTTATTATTAAGTTATGAGTGGTTATTTATCCTCAGTATTGCAACAATAAATAGTTATTAACTCTTACAGAACCCTAATGCAAAATGGATGGACTACCGTTATCTCGAATATCGGCGTCGGCGGAGTAAATCCAGTTAATTACTTTTACAAAACATGGGGCAGGATCGCGCCGGGCTGCACGATGGATCTCTACTCTTTGGACAAGTTTAAAAAATATAAGAGCGATTGGAATTGTAAGTATTTTGTTACATTTTATATTTGCTGATTTTTTTTTTTTGTGTTACGTCGTCGGTCCTTTAATTCATCAGAACTGCAAGATGGATACTCTACTCTTTGGATCAGTTTAAAAAATATTCCATTGTGAGTATTTTGTAATTAATTTTAAGGACGATATCCTACTAATATTATAAAAGCGAAAGTTTGTATGGATGGATGGATGTTTGTTACTCTTTCACGCAAAAACTACAAAACGAATTTGAATGAAATTTGGCAAACAGATGGTTTATAACCAGGATTAACATGCAGGATACTTTTTATTCCGATCGAAACGTATACGGGTGAAACCGCGGGGCGCAGCTAGCGTGGTTGAATAAGCATTCCTTGATTTTGTTATGTTCTTAAGTGATTTTCACGGATATCATTTGCTTGCGAAAGATTTCAGATTAGACTTAAAATTTCTGCTCGATATCAAGTCCATAACCTTTAGCGTCTTCCTTTTATTTGTGACACTATGTTTTTTAGCAAAAAATAATCCTTATGATGAAGCCTTTCGACGGTATGATAAAGCTACAGGATGATTATTTTTTCTCATGTAACGGGTTCGATTCCCGGTTCAACCATGTAATTATTTAAATATCTGTGAATGCAGTTTATTTTTTTTTTTAATTCAAATAATGTCTTCTTTCAGTAAAATGTTTCATCTACAATATTCAAGGTATTTTCCCTCCATGTGGCATATCCGTGGGACAGCTTGTATATCCTTGACAAACGTCAAGGATATAATAATATGTCTCAAGGATATTGTAATAAATCTGTCACAGGTTGTTAGAACTTTTTGATTTCCATTTTATTTTTATCTATCTTTACAGAACGATATTATCGGTTTAGTTTATTTCCCTACTAAAAACTTTTCCTTCAAGACGACAACAAGAATATTTAACGACATAATGGGACCTTACCTGCAAACTTTGACCTCTTATACTTTAAGCCAGAGAATTGTTAATTTTGGATAAGCATTTTTAAGGGCTACGTGATGATCCACGTATTTATTCTTCTCCTTAGCAATATTTTATTTTAATTTTTTGCTTTTTATTTATTTTGCCGTTTATATACATGTACACACACATATATAAACAGGCACGAAAAAAAACAGAACAGAAAAATAGTACAAAGGATGCTTATTTCATAAGAAATCTCTTCCAGTATACCTGCGATAGGACAATAGATAGAGAGATGTAGACAGCGTGTGAGTGAGTAAAGGAAACAAAAAAAGGTTTTGTTTATTTCAAAGCAATATTTCCAAAATATCGTGACCTCCAGTGATACAGCATTTGATTGATTAAAGGAGACAAGTCACGTTTCATACAAAGTTGAGCCCAAAACCACCTTTCATTTATTTTCGCCATCTGATGGTTTTATATTTTATTAAAATTAAGTTTAATAAATCTAGTTTTATACATTTTAATAAATTTTAAAACGATCGATTTTTTACTTCAAAAATCAGCTGAAGAAATGCTCATAGAGATTCAGCGCAATAGTAATAAAAACCGGCCAAGTACGAGTCGGACGGTTACCTCTACTTGGAAGACGAAAGTATCAAAAAGCAGATTACAAAGTTGTATTGTATGTACACCAAAAATATTATTTATGGAGCTACCTACTAAACTTGACTCCACATAATTAGTAAACGTCAAGTTACTTCCTATCCCGTTTCGACTAATCCGGGGCTTAGCATAAAAGATCTATTGTTCCCCAGAGCTTAAATACTAAAGTAAAGGATTTAAGTAAACAAGTAGCCTTCTTTGGCTATAAAACGTGGATCCACTTGAGTGAGTAATGAGCAATCTTAATTAGTAAACATTTTATTTTTAGTTGTTTTTATTATATTATATTCTTTATTTTCGGACAACAATATAGAAATCCAGCGTGATAGTAAACAATAAAATAACTTATTACTAGTGTTAGTACTTAAACTACAACACAGAAGAACACAGATAGACTAGACAGGATTGTGAAAAGGACAGCCCCAAATTAATGTTTAGTGATTGTTTTTCTCACAAAACTTTTAATAATATAATCGGAGAGTCGATACTTTCCGCTATAGTTTTTAGAATGCTGTTACCATTCGCCCGCAGCCTTGACAATATCGGTTCGGTTTTCTTGCGAATGACGGCGTGGAAGCCGTCAGTTCGGTTTTGCGCAAACAACAGAAGCGCTACACCATCGTGGCAGTACCAACAGCATTCTAAAAATATTATTATGATCTACGCGTACAGTACGCGTAGGTCATCCAGTATTCTTTTGGTATAGTTGACCTAAAGATTCCCCGTGTAAAAGCTCTGGCAATATGCCTTAAACAGTGTTACTTTTACTAGACTGCTACACCGAGCGAATCTTCGGGCCAACATGTCACCCCAGACCGCCAATGCCCTACGCTCCCTTTCAATATCAACACTGTCCTTAAGGTCGTCAGTGAGAAGATGCCTTTTAGATATTTGAATGTTGTCACTTGAATGTTGTTTTATGTCTGTAAATAACATAACACTTTTAAGAAACAGCGGGGTAATTGGGTAACACACTATCAGTAGCAATTGGTTTATTTTGACAGTTCAACAACATTCATTGCGTTATTTACGTTGCTAAGCAGACACATTTTTCGAACATATGAAGCAATGGATTAGCGATTAGGGTGCGGGTTCCAGGTTCAAATCCTGTAAGATGTAATGGGAGGTACTTCCTACTTTTGATTAATTATCCCCCTTATTACAAAATAAGGTTTTTTATTTAGATCAGGATTAAACCACCGCGGTTATTGAATTAAGAACCTAACTGTTATAGAAATTAAGTTCTTTATACAGAAATGACAGTTTAGTTCTGTGCTAAGTTGTCATTTTAGTATTACGAACTTTTTCTAAATTGAAATAAACATCGATATAAAAATACTGGCCCAATGGTTTAGGCCAGAACTAAAGTTAGAACTCGTTTTATTATAAGACGGTATAAGTTTTAACTTAATTGTAGTGACAAAAACGTCGAGGGACCGGAGGGGCAGAAACGAAGTTCAAAATGAAAATCCAAGATGACGGCTGCGAAAATTTGAAAATGACAAAAAAATTGAAATAGTTTTCAGCAGCCATCTTAGATTTTCATTTTTGCCTCATTATCGGCTTCTGCATCCCCGAAAACCATGAAAAAGACACCCATGACGAAAAATTTGTTTTTTTTTCCATCCGCCATCTTGGGTTTTCCAGCTTTCTTGGCTTCAGCACCCTCGATAACCATGAAAACTATCTCTCTCTATCTAAGTGTCTCTTTCTTTTATATAAAGAAAAAAGTCGCATTGAGGGGGCATAACGCTTTTTCGTTACGTGACGATTTCTGCCGCGAAAGTTCCGTAAAAGAAATTCGTTCCAAAAAAAAAAAAACGAAAGTTGAGAATTATTGTTTTGCGCTGAACATGAAGAAATGCTAATGCAGACTGATAAATGTTCGTTTGACTATCTCAAGGAAATCGTCATCGTCGGAGTCTTGTCAACACAAACTGGATATGGTTTATACCTTTACCTTACCTTAACATTAGAATAGAATAGAATAGATCATTTATTTGTTCAAAACATAAGTATGCACACACATGGCATGCAAGATGTTACATAAATGTTTTAATTTTTTAATAGCACAGTCATGTTTTGCCTTAACGGCGTACAAATATAAACAGGTAGGTTATTTTTATTAATAGGTTTGTCCATTATTCAAAGCAATTAACATAAAAATTACAAATTAAAACTCAATCAATCAAATTATAATAAATGTGCAACAGAATAGTGTCAAAAACTCGTCTTCGAAATGTTTAATAAAATAAAAATTAGCAAGTCAAAAATTAGAAATAAAAATCTACATTATTTATGTCACACAAGTCATTAATTCACTTAATTATTATACATAACATCAATTATGAACAAAAAAAAAAAGAAAAAAAAGAGAGTCAAATGCTAAAACAAAATGTTATTAAAATAATTAGTATGCATTAGTATAATAAGTTGGGTAATCCTAAGAAATATCCTAGAGAAAAACCGTCGAACCGTTAACAACCTGATACTAGAACCGTTTTATAACATTGCTGTTTTTTCAGATCCTGTACAAATCCGGTACCAAGAACATGTGGTACCAGAAAAAGAAAAGCCACGTACGACCTTCCAGTCCGCTATGAAGGTGACCCTGACTGTGGGGCAGTGCTTCGGGCTCATTCCAGTTCAGGGCATCCATGAGAATGACGCGTCCAAATTACGGTGAGACAGACTTTCTCAATTATGAATTCAATTTAGGATTATTGTATTAGGCTTATAATCAATACCTAATTATTTTGTGCCTTGTAAGACTATGCAAAGCCTATGTGAGCTTTTATAATATGGACGTGACTTCCAACTCTTTCGAGCCAGGGCTAAAATGGACCACTGGTCCTTTGTTTTCTCCAGCTCGCTACGGGGTCTGACGCGATGCCTTCTAGTTGTGTCAGGGCTCCGCGTTCAGCTCACCGCCCGATCAGGACCAGGCCCGTGCCGGACGGCGCGTAAGTGTTCCACGCGCGCCTAAAAGAGATGTCAGCATAATCCGAGGGGCCCCCTTAGGGCCGAAGCCTGCCGGGTCAGCGAGATTGTCCGAAAGGGTTACCGCTACCCCGGAACATAAAGGGCGAAGGAAGGAACATGGGTGGGTTTTAGTCAGTAAGAGTCTGACACTCCCTTCCGCTCCACCCAGAGCGGGAGCGGTCATTTGATGATTTCCCACCAGAAAAAAAAAAAAAAGGGCTCCGCGTTATTATTTTGGCCCACAGCTCATTGGACATACGGCAGACGTTGCCAGCCCAGTCCCGCTTCAGCTTAGCGGCTTTTTGAGCAACGTCAGCAATCTGTGTTAATCTGGATCGAAAGTGCTGGGAGTCATGGGGAGAGGCCTTTGCTCAGCAGTAGGATGATGCAGGCTAATAGTATCCAGTAATATGGACGTGGTTGTGGATGTCCTTGATAATATGTTCACGTTAATAATAATTAATTATAAGAAAAGAAGAAAAGTTTAAAAAATCTTACTAAAACTAATTAACTTTTATGTACAAAGTTTAGACAACCCTTTTAACTAAAACTACAGTTTTGTACATCGAAAAGAAAGGAATATCATGGAAAGGAATATCATGTAATAGAAACACAACTACTTTTGAATAACATAACCTTCCTGTTGCCAGTCAGATACATAACACACACTCACACACACTGAGTCACTGTTAAAACTGAAAGTGGAAGACGAAAAAAGTGACACAAAAATATTCTTTGATATAGTAATATTATTTATGCATGTCATAGCAAATAGGTAGCTCCATAATTTCTAAGCCTATCTTTTTTACTAGCGTTTTTTGTATGAATTTATAAATAACTGCAAACACCTTTGAGTAAGTTTTTCATCAAAATTAATGGAGCAGCCATCTTTATTTTTTCGAGAAGTGAATTGGCTCATCAATTCTTTGAAGTACAGTCGCAATCACGAGAGTATGAATATTTCATTTTGATTTTACTTGAAATGGACTAACAGCAAAAATTAATATAGTAGTAGTTTTAATAAATATTATTCTACGTTTTATTGAGCATGTTTCTTTTATTACAAGTCTAGTTTATTTTCTTGAGCTTTTTCGTTTTTATCTACGGTAGGTATCAGAGAATTTTGATTACTTTAGGTACCAACGCTTTAAAGTAACCATGGATTTAAAGTAACCATAATTTTATTCTCCATCTCACTTGATATTCTCAAGATTTTGCGTCAAGAATTAATTAAGTAATATTTATTCAAGGCTTAAACTACTACATCTAACTAATTATCCTGTATATCTCCACTGCAGTGGGGATGTACAGTAACATTACTCCGGACACAAGTGGGAAGATGTAAGTCCAACCTGGTAAAGTAGGGCTACCTTGATGGAACGGCAGTAAGGTGTGATCCTGCCCTCTGTGTCCCAAAACATGCAGTCAAAGTGACCTCTGCGCTGCCACTGATGACGCCATGGAAGTGGCAAAGTTTTGGGCCAACAAGATATAAAATTTAGTCGTGCCAGAGACACGAAGGGCAAAGGTCTCCCTATCCCTTTTCTACACAATTCTGTCATTGGCCTGCCAATCCTATCTGAGGTGTCAAGCGTGTCCCGCCATCTTCGTCTCGACAAGTACTGCATACAATGTTTTTATACAATTCATCACCCCATTCCGCAGGTGCAAAAAAGAGAACCTAAGTAATCCATTTGTTCCACGGATTTTTATTGACTGTAGCAGTGTTTTTATATTGTAGTTCATACTCTCATAGAACGTAAACGACTGACAGATTCGTAAAGTTATAGTGTCGTTAGGATTGCTATAGAGTACTCTGTACAGTCCGCAGTCCGCAGAGCAACCTACATAAATCTACATAAAGTTGTACGTAGAACTAACTTTGCGTAAAAATATACTTCATTCTTGTGACATGTAGTTTTAAGTTTTAGATGGCTGTTTTGTAGTTGAGTTTTATAATAACATCATATATATAAATTTATACCAATAAAAATAAAGTGTCTGTTTGTAATGTTAAAATAACAGTAATAATAGCATTTGAAAGTACTTTAACAAAAAAAAAAAAACTATTTTTAAAATGTTTGTCGGACTGTCTGTTTGTTCCGGCTAATCTCCTAAACGGCTGGACTGATTTTGACAGGATTTTCACTGGCAGTTAGCTAATATTATAAGGTGTAACTTATATCTAAAATATAGGTATCTAAAAAAAAAAGAAAAATAATTAGTAAAGAGACATATTATGGTTTTCCGACAACCACGCGAACGAAGTCGCGAACACAGCTAGTGGTTTTAATAATATGGTGACCGTTATTTGAAATTTATTCAGCTCTAATATGCTGACTAAAGAGCAAAATTGGCTAGGTGGGCAAATAGACTGGACACCGAAAGTATGCGAAGAGAACCGGGTAGGTATACACTATACCTAACCGGTTCTCTTCGCATACTAGATTCAACTTGGAAGAGGCTATGTCCTGCAGTGGACTATAAAAGGCTGAGTTGATAGTTTATTTGTCCAAAACATGAATAAGTGGTGTGAGAGTGTTTTTGTTAACATTGTACGAGTATAATTACAACTTTTCATTCAACAGTTCAGAAGTAAAATTTCTAAAACTTCTTTTGTATGTGATTGTATATCTTCATTCCCGGAACAACAGAGAATAATTCTGTTTTTTTTTTTTTCACAGATTCAGATTCATATCATTTCGCTGTTTATACACGTATATATCTATGGTTGGTCAGTTCACTTTGGCTTTTGTACTGTTCCTGAGTTTATTTAAAGAGTCTTCATCTACAGTGGACACTGCCAGTAAGTAACTTTGACTTCACAGAAAATATTTCAGTCATATTTTTTGTCAGTCATATTTTCTGGAATGATATGAAAGAGAAAGGAGTGAATGATAACGTGATGGTTAACAGGGGAGGATGGAAGAAGGAAGCGTGTTGTGCCGACCCCAAATAACATGGGACAAGTTCCGAAGGCCAATTCCCGTAATTAAAACGTTCAAAATCAAGTCGCAATCTCATCTCAGCGACCATCATTGTCTAAAACCTGTCAAAAATGTAGCGATATTAGAGTTATTTTTGACAGATTGAGACTAAGATCAGACTGTGAATATTAATTTCGTTTTTCAATTTTAGCTGCACTAATATTCTACAGTTTCGGTTTTACAACAACGACATTGTTTTGGCGGATCGCAATGAAATGGTCGAAGTTATGCATGCTCATAGCTAAGGTGGAGTCTGTCGATCCTAATGCCGACATGAAATTAGCAAGGAATTTTAATATCGCTTGTCTCGTCGTACTGTCATTAGCCTTATGTAAGTTTGGAAACATTTTTTTTATGAAACTTAATTTTTATAATTACAAGTTATTAGAAAAACGTGAATTAACAAAGTTGTCAAGTCATGAGCAGTGAATGAAACCAACACAGTCAATTTATAGGATACGATATAATAAACTTAATCGTCTCACAAAAAAAAAAAATCTAATTTTAGTTCAAATCAGCTAGTTATGACTGTTAAGAATAATTTTAAAAAAATCGCCTTGTTTTGGTAGCAGAAGGACAGCTACTTTAGATCAGGCTCTGTTTTAATAATTCAGAGAAAAAAATATAACCAAATCGGTTCAGCCATTCTCAAGTGATGATGGTACGAGTATTCGTACCAGCATTTAATTTTTATTCATACAGGGTGCAGGCACATCGACATGCAAACTGTAAGCATGAATTCTAAACCCCAAAAACCAACGAGCTGTTTCATAGAAAAGTGCAATACAGCAGATTATTTATAACCGATGAAATAAGAATTAGAATGGCTGAACTTGAAATACATATAATGACTGAGCCGTCTTGGTTATTTTTTCTTTAATGTTCGTAATATTCCGAATAAGGTTCTTAAGGCAAAGAACAATTGGAAAATTGGCTAGGGAAATTGGAAAATATGCGAAAAGCTGAAAGTGTTTTGTAGGTAATAAACCTTACTTTTTGATTTTCAGTGGAGCATTGTTTCTCAGAGTTGCACGGCATCTCAATGACTTTGGACTGCGAGCCAGATAGCCCCCTGTACGAGAACTTTGTAAGACACAGTTTTCAATGGCTTTTCCTATACTTACCGTACAACCCCTTCCTTGGATTTCTGGCTCAAGTAAGTTTCTATGAAATTTATTTATTTATTAACAAAATCCAATATCTTGACCAAAATATGTTGAACAGTGGAGGTCCAGTGAAAGAAAAAAAGAAAAAAAAAAGAAAGAAAAATTGTTTATTCTGCATAAACAAAACGCACATTACCATAAAAAAACATAAAATATACATACAAAGTAGTCAAAAGCCTCGTACTCAAGCATATAAAAAGTTGTGCTTGTAGGTTCGAACCCAACGGAATTGGTCTTTTAAGAGGTACCGGGACCACCCCTATGTGCGGATGGTGATCACCGGGGTGTGGTTACACTTAAAATCATAATCTGAAACATTTTAAAAGGAAATTGCTAAACCATTGCTTCATAATGAAAAAATTGTCTGCTCAACAATGTAAATAACGCTATGTTGTTGGACTGTCAAAATTAAAGCCATTGCAACTTGGTGTGTTACGCGCGCATTATCGAGCTGTATTTATTCATCTCGTTGTTCATCATGTAAGTCACGACCGCACGTCGGTGATAAAAACAACTTGCCCTTGAGCTGGCCTAGCGTGGTACGGAGTTTCAATGGAATAAGATGCCAGCTTATAATGGAATTTAACTTTTGTTACCATTGGCACGTCAATAGTAACAAAACCAGTATAAGCTGGCCCACTGTGCAGGTTTTGGAACCTCTAAAGTACTTTGAACCGTCTTATTTGTCATTGTTGTGTCATTTCTTTGCAGTTTTTCAACTTTCAATGTACATTCAACTGGAATTTCACCGACGTGTTCGTCATCTGCATGAGTATGTAATTGACGTCGAGGTTCAACCAAGTTAATCAAAGGATTATAGCAGCTAAAGATAAGGCAGGTGTTTGTAACATAATCATAATATTATGAGCTTGTAGTCCTTCACTATGTTAGAGGGGCTCGTGGCTAAGTAATAACAGCAAGGGTCGATCGATCGCGTTAAGCTTGACGAGGCCAGTCCGTGTATTGGTGACCATATTGACATACCGAGACCCCTCCGTGCCTCGGAAAGCACGATAAGGCACGGAGGGGTCTTGGTATGTTAAAATGGTCACCCATCCACGGACCAACCGCAACAAGCGTAGCTTAACCTGATCGATCGACCCGTGTGACTATTATTACTTAACCACAAGCCCTTTTAAACCTATTTACTACCTATAGTTTCTTAAAACCTATTTACGGAAATAAATCATTTCCATAATAATCTAATTACCTCGCAGAACTCACCATCATCGTTCTGGCGCACAATGCGTGAAGACTACAACAGGTCTGTCCACCTCGTGCGCCAGGTGGACAAGATCATAGGAGGCGTGGTCTTCATATCCTTTGCCAGTAACTTGTTCTTCGTCTGCTCTCAGCTGCTGCATACTCTTGCGTGAGTATTTCCACTTGGTCGTACAAGGTATCGTATTTTTTTTTTTGTATTCCTACTTTCTGTCCCACTGCAGGGTAAAGGCCTCCCCTTTTCCTTCCAAACCTCCCTGTCTTGTGCGATCTCTGGCCATGTTGGCCCTGCAAATGTTACCACATCGTCGCACCACCTTCGCCGTGGTCTACCTCGACGGCGATGTCCTCCCTCAGGCGTCCAGGATGATACTCTTTCGAAATAATTTTTGGTCTTCCACCCGTAGACAGTTTAGAATTTTGTATACTAAGCGATGAAGCTTTAATTTGATCTGATACTAGCTAGAAGACCTTGTACCAAATATTGTAAGAAGACTAAGATAAAGTTAGTTTTAAAAGGCAATCTGGCTTCTAACTATTATAACTTCAAAAAATCTTTAAGTCTCGCTTGCACCATAAATCACTAAATACGGTTTGAACAACTAACCTGCAACTTATTATCCAAGTTAGCAACGAAATCTCTTAGCTGGTGGAATACCGCCTCAGACTTGGGCACTCCTTGCAGCGGGTCTCCTGGTACAAACTCTAACAGTCGCACAGCGTGCTGCTTGCCTCCAATGGTCTCGATGGAGTGGAAATGGCCGTAAACGTTACGGATGGGTCATATTTAAAATATCACTCTGTCTCTGTCATGTTCAAATGATTGGCTGAAGCAGAACTATGTTTTAAATTCGGAGGTATAAGCGGGCCTAAGAATATTAATTATAAGAAAATTATTTATTACAGAGGAGGATTAAAAGCAACTCCAAAATGCAGACCAGATTCTACAACAGATCAGAGGTAACACCATAAATCAAAGATGCAATTGCTAACTTGTTGTTCATTGTTGACTACGTATGGTATTGCAGATTCCTCAGCGGTTACGAGCATTCGATCTACTTCGCGTACTCCTTTGCATTCCTGGTAGTCAGGTCGCTGGCAGTGTCACTGACTGCGGCTAAGGTCCATGCTGCCAGCTTGGAACCGGCGCATTCGCTGTATGATGTGTCTTCAACAAATTATTGTGTAGAGGTGAGAATCAGTTATAATCTACTTAATTATGAGAGATTGCAAACAGCCCACCAAAACCAAGACTGGCAAAAGACACAACAAGCATTGTCTTTTGGAACACCAAGACGTCTCTCGATGAATTGCTACAGTCCGGCCGTCGAGACTTCGAGGGAATATGTTCTTGACGCCCATCGGTTTCATACAAACGAATACGTGTTTTGCGAATTTGATCTTTATTAGTTACTAGAATTGTCGCAATGACAGATGTCAGGAACGCATTCTTTCGACGTTTGGACTGTAATCATTAACATAAAGTTTATTTAACTTCCGGGCCCCACTCATATATTATAACCCCATCTTGTAGGTTTAAAGTTCATGCATGTGTTCTAAAACATCTTGATTTAGAACACCGACAAAAAAATAAGCAAGTTTATTTAGAAGACCTTTCAAAATAAATAAAAGTTGTAGCGCAGCTAACTACTCTCACGAAACTTCCCAAATCTCTAACTAGCAAACTTGTTTATTTTTACCGAATTCATTCCACCACAGGAAAGTACAGCAAACAAACATGTGCTTACGAAACTTTGGCAAATTGAGAAACTATTAAGTAAGAAGATTATGGCACGATAGAAGAATTAACCGAAGTACCACCTTTCATCCAAATAAATTGTATATTATATACCTACTTTACAGCCTCTCATTTGGCCCACTATTTCTATGGCTATTGATTTTAACGTCCATATTGTAAGCCAAAATGGATGATAAAAAGGAAGGTAGGAATAGGCAACATTTATTTAATAATAGTAAATTAAAAACAAAAGAAAAATAAAATAAAATAAAATTAATTACAATTTAGTTTCGTACAGTGTATGTAGAGTAAGCCACGGACAACGGTTGCAGCAAAAATCGTCCAAAATTGTATGAGCCGTCTTCACCTTTTATCTAACACTGACCAGGTTATAAGACGGACAATTTTAATTTCCTTTTTTTTATCTCAATTAGTTTTAATGATGGTCGATATTGAGTACTTTATGCGGCCTACCCAAATGTCCTTTCCTTGGTATTGTTCGTCGAGTCGTTGAGCTGTCGTCTCCTCGAACTCGTTGTCCTGAGTTGAGGTACACGATTACTGAAAAATGCTTGCACTGACTGGACAGGCCCACTCAAAATTGTATGGTTTTTTCCTCAAAAGACCTCACATTATCTGATCTAGATTATGTTTTGACCCCTGAGTTTGTTTCGCTATTTCTTCTCAGGGGCAGTCATTCAGGAAATGTCGACGCCATCTAGCCTATTTTTTTTTAAGTGGGAAGCGCCAGGTAATCCCCCGAAATTAAAAACAAATCTTACATTTGACTATTTCATGAAATATCAATCAATAGGATTATAATATATGAACTTAGAGCGTTGTATTGATGATTATAATTTTGTAAATTTAATTCAAATTCAATCTGACACTTACCTGCAAGTGCAAAAAATACATTGCACCTTAATATGACATGTAAAAGTGATTCCGATATCCTAATTATAGAAAAATCAAACTACGAAAATCAAAATATCAAAATTACGGTATTAACCCGAGGGGGGGTTAATACCCCCTGTCTGTTCAGCGACCATGGTGTGTGTAGTACATATTGAACCTTCTGTGTATTACATTTAGTAGCAATGTTGTTAGTAAAGTTAGTTATTATTGCAGGTAGAGAGGTTTCTGGATCAGATACATGGAGACACGGTCGCGCTGACAGGCCTCCAGTTCTTCCATGTCAAGCGGGGATTAGTATTGACGGTAAGAACATCTATTTTATATGACCACTGGCTTGCAGTTAGCGGTTCACTCTTCGTTTAAACTGGTTAGGGGAGGCCATACGACATGAATGTACTTCCCAGAGGAGTAGCCTGAGGTAGATAGGACACCTACATTTCGTCGATTATGCTATGGGTTTTCTATTCTTAGGAACCATTTACATAATATGGTTCTTGAGTGTGAATGATTGGAATTGCTTCCAACTAAATCAAATCATAAGCATAGTATGATCAGCCTTTAATGTTCCAATTGCTAGGACACAGCTTCTTCTCTATGAGAGGGAGTGGGACAATCAACTACGCGGGCCAAGTGCGGGTATGGATGTCACGTGTCTTATAAGTTTTGGTTTTAGGACATGCCGGTGTCCTCACGATGTTTTCCTTCACCGTCTTGAGAGCAACTCAACAATTCAATTCAATTTAAATGACGTAAACTATATTTTTTCTCCTAGAAATTAATTTAAGCTGCAATTGGTACTCGTACCTATGCAATTTATTAACGTTTAAAAAGTACTGGCCACAGAGAGGTTCAAACGTCAAAGAATGAAAGGCGAAAAAAAAGAAGAAAAAATACAGTGTCCTGCAATAGCAGATAAATAAAACACTTATTAATAGAAAGTCTCCTTACTATCAAAGGATATAGCTTCAGCTATTTCTCTTATAACTTGAACGTCGTCCGTAAGTTTCCGTCTTCAGTTCTCCCAGGGAGTTAGTAATTAAATAATAACATCGGATTTGCGATGCTTCGCTACGTCTACACCGAGCCAGCCCTGACTCGGGACGTAAGGTTCTTCAGATTGACTGTTTTAGTAGATTTTGGCATTACATAAGGATGTTTGTATGTGGCTAAGTCATTTATTTATTGAAAACTTCACTTGAACACTTCAACGACTTAAACATACACAAACAAAAATCACTTACAGTTTTAGTTATTAGGTATTAGCAGAGAACTTAATTATTAAAGGACCTGTAAGTTACCGTTTGACATCATTGCAGTGGGCTACATTTTATGACCAGGTACCTGGCTTCAACCCTCCTTGAGAATGCAAAATATTTTACCCGTAATGTTTTCCCAAATCTCCTAAGCTCAAAAAAATATCTCCGCCTAAAAAAAATGTCAGTATGACTAAATTAAATTGCATCTGATTCTCATCTGATTCTTGATCTGATTCTGATTGATTGATTGGTTCTGATTGATTTTTTTTTACTTTGTGATCTATTCTAAAAATCTCACAGTGAAAACTTAGGTGAAGTGAGCTGTCATTCCACCTGTTGCTAAGGATTGACACTATTGACAGCTCACTTCAACTTGGTTTTCACGGTGAGATTTTTACAGAATAGACCGGCTGTACTCACTGTGCTCGCTAAATTCAGAAACCCTCGATCTGAAGCTCCCTTAACACAAACACAATTCACTTTAACACCGTGCGGTGTTACTATTATGAGAATCCTTTGTGTGGAAGCCGGCGCAGGAAGAGCGGGGTTATAATAATTATGACAGCTCCTAACTTTGGATTATGGGGCTGTTATAGCAACATGCTAGTTTCTAATCCTCATTTGTATTTTGATGTGATTTTGCGGTTTAGAGCACGTAATAATTAACTATGTTGAATGTTGTGCAAGGTTCAGCGGTGTATGACACACCTGGGGCCTATTTAATAAAACCGACAGGCGACAATCTGACAATTTGACAAGTCTCCTTCATACATTTTCTACTTTGTTATGCATGTATTTTTTCGTGCATATGAAGCAATGGATTAGCAATGAATCAGATTATCATTGATAGCGTGTTACTCAATTAGGGAGCTGGTCCATGAGTGGGTGACTATTATTTGCACTTCGAAACAGATTTGTGCTTTGCAGACCATATTGTATTGTCATCTGACCCAGTTGTCATCAGATTTTTATTCGCAATCGTTAAAAGTTGTTTGAAGGCTGAAAGTATGACAACTGAGGTCGTTGTGGACCTGTCGGTCTACTTTGTCAAAAACTTACCGTGAAAACGTAGATGAAATGAGAATGAAGTGAGGTATTTTCCACCTGCTGCATGACACCAGTGACAGCTTACTTCAAACTCACTTCACCAAAGTTTTCACGCTTCAATTTTGTTCAGTATTCAAGCATTACTAATGTTCTGCTTTCCCTCGTTTCAGATTGCGGGAACTATAGTCACTTATGAGCTGGTGTTGATGCAGTTCACAGGAGTCACGCCTGCGTCACCAGACCCTGAATAATTTTATGTCTATCTAGACAGACATAGAATTATTCCTAATTAATCCTAGGATAAAAAGCAGCTTTCTGGAAAGCAATAAAGAAAGAAGATGGAAGCTTACCTATTTAATTGAATATAAATTAGGAAGGATGGAAAAAAAAACTAAATTATATTTTAAAGTAATATAAATGTAATAGTCCTATTTAAAATATTGAACAGTAGGCCACCCATTACTGATAAAAATACCAGTGTGGTAAGTGCGTAACACACTAAAGTAGCAATGGCTTCCATCTTGACATCATATCATCATCATGACCAGCCTATAATGTCCCCAATGCTGGGACACAGGCCTCCTCCCTGTTAGAGAGAGTTAACCATAATCCACCACGCGGGCCCAGTGCGGGTTGGCGGATGTCACATGTTTGCCTTCACTGTTGACAGTTCAACAACATTCATTGCGTTATTTACACTGTTGAGCAGACAAATTTTTCGATCATTTATGAAGCAATGGATTAGCAATATCCTTCAAAATTATAAAGATTGCGATTACACAATTAGGCTGCAGTATAAGCTGACCTCTTAGTATATTATTATTATTTTGGGTTTTAAATTTAATTTTCTCAGGTATTTTCAGAATCTCCCGGGTGTGAACCAATGTGAGATTCTAGTTATTAGTTTGAGAAGGTAAATTGCTTTGTACTGCAGTGAAAATATTATCGAAGTCTAGTTGTAAAAATTTTCTTACTATGCGGCAAGTGTTTAATATGGCAGCTTTATTTGTAGTGCTATATACGTGTATTTGGATAGATTTATTATTATATCTTTATTTCAACTAAGTACATATAAATTACATTTTTTAATTTAAAAATATAAAAAAATAGTAGCCCACCGGTATCGGGAACAGGGTCCAAGCTACCGGCGGTCGGGGCTCCAGAGAGAGAGGAACCTCCTGACATGCGAGCCGTGTCCAGAAGTACCGCTTTCTGAATCAAGCCCTTGATCCAACGGCCCAACAAGACCCTCCTGAGGTATTCGAGGTCGAGGCTCTTGGCTATTAAGCCATTAGCTGTCACGACTATCGGCACAATGATTGCTGAGTCCACATGCCACATGTCGATTTATTATCGTTATTATTTATTTACATCGAACACAAATTATTCATATAGTTGTCAGTAACACTTATAAACTATGTAACTAACATTTTCATTAAAATAAAATAATACAATAATTAATTTAAAAATCACTAAGTCCGCCTCCCGCTGCACCAGACTTGCAGCTGTGTATACGGGTTCAGTGCCCCAGGAACGGACTGTCAGGCTTATCCACTATCACCTTTAAAATGCTGTTGGTGCTCCCCCGAAGCCTTCGCATCAGGGATGCTGTTCTTTTTCGCATAATTGCTTGAAAGCTATCTGTATCTGCTTCAGCAAACATTATTGAAACCCCGCACTACGCTAGGTCAACGTAATAGTGTTACCACAGACGACACGTGCGATCAGTTGTACGTGTCCAAGATATAATGTTTGATGGAATTCTGATGGAGTTCCCAAAGATTTAGAATTAAAATGAGTTTATTTCTTATAATAATAAATTATTATTTGCTTTTATAAATAAATATTATATAAATTATTATAGTTTTAGTAATATTTGTGTTTCATTTCAATTCCGAAGTAAAAAATAAAGATGTGACACATCCGACAACTTTTAGGATTGGTGAACCAATCACTACTGCCTCAAAACTCGAAAACTCTAAGCGTTTATTTCAACTAAACCGTTCAGAAAGATCAAGCTAGTTGTCCATTCCAGTTTGTTCCTATGGAGAAGAACGGGCAAGAAACTCAATGGACACTCTTATAAATTATATTGTTACAAAATATTATTTACATTATTAATCTTGAATTTAGATGTATGTGAGAACGATCTGAAAAGACTTGCATATTAAAGACGTATAGAGTAAAAGCAAAAAATAAGGCAGCTATAACTCCAATCGTGAGATTCTATACTAATCCTAACTAATATTATAAATGCGAAAGTAAGTTTGTTTGTTTGTTACGCTTTCACGCTAAAACGGCGGAACGGATTTGGATGAAATTTTCCACACAGATAGACCTTGACCTGGTTAAGGACATAGGCTACTTTTCATTCTGGATCGCAGACTAAGTCGCGGGCAACAGCTAGTATTATAAATTCGAAAGTAACTCTGTCTGTACGTTACGTTTTCAAGCCTAAATCACTGAACAGATTTCGATATAATTTGGGAAAGAGATAGATGGCATCCTGGGGAAGCACATAAGCTATTTTTCTCCCGATAGCACGTTCCCAACATCCACGCGGGCGTAGCCGCGGGCAGAAGCTAGTAATTGATAAGAAACTTGATTGGGCTCCTAGAAACAACGATGAGTCTTTAACATCACGTACAAATCGGGTACAATTGCTTTGTAATGTGCTTCTATGAATTATGCTTCTCTCGTGACGTTGGAACATTAATCAGTTAGATTACAACTAAATTATAATTTTCAGTTGGTCAGTATTGAACTAAAATTGAGAATTATTCAAAGTATCAAGTTGTTGTACTAAGTGCGGTGCTTTTATTAACTGTCACCAGAATTTACCCTTCACTTATTCTGAATAGGGCTCCCTTGTCCTCATGTTTACAATTACGAGCTAAACAATTCATTTTTCAGTTCAATTTCCAATTCTAGTAACGATTTATTAGCATTTTTGCTAAGGCTTTTAATATCACAGACGTCCTCAGCTTTAAACAAAAACAAATACGATCTATGACAACATAATTTTACCTCAGAAATCGGTTGAAAATTTTACGAGATGAAGAACTTTACAATCGTTTTCACGATTTAAGAATTCGTTGTAAATAAAGCATATTCTCATAATATGTTTCATTTAGTAAACATAGATTCATGTAAGAGTAGGATGAAGGAAATAGAAAAGAAATATTCTCTGATAAAATGCTAGCAATATTCCCAGCCCTTTCAAGGACTAATCTCATCTATCGAAGCCACATAATGGGAAAATGATTTACCTACTACTACTTTGATATCGTATGATATTGGATTTACAGGGCCGGATTGTAATAAAAAAAAAAAAATATGTATATTCAGACAATCAGGGCCAATGTTAGTAACATAAAAAAAAAAAACTCAAAAAGTTATACTAGTAGTTACAAAAATAAAATAAAATAAAAGTGGAAAATAATGTCGCTTCATAATGCTTATAGATATTCTTGTAAGTATATAATCAGCCTATAATGTTCCCACTGCTGGGACACAGGCCTCCTCTCGGTGAGAGGGAGCGGGCCGTAATCCACCAAGCGGGCCCAGTGCGGGTTGGTAGATGTCACATGTCTGTGACATGTGATAAACGGTGAAGGAAAACATCGTGAGGAAACCGGCATGCCGGTTTCCTCACGATGTTTTCCATCACCGTTTTGAGAGCAGTGCTGATGAAATAATTTACACAACGTAAAGCGCCTGTCTGGGTTCGAACCTACGACCTACAACTCGTAAGTCGCGTCCGATACCACTGGGCCACCACTGCTCAAATTCTTGTAAGTGTCTAGGCAGAATACGACTGTGTACGAAACCAATATTATGTAAAATGGAAGCAAAACATATTTTAAGAATTGAGGGATTCATTGTACAATTTGGCTTCAATTTCTGAATAGAAATCTTTAAATCATGTACATATGTCATCATCATCATCAGCCTACATCAGTCCACTGCTGGACATCGGCCTCTCCAACTGTATTTAGGTCGATTTTCGGCAACTCTCATCCATGAATCTAAAATTGGGTAAGTATAACTATGCACCGGCTTTTGACTTAAAAGTATTTGTTTACAGATATTCAAATACGTCAAATTCACCCTGCATTTGACATGTTTGAATGTCTATAGCACCCCAAAGAACCAAACCCGTTTAACAATACACAGATGAACCCCAAAAGTATTCAACCGAACATCACCTTTAAAAAATTGACAGTTTTTAATATTACCTACTAGCTGCGCCCCGCGGTTTCGCCCGAATAATCTTCGATCCCGTGGGAAAATCGGGATAAAATCTATCCTGTGTTAATCCTGGTTATAAACTATCTGTGTGCTAAATGTTATCCAAATCCGATCAGTATTTTTTGCGTGAAAGAGTAACAAACATCCATCCATCCATTCGTACAAACTTTGGCGTTTATAATATTACTAGCTGCGCCCCGCGGTTTCACCCGCATAGGTTTTGATCCTGTGGGAATATCGGGATAAAAAGTATCCTATATGTTAATCCTGGTTATAAACCATCTCTGTGCCAAATTTCATACAAATACGTTTAGTAGTTTTTGTGTGAAAGAGTAACAAACATCCATCCATCCATCCAAACTTTCACGTTTTTATTATAAGTACGAGTAGGATATTAGTAGGATTTAACAAGGAGTGTTTGCACCCATTCTATTGAAATTCGTCCCTGTAGAGTATTTGGGCTATACACTATGAATACAACAGGTCTACAGATTGAACAAAGGAATTTGAGGAGCTTCTTATTGCGTCTTAATTATTAGTATTATTGTAAGAATATTTAATGTATTATATAGATAATACCCTTATTATCTGAGAGTAAATACTAGCAAGAAATAACAGCCGCACGGGTCGAACGATGAGGTTAAGCTACGCTTGCCGCGGTTGGTCCCTGGATGGGTGACCATCTTCACATACCAAGACCCCTCTGTGCCTCGGAAAGCACGTTAAGCCGTTGGTCCCGGCTGTCATTCGTGATATTTGACAGTCGCTACGAAAGTCTGATAACAAGTCTTAGCAAAGGGTTAACCGTACCTACTACCCAGTAACTGAATTGTGGAGGTCAGATAGGCAGTTGCTCCTTGTAAAATACTGATATTCAGATGCATCTGGTTAGCCTGGAAGCCGACGCCAACATAGTTGGGAAAAGAATAGGCTGAGGTTGAGCAAATAGTGATGATTTATTTATGTTGTGCATTTTCATGTTATTTATTTTTATATAGAACTTCAATGGGTATATATGAGCAATATAATCTTTATATAATTAAAAATGATGATTTCTTAAACCATATAACTTTTTTTTGCCTTTTTTCGAAATAATATTGTCTGTTGCTGGTTGGTCATCATACAATAAAAAAAAGCGCTGTCTTCGGTCTCATCTCTTATTGTCTTCATTCAGGTTTATGTTTACCACTGTACTCGATAGATGGCGTTGTACCATTCGAGCGGCCGGCTGAATCGCGGTGTTAAGATTCTCTGCGAATTACTAACCCCCCTCGCAAACTCTGATACGGCATCGCTTCTCGGCCTTTTGGCTAAGATCAAAGTGTAGTATCTGTTCTTTTCAGCTTAATAACTGATAGTTACTTCACTGAGGGACCAGTATATTAAACTGGTTTTTGTAACCTGATGGGGTGTTCGGGGCTTGCTTCACTCCCGTCGCGGGTCGGTCCGGCATTGCAGTGCCGCCGGGATCGGCCCGCATAATACTCTGAAACTACATCTCAACCACAGTACATTGTGTTTCAACTAAGACTATAACTGTAGTGATAGGTGCCATAATCACTGACTGGTAAGTTACCGTGATAGTAATTATCAATAACAACAGAGGAATTTCTCTTGTGTACAGACACAAGAGACATTGGAAAAGATGAGCCGCTGACTTTCTGAATCTGGAAACCCCTGTTACCCCAGGTTTTAGCAGCATTGCTCTGTACACCGTACATAGGACCTTAACCAAGCATAAACATTATGATAGTATAAGTCTGCGCGCAACATTTGACCTTCAAGATTATATCCCTGCCAGCACTTTTAATCACTTTCCGCATAATGGTGGCGATTATTTACTTGAAACGACTATTTCCGATATTTTCGCGCGCACTCTAATGTAATATCGCCCTATCCATTGAACTATCCAATAGTTTGCACAAAAGATCAAATGACCCGCTCTTCATTTGTTTGCACGATGCTTACAGAGAACCTCTTTGTCTACATTGCAGGGTATTGTTTTTCTAGAATTTCTGTATAAATGTAAATCCGGGAAGCTTTACGACATAGGAATTGATCGTTCGTAAGGCTAGACTAGACTTTTATGAAGCCTAAAGTTAAGCTGCGCTTTCTAATAATAACATTACACCAGTATTTCACAAAGAGGTAGGTAGAGGTACACCGACATTTCTCCAGCTATATTATGATCACATTAGAATAAAAATGCTCGGGCGGTGTTATCGGGTTTTTCCACCTGGGTTTTCTCAGTAGCAGCCTGAAGTGTGGATAAGGGCCCGGTTGATGGCAATAGGCTCATAACTGGCGAAATGTAGCTGTACAATAGGTACACCTCTGCTTAACCCTTCGGCGAACAGGTTATGGTAACATGTTATGTAATGTCAAAATAAAGTGACGCTACAAAAAAAAAAACAGTTTAAAACAACGGTAATACTGCCAATAAAGATTTTCACGACCACGATTACACAAAAGAAAGTATCAAAGTTA
The DNA here is from genome assembly GCA_911387795.2 of Apamea monoglypha. NCBI lineage: Eukaryota > Metazoa > Arthropoda > Insecta > Lepidoptera > Noctuidae > Apamea > Apamea monoglypha. The sequence continues at coordinate 15,661,704 of OU426916.1, forward strand.
GAACTTTAGTAGCTAATAAATACCCTTAGGCTGTGCGCAGATTGGTAAGTGAGCATACACACGAGCGACACGCGTCAAGGACAGAGGCCATCGCAACGGCTACCGCCAAGACGCGTTGACGGCTATCGCAGAACGCGTCGACGGTTGCAGTTGCCTCTTTCGTCGACGCGCGTCGCTTGTGTGTATGCACACTAAGTTGAGTGGACCGTAGCTTGCAACAAAAATGTCTGGTAGTTATATAATAATAATGGCAGCCTATTACTGTCCTACTGCAAGCCGAAGGCCTCTTCTCATACAGAGAAGGCATGAGCATTGATCACCACTGTCTTGCTCAAAGCTGGTTGGCGATTTCAAACTTATATTAATTATAAGTCCAGGTTTCCTCGAAATATTTTCCGTCACTAATGTCAATATTGTCTCGGACAAACTTAGAAAGTCACATAGGAATTGCAAACGTTAAATTTATACAACCTCGCGTATGAGAGTCCTTTACCAGTGGGACATAATGACACAAGTATCGCGAGGACACGTTTATATAATCAGCTGGTCAATAATTTTCCCACTACTGGGACGCAGACCTCCTCTCGGTGAGAGGAAGTGAGCCGTAATGAACCACGCGAGCCCAGTGCGAGTTGATAGATGTCACATGTCTTCGAATTTTTGGTTCTAGGACATGCCGGTTTCCTCACGATGTTTTCCTTCACCGTTTTCAGAGCAGTGGTGATGAAAATAATTTACGCAAAGTTAAGCGCCTGTCTGGATTCAAATCTACGACCTACAACTCGTAAGTCGCGGCCGTTACCACTGGGAAGCCACTCCTCTTCCATGACGACACGTTTGTTACGTAACACAAAATTCATGACGGTCCAAATGTTACTCTTTTTTTTATCTATCTCTCATTCGCCAAGTGAGCTAAGTACAACTTGCGATAAGGGACTTTTTTACAAAAACACTGTTCTGGCTACAGCAAACTAATCTGCTTTGCTTCTCATGTTCGCCCTGTCTTACCCACTATAAGTTTACAAGCACTTATACCAATAATGACGCGTAAACGCCTCCTCAAGGAGTACATCGGAGACGTGACGAGACTACGAAACACTGGAGAAATCCCGAAAGGATTACATATCATGTGAAGAAAATATTGAAACTGCCGATATTTCCACCGGGTTACGTGCTGAGGGTCTTAATAATCAAGATCAGTCAAGATGTAGTAACGAAGGTCTATGCAATATCAGCAATGTTTAGTAGCACATTGTACACACAGTCAAAGGTGTTAGAATTTATCTATAGGAGGGGCACAGACAGATAAGAAATCACCCCCATTGTATTGCACTATGCTGTCTTTGGGATTAATTCTTTTTCAATAACATATGGTAAGTACAGACGCCAGCACATCAAGCTACTACAATCTGTCAAATTTCTTTAATAGATTTTCAACTTTATCGCTAAAGCATTAGGTTCAAGTTTGATTGGGAAAATTTGACAGTTTCGGATAGCTTAATGTGCTGACGTTTGTACAAAGTAGTAAGTACGTTTTTTTTGCCGTGAAAATCTATGGTTTGTACGCCATGTGCACGGTCGTCAGTGTTGTATGGATCACTATGATTAATGGAAGCTTATTTAAAGAAACCGTGCCGTGTACAAAAGGACTTACTATGACGCAAACCTAATTGTCAGTGTCGAATAAAAAAATTCATTCAAATTCTTCCTGTTGATGTTGATTTGTAACTTGCTGTAGTAGGTACTCGTATGCCCCTACTTATGTACGCAAATAGAAACAATTGTTATCGTATTAATCTCCGAGTTCTTTGTTTTAGTTAAGCAGCTTACGCGGCCCCGTGCCCCTGTGCCGGGGCCTCTGGCTCTGCCCTTGCATACAGCCTTCTAGTGATCGGCGAACGTGGGGTAAGGCGCGCTTAGGCTGGGTGGAGTGAAGACAAAAGCAGGGTGGCCGCGCTAGCCGAGGATTGAGTTTTAAATGGTGTACGGTTAGAGTGGTCTGTGCTTATCAGAGCGAGTCAAATGATGTGCAATTATGGTAGCAGTGAAGAATATTGATCCGCTACTGATCTACAACTTACGTCTGAAAAAAATATTCTTTTTCTTTACCTGGCTTAGCTGAGTTGCCCGTCTGTTAACCCTACATATCTTTTCAGGGGATAGTTAGTTCAATTTTTTATCTTCGCAGTTGAGGTCAGAAAGAGAGGCTTGTATGTAGTTTAAACTTACTTTTGAAGTCTAAACATTTCTGCTGGTTCGATTTCCAGATACTTGAACTTATACTTAGTTCTTCTTTACCCTATTGACTCACAGCTATTTTAAGTGGTAACCGCTTAAAATAGCTGTGAGTCAATAGATTTATAAACGACTGAAAGACGAATGGAAAATGTAATTAATGAAAATATAAAAAAAACGGATCAGTTATTAAACAATTATTTACTTATATACCTACTCTTTTTTACAATACTCTAGAATTTTCATTAAAAAATAGTTCATAACAATACCAGTGTTCTGTAACGTTTAAAGCTTTTTATTTCAACGTGCAAATTTTTTCACCTGAAACTGCTATTGGGGATTCTATAGCGACGAGAATCGGATACTTTTTGTTTTTAAATCACAATACCCGCATTGTCCGCTTGTTCACGCACTACGTGGAAGCCATTGCATGGAGCTGTTTTATTAAACCTTTGCATGGAGAGGGACATTTTCAAAAATGTTACAGATTTTTATTGGATAGCGTTTAAGTTTGTTAGGGCTGATTTTTCAATCATCTAATAACTTTATTCGAGGAATAATTTTCGATTTTTGAAAGTTCTGCCGTACAAAAACTGTCGAACGTCAATTTTATTCCTCGAATAAAAGTTATCTGGCGATGGAAAGATCTGCCCTAAGGGCTGATTTTTTGTATGGCAGAACTCTCAACAATTCATAATTATTTATCCGATAAAATTATCTGGAATTGGAAAATTCAGCCCAGTGTTGTAGTTCTATGTTATCAGAGCGAGTCAAATGATGTGCAATTATGGTAGCAGTGAAGAATATTGATCCGCTACTGATCTACAACTTACGTCTGAAAAAAATATTCTTTTTCTTTACCTGGCTTAGCTGAGTTGCCCGTCTGTTAACCCTACATATCTTTTCAGGGGATAGTTAGTTCAATTTTTTATCTTCGCAGTTGAGGTCAGAAAGAGAGGCTTGTATGTAGTTTAAACTTACTTTTGAAGTCTAAACATTTCTGCTGGTTCGATTTCCAGATACTTGAACTTATACTTAGTTCTTCTTTACCCTATTGACTCACAGCTATTTTAAGTGGTAACCGCTTAAAATAGCTGTGAGTCAATAGATTTATAAACGACTGAAAGACGAATGGAAAATGTAATTAATGAAAATATAAAAAAAACGGATCAGTTATTAAACAATTATTTACTTATATACCTACTCTTTTTTACAATACTCTAGAATTTTCATTAAAAAATAGTTCATAACAATACCAGTGTTCTGTAACGTTTAAAGCTTTTTATTTCAACGTGCAAATTTTTTCACCTGAAACTGCTATTGGGGATTCTATAGCGACGAGAATCGGATACTTTTTGTTTTTAAATCACAATACCCGCATTGTCCGCTTGTTCACGCACTACGTGGAAGCCATTGCATGGAGCTGTTTTATTAAACCTTTGCATGGAGAGGGACATTTTCAAAAATGTTACAGATTTTTATTGGATAGCGTTTAAGTTTGTTAGGGCTGATTTTTCAATCATCTAATAACTTTATTCGAGGAATAATTTTCGATTTTTGAAAGTTCTGCCGTACAAAAACTGTCGAACGTCAATTTTATTCCTCGAATAAAAGTTATCTGGCGATGGAAAGATCTGCCCTAAGGGCTGATTTTTTGTATGGCAGAACTCTCAACAATTCATAATTATTTATCCGATAAAATTATCTGGAATTGGAAAATTCAGCCCAGTGTTGTAGTTCTATGTTCCAGTTTGTTACAATTTTACCCTTTTTTCAGACTTGTAAGTTGTAATAATTTAATTATCTTAAAATGTTTGCATAATTTAAAAGGAAATAATGCCATATGATTAATTCCTTTTTTTCAAAAAAATTCGTCCCCATCTTTATCAACAGGGAAAGTGGCCAAAAGGCTGGCAGCATTGCCACGTTGTATTGCAATGCTGATTCTTTGGCTAAACAGAAATTAGATACTCTTTCTGATTCTAAAGGACAACATTACTAACATTATTATATAGAAAGCAGTGGTGGTCCAGTGGTAACGGCCGCGACTTACGAGTTGTAGGTCGTAGGTTCGAACCCAGACAGGCGCTTCACTTTGTGGAAATTACTTCATTACCACTGCTCTCAAAACGGTGAAGGAAAACAACGTGAGGAAACCGGCATGTCCTAGAACCAAAATTTTCGAAGACATGACATCTACCAATCCGCACTGGGCCCGCGTGGTAGATTACAACCCACTCCTTTTCAAAGAGAGGAGGCCTGTGTCCCAGCAGTGGGAACATTATAGGCTGATTAAGTATTTTATAGAAAAACAAAAGTTTTATTAGTTGGTTCTTGTTTAATTTTTACAATAATAAAACATAAAGATTGCCTTCCATTTACATAATTTTCTTTGTAGGTGATTGAACGAAACGTTTAAATTACATTACAACAATTTTGTGAGACTGTTAATTATCATATTGTATTAAAACTAACTCGTACTTCAAAATAGCAGCTGCTACCTGAAATTAAAGAAATTCAGTTAAAAACTTCATATATTATTTTAAATTATGGTTATTTTAAATTAGCTGGCTAAATTCCGGAGACGGGATAGTTATCGATATCTAAGTACGATACAATAAAAAGATTTGATGTTTTTATAGGGAAGGTCAACGACCGCTGTTAGTGTTGTTACTTTAAGTGCGAGTTGAGAAAAAATGTTTGCTTTTGTTTTATAAAATTTTTCGGTTTTTTTCGATTTCGATGCCCATTGCATCTGCGGAGTTTAGCTAGCCAACTTAAAATAACCCTGTATTATAATATCACCGGTTCTATTACCTAAAGAGCCATAAGCCTCGAGTACTAAATGGCTCATTTGTCGTAAAAGTCCCGATCCTCAAAGATGGGGACCTTTACGACAAATAAGCCATTTCTAAACGCAAAGGTTTAAGTTCAGTAATCTATACGAATATTTTAAAGAGAGAGCGGATTTTGTGAGTTTGTATATAATGTTGAGGGTAATCTCCGGAACCACAGCTTTTATTTGAAAAATTCTTCCAACATTTGATATGTTCGTTATTCCAGATGGACATGACTATCATTTTCTTCTTCGTAACACTCTTGTTAGAGCGGTCGTGGTCCTCATGTAGTTTCTTCTCTAGGGGCTGGTGTGATTCGCCTCACAATTTCTCGTCACCTACTCTGATTTCTGATATTTTTTGTGCACTTATAGAAGGGATTTGATTTGTTTGTTAAGAACTTGCACAAATCTGAATAAAGTTAGAATTATTAATACACGATGAAAAGACTTGCCTAATATAATCCAACCGAAAATAAACGTGGTTTATCACAGTCCTGGGTACCTATCAGTATTTCTATACAATAACCTTCTTAAAGACAAATTGAAGACATATTTATTGAGGAAGGGCTGTTACAGTGTCGATGATTACCTACCTAGATGATAACGACACCGTAATATTATCGTTCTGAAAATTAATTTATTGATTGGAATTCATTTTAAATGGCATGGTTGACTATTTTGAAATTTTTACACTTAATATTATTTTTTATTATGTCATTTTGTTTCTATTATTGTATTACCCATATAGATTATTAAATGACATCTTATCTCTAGTAAAATTACTACACAATGTATATTGTTTTGAAATAAATGACTTAAGATCGCCCACTGCGGATTTAATTTGGTCAGTCCATCTCATGGGTCCGCGTGGTCTAGTGCCCTCCAGGCCTCTACTCTGCCCTGCACGACAAGGCGCTCTATAGGCATTTCATTATAATATATACAAAAATAAATACTTAATAATACTAATGAAATACTATCTTGAAATCATGTCAGCCGAGTACTTTTTGTTAGGTTAAAGTATAGGACTTGTGCACAAGAAAATACCGTCTTTATATGTTAAGTGCACATGTGCGAAGCTGGGGTGGGTCGCTAGTAAACGTATAAAATTTTACTTACTTCTAGCAGAAGTTCCCTCCTGAGTGAGAAGAAACCCATCCCTGTTAACGCGACGAAGTCATGTGCTAACTGATACTGAAGTCGTTTCATCTAAAAAGTAAAAAAAATAAAGTTTTGATAAAGTATGTAGTTTGAGTCTGTATAAAGCTCAAATTCGTCTTCATTTTTGGAAGACGGGTTTCCAAAGAAAATACATTTGACCTTTATACAGGGTGGTAGGGACATCGATGCGCAACCTATTACCATGGGCTCATTGCATGATTCTAAACTCCTCTGCGTTGATTGTTTTTATATCTGCCGCAATATTTCGACGTTAGGGGGTAGAATCTAGAATCGAGTGCTGAAATTTTGGTTACAGTTTGTGCATCACGTTAACTTGCCGAACAGGCAAAGGCACATGTACCAACCTCAACATTATAAGAAGCACTAGGACAAGAGTGGAGACTTTTCAGAGCTCTCTGCGAGTGAAGATGGACATCTGAGGCAGCCAGCACTACACTACAGGCTCTAAATATTAACCAGCTCAGTGAGAAGAGGAAGTAGCAGCGACTGATCGTGCTTCCACTGCTCTTGCTGCGAACAATACAAAGTATACATGCTGTATTTTAGCTTGAATCTAGCACGCTTAGCATAACGGTAATAAAAGACATAATAAGGGATCCTTGACGTTGTAGGAAGAATTTTACTGCGCTGTGTCAAAAATGGAAAGCAACTGTCACAGACTAGAGATTGAAATGAGAAGTGGTCATGCTACACGTACTGTTCACATGTTCGTGGTACTAAGCATAATCCTGCTATAATATTAATATTTAATATCACACTAATGTTACTCGTATAAAGGCGAAAGTTTGAATGGATGTATGGATGGATGGATGTTTGTTACTCTTTCACGCAAAAACTACTATAAACGGATTTGGATGAAATTTGTCACACATATGGTTTTTAACCAGGATTAACATACAGGATACTTTTTATTTCGATATTCCTACCACTCGTAAGTCGAGGCCACCACTTGGCCACCACTGTGCTCGTGGTACTAAACAAACCAATAAATATCAGGACAACGGAAGTTTCTGCCCACCCCATGGAAAGAGGGCGTGAGTTTATCTATGGAAGTGATTTTCTTATAACCAATTGTTAAATTATTTACATAATTTATTTGAGTAAGTTTTCACCAAGCATATTTGAAAAATGTCGCAAAAAATGTACCTAGGGAAGGACAAAAGATTATTTCCATACCCTTCCAAAAAATGCTTTCAAGTAGTCTGAACGAGTAGCCCTTAAAACCTCTTGCTTAAAGAGACTTAAGGATTGAAAAACCCGAACGTCTTTTGAATAACCTTGCGCACCAAGGTTCATCCAGTACTCCCAGACAAAGAACCGAATTGCTACATAGAAGTGGCGCTTTACCTAAGTGGAGTACACAAAGATCCTCCTTGCGGAGCTGACTCGGCAAAGTATACTTAATTTAGCTTTCTTGACTTTCAAAACTCGGTATAATTATTTGAGAAGGAGCCACTGTTAGCTTTGTTCTGTTTAGCTCCAAAGGCCCTTTAGTGTCGACCTCAATTAAGATAGCTTAATTAGCAAGTAATGTTAGAAAGTTTGACTTCATTATTTTCTTATCAGTCAAATTTGTTTTTATTGTAAGTAGACTTTGTGATAGTTTTTTGGCTCGTGGATGGTAATAGCCGCACGGGTCGAAGTCGAAGGTTAAGCTACGCTTGCTGCGGTCGGTTCGTGGATGGGAAGCACGTTAAGCCATTGGGTCCCAGCTGGCATTAGTAGATCTTGGACAGTTAGAAGCTCAAAGGTCTGACAACCAGTTTTACCAAGGGGTATCGTGTCAACCTACTGGTTCCCAGGAACCCAGTTACTGGGTTGTGGAGGTCAGATAGATAGGTGGGTATTCAGCTGCATCCGGTTAGACTGGATGCTGACCCCAACAAAGTTGGCGAAAGGCTAGGCAGATTGATTAGTTTGGTCATTATGTAAGTAAAGTCGGCGATAGTTTGTAGGCGTCAAAGTTTCCTTTGACCTTTTTTTCTGTAAAAGCAGTGGTGGCTTAGTGGTAGCGGTCCCGACTAACGAGTAGGTCGTGGGTTTTAGCCCAGGTTGGCGCGTTACTTTGTGTAAATAATTTGATCACCACTGCTCTCAAAATGGTGGAAAAAAACGTCGTGAGAAAACAAGCATGTCCTGTAACCAAACATTTGAAGAGATGTTGCATCTATCAACCCGCACTGGGCCCGTAGATTACAGCCCACTCCCTCACGAAGAGAGGATGCCAGTGTCCTAGCAGTGGGAACATTAGGCTGATTATGGTACATCACTTCAGAATATTATCTTTGCTTTCGAGTCGAGTGTTCTAAAATTACCTTTTATTAACCGACTTCAAAAAAGGAGGAGGTATTTGGAGGAGGTTCGACTGTATTTTTTTTATGTTTGTTACCTCAGAACTCCGTTATTTATAGAATAGATTATTAGCATCGCCATACAAAGTGGCAATGCTGCCAGCCTTTTGGGCACTATTCCTGTTGACAGCGATGCGGACGAATTTTTTGATGCCCTATGATTATTTTGCTTATTTTTTCTCATGTACATATCATTATTTTAAATCTTAGCTTATATAATGTAAATACCTATATTGTGTCACAAATAAAGTACACATTAACCAATCATGAATAGATTAGAATAGAAAACTTTTATTTCAAACTCCTGTTTGAAATAAAAGTTTTCTATTCTAATGTTACTAACCCTATGGACTGTCCATAGGGTTAGTAACAATTTTACTTAACTTCTAGTGTTAGTAAGTTACAGACAAAGATGTACATACAATTAAAACTCAGCGTGGAGCTGCATCCACCTCCGCAACATCGGGGAATCCCACCGATCTGCAAACACACTGAGAATACTGTTTGTGCCGTCGCGAACACGTCATCAGGGATGCGCATCTACTCCTAATTATGGCGGCAAAACCATTAATATTATTATCCGCAAACATCCCTGACGCACTACAACGCCACGGCAGCCGCAACAGTACTCTCAGTGCGTTATTATATTGAACGCGTAGGTCGCTGTAAGCCCGCTGAGTGAAGTTGACCCACAGGCTGCACGTGTAGAAGGACTGACAGTAAGCTTTGAATAGCGTAACTTTAACTGGTTTCCTACACCCTGCAAACCTGCGGGCCAGCATGTTACAACGGACAGCCAGCGGGTTTTTCCCTTTCAATGTCACAATTGTCTTTCAGATCTTCAGTGACCCAGTGGCCCAGATACTTAAATTTGTCCACTCTTCGCAGGGGTTCTCCAGACAGTGCGACATGTCAGCATAATTAATATTGTTAATGCACACCCCGTCAATATGATATCCGACTTTGGTGCTGCTGAGCTCAAGGATCAGCTGGTTCATGTATAGTTTGAAGAGCCTGGGTGAGCTGAACCCCCCCCTGCCTCACTCCGCACTCCAACCGATGCAGGTCCGAGTGTGAGCCCACCCACTTCACGCTATTGGTTTGACTACTATACCAGTACTTGAATATTGACACTATTTCAGGTGGTAACGTAGTCTCACATTCCAGTTTACGCCACAAAACATCGTAACATACGAGATCGAATGCCCTTGACAGATCGAGAAAACAGGTAAAAACAAACAACGAAAATGCGAACCCAACGACACCGACTTCCGAAATTAAAGTAATTTTTCACTTTGTAGTGTCTTTTTTGGAAGACGGTTGTTTTTTTTTTTTGCAAAAACGTTTTTATTTCTTATCCTCGTTTTCTTTGATGACAGTCTTGAGAGCCTCATTATAAAAGATTGATATAATTTTAAATAAGGTTGCTTGTTATTTGTACTTAATATATTATGTAAAATTAGGCACCGTATTTCATATTCAGACCTTTCATGTTGAAGTTTCCATCGGGGCTTGTGAAATAAGTCCAAATATTTTCTTTATTTTTATTTTATTTATTCTGAGAATTGCGGAATATTCAAAGTTAGCTATCTGTTTATTACATTTTGAAAATGTTTTGTTGTATCAGCCCATAATTTTCCTTTGCCAGCCTTTCTTCTCGGCGTAGTCAGATAGGTAACGCTGACCTCATCATGTTTTAAGAATATAATTGACGTGCAAACCTGCTTACAGAAATAAAATAATTTATCACGTATCATTTTTTTTCTTTTGGTTAGCCTGTGCTGTCCCGCTGCTGAGCAAAGTTCTCCACCAAATCTTTCAAGGCATCCTTATCCAACCTACCTAGATTTGACCTTTGTGGGACGCGTCTAGATCTCTCGCCACCACTTCCGGGGCCCCGGCGGTGCCGTCCATCCTCAGGCATCCACCGTGTGGAGACTGTTGCCCCTATGGATGCCGCTGACGTGACCCACCATATCCAATTTTAACTTGGAAACCTTTTTGCCTACCCCCGTTTTGAAGTGCACCGCAGAGTTTTGTATTATTCCTTTTATATTATTGTACGAAGAAACTCTTTAAAGGTCTCTAAATCTTCAAACCTCATTCAATTTTTTACATCAAATTCATCTTATCAAATTGAATTACGAATACAAAGGGCCAGACAAATCCACGATGTGTCTGACCTGTGCAAGTCCAGATTTCTAAGAGAATTTACACCATTTTCATTCCCTGATAAGAAAATATAATGGTAATCTTATATCATTCCCCTAAATCGAATTTGAGATAGTCTTTCTTGTAAAGACTATATTTTTTGGAACAAAATGGACTTTTTGTTGTTGACTTATTGAGCTAGGTTGAATGTTTTTAATTTGTGAAATATATTATTGTTTTAAAAACACGTAATATAGCAACACGCTTGTATTCCTCAACGGGTTAGGCAAAGGATATATATGTCGAAGCGTCAACGCACACGTCTCCTATCTAACCTCAATTTAAATTAACGCCATTTATCTTCCTTTATAGGAACTAAGTCGAATGACAGTTAGTCGTTCGTTTAGGAACGTCAAGTAATAACTTGGGGATGGTTAGTGTGGAGTAATGGCAATACCGAACGCATGACCGGATTAGTTCTTGAATTATGGTAGACACTGACAGTTAGGTTGGCTAACCTGAATTAAAAAAGATGGACGCCGGGTGCGACGGTGGAGCGCGGACTTTTTAGTCGGACCGTCAGATTGAGTGGTTGGCTGTTAATCCGCACTAAAGTTCCCGCGTTCCTAATTTCAAATCTATCTAGATTTTAGGCATCCTAGAATATTTTGTCTTCTAATTTTGTTAACAGTAATTACAAGTGTCAACCAAAGTTTGGCGAGTATTATTTCGGAACTCCAATGATGTCTCAACACCCTGATGACGAATCCCCGTCATATATATGTAGTGGTACCTATAGTATACCAACATTTCAAGAATTATTTTAGTACTACGTTTAGTACGTTATGTTATTTTATTTTATCTTGTTTTACTAATAAATTGCAACCTAACAGATAAACAAATTCTACCCCCATGGGAAAGGCATAACGATATGTATGTAAGTATGTACGGACGCCAGCAGGTCAAGCTACCCGAAACTGTCAAATTTTCCCAACCAACCTTGAACCTTAATGCTTTAGCGATAAAGTTGAAAACCTATTAAAGAGACTTGACAGATTGTAGTAGCTTGATGTGCTGGCGTCTGTAATACAGTAAGTCCTTTATTAATCCTACTAATAATATTATAAACGTGAGAGTTTGTATGGATGGATGGATGTTTGTTACTCTTTCACGCAAAAGCTACTGAACGGATTTGGATAAAATTTGGCACACAAATGGTTTATAACCAGGATTAACATATAGGATACTTTTTATCCCGATATTCTCACGGGATCGAAACTTATGCGGGTGAAACTGCGGGGCGCAGCTAGTCGTTCAATAAAACATAACAAAACATCACGCCTTTGTTCTCCGAAGGGTTAGGCAGAGGTGCACTTATAGAACACCCACATTTCGCTAGTTATATGCTTAAGTCCCATGTAATGGTCCCAATAATAGGGGATAAATGTACTTATAATAATTGTAATTAGTATTATTTTCTTTTTTCTTTTTTAAAAAACGTTGCCCCACACTAGGAATTACTCCTGTATCGTGGGTGCGTTTACAAACATTTAAACTCACATACACAAACAGTCAGACCCGGTACAACTACCTGTAGGCAATATAAATATTTGTTCCGAGCGGGTATCAAACCCACGACACGCAGCGCAGCAGTTGATCGCTCAGCCACTGCGCCAACCGTGTCGTCGTTTTATTTCTATCATTCAATAAATTCCGACACAATGATTGCATTTCAAATTGACTTAATCTTCAAAACATCGTTAACGCATTCGTAGAAAAGAATAATCACATTAATTTATTGAAACTTCAGTTATGCAAATTTTATATTATATTCCTATCAATAATAAAATAGTGTTACAAGAATATTCAGTACCAAAAAATGTCAAAGAAACTGGAGTAGATATTTGTGACATGTCGAGAATAATTCTACTTAATGAGCGAAGCAAACGAACGTATAAAATAATACTTATTTCAGGATGTAATATTTCCCTCATTAACTCCTGTTAATTTAGTTCAATAGTATGAAACATGAAAAAAAAATATGTATAAAAAAAAAAAAAAATACATCTCTTCTACCAAGAGATCTATTTATGAGAATTAGAAGCATTGATACAAGTAATCGTAGATATCGATATTCAAGATCAAATACCTTCACGATACTACAGCTAGGCAGTCGCTCCATGTCAAATACTGGTATACTGCTGCATTCGGCGAGACTGGAAGCAGACCTCAACATATTTGGGAAAAGGCTTGGCAGACGATGGCTACTTTTAACTATTTTGATTCTGAGACAACTTTTTAAAACCAAAATATGACTATTGTTTATATTATTGGCAAATTCGAGTTCCCACCTTTTGTTTCTGCTGATTTGATCGCTTGTTTTTTACGTACTTTATTAAACCAGTTAGCTTACATGCGATTTAACCAAAAATGTGCAATTTAGCAGTAGAACCAACATACTCACTGTATTCCAAGATATATCTGAAGACAGATGAAGTACAAGTTGTTGACGTTGGACAGCAACACCAGCGATCCAAGATGGCGGTCGACCATGCGGACGAGTGTCGATTGACGCACGTACGCCTCCCGGAGGCGACGCCATACTTGGGTTTGTAAGTACAAGTCGGTGCCAAACTGTAAGAGGAATTTAAAGTGAAAATGAAGGGGAAGTTCGTTGTATGAGAAAGAGAGCTGATTGCGATTTCCTTGGCATCATTTTAAACTTCGACCGACGACCTTGTGAAGGCTGCCGGAACCCGTTGGATGCGAGAAGCACAGAATCGGTTGAAGTGGAGGTGCTTGGGGGAGGCCTATGTCCAGGGGGTCTACTACGAAGTGCAAAGTGCGAATGATCGGATCGGACCGACACATGGCCGAACCGAATATTATTGAAAAATGCGAAAAAAGTTCAGATCGGCTCAGTTGGGTCGGGACCATAGTCAATATTCGAAAGAGTGTAGGAGTGTAGCATCGGGACTGACCGAACGAAATAGTAAGTTCGTAGCAGGAAAGGGCCGAACATTCGGCCGATACCACTTCGGAGTAGGCCTCCAGCAGTGGACGTCTTTCGGCTGAAATGATGATGATGATGATCATTTTAAACTTAAGTTGTTAAAGAGACTTATGATAAAATCTAGGAATTTTGTTGCTTCCCGCCACTATTCCAACTGCCGCGTGTATTTCTATAATCCGTTTACGTTGTGTGCATTTCATGGACATATGGCGTTTAAATCAGTGCGTATTGAGGTCCCCTATAGTTCTGTTTCCTTTGATCTATACTCTCCCCTTGTAACTGTTTTAAAAATAGTACAAACTTAATACTAGTACAACGGTACCCATGCAAGCGTTAAAATGACACATCGAGCTTGATACAAGCTATTCTAGCTATCGCCAGAATTGCAATTTATCAATTGCTGCATGGTTGTCAGTGTTGTATGGATCATTATGGATGCTTGTTGACAGATACGTTTTTTCTACGGTGCAGTTTATATTTATTTATTTATTTTATAACAGCTTAAACTATCATTACAGGGTTTACCCTAATGCGAAATATATGTATGTAATTAACATGGAAGTTTGTTGACAGATACGTTTTTTCTACAGCGCGGTTTATACGCTTTACCATAAAGAAACCGTGCAGTGTACATAGTGCCTAAGAGTCATATTTTTATCACAAAAGCACATATCATTCATTTCCTCAAACACGTTACATAACGAAATTGTTTTGTAACAGATTAGGGGCTCACTACAGAATATACAAAGGATACTACCTAATTGTTTTCGTGTACAAGACGTTAATGAGAAGCTGCGTGTCTGTTGATAATCGTCTTCGCAAGTTAATGAGTGAATAGACGGAGGTTTAGGATTGGGCCATATTAGTTAGGAGACACAAATTGGGTAATTGAAATATAATAAGTAAGGCTTCTTTTTTTTTTTCTGGTGGGAAATCATCAAATGACCCCTCCCGCTCTGGATGGAGCGGAAGGGAGTGTCAGACTCTTACTGACTAAAACCCACCCATGTTCCTTCCTTCGCCCTTTATGTTCCGGGGTAGCGGTAACCCTTTCGGATAATCCCGCTGAATAAGTAAGGCTTTGGTGGAAACACTTTGATGGAAAACCATATTGCAAAAATAAAATGGTCCTTATCGATTATTAATTGTCTGTTGAAGCGAACATCGTTATTACTTAAATATATACGAGTATCTATAGGTACTAATAATAAAGCTAAAGAGTTTGTTTGAAGGCGCTAATCTCTGGAACTACCAGTCGGATTTGAAAAAAAAACATCTTTGTATCTGATAGCCCAATTCTTAAGGAAGGCTATATAGGCTATTTAGCATTACACTAAGAGACTTAGGAGCCGAGCAAAAGCATATAAAACGCTAAGCAAAAATAGTGGGCAGGCGATGTGAAGAATATAAAATTGAAAGTATGTGATTTATCTCAAATGATTTTTGTATACGTGTTGGAAGTGACGCATCTCGTATAAGAATGTTTCGGTATAAACTTTTTCAAAAGTTCAAATTGATTTGTTTTCGTTTTAGAATAGAATAGAATAGAATAGAATACTCTTTATTGTACACCATACAAATTATAGAACATAAATATATCAAATTTTACAAAGGGTGACACAATGAGCGGTCTATGTTTTCGTTTCAGCAATTGATGTGCATTTTTTGTCTCGCCTGAATTATGTTTCGGCGGTCGGGATCTTAGTTAAAAAAATATTTATTTATTACAATATTAATTTAATTATAAAAAAAATACAGGATATTAAGATGATGGCTGATGCAAGACTGAATACAATAGACACAAAAATAAAAGGTAAAAATAAAAACCTACCCTCTTTTTGACCTCGAAACGTTTCTCAAGGGTAATCATCCGGCTCACATACAGGTTGAGTCTGTGGTACCGGGAACTAAGACCCATGCTGATGAGAATAATGATCAGGTCTTGGAAGTTCCATAGAGCAGTTGCTAGTTTGCTGACTATGAATATCGGTATTGCATACCATAGGGTGTAGTCCTCTGAAATTATTAAAAATGTTAATAAAATCACGCCTGTTTGGCCAAAAGGGTTGGCACAGGTGTAGTAGGCTCCCATTTCGCCAGTAAGTATCCTATTAAACTTTACTGCACCCAGCGATCAAATCCAGTATCTTAAAATGTTGTATTATTATGTTTTGTTAGTCCTATTTTGTTTGTCTTGTAGTGTACAATAAATTATTTAATTAATCTATCCTAAGGGCGCATTCCACCAAACTTTTATACCTTTCGTAAGTCTTATCTTGAGAGTAAATTTTTAATTTTTGACAGTTTTTCTATACTAGAACAGTCAGACGTCAATTTTATTCCACGGATAAAAGATATCTGACTTTGGTAAAATTAGCCCTTAATATTATTAATTTGAAAGGAACTTTGTTTGTCTGTCTATATATTGCCTTTTCACGATAAAAATTAGCAAGGAGGTAGACGGCATCCTGGGGAAGGCCACTTCTTGTCTCAAACATAATCCTAAAAGGGGTCATATGGGGGATGACAGTTTGTATAGGAAAACTCAGCATTTCTTAAGGGACAGAAAATTTCAAAGTTATGTTTTTTTCTGCTTTATTCCAACATCCACGTGGGCGAAGCCGCGGACGGAAGCTAGTATATGTATAAATATTAAATTAGCAGTTGTGCTTGCAACCACTAGACTCACTTTTATAATGGTTACAGAGACAATGAAGAAAAAAACTTGAATAGAAAAGCAAAAGAAATTATATTGAAAGATAAATCCTATTTTAAGAGTTAAGCACAGAAATTCAGTCACACTGTGACATCACTGACATGCATCACGAATTACTCGTAAATCCAATTTCGTAAACAGGCTACGACAGAATCCTAGACACTGGTGATATGGACGCAACTTCTTTTATTTCAAAAAATGCTTGGAAAATCGAGCATTATTTGGCAAACTCCTTCGAGATAAATCGAAAATAATAAAAGCAATGTTAGTATGAAAATGCCTAACTGTCGTGTTTAGCGGCCGAATAGATTACTATGAAAACTCATTTAAAAATAGAACGAACTTTTACTTCGAAACCTGGCAACCAAGGAGCTAACTTTTTAAAGGTTTCATTTTATTTTTGAACCGGTTTGCAAACAGAGCTGTAAAACAAATGAGCATACTGAAAAAATAAATATTGGTAATCGTCATTAATTCTAACATTTATATTTATTTTTACTTAGTTTTAATTTCCAGGCATTATTAGAAAAAAAGTACTATACAATAAAATTATGGTTAAGACTTACGAGTTTTTAGCAGGAATCCGTGAGAAAGAGTGACGTATCTATAAAAGAATTCTTCTGGAGGGAAACCGGTTCCGGTTGCTGACACCATGCTTAGTGCGTGCTCAACTGAAAGGGAAAATCAAGTTGAACATCTTTATTTTGTGTGGTAGGAAGGCAGGCAAGCGGGTGGTAAATGGGAACTGCTGCTTATGGTTGTGTGTGTCACAATTACTAGCACCAAACCCTTCAAATCGAAACAGCTTCTACTAGAAGCCAAATAATTTAAAAAGCAGAAAGACCGAAAGCAAGGAACACGTTTTTT
This sequence comes from Apamea monoglypha, assembly GCA_911387795.2. Taxonomy (NCBI): domain Eukaryota; kingdom Metazoa; phylum Arthropoda; class Insecta; order Lepidoptera; family Noctuidae; genus Apamea; species Apamea monoglypha. The sequence continues at coordinate 15,679,058 of OU426916.1, forward strand.
TTTTAAATAAAACAATCATCGTATCATTCAAGTCAGCCTATCACAGTCCACTGCTGGACATTATTAGTTCCCAGGCTGCTCCACAACACCGCCTCCGCCTTCTGCATGCAGTCCCAGCCACCTTTTTGTGGTCGCCGGTCCATCTAGCCATGGGGGTCCCACACTACGTTTACCGATACACGGTCTCCACTCTAGCGTCCCAATTGCGTAACACACTATAAATCTCAATCTGAATCATTTTGAAGGATATTCCTAATCCATTGCTTCATATGTTCGAAAAATGTGTCTGATCAACAACGTAAATAACGCAATGAATGTTGTTGCACTGTCAAACTGAAACCCATTGCTACTGATAGTGTTACACAATTACGTCGCTGGACTCGTCTGCTAACTACTGTAATCATTGTATACTAAAATCTAATAAGTTACTAACGGACAGCAAAAGTAGCAACAAACACAGTGATAAAAATTGTCCTCTTCTTTATTCTGACGTCAGGCGGGAAGTCGAGTGCTGTGTTTGTCTCCGTACTCAACCAGTATATTGATAGCTTTCTCCAAGAATGCACGAATTTTGATGATAAGAACAGCGAGATTACTGCGTTAGCATAGAATATGGCTCCTGCGAGGCGACCAATTAGACCATCTGAAAATAGGATAGATATATATGTCATATGCAGGATGGCAGAGACATCGACGTGAAATCTGTGATCATGGATTCGGTACATGATTTTGAAACCGACTGCGTTGAAATTGTTTGATGGTTATAAAAAAATAAAATAGCTTCGATATCCATGCCAGCCTGTATAAAAGACTAGCTTTTATGTACCCCTAAGAGAGATTTATCCGTGAGATCAAAAGTAGCTTATCTATTCGAGCCAAAAATTTTCCTTATGCAAAATATCACGTTTATTTACCTACCAAACGATATTATACTTATAAAAAAAACTATACCAAGATTTTGACATCGTTTAAAGTTTGTTCATAAAAAAAAACGACAAAATCTGATTATCAAAGCATTTTAATTAAACTGGCTCTGGAGGTATAATATTAAATACAATAAACAAAAAAAAAAAAAATTAATAATTTGACTAACATAGTTATAAGTATTATTTACTAATAATGTATGGAATGTATTTTTTTTCTGAAATCAAATTATTAATAAATAAACTTACTGTCAGAAGATTTCATTAGCCATCCTCCGAGCAGAGTGATAATCCTCCAGATAGCAACGCATTCTGTGACCACCAGCATTACAAACAGTATCAGACACCAGGCGAATGCCAAGGTCAGACCAAAGCCTGAGATGCCGAAGTACCGGGCCTTATAGAAGACACTGTTCAGTACAGGAAGAAAATCCTGAAAAAAAAAGTACTTAAAGAGAATTGAAGATTTTTATATGGAGCCAGGCATTACATTCGCGCCATTTTGTTTTTTTTTTCAAAATGGCGGTCACGCTTGAAACCTATTTAAATCGATAGCTAACATCAATGCAAACGAAACATATTATGTCAGCTATCGATTTATAGGTTTCAAGCGTGGCCGCCATTTTGAAAAAAAAAAAAAAATTGTGGACAGGTAGGTATGCCATGGATCTCAAAGCTTTTAAAAATATTAAAACACCCGACCGCGAAAAAAGTAAATTAAAAAAAAATGGAAACAGGATGACCGCCAATCCCATAAGTACACCCTAAGTCGCACAATCTCATGCAGTCAGAGGCAACTTCTTAAATGTAACAATTAAGACGCCCACCATTGCGTCGCAAAGTCGGATAAAGAAAATAATTTCGTAAACCTTTTTAAATCGCTAAGTTACATTTTGCTAATTGCTTTGTTTTAAAAAAGTTATTCGCGATTCATTACTTTTACTAAAACAAACTCCTGAGCAATTTGCTAGCAAGACTGAAGGCCTCCCGATTAGGCACGGTCTGTGCGCATTGCACGTATTGTTGCCAGGTGTCTCCAGAAGATGGCATAATAGGTACTAAGTATTCCTTATGTTGTATTGTATTATTATTACTATTCCTAACCTTTTTGTCTCAGTTCATTATACATACTAACATAGTTTAAGTAATAGTAACAAAATTATGGCTAATGTGCCTGAATCAAATATGAATAGATAAATACATATAACGGCAATCGGCCACGAACATTATTAACCGAAAAAATATGATAGTAATGAATCGATGGGCAAAAGTACTTCATTCTAAGTTGTATTTATTTTGTTGTAAGATGAAAGGATCAAAGGAGTTTGGCAAAAGTAGTCTTTGGACCAATACTATACAGTTTCGATATTTGTGTTGGGATATTTCATCTTTACCCTTGTGCACCCAAGTGGTATCAAAATCTGACCAGGCAATTTTGATGAAAATACACTTTTATAATATCCTGTATATTATCAAAGTGTATTTTCATCAAAATTGAGTAAATATTCGGATGGATGATAAGGGCTTAACCGTTGTAGCTACAGAAAAACATGCTTTGGAGGCTATCCTTAACTTTTTCAAACATGTTGACCTGCATTTACAGATTTTGAAAACACAAATAAATACCGTATGGTTATTGTTTCATAGACCACTTCAGCCTAGCCTCCTTTCAAAAACTTTTAGAACTGGGTTTAATATTTGAAAGGTACAGAAGGCCAATTTCCGTAATTAAAAACGTTCGGAATCTAGTCGTAACCTCATCTCAGCGCCAAACAATGTCAAAAACTTGTATATAAATGTAGGTAAATTAAAGGTAGGGATTTTTGACAGATTGAGACAGAGATTAGAAAGGGGCTTGTGGACAGGTCGATCGATCAGGTTAAGCTTCGCTTGCCGCGGTTGGTCTGCGGATGGGTGACCATTTTTTCTATACCAAGACCCCTCGTTGGTCCCAGCTGTCATTCATGGATCTTTGACAGTCGTTACTGGTAATCAGAAGCCCGAAAGTCTGCCAACCAGTCTTACCAAAAGGTATCGTAATACCCAGTGAATGGGTTATGGAGGTCAGATAAGCAGTCGCTCCATGTAAAATACTGGTATTCAGCTGCGACATTAGAATGTGAACGTTCTTAATAATACGAAAATTTGCTTTCAGGTGTGAGATCCATATTTATACCCTATGAGCAGTTAGAAACTAAGTAAATAGTCTTACATCATATTTCTTCTTGTTTTGTTTCGTAACTAAATTCCTTTTCATATTATATTCTTCACTTTCGACATTTTTTATTCCTCTTGCATGTAGCTTCCTCATCATCATTATCATGTTCCTGCCCTTGTCCCCTGTTACTTGGGGTCGGCGTATCACACTTTCTTCTCCCATTTTCCCCTGGATTTATCTTACGACAGTTCTTATCCCTCTGGCATTTAGCTTTGTGAAGCTGAAAATTAAATTTTTAATTAGAATTTTATTGAGTACGAAGTAGTAAAAGTATATGCGGGGAAATGGCACTAAACTTTTTAGAAGTTAAGAGTTCAGCACTTAAAGATTATGATTAACTGAATTGGAACCCTTCCTGAAATACTGAAATAATTAACTGCGAAAGTAATTGCAGCTGCAGAGTTATTAATACGTACATAAACTTAGAAGATAGATCCCGTAGAAGATGGCGGGAGCTGGAGAAAACAAATGACCAATGCTCCACTCTAGCCCTGGATCTTAAGTGCTGGAAGTCATGGGGAGAGGCCTTTGCCCAGCAGGGGGATGATGCAGGCTAATAGTAACATAAACTTAAGCCTTATTCCCATGAGGGTAGGCAGAAACTATAGAATGCCACTACGATCCTTACATTATTAATCTCTAATTAAAAATAGGTAACGGCAGATTTTTTTGATAAGAGCAAATTGTGCAAATTTTTGACAGATAATAACAGAATCCAGCAGATTATTCTGATAGTTCAATGGGAAAGGCGACTGTCATAATGGCACTGTCATAGCTACTTCCCAACACAAGATAATGATACAAAGTGTGACGTGGTTTTATTTTATTTTTACGCGAAAATGCCGCGTTGATGTGTCCCTAAGTACTCCAAAATTGGAGTTCACCATTTCATGAAATACTCTAAAATTAAGAGATTGTGACAAAGCTATTTTATGAGATTAAAAAAAAATAAACAAAGTTAGATATTATTTTGGAAACATTTTCGAGAAAGTGATTACGAGGAAATATATAAGGTTTAAAATTCTGAGTTTCCATATTACTTGATTTATAAGATTGTAATCACCGAAAATAACGAAATAGTGACATATGCGAAATGGAATGAATTAACGTAATGTCGAATTTGTTGTAGGCCGTAGGGACTTAGCTATGATCACGCCATCTACAATTAGCTTGGCCCGACCTACCTCATTGGGCTTTGTAATGTGCTGTCATTTGTTACTGCAGAAATACAAAGAAAGAAGGATATAGGGTATTTACAGACCAATCTTAAGAACATGTAGGTAGTGCACACTAAGAAAAACATGAATTACTTACAGCAAAACAAATATTGGTGATGCCTTAATGGGGTATATTACTGCGAGAAGATATACAGGGTTATCGGTCAAACACTAACAACCTAGCAGGACTGGATTACTAACACCATAAACAGTTTAGTCTATTTTAGTTACTTTCACAGCGTTATGTCCTACGGTATTCGGCTGTGGGGCAAAGCCAAAGGAAGGAAAAATATAGAAGGACAAATATATTTCGTATATCAGCGATATACAAAATATCCTTCAAAAACGAGCTGTTCGAGCAATTTACCAGCTAGGTGCCTGAGTTTCTCACGGTTGCATCACAATTCATCTTCGCCAACATCTTATATGTATATTAGGCAAAATTTACACTTGTACACAAAAAAATAGTGATATTCACAGTGTTATCACTAGAAATAAGGACAAACTACGTGCCCCCTTTCACCGGCTTTATAAGGTTCATAATTCATTTGTTGAGCTTGGTATAACCTTTTATAACAAGATACCCTCTTCTTTGCTAGACTTGCCTTTTAATGCGTTTAAAGCTCAAGTAAAATCCAACCTTAGATCAAAGGCATACTATTCCATCAACGACTACTTAGACGATAAGAATAGTTGATCGGTCTAATTAACTCAAGACAATGTTTATGTTCTTTCTCCAGAATTAGCTTACTGACAGGTTATTGTTATTGGTATTAACTTATTTATTTACTTTAATTCGATGGTCCTACATAGTTTATCATTTGTGACTTCAAGTGACAGCTATGTGAACAGAACGCATCAATGCATAAATATGTAAGCTGTATTATGCCCTTTATGCCTGGAGGCTTTTATTTAGGTAGTAAGTTTTTATTTACATTTTAATTTTAATTCATTATTTTTTAGCTTAAGTACGTATAGTTTTTAATTTGTTGGTATATTGGCGTGGCTAGCTGACATATGACAAATCATTTTCTATTATGTTCTGTGTCTTATAATGTTAATTACTTAACATACGTACCTAGTATTGTATACAATCAAGTATTTTGTAACTGAACAGACAGCTGTGCTGCTGGGGAGTTTGTTGCACCACTTCTTCTTCCCAGCGATAGCACTAGGAAGTGGTGAAGGGCGGGCGTTTTCGGGGGACTGTCTTTTGTAATTTTGACGTTCGAAAAGTGCTGTTTCTCAGCCTAATTTGAATAAATGACTTTTGATTTTGATTTTGACGTTCGAAAAGTGCTGATTCTCAGCCTAATTTGAATAAACGGCTTTTGATTTTGTCCATTTTGGTTTGTTTTGACTGTACAGCGCAAGTGTGACTGTAATTTACGTATTTTCATTATTTTTTTTTAATAAAGAATTACCTATATCAAAAATTACAGAAAATGATTCAGCGAAGGATTCTGAACAAGCTAATTCATAATGTGCATTAATTCAGTTACATATTGTATAGTTGAACGCGTCTACATTCACCCAGCGGGGCATTTGCGTAAAACACTAACAGTAGGAATGGCTTTCAATTTGACAGTTCAACAACATTCATTGCATTATTTATCTTGTTGAGCAGACAAAGTTTTCGAACTCGTGAAGTAATGTATTAGCAATATGCTTCAAAATAATTCAGTAGAGTAGAAATGAGTAATATTACACTTACCAGTTACACAGCCACACCGTCTTCGATGCTGCAGTGGAAAGTAGTGATTCACTCAATGTTTGGTCCTCATATACATTATGGAAACACTGACCCATTGTATTTTCACATTAACATTACTATGTATCATCAATAAAATATTTTACTTTATATATTAACTCGAAGTGCCCGCATTTATTATGAAAATTATTGTTTTCCACACCCGAATCGCATGTCAGGGACAATTATTGAAATGTCTAACAAAACTTAATATACATGCCATTTCAGCCTTTACTGTTCTTAAAATAGAGGCAAGTGTTGTTTGAATGAAGGACTCTGTGTTTATTTAGTAAAAATGACATGGCGTTATATGTCACTATTTGTATAGACACAATTATTATGATTTTTTTTTGTTGATGTTATCTTTCTAACATTTACACAGGTCTGCATATGTAATTATCTAATTATTTACATATTTATCATACTTGCATGCAATTGTTTCTGACATTGCAATAATAATAATAGAAACGTTCAAATGTTTTTTTTTTATTGTATGAAAATTGAATAATTATAGATAAATACATATTTGGTTGGTGGTTGGTAATTGGTAGTAATCATATTAAAATATGCGTCATTCGAATATGCGGTTTTATAATTTATCAGGTGACGATATTATTATCGTACATGGAAAATTAAAAGCGTCTTCATACGCATGTCCATACATATTACTTCCCTGTGATATCGTGATGCAGTGGATGTCCACGATAATATCGTCACGTTAGAAATTACAATAGCGCACATGTTTTTTCTACAATGATTACTATGTCTGTACCTGATCTACGATAAATTCACTGAATGAATTAACTTTAAAAACAAGTTTCCCGACGTTATTATATTTATTGACTTTTCCAAGAAAAAACCACTAGGTTACCTAAAAACTTTAAGTTCATCGAATACATCTGAAATGACTAATAAATTATACAGAAGAAAAAAAAAGAGCGGTACTGAAACGGAGATTCATAGACTTGTGTATTCTTCCCGTCTTAACCTATGGTGCACAGACTTGGTCTTTGACTAACATCCAGAAGTTCAAACTCAAGGTCTGCCAACGAGCAATGGATCGCAGTATACTAGGTGTTAAATTAACGGATCGTGTTCGTAACACAATACTGCGCTCCATAACAAAGATAGCTGACATGGCTCAAAAAGCTGCCCAACTTAAATGGGACTGGGCAGGACATGTCTGCCGCATGCCGGAAAACTGTGGGCCTAAATGACACAGAACTGGTGCCCTGAGACAGTGAGGCAGAGCCGCGGCAGACCAAGCAGGAGGGATGAGCTGGATAGGTGCCGTCCAACCTGGAATGAGGACGCGCGGGCTCGCGATATATGATAGGAGTGGAGAGAGGCCTTTGCCCAGGAGTGGGACAGCGTAGGGTAGTATAAAAGAAGCGCAAGTCGGACTCGCACATGAAAGGTTTAGTACCACGAGGAAAAAAACGCCGAAAAAAACTCGTTTCTTGAATGGAGACCCCCTTTAATTTTTAATTTTATTATTATAGCGGCAATAGAAATATACACACTCTGTGAATTTCAATTATCTACCTATTACGGTTCATGAGATACAGCCCGCTGACAGACACGCGGACGGACGGACAGCGGAGGTTTAGTAATACTGAATACGGAACCCAAAGGGAGAAAAAAATGTCGTAGTTATTTAAATATTAGCTGTTATATTTAACTGCAAATCATCACTGCCCTGCTCATCAAACTGAATGAGAACAAGTTCGTAGGTTATGATCGCACCGGCCATCTGCAAATATAAAATCAATTAGTCTTTTCTAACACATTTTACTTTCATAAATATGTGGCGATAGTATGATTATACAGGCTGTTAGGCGGAGGGTTAGCCAAACCAGGTTCGTAGGTCCATTTAGGAATTAGTTAGTCTATACAAAACAACAGTTTTGTATGGTAATATTAATTGTATTACCTAATTCGTTACGAACTTAGTAGCTGACCACTAACAAATAGCTATTCATTTGTACTCCGGCTTGATACTAATAACCGACAAAATTCACACATTTATCAAAGCTTAAACTTAGGATCTAGCATCTAATGCTCTGCTATAAAGGACGCTTTACTAATTTCCAACCTAATCCCCACAACATACAGTCCAAATTTCTCCAAAACATAATCAAAAACAAAAGCAGTTTCAGTATCACCGAAATCCACTTCATTCTCACTTTTACCAGCTTAATATTTAGGTGCAAATTTGCTTAAAGCTTAATCTAGAACAAAAACTTTACAACCTGTAACAAAATAGTTTTGTTTAGATAAAAGAAGCCCATCCCGCTGAGAGCGATGTAATCTTTCGTTAGTTGGTCTTGAAGACGCTCCACCTGCAAAACGAAGTTCTAATTGCGGTTACGTGCGCCAAATAGATGGAGGACCAAACGAGCTGGAAGTTTTGTACATTTGCAACATTCACTTGTTTTTTGGTTGATTGTGTTTCTTGCTTGTTTAGGATAGTTTCAAAGAACGTCAATAATGGCCGAGGTGTGTGTTGTGTTTAAATGGTCACATAATATACAGACATCCACGCACAACCGGTATCATAGTTTCCGTACATGATTCTGAACGTCGGTTATTGAAAACATTAATTTGCCATACATTTTGACCGCGTAGGTCACTTCAATTGGCGTAGGACGCACTTTTCTATGAAAGAGCAGATTTTTTTTTTAACTGACGAAAAAATTCTGCTCTAGGTGGCTATAATCATGTGCTGAAATCATGATTTTAGTTTACGCTTCGATGTCCTGCCACCAAGAGAAACCGAAGCAAAAATTAGTCCTCATTTTGAAATATTTGGCTTATATGGTCGCTGTGTTGTAGCAAGGCTTTCGTACATAAAATTATGATCGTTTGTATTTGCAAGTCAAGTAAAAACTTTGGTCCTTCGGTACGAGTTTGATCATTTTATTACATTTGAATACCAGATGTTGAACACATTAATTGCATCATGTTGTCATCATGTTGGTATCCCAAAATTATATAAACTGTATTACTTAATCATAATACTTTATGATTATTAAACCCGTCGTGGGTTAAAGAGCATTTTAAAAATTAATTTTGGAAGGACAATTTTCCACAAGCAAAGAGAAATTACCCCAATGACATCGATATAAATAAAAACGTAGAACGATACTTACTTCGACATTATAACAATGAGTATCATAAGTATACAGATATTTAACAGCTAGTTTTGAATGCGTATTGACATCAGCAGCCGCTAAAACGACACTAACCACTCTGATACAGAGCCAAGTTAATGATACTATATAGTAGATCCCTGTCATTATGTCCGTGGACAGACCTTGGCTAGAAGTAAGAGAAAAACATATTATTTGCAAAGAAAAACTTGAAATAAGTAAGTAATTAGTAACTTAAGGGCTGGTTTTTCAATCATCTGATAACGTTATTCGAGGAACAATTTTGAATTTTTGACAGTTCTTCCATACAAAAACTGTCAAACGTCACATTTATTCCACGAATAAAAATTATCAGTCCATTGAAAAATCAGCCCTAAAGCAAGTAAATAAATGATTAAAGAAAATTAAAAAAAAAAAACTCGGAAAAATGTAGTCAGTCCTTACACAATTTAATTTTACTCTCTTCAGATCAGCCTTGCCTTAAATTATGTGGTGTGATCAACTTTACGACAATGTGGCCCAAGTATTATATGTATGTATGTTCTTTATTGTTTTTGCAACTTTAATACTGGACAGTTTTGATTATTTCTAATCGTTTTTCTATAAGTATAGCTAAAATTATTATAGTGTATCTCATGCCAACATAAGAGAAGAAAAGTTTGGATGAGTTGGCAGGCATTCGAGTAACTGCCCTTCAGCTAGCTGGAATAGTAATCAAAATAAGACAGACGGAGAGAGAGTGAAAGAAATTACGTTGCAGTTCTTTTGGTTTTAATTCAAGATTAACTTACGTAATCCCCAAAAACATCTGCAAGCATATGAAGTAGAAGTTACAGGAACAAGACAGAATGATTGTGCCTCCAAGGGCTACATCTATCTTGCGCACGAGCATCGCTTGCTTCACGTACGCCTCTCTTATTTTGCGCCAAGTATATACTCTGACTGCTTCTGATTGCTGTAATTAAAAGTTGAACTTAGGTTATCATATTGAGGTTCCATGGTAAATCTGTAGCAATTGCAAACTTGCTTTACTTCAATAGGAAGGTGCACAAGAAAGTAGAAGACAAAATCGGATACGTAGATAATTATGTACCTATTGTCCCGTGGACTAAAGTGCTGCCACGCTACTTTATCCTACCTAACCTAGGCACAGGTATTCCTAGGAGGACAATAAAAAAAAAGTAGGTAGGCAGTAAATTGGAACATTTATTGAGAACATTTAGCTCGGTAGATGAGGGTCGATAAAAATTGGGTTAGGGCCTATACAGCGATTAACCTCCTCACTGGTCTAGCACTCCCCTGACGTCACTGGCCGCTGCAGGAGACGAGTGCTCGCGCGTCGATCGCCAGGTCCAACTGCTGGTGTAGGGTTCGCAGGTTGTCCCGCTACTGTCCACCACGGGGAAGCAGGGAATTAAGGTGTACGTGAAACCCTGTAATGCGCAATAAGCGAAAGCATTACACGCTGGCCGTAGACGGTGAGCACCCACAGCAACGTTGAATAGGGAAGCACTAATATGTAGATGTGTTGCTGTGGATGTTCACTATCAGATACGGAGATGACAATAATTTCGGTTACTTAGCCGTTAATTTAAACATTTGAAATTTACAACGGAAACTAAATTTTAATATGCAAGAATGATATAATTCTGAAAATGTGGGGTAGAACTACAAAGAGAAACAAGTAATGAGCGTCTAATAGAATCAAAGATAAGCAAAAAAAACACAAATGAAAAGATCACCAGGTAGGCAAAGCGAAAGAAACCGTTACGGTTTGCTAAGCTACTGGCTAATTATAATTGTGGAACACTTACCCAACCGGGGTTTAATTCACACACACAGAATAAGTTTGAACGTCGAGTATTACTCAGTATATTTCTGAATTAAAATTAAATGTCGAGGGAACGGTAGGGACGCCTTCAAAAACTTGATCGCGGTTACGATATATCTATATTCGTCTTAGGGACCGTGAAAAAATCTGACGTGCGTTCGCCTCGACAACCAGAATCGTCCTGCCGGTGGCGACGTGGAAGTGTTCTGTCGCTATCGACCTTGCCCCCGCGCCGAGAACAAAGAAACTGGTTTCTGGGTGCCTAATATGTCGCTTGTTTAATCGTGCGTGGTGATAAACTGTAGCTGGCCAGAAGTCCGATTGGATGCGTTCATTATTAGTTTATTTTTTAATTTTAGTATTGTAAATATTTTTTTCATTATTATTATATTATTAAGAATTAAGACATGTAACAATTAATGTTACATTACCCCCCTCGTCTCAGAAAGAGTTTTGTTCTCAAAGAAAACTCGTCTACAGGTTACCACTAGCACTACACATTCATACTATCATCTTTCAAAAACCTTTCATAATATCAAACAAACAACCTTACACAATAGCTTCAACAATATAAAATGATGTTGACGCGACCTTACGTAAACAAGTTATCTGTGATTTATCGCACAGAAAACTAATGCTAGTCGTAAGAAGTTAATTTAAAGGTGAACTGTCTCAACTCCTTCAACAATAAAAAAAAACAACACTTAACAACATTTAACTATACTTAATGTTTTTTAAATCTTTGATATGCCAGACGCCTATATTTTTTCCTGACATATCTTCCAGAACATAAACAAGTGGAGACCGTTTTTCAATTATACGGCATTTGATAAATTTGGGTGCAAGCTTTTTGCTGAAATACTTGTCTTTATTACTTAAAACGAATGCGCGCTTATAGACTGTGTCTCCTACATTAAATTCTGCCGGCTTTCTACGTAGGTTGTAGTGTGCAGTATTCTTTTCATGTGCGTGCCATAACGAAGCCTGCACATCATCGAATATCGTTCGAAGACACCCTAAGTTTTCAGCGTATAAGTCGCGAGGAAGAAACAACACTTCATCGCCCAGGTCATTATCAGTATAGTGCGATCCGCATAGAACTAATTCTCTACCGTAAACTAAAAATGACGGCGTATAACCGGTGGCTTCATTGACGGAATTGTTTATCGCAAACTGAACCTTGGGGATGGAGATGTCCCAGGATCTATGATCGTTTCCAACAAACGTAGACAAACTAGTGACAATGGTTTTGTTGTATCGTTCTACCGTGTTGACTTGTGGTGTGTACTTCGGCGTGAAATAAACGTTAGGAATTTTATATTTTTTAAATAGCGCGTCAGTAGACGAACTTATAAACTGCGTCCCATTGTCCAAGAAGATTGTTTGAGGAACTCCGTGAATCAAGAAAATTGAATCTTCTAAAATTTTAATAACTATATCCGCAGTTGCTCGACGTACTGGGAAAATAAGACAAAATTTTGAAAAACAGCACGTTACGACCAATATATATGAATTTTGTTTTCGACTGGTGGGAAGAGGACCCACAAAATCAATTGAGATCATCTGAAAGGGTCTCGAACATTGTTTAGGACGACCCATCTCTCCCAATGTAGTGTGATTTTGTGCCTTATAAGATAAGCAAACCGAGCATGAACCTACATATTTAACGACGTCCTGGTGCATATTTGGCCAGTAGTAATTTAATGACAAGCGCCGATAGGTTTTAAATATGCCAAGATGTCCACCTGTTGGCTCAGAGTGATTTTCGGCTATGATGCTTTCACGGAACTCGCTGGGTACGACTTCCTTCCAGTCAAATTCTGATGTTAATTGGCTGTTAATATTTTTTGTGAGTCGAAATAACGAATTATTTTTAATGGTGAAGTTTGGGAAATTTGAAGGAGTAGTCAGGCAGCCGTTGTATATTTTTTTAAACCAGACATCATCTGTGTTGGCATTAGCTAGAGATATTGCATTAACGGGAAAAGCTCTAGACAAGGCATCAGGAATAACATTGTCGACACCTCGACGGTGTTTCATAATAAAGTTAAATGAGGACAATCTTACCCCCCATCGTGCTAGTCGTCCTGTGGGATTTTCCAGAGACAAAAACCATTTTAACGCGGAGTGGTCAGTGTACACCGTAAATGTTTGGCCGTTTTCGAGATAACATCGCCAGTGCTCGAGAGCCGTTAACACAGCAAGGGTCTCCCTTTCAGTAATGCTGTAGTTTTTCTCTGGGCTGGTGAAAGATCTACTCATGTAGGCTATTGGGTGTTCTTTACCGTCAATAGTCTGTGTTAACATAGCACCAATACCGTAACTACTCGCGTCGGTGTGCACTTCAAAAGGTTTGGAATAGTCCGGACAAGAAAGAACTGGAGCGGAAACCAAACATTCTTTCAACGCATTAAAGGCCGCGTCAGCTTCTGGTGACCACTTGAAAGAAGGAGCGTTTTTCCCGTTAGCAGTGAGCTTATTGAGTGGACCAGCCACTGTGCTAAAGTTAGGGACGAAACGTCGGTACCACGTAGCAGTGCCGAGAAAGCGTTTCAACTCCTTCCTATTTGTAGGGGTTGGAAAGTTAATAATGGCTTCCACCTTGTCTGGGTCAGTGCGTAAACCACGGGAATCTACCACGTATCCCAGATACTTGAGTTCGCTTCGAAAGAACTTACACTTTTCGAAGTTCACGGTCAAATTTGCCTGTCTCAATTTGTCCAAAACTCGCAACAATCGAGAAACATGCTCATCAAAGGTAGAACTAATAACAATGACGTCATCTAAATAAGCGAAGGTCTTAGACTCCATGTCACTAAATAACAAGTCAACGAGACGTTGTTGCGTCGCGGGGGCATTCGTTAATCCAAACGCAGTAGTTTTAAAACGAAAAGTGCCACGGCCCGGGACGTAAAATGCGGTTTTATCGCGGTCTTCTGGCGCTATAGGCAGTTGCCAAAAAGCTTTGGACAAATCGATACTGCTCAGGTACTTAGCATCGCGAAGGTTATCCAATATCTCCGAGACATATGGCAAATTGTACGCATCGCGCTTAGTCACTGCATTTAACTTCCTGCTGTCTAAACAGAACCTTGGTTGCCCGTTCTTTTTATTAACAATGAGCACGGGAGAAGACCAGGCGCTTTCGCAAGGTTCGACAACGTCAAGGGACAGCATTTCGTCCACCTGCTCAATTAAAATGCGCTGCCTTTCGGGAGACATCCTGTAATAACGCTGTCTAATTGGTTGTGCGTCACCAGTGTCAATGCGATGGCATATCATATTTGTTCTACCCAGGCCCTTTTCTTCAGTAGAAATAGACCGAAACTGCGCAATGACATTATCAGCTATCGCTTTCTGCGACGCCAACAAATTATCGTAGGAGTTAATAAATGGCTCATCGCTACTTACCTTTATTTCTGCCAAAGGGGCACCTGACATTGTGATACTACCAATATACTTAGGGCAAATTCGAAAAGCGTGCCAAAAATCTACGCCTAATATGATTGATGTTTCAATTTCGGGAACTACATATGCCTTAATAATGTGAAACTGGCCCTCAAATGTAACTGGTAAATGAATGTAACCTATGGTTTTTAATGATTGACCGCCAGCAGCTATTATATTAGTGTGGCCATCCTGGTTTAAAGTGCAGTCTGTAAGCTGTAATTGAGAATTGTTTCCCAGAATCGAAACTGCAGCTCCAGAATCAAGTAACCCAACAGCATCGATGTTATTGATTTTAATATTTACATAAGGCCTAGAATCGTTCAATGGTTTTGATAGCAGAATTGTAGCAACTCTGTATGAAGAGGAAAATGTTCTTATAAAATCAAGCCAAGTTTCCCAGTCTTGCTTGCTAAAATTGTTACAACTCTGCTTAATTAGTTTTTTGAATTTGTAGCTGTTTTACGACAGTTAGGACAGTCGGGTGTCTTCACATCCTTCATACCGCACTTGAAACAAACAATGTCCCGTGGAGCCTTGCATTGACGAATGTGATGTGTGTTATTTCGACACCTAGGACAGTAGGGTTCCTTTTTAGCCTCTTTAATTGCATGTACATATTTATTGTTATTTTGAGTATTATTATTATTATTTCTATATTGATTGTTATTATTGTTGTTACTATTTGAATTATTGTATTTATTGTAATTGTTATTATTATTTGCCTTATTTATAGGTTTATGGTCATCCTTAGTGTACGCAAATTCAGGAGCTAGCGTATCGGAAGTAACCTTAGGAGGCTCTTGAAATTGTGACAGTCGAGTCTGAAATGTCTCATAGTTACGACATAACGAACGCAAAGTGTCTATGGTTGAGATTTGAGGAGCTGCTGCTAATGTACTAGCATAGCAGGGTCTAATATTATGCAGGAGAATTTCCAATTGATCTACTTCTGGAAGAGGAGTCGATAGACGCGAGAACATTCCATTCATAACTGCTAGATAAATAGTTATATTCTCACGTTCTCCTTGAGTACGAGAACGAATTTCTGAAATGAGTCTATAATCGTAGTCAGTTTGACTAAAATCCTCTTTTAATAAACGCGCCAACTCAGGCCAAGAACTGACTTTGTCCTTTACCGCACGATACCAGTGAAGGGCATCGTCTTGAAAAATTTCAGATGCAAAACTTAGGACTTTTTGTTGTGGAATATTCCTAGCCAGTATAAATTCATCAACACGCTGTATAAACGAGCGAACACAAGTTTTGCCAGTAAACTTTAATTTAGTCAAATCAGATGATGTACGATCGCATGACACAGAAATCACGTTCTGTAGTTCCGGCACTGCAGGTGCTGATTCTTTGACAGAACTAGCACTAGCCACATTAGAAGATGTACTAGCAGAAGGGTTTTTTGCTAGCAAGGCAGAAAGCTTTTGCGAGTAAATTTTATAACCGCTAACAATGTCGTCGTATTCCGTTTTAATGTCGTCACTACGCGTTATCCTCTCGACACGATTGTGTAAATGATTCAACATATTCTGTGTCCGCAATAGTGAAGCAACACTAGGATCACTAGCGTCAAGATTTAATTGAATTTTCGTTAAGACTTCTAAACAACCCTTAAGGTCCTGTCTTACATCGAGCGGAGACTCTAATATATATTCTGAGGGTAAATCAGGAGATAATTTTATAATTTGTTTTCGTAACTCCTCAACAGAAGGTGCAGGAGTCGCGCCTCTAATACGAACTTCATATTCCAACTCTGATTTTTGAAGAGACAGGAACTTAATAGGAAGCATGATAAAAATTAATTAAAAGAAACAGAAAGATAAGTGACGCACTTCTACTGCTCACTACACAAAAAGCAAAAGCAAAAATAAAAAAATAAAGGTTGCCGGAAAAGAAACAACACGTTCTCCGTTCTGTTACAAAACAAAATTTAAGAACGTCTGGTTTTTTTTTTTGTTACGGGAAAAATAAAAATAATTAAATGGTAAAAAAAAATTCAAGCAAAATCATAAAAGAAAAAAAAAAGATGCTACTAATGTGTACTATATGACCGTAAGAATACGATATTTCTTTTGTTGTGAAGAAAAAAAATTTTTAACGAACAATTTTTAAAAGCGTCGTTTTAGGTGCCCAAGATGAAAGAGTAAAATAAAATATTTTAACAAACTATGCAACTAAACGACTTTTAATGTATAATTATTAACGTAGGGTAGGTTAATAATGACCAAGATTAAGTTATACAAAGAACTTGAAAATTCGTGTACACATTAGTAACGGAAAAAAAAACCAAAAAAATAAAATATAAAGACGTTTACACAGACAACCACTAACATACACAACCCACAACCAATGGAGGAGGAATTAATCAGCTGTATTTCTACCACGATTAAGGGCGCCAGTGTCCCGTGGACTAAAGTGCTGCCACGCTACTTTATCCTACCTAACCTAGGCACAGGTATTCCTAGGAGGACAATAAAAAAAAGTAGGTAGGCAGTAAATTGGAACATTTATTGAGAACATTTAGCTCGGTAGATGAGGGTCGATAAAAATTGGGTTAGGGCCTATACAGCGATTAACCTCCTCACTGGTCTAGCACTCCCCTGACGTCACTGGCCGCTGCAGGAGACGAGTGCTCGCGCGTCGATCGCCAGGTCCAACTGCTGGTGTAGGGTTCGCAGGTTGTCCCGCTACTGTCCACCACGGGGAAGCAGGGAATTAAGGTGTACGTGAAACCCTGTAATGCGCAATAAGCGAAAGCATTACACGCTGGCCGTAGACGGTGAGCACCCACAGCAACGTTGAATAGGGAAGCACTAATATGTAGATGTGTTGCTGTGGATGTTCACTATCAGATACGGAGATGACAATAATTTCGGTTACTTAGCCGTTAATTTAAACATTTGAAATTTACAACGGAAACTAAATTTTAATATGCAAGAATGATATAATTCTGAAAATGTGGGGTAGAACTACAAAGAGAAACAAGTAATGAGCGTCTAATAGAATCAAAGATAAGCAAAAAAAACACAAATGAAAAGATCACCAGGTAGGCAAAGCGAAAGAAACCGTTACGGTTTGCTAAGCTACTGGCTAATTATAATTGTGGAACACTTACCCAACCGGGGTTTAATTCACACACACAGAATAAGTTTGAACGTCGAGTATTACTCAGTATATTTCTGAATTAAAATTAAATGTCGAGGGAACGGTAGGGACGCCTTCAAAAACTTGATCGCGGTTACGATATATCTATATTCGTCTTAGGGACCGTGAAAAAATCTGACGTGCGTTCGCCTCGACAACCAGAATCGTCCTGCCGGTGGCGACGTGGAAGTGTTCTGTCGCTATCGACCTTGCCCCCGCGCCGAGAACAAAGAAACTGGTTTCTGGGTGCCTAATATGTCGCTTGTTTAATCGTGCGTGGTGATAAACTGTAGCTGGCCAGAAGTCCGATTGGATGCGTTCATTATTAGTTTATTTTTTAATTTTAGTATTGTAAATATTTTTTTCATTATTATTATATTATTAAGAATTAAGACATGTAACAATTAATGTTACACTATGTATAGGTTGTCATTAAATATCAATCGATTATCACTTGAAAATTAAAACTATTTAAAACATAAAATACAACATAGGTATTCTTATGCCCGCTTCCACCGCAAACCACTTCATCATCATTATCATTACAGCCCGGAATCACTCACTGCTGGGTATACCCAGAAAGGGGAGGCCTTTATGCCTCCCCTTTCTTCTGCCATACCGTTTCCATTCGTCCCTCATCCAGATATTTCCCGCGACTTTGACGATATCGTCAACCCAACGTGCTTTTGGACAGCCCTGATTTCTTATGCCTAACCTTGGTCAACATTCGGTCACAGCTTTAATTAATGCGTTTCAAACATCATCCTGTCTCCATCTTCACACGATTGAGAGAAACAGAACTATGTTTTAAATTCGTTTAGAGGACCTTAATGTGTTGTTAAATCTCTCCCAACTGTTTAATACTTAAGGTTATGCTCCTTACCTTATCGGAATCCATCTGCGACTTCTCCAAGGCACATACTTTGGCGACGCACTCGTTCAGTCTACAATACCGAGACGTCAGGCCCATACTGATGAGGACTATCAGTTGGTCTTGAAAGTTCCATAACAGACTAGCTATTGTACTTACGAAGGCCAGTGGCATGGCAAACCATTCAGAATAATCCTCTGTAATTTCAGAAAGTTTGAATTATTTTATGTACTGAAATAGTATAGTTCTAAAAGATCAAGTTGGGCTCCGCACAGACCAAATATGAGAACATGTCAGAGCTTATTTCACTGAATGTATTTGTTATTAGTACCATAAAGTGCAAAAGATGTGGAAATATCGCCGCGGACATAAGTCGGTGAATTAGATGGCTCCTTGTTCTATCTATGGTCTACGCTGAGCCTTATCCAATTAATGGCATAAATGGTCAAACTTACGGCTCATAAAAATGAATCCATGCGAGACAAGAACGTACCGCTTCAATATCAATGATGGCGGACAGTCCAGTCCTACTGATGCTACTGTACTTACGGCATGTTCAACTAGAATAAATGAGAGTAAAAATACACATGTCGTTATTATCACTACTAAAGTTGTCAAAAAATAAAAGGCCCGTTTGACATTTGACAGTTCTAGTAGTTAATAAAGTTCAAATTCGCAAAACACGTATTCGTTTGTATGAAACTAACCGGTGTCAAGAACGCATTCTCAAATGTCAAAACGGGCCTTTTATTTTTTGACAACTTTAATAGGGAAATGGATTAATCAGAAGGGTCGGCTTCCAGTCTAACCGGATGCAGCTGAGTACCAATATTTTACATGGAGCGACTGCCTGTTTGACCTCCTCAACCATAATGGAACCAAAGCATAATGGAAAATCCCAGTACCTACACTATGCATTACCGGAGGATAGAAAACAGGTGCTCAGAAGTAGGTTTTGCCACTCCAAGACAAATGAGGCATTCTATATTTATGGTTACATTTATCACTTTACTCACAGATTGAGAAGAATGTCATAAAGCCAACAACAAAATGCATCCTTCTTTTCAATGTACTGTCGTCCGGGACTTTCACTCCAACAGACCGTTCCACTTTAGCCCATACCACAGATATATTCTTTCTCCAGTAGTAGCACAGCTTTGAGGCTAAGATCAGCGAAAATATTGTTATTGAATAAAAGATGGTTCCAGCTAGTCGGGCTGTTATACTGCCTGAAAGAAAGTACACATTTTGTAAATGAAATGAAATGAAATGAAATGAAATGAAATGAAATGAAATGAAATGAAAATACGTTTATTTGCGGCAAACACGACGCATAAAAAAGAACATAAACACAAAAAAAAGTAACAAGTTGAGGGTAAGCATGCGTCACATTCACGCAAAACGGCCATCGCTCAGCATAATGCTAAGACTCTATACGAGACAGAGCCCCAGCGCTGGTTTTCAGCGGCAGCCGGCGTTAACGTGATGACGTCAACCAGTGTAGCATGCAATTATACACAAATAAATAAAAACAACAATCAAGACAAGAAATAAAATAAACCATTGCAACATAGGCAACACGATTCGAGACAAACAACAAACAAAACATGAAATCAAATAAAGTAAACATAAAATATAAAAAAAAAGATGGTGAGACATGACAAAACAATGATGATGTGGTAACATTCCGGGCAACGAATCTCGCGCCGCCGGGTATTAGTAATCTGTGCGTGTGCGCAGCTGTCACAATGCTATATTTGACGTTTTGACATCCAGAACGTAACGTAACAATTAGCAATAACATGGCTCATTCATTAATAATGAATGATAAGATAGAATTATAATTATTATGTATTGTGTGAATGTGTAGCTGTGGTTTTTGCAAAACAGTGTTTGTTAAAATTGTGCTAGAGGTGCAAATGACAAACTTGGTGACTCAAAGGAGAACCAAAGTCCCCAGTCCAGGAAGAAAATGGTAAGTGCAACGTGATAATTAATAAAAGAATAAATTAAACTGGTTAGTTAAATAAATTAGGACGTTATTTTTCCCCATCTAGCCACTTTATCTGACAAGACGGTTGACGGAGACCGCTCATCAATTAAATTGCATAGCGAAAAGCAAAGAGGCGTACCTAAGTACAAAGGAAGAATACTACAGCGAAACACAGAAGATAATACATACTGCCCTACCGGCAGAAGATCAAATTCCAAGCAGCCCACGCCCCAGGAGATCCCAAACCACAGCCCGCAAGCCATGACCCCTGAGGTACAGTGAGCCAATACTAAAGTACATTTTAAGGTTGAAGTGAAATTTGTTCATGTAACAGTAACTTTTTGTGTTGGTATTTAAAGGATTGCAATGTTTTCAGGCGTCGCATTGGTGGTGGAAGATCATTCCAACAGCGCGTGGCTGCAAACTTGAAACATCCTCTGAATGCTGAAGTTCTGTGCATTGGCACCGACAGTGGGCTTACCATGGAGCGAAGACCATACCTTAGATTGTTTTGTTTCCAACTTAACTTTTCATAAAGATAGTGTGGCTTTTGAGTTGCAATGATACCAAACAATAAGTTGGCTAAATGCAGCTTTCTCCTGGCAGCCATCTTTAATAATTTTAGTTCGTTTGTGTATGGTGTAATGTGATTTCTATGCGGGACATTAACACAAAAACGAACACATGCATTCTGGATACGTTGGATTACACGCTCGGTTCTTGAAAGCAGGCATGGTCCATAAACTGTGTCACAGTAATTTAGCTTGGATAGAATGAGGCTGTCAACAAGTTGTTTCCGTACTGGTATGCTTATATATTTCCGTATTCCATATAAGACCTTTAGCCTATAAAAACAATTCCGAAGAACTTTTGTCACGTGAGCCTCAAAGCGCAGCTCCGGATCCATAATTAGCCCTAGATTGCATACCTGCTCCACTCTCTCAATTCTCTCACCCATGATAGCTATCTCAGGGTTGGCAGACAGTATTGAACTAACTTGCTTTTTTGAACCCAGCACCATAAATTTGGACTTGAGGGGATTCAGAACCAGAGAATTTTCCTCCGACCAAGCAACCACTCTATGTAAGTCCTCGACCATTCTCTGCACCGCCAAGGATGTTTCCTCCCCCCTGCAGGATATATACAACTGAATGTCGTCAGCGTACATATGATATTTGCAGTTCATGAAGGAATTTGTGATATCCGCACTGTACAGAATGAACAACAAAGGCCCCAGAATCGATCCCTGAGGAACACCCCTTGACACCTGGAGGGGAGGGGATGACACCCTAGACCCATCGTCCCTATGCATCTCTACATATTGAGACCTGTTGGTAAGATAGCTATTAAACCACTCCACCGCATCACTGTCGAAGCCATAGAAAGCTAACTTTGACAGCAGTAGAGCGGTATTAATTGCGTCAAAAGCCCGGGAAAAGTCCAGCAGAGCCAGAATTGTTCCCTCCCCCCGGTCACGTGCTTCAAGAACATTACCCACAACATCAGCCAGAGCCGTTGCAGTACCTCTACCCCTTCTGAAACCCGACTGAAGGTCAGGAAGAATGCTATTGGTTTCGAGGTATTGGATAACCTGAGAGTATACTACACGTTCAAGGATCTTAGACAGGCAAGGTAAAATGCTTATCGGTCTCAAGTCCTTCACGTTAACCGGGTTATTGTTTTTAGGGATAGGGCGAACAATGGCGCAACGCCAGAGTTCGGGGAACGTTCGTGTGACTATGGACCGGTTAATGATACCTGTAATGGCTTCCAAGGTAGCTGGCAACGTGAGAGATATCATACCGAGACTTATACCGTCGACACCCTGTGCATTTGAACCCAAACTCCTGATTATCTTCAGAACCGCTTCAGGATTAGTTGTTGTGAGTGAGAAATTGGCCGGGCCATACCTGTGAGACTCAAAGTAGGACAATTGAGAGCCGGAATGACGGCAATCACCTGGAACGTCCAAAAACGCCGCATTGATGTCATCAGGGTTGTTGAAGTGACTTGGGAGCAAACTTTGTTTATGGTCCGGAAGCACATCCGATTTTAAATTGCGCCACAACAGCTTGGGGTCCTTAATTCGGTCATTGATGCTTTTAGCGAAGTATGCCGTCTTCTCTCTAAATAGTGCCGTGACTGCCTGGTGCTTCAGATCCAGATAGAATTCCTTATGGCCTGGTAGTTTCGATTTACGAAATCTATCCCTAGCTTCATCTCGCAAAGTTGACATCAGTTTGATGTTCTCTGTTATCCATGGAGTAGGGCGGGTCTTATATGTCTTCCTTTTAAGAGGAGCATGAAGATCGAATAACTGGATCACAAAGGAATTAAATATTTGCACCATTGTGTTGACGTCACCTATGTCTCCAATACTTGACCATGGGATCATTTTTAGATCGACATTAAAATAGTCCTCCAAAATGTCTGTGAGCGGACGAAAAACTACCGACCTGGGTTTAGCCTTATGCTTCTTAAAAATTGTTTCGCATGTGATAAAGGAGTGATGGCCAAGTTCACTTATATGGTTCACCACGACATTACGGATAGGAGCATCAGTGCAGACAACATCAATAAGCGAGCTACTATCGCCTATAAAGTGTGTGGGAGTTTGGACTAATTGATTAAGGTTTAAGTAGCTAAAAAAATCCAAAAGTTGTTTAGTTTTAGAGCTATTGACATCCAGCACATTAACATTAAAGTCACCCAATAATATTACGCAATCGTAGGGGGCCAAAGCACCTATACTGGCAGTCAAGCCCTCGAGAAAGAGCTCCAAGTCTAACCAAGGTGGACGATATGCAGTGCCAATGAGTAACTTTCTCCTATTCACAACAAGGGTTAGCCAGAGCTGTTCAACATTGGGATGATCAGGATGAGCTCTCACACGCGCAGCCACCCCATTCTTTATATAGAATGCAACGCCTCCTCCACGACCACCACGTATAGACATAGGACGCGGAACGTGCCTAAGCTTGTACCCAGGCACACTGGGCGCTCGACCCTCCTCACCCTTCCGCAACCAAGTCTCGTTGATAGCCATGATATCCACAGCATGGTTGCCCATGGCTATCAAGAATTCATCCTGATTGGTACCAAGAGAGCCCGCATTCAGTAGACCAAACTTAATACATTTACTCGGAGTCATTTGCATCTGTCATCTGTGTATTGTATGTATGCCCAGTGTATCTGTATACTAATGAAGAGGTAGGAATCATGTTCAACAGTGGACCGCAATGGGCTATTATGATCATGTGACAATGAACTGTAAATGTAATTAACATAGATTAGAATATTAGAAAATAGATTGATTGTATATAATTTTTGGATATAATTAGGGTATGTTGTAATCAGTGTAAAAAATGTATTGATACGTGGAACAAATACATAAAAAAGTAAGTCAAGCACCCGACAGAAACAATTGCGACGCATATCCTCCCAAGTAGAAAAAAATAGCTTGAACACAACATAAATTAAAATAAAGCAACATAAAACTAGACAGTAATCAGGCTGTTTCATTGACAGGTCCAAAAATCCGAGACAAATCTTCATCGGTGCGGATTCTTTGAGTGGAGTCACCTGGCTTCCTCCTGGCAAGAATGCGGCCGCGCTTAGTCCAAACAAATCTCCAGCCGAAGAGACCAGCAGCGTCCCGCGCCTTCCGAAACAACTGGCGGTTTGTTTTTGTTAGGCGTTCATTGATAAAGAATCTCTGGACCGGGCCGGACATGTCAAGGTCGGCTGTCGTTGCACCGCGTCGGATCCGCGCGCTCGCCAACAGATCATCACGCAGATCACGACGCGCCAGACGCACGACGATGGCGCGCGGACGAGTTTCTGTCGGACCTGCAGAGCTCGTCGCGTTGAGCTGCCGTCCGCCGACTCGTTCCGCGCTGACGATATCACGATCCTCAAGGTTGACCCCTAGCTTAAGGCTTATAACCTTGATGATGTGTATCGGGTTATCAACCTTGGCCTCGGGTATATTAGTTACCTCAATGTCATTCGCCAAGAGATCCTGATCCCTGTCGTTGAGTTCGCGCCTCAATTCCTCCACGACTCTGTCCACTGCCCCAGTATTCGCCGGACCCGAAGAAGCCCGCCGCTCCAAGGCGTCCACCCTGGACTCTAGACCATCGATGCGTGTGTTGCAGGTATTCATGGAGGTCTTGAGCTCCATCATCTCCACCTCCATTTCCTTACGAAAGGCCTGAATCTCCGCACGGACCGCCCTCAGTTCCTCCATGATTAATTTCATGTCGGAACCGGCGATCATCGATAATTCCCGGGCCGTGACATCGACTACAGAGGCATTGTGCGGCGGGGGAGTGGCATCACCAGAAGGGCTCGCCACTAGATCCGAACAGATATCAGAGGTATTAGGTGTACTGGTCTCAATACAGGTTTGCTCAATGGGGCTCACTGCTTGAGCAGGCCCTCTGACTGGGGTCTCAGCCCTGTTGTCCCTTCGGAGGTCCTTCTTACACTCCGGGCAACGCCAGCTAGCAGTTATTATTGCCTTTGTAGGAACGCCCACACACACCCGGTGGTATTGCACCTGACATTTACCACACCTAGCGCCCTCTACTGCCGAGATGAACCGACCGCAACCTCCACATTTGACACCTGGCATGACGGTAAGTAAGTTCAAGGATCGCGCGCTAGATGGCGTCAGTGACACGAATCGTTAGATCGATAGCCGCGAGAAAGATAGATGGCGCTGTCAGCACGTTAGTATCGCAACAACTTGTTATAATTAGAGGGTAAGCAGCCAATTACGCCAAGTCACTGTGTTATCGTTTTTTTATATTCGTCCCAGATACGCACTATTTATTGTTCACTCCAACATATGTTACTCAAAGTTGCACTAAGTTTACTAAAATATTAAATATGTTCACTAAAACTTGAGTTTCGATTTATTTTTGACAAAAAAAAAATGACAACACCTACACCGATACAGACGTCAAACGTCAATTGTACTATAATTGCATTATTACCTTTTGCCTTGTCTAACTCTATCGAAGTCGGTTACTATGAATGCAGTTTAGCTATATGTATTCCGATTACTAATAATATTCACTTTCAGATTAATATGATACACAATAATATTCACTTTCAGATTAATATGATTAATATGATACACCGTCTTAGTTCTTTCACCCTATACAACAGAATTGCGGCAGGTGCTCCGAGTCAACAGTTTAGGCAGTTTAGGTTTATTGGGTAGTACGATACCCCTTGGTAAGACTGATTGTCAGACTTTCGGGCATCAGCCGACCCGTAACGACTGTCAAAGATCCACGAATGACAGCCGGGACCATAGAAATGTAAAAAAACTTCTTTCCTATATCTATGGCTCCCGGCCATAGGTATAGGCGGCCAACGGCTTAACGTGCTTTCCGAGGCACGGAGGGGTCTTGATATGTGAAGATGGTCACCCATCCACGGACAAACCATGGCAAGCGTAGCTTAACCTGATCGATCGACCCGTGCGGCGGTTATTACTTAGCCACAAGCCCTAACACTATCTATCTTTTATTATAAAGTCACTATTCTTTTAAGTACTTACGATGTCCAGTCATGTCTCTAGCAATTCCTGCGAGAGCTCTAACAACTTTCCAGATGGCCAAAAATTCAATGACGATTAAGGATCCTAGTATGAGTGTGCTCCACAACAAGCTGATGTATTTCCTGCAGCCAAAGACGCCAAATAGGCTAGACCAGTAGAACACCTTCTCCATGATGTCCAAGAAATCCTGATGGAAGAAAATGATAATATTCGTGTTAGACTAGTTCCTAAGCTTAAGGTGAAATGCTTGGTGGCGGTGAACATTTGGAGTACGAGAAATCAATTAGCCAAACATACATTGATACAAAGTAACAATACATGAAGCTAACAGTCTTAAAATAATAATAAGAACATACATGTATAAATAAGAAACAAAATAAATTTAAAAGTTTTTCCACATACTCCAATAGAACCTAATGCCTAGCCTATAATGTTCCCACTGATGGAACACATGCCTCCTCTATTCGAGAGGGAGCGGGCGGGAATCTACACGGGCCCAATGCAGGTTGATAGATGTCACACTCCAATGATATAAGAAAATTCTATTAAACTACAAAACTGTAAAATGTATTCAAAAACTTACATCATGAATCGGTTGTTCAGGTAAAAGTAACGTATTTTTACTTAAAAACGGATTAAATTCTTGACCAGACATTTTTCAAGGAAACGTATAACAAACATTTATCAATATTCACTATATGCTCATAAATCAATTATCATATTTCAATAGAACCACGGAAAGCACACATTAGAATGAACGTTATAATAAAAAGATTGATTTCTGATATTCCTTAATTGGTTTCAGTTTATAAAAGTCCAGTTCTGGTTGATCTCTAGTATATAAATTATTACCTATACGGGGTTATTGGTAAAACACTAACAACTTGCAGGACTGGATAACTAACATCATAAACAACAACTTTTGTTCTACAACTTTTTACAAAATATGCATTTACCAAAAACAAACCTTTAAGATTTCGTTGTTCTATCTGACTCCCGCTCCCCTCCTCTGTATTTTGTACTAGACACGGTAGTTTGTTTACCTAACTAGCGCTTTCTTTTGCTTTGCGTAAAGTTCGTAACAGAAAATCTAATATTTCAATTGGTTGAACTGAAATATTTTTGTATGAAAGTTTGGTGAATTAAAATCTGATGAATTAATAAAAGTCGTAGAACAAAAGTTGTTGGTTTATGGTGTTAGTAATATAGTCCTGAGAGGTTGTTAATGTTTTACCAATGTATAAACACGATGATTGAAAATATGTACAATCTCAGTAAGCCCGCGGGACTAGTGTCCTCTTCCTTAGTATATCACCATTTTTCATTTTCCAATTTCGAAACTATGGAAAAAAAAATGGGCCATTTTTTATTATTTGTAGCACACAAAGAGGTCACACTGGAAAGTTTCTATAACCTCAACTATTTCTGAGGATCAATTTAAGCTGGCCAGTAACTATTTGCGAAACAAAACACATGCGATATGATCGTCTGATACTGTTATCAATAATGTGAAATCGTGCAGGCTGACTCACTACTTGATGACTTGCTGAATATTTCATACAAACCCATGTCGCAGAAAGTTGACACAGGTTATGATGACTGGAAACTTCTAGAATATAATATTTGTACTCACTAGTGACTATTGATCACTGTTATCTATTTAGTATTTGACTTGTCACCGTTTTTATAGGACCAACACAAGCTTTCATTTTGAAAATTTTAAAATAAATTTCGTACTTCGTCTATGTTGTTAGGAGCAACTTTTAAAACAACGACCTTGAAAAAAATGCATTGTTTTTACAAAGCTATATATAAATATATAACAATAGATTTCTTGCAATGCAATTTTTCAAGCAATTCTAAAAAAGGCCTAGGTGTAATGTTTTAGATTTACTTTATCGAAAACTGGTCTCAATCTCCTCCGTCTTACAAATCACAGCCTTAAACTATTGTATACGTAAATAACTTTATTTTCTACTATAGTATAATAGCGAGGTCAACACGGACTTTCGAGCGGAAAGTACCACATTTTACTAAATGTGGTACTTTCCGCTCGAAAGTCCGTGTGAACAAAATCTTACTGAACGTTACTACGTTCAGTAAGATTTTGTTCGGGCCTCATTGTTCATTAAACCCTTCGTATCGAACGTGAATCTACGCGAGACACTATGGCGTTTCAAATTTGGATATAATCGTCTCACTGCAGGATGAAGGCCTCCTTACCACACTTCTTCGTTTGACTATTTCTGCAGCAAATACTTCCATTACAAATAAAATAATCAGCCTATAATGTCCCCACTGCTGAGACACAGGCCTCCGCTCTTCGAGAGGGAGTGTAGAGGGAACTATAATCTACGACGCGGGCCCAGTGCTAGTTGTTAGATGTCACATATCTTCGAAGTTTTTTGTCTAGGACATGTTGGTTTCCTCACGATAATTTCCTTTACCGTTTTGAGAGTAATGGTGATTAAATTATTTACACTTAGTGAACTGGGCCTGTCTAGGTTCGAAACCCACGACCTACAACTCTTAAGTCGGGGCCGTTGTCACTGCCACAATACATCTATTAGGTTTATTATTAGTGTAATCATTAACTGTGAGTAACAATTGGTCAAGGTGGCTGCTGGTAACATCAAAGGCGTTTTTTCACAAGTAAAGGGGTGGATGTGGGAGAGAACGAAAGGATTCAAGTAAAACAAACAATTCAATTCAAATCTATACTCCAATAGCATTCTTAGTCAAATTCAGCTGAACAGGATCAGTGCCTTTATCATCAAACTGGATAAGGACGAGCTCGTAGGTTATTATCGCACCGGCCATCTGTAAGAACAAGTTAGATTAGAAACTTTTGTATTGAGGAGAAAGAATGTTACTGGTTGATTGTTTTAGGAAAGTTGTTTCAGATTTGTTTTCCTTATTCAGTTAGCAGCGAGGTCCATTATGTTTAAGATTACCTGAGGCAATGTTAATCTTTTTATCACGTTACTGCATAATCAGCCTGTAATGTTCCCACTGCTGGGACACAGGCCTCCTCTCTTCAAGAGGTAGGACTTTCTTTACCACATCGTAAATAATATAATTAATACTCGACCTGCAGTAAAATACTTTTACTCAAAATGAAGAAGCCCTTTCCGCTAAGAGCGACATAGTCCTTAGAGAGTTGGTCTTGAAGACGCCCCACCTGCAACACGAAATTCCACTTACATAATTAAGAACTGAAATGATGCATGACGGACTCTTGCTTAACTACTGGGACGATCATAGTGCCTGCTAAGCCAACCGGTTTATTAAGTAGTCGAATCTGATTTCTTGGTCATTTTCAAATTCTTAAAACCTAACATATACGATACACGCCCACACCCAAAAACCAAATTCTTTTGAGAACTGTATTTTGAAACTTCATAGTAAATGCTAGAGTGATCAAAAGAATATTGAAGAACATTCCTAACAAGACGTGCTTAGTAAGTTTCTTGGTCATTTGTTTTTCATCATTATCTTCGTCCACAAAAAGTAGAAAATATTACCTCAACATTGTAACAATAAGTATCATGAGTGTAGATGTATTTGAGCGCCAGTCGGGAGTGGGCGTTGATGTCAGAGGCTGCTAACACAACACTGGTGACCCTGAATATCAGCCAGCTCAGTGACACGAAGTAGTATGCTGTCCTGATTGGCTCGCTGGATTGGCCTTGCCTGGGGACAAAGAACATTTAAATATTTGTTAATCTTAGGTTGGGAACTCTCACAAATGCCATCGGCCGCTTACTGCGTCTTGCTAATGCTGTGTAGAGATAGTCTTGTCTCTTTGAAACTCTCATTATTAAAAAGCCTGCGATGTCCCGCTGCAGGGCAAAGGCCTCCCAACTCTCTTTCTTTTTCTTTCTGTTTAACGTTGCCAAGGACCAGTTCTTGTTGAAGGAGTTCAGCTCATCCCGCCATCTCCATCTGGGCCTGCTGCGATGTTGCTTGTAGAGGCAGAAGCGGAGGTTGTGTTAGAGGGCTATGGAACGGAATATTCTGGGTATCAAACTAAAAGACCGAGTTAGGAATACGACTATCCATTCCATCACAAAGATATACAGATATCACTTGAAAAGCTGCCACGTGCAAATGGAATTGGGCTGGACACATCTGCCGTATGTCAGACGACCAATGGGCCAAACTCACGACCCAATTCCCTTACCCCTTAATGGAATTCTTATTGCAGTATTAAAAATGTTTTGGGACATATAGCGTTTACGTCACAGAATATTTTTGCGCCAGATGTCATGGACAACGTTTAATAAGAGACCGGAGCCTCAGAAATTGAGAAACTTTGTATAATCTAGTCCGTTCCAAGCATTCGATTTTAATGAAATACCGTTTAGGTATAAATCATAATTCAATATGGTTCGCAATATTGCTATGTTCATTGTATAATGCATGTCTATAAATTAACAAACAGCTACCTACTTCATCATTATCTTTGTTAGAATCGTCCTTGACATAGCACTTTTATTTCCAGAAGTACCTAGATCTCTTAGAAGACATTAAAGGCCCCTAATAAAGCCTGGCTCCAAAGTACCCACATTACACCGTATATATCAAACGTGATGAATGTCTACAGCTGTTCTGAGCATTACACACGTTAGGTCCTATTACGGACGTGTGGGCCCACTTTTTTCGTACACCGTTCGGCTCTAATGATGGATTAAGTACCGGCGAAAATGTTTGGAACTGTGGAAACTTGGTGCTAACGGACTATTTAGTAAGTACTTTGATAAAAGTTGTGTTTTCATTTGTAGATCACATGACATATGTAGTGTTCTTGATAGTAAGAATTATTATAATAAACTTGTACTGTCTGATTTATATATATTTTATGAGTCTATATATTATATGTTTGTTAGAGCGAAGTCGCCGAAGTCTTAGTCGTTCGAAGTCTTATCCTGAGAATAAATTTTGAATTTTTGACAGTATTTCCATACTAGAACAGTCAGACGTCAATTCGTTTCCACGGATAAAAGATATTTGACTTTGGTAAAATCAGCCCCTATTAGGTTTAATTAGTTAGGACATTATTAAGTTATTTGTATAATCATATAAATAGGCTTTGCAAATATGAGTCTGAATCGTTATAATAATGTATCCTATGTGCAAATGGGGATACATTATAGATCTATCTGATCTATTTGTTTGTCCAGTTTCAAACAAATCCATTCAGCAGTTTATACGAGATATATTCAGACAAACTAACTTTGACATACATTTGTAGGACATTTGGTGTAATATGCTAAAGCAATTTAAAGTATTTCTTCCCTTTTTTAAACCAGCTGACGGCTCATTTTGAACAGTATTTTTGAACTGCAATACCTGTGGGTCTCGTCTCCCTAGGACGTGATCTACGTGTCATCGCATTGCACCAGTCGCAGAAACAAAGGTAAAAAGTCTCACGCGCTTGTTATTCAAAGATGCATACCATCCAAATTGGAACGTCTTGCAGCTCAACTTAAAATTCTGTAGGTATTCAGAAATTTTACCCGGTCCCAACAAAGGCGCAAAAATGAAAGGTACGCCCGACGTTGAATGATTCTCTTTTAGGTTTATACGATTCAATTTGGTTGTTTCCTTCAAATTAAGGCCCGCTTGCATCACACATTACTAAATAGGTACATGTAGCGTTAAGCATATTTAAACCAACATTCTGTCCCTTTTAACTTTAAACAATTGATAGAAACAAAACGATGTTTTAAATTCGTTTTGGGATTGACGTATTTAGTACTTTGTGGTGAAATTGAGCCTTAAATACTTAAGTGAACTGTGTGCAATTGGCATTCTTCTTCTTAGTGTATCGATGGCAAAATTCAAGCTTATTTGGCCCAAAATTTGAAGACACGGTTAGCGCAGTGGCTGAGTGGTGTCGCGGGTTCGATTCCGCACGGAACAAATATTTGTATTGCCTACAGGTAGTTGTTCCGGATCTGGCTGTATGTGTATGTGAGTTTAAACGCACCCACGATACAGGAGTAATTCTTAGTGTGCGGCAACGTTTATATATATAAAAAAAAAAAAATCGCGAACTCCGCTCACTGACACAATCATAAGATCATCAAGTGCACAGGTGACAGGGTATTTCGCGCAGGATGGAAGGTGGGCCACTGTCTGTGGGGAGGTGCCGCATACGCACTTGAGATCAGAAGGCCATTTCTCGTAATTAAAAACGTTCAAAATCTAGTCGCGATTTCATCTTAGCGCCAATCAATGTCAAAAGCTTGTCAAAAATGTAGGGTAAGTAGAGGTATTTTTGACAGATTGAGACTGAGATCAGACTGTGAACGTTCATAAAATTATGTGAATTGCCCCTCTGATCAATATTGGCATTAAACTAACTATAAAAAGCTTAGCTTGAGAGAACTTACGTTATCCCCAAAAACATTTGCAAACAGATAAAGTAGAAGTTGCAGAAGCAGGATAGTATGATGATGCCGCCAATGGAACCATCCACTTTGCGGACCAACATCGCTTGCTTCACGTATGCTTCTCTCAGTTTGCGCCAGGTATACACTTTCGTAGCTTCGTTTTTCTGGAACAAAGCACTTCACTATTTATTTTATTATTTATGTACACAATTACGCACAGTAATACAGGTACTATAGACATAGCTACACTATTACGAGTATAACACAAATCAGCCTTTGACACAGGCCTCCTCTCAGAGAGAGAGAAAGAGGAGGGAGAGAGTGAGAGAAAGTAGGCCGTAATCCACCACGCGGTTGAAGAAAATTCTAAGGCATGTGACGTCTACCAATCTGCACTGGGGGATTGGTAGACGTCACATGCCTTAGAATTTTTAGTTCGACATGCCGGTTTCCTCGCGACGTTTTGAGTGGGTTCGAACCCTCGACCTACCATTCTTAAGCCGCGGCCGTTACCACTGGGCCACCACTGCTCCGCCAAATATTGTAACACAATTTATCTAAATTATCTTACGATAAGGTCGGAAATGACAGTCGATTAATATTGTTAGTTTAACATCAATCATAACAACATGATATATAACACCACACCTGGTTTTCCCAAAGGTTTAGGAAGAGGTGCCTACACGTGTGAGGTGGAACATCAATCATTGTCATCTAAATTTACACAAAATTACTAGAGGTTGGTACACTGATTTTCAGCATCCATTTTCATGTAATAGTTGAAGTGCCTTCAATTTTGCTCACTGTTCAGAATGAATTCTTAACCCACCAAGTAACTTCATTCGACCTTCTTAAAATAATTGCATTTCAGATTTGGCATTCATTGGTCGATAACATTTTTTTTTTTTTCCGGATGGGAATTCATCAAATGACCCCTCCCGCTCTGGGTGGAGCGGAAGGGAGTGTCAGACTCTTACTGACTAAAACCCACCCATGTTCCTTCCTTTGCCCTTTATGTTCCGGGGTAGAGGTAACCCTTATAACTTAACATGGAATTCCATTTTGTGGTCGTCGATAGGTATTCTAAATAATAACAGCCGCATTGGTCAATCGTGCCGCGGTCGGTTAGTGGATGGGGGACCATCGATTACATATCGAGACTCCTCCGTGCCTCAGAAAATCCGTTAATACTTTCAAGGCATTATACGACTATAGCCGTCATAACAATAAACCTTCTTTTGTGTCTCGTTCACCGTGCCGGAACGGTAGAAAGTCGTTACGGGTAATCAGAATCCCAAAAGTCTGACAAAGAATAGGTATCGTGTTATCCAGTAACTGTGTTGCGGAGGTATCTGATCTCCTCGCCTCGGAAAGCATGTTAAGCCGTTGGTCCCGGCTGTCATTCGTGGATCTTTGACAGTTGTTACGGGTAATCAGAATCCTGAAAGTTTGACAACCAAAGGAGTATAGTGTTGTACCAAGTAACTGGGTAGCGGAGGTCAGATAGGCGGTCACTCCATGTAAAATACTAGGCAAATTGATTGATTAGTAGTCGGTAGATATTCTTAAGACCAAGGCTTCTTTTAAGTTAAAGTCTCTGCAGGCCACAAAAGCAATAGATACACGTTTGAAGAACTAAGAGTGGTTCGATCTAACCGCATTGATTTCCCCAGAGCGTGATAAGTTTCAATATGACATAGTTCATATGAGCATTGAAGAAATATTTGTTGTGTTGATACTGGGTATTGTAGAAATGTTATGGATTATGTTTAGATACTGATAACTGTAACAGTTGAAATTATCGCAGAACACATGGCCGATACTTACGAGTTGTAGGTCGTGGGTTCGAACCCAAGCAGGCACTTTACTTTGTGTAAATTATTTCATCACCACTGCTCTCAAAACGGTGAAGGAAAACATCGTGAGGAAACAGGCATGTCCTAGAACCGAAAATTCGAAGACGTGACACCCGTCTGGTTGACGGATGACATCTACCAACCCGGACTGGGACCGCGTGGTGGATTACGGTCCACTCCCTCTCACCGAGAGGAGGCCTGTGTCCCTGCAGAGGGAACATAATAGGCTGATTATGCATGGCCGATGGAGCCGAAAGGTTGTGAAGTGGCGACGACGTAGCGTTGGAAGGTCTTCTACAAGGTGGACCGATGACCTTGTGAAGGCCGCAAGAATCTGCTGGAAGAGAGAAGCACAGAACTGGTCGAAGTGGCGGTGCTTGGGGGAGGCCTATGTCCAGCAGTGGACGTCTTTCGGCTGAAATGATGATGATGATGGACTAGTTCCACTTGAAACCATAGACGTCGATAGTCGCAGTTTTTTTTTATCTTGGTTTTCGCTAAGGTTTTATCTGGTAGATGCACTTATAGAATTTTGTTCGGGCCTCATTGTTCATTAAACCCTTCGTATCGAACGTGAATCTACGCGAGACACTATGGCGTTTCAAATTTGGATATAATCGTCTCACTGCAGGATGAAGGCCTCCTTACCACACTTCTTCGTTTGACTATTTCTGCAGCAAATACTTCCATTACAAATAAAATAATCAGCCTATAATGTCCCCACTGCTGAGACACAGGCCTCCGCTCTTCGAGAGGGAGTGTAGAGGGAACTATAATCTACGACGCGGGCCCAGTGCTAGTTGTTAGATGTCACATATCTTCGAAGTTTTTTGTCTAGGACATGTTGGTTTCCTCACGATAATTTCCTTTACCGTTTTGAGAGTAATGGTGATTAAATTATTTACACTTAGTGAACTGGGCCTGTCTAGGTTCGAAACCCACGACCTACAACTCTTAAGTCGGGGCCGTTGTCACTGCCACAATACATCTATTAGGTTTATTATTAGTGTAATCATTAACTGTGAGTAACAATTGGTCAAGGTGGCTGCTGGTAACATCAAAGGCGTTTTTTCACAAGTAAAGGGGTGGATGTGGGAGAGAACGAAAGGATTCAAGTAAAACAAACAATTCAATTCAAATCTATACTCCAATAGCATTCTTAGTCAAATTCAGCTGAACAGGATCAGTGCCTTTATCATCAAACTGGATAAGGACGAGCTCGTAGGTTATTATCGCACCGGCCATCTGTAAGAACAAGTTAGATTAGAAACTTTTGTATTGAGGAGAAAGAATGTTACTGGTTGATTGTTTTAGGAAAGTTGTTTCAGATTTGTTTTCCTTATTCAGTTAGCAGCGAGGTCCATTATGTTTAAGATTACCTGAGGCAATGTTAATCTTTTTATCACGTTACTGCATAATCAGCCTGTAATGTTCCCACTGCTGGGACACAGGCCTCCTCTCTTCAAGAGGTAGGACTTTCTTTACCACATCGTAAATAATATAATTAATACTCGACCTGCAGTAAAATACTTTTACTCAAAATGAAGAAGCCCTTTCCGCTAAGAGCGACATAGTCCTTAGAGAGTTGGTCTTGAAGACGCCCCACCTGCAACACGAAATTCCACTTACATAATTAAGAACTGAAATGATGCATGACGGACTCTTGCTTAACTACTGGGACGATCATAGTGCCTGCTAAGCCAACCGGTTTATTAAGTAGTCGAATCTGATTTCTTGGTCATTTTCAAATTCTTAAAACCTAACATATACGATACACGCCCACACCCAAAAACCAAATTCTTTTGAGAACTGTATTTTGAAACTTCATAGTAAATGCTAGAGTGATCAAAAGAATATTGAAGAACATTCCTAACAAGACGTGCTTAGTAAGTTTCTTGGTCATTTGTTTTTCATCATTATCTTCGTCCACAAAAAGTAGAAAATATTACCTCAACATTGTAACAATAAGTATCATGAGTGTAGATGTATTTGAGCGCCAGTCGGGAGTGGGCGTTGATGTCAGAGGCTGCTAACACAACACTGGTGACCCTGAATATCAGCCAGCTCAGTGACACGAAGTAGTATGCTGTCCTGATTGGCTCGCTGGATTGGCCTTGCCTGGGGACAAAGAACATTTAAATATTTGTTAATCTTAGGTTGGGAACTCTCACAAATGCCATCGGCCGCTTACTGCGTCTTGCTAATGCTGTGTAGAGATAGTCTTGTCTCTTTGAAACTCTCATTATTAAAAAGCCTGCGATGTCCCGCTGCAGGGCAAAGGCCTCCCAACTCTCTTTCTTTTTCTTTCTGTTTAACGTTGCCAAGGACCAGTTCTTGTTGAAGGAGTTCAGCTCATCCCGCCATCTCCATCTGGGCCTGCTGCGATGTTGCTTGTAGAGGCAGAAGCGGAGGTTGTGTTAGAGGGCTATGGAACGGAATATTCTGGGTATCAAACTAAAAGACCGAGTTAGGAATACGACTATCCATTCCATCACAAAGATATACAGATATCACTTGAAAAGCTGCCACGTGCAAATGGAATTGGGCTGGACACATCTGCCGTATGTCAGACGACCAATGGGCCAAACTCACGACCCAATTCCCTTACCCCTTAATGGAATTCTTATTGCAGTATTAAAAATGTTTTGGGACATATAGCGTTTACGTCACAGAATATTTTTGCGCCAGATGTCATGGACAACGTTTAATAAGAGACCGGAGCCTCAGAAATTGAGAAACTTTGTATAATCTAGTCCGTTCCAAGCATTCGATTTTAATGAAATACCGTTTAGGTATAAATCATAATTCAATATGGTTCGCAATATTGCTATGTTCATTGTATAATGCATGTCTATAAATTAACAAACAGCTACCTACTTCATCATTATCTTTGTTAGAATCGTCCTTGACATAGCACTTTTATTTCCAGAAGTACCTAGATCTCTTAGAAGACATTAAAGGCCCCTAATAAAGCCTGGCTCCAAAGTACCCACATTACACCGTATATATCAAACGTGATGAATGTCTACAGCTGTTCTGAGCATTACACACGTTAGGTCCTATTACGGACGTGTGGGCCCACTTTTTTCGTACACCGTTCGGCTCTAATGATGGATTAAGTACCGGCGAAAATGTTTGGAACTGTGGAAACTTGGTGCTAACGGACTATTTAGTAAGTACTTTGATAAAAGTTGTGTTTTCATTTGTAGATCACATGACATATGTAGTGTTCTTGATAGTAAGAATTATTATAATAAACTTGTACTGTCTGATTTATATATATTTTATGAGTCTATATATTATATGTTTGTTAGAGCGAAGTCGCCGAAGTCTTAGTCGTTCGAAGTCTTATCCTGAGAATAAATTTTGAATTTTTGACAGTATTTCCATACTAGAACAGTCAGACGTCAATTCGTTTCCACGGATAAAAGATATTTGACTTTGGTAAAATCAGCCCCTATTAGGTTTAATTAGTTAGGACATTATTAAGTTATTTGTATAATCATATAAATAGGCTTTGCAAATATGAGTCTGAATCGTTATAATAATGTATCCTATGTGCAAATGGGGATACATTATAGATCTATCTGATCTATTTGTTTGTCCAGTTTCAAACAAATCCATTCAGCAGTTTATACGAGATATATTCAGACAAACTAACTTTGACATACATTTGTAGGACATTTGGTGTAATATGCTAAAGCAATTTAAAGTATTTCTTCCCTTTTTTAAACCAGCTGACGGCTCATTTTGAACAGTATTTTTGAACTGCAATACCTGTGGGTCTCGTCTCCCTAGGACGTGATCTACGTGTCATCGCATTGCACCAGTCGCAGAAACAAAGGTAAAAAGTCTCACGCGCTTGTTATTCAAAGATGCATACCATCCAAATTGGAACGTCTTGCAGCTCAACTTAAAATTCTGTAGGTATTCAGAAATTTTACCCGGTCCCAACAAAGGCGCAAAAATGAAAGGTACGCCCGACGTTGAATGATTCTCTTTTAGGTTTATACGATTCAATTTGGTTGTTTCCTTCAAATTAAGGCCCGCTTGCATCACACATTACTAAATAGGTACATGTAGCGTTAAGCATATTTAAACCAACATTCTGTCCCTTTTAACTTTAAACAATTGATAGAAACAAAACGATGTTTTAAATTCGTTTTGGGATTGACGTATTTAGTACTTTGTGGTGAAATTGAGCCTTAAATACTTAAGTGAACTGTGTGCAATTGGCATTCTTCTTCTTAGTGTATCGATGGCAAAATTCAAGCTTATTTGGCCCAAAATTTGAAGACACGGTTAGCGCAGTGGCTGAGTGGTGTCGCGGGTTCGATTCCGCACGGAACAAATATTTGTATTGCCTACAGGTAGTTGTTCCGGATCTGGCTGTATGTGTATGTGAGTTTAAACGCACCCACGATACAGGAGTAATTCTTAGTGTGCGGCAACGTTTATATATATAAAAAAAAAAAATCGCGAACTCCGCTCACTGACACAATCATAAGATCATCAAGTGCACAGGTGACAGGGTATTTCGCGCAGGATGGAAGGTGGGCCACTGTCTGTGGGGAGGTGCCGCATACGCACTTGAGATCAGAAGGCCATTTCTCGTAATTAAAAACGTTCAAAATCTAGTCGCGATTTCATCTTAGCGCCAATCAATGTCAAAAGCTTGTCAAAAATGTAGGGTAAGTAGAGGTATTTTTGACAGATTGAGACTGAGATCAGACTGTGAACGTTCATAAAATTATGTGAATTGCCCCTCTGATCAATATTGGCATTAAACTAACTATAAAAAGCTTAGCTTGAGAGAACTTACGTTATCCCCAAAAACATTTGCAAACAGATAAAGTAGAAGTTGCAGAAGCAGGATAGTATGATGATGCCGCCAATGGAACCATCCACTTTGCGGACCAACATCGCTTGCTTCACGTATGCTTCTCTCAGTTTGCGCCAGGTATACACTTTCGTAGCTTCGTTTTTCTGGAACAAAGCACTTCACTATTTATTTTATTATTTATGTACACAATTACGCACAGTAATACAGGTACTATAGACATAGCTACACTATTACGAGTATAACACAAATCAGCCTTTGACACAGGCCTCCTCTCAGAGAGAGAGAAAGAGGAGGGAGAGAGTGAGAGAAAGTAGGCCGTAATCCACCACGCGGTTGAAGAAAATTCTAAGGCATGTGACGTCTACCAATCTGCACTGGGGGATTGGTAGACGTCACATGCCTTAGAATTTTTAGTTCGACATGCCGGTTTCCTCGCGACGTTTTGAGTGGGTTCGAACCCTCGACCTACCATTCTTAAGCCGCGGCCGTTACCACTGGGCCACCACTGCTCCGCCAAATATTGTAACACAATTTATCTAAATTATCTTACGATAAGGTCGGAAATGACAGTCGATTAATATTGTTAGTTTAACATCAATCATAACAACATGATATATAACACCACACCTGGTTTTCCCAAAGGTTTAGGAAGAGGTGCCTACACGTGTGAGGTGGAACATCAATCATTGTCATCTAAATTTACACAAAATTACTAGAGGTTGGTACACTGATTTTCAGCATCCATTTTCATGTAATAGTTGAAGTGCCTTCAATTTTGCTCACTGTTCAGAATGAATTCTTAACCCACCAAGTAACTTCATTCGACCTTCTTAAAATAATTGCATTTCAGATTTGGCATTCATTGGTCGATAACATTTTTTTTTTTTTCCGGATGGGAATTCATCAAATGACCCCTCCCGCTCTGGGTGGAGCGGAAGGGAGTGTCAGACTCTTACTGACTAAAACCCACCCATGTTCCTTCCTTTGCCCTTTATGTTCCGGGGTAGAGGTAACCCTTATAACTTAACATGGAATTCCATTTTGTGGTCGTCGATAGGTATTCTAAATAATAACAGCCGCATTGGTCAATCGTGCCGCGGTCGGTTAGTGGATGGGGGACCATCGATTACATATCGAGACTCCTCCGTGCCTCAGAAAATCCGTTAATACTTTCAAGGCATTATACGACTATAGCCGTCATAACAATAAACCTTCTTTTGTGTCTCGTTCACCGTGCCGGAACGGTAGAAAGTCGTTACGGGTAATCAGAATCCCAAAAGTCTGACAAAGAATAGGTATCGTGTTATCCAGTAACTGTGTTGCGGAGGTATCTGATCTCCTCGCCTCGGAAAGCATGTTAAGCCGTTGGTCCCGGCTGTCATTCGTGGATCTTTGACAGTTGTTACGGGTAATCAGAATCCTGAAAGTTTGACAACCAAAGGAGTATAGTGTTGTACCAAGTAACTGGGTAGCGGAGGTCAGATAGGCGGTCACTCCATGTAAAATACTAGGCAAATTGATTGATTAGTAGTCGGTAGATATTCTTAAGACCAAGGCTTCTTTTAAGTTAAAGTCTCTGCAGGCCACAAAAGCAATAGATACACGTTTGAAGAACTAAGAGTGGTTCGATCTAACCGCATTGATTTCCCCAGAGCGTGATAAGTTTCAATATGACATAGTTCATATGAGCATTGAAGAAATATTTGTTGTGTTGATACTGGGTATTGTAGAAATGTTATGGATTATGTTTAGATACTGATAACTGTAACAGTTGAAATTATCGCAGAACACATGGCCGATACTTACGAGTTGTAGGTCGTGGGTTCGAACCCAAGCAGGCACTTTACTTTGTGTAAATTATTTCATCACCACTGCTCTCAAAACGGTGAAGGAAAACATCGTGAGGAAACAGGCATGTCCTAGAACCGAAAATTCGAAGACGTGACACCCGTCTGGTTGACGGATGACATCTACCAACCCGGACTGGGACCGCGTGGTGGATTACGGTCCACTCCCTCTCACCGAGAGGAGGCCTGTGTCCCTGCAGAGGGAACATAATAGGCTGATTATGCATGGCTGATGGAGCCGAAAGGTTGTGAAGTGGCGACGACGTAGCGTTGGAAGGTCTTCTACAAGGTGGACCGATGACCTTGTGAAGGCCGCAAGAATCTGCTGGAAGAGAGAAGCACAGAACTGGTCGAAGTGGCGGTGCTTGGGGGAGGCCTATGTCCAGCAGTGGACGTCTTTCGGCTGAAATGATGATGATGATGGACTAGTTCCACTTGAAACCATAGACGTCGATAGTCGCAGTTTTTTTTTATCTTGGTTTTCGCTAAGGTTTTATCTGGTAGATGCACTTATAGAATTAAATAACTTGAAAGTCTATAAGGAGCTCCTTTGATGATGACTTTTTTGGTGAATTACAACCGATCAGGGAATTAGAGTTCGCACAAAGTAAGTCTGCGCGCTGTCAAAATCGGAAATAATCGCTTGCCGCCATCTCAACGTTTATATCAAGTGTTAAGAGAGTGTGCCGCGTTCTATGTTTTCCAAAATAAAACATTCGCAATCATTATGCCGTATGTGATTACAAGACCGGCAGGGATATAGTCTTGAAGTTCAAACACGTGCGCAGACTTCGCTTGGGCGCACTCTAGTGTGTACTCGTTCTTGCAACCGAAATTTTATCTGGTAAGGACGCAACGTAATCATGACTGACTGAGTGTTTCACTTTATCCCTAAAATACGCGGAAGTACCGCAGCAGATGCCCCGAATCGAGCAAAATGGCTGCGACATACTGGAGGACAATGAAAAATGTTTATTTAATGTTTGTATTCTCCAGTTGCTATAAACAGAGGTAACTCCTCAATTTGAGTAAATAGGACCCTCATCTGCCTAGCCATTTCCCTAATATCTTGGGGTTGGCTTCCAATCTAACCGGATGCCGCTGAGTACCAGTATTTTACATGGAGCGACTGCCTACCTGTCCTCCACAACGCAGTTACTCGGTAATACGAAACCCCTTGGTAAGACTGGTTGTCAGATTTTCGGGCTTCTGAAGACCCGTAACGACTGTCAAAGATCCACGAATGACAGCCGGGATCAAAGGCTTAACGTGCTTTCCGCGGTACGGAGGAGTCTTGGTATGTAAAGATGGTCACCCATCCACGGACAAACCGCGGCAAGCGTGGCTTAACCTGATAGCCACAAACCCCTCTTAGATAGAACAATCAGGTATTATAACTTATTCAAACAGACAAAAATCATTATTCAAATCATCTGGACGATTCGCGGAGCAATAGTGACTGCAAAATGCAAAGAGCTGTAAGCTCAGTGACGTATTTGTCACAAGCGCTCCATTAACAACAGCTAGATAAGTAGCGACATTTATTACTAAAATCCGGGTTATAAATTCAAACCGCTTTATTTGTGGCCGAATTGATCGGATATTTTGTTTGTAGGTCACATGGTGGACAACTAAACGCCTCGCCTGTTACTATTGATGCTTGCATTACTATGGGATTGCCAATGTGAAGAATCAAATTGACAATCCCAATTGACAAGATAAAGTAAAAATAAATGAATACATTGTATTTGAGTATAGAAATACTCAAATACAATGTATTTATTTATTTTTACTTTATCATAAACCGCGACCATTAGCTGCTTAGTATTTGATATTTAATCATCTGCCAAGCCTTTTCCCAACTATGCTGCGGTCGGCTTCCGGTCTATCCGGATGCAGCTGAATCATCATTCTCCTGCCCTTATCCCAATTTATTTGGGGTCGGCGCAACATGTCTTTTTCTTCCATACTTCTCTATTAGTCGTCATCTCGGTAGTCACCCCCTTTCTAACCATATCATCATTCAAACATTCCATCCATCGTTTCTTTGGTCTTCCCCTACTCTTATACCCATCGACATTCATACTCAAAACAACCGATTTCCACACAACTTTTCAGTTATCGGTGCCACTTTCAGACTTCCTCTTATGTACTCATTTCTTATTCTATCCATTCGTGTAACACCGCACATTCCTCTTAGCATTCTCATCTCAGCTGCATGCAATTGCCTTTCATTCATCCCTTTTGTGGCCCAACATTCTGATCCATACAAGACAGCAGGTCTAATCATGGTTTTATATATCTTCCCCTTAAGTTTAAGGGGAATGCGGGACTCACAGATTGTTCCCGTGACCTGCCGCCATTTCATCCATCCAATGTTAATTCTGTGCTTAACCGCCCGATCTACTTCGGCATCGCTTTGCACGAGTGAACCGAGATACCGAAAGTCGGAGCAGACTGGGAGACGTGCGCCATCAAGCGCTATGGTTGATGCAGCTGAATACAAGTATTTTACATGGAACGACCGCCTATCTGACCTCCACAACCCAGTTACTAGGTAATACGATTCCCCTTGGTAAGACTGGTTGTCAGACTTTCGGGCATCTGACGACCCGTAACGACTGTCAAAGATCCACGAATGATAGCCGGGACCATATAAATGTAAAAAAAAATATTTCCTATATCTATGACTCCCGGCTAGGTATATTGTATAGGCGGCCAACGGCTTAAAGTGCTTTCCGAGACATGGAGGCGTCTTGGTATGTAAAGATGGTCACCCATCCACTGATCAACTGCGGCATATGTAGCTTAACCTGTTCAATCGACCCGTGCGGCTGTTATACTTAGCCACGAGCCCCTCCGCAAGCCCCTCACTAAGTATTTGATATATCATATTTACACTATTTAAAAACAAAAT
The DNA here is from genome assembly GCA_911387795.2 of Apamea monoglypha. Taxonomy (NCBI): domain Eukaryota; kingdom Metazoa; phylum Arthropoda; class Insecta; order Lepidoptera; family Noctuidae; genus Apamea; species Apamea monoglypha. The sequence goes on from OU426916.1 coordinate 15,723,049, forward strand.
TCACTCACAGAACAGCTAAAAAAGAGGTTTTATCTATTCAGTGGACATGATCATGTTCTATTAGTCTGTGAACACATCACAGTCAGGTTCAGCGTCCATGTGAGCATTGAGTAGGACAGGAGACTGGTGACTCACAGGTACAGCAAACTAATGTGTCTCCTAATTTTGCTATATTTTACCAGGACACAAAGTTGGGACAGCTCATATTGTAACTCAGGTGCATCGGTTGACAAAGTTGTAACTTCCCTGGCAGTCATTTGTTTTGTTTAAAAACAAGAATTTAGCAATCCTTCTATGTAGAAAGACTTTGTAGAGGGCACTCACCTATAATAAACAAGTACGCTGGCCTTCATACTATCGATGACAAAACGAAGACATTTGATTTACGCCATTTTGGCGCTGTTAGCAACGTGAGCGTCCGTGGAACTAATATTTTTGATAGCGACTTTAACAAAACGCGCATACTCTCATGATAAACATGTTCTAAATATCTCGTAGTAAACACAAAAAAAAAAAACGTATTATTTCACTATTTAGACCTAAATCATCAGAGACGTTCCAAAGTAACACGACGTCCATTTGCGACAATGTGTCAATTTTAGTTCCTGAGACGCTCGAGCTGCGGCACTTTGAATCGGCACTAAATATAACTATCATTTCATATAGTATATTTAGTCCAGCGTATGTACTTGTTTATTATAGGGCAGTAGTGTAGAGGCACTATCTTAGCTCTAATTTTGGAATTATATTGTTGAGGTTGGTGCTGCCCTTTACCATTCTATCAATTGTGGTTTCCTATTCAAACCCAGATTATATACTTCAGGAAGTTTCACTATAATATTATAACGGATCTCTAAATCCTACTATCCTACTAATATAATAAACGTGAAAGTTTGTATGGATGGATGGATGGATGTTTGTTACTCTTTAACGCAAAAACTACTCAACGGATTTGGATGAAATTTGGCACACAGATGGTTTATAACAAGGAATAACATATAGGATACTAGGATATTTATCCCTATATTCAACCGGGATCGAAACTTATGCGGGTGAAACCGTGGGGTGCAGCTAGTAGATTCATAAACTAATTGTAGCCGTGAAAGCTGAATGAAAGGGTCTACTGAATATGAGAATTCGTTTTAATCATTTACGGTTGGTATATTACAGATACAGAAATGGTAACATTTGGAGGAAGCTCCACAGCGATAGGTGGTTCTTATACTGGAAATGATAATGATGTAACTACTGAAATAATATGAAACGTGTAGGAAGACAGACAAACAAAATGAAGTTCAAATACCATTGCAATCAAAATTTATTTAGGACCGTTTTATTACAAATGGTCACTGAAAAATCAACGTTAGAATGTTTACTCAACTTTCTACCATAGGGTTGTTTAACCCTAAGGTAGAAAGTTGAGTAAGTGACAATGGACGTAAATTATCTGATATTAAGAATTGAAGTATACGGAACATTATTAAAAATGAAAATTCTTAAATAAAATCGTTTTAAAAAGTTGCTTACTTTATCAGATTCCATCTGCTTCTTCTCCAACGCACATAGTTTAGCTAGGCACTGGTTCAGCCGATGATACCTCGAAGTTAAGCCCATACTGATCAGGACTATTAGCTGGTCTTGAAAGTTCCAGAGTAGAGTAGCCACGGTACTCATAAAGGCTAGAGGAAGCGCATACCAGTCCGAATATTCATCTGGAATTTACAGTCAAACGTACATTTTTCACTATTTCCCCAAAGAGAGAGTAAGAAGGTTTGTATACGAACATGTTGTTACTTATATTGTAAGTCTCATATATCTAACTAGCTACTGCCCGTGACTTCGTCCGCGTGAAATTTCTAATTCCCTGACCCACCCTGTCGCATCACATCACCTGTCCGCAGCGACCGCGCTATTACTTCGTTTTCGCTCATCGCTAGTTGAAGTTCGAAGTCGAAGTTCCGGAGATTCTCGTTCAAACAAACAAACTCTTCAGTTTTCTAATAAAATACCTATTAACACTTAGCCTGTCCCGGGGATCAAACCCAGGAATCTACGCTCAGCAATCGCACTTCCTGCCACTGTACAAACGTAGCACTCATCATGAATTACTATTATTTTAAACAAAAAATACACAAGAGATTCTAAAAAAATAACTTCATTATCATGAAATTACTTACGCCTCAATATCATAAATCCATGTGATATCAGTACGTATCGCTTTATAATCAAAGATGGCGGACAGTCCAGTCCAATGGCCGAGATAATACTCATGAGGTGTTCCACTGAAAAATTAAACAATATCAAAGTATACAGTGTGTACGCATACATGTGAAATTGTAAATAAATAATGACTACGGCAGTCCATCTGCTCGTTCACGGTATGTTTATTTATGTAAGCAAACCTTTATGTCGAACTGGACATTGAAATAGCAAGATTCAGGATTACTTTGCCCATTTTTTTGTCATCGCTGTGCTCCCCAGCACCCCTATAGTACAGCATCATGCTGAGTGAAAGCCTTCTTGTCATAGTCATGACGTGTAGCTGTCGACTATTTCTGCTTTGTGCTAGTGATTATAAATTATATTTTGTTTTTATTTTTCCCTATTATAAGAATTAATAGTCTTTATGCACGTGTTTCTGTGACAAATAAACCTATTTTTCTGTCTTTCTTTTCAAATCAATTCAATTTTTAATTTGAGTATCTAGTCAGTTTACTGGGAATTTTCCAATACACGTGTTTTAAAACGCGGCCTGTGTAAGACCGCACTGTAACGGCCCTTTTACACACACATAAAATACGGCCGCTTATATACACCATAACGCGATTCTGTTCTTTGAAAGTGGTGTATTCTGAAATACTGTCAAACTTAAATAACAAAAAAAACAAGTATGTATTCATTATTTACCAGGGATCGTAATTTTATTTGATTATTTATGTCTTTCATAACAGCCTCCTGAAATTTGACGATCAAAACAACAGCTTGTATAATAATCATACCCCTACATCAATAAACTTACACATTGAGCAAACCGTCATAAAACCAACGACGAAATACATCCTCTTCTTCAATGTCCTATCAGCTGGTGCTTTGACAGCCATTATTCTTTCAACCCTGGCCCACAATGCTGAGATGTCTCCCCAGGACCTGTACAGTTTTGATGCGAGGATCAAGGACAGGATTGCTATCGTGTAGAAAATGGTACCCGCCAAACGGGCTGTGACGCTTCCTGTAAATGAGCATGGAGTTTGTTGTTGATCCATTGTATTTATTGTATTAAATAGGAACCATTATTTATTGTTTAAATAGGAAAGTAATATGGAGCAACCTCTTGTGTCGTCTTTGTAAAATATTCACTGCATACTTTTTGTTGTGTATATTTTCTATATCGTGTTTTCTGCATGACTGAGTTGTATTTTCAACGTCTGTGCACTATACGAGTATATATTTTCCATACCAAAATAAAATATTTCATTTCTTTACTTTGTCGAAAAAACCTTGAAGAACTACTTACTTTGTCCAGCAGTATCTATAGCCCAACCAGCAAGTGCCTTTATAACCTTCCAGATGGCCTGGATTTCCATAAAAATTAACACAATCAGTAAGAAAGCACTCCAGAAGTAGCAAATGTATCTCTTTGACCCCAGCACGCCGATCAGGCAAGACCACTTGAACACTTTCTCCATCACAGTTAGGAACTCCTGAATGAAAAAAATAACAAAAAAGGTCTTGATTTCTACATAGCACACACACAACAACTGAGGTTGCCTCTAGCAGGCAATGAATCAGAGAACTTGGTGATGCGTTGTCACCAAGTTCCCTGATTCATTGCTTGCTAGCGGTAACCACTTTATTTATTTATTTCTTGGACCGCCAACATAGGCTAAACAATTACTTGCACGTTACATAAACAGAGACAAATACAAGTGTGCGCTTCCATCTAAAGGTGACCACATAATTCAAGACAAGGACGAAAACATTAAAATGAATAAAATAAAATTCAAATAAATTTCAAACAAATTAAAAAGAAAATACTGTAGACAATAAAACATTATGCATAAATTCAATACTATGCTGTTTTAAACTTTTATATTTTGCATGTAATATCCAATTCAGTATGCTTCGATACTTTGTTATTGTGCGACTCTCACTGAGAGTCGTCGGCCTATTTCTAAGCCGAAGAGAGGACGCCTGTGTCCCAGCAGTAGGAAAACTATAGGCTCATACTTATCATTTCATGCCCCAGATCTCACTTTAAAGATAAATAATAGTATGTCATTGAAGCAGTAGATATTATAAAAGGTCATCTTCATTAGTCCACACCTCCCAAGTTCTTTTAAGACCTCGTCAAGTTACACATACCACAATATTCCATTATATACCTTCTGCATAATGTCTGCCCCCGTCAAAACCTTTTTTTTTTTACTTAGCCTTCACTGTTCTACTTCAGAGCAAAGGCCTCCCTCAAATCGTTCTTTGTTCAAGAGCCACCTCGATCCAACCCTTGCGGTACGCGGTTCACCACCGCAAAACCTCATTAATAACTTCTAATTACTCTATTTACTACATATAATCACACTTACATCATGATTCGGCTGCTTAGGTAGAAGTAGCTTGTTATTCCGCAAAAACTGATTAAAGTCCTTATTTGACATTTCACAAAGTATAAATTACATATCACTTAGCGGGACTCATATCGTCAAGTTTATTTCAATAGCGGTATAAAGTTATCGTGTAAAAAACTGTTGCTGATGGCAGATATGCTTTGTTTTTCTGTTTGCAAACGGATTATTTGTGGTCATCAGTCTTGGTTGAACTATAATACAGGCTGTTTATTTAGATGGTACTTTGGTTTTTGTAGTAAACTAAAAAAAAACCTTCGGTATAATCTTAGTACTTAATTCATATAATTTTATCATCCATTAACTACTCCTACCTCATTGCTGATGACGTAGACATATTCTGCTGCGCTTTGGGTGAATTTGAAAGAATAGCTACCTATATAATTTGTTAAGGTACAAGCACTGGAAATAATTAATTTTTAAGTGTACTACAATATCGCATTGGGTCTAGCCTGTAAGGATATTTGTATGTTTGGAGTACACAAATAAATAAATAAATACTTTATAGGTAATCATATCGTAATATTTTGTAAGAGGAAAACTTGCTACCTTTCGACTACTAGGAAAAGACAGATTTTGTGTGATAACTTGGCTGATAAATTTTTGAAAGGTCAAGGTTTAAATCATCGTCATTCTCATCAGCGTCAATAAAACTAAACAGCTTGGGTCTAAACAAATTGCGAATACGATTAAAAAAATAAAACATTTACAAGTACAATACTGCCCGTACTTTTATATTCTGTGCTGTGAATAATAAATATACAGGGACCAAATTATACCAGTCCAGAATTATTTGCAAAATAACAACACGCGATCCGATCGTCCGATTCATTGTTATCAATCATGAGAGATCGAACAAACCAGTAATAACAGTATAATGACTTGCGAGCCAAATATTCTGTGGAATATTTGAATATATTTTTTACATGAAGATAGACATAATTAACTGGAAGCCAAAACGATACTGAGAAAAGTATTAAATATTTGATTTAAATAAGAAAAAGATATGACCAAATACAGATTTAATGGGACCAGACCAAAACACGGATCAAGTCACCCAAAACCGGTGGCGGCGATCTCTCGCGTCCGGCCCTGGTCCAGGCCATGGTACGGAGCGAGAGTGCATGGGAAGCCGTCACCTCCTTCTGCGAAGCAGTAATGCTCGCAAAGGAGGAGGCGGAACGCGTGAGGGAGAGGCAATCTCTGCGCCCTCGCGTACCTAGTCACCGTAGGAGACGCTCTGGACGTCAGTCGACTCCCGGCCACCGTAGGCGCGGCCTTGCGGGCGGCGAGCAATGGGCAGCTCGCCGCCCGGTAAGGACCAGGGCCGGGGCGACGGCGCGTTGTGTTCCACGCGCGCCTCAAAGAGATGTCAGCATGAACTGACGGGGTCCGCTAGGGCCGATGCCTGCCAGGGCCGCGGGTTGTTCGAAAGAAATACCGTAGCCCCTGGCACAGGCAACTGAAGGAACATGGGTGGGTTTTAGTCAGCAAAAGTCTGACACACCCTCCCGCTCCGCCCAGAGCGGGAGACGTCATTTGATGATTTCCCACCCAAAAAAAAAAGTGCCGCAGGGGAAGAGGACTGTTGGTATGACGTTGGCCGCTCTCCCTATCCTCTGCGGCCGAAAATTGGCAGGCGGCGGGGCCAAGGACCTGACCCGTCGCAGGGGGACCAAGGGTGCCCAGTTACGGGGTTGTCTCTCCCATGTGCTGGTTTGGTCAGTGGGGTGGGCACGGCGTGCTATGTGTTCTGGTGCGCCGGTGATGATGGAGTACTCCCCGTACTCCCCAGAGGAGGGTCCGGTGACGGACAGCCGCGGCGGGTTCACGGATGAGTGCTAAGGCGTGCCCGTGTTCCCGCCGTAAGCGGCAGAGGAGGACACCGTGGAGTTTTAGTGGGTTAGAGTCCCACATAACTGCACTATCTCCCCGTGGTAGTGCAGAATGAATGAGCATTTCTCCACGATAAAAAAAAAAGGTTGGTCACTTTGACCATAGGTACTCGTATGTAAGATATAAATGCACAATATCACGACAACCCCGGGCAAAGTTGACTGGATGAGATGCATGTCTATTAAAATTTAATTGGATGATATGTTTCTAGGACATGAAAGTTGGAATTAAAGAAATACACTTTTCTGAAGAAATACAGGCAAAAAATTATTGTTTGTAATACATTTTCTTCTAAGGAACCTCTTAAAGCAGCGGTTCCACGACCCGTGCCAAGCATTCCCACGGCCCGTGATCTAGCAGGCCCCGCCAGGCGTTGCTACGCCTGTCGAAGCCTGTCGCGGTCCGTGCCGATTCCCACGGCGCGGCGGTGTGTGCGGCTAGTAGGCCGCACCAAGCCGTACAGAGCGCATGGCTGCGTGTGCCGCCACTGTGGTTTTATTCAGTGGTCAACATTTGATAAAAAAATCGAAAAGAAACGCGCCCGCACAGGCCGTGACAGGCGCTCCCGCGCCACGCCACGCCGCGCCTTTGTACTTACCGACTCCCGACGAATCGGAATGGCATCGACAGGTCAGGCAATGGTCGTGGAATGGCACGCCTCATTGGATGCGACAGTTTCCATACCGATTTCGATCTGACGGTTTCGATCTGACCTGTGAGAAAGCGGGCCGTGGGACCGCAGCATATTACGCACGGTTGACTTTGATTAAATTAGTCATAAATCTCAAGATGACACAGGTAGCTCTTCTAAACCTACAATTTCAAAACGGCCAGTAATAAAACCGAAGTAGCGTATATTTTTGACTGTAGTTTTAATTTTAAAAGCACATAAATTCACATAACGAGCTAACTTGTTTCAGACTGGTTGAGTTAAAATGACGTTACTCTTAGCAACATTTTTCTTCCGTTTCCTTGTTAGCATTTTCTAGCACAAAACTGGTACAATAATCTTGGAGGAAAGATCCCATTTTCTTGAAGAATTGTTTGTTTTTGTTCGAAAATTTTATTATCCTTTGTTCGTAAGTGGCTAGGTAATTTTTCTTGGATCTTCTGATATTGAGTGATTGAGTGTGAGAGATCTGGCATTGAATACATTCATATGCTACCAGTCACTTTGGTACATTAATTTTCGACGCCTTGTTTTAGTTTGTCAAAAGTTTTAGTTAAGTTAGGAAATTATATTTTCATTACACTAATTGCGTTGGAAATCTCACGTCAAAAAGAAAAGACAGGAACTCGACATACGTTTTAAAAGTATGTATTGGCTACTCGGGAAGAAATCCTGCCTATCATTACATAATAAAATTATATTATACAAGCATATTCTTATGCCAATTTGGACGTATGGCATCCAACTTTGGGGCTCTACTAAACAAAGCAACGTTAAAATAATCCAACAATTCCAAAATAAAGTACCCAGGGATGCTGTAAATGCTTCATGGTATATTAGGAATGACGACCTCCACCGTGACCTTAAAATGGAACACGTCACCACCATCATTCAAAAATTTGCTGAAACCCACGAACACAGACTTCACCGAAATGTGAATATCGAGGCAATTCAGCTGCTAGACAACACGACTTAGTGCGTAGGCTAAAAAGAACTGAACCATTTGAGTTAGTGTAGTATTTATATAGTGAATGAATAATAGTGCGGTGCTAATGGTGCTATACATGTAACACATGAAAAAAGTGTTTTATCAATTATCAGACCCTAAGAAAGTGCTACGAAACTGTGTAAAAGTGCAAATTGACACTATTCTTAGTTACAACATAATGTATCTCGTAAAATATTAAGTTAGAGTTAAATTGCTTAAAAGTCTATTAGGCTAGATTGTAATCAATTACTAAGAACGTTTTAGTTCTTATTAATCAAGAAAAAAAAAACTAATTAATTAGGACTGGTATAAGTTTTTATTTATGTACAGTTAATTTTAATTCTTTTCCAATTACATCACAATATAATCCCAATACGGTATCTATTCTTAAATTTATATTTATATTATAATAGCTGCGCCCCACGGTTTCGCCCGCATACGTTTAGATCCCGTGGTAATATCGGGATAAAAAGTATTCTATATGTTAATTCTGGTTATAAACCATCTGTGTGCCAAACATCCAAATCCGTTCAGTAGTTTTTGCGTGAAAGAGTAACAAACATCCATCCATCCATCCATGCATCCATATAATATAATATATAATATAATATAATATAATATAATATAATATAATATAATATAATATAATATAATATAGTAAATAATAATATAATATAAGTATATAAGTATTATAAGTTAGTAAGTACGACGAAATACGATAGTCTGAAGTAGGAAGTAGGATTTATGTGTCGAAAATTATATTTTTGTGTCGTAAAGAAGTCTTCAAATTCTCTATTGTGTAAATCTTTTAAAGAAAAAAAAAACAAATTTGAATATACTACAGTAAATCATTCGTTGTACCCATGGAAAAACAACATTTTTTCTTCAAAGGTCTACAATTCACTATTTATCCTCGCAAATACGTATCTATGTGTACCAAAGTCATAAAAGTTTTTGAATTATAAAATATCTGAGCGTTTCTAATATTTTAAAAGATAAATGCAAGGCTAAGTTCCTATCCCTGAAACTTTCGAAAGTCGTGACATTAATATACGAACTTTCTTCTTACAAATTCATTAATTTTATATCAAATATAGCTCAAAATGAGGACAGTGATTCAAAATTAATAAATACTGGAATATATTAATAACAAAAAAATAAAATTGAGTAATAAAATAAAATTTCATAAACAAAAGTATTTACGAAACTTTCATATGAGCTTTTTTTTTGTTTCCAGCCAGAAGGCGTAGCGGCAGACCCCGTAGAAGATGGCGGGACGAGCTGGAGAAAACAAATGACTAGTGGTCCACTTTAGCCAAGGATCGAAATAGCTGGAAGTCAGCTCAGCAGGGGGATGATGCAGGCTAACAGTAACATAAAATATATGATATCTGTAGAAAATGTTAGTAAGAAATTCCAAAGAAAATACCTTTAGAGCGCAGCAAAACTTTACTTGTTGAAAGAGTATATTGTGAAAGTAACCGTCGCGTCGACGCGTGTCGAACATTGCCGCTGACGGGTCGCTCTCGTGTATTTGAGCAACGTACTTAAAGACACGAGCGACATAAGTTGGCGACTGTCGCCGACACGCGTCGTCCCTTGCAGTTGCCTCTGTCGTCACCACGTGTCGCTCATGTGTATGCACAGCGAACAGTACGCAAATGACGAGACAAAACTGTTAAAACTCCATTTGTACTGAATTAAAAATACATCCAAATTGACTTCCACGAGCAAAATCGCATTGGAAAGCTTTTAAACTGATTCAAATTAATTCGTAAGCCATCGAGCGAGTAATGATGCCGCCGTATTGAGAGCTCTCGTCCAGAGATTCAGAAAATTAGGTTAATAGTGGTGCCCCGGCTGACACAGAAACGAATTGCATGTAATTAAGACTCCGCGAACGATAGTACCTAACTAATGCACTTCTACAAAAGGCGGAGGATAAATGAGAAGTATTAATAATAGGATAATTCGATCTCTGTGTTCATAATCTTGTTTCTGATTGGAATGAAGTTTTCCGATAAATATTTTTCTGCGTTGTAGAATATTGATTCAATGCAGTATTTTCTTTTTTTTAAGTCAAAAGTCTAAATTGATATTAATCAGATATGTACAATGAAATAAAAAGAGTATATTGTAAAAGAAAGTTTTTACCAAAGCAGGTCCAGCAAGCAACAAGCAGCAGCAAGCAGGTACTATCGTTCGCGGAGTCTTAATTTGCTGAATCTCTGGACGAGAGCTCTCAATATGGCGGCATTATTACTCGCTCGGTGGCTTACGAATTAATTTGAATCAGTTTAAAAGCTTTCCGATGCGATTTTGCTCGTGGAAGTCAATTTGAATGTATTCTTAATTTAGTACGAATGGAGTTTTAACAGTTTTGTCTCGTCATTTGCGTACTGTTCGCTGTGCATACACATGAGTGACACGCGGTGACGACAGAGGCAACTGCAAGGGACGACGCGTGTCGGCGACAGTCGCCGAAGTATGTCGCTCGTGTCTTTAAGTACGTTGCTCAAATACACGACAGCGACGCGTCGGCGGCAATATTCGACACGCGTCGACGGTTATAGTTGCCTCTAACGTCGACGAGTGTCGCTCGTGTGTATGTATACTTAGAAAAAAATTTTGGTTTTATTTTTGACTTAAAATTTTCAAGCTTCTACTTATCGTGTCGAGGTAAACAAATCATTTTTTTGGATCATTTTCCAATCCTCATTTTTCTGCCATTAAATTTAGTTGCAAGAATCCGAAGAGATTTGTAGTTATTCTTCCATCCATCACCACTTCCAACTTACTGCAATTCAAAACCCCTACAAATCAGCAGCCCAGAAGGTGATTTGCGGGCCCCACTAAATTAACCCTACCGACCGAGTGTGAAATTGACCTTTTCGCTACCCATACTTGACTCCCCGATTTTTATGTTACAACTTAACTTTCTCTACGTGTATGTTAGACCCAAATAATAAAAGGCCAACTGGGCCACAGGTTGAATTATACCAAATTAAGTTGACAAAATGAAAATATTACCCAAACATTGTTTTATTAGAAAGTTTGAACCAACAGCTGTGAACGGCAAGCGGTTTTGGTAGTACAGTCGAGCAAAAACATTAGTATACAGGCAGCAAAGTTGCAAGGATAAACAATACCGTGAGTGTACTGAGTAGCCAAGTGTTATACATCACTTAGGGCTGATTTTTCAATGTACAGATAATTGTTATTCGTGGAATAAAATTGACGTCTGACAGTTTTTGTATGGAAAAACTGTCAAAAATTCAAAATTATTCCTCCGATAAAATTATCTGGCGTTGGAAAAATCTACACACACAATAAAAATAATATTGCAGTGCAGCACACACACAAAAAAAATAATATTGCAGTGCAGCACACACATTAAAAATAATATTGCAATGCAGCATACACAATAAAAATAATATTACAGTGCAGCACACACAATAAAAATAATATTGCAGTGCAGCACACACAATAAAATATTGCAGTGCAGTAGAAAAATAACTGTCTTGTTGGTCTAGTGCTCGCAAGCGCTGCTGCTGAGCACGAGCTACTGGGTTCGATTGTCGGGTCGGGTAAAGTTTATTGGGTTTTTCCTTCTGGAACTCGGTAATAGCCTGTAGTCTGGATTTGTGCCCGGTTAATGGTATAAGGCTCACCTCCTGTTACATGGAACTTAAACATAACTGGAGAAATGTGGTGTACTATTGGTGCACCTCTGCCAAACCCTTTGGGAAATACAGCCGTGATGTTCTGTTATGTTCAATAATATACATATACTCGTATTTTGGCCTGTATACCCATCTCTTTATTTGACGGTACCCTGAAACTGACACTTGTAAAAGTTGTATTTTCGTCGCAATCTGTATTCACATGTGCTTTGTCTGGTCTCAATTTCCGCGTTCAAAGTTTGGACATGTTCGGATGAGTGGGATTAGTGAAAGACGTGTTGTAGTTAGTAGTACTTGTATGTTGAGCTGGACTGTTAAGCATAGTTGTTGTTCAGGATAGATTTATACGACTGTTGGGGTTAATTAGTACTAGAGGGGCTTGTGACTAAGTAATAACAGTCACACGGGTCGATCGATCATTTTAAGCTACGCTTGCCGCGTTTGGTCCGTGGATGGACCATCTTCATATACCGAGACCCCTCCATGCCTCGGAAAGCACGTTAAGCCGCTGGTCATGGCTGTTATTCCTGGATCTTTGACAGGTCGTTACAGGGCGTCAGAAGCCCGAAAGTCTGACAACCAGTCTTACCAAGGGGTATCGTATTGCCTCTCCGTGCCTCGGAAAGCACGTTAAGCCATTGGTCCCGGCTGTCATTCGTGGATCTTTGACAGGTCGTTACAGGGCGTCAGAAGCCAGAAAGTCGAACAACCAGTCTTAACAATGGGTATCGTATTACTTAGTAACTGGGTTGTAGATCAGATAGGCAGTCACTCCATGTAAAATACTGGTATTCAGCTGCATCCGATTAGACTGTGAAGCCGACCCCAGCGTAGTTGGGAAAAGGCTAGGCAGATGATGATAATGATGGGTAGGTTAGTACTTACTGTTGTGAACCAAGCCTTGCTGGGTACCAAGCCTTTCTGTTGTGAACCAAGCCTTGCTGGGTACCAAGCCTTTCTGTTGTGAACCAAGCCTTGCTGGGTACCAAGCCTTTCTGTTGTGAACCAAGCCTTGCTGGGTACCAAGCCTTTCTGTTGTGAACCAAGCCTTGCTGGGTACCAAGCCTTTCTGTTATGAACCAAGCCTTGCTGGGTACCAAGCCTTTCTGTTATGAACCAAGCCTTGCTGGGTACCAAGCCTTTCTGTTGTGAACCAAGCCTTGCTGGGTACCAAGCCTTTCTGTTGTGTGGGAGTGACGTTTGACGTCTGTATCGGTGTAGGTGTTGTCATTTTTTTTTTGTCAAAAATAAATCGAAACACAAGTTTTAGTGAACATATTTAATATTTTAGTAAACTTAGTGCAACTTTGAGTAACATATATTGGAGTGAACAATAAATAGTGCGTATCTGGGACGAATATAAAAAAAAAAAACGATATCACAGTGACTTGGCGTAATTGGCTGCTTACCCTCTAATTATAACAAGTTGTTGCGATACTAACGTGCTGACAGCGCCATCTATCTTTCTCGCGGCTATCGATCTAACGATTCGTGTCACTGACGCCATCTAGCGCGCGATCCTTGAACTTACTTACCGTCATGCCAGGTGTCAAATGTGGAGGTTGCGGTCGGTTCATCTCGGCAGTAGAGGGCGCTAGGTGTGGTAAATGTCAGGTGCAATACCACCGGGTGTGTGTGGGCGTTCCTACAAAGGCAATAATAACTGCTAGCTGGCGTTGCCCGGAGTGTAAGAAGGACCTCCGAAGGGACAACAGGGCTGAGACCCCAGTCAGAGGGCCTGCTCAAGCAGTGAGCCCCATTGAGCAAACCTGTATTGAGACCAGTACACCTAATACCTCTGATATCTGTTCGGATCTAGTGGCGAGCCCTTCTGGTGATGCCACTCCCCCGCCGCACAATGCCTCTGTAGTCGATGTCACGGCCCGGGAATTATCGATGATCGCCGGTTCCGACATGAAATTAATCATGGAGGAACTGAGGGCGGTCCGTGTGGAGATTCAGGCCTTTCGTAAGGAAATGGAGGTGGAGATGATGGAGCTCAAGACCTCCATGAATACCTGCAACACACGCATCGATGGTCTAGAGTCCAGGGTAGACGCCTTGGAGCGGCGGGCTTCTTTGGGTCCGGCGAATACTGGGGCAGTGGACAGAGTCGTGGAGGAATTGAGGCGCGAACTCAACGACAGGGATCAGGATCTCTTGGCGAATGACATTGAGGTAACTAATATACCCGAGGCCAAGGTTGATAACCCGATACACATCATCAAGGTTATAAGCCTTAAGCTAGGGGTCAACCTTGAGGATCGTGATATCGTCTGCGCGGAACGAGTCGGTGGAAGGCAGCTCAACGCGACGAGCTCTGCAGGTCCGACAGAAACTCGTCCGCGCGCCATCGTCGTGCGTCTGGCGCGTCGTGATCTGCGTGATGATCTGTTGGCGAGCGCGCGGATCCGACGCGGTGCAACGACAGCCGACCTTGACATGTCCGGCCCGGTCCAGAGATTCTTTATCAATGAACGCCTAACAAAAACAAACCGCCAGTTGTTTCGGAAGGCGCGGGACGCTGCTGGTCTCTTCGGCTGGAGATTTGTTTGGACTAAGCGCGGCCGCATTCTTGCCAGGAGGAAGCCAGGTGACTCCACTCAAAGAATTCGCACCGATGAAGATTTGTCTCGGATTTTTGGACCTGTCAATGAAACAGCCTGATTACTGTCTAGTTTTATGTTGCTTTATTTTAATTTATGTTGTGTTCAAGCTATTTTTTTCTACTTGGGAGGATATGCGTCGCAATTGTTTCTGTCGGGTGCTTGACTTACTTTTTTATGTATTTGTTCCACGTATCAATACATTTTTTACACTGATTACAACATACCCTAATTATATCCAAAAATTATATACAATCAATCTATTTTCAATTATTCTAATCTATGTTAATTACATTTACAGTTCATTGTCACATGATCATAATAGCCCATTGCGGTCCACTGTTGAACATGATTCCTACCTCTTCATTAGTATACAGATACACTGGGCATACATACAATACACAGATGACAGATGCAAATGACTCCGAGTAAATGTATTAAGTTTGGTCTACTGAATGCGGGCTCTCTTGGTACCAATCAGGATGAATTCTTGATAGCCATGGGCAACCATGCTGTGGATATCATGGCTATCAACGAGACTTGGTTGCGGAAGGGTGAGGAGGGTCGAGCGCCCAGTGTGCCTGGGTACAAGCTTAGGCACGTTCCGCGACCTATGTCTATACGTGGTGGTCGTGGAGGAGGCGTTGCATTCTATATAAAGAATGGGGTGGCTGCGCGTGTGAGAGCTCATCCTGATCATCCCAATGTTGAACAGCTCTGGCTAACCCTTGTTGTGAATAGGAGAAAGTTACTCATTGGCACTGCATATCGTCCACCTTGGTTAGACTTGGAGCTCTTTCTCGAGGGCTTGACTGCCAGTATAGGTGCTTTGGCCCCCTACGATTGCGTAATATTATTGGGTGACTTTAATGTTAATGTGCTGGATGTCAATAGCTCTAAAACTAAACAACTTTTGGATTTTTTTAGCTACTTAAACCTTAATCAATTAGTCCAAACTCCCACACACTTTATAGGCGAAAGTAGCTCGCTTATTGATGTTGTCTGCAGTGATGCTCCTATCCGTAATGTCGTGGTGAACCATATATGTGAACTTGGCCATCACTCCTTTATCACATGCGAAACAATTTTTAAGAAGCATAAGGCTAAACCCAGGTCGGTAGTTTTTCGTCCGCTCACAGACATTTTGGAGGACTATTTTAATGTCGATCTAAAAATGATCCCATGGTCAAGTATTGGAGACATAGGTGACGTCAACACAATGGTGCAAATATTTAATTCCTTTGTGATCCAGTTATTCGATCTTCATGCTCCTCTTAAAAGGAAGACATATAAGACCCGCCCTACTCCATGGATAACAGAGAACATCAAACTGATGTCAACTTTGCGAGATGAAGCTAGGGATAGATTTCGTAAATCGAAACTACCAGGCCATAAGGAATTCTATCTGGATCTGAAGCACCAGGCAGTCACGGCACTATTTAGAGAGAAGACGGCATACTTCGCTAAAAGCATCAATGACCGAATTAAGGACCCCAAGCTGTTGTGGCGCAATTTAAAATCGGATGTGCTTCCGGACCATAAACAAAGTTTGCTCCCAAGTCACTTCAACAACCCTGATGACATCAATGCGGCGTTTTTGGACGTTCCAGGTGATTGCCGTCATTCCGGCTCTCAATTGTCCTACTTTGAGTCTCACAGGTATGGCCCGGCCAATTTCTCACTCACAACAACTAATCCTGAAGCAGTCCTGAAGATAATTAGGAGTTTGGGTTCAAATGCACAGGGTGTCGACGGTATAAGTCTCGGTATGATATCTCTCACGTTGCCAGCTACCTTGGAAGCCATTACAGGTATCATTAACCGGTCCATAGTCACACGAACGTTCCCCGAACTCTGGCGTTGCGCCATTGTTCGCCCTATCCCTAAAAACAATAACCCGGTTAACGTGAAGGACTTGAGACCGATAAGCATTTTACCTTGCCTGTCTAAGATCCTTGAACGTGTAGTATACTCGCAGGTTATCCAATACCTCGAAACCAATAGCATTCTTCCTGACCTTCAGTCGGGTTTCAGAAGGGGTAGAGGTACTGCAACGGCTCTGGCTGATGTTGTGGGTAATGTTCTTGAAGCACGTGACCGGGGGGAGGGAACAATTCTGGCTCTGCTGGACTTTTCCCGGGCTTTTGACGCAATTAATACCGCTCTACTGCTGTCAAAGTTAGCTTTCTATGGCTTCGACAGTGATGCGGTGGAGTGGTTTAATAGCTATCTTACCAACAGGTCTCAATATGTAGAGATGCATAGGGACGATGGGTCTAGGGTGTCATCCCCTCCCCTCCAGGTGTCAAGGGGTGTTCCTCAGGGATCGATTCTGGGGCCTTTGTTATTCATTCTGTACAGTGCGGATATCACAAATTCCTTCATGAACTGCAAATATCATATGTACGCTGACGACATTCAGTTGTATATATCCTGCAGGGGGGAGGAAACATCTTTGGCGGTGCAGAGAATGGTCGAGGACTTACATAGAGTGGTTGCTTGGTCGGAGGAAAATTCTCTGGTTCTGAATCCCCTCAAGTCCAAATTTATGGTGCTGGGTTCAAAAAAGCAAGTTAGTTCAATACTGTCTGCTAACCCTGAGATAGCTATCATGGGTGAGAGAATTGAGAGAGTGGAGCAGGTATGCAATCTAGGGCTAATTATGGATCCGGAGCTGCGCTTTGAGGCTCACGTGACAAATGTTCTTCGAAATTGTTTTTATAGGCTAAAGGTCTTATATGGAATACGGAAATATATAAGCATACCAGTACGGAAACAACTTGTTGACAGCCTCATTCTATCCAAGCTAAATTACTGTGACACAGTTTATGGACCATGCCTGCTTTCAAGAACCGAGCGTGTAATCCAACGTATCCAGAATGCATGTGTTCGTTTTTGTGTTAATGTCCCGCATAGAAATCACATTACACCATACACAAACGAACTAAAATTATTAAAGATGGCTGCCAGGAGAAAGCTGCATTTAGCCAACTTATTGTTTGGTATCATTGCAACTCAAAAGCCACACTATCTTTATGAAAAGTTAAGTTGGAAACAAAACAATCTAAGGTATGGTCTTCGCTCCATGGTAAGCCCACTGTCGGTGCCAATGCACAGAACTTCAGCATTCAGAGGATGTTTCAAGTTTGCAGCCACGCGCTGCTGGAATGATCTTCCACCACCAATGCGACGCCTGAAAACATTGCAATCCTTTAAATACCAACACAAAAAGTTACTGTTACATGAACAAATTTCACTTCAACCTTAAATGTACTTTAGTATTGGCTCACTGTACCTCAGGGGTCATGGCTTGCGGGCTGTGGTTTGGGATCTCCTGGGGCGTGGGCTGCTTGGAATTTGATCTTCTGCCGGTAGGGCAGTATGTATTATCGTCTGTGTTTCGCTGTAGTATTCTTCCTTTGCACTTAGGTACGCCTCTTTGCTTTTCGCTATGCAATTTAATTGATGAGTTGTCTCCGTCAACCGTCTTGTCAGATAAAGTGGCTAGATGGGGAAAAATAACGTCCTAATTTATTTAACTAACCAGTTTAATTTATTCTTTTATTTTTTCTTTTATTAATTATCACGTTGCACTTACCATTTTCTTCCTGGACTGGGGACTTTGGTTCTCCTTTGAGTCACCAAGTTTGTCATTTGCACCTACTAGCACAATTTTAACAAACACTGTTTTGCAAAAACCACAGGTACACATTCACACAATACATAATAATTATAATTCTATCTTATCATTCATTAATAATGAATGAGCCATGTTATTGCTAATTGTTACGTTCCGGGTGTCAAAACGTCAAATATAGCATTGTGACAGCTGCGCACACGCACAGATTACTAATACCCGGCGGCGCGAGATTCGTTGCCCGGAATGTTACCACATCATCATTGTATTGTCATGTCTCACCATCTTTTTTTTTAAATTTATGTTTACTTTATTTGATTTCATGTTTTGATTGTTGTTTGTCTCGAATCATATTACCTATGTTGCAATGGTTTATTTTATTTCTTGTTTTGATTGTTGTTTTTAATTATTTGTGTATAATTGCATGCTACACTGGTTGACGTCATCACGTTAACGCCGGCTGCCGCTGAAAACCAGCGCTGGGGCTCTGTCTCGTATAGAGTCTTAGCATTATGCTGAGCGATGGCCGTTTTGCGTGAATGTGACGCATGCTTACCCCCAACTTGTTACTTTTTTTTTTTGTGTTTATGTTCTTTTTTATGCGTCATGTTTGCCGCAAATAAACGTATTTTCTTTCTTTCTTCTTTCTGTTGTGAACCAAGCCTTGCTGGGTACCAAGCCTTTCTGTTGTGAACCAAGCCTTGCTGGGTACCAAGCCTTTCTGTTGTGAACCAAGCCTTGCTGGGTACTAAGCCTTTCTGTTGTGAACCAAGCCTTGCTGGGTACCAAGCCTTTCTGTTGTGAACCAAGCCTTGCTGGGTACCAAGCCTTTCTGTTGTGAACCAAGCCTTGCTGGGTACCAAGCCTTTCTGTTGTGAACCAAGCCTTGCTGGGTACCAAGCCTTTCTGTTGTGAACCAAGCCTTGCTGGGTACTAAGCCTTTCTGTTGTGAACCAAGCCTTGCTGGGTACCAAGCCTTTCTGTTGTGAACCAAGCCTTGCTGGGTACCAAGCCTTTCTGTTGTGAACCAAGCCTTGCTGGGTACTAAGCCTTTCTGTTGTGAACCAAGCCTTGCTGGGTACCAAGCCTTTCTGTTGTGAACCAAGCCTTGCTGGGTACCAAGCCTTTCTGTTGTGAACCAAGCCTTGCTGGGTACCAAGCCTTTCTGTTGTGAACCAAGTCTTGCTGGGTACCAAGCCTTTCTGTTGTGAACCAAACCTTGCTGGGTAGATTTGCCATGTATTATTGTGTCTTATCTATATGTAGGTCACTCGCAGTCCTTTATTCAACCAACGAGTGTTGTTTTGTTGGTTCAACTGTTTTTTAAATCATATAACCACCATATACATATATATGGTCTATTTGTGTTGCTGGCGAGATTTTTGCACCACTTCTTCTTCCCAGCTTAAGTAGTAGGAAGTGTTGAAGGGAGGGAGTTTTGGGGGACTGTCTTATGTAATTTTGTCGTTTAAAAAGTACTGATTCTCATCCTAGTTTGAATAAATTACTTTTGAATTTGAAATACTTACGAGAAGATGTGAAAACCACCAAAGATCTAAACTTCTAGTTATTTTTTCAGTCAAGGAAAGGCCCCATAAAGTGCTTAGGTATAGACGCCAGCAGGTCAAGCTACCTGAAACTGTCAAATTTTCCCAATCAACCTTTAACCTTAATGCATTAGCAATAAAGTTGAAAATCCATTAAAGAAATTTGACAGATTGTAGTAGCTTGATGTGCTGGCGTCTGTACCTTCGCCTCATACATATGCACTTACACGGTTGCGAATCTATGTCATTGTCATTCTTCTTTTCTAAGCTATGGCCTTACAAAAATACAAAAATAAAAATAACTTTCTCTCTCTATGCAGTGTCTCATTCATTTATTAATTCATTTAACTTTGTATCATTGCTGTCCGTAACTAAATTATTTATGCTATCGCAATCCAAACCATGGCCTTAGTATGGGCTTGCCCTTGTAAGGCCACACAATAAAACTTTAAGGGTGAACTTGTTATATCCTCCAACTTTTGCGTCGCCCAAACTTCGCAGTAAGCAAAGTACAGCATAATCAGCCTATAATGTTCCCACAGCTGGGACTCAGGCCTCCTCTCTTCGAGAGGGAATGGGCTGTAATCTACCACGCGTGCCCAGTGCCAGCTGTCATTCGTAAACCTTTGGCAGTCACTATGGGTAATCAGAAGCTCAAAAGTCTGACAACCAGGCTCACCAATGGGAGTATTACCCAGTAACTGAGAGTGGAGGTCAGATAGGCAGTCGCTGCATGTAAAATAATGGTATTCAGCTGCATCCAGTTAGACTGGACGCCGACCCCAACATAGTTGAGAAAAGTCTAGACTTATGAAAGAGTTGCGAACGTGGTGTTGTTATAAGATAATGTTTAATGAATTTAATTACGAAGGATTTATTGTTATAAATATTTTATGGAAAGTGCCTCGTGTCGGATACATTGTGAATTCCTCTCATTGTTCGTACTTCGGGAATGTTTTGTTGTGACAATGTTTTGGAGCGGAGCTGCCTGCTTGTTTCGTTTTTGACAAAAGGAATCATTTTCCACGAGTAAAAGTACTTTAAAAGATAAATATTAATTCTGTGTTTTGTTATAAATTGTTATTTGTATTTTATAGAATAGAGTCAAAAAAAAAATTTACAATCAATTATTATTATTTTTTTTTTGTTTTTTAAAAACGTTGCCCCACATTAGGAATTTCTCCTATATCGTGGGTGCATTTAAAAACATTTAAACTCACATACACAAACAGTCAGACCCAGAACAACTACTTGTAGGTCATACAAATATTTGTTCCGTGCGGGAATCGAACCCGCGACACGCAGCGCAGCAGTCAATCGCTTAACCGCTGCGCCAACCGTGCCGTCAAAACAATTATATATAATAAATTTATTTTTCTCAATTCTTAAATAATAAAGTTATTGTTTTCTATACAATTTTTTTAAATCTATTTTTATACTAATAATAAAGCTGAAGAATTTGTTTACTTGAACGCGCTAATCTCTGGAACTACGAATCGGATTTGAAAAATTCGTTTTGCATTAGATAGCCCCATTATTGAGGAAGGCTATGAGCTACTTTACCATCACGCTAGGACCCTTCAGAGCCGAGCAAAAAGAAACAAAATCAGAAAGAACGCTAAGCGAAAACGAAGTGATGCAACGGTGTGGGTCGGGGGAACAAGAAATTTCACGAGGACAAAGTCGCGAGCAGAAGCTATAATAAATACATATACATATTAATTATTTTTGGGATGAAACTGCCCACAGATACTACTAAACGAGTGAGAAAATAATAAAACACACTGTAATTCGAAAATAACGTTTATTTCTACATAACATTTATTTCATGCATCCACAAAAATATGTAATTGAACATCTTTTGAGAAATAAATTAGTTCTATACACTTACCTAGAGTCTACTTAAGTAGAATAAAATCATTGCTATTTCTTATAAATTCACAGAATTTGTCTTAAAAACACTCTTATTCTAGACATTTTCTTAATTTATCCTCAAATGGCCTTTAGATTATGAAAGTCATGAATGACTTTAATAAATTCCAAGTTTTTTCTGAAGAAAAGAATTGAAATTTGTAGAAAGTAATTTCGATTCCAATAATCGAGAATTACAATTTCGACTGACGGTTTGAAAATTGAATATAATTTCGGTTTCAAATCGGAAATAAATTGAAGGACCTACGTTTCGAACAGAAAACATGATATAAAAGAAAGTATCAAGATTTATATGGTCCAAGTGTGTTCAGAATCCCATATGGTTTTGTCAAATAAATAATCTAACGGGGTAATTGCTTAACACACTAACAATAGCAATGGCTTTCATTTTGACAATTCAACAACATTCATTGCGTTATTTACTTTGTTGAGCAGACACATTTTTCGGACATATGAAGCAAAGGATTGGCAATATCCTTCAAAATGATTCAGACTGTGACTGGAAGGGTGTTACGCAATTAGGGTGCTGTCAAATGAAATTGTAATTTATAACTTGCAAAGTCTTTTCAATTTAATTATTTTTTTTATTTGAAAATTAAAGGGCCTTAATAAAGAAAATTATAACTAAATGAGCACAATTTTGCAAAAAGTATTTTAACAACAGTTCATAAAATTTGCAGATGTTATAACACTGTATCATGAAATTTTAATGCATGCCTACAGCCCTATTCATACTTTATGGCGGCTTGGAACATGAGGCGAGTCGCTGCGCAGTAACAAATTCACGTGTCAGAGGGGGTGAAGGGTGAGGTACTGCGCAGCCAGTAGCGCATTTCAGAGCCGCCATATTGTTTGAAATGGGCTGTACTAACAGTGTAACAATGTTTTGTACATGTAAGAAAGTAAATAAAAAAAATATAAATTATTATAGGTAGGTATGCACTTTGTGTGTAAAAAATATGATTTTTCAGCTACTTGTAAATTAAACACCAGTCTGTATTTACGACTCGCATATTTAATTAGTTAATTCACTCTTAGAATATATGTTTTCATTAACTTGGAGTTTGTGGTACACATAACCAATTTAGAAAGTTATACGTGATTACTTTACTTGGCTTTTATCGTTTTCAAAAAGCAAATTATTTGCTCGACTTTTGATTGCAAGATACGAAACTCAATGAAAGCACGGAAAAATAAACCTAACAGGGTTCGGAATAAGAACGTCAACACTCCACCAGACGCAAGAAAAACAAAAAAAAAAAAAAAGTGCAAATTTTGTCATCCAGTATTTTTTCTGCCAACTTTGTAGTTTTTATCCTGTTGAAAAATGGCCGCTATTTTCTTGCTCATCTCAGGCAAAAATTAGAACAAAATTAACTTTTTGAAGCAGAATTATGTTTGCCTCTAGTGACTAGCAAAAAGGTTTTCGTGAATTCTTTCTGCTTCAAACTACGCTGCGTAAACAACAAAGAAGTGAAAGTTCAGTAGTGAGCATCCATTAATCTTGCGTGAAGAGAAAAAATGAAGCAATTAGGCGATTAACGATACTTCAGACTTGCTGGAAGAATTTAACAAAGAACAATTTGTTTCATTTAGTCCAGAGTTTTTATGCATAGTTGCTGCTGAAGAAATATTGTTGATACGAAGATGTTAGTGTGCAACCAGACCGCGGTTGATCGACGTCAATTAAAGATAATATGCGCTTTTATAATTTATAGGGGCCCGCGGTTAAACAACAACAACAGCACAGGTCGATCGATTAGCTTCAGCTATACTTGCCGTGGTTGGTCTGTGGATGGGTGACCATCTTTATATACCGAGACCCATTCGTGCCTCGGAAAGCATGTTAAGCCGTTGATTCCGGCTGTCATACGTGGATCTTTGTCAGTCGTTACGTGTAATCTGAATCCCGAAAGTCTGATAACCAGTTTTACCAAGGTGTTATCGCGTTCTACCCAGTAAATGGGTAGTGGAGGTCAGACATGCAGTAATTAACAGTATATTGCTTCATGTAAAATACTAGTATTCAGCTGCATCTGGTTAGATTGGAAGCCAATCCCAACATAGTTGGGAAAAGGCTAGGCAGATGATGATGATGTGCACTTTTATAATTTCTAACGTAACTGTATTAATGTGGACATCCACGGTATCACGATAACACAGGGAAGTAAAACGTACCTATGGAAATATATGAAGACGCTTTTCAAATTTCACCCACGATAACGTTATAACGTGCACTTATTTTTATACATTTTATGTACGTGGACATCTACGATAATATCGTCGCGTTAGAAATTATAAAAGCGACATATTTTGCGATATAATGTCGTGAGGTGAGACACTTTGTGTCGACGGTCGACAGAGATCTGCTTGCACCCTTAGAAGATGAAAAGGGCCAAATTTATAAACTGGACATACCTGAATCTACATAAAGGTGCTCGCTGGGAGCATGATCGCCTGTAATGTAACAATCCAAGACTTCACTGTAACGGTAGGGGCAAGTAGACTGCGCAGGACGACAACTGATATGTAGTGTAAAGAGATAATTGAAACCAGCAGGATAGGTTAATATATAGAATTATTATTATAAAATTATTATTTATATTTTTAAAAGAGTGTCTGTGGAGTTTCTTCTACCGACCCCTTGTTAATTCAAAAGTGCCTGTAATTGGTTTGTTTAAAATAAATGCTTTGAGTTTCAGTTTGTTTAAATAGGTAGAAATAATACGGCTAGGCAAGGTTGGTAAAGGTTACATTACAGGCGAATGCTCCCAGTGACGGAGCACTTTACTATTTTCCACATATCTACGCAATGAATGGATATATGATTTTTCCAGTTTCCACCAATCAACATTCATATTTTCGCTTGAAATCGAGTTATGCACGTAACAAACCAAGAATAGCTATTTCACGAAACGATATATTTATGAGGCCTGTTTCGGATTTGTATTCAAGTTAATTTCCGTAGAAACAGATGGATTTCCCGGCGACGCGACGACGGGCGACCGAGATATATAATTTGGCATTTACTTTATACATTATACAGTTTAATTTAAAATATATTACCGAATTATACGGGAAATTGGGTTTTATGAGTTATTGGTTAGGCAATCAACGTGTTTTTTGCCGTCAAAATTGTTTACGAACCTATTTGGACGGTGAATTGGACTGTTTAGTTTTTTGTATTGATTCTTTTAGTGCTTTGACATTTAGTCTATCTATCTATCTAGAGGGGCTTGTGGCTGAGTAATAACAGCCGCACGGGTCGGTCGATCAGGTTAAGCTACGCTTGCCGCGGTTGGTCCGTGGATGGGTGACCATTTTCACATACCAAGACCCCTCCGTGCCTCGGAAAGCACGTTAAGCCGTTGATCCCGGCTGCCATGAGTGGATCCTTGTTGTGGAGGTCAGATAGGCAGTCGCTTCATGTAAAATACTGGTATCCAGCTGCATCCGGTTAGACTGGAAGCCGACCGATAACCAGTCTTACCAAGGGGTATCGTATTACATAGTTGGGAAAAGGCTAGGCAGATGATGATGATTTAGTCTATCTATAGTCATAACATTTTTATAATTGATTTTGATCAAAGATCCATTAGATTTATCCGGGCCTGTTTTCTGGTTTTGGCCATTTATCAGAGTGTACCATAAACTTCGAATTAATGTTTAGTGAGAATGTAATCAGGGGGCTAATTCCTGTAATTACAACCACGTTGCCATCTCATCTCAGAGACAATCAATATTTTGATATTGATTGTGACCTTGTCACAAATGTAAGAAAATTAGAGATATTTTTGACAATATAAAACTGAAATGAACATGCGAACGTTCTTAAACATACAGGAACTGCCCTTCAGAGGAAATTACACTTTCAAAGGCAGGTCATAATTTATGTATATTAATATTAAAAGTCATAAATTAAATTATTATTTGAGCAAAAACTACGTAAAACATTTTGGAATTTTATTTGGCAAGGCTTTATCTGGTCATTAGCGGGAGTGATGCAGCAAGCGCCAGCATGGGGCCACTAAAACTGCGACTACGTTTAGCTTCGAAAACGACCTGCGTTTAAAGTAAATTGGCAACTTAGAATTTCGTTGATGAAAACAAATGGAAATTATAAAAAACAAATGACGCGATTCTTTTTAAACTTCTGTCCTCTTTTAGAGCCCGATCACACGTACCACAACAAACCACATCGCAGCGATAAAATGTCGGCAAGCAGTGGTTGTGTGAATAGTGTCGCTGCAACTTTTTGCAGTTGCAGTTGCGGTAACAACAAGATTAAATCAAATGGTTGGGCAACATTGTGTTTGCAATGTGGCCGGCTGCTAGTGCGCGGTCTCGCTGGTCGCGATGTGGCTGTGACGTGGCTGCGATGTGGACGGTATCGCCCACACAGTTGATTTTGACGGCAAAATGTGGTCCGTGTGAATAAACTGTTCATTTTCATACATATTAATTTATTTATTTAGGACCTCCAAGATGTACACAATAAATGACACATAAAATAAAGGGCAATATCAGTTAATAAGTAGGCGTACTCCTTCACTTATAGGAGACCACAGCAAGCATATTACCGCTCGTTTACGTGTTGTCGTTGTGGTGTGATTGTGGCTTGGTCGTGGTGCGCGTAAACAAGTCCTTAGTGCCAGTTGGCATGTACGCAAATTAAGAAATATGCCTGTTTTAAATTGGAACCGAGTCTGGGGAGTATATGTCGTAATACGTTATTTGGTAGTTAACGAGTCCCTAGGTATTTGCACCGCTTTTTATTTGCAGACTTTCAGAAAAATATTGAGCGCTATACTGTGGCAGCAATGGAGGCTTAAACTCTTAATTTGCGGCAGTTCCCATTAACTTACGAGCTATAGGTCGTAGGTGCTTTACTTTGTGTAAATTATTTCATCACTACTTTTCTCAAAACGGTGAAGGAAAACATCGTTTGGAGACCGGCATCTCCTCGAACCATAAATTCGAAGACATTATGACATCTACCAACCCGCACTGGGCCCGTGTGGTGAACTGCGGCCCACTCCTTCTCTCCGAGAGGAGGCCTGTGTCCCAGCAGTGCAAAGATTATAGGCTGATGATGTATTGTGACAGAGTTATCAATATTATTCGTATCTTTGTTTCATTCAACATTGTTGATCATCGTTATCGCTGTCGCCTATGTCTATTGCCAACGCTGGTTTCGCAGCCCCATCTTATAATAGTATCGTGTATCGCTTCAATCGACTTCACAATGAAATATTGGCAACGACGCTGTTCGAAATATTATTTAATACTGTAGGGCCATCTTTGTTTTTTCGCTGTAGATTATATTTTAATTTTTTTTTCATTATGAATCTTTGTCTGTCTATCATTAAAGAAATTTCACAATAACGGTACCAAAAAGATTGTATTCTGAAATAAAAATTAAACTGAAATTAAATACCAGGAATTCTTTAATAATTGTCATTAAAACAGAAGCGAAAGTATTATAAAATGACTAAAATTGTTTATTAAAGAGAAGATTAGTGAGTATTTTTATTTATATTGCTTTCTGAAATGAGACAGGTAGCCTAGAAGGTATTAAAGTCTTTTTTAAATCCAGCGTGTATCAGAAAAGTGTAATCAAATTGAAAGGTGTGGTAGCATGAAACTGAACGACTTTCTCTATGGAACCAATATCGTAATCGTCAAAAAATTATCAACTGTCCCATATAAATCAACACCTGCTCGACCCAAATGTATGAGACAACTGATTATTTTTTCTCGATAACGATGTTGGTCCCATGGAAAAAGTTGTTCAGTTTGATGGCTTGTACAACACCCTTAAATTTGACCACACTTTTCTGATATATGCTGTATAACAGCGGGCTAATTGCGTAATACACTATCAGCAGCAATGGCTTTCATTATGACAGTTCATCAACATTCATTGCGTTATTTACGTTGTTGAGTTGACAAATTTTTCGAGCATGCGAAGCAATGGATTAGCAATATCCTTCAAGATTATTCAAATTGAGGTTGATAGTGTGTTACACAATTAGGGTATAGGTGTATATACATAAGAATGGAAGAATCCGATCCTATAACTTATCCGTATGGAAAACACTACTTTGGCACTAATCAGATAGTCAATTACATTCTAGATATAAAACACAAATATATCAGACTTCAATCTAATACATTTACATTCCTCACTTTGGCAGTAGATTTCCAATTTGAAAACAAAACACGTTGGTTCAAAATCTATCATAAAAAAAAATCTCTTATAGTCGTTGCAAATCGCGAGCGCGCGTCGTGTGACTTTTATGTCGTTGACTTAAGGTGTAATTCTGAACGCGTCCGCAACCGCAAACCGCAATGGGCAACGTCGCCCAACCGCAATGACAGACCGCAGCGAATTGACATGCCGCTGCAGTTTTAATTCTGAACGCGGCGTCACAACGTCGACTGCAACGGTATTTCTCTTTTTTAGGTTCACGATGGTGATTTGTCTAACAAAAAAATGTATATTTTAGTGACAGCCAGTGACGGTTCTATTACTGGTTTGCGGTTTGCGGCAAGAGCAGTGGTAGCCCAGTAAGAGCAGTGCTGGCTCAGCGGTATCGACCCCGACTTACGAGTAGTATGTAGGTCGTAAGTTCGAACCCAGATAGGCGCATTACTTTGTATAAATTATTTCATCACCACTGCTCTCAAAATGGTGAAGAAAAACGTGGGGAAACCGGAATGTCCTAAAACCAAAAAATCGAAGACATATGACATCTATCAATCCGCACTGGGCCCCCGTGGTGCATTACGGCCCACTTCCTCTCACAGAGATACCTGTGTCCCAGCAGTGGGAACGTTGTAGGCTGAATATGCTATGGTATGCGGTCGAGGTGGCAATGTTGCCATATACGGAAGCATTTTCATAGAGTTACATAGAAACCAGTTGTATTACTGTCATTGCGATTGCGTGTCATTGTCGTTTGCGGTTTGCAGTTGCGGTCGCTTCGGAATAGCACCTAGAAGGTTTTATTGTAATTAATTAATGATCGACCCGCGCTCGTGGAATGCAGCAACTGTAATATCTTTACTTAATATCTAATATTAAAATCTCCTATAGGTTGTTCTATCAATACTGTTTCGGTGGTGTCTGGTGCTGCTGGTGACGCGGATGCTAAAGCTGATGGTCGTAATGATATGGCTAGAGGTAAAGCTGATCTTGCGCAGAGTTGGGACGCTCCGCGTGTTGAGCCGGTTGAGCGGTAGCGGGTACAGCGGCCGCGTCTGGGGACAAAAGAGTTTGATCACAGCATACGTAAAGATATAATCTAATTATTACTGGAAGGAGTTTCTTTAAGAAATCGTAAGAGTTTTATGGAGGAACAAGATTCTGTTCCCAATAATATTCTTGGATTTATAAATTAGTTTGTTTGTTAAACAAAACTTCCACGAAGACATATTTACAAAACATTCAAAGAGTAATCAAAACTTTACGAATTCGCAAATAAAAGGGAAATAATATTGGAAGATCTCCTTTAAATATTATTTTAATATTTTAAGATTTACTAAAAATATTATTTAAGTGTCAACACTTTTATCTGCGAATTCGTAAAGTTTTAATTACTGTTTAGTTAGTAATTTTCATAGTATCGTTTGGTAAACAATAACTTAACATTGCAGCACGTTACAGTTAATTTATTCCAAATATTTAGCTAAAAAATATAAATAAGAGTTTCTGAATATTATAATCTGTATAGACAGTACCTTTTTGTCAGACTGTAGGTACCACTATAAATATATTTTCAAATTAAGCAATTTATAATTATGTAACAACTTTTCAAAAAAGTTGCTACATAATTATAAATTAACAAGACTAACTTTCTGCTTCTCGTGAAAGTGTCATACGAACATTAATAAAGCCTAAAGTATCTTTGCATTCATATTCTGTGTGGTTTTAATCAGGCACAGACGAGTTATAGTTTTGTTAATTAAAATTGTGGCGAGGTCACACAAGAATTATTGTGTCTTCTTCAAAACGTTAGCTGTGTTCAAGATATTATTTGTTTTTTATTTATTTTTCTAATGAGAACTACAAACAAATGAAGCGATCTTTTGATTCTAAAATACGTATTGAGAAATATGTTTTGGTATTTGTTATTGTCAAATATGTCGCTGACGGTGGCGCGTGTGTTGAATCATTGAGCTCCCATCAAAATCGTTGAGTTGAATAGTGCTAATCCATGCGTCATGTTCGTGAACTGGAATATTTCTGATTAACTGACTCCTTGACAAATCAAAAGTACCTGTAAGTGGTTTTATTAAAATAAATGCTTCAGGTTGCTTTTTTTTTTAATAATATTACATTTTGGTTATTGGAGTTTTGAATGGGATAGTGGATATTTTTTTCTGGATTACGATGTCGGACCATTCATTCTCTATCTTGTCATCGTCATCATTTCAGCCGAAAGACGTCCACAACTGGAAAAAGGACTCCTCCGAGAACCGTCACTTCGACCGATTCTGTGCTTTTTGCATCCAGCGGATTCCTGCGCGATATGCTGCGGATTCTATCTTGTTCCATTCGGTAAAACGACGAAAAACTTGAACTTGCAAGTGCCAACAGATATAAGTCTGATCACACCGCACAACTAAGTTACGTTGTCGGATCACAAATTGTTTTGGATAAAAGCCAGCGAAAACAATTTGAAAAATCCATACAGAAATAGTTGCTGGCTATAACTTTTTAGCTGAATTTGTTTTTCCTACAAGATAGCACTTTTGTAACCGTAAATAACATATTTTACATGGCAATCTGGATCTTTAACGCGAGCCCATCAATTTAGATGTTTATTAAATATGGAAAAGCGCAAGGGACCTTTTTTTCTTTTTTTTTGTGGGTGGTAAATCATCATATGACTTCTCCCGCTCTGGGCGGAGCAGGAGGGCGTGTCAGACTTTTACTGACTAAAACCCACCCGTGTTCCTTCAGTTTCCCATGCCAGGGACCACGGTATCTCTTTCGAACAACCCGCGGCCCTGGCAGGCATCGGCCCTAGCGGACCCCGTCAGTTTGTGGTGACATCTCTTTGAGGCGCGCGTGGAACACAACGCGCCGTCGACTCGGGCCTGGTCCTTGCCGGGCGGCGAGCTGCCCATTGCTCGCCGCCCTCAAGCCCGCACCTACGGTGGCCGGGAGTCGGCTGGTGACTCCCGACGTCCAGGGCGTCTCCTGCGGCGACTAGGGGCGCGAGGGCGCAGAGAGCGCAAAGGACCTTAGATTTTCAGGAAAGCTAAAATAAGTTCTTTTTACAAAAATGACTATATTTTTTTTAACTATAAGTACTATTCAAACATCGTGAGGAAACCAGCATGTCATGTCCTGGAACCAAAAATTCGAAGACATGCGACATCTATGAACCCACACTGTGCCCGCGTGGTGGACTACGGCCTACTCTCGCTCACCGAGAGGAGGTCTGCGCCAGTTTCTGAGGTCTGAGGTTCTGTACCACCAGCAGTGGGAACATTATAGACTGATTGTGTATCTACTATTCAAAAAGTGTCTATTACAAAGCTTCTTAAATTTGTTTAGTATAAAATACTTATAATAGCTTAAATAGAAAATATTAAACAGCATTTAGCTTTAAGGATAGCATATTGTGTGTTACGTTAGTTAAACTTTTAAAAGTGAGTAAAGGTTTCTTACATTAACAATATTTGAGGTTTCGGTAGGTAATTTTATTTTGACAAATGACGACTTTGAACCAAGTATTTGTAGTGGCTGAACTGCTTCCTGCTGATTATATTCAGCCGGAAATCCATTAGCGATGTACTCATGTTCTTATCATCATGAATATTCAATAAAATATCCAGATTATGATTCTTCAGTTCAAAGAAAATCATAATTGATGAGCATTTTAGATATTTTTTTGCTCTTATAAAACCACTTTAGTCTGTTACTGTCTATCATCTGTCTAAGAGGTTTGAGCCGTTAACATAATTTGTGAGGCATTTTTGTCAGAAGAACATTCATTTGTTTTATACAAATTGATCAAAGAAACATAATATTACGTATATTTTTTATTGAATGGATTATGAAATACGAAATTATATCAAGCTGTGCTACAAAAAATGTTCCAATATTCCTCATTTGTTTCAAGTGCCTTATCAATACTAATATAATAAAGAGGTATTTGTTTATTTGTAAGTTTGTATATAGGGAGGTAATCTCCGTAACTACCGGTCGGATTTGATTTTTTTGCCATTTGATAGCCTAAGTCTTGAGGAAGGTTATAGACTATTTAACATCACGCTACATACACGCTACGCGATTTGTGCCCCGCTTAGAGGCTGAGCAGAAGGAAAATTGACAGAAAGAACGCGAAGCGTAATCGAATTGTTTAGTAGTACGAGTGAGGGATGCGACGCGATGAGTCGGGGGCCGAAATTTCACGCAGACGAAGACGTAGACAGAAGCTAGTTTGTGTAAGTATATTGTGTTTCTAAAAACTGAAAATTAAAAAGCCTTGCTTTTAGAATTTATTCTGTTTTCAAACTATCTATGACTTAGGGCTGATTTTTCCAACGCCACAACTTCTATTCTAGGATTAAAATTGACGTCTGACAGTTTTTGTATGGAAGAACTGTCAAAAATTCAAAATTATTCCTCCGGTAAAATTATCTGGCGTTGGAAAAATCAGCCCTTAAAAACACAAAAAATCAGCACTTAAAAACACAAAAAATAAACTTTACCAACACGTATACACCTGTGAGGGTTAAAGGGGATATCGGAACAGAAAAGTACGTCCTGTAGTATGCCGGGTACGCCCATCTTATTGGTAAAAGGGAGATTACCTTTCTTCGTCGCTTGTAT
Source organism: Apamea monoglypha (assembly GCA_911387795.2). NCBI lineage: Eukaryota > Metazoa > Arthropoda > Insecta > Lepidoptera > Noctuidae > Apamea > Apamea monoglypha. The sequence continues at coordinate 15,755,479 of OU426916.1, forward strand.
AAATAAACGTGCCATTTTTTGCTACACAAATATTTACTGGATTTTTTAGCTCAGTGAAGTTGAGCGCCAAATCTTCTCGATTTGTCAAATGATCTGAGGCTCCAGAATCCAATATATAGGAATTTTATTTTATTAGCCGACACTTGTCTCCGTTTCGGCTAAAAAAATAAATTTAAACTTGTGTATTTTCTGATTTCAAGTAGGTACGGTCACGAAAATTTATTGTTAAACCCATTGTCCCATTTCCCATTTCACATAATTGTCAAAGACATTTGTGAATAAAGGAGTGCGATGAACTACTGATACTGATTGACAATGAACGACCGACAATTGTTGATGCTCCGGCAATTGACGGTGTTGGTCGGTGACGGAACGGTCTAGTGCGCATAGTCTCATACTTTCAATACAAAGAATATTTTTGCCTGACACGTTCCTAGCACAGTTATGCTAAGATAAGGTGTAGTGGGCAGACTTCTAAAAAAATAATTTCGCTGACTTTACTATTCCTACGTTGGAAGAAATTTTTCTACACTTACTACTTTTAACGGTGATCAAGAAAACCAGCAAGATACTAAAAAATCTTTTTCCTTACCTGGTACAATGACACCTCAGTAGCCTAAGGAAGGCGGCCCTGAAGGTCCTGTTGAACACGGTGTAGATGATGGGGTTGATGGTGGAAGACACGTAGCCCAACCATAAGCAGATGTCCACCACGTGCTCTGTAGAGAAGAGTATGTTATAGTACCTTGGAATTTAAGAAGGAAGAAGAGGAAGGGTCAAATTGAATTAGCTAGCGAAACCCCGCAGACGTGATGGGTTTGAAATTAATTTGAAAAAAAAATGTGGGATCATCGACCGCGGTTAGTGTAGTCACTTGAAATTTCAATTTAAAATATCAGTTTTTTTGTGTAAACTTCATAGCCGTGATTGGTATCGATACATAAATACGATAAAACGAAAGAGAAAAGATTTTCTCAAATCATACTTCAAGTAACAAAACTACCAGCTGCCATTGGCTCCCCAAAAATACTTCTTTTTTATTTTATCTTTCTATTCCGTGGTTTGAAGAGCCTATCAAGTCCTATCACGTCTGCAGAGTTTCGCTAGCTAAGTTATTTTGACCCTGTAAATCTACAGGGTCAAAATAAATAAGTCAGCGTTTTCAATCTAGTCTGAGAAGAAACACCGAAACAAAACAAAGAAGTCTATCTTACAGTCTAGATATGCATAATGGTCAGAGGGGATTTCCCCTCGTAATTTTAAGAACGTTCACAATTTCAGTCTCAATCTGTCGCCAAATACGCCTACATTTTGACAAGTTTTTGACATTTATTTGTCGCCGAGATGAGACTGCAACTAGATTTTGAACATTTTAAATTACGAGAATTTAGATCATGTGTGGAACATGTAGTAGACATGTAGTTCGTGAACGGGCGCTGTCAGTAGCGACTGGTCATCTCTTTGCTGCCATGGCTTATTTTAATTTAATTTAATATTTGAATTGTTTTAAACTTTTCATTACGGACGCTTTTAACGTTCTGCATCGTTCTCACACGCATAATTTTTAACATGAATGATGTAACTAATACTTTGTAACCATATTTTGATTTAAAAGAGCGTCCATGGAGTTTCTTGCCCGTTCTTCTCCATAGGTACCTACTACGCTTTGGAATGGGTAACTAGCTTCATTTTTCTGACTGACCGACCCCTTGACAATTCAAAAGTGCCTGTAATTGGTTTAACTGAAATAAATACTTTGAGTTTGAGTTTGAGTAAGTGTCTGAAACAGTATGTCCTTTCAATGCATACCACAATAGCATAATCAGTCCATAATGTTTCGACCGCTAGGACACAGGCCTTCTTTCTTAGGAGACGGAGTAATATCTACCAAGCGGGCCCAATGCCAATGCAAAGACGTGTGGTGGCCTAGTGGTAACGGCCCCGACTTACTAGTTGTGGGACGTGGGTTCGTACCCAGGCAGGCCCTTTACTTTGTGTAAGTAATTTCATCACCACTGCTCTCAAAACGGTGAAGGAAAACATCGTGAGGAAACCGGCATGTCCTAGAACCTAAAATTCAAAGACATGTGACATCTTCCAACCCGCACTGGGCCCGCGTCGTGGATTACAGCCCACTCCCTCTCGAAGACAGGAGGCCTAGGTGTCCCAGCAGTGGGAACATTAATGGCTGATTATGTTATAATGCCCAAGCGGACTGGTCAATGTAAATGAACCACTCTAATTTTAATTTCACTCTGAATCTCTAATTTGTTTGTTCTGGAAACACTTTCCAGTCTTTATTGTTTCTTTGAGAAGAATAAGTATTGCTGTATTGTAAACCACTTAATTCTATTGATGAACGCTTTATGCCCTGAGGGCCTCAGCAAAACTTGCAATAGCTATTGATTTGACTAATGTGGTGTTCTTTTGTTGTGAATGAAACACAAAAAAATAATTTGGGCAAATTGTGATAGCCATTTGTGCCAGATGATGTGCCGTTGCAGATTTGCAATAATGCACCTAGCATTCATGGCACGCGGAAGCATTATGAAACATAAACCGTTCGATGTTGCCATATCTCTTGGCACTAGACGCAATTCTGTCCGCAATATATAAGTTACTTATGCATTCGCCGAATGGACCAATTTGCAGATCTACATTTTCGAACTATGTCATATGTACGTTCCAAGCCCATTTAATTTTGAACTTGACCTGCTTTACCCTCTATAAAAACTAAGAACTAACCATTTGCTACTATAACGTGAAAACGTAAAAAAGTGAAAAAGTGTTTGACGTTAGAAGGAATAAATTTATATTTACCAAAAGACAAATATAACTTTAAGTACTATTTTTAATCTCTACTATGGCGGAACTGTATGGTGGCTGGTAAGGTTTGCACATTTCCATGAAGTTCCCTTAGTAATATAATAAGCCTATAATGTCCCCAGTGCTGGGACACAGGCCTCCTCTCTTCGCGAGGGAGTGGGTTAATAATCTACCACTCTACCACGCGGGCCCAGTACGGGTTGGTACTTGTATATGTCACATGTCTTCGAATTTTTGGTTCTAGGACATGCCGGTTTCCTCACGATATTTTCCTTCGTCGTTTCTAATGCCTGCTAAATGTGACGAAATGGATGCCATACTACAACAATGTTGTTGTTTGAGTCGCAATTATGACGAACTGCTGAAACTTTTATTGATTGAATGGATAAGCTATCTATTTAATAAAAAAGGATTGTGTGGTTTTATGAAACCACGGTAAAAGTGTAACTTAAAAAACAAAAAAAAAAAACTAAAAAAAATAAAAAAAAAAATAAAAAAAAAAAAAAACTTTCACTTAAAAAAATAAAATAAAATAAATAACAACATTAAACACTGACAAAAACAAACAAAATAGCGTGGAGCACTGGCACAAATGAGTAATAAATAGTCTATACACCATAGAGAAAGTAAAATTATCCGTACTCCGCGGCCGACCGTCACGCGACATGCAACACACAGACGAAAAAGTGTGAGACGATTAATAAAAGTTTCACTTTAAAATCTTAAATTCATTCACAGATAGACAACGCACAGTCTACACCGGGTCTTGAAACATGAAAGTTTTGCACAAGAGTTCCATGTATACCCAAAGTGACCACTATAGAAGAATCATCATGAAAATTCATCTCCTAACAAGTTTAAACAGGGGATGATATGTAGTTTGTTTAGAGTTTTGTCATATTTGCCGATAGGAAATCCCATCGATCGGGCGCACGGCTTATGTTTTTTATAATTTGTAAGTGATAAGCACCATCATATAATGCCGCTGGCTTAGTGTGCATACACACTAGCGACTCGGGTCGACGATAGAGGCCATTGCAACCGTCGACGTGTGTTAGCGACAGTCGTCAATCGGCGACTACCATCGATAACATCCCGCTCGTGTATTTATGCACCGTACTCAATTCGCGTCAACGCGGTTGTAGCTGCCTCTATCGTCGACGCGTGTCGGTCGTGTATGCACATTTAGTAGTAATTTGGCATATTTTATTTCTATAGCTAAATTTCAACCAACATAATCAGCATCCAAAAGTCAATTCAAACCATTTCGCTCCCCATTTAGACACCGTTAACTGCCGGCTATAAATCAAAACTAACCGCGGTCATAACTTACCTGGTACTATGCAGGCTGGACACGCAGCGAACAGTATATTGAGTAGGAAGAATGGTGCCCAACAGAGTACGAATGTGAAGAACACTAGCCCAAGGACCTTGGTCGCTTTCTGCTCGTTCGCCACCGCGTTTGCTGAGAGGGAGCGGCCTTTTTTGCGATTTGCTAGGAATCTGGAACAAAAATTTTACTGTTTAGGCTTAATTTTACTAATGAAAACCTGCTTAGGTGGAGATTCACAGATGACTTCGCCGGTTGGATTGGAAGTCGACTCCAAAATAGCTAGGAAAAGGCTAGGCAGATGAAATAATTAATATCATATTTGGTCTTCAACAGTGAACTGCTAAGCATAACCAACGACTTGCTCCCGTCCTGCTAATCGCTTTCATTGCGTTATTTGTATGATGCCCTCAACCCTTTGCAGGACGGCCTACATTTCTTCTACCTTTTTAAAATCACCATCTATAAATAAACATAGCATCACGCCTCTATTCCCCGGTAGGTCAGGCAGAGGTGTGCCTATACTACACCCATCCGTTGCCAGTTACATTCAAGTCCCATGTAATAGAGGGCGAGCTTATTGCCATCAACCGGGTACAGATCGAGACTCCAGTCTGCTACTGTGATATTCCAGACGGAAAATCCCAATAACACTTCATAGCCATAATTCCTTCAAATAACTATAAAACCTACTGCTCAACCTCGAGTCATCGAGCTAGCTAAGTGAATAGGTACAGTATTCACATATTTTTAGCGACCCCAAAAGGCTCTAACAATTTATTTCACTCAAGTTTATCAATGATCCGGTCTTAGAAACGTCAGGCGAATAAACGTCAAGTGCCTTCACTGGTTCCCGTACAAATGAAGGCATAATAAGGTCCCTTTATAAGGCGTAAATCTTTTAAACCTTATTGTCCCATTGATCGATAGACCCTATTTACCTTTCGATATTTTAAGCCTGACAGATTGGGTTGATTGGCACTTTCTATTGAGAGACTGGTTCAATGCGTAATTATGGAGATTAAGTGTTGAAGACAGCTTCGTTGGTCTAGTGGTTGCAAGCGCTACTGCCGAGCGTGGGGTCCTGGGTGCGATTCCCAGGTCGGACAAAGTGTCAGCCTGGGGGTCTACTCCGAAGTGGTATCGGCCGAATGTTCGGCAGTTTCCTGCTACGAAGTTACTATTTGGTTCGGTCGGTCCCGATCCTGCACTCCTACACTCTTTCCAATATTGACTATGGTCCCGACCCAACTGTGCCGATCCGAACTTTTTTCGCATTTTTCAATAATATTCGGTTCGGCTATGTGTCGGTCCGATTAAATTCGTGCCTGTTAATGGCAATAGGCTCACCCCCTACTATTACATGGAACCTAAACATAACTGGCGCAATGTGGGTGTACAGGTTATCCTCTGCCTGACTCCTCGGAAAATACAGTCGTGATGTTATGTTATGGGAATGAAAAATGGAGAGATCCGCAGGAGAACGAAGGTAACTGACAAAGCCCGAAGAATTGCCAAACTTAAGTGGCAGTGGGTAGGGCACATTGCTCGCAGAACAGATCGCCGGTGGGGCCGAAAGGTTCTGGAGTGGCGACCGCGTACCGGAAGACGTAGCATTGGAAGGCCTCCCACAAGGTGGACCGACGACCTTGCGAAGGCCGCAGGAACCCGTTGGATGCGAGAAGCACAGAACCGGTCGATGTGGTGCTTGGGGGAGGCCTATGTCCAGCAGTGGACGTCTCTGGGCTGAAATGATGATGATGAATGAATTATGATGATAATGTTATGTTATGAAGAAGGTGCCAATCGTTTAAGCCTTTTTGTCCCATTGATTGATAGACCAATAGCCGTGGATAGACCCCTATTTACCTTTCGATATTTAATCCTGACAGATTGGTTTGATTGGCACTTTCCTTTGAAAGACAGGTTGAATGGGAATTTTTGGTGATTAATTGATATTGGTTTTTACTTTGTTAACTGTCTGTTTTTAATTTTATCGGGTTGAATAAATTATGTAGATAATTTTGTTTCATTTTTGTCAATCAATCAACTCAGCCTATCGCAGTCCACTGCTCTACATAGACCTCTTCCAGGCTATGCCACAACACTCTGTCCTCCGCCTTCCGCATCCAGTCGGTCCAAGTCACCTTTTTTGTCAATGGCACAGTCATATTTGTTGGATGATTATCCTAATTATAGCCTTTGGTTTTCTATAAGTAAGCTCTTTAAATAACACCCAAGTACGTAGTGCCTTTTTTGAAAAACGTAGAAATAAATATTGGCAAGGAGCAGTGAACACAGGTGTAGTAAGGCAGTGATCAGAGAGCAGAGTGTAGTCCAAGGAGACACAGTGTCGGCCGTCCGGCGACGAGATTTTTTTTTTTTTTTTTTTTAATTTATAAGAACTAGTGTTCCTAGTAATTTATTACAATCTAGCCTAACAGACTAATAAGCAATTTAACTCTAACTTAATATTTTACGAGATAGATTATAACTAAGAATAATGTCAATTTGCACTTTTACACAGTTTCGTAGCACTTTCTTAGGGTCTGGTAATTGATAAAACACTTTGTTCATGTGTTACATGTATAGCACCATTAGCATCGCACTATTATTCATTCACTACATAAATACTACACTAATTCAAATGGTTTAGTTCTCTTTAGCCTACGCACTAAGTCCGTGTTGTCTAGCAGCTGAATTGCCTCAACATTGACATGTCGGTGAAGTCTGTGTTCGTGGGCTTCAGCAAATTTTTGAATGATGGTGGTGACGGATTCCATTTTAAGGTCACGGTGGAGGTCGTCATTTCTAATGTACCATGGAGCATTTACAGCATCCCTGAGGACTTTATTTTGGAATTGTTGGATTATTTTAACGTTACTTCGTTTAGTACAGCCCCAAAGTTGGATGCCATACGTCCAAATTGGCATAAGAATATGCTTGTATATTATAATTTTATTATGTATTGATAGGCAGGATTTCCTTCCGAGTAACCAATACATACTTTTATAACGTATGTCGAGTTCCTGTCTTTTCTTTTTGACGTGAGATTTCCAACGCAGTTTGGCGTCAAGAGTTATGCCAAGGTATTTGGCTGTGTTAGCATAAGGTACTTGCATGCCATTTATATAGATTGGGTGGTAATCGCAGTGTTTGTTAGTGAAGTCAATATGGATTGATTTTGATTCATTCAGTTTGATTTTCCACTTTTGTGTCCAGTCATAAACTTTGTTCACGGCTAGTTGAACTTTTTCTACTGCTTCTTTGTGGCTTGATCCGGTAGCCATAATAGCAGTGTCATCTGCAAAGGTCGCAATGGTGTTGTTTTCCAGCTCTGGGATATCACATGTGTATAGCAAGTAGAGGAATGGTCCTAACACACTTCCTTGTGGTACCCCAGCTTTTATAGTTTTTAGCTCAGAATATGCATCCTCTTGCCTTATTCTAAACATTCTGTTACTTATATATGATTCTAAAATGTCTGCAAATTCTGGAGGTAGCATGCGTCTGAGTTTAAATACCAGACCCTCATGCCAAACTTTATCAAAAGCTTGCGCGACGTCTAGGAATACGGTGGCGCAGACTTGCTTGTTTTCGAGTGTTCTTTCAATAATGTTAGTTATTCTGTGTACCTGGTCTATCGTAGAGTGTTTTTCTCTGAAGCCAAATTGATGGTTTGGTATTAGCTTATTTTCTTCTATTATTGGTTTTAACCGTTTTAATAACAGTTTCTCGAATAGTTTTGATAATACTGGCAACAGGGAAATGGGTCTATATGATGATGCTTCATGGGGTGGTTTCCCAGGCTTCGCTATCATAATGACTTCAGCAACCTTCCATGACTCAGGCACATGATTTAGCATAAATGCAGCATTAATAAGTCTGGTCAGCTTTACTATGGCTTTGCGCGGGAGATGTTTTAGTATTTCTCCTGTTATGAGATCGTAACCCGGAGATTTCTTCGAGCTTATGTTGTGTTGAATTTCTCTCAGAACTTCTTTAGGAGTTACAAGTCGAATTCTTTCACTTTGTGATAACTTTTCACTCTCAATTATTTCTATGGAGCTCTTGTTGGGCCGAAAAGTGTTTTCTAAGTGTTGGGCAAACCTAAACGCTTTTTGTTCATTGCTTATGGCCCATTTTCCGTCGCTGTTTTTGATGGGTGGAATTGGCATAATTGGCCTTTTAAGATTTCTTGTAGCTTTCCAAAGAGAGAAATCCGTTGATTGGTCGTTGGTAAGCTGCACAAGGTGAGTATTCAGACAGTCATCCTCAAATTGTAGAATTTTCCTCTTTAGTCGTTTAGTTAGGTTATTTAATAATGTTTTATCCCGCGGGCATCTTGTTTGCTGCCACCGCTTTCTTTGCTTTCTTTTATCAGATAGTAAGCTCACAATTTCCTTGGGATAGATATGTCCCTTATATTTACGTTTTAATTGTGGCGTGTTGTTCCATGCACATTGTTGGATATTAACAACGTATTTGTTTACTTCCGAGTCCAGTTGATCCTGATTTTGTAACGGAGTTTTTAGGTCGATAATATTATCTAGATCAAGGGCGAAACTGTCCCAATCTGTAGATTTATTAACCAGGCTTAGATGGCTTTCTCTCAGTAGGATTTTTTGACTGAGTCTTAGGATAATCGGGGAATGGTCCGAATTCATGTGAAAATCTTCCTCCAAATTAACGTAATTGGTGGATACATTTTTGATTATGAAAAAGTCTATAAGATCCGGTATTTTCTGGTGGTCAGTGGGCCAGTATGTTGGTTTGCCTGTGCTCATAACTTCACAGTGTGTGTGTGTGTCTTCACATCGGCGACGAGATGCGCGAACGACATTATTAACATCGCTGGATGAGGCTGGAACAGGAGCGTAGGGATTGACACATGAAAAGAGAGGCCTCAGCAGTGGGTGAAGTCAGGCTGTGGATGGTGATGGTGATGAGAAATAAACATTTATCGCTTTAGAATCGCTTTAAAGACGTTGCTCATGACATATTCATACAATTTCAAAATAATAAGCCCAGAAGAACTTCCCCACACAAATGTGCCTATATGATGAAAACTTTTCTAGGAATAATAACAAAAATTGCACTGCAAAATAATAATAACGGAAGCCAAAACAGCTCGTTTGGAGTTCCAAGGCTAATTTGCAGAAAATAAAGTTGTCAGACATTTTTATTCAGTTGCAGATTCATAAATATGTAGCTATGAATTTTCTCGAGCGTGAGAATATGCAGCTTAAAACGTAGCTGGAGTTTTTGTTTAAAATGGGTTAACCCAGTCTCTTTGTGGATGTAGTAAGTACTTATTAAGATACCTTTCGGGTAAAGGTACATAAGATATATGGAGAATTAATTCATGTCTTATATTTTAAACAGGGAAGATACAGTTTATCACATTTTCTTCAAATATTTTATTTTATATCAGATCATCTAGATTCCACAGACAGGCGTGACGCGACAGTGCGACGTGATTCTAGTAGAACAATTTTCATAGAGGTTTCATTGAAATTATTCTACTAGAGTCGCGTCTGTCTGACCCAGAACCATAATATCAGGTTTTCCCACTTATTCCTTCATTACTTTTTTGTATTTTTAGTTTTGTAACATTACTAACTAAGAAACAACAAAAAAAAAATTAATTAGGTAAACAAGACATTTACAAAAATCTACTTAGAATTTAAGAGCACGTCAAAAAGAACCATTATGACAAATATAATGGTGATTTCCTTGCTAAAAACCACTTCTACCACCTAAGTCCCAACATACTAGACCGAATACAAAATCATCGCTATATTAAAGAGATCTCAACACGTAATAAAGGCCTTCGAGGGTCAGCCTAACAATTTAGTATTAATTGGAAACTCATTATAAACTACCTAAGTGATTCTGATGTCAATTTAATGAACGAAATCATACTTGCAAATTGAATATTTAGTACCTACTATGAAGTATCTGCCTAGCTCGTCGCAACTTACAATGATCATATATACAAAAAAAAAATATAACGTTTTAGATATGTACACTAACTAGGATAGAATTTACTCCAGTTGCATTTTATCAGCGAACGAAAACATCGTGAGGAAACCGGCATGTCCTAAAACCAAACATTTGAAGACATGTGTAATCTACCAACCCGCACTAGGCCCGCGTGGGGGATTACAGTCCACTCTCTCCCACAGAGAGGAGGCCTGTGTCCCAGCTGTGGGAACATTATATAGGCCCATTATGCGTTACTTTCTGGGTATTATCATCACAGTTTTCTATCCAACCAAACGTCTATGCTTCGATGAATGATGTTTGGGCCCAATAGTTAAACTAAAAAATGGTTTCAGTCCACCAACATCAGATTAACAATCGTTTATAGAAATTAGGGTGAACACCAGCATTTATTAACGTCTAAGTTTCCCATAAGACAGTCCCTTCCCCACTTCCTAGTGTTTTAAATGGGAAAAAGAAGTGGCGCAACAAATTCCCAGCCTCATATCTAGGAACTTGATTCCGTTCTATGTACTACTTCTACGTAATTAAAATTTTTCTTCATCCCACAATCTCACCATAAAATTCTGAAAACACTATCTTACCAATGCAAATCCGGACACTAACAGTTAACTGAATAAATCATGTTCCGACAGGTTAGAATAAGTTGCCAACAATATAACATCTGGCCATATAAATATACATGAAGATGGAAAACAATGCAAGAGCTACTGGAACAATGAAACAAACAGAAATTAATTCTGCACTGCTACAAGGGAAACTGTGGAAGATTTTGGCTTTGTGTCACATGAAGATTTTAAATTAGAAACGGTTTTATGCCAGTTTGCTAGTGTGGTGTCTGCAGAATATTATTTTTTTATTTCTGAAAATTGTTATATTTCCTGACCTTGGGGCATTTCATTATCTTAGAAAATAGTAATGTATTGTTCTTACGGCTGATTGTGAGAGATAGAGAGATATATGAGAAAACTGAGTAAGAAATACAGTATGAGGGTAAACAATAGACATACTTTAAAGTGAGTGTAGTACTTACCTTCTCATGAATAGAAAGATGGATGGATTGTCTGAGGAATCATCCTACTTCCTACTTCCTACTAATATTATAAATGCGAAAGTTTGTATGGATGGATGGATGGATTGATGGATGGATGTTTGTTACTCTTTCACGCAAAAACTACTGAACGGATTTGGATGAAATTTGGTACACAGATGGTTTATAACCAGGATTAACATATAGGATACCTTTTATCCCGATATTCCCATGGGATCGAAACTTATGCGGGTGAAACCGCGGGGTGCTACTAGTATTAAATAAAAGGAAGTTAATGATAGTGTGAATGAAAGAAGATAATGTGTTGCGCCTAACCCAAGTAACATAGTACAAGGGTAGGTAGATGATAATGAATGTACTACTCATTAAAATGGCTAACTGGCCTTTGTCCAGTTATCGGGCACCGCAGGCTTATAAAAATGGAACCAACACCTTTACCTGTATGAAAAAACTACCCAGGTACCTATAATTCTAGGCACAACATTATCGAAGGAAGATTTTCAGCAATTACCAATATGTACACGAAACTTCACAGATTATCACAAAATATTTAATGCATAAAGATATATCCTTTAGGTAGGTACTCCTGCCTGTTACAAAAACATTTTATTTGCCCAGTAAAAGCAGCTACAGTTAAAATAACCGACTAGCAAACGCAAGCATTTTTCATTTTGTTAACTCAAAGCGTAGCCAATTTGTTTTAATGTAAAATCTACTGCATATTATAGTTGGTTACTAAAAAGCAACAAATATTTAGGAAATTTCAACTGTCCTCATACAAAATGAGGACATTTTGAAACACGGTAATTAGTAGAACTCATCACGTTTACAAATCTGACATTTTAATATCACAGAAGAATTATGGTTTAAAATAAAACGTGAGCCGTGGTTTATTTTACGCTTCGTTGTAATCTGTCGCATTTATAAAGTTATGGTGGAGAAGATCGCGTGATAAAATAAATACTAAAAAGACGTAATAAAGAATCGTGGCTTTAAATTAGCACGCAGACAGCAAGTGAGGTGTGCAATGATCATCCGTCTCCTTAGATAATAATAAAAGCGATTGATTCAGAAAGCGGTACTTCAGGGGGTCTACTACGAAGTGCAAAGTGCGAATGATGGGATCGAACGGACACATGGCCGAACCGAATATTATTGAAAAATGCGAAAAAACTTCGGATCGGCTCAGTTGGCTCGGGACCATAGTCAATATTCGAAAGAGTGCAGTAGTGTAAGATCGGGACCAACCGAACCAAATAGTAACTTCGCAGGAAACAGCCGAACATTCGGCCGACACCACTTCGAAGTAGACCCCCAGTTTAGCCTAGGTCGAATCGGTTTATCCTGGTTAGAATTTGCATGCTGTAGGATAAACTGGTACGTCCTAGACTGAACTAATTTCACCTACTTCGTATCTTCTATAAGCTTTTTTTACAATAACATTTGCTCACTTTGTAAAGTATTCTATTATTTCAATTATTGTGAATGTGAAGACTATGTGGGTTTTGGACACGGCCAGCATTGTTACGAGGTTCCTCTCTCTGGAGCCCTGACCGCCCGGGTAGCTTGGACCCTGTTCCCGATACCTGTGGGCTACTATACTATACATATTTTTATATGTTATATATGTATGTTACTTTTTTATATTCTAATATGTAAAAATATAATTTATATACAACTTGTCCCGGAATTAACGCACACCACCAGACACCCCAATTAGAATGTTATGTTATAATCATAATACATACACTGAATTTTTATTATTATGTAATAAACATTGATTTTCTCATAAATTAGTCACACTGATTGTGGGAGAAAATTGTGGTCACATTACAAATCTACGCATGCAAACAGTCGCACTCGAATAAGGGTCTAGCGCAGTAGGTACTTCATCCATTTTGGTTTGTTTTTACTGTACAGCGGAAGTGTGACAGTAATTTACGTAGTTTTAATTATTTTTGGGATAAAATATTACCTATATTAAAAATTACAGAAATCGATTCAGTAAACGATTCTGAACAAACTACTTTCATAATGTGCAGTTACACATTGTATATATAATGAGATAAGGGAAATACTTAAATAAACTTTATTTCAAACCATATATCCATTAGAGTCATAAATTCATATTTGTGTTAGTAAGTACTAAAGAATTGTGGTAGTAAACCACAAAAAAAAAAATGAAATCAAATATATAAATTTCATTTTTTTGTGGTTTCGATCCAGTGTCTAAAAAAACAGCCTAGTGCAAAACACGCTTCTTGTATGGATACCCCTTTTAATATTATTTTTATGTTATTTATATAAATACACATTGTGAAAATTTCAACCAATTACGGTTCATAAGATATAGGCCGTTGACAGACAGATGGATGGACGGACGGACGAACGGTTGTAAGGACGGACGGATACAAGGACGGACGGACACCGCTGCCACCCTTTGGGTACGGAACTATAAATGGACCATCTAACCTGACCGCTATTACTTTAAAAGAGGTCTTCATCCTGCAGTGAACTAACAGCAGGTACCGACAACAGGCTGGTGTATATAATTAAAATTATAGTTCATCTTTCAACATATTTATATGTCCGTGGTAGCTTGAAATCTGTTCATATTAAACTGACAATTCGACTTTAACCATAACTTTATTAATTCATTTATTACTGCTCGCTTTCCAGATATTTAACAGCCATTTAAATATCCAGAAAACCATTTAAAAAGCACCATCAGTTTTCAGATTAATATTTCCAGTTAAAAACTGGTATTCATCACTGAACTCCGACAATCAACTGTATGATGCCGCGGTTAAAACATCTGACGATCCTGACCAAAATAAATCTCTCATAGTTTAAAACATTTATTTTGATAAATTAAAACAAGTGTTGGCATCGGTTTTACAAACTCAGGGCAAGTTTTATCCAAGCCTTCATTGAAAATGTAAGAGCAAATTTTCTTTGCAAGTGTTACTCAAACTTTGTTCCAAAGGAGCTCCTTTTTGAGCAATTAATAATTAAGGACTTTGACACTCGTTAAAGACGTTGAATTAAATATTATACCTACTCATAAAGTTTTCAAGTGATATGTTCAATTTCGAAGACAGACTTTTCTCTTGTATTTTGACTACAAAACATGTTTCATCAGTGTATGACAAAATGTCAGTTAACCATTATTAATAATTAGTATTCGTTTTTTAATTTAAAAAACGCTATTTTACTAGAATTGTATATGTAGGAAATAAATGTTTATCAGATGGACTACTAGCTTATATTGTCTGTATATTTGAATCACAACTGTCATTCTTTGACAGTTGTATTAAATAGCTATAACACGGCAAATTGACGTACGGTATCAATTTCATAAACAATTGATTTTCCGGATTGTAGGTACATACAATAAAAATTCCAAAACATCTAAAATTTGTATGATATAATATTATAGGTTTGGTGCCACTTCCGAGCAAATTTTAATCTTCATATCTTTGTTGACATATTCAGGTTCTGGAATTGAACAAATAGATGACTTTTTTCGTTCCGTCAAACACGATTAATTCTCTGGATTAGTCAGCTCAGTTACCATGGATACGATGGGATCGTCAACCTTTTTAATGCAGTGAAGTGATGTTTTATTTACGCTACAACTATTTTTTTTATTAAATCACTAGTTGCACCCCGCGGTTTCACCGCATAAGTTTCGATCCCGTGGGAATATCGGGATAAAAATTATCCTGGTTATAAACCATCTGTGTGCCAAATTTCATCCAAATCCGTTCAGTAGTTTTTGCGTGAAGGAGTAACAAACATCCATCCATCCATACAAACTTTCACGTTTGTAATATTAGTAGGATTAGTAAGATAAATCTTTTAGATGTTCTGGAATTTTCATGTCGTTAATTTATTTTAAATTAATTTACCAAACCTTTATGAACAGATAGTTAAACTTTGGGCACCTCAGTCTGAAAGGCTACCGAAAGTTTTATAGCCATACTTTACAATAGCGGATCTTATCCGAACTGGCTTTAAAGGGGATAGTAACCTTTTATTGCTTAAATTGGATCTAAAATATCTGGGCGTGATTTATTTTTATTGTTATCACGACCTGAGAATAAAATCTAGGCTGGTATTGTTATAAGGCAAAATGTTATTAAAATTGGCTTAGTATTTGTGTGGCCTAAGTATAATATGTGTGTAGATTTAATAGTAAATGGATATAATTTATGTGATGAAGATTATACTATATTAAAAAAATATATTTTATCATCATCATCTGCCTAGCCTTTTCCAAACTATGTTGAGGTCAGCTCTAGTATAACCGCATTCCACTGAATGCCAATATTTTACATGGAGCAACTCCCTACCTGACCTCCACAACCCAGTTACTGGGTAATACGATACCCTTTGGTAAGACTGGTTGTTGGACACGAATGACAGCCGGGGCCAACGGTTTAACTTGCTTTCTGAGGCACGGAGGGGTCTCGGTATGTAAAGATGGTCACCCATCCACAGACCAACCGCGGCAGTTTTAGCTTAACCTGATCGTTCGATCTGTGCGGCTGTTATTATTTAGCCACGGGCCCCTCTTAGTTACTGCGACCTATTCGACTCACGCGTGGTTGGTCACAGTTCTAACCTAACCCGTGTGGTAAGGATATCCTCGGTTATTACTGTGTCCTAAAACCTGCCAAGAGAGGCTTATTTATTTTAAAAAGGGTTCAAGTGTAATTAATTATTTTATTATTAGCCATTAATGTCCCACTGCTGGGCAAAGGCCTCCCTACTCTCTTTCCACCTCTCTCTGTCCAGAGCTGCCAAGGACCAATCTTTATGAAAGCAGTCCAGCTCATCCCGCCATCTCCGTCTGGGCCTGTCGCGATGTCGTTTGCCTTTAAGCGGGACCCACTGGGTCGTATGTTTGGCCCATTGATCGTCTGGCATGCGGCAGATGTGTCCAGCCCAATTTCATTTAAGCGTGGCAGCTTTCTGAGTGACATCAGTTATTTTAGTGATGGAACTGATTGTTGTATTTTTAACCCGGTCCACATAATTGGAAAAGTTGATGAGGATCATTAATTAAAAAAAAATGTTTGTCATTAGAAGGGTAATAATTTTTAAGAGGATTAATTAAATATTTCCCATTAAATACTGATTAACACGGACGATTAATGGACTAAATAATAATTTAAACAATGTTCATTTGAATAATGTTATCTGCTCGGTTGTTATTAAAATATTGTCTTTTATTGTCTCTTAAAATCAGAATACCCAGCGCTATGACATTTATTTTTAAATGTCGTAGCCTCATGCTGAGACAGGAGCCTTTTGGCATCATATAAGTCTTTGTTTCTTTTTGTTACTTTTATTTTTAAATATAATTAGTTTATTTTTTTATTTTTGATTGTGTTTAGTTTAGTTTTTGATTTTCCTGTACAAGTCACAATAAATACATTTTCTTTATTTATTGACAATTTAAAGTAAAATTCTTGAGAAGAAGTTTTTACTACAAAAATAATGTTAGTAAAATTAGCAGTAATTGAAAAAAAGTGCTAACAAATTCCTTTGTTTTATCGGATTTTTAGACTTGCCAACTTATTATGGTACAGTCATGATTAGTTCTTAACCTTATAAATTTTAAAATCGCTGAATTCCAGGTGGGCATTTGTGTAAGTAGGTAAGCATAACTTGTATTAATACGAGATCATTTCGAAAATCATGCATTGTCGTGTCTTTTTGGAAAAATTATTTCACTACACTCCATTAAATCTTTGGTAACATGATGGCTTAGAATCAAATGACATAAATGGCAATTACTTGACATAAATGGCCGAAGGGTTCCGGAAGGACACGACGGAAAATCCGTGATTGAGCACTTTTCCTGACGAGTACCCTTACGCTACGGATTTCTCGATTATGACAAGGTATCGATTTCTTTTAGGGGTTGTTTCGATAGATCGCTCTTAGCGATAAGACTGCCCATTGTGTCACGGCTTGTAAATTTCTACATTTATATTTATGGTATACATAATAAAGAGATTGATGACATTAAGACTGCTTTAGTGAGCGGAGCCAGCGTAGCTGAATATTGGGCCATACATTTTTTTTTTAAACTTTGCCCCACCCTAGGAATTTCTTCTGTATGATAGGTGCGTTTACAAACATTTAAACTCACATACACAAACAGCCAGACCCGGAACAACTACTTGTAGGTCATACAAATATCTGTTCCGTGCGGGAATCGAACCCGCGACACGCAGTGCAGCAGTCAATCGCTTAACCACTGCGCCAACCGTGCCGTCAAACACATGTTTGAGCGTATTGCCACCGATACTCTAAGAAGAAGAAAGTTGGTAATTTCTTTACTTCCTGTAGAATACACAAACATTTTCTCTTAGTAGGTATGGTATAACCGATCACTTTTCCGAAAATTTTTTGCTCGAATTTCATTTTACCGAAAATTATTGACCGACGTCTTTTTTGCTATATGCATTATTTGACATATTTTTAGATCATCGAAGTATCATGTGTCATAGGTATTATTTTACCGAACTATATTTCGCCGATTTACAAAATAACTTTTTGCTATTGGCCGAAGCCTCTTTTGACCTTTTTTCATTTGCCAAATGATTTATTTGCCATATTTTCACCACACCGAACAACATTTTACGGAATATTATTTGGTCACAAATATATAGCCGGTTACTTGGTAGCATTTTCAATATTAAATTAAAATAATGTCATAAAAAGTCAATAATATTGTGAAACGAGGAATACAGGATCAAATTAAATTAGCCAGAAAACTCCATCCAACATTCATGGAAACCATCCATGAGTGTTGGATGGAGTTTTCTGGCTCGAAGACGTCATCACATCAACGCCGGCTGTCACTGAAAACCAGCGCTGGGGCTCTGTCTCGTATAGGGTCTTAGCATTATGCTGAGCGATGGCGCATGTTTTCCCCCAACTTTTTTTTTGTGTTTGTGTTCTTTTTATGCATTATGTTTGCCATAAATAAATGTATTTTGTTTCACTTTGTAGTAACCTCAAATAAAACTTACCAAAAAGTATACCCTAATTTTAATACCGTAGTCATCACTTACCTAAGAGTCAAAGCATTTGGCGCAGGGAGTGTCAACTTCAAAGGCCTAAGCCTGGCTCTCCTGGTCTCAGCAGCTATGCTAGGAGGGGTCTGTGTGGCCACGTCTCGTCCTCGTCTCTGGCCTGAGGAGCCCGTACCTCCGCAGCCATTCATGTAAGAGAGTTGAGGGTGGGAGACACTCATGCCCACTTTGTTGCGTTGGGCTCTGTGGGAAAAAGAAGGAGAATAAAATTAAAAATTTTACCCTGTAATTGAAGAATACACCTCTGTCTAACCCTTTGAGGGTTTGTTCCCGTTAAAGAATCATTTAACAACTAACTATCAACTAAAAAAAAACTAAAATACTGGTATTCAGCTGCATCCGGTTAGACTGGAAGCCGAGCTCAACATAGTTGGGAAAAGGCTAGGCTGGTGATGAGTATACCAAACGGCACAGGAATCAATGAAAAATCGACAAATGACTGAAACATCATAATGAAGTTTGATGCTAAATTCAGAGATGACCTAAATATTCAACCAAAACCCGTCATTTTCGTCCACTGCCGCACCATATTTCAAATACGTAATACAGCCAACACGACCTCGCCCGACTTAATTTAGCAAAACACGGTCACTACGGCTCGACAAGGCTGTGATTAAGCATTTCGGTTGAGTTCCTAACCATTTGGGCACGGATACCCCCGAAAATTTTGCGTATGTGAACCCACATGGCGGAACGCGAAAATTACTGCGGAAACTAGTTTTAAGTCTGTGATGACGCGACATGCCGCTACAATAGCAACATTAAGTTAACACACGGGTAGGGCTAGTAGCCAGTAATCATAAAAATTATAACAACATAAAATAATTCGTAATTTGAAAACTACCGCCTGAGCCGCTCGACGACATAGGGCCGTCTCTTTCCTTCAATTCGCCTACTCTTTGCACGTTATTCGTTTTAATTTCATTGATGCGATGTTACGATTTCTTTCTACAGTTCTTTAAGTACAGGTTGCTCCAAGATGTTATTTTAGTAAATTGTAAACAAATGACCGTCCAAAAGGGTTTAATAAAATTAAAAGATGTTCATAAAACTAAAACATGAAACCGTATACGTGTGTTAAGTGTCCCTGTGAAAGGGAATGGGCCATTATCCACCGAGCGGGCACAGTGCGGGTTGGCGGATGTCACATGTCTTCGAAGTTTTTATTCTAGGACGTGCCGGTTTCTCCGCGATGTTTTCTTTCACCGTTTTGAGAGTAGAGGTGATGAAATTATTTGCACAAGGTGAAGTGCCTGCTTGGGATAGAACCCACGTCCTACAACTCGTCCAAAGAATAAAAACAAACATTTCGTTTTAATTCTACATCTCAAACATGACTGAGGATTGTTTTAGGATACGGAATCTCAATCTAGCTTATGACCTCCTCATGCTTTTGCCTTAGAATCAAATCATAATAATTAATGTATTAGTCTATACAAAGTGGCAATTATCTTGGTGGTTATCACATTAAGAGCTGATTTTTCAATAGTCAGATAAGTTATATGTGAAGTATAAATATGACAGTTTTGACACATTTTCTATATAAAAGCTGTCACACCGCAATGTGTATTCCTCAGATAAAAAATATCTGACTATTGAAAAATCTGGCCTAAATAAACAGTACAGCGGTTATTACAAGTTGTTATCAGTCTGATAAAATAATTAAATAAACAATTTTACTAAAAATAAAAATTTGCACTAGACACGCACGGGGTGATGGCATCAACAATTTCAACCCAGTATTTATGGTATTGTTACCAAATAATCACATATCTGTTAAATACATAAAAGAAAAATGGCCGACCATAATGCCCCGTTCCGTCCAGCCCGTTGCCAGCTTTCAGAAGACTTCCTCCAGCTCATTGAATAGTATCTGAGATAGCGGGTCGCCTTGCTTAACTCCTTTCTCTATCTGGAAGGACGGTTCTGTCATGGAACTGATCTTAATCGATGCAGTACTGTTCTTATAAATACTTTGTAGAAGATTAATGTAAGTGGTGTCTGACTAAACTAATATTTATCTTCTGTCCTTTTCTTAATGAAATAGAAAGAAAAAGATGCACACAACTTAAATTTAGTTTAGTTTGTGTACAAGGGAATCAGTACCAATATCTCAGAAACGTAACCCATATTCCAAGACGTTTCCTCGAAACTTCCTCGACTCCCTCAACCTCATTCAAGGAAATTGGTATTCACAGTTGTAAAAAATCACCTCCACTTGGTGTCCCTCGATATTTTTCCTCAGTCAAGGTGAGGAAACAACTGTCAAACTCAAGGTACATCGCGACGTACCTTGAGGAACACTCAAGGAAGATTTATGCCATTCTTTACGTTGTTTTCGCTCACGCTTGTAAACAGAACTGATTAATTTATTTGAATAGTTTTTCTAATAGTGTTTTTAATGGATTACCAACAGTTTCTGAATTATCTGTATGATAATCCGTACAATCGTACGGATTATCATACAGACAATTCAGACGCCTGCACGCCGTTATTTGCGGGATGCAGAAAATCCCATAGAATTTTATGACAATGAAGTATTCCAAATACGCTATCGTTTTAGGAAACAAACAGTGCTGAATATATTGTTACCGCTTGTGTTCAATAACAGAGCTATACCCAGTAACAGAGGACTACCAATTCCGCCTATAATTCAGTTGTTAATTGCGTTACGATTTTATTCAACTGGAAATTTTCAAGTAAGTGAAATCTTGCTGACACATTAACCTAAAAAAAAAAAAAAAAACTTTCAAGTCACAACACAATTAAATTATTAAATTTTCGACGTAACGTAAACCTACCACCTACACAGGATGACAGGACCGAACCGACGCGATCACACAGATAAAAAAACCGCAATCTGACAATTTTGAGTGACCATAGACAAAAAATAAAAACAAAGCGTATACTGTAATCTATGATTCAATGACGTATTCAATGACGTTTTACCTCGACTCGACTTCGGCTCAACCTCACTGGAGGATCCTCAAGATTACCTCATGACAAGACCGAGTTTTCACTAAGAATATCGATTTCAAGCATTCCTTGAGGTAGTCCTTAAGGTAGCCTCGAATGAGTGGAGGTGGAGGAACTTTCGAAGTTACTTCTTAGAATATGTCTTGATTCTGCAGGGCGTTAAAATTGAGCTATGGGTGATACTATCAAAAGCTTTTGAATAGTCCAGTTATTAATTACTAGCTGCGCCCCGCGGTTTCACCCGCATACGTTTTGATCCCGTGGGAATATCGGGATAAAATTCTGGTTATAAACCATATGTGTGCCAAATTTCATCCAAATCCGTTCAGTAGTGTTTGCGTGAAAGAGTAACAAACATCCATCCATCCATCCATCCATACAAACTTGCACGTTTATAATATTAGTAGGATTTTAATTGTGTATTTTTAAAATAGGTTATGCAGTATTCTGCATAACCTATTTATCGCATCTCATTTATCGTAGTCTCGATTAATGAGATAACCTAATCGCCGCAATGTATAATTTTTGTTAATAGAACTCGTTAACGCAACACAAATTAGAGCAGTATCATTATGGCGTTCACTGGAATAATTATTATGAGGGTAAATAATGCTTATGTTTACTTCTATAATAATACCAAACAATTAAATTAAAACCAGCACCCAATCAATTTATTTAATTAATTTATTTGTGGAATGCAGTAGGTACACACGGCTACAAATAAAGCTATACGTTTCCAGTTTTAGCTGACTTCGCATTGTATAAGTTTTTTGTACAATCAGAAGTCAGCTTAAACTGGTTATGGTTCAAACAATTATTGTGAGCTGCCTTTAGCCATTTTTTTACTCTTTTGTGGCCTCCATCAATTGCCATCATCATCTGCCTAGCCTTTTCCCATCTATGTTGGGGTCAGCTTCCATTATAACCGGATGCAGCTGAATACCAGTATTTTACACGGAGTGACTACCTATCTGACCTTCACAACCCAGTTACTGGGTAATGCGATACCCCTTGGTATGACTGGTTGTCAGACTTTCGGGCTACTAACGACCCGTAACGACTGTCAAAGATCCACGAATGTCAGCCTGGACGAATGGCTTAACGTGCTTTCCGTGGCACGGAGGGGTCTTGTATGTGAAGATGGTCACCCATCCACGGACTAACCGCGGCAAGCGTAGCTTAGCCTGATCGATAGACCCGCGCGGCTGTTATTATTTAGTCATAAGCGTCCACCAACTGTCGATAACAAAATCAAAAGTTTTTTATTCAAATTAGGCTAAGAATCAGCACTTTTCGAACGTCAAAATTACATAAGACAGTTCCCCAAAACGCCCATCCTTCACCACTTCTTAGTGCTTTCGCTGGGAAGAAGAAATGGCGCAACAAACTCCCCAGCAGCACAGCTGTCTATTCAGTTAATAAAATTATCTTATGTACAGTCGCCAGCACTTCAAGCTACTCGAATCTGTCAAATTTCTTTTATAGATTTTCAACTTTATCGCTAAAGCATTAAGTTCAAAGTTTTTGAAAAATAAGATTGGGAAAATTTTACAGTTTCGGTTAGCTTGATGTGCTGGTGTCTGTACCTATAACGATAGCCAGCTTTTTGAAGTACGGTTTGATTGAATTTACTATGAAACGAATCTACGTTTTAATTTGAGGTTTCGGTCAAAGGCAAGGAAAAAGGTTGCTTGTTATTCATGTTTTTGGCTATGTCTGGGTTGACAGAAATATGAGTGGACATTTCCTTGCTTTGCTTTCTTCGATACGTAATTTATTTTTCGGATATGTAGATTTTAGGATATTTAGATTTTAGGTTTATAGGGTCTACAGTCACTGACCATTATAATCTTTTGATTATTTTGATAAATTATCACAATCCTTTGATTTCACTGCTTTTCTGTTCTATGGCTAAGCACAAAAAAGCAGAGAAGTTCAACTTCTGCCCTGCTATAAGAGCTTTTGGTAGGTCTTTTAAATTTAAATTTATTATTTTATTAATAATCATATTTTACAAGAATAGTTTGGATGGTGAACCCCAAACTAGACATTTGCCTGTATCCTGGGGGTCAAAATTGCGACATTTTCCGATTTGTTTCGGATTTGCCTCACAAAGTTACTTAATATTCAATCATAATATTACATTCCACAAGTAAGTGCAAGAGTGCAGTGTAAGTTCAAACCCACGTTTGATATTCCTTCCTTATTTTTTTACCCTATACGTTGCTTTTAACTGATCCCCTTTCAACCTTCACCTAATAGAAAAATGCTCATTTACCTCGTAGCACTAGTGATCCTCCAAGTAAGCTGCCTGCTCACAGTTCTGTTTGGGGACAGGTCTGGAGAACTCCTCACGCCGACCCGCCGCATGCCTTGACCTGTCGGGCCATTGTCGTAGCCCCCGCATTGCCTGCCAACAAAGTATACAGTTTAAATAGTAGAACAAACCTTTTAGAGTCCATCAAAAGTGTCCTTTGTTGCAGATATTTTAGCACATCTTTTAGTGCCACTTCAAGTCCTGTTCCATTGTTGCAGAAAGCTTACACACCCCTATTTTTTACGGGGTTGTTTTCAGGGTCATACCGTCCATGGGTATCTATAAACTACAGATAATTATGTTCCTACATTTCAAACTGTAGCCATATTATGAACATCAACTGAGTCTATCGCAGTTTACTTGCTGGACATAGGCCTCTCCCATGCTGCGCCACAACACCCTGTCCTCCGCCTTCCGCATCCAGTCTGTACCAGTCACTTTCTTAAAGTCGTCGGTCTGTCTAGCTGGGGGCGTCACATGCTACGCTTGCCGATGCGCGGTCTTCACTTCAAGACTCGTCTACTCCACCGGCCATCAGTCTTTCGACAAACATGGCCAACTGATACTTCAGTTTGCTTACTCTGCAAGCTGTGTCTAGCTATGTCTCTGCATATTATGATAGTGCAAGACCATATTGATAATAACCTGTCCACAATGCCCTGTCATACATTTCAGTTTTGCCTTGATATCTCGAGTGCCATAAAATATTATGTATTCGAGATCATAACTGTTTACAACAACATAAATACGAGGAAACAGACTTTACACGTGTAGGAAGTAGTAAGTCTGACGTATGAAAATTGAGGTGTTCCGAAATAACTCAACTCCATTAGGTAATTCATCGTGCCAACACAATGTACTATGATAAACAAGTGCAACACTTTGATCCAATAAGTCTATTGTCCTATAAACAACCGACACACAACACAGATGCCTTTAACTCCTAAATTAGAGCAGAAACTGAATCTACGCCAGAAACGTAAAGCCGCGTACAGACAATGCATGCCACAGGCTCAACGAATCGCCACGACGCCAATGAAATTCGCCGCATCGACGGCATGCTCTCAGTGTGCAGCCAGAGATGACAATTCGCGTCATATATCTCATGATATCTGTACACAGCTTTAAGTACATAACATATGACTAAATATCCCTGAAAGCTATTTGAAACGTGTCATAAATTTCAACAATAATGCACAGTAAAACCAAACGTCTTCAAATCAACGATGCGATTATTGATGGCTTCACATAAATCGAACCAGAGCCAACTACAGCCAATGTTGGTTATAAGCCCAAACAAACAATTACATTAAAGCTTTTATGGTCGATTATAACGTAGCCGCTATTTCACGTATCGATATTTATGGCGAACATTTGGTCCGTTTTATGGCACCAATTTCTTATGATCTTGTTTACAATAATGTCCTTGTGGACAGATAGTTTGCAGTAACTGAGTATAATATGATTGGATGTTGTGGGTGAATTAATATTTGGAATTTTGGGACGAAAGGTTCGGGTTTGGAGTTATTGTTATAATTTGGATGCGAATGAATGAGTTACAGATAAATATTAATAGAGCGCAATGGTGGCCACCACCACTATTCATCACCACTGCTCTCAAAATAGTGAAGAAAAACATCGTGAGGAAACTGGCATGTTAAAACATGCCAGTTTCCTCACGATGTTTTTTGTTTTTGATGTTTTGTGTGTTTTTTTTTGTTTTTGTGGTTGGTTTTTTTTTTGTTTGTATTTTTTAAAGCAACTCGCACTGGGCCCGCGTGGTGGATTACCGCGCACTCCCTCTCACCGACAGGGTGCCTGTGTCCCAGCAGTGGGAACGTTATAGGCTGATTATTGATATAATAGAGAGAGTAACAGATAGGATCAATAAATAGTAAAAGAAAGTAGAAGCCGTACCTATGTGGCGCCATCTACATCGCCACATACGAACTATGCATCAAACTGACATCACTCAAAATCCTGCATCGCGCAAGCAGAGTTTACCGCGCACATCGCGCGACATCAATTGTCGGGCAACACCCCACCAGACACAATACCTGTCTATTTGAAGGATCCTCCCTTTTCTATGGAGTATGAGTGAACTTTACACCCTATTCATAGATGACTATTGCGACATTTCCTACGGTATGAACCTACCTTACATATTCTTTCAAAAACTCCAATCCTAAGAAAGTTGTTAACTAATTCAATATGTTTTTATCCAAACATATAAATATATATATCTTGCCTAGCCATCGTCCCGCTGAGAAATCTCTAGATTCAGAGTAGAAGAACTATTTACACTAAGCACTAAATTGAAAGACTAACTAATTAACTATATAAATAAATACAAAAAGTAGACCGGCACTTGAAATACAAAGCAATGAACAAATTCGAGAAATGGGATGTAAAATCCATTTTGCTTTCACAGTAGCCATGCCGAAATTCGATAAAAGAACATTCAATAAGCTAAATGCTAAATCTCCATGTAATATGAACTTCAATTCACATTGGTAAAGCTGATGAAAAAGTATTTTATTCAAATATCCCGTGAAATTGACGACTTTAAGTCATGTTAGAATATGCACAAGGTTCAAAATAGATTGAACCTTGTTATAAGCCTCGCAAGGCTTTCTGAAGATTGTTTCAGTGAATGTGAAGTTACTGTACCTAATAATCTGTAATCTATCACTAAATAAAATATCTAGATCTGAATCACAACTCTCAAGTCTCTCCTTCTTCTTACCTTTGCTTTTTAGGGGTCTGTACCCATCCGTCTGTCTGTCAGCGGACTGTATCTCATAGGTAGACAGTTGAACATTTCACAGTGTATTTATTTATATTGCCACTTGCCATTTTTGCCTTGTGTTCTGGAACCCTTTGTGTGCGAGTGCGAACTTGACCGTCTTTTTCATGTCTCTGCTTATCTAATTGAATTTTAATATTACTGATTTCCATTGTTACCTACATAGTGTAAAATACACATGTTGTTAAAAGCAAGTACGAAGAACTACCGAAGGTATCTTAATTAAATAATTTCATCATCTGCCTAGCCTTTTCCCAACTATGTTGGGGGGTCGGCTTCCAGTCTAACCGGATGCAGCTGAATACCAACATTTTAAATGGAGCGACTGCTTATCTGACCTCCACAACCCAGTTACTGGGAAATACGATACCCCTTGGCAAGACTGGTTGTCAAACTGTCGGGCTTCTGACGACCAGTAACGACTGTAATAGATCCTCGAATGACACCCGGGACCAACGGCTTAACGTGCTTTCCGACGCACGGAGGGGTCTTGGTATGTAAAGATGGTCACCCATCCACGGACCAACCGCGGCAAGCGTAGCTTAACCTGATTGATCGACCTGTGCGGCTGTTATTACTTAGCCATAAACCCTCTCGTTTTTTCCATTGTAACTTTTCAAGTACACACTTATGTTGCTATGCAAACTAGGCGAGTGGCTTTTTAAGATATACGTATTATATCTACTTAAACTTTCACGATAACATAAGTATATTATATCGATACCGTTCTTTACCGGAGCGGTGGTAGCCCAGTGGTAAAGACCCCGACTTAAGAGTTGTAGGGCGTGGGTTCGAACCCAGACAGGCGCTTTACTTTGTGCAAATATTTTCACCACCTCTGCTCTCAAAACGGTGAAGGAAAACATCGTGAGGAAACCGGCATGTCTTAGAAGCAAAAATTCGAAGACATGTGACATCCACCAACCCGTACTGGGCCCTTGTGGTGGATTACGGCCCTCTCCCTCTCACAGAGAGGAGGCCTGTGTCCCAACAGTGGGAACATTATAGGCTGATTATGCTATGTCCTTTACCTCTCAGATACCGATCTTGCTCATTGGCTTGGAAGATTATTATGCCTAGGTTCAATCCCATCCATTTTTTAACCCCGCTTAGATAAAGGCTCCTTTGAACACCAAATCCCTTAGGAATGAGATCGAAAATTCAAATCTATTTCGTGAATACCTTCATGTTCATTCGATATAAATCTTGGAGTAAATCCAAATAAAGTGAATGGATGGAAGTCTGCATGCCTTTTATCCTTAGGGAGCAGACTTTGCTGCAGTATGGTTTTAAATACAGCAGTTTTATTCAAGTAACCTGTGACTCGCCCCTGCCTTGCACGGTTTTGATAACTTGACAAATATGAACATTTTTTAATTTTAGCGTACATTAAATATTAATGTATTATACGAGTACACACCAACCTTCCGGAACAAATTCTTTAAATCATGGTGAAAACCGCATAAAAATCCGATGCGCAGTTTAGAAGAACTACACGTTCACACAGGTAGACACGAAAAGCTACTTTAATTTTATAATCTGATATAGATGTAATATTGCCGGAACACTTATCTTTTTAGTTAACCTATTTTGTCTCCCTGCTGGGCAAATGTCTCCCCCATATTTTTCCAGTTCTCTTTATGTTTTGCCTTCTCAAGCCAACTGGCAATAACGAGTCCTGCCAAGTAATTCTGTAAAAATCTCACCGTGAAAAGTTAGGTGAAGTGAGCTTAGAGTGAGCTGTCAATAGTGTCATCGCTAGCATTAGTTGGAATGACAGCTCACTCCACGCTCACTTCACCTAAGCTTTCACGGTGAGATGGTTACAGAATCGCACTGCAGGTCGTTACGCCAAAGTCTACCTCGGTGACGCCACCCTTCTTCAAGCACCCACTGTGTGACGATCTTAGCCCATCTGTTCTTAAACATTCTGTAAGTGTCCACCCAGTCCCATTTCCACACAGATTTATTGCCAACATCGGCGATGCCTGTCTTGGAGCATACTACGGTGTTGCAAATTCGATCGGTCAGCCAGACTGTGTTGTTAAAATAGAACTCGTGACTGCGCTCAATGTGTCATTCTCTTGAGGTGTCCGTGACCATCATTTAAGAAAGTCACGGGTGCAAATCATTATTATTCCAAATACATTGTTTTCGCCTCCTTTATCTTCTAATGGTCGTCATTGAAAATGTATTTTCTTTACAACATTTGTTGCATAATTAATACGTTTATGCTAATGTTCACAATTTCATTCATTTCATTCATATAATACTGTAGACGGTGGGGCAAGTATAGTTTATTTACGCAGTTTGTATCCCTTTACGAGGTACGAGTATTAGTGTAATTTCTTTAGGGAATATGCGGGATTTGGAATGCCCGCAGAGAAGACGTGAAACTACGATGATTAGGTTTCTCTAAAAATATGATTATTTTCTTTTGTATTTTTAATTTTGTTTCTCATGTTCCTGTAACATGAGGGGCAATTCTCGTAATGAATAAGAACGTTCAGTCTGATCTCAGTCTCAATCTGTCAAAAATACCTTTTCCCTACATTTTTCACAAGTTTTTGGTTGAGTCGTTTTTAAGGTTGAAAAGTTTAAGTGCTTTATCATCATCCTCATCATTTCAGCTGAAAGACGTCCACTGCTGGACATAGGCCTCCCCCAAGCACCTCCACTTCGACCGGTTCTATGCTTCTCGCATTCAATTTGAAGGTGTTAGAGTTTTATACGAGTACTGCATTGAAATTATCGTCTAAATCTAACTGTAGGAATTTCCGTACCATGTGACATGTGTTTAATATCCGAACTATGCGACGTGTGTTTAATATTGATTATTATTATATCTTTATTTCAACTAAGTACATATAAATTACATTTTTAAATATTTTTATAAACAAAATGATAAAAAAACACTTCAAAATATAAAAAAATAATAGCCCACTGGTATCGGGAACAGGGTCTAAGCTGCCGGCGGTCAGGGCTCCAGACTCCAGAAGTACCGCTTTCTGAATCAAGCCCTGATTATTATTATTATTACGTCTCTGATATTTCTCGCGACCCTTGGTCCCGAACCTTTGAAAGACGTGGGAGGGGCTAAAGCCAACTTGCAAAAGTCCGTTACCCGCTTTTATTTAATGAAATGAGGCACCAACCGACGATTATTGTTGTACGCACTATGCAAATTATTATTATTATTATTATTTGTAAGACATGACCATGACCATTGTGACCATCTTCACATACCAAGACCCCTCCGTGCCTCGGAAAGCACGTTAAGCCGTTGGTCCCGGCTGTCATTCGTGGATCTTTGACAGTCGTTACGGGTCGTCAGTAGCCCGAAAGTCTGACAACCAGTCTTACCAAGGGGTATCGTATTACCCAGTAACTGGGTTGTGGAGGTTAGATAGGCAGTCGCTCCATGTAAAATACTGGTATTCAGCTGCATCCGGTTAGACTGGAAGCCGACCCCAAGATAGTTGGGAAAAGGCTAGGCAGATGATGATGATGATTTGTAAGACACCCTAGCAGCCAATAAAATTAACTGATACGTGTGTTTCATGATCCTTTTAGTTAAAATATACTTCGAAAGAGCTGGAAGTCATGGGGAGAGGCGTTTTCTCAGTAGTGGAATGATGCAGGCTATCAGTAACAGTATACATTAATAGATTAATCTCATGACCTGCTTTTGATTTAATCTAAATGGCATTGGGATTTTTAATATTTATCTACAAGACCGCAAACATTAAACTAAATACTGCTGGACCTTCATTCAAAAAAGTCTACAAACAAATCTACAGAACCAATACTCTACTTGCATCGCCTAACCTCTATAAGTGCTTCAAATACTTAGACGCCGCAAGTTGATACTAATCCACCTAACAATCCATCGCGCCTGCTCCCAGGAGTCTTCCGTATATTTCCACCCTGAAGTTACACAGAATATATAGTTACAGAAGATCAGCTTTAAACAATGAACGAATACTGGCGCACGCACTCATAGACGTGTACGTATGGAGATCCCAAACAAATGCCGGTCGCAAGTGCAATTGCACTCGCTATACGAGAAGCATGTCTATGGAGGACTTTAGACAGCTTCTGCCAGAGGGAATCAGCACAAAATAAAGGTCGGCTCCATACAATGACCGTAAAAGATCGTACTGATCATCGCCTTGTCGCTATATGTAGGTTTGGGGCCACATAGCAGTTTCATTTGGCATTTTTTTTAACCGTATGAACGTTTGGTTCAATGGAATGCTGAAGTGTGATCCTAACTTTTTGCAGTAAAATATCATAGGAGGAAAGTGTCTTATAAATGGCTGCTTATAAAGGGTTTACCAAAAAGGTAGACCATCAACCTGAACAACTTTCTCCATGGGTGGTAACATCATAGATTATTTCTTCGCAATTACGATGTTGGTCCAATGGAGAAAATTGTTAAGTTTAATGGCCTGTACCACATTTTTCATTTTGACAGCATCTTCTGATTCATACTGTATAGTGTTGCGTGCATTTTCGCTTACTGTATAAACTCGACCTTCTGTAGGTACCATATCTATTTTGTGCTAATTCCTTCTGGCTGACTGCCAAACGGCTTACAAAGAGGGCCGAGTCGTAGCATCGATCATAATGAACGCCTGACCGGTTTGTTTGTGATCCTCAAAAAAGGGCAAACTCTTCAAATGAACAAAGTTTGCTTGGATTAAAAATGTTAGCTTTTGATCCGTGGTTATGATTACGTATTTGTTTATTGATTGATGGTCAAGGGTTACGCAGATTGGATATTCTTAGAATGTAACATTTTTAAACAGGTGTCTTAATTTATGAGTTGATTGATCACGGTTTATTGAAAGTTTTACTGAGAAAACGTATGATCTATGTTTGGAGTGTGTTCATGTATTAAAAGTTCACATGTAAGAAAAGGTATGGTAAAAGTATATTTGGAATGTGTTTTTTCTTGTAATAGACTATTAGTAATATATTTGTAGTTCATTGATAAAAGCTAAACTAGATTTTCAGTGTTTTATTTTTACTTATTTTTTTTTTACAAATTACGCTGTGGGTCCTATTCCTGCGTCCTATTTCTTTGACCAGAATTTGTTTGATTGTCTAGAACTTGTATTTCATAATACTGTATCAATGTGTATCAATTAAGAACCTACTGAGGTATGATCATACACATTGATATAATATTATGAAACAAAGACTGTAATTAAATGATTTTTTTTGTGTGGTGTTGTTCTTGTAGTGTGTGTGTGACTGTACCTAGTTTTTTTCTGTACTCTAAGAATTCCCGTGTACAGTGGGTGCGTCTAAAAACAGGCACGTCACTTGAAAAACTGACAAAACACAATACGACAGAAATCCTTACAATAATTTGTTTAACCGATACGCCATATTATGTTAAAACCTGTTCAGATGTGTACTTTAAAGTTTAATTAACCCATTCCCTGCCCCATAAATCACAAATGGTTCAGGTTGATTATTTAACTATTGTGTCTACTTCGACAATGAAAGTGTTAACCCACTAACGCTACACAGAATACCGCCACTCCTTTCAACCCCTCAATTTAGGCAGATGTGCCCCATAAGGTTATAATTATTGGATCAATAGGGTTTGCGCCCACACTAACCTATGGCGCGGGGTAATATTATTATTTTTTATACGCACAAGTGGGCTATTGAATCCCGTTTATATGCGAAGGAAAGTAAACTTACATGAAGAATTGATATACGGATAAACATTTAGCGGGAAAGAATGACAATATTTGTGAAGAAAATGGCAGTTCCTTAATTTATAACAGACAAAATAAAGATATTGAAGTGCATTTTACATACAGGCCAACAAAATTCCAAAATTTATAAAATTACGAGAATTGCCTCTCAATTCAATTCTCGTAATTTTAAGAACGTCCACAGTCTGATCTCACTTTCAGTCTCTCAAAAACCGACACCTTTTTGAAACATGTTGAATCATCAACATCATCATCTGCCTAGCCTTTTCCCAACTATGTTGGGGTCAGCTTCCAGTCTAATCGGATGCAGCTGAATACCAGTATTTTACATGGAGCGACTGCCTAAATAAAACATGCTGAATATCACAAAAAATTGAGAACGAATAAACTATGTCAAGTACTGTGAAACAAGAGGAAACTTTCAGAACAATGAATTATTTTTCTTTAATTAATTATTAACAATTTCTTTGAATTTTCTTGCTACCAAAAAATAATAGTAAATATCTTTGTGCCAAAAACTATTAATAACGAAAACAATAAATTATAATTTCCTTTACACGTCCTTCAATAATTTACGCCTACTTAGCAACACAAACTAAATTATATTATCGCAAATAGTTAATTATTTCCGGCACCCAATCACCGAAAATTCGACCAAAAAACATCACATTTTTTTTTGTAAAACGTCTTTACCCAAATAAGTACGTCAAACTAATTAAAAAAAACATTCCTTCAGGCTTAATTAAAAACATTTAAACGTAAACTAAGCACTACACTTTTCTTTGCTCTTAAAGTTCAATAAAAGTCTTTGATTATCAAAGAATTCTTCAGTGGAGCTCTTGTTTTCGCGTGGTAGATCAAAGTGAGTTTATTTATTGAGTTTCCTTTGGGTAAACAGCCGTTTTTGCATTGAAAGTGGTTTGTTTGGTTGATTAGTCAATCGTATCGAAACGAAATCAAGCGAAAAAATTCTAAAGGGTAAGTATACTTTTGCTGAATGAAGAAAAAAAAAACCTTTGCATTGCAACTGGTAATTTTTTAATGTATATTTTAGCATCACCATATCATTTATTTAATCAGTAACAGCCCGGATTAATCGTGCCCGGTTGATGGTAATAGGCTCGCCACCGAATACATGGGACTCAAACATAACTGGCGAAATCAAAATAAAAATATTTTATTTCACATAAACCTACATGGACACTTAAGAAACGTCAGAAGCTACATAGATACACGGTTCCAATTGGTCGTTTCATATAAAGAAGAGCCGACAAGAAACTTAACGGTTACTCTTTTAAAAATAATTGTTCTTTACAATTTTTTCAAATTACACTGTTCATAAGTATGGGAGGACAGTGTAGGCCTCTCAACAAGTACCAGGTACTTAATAAAATAGAAAATGGTTTTCCAATCTACTGAAATTTAAACCTAATTGTGGGTGTACTTATAGGTAGTGCTTCTGACTAAGCCTTTGGGGTTTACAGGCGTAATTATTTTTTTATGTTATGTTAGTGTTCACTTTATACTTGAGCTACTGGACTAGCTAGAAAAACTATCGTGTTATAATTAGTAATTTATAGCTCACGAGCTGCGCCCCCCGGTTTCACCTGCATAAGTTTCGATCCCGTGGGAATATCGGGATAAAAAGTATCCTATGTGTTAATCCTCTGGTTGTAAACTATTTGTGTGCCAAATTTGATCCAAATCAGTACAGTAGTTTGCGTGAAATAGTAACAAACATCCATCTATCAATCCATCCATCCATACAAACTTTCGCGTTTTTAATATTAGTAGGATTTTTGTAGTAAGGGAAATTCCATGATCGCTACATTAACTCTAAATCAAAAACAAATGACATTGCATCATTCATTTCTCTCCCTCAAATCACATTCTGAAACTAGTATGTCAGCAAAACATGAAGACCAAGGGAAAAAGATCCCCTAACAATCACAAATCGTACGAAAATGATGATCGTCCACCAGAATGACCCAAACAGATTACCCTTTGTTTGATTTGGTTTCCTATAGCCTTCGTTTTCCTCATCATGAGGGAATGATGGACGGTTCGACAGCTAAGTAACCAGTAGGTTCCTACTTTACTTGACCTAATTAAGTACTTACTAAGCTGTCCGTTTGTATTGAGTAGGTACTTTATGCTGCCTACCCAAATGTCCTTTTTTTTGGTATTATTCGTCGAGTCGTTGGGATACTTAAGTTCTGCGTTGAGCTACCCGATTACCTACTGACAAATACTTGCACTGACTGAACAGGTCCACTCAAATCTTTGTGGTTCTTTCAGACCCTTAACTACATGGGCCTCACACGATCTGACCAAGATTATGTCTGGACTTAAAAGAGACACCTGCCATTTCAACATTTCTTCTAGATGTGAAATGTCCATTCCATCTAGCTTATTTTTTTTGTATGACGTGTAAAAGTAATATTATATACAGGGTGGCAGGGAAATCGACGCGCAAACATCGTGCAAAGGTTACACCTGATGGCATAAATAAAATTACGAAAGCCATTCATCTCGGAAATGACTGGTTAAACAATTTACATTTTTGAGTGCGCTATGTATTGCAAACAACGCGATCAAAACGCTCCGCGGATGGCGTGCGCGCACGCTACCTACCACGATACCGCGCGCTGCCCTTTAGAGTTTTATTTACATTGCTGCTTTAAGTGAAACAAGTTCAAGAAAAATGATAAAGAGATACTAACTAGGTCTCATCCACACGCTAGTAGCTGATTTGACTTCCTTGGGAGGTCCGTAGCTACTACGTAAGCCGGTGCTGACAAGGAACCGGTCTAACTTCTTGTCATCAGATATGTTGAAGCGTGTAAGCAATCATATAATGGTAAAATATAATGTCAAATATATCAAGTGAATTTACTGTTTTTTTATTTAAAATCTCATTTGGTTAGATAGAAATAATGATTTTATAAAGTTTCCAGTAAAAAAAAATTGCCGAAAAAAAACGTAAAAATTATGAAAAAGCCGACGAAAAATTTCAACGCAGAGGGGTCCAGAATCATGTACTGAATCCATGGTAAGCGGTTGCGCATCGATGTCCCTGCCAGCCTGTATATTATACATTCCGTGTATATATTATACACAGACATTTTTAGATCTAAAGGTGACACGTTGTTAATATTTTTAAGTTTTTAAACTTTATCTTTTTTTTTTTTTTTTTTTTCTGGTGGGAAATCATCAAATGACCGCTCCCGCTCTGGGTGGAGCGGAAGGGAGTGTCAGACTCTTACTGACTAAAACCCACCTATGTTCCTTCCTTCGCCCTTTATGTTCCGGGGTAGCGGTAACCCTTTCGGACAATCCCGCTGACCCGGCAGGCTTCGGCCCTAAGGGGCCCCTCAAATTATGCTGACAACTTCACGGCTTAATTTCGATAGCTTTCATCAAATGTTAGTGCAATAGCACCCTAATGGCGTAACACATTATCAATCACAATCTGGATAATTTTAAAGAATATTGCTAATCCATTGCGAAAAAGTCTGCTCAACAACGTATATAACGCAATGGATGTTGTTGAACTGTCAAAAAGAAAGCCATTCCTACTTTTAAAGTGTTAAGCAATTACACCAATGATTGTTTTGTTAAAAAAATAAAAATAAAACAATTGGCGTTGCTACAATTCCTATACGAAATTGTCGATGGCAACGTAATAAGGGTAACTATAATATTGAATAATATTTTGTGATAGTGCGGCGCGGTTTATGTTTAATATTATAATAATAATAATAGAGGAATAGCGAGCCGATAAGGATCGAGCGAGGCATATTCCAGGGCGACAGTTTGAGTCCGCTTTGGTTCTGCTTAGCCTTGAATCCTCTAAGCACGCTGCTTGAAGATTCAGGTCTAGGCTATCGGTTGAGGAGAGGTGGTCAGGTTATATCTCACCTCCTCTACATGGATGACCTAAAACTCTTTGCCCCCAACAATTTGCAACTGATGGAGCTACTGAAAATTACTGAAACCTTCAGTAGCGCCATCAGGATGGAATTTGGTGTGGACAAATGTGCGGTCATGCATGTAAAGCGAGGGGAGATTGTGGAATCCGTGGGAACTCAACTCTCGGATTCCACAAACCTTAGAGCCCTCTCCGCATCCGAAACCTATAAGTATTTGGGTATGTCGGAAGCGTTAGGCATCAATGTTACTGACATGAAGCAATCGTTGAAGGAGCGCTTCTTTGGCCGCCTGAAAAAAGTGCTTAATAGTCTTCTATCAGGCGGAAACAAGGTGCGTGCCTTCAACAATTGGGTCATGCCGGTTTTGATGTACTCTTTCGGCATACTCAAATGGACTCAAACCGAACTAGACGCCCTGGATAGGAGGGTCCGGACGCTGTTGACTGCAAATCGAATGCATCACCCACGGTCATCGGTAATGAGGCTGTATATCCCGCGAAAGTGTGGAGGTCGAGGCTTTTTAAATGCTAAGACCCTCCACAATCGCGAGATATGCAGTCTCAGGGAATATTTCCTAGAAACCGACGTGGGGATGCATCGAGATGTAGTCGCGGTGGACAAGGGCCTCACCCCGCTCTCCTTGGCTAAAGAGAACTGGCGCAAACCAGTAGTTCTTGACACCAATGATCGCTTGGAAGTATGGCAAAGTAAAGAGCTTCACGGACGCTTTTACCGGGCCCTACATGGACCCGATGTAGATCTACTAGCGTCCGTAGCCTGGCTGCGTTTCGGTGACCTCTTTGGAGAAACCGAAGGTTTTGTCTGTGCAATTATGGACGAAGTTATGATGACGAACAATTACCGGAGATTTATTGTGAAAGACGGCACGGTTGACATCTGTCGGGCATGCCACCGGCCGGGTGAATCAATCAGGCATATTATCTCCGGGTGTTCTCGTCTAGCTAACGGAGAGTATTTGCATAGACACAACCTTGTAGCCAGGATAATCCATCAGCAACTTGCTCTGAAATACAGCCTTGTGGAATCTGAGGTGCCGTACTACAGGTATGTGCCCGACCCAGTTCTCGAAAATGGACATATCACGTTGTACTGGGATCGATCCATCATCACTGACAGGACTATTGTTGCCAATAAGCCTGATATAGTGGTTGTGGATCGATCAGAGCGGCGCGCAATGATTGTTGACATAACCGTCCCGCATGATGAGAACCTCGTGAAAGCCGAGAAAGATAAACAAATCAAGTATCTTGACTTGGCTCGCGAGGTTGTTGACATGTGGGATGTGGACTCAGCGATCATTGTGCCGATAGTCGTGACAGCCAATGGCTTAATAGCCAAGAGCCTCGACCAACACCTGAGGAGGCTCTCGTTGGGCAGCTGGATCAAGGGCTTGATTCAGAAAGCGGTACTTCTGGACACGGCTCGCATTGTCAGGAGGTTCCTCTCTCTGGAGCCCTGACCGCCGGTAGCTTGGACCCTGTTCCCGATACCGGTGGGCTACTATTTTTTATATTTTTAAATGTTTTTTTTTATCTTTTTGTTTATAAAAATATTTAAAAATATAATCTGTAAGTAAGTAAATGAAATAAAGGAAATAATAATAATAATAATAATAAATCCCTGGACATTTCACACAGCACCATTTATCCCAAGCTAAGCAACCTAATGCTTGTGTTATGGTAACAAGATGGCTGATAAACTACTTATATACAATTTTTTTTTTTTGTAAATACATACATATTATAGATAGAAAAAACACCCAGACTCGGAACAAATACATGTAGGTCATACAAATATTTGTTCCGTGCGGGAATCGAACCCGCGACACGCAGCGCAGCAGTCAATCGCTTAACCATTGCGCCAACCGTGCCGTCAAATTATGTTGATAGCCTGCAGTACGAAAATTGCTGAAATTGACTATCGCCAAAACCTATATCTGACCATTTTGAAAACAAAATCCCGTTCATATACTGACCACAGCTGCGTCCGTAAGTAAAACAAAAGAGGATCCTATTTAGGTCGGCTAATAATATGCGCTGCGATAGTACCCACTGAATTTAACAAAGATTTTTAGCCATTGCAATATAGGCAGATAGAATACTTTTTATTAAGTACACCATAAAAATTACAGATATAAATGTAGAAAAAATATGGTGACACGATGGGCGGTCTTATCGCTAAAAGAAAGAAATAAAGAAAAAGTATTTATTGCGAATCGTACAGCAAGACCACAAACTGAACTAAACACAGTCAAAAATAAAAAACCAAATTATATTTTAAAACAGTAAAAAAAGCGAAAAAGATCTTTTACAGACAACCTGCGAACCCACCAAGCAGAGCCGTCATGAAATACCAAGACGTTTTAGGCTCATGTAGAAAATGTTTCCACAAAATAATCTCCCAGAGCAAATTTTCCGCGGTTAGGTGAATCCCGTTTATGCCGAAAAGCTCTGCCATACTTAGCATACGTAAAAATAAAATGTGGAGGTCTATTGTGACTCTACTACGACTCAACATTAGAAAATACACTACATATTTTCAAACGAAAACCACGTCAAACAAACAGTTTGACGTGGTTTTGGTTTGAAAATAGTGTATTCTCATATCTTTGATGGCTTTGGAATTAATTCCTGTCTTGTACGTAATCCGTAAGACGTAAACTATAGTTACGTGCGAAACCGTAATGTTGCGGATAGAATAATGATAAAATGCCGTGACTTACGGGTTGTAGTTTTCAATCATTTTTTATGGCGTCCCTTAGTATTTATTATAAAAACGTGAGAGGACTACGAACTAAAACAGGAGTTTCCTTTAGA
Organism: Apamea monoglypha; assembly: GCA_911387795.2. Lineage (NCBI taxonomy): Eukaryota > Metazoa > Arthropoda > Insecta > Lepidoptera > Noctuidae > Apamea > Apamea monoglypha. Next base: position 15,794,407 of record OU426916.1, read on the forward strand.
AATGTATGTATTAATAGCTTTGATGTTATTTGTTTGACGGAGACATGGTTAATTGACCGGTGTCCCAGACAGGTGCTTTATCATAATAATTGTTTAATTGTTTATTGAAATAATTGCCTAAGGCATTAAGTCCGCCTTTGTACCTTTTTGTGCGAAAAGCTTAAATAAATAAATAATTGATTTACATACATATTTACAAAATAGGGCCTAAAACTAGAGGTAGGTAAGATATAATTGATTTACTTTGTGTAAATTATTTCATCACCACTGCTCTAAAAACGGCGAAGGAAAACATTGTGAGGAAACCGGCATGTCCTAGAACCAAAAATTCGAAGACATGTGACATCTACCAACCCGCACTGGGCCCGCGTGGTGGATCACGGCTCAGTCCCTCTCACCGAGAGGAGGCCTGTGTCCCAGGAGTGGGAACATTATAGATTGATTATGCTATATCAACAGAGTTAAAGATCTGGACTAACTAAGGGATCTTAAAAGGGCACAAGAAGGTCAATTTCCGTAATATAAACGTTCAAACTCTAGTCGCAATCTCATCTTACAAATCAATGTCAAAAATGTATGAGAACTAAAGGTACCTCGGTCAGACTAAAATTAGAACGCGAACGTTCTTTAAAATATGGGGATTGCTTCTCAAGATTACCAACGAAATATAACGAACGAATTTATTTATAAACAATGAACTTCCCGCTTTAGGCTTACAGGAGGAAGTGGCGTTGGAAGGTGGACCGATGACCTTGTGAAGGCCGCAGGAATCCGCTGGTTGCGGGAAGCAAAGAACTGGTCGAGGTGGCGGTGCTTGGTGGAGGTCTATGTCCAACAGTGGACGTCTTTCGGCTGAAATGATGAAGTCATATTCTTACGATGTAGACATCTTTTTTTTATTTTTTTTTATTGCCGAATGGGCCTGGTGTTGACCTCGATCACGCGTGATAGAAAGCGATGTCATCATACATAAACACAAATCATACTATTGTGTTGTTTTCTACATTTGTTTTAAAGCTAATATAAGCTGCACTACAATTTACTCAAATGAACTCTTAAACAAACATCCCAGCTAAACTTTCCGTACAAAAAATGCTCCCCGAATTTTCCGTTTCCATTTACGTACCATCGCGTAGGTATACATAGTATGTTTTGACCTTAATATGTTCTCAGTTGTGCACCTATCATGGCTGACTGCACCCATCTGCACAAGACACGGTCCAAATGACATGCGGTTTTTGCACGTCGCGGCACGGAATTGAGGGCAGCGAATCCGTAATGAGGTGTGGAGTAAAAAAGGGATGTTAAAAACTATTTGGAAAAAGATACACAGTGGTAAAAAAAAATTGCTAAGTAATGTAAAATAATCTTTTAATAGTATCCAATTGTTAGTGCCTTCTCTGTCTAAAAGATTATTTGATATACCATGACATATCCGCGAAAATCTATGGCGCTTGTATGGTGTTATGATCACACAACAGCCATACATTTTCTGTACCGAGCGACAAGGGCCCTTTACAAAACTTTTTTTTTTGTGTGTAGCTAATTTTCCATAAGTGTCGTTTATTTATAAATTATTTATTTATTTTACCATTTATGTACACACATTTATAAACAGAGAAGAAAAGTAGAACAGAAAAAATAGGAAACGGAATCGGGATCTGATGGGAATCTTATAATAGTTTTATATCTTGATATTACGTCATTATTTTTTTCAACATGATTCTAGTAGTATAGCGTCTACACCAAAAGCTAAAGCTAAAGTTAGTTAGTTAGTTAGTAAGCTAAAGTTATTTGTTTGTGAAAGATAATGGCGCCGATTCCCTTGTTCACAAACTAAAAATTTTAGTTCAGTGCATCTTTTTTTTTCTATTTCATTAAGAAAAGGACAGAAGATACATATTAGTTAGCCCACTATTCCTAACTAACATTACTTTTTATCTTGACAAAATGCACCTTACCTATGGAATAATCCACGTGAACAAAATCGCTAAAAGCGAGTTTTTCTATATCAGTCAACATCCCTATATAGTGGTGAGTTAGTCCCTGGATAGTGCCTCTTCGATACGTATTTATTTCGGTACCTGTTCGGGACAGAGGTTTAGTGGGAGGTAAAAGTGGGGTTAGATACGATAGGATTGAAGTGCGGTTTTTCGATTTGTGGGTGCATTTCACTTTAATGTTTTTTATAGATAACTATGGGTTTAGCTTACAAATTATAGTGCCTGCTTTAGCGAAAGTAAAGACAAGTTGGTGGAGACATTGACGCGCAAATTGTAACTATGAAATTGGCACAAGGTTCTTGACGAAAAGACAATGCCTGAAATTGGCGTTTTTTTTTTCTCGCGACTATCTATCAAATCTTGTTTTTCTAGTACAGAATAGTGTAACAAACTAAAATCAGTCCGAAATGAGATATACGAGTTAGAAGTTTGTATGTATTTATTAGCTTTGTAGACTTAAACAAAAGTTAGGTTAAAACTGTGACCTACGAGCCAGAAACGACTAGATTACACAGAAAAAAAAAAATTGTAGGTTTAAAGAACATCAGTACTTGCCTGTAAATTATTTGGCTATTTTTTTTCCATTTTTTTCCCGTCTATTCAATGTGCAAAAACATTTAGCGTTTAGCATTTATTTAAAACAAAACCATTGAGTATATACGTAACAACTAACAAGGTCCGTCAAAATGATGCTAATTATGGTTAGCAATTAGTTGCTTTCAAAGTGACCTGATTTTATTCCTTGCTAATAGCTGCAGCATGTAACCACATCGTTCAAAGGCTTTAGCATCAATAATATGTAGTGACAGATTCCACCGCCCACAACATAAATACTCCATTTGTTTTAAACATTATTTACAACCTGTACCATATAAAGTGGATAATTTATTTATGCCCAGTTTTTGCCCGCGGTTTCGCCCGCGTGAAGGTCGGAAATTATACCACGGGAACATACTAGTAGGGATAAAAATAATTCTATGTCCTAAACCAGGTCAAGGTCTATCCTTGTTTCAAATTTCATACAAATCCGTTTAGCCGTTTCGGCGTGAAAAGGTGACAGACATACTCATTTGTGATTATTAGTAGTATGGATTTATTTTGTTTGTCGACCTTATCTTTAACTAGCTTCTGACCGCGGTTTCGTTCAGGTGAAATTTCTTGTTCCTCCAACCCACCCCGTCGCATCGCATCACCTACCCGCACTGTCACTTCGTTTTCGCTTAGCGATCATTCCTTTTTCTTTTTGCTCAGCTTAGGTTCATAGTGTGATGTTAAATAGCGTATAGCCTTCCTCAAGAATTGGGTTATCAAATGCAAAAAGATTTTGTCAAATCCGATTGTTAGTTCCAGCGATTAGCGCATTCAAACAAGGTCTTCAGCTTTATTATTAGACAACATGATTTATTTATAGCCTAGAAAATGATGGCCGTATAATTAAAAACTTGCACTAACATTTTATGAATGATAATTTTATTAATGTTTGTAACTACAGATTTTTTATATCGAAATGCTAGACATTCTATTATTGTCACAAAGTCACCTAAAATAAAGCGAAAGTCGTTCCAAGTTATTCTATATTCAACTTTCCTATCCATTATGTAGCAAAATTACGGCCCCACTTAAAAAAACAACTTTTATTTTTTCCCCAACAAAAATTACTTAGCTAGAATGACTTATAAATTACTTAGGGCAAAAACTCTTGCCAAGAAGTTTGCTTACGAAACTTGGCCGAATTTAGTCAAGTAACCTGCGAAATGAGAGTTATGAAACTCTTAACCTTTCGCCAAGCAGTCGACATGAAATTATTCTTGAGTTACATATATTTTAGTAAGATTCCAGAGATCTCGATTCCAAAGTTACATTCTGTATGAAATATTACAATGTTAGGTACGTTAAAGAAATATATAACAAATATTAGTGTCATGTAATTAGTGTGGATTAGGATACCTGTATAATAATATTATAATTACGTAGTTATCCTAGTTTAAGAGACAGGGTTCATTATTTTTTGTATGCATAGACCTTTTTTGTAAACCTAAATCTCCTGCTCACAAGCTATGTTTTTATGCTTATTCTATTGTATGTATTGATTTGTTCTGAACTGTGTCTGTGTGTATTTATTTTGGAGAAATAAAAAAAATTATTATTATTATTATTTATTTACTTGCCCATGCTTTGCGCTTAATATACACTGTCCAACACATACTACATTGATTGATACACCTACGGTATTATAATGTCTGTAAGAAGCCACAAGTAAGGTAATTGAATAAGATAAGGCAGCTTATATATTTATTTTATTAAGCATTTTAAAGTAAACTATTACGTAATCTGGAATATGTATGTTCTAAGACAGCTATCAAAAAACGGTTAACCTCATGGCCAAGATATAGTAGGGTTAATCTCGTAAATGTAGTCGAGTAAAAAAATATCGTATTTGTTGCGCAAACTACCATTCTCGACAGGGTCCAGTCTATTTCTGGCATTATGCTGAGATAGGAGCCTTTTTGACCTCGCACAGGACTTTTTTGTTTCTTTTTTTTTTTTTGGTTATTTTAGTGTAACTTTGTCAGTTTTAAATGCTTTTTTTTACTTTTTGTATTTCCTATGTGCCCCAAATATAAAAAATCTTTGAAGATTTGATTTCTTAATTTGGTGAGTAATCTTACCTTCTCTGCGTCCCTCCGGGCACAGGAGTGGCCGCAAGACGTGCCTGCCTCTTCAGCAGCTGAACAGTCAGCGCAAAAGACACCACCATGGTCAGCATAGGAATGTAGAACGCCACCAGCGAGCCGAAGATCCAGAACAGGCGGTTGTTGATCACGCAGAGGTCTGGAGTCGGCATTATGTTGGAGCGGTTGATAAGTCCTGCAAATTGACGTGTGATTAAAAGCATGAATTTAATATATGTTTATTGGTGATGTTTTTTTCCTGTTGGCAATATGAAAATATAGCATAACCAGCCTATAATGTTCCCACTGCTGTGACAAAGGCCTCTTCTCTCTGAAAGGGAATGGGCCATAATACGCCACACGGGCCCAGCGCGGGTTGGAAGATATCACAGGTCTTCGATTTTTTGGTATTAGGACTTATTGGTTTCCTCACGATATTTTCCTTCACCGTTTTGCGAGCAGTGGTGATGAAATAATTTACACAAAGGAGAGCGCCTGTCTGGGTTCGAACCTACGACCTACAAGTCGTAAGTCAAACTATTAGGCCACCACTGCTCAAATTCACTCACTTCTATGAAAATATGGAAGATATTCTATGTATTTAATTCAGAAAAGAATATATAAAAATAAAGTATTTCGCATGAATTTAAACATTTGCAGCAATTCTTGTGCAAGATTTACTTCATAGAACTCGTACTTTCTTGTATTAGGAATTTGTGAGGCTTTTAGTCTTTAGCATTTTCTTGATTAAAATCACTCCAATTGAGTTTTTACGTTACAATACGAATAACTAAATAAAATATAAAATGCTAGAAGTAGCTATAAAAAATAATTGAGTATCAGTTCAGTTGACGGTTCAACTATTGGCCTTTAGCTGACTTCATGTACGAATACATTTGAAGACAGTGTTGTACTGACGGGTTTTGTGGACGCATCAGTCAGTGGCAGAAACCGCTGAACTGACTCAGTAAACTGATTTGCGAACTGGTCTCGTGTAAGAAACCCATAAGAAACGAAGTTAAAAACTAATTTATTGCAAGGTCAAAATCTCCAATTAAAATTAGAAAGTCACCAGCCAAAAACACGACGACCCTCAAATTACAAAAATCCGCAAATCATCGACACTGCTAATGACTTGTAATTCTTAAAAACCTCCTTTTTCCTCGTTTTAATCTCAAGTGAACGTTGGCGGGAAGCCAATTCTCCTTTCCCAAATTCCTTGTACGTTTAATCACGTAGGTATGTAATTGAGAAAGTAACACCTACATTCTGAGCACAGTTTAATGTTTAACATGTGTCCTTATAACTTTGACTGTTGGGCAATGTCGGGCAATAACTTCAAGTGGCGGGCGATGTTAAGCGATGTCTTCGACCGACTGTTACTAGTTTTGAAGTGTTGTTTAATTATTGCTAATTGGTTTGATTGTAGAATTTGATGTGATGGTCCGTAAGGCATCTGGATCCCATAAGGATTTTTTGGTAGGAATTCGAAATCTGGATTTAAGCCAGGTGGCAACAAGCTTGCTCTCTTTTACGAGGATAAATGCCTTGATCTGTAACGCAATGTGGATGGACTTACACTGCGTACCCGTTTGGGGAACACTTGCGTAATGTTTTGTTATTGTTTGTTATCAAGGGTCATTGTTTGATTTTTGCTTTGATTTCTGATCAAATGAACAGTTGCTTAGTTACCAGGTTTTGTGTTTCCAGGAGGCAATTTTTGGAATTTAGCTGTTGGGAAGTGGGCGTAAGGATACATTTGTTTTTCCTTTTGAATGTTTTTATAAATATGAGAAAATAAACCATTAAAAATAACTTAGGGAAATATTTGCACCCTAATTGTGTACACACTTTCAATCACCATCCGTGGGTTTTCAAGGAAATTCCTTATACAAGACTTCATAGGTCAGAAAAATTCGTTTGCTCAACAACGTAAATAACGCAATGAACGTCACTGAACTCAAAATGAAACGCATTGCGATTGATTTCCATTTTATGTAGGTTACGAAATTACCCCGCGGGTCTAAGGCCGATAAACTTACCTTTATTCTTACAGCAAAATTAATAATATATCTTTCTTAGAAGAATCCGAAAACCCAATAAAAGTCTGGGAGAATGAAATGCCTGCCATATCAAAACGCAGTAACGCACAAATAGAACAACACAAAAAGAACGAGAGGTGTAGTTGGACACCAGAAGCCCAATTCACGTAATTAAAAAAACCGGCCAAGTGCATGTCAGGCCACGCATAGAATAGGGTTCCGTAGTCATCCATAATGGCACGTGGAATTAGAAGGCGGGGTTGGTATTTATTACTATGAATAAATTAATGCACAACGCCATGTATCGAGTGTCGTTGTAAACTTTTTTAGGCCACCAATTTTATTTATCGTCTTTAGAGGATTCAAATTGAAATAAAATCGTGTCGAATAGATAATTGTTATGATTTTTTTTTTAATATTTTACATGTTTACTTATTATTTCGTTATTTTTGTACGAAGTTTTCGAAGTAAGCGCATTTTACAAGTTAGGCCTCTATAACTCCTGAACTAACAAAGTTAAGTTTTCCTTCAAAGTTCATCACAAGGACTGCCATCATGAATTTTTTCAGATTTTTCGAGCATGCCTGTTTAGCTTTTAGAGGAGGGGGGGGGGACGCCCAAAAAAATGCGCTTCAAAGTTGAATATCTCGCCAACGGATACTTAGATCGAAAAATCGCCCTGGCAACCTCTCAATGTTTTTAAAAGACATATCTAATGATATCCCACACTACGGGGTAGACGCGAGAAAAAAAAAATCATTCCCCACTATACGTGTAGAGGAGGCACCACAAAAAAAAAAAGAATTATGATTTTATTTTAGTACTTTGTCGACGTGGTAAATACACATATCCATGCAATGTTTCATATTTCTAGCCCTAACCGTTTGGAAGGTAAGCCGACGACGGACGGACAGACGGACGGGCATGACGAAACTAGAAGGGTTTCGAGACACGAACTACGGCCACCGAAAAACGTTCAAAATCTAGTCGCAAGTTTTTGACATTGATTCTTGCTGACATGAGACAGCGACAATCAATGTCAAAAATGTAGGGAAGTTATAAGTACTTTTGACAGATTGAGACTGAGATCAGACTGTGAACGGTCTTAAAATTAGTTCGAGAATTGCCCCGCTGGAAGTTCATTATGATCGCTTGAATTTCTATATTTATGTCTGTCATATATATGGTGTAGCTCGACCGAAAAAAAAAATAACATTTTGAGTGTCATTTCACTTTTGTTACGTAACAAAATTATAACGTGCGATATGAAACTTTTTCACATTATCTTTACTTTTATAGTAAGTTCCATCAAATAGTAAAAAGACCTGCGTTATTTTAGCAATAACGGAGATTTCAATATCGCTAAAACCAGTAAATTACCACATAGGTACTATCTTTAAGTTAGTAAAAAAAGATAATAAAGTCACTTTTATAATTTGAAAACCTAGCAATTGTTCGGGATTTAATAGGTTTTGTAATGGTTATTGTCTTGTTAGTAATGCACATAATATTTTCAAGAAAATTAACTATTTAAAAACCTCTCCTGTGAAGTTTAGTTGGAAGGTTGGTTGGTTGGTTGGTTTTGGATGGTTTGGTTCTGGGAGGAGCCGCGCCGTGCCCTCATCTCAGAAGTAGGCAGTGACCTGTCGCTGCCGGCCGTGGTCGAGTCGATGGTCGGCAGCGAAGAGGCCTGGGACGTGGTGGTTTCCTTCTGCGAAACGGTCGTCTCGCAGAAGGAGGCTGCGGAAAGGGAGAGGGAGATCTCGTCCTCTCACCCGGCCCGCAGCAGGCGCACCGGGCGTCGGCGGAGGGCGGACAACGCCCTCTTCCAGCCCCCCTAAATGGATCCAGGGGCGACGGACTTGGGGACGTCCGTCGCCCCCCACACATCAGGACCCGAGATGGCGGCGCGTAGTGTTCCACGCGCGCCTCTCTTAGACGTCGCGGGGGGAGTCAAACACCTCACTCCCCCCCCCCTGACCCGAGGAGGCCCGCGGTGGCGGGCCGGCACCAGTCGGGGGTTGCGGAAGGATCTTACATTCCCGCGACCCCCGGCGTAGGTGTGAGATGGAACACTGGGGTGGTTTTTAGTCAGTAAGAGTCTGACAGATCCCGTCGCCCGCCCCAGGGCGGCGGACATCCATGAGGATTTTCCACCCCGGGAACAAAAAAAAAAAAAATGGATGGTTTGGTTGGAGGTTGGTTGGTTGGTTTGTTTGGTTGGTTGGTTGGTTGTTAGTTGGTTAGTTGGTTGGTTGGTTTGTTTGGTTTGGTTGGTTTGTTTTGTTGGTTTGGTTGGTTTCCTCGGTTTTCATACGGGGCATCCGTATCACTGCCTGGGTAACAATAACAATTAATTGTTTAACTCAAAAATTAAACCATTTACAGGCACTTTTAAATCGTCAAGGAGTTGGTCAATCAGAAAGATGAAGCTAGTTGCCCATTCCAAAGCGTAAATGGTTCCTATGGAGAAGAACGACCAAGAAACTCATTGGACACTATTTTAAATCAAAATATTGATGCAAATAAAAATATTGATAAAAACTTACCTAAAACTGTAATAGAACTAGAGACGAACATACTAAGGAGCCAGACTAATGCGATTTTGATGATCACGACCCGCTTGGTGGAGTGGTGCCGACTCTTCAGAGGGTTGCGGATGCCCAGGTATCTGTGGACAAAGGGATATCATTACCAGGATGTAAACATTAGGGTGTAGAGAAAATTGGCGAGCTTTAAATTGTCCAGCCTATATTATAGTCTAGTGGTCCCAACCGCTAATGCTGACCATGAGGTACTTCTCAGTAATAGTCCGGGGCCCTTCGTCAAGAAGTAGTCTATCAAATGCAAAAATATTTTTCAAATCCAACTGGTAGTTTCAGAGTTTAGCGCGCATACCAATAATAAAGATGAAGAGTTTGTTCGTGTGTTTGTTTGTTTGTTTGTTGTGTTTGTTGTTTGTTTGTTTGTGTGTTGTGGTTGTTGTTTGTTTGTTGTTTGTTTGTTTGAGTTTGTTGTTTGTTGTTGGTTGTTCTCTTCAGCTTATAATATATAATATCTTATATGTATATAATATCTATATAGATATTATGCCCAGGAACAAACAGAATATAATAAGAGCAGAATAATATAACATGAAATTTCATAAAATGAAGTTATATATTGAATACTTCAAGCACATAAAACAAACACAGAGAGAGACACTGGTAGCAGCAATCATGAAAATTGAGGAATAAATATTTTTAATATAAATATACGCATAAACCTATTTATAAATAGGTTTAATAGGTAGGTTTTTTTTGGGTGGGAAATCATCATATGACTTCTCCCACTCTGGGCGGAGCGAGAGGGCGTGTCAGACTTTTACTGACTAAAACTCACACGTATTCCTTCAGTTGCCTGTGCCAGGGGCCACGGTATCTCTTTCGAACAACCCGCGGCCCCGGCAGGTAAATAGATACCTTATTTATAGTTTTAATAGGTAGGAATCTATCTATATAAATAAAAATTAATCACCGAAATATATGTACGCGCATAACTTCCGATCTGCACCAAATTGGATTTTTTTTTGTGTTTGTTATTCTCAGGACAAGGATTGTATACACGATTGGACCCGGTAAGTGGCGTTGCTCTTTCGGGCAGGACGACGTCTGTCGGGTCCGCTAGTTACATATAAATATAAGCACAAATAAATATACATAAATACATGAATACACTAAAAAGAAATAAGACAAACAAAGAGAAAACATTGTCGTTGTGACGATACTTATTGTAGGTAGTGAAAAACGAAAAATAAGATCCAACAACTACTAAATACAATGTAAACCCGCCCCAAACTTTGAGAATAGCGAAAAATCGTCTAAAATATAACCGATTTTTGAACGCCAGAATTGGAACAGAATAATAAATCTAGTAGTCAGTTCTTAACAGTCTGGAATTCGGTTTTCATTTGAAGTATATTGAGACTTTACGTGCACATAAAGTTTGGAAACATAAAGTTGTCAATTGTGAGCGCAGCAGCACATACTTTTATAGTTTAGTGCATCATTAATTTTATTCCTAAAGGAGTAAGAACGGTATTTATATAACTCGCAAACCAGTAATTTCTGTATGAATACTATTACTTTGCCAAATATTAGGTACATTTACACGTAGGTCCGTTGCTCAAACAAAAGCGAAACTGCCTGTTCTACGTAACGCATTTGATTATGATTCTATCTCCATCTCGCATGATTCGCCATTTTGTTGCGATGCCACGTTTGTTTAGCACCTTTCGGTGTCGACGAGTTTATAAAGCGAAATTTCATTTTTTTTCTTTTGTAAAATGGATGTTGATAACTAATATAAAAGGTCCGAAGTAGACCTGCGGGGTAGTTGCGTAACACACTATCAGTAGCAATGGGTTTCATTTTGACAGTTCAACAAGATTTATTGCGTTATTTAGGTTGTTAAGAAGACAAATTTTTCGAACATTTGAAGAAAAACAATGGATTAGCAATATCCTTCGAAATGAATCAGATTGAGATTAATAGTGTGTTACGCAATTAGGTGGGTGACACCACCCTAATTGCGTAATAGCAAAAAAATTCGGTGCTCAGTACACACTGCGAAAACCCGCGCCGAAATTTTTGCTGTGATTGCTACAATTCAACTGAATCTGAGGATGGTCCGCTACTCGAGTCGCGATATAATGTAGTAATGTTTCTTACTGAAATTCGTTAAGCGTGTCACCATCATTATTTTCGCGACGGAAGTTTATGAGTCATTGACCTCTCCATCAGTCACGTCGAAAGATTGATTGCTGAGACACTTTTTCAATGCCAAGACGATAAACTTGAAAAACCTTTTATGGTGTAATATTATGGAGGTGGAATATTATATTATGGTGGATTATTATTTAAAAAAAATTACAATATTTCAAAAAAACCTGAGTTAGTGTAGAATCCTTTTCGACCTCAGGCCTTTCGTGCAGGCCGCTTTACTTTTCACTGTTTCCCGGCATTCGTGACTGACACTGACGTTAGTGACAGGTGACAGGTACCTCAATCAGATGTACATGAGACAGTGTTTACATATTATTATGTATTAAATAGATATACTACAGTTAGTTTTACAATTTTTCGCCAAAAGACTTAGCACAACTCAGCCTATCTCGGTCCACTGCTGCACATAGGCCTCTCCCAGGCTGCACCACAACACCCTGTCCTCCTCCTCTTTCCGCATCCCGTCTGTCCCATCCACCTTTTTGAGGTCGTCTGTTTATCTAGTTGGGGGGCGTCCCACACTACGCTTGCCGATCCGCGGTCTCCACTCCAGGACTCGTCTGCTCCAACGGCCATCGGTACTTCGACAAACATGGCCAGCCCACTGCCATTTCAGCTTGCTTACTCTACAAGCTATGTCGCTAACTCCAGTTATTTTCCGGATAACTTCGTTCCTTCAAAGAAACTCCGAGCATAGCCGGCTCCATAGCTCACTGAGCAACCTTAAATTTGTGGACCAGCCCGACTGTCAATGTCCACTTAGTGTTGGCACATTAGAAGTCATTTTAAAAGTGCCTATCAATAAATTCATCTGATTTGCTTGAGTTCTTTTCTCATTTTTCAACTTACATTATTTGTTATCTAGCGTCCCTGCCGGACCTAAAACGCCCGTATCTTTTCATTTTTCAATAAGGTATTCTGCACACGAACCGGTCGGTCAGACTGCAGTCTACAGCCGCATCGTCATCGCTATAAATCTTGTAGGAATACCTTATTTCCTCGTTACAGGTGATGTTGATGAGTTTTTGGTATCGCCGATACGGTTGGACGAGATGTTATATAGTGTGTGGTTACTAAAAAAGCGATATAAGTAATGGATATTGATCATTTTAAAAAGGTTCACGATTTTGTCTTTTTTTCTTGTTTAGGTTTTTGACTTCGGCTTCTCTGCTACTATAAGAAGAGCTAACGTGCACTTTTTTATTTTCTAACGTGACAATACAAATTATCAGGACGTCCACGTCCATAAAATGTTTGGAGATATGTATGTGCACGTCATAACGTTATTGTAAAAGCGTCTTCATGTTTTTCCATTAATTTTACTTGCTTATATTATCGTGAAACCGTGACGTGGACGTCCACTATAATATTTATTTACTTAATCTTTTCGCACACAAAAAAGATACAAAGGCGGACTTAATGCCTTAGGCATTATCTACCAGTCAACCATGGGTGCTGAAAATATTAGATGGCAGGTGCTTTGGTTAAGCCGAACAATGACAAAAAAAAAACTATTAAAATTGTTGAATTATAAATAAAAAACGTACCCAAATACATAAATAGGTTAAAAACATATAATACACATACATACTATTTACTATAATATATACTTAATATCGTCAAACTTTCACGATAATATCGTCGACGTTCACGATAATATCGCCGACGTTCACGTTAATATCGTCGCGTTAAAAATGATACAAGCGTGCAGTAGGTGGTTGTACAATATATAAGTATTATGCATAATGGAGGCTTTTTAATGGCCTGCGTGTTGATTTTAGCATTTAAAATACTTAATTGGCTCCAAGTTAATATTATCAGGTGGCGTTCTGTAGTTTCTGCTAACCCCCATGGAAAGAAGGCGTGAATTTATTTATATACGTATTAATCAAAAAGAATTTCGGAAACCAGTGCGATTATAATTATTATTTTTATCGTAGAAGTAACTCTCAACCTCAACTACCTGTAAAGCCAAGCGCACATTATAGCCGCAACGTATTTTAATACAAAAAAGTACGGTGCGCCAGACCTGTAATGTGCGTTGGTTCATAGAAAATGTACCAAAATGATAAAAAAAACATCCTCCAATTTTGCAATGCGTTGTGTTTGGCGCGGCCCGCCCACATCTTCGCGAAGTTTACTGGTAACCGTTTAAAACACATAAAACGCAAATACCCCAATTTGCTCTACCTACGTGACTTAAAAAACAGCTCCCCCATTCCCTAAGCAAAATAAACGTAGAAACTTTTTCTCCTGTCTCCCCGCAATACATTTCCGCAAAACTGTTGTGTCGTACTGTCGCAGCTGTTTTCGTGGCTTCACACAGAGTGATACGTTGCCGCAGCAAGCTGGCAATATATTAAAATTACCTGGACGTACGGTTCTGCAAACTCCTGTATAAATCGCATTTTGGCTGACGTTGCAAAATACGACGACTTGGCGTGTATAAGGTGATGAATTATTTTTATATTTTATGCAAAGTTTGTCTTGGACATTACTGACAACATGGTGAAGGAACACATCGTGAAGAAATCTGCTGTTCCGTTCTGTAAAAAACTCACCGTGAAGTGAGCTGTCATTACACCCCGATACTAGGGATTGACAAACATAAACTCAAACTCAATGCATTGATTTCAATTAAACCATTTACAGGTACTTTTGAACGGTCTAATGTCGGTCAGTTAGTCAGAAAGTTGAAGCTGGTTCTAGATCTCTATGAAGATGTGTGTGTAAATGGCACAACACAGACTACCTACTATATTTGTCTCTCTTTAATTTTAATCCATCCAAAGGTTGTCTTTAAAAGATCGCTCTTAGCGATAAGACCGCCCATTGTGTCACCCTTTGTAAAATTTTATATATTTATGTTCTATAATTTGTATGGTGTACAATAAAGAGTATTCTATTCTAAGAAGACTTGAACGGGCAAGAAACTCCAAGGACACTTTTTTAGATTTATTACAAAACAATATTGACAGCTGACTTCAAGCTTACTTCACTTAACTTTTCACGATGAGATTTTTACGGAATAGATTGGTTGGGCTTAAAATGAATGCGAGTCTGTAATCGCCAACACACGTTGAGCAAGTGATGGGCAATGCTCAATTGGTCATGCCTTCTCTGTAATAGACGAAGCCTTCGGTATGCAATCGAAAAATTTGGCTTTTATTATTATTTTATGCATGATTCTCTCTCACAGAGAGAAAGCCTGTGTCCCAGCTGTGGGAAAATTTTAGGCTGATTAAGCTATGCATTGTCAAATTGAATTAGTGTGATGTTTTTGCTTGTGAAAGGAGAACGTGAGGGTCAGATTTTTTTATAATAACTTTTGAAAATTTGGCATCTATGGAACTCCACAGAAGGCAATAAATTTTCAAAAGTTTTGCTATATTTTCATGGTTAAACTATCTCATCGGCAACTAGGTATGTTGTTTTCCCTATGTTGGGGTCGGCTTCCAGTCTAACCAGATGCAGCTGAATACCAGTATTTTACATGAAGCGACTGCCTATCTGACCTCCACAACACAATTATTAGGTAATAAGATACCCTTTAGTAAGACTGGTTGTCAGCCTTTCGGGTTTTCGGCGACTCGTAACAACTGTCAAAGATCCACGAATGACTACTGGGACCAACGGCTTAACGTGCTTTCAGAGACACGGAGGGGTTTTGGTATTTGAAGATGGTCACCCATCCATGGACTAACCACGGCAAGTATAGCTTAACCTGATCGACCGACCCGTGCGGCTGTTATTACTTAGCCAATAATATCTATAAATGAAGGTGAAAATTAATTATTAATTAGACCGGGACAAAGAAGCAAAATATTTTTTAAAAATTTAATCTTTGCATGAAAGTGGAAAAACCAAGTGTCATACAAAATGAAATCAAAAGAGCGTATAAATAAGATGACAAATTTATACGTTTATGGTCTTCACAAATTGAGTGGCCAGTCAAGCATTTTACGAGTGAAAGTTATAGACTAGTAAATTCTCGTGACTAGCGGGGGAACTGTGTCTTTATTAGGACTTTTACGACTTGAAATGTAATTAGTTGTCTAATAATTATTTTGAAGTAGATAGGTACTTGGTTTTTGTTATTTATTATTTTTTAAAAGTTGAAAGAAAATTGCAGCGATATGTAGTTTCTGCCTGCATGGGATAAGGACTATATTACAATGTACGAGTATGTAAACGTTGGCTCATTACATTCTATAGCATATATTACATTTTATTCCATAGTTAATCAAAATAAACCTTTTTGAAAAACGGACGGTAATTATACTTTGTCCACTAGGTTAACCGTTTTTGACAGATGACAGATCGAACTAGTGAGCAATTATATTTTTTTTTTTGTCAAAACTGATTCACGTACGAAATTACAATGTCTGTAAGAAGTCATAAATTATTTTTAATTCTTTATTTATTTATTAATTAATCACAATTTGTATAAGAATAGAATAGACGGCGACCCCAAACTAGGCATTTACCTGTATCTTGGGAGTCAGAGTTGCGAAATTTTCAAAGTGATTAGTGCAAGATAGGAAAACAAAAACGAAATTTTAACTAAACTAAAATTAATTAAAATAAAATAATATAACTTATAATATGCATTGTCATCATCGTGAGGTCAAACTAAGCAAAATAAAATTAACAAACAGTGTATTATTTCTTAATCTTAATTCAACATGTTAGGCAGCTGTTTATACAATATGTAACAAAAACCCTGTCCGATCCTTAAGAGTATTATTCGGCATCGTACTGCGTACACATATGCGTAATCATTTAATGGATTTGAGATTATTATTTTTCCCCAGTGAATATCATTAAATTAAAATAAAAAATAAAAACTGACCAAAGGCAACACTGATCGCTCGACAAAGTTCACGTCTTACTACCTACAGTTTTGTGTCAAAGAAGCCGCCCGTGTCATGAACCGCGCTTTGTCGCGTGCCGCCAAACATACCTACACTACGCGCGGTGCGCGTAGGTATCAGCTGATATTGTTTTGTAGGCATAGTAATCCGGATTTCAGATACTCTCTGTATTTTGTGTTTTTGACTTAATTCTGTTTATCAAGAAACAATTAATTGAATTAAATGTAGCCCTGATAAGGGCTTTTTTTTAAATGTGATGTGCTTCTGGCAATGTACTTACCGACTCCAGGTGTTAGTTTATTAAAACGTTCACTTGTTGTTGTTGCATACTTCGGCGATCATGCTCCACATGTCCACCTCCAACACTAATACACATTCGATACCTTTTTGCTAAATTTACAAAAAAAAACACACACAAACACATTTACAAAATTCCATTCTTGGTTCGTAATCAGTGGGCAGAAGGGATTGAACCCGCCGGTAGTGATAAGGGTGCTGACCATCTCCCTTCAGCACACTCCAAACCGCACTGTGGTTTGTGTCTAATCGTCGCGCAACAGAGCGTGTGCTTTGCGTGGGGTCCGCGGCAAACATATCCAGCACTTGTTCCTCAATTTCCTCGTTGCGCTCTCGTGGTCTTCCAGCATCAGTGGCCTGCGACTCGTGCCCATGAACACTGCCTGTGGTGTATACACCGTTATGCAGGCGTTGGAACGCACGCTCCGACGGTACTGTCACACCTGGTCTATTAGCGAAACGCACCTCGTACGTATTACGCGCAGCTGCATAATTGCAGTCGGTCTTGCCTTAAAATATTCCTGATTAGAATACGACATTGTTCGCGAAACGACAGCGCTTGATACGTACAGACGTCAGATCGAAAGCTATCTCCACGAAAGACTAGCAACAAGTATCGCGTCGGTAGGTAACTAGGCGGCGACATCAAAAGAGTCGGCGACTAGTTGAAAGAGTGTCTACGACGCGGTAGTGTAGGGCGGTGTTCTTTGAAATAAAAATAGGTAAAAATAAAAAGATTTTGGCGGCGGGTGGAGTGTTGTCAACTTATGAAAATTTGCCATATTCAGTGTTAAATTTCGCATGGATTATAAAAATTAAAAATCAATAACTTTTGGTTTTTATGAGTTACATTTTTATAACAATTTTTTCTAGTACCAACATACGTACTAGAAAAAATTGTGAATACGCCTTTATTGGATCGGACAGGGTTTTTGTTACAGATTGTATATTTATTTTATTACGCATTTTAAAGTTAACTTTTACGTAATCTGGAATATGTACGATCTAAGACAGCTGTCAAAAAACGGTTAACCAAATGGACAGGGTATAGCTTGTTTTTCAAAAACGTGAGAAATTAACTAAACATTTCGAAGTTTTCTTCTCTCTTCTCTCCAAACTTTCTAGTTTGATGGCGAATAAAAAGTACCTATTCTATATATCTTAAAATATTCTATATGGTTGACAATGTTTCTGCACACAATGTTTATAAACACACCAGCTTCTGTCCGCGTGAAATTTCTTGTTCCACCAATCCACCGCGTCGCATCGCATCGCCCGTCCGCACATTTACTTCCTTTTCGTTTGGCGTCCTATCTGACTTTTTTCCTTTTTGCTCGGCTCCTATGGATCGCAGCGTGATGTTAAAAAGATTATCGCCTTCCCAAAGAATTGGGTTATCAAATGCAATTTTTTTTTAAATCCGTGTTCTAAAGATTAGCGCATTCAAACTAAAACACAAAATCTTCAGCTTTATTCTATTATAAGTATAGATTTTATCGTATTCTGTTTACCAAGTAAAACAAAAGCAGTGCATAATAAATCCCTAGAGTTTCGTCATAGATACATAGAAGAGACCGACTCGCAACTTGATGGAGAGAGAGCGAAACAAAATTTATGAACATCTAACTTGACGTCGCTTGTGGGATAACTTACAAGATAATATTATGTTCTAAGTTAGAGAGAATATGCGTCTTATCTCTCTAGTATTTCATTTTATGATTCTTTTTTTGGACACTCTAAAAATCGTTCGGAATTGTTTAAGGATTTTTGTACCGACATTTTACTAGTCCATATAGTCTCCAAGGACATTTTAATTTCTTATTTCAGGAAACTTTGTAACAACCACTTTTTATGTACATAATCCTTTATAACTTTGAGGTAGTTAACTTACTCGTAGACACATTTACCTACCTATGTATGTCTTACTAAACGATTAGATAGTAAGATAAATTATTAATTAAAACCATAAAGTTAACACTTCTTCAGAGCATTTAACAAACATTATTACTTGAATTTTTAAAATGACTACGATAAAACCAACATAAAATGGTAACAACCGAACTCCAACGTAGCAGAAAAAGTTATCGGCTACGAAAGCGTAGCAGACGTAGCCTCGTCAGCTACGCCGTAGCAACTGTGCCTACTTTTATGAAACAGGGACCGTATTTTGTTTATTTGAATTTACTTTCATTTATCAAAATGAGATTAGACTATTGAAACAATGATGGGTCTATAGATCTTGATAACTATGAATTGCATGTATAGTCGACCTTGTAATTACTTTATCAGTTTTGACAAAAAATCTCCCAGTAAATTGAAACTTCACTGACGGTCGAACCCGATTACCTATCACCAGTTTTGGCATACTGGAGGTAGGAAAACCTATCAATCTCTGGTTTAAACGTCCCAGTAATGTATATCAATAGCGATCTGTATGATTATAAATTATATTATACTGGCAGTTGTAATGTGTACTGGCTACCATCAGTAGCGATCTGTCAATAGGTTATTGAGTTCGGCCATAAGACTGAAACTATCTCACTATCACATAGACAAATAGACTTATCGTTTTATGACGTACAAGTGACATTCAACCTTAGGGTTTACGTGGCAATTACGTGGTTGACTATACAAGAGCCTGGGGCTCTGTATAGAAAATGTCGATACTGGTACCCCAGTAAGAATGTATAATATGTCTCAATAAATAGACTTTTTAATGAAGATGTTTCCTCACAATTTAGGAAACATCGCTATAGTGAGGAAACGTGCATATCCTAGAACCAAAAATTGGAAGGCATATGACATCTATCAACCCGTACTGGGCCTGCGTGGTGGATTATGGTCCACTCCCTCTTACAGAAAGTACGCTTGTGTCCCAGCACTGGGAACATTATAGGCTCATAATATTATTACGTCGTTTATTTATTTACTTAACTTATTTTATTACATTTTTAAATATTTTTTTAAAAATAGTGATCCACCGGTGTCGGGAGCAGGAACAGGAACCTCCTCACAATGCGAGCCGTATCGAGGAGTACTGCCTTTTGAATCAGGCCCTTGATCCGTCCGCTTAACGAGAGCCTCGATAGATGCCTGATGGCCGAAAGCCTCGAGCTTTCGGCCATCAGGCCTTTGACCGATACGACAATCGGCACAATGACAGCCGAGCTCACATTCTACATGTCAAGAAACTCGTGTGCTAAGTCGAGATATTTAATTTGTTTCTCTTTCTCAGCTTTCACGAGGTTCCCGTCATGTGGAATGGTAACATCGACAATCCTTATTATTATTATTTATATAAATATACTTAATATAAAATATAATCAGGGGCTTATGGCTAATGAATAACAGCCGCAAGGGTCGATCGATCAAGTTAAGCTACGCTTGCCGCGGTTGGTCCATGGATGGGTGACCATCTTCAAATACAAAGACCAGTTACGGGTCGTCAGAAGCCCGAAAGTCTGACAACCAATCTTACCAAGGGGTATCGTATTACCCAATAACTGGGTTGTGGACGCCAGATAGGCAATCGTTCCATGTAAAATACTGGTATTCAGCTGCATCCGGTTAGACTAGAAGCCGGCCCCAAAACAGTTGGGAAAAGGATGATGATAAAATATAATATAATATTATGTGTATTTAGTATGTACAAACAGTAACCTAATCCTAAACACACAAAGAGAAATGGCAAATAATCCGTAGTTACCTCTCACAGCATACAAACTAACCACAAAGTTCCTCCTAACCATTATTCCGGTCTGTTGCCTTTAAAACTTTACACACATTTTACAGAAAACATACATTTTAATACCGAAACGCTCGCTTCAGAAATGTATTCAAATTGTGGAGGAAAACTTACAGGTAATGTCAGTTGTACAAAGAAATAACAACAAGCATTGAAACTTGGGTACAGTCACAAGCCTCAATACGTTTACACTTCACAAAACTTGACACCGATTTTCACATGTAAAAGCGATTGCAACTTCGAGCTGCGATTGCAATAGACAGCTGTGCTGCTGGGGAGTTGGTTGCGGTACTTCTTCCCAGCTAAGGCACTAGGAAGTGATGAAGGGCGGGCGTTTTGGGGGACTGTCTTATGTAATTTTGACGTTCGAAAAGTGCTGATTCGGCCTAATTTGAATAAATGACTTTTGATTTTGATTTTGAGCTGAAGTGAAAAAATGTCAACTGACTTTTGGAGGCCACTTACACACACTTACATGTATTTTTTTTTGTAATATGCGTTTAGTTTGGAAACAATAAACATTTTGTTTTTTTTTTCTCTCTAAAAATATGTTACTGCTAACAGTTAGTGGATTTCTAATTATTTTTTGTATGAGCAAACGCTTAATTTGATATGAAATCCATATTGTTTTAACCTTTCTTATCCCCAGAACCTCATTCCATTAAATTAGCTTAGGAATTCTTCTTGTCTTACAGCTTCGAATTTATATTAACGTAATTTCTGGGCTTATAAGATATATTTCATGATAGTAATTTTTAAAGCACACTATGGAACCACTCTGTGAGAGGGAGTGCCCCAGTGCGGGTTCGTACTCGTAGATGTCACATTTCTTCGAATTTTTGGTTCTAGGACACGCCGGTTTCCTCACGATGTTTTCTTTCACCATTTTGAGATCATCATTATTTTCTGTAAAAGTCCATCGTCATAGTTCCTTCGCCGTTTTGAGAGCAGTGGGAATGAAATTATTTACACAAAGTAAAGCGCCAGTCAGGGTTCGAACCTACGACCTTCAACTTGTAACTCGCGGCCGTTTCACGTGGGCCACCACAAATCACTTTTAAACATTGCTAAATGTATACAGATTTATGTTTATGATTGTACAGTCACCAAAGGAGATAAGTAACCAGGGTCTTCGGATATATTTGAAGTTTAGTAAGAAACCGATAGATGTTTTCGAATGAAATTTAATTTGATAAATTAACTTTTGTTGTTTTCTATTAATTAAATTAAATTTTATTCGGAAACATCCATCGGTTTCTTACTAAACATCAACTATATCCGACTACCCTGGTTACTTATCTCCTTTGGTACAAGAACCATTTAGCAGCTAGAGAGCCTGATTGTGGTTTTGGCTGAAACCGAAACTGAAATACAGCGAAACGTAATTAGTTTGTAGGACGCCAAAGGCGAAGTTTGGGCGCAATGCCAAACAATTGATGTAGCCTAGATGCTGCAGTGTAGTTCCTAATTCATTTAAGATGCATGGGACAAGACACTATTTAATATTAAGTCTTGCCCGCGGTTTCGCCTGCAAGTAATTTGAAAACTACTCCATGAAAACTTACTAATGGGATGAAAAGTATCGTATCCATGGCCATGTTCTACCTGAGTGTTAAATTTCATCGAAATCCGTTTAGCCGTTAAGACTTTCGCATTTAATATAATTTGTAGGTACGTAGGTATATGGTATGACTCACCCTTATGTGCGGATGGTGATCACTGCGGTGGTTTTAGTGAGGTAAAAATTCCACACTCCCCGACCTCACTCCCCGGAGGTCGGGTGCCTTTTAAAGGTTTCGCCCCGAAAAAAAAAAGGTATATGGTATGACTAGCTTCCGCCCGCGGCTTCGCCCGCATAGTATGTCGATAAAAAAAGTATCTCGGTACAAAATTTCATCAAAATCGGTCTAAATGGTCCAATCGGTCCAATCGATCACAACCGGTGCCTTTTTGGAGATTAGCCTGAACAAACAGACAAAACTTATAAAAAAAAGTTTTTTTTTCTTATACGCACCGTTTTAACTTTTATAATTATGCATTTAGTTAAAAGCCGTTATTTTGACATTACAAACTGAGGCTTTAATTTTATTTATTTGTATATGTGTAATTGTATGTGCATAGATATAGAGATATACTATAGACATAAAATATATTTTTACAGCTGAAAGTCTAAGCGAATACTCAAACTCAAAGCATTTATTTCAAATAAACCAATTACAGGCACTTTTGAATTGTCAAGGGGTCGGTCAGTCAGTAATATGAGAAGCTAGTTGCCCATTCCAAAGCGTAGTAGGTACCTATGGAGAAGAACGGGCAAGAAACTCCACGGACAATAATTGTGGGAAGTAACTTCTCCAAAAAAGAAATGTCAAAACCTGGTCGACTTATCTTCATGACTTACTTGCATAACTGTAACTATTTCTGCTGCCAAATGGGCAAACTGTTTTAATATATCGTTACGAAAACTTGTTCCGAGCCACCATTTTCGTCCTTAGTTCTAGTCGGAGCCCAAATTTCAGTAAGACGCTATCAGTAAAAAATTATACCCACGGGAAATATTCTGGATTTTTCCGCTGGCAACACAAGATCTACGCACCTGGTACCCAGCACGTACCTACTAGGTACCTAATATGTCATATTTCTTATGCCGTTTTTTGTATATCATAATAATTCGTAAAAAAAACATTAATCATGCTTATATGGATTAAGGTTATTTTAGGAATTCAGATAAATTATTGAATAGGTTTTCCGATTGTATAAATGGCAATATTTTCGTTAAAATATTCTATCCAGGCCCGAGTTTTATACCGTTTCGGATTTTGGTACTCAGTTGCAGACCTAAATATAGTCGGAAGGCAAAACTTGTCCTACATGTAGAGGCTATTAAAGAACGAAAAGGGTCTCTAATGCTTGGCTTTGAAAACGATGGTATCGGTCAAGGTATGACAGTGTTGAGCTTATAGTACTGTAGAGATTATAGCCTATTAGGTGCTTACATGCAACCTCCGCGAGTTTTTTAAAAGTTATTGGCAGGAAATACGAGGCAAACATTAACTTAGTTTAAGACTAGCTGCGCCCCACGGTTTCACCCACATAAGTTTCGATCCCATGGGAATATCGAGATAAAAAGTATCCTATATGTTAATCCTGGTTATAAACCATCTGTGTGCCAAATTTCATACAAATCCGTTAAGTAGTTTTTGCGTGAAAGAGTAACAAACATCCATCCATCCATCCATAGAAACTTTCACGTTTATAATATTATAGTATACTCGTAGTATGTAGTATAGTATATAGTAAGATAAGATATTGGTAAGATAAGATAAGAAGTAAGATTAGAAGGCATTAGGCGTCAAATTGGGCTGACAGGCCAAAGGAAAAGATGTAAAACACGTAGAATGATTTTTAGGAATAATTATTGAACATACGTGATAAACCGCACGTTAAGCGGTTGGTCCCGGCTGTCATAAGTGGATTATTGACAGTTGTTACGGGTAGTCAGAAGCCCGGAAGTCTGACAACCAGTCTTACCAAGGGGTATCGTACTACCCAGTAACTGGGTTGTGGAGGTCAGATAATCAGTCTCTCTACGTAATATACTGGTATTCAGCTGCATCTGGTTAGACTGGAAGCCGACCCCAACATAGTTTGGAAAAGGCTGGGCAGATGACGACGTGATGAACCGTGGTTTAATAGATTTGTCCCTGTACCCTGAGAGCTCGTAAAGAGTTTACAATACCGATGAGACATTAACTACATTGATAAGGCCACCACGTTAAGCCAGATTTACCTTTAGAACTGTCTGATCTGACCAAATTAATAAGGTTACCATAAACAGCCAGTTCTATCTTTATATTCATTTTCACATAGCATAATCAGCCTATAACGTTCCCACTGCTGGGACACAGGCCAACTCTCTGGAAGAGGGCCGTAATCCACCACGCGGGCCCAGTGCAGGTTGGTGGATGTCACATGTCTTCGAATTTTTGGTTTTAGGACATGCCGGTTTCCTCACGATGATTTCCGTCACCATTTTGAGAGCAGTGGTGATTAAATAATTTACATAAAGTAAAGAGTCTGATTGCCTTACAACTCATAGGTTGTGGCCGTTTCCACTGGGTCACCATTGCTTTCCCATTGGCCCATTGGGCTCTCTATATTCGTCTGATCCGACCAAATTAACACGTTCGCGTGAGCAACCTCATTTCTGAATATTGGTACTGAGGCGCACCTTTTTCCCATACAAAGTTAAGCAACGTCTAAAGACGTCCCGCCGTAATACGTACGTCTTAGAACTGTGTTATGTGGCGCAACGTTATTTCACGTCCGACGTCATAGGAATTTGCCCATAAAATAGACGTCCAAAGACGTTCCGTCAAAATAAATATGACAATCTAGAGGCCGTCATATGACGTTGTGCCATTTCATAATTATATCAACACGACGTTGTAGGACGTTGCTCACGCGAACGTGTTAATAATGCTACCATACACAGCCAGTTCTGACTTCAGATTTGTCTGCTCTGACCAAACTCCGTAACCGTGTGTCCGGCGAAGGCCGGAACGGTTACTGTCAGAAATATATCTTTGAAACTAAACAGTCCGATCGTTTCGTGTATGCTGCATCCTATCAGATTAATTTGGTGATTGGTTTTATGGTGGTTTATTTATTTAGATTTACCAACGTTTGTATACACTACAGATATTACAGGAAGCGGTAGAAAATAACGAACCAAATGTAACAAACAAATACAGCCGGTCGATTCTGTAAAAATCTCACCGTGAACACTCAAGTGACGTGAGCTTGATGTGAGCTGTCAATAGTGTCAATCCCTAGCATTAGTTGGAATGACAGCTCACTCCACGCTCACTTCACCTATCACGGTGAGATGGTTATAGAATCGCACTGCAGGTAAATACAGCATTTTCTTCTAGCTATTTTGAACCTTTAGAAGAGAGGCGCTTTACTTTGTGTAATTTATTTCATCACCAGTTTTCCTTCACCGTTTTGAGAGCAGTTCTCAAAACGGTGAAGGAAAGCATCGTGAGGTAACCGGCATGTCCTAGAACCAAAAATTCGAAGACGTGACTTCTACCAACCCGCGCTACGTCCCAGTTCGGGTACGGGTCCAGTGAGATTTAGTACATGTCACAGGCCTCCTCTCTGTGAGAGGGAGTGTCCCTCTCACAGAGAGGAGGCCTATCCCAGCAGTGGGAACATTATAGGCTGATTATATATACTTACAGCATTTTCTTATTATTACCTACGAGGTGAACAGTAGTAGAACTTATAGTAGAGGAGTTAAATTATTTATATACCTAAACGAAAGTACGTTACTTATTAAGTTATGAAAGAGCGGAGTCTCCTAACACAGGGTTATCTGATTAAAAAGAGGCTCCAATCACTAGTTTTTAAGGTTCACTTGTTAAAATAATAAACCATTTTTCATGTTTTCATTTATATAAAATAAAAAAAAGAGATACAGCTGTCCCACACACTAACAATAACAAAAATAATCGAAAAAAAAAATTGAGCGCACTAAAACTGTAATAACTTGGAAAGACAAATTATCAATAACTTAAGATCGGAACCGACCAGTTAGTCTTTATACGACTTAGGGCTGATTTTTCCATCGCCAGATAACTTTTATTCGAGGAATAAAATTGACGTTTAACCATTTTTGTATGAAATAACTGTCAAAATTTAAAAATTATTCCTTGAATAAACGTATCTTGCAAATTAGCTCTATCGTTAAGGGCTGATTTTTCCAACGCCAGATAATTTTATCCGAGGAGTAATTTTGAATTTTTGACATTTCTTCGATACAAAATCTGTCAGACGTTACTTTTCACGAATAAAAAATATCAACAATGTTGCTGGTCGGTGCCGTGTCTAGGTCCGTTTAGGGCTGATTTTTCAATAGTCAGATAACTTTTATCTCAGGAATTAATATTGCGTTTTGACGCTTTTGCATAGAAAATATGTCATTATATTCTTCAAACCTCCGGACCTAGCCATGACATTGACCAGCAACAGTGTTGCAATACAAAGTCGTACTGCACTATCTTGCTGATTCCCGTCCACAGTGTTGACCACATGTTCGTTTGTTTTCAATAATAGTTTAGCGATACTATCTATTTATTCAACAATGCATTTATTGGGACTTGAATCACGTACACTAAAGAACAGCCAAACATTCGATTGTTTATTTATTTATAACAAAAACTCTGTAATAAGGTAATTATCATAAAACGCATAAATGACTACATAGCTAGCGAACTGTGGGTGTACTAACACCTCTGCTTAACCGTTCGGGAAATCCAGCGTGATATTATGTTATGCATGTGACTTAAAGAAAAGAATGGATGGATGGAATGGATGGAGTAGTGATGGATGGAGAGGATGAGGAAGGCCAAAGAAAAGTTGGATGGATTGTATAAGAAATGAATTAGGAAAGAAAAAATAAGCAGCTGTTACATACAAAACCGCAATACCCGCGTAGGTATTGCAGATATGTCAAAGTCAAAATGTGTCGAACAGTAATATTTTTTTTACCGACAAAAATCATGTACTAAATCCATAGTTGCATCAATCAGAATCATGTACTGAATCCATAGCCGCGCGTCGATATCGCTGCCACCCTGTATAGAAATTTACTTGAGATCCAATTCTATTTAGGGAAAACGTCTTTTAATAACTAATTACCACTGAAAAGCCAAACTTAAACAATAAGCACACTAAACAAAAGTTACGTTTAGGGTAATTTACAAAGGCGTTCGTCACGAGTAGGTAAATACCAAAGCGATTGGGATAGAATTCCAACGGTTTTTGTACGAAGTCACGTCCCACTCAAGATTTACGTCTCCTATTTGGATGAATCGAGCCCTAAAATAAATAAAGCCCTGTAAAATCCTTTTTAGGGTTCCGCGTGGTCTTTGGCAATTATAGCTGCGATTACAGTTTTTTTTGCTGAACCTAAACTTTAATAGGTTACTAGATAAATCTATTTTTCAAACTTTAACATACACACACGCACATACATGATACATGATACATGCACGCATCGCACGATATATGCTATAAACAATAGGGTTAGGGGTAAAGATAAAGGTTCGGCGGTTCGGCTGTTCCTCGGTGCGCATCTCCCAGTTGACGGACGTCACATGACTCTGTCAAAAAGGGGCGCGCGTAGTATGTTTTCTTAAGGAAGCTTCTAGGCTGTTTTAGAGGCTTCGACTCGCTCTCATTGGCCGGGCAGGAACGAGAGGCATTTCCGCCAGAAGCGCTTGGATTGTGGCGGGAGCGGTTACAAATAAGTTCGCGTTATAAAACGTTATTTTTTACTACTTTACTACTACCCAAGCACCGCCATTTCGACCGGTTCTGTGCTTCTCGCATCTAGCCTGCGGCCTGCGGCTTTCACCAGGTCATCGGTCCACATTGTGGGAGGCCTTCCAACGCTACGTCTTCCGGTACGCGGTCGCCACCAGAACCTTTCAGCCCCAGCGGCCATCTGTTCTGCAAGAAATGTGCCCTGCCCACTGCCACTTAAGTTTGACAATTCTTCGGACAATGTCGGTTACCTTGGTTCTTCTACGGATCTATTCATTTCTGATTGGATCACGTCGGGAAACTCCAAGCTTAGCCTCCTCCATTGCCCTGCGGGCGGCCTTCTAATGAGGTCCGTTATTTGTATAAGCCCCTTGATTTCCCATAGTAAGGAAAAACCTATCTATTCTCATACAGATAAGGTATGAGTTCTGATCATCATAATTGCTCACTGCGTGACGGTAATTTTCAGACCATAATTTCAACCTGCGTCTTCAAAAGATGCTTTAAAGATTTCAAAATGGCATATAGTTTTCCTCAATCCAATTTAAAAAACAAGCTGAGCATATTCTTTTCAATCGTTCATTCGTGGTTTAATTCACTTATCGGAGAAGCGAGAAAAAAATAGATATCAGATAAAAATGACATATATCGGCAACATTGAAATAAGGAGCTATAAAGTAAATTGCTCCGATCAATTGAATGTGAGTCATCGGGTATTGCCTTGCTTGTAAAATTTGTGGATTGATTGCCGGTATATATAGTGGTGAACCCTTTTGCTCATACAAAGTAGTCATTTTTTATGCCTTTTTGTACCTTTGGACCTTCATGTTTAGTTAGTAATGATAGGCTAACAGCGGCTGTAATTTTCAGTAATTGCTTGAATTTACAGGAATAGTAATGATACGCTTAACATTATCATAACATCATGCCTGTATTTCCCAAAAGGTTAGGCAGAGTTGCACCTATACTTAGTATTGGGTATACTAAATAGTAATAAGTAGTCCGCGATGCACGTTGTGAGGGAAGTTTTGAGAATGAATGTGGATGGGTATAAGAGTAGGGGAAGACCAAAGAAACGATGGGTGGACTGTGTGAAAGATGATATGGAGGGATGATATACCGAGATGACGACTAATAGAGAAGTATGGAAGTAAATTATATTTTGCGCCGACCCCAAATAAATTCGGACAAGGGTTATTCTGGGACTGCGTTATTCCAAAATTCTGTTTTTATTTTCACTTTCTTTAAAAATATCATTGCAATTTTCCGTGTATTGTGCTCAATAACGATAACTGTCACCATCTGCCTAGCCCTTTCCCAACTATGTTGGGGTTGACTTCCAATCTATCCGGATGCAGCTGAATGCCAGTATTTTACATGGAGTGGCCCCCGTATCTGACCTCCAAAACCTAGTTACTGGGTAATACGAAACCCCTTGGTAAGACTGGTTTTCAGACTTTCGGACTTCTGACAACCCGTAACTAATGTCAAAGATCTACGAATGACAGCCGGGACCAACGGCTTTACGTGCTTTCCGAGCCACGGAGGAGTCTTGGTATGTAAATATGGTCACCCATCCACGGACCAACCGCGGAAAGCGTAGCTTAACCTGATCGATCGACCCGTGCGGCTGTTATTACTTAGCCACAAGCCCCTCAATATCAATATATACATAACGATAACTGTGTGTATTTTAAAACAAAGTGAAATCAAATCTGACCATACGGAACTCTTAATTAACTCGTAGTTTTCACCGATCCGTCTCGAGGGCTCACTACAATCGACACTCCGGAATTGTAGTCCCTACCATTAAAACGGTGCCCGTAATAGCCCTATAAGTAAAAAAAATCACGCGGCTCTCAAATAAAATGTAGGACTTCCTGTGTGAAAAATAATCATCATTTCCTTTTACCGAAATGTATATCATCATGATGAAGAATGATATTCATTATCAATGTATATCATTTACGCGCTGTGTATTATTTTGTTCTTTTTTTTTACTGAAAGGAAAATGTAAAGTAACACGAAAATCTAAAAGAATAATAATTCTATGAAAACCAAAATTTAGGTAAGTGCTAGCCACTTACTGGATAGGTAACGTTACACCTTATAATAATAAACCCTAATGGGGGATTCTCACTATCGCCGAGCGGCTGGTCACTTACCAAATCAGAAGCCGAATTGCCATCCCATTTACACAGGCCGATAAAAATGCATGCAATCATTTTGCATCAAAATGTCGACCTTTATACCGAACTTTCACGATCGATTTTAGTCACCCACCGCATGCGACCTGACGCCGCATGACAAAAGTCGCTACCTACACTTCTTTGAAACTTGCGATTTTAGTCGCTTGTGGCTTAGCAAAATTCGTCCTAAGCAGTCTTTATTGGATTTTTTATACTCCTGTAGAAACCTGGGCTGGCGAACCTTAGTATATATTACCATTACCATTACCTAGGACGCCAGATTCAATTCAGTTGTAACTCGCTATATAATTCATCCCTAAATTGTATTATATTTATTGTAACAGACAATATGTACTACATTTTATGAAAATAAAAATAAAACAAAAAAATTACATTTAGACAGTCAATTTTCACCGTGTGACAATCGTGTGACGATTGTCACCTATTTATTTATTTAAACTGCTCACACACAATAAGGTACAGACGCCAGAAGGTCAAGCTACCCGAAACTGTCAAATTTTCCCAATCAACCTTTTATTTTTTTATTTTTTCCGGATGGGAAATCATCAAATGATGATTATATTAAAACGTTTATGTTTTTTGTACAGACGCCAGCAGGTCAAGCTACCCGAAACTGTCAAATTTTCCCAATCAACCTTGAACCTAATGCTATAGCGATAAAGTTGAAAATCTATTAAAGAAATTTGACAGATTGTAGTAGCTTGATGTGCTGGCGTCTGTACAAAAGCGGATTTAATCCCTTAGGCATTCTCTACCAGTCAACCAAGGGCGATAAAGAGATGAGGTGACAGTGAGCAACTGTCACCTCATCTCTTTATTGTGTGTAAGCAGTTTAAATAAATAAATAGGCGTCCAACCAAACTATACCAGGAATCAATGAGAATAATCAGATAAAACAATAAAATAAAAGATTAAATAAAATGTGTGAAGTAGTAGCTTTAATGTTTATTAGGAGTTAATATTTTTTTGTATTGTATTAAATTCTAATATTTAAAAATATAATTTATGTGTAAATAATGAAATAAATTATATAATAAAATATTTAAAAAGATAACATAATGAATTATAAATTATACAGGCACGCAAGTACATACATCATAGGTTATATAATTGTAATACACATACGTACATATTTACTATAACTGCCTATGGAATACGGACTGGTATACCAAACATCATAGGCGTCAGAACATAGAAATTATATGAAGATTTTAATTGATGCTGATTATAAAAGTAACATTCTAATTGGCTGTCTTGGCTTCTGTATATAATTAATATTTCTTGACGTCATTTATTTTAGAAATAGTTTATTTCATTGTTTTTAAAACTGGTTTCGGGTCTTCCACTTCCTAGTGGCAGTGGTGAAGGGCGGGCGTTTGAGGGACTGTCTTTTGTAAATTTGTCGTTCGAAAAGTGCTAATTGTCAGCCTAATTTGAATAAATGACTTTTGATTTTGATAAAATATCCTCGACGAAACAAAACCTTAATCACTTTCACTGCACCTTCATAAAGTGATATTTCCTCGACGAAGCATTAGATTCTATCCATAACGCATAAATAATCCATGAGAACAATATTCACAAGCTCGCGCTTGACGTCTCATGGACAGAACGATACATATGTCTGGATAAAGCGATATTATGTCCATTGAATATGGGATCGGATATCAGTATCATATTTCAGTGCGTAGAAGCACTAGGGTCAGTTTCGGATAAACTCGTAAAGTGTTGAGCTATGCCGTTGGGTCGAGTGCTTTGATGAAAATATTAGTATCGATAAAAGTTTGATAAGTTTGCCTTTTTGGTGATAAATCGGGCGTGGACAAATACAAAATGTAGAGGAATTTTTAGCTTGCTTATTTTGTTCAGTCAGCAGATTCATATGAATTGCCATGTACTTAAGTAAGTAGTCAAACAGGGTGAATAGGGATGCAGGGGTGAATCGGGACGAAACTTTAAAGGAATTTTAACAATGAAATTATAACGGGTGTAAAAGGACACTTAACGGAGCCGAGAGTCACTTGTACTCACCGCAATTATAATACTTTTACCAACCATACTTGGGAACCATCAGGTTACGGAGGTATTGGAGGTCAAAATTGCAACTTTTACTGACGTTTTTGTTTTACGAAAACACGTTTTTAATGTTTTAACTTAACTTTAAATACCCCCACGATCCCTGTACCGTTGCATGCACTCATAAACACAGTGTTTTGCGTGTGTTACAGTTGTTGTTTCGCACTACCGCAAACAGCAAATTTTTACACCAAAAATAAAAGTCGTTTTCCTGCAATTATTTTTGTCCAATGTTACTTAGTTTGATGTACAGAAGGCAACAAACTATATTATTTCAACGTTAAAATCCATTTTAAATTCTTCGTTCCGATTCACCCCTGCATCCCTATTCATCCCGTTTGTAGGTACATATAAAATTTTGATACGCATTTCTTAGCAAGCATAGGTGATTTTTTTGTAAGTTGCCGTTAATTAGTGTATTGTACAGATTCTAATTGTTTTTCCCGAAACATGGCAAAGAGTACAAAATATTTTACTGATAAAATGCGAATAAGTAGACAAAAAAAACTGTTAAAACATCAATTAAGGCGAAAGCGTCAGACTGCGGCTTATTCTCGGTCGAAAGAGATACCGTGGCCCCTGAAGGAACACGGGTGGGTTTTAGTCAGTAAAAGTCTGACACGCCAGGTCGAGTCAAGGAGAAGCCATTTGATGATTTCCTACCCAAAGTTGTATTGCTAATTCTAATGATTCTGTTTTTTTTTAATTTTTTATTAGCCGTTAATGTCCCACTGCTGGGCAAAGGCCTCCCTACTCTCTTTCCACCTCTCTCTGTCCAGAGCTGCCAAGGACAAATATTTATGAAAGGAGTCCAGCTCATCCCGCCATCTCCATCTGGGCCTGCCGTGATGTAGTTTGCCATTAAGCGGGACCCACTGGGTCGTATATTTGGCCCATTGATCGTCTGAGATGCGGCAGATGTGTCCAGCCCAATTCCATTTTAGCGTGGCAGCTTTCCGAGTGACATCGTTTTATTTTAGTGATGGATCTGATTGTTGTATTCTTAACCCGGTCCACAAGTTTAATACCCAGAATACTCCGTTCCATAGCTCTCTGGCATATTAAGATTCTGTTAATTCTAAAAAAATAGTTATATAATATAATCCTATTTTAAAAAACACACAACCCGACACTGACCTGCTAATTGCAAAAACGTAAGATATGTTGCAATGGTTTGTTTTATTTCTTGTTTTGATTGTTGTTTTTATTTATTTATGTATAATTGCATGCTGCACTGGTTGACGTTATCACGTCAACGCCGGCTGCCGCTGAAAACCAGCGCTGGGGCTCTGTCTCGTTTAGGGTCTTAGCATTATGCTGAGCGATGGCAGTTTTACGTGAATGTGACGCATGTTTCCCCCCAACTTGTTATTTTTTTTTGTTTGTGTGTATATGTTCTTTTTTATGCGTCATATTTGCCGCAAATAAACTTATATTCTTTCTTTCTTTCTTCTTCTAAGAAAATTTGACTTTCTCGGGCTACCTAGCGCATCCCCCTTAACTGATATTCTTGTAACTTACTCAATTTGCTGTTATTGGCGCCGATTCCCTTGTTCACAAACTAAACTAAATTTAAGTTCAGTGCATCA
This sequence comes from Apamea monoglypha, assembly GCA_911387795.2. NCBI lineage: Eukaryota > Metazoa > Arthropoda > Insecta > Lepidoptera > Noctuidae > Apamea > Apamea monoglypha. Next base: position 15,828,010 of record OU426916.1, read on the forward strand.
TTTTCTTTCTATTTCATTAGGAAAAGGACAGAAGATAAAATATTAGTTTAGTCCTGTCAAATTAAGATACTCCATAGACAGCTTAGACGTGATTAAAAACATGTCTACTAATAATATGTTAATTTACGTCAGGCGCTGACTAATTTGACAGGACTAAACTAATATTTGTCTTCTGTCCTTTTTTTAATGAACTTCTGTCCTTTTTTGCTTTTTTTGATGAATGATGAATAAAAAGATGCACTGAACTTAAATTTGGTTTAGTTTGTGAACAAGGGAATCGGCGCCAATATCTCCTAAAATAAAGTAAAATAAAACTGCATACATACCTGCCGATACTGATGAAGCACATGTGCATGATGCTCGCAGAACACGCGAGCACGTCGCACGTCACGTAGACATTGCACCACACCACACCCAGCGGCCAATACCCTGAGAGGAAATAGATTTTGAACCGACCGTAGTAGTATATGAGAACAAGGAAATAGGACTGGAGTTACCTACTACCTAGTTTTATGTACAGACGCCAGCAGGTCAAGCTACCCGAAACTGTCAAATTTTCCCAATCAACCTTGAACCTTAAAGTTTTAGCAATAAAGTTGAAAATCTATTAATGAAATTTGACACATTGTAGTAGCTTGATGTGCTGGCGTCTGTACCTATCTACCTATTTTACTTTTTTATGACATTTTGTATTTTTTTTTTTCTAATTTATTAAAACCTAATTTTAATTTTATATTACTAATTATACTGTAATTAAATTGAGTACGATTGTTATTTTAAACAATCGTTATGTTAAAATATTTGTATGCTGTATTGGCAAAACATGGCGACCTATATAAATATTTATGCAAGAACCCAATGTACCTATGTTTGACAAATAAAATTCTGATTCTGATTCTGATTCTACCCTCTTACTGAAGCTGATATCAGACGCTTCATTTCAGTGAATGGTTCACTCGGATGAATGTTCATTATTGTTTCATTCCACGTTCACACGACATAAAATATATGGAAACGTTCATCTGCTCTTTTCAATAATTTGGTGGGCGAGTAAAAGATACCCAGTGCTGAAATTCAACTTCGTATGATTTGTTCTTTAATGAATTCATTTTTCACTTTTGATTAATTGTGTGTTCAGACGTTTCACTTCGAGTGAATGATGCCGTATAGAAGACAGAAATGAACAAAAAGTTAAGCGTCTGATATCTGCTAATAAACGCAAAGCGACGGATGGGTATCTCACAACAACGAAATTAATTCTGTCTCATTTATCGACGCTTGATAAGTGAAATCTTCATTTTTTACTATAAGGCCGTTTGACAACCGCTACGTCAACTAGAACGAGATGACGGCACCAAAGTAGCGTTACATAAGTTTTTTTTTTTTTGTAAACTTTGCCCCACTCTATGAAATTTTCCTGTATCGTGGGTGCGTTTACAGACATTAAACTGACATACACAAACAGCCAGACCCGGAACAACTACTTGTAGGTCATACAAATATTTGTTCCGTGCGGGAATCGAACCCGCGACACGCAGCAGTCAATAGCTTAACCGCTGCGCCAACCGTGCCGTCATTTACTATGGCCGCATGTCCACCACATGCCGTCACCAGGACGTCACACACGTTTCGAATAATCTCGGTTCTCGTTGACGGTGGCGGGTGGACAAACGGTGTAACTATGAGAATGACAGAAAATAAAAATATTCATGATGACAACAGGAGATATCTCGATTTCCTTAAAATATTGATATTTATTTTGTGTTTGTGTCTAAAACGCACACACTAGTCTGAGGGTCAACGTTTTATATTTCAAGCATAATATTGCACCATTTGATTGAAACTGAATATAATAAATACTAAACTCTAATTATTTGAATTCTTCAGATAAAGAAGGAAAGGTACCGACTCCATTCATTTCATTTTCACCACCCACACATGACATGACTATATTTTCGTACCGTAACATATTTACAGCCTAACCCACAAAATTGGATTCCAAGTCGGCAGTCGTATTTGTTTGACTACTCGATGATTTCCGCCGAATTTACATTCAACTATGAGCAGAAGATTGCATCCTGCTGACAAATATGCCAAATTCAAAGGAACAGGTGCTGGGAATAAGATTTTATGTCCCCTGAGGGGTAATTCTCGTAATTTTAAGAACGTTCACAGTCTGATCTCAGTGTCAATCTGTCAAAAACAGCTCTAATTTCCCTACATTTTGACATTTGTTTGTCGCCGAGGTGAGACTGCGACTAGATTTTGAACCTTTTAAATTACGAGAATTGGCTTTCTGAGGTGTTCGAAAGAGTTGGCGGGGATTTAAAACTTTTTCTTTAAAACGAAAAACGACTCACACATTTATTTCTTTTTGTTTTGTATTGATTTTCTTCGTTTTTATGTTGTGTACTTGTGAAATGTTCCAAATAAACATATTATTATTTTCTTTCATACTTCAGTATATTTTAATTTAATTTTAAAGAAACACCTTTAGACACTGCTTGAGCTAAGTGTCAAGTTTTATTCTCAAAACTCTGTTATTTCTTTATAGAAATAGTAACATTACATAATCAGCCTATTATTTTCTAGAAGAGAGGGGGGGGGGGGTATAATCTACCATGCGGGCCCAGTACGGATTAGCAGATTAGAAATAGAAATAGTAAGAGACTTTCGAAATAAACATTTTTTTATTTCATTTGTTTAGTTCATTAAAAAAAAAACTGTAAAAACTGTTTGTCCAAAAAAAAAGAATTTTGAAAATCCGTCGACAATTGGCAGAGTATTCGATGAACATACATACAAAAAAAAAAACATACAATCATCCGAACACAGTACCTCCTCCTTTTTGTGAAGTCGGCAATAAGGAGTCTGTTCATGGATTCCTAAGTCTAAATTATAAAGATCACGGGTAAGTTTTGATGATCGCCGTTCAACAGCCCCGTGTGCCACTACAGTTTTTATTAGAACGCCATGGTCGAAAACGTTCACACAATTGGCTGAACTTCCTTTCATAAAAGGCTTGCATAGTTGGAAATAGGTACAATTTGTAAGGCTCTGGTACACGTTGGTACGAAAGATGTGGACTATCTCGGTAAATGGATAGTGTGAGCAGTAATAGGTACAAAGTGTTACCGTTTTCCTGCAATTTTCTGGAGCCCCTTGTGAGTCGTTTTAAAGGAATTGTGGGAGATTTTTTGTAGGGTTGGAGTTGGATGATGCCTGTGAATAAAATATATTTACATAGAAATAACAGGGGGTTGGAGATGTTTTTGGAGAGGTTGCCAGATACCTACATTGAATTTCACTCTTTCCTTTTAGAATAATTTCCGTAAGAGAGAGCATTACCAGTGCTAACAATATTATGCTTTTGCTTTTGCTGTTTTGTAGTGTTAAATGTATTTTTTTTTGTTATGTAGTCTCTGGTGTACAATAAAGTATATGTAAATAAATAAATATGTTATGTAAGTAACAGAAGGATATGATTTATTTTTTGTATTCTATTACATTTAGATTAAGATTTAAATATAAGATAACCATATCATATGGTCTAACCTAAAAATAAAAGCAATAAAATAAAATTTCGATTGAAAAACTTACCTAAAAATCCAGGAATCGCCCCCATAGGCATCACAAACAAGCTGACCAATAAATCAGCGATCGCCAGCGACAGAAGAAAATAATTCGTAACATTCTGAAGTCTCTTATCTAAACACACCGCTAAACACACCAATATATTCCCCACACCACCAGCTATAATAAATACTATCACAAATAGAAAACTCCAATCGTAACCCACTTTATCCACCACTTTTTCCGTCACATTCCTAAAGTCATAACTACACTGAAAAGTTTCCACTACGCCAAACATTGAAGTTTCATTCAAAGCATCGATGTACAACGTCCGGTTTCGAGTTTCCGTGTAACAGAATAGGGTGTCCAAATCGCAGAATAAACTTGGTAATCTGAGCCAAAGGTTCTTAAGTGCACTCTCGAAGATTATGGTGACCATGTTCAGCTTGAGGTAAGGACTGCACAGAGTGTCGTTGCTACCAACATTTGTAGTATTACACGAAGTGCACGTATATGAGGTTTCATTTTGTATATCTATGTTTAATTCGCAGGTATAAATGATATTGTTATCACCAGTGGTGCAGTCGAGACCGGAGAACGAATCGCCGCAGCCCCGACCGTGAATTAAATGGCATTGGAATTCTTGAAACGCTGTGTCCAGGAATGTGAGATTATTCATGTCAAAGACCATGCTAGGTCACATGTTGTACTCCGTCTTTGCTGGTCATGTTTGCGGGGTCTGAAACAAAAGAATAAGATAATTTAATCTCCAATTTATATCTAAAAAAAATTTGTTTCTCCTTTTTTAATGCAATCTGTCCTGAGACATTCAACAATAGGTATCTACACATAATATTATAAAGAGTAAAGATTTGGTTTTTTGTATGTTTGTTTGTTACGATTTTCCGCTAAAACGGCTAAGTGCTCGTACACACGAGCAACACGCGTCCACGACAGAGGCAACTGCGTCCGTCGATGCGTGTCGCTTGTGGGTATGCACCCGATATATTACTTTACTCTATGGTATGCACACTCAACGGATTTAGATGAAATTTTGCACATGGGTAGACTATGACCTGGATTAATTCATAAGATTATTTTTATCCCGATATTCCCACGGGATCGCGACTTATGCGGGTGTAACCGGGGGGTGCAGCTAGTAATTAATACTTTAATCGATTTGGCAGAATATTCATTCCAGCCAAAAGTTAGTTTTAATAACTGTGCCCAGACTATGTAGGCACATTCTTCCGTTTTATATGCTAAAATTGAACAAACACAGGCTGTGAATACCAAGCCATAAAAGCCAATAATGTTCCTACTGCTGAGATACAGGCCTCCTCTTGGTAAGAGGGAAGTAGGCCGTAATAATTATGTCTTCGAGTTACTAGTTAGACCTTACGAGTTGTAGGTCGTAGGTTAGAACCCAGGCAGACGCTTTACTTTGTGTACATAATGTCATCACCACTGCTCTCAAAACGGCGAAGCAAAACATCGTGAGGAAACAGGCTATACTTTTGCTAAATTTTTGGCTAAAACCATTTTGGGAAGTTGGAGTTTAACAATATCCTGTTATTCTCTACCCCTAAAAGATAATCTCCCCTCGCTCACAAAACAAAAGCAGGTAGAATTCAGAAAATCATAATTTCCATCTTACAAAATCTTTGTTGCGAGCATTTTTAATTTTGCTCCTTGTTGTAAACTAAGTTTGAAAATAAAGACAAATAGACGCTAATATAAATGAGTATTTAATTAACTAGAGATTAATTATTCCCAGCAAGTTGTTAGTCAGTATAGGAGCATTAATTAAACTGTTTAATGATCATAAATTCAACCTTCATTTTGCTCTAACTAACTATTATTCAACGCGTAATTTCCGACTTGCTGACAAGTTAATAGACCGCTGGTTAAAATAGACCGGTGAGAAATAGGTAGTCAGTGCCATAGTCATCCATTACACGTGCTACGTCAATACAAAAACGATTTTTCCATAAAGTTTCAATAAGAATATGATACAATTCATACAAAAATTTCCTCGAAGATGTTAAATTCATCATCATCTGCCTAGCCTTTCCCCAACTACGTTGGGGTCGGCTTCCAGTCTAACCGGATGCAGTTGAATACCAGTATTTTACATAGAGCGACTGCCTATCTGACCTCCACAACCCAGTTACTGGGTAATACTATACCCCTTGGTAAGACTGATTGTCAGACTTTCGGGCTACTGACGACCCGTAACGACTGTCAAAGATCCACGAATGACAGCCGGGACCAACGGCTTAACGTGCTTTCCGAGGCACGAAGGGTCTTGGTATGTGAAGATGGTCTCCCATCCACGGACCAACCGTGGCAAGCGTAGCTTAACCTGATCGATCGACCCGTGCGGCTGTTATTATTTAGCCACAAGCCCCTCGAAGATGCTAAATTAATCTCATAATTTCAATTATTTTAAGAAATACTTATACCATTTTCAAGAGGTCATACGTGAAAGGACCGAATGTCAAACAGCCAAGCAGGACCCTAATTCACTATGACCACATAATGATTCCTTACTTGGAAACCAGGTCAATCCGTTGGCTAATCACGACATCTGCTAATAAAATATTCTATTTGACAATGAACGAAACAACGCGAAAAAACACGAAGTTGGCGTCGTCAACAGTCAAAATACCACACTTGACAACCGTACATGGTTCGTGGTTAGAATACTCGGGGAATAATAATTACCATACTAGATACTTGAAGAGTTAATTCAAGTTTGATATTTTCATTGCTACGAGTACAACAACAATATCAACTATTTTGGTAAGTACAGTGTGTCATTATTACCTAGCTAAAAAAATACAAGTACTTTTAGTCTACTCCATTCCATCACCACCTTTGTAGTCTTTCTTAAAAGATGAACTATTCATACATAATATCATCATTCTCCCTTATTCCAACTTATTTGAGGTCGGCTCAGCATGTCTTTTTCTTCCATATTTATCTATTAGTCGTCATCTCGGTAGTCAACCCCTTTCTAAGCATATCATCATTCACACAATCCATCCATCCATCCATCATTTCTTTGGTCTTCCCCTACTCTTATAGCCATCGACATTCATACTCAAAACTCTCCTCACGACATTTTCCTCATTCCTCCGTATCACATGCCTATACCATGATAGCATATTATATACATAATATAATGGCACGTATACACCATTGCTTCGAAGCAGACTAAAGTGCACTCGACTCCGCATATTAACGGAGAGATACGGGAGTTATCAAGAAGTGGTGTAAAGAAAGGCCTACGATAATGTAGTGTGGTGCGATGCGCTTTTGATTTACTGGAAGACAAAGAATGTAGTACTTGTTTGGGATATTCAAATAACTAGCTGCGCCCCGCGGTTTCACCCGCATAAGTTTCGATCCCGTCGGAATATCGGGATAAAAGGTATCTTATGTGTTAACCTTGGTTATAAACTATCTGTTTGCCATATTTCATCCAAATCCGTGTAGTAGTTTTTGCGTGAAAGAGTATCAAACATCCATCCATCCATCCATACAAACTTTCGCGTTTATAATATTGGTAGGATAGGATGTATGGAATTTGAGGGATCAAGGGGTTAAATGATCTGAGGAGGCGAGTGAACAAACTGTCAGATGTCACGACTTACGATGCGACGTAGGAAGAATACTTATTAATACGAGTATATTGTTACTAACTTTTTTTCCGAATCGCAAACGCCAGTAATCACTGTAACTTAACTCATGAATCCACAGAAAAGTTATTTATTAACCACGAAAATAATTACAAACAGTCCTTGCAGCCAAAACGTATTATTTATTTCACACCCAACATAATCCGATAAGGGTAGGCCGTAACACGTAAGTGGCAAACCAGTCAGAGTTTATCGCAAAACATTCCATTTCATTCAGAGAGGAATTTTGTTACAAAAGACCCAATTCAGAATGGTTGTGACATCAAAGTTGAGAACTACTCAGAAATGAGTGCGCTCGAACAATTTGTCACTATTTAGAGCTTTGAGATCAAAGAGCAAAGCGGTCTTGATGTGATGGCTTTGCTTTGGGGGAAGCATGTTAAGCCGTTGGTCCCATTCGCAGATCTTGACAGTCGTTACGGGTAGTTAGAAGGCTAAAATTCCGAGAACCACTCTTACAAAGAGGTATCGTGTTACCCAGTAACTGGGTTGTGGAGATCAAATAGGCCGTCGCTCCATGCAAAATACTGGCACTTAGCTGCTTCTGATTAGACTTTCAGCCGACCCCAACATAGTTAGGAAAAGGCTAAGCAGATTGATCTTTCCGTCAATTCAGTCAATGAATGTGTGAAAGTGGGAAAAAGGTGGATTTGCAATAGCAATTAAGGTTCTATCATCAGCGGGATTGTCCGAAAGGGTTACCGCTACCCCGGAACATAAAGGGCAAAGGAAGGAACATGGGTGGATTTTAGTCAGTAAGAGTCTGACACTCCCTTCCGCTCCACCCAGAGCGGGAGGGGTCATTTGATGATTTCCCATCCGGAAAAAAAAAGGCTCTAGCATATTTTTATTTAGTATTGACATACCTACTTACTTAATTATTAACAAATACCAACAATGCCCAATGAGCTAATACACCACACCATACCTAAATCCCTAAACAGTCTCTTTTTACTATTAAACTACGTAAAACTTTAATCTCTATGTCGCAAATTAAATTCTGTAATTTGTTACTCTTTCAGTTTTACAAATTGATCCCTAGTTTAACATAAAATAACATCACACCTGTATTTCCCCGAAGGGTTTGGCCACGGTAATATTATCTATACAGTATTCCAACTTCATACAAACGGACGAAGCGTGAGTTATGCCTACGCGCCTCGATCTCGACATGCGCTCGACATGCAGACAGTCGCGACTGTGCCGCAGTGACGAACGGACGGTGTGTTGTTTTTTTAACAATAAACGCGCGATTTTTTCACTAAAAATATGTTCAAGTACATATTTAATATGACGAGTAGGATATATTGTGCTGTTTTTGGTTGCATGAATTCGTCAAACAATTTTTAATAAAGCTTTATATTAGAACGCGGATTTTTTGACGATCTTCGCAGAATGGCTGGTAGCAGCTGGATGAGAGATGCCGAAAATCGAGTTGAAAGGCGTGCAATAGGAGAGGCCTATGTCCAGCAGTGGGCTGCTATAGGCTGAAGATGATGATGATGATTTAGTGTAACATTATTGACTGTACCACTTTTGAAATAAATAAATAATTATTATAACAGAACTTTAATCTTATCTTGGGCGCCAGAGGAGATAATCGGTGATATGCAATTAAAAAAATCAAAATTTTCATGGTATTAACATTGTAAAAATTAAGGTTCTGAAGGAATACGTAGATTTATTTCTGCTCGACTATGTACTGTGCGTAAAAAGTTGTAGAATGACCTCGTAGACTGAAGAAAAAATATGTAATAGTTTAAAGTTCCTTAATGTCTTTTAAAAAATACGCCACTCTAGCACAAAGTCAAGAGTTACACATTACCTAATACTAATTTCTGAAAATAAACTTTGCCACGATATAACTAAAGTCCCATTTTCACCTTTAAACTAAGACAATTTCTTAAGCTACAACCACAATCTACACGTCTTTAGCACTTAATACACAAGTGTAGCAACCTGCTCTGAGTGCTAATGGGATCGCTTTATGTTCCATTCAGTGTGTCCGTTCCTCTCGAGTGTACAATCGCCCTTAGAACACGTTCAGCGCTTGGAAGCATCTTAGTTAATGCTATGTTCTTGAAAGTGTGATTTGAGCTGGGTAAAGAGAGTGGTTAGGAGTAGAGATCTCACTCTTGCACCGATACCATTGACATCTTCTCCAACACCCTGGCTTAATTTCGCAATCATCTTTTACGACAACTTACAAATTGCTGAGTTGATTCTTGTTTGAATTCCGTCACTCATGTTTTGTTCTTTATTTCTTTGTTACAGTTTTAACTTTTTTAATCAATGTAATTATTTTATGTTATTAATTTGATTGTATTTTTTTTATTGTATGTATTATAATCGATTTATTTGATTTGTAACTTATTTGATTTTATAATTAATAAATCATTTGATTTTATTATTATTAAGTTACTTGATTATATTGTTATTTTTATTACTTTAACGTCGACCGTGTCCCCTAAACAAGGCTAGGCCTGTATCTTAGGGGGCAGTACCCGGCTATAAAGCACTAATCAGATAACCTTCAGTACATACAAATATATCAAAGGAAGAGTTTTATAAAAGTTACAAGCTCAAAGTTCAACGTAAACAAAGTTAGCTTGTTATTCTTGTTTTCTTAGCTACAGTTAAAAGTGGCCATTTAATTATTTTGCCCTCTGCGGTCTTGAGAACTCGGGAGTTCACAACTGCTTTTCAGTTTTTTTACGGCTTTTTCATTCAACTTTCAGTCTGGGCGACTGTTTCTTTGCTTGGGTACAGTCAAGAGCATAAGTATGTTTACATTTGACTTTATTCAAAAGCGATTTACTTCTTTATTTTTGAATAAAATTTTATGTTGCTACAAACACAGTATTTTCGAACCCATAGGTTTTTGCAATGTGTCGTATTTCATTGTTGTTTTCTTTATTTCACGTAAAAATTGCTATTGAAAGTTTCCAAGTGTTGAGATATTTGTGCTCGTGACTGTACAGTCAACAGCAAAAGTCGATGACTTTTATCGATGTTTTGAAATGTAATTCCGGGTTGGGGAAAGTGTTATTGGAAGTTCCAATTTTTTTTTTTTTTTTGGTTGGGTACACCTCTGCCAAACCTGTCGGGGAATACAAGCGTTATGGTATGTTATGCTAATAACATTAATCGATGTATGGAGTACTTACACATGTGTATATTCTGCTGACTGTACTAACAGTAACCGACTTCTGTTAATTTTACTAGTTCTATAAAATCTAACATTTTCTGCGACCAAAATATATATAATTTAAAGTTAGAAGCCCAAATGTTAGCCAGTAAAATTAAAAACTTTCCTAATTTTGAATCTCGTAACAAACTAATCGGTATTTCGGCACTCATGTGCTACAAAGATGGTGATAGACTGGGTAAATATGTCTATTTATCACTTAATTGAATCACTCATATAGTCATATGTTTGGTATTTAACCTAGCCTAGACCTATCGTCCGCAGAATATAACGCTATTATTGTTCAGTAGCAGGGTTTACACAATTAAACACGAACTCACACTCAAGTCTGTATTTAGGCAGAGCAACGTCCTTATCACTAGTTCACAATATAATGACCGTTAGAAATGATGTGCCTCCCTTTTTATACACTTAATCGCCATATTCAAATCAACTGTCAGTTAATTACTCAATATGTTATGAATACAAAATTATTGTTATAAAAAATCAAATAAATTACTTATTATAGGAAAATAAATACAAATAATATTATTGACAAGATTTGAAGGTAATTTAGGAATAATTAAGCAACTACTACGTCATAACCGTCGAGTGTTAACACTATTAAAAAAAAAAAAATATATAAAAAAAACTTTCTAATTACGTGTTTTTTTTAAGCTGGTTATTATTTTTTTTTTTTTGTAAAGTATTCAGTTTAAAAACTGAATAATATAAAACTTACTTAGCAGTGACAGGAAGTTTTAACATCATCAACATGCACAAAGTGTATTAAATTGTTTTTTTTTTTTTAAGCTAACTCAAACTCCTCTCAATCAAAGTCATTAAAATTTATACGGGACTACCGGGTGGGGTTCTCTACCAAATGAAAAACGAATCACGTAAATCGGTTACATGAAAACAAAATCCCGCTGAATGCATCTCATCTCCTTTTTCAATACCTACGGGTCCATAGGTACACGTCGCAGCCAATCACAAACTAGTGAAGTAGTAACACGTGGTCCTTTGTACACGGCACTGTTTCACTACAGTACGGCGTAAAACCGCACCGTACATGTCAACAAGAAAACGTGTCTATCAACAAGCTTTCATAATGATCCATACTACACTGACGAACCTTGCCTAAACACGTCGTATAAGCCGCGCCGTAGAAATGTGTCCGTGTACATACAAGCTTCCATAGTGATCCAAACAACACTGCGAAAACATCGCGAGGAAACTGGCAAGTCCTGGAACCAAAAATTTGAAAATATATGACATCTACAAACTCGCACTGGGCCCGCATGGAAGATTACAGCCCACTCCCTATCGAAGAAAGGACGCCTGTGTCCCAGCAATACTGGGAAGCAAATAGACTGATTATGCTAAAATCGTAATTCACATTTTACCTTAGACACATTACGACCAGTTAGGGTAAAGACAAATAAATTCCCAAGACAACTCGATATACAAATCCCTCCAAGTATATCCTACAACCTTTACATACCGCCACAGATGAGTACATGCACATAAATGACACACTGACTGTCGGACATTTTGGCTTCTGACTACTCGTAACGACCGTCAAAGACCTACGGATGAAAATCGGGACCAACGGCTTAGCGTGCTTTCCGAGACACGGGGCGGTCTCGATAATATAACGGATATTCACCCAACCACGAATCGACCGGCAAACGCAGCTGTTATATTTAAACATTAGCTCACAGAAACAGATAAAGAAAAATAAATTCCCAAGACAACTCGATATACAAATCCCTCCAAGTACATCCCCTAACCTTGACATACCGCCATAGATGGGAGCACGCACATAAATTATCATAGAACAACAACACTGACGTATCCTCATTGCAGCTTCTCTAACACGGATGTCATGTGAATTGGTATGGAAATGACATGCCGATGGCGGCTCGAGGGCTACGGCGGAGGTTGATCTGCGCGGTATAGACCGCGCAGATCAACCTCCGCCGATTGATTAACCTTCACAACCATAGGGTTGTGAAGGTTAATCAATGTGGCAGGCTTATTATTGAGATTGGTTATTAGTATAATATAAAAAAAAAACCGGTCAAGTGCGAGTCGAGTGTACGTTTGCGGCATAAACGGAACATAAACGCCCGTAACTTTTGATTGCGTTGACTTAGAAGTTTGATTTTTTCACTGCTTCAAAGGATTGCAGCTTTGATATTAATTTCAACTTGACAACTTCACGCATTCCTGAGAAAAAGGGTCTTGACAGACGGACAACGAAGTAATCTTATAAGGGTTCCGTTTTTCCTTTTGAGATACGGAAACCTAAAAATAAAAAGACAGATACCTACGATGGAGATATTCTTTTTACTGATTGTGGTATAGTCATTTTATTCTAGGTGCATCGTCTTCACATAATTATAATTGTATGATTAATGTATACAAAATATTGTAAAATATTTTGAAAAGAGTAACGGAGGAGTTTCTTTCCCATTCTTCTCCATACGGAACTACTTTTTGGAACTTCAAGAGTGCCTTTTATGTGCCTATTTGAAATAAATGACTTTAACTTTGAGAAAACAAATCCCTGTTCAGAATATTAGAGGTAAAAGAATACTGTCATCGTTTTCGGCCACTAAACGGTATTGTTGTGCAGAGATACCAACGATGACCTATTCAAAAATTAAGTCTACCTTACTTTGTTGGTATAGTGGTCGCAATTGCTACTGCTAAACAGGAGGTTGTGGGTTCAATTTCCAGGTCAAGCAGCGTTAATAAATAACAGCCCGAAGTGCGGAGTTGTGCCTGATTGATGGCAATTAGCTCGCCCCCTATTACATAGCTCGCTTTAGTACGCCCAGACATTGATCCTCGGGGTGTAGACCTGGTGTCCTGAAACACAGGTTTTGGCCTAGCTTAGACACCAGTCTCCCACAATATTGTAACGTGTAATAATAGCTTATTATTAAGCAGTACTTGTTAACTTTTAAATATTGTGGTGAGAAAAATAAAATTTTATTTATTATTATTATTTATAATTAGAGGACTTAAACATAACTGGCAAAATGTAGGTGAGGTGCACACTGAACTTTCTACAGGTAGGTACACCTCTGCCCCAGAAACAAACGTGTTATCTAAAGTCTAGCTTTATGAGAAAAAAAAGTAAACACTAAAATTCAAATGAATGAACACACTAGTGGTCTTTTCGCATAGTCATAAAACATGCGATACATACACCCATTTTTTTCCTGCCCCATATTTCTGCGGCACCTCCAATTTTTCAATTTTCTCCTACCCGCATTTTCTGTCTAACAATATTGGGTTGCTACACTCGTTCGAATTGCGTTCATCTCAGAAAGAGCACAGGAATGAGAAAGATAGGAGTCCACGGCGTTATTTATGTTTGTTCATCGTATACTGACCGGGAGCAAGTTCGGGAAAACACGGGGCAATCAAGGAAAGTTTTGTGTCGACGACTCGATCGACTACTGGAGTAAATGTGGGGTGTATCAGTTAAGGCAGTCGGGCCGCAGTTGTTGTTTTGTGTCTTAAAATCGAAGTAGGAGATTTGTTCATTAGTTGGCTATTTTATTAGCTTTATTTATCTATAAGTTTATAATAGTGATAAATTCTTGATCATGCATTGAACAAGCAAAACGATTGTTTTTTTTTTTGCTTCACTGACATTTATGCATACGTTGGTACAGTTTGCAACAAAAGTCGACTAACACTGTTACTTTTACATTATCATCTAACTTGAAACGAAATGATTCGATATATTGCTTCCAGCATGGGCATAGGCCTCTCCCAGGCTGCGCCACAACACCCTGGGAGAGGTGGGTTGCAGCTGAAAATCAGCGTCAGCTGGTACACTTGTGTTGTCATCTGACGTTATGCTGAGCTTAGGCTCTTTTGGCATTATAATCTTTTTTTTTTTTTTTTTTTTCCGGGATGGGAAATCATCAAATGACCCCTCCCGCTCTGGGTGGAGCGGAAGGGAGTGTCAGACTCTTACTGACTAAAACCCACCCATGTTCCTTCCTTCGCCCTTTATGTTCCGGGGTAGCGGTAACCCTTTCGGACAATCCCGCTGACCCGGCAGGCTTCGGCCCTGAGGGGCCCCTCGTTATGCTGACATCTCTTTGAGGCGCGCGTGGAACACTTACGCGCCGTCCGGCACGGGCCTGGTCCTGATCGGGCGGTGAGCTACCCATTGCTCTCCGCCCGCAGGCCCGCGCCTACGGTGGCCGGTAGTCTTCACTCGACTCCCGACGCCCGGGGCGTCTCCCGCGGCGGCTGGGACGGGAGGCTCTCTCCCTCATCCGTCCCGCCACCTCCTTCGCTAGCATGACTGCTTCGCAGAAGGAGGCGACTGCCTCACACTCCCTCTCGCTCCGGACCATGGCTTGCACCAGGGCCGGGCGCGAGAGGCCGCCGCCGCTGCCGATCGCCTCTACGAGGACACGTTTTTATAGTTTTAAGGTGTATTCATTTTGTGTAATGCCAATAAACGCATTTTTATTTTTTTCTTTTCTTTCTTTCTTTCCCTGTCCTCCGCCTTCCGCATCCAGTCTGTCCCAGCCATTTTCTTTAGGTTTCTATTGTTAGCGAACTTAATGAGCTAACCTAACATATACCTCTGGTATATGCAAACAATTGGCTGCCATTTGACCATGCCAATGCATTCCACTTAAAGGAAACCCACCTAAAAGTTACACAGCTAATTTAAATCAGTAATACTTCATCGTGTAAATGAAGTATCATGTTAAAAGAATCGCCGACATATGAGTCGCATCCACTCTATGAGATGCGTCCTTTGTGAACCTACTTCAAAAGGAAAGCAGAAAACTGTTCAAGTGTTACTTCTGACCAATTTTCTCTCCTTCACTCTAAACGACTTGTTAGCAACGACCGTTACAATATGTCGCTTAGTTAATGCTTTATATTTCGATACCTACCTGTTTCTTTATTCGTTATAATTTAAAAAAAAAAACAAAATTGTTCAAACAGGTGGGTGTTATCAGAAGAAATAAAAATTCGACGCACAACCATTTTCGACGTAAACACTCATCAGAAATGCCAAACAAGTTTCATGAACATTTTGTAGTGAAATTGAATAAAAAAGCCAGGGGGTCTACTCCGAAGTGGTATCGGTCGAATGTTCGGCCGTTTCCTGCTACGAAGTTACTATTTGGTTCGTTCTGTCCCGATCCTACACTCCTACACTCTTTCGAATATTGACTATGGTCCCGACCCAACTGAGCCGATCCGAACATTTATCGCATTTTTCAATAATATTCGCTTCGGCCATGTGTCGGTCCGATGCGATCATTTGCACTTTGGACTTCGTAGTAGACCCCCTGTTTTTTAACGCGACGATGTCGAGTTTCCAGTCCCGGACGTTATTGTAAATAATTCATAACTGAGAAAACAATGATCGTTCGGGAACAATGGCGCGGCTAGGTGTTGCTACTGGCTTAAATAATTCATTTGGTGGATCGAAAACAAATATAATTAAAAATTCTTAATTAAAACGACAATTTCACTTTTGTTTTCCATGTAATTTTATGGGTGCGCTTATTTTGTTTGGTTGTAAACAAGTTATTGTTATTAATATTGTTGTTGTTATTGTTGTTGTGTTTTGTTATTGTTGTAGTAATTATTATTGTTATTTGTGTTTTTTAGGGATTGCGCCTCTTATTTTCATTGTTTTAAATTGTTGAAAATAATTTTATTGGTTGTACCGTCATCGTCAGGGGAATTAATTATTTGCTATGTTAAAGTCATTTCATACAACTGTTATAGAACACAGTTGTAATTTGAGTTCAGTTGACGAACAATTTAAGTTGTTAGTAGTAGTTGATTCGATAAACAACTAATGTCTTTTTTCATACGTATAATTATTATAACGCCGCAGGATAGCATTTACCAGAAGACCACTTCTGGTAAATGCTATCCTACCGCGTTGCTAAACCATTAATACGATGACCACATCGTGTTAGTGGTTCAGCAGCTTCAATATCATCAGAGGGGCAATCCTAGTAATTTTAAGAACGTTCACAGTCTGATCTCAGTCTCAGTCTGTCAAAAATACCTCTAATTTCCCTACATTTGGTCACCATTGGGGACCAAGATACAGTATGTGCCTAGTTTGAGACCCGCTGTTAAATCAGTCTAAGTTTTCTGTTGGTTAGAACTGCATGCAATATTACTACTTATTTTCGACAAGTTTTTGATGTGGATTTTGAACGTTTTTAATTACTGGAGTTGACCTTCAGGATTAAGTATATAGCGGTTCTTCGTGGACGTGGTACGACAGCGGCTCCCCTGACATCACCTCTGTCATCAAACGACAGCCGCCACGCAACCATCGATGCGACGCTCTGCTAGAGTGACTGTCACCAGCAACTGTCACTCTTACCCGTTTTGTTCGGTGATTCCATTAATATCGTAACAAAACTGGGGGTCTACTCCGAAGTGGTAAATGTATCGTATCGGCCGAATGTTCGGCCGTTTCCTGCTACGAAGTTACTATTTGGTTCGGTCGGTCCAGATCCTACACTTCTACACTCTTTCGAATATTGACTATGGTCCCGACCCAACTAAGCCGATCCGAACTTTTTTCGCATTTTTCAATAATATTCGGTTCGGCCATGTGTCAGTCCGATCCGATAATTCGCACTTTGCATTTCGGAGTAGACCCCCTTGACGATGCCACTTCCTGCGCCGTCATACATTTGTATATTATAGCACTACCCAGTTTTATAAAAGTGCAGAAATATGTAAGTTTAATTATCTAGCAGTACAGATACTAAATCAAAAAAGGACAAAACAGTCAAGTTTTCCTATGAATCGTTTACTACACATTCATGAACCACAGTCTAAAACATTCCAGTAGGTACACCCGAATGCATTTCATTAAATTTTTATAGGCGATATATTGAGTGACTGAGCCAAGTTTGTAGCAGCAAGTTTTAACATAGCCTAGATAATTTACGAGGACACGTAGACGGATGGGCAACAAGGGAGCACTTCATCTGCGTAAATCTTTTTGCTCCCTCTACCCACCGCGTCGCGTCGCATCGCCTTCCCGCGCTATTACTTCGTTTTCGTTAGCTTTCTTTATGACGCTTTTTCTTTTTGCTCGGCTCCTTAGGGTCCTAGCGTGATGTTAAATAGCCTTCCTCTAGAAAAGGGCTACCAAACGCAAAACCAATTTTTAAATTCGACTGGTAGTTCCAGAGATTAGCGTGTTCAAACAAACAAACAAATTCTTCAGTTTTATTATTTTAGTATAGATAAGGTAAATTCTTCCGACCATTCAGCATCCTTTCAGTTTTATTTTACAACTAGATCCAAAAAAATCAAATAAAACAAACAACACTAGTTCCACCTAAAGATACTGAATTAATCGTGACGTGTACATCCATCCAAGTTTCCCTATGAATCATCTACCACACTCTCATAAACCACAGTTTAAAACATTCCAGTACACCCGGATGCATTTCCATCAAGTTTTACAGCCGTCGGTCTGAGCAATATGATGCACGTCACTGCATGCTTACATACATTACAATGGGCTATGTCAAGGACTTATACTATGTCATGGAATTATTACGGGGTGGGGCTTGAGTTATAGCTTTTTTATAGTGTTGTATGAGTTCTGCCATAGAATTAGCATTGCCATTCAATGCATTTTCAATCATGCTGACAGTCTTCTGGGCACGTTTCCGGATGACAGCGATGCGGACAAGCACTTCGGTGTTCTTTTGTTTTTTGTATTTATTTGTATATTCAGGGCCGATTTTTCAATCATCTGATAACTTAATTCGAGGGATTTTGAAATTTTGACAGTTATTTCATACAAAAACTGTCAAACGTCAATTTTATTCCTCGAATAAAAGTTATCTGGCGATGGAAAAATTAGGGCTAATTTTTCAATAGTCAGATAACTTTCATCTGTGGAATAAATATTGTGGTTTGACAGTTTTTGTATAGGAAATATTTCAAATTGTCGTAATTATTCTTCAGATAAAAATTATCTGACTATTGAAAAATCAGGCCTTAGTTAGGGCCGGTTTCTTGATCCGTAGTTAAACTCAAACAATTGTTAAAAATAGTAACTAATGGTTAATTTTTTGCAAAATGTGTTTTTGGTCAATTGTTAGTTTATCTAATGCTTATTTTTTAACCATTAAAAAAACTAAAAATTTAGGCCCTTAGTCATTTAATTTAGTACCTAGTGTAAATACTCGTAGTTAGTTGCGTTTTATATTATACAATAAAACCATTTTAATGTTTACAAATAAATGAAGACTAAATAGTTTATTAGTTGAGTTGACAGTTTGATTTCAAAAAATTAATCAAATTCGATCTTCGTTACACGGGTCTTTTTAATGTTGGTGTTAACGCACAGCCGTGCGCCCGAACATCGCCGGCTGGCGCGGCGCGCCAGCGCCGGCATTCCGCCACAGACCGTCCCGACGATCACGCGCTCGCTCGGGACGAAGACGCTCATTTCAAGTTTATACGTGTTGCATTTTGTTAGTTATTTTGCTAATTATACTGTATTATTACCACTAAAAAAAAAAAAAAAAAAAAAAAAAAAAATCATTAAAGGATAATGCATCAGTAATTATTAAATCATTAGAATTCTCCGCAGATAATTATGATGTCGCATGGGATTTGCTATGTGACCGATATCACAACGATCGAATTTTAGTCAACAATCACATACAAGAATTATTCAATATACAACCAGTAGTTCAAGAATCCTCACAGGCCTTTAGAAACATAATAGACTCAGTCAATAAAAACTTAAGGGCTTTAAAAACATTAAATTTACCTACCGAACACTGGGACATGATCATTATACACATGGTGACTAGTAAGTTAGACCCATCCACAATACGTGACTGGGAAAAGGAACGCAACAATATTACAAGATTACCCACTTTACATGATTTTAATACATTTTTAAAAAATCGTGCCGATATCCTAGAAACCGTGGAAGAATCATCACCACATACAAAACAGCAACAAACACAGCGCAGACACAGCGATACCACTCACAACCGTTCTAGGACATTCCTAGTCAACCAAACCCAAAAACAAGCACTATTTAAATGTCCTGTGTGCAAGAATAATCACTCTATTTACCAATGTGTAAAGTTTAAATCAATGCCGATCGAGACGCGTATTGAACGAGTCAAACAATTAAATTTATGCACAAACTGCTTGCGGTCAGGACACAACGAACAGCGTTGTCGGCTTAGTTCCTGCAGGCTGTGCACACAACGTCATAACACTATGTTACACAATAATGACACTGTTCCTAAGGCTTCAACTTCATCAGAAGGATGTGTTGTTTTACCCACCGTACAGGAACAGAAACAAACAGAACCAAGTAGTGTCACGCTCTCATCCGTACATCACAGTCAGGTACTCCTATCCACAGCTATAATCAACATACAAGATTCGAATGGTCAAACACACAAGGTTCGGGCACTACTCGATAATGGAAGCACCTCTAGCTTCATCACAGAAACATTACGAATTAAGTTAGGAATACCCAGTTATTCCACTTCGCTATTAGTACAAGGATTGAACAATCAGTCCTCAAAAATTACACAAAGATGTGACGTCACAATATCGTCACTCACAAACAGTGGTTATACAACTGACGTCAATTGTTTCGTTGTACCACATATCACTCAGTTGATACCTACTTCACAAATTAATTGCAATCATTTTTCCATTCCCTCTCGCATCCACCTCGCGGACCCAAGTTTCTCAACACCGTCTGAGGTACAGATGTTGCTAGGGGCGGATATCTTCTGGGATGTCCTTCTAAATAATCATATTGCCCTGGGAAAGAACAAGCCAACCTTGATTGAAACAACATTAGGGTGGCTCGTCACAGGCTCCATACAATCATCTAACACTAAACTTAACACGAATCAAACATATACAGTCCACTGCCATTTCTTAAACCACAATGAGATCGAAGAGAAATTAGACAAGTTTTTCGAACTAGAATCAGTTCCTACCACTCAACAAATCCATACTAAAGGTGAGAGTGAGTGTGAACAAATATTTGCACAAACTACAAAGCGCCACCCAGATGGCAAATTTATCGTTACAATACCATTAAAAGAATCACCTGAAACCTTAGGAGATTCTACACAGCAAGCTCTAATACGGTTCCAATCATTGGAACGTAAATTTAAACGCAACCCCGAGTTCAAAGAAAAATACACAAAGTTCCTCGACGAATATTCGACTCTAGGTCACATGTCAGAAAACACAACTACACCAAGCGATATCATCTCATACTTTATGCCACATCACGGTGTCTTGCGTGAAGATAGCTCCACTACAAAGTTACGCACCGTCTTTGATTGTTCAGCCGTGACAAGCACTGGCAAGTCACTAAACGACATTCAGCATATTGGCCCAACTGTACAGGACGATTTACTTAGCATATTAATCCGATTCCGACAATATAAGTTCGTAGTGACGTCAGATATAGAAAAGATGTACAGACAAATCTATGTCCAAAATAGTCAACGATGTTTACAACAAATATTTTGGCGGTCAGATCCAAGCCAGCCAATTAAACAATATAAATTAAACACTGTCACATACGGGATGGCCTCTGCGCCGTATTTAGCGACCAGATGCCTAGTCCAGTTAGGCCAAGAATGCACCGATAAGGACGTACGTGAATCAATTCTACATGATTTCTACGTTGATGACTATATATCCGGGCATGAGGATGAAAAAACACTAATACAAAGATGTAAAGGCGTCAGTAAAATGTTAGAAGGCGCTCATTTCCATCTACGTAAATGGCGGTCTAATAAACCGTCTATCCTCGATGATATTATTGCTAATGAAACCAACAACACAGACAATCTATCAAACCTAAACAAGGTTGATCACGCAAAAACACTAGGTTTACTCTGGACCTGTAAGAAAGATACATTATTATTTTCAGTACAAAAAATTTCAAATGAAACCACAAACAAACGCGCAATTCTATCTACTATTGCTCAAGTGTTTGATCCGCTAGGTTTAATTAATCCCTGCATGTTACAGGCAAAACTTATACTGCAAACACTGTGGGCAAAAAATATCACATGGGACGATCAGTTACCCGCCGAAGTTGAGTCACAATGGCACGACTTTATTAAATACTTACCAGAAATTGCTAAAATTGAAATCCCTCGTAGGGTGTTGTGTGATCAATACATTAAGGTCGAATTACACGCATTTTCAGATGCCTCAATTAAGGCCTATTCAGCTTGTATATATGTACGTACAGTGTCCGAGACCGGAAATGTACAGGTACAATTGCTACTTGCAAAGAGCAGAGTGGCGCCACTCAAGCAAAGGCTAACTATGCCCAAGTTAGAGCTTTGCGGCGCCCTTCTAGCTACAAGGATAATGACGAAGGTAGTAAATTCATTACGATTAAAAATTGACTCCACATCTTATTGGTGTGACTCAACTATTGTGCTGGGCTGGATTAAAACATGCAAATTAAAGTTAAAACAATTTGTTTACAATCGAATTAATGAGATTACCAAAAATTCTGACCCTAATTCGTGGAATTATGTTCCCACTGAAATGAACCCGGCTGACATAGGTTCACGCGGGCTCAACGCATCTCAACTACGATCTTCACTTTTGTGGTGGGGAGGTCCCCACTTCCTACATCAAACAGACATGCAGTTGCCTACACAACCACAAAATATAAACATTACTAGTTTGCCGGAAATTAAACATCAATGTTATTTGTCAACAGATGACTCACATTGTCACAATGTTGACTATTTCAACAATTTTTCTGATTTTAGTAAATTACAACGTACCTTAGCATAAGTAATAAGATTCATTTTTAATTGTCAACATACTAGCAGTAAAATGACAGGTCCATTGACTGTCAAAGAGCTCAATTCTGCGTTGGAAGTTTTATGCAAACGAGTACAATGTGATTCATATTGTAAACAATACTCACAGTTACTTCACAAACGCCCATTGTCTCCTAAAGACAAACTTCTCAAATATAACCCATTTATTGACCATGGAGGAATTATAAGAGTAGGAGGTAGGTTGTCAAACTCACACTACGACTACAACACAAAACACCCGATCTTACTCGACGCATCACATCACATAACCAAAATATTAGTCGCACACTATCACAAAATTCTTTTACATGCTGGACCACAGCTGTTGTTATCAACATTGCGTCACAAATACTGGATAGTCAACGGTCGTAATCTTTGTAGGAAAATAACTCGAGATTGCATATGTTGCCTTAGATTTGCAGGTAAAACTTACCAACCTATCATGGGTAACCTACCTTTACAAAGATTGCAAGCAGACTATCCATTCAGTAACACAGCTGTGGATTATGCTGGCCCTATCATGATGGCGAACAGAAAGGGTCGTGGCTGTCAGCTAAAGAAATCATACATAGCTGTTTTTGTTTGCCTAGCAGTGAGGGCAGTACACATAGAACTCGTAACCGATTTGACTTCTGAAGGCTTCATTGCAGCTTTAAATCGGTTTGTTGCCCGCAGAGGTAAGTCAGCTACTATCTATTCCGATAATGGAACTAATTTCGTGGGTGCTAGCAACGAAATAGCTAAGTTTCTAAAAAATCAATCTAATGATATTATTTCATGCGCTGCTGAAAATGAAATCGGTTTCAAATTTAGTCCAGCTTACAGCCCACATTTTAACGGCGTAGCAGAGGGGTCTGTTAAATCAATTAAAAAACATTTAAATCACGTACTGTCAATGGCTCATCTAGATTACGAAGAAATGAACACTGTGTTGATTCAAATCGAGGCAATACTTAATTCTAGACCTCTCACTCCAATTTCATCTGATCCATCAGATTTAGTTCCACTCACGCCAGCGCATTTCTTAATTGGACGTACACTCACTATGCTACCTGCTCCCCAGGTCGACCAGGCTCCACTTCATACGCTCTCCAGATATAAAAGGATACAATCGTTAAAAACACATTTTTGGAATCGTTACTACAAGGAGTACGTTTCAGAATTGCAGATCCGAAACAAATGGCGCACAGACAAAGGACAACCACAGCCAGGCGATATGGTTATCATTAAGGACGACCGACTGCCGCCTAACAGATGGCTGCTGGGCCGTGTCACCACAGTCTACCCTGGCACTGACGGCGTCAACCGGGTGGCAGACGTAGCAACTACTTCAGGAACTTTACGCAGAGCTTGGAACAGGCTCTGTCCATTACCAATGAAGTTGGACCAGGATGCTGCTCCTGCTCCAAGGGGGCCAGCTTGTTAACGCACAGCCGTGCGCCCGAACATCGCCGGCTGGCGCGGCGCGCCAGCGCCGGCATTCCGCCACAGACCGTCCCGACGATCACGCGCTCGCTCGGGACGAAGACGCTCATTTCAAGTTTATACGTGTTGCATTTTGTTAGTTATTTTGCTAATTATACTGTATTATTACCACTACATCGTGTCGTCATTTCAAGAACCCTCGTTAACAGTTGGTTTTATTAAATAGATAGACCATGGAATTGATATTATTAAAGATGATAGAAAATATCGCTCTTAGCGATAAGACCGCCCATTGTGTCACCCTTTGTAAATTTTCTATATGTATGTCTGTGATTTATATATGTAGCTAATAAAGAGTATTATATATGATCTAATTGTACCTATATCAGAAAATTTGCATGTCATTATGTTATGATTGAATATGTTAAGCTACTATTATACTAACATTGAAAGAGCTTTTGTAACCATATTTATCTGCAAATAAATCTTTGACTTTGACTTATTCTCTTCTATTCTATAGAAAAAAAACTGAAAATATTTTAGTTAGTTCCATTACTACAAACTGTATGCAGATGCCGTTCGAGATCTGAAAACAATATTGATAAACTGTTCCTCCGAACTAAACGTTACAAAATTTTGTTTCAGTGCGGTTTGTGGAAGTGCTCAGGTGCGGTTCAGGCAAGTGCTGTTAAGACCAGTGCTCTGAGTGGAATACCTCACAATGGGCGATCATACATCGCTAAAACAAAAGGAAAATAAATGTTACTTATCAACAGCTTACGTCCAAAAACGCAAATGCAAAGATTCTACATTTTGCCTGATGTTGTAAGTTCGTGCAGCAACGTAGTAGGTATTATTTTATTCAGTTACCTAGCTAAGTAATAACAGCCGCACGGATCGATGATCAGGTTAAGGTATGCCTGCCATCGGAGACCATCTTTACATAACGAGACCCATCCGTGTCTCGAAAAGTAAAAAAAAATCGTGGCAAAAAAAACCCTTGACAGTCGTTACAGGTCTTCAGAAGCCCGAAAGTCTGACAACTAGCCTTACCAAGGGGTATCCTGTTACCCAGTAACTGGTAAATCAAATAGGCAGTCGCTCCTCGTAAAATACTGGTATTCAGCTGCATCTGGTTAGACTGGATGCCGACCCCAAAAATAGTTGAAAAAAGGCTAGGCAGATGATGAGTTTTACCAGCTTTGATGACTTAACAAAAAGTAACTGTTAATTAGGTAGTTACAGTTCAGTTCTGCCTATGTTTTTAATTAGTGCTGTTGTTTTAAGTGTAGTTACTGTTTCTTTAACCTAGTTTTTTTTACCTTTTGCAGGGCCGAGGCCAGCTGTTGGTTTAAAAAAAGGAGTTAGATACACTTCATTACAGTCAGACTTATTTTAACATTTTCTATTATATATTTGTTTCTTGTTCGCTAAGCTTAGATTACCTTACATAATCAGCCCATAATGTTTTCACTGCTGGAACACAGTCCAGCTCTCAGTGAGAGGGAGTGGGCTGTAGTCCACCACACGGGCTCAGTGCGGGTTGGTCGATGTGACAAGTCTTTGAATTTTTGCTACTAGTACATGCCGGTTTTTCACGATGTTTTCCTTCACCGTTTTGAGAGCAGTGATTATCTTGGCTTAGACAAATTGATTGTAGATTGCAGGATTTTGTTTCAGTGCGGTTAGTGGAAGTGCTCAAGTGCGGTTCGCGGAAGTGCTGTTGAAATCAGTGCTTTAAGTGGAATGCCTCGCTGAAAACATTATAATTATATTGAATTAAATTATCTACCTACCTATTAAACATGGCTTATCTACCTATTAAAATATTGATAACTTAGAGTTATGAATATTTTAATAACTTAGAAGCCATGTCCAATAGGTACAAACAAAGTTAAAAAGATTTAGATATACAGCCGGTCTATTCTGTAAAAATCTACCGTGAAAACTTAGGTGAAGTGAGTTGTAAGTGAGCTGCCATTCCACCTGATGCTAAGGATTGACACGATTGACTGCTCACTTCACCTACGGTGTGATTTTTGCAGAATAGACCCAGGTCCTGTTTTTTACAGAACTCATTAATGAAAGCAAAAAGTGTAAATGTTACTTCCATCGACGACTTTTTCTACTATTACAAATAAACCACCTCTTAACTCTTACACTGGGACCACGCCCCGCATACAAAGGTTATGTGATGAACCCCTAGGTAAATGAGAAGATGAAACGCTCTCACGATTGCCTCGGCTGTCAGAGTTAAAAACTGGATAGGTATAATTTCGAGAGAAGCCTACAATTTGTATGTATGAATATAATTATGAGATTTCATTACTCAAACTTTATCTAAGAGAAATGCTACTGTTATTTTTTTATGTATCAAATAGGTTTGTAAAAAGGCTGGAAATCGATTATGAATCGATCTTATCGTATCTTCGTTTGTGAAAAGGCTGATCGTGATCGTGAGGTCTGTGTCTCGATAGAGCTGCCTATTTAGGCAGCTCTATCGAGACACAGGCCTCACTTCAAGGACTGTATCCCGATAGAGATGCCTATTTGCTAGCGAATAGCAATTCGCGGAGAGGGAGTGGGCTGTAATCCACGCGGACCCAGTGTGGATTGGTAAATGTTACATGTCTTCGAATCTTTGGTTCCAAGACATGCCGGTTTCCTCACGATGTTTTCCGTCGCCGTTTTTGAGAGCAGTGGTGATGAAATAATTTACAGAAAGTAAAGCGCCTGTCTGGGTTCGAACCTACGACCTACAACTCGTAAGTCGCAACCATCATCATCAGATCATATGAAGATCCTGTATATAGATATCTATCTACAGGGTCTTCATATGATATACTGGGGGTCCGAAGACAGGGGAGGACACGATAACCCTGGAGTCAGGCCACCTATTCTACTTACACGAAGGCGATCACCTTTCTCAAGACGGTGTCAGTTTTACTCACTAGCAGCGTTGTGGAAATCAGTAGTGTGTCGACACGGATAGCGTACCTTGTACTGAAACTCACCGACAGGTACTACATGGAAATGATACAGGTATATGCGCCGACTTCGGCATGCTGTTTTCCCGTCTCAGCGAAAAAGTAAGGTGTTCTAACTTTCCTCGAAAACGAGAGTTGCCATCTATGCAGCCGTGAAGGCTCAGATAAGAGGGCCTTAAATCCAAAAAAATTAGGAAGCTGACGCGACGCAACCTTCGGTGTTCCAATACCCACGATATTAAGGTCACGATTGTGCAGAACCGAGGGTCGAAAGTGTTCGCCCAGCAATTAGGGAGGTCCCATTTTTTTCAAAACCACACAGATTTTTATAGAAGGTAGTTCTGTTATCCAGATAGCTAATGAGTTATATATAAGTGGCGCCATATACACGCAGCTGCGCCTGAATAGTTCTATCGTAGGTACAGGGATTTCCAATACATACTGTGTGACTTGTAGAAGATAATATTAATAAATTTATTTCTGAGCATATGGTAATTAAGGTCTTAATATTAAACAGTTTCACATACACTACCGTTGCCGGTGTAGAAATGTTAAAATTAACTTACAATGTCAAAGTGGCCAAGTATTGATAGAATAAATAAAAATTTATATTCTAAAAAAAATGCAAAAGATAGGTATATCAACCAAAAAAAAAAACAATACAAGTCAATAGGTACATACAAAGACATAAGTATACACACACAAAGTATTGATAAAAAAATGTAATGTCAAAATTTATATTAGAAGATAGATTTGTAGAAGATGATTGTGACGATGCACATAAAAATCAAAATGGATTCCAGTTATACGAAAATTATAAAAATCATCCCATTTTAATATTGAGAAAACGACTTCAAATGCAATTTTACTATGAATTTTATATTTTATGAGAGCTCCGTGTCGGAAACTTTGTTCCAGATATTTGTAATAAGAGATTATGTCCATATCAAGTCGGATAATATTCCTTTAATGTCCATTTACACGGAGCAATTTTATTGCTTGCTGCATGCGATAACGACGAGCCATATAAAAATGCAGCACTGGAATAATATATGCAGTCTTTATGAGGTTTTACTTTATTATTGTTTATTTATTTGTACACTGTATTCCAGACGATATATATAAACTTCATCCAGATGCTCAGACTATGGAAATAAGCATTTTTCACTATGAACACAATAATTAATTCTTATTTTTTATGTTTTGTTAATTTTCATACAAACTAAATACCTTGACGTAAATCACCCGATGTGACGAGCACATGCCTCGTTATCTCTTTATCTGAAGCTTTTGATAGATTTATCATTTTAACCCACTTATTACTATCGTCCTTTTAAAAGGACGGCGCATAAACAAAAATCTTGTGATTAATGAGGGTAAAGTAAACAAATATTGTTGGTCACATTTGAAAGTTTCATTGTGTGGCAGTACAATATAAGTATTGTGAGTGGTATAACGCATTATTATTAATCAGTTTTGGAGCTTTTGTTTTACGGTAAATTTATCATGACTGATATGAGGTGAGTTATTTTATTATTATTAAAAAATCGTTTTTTTTGACAATGAATAATAAAACTTTCACATCTCTTCTAAGTGAATTAGATTAAATATAAGCACCAACTGTAATTTTTGATACATTTTTATGGTGCAACATTTGGTGTTCTTTATAAAGCCCAATAGTAATATCTACTACTACTTGATAACAAAAATGTTTTGTTTTGTTAGGAGAGTTTTTGGAAGAGGATGGGAGTCGCAACTTCATGAAATCATGGAAGAATTGGAATTTGATGAGGAGGCTCCTATTCCTGACAGCATCACATTTTTTCCACCAGAAAATTGTAATGCTGATGTCACCGACGAAGATTCTGGTGACGAAAATCAAGTCCGCATTCAAAATTTACCTGGCACTCAACTAAGGACTCCAGCGCAAGTTCATTATATGAATTTGACAGACGATAGTGACAGTGAAGACGAAATAAGTCTAGCTCAAGTATCGAAAAGAATGCGCATCAGAATTTCCAATCCTCCGATTGAAAATCAGTTACCTGACGACGAACCAACACCCTCAACTTCCACAAGCATAACAATTCCAAAAACTAAACAGTATAACTGGATTTCAAGAGATATACGTCCAATATTTAGACCATGGGCCGGAATGCAGCTAGTTGCAAGACAGCAAAATGCATTTTATTATTTTGAGCAACTTTTTAGCGACAGAATTACAGTTTTGCTGACAAATTACACCAATAATTATATAAATCAAAAAAATAAAATTGGAAACATAACGTGTGAAGAGATGAAATGCTTTATCGGAATACTTCTCTTCAGTGGGTATGTGGTAGTACCCAGAAGATGGTTGGATGGCTCTTCAGTGGGTATTGGGAAAATGCTGCAGACTGTGGGAACCCAATAGTTTATAATGCATTGTCGAGAGATAGGTTTACTTTTATAATGTCTCATATTCATTGCTGTGATAATACAAATTTACCATCTAATGACAAATATGCGAAATTGAGACCACTCTTTGATGCGTTGAATGAGAACTTCCTAAACTATGCCCCATTCGAAGAAAACTACAGCATTGATGAAGCGATGATTCCGTATTATGGTGGTCACCCTTGTAAACAATTTATAAGAGGTAAACCTATCAGATGGGGTTACAAATTTTGGGTAGGATCGACACGCCTTGGGTACATATTATGGTTTGATCCGTATCAAGGGCAAACGGGAGACGACTTCAATGATTATAAAAAAATGGGACTTGGAGCAAGTGTTATTTTACGTTTCGCAGATGTTCTTCGTACAATCGATGCAAAGGCACCTTTCCACCTATTTTTTGATAATTTCTTCACATCGATTCCATTACTAGATGAACTACGTGAAAGGGGGTTGAAGGCCACCGGAACAATCAGAGAAAATCGCGTATCGAAATGTCCGCTTCCAACAAACAAAGAATTCAAGAAAACTGCTCGTGGTTCTGTGAAATACAAAGCAACAAGAGCTGAAGAAATTATTGTGTGTAAGTGGAATGATAATAGTGTTGTAACAGTGGCTTCAAATGCTGCTAAAGTTTTACCACTGAGCAAAGTAAAACGCTTTTCACAACATGAGAAAAGATATGTACAAGTCGACCAGCCAGCCTTGATAAAGGTGTATAATGAAAACATGGGAGGTGTAGACAGGTCAGACCAAAATATTGGTTTATACCGAACATCGATACGAGGAAAAAAATGGTATTTCCCATTGATATGTCACGCACTAGACATGGCAGTTCAAAATGCTTGGCAACTATACCACATCGATGGCGGAGATTGTGATCATTTGCAATTTCGTAGAAATATTGCGACTTCCCTTCTAGAAACATATCGTAAAACGGAAAACAGAAAATCAGGTCGCACTTCACAAAACTATCACCAAAATTCTCGGTATGATAATAAGAAGCACCTTGTAAAATATAACGGAACGCAGTTGAGGTGCGTGATTTGCCACAAAAAAGCCAATTTCTCGTGTAAAACGTGTGAAGTTACATTACATCCAAAAGAATGTTTTGAAACGTACCATACGAAATAATGTTTTTTTTTTTCAAGTCTACATTTTTTTTCATTATCTTTACTTTTTTCATGATTTTATGTAATAAATAAACGACACTAAAGACACTTCGTATTTTCTTTTGATTTACTTGAACAAGTAGTACATATTACTAATGTCCTTTTAAAAGGACACCGATTTCCCGATTTCCCAACAGGTTTTAATTTTTTTTTGCATTTTTCCTAATCATCTGATTATACAAAGATACATATATCTGAATTTCATTGCAATCGGATACAAAAAGTCTATTCAGTAATAAGTGGGTTAATTGCACTAAGCGGCAACAAATTAAGACCCTTTCTTACTGTAAAGCTCAATTAAATTTCATTAAATGAAATTACAAATATCTTCGTAACGAAGCCTTTTTAAGTATTACTTCCTGTGTTAGATTTGATTTATAAAAGCTATAGAAGCGTTTGCGAAAGTTTATGGATAACCTGAGGAACACGGTGTATAGGGTTTCCAGCCCCAAGATGCAGACTAACGGTCTAGTTTGGGGCTCACTAGAAAATAATATAATGTAAACTAGAAGTAGGTAGTATTTTAAGCTACTCATGTCGTCTCAACTTGCTGGTAACCATTGAACCTGCTTACTGTTTTACCTGGACAATAAATATTTTCTATTTCCATTTATTTCTAAATTAGAACCTAAGGCTAATTTTGTTGAAATATCGACTTAGTTATGTATAGAGATACCCACCCATACCATTGTGAACAAAAAAAAACGACTTAATAATAAAATCCCTTACCCTTCACACGTCATAGCACATCCCTGAAGTTTTTTTGCAGAAGGAAAAGGTTATGGTTACACTACATTTTTACCGCACATTTTTAACAGAATTAGATTTTGTCAGTAGCTGAATGTTGGTGTAAGAAGTGAGACTTTATGCTACAAAAAACGTACAATTTAATATTTGTTTAGGTACTGTTTTAGCCTCCATGGTAGAATAAACATACAAAAACAGTTGAGGTGAGTAAATGTGGAGTGTGATGTGTAGGTGTGTATGTTATTAGAAAGATGATGGCATATATAATGAGAAAAACACTATTTCATATCGCAGCCATATACTAACTAGGTATGTACGTAGTCTTCTTTAAAAATAACATTATTTCTACTTTGAGTTCACGCTACATTAATTACATCCCAAACAAAACTAATAAACCAATCGATTCCCTCTATCGATAGCGTCCACTTCAGTTAGTTCAAAATCGATTACTCACATCACTGACTCGATACCTTTTTGATTCGCGAAGGTCCTTTCAAGTGCTCTTTTCCAACGAAACAGTGTCCATGGAGTTTCTTGCCCGTTCTTCTCTGTAGGTACCTAATGTTTTAGAATGGGTAACTAGCTTCGTCTTTCTGACTGACCGACCCCTTGACAATTCAAAAGTGCCTGTAATTGGTTTATTTGAAATAAATACTTTGAGTTTGAATTATTTTGTTTGTATGTGCGGATGGTGATCACCGGGGTGGTTTTAGTGAGGTAAAAATTCCACACTCCCTGACCTCACTCCCCGGAGGTCGGGTGCCTTTTGAAGGTTTCCCCCGAAAAAAAAAAAGGTTTATCTCTCATATCACATCTCGGAATACAAATTGGCGTCACTTACTATGAGAACTGTCAAATCAAATCAAACTATTTTATTTCACATAAATATACAAAAAATGCCCATACTTTTGAATTGTCAAGGGGTCGCCGTGACCCCTTAACAATTCAAAAGTGTAATTGGTTTATCTACCTATATCTATACTAATATTATAAAGAGGTAAAATTTGTTTGTTTGCTTGTATGTAGGGGGTAATCTCTGGAAAAACCAGTCGGATTTGAAAAATTATTTTTGTGTTTGAAAGCCCAATTTTTGAGGAAGGCTATAGGTTATTTAACATCACGGTAGGAGCCGAGAAAATATAGTGTAATAATAGCGCGGGCAGGTGATGCAATGCAACGGGGTGGGTCGGGGAACAAAATTTTTTTACGCGGACAAAGTCGCGGGCAGAGGCTATATCAAATGAATGTTTTGACTTTGAACGGACAGTTCTTTTAAAAGGTTTCTGGGGATTAACTAATGGCGCAATTTAAGTGTGCTTTAAGCTGCTCCAGGTATTGCAAATGAGCGATATTGGCTCGACATTTCTTTGAAAGAGATTTTTCCTTTGAATGGTAATTAATTTTATTCTGCGCTGACTGTGAAGTTAACATTTTCGACTGTGTCAGCTTCGTTTCTTTCGAATAAAGGTGTTTTCGATAGTAAAGGTTCTCTTAAGTAGGAATGGCTACAAAGATTCCGAGGTTTATGTAACCGCTTCTGAATTATCAGGTAAGGGTTTGAAACCAAGCTGCTATAGGCCAATCGCTTAAATGAGACGTTGCCTGAGGTAGCATCGTGGTGTGGGAGGGGTGTGGTGACGTGATGCGACAGCTCAGTGATTCGTCAACTTGTGACAACTATCACCCCTCCCGCACCGCGCAGCTACCACAGGCAACGTCTCAGTTAAGCGGTCGGTCTATAGCAACCAATGTGACTATTTTGATTTAACATGAAAATAGAAATTAAACTGCCTCGTCGGTCTAGTGGTCGCAAGGGCTACTGCTAACATGTGGTTCTGGGTTCGATTATATGGTCAGGCAAAGAGATATTTCGTTTTTTCATCTGGAATTTTTCCGTTGCAGTCCGGAGCCTGGATTTGTGCCCTGTTGATGGCAATACTCTCAGCCCCTATTACAGGAGACTTAAACATAACTGGCAAAATGTGGGTGGGTGCCTGGGACAGCTGGGGTAGCCCAAGGGTTAGGCATACCTCTGCCTAACCCTTCGGGGAATTAAAGGCGTGATGTTATGTTAGGACCGTATATTTCTCTCTAATTGGTTTTGTCGTAAACGTACTATAAACAGCTCAATGGCTAAAGCATGTGAGCTGACCAAACCCTCGTCTTTAATGTTTGGCTCTCGATGTACTGCCCGAGCAAATTGAATGCAGTAAGCAAATGTTTACTGGTGTTGTGAACTTGCAGATTATTGATATCGATGCACAAAAATAAACAACAAAATAATCCTTAAGAATACGAATACGTATAAATACAATCATTATTTATTTTTAAATTACAAACAATGTGATACAAAGAAGTCATTTTGCTCATTTTAATTGCAATATTTTTTAATGTAGGTAATTTCTTTTATTACATTTTTGGTTGAAATACCCATGATAAAATTTATTAATTGCAGAATGCGTAGAATAGAATAGAATAGAATAAACGTTTATTTGCAAATATGGGTACACAATAGTTGTTATAAAACAAAATCAGTTCAGCCATATTTTACCATTCGGCATGCAAATATTTACAAAATTAACAATACCATTAAATTATCAATTATATAACATTATTATTAAAATTAACGTTAATTATCAATTATATCACATTATTATTCAAATTAAAGTATATTATTAAATTATCAATAAAAAAATAACATTGCTATTAAATAATCATTATCCTAAATATATGTATTTTTCTGTTAAAAACTCAGTTACACTGTAGTATGTTTTTTCTAACAAATATTTACGTAGTCTATTCTTAAACATTACTGTATTTAAATCTTTCCAACCACTTGGTAATTTATTGTATATAATTGGCGCCATGCAATATATACTGTTGCGCATCAAAGCGGTTTGAGATGATACCTGACACAGTTGGCTATTGTCACGCCTATTCCTTGGGAACACATCAGATAGGCGTTTAAAACGACTCGGATTTTGCTTCACAAACATAGCTACCTCGAATATATATATACAAGGAAGTGTAAGGATTTTGTATTGTTTAAAATAGGGCTTGCAACTGTCTATAGTTTTAAGTTTAAACATTGATCGGAGACATCGTTTTTGGGCCTTAAATGCTGTGTCTTTATCCGTTGAATTCCCCCAAAAAATGACGCCGTAGCGTAGGTGAGATTCAGCTATGCCGTAGTAAGCAGTTAGAAGTGCTTTTGTATCTACTATGGAGGATAATCTATATAAAACATAAGCAGATGAACTCAGTCTTATACATAACATATCTATATGTGCTTTCCAATTTAAACTATTATCTATTTGTAAACCTAAAAATTTCGTATCTGCTGCTTCTTGAATATTATTATTATTGTGGTGTATGTGAAGATTAGTTAAACCGGGAGTACGCTGTCTAAAATGAATTATCTTTGTCTTATTTAAATTAATAACTAAATTATTCTTGTCAAGCCATTTAATTAATGTGTCAAGAGAGTTATTAATATCATTTTCATATGTAATTGCGTTATTACAAGGGATGGTTATTGTGCTATCGTCTGCAAACATTGTTATAGGTTGTTGAAGGGACATGGGCATGTCATTGACATATAATATAAACAAAAATGGGCCCATAACGGTTCCTTGTGGTACACCGTATGAGATTTTACGTTCTCGCGACCTTGCTACCTCTTCATGTTTATCAAGTACATTAATGCGGCTAACTTCGGTTATTTGTGTTCTATTTTCTAAATAGGATTTTATAAGATCAAGCATGTTACCTCTTATGCCGTAGACCTCTAATTTATTTAACAGTGTATTGTAATGGACATAATCAAACGCCTGGGTCATATCGCAAAATATTGCACATATAGGGGATCGTTTATCCATATTTCTGATAATATTATACAAAAAGTCATAAATTGCTAAATTAATGGTTTTGTGCCGTCGGAATCCTTTTTGTTCGTCGCAAAGTATACTATTTTTCTCTATGTAATTATAAAACTCTCTGTAGAGGTATTTTTCAAATATCTTTGAAATAACAGGTATGAGTGAAATCGGTCTATAATACTCCATCAACTCCTTATCTTCTTTTTTGAATAAAGGTTTAATTATAGATGTTTTTAAAGCATCTGGATATGTACCTGCACTAATAATGAGGTTAAGTATGTGACTGAGATGGCCGCATATCTCAGCAGACACTGATTTTAATATTTTTGTGGCGATTCCATCAAAACCCACACTGCTGGTGTTTTTTAGGGCCATTACAATTCTATATAAATCCTGTGGTGTGCTAGGGACCATAAACATGGAATTATGTTGCATGGATGACATGCATGCCTTTGGCTTACATTCAGCTTCTATTTTTGGTTGTATCTTATCAACGAAAAAGTCATTAAAGGCACTAGCGATATCTAATGGTTTATATAGAATTTGATTACCAACTTTTATTTTCTCGATTTGTTGTTTAGGAATATTGTGTTTTGTTTGATTAATCACCTGCCATGTAGTTTTTGATTTGTTCTTAGATTGCTGTATTTTGTAGTTATTTTGAGATTTTTGTGTCAAATTAATAATTTTATTAAATAGTTTAGAATAAGCAGTGAATTTCTTTTTATTTTCGCGGTTAGGTTTCATCCTGGATTGCCATAATAGTTCCCTTTTTTTCCTACTGCATAATTTAACGCCATGTGATAGCCATTTTGGTTTATTTATAATATTGATTTTAATTTCTTTGCACGGGAAGCACAAGTCGTAAAATAATTTAAATGTGCTGATAAATTCATTGTACGCTACGTTGGGATCATCAGTAAGATAGATCTCAAAAAATTTAAGACTGTTTATACAATTTTTAAATTTTGTGATATTCTCGTTATTGTAATCTCTTCTAGTTATGTACCAGGATTTTATAGTGCATACATTGGCCACTGGGCATTGAAGTAGTTGTGCCGTATGGTCTGATAAAGCAAACTCCAGTACATCCGATTTACAGGTCTTTTTAAAATTATGTGCAAAATTATCTATGCAAGTCTTGCTAGCCATTCGAGTAGGTTGTTTAAGGGCAAGTTTTAAGTTGTAATTTAGTAACAGATAACAGATAAGTAACAGCGTAGGTAGGATATTTATAATTATATACGATTATATTACTTTTTACTAGTAGTAAAATAGTTTGTACAGATGTTGAAAACTAAACTACGTAAATTAACCCATGGAATGATGGAAATAAAGATGTCGATACCGGGGATAAGTGAAGGCATACATTACACGTAAATCGTAAATTATATCCTCAAAAACACTCGATCATATGTACGTCAAAACAGTCATACATAAATTTACTGACGTCAAAATGCTTTCGACATCAATCAATCATTCAAGTCATGATTTTTGTCCATAGCATTTTCGAATCCGTAATTTTGTATCGTTTGAAGTCCTTCACTGCTTACGAGGGGCCTACCATTACAAAACTATTCACATTATTATTCAAATCACATCCCTTATGTACTATTTTATTATTCAATCTTGTGTCTTGGAATAAATAGAAAAGGAAGACGTTACTTCTGGGTATAATAATTTCTCGTGTCGTATGTAATTTATTGGGGAAACTGAAACTTATCGCTCGATCAGAATTATGAGGTTAGATAGCGTATTTTTTTTTTCATAAACATTTATATTCCAATACCTTGGAAGCTTTGTGCGCAGTGGACTGAATTCAGATATTAACGCTCATTTTAAAGATAAGAGGTCTATCGTATTTGGTATTTCTCAGTGAAGCTTGTAATGTAGCGCTAAAAAAGAAAACGTTTTCAATAAAATGTGCCAGAATAGGATAGAAAAATATTGAGGAAACATGAGCACTTTATTTATTCCTACTTAACGATATATTTTCGAATGATTTACTATAGTTTTAGACCTAAACACAAAATATTACAAAAATATTCCAAGTAATAAAGACATTAATCACACCACCGACACTGAAATATTTTGTACAACGTTTTGCGCTCAGATATTTCCATCGAATTCTCACATGTCGATACCTATTACGATATCGATGGTACAGCACTAGGGCATTCAACAGTGAAGCCGTCGTCATGAACACTCGAGCGCGCGAGCGCAATGCGACTTGACACGGTCACATAACTATGTACTGTCGTGGTGTAAAGCTATTTATAATATTTACTGACTTCACCGTATTTTGGTATTGTTGTTGCTACCGGAGATTTCGGAAGTTACGTATGCTGAATGGTACAGACGCCAGCAGGTCAAGCTACCCGAAACTGTCAAATTTTCTCAATCAGCCTTGAACCTTAATGATTTAGCGATAAAGTTGAAAATCAATTAAAGAAATTTGACAGATTGTAGTAGCTTGATGTGCTGGCGTCTGTACATATGGTATTTAGTGTGACACGTCCTGGGTTTTAGGAGTAAATTAATAGTCAATCAGCCAGTTGGTAGCTCGTCTGACTTACCCAGGATGCGCTGGACGAATGCTTAGTACAGTAAGATTCAAGTCATTTGTAACACGTTGACATTGAATCATATATATAGTGTTCCCACTGCTGGGACACAAGCCTCCTCTCTGTGAGAGGGAGTGAGCCTTAGTGTACCACGCGGGCCCAGTGCGTGTTGGTAGATGTCACATGTCTTCGAATGTTTGGTTCTAGGACATGTCGGTTTCCTCACGACGTTTTCTTTCTCCGTTTCATGAGCAGCTGTGGTGTTGAAATAATTTACGCAAAGTAAAGCGCTTGTCTGGGTTCGAACCTAAGAATATAATAATAAATAAAATAAATAAATAAATAAATTATTTATTTCGGACAACGTAAGATCCACTGTGTTCGTAAAATCCTTATACTTAATGTTAGTGCCATATTATTATTTAACACTTGTTTATCCGAGATCACTTCAAGTGGACGACGCACAAGCGCAGGGAAAGTATTTCACTTGTTCATCACCCCCACAAAACGTCTCAGAATAGGAGAGTAGATGCTTTCCGCCACTGCCCTCAGAATACTGTTGTCACTGTCCCGCAGTCTTGCTATTAAGGACGAGATTTTTTTCCGCATGACCGCATAAAAGTCGTCGGTTCGATTCAGCGCAAACATCTCAGATGCGCTACAAAAACGGGGCAGTCCCAACAGCATTCTGAAAACATTATTATATTGGATGCGCAGGACCTCCAGCGATCTTTTGGTAAAGCTGACCCACAGGCTTCCCGTGTACATACCCTGGCAATATGCTTATGCTATAATAGGCAAGCTATTTAATGCAGATTTTCTTACCACTGGCGCGCGGCAGTACAGTAACTTCCTTTTTTTCCACCATACTAGATTACTTAACCAGTTGCAACAGGATTAAGATTCGATTTTTTCTGTGCACGCTCTGTATATTTTCAATACTTACAGTATTTCTTTTATAAAAGACATTGCTTTCATTACACTGCATCAAAACGAAAAGAAGATTAAAGAAGATATATATAAAGTCGTTTGCTTATAAAAAATAGGAAATGTCCACCTATTTGTCTCTTTTTAATTGAACTTCCCACGCTGTTACGTTTATGAGTGTTTCATACGCGGAACTTTATGCTGGGAGACGCGACGACACGTGTAAGAATAATAATATTAATTAATTACTATCTCGCGTTTATTCTCGTTCTGAACAAGTCTTGTCAAATACTTGTTGAAAATATGTCGAGTGTAACACTCAGGTAGGCGTGGAAATAATAAAAACGGAATTTATAAACGACTTAGGTTTTATTGTTATGTTTTCTTTAATTTTGATTCTTAGATTTTATATAGTTCTTTTTTTTTGTTTTTGTAATTTGAAGCAAACATATCATACTTTTATTGATTCGAACATGTTTTTAAAATAAATGTTTAAATGGTAAACCCTCTATATTGGTGCCCAAGATACAGACTTGCCTAGTTTGGGGCCAATGTAAAATCTCTGTAATTTTTTGAGCAATAAAGTTTTTATTTTTATTATTTTTCTTAT
Organism: Apamea monoglypha; assembly: GCA_911387795.2. NCBI lineage: Eukaryota > Metazoa > Arthropoda > Insecta > Lepidoptera > Noctuidae > Apamea > Apamea monoglypha. The sequence continues at coordinate 15,867,120 of OU426916.1, forward strand.
ATTTTCTTGACTTGGCTTTACTTCCCAGAATTTAATCATTATTAGCGACACTATCGAATGGTGTAATAATAAGTGTGTGTTTTTTTTTCAAAATCAACGGGTTCGATTCTTGGCTAGAAATCTTGATTTTTCAAAAAACCAATGATGTAGTTTTAGTTGTCATCAAAATCGAGCTCGAGACTCTTTTGAGTACTTTTAGTATCGGATTTGGCCATCCACGCGCAATTGAAATATTCACCCTGTATAGATTGATATGTGCACAATATGCACAAATTGCTCATAGATTATGTTCTAAAGAATTTTTAAGAATAAACGTTTTAGATTATTCATTTATTTCGAAGGTTTATAAAAGAAATGCTGGAACTTGGGACTTTGGAACATTAATCATTAGCATTCCTTTTTGTTATTTTAATTCTTTTCCTCTCATATACCCTAAGGAAAGTTTCCAGTCACTATAATATAATAATATAATCAGTCTATTATGTTCCCACTGCTGGGACACTGGCCTCTTGAAGAGAGGAGGCGAGTCACTATGAAAACAAAATATTTTTAAACCGTTTTGAACCTTATTATCGATTTTTATTTATAATTTATCAATTCACTAATGTAATATAATTTTAATTTTATTTTACCTCTTTACCCATGTTGTCATTGCCAAAAATGAATCAATTTATATTTTTTTTTTATCGATTTTGTCATAATTCTGTGTTTCACTATTTCCAATTTTAATTTTATTTAATTGAATATTCGCGCTTAGTACATAGTAAGTTAGCTAATTTTCCGAATTTATAGTTTTGTGCATGTGGTGTTTACCTATAAGTAATTGTTGCGCTGTAATTTGATTTTATGAATGTATTATGTTGCTGTATCCAGTGTGAACAATTGTTGGTAGACCTAATAAAATAAATAAATAAATAAACCTTCTGCGCTCAACTGCCATACAATATGCACTTAAATGAGTACAATAATTGGAGGAAATGGAGCGGCAGGCTTAATTATTTGCAGTCTTAGTGCTAAGTGCTGTTACATATGCATCCCGTATGATTATTATATTCCCTTGCGCTATGGAATTTGCTGTGTTACATCTCATAAGAGGGAAGAGATGTAGGGTAATACATAATCAGCCTATAATGTTCCCACTGCTGGGACACAGGCCTCCTCTCTGCGAGAGGGAGTGGGCCATAATCCACCACGCGGGCCCAGTGCGGGTTGGTGGATGTCATATGTCTTCGAATTTGTGGTTCTAGGACATGCCGGTTTCCTCACGATGTTCTCCTTCACCGTTTTGAGAGCAGTGGTGATGAAATAATTTACACAAAGTAAAGTGCCTGCCTGGGTTCGAACTCGCGACCTACAACTCGTAAGTCGGGTCCATTACGACTGGGCCACCTGCTCCCCTAGGGTAGAGGTAGGATAATGTTATGTTCGAAATTGACAGAATTAATTTCCAGTTCGTGTATGAAACGAATCGTCGCCTTTTGTTTTAAACACAATCGAAGGGGTAACTGCGTAACACAATATCAGTAGCAATGGGTTAAATTTTGACAGTTCAACAACATTCATTGCGTGATTTACGTTGTTGACTAGACACATTTTTCGAACATATGAAGCAATGGATTAGCAATATGCTACAAAATGATTGATAGTGTTTTAAGCTATTAGGGTGCTGGTATATTCTGTAAAAATCTCACCGTGAAAACTGAGGTGAAATGAGCTGTCATTTCAGCTGATGATAAGGATTGAAGCTATTGACAGCTTACTTCAACCTCACTTCACTTTAGTATTCATGGTGAGATTCTTTAAGAATACATCGACTTTTCTAAGGAAATACGTGAAATATTATATAATTCGTAAAACTTGACGTTGTTTTATTTTTTATTATGTTGGTTGTCAACAGCGGACGGCTATTAGTTTTATACAATTTTAATTAAATGCTAATTAACAGGTGTTTAATTTATATCAATGGAGGAAACTGGACGCAAAAGCAAACTAATATAAATTCTCATTTCACGTCATTTTCACTTCGAGAAATATTTATAAGAGGGAAAGCTCATTAAAATTCCAGATGCACTTTATTAAATGTTCCACACCGGACGTACTACGTACAGACGCTAGCACATCAAGCTACTTCAATCTGTCAAATTTCTTTAATAGATTTTCAACTTTATCGCTAAAGTATTAAGGTTCAAGGTTGATTGGGAAAATTTGACAGTTTCGGGTAGCTTGACCTGCTGGCGTCTGTACAAAAAACATAAACGTTTTAATAGAATTTTTCATCACACACCTTCATTCATACGTTGTACAAAATTTTCTATACAGTTTATTTACACTGCAACATTTTATTACCACGATCAAAGACTGACTATTTTTGTAATCATTTCTATTCCGCTGTTAGAGTTTGAAAACTGTTTTTTTAAGCTAGCGCGAAGATGTTTTCACATTCGTCGGAAAATAATAACTAACAAGAAATTGAAATGTTTACTTGACTAATTTATGAAATGAGACACTCACACAATCACAGCAAAAACTCCTGTGTTTTTTAACTAGGTCATAAGTTTGATTCCCATTTGTTGTAGGTAAGTATTGTAGAGGCTGTAACCTGAGATGCAACCTCCGCGAGTCCATTATAAATAAATAACACAAATAAGAAGCTAAACATTAATTTGTATTAAGAATAGAAAAAATAAGAAAAGTATTATATGTATGATGAAAAATATAATAATGTATTAAAAATAGAACCGTTTTTAGGAATAATAATGGAAGTGGTTCGACATACCCTCGTATAATTTATTCCTCCCAGTACCACGAGCTCGTAAAGAGTTCACAGTACCCACCACTTACAAACTATTGCTAGCGGTAGGAAAGTTCGAGTTATTCCGGTCGGATTCCCTGAACAGAGGGGCAATTCTAGTAATTTTAATTACGTTCACAGTCTGAGCTGTCTCAATCTGACAAAAATACCTCTAATTTCCCTACATTTTGACAAGTTTTTGACATTTGTTGGTTGCCGAGATGAGACTGCGACTAGATTTTGAACCTTTTAAATTACGAGAATAAATTGGCCTTTTTTTATTTTTCCGGTGGGAAATCATCAAATGACCCCTCCCGCTCTGGGTGGAGCGGAAGGGAGTGTCAGACTCTTACTGACTAAAACCCACCCATGTTCCTTCCTTCGCCCTTTATGTTCCGGGGTAGCGGTAACCCTTTCGGACAATCCCGCTGACCCGGCAGGCTTCGACCCCAAGGGGCCCCTCAAATTATGCTGACATCTCTTTGAGGCGCGCGTGGAACACTTTCGCGCCGTCCGGCACGGGCCTGGTCCTGATCGGGTGGTGAGCTACCCATTGCTCTCCGCCCGCAGGCCCGAATAAATTGGCCTTCTGATCCCTTGCTGGTTGTTATTACGTTTTAATTCTGATCCACTATAAACTCCTACCTATAAAACAATTAAATATTTTGATATTTTTCGGATCATGTACAAATGTAGCCTCAAGAATAGAGCTACCAAATGCAAAAAAAAATCCAACTGCTAGGTCCAGAGATTAGGGCGTTCAAACAAACTTCAGCTTTATTATTAGTATGTATTATTATAGGGGCTAGAGCTACTGCTTTAAGCCGGGCACAAATCCAAGCTCCGTAAATCCCCACAGCTGTCTATGTATAAGAATGAATATTATGATGTAATAGGTAAACTTAGCAAGACTAAAATACGTCTGCTTCAAAATAAACAGCCCATTTATTTGCATAGAGGTGCATTACAACTTTTAATAGCAATTGCAAACAAGCGTCATATTTGTAAGTTAATAAAATACAGGCTACTCAACAGCATATTGCACTGCTGCTATTGCTTAGCAGCGTACTGTCAAGTGTTCTACACGGGTAGTTTGTGGGTCAACTGCACGCGGAGGGCACTAGATGCCCTACGGGTGCAATATAACAATGGTTTCAGGGTGCTGTTGAGGTTGCCCTGATTCTGCAGCGCGTCTGGCATGTTTGCTACAGCGCGAATCGACGACTTCTTTGCCATTCGGAGGAAAAAAACCGCATCCTTGATGAGCAGAATGAGGGCTAGCACCAACAGCATACTGAAAACCCTAGCCGAATAACACGATGCACCAATACTTAGACACCCTGTCCGGGTGCTCGTGCGGCAGGATGAATAGAAATTGTTTTATTTTAATTTGATTTAATTAATATTATTAACCCTTAGTTGATAAGTTATTGTTGTAGTAATTTATTTATATAATTAAAAATAAATAAATAAATAAATAAATAAATTATTATTATTATTAACATCACGCTAGGACACTCAGGAGCCGACCAAAAACAAAAAAAAAAAATCAGAAACGATGCTGAACGAAAACGAATTAACGGCGCGGGCATGTGATGCGATGCGCCGAGGTGGGTCGGGGGCCGAATTTTCACGCAGAAGTCACGCTCAAAAACTAGTAAAATTATGAATTTTATTTATTAGACTAAGGGCTGATTTTTCTATGGCCAGATAACTTTTACTCGAGGAACAAAGTTGACGTTTGACAGTTTTTATATGGAATAACTGTCAAAATTTCAAAATTATTCCTCGAATAAAGTTATCAAATGTTCCAAAAATCAGCAGTGCGATTCTTTAACCATATCACCGAGAAAACTTAGGTGAAGTGAGCGTGGAGTGAGCTATCATTCCAACTAATGCTAAGAAATTGACACTATTGACAGCTCACTCTAAGCTCACTTCACCTAACTTTTCACGGTGAGATTTTTACAGAATCGATCGGCAGCCCTTAAATATTTAACAAAACTGGTAAAACAAAATTATGTACTTAGGTACTACACATCTATGCCTACCTTTTTGGCAGTAAAATGTTTATATTATATTGTGTGATTTACCAGTAACGGTTAGTAAAACACAGGACCCGTATATTATCCAGTCTATAATCCAATCAAACCTACCTGACATACTGACGTATGCCATTGATTGCTCTCAGAGTACCTAGTCGTTAGACGTTAACGATGATTGCAGTCAGTTTGAGATGTTTAATGAAACTGAGCAAATAGGTTTATTATTCATTTACATTCTACCTTTGTTTACAGTAAACTACAAGAATGTGGTGTTCAGATAACAACTTGTGTCTAAAATAAATACTAAATATTTACTAAGGTAAATACCTTTTTGTTTGAGATACAAGTTTCAATTTAACCCTAGATCACTAACCATTCGTATAATAGACGACGCGCACCTAGTGCTTTCGCCATTTCACCAACTTCCCGTTGCCCCCCGCCCCGCACTCTTTTAGTACCTTCCTGGGTAGTGAAATTAGTCACCCGCAAGGACTCATCGCGGATGCACGATAATTAGGTGGACATATATCGCGTGATCGTCGTCTCACAGACGAAAGGTTAGTAATGCTGTATAGTTTTTAGTAAAGTTGTACATACTTTTATGCTTCTGTTTATATTGTTAATTTTTGGAAAAGTTAATAACTTTTATTATTTACGAATTAATTATTTATATTATGGTTTTATGACGTGAACTCTATTTACCTATGATGTTTTTTTTATATTTTATACCGAGTTTTACAATATTTTTGTGTATTTTCTTGCCTTAATTTTATTTACCTATTATTATATTTATTATCTTCTATTTTAGATGGATTTGAGAAGCGTAGAAGGCAAAATTGTGCAATGGTTAGCTGAATCGGACACCGAATCTTTACCTGACAATGAACCTTATTCATCCAGTTCTGAGGAAGAGAATAATGTTGATACGGAAGTACATGTCCCTTCTGAGGAAAGTGAGGAAGAAGCTTCAGACTCTTCGGGGGACGAATTGTTAGTTTCACGTCGCGGGCGTAATCGAAGGTTAGTCTTAGATTCTGATGATGATACAATAAACACGGATCAGGCGGAATCCAGCAGTGATACTCAAACACAAGTACCGCAATTACATCCGACAGTTATTCGGCCGAGCCAGCGTAACTTGTACGGTAAGAACCGACACAGATGGTCAACAAATCCTCGTGACCCACGCACACGTACAAGTAGTCGTAATGTGATACATATCGTACCTGGTCCTTCTGGATTGGCTAAAGAGGTCTCAGAGCCAAAGGAACTATTTCAACTTTTTGTGACGGAAGAAATGATCGATGCCGTCGTGCAATTTACAAACGCAGATATTGATATAAAGAATAATAAGTACAAACATTCAAAATTCACTACTTCTCGGACGTCGGCTAATGAAGTCAAGGCTTTACTGGGTCTATTTATTCAATCTGCTGCCCTGAAAAGTAATCATTTGCCAACTCGGATGTTATTTGACACAAAAAGAAGCGCAAACACCTATAAGGGCTGCATGAGTGCTGAAAGGTTTGATTTTTTACTAAGATGCTTGAGATTTGACGATAAAAACACAAGGCAACAAAGAAGGGTATCTGACAAACTGGCTCCCATTAGAGATTTCTGGGAAAAATTTATAGATAATTGTCAGCAATGGTACAAGCCAGGTTCATACGTTACGATAGATGAACAACTTCTTGGTTTTAGAGGACGCTGCCCTTTCAGGATGTACATCCCCAATAAACCGAACAAATATGGTTTGAAACTTGTTATGATGGCGGATTGTAATACAAAATATATGTGCAACGCCCTTATCTAGGAAAAAACACTAACACCGGTAACGAACCATTGGCTAGTTATTTTGTAAAAGAGATAGCTAAACCCATATATGGATCAAATCGGAATATCACAATGGACAACTGGTTTACGTCAGTTACCCTGGCCACAGAATTGCTAAAACCGCCTTATAAGCTGACAGTCGTGGGTACATTGCGAAGCAATAAACGTGAGATCCCGAAAGAAATGCAGAACAACAAAAATAGACCAGTAGGCACTTCGATGTTCGGCTTTGACAGAGATATGACTTTAGTCTCATACAAACCAAAATCAAATAAAGTCGTATACCTTCTATCTATGACTCATGACCAACCTGCTATTAGCAACGGCTCCAAAAAACCGGAAATTATTGAATTTTACAATTCAACTAAAGGAGCAGTCGATACAGTGGACCAGATGTGCTCAATTATGAGCACAAGCCGTAAAACCAACCGATGGCCGTTGTGCTTATTTTACGGTATACTAAACATATCTATAATTAATGCTTATGTCCTGCACGTATCACACGAGATCCGTAATAATAAAAAACCTACAAAAAGAAGGGATTTTGCCTTAGCAATGGCAGAAGAACTTATGGCACTTTGGCTTCGTGAGCGATATAACACTGTGACTTTGCAGCGTAATTTGAAGCAAATTATCGGCGAAATTCTAAAAATAGATGTTTCTGACGAACAGTCAAGTCAAGAACAACCAAGAAACCGAAAAATTTGCAGTTATTGCCGAGCGAAAAAACGTCGCATGACCAAATACTTTTGCAAGGGCTGCAAGAGGGCCATTTGTGGCGAACATACAGTTTCTATGTGTAATTCCTGTACTGATTAAGATATTTCATTATTTTTTATTAATATATGATACGTTAAAAGCTTAATTACTGTGAACTTTATTTTGATTAAAGAAAATTAAACAGATTTTTAATTTTTTTTTTTTTTTTTTTTCGTAGTCTCAGAGACGAAAGGTTAGTTACAGCGTTACTCGAAAATAAGGTTAGTGAGCTAGGGTTAAATGAATATTTATTAACCATTCTTGAGATTTATTTAACTACATATTTGTGGAGGCAGGAATGAGGTAATAAATAGCTGAAGACACAACAGTGGATTCGATCGACTCGGAGGTTAAGCGACGCTTGCCGAGGTCGTTCCGTGGATGGATAACCGTCCAAACTTCTTCATGCCTCGGAAAAGATGTTAAGCCGTTGGTCCCGGCTTTCATATGTAGATCTTTAACAGTCGTTACGGGTACACAGAAGCCCGAAATTCTTAAGACTTGTTTTAAGATACCAAGGGGTATCGTATCAGGTAGGTACCCATTAACTGGGTTCTAGAGGTCAGACAATCCATATAAAACACTGGTATTCAGCTGTATCTGGTTAGACTGAAAAGCTCCAACACAGCTCCAACACAGCTGGGTAATGGCTAGGCTGATGATGATGACATCTGTACTAATGATAAAGCCAAAGAGTTTGTTTATGTGTTTGAACGCTCTAATCTCTGGAGCTACCGGTTGAATTTGAAAAATTGTTATTGGATATAATAGCCCAATTCTTTCATTATACATTTTAACACCTTTTGCTGAACGGATTTAGATGAAATTTGACACCTGGATGACCGTGACCTGGGTTGAGACTGCTTCCCAATCTGGGGAGCTCGAGCGCTGCCTGTAGGCGGCTCTACGTGGGGGTCGTGCGACCGTTGGCCCTGTATGGGGCCCCGGTGTGGGCCTCTGACCTGACGGCCGGCAGTATCGCAATTCTGCGGAAACCGCAGAGAGCAATGGCCGTCAGAGTCTTCAGAGGATATCGCACGATCTCCTACGAGGCGGCCTGCGTACTGGCTGGATCCCCACCTTGGGACCTCGAGGCGAAAGTACTCGCGTCATTGTATCGGTGGCGCGAGGAAGCACGGGCGCGGGGCGAGCGACCGATGCAGCGACACATGGAGCTGCGTCGGTCTCAGCTTCGCGAGGTCCTGGTGGCGGAATGGCGGGACAGGCTCACACGCCCTACCGCTGGCCTCGTCACCATTGAGGCGGTCCGGCCGGTGCTGGAGCGCTGGCTCGGGAGGAGGCACGGCTCCCTGTCGTTTCGGGTGACGCAGGTGCTCTCGGGGCATGGTTGCTTCGGGAAGTACCTGTGTCGCATAAACAGGGAGCCGGGCGCCCGGTGTCACCACTGAGTCGACTGCCGGGAGGACACGGCGCGGCATACGCTGGCAAAGTGTGCCGCCTGGGAGGAGCCGCGCCGTGCCCTCATCTCAGAAGTAGGCCTGTCGCTGCCGGCCGTGGTCGAGTCGATGGTCGGCAGCGAAGAGTCCTGGGACGCGGTGGTTTCCTTCTGCGAAACGGTCGTCTCGCAGAAGGAGGCTGCGGAAAGGGAGAGGGAGATCTCGTCCTCTCACCCGGCCCGCAGCAGGCGCACCGGGCGTCGGCGGAGGGCGGATAACGCCCTCTTCCAGCCCCCCTAAATGAGTCCAGGGGCGACGGACTTGGGAACGTCCGTCGCCCCCCACACATCAGGACCCGAGGTGGCGGCGCGTAGTGTTCCACGTGCGCCCCTCTTAGACGTCGCGGGGGGAGTCAAACACCTCACTCCCCCCTGACCCGAGGAGGCCCGTGGTGGCGGGCCTGTCGGGGGTTGCGGAAGGATCTTACGTTCCCGCGACCCCCGGCGTAGGTGTGAGATGGAACACTGGGGTGGTTTTTAGTCAGTAAGAGTCTGACAGACCCCCTCTCCCGCCCCAGGGCGGCGGACATCCATGAGGATTTTACACCCAGGAAAAAAAAAAAGGATATCCGGATTTTTATCCTGGTAGTACGTTCCCGTGAGTAATTTCCTACCTCCACTCGGGCGAAGCCGCGGGTAAAAACTAGTATACTTAATAATTATGATCGTAATAACATCTCCGAGCAGAGTCTCTTACTAAATCGAGTCTACCCCATGAAACTCCCAAGTATCCTTAACTTATGCTATGAGTATACCAAGTGGGGAGGTCACAGACATTCCCAACAACAAGTCAACAGAGTGGCGACAGTGAAACTTAGCCTAATTTAACTAACTAACTAACTAACTAGCCTAATTTAGCTAACGACGGTGCCCTAATTATGGAAATAGCAAGTATACTGTGTGACTTCGAGACTGGTTTGAAAGGTAAATATGTATCAGAATATGTTGTTTCTGGTGCTTCAGAATAAACGGGGTATGATATATTCATTACGCTGTCAATCTTGATCTCCATAGGCCGTTTTGGAGGACTGTTTTATGTAATTATGACTTTCGAAAAGTGCTGATTCTCAGCCTAATTTGAATAAATGACTTTTGATTTTACAATGTCAATACCTTTCATATTGACAACTCAAAAAAACGTGTGCAGTCGGTGGACCCCCGTCAGGAACAAGGTACCTTACGCGATACATGCAGGCCCCACACACAGTTATATAATAGAATGAGATGTCGTTCTGTCTCGTTCTCATTCATTTATTACGCGTTTTTAAACAGAGCCATCTAGTATAAGGGTTTAGAAGCTCGCATAAAGTTGTCGCCATCTTGGATTTTTATTTTGACCTCGCTATTGGTTTAACTTATTAGTGATCGATGTTTAACACCCTCAAATACCATGAAAACGACCCACAAGAAGAAAATTTAAATAAAAGTTTTGTGAGCCTCCATATTGGTTTTTTTATGTTGACCTATGACCTTAGCACCCTCGAAAACCATGAAAACCATCTAAATAAAAAAAGAAAGAAAGTCGCATGGAGCAGAACAAGATTTAAAATACAGTCGTGCCAGCGACACGAAGAAGAAGAACCATTCTGTTAATAACAGCACAGATTTTAAATTTTCCATAAACATAACTACTATGCAATTAATTATAATCAAGCAGATCACTATAACTAATTGTCACGCTCTTTTTATTCGCTCTAAACTAGTCAGTTTACTGCGTAAAATGACGTGTGTTTTAAAAATAAATGGAAAACAGGAAGTTGTAGGGAAATAGATAATTAATTATGATCACTATAATTTATTGGTGATTTGATTCAATTTTGGATATTACTCTTATGTATACTGTGTGAAGGTCACCTGATGGGGAACTTGTGCGCAGTGCATGTAACTACTGTTGCCGGGTGTGTCCAGAAGATGGCTTAATAGATATAACTAGTGCTTCCTAAGTTATATTGGTTGTTATTATTATTCCTTGTTTGTTTATGTGTATGTCTTTGATAATTATACTAACATAGTTTTAAGTAATACTAACAAAATTATGGGTAATGTGCCTGACATAAAGATAAAATAAAAAAATAAAAAATAAGCTTTTTACGCGAAATGTATTTGCTATTACGCAGAACGGAGTCTGGATTTGTGCCCGGTTGTTGGCAATAGGCTCACCCCCTATTAGACTTACCCCCTATTAGACTTAAACATAGCTGGCGAATGTGCGTGTGCTATGGGTGCATGGAGAACTAGCGCGATGTTATGATATGAATTTGACAGTACATAGGTAGGTAGCATATTGCTGTTTATATGGTCAAAACTACTCAAATCAAAAGATATGTTAAAAATCTTTGAAGGAAAATATACGAGTATTATCTACTTTTAGACTCATATATGCTATAGCTATAAAAAAAACCTCCAATCAAATCAGAATTCATTTATTCAAACTAGGCTGAGAACCAGCAGTTTTCGAACGTTAAAATTACATAAGACAGTCCCCCAAAACGCCCGTCCCTCACCACTTCCTAGTGCTTTCGCTGGATTGAAGAAGTGGCGCAACAAACTCCACAGAAGCACAGCTGTCTGGTCAGTTAGACAAACTTGATTGTATACAATAGTAGGCATGCAAAGTAATTAACATTACGAGACACAGAACATTAAATTAAATTATAACATCATCGGCTTAGACAGGTATAACCGTTAGGTTATACTCACGTGGTTTGGTGTCACTACGTCGGCGCCGGCTGTCGCTGAAAACCAGCGCTGGGGCTCTGTCTTGCATAGGGTCGCAGCATAATGCTGAGCGATGGCCGTTTCGCGTGCATGTGTCGCATGTTTCCCCCTATCCTTTCTTATTTTTTTTTGTGTTTTGTCTTCTTCTCTGCGTCATGTTTATCGCAAATAAACGTATTTTCTTTCTTTCATATTTTAGTTACGACCAATATTAGTGTTTTTCATGACTGGTAAGTAATTTGCAAACAAAACTCCTATATCAACAAAATGAGCAACTTAAAAAGTAAAAGACCTCAAACGTAACTAATACCCACATTTAAAACTTTTTCACGGCCAAAGAGGCACGATTCATCTTTAGAACGGGGCCCAAATCGAGCGGCCCGAAGTTATGGGGCCATAACTGTCATACAAACAGGCGGGGCCCACCATAAAACTTACATTTTTTCCTTTACACTAACTGAAGATCTATTAAAGGTTCAGAAGAAAACTGTTTTAGTTTCAGGATTAGGCCGGCAACCCTTCCGGGTGGGTTATACTTATACTCAAATGGGTTTAAGAAAAGCGTTGGATTTGGGGCAGCTTGAGTGTAGGCTCGGCTTAATTTTATTGCTATCACTGAAGATTATGGGCTTTTGTTTATCTTTCACCATTGTGCATAGGTACTCGATCGAGCATAAAGTGAAATACGACGTAGAAAAAAATCTGTTTGGCCTTTTATTTATTTATTTTCATTTATTTCAGGCGACGCAGACCCATAGATATACTTACAATACTTTAACCTAAACATACATATTTTGATAATAAAATAATAGGTACTTCACTAGCTTGTTCTTGTGTTGTTGTGTGTTCTTTTCTCAACTATGTTGGGTTCGGCTTCCAGTCTAATCGGATGCAGCTGAATACCAGTATTTTACATGGAGTGACTGCCTATCTGACCTCCACAACGCAGTGTGTGGGTAACACGATACTCTTTGATAAGACTGGTTATTAGACTTTTTATTTTATTTATTTATCCATTTATTTCAGGCATCAAGCCATAAACACATAAAACACAATATTAATATAACTTAACTTTACTTTTTGGGCTTCTACATAATTAATCGTTACGACTAACTAAATACGAGGTATAAAGCCCGCAATTAAAATGTGGTCCTATCTGGTGTACGTCTCATCTAAGTTCCCTTTAAATCGAGCATAATATGTCTGGTGGTGTGGTATGTCTGAGCCTATCTCGACCAAAAATACGTCCTAAGGCGATTAACACACTTCCACGCACCACGCAGCGTAGCGCGTGAATGCGTGTTTTAACGTTGCTTGTAAATATCTCCGTTTGTATAGAAAACACGCACAGTCCAACACAGATAATGCACCCGCGCGTTCATTCAGTGCGTTAACACGCAACATGCAGCGTGATGCGTGGCAGTGTGATAGAGATTGAAAATTTAAAAGCGATTTTCTCCTAAAGTATTGATGGTGTTACTGATTGATGTTTCGTACATAGTATTATCAAAATTATACTTCATACCATATCTATTTACTAATAATAGGGCTGAAGAGTTTTTTTGTTTGAACGCGCTAATCTCTGGAACTATCAGTCGTATTAAAAAATTATATTTGCATTTAACAGCCCAATTTTTGAGGAAGGCAAGATTTAGGAGCCGAGAAAATAGAAAAGAAAGTCTGAAAGAAGGCTAAGCGAAAACGAAGTACTAGCGCGGGTGGGCGATGCGATGCGATGGGGGAACAATAAATCTTACGCGGACTAAGTCGCGAACAGAAGCGAGTACTATTGTTACAAGCTACGGGGTTCGTGACAATTAAAACTGTCGATATAAATTACCAAAAATTACACTTTAATTAAACAACACTAATAACAACTCAAACACAATAATTATAAAACACAATTGCACTTAAGTCGCACTTGAAGATCGCTTTCGATGTATTCGCTTGTATCGCTTATCCAACTCAGTCTCTCGGTCGTCTTATCCCGGCCTTATATAGTGCCGCAGATAGTTCTCGAACCTTCTATTGTAGAAACATCTAGAATGTTCGAGTACATACCGGCCCCGACTGACCAGATGTCGATAGTTCTAGAAAGTTCTAGCATCGAAGTTTCTGGAAGAATCTATTAGTTCTGCTACTCGATACTAGATGGCGCTAGTGGTAACTTGTGGCGCGCAACACTATTATAAAATAGGTTTTTCCTCAAAGTTGCAGAATTTATTTCACGAGCAAAACGCATTTAAATTTCTCGTGACTGTAAGGTGTTTATGCTAGCACATAATACTATTTTGAATAATTCTAAAGCTGTATAGTTTGTTTTACATTATAATGGCAGGTCAATTTATATGGATAGTATTATGAGCATACTGTAACCTGCTACATTACGTGAAGCGGCTCGCCGTCATGAGCGGAGCGAGAGAGGAACAAATGAGCGTGTGCGGCTGCTTCGTTGGTCTAGAGGTCGCAAGCACTGCTCCTGAGTATGAGGCTTTGTATTTTATTTATAATCTTGAAGATTGTGGCTGACAGGGTGTCATCTCAAAGAATCATTTAATTTTAATTTACAGTTTAATTTTGATTCTAATTTTCATTTTAATTTTTCATTAAAATTTTAATCTACATTTTAATTATTATTTTTTATTATGGTGTGTGTAATATTGTTATGTATGATGTACCTATGGATCCATGATATTTGAATTAAAATTATTTAATTTTTTTATTTATTTTATTTTTATTTATTTAGGTTCGATTCCCGGGTCGGGCATGGGGTTATTGGGTTTTTCCATCTGAAATTTATCAGTAGCAGCCCAGAGTCAGGATTTGTGCCCAGTTGACGGCAATAGGCTTGCCCCCTGTTACATGGGATTAAACATAACTGGTGAAGTGTGTAGGTATGTAGGTACTTAGGTTTGCCTCTACCTAACCCTTTGGGAAATACGGCCGTGATGTAATGTTATGTAAATGAGCGTGCTGGAAAGTTACATCACCTTTTAACCTCGCGCTTCTGCCATTATTCTTCAAGCAACCACCAAGCTTCGTGGAACACAATAATAAATACCACAGACTGTTAACGTTCTCTGCTTGGCCTTTTCCCAACTATGTTGTGGTTGGCTTCCAGTCTAACCGGATGCAGCTAAATACTATAGTATTTTACAAGGAGTGACTGCCTACCTGACCTCCAAAAGCCAGTTACTGTGGAATAAATAAAAATAAATAAATAAATAAATAAATAAATCCCTGGACATTTCACACAGCACCATTTGTCCCAAGCTAAGCAACCTAATGTGTATTTGTAGTAGTTTTGCCAATACATTTTTTTTCCCTCGGTTGCTGCGATGTTAAAGACCGTAGGTTTACCCCTAATGCACGAATCAATACTCTCGCTAATTCCAACCGTTCGTTAAAACTACCTGGATCAGCCCAATCACATAGAATTTACGTAATGCCCGTATCAAAACAAATAGTTTACAGGAACTGGATACAACTGCCTCGTTGGTCCTAATGTCGCAAACGTGTAACGCCCTATTAAATGGGACTTAAACAGAAGTGGCACAGTCTGGGTGTACCGTGAAGAGCTGATGAGCTCTTCTAAGAAATCAAACTATGTTACGATTTTTTACGGTTATTTTGACTGAATGTATTTATAGGCCAGTCATATCGAACATTAAAATCGCAAACTAACAGTTAGTTCTGATTTTTTAAGATGTTGTTACGATCACTACCAGTAGCGTATATCCAAGTTTGCAGCTTCGAAACATCGCGAAATTTTCGCACGTTTTTTTGTATTCTCAATATCAGTTCTAAACTATGCGTTTTTTTAACCTATACGTGTTTAAAGTAGAATAAAAAAAAATTAAAATTGCTACAATTTGAAATCAGAACCAGCTCTGTAGGTTTAATACTTACCGAGATACAGTTCTTCAAAAATTTACAACTATTAATATTGTGAATATATTTTATTACATAAGTATATTTACAAAGCATTACAAGGACATTATTTTTGGTTAGAATTGTTCATTGTTCATTTTGAACGCTTCGTGGACGGTTCATAAAAATTGTCTGATTCAGCCTGAAAATTCAGCACAAGATTGTCGACGCCGTCTTCTCTTTCTTCGGCAATTTCAAGCTCGGCGACGTTATGGAAAGAGATACCGGGCAAAAATTTGCAGAGTGCTCAGCATTTGAGGCCTTTTACGCAATACAGCCGCTTCCTCTACAACCTTTCTTGGACCCGAAAATTTTTTTTTCTCTCAAATGATCACTGTTTTATTCTAAACAAGAAATCCTAATACAAAATACTTGAAACCTCGTTCTAAAGTTGCTTGACTGTTCGAATGTGACCCGAGCTAATTTATTGCCAGCCTTCAATACATAAGGTCGACTTTAGCGGACAACCTTTACAGTACTATAGGTGCACCTCTGCCTAACCCTTTACGGAATACAGACGTGTGAGGGCGCGTATATAATGTTATGAATTGGATATGAGAAAGCGGTTCAGTACATCTTCGACTGGCTTCGTCATCGCTCAAAGAATATTTGAGTTGACGACTGTAATTAGTCTACTATTGTATTGAAATTTGTATAAAACTAATATACTTGAGGCATAATTTGTTACATGAAATAAATAAAGATTTGTTATTTCTCGTTGAAGAAAATCCGCGTACAAAACGACGACACAAGTAACTCCATTTCATTTGAAGGTCCTTCAAAGGAAGGCTTTAACAAAATTGCCTTCATTATTATGACTGTGGCAGACATAATGAGGCTCAAGCGGATCTGAGTATGAAAAAACCTATTGCTAGATGACATAATAATAATCTATTTTAGTGTATTGTATATATAATATTTGCACCAACGACACCGCCAGTCCAGGAAAATCACTGTCCATTGTAAGGTTGCCTGGAAGAGATCGCAGTAATGCGATAAGGCCGCCCATTGTATATGTTGTAGTGTTTAATGTATTTTTTATGCTATGTATTTTTGTGGTGTACAATAAAGTATACAACGTGCCGATACAATGGCGACATTAATTTAACACACGGGTAGGGCTAGTGGTCGGTAATCTTAAAAGTTATAACAACATGAAAAAAAACCTAACTTGAAAACTTCCACCTGCGCCGCTCGCCGCCATAGGGCTCTCTGTCTTTCCTTCAATTCGCCTTCTATTTGCACGTTATTTGTTTTAAATACATTGATGCGATGTTATGATCCGCGACCCCGGCCAAAGACCCCTACGCTACAGTTCTTTAAGTCAGGTTGCTCTAAGATGCTATTTTAGAAAATTGTTAATAAATAAATAAATATTAATGTTTAATTGAATTAAAATATATTCGTAAAACTAAAACGCGAAACCGTATACGTGTGTTAAATTAATGTCGCCATTAAAGCGCCACGCTGTATATAAATAAATAAATAAATAATGTCCCTCAGTAAAACCTATTTCTATATGACATGTCTCTCATGGTCACTGTAAAAGCATAATCAGCCTATAACATTCCCACTGTTGGGACAAAGGCATCTTCTCTGTGAAAGGGAGTGGGCCGTAATCCACCACGCGGGCCCAGTGCGGATTGGTAGATGTCACATCTTCGAATTTTTGGTTCTAGGACATTACGGTTTCGGAAACAAATTACTTATAGTACTCGTAAAGCACCTCCATTCATAAGTTAAATTTAAATTATTCTCCTTTAAAGCTTGTTCAATTAGTACTTTGTCAATTCCTACATACTAATTATTTATTATTACTGCTAATTAAATATACCTTAAGATAAAAATAATTACTTTATTATTCCTCGTCTTAAGGCGCTGCCCAAACGTAGGACACCGTTAACGCTCAGTTTTTGGTCGCACAAATAGGCGTATTGGTACTTATCACAAGTTCAAAGATAATACTTATCATAAACTATAAAATAAAAAATGTATCATGTTAAACAGAGCTCAAAAAAATATTTTCTGTCGTATAATTCTCAACATTTTGAGCATAAACTATCATATTTTATGTATTGATAATAAAGAGAATTCCATTAATTAAAAAATACTTAAAAAATATTCTGCTGAGCCGTGCATTAATTTTTTAATTAAATTAAATCTGCAAAATTACTTTTACGGTTGTGGCGATTGAAATAACATCAAAAGCATCGCTATTTTGAACCTTATTTATTGCCGTGATGCGCTATTGTTGTTAACCTAATCAAGTCTTCTTCTTCTTCGTATACAATGTGTAACTGAATTAATGCACATTATGAAAGTAGTTTGTTCAGAATCGTTTTCTGAATCGATTTCTGTAATTTTTAATATAGGTCATTTTTTCTCCCAAAAATAATTAAAACTACGTAAATTACTGTCACACTTCCGCTCTACAGTCAAAACAAACCAAAATGGATGAAATACCTACTGCGCTAGACCCCTAAACGAGTGCGACTGTTTGCATGCGTAGATTTGTAATGTGACCACAATTTTCTCCCACAATCAGTGTAACTAATTTATGAGAAAAACAATGTTTATTACATAATAATAAAAATTCAGTGTATGTATTATGATTATACCATAACTTTCTAATTGGGGTGTCTGGTGGTGTGCGTTAATTCCGGGACATGTTGTATATGTAAATGGTACACCACAGACTACCTGCAGTATTGTCTCTCCTTTTTCCCCTTGCATCTGCCTAGCCTTTTCCCAACTATGTTGGGGTCGGTTTCCAGTCTAACCGGATGTAGCTGAATACCAGTATTTTATATGGAGCGACTGCCTATCTGACATCCACAACCCAGTTACTGGGTAATGAGATACTCCTTGGGAAGACTGGTTGTCAGACTTTCGGGCTACTGACGATACGGATCGTCCGTAGCCCGAAAGTCGACTGTCAAAAATCCATGAATGGCAGCCGGGACCAACGGCTGAACGTGCTTTCCGAGGCACGGAGGGTTCTTGGTATGTAAAGATGGTCACCCATCCACGGACCAACCGCGGCAAGCGTAGCTTAACCTGATCGATCGACCCGTGCGGCTGTTATTACTTAGCCAATAATATCTATAAATGAAGGTGAATATTAATTATTAATTAGACCGGGGCAAAGAAGCAAAATATTTTTTAAAATTTAAATTTTGCCCCTCATTTATGGTGTACATAATAAAGAATATTCTATTCTATTCTATTATATTCTATTCTAACCGCGCCTTAAGTGTTTACAGAATAATAATAATTCTACGAGCGTGTTTGTGGTAATAAATATTGGGCAGCCCCGTGGTTTTCTCATTTACCCACCACGAATTTGTAATGAAGAGGACGGAGTGTAACAAGGACTGCGTGGAACACAATGAAAGGACAGAAGTTTCACTTGATCAGTGCCTGAAAAAGTGAGTAGAAGCTGGTACAAGTAAAGATCTTTGGTTGAGCATTCATCCAGAAGTAATCATCATTATTATTTATTTATTTATCATCATATCATCATTATTTATCATCGGATCATATTTATTTATTATGTTATTGCCAACTCGTCTAATCGATCTAATTGACTATATTGCTTTAAATTGGTATGATGTATAATTAAGATACTTATTTTGTTATTTTAAATTATTATTTTAATTTGCCTATCTTGATTATGATCATTATTTTTTTAATTTTTATTTTGATTATGTTATCTAATATTTTATTTTACGTTGAAATTGTGTATTACTCTATGGATATTTTATTTGTCTGACTAAAACAAATGAATTGAATTGAATTATTATCTGCCTGACCTTTGCAAAATTATGTAGCAGTCAACTTTCAGTGTAACTGGAAGCAGCTGAATACCAGCACTAGGGGGATAGCAGGGTGATTCACACGCGTCGATGAGCTACCCTGTATTATTATTGACAAATGAGCAGCACAGCTGGGTTGTCACTTTGATAGAATTGATTGGTAGTTCAAGTTACATACAAGATCATGAGATTTAATGATTTTGTTTGTGACGGCAAAGATTATTGACGGGCTGAAACTAAAGACAAACTGTTTGCCCTAAGTTGTTGTGTTATACTCGAGCAGTCTGTGGGTAACCTTTACTCGGTTGCTAGTGTTCTGCATATCCAATGCAACAACGTCTTCAGGATTCTGATAGGGCTGCCTCGCTATTGTAGTGCGTCCGGAATGTTTGCGGAGGCGCAGTGTTTCATGATTATACGGAAGAAAGTAGCCTCCTAGTTGTAGCGCGTGCGAAGCAGTAGCAACAGTATCCTGCAGATGGTTGTATCTCGTGCGGATTGCCCTATCCAGAACAAATGGTTGCATATTGTGATGGGTGTTGACTACCATTACATAATGCATAAGATTTACCTAACCTAACCTATAATTGTAATAATTTATTTCTCTCTTTTTTATAATTTGTTTTATTTGTGGTATTTTTTTTTAATTGTATATAATTAATTTATCTGAAATAAACTGATTAATAATAATAAGTGGCCTAACGAGGTGTTGAGCAAACTTTAGAAGTGCAAACCAACTTGTTTAATAATAATGTCTATACTCATTTGCTGCTCATAATTTACAAAATGGAAGTTAAAGGAAACTAAAATCGTGAACCTTCTGAGCTACGTATGCTTCGTGGCTGTACACGGGTATAACAATTTATTGACGATAAAGTAAACTCTGTTATATAATGGAGGACCCAGGTAATATACTATTCGGCTCCTATGCAGAAAAAAATAAATGAAAATCTATGAAAAATATGCTTATTATATTTTCAGGGTAGACGATGAAGTAAGTAGAAGTAAGTATTTCTATGAATAATATAATAATAGCAATAGCTAAATATTATTATATTTCATTATATAAGCTAACATTTAAAATAATAATATGGACCTACATGTGAAAAAATAAGCAAAAGAATCATAGGGTATCAAAAAATTCATCCGCATCGCA
Organism: Apamea monoglypha; assembly: GCA_911387795.2. Lineage (NCBI taxonomy): Eukaryota > Metazoa > Arthropoda > Insecta > Lepidoptera > Noctuidae > Apamea > Apamea monoglypha. The sequence continues at coordinate 15,887,623 of OU426916.1, forward strand.
GTCAATTGGAACAGTACCCAAAAGGCTGGCAACATTGCCACGCTGTATGGCGATGCTAATACTTTGGCCAATAAACAGGCCAGCCTGCTGCTCTGCTGGTCACGTGAAGAGTCGAATTGACTTGACGATATCACGAAAAACCAAGTGCCGATGATGCCGTGAAAGTGGCGAAGTTCTGGGCCAACAAAATCGAATTCACTGTCGTGCCATCAACATAACGAAGAAGATTAGGATACCTACTAGACTTACTTTCTAACTGAAGGACAATTCGATTAAAAATGTAGTATTCGATCAAAAATGAAAATTTTTGACAGATTGAGACTGATCAGATTATGAACGTTCTTGAAATTACGAGAATTACGCCTCTGTATAGGCGCCAGCAGCTGCAGGGTAAGCTACACGAAACTGTCAAATTTTCCCAATCAACCTTGAACCGTAATGCTATAGCGATAAAGTTGGAAACCTATTAAAGAAATTTGACCGATTGTAGTACTCGTAGATTGATATGCTGCCGTTTGAAAAATTAAACAATGTCTTTTCATTAGGCATACATCCAAACACCGGCGCAAAAGCTAAATTAAAATAGATAATTCATTAGTTTGGCTACCTACCAGAACTGTCTGATACTTTAATCCTAATTAATTAAGCTCTAAGATAAGCGATTAAGAGCTATCTCAATTAGTCTTAACAATTATTGAAGGCAATTACTCTTATCTCAATGTCTAACCACTTCGCGTAAACTCTACGAATAATGGCTTGTTCTACCTCCGATTAAGCTCCAGTTATCTAACAGATACTTACAAAAAAAAAGAAAAAAAATATCTGTTAGATACTGCCTACCCAGACACTATTAAATGGGCCGTTAGCAACGGTATTCAGTTGTATAAGAAATTCTCCAACAGAAAAAGCCTGTTATTGTAAGACATTATCTGGAACCGAATCCACGACCTCTCGTTTGCAAGTCTTATTTAAGATAAGCTGGGTCCTACCCTATTTGAAACCCATTTTGTTACAATAATGTTCGATATGTCCTCAAAATGAAACTAAGCTTTTTCGGAAGTGTGGGTCTAAAATAGGGAGCGACACTTTTAAAAATGTAACCATGCATACTTAGTGATATGTACGGTCACCAAAGGAGATAAGTAACCAGGATCGTCGGATATAGTTTAAGTTTAGTAAGAAACGGATTGATATTTTTTGATAAAATTTTATTTAATTAATAGAAAACAAACATTTCATTTATCAAATTAAATTTCATTCGAAACCCTCCATCGGTTTCTTACTAAACTTCAACTATATTCGACGACCCTGGTTACTTATCTCCTTTGGTAACTGTACCTACTTTGTAAATTTTCGAAAAAAAGCAACATGATGCAACTTACCGAAGAACACGAAATACGTAAAGAGACTAAGCCCTCCTACAAATACATCTTTAACTCTGCCGGTCAACTCTATTGCATTAGTTGTGACCAGGTATTTAAAACAAGATTTGGTCTCAAGAGTCATATTACACGCTAGGAAATAATAATTTCAAAGGGTCGCCGTTGTCGAAATCGATAAGGAGGACTATAATGGTGCCATAAAAGTAATGGAATCCATACTTTAATCATTATCGTCTCCATAGCCTTTTCCCAACTATGTTGGGGTCAGCGTCCAGTCTAACCGGATGCAGCTGAATACCAGTAATTTACATGAAGCGATTGCCTACTTAACTAATCCATCCATGATTAATTAATTATGCAACAGTAACTCTGTCAGTCTGTCTGTTACCTTTCAGGCCTAATCCACATAACTGATATATGTAGCCTGGGACCTAGAAAAGAACAAAGGCAACCTTTCATCCTAGACATTTACATTAAAAAAATCATCATCTGCCTAGCCTTTTCCCGACTATGTTGGGGTCGGCTTCCAGTCTAACCGGCAGCTGAGTACCAGTATTTTACATGGAGCGACTGCCTATCTGACCTCCACAACCCAGTTACTGGGGAATACGATATCCCTTGGTAAGACTGGTTGTCAGACTTTCGGGCTTCTGACGACCCGTAACGACTGTCAAAGATTCACGATCGACAGCCGGGACCAACGGCTTAACGTGCTTTCCGAGGCACAGAGGAGTCTTGGTATGTATAGATGGTCACCCATCCACGGACCAATCGCGGCAGGCGTAGCTTAACCTGATCGATCGACCCGTGCGGCTATTACTATTACTAAGCCTTAAAAAAATATGAAATACAAAATATTCGCAGATTTTATGATTGTCAAAAGTTACGAGATAGTCATGACAACATCGTCATCATTTCAGCTCTGAATGACCTACTGCTGGGTATAAGCCTCCCTTTTCTTCTGCCATACTTCCCGGTTCCGTGCGCCCCTCATCCAGGTGTTTCCCGCGATTTTAATGAAACCGTCAATCCAATGCGCTTTTGGACGTGTTTACCCAACCTTTATTACTTACTAGAGTTTAAAACTAGAAATAAGTTCTGCGTAACAAAATCCTGATCTATAAATAGGTAGTAATAAAACTCGTGCAGTGTTCAGAAGACAAAGAAACTTATGATCTTGACAGTGAACATGTTCTAATACAGCAGAATCTGGCATTTAGCCGAGGAAATACTAAGATGAAGCACCTATTAAAGATGCCTGAGCCAAGAGATGTACTATTTAGAAAACCACAACTAGGGTCTTAACCCAAATACTTTACCACGATGACCTGCCCTTGGCACAATCTTAATACTCGCAGTTAAAATAAGACTAGACTAGAATAGATTTGTTACAGCTAAGTTTAGACATTCTGATGTTGAAATGTCCGAAAAATGTATTGCAACTCATCACAGACTTAAGCATTATTAGTTTATATCGTTCCCACTGCTGGGACACAGGCCTCCTCTCTGTGAGAGGGAGTGGGCCATAAGCCACTATGCAGGCTCAATGGTGGATATCACATGTCTTCGAAAGTTTTGGCTGTAGGTAACAGACATAGATGATTAAACAAACAAATCAACTATGTCTAGAACGGAATAAGTGTGTATTTTTTTATCTAACTTTTTTATTGTATGTATAGATAACTAACTATTTATACGAGGTACAAAATTAAATCACTACGGATGAAATTAGACATAACATAACCTAGAATAAGTCTTATCCTGAGAATAAATATTGTATTTTTGAAAGGTTTTCCATACAAGAACTGTCAGAAGTAAATTTTATTTCACGGATAAAAGGTTTCTGATTTTAAATCAGCCCTTACTATAAATACGAAAACAAAAGGACACTTAGGCGTCGAAGTACTCGTCGTACCCATTATTAGCAGATTCATTTTTGGTATCTCTTCTAAACCAATGGTTTAAAAAAGTCAATTTCTTGTTTTCTTTATTACGTTACACAGTTATAAAAGATGCCATCTTTTGTAACTGTGTTATCTACTGTTGCAAGCCTTCCTCAAGTGGAATTATCATGCCCAAAAAATGTTGCAAAAATACAGCCTTGCGACACGCTTTAATGAAAGTACAGAGGTGTAGGTTTTGTAAAATTCCAAGGCCCAGATTCTAATACCATGTTCAAACAAATCCCGATTCGAATCTGGCCGATTTTGAACAAAATTTAATCTAGTTTTATGTAGAAAAAGCTTAAGTGTCGTTCTGGAAAACGAGTCTTACAATCTGAGTTACTGGACCTAGAAAGTTAAATCGAGGAAAAATCTTGTCTGCAATATCCAAAGAATACGTAAGTAGGTTTCTTTTTTGGTCCGTGGATTTGTGACCATCTTCACATATCAAGACCCCTCCGTGCCTCGGAAAGCACGTTAAGCCGTTGGTCCCGGCTGTCATTCGTGGATCTTTGAATCGTTACGGGTCGTCAGTAGCCCGAAAGTCTGACAACCAGTCTTACAAAGGGGTATCGTATTACCCAGTAACTGGGTTGTGGAGGTCAGATAGGCAGTCGCTCCATGTAAAATACTGGTATTCAGCTGCATCCGGTTAGACTGGAAGCCGACCCCAACATAGTTGGGAAAAGGCTAGGCAGATGATGATGATGACGTAAGTAGGTTTCTACCAACGCATAAAATTGCGTTCCGTATCTAAAGTAGTACATAAAAAAAAAACTAACATAATGTCGTTAGGCATAATAAACCGTAGCTTATTATTAATGCAGTTTGCTAATTAAGTTTCATTTCACCTATTTCATATAAATCTTTAGAAAGTATATTGTACCTATGGGTATTTTAATCATATTTTTTTCGTACAAAACTCTGAAAATCATAATAAAGATGATGTTAATAAAAGACAAAACACGTCTTAACGCAGTGACAACCCCCATTAATTCAACAAAACCTTTTACGAAAATCACCAGACTGAATCCATGCCTGTTTCCATCTTAGCATCACGTGCTGTATTGCCTATAAATTAACGCGATATTCGCATCGTAAATCTGTACTTGCCACATCGATATGTCGTTGTCACATGGCGCTTGTTCGTCATAACAACAAACTGGAGCACGTTCAAAATTCTTCGACACATTTTTGTGATAATGCTAAATTCGAGTTTGATTGCTTCTGCGCTTGTCCTACTTCCTGCTATAATAATTATTATTTTATTATTATAAATGCGAAAGTTTGTATGGATGGATGAATGGATGGATGTATGGATGTTTGTTACTCTTTCACGCCGAAACGACTGAACAGATTTGGATGAAATTTGGCACACATATAGTTTATAACCAGGATTAACATATAGGATACTTTTTATTCCGATATTCCCCCGGTATCGAAACTAATGCGGGTGAAACCGCGGGGCGCAGCTAGTTTTTATTATAATTATCAGCATCACAGCAGTTAATTACTAGACATAGGCATTTCCCATTGCACACCATTCACCTCATCATCAGCAGCACCCTACAGCAGTTCATTGCTAGAAATAGGCATTTCCCATTGCACGCCATTCAACTCATCATCATCAGCCTACAGCAGTTCATTGCTGGACATAGGCATGTCCCATTGCACACCAATCAACTCATCATTATCAGCCTACATCTGTCTACTGTTGATGATAGGCCTCCCCAATTGCACGCCACTCAGCTCAGATATTATTGGCAACTCTCATCCAGCTGCTACCAGCCACCCTGCGAAGATCGTCGCTCCACCTAGCCTGAGGGTGTACCTTACGTTTGCCAATTCGAGGTCTCCACTCAAGAACACAGCTACTAAAATGGTGATCAGCTAATATGGCCGGCTCATTGTCACTTCAGCTTGCTTATTCTGTGAGCTGGTTTTATTATGGTGACATAAAAAAAAATAAAGCCTGATAACGGTTGAAGTTTAACAAATCTTTGTGGTGGTCCTATGTTAAATGAACCTATGGTTATTTAAGTATTTAATAATACATAATATTATAATAATAAACGGACTTCTACAAGGACTCAGGTTACTACAAAAACAGAAAAAAACAACAACAAAGTACTAATAATTCATTCTATTTCCTATGCTTTGAGTAACCCTCGTAAAACAAGAAAGTACTATTTATGCATAAATGCTAAACAAGTAGATACTATGTGCATAAACGTGTCATGCACAAGGTTGCACAAATGCATATAACATCCATTTAAAAATCAGTTGCCTACTGCAATATTTTCCGTTAGTACTTTGGTCAGCGCTTTAGTCCCGAGCAAATTTAATACAGCTGCTTTAAATTCAGCTACAAAGCTATTTGATCCACAATACCACGTTACAATAAAAGGGAAAACCGAAACAGAAGTTATTGTCCAATTTCTCGGATATACGAGCTTCGGTATGCTTTCGCGAAGTTTCGACTTTTATTGTTTATCAGGATTTAAGTTTTGGCATATATGTATTTCTGTCGTACATCATGTTACTGACTGTCATCATTGGTCATCAGAATTCTGAATTCTCGTAATTAAAAACGTTTAAAATCTAGTCGCAATCTCATCCCAGCGACAATCAATGTCAAAAACTTGTCAAAAATGTAGGGAAATTAGAGGTATTTTTGACAGATTGAGACTGACATCAGACTATGGACGTTCTTAAAATTACGAGCATTGCCCCTCTGGTTTCAATCTAGTATTACAGCTTATCAGCTGCAATTAGTTAGCGATTAGTTTTCGTTAATCGATTCTTTTCTCAAATGATCTTAGTTCCTATTTCTACGTAGAAAGCGATTCATTTTCCTGCCTTTGTTGTCTACCATTGAGTCAACACTGTGGAAAGACCCTCTGTATGAGATAATGGGAAAAAATAAGGTTAGTAGGTAATTTATCAGCAATTGATTTTAATATTATTGCATATCTGCCATATGTAGACAGACTGTCGAGCCTAAAAATGTTAAGTTTATAATAAAAACTAATGTACACAGTTATGCAATAATTTTTTCATATATGCTTATAACATTCAACCAAAGATACGCTAGATTAAATATAATGTAATAAATCTGTTAAAGGAAACAGACTTTCCGCTAATAAAACAGGAAGATATACGAAGATACCTACAAATAAAACCACCGAACACTGTAAGCTCCGAATGTTTGTAAAGGAAGGAATCTGGTGTAAGTCCAGGGAAGCAAAACAAGCAATTCTTCAGTCCTCGGTTCAGCTTACCAAATAAACATTGCCTTGGAACTCTCAACCACTTTAATTTTGTAGAGAAATGCATGCATATAGTGCAGATAACTTGGCTTCACTGAATGGAATCGGGTTCTCGATTTGTTTGTGTTTTTTTCTTTTTACTTTGTAGGTACGGCTTTTACCTCCATTTTATTCGTCTCGATTTTTAGTTCAGTCTCGTCGTTTTTACAATTAAGTTTTTATGTTGGTACAATTTCCTTTGTGTGTTTGCATTGTGATGTTACACTCTGCCATTTCGAATTACTCTTTTATTAAAGTTTTTTCGTTCCTAAGTTACAATGTACATGGCTTAGAAACCATGATACTTCGATTTTGTTTTTTTTTTAATAATACATAGAATTTCCTGACGCAGCACATATTCAGCGTGCTTGGGACGATGTCACATCCAGGCTGATCCAGGAACAGATGTTGGTGGGTTCCTCGGGGGCTGATTTAGCCAGACTCAGGGCTCTATCGCAGCCGGAATCGGGGGCATGGTTGCACGCGCTTCCATCGCCTCACCTTGGCACGTTGCTTGATGACGACTCTGCGTGTGGCGGTGGCCCTCCGCCTGGGTTGCAAGGTTGTGAACCCCACAGATGCACCTACGGTTCCATGGTGGAGGCCGATGGCCATCACGCTTTGAGTTGTCGTCGTTGCTCGGAGAGGTTCCCGCGTCACCATGCGCTCAATGATATTGTTCGGAGGGCTTTTATGTCGGCTGATGTCCCCTGCCTGTTGGAGCCTCCGGGTCTGTGCAGGACTGATGGCAAGAGGCCGGATGGGCTGATCTTGGTGCCTTGGAGGGACGGCAAGTGCCTAATTTGGGAGGCAACTTGCGTCAGCACTGTTGCTGCCAGCCACCTTGGTCGCACCGTCCACTCACCGTCAGCAGCAGCGGAAGACGCCGCTGAGAGGAAGAGGGTGAAGTACGCACCGTTGGTGGACCGTTACCATTTTGTGCCCATTGCCGTGGAGACCATGGGTGCTTGGGGCGCTGAGGCCAGGAACCTCATTAGTGACAAGCTCCGTGACAAAACGGGTGACTCCCGCTCCGGCTCGTTCTTGGTGCAAAGGTTAGGCATTGCCATCCAACGTGGCAATGCAGCAAGCGTTTTGGGCACTTTTACGCTGGGTACAGTACAGTTAGGGGCGGGTTATATGACTAGGCTGACATGTTGTTCTTATCCTTATGTTTTTATAATACATAGTCATCAAAACTAACACATGACATCACGCCTGTATTGCCCAAAGGGTTAGACGTGTACCTAATAGTACACCCACATTTTGCAAGTCATGTTTAAGTCCCATATAATAGGGGGCGATCCTATTGCCATCAATCGCTGCGTTAAAACTACTTTCGACATTGATAGTATTATTGAATACATTCGAGATTTCTCAATCCTCTACTCCTACATCGAAATCGAATAATCCATTCGAAATAGAATTACCAAATAAAATCAAGTTTCTTCTATTAGCCGATCTAAAACTGCCTCCAAAATATATTGAATTCCGGTACGTCAAGAAATATTTTTGGAAAATGTCAGGCAAGTGACAAGAGGACAAAGGTGACCCTGGTGCAGTAAGTGACAGATGAAAGTTGACAGTCGCCTACGTGCAGCTATTTTATGGAGGGAATTATTAGAAAAATAGTTGGCAGACGAGGATTTTGGAGACGAAACAAAGATGGCCTTATGTTTGCAGGTTAGAAGTAATATGTTCGAAGCACAATCGTTGCGATATTAACTAAATACTTGTAAAAACTGACAAAAAAAATCTAAATTATACCTCGGAAAAAGACATCTGGCGTTGAAAAATCAGTCAACGGTTAAATTTTGTGCCCACAGTCAAATGAAGTATTCTGAATCTATCTGCCTAGCCTTTTCTTTACTAAATTATTTTACATGAAGCGACTGCTAACTGACTTTCACATCAGTTACTGGGCCCCGCGAAACCCCAATTGTAAAACTGGTTGTCACACTTTTGGGCGTCTTGATGGGCGTTGTTATCATTTACATATTTATTTATTAGAACTTTATGCGCAAGTAAAAAAAACACTGTACAAAGGCGGACTTAGTGCTGAGCTATGAGAACAAAAAAAATATTGCATTCCGCTAACATTCAGTAACACGTCCATTTAGAATCACAATACAATTTATTCATAAAAATCCAAGTGCACACTTGCGGTATTAGTACAGCAACATTGAAATGCCACCGCGAAGAATGCATTCAGGCACAATAAGGACGCATTAGAGCATGCATTTCTGCGCACATGTAGACCGGTCCTAGGCTTGTTGTTTCTTAATAGAGCGTATCGAGTCAGGTTACAAGGTGGACCTGAGATGTGGAGGTCGTGTGTTCAGGGCTTTAGGTTTACTTATGAATTAAAGTAGGTTGTATTGTTATGGTAAGGAGTTAGTTAAGCTTGTGGGGTTTTGATAGAGGTGCTTATTCGATGATTTGTTGGTTATAATAGTACTTCTCTTCTTCGTTGATTCTGAAGATGCTGAGTAGAATAATGAAAAATAAAAGAAAAATATATTAACAGCCTGGTATTGTCACGAAAAAAAAATGATAGAAATTAACCTTTTTTACTTTTAAGCCGGCTTAAAAGTAGACACAGCTTCTTAAAATCTACAGCGTTTCTGTCAGGAAACCCGGTCCATGCCCGTTGCAAACTGTGGCAGAATATTCTTCCCCCTCCTACTTACTACGTACCACCAAACGAGCACCTTCTTGCAGGGTGTAACCTTCCGTGATCCACTTGGAAGTCTCTGAACCGTCTCCGGACACAAGTGGGGAGATGTAAGTCCAACCTGGTGAAGTGGGGATACTTTGACGGAACGGCGGTAGGGTGTGATTGTGGAGCTATGTCACAAAGCATGCTCCACCTCCTATCGTGCCCTCTGTATCCCCAAACATGCAGTCAAAATGACCTCTGCGCTGCCACCGACAACGCCGTGGAAGTGGCAGAGTTTTGGAAAAATAAAATTTAAAATACAGTCGTGCCAGCGTGCAGCGACACGCATAAGAAGAAAAACCTTTTTTACTACATAACCCGCTCGTCAGGCCGTCATTAATTTTTCTGAATGAATACGTGTAAACAAAATAGAATCTAAAATAGCTATTGATTTATATATAGCAGAAGTTCATTTGAAGTTGTTTATTATACTAATTTAATAAATAAATAAATAATAATACATTTATTTATTTCTGGTAAATAACACCTATTCACGTATAATCAAATAAAAAAAAAAACCAAAAACTATAAAATCAACAAAGAAAAAACAAATTAATTAATAAATAGTCACAAAATAAAACCAATAAATAATCACAATAAAATCAATAAACATCACAAAATCAAAATAAATAATCCAAAACAATAAAAAAATATAGAAAAAAGAATTAATTATTAGGTACATAATCCCAAAATAAAATCAATAAATAAATAAATAAATTAATGGCGACATTCATTTAACACATAATTTCATTCAACGTTACTTATTTATAATTTTCTAAAATAGCATCTTGGAGTAACCTTAAAGAACTGTAGCGCAGGGGTCATTTTTCGGGATCACGAATCATTAACATCACATCAATGAAATTAAAACGAATAACGTGCAAAGAGTAGGCGAATTGAAAGAAAGAGAGAGAGCCCTGTGTCGTCCCTCGCGACGCAGGCGGTAGTTTTCAAATTACTCATTATTTTATTTTGTTATAATTTTTATGATAACTGACGACTAGCCCTACCCGTGTATAAATAAATGTCACTATTGTAGCAGCACGTTGTATGTAACAGAAGGCCAATTCCCGTAATTAAAAAAGTCTTCTCTAGTCACAATCGCATCTCAACGACAATCAATGTCAAAAATAGTTGAGGTATTTTTGACAGATTGAGACTGAGATCAGACTGTGAACATTCTTAAAATTGCCAGACTTGCTCCTCAGTAATTCGTTTGACGTTGTTTATTATTATAAACATGATACTTGATTAGACTAGAATCTAATAACAATGAAATTAGTAAAAGTATAGAATATAATAGGTACGGAAACCGTATAAACGAGAGCGATTCAGAAAACCCATCTCCGAGGCTCCGCAAATGTCTGGTGCATTCACGAAAATACGAATTTCGATCTGTCTATGTACTTCAACATTTATTTATAAAACTAGCTGCGCCCCGCGGTTTCACCTGCATAAGTTTCGATCCTATGGGAATATCGGGATAAAAAGTATCCAGGGTGTCAGCTACGTCCATACCAAATTTCATCAAAATTGGTTCAGCCGTTTGAGCGCGATGAAGTAACAAACATATAAACACACACGCTCACAAACTTTTGCCTTTTTAATATTAGTGTGATATTAAAGAGGAGAACTAAACTGCTCCAGCAAATGCACCCTTTTACCCCAGATTAAAATGGAAGAGGATATTTTGAAGGGGTTCAGGGTATTTTAAAATGGTTCACTTTATTATTATTAATCGTACTTTTATTATTCCTAAATCCAGTCACACATAGCTCGTATAACACGATACTCTTGTGACGCTTCACAAACAAGATGGTTCCTTTAATGACTATGCGTTTTATGTGCCAATAATGTTTAGTTACTGGTATGTTTTCCTGTAGGATGGCAAAAGTATGCAGTTAGCTGAGTACTTGACTAGCCATAATGGCGTTTTCTGCACCTTATTTTAATGTCAGCACATGTAACACACATGTGCTGACACAATGTGCACATGGTGTATGTGTATCTAACCTACACAACCCAGTTACCGGATGTTGAGACCGCTAACGGATAACATCATACCCCTTGGTAAGACTAGTTGACAGACTTTCGGGCTTCTGGTGACCCGTAACGACTGCCAAAGATCCACGAATGACAGCCTCAAACAGTAATATTAACTCAAATACTTTTATCACATAAAGAAAATCTGAAATGTAGTCCATTTTCATTAGCTTCAATAAAACGTCAATTTCTATTATTTCAAAAGAAAAAGCTTCCAAACCTGATCAATTTGAGTAATGAGTAATGTATCGACGCCATCTCAAATTAATTTGGAGTACATTTCGATGTTTTATCTGTGGTTTTCTCTTTGTACCTATTTACATTTTATTTGCATTTATTTGCTTTACAGATCTTTCTGTTATCATTATGACAGATTTGTTATCATTTTGACAGATTTTTGTTTAGTTACCATAACATCACGCCTTGTTTCCCCTTAAGGGTTAGGTAGAGTCGTGCTTAATAATACACCCACATTTTACCAGTAATGTTTACGTCATTGAGTGCCACCGCGGTCACCGCGGCGACCGCCAACAATAGATTTTCTATTATGTCTGTTGTCTGGCAGCCAACGTGTTAAGTCCCATGTAGTAGGGGCGAGCCTAATTGCCATCAACTGGGCACAAATTTAAACTCCGGGCTGCTACTGAGAATCTCCAGATTCAGCTGCATCCGGACTGGAATCCGACCTCATGTTGAGGCCGGAATCCGACCTTAACATAGTTGGGAAAAGGCTAGAGGCAGATTGGGTTGGGATTTCATAACAAATTCTGATCAGGCTTATGAAAACCGGGATAAAGTCATTCCATAAATATTTGGCGGAATAAAAACATGACTGTACCCGCATCCTTGTGTTATCGCAATCGCTTTCATTATTGTGTTTACGATAACCAGGCTTAACACAAAATATATTGTTGAGCCGTTAAAGCAAGTCCTATTGTGATTGTGTTACGGAGTAAGGATACTGAAATTAACAAGTCTATCAACAAAATAATGAAGATAACCAACCAACTATTAGGTACTGAAAAATATTTTAAAGCTGTATTTCATTCATAAACGCTAAAGTTTGTATGGAGGGATGAATGGATGGATGGATGTTTGTTACTCTTTCACGCCAAAACTCTTAAACAGATTTGGATGAAATTTGGCACACAGATAGTTCATAACTAGGACTAACACATAGAATACTTTTTATCCCGATATTACCTTGGGATCGAGACTTATGCGGGTGAAAACGCGGGGCGCAGCGAGTTAAAAATAAACAAAAATTTCATGATTCATCTCCAACAATCAAAACTTTTCTCTTTCCTCTTCACATTAGTATGATTTTCTGCTAAAGATAAGAACTGCGAAGGTTACTGATATCTAACAAAAGAATATGGTAATGTGTCGGCCTGAAGACATCATTAAAATATGGCAAAGAGCTTTCCGGCGCCCTCTTGACCTTGCCTCGGAAAGTGCTGGTCACCATAATGGGTGCGTGCTATCATGCTTATCGTTTTATTCTCTCCCACTTTATTTCTTCTTCTTTTTATAGATGTAACAGTAAAATACTTTCTGAATGATATAAATTTATCCTGATTATGAATGTTATAATTAATTGCAAATTTGGCCATGTAAGACTTATGTACAGACGCCAGCACATCAAGCTACTACAATCTGTCAAATTTATTTAATAGATTTTTAACTTTATCGCCAAATCATTAAGGTTCAAGGTTGATTGGGAAAATTTGACAGTGTCGGGTAGCTTGACCTGCTGGCGTCTGTACATATGTGCCTGACTATAATATTAATAATTGACTTCACTGTTATTTTTGTTTTGTTTTGTTGACATTATTTTTGTTTCTATTAATATTTTAATAGCTATAAGTAATAATTTGCACGCCGCAAGGTTGATTGTAGCCGATCTCATTAATTTATGTACTTATAACATCTTATACCTGCCGATCGATTCTGTAAAAATCTCACCGTGAAAAGTTAGGTGAAGTGAGTTTAGAGTGAGCTGTCAATAGTATCAATCTCTAGTATTAGTTGGAATGACAGCTCACTCCACGCTCACTTCACCTAAGTTTTCACGGTGAGATGGTTACAGAATTATAAGCCTTACAATCGCTTTCAATTTTAAGTTGGTACCTAAACAAGCTTTGGCTTCCTCGGAATCATTTCCGTCATATTATAGCGGCCATCAGGAAAATCTGTCATTTACACCATTATCTGACATTAAATCAAACCCCGCTCTCCAAAGATTAAAATCGCTAGATTTGCTCTCACCGTACTTAGTCATGCGAAAAAGTGCCCACACTGAGAAGACTGAGCTCATACTTTATTAAATAGCGTTTCCATGACCATATTGTCAAGTCACTGCGTCATTGTGTGTCAGGGGTGTCAAAACAAAACAAAAGCGCGACTATCTTTTGACGCGGTACGGCGAATTTAACGATTTAAATCTGCTGTCATCATTTGGCGTATGCGGTGGCCGCACTTAACGGCTATAGAGCCGTTACACCATTATCTGACAACGGCTATAGAGCCGTTAAGTGCCGTAATCGTAACCGTAGCTTTAGAGATCACAATGTCGTCTTTCAAGCGTAATTTTATTAATAAGACTCACACGACCTCACAAACTTTCATTGTAACTTTCATACCGAAAGCCCATATTCAGACTGTGGGCGTTTACGGCCCGATATGACGTCACGGCAATAAAGAACAACAGTGTAGCCTTTCTTTGGTCACGGAGGCAAGTGCCAGCGTTTATTGGTACTAGAAAGTTGGCAGTACAGTCAAGGAGATAAGAAGTCACGTGTTGAAGTATTGTAAATTGTGGCGGCGTCTGTACCTAGTTATGAAGTTGTTTGTAAATGTGATATGTTATAAGTATGAGTTTTGTGAGGCTGTGAAAACTGTACATGTCTTTGACTAAGAATTTGTAAACGAGTATTCTAAGGGCATCAAAGAGATACAAAGTAAACATGATGAAGTACGGAAACAAAAGATTTACTGCTTATTAAAACAAACATGGGAGTTCCCATTGCGTGTGTAGCATTTTATCGGTAAAAAGCCCTCCCTTCTTTGCAAGTTGTGGTATCGCAGATGGATTGTCGAATCCGCTGTTTTACAAAACTGCTAGTAGATTTTTTTCCCATTCTTCTTAGGTATCTTATACGCTTTGGAATGGGCAACTAGCTTCATCTATTTTTCCTTTTAATAGTGTTCCATTCCTTTGACACAATTTACTTTTAATAGTGCTTTCCAAAAATAAATAACCTTACGAGAAGTTTAAATACCACTGTTAATATCAACCTTATTACAAGCACGCAAACAATTTATTGCATAACGCGTGCTGCTGCCAAACCTAGCGTGACCCAATAAGTACCATCAGCAGATTAGCGGAACAATTTTAGTCATGGCCTCTAGCCAAACTAGAAAGCCCCAGCAACGAGCAACTATTCGGTACGGAAGTCTTGGATGCTACATGATAATAGCCAGTAAATGTGCTGCAGGGCTGAGAAAAATGCAGAGATACAGGCTCTAAATCTTACGATATCTACGAACTTACAGTGAAGAAAAACATATTGAGGGCCCTCAGATTGAACACTCACCATCTACCGCCTCGGCTTACCTTACCCAACTATGTTGAGGTCAGCTTACGGTTTAACCGGATGCAGTTGAACACCAGTATTTTACATGGAGGGACTACCTCCACAACCCAGTTAGTGACTAACAACTTGAACATCCTCAGTTGTACAATATTGATCTAAAACCCCTATTAGCCAGAGAGACCAGACAGCCAGCAAATATAGTTTTTGATTTTCTTCCATTGCCTTCTGCTTACGAGAAGGGTGTAATCTTCACTCATCCTCCATAAAAAGGGAGTATCTTTCGACCAGACGGGTGTAAATTTGTGCCTGGTGGCCTACTGCCCTTCGGGACGTTGTATTTATGTATGCTAGTCGCGCGGTAAACTCTGCTTGCGCGATGCAAGATTTTGCATGCGGCGATATAGATGCCGCCACAAGGCCTTTGGCCTTCAGCGGGATTGTCCGAAAGGGTTACCGCTACCCCGGAACATAAAGGGCGAAGGAAGGAACATGGGTGGGTTTTAGTCAGTAAGAGTCTGACACTCCCTTCCGCTCCACCCAGAGCGGGAGGGTCACTTGATGATTTCCCGCCAGAAAAAAAAGGCCTTTGGCCTGCAGCCGTAATTAAAACGGGAAAACCTTGATATTTTCAACTCATTACCACATTCTGACATTTCAGAATACAACAATGACTGACACAAACGATGAATTAGTACAAAATATTCGGTCTTAAAAATATATTTGAGAACAAATGATCCATTTGACCTTGACCGATAGATTCGAGTAACAAAATATTTCAGGAATATGTATGAAGATTGAAAAACCTTTTTGGTAACATGAATATTTGAATACATCATGGCAATATCTGGGTTTTTATGTTATTATTATGCATATTTTCACACTTTATGGACGTATCAGTTGCGCCCCACGGTTTCACCCGAATAAGTTTCGATCCGATCCGATCGATGGGAATACCGGGATAAAAAGTATCCTATATGTTAATCCTGGTTATAAACCATTTGTGTGCCAAATTTCATCCAAATCCGTTCAGTAGTTTTTGCGTGAAAGAGTAACAAACATCCATCCATCCATCCATACAAACTTTCACGTTTATAATATTAGTAGGATCGGTTTACATTTTTAGTGAACGACTATACACGCAAACTGTTACATGAAATAAACGCATAATACTCTAGACCCCCGACAGCGTAGTTATCAAGAAAAAAATCTGGTCTTTCATAAAAAGGTGCGATACCTTGACCGCGTGGTCAAAATGTATGGAATAGCTATTTTTTTTAACAACCGACGAACATTTTTTATTGTAGGGTTCAGAATAGTGTACTGAATCCAGGGTAACCGGTTGGGCGTCGAAGTCCCTGCCACCCTGTATTATGGTGACAAAAACGATGACCTACTTATTCTCCTACATAATAAAATAGTTCTTGGCGTGATAAAAGATATAATTGCTTCAGTAACATTGGAAGAGAGACTGACTGCCCAATTTACACTAAAGAGGCTTTTTTATATTGTGGTTTTGACTGTTGGTATGACTAGATACGACTGCGCGACTGCTGAGCCGGGTCCTGGGTTCGATTTCCGGGTCGGGCAGTGTTAATGAGTTTTTCCATTAGGAATTTCATTTTTTAAAGTGAAACTTTTATTACATCGTCTCACACTTTTTCGTCTGTGTGTTGCATGTCGCGTGACGGTCGGCCGCGGAGTAGGGATAATTTTACTTTCTCTATTGGTGTATACTCATTTGTGCCAGTGCTCCACGCTATTTGTTCATCTATGTTTGTTTTTGTCAGGGTTTTTATTGTAAATGTTGTTATTTATTTTATTTATTTATTTTATTTATTTATTTATTTTTAAGTGAAACTTTTATTATTTTTTTCTTTTTTTTTCAGTTATTTTTTTTTAAAGATTCACTTTTACCGTGCTTTTGTAAAACTACACAATCCTTTTTTTATATTCTTTATTTCACAATTTATATGTAAATATTGAAACAAAGGATATAAAAATATTTATTTTCTCTCATAATGGTTTGTCCCAATTAAGTTTAGAATTAACATTCTGTTACCAAACAAATTTGGTCCTTACGTACTTTTGTTTGTATAATTTTGGCCTTAGCTCGGAAGAATTTATTTTTCCATTAGGAGTTTGGAAGTTGGCGGTGTGAAACCCCCGTGCCTCGAAAAGCACGTTAAGCCGTTGGTCCTGCGCCTGATCTCTCTCCGGTCGTGTCGGATTGCCGTCCCATCGGACTATGAGAGTGAGGGATGTGGGAGTGCACCTGCGTCTGCGCTCATAATATTGTGCTCCTTATTATCTCCCGCGCCGAAGGCTAGTCTCCGCTGAGACTAACTGCAGTGGCCGAAATACGGCCTGGTGGACTTTATGACTAGACAAAATAACCGATAGTCTAAGTAAATGAGTAGACAGAACTATGCTGCTGCCTCTTGGCATATTCAAAACCTGTAGCCTATTTATTTTTTTCTTTTTTAAAAAACGTTGCTTTACACTAGGAATTACTCCTGTATCGTGGGTGCGTTTACAAACTTTTAAACTCACATACACAAACAGCCAGATCCGGAACAACTACCTGTAGGTAATACAAATATTTGTTCAGTGCGAGAATCGAACCCGCGACACGCAGCGCAGCAGTCGATCGCTCAGCCACACGACACACTTTTAATCACAATCTGAGTCATTTGGAAAGATATTGCCATTGCTTCATATGTTCGAAAAATTTGTCTGCTCAACCACGTAAATAACGTAATAAATGTTGTTGAACTGTCAAAATTAAAGCCGACCGTTAGTGTATTACGCAATTGCCCCGCCAGTAACCCCTTCTGAGCCACAAATTGGGGAAATGTGACCTATTTTTCCACAAAACCAAACGAATTATGATACACATTGTTCATCTCATGTTTGTTATGTAATTTCACTCAACCCCTAACACGATAAAATCTAAATCTAATATGCATAATATTCAATAAGGCAAGGATTTCCTGTAGAAATAACCCTTAAAAAGTAATGTTATTTTGTTGTTTTTCGTATTTTTTTGTAGCTTCCTCGTCGCTAGTCGTAAGAATGTAAGACGAATTATGCCAGCAACTTTGTAAGGATTTACTCGACGTATTGTCTTTCATATACATATAAAAGTTATATTGCAGGGCAATCATAATAAACAATAGAGTTCATACATACATAATCTCACACCTTCCCATCGGAGTAGGCAGAAGCTTCAGAACTCCACCTGCCGATCGACGGCTGTCATTCACTAATGCTAGGGATTGACACTATTGACAGCTCACTCTAAGCTCACTTCACCTAAGTTTTCACGGTGAGATGGTTACACAATCGCACCTTACATACTTCTTATGACGAATGCGATTTTGAAATTAAGCAAACTCTTGTAGCAATCGTTTTCCCTATTTGGAATTGGGTAATAAAAATGATTCCAATCCAGTAGAATTTTATACAGGTGTACCTACCAATTGTCCACAATCTGTTTAGTCGAAGCGACAATTTTTTAAACACTTTCTACCAAAATTATCATAATTGAAGTACGTACAGACGTCAGCACATCAAGCTACTACAATTTGTCAAATTTCTTTAATATATTATCAACTTTATCGCTAAAGCATTGAGGTTCAAGGTTGATTGGGAAAATTTGATAGTTTCGGGTAGCTTGACCTGCTGGCGTCTGTACCAAAATGTATCATCGTCGTTGCATCTGACATTTTAGTTCTGTGGCAAAACTTAACGTCTCTTTCCGCCGTCGGCAAACTTTTTCGAAGTACAATTTGAACTGAGTAAGTTATACACGTTCGCCAGTTAAGAGTACTACGTACCTGGCCTTTCGAACAACACCAATAAGGTCACTCATAAGGTCATTGTATACAGGGTCAAATTTGATTAGTTAGCGAAACTCTGCAGAGCGGGTATCGATATGTAAACACTATAAAATGTAAAAGATAAAATAATTAAACTAAAGGATAACATTATTAAGGATAACATTATATTATGTAATAAGTTGTTATTATTAGGTTTGCTTCACTATTGCATTGGGTTGTACCTGTAATAATAGTTGTAAGTGATTATATAAATAAATAAAAAAAATATGATTTTTTGTGTGTCAACGACCGCTGGTAGTGTTGTTACTTGAAGGAAGAGTGTTTTATCTTGTTTTTGTATTTAGATATCGATGCCCAACAGACTATACAATAAAATAGATGTTTTAAACTGATATTTCAAGTGAAAACAATAATAATAATTATTATTATTTATTAACACAATACAAGTTTGACATCTATTAAAATACTCATAGTAGTCACTAGGGGACAGAGAAATTAACAAATAGGAATAGTGTACAAGAGATGGGAAAAGTACAGTCAATACAGAATTTGAGCCCTGACTCCTAAACTAGGAAGATCCTGTATCTTAGGAGGAAGTGTCTTCGCATAAATAGTGGACGAGCAAATTATGAGCGTACTAGCAGACGCGGATAGTCACAAACAAGATATAGGCTATAAGGTAAGAAATATATCTATACAGGGTGGTAGGGACATCGATGCGCAACAGCTTACCATGGATTTAATACATGATTCTGGACCCCCTTGCGTTGAAAATTTTCGTCGGCTTTTTCTTAATTTTTACGTTTTTTTTCTGCATTTTTTTTTACTGTAAACTGAATAAAATCATTATTTCTATTTAACCCAATGAGATTGTTAATTAAAACATAGTAAATTCACTTGTTTCACTTAAAACAGCAATGTAAATAAAACTCGAAAGGGCAGCGCGCGGTACCGCGGAGCGTTTTGATCGCGTTGTTTGCAATAAGTACATTGCGCATTCAAAAATGACAATTTTTTTTAACCGGTCATTTCCGAGATGAATGACTTTCATAATTTTATTTATGGCATCAGGTGTAACATTTTCACGACATTTGAGCGTCGATGTCCCTGCCACCCTGTATACTATACATATTTAATTAGTATTTTTAATAAGTAATTATGATTGTGTTGAGTGAATGTGTGAAGTGCATTTGTGTCGTGTCATGTGCAAGTGTTGTGTGTATGTGTAAGGGAGAAGGGTGTGTGGAGTGATGTGATGTGGTGTGGTGGGGTGTGATGTGATGTAGCGTGGTAGTGTATTGTGAGGGTGTGTAGGGTGTGTTGAGTGAGTGTGCATTTATGTAATGTGGTCTTAGTCTTGATCCTTTATCAAGTCCTCAATTTTAACTTTAACCCTATAAGTATCCAATTCAATTGTGTTTATTTTTTTAATTAAAAATAAGTCATTAATTTATTTTCTTTTGTTTTATTATGTTTAGATATCGACACTCATCACGTCTGCGCAGTTTCGCTAACTAATTGAATTTGACCCTGTATACAATGTCCATCTAGGGCATCGCTAACATTTCCAAAATAGTGTAATCATAATTTAAATTCAGCGGGATTGTCCGAAAGGGTTACCGCTACCCCGGAACATAAAGGGCGATGGAAGGAACATGGGTGGGTTTTAGTCAGTAAGAGTCTGACACTCGCTCCACCCAGAGCGGGAGGGGTCACTAGATGATTTCCCACCAGAAAAAAAAAAACCTTAAATTAAATAATAGAAAAGTATTACTCTATTTGGTTAGTTAAAGTCTGTGATAAAAGCAATCAGTCAAAGAAATCTCGCCTCTCAGTCTCTCTTTCGCTAATAACAAAAGATAGCAATAATCTTGTTCTGTAACTCCATTAAATTGTTAATCTACCCTCACTCACAGTAACGATATCCTTTAAGCCTAAACAATTAAACTGCTCAAAACAAACTCCAAAGTCTAACATTACATTATCGGCTCAAAATAAACACGAAATATTATAAAGGCGCCCTCACTTGGAGTATTCGCATGTAATATAATGTAACATATCTGTATTAATAATAAAGCTGAAGAGTTTAAGAGATTTAATACATCAAACACTATATTATTTAAAAATAAGTATGTATAAAAGTTTGTTTACGTAGATCAATCAATCTTCCTAGCTTTGTCCCAACTGTGTTAGGGTCGGCTTCTAGTCTAACCTTATGCAGCTGAATAGCAGTATTTTACATGTAGCGACTGAATATCTGACCTCCGTAACCCAGTTACTGGGTAACACGATACTCCTTGGTAAGACTGGTTGTCTGACTTTCGGGCTTCCGACTACTCGTAACGATTGTCACAAAGATTACGTATGACAGGCAAGACCAACGGCTTGACGTGCTTTCTGAGGTACGGAGGATTCTCAATAGGATATCAATGGTCACCCATCCACGGGCAGACCTCAGAAGGCGTAGTTTAGCCTTCGATTGACTCGTGCGGCTATTGTTATTTAACCATGAGCCCTTCAACTCACCAGTTTACGTAGCTTTGACTTGGTGTTATAATATCAATCACTAGATAGGACTTGTGTAACGTACAAACAACACTATTCTAAGTTTTAAAGTAATTATCACGTAATAAATTAAGTTAGACTAATATTGCTTATCCAACGGGTTCCTGCGGCTTTAACAAGGTTTTGATTCCACCTTGTGCGAGGGCTTCCAACGCTACGTCTTCCGGTAAGCGGTCGCCACTCCAGAACCTTTCCGCCCCATCGGCCATCTGTTGGATGTGAGAAGTACGGAACCGGTCGAAGTGCAGGTGCTTGGGGGAGGCCTATGTCCAGCAGTGGACGTCTTTCTGCTGAAATCATGATGATGATGAAAATTGTTATTGGCTAGATTTTAATTAATTATTAGGAATCTGGTTATTTTTAATCTTTATTATAAATAACCAGATTATATAACCAATAACCAGTTTTACATTCTAATCACCTAGTTTTTTTACTTCCTACTAATATTATAAATGTGAAAGTTTGTATGGATGGATGGATGGATGGATGGATGTTTGTTACTCTTTCACGCAAAAAGTACTGAACGGTTTTGGATGAAATTTGGCACACAGATAGTTTATTACCGGGATTAACACATAGGATACTTTTTATCCCGATATTCCCACGGGATCGAAACTTATGCGGGTGAAACCGCGGGGCGCAGCTAGTCCTTTGATAAAAAAAAATTAGGTGATTAAAATGTAAAACTTTTAAAACTAAGTAGTGGCACTGTTATTAACTTTTTCATGGTCCTATCTAAAAAGCAAATCTGTAATATCTAAATTATCAATGTACCTAATATTTTATCACGGCAGCTTTTGCAGTGATAAGAACCACTGGCCTTGCATTATCAATACCTTTTCATACTTTTTTTTTCAATTATTTTATCAACATTATTATTTGCATTACATTGTGAGTTAATAAAATATATTGTTGGCATTGCATTATCAATAAATTTTTATTTTCTTTCAATTAGTTTATTAAAATCATTATAAGTTACACACAATTACTCATTGTTAGCATCGCCATACAACGTGGCAATGCTGCCAGCCTTTTGGGCACTGTTCCTGCTGACAGCGAAGCGGACGAATTTTTTGATGCCCTATGATTCTTTTGCTTATTTTTTCACATGTATATTTCATTATTTTAAATGTTAGCTTAGCTTAGCGTTTATTATATACTTTAAGACAGTAATAAAAATTTAGAAAAAAAAAATACACATATTATATCGATTCGTAACTAATTATATAGATATTAATAATCTAAACTAATACTATAAAGAGAAAAGATTTTTTGTATGTATGTTGTTAAGATTTTACGCTAAAACGGCTAAACAGATTTAGATGAAAATTTAAAAATAGGTAGACCATAACCTAGATTAGGACATAGGAAACTATTTATCCCGATATTCCCACGGAATCTGCACTTATGCGGATCAAACCGCGGGGCGCAGCTAGTAATTAAAATAAAACAAAGTCGCTGTTCGTGTCTGTCAGTGTGACCGCATTTTTATGCGGATTTTGATGCGGTTTTCACCATCATTTAAGGAATTTATTCCGGAAAATTTACAATATAATATATTGACACTTCGTTAAAACATTGCAAAGCAGGGGCGGGCCACAAGTACTATTACAAATGAGTCCAAGAACATGTTTCTGCCATTATTTCTTTTTTTTTTTTGGGATGGGAAATCATCAAATGACTCCTCCCGCTCTGGGTGGAGCGGAAGGGAGTGTCAGACTCTTACTGACTAAAACCCACCCATGTTCCTTCCTTCGCCCTTTATGTTCCGGGGCAGCGGTAACCCTTTCGGACAATCCCGCTGCCCCGGCAGGCTTCGGCCCTGAGGGGCCCCTCGTTATGCTGACATCTCTTTGAGGCGCGCGTGGAACACTTACGCGCCGTCCGGCACGGGCCTGGTCCTGATCGGGCGGTGAGCTACCCATTGCTCTCCGCCCGCAGGCCCGCGCCTACGGTGGCCGGTAGTCTCCAGTGGACTCCCGACGCCCGGGGCGTCTCCCGCGGCGGCTGGGACGGGAGGCTCTCTCCCTCATCCGTCCCGCCACCTCCTTCGCTAGCATGACTGCTTCGCAGAAGGAGGCGACTGCCTCCCACTCCCTCTCGCTCCGGACCATGGCTTGCACCAGGTCCGGGCGCGAGAGGCCGCCGCCGCTGCCGATCGCCTCCACGAGGACACGGCGGTGCTCCGCCCAAGCGGGGCAGACCTCCACCGTGTGCTCCACCGTGTCCTC